>RXPK01000287.1:630176-3605614 GCA_004143645.1 Protaetia brevitarsis | reverse complement strand
TAATATTAATGTACATGTAAAGTGGCAACACCTCTCGATGCAAACATATTTGAGCTATCTTATTGAAAGTGAGGTGACTATTTATTAATATTAATAGTGAATGTCTCTTGTTTACAATATTGTATAATTATAGATTGCCTCTAAATGAATTGGAAACATTGTCCCAACTGACGTTGCATGCACATAGAAATCTAGTAAAGCAGCAGCTAAAGAGAGATATGTAGCTGTTTGAATGATATTACTTCCGGAAAAAGTTTTGCTCTGTTGAATTACATTCAAAGAACATGAAGCATAGAATTAGGCAACACGTTTTAAATGATTTATCGCAATCTTCATTGTATTTGCATAGGCATTTAGGTAGAGAAATAAAAATTCTTTTTTTGAGTTGAGTATGTTGCTTTCTTTAATCGCTTTATTTTTCCTTACTACAATTTACGGTAACAATGTTATACAGTCGCGAGCAAATGTTATAGGCACCCTAAATTTTGGGCGAATATCACAGTAAAAATGAGAAAATAAAAACTTTTAGGTAATACATTATAAATATGTAGTATTTAAGGGATCTTAATTAATTTGTTGCATATTAGAGTGTTTAGTACAGCTATAATACTTTTTAGATGGGAGGGGGAAAGTGACATCTCGAAGACTTGAAAATATATAAAAAAAAATAATACATTTACAAAAGGTATCTATAAATATTATTGTAACCATAAACACGATTATATAAACGTTGAAATAACTGTCACAAAAAAAATGCAAGAAACATGAAACCCATTAGTTTTATCAAAGGTGCCTATAACATTTGCTCGCGACTGTATAATATGTTAATTATGTTGTGCGATTTGTATTGCTATTATTATTATTATTATTATTATTATTGGTATCATTATTATCAGTATTATTGTTGGGTAGTGGTAAAGGGATTTATTGTTATTACATTTATTGCATACTAGTTTATAAGAAGGCTCTATATATTGTTAACAAAGAATATGAATCATCTTAGATTGTAAAGAAATTGTTAAGAGTTTAGTTTGAATATATTTTGAACGGAGCCGTGTTATTCATTTATACGTGTTGTCCTCAGTGAAATATAATGGACATACTTTTCATGTAAGGACTTGGATTTTTACCCATTTTCAATTTTTGTATCCACAGCTTTCTCCTATCGATTTTCTTTTTTTAATGCCGATACGTGCCTTGACTTTAATAAATTCACAGACCGCTTGTGGAAATGAATGGAACGAAATTTTAGAATCTTTTTTAATCCACGAATTACACTGAGGTACACAACAATAATAATTTGACTTATTTCTTTCGCAAATTAGAAAAACTGCTTCCGAATTCATTACTAAAAATATATAATAAGAAAACAAACCACTTACAATTAATGTCTATTTGAAATGTTTCTTTAATGACCTGAAGGGAGCGTATTGCTTAGCAAGTTTTGCCTATAGGAGCTTAATTGGGTATTACATAAAATATGTAAATGACTTACTTTTGCTGCCATTGTTTACGGTAAACTAAAAGTAACCCAGAACAGGCGTTGCCTAGAGGTCGGAACAAAAATAAAAATAACAACCTAGCGCAATTATATCTCTAGGTCAGTGCAATTCATTCTAGCAAGATTAGGAAAAAAAGGTCCTATTATTAATGGAAAAAAATAATTAATGTTTATTATTCATACCCTACATGTAACCGGTGGTCACGTTAACTTTATTGCTATAAAAATATGTATAAACGCATGTATCTCGGTTTTGCGTAACCCGTTTTGCTGCGTGTATAAAAGTAACGGACTGTTTGTAGAGTAGTATAATTCACTAATAATTAAATTACCCCATTCAGAACAAGCGGCTGACCTTTGCTCTGGCATAATAACGAGTAAAGAGAAGGAAGAAAAACTGACCTCGCCGCCGTTTCAGCTCTACCAAATTAGACGTGAGTTGAAATTCAACACGAGGTGATTCATTTGTATTGGTGAATTCGTTACGGTCGGCCTTAAGCTTTAAGAATCTGTGTGAGAACACCTAAAAAGAAAACCTTCTCAAGCATCATCTTGATTTAAGAATACAAAGTAGCGCCGACAGTACTAACTTCAAGTTGCATCCTACAAATGATTATAATTTTCGAATGACAAATACCTATTATACACTTCCAATACATCTTCATAGGAATTTATTGTAATATATTTTACGTTTTGTACCGCGATGCTTATGTTCGAGAATTTTCCGAACGACGACTGTAAACGGTGCGTCTCTGTTCAAGACAAGGAGAGCGAACGGACACGGTCAAAGAGATGAATGAGAAGTCGCCCAACCTGTAGTCAAGAAAGCGGCCGACGCATTGGCTGATGGGATTTTACAGATAAAAGAGGCAAGATTAAAATCTTGGTCAGGTACTATTAAGGGACTAGCAAGAACTGCACACATAGTAAGAGGCGATACCTCGCTGTGTACGTCGCATTATGTCATTGTGTATTTTATTTTTGTGGTCGTTCTACTTGACTCCGCGACTGTGTTGTTCTATTTCTAATTGTCTTTAGAATTGATTTATACCACTTAAGCCGAGATTAACTACTGCTCAAGAACTAATTTAATAATCCAATTTACACTCTCGTTACATTACGAAGAGATAGATTGGTTTAACCATTGAATAGTTTGTTAACAACACCAGATATTATGCAGATTGCTTTTCATACGTAACTGCAGTACTTCAGTGAAATGAGAAACCGTTTGGTAAAAGGTCTTGGATGCAGTGGCGTACATAAGATAACTAATACACTTATAAAAATACGTGCACTAGTGTAACCAAAAAAAAAAAGGTAAATTCAACAATTTGTGTTTAAATATCGCGAAGATTTTTTGTTTGAACGAACATAAAGATTAATATTATGTTAATTTTATTGGTTAAAAAACAAAATTTGCTTGAAGTAAACATACCAGCGTTGTATTAATACAAACACAACTAACTGTCAATGCATGAAATATATTGATGCAACAGTCAAAGAGATTTTATGTAAATTTCTAAAATCCCAGGCAGTATGTAGGTCCAGTAAAAACTGCTCTTGCACATAACTCTGTATTGTAAATAAAGACATTGAACTAAATAAACGCTTAAAATGTTCGATGAGAGGAAAATATAACAGATACAATAATGTACACACAGATAAAATGCAATTTAAGACACAATGAGCTTTGAGAATAATAAATAACTATATTAAATAAAGGCCAAAATTTAAATAACAAGATGTAATAAACATTTGAATTATACATTTTGAAATGGTTCCTTATTGTACAAAATAAGTGCTAATTAACATTTAATAACTGCATGCCTTAACAAAGCTGTCGCCGAAATAGGATATCTCTTATAATTTTTTTATAGGTCTTAGATGGGAGTAATAAGGTAAAAAATTTAATTTATTGCTTAAGTAATAAATTTGAAAGGAGAAAGATCTTTCGTAAAGAGAAGTGTTGCATGGGGGTGGAGAAATTTTACCCCGAAACCTCGTAGGAGGACATCTGGACAGAAGGATTTAATGGTAGAGTGTTAAACATCGTAACTCTCCTCTGGCCACCATATTCAGCCAGTTAGCGGGAACTAGTTTATAAGAAATACACCGAAGGCATGAGTTCTAAACCTTTTGAATACACAGCTGTGCAATATGAAAATTTGAGATGAAATAAAAGTTTCACATAAATCCTCTTTAGTGGTTTCATTAAAGACATGTTTGTAAGGATATAATTGCATCAAACTATTTTAATCATTACCATATTTTTATACGCAGACTTGGGGGAACAACATTAAAAAATAAAATTGTGACCATAGAAAATAACACGAGAGTGAAATTTCTAATTATTCTTTATTCTGTGACCTTAATATTGATGGTAGCCAATACGCTAGATAGGGGTGAATATGAAATTGTCGCATCTTCAAATGCAAATCATATGAACAAAAAATCTCAAAAGTATTGCCACGAGTTTCGTTGTGCACCATCTTTCGATCAAGTACAAATGTGACTATCTCACAATAATGCAATTATACAACATATTTTTTTGTTCTGCCTAACATTAAAATTATGTTAAAGTGTATTGCCGTATTACTTTTAGCAGTGTTTAAGATGGGAAACCATTTTTTTAACAAAATTGTTGGTGGTCCATTTTACTAACGTATTTTCAAGCTGTATACTATACAATATCTATTAATTTCTGCATTAAATATTTTCAACAGAGTGTTCATTTTATCATTCATGATAAGTGATGCAAAACATAACCGAAAAATTTGCGAACGCTATCTACTTCTTTTTCGGTTTAACCGTCAAACTCTCTAACTATCAGAGTATCATTGACGTTAGCGTACTACATATCGAAGTATATCAAGATAGTACAATCACTTCACCGAAAGATGGCGCACGGTAAAACTCATGACGATGACTTTGGAATTTGTTCATAAGATTTGCATGGAGATGAGGCAATTTTATATTTTCCTGGCATAAGAACTATGATGTCAACATTAAGGTGGCGATCTTGATACGAGACTTCTCCATCGTACCTACGACTAGGTTTAACACCGTAATTGTCTCCCAATGCGGGCGGACGGGATAGAACTCTGGTTCATAATTTTTGCCAGTGAAAATTGCGATAATTACCAAAGATTTTCATTTGTTGCAACAAAAAAATAATATTGAGTTTGACGATATTTTATGGTTAGATTGATAATTGTGTTTATTTAGAAATACATCAAAAAAAAATGTGGCTTTAAATAAAAAACATTCAAAATGAATAAAATAATTAAATAATTATTAGTTTGGCAAAAAATATTTGCTTGATTTAAGTAAAACATTACTTACCTATATCAAACTATTATTTTTTTGCATCAAATACCATATTTTATATTGCTAACACTCCTACGTTGTTAATCTATATAATAATTTAACTGTTGGACGAACACATTTCATGGATTGAGTGGACAGTTAATTAATTGTATTTCTATTAACCCAAATCGCTGTTTAGTTCAATCAACCATTTTACTTTTTAACCAACAAAAAAAGCCTTTTCGCCGTTTGTTGTTGAATTTACCAGCTTTTGGTTGAATCAATGCATGTATTTTTCTGAGTGCAGGTACAAATATTTTACATCGTTGTTGACAAGCAAGTACCAACTAGCTATACAAATTATTAGATCATCCAGTTTGATTAAGTGTGAGGTCATATTGAATAAAACATAATAAAATGAAAATGAATAATAAATTTGAAAGGTTATTGAATAATAAAAATATAATTTAGCGGATAAATATAAATAAAAAATAAAGTCAAAATATCGTCAAATCCACTAAATATATTCATTATACCGGCGACTTCCTTCAAACAATAGAATGGTATATTAACTAATCAAGTACTACAAGACTAAATAATATATCAACAAATCATCTTCATCTTTATCGTGGTATATCTATCATTGAATTTGTTCATATTTCATAAGTAGTTACGTATCCCTTATTTTTTAATAATTGCATTCCGCTAAAATCCGCACGCCATAACTTTGTTTTTCGTCTTTGGTACAAATACGTCAAATGGTCTTAAATAATGGAGATGATTTTGGTACTTCATATATTATGCAAACAAAGAAATCAAATGGAATGTCATAACCGCATAGGAAAGATTGTAAATTCCACACTGGTTTTTCCAGAGAATGCCCACCGAAGTTCATGTTTTTTTTTTTTAGTGGCTATTACATTTATCGCGCATAAAATCTTAACAAACTAACAATAGATGAAAATTACTTTTAAGGAGGAATTATATTGCACTCGCACCGAATATAACACCGTTTTTTTTTAATTAAAGTGTTACTGTCACCACCAAGTTATTCTTTTGTTGTCGCACAACCGTTCCTTTGGACGTCTTTTATAATGTAATAAAGTTGTTAAAGATAAATTCAACGATATGGATGACAATATAGCATTTATAAATCTCATCATATATAACCGAAATCCTACTGTGTGTGACGTTTAAACTTTACCCGGATATAACGTATATCTCTTGTTGTTTAATTGCTATTTTTTGTAAATGTATAGATATGACAAATATAATGCTATAATATCAACAAAATATTATGTATGTATATAAAAGTCGGAACGTGTGTAAAAAATAAATAAACGTCAAACATTCCATCGAGTTAGTCTTTAAAATCATCATTTGTAACTGTATAAGGAGAATACACCTTTGAAACTCTCTCTGTCTTAGGCTAATTTGACACAATACATTTTTCTGTGCAGAATCGTATATATTTTCATGTGCAAATTTTTCTATACAAAAAAATAATTTATACATATGTAACACTTAGACATTTAGTATTACGCATGCCTAACTTCGTTATTTTATTTCTAATCAAATTTTCTACCATGCAATAGCTTCAAAACATGAACAAAAACCTGAACTTATCCTTTTTTTGTTATTCTAGACATTTTCGTTTTCGGTTTGGTGCATATTTATGTATCTTTATTTATCATTTTAGAGTAGGCTTGCATATATTAAGCATAACCCATCTTTTGTTCTTAAAAATGTGTGTATCAAACAAATCATAACACAACGAAACCATAACGTATTTTCTGTATAGAAAAATTATTGGAAATACAAGAAATGATGTATACATTTTTATGTATATTTTCTTTATGCTATACGATACATTTTTTAGTACATAATAAGGTATAAAATACTGTACAGAAAAGTATTTGGTATCTAACCGAGCTTAGCCTATGATTTTGTTGGTTTGGTTGATCTTTCAGAATATCTATGCATTATTTTAAATAGCGATTGGACCTCTGTTTACACATCTTGTGACATCAATGAAGCAGTATCTGCCTTTTATGATTTACTCTATGCATCTATACACCAATTTGTGCCATTGCGTCGTTCTAGCCGTTATTTCCCACCTTGGTTCAACAAGGATATCATTTGTCACTTACAGCTCAAAAATTATTATTTTCGAAAATGGAAGACGACTAGGTTCCCGCATTACCGCAACGAATTTTCGAGGCTGAGAGCACTTGTTAAAACTGAAATACGTTTGGCTTTCCAAGTTTATCAAACCACGGTGGAAAACAACATTACTATTAATCCGAAATCCTTTGGCAATAATTCTAATAAACGAGGTCATTCTCGTATTCCTGGATGCATTACTTCTAACAATGAAACCCTTAATAATCCAGATGATATCGTACATGCTTTTGCTACTATGTTTTCTACTGTGTATCAAGACATTCAGAATGAACTACCCACGGAACCACCAGTAGTTTATTCTTGCCCTTTGGATGTGGGTTGCTTTACCTCTGATGAGGTCGTTTCTGCTATAAAAAAACTAAAACCAGCTCTACTGCCGGTCATGATAATCTACCATCTTTCCTCATTCGTGACTGCGCATTTATACTCAGTGAACCTCTTACTTTCATTTTAACCTTGCCTTGCGAACTAGTACCTATCCTTCGCTTTGGAAGATTGGGAAAATAACGCCTGTTCACAAAAAGGTGATCGTTCTTGCTCGGAGAATTATAGGCCTATTACTATCCTTTCTAATTGTAGCAAAGTTTTTTGAATACTCTTGTGTACGAAATTATACACCTGTGTTAAACCTCTCCTTTCTTTCATCAACATGCTTCATCGCTGGCAGATCTACTTCAACTAATTTAGTTGAAAATCACGCAGTTCATTAGCGAGTGTCTTGATAGACGTCAGCAGGTAGATGTTCTCTTATACGACTTTTCGAAGCTTTTGATACAATCAGTCACCCCTTACTTGTTCAGAAATGTCATCTCTTGGATTCGCTCCTAGACTTACGCCTTATACAATCATACCTTAGCGATAGATCTAGCTACGTTCATTACAACGGCTTTGTTTCAAACCTTTCTTAGTCTCTACTGGTGTTGCCACAAGGATCTAATTTAGGTCCCCTTCTTTTTAATATTTTATTAATGATTTGTTCCATCTTTAGATTGTCGGGTTTTGCGTACGCTGATGACCTTAAAATCTTTAGCAATATTGCTTCTGTGGCTGATTGTTTGGTGGTACAGAGAAATATTGATGTCATTAGCGAGTGGTGTACAGCCAACCACATCCGTTTAAATATTGAAAAATGTGCGGTGCTATCTTTCACAAGATGTACGAAACCTTTTTCTTATAACTACACTGTACTTCATTCCATTATTCCCAGGGTATCACAGTTTAGAGATCTGGGAGTACTTTTTGACGCTCAACTAACATTTTCTCCCCATATTCTGGACGTTGCTTCTAGTGCTTCCAAAAATTTGGGTTTTCTCCTGCGTTCTTGCAAGGATTTACCAGTCCATTGGCGTTAAAAGCTCTATATTTTGCGTTAGTTAGATCGAGATTGGAATACGCGTCATTGTTTGCATCCGCATTACTTGTATCAACAGCTCGCCATTGAGCGTGTCCAAAGGAGATTTCTAAAATATTTATCATTTAAGGATGATGGAGTATATCCGGTTCGTGGGCTCGATTATTCTAATTTGCTTGGGAGACATGGTTTCTGTTCACTGACGCAACGAAGGAATGAAGCTAGTGCCAAATTTCTTTGGAACCTAATACACAATAACATTGACGCACCAGTTCTCTTGAGTCAGTTGGATTTTGGTGTACCCCGCCTTAGTGGTAGATCTTCCGCTACTTTTCCCATTCCTAGAGCTCGTACCAACATATTACTTAAGGCTCCCCTAACACATATGTCTAGAAACATCGACCAAATGTTCACGGACCGGTTTTAACTTGCACCTCTTTTGTATTTAACCTTACTTTTTTTTTTTTGTGAATAACTTTAATTTTGTAAAATAGCTCTAGCTTATACTAATAATGCTTCTCTTTTTTCTTTCATTTTGTTTGTATTATTGTTATTATCGAACGCTGTACTTTACTTTTTCCTATTTTTATTTTTGTCCTTTAATTGGAATATTTTCTGTTGGACAATAAAGAATATTATTATTATTATTATTATTATTATTAATAGTTTTGATGGTCAAAACCAGGCGATTTACTTATCGTTGCTTGAATGTACATAAGTCTATCTGCTGTAAACCTAGGAGTTCCTATGTTACAAGGTAATAGCAGCACGCTTACACGAAAATGCCTAAATAATTATGCAGAAAATAAGTTGGGTAAGTACCAGGCAGGATTTTCAGGTACTCAGTCAACTATACTTTCCCACTTTCACACTTTTTCCCCGACAAACAAAATAAGAACTATATGTTATGGATAAAAGATGTAATCAAATGCGCATTTCATTGATTTCAAACGTACCTGTATCACAATAAATCAGGGAACATGTGCAAGGCAATGAGTATGTTAGATATATCAAGGAAACTGATAGGGCTTATGAGAATGGCATTACAGAACACAAAATCTAAAGTAACACGAAATTATATCAAGTCGAAAGAAGATGAAATTAGAAAATCACTGAAATAGAAGAATCCATTATCAACATTTCCGTTTAGGTTAGCTTTAGAAGTAATAATAGAAATAGCGGACTGACGACAATAGGTACAATATTTAATAATGAGCTTCAATATCTAGGTTTCATTGATAATGCAACTGTGCTAGGAAGAACGAAGAAGGAGTTGCAGAATATAGAAAAAAGTTTATGAAATAAAGCAGTGGAATTTAGACTAAAAATGCATTATAATAAAATAAAATATGTGGTAATAGGATAAATACAAGAAGAAGCACAACCATTCTCAATGGTTGCAAGCACGAAAGAATACGTACTATTGTAATTTTTTATAAAGAACTGCCTGGCTAATATTTTACCTAATTACAAATGTAAGCTTTTATTCTTAAATATGTTTTCTCTTTACAAATACATATCCTTCTATGTTTAATGATATTCAAAAATACAATCCTCTTTTTTTACAGTAGTAGGTATCAAAAACATTATAAGAGTATAAGAACTCTTCCTCAAGGTGAGTACACTTATTTTCAATATTTGAAACAAATATCAACTACTATCCAGTATATTTTGGATTCTTAAATTCTCAAAATAACTTTTAAATCTCTCGATATCGTAAGATAAATCCATCAACTATGCCTACCAACCTACACATATTAAAATTTCAATTTCAACTGTCATTTACAAATATGAAGAACAACCTCAAAGTTTTCGAAATGGTAAATACTTATTTACACAAAAATGTAAACATGGATTAAACAAAATACCTTGAACATCAGCTTGTATACACGTCAAAGTATTTCAGAATGGCACTTCCTCCCCGTGACAAATCAAAGATGTTGCAGAAAAGGACCCACATCAAAAGCGCAACGCCGGTATCAGGAAATCCAGGGAAAAATCTCCTTCAAAGGATCCAAAATGTATCATTGTACTGAAGACAGCAAAAACATGTAGGGTTCCACAAAAGAAAAGGTACGAAGGTATTGTTAATACAGCAAATTTCTTGATGATGGATAATCCTGACGTTTCTTCTATATACTGTTAGCTCGATGGTAAATACATAATCCACAAATAAATCCCCTTTAATTTCCGATATATTACAGAAATATAATTTAATTGATTTGACTTGACCAAAAGGAAAACAGATTTTCAAGGAAGGTCTTTATCAACAACCCCGTCTCCATGGACACCAGCTCATTTATTTGATACAAACTACACTGACTCCCGAACCCTTTAAAGTAGTATCGATACCACGGAAACTATATTGAAAGCATGCAGTTACCAGCCGATAGATTTATACATCTCGTTACCACCGCTACGGTGCAAATTAATTAACACCCAATATATATTGAATTTACAAACAGGTATATACATAAAATAATAGCTACATCTATTATGGTTGCACTGAGAAAAATATATTGTTAGATTTAACACAAATCACTCCGCGCTACATGAGATTTGATTAACACTTTCATTGCGGAGTTCTTAATTGTTCACTTAATTTCACTTCAAATTTTGTCTAAGTTTATCTTATCTTATCTAGGTAAATCTATGTCGTCCGCCCGGCCGGGTGAAAACCAGGAGGTGATTCCGGACAATTGTTTCGGAAACACGTGGGTTCCCATTATCAACCGAAGACCGGATGAATGAGGTAAAAATAAGAAAAGCTCTTAAACGTGCACCACTATCTCCCTCAAAAAAGGAAACATATGTCAGGTTACGTACTTTTTCTATGCATGCTTGATCCGTTGAAATACTAAGAATTAGCGACAAATGTGAATCATTCTACTCCCATAAATCCATCAAAAGTGAATGGTGGAGGGGTGCCACTTCCCCATTCAATAAATTATTTGAATATTTTTTCATATATACGATTTCGTATGCACCGAAAGAGTTAGATGCAATTGCAATACTTGCCAAATTAATAAAACCTCATGTAGTAGTGCGGACTGATCGGACATTCATGGGTCTATTACTATGCTGCAGTTTTTGTGATATCTTTGTAAAGCGTACGTAATAGAAAAATAATAATTAATATATTTTTATTATTATTATTATTATTTTTAATTAATATCTGCTGTTATATTTTTAATACTATATATTATGCAGTTTTCTCTGTGCAGATGCAAATTGAAATACTACATGTAAATGATATAATTTCTCAAATTTTAAAGGAAATGTGCTAACGTCAACTGTTCAACTAAACTAATATTAACATTTCTTTACACCCATATATATTTCACAACGTGTTGTGAAAGCATTCCAGCTAGGAATAATAAATTAAGCAATGACACATTAAATCATGCTTATAATTAAGTTTAAAAGATCCGTAATTGTTATTGTCGCGAGTGTAGGTAAGCTTACAGTTTGCGTATTTGAATTTAATAGATTTCATATTGTATTAACGCCAACGCTAGTCTAGTAAAACATTAAATATTCATGTACGTTACGGCACTGATGAATTACCACCTACACATACATCATCGCGTCGTTGCGAATAATCCGCGAATATGTTCTAATATTTACCCATTCGACGGGAATTGTATTCGTGGTGAACGGCAAAAGGCGATACCGGCCTTTGTATTTTGACCACTGATTTGAAACCGTTTAAGGTTTTTATTTTTGTCGAGTGTAATGCAGTCGACGCGGTACAAAAAACTGGTTTGGATTTGGTTTTATTTTCCATCTTAAAGCACGAATGTCGGAGATCGTGAGGAATAAGCAAAAACAAACTACAAAACTCACCAATACAATTGTTTAAGTGAAAATAGTAAGAAATAAGCTTAAGTAAACAATGTTTTACATAAGAATATTTATTATATTTGTAATATCACACATTTGTTTAAGAAATATAAAACTGCAAAATGTTCTGCTTGAAATTAAACAGTGTTTTCTTCAATTTTGAATTTCAATTTAATGTTTGCTATTTCTAAGAAACAACTTCTTAGAAACATAAAACGTAATTACCTAACCGTAATAATTTTTGGTCCAGTACATAGTAATATTTTAAATAAGCAAGTACGCCAGTTATGATATACAAACGGTTAACTTTGAGTTATGCAGAGAGAAAAGTGAAAACACAAAAAAATATGCAAATGTAAATCCACTTTCTAGCTACCGGCACGAGCAAATATTTATAATAATAAAAAATATGAAGAAAATAGTTTCAAATGATTCCTACATAGACTTGACAGTTTGGAAATGTTTTAATGAATTTTTATTGCTTTACGCCTTGAATAAATATTTCCATTTGTTTAAATGATATGGTGACCATAACGAGAATTAGATAGATATTAATAAATTCTGATGTGCAAAAAAACAAAACAACTTCTTTTCTGAACAAAGTAAGAATACGTAGAAAACTTCGAATTAGATACCTATTAAATGGCAATTGCAAGGCATATATTTCAAAAGATACCTCAAAATTTTCACGCTATTTATAACGTTTTCATAGAGTTTGAATCTTAAATTTCGTACACATATTTTTTTTTTTACAAATGATGTTGCTTAAAAGTAACTGTATAATCGTATTAATAATATGTTCATAACTATAGTGCGAGCAATATTTATGCTAGAAGAACTTCCGTAGAGAAAAAGGAAATCAAACAGAAAATACTAACATTAGAAGTGAAGAATTAAAAAAACTAGTAGGTATGACACTAGAGATACAAGCAAGTATGTCAAGACGATGAGATGTGTGAAATGTATTCCAGAAGCGCGGAGAAGGATCAAAGGATCAACAGATATCCTGCGAGTGCCGTTGCATCTTTGTCAGCATTCAAATTAATATATTAGGTACATTAATAGACAAATTTAGGCAAATACATTAGTGGAGCTGACGGATCGAATCCAAAATACAATAACGAATAAAGCCACGGTAGTGTGTCTTTCGTAGTGGACGCTTTTGCAGTACTTTATATGAGTCTGTTAAGAAATCATTAAGTAGATGATGCGACTTCCGGTTGGTAGAAGCGGATAATATATAAGACCAACTCGATTGGTGGGCGATGAGGATGCCACAAGGGGAAGTTACATTCCCACGTATATGGAGAATAGTAGATGAACTCTCATCCGGCTTGGCTAATTGCCGTAGGTATGTTTACGATCACATATGCAAGAGGAAAATTTGAAAATATCCTCTGCGACATAATTCACAGATGTCAATCTGATGCCAAGGGAGAACGAAATATCTACGTGTTACGCTAGACAATAAACTTCTCTGGGAACAAACACGAACTTGAAGCAACCAACAAGACTAAAAAAGTCCTGATGATATGCAGGAACTTTGTAAGGAAAACGTGGAGATGTAACTCAAAAATACTGCTTTCGATGTGTACAGCGATGGTGAGAATTATCATGATTTGTATGAGAAGCACATACTATTGGAAGCCCAGATCAATATTGACAGAAATTGCCGAAAGGAAGAGATTATCATAATGTCTGATAGTCAAGTAGCCATCAAGTGCTGAGTTCGTATGTAATAAGTTCTAAAATGGTCTGAGAATATCTAGGAAAATAAAACGAGCAATCTAATGGAAAGAAACGACATAACAAATAATTTGGGAAAAGAGGGTTGCAATACCATTCCTACGGCCCGAACTCTTGCAACACAAGTAGTGCAAAACTGAAAAGACTAAAAAGTGAAACTGAGCAGAGAAAGTCCAACTACTAGCAGAATCTCCGGGAAACGAAGCTAAAACTCTTCTGAAAACATATAAATAAAAGAGACTTACAGATCTATGCATTAACGTGATTAATTAATCATTAATAATGATATCCAAAGATATTAACAGCGATCCTTTCAGGCCATTGTAAACTGAAAAAATAAGCTTGAATTAATAAAGGGACCTGATGGTAGATTCCTTTGGGATGAAATACCCATCCAACTCCTCTCAATTTGCGCAGCACTATAAAACCCAAGGACGTTGCATCTGGGAGCATGCGAAATTTGATTCGAAAGATTTGTCTAACCTGAGGCTTTCTATGAGAAATATCCTATATTTTGCTGTAAAGTAGCAAGGCGAGGCAACAGATTATTTAGGTCTCAGTGCACTATCATCAAAGAAATGTCGTATAAGAAAATAGTTAACTGGAGCTATAAGAGGATACAAAATAGAATGGCCATGTTGAAAAAAAAAAACGTGAACGAAAAGGATTGGCTTTATAAACTTGAAAAACCAAGTGGAAGAAAAGAATACACTGAAAAAGCAACTTATTACCGCAACAGCAAAATATACCTAAGCTTAAGTAAATCCAACGAGATATTTAGCTATTTCAAATAAAGTAAGCTTAATACACAAATAATTTGGTTTAGATAGATATTTAACTATACCATTTACTATTTTTAGACAAATTTTGGTATTGTCAAACAAGTGGCTTTTAGTGTATGAACAGTCACCTAAAAGATAAAAGTAAAGTGGGTTCTCTATTGAAAACCAATCGAGGCCCAGCCAAAGGAAAAAAGAGAACAATTTTATTAGGCAATATGATACCAAATATTAAGTAATTTATTAGAGACTACAAGAAAATACATAACAATTACGAAATTGTTACAAAACTCCTCCTGGAAAACGCTAGAACGAATATCTAACACAACTACAATCATATTCAGAGGATATTTCAACAATGAAATGGTTGAAATCAGTGATTTGCAGTATTTATGCTCAATATATGTTCTAATAATATGTAGATAGTGGTAAACAGAGTATTAACTTAAAACAATATCCCATATAGAATAGCACGACAAATGAGTATAATAGACAACTAGTCTATGAAATAGCAAAGGGCACTTATTGTTAGTGCGACGATTAAACGATGAAAGTCAGAATACTACCAGGTTCTGTTATTTGCTAAGTGTTAAAGTGCACATCCTTAAGGGTTTCAATCCAACAAAAAACAAAAGAAAACTATGGCTAAATAAAATAAAACAACATAGTTACACCTAATTTGTTAGTGAAATAACTAAAGTGGAGATAGAAAAATGAGAACTTCTTCAAAATTCTCTACCTACCTCGAAAATATTGTTTACGAAACACAAAAGAGAATAAATGTTTGGAGGCTCTGTGTTGTTACATTTACAAAATTTCTTTTTGAATGGAGAGAATTTTGATGAAATGGAAAAACGAACAGTAGCATTGAGATAAAAAAAAACTTTTCAGGAAGAAACAAAGTAGAATCTATTTGGAAACCCAATTTAAAGGAAATTATGAAACACAATTTGAATGTAAAGTTGGAATAGCAAACACAAACAAATCTCAATGCATTTAGCAGATGATTACGTATGTTATGTTATTACTAATAATGATAGCGTTACTATTGAAATGTGCGTCGAGTATAGTGAAACTGAAGGTGTGAAATGCACAGTGTCATCAGTGCCACAGTTGTATTTTTGTCAAATTTCAAATTGCAACAATAACATAGAATCTAGACAGGCAACTCTCTTTCTATTATTTTATCCAGAGCCAAAATGTTTTAGGTTCACCATGTCTTCAGATTGATGAATAGAATAATTAACATCAGCAAAATCGCCCTGTTCAAATCCAATCTATAATTAGTTTCATCATGACATGCGTCGGCCAAAGGTCATATTCAAGTGGAAAAACCTTTGCAATAGAAGGAGAAATACAGCTAACAGGCAAATATGCTGGTAAACTTATTAATTGGGACATTTGCAACACAAATTAAAATACAATATTATATCCACATGAAGTAAGATCAAAGAGAAATAAGTCTATCACAATCAACGAATATATGTCTCCTGGATTTGACTGGTTTACACGTAACAATAATATAGCAATTCATTGTTGTTTTTTTGTTTGTTTGTTTTAGTAAGAGTGTATTTGACTTGCTTGGGACATTTTTGCAACGCATTTTCCTTTCTTTAAAATGGTTCAGAGCGAAAAACGTCGTGATGAAATATTTTAACTAATTATAGATTGAATTTCGCTAATTTTGCTTATCCTATTATTTATCGAATATCTTTTGTCAGGAATAATTTTCGCCAATCATAAAACTAGATGAATGTTATTAAAAACAGAAATTCAGAATTGTTTTATATTCTACACATACTTCCATGTTAGTTATCAATTTTACATTTGTAAAAACCAGAATGATTTGTTTTGAAATCATGAATTCTTTCTTTCTTTCTTTTTTTATTTCTCGGTAAAGGTTCTCGTAACTTATTGTATGTTTTCCCTCCCATGCAAAAAGGGACTTTCGCACAATAGAGTATATTACCTTAAGTACGTTAGAGGCAGAACATCTTTGCTTGGCTTTCACTTTGCCTACTCCTTTGTTGACAGAGACAAAGAAATGTAAGAACTTAGGTCCGTAAAAGTTTTCGATTTTCAAGGGTATGAGAAATTGAATGTAAATATTAATACTATTGTCTAATGATAAATAAGTTAAAATTACGAACATACCTTTTCTAAGACACCACTGTACGGCTGTATATTCGGTGGCCCGAGCGTTTCTGATTGAAGATCCGGTACCTGTGCTTCCGTATCCTCGCCCGAACACGCACTGGGCGAACCGACCAATTCACACGGAGACTCATCAGAAAATAATGTCTCAGTACCACTGTCAACCGTTGCCATAATTACATATTTTTATCTGTAACAAAGAAATCGCTGTCACTGCACGATACCTATGTTTCGACACCGGGCTCTTCTATCTGTCTCCGGCAGTTTAGTGGACGTCAAAAAGACGTAAAAACTAACTGTACATTCATAAGCCATAATTTATTATCATCGCTCATTTTGAAACGGAAAATGTGCTGACTGGGATTGACCCAAATCGCAAATGATAAACGTGAGATTTAGAAATATGTAGAAACGTATTATAAATGGAATGTGAGTGCTCTTTGTTTTTGGATTATAGAAGAATTGATACAAAGAAGCGCTTAAGTTCATTAAAATTTCACGGAATTAAGATATACTATAGGCAAATGCAGCAAAAACATAATTATTTATTTTAATAAGCTTAAAGTAGATGTTTGCTGACATTAAGTATTTTATATAAATCCATCCTGAAAATTACTGCAGTAGCTATATATAGCACATATGTTATTACATTAATAATGCCTAATAATTTTTATACAATTTTTCTCTATCAATTATCTATTATCAAAATCATGAATACTTGATTTAGAAATATTATTATTTTATTATAGTACGTTTTCATGTGAATGTTACGGTTAAAATATATAAAAATTGTGGACTACAAGAACTTCAATTTTGCAAATGTTACACGAAATACTCAAGAAAACAAGAACTTACTTGCAAGTGTATATGTTAAAACTATTAAGCAGATATTAGGTGACTGTCTGCTAATTTCTTCTTCAAACTTAGTGATAGTCATACAACTGAATATCTTCCGAGCTGCATTTTACTAGCTCCACTAAGGTATTGTGGAGATACATTCTGTGCTCTGGTACAACAAGGGCCAATCCGAAAAAACCAAGTGGTTTTGAAATAATTAGTTGGCAAAGAATTTGTTCAAATTTGTAGCAACATAAGACATAAAACCCACAACCACAAAAACATGGCATTGGCCCTTCTTGCATCAAGCCACAGAATTAATCCATCATGAAATCATATTCTATATCAAGCTTTACTTAGAATAGATTAAAATCGATTAGATTAGCATATTTTGATCATGACATTTTCGGATCTATTATCATCCCCTAAAGACGCTCTTTAGTTTTCACTTAAGATGAATTGCAGATTTTGATGGTTAAAGCATAGAATAACACAATAACTTTAGTGTACGTAAATATAAAAATATGTACAAGATGATCCCAAATTAATTCCATAAATAATATCATGTTTGTAACACCTCTTACTATGTTGCCCTAAGATGCTTCTAATATACCGTGTGCAACATTCAGACGTAGTCAGATGATTAGAAGTTATGGTTGTAGGACTCTTTAGGATAATCAATAAAACAATTAAATCGACAATAAGAATATGTTTGCATGAAAAGCATTCCACCCATAGCTTTATCAATTAAGAGACTTGGATACCTGCTGATCAAGCCAATTGACCTGCAGCATCCCTCATCCTCATCTTTAATTGAATATATAGGCCTACAAAAACGATGAGCATTAGGGCGACATACATACGTCGCGTCGTTTGTCTTTATAGAAGGTATGAATATGAAAGGTATAATTAATGAACTAACGAAGAACATAGGAAATCAGTATAGTAATAACCGGCATACAGTAAACTAATTCAATTTTCTTCCTTGTGGGCAATTAAAGGCAGTTCAACATTTGGCAATGACGTAAGATGACATTCATTTGAAAATGCATTTTATAGGTGCTTAGTAGAATTGTTTAGGTCTTATTTATGTTGTGAAAATTCAAAAGGAAAAGAGTATGTTTTATTTTTAAACCAAAAACTTCCATGTTTTATTTAACTTAAAGCTACAAAACATCCAAAACACATTTAATGTTCTTGCACATTTATTTATCAGCACCATTAAAGTAAATATAGATTGATTTACACGGAAGATAACATGGATAATTTTTTTTTTTTGGTTGATCACAGGTGGCGATCTTTAAGTACGTTCTGTAGTTGAACTATTGTGGTTTATAATTAATTTGTTTGTAATTTTTCAACCAACAAAAATGGTTAAAAAATAAGATGACCTCACAAGTAAAATTTAAAGATTGCGCATTATTTTTTTAGTAATTTTAATAAATAAGTATGAAATTATTCTTGAATCAAATATAAAATTATAATTTCTTGCTTCATTGTTCGCTATGTGAAATTTAATTATTTTTTTTTGTAAGATATGTTAATAATTTCACTACGTGATAGTTACGCATTATGTATTTTTTGATTAAAAAAATATATAAAATAAAAACAATTATTATAATAGGTATGCTTATATTTATTTGTAGTTTGTTGGTTGCGAAACAAAAAGATGATGAATGAATAAAATACAAAAAATCGTTCAAGACTCGAAGCCTCTTTTGCCACAGGTCGTTTTAAGTATCCAGTCAATGTGGATATTGAAATTACATGTGGAATATTATTACTATATATCACTAAAATATGTGCAGGGCAACGTGTTGGTTAAAAAAGGCCTCCGGGTATGATTAATCAATTAAAATTTAGAAGGCCATGGAAGAATTAGATGGAACTAACAATAAGTAGCGTCTGTCAATATACACTGATTCAAGCTGAATGTTGTTACTGCACGTGAATGATGTTGTGAATATTGTTTATGTGTCGTATTTATAATTGTTTACCTACTCAATTTGCGAGTAATACATTGTTTGTAAATAGAAATCTTTCAATTCATTTTGATTATAAAGGAATTTTAATAAAATCTATGTTCAATCTGTCAAAACTAGCAGCTAAATATCCATTCTCAGAATCAATCTTCCGCAACTTTTAAAATGAATTTGTTTTTGAAATTCTCTGTAACAAACGACTTGTTATCAACTCCTTACCCAGTAGCGGCATTGCCAGCATATTTGCTGTATAATAATGTGTCAGTGCTAGTATGCTAGTATGCAACATATCGCATTCTTCTTACATTCTTTTTGGTACCTTACTGATTTCATAATTTTCCAACTATAATAGGTACGTATGCATATGTTGAAAACCTGTTTTTACAATGGGAAACATTTAACATAAAAAACATTATCCTAACTTTACGGAAGCAAACTTACGATAACATACGTTATAGTAACCTTAGCCAAGATAGTTGAACAGCTAACCTTAACCTGTGTTTGCATCGATGCACGATAGCAGGATGCATTGCTGTTAGCTTTTCGTACACGCAAAACCAAAACTGCGGATGGGAAAATAATTCAACAATACGCTGTTCTGTTCTTAATCCAAAATTTAAGTTTGTTTAGCAAACCATATTTTCTTTAACGAATTTTTGTGCTACAACCACTAATTAATATTATTGATATTAGCTATATAAAACGAAATTTTAGAACTATTGAAATTTATGGAACCTATACCATACGTACCCTAGCTCTCTTAAAATACTTTTTCTAACTTTATTTTTTTTGTGCAAGCCATGTGACATGGAGTAGCAGGAAACATTATGGTCTCTTTATATTTAATTTCCCATTCTTTCTACCCAAAAAAATCGTGCCGGCTATTCCAATATCTTAGTATTCAGTACTAACCTTACAGGTTTCTGGCTAGTTGATTGAAATAATCCCCAGCCTTTTATATAAATCAGCACATTATGGAATCCCAATCTAGCGGCAGGCACAATTTATTTTTTTATAGTTATACATAGTTAATAAAACATATACATAATATGCAAAAGCTCGGATAGCGGCGGACACACGTAAATTGATCTGCGGGCACCAGGGTGCCCGCGGGCATAGGGGTTGGGAACTCCTGCTCTAGCCCCTCATTCTTTTGGCGATCTTTCGGCGTCCTAAGTTTACATAGGTTATGGTATGCGAGCTACATTATTCTTTTGCACTTATACACTCTGAAGTGGGAATCTCTATTGTTATCACCAATTTTCTGTAGATGCAAAGATTATTCCTACTGAACTTTAGCAATATTTGTTGTTGATGGTGTTTTCATAAAACTTGATAGTGTTGTTCCAGTTTTCTTTGTGTTTCTCTTGGACCCCCAGATTTTGGGCTTATATGTGAAGCTGATGATCCTGTTCTTGCTAGCTCATCCGATTTTTTTTTATTTCATTTTCATTCCCAACCATTTTGTAATGAAGTAACTTTATTTAACTAGATCAGTTCACTTCTGTAGATCTCTATGTTGGATTCATTGCAGTTTGTCCGATTCGTGATTTATACACCGATTTTTTAAAAAGATATGGCGAACTTATCTGGTTTGATCTTATTGTCAAAAGATTGGCTTTTGGCTCCTCTATTATTACCAAATGGAGGGAAGAGAAGCATTCTTCTGCTGTTATAGAGATACTCCTTATTGCATCTACTATTCCTAAATACGAAAGCTTCTCTATTTTGCGAATAAAATTATGGCAGTTTGTTGCTGTATTTTTGTCCACTACATCAGAGATGAATAAGTCATTATCTAACCACTGCGATATTATATTTGGTCTGTACTTTCGCGTTTTTCCGTTATCTCTTTTAGCCAACATGTCTGTTGGTTTTGCCCTGGTTTAGTCTTCCAAGCTGTTGATTACAAGTAAGATTAGAATTAAGAATGACACCAATATATTTCATTTTCTCAGACAGCTTTATTTTCTCTCGGTTCACTATATTTTAATATCGTACATCGTATTAAAGAGATAAATGAAACAGCCAGATGGACATTTTTTACATAAATAAATTATGGCCTATAATAAGAAATGTATGTTATTCATGATCATCCAAATCAAGTTTTTAATTTATAATACGTTTCGCGTGATTTTCCCTTTTATTTTTTAAAAAATAAATGTTAATAAATCGATTAAACCACTATCAACACGGGTAAAGGTGTTAAAATAATGTTGTGTATAAATTGGTATCGAGTTCAATCATATGTGAACGTGGACATTCATTAGTAAAATTTTAAGCAGCTCTTCTAAAGAAAAATAAATTAACACAATCATAACTTAAATCTAATGCGAAAATCATTATTAAAGTGAAGTAATTTTAAGTGCACGAACACACATAGTACTAATAAAAGCTGTACCTATACCAACACATACAATTCCTAATTCTATCATGCAATAATCTTCAATAGTTCTTTGTAGAAACTGCGATTGCCTCTTGTTGTAGATAGCAGAAATAAATTAATTTTCATTGAGAAGTGGGACTGGCTGAGTGAGACGATAAAAATCAAATAAGCACGAGCGATGAACACGCCCAGCAAAAATACATTGACGTGACAATAAAATTATTCCTTTTGACAATTTTACCATTATGTTACTTAGTTTACATGGGGCTGTCTGAACCAAGCGCCCATGAAATGGGCGTGAACAAGTCATTTTTTGCTTATTATCCTAAAAGTCGCGCTTGTCTGGTAATTACAATCCTTTTTGCCCAGATCTTCCCATTTCTTTTCTTAGAATATCTTACCAGTTTAGGCTGATACATTAGAGTTTGTCAGTTTTACCATTCTAAAATGTATACCTACCTATGGCGAAAATTTAGAATGAAGGGTATGAAATATAGCTGCCAAACTATGACAGGAAAAAGACGCGGTAAATCGGTAACAATACCCATGTCATGGAATAACGGCGACCCGTACCTACTTGATCCCGGGTGAAGTTATCCCGGATCTAATCTCTATTGTATCACGACATATTATCGGATGTAAGCATCATTTCGTGACATAACGGGCCTCCGAGAGTCCGTGCTGGGGCTCGTCTTCTTTATTTCGCTCGCATATTATATAAATAGTAAGTTCATAGGTTAATTAAGCCTTGTCCCCTCCGGCCGTGCCGTACATGGAACTTCATATGTATTTTCACAGTAGATTTATGCTCTACGTAAATATATATGACAATTATCGCGTGAAATGATGTAGTAAACTCCGTCATATAAACCTACTTACTAAAAATATTAAAGCGGTGCGAAGGTTTTTCTGGTCATTAATCTAAAATTAAAAGTAGGAAAGTCACGACATCGTTGTTTCAACCTCTAAAACATTGGTAAAACTTTGCCCAGAAACGTACGGTTTATTTGTCTAATGATGACAAGTCTGAATGAAGTTGAGTTTTCTTAATTTACGAAGCGTTGTTTAAGCAGTATTTTACGTCAGGTCGGAGATATATAGTATTTACCGCTATGATATTCGTATGTTTGTGCTTATTATTGAAAAATATAAAATTGGTTGTATTTAATTGTTAACAATTATATATTAGTATTCTTTTTAAGTTATAGCTATGGCGCTTTGTGTTTTTGACCAACAATTGTCATACTTACACACATAATGATAGTTTTGTTAATAAGTTGCCTGCAGATATACGTTATATTGTTATAGGTACTATTTTTGATGATTTGAAGGAAACTTTGTTGTCATTTATAAATACTATTATAATTTCTTCTTTCATATGTTGCAGATAATGTGAATAAAAGTCGAAATTTAATCAGTTTTGAAGTTCAAAAAAGTGAAGAAGAGCTGCAATGACATATTTTAAAATTACAAAAATCAGTATATTGGAAATTTGCAAAAAAATAATAGTGGAGAAATTAAAAATCTTAAAAGTGGCAAAATTAATTTAGCATTGACGTCGTGCACAAATGAGGAAGTGGGTTATTGAAAAATTAGAAGTTAATGAATTTAAGAATTATAAAACAAGAATTGGTCGGTTGTATTTGTTAGAATTTCAAATATACACTGATAGAAGTATCCTAACCAAAAGTTTTTGCATTTTCTATATGGCCAACATGATTTGGTGTTTCCTTGAAAAGAAATATAATTTTTTGAACCCACGCATTTCTTCGAAATAATATTTTTTCATTGAAGCAGTTCATTCTTTTAAGTGAAAGATATTGATAGTTGATTCAAAAGTCCTCTTTATTTTGAACTTGAAAACTGTAAGCATTTTGAATCAAGAGGTTTTTTTTTTTCCTTTTCTTATAAACATTTATTCACTTTAGACTTTTTTGCGGTTTTACCGAAAAGCGTAAACACAAGAAAATGTCATGACCATTTTTGATTGAAATAAAAATAAATTATCTCAAAAATTCCATGCACTCCAATATTTATCATATATGGAGGACATGCGGTTGGGGATGTTGTAAAAACCGCCAAGCGTTCCCCCTGTGGTATTGGGGAATTGATCGCATCGACCATACCAGTAGACACCTCTCAGATGTTGATCTGATAAATATACCAGATTAGTATGTTGTAATCGTATATTCCATCCTATTAGTGCAACATATATTCTGTTACTGGAATGACATAGGAGATGTGCCATCTATGCGACAATTTCTGTATTACATATAAGTATATTTGCTGTACTATATAGCGAGAAATCTGCTATACGAAAATAATATTACATTGTTTCAAATAAACTTTCTAACCAAATTATTCGTTTGAATACAGGAATATTTTTTGATATTATTTCAATCAACTAATAATTTAGTAACCAAATGCGTTAACAAAAAACGTATTTTTTCCGTGGGTAACAGTTTTAAACGTTCAAATACTATGTACTTCTGTAAAGTACGGTGGCTTATAAGTAATGCAACATTAACTGAAAAGATTCCAATTGTCCCTGAAATTCTTTTAATTTTGCACGAAAATATTTATCTTTGTTTATCATAGTTTGTGTATTTAAGATTTATGCACCTGGGAACATGCATAAAAGTAAAATACCTTCGCGTAAAAAAGGATTCAGGTTGAATGCAGACGCTTGCATTTTCCGCTAAAAGCCAAAAGTTTTAAATCAATGTATTCATTCGTGTCCACGCAAATAAACTAAAACGCCGGGTTTTTTTTATTTAAAGTAAAGTTAATATAATAATAGCAATATAATATGTGAATGTGTATTGTTTTAACTTAAACAGAAGTTCTTATTATAAAATATTAATCAAAACTAAGGTGCATTTCATTTAATTAAATTAGGGTTACTTTTCGTCCAAAACCATGTACTTAAGAAGAAAATACTTTTCTGGCAAAACAGCAGGCTACTTTCAAATAATATAAACACTTTTTTGGGAAAAGGTATCCTTTTCGTTTAATATGATAAAAACTAAACGTTATAAAACTTTTCATTTAATGCAATCTCTTTTCTCAGTGTATGCTCGGGAATGTAGACAAAAATAAATTAAAAAGGTTCTCTTTAGATATCCAAGCTTTCCTAGCTTTTATTTGCCACTTCATCAGAAACAACAATATTAAGAAAAATTTAAGGCGTGTGAAAACGATAATTTTGGCACACATAACCTCAAAAGTTCATGTAGATGTAAAACTGAAAAATAGTCTTAATAAACTAAAGAACAAAGACGAAACACAATACTTACGTGTGCATAAACGGAATTTTGCTGGTTTATATACATAAACTATGTTATTCACGAAGACTGTGTATTTATGTATACACATAAATACACAGTCTTCGTGAATAACATTTACTTAATAGAGGTAACATAAAAGCAAATAACTAATTTTTAATGTACTCTATAATTTTCTATCATTATCTATAAATTTAATATATACATTACTGTCAATACCCACTAATTTTCCTACCGAGCAAAGTAAATGTACAAAACCAATCGAATATTAATTCGTTGATGCTACCTTGTAACTATATAGGTAATAATACTTATTTAATTCTATTTTTAGCATAGGCAAATATAAGTACATGTTTATGATGTTGTTGGATCTTCTTGTTCTTACTGCACTGAGAAAAATGGTTGGTTTAATCCAACATAAAATTTTGTGTTACCATTTTTATGTTAGCCCAAAACAAAATAATATTAAAGGAATCCGCTATTGTGTTTGAATAAAACACATATGTCGCGTTAACATTTTTTCTTTTGCATTAACGATATTTAGCGTTGATTTGTGCATGACCACTTTACTTAGTTCTTTTAAAATAAAATACTACTTCAACTCAAACTTATAAACACATAGAAAATGTTGAAACACTATTAATTCATTTTCACGTAAACCATATAAACCACAGTCGAATGAAAAATTTTAGTGGTTCATTTTAATATGCTGTGCGCATGTTCTTCAACAATCACATCGTACGTCCGGGGTAATTTGGATTCGCCGTGACAACCCTGGACGAAAATATAAAATAATGTAGACGGCGCGGCGGGTAAAATGACGGAGAACTTTTGCTTGCAGAATTGTCCAAGCAAATTATTACCTGCCTGTAATACTTATAAGTGAATCACATTCTGATCTGATATATAAACATAAATCCTTCTATTAATATTTAATTATTTGCTAAGCAACTAATATGTTATTGAAATAATACAATAATTGCAATCACATCCCTGCATATAGCATACATTCAGAAAAGTAAAGATGTTAAATTAACAAAGTGCTGTTTGTTGAATTTTTTTTTGTTATTATGACGAAAATTCGAGCTAAACTAAAGCAATTTCTCAGGTTTTAAAGGAAAAAAAAAGAATTTAGCTGAACCTGTTTAGTTAAGTTAAAGTATCAACTTGTTCTAATTAACAATGAAAATGGTTATATTCAACTAAAAATGCGGTTATATAGACGAACCTGAAGCATTAAATAAAATTACGTTTTGGGTTCTGGAAACTGAAAAATATCAGTACGATAGTAGCATCATATCTATTTTGTAGCAGTTTTCTCACTATGCAGTACAACAAATACGTTAGATACTTTTATATATTACAGAAATTGTCACATAGATGGCGTTTTTCCTATTTCATTTCATGTAACGACATGGTATATTTACCAGATAAACAAATAGGAGCCGTATTTGTTGAAAGCCATATTTTATGAATCAATTAAATAAAATTATAGTTTTTTTGTACAACACATGAAAATAATCTTATTTTAAGTTACTTTTATTGTTTACGCAACATAAAGTGTTGTATTAACATAAATCAAAATAATATTCACTGAATCATTACAATAAGTGGGTTTGAAACTGTTTTCTATTGAGTCAAACGAAAAGAACGTTATTTCAAACAAATTATATACTGCAGCCAACATAATGTTGGGTTTGCTTGAAACATGAACTTGGTGGAGTGATTGGTGGAGTATTATCAGAGGGAGCATGTAGCTTGTTTTTATTTTTCTTAATAAAATACTCTGCTACAATCTATGATGTATTCGTGACAACTTTTATATGACTGCTGCTCATCAAAAACAAATTTATTTATAATTCTTTTTGGGAAAATGGTAACAGATTATGGAAACAAAATTCCTCAAAGAATGTTGAAGCTAGAATATCGTTGCTGCTTACGTGACATTTATGTAGTTAAATACACCATAGTGAAGTCATGTACTTGTTTTCAAATGAACAACATTAAGATGTAACTGTATTTTTTGGAGAATGTGGTCAAAATCGAAGAATGAGGCAACATCATATGCGAATAGATTTATTAATCGACGGCGTCTTGATAAAAATGTATTTATTTGTGGAGTTACCACTTTAAAAATGCTGGTCATTTGCTACAAGGTAAATGTAGGAATTGAAGGGGTAGGGGGAGAGAGGCAGCAACAAATCGCACAAATCACATCAAAATATGTGTGCTAAGGTGTTATCTACAATCTACGCATATCTGTATAATTTATGGGTTTTCTTGTTTTGTTATAGCAGCCATCTGACCTAGACTCTCCGGAAACATTACAGTCTCTTAGGTTTTTGTATTTCATTTTTCATTTCTTCTACCCATTAAATTCCCTTCTGTGAGTTTCGGGTCACACAGGAGTGGAAAGAAACGAAATAACAGATAATCTTCCAAAAAAAGGGCTCGAATATCTTTTGTAAGGCCTGAGCCTAAGTCGTAATACAATACTGAAGAAATTGAAAAGCGAAATGAAGCAGAGAAGATCTAATAACTGGGAGAATTTCTAGGAAATAAGGCAAGGTAAAACTCTGGGAACCTATAACTAGAAGAGGTTGGCGGAATGTATCAACAATAACTAAGAACAATATTGGCATATTAACAGGAAGGCCATTGTAAACTAAAAGGCCATCTTAGTAAGCTTGGATTCGCAAAGGAATTTGAATTTATTTTTTTAGGGAACGATAGGATGAAATTGTGTAGCACTGTGGTGGGACACAACAGGTCTCTTAGGTTGCAATGTAATATCAGCCTCCATACAGGCATCAATCCATACATACCCATTAAATTACACCAGCCAATAAAAAACGAAATAAACTTCGAAAAAGCTTCTTTACCGATAAACTATAAATTTATAACGAACAGCTCCGTTAAAAAAAGAATTCTTTATCAATTGTTTTTTTTGCGAAATTTCAATAATTGTATCTGCGAAAAATAAGCAAGGTTAATTAAAATTAAATAAGCATTCAGGCGACAGGATATACCTGCGAGTTATCAATATCGCAAAAAGTATCACATATACATAGGTTGATAGCGGTCCTACAAAAGCTGTCACTAATACATCACAAATTCTAAAAATCGAATAAGAAGTAGAGTAATCCGTTAAAAAAATAGTCTTCTTTGGCGATGGTACACTGCAATGCAAAATTAAGGTCCCCCTAAAAATTTCTTCGTGAGCGAATAATACGTTTAATTTAAATGTAAAGATATCTAACGAAAACTTGAGCGCTTAATGAAATAAGGGCCACATTTTAAGTAAACACAGAGAAACATTATATTTATAAAATATAAAGAAATACCTAAATACTTTAGGTAGGGAGACATGAATTTTGAATTTGACTGTACATTCGCTCTTAAAAACAACTGTCATGTAATGTGTCCCATTGGAGATTTATTCTAAGATTTTCTAATTTTTTTAACTTTTATTCGTTCTCTATAGATATTACGCTGTCCCATTCTTCGCAGAATACACTGTATAGTTACGGTTTTTTTCTTAATTCCATTTTCTGTCACTCAAAACAAGAAGAGCTACTTTGAGAGAAAATAAAATAAATGATTTTTTTTTTAAAAAAATAACATCACTTTCTGCGTATTTGATTCATTACAAGAAATAGCCGTAATAAAATATGTATCAATGTCAAAAAAAAATCATCCGTTCCGCTATACTAACGACGACGATATCTTCTAACCTGGTCGTTGAACACCTAGAAATCTAACCTTATCTTTGATTTAGAACGAATTCGAACGACGATCACATCTCCATCGTCTTATTCACTGTGACTTAGTTCTAACATCGCCGCATTTACACTCACATATTCTATCCTTTGATCCAGTTCCCATTCATATTGAAAATAATTACAGTTGCATTCTTGATAAACTCGGGGTGAACACTGTTCTGACATACTAACTAATGATAACCATTTTCATACATCTGACACGTCGTACTGGTTAAATAAATTCATATAAGCGGGATGTAATGTAAATCAGGTATGTAACGGCGGCTTGTTGTCGAATAGTATACAATTTCAATTCAACGCGCGCCACAACACTCCCAGCGTTCGTTAGCACTAGAGAAGCGAGTTGTGGAAGAACCCGGCAACGAACACGGAACACAACTAAGTCTAACCAGTTATCTCGTGTCCAACCGACCGTAACAATGATCCCATACATGTTAGAACACCGACTTTTATTAATGACTTTATTCAAAGCCGTCTTTCTTCTTGGTCAGGAATATGTTGGCGTGTCGTTTGTACTTGTACTAATGCCACGTCGTACTTATTCGAATAGCATTGACAATACAAACGCGCGATTAATCAGTTCTCACAACGGATACAACTGAAATCATCACTGCGAGATCGATCACAATAGGGATACGTTGTTGTCGATATTGTTGTTGGGAAACATATGTTTATGTGTATTATACACATACACAATACAGACGCTTTCCACATAAACCGTAATGAAAAGTTTAACGTTCAAACTACAGTTCGATAATCACTGAAAAATAAGATTTAAAGACTGGGTAGGTACTAGTAAAAAGCCGAGTCTTAAAGCTGGTCATATTTTCTATTAGAGAGATATCTACCTTTAACGGCCTACACATTCGCTTCGCGCAATTATATTTTCGCGATATCTTTCCAACCCTTATCTACTACTTAATCTGAATGTTCTTGCCGTTTGTAATATAAGCAGAAAAGCCTGATTAATTTAGTAAGCTTATCTGAGAGAGTAATATTAACCTTCTAGCAACTTTATTATCACGCTAATTACAAAAATGACGCATATAAAACGCGTTTCATGAGAAATTAGGAGTTGAATTCATGCTTCATAAAGTAACTATATTTGTAATAGTTGGGTGATTATTTTAAACTGTGTTTAATGACGATCGAAAGTAAAAGAAAAATAATATTGTTTTCGTGCTACACAAAAAAAAATGTTATAAATTTTCAAACAATTAAGAAACAAAAAAGTTTCGTACAACAAGTTATTGAAGATATAGGGACGAGCACAGCTTGTATTAAAATTTCCTACAAAATTGTTAACGAAAGTTATCGCATTTTTTGCAAAATGTACACTTTTGCTATACAATTTATGTTGACAGACACGTACACTAGCAGTAAGTGCAGATCACTTGTTGCAAATAGTACGTTTAGGCCAGTGGTAATAGTTGCAACTAATCATCATCAAAATATTTATAGTATTTTCGCTACTATTACAAATCTGTGTAGTGAACCAATATTGAGATTTTGCGTACAGATTAACTACGCTGTTGCTATAATGAATATACCTAGTTGCGAATAATTATTTACTATATAATGTATTTTTTTGAAATATAATGTGTAGTTTTGTTGCACAATTTGTTGCCATTCGAACCTACCTATAAAGGTACGCGTTCACTTGTGCGTATCGGACGGACGGCACGCATCGCACGGATCGGATTTTACTATTAGTTGTATTGTTTTTAATGGAAGTGCGTCCATCTATCCGCATCGTACGCATCGCACTTCGGTAATGACGATAGTAATTCGGAGAGACGAATTAAAATCCGATGCGTCCGCACGCTGCCGATGACTTCTTCGGCATTCACATTTAGTATTTCAAGTAGTTATTGCCATGGACGTTACTTGCTTTATTGCAATTGTGCAAGAGTATGAACAATTATATAATTTAAGACATCCACAGTACTTAAATCAGCAACGAAGAATTGCTTCCCATGGTCTCTTCCTAAATATTACAATAAAAATAGATACAGTCTTTTTTGAGGTCCTATAAGTTCCTAAATGATGTATTTTGTCCTCTTGTTAAATGTTGTCTCAAAATATCTAGTAAAGTTGTAAACATAGCCCGAAACATACGAAAATATTGATAGGATTTTATCTTATCATCTTCTATCAAATTCGGAGAATGATGTATGGTGTTCTCCACACTTTAACCTTTTCTTGTTAATCTTGCGTATCCAATATCTTCGCTTTATTTCTTTTCTTTTTTTATTTTATTTTACTTTGCCCTTTCCTATGCCAGAAAACTAGTAATAAGAATAACTTCACCCCGTAACCAGGTCAAAACTAGTTAGAGACTGCAAACAATCCCTCAATGCACTGGCACGAGACACGGTGTCTCTGATTTGGGTGCCGGGACATGAGGATATAAAGGGCAATGTAATAGCCGACGAACTAGTCTAGGAGGGCTCTAAAAGACACATGGATCCAGACCTAGTAGGTGAGATTACTAAGGATTCCGCAAGAAGAGAGATCTGGACCTGGTTAGATAACAAAAAAGTACAAAGAAATGGAAGTCAACTCCATACCAAAACGCTAATATGGAATGGGGATGCTAGATTCTCTGATAAGCTACTCAGCCGCTAAAGAAGCTAAAACCATTACTGGGTTGGTAACACTGTCCCCTGAAAGGGCATCTATACAACACAGGTCGAGTAAACGAACCATGGTGCAGAAGATGCGAATTACAGGAGGAAACGAGTTTAAATGTAATCTGCACATGTGAGGAATTGAAGGTACTCAGGCAGAAATATTTCGGGAAAGACCTATTGTAGCCCTCGAAGGTTCTCAAGTTCCCACTGGGCAAGATACTGGGCTTTATAGACAACATCAAGCTGCTCCAGTGAAAATAAGAGACTTAATCGGGATGGTGCAATGAGTACCTAACTCAAGTGCCCGGACTTTAGGTGCCCATCCTAATTCAATAAATGAATGAAATGAATAAACAATAACTTCATCTTCGCTAATCATGTTACCAATTACAAATATTTATCTGCGACAGTTATACGGAACTAAATAACGGTATTAGTGAGTAAAAATTGAAAAAATACGTACACATCTTTCGGATATCCGTATACTGCGAAAGCAGTGGACGCAGTATATCAAATAAATCCGATCCGTGCGATGCGTGCCGTCCGTCCGATACGTACAAGTGAACGCGTACCTTAAAAGAGCATAAATTGCATATTGCTTGTCGCAAATGCGATAGTGCATTTTCAGTAGAATTTTGCGTACAGTAAAGCTGGACTGTTGGATCAAAGAATAAGGGGTGCTTTATTTGAGAAGTTTTGATCTCATTAATTTATTATGTGACATTTGCGAATTCTCCTTCGTCGATATACAATGTTTTTTTTTTCCGGTAAATGCACCAAATGAACTTTTTATAACCGTGTTTCAATGAAATAGAAGAAGTGCCATCTTTACAACAATGACTGTACCACATATACTTATTGAACGTAACTATGTGGGTAGAAAACTGCCCCATAATAATAATATTTAGATCACAGAACTTGTTTATAAAAGTGTGGACTAGGTTTGGAAAAAAAGTAATTTGAACATAATAATTACATTAAATTAACTATTACGTAATCCTTATTTCTTAATAATATTCACTTTGTTAGTTGAAGAGTACTTATTGTTTAAGTGAAAATAATGGGTTTGTTAAATTAATAAACTAGTAACAAAAGTAACAAAATAATATGATCCCTTCTTATACCAACTATTTTCTTATTTTTCCTAATATTTCTAAAATAAACGAGATTTTATTAGTTTGAGGGTTTTTTGTTGATTTCGCTAACGACAATACGCGTATCTCGAGGGATGTTGGCAGTTGGTGGATATAATTATTACTGCTATGTAGATAGGTCGATGCCCGTCCTAATATTCGCGTTTTTGCTTCAAAAACAACAATTCGTAAATTTTGAGGTATGTCCAAGATCTTGGCAGACCGACGTCCTTCTTAACATTAGCGGAAATTAGAGTAGTGCAATTATAATTAATTAATTATTAATTCGATCCGTGAACTACACGGCTAAGGTTATCGCGATGTGTAAGCATTTTAATGAGTTCTTGGATTTTACGGTTATAGTAGTGAGGATTTGGACAGAGTAGAATTAGATTTGGGGGTCGATCCGCAATCTTTGTTTGAACTTGTAAGGGAGATTTTTTAATATTAACTTTCGAAATAGCACTCTCATGCTGTCAAACACTACACACCAGTAATTATGATTACTTTATCTAACACTTCGAACATATTTTGTAGACAGAGTGGGTGAACAGAAGGTATTACAGCTTCTGCAAACTTTTCATGGTTTTCTTCTGCAGTACAAGCAACTTTTCTTTTAATTTAAATCAAATTTTTGCGACATAATCTAGGGACGAGGTTATGTTAGATGTTCGATACGCTGGCATTTGTATTCTCTTCTCGAAGCATCTGTTGCGAAAACGCTATTTAGGTCTTACATAATCCAACTGCTGCTTTGATGTTCATAAATTTACAGTTTTAAGCCAACAATAAATTTATAAAAGGTAGTTGAAAATAAGTAAGGAAACGTGATTTTTTGGTGTAGAAAGATAAGCAAATTTTCCATATGGTTCCGATTTAGCTATGTAAGCACCCAGATTAACTCATCCATTTGAATAAAACTTGGCATGTTTTTAATACCTTTTGAGTTTTGTAAATCGCCGCTTTTTGTTTGTGTTAAACCTCAAGCATAATTAGAAATCCAGGAAATTCGACTATGTGATCAATGCATTCACGTATTTGCAAAAAAAAAAAATATACATCCTTATTTAAAATATGACAACTCAACTTCGCTTCTAATGTTTTGAAGATGTATCTAAACAGCAAAAAAATTAATAGCATGTCTTAGCGAAGCGTGAAATGACAAGGTTAACAATAGGCAAGCGTTTCCGTATAATAATGTTGTCCAACGAAATAATCAATTAGTCAATTATTAAAAAAAATACTTTAATCTAACGATACACAATTAATAAAGTCCATGGCACTTTCACGACTCGGCATTTCTTTTTTTTTTATAACGCATATACTATCAATTCCGAATATATGTGCTATAGTGTGTAACAGTCATACTTAAATGAAGTAAATTCTTAAATTAACACATAGACTTTCACGGTTGTTGTCGTTTGAAACTGGTGTTGTTCGACCTTTTGTCCTCACTTACATTGGGACATCTTCAGGGCGGCTAACTGCCCTGAAACTGAAGAACTAGCACATAAAATATGCGTTGAAACTAGTGCTGTTATCCGGATCTGGATAATTTACTGTCGGCATATATGGATCTCAGTGCTATCCGAAACCTCAGATCCGGATCCACTATCCGAAACCTCAGATACGGATTTGCCATCCGAAACTTCAGATCCGAATCCATTATCCGAAATCTCGTACCTGATGCAATAATCACTAACAATTCTATGACACATATGTAATGCAAAGTTTAGCTTTATTTAATACAGATTATATCAGCGGAAGTATCAAATTTTAACATACAAGAAGAGGAACATCCGCCAACCACATTGAATACGGAAGTCTTCAATTATTTATTCCCCGCTGAATCTTTGTTACAAGAAGAAATATCGTATATTGATAATTACATGCGAGAGGAGTCAAGGATTAGGTTAGATTAGGATTGGGGCGGCCTGTTTCACCGCGACCTTCAGATCTATTGTGATCCCCTTTTTTTCTTAAAGGACGTTCTCTAATTTTGCCCTCTTAATTAACCCTATCATCTTTGAGAGCGGCTTCTTTGTGTAGCTACTAGCTGTGGGGTTCTCCACGCGCATTACCAGAAACCTTGTCCTCGCCAGGCCTTCACATTGGCACCGCACATGAACTGGTGTCTCTTCCTCCTCTTGGTAGAATCTGTAGTATGCATCATCTGCCAGGCCTATTTAGTTTACAGTGACCAGTCAGCAGACCTACTATCACTTCGACAATTTTAGATCTCTAGTAAATTCAGACCTCTGTTCCTTTAGGAACTCTTTTGCCTGTCTCTGTCTCGGCGATTTTTGCCACCACTCTCTGGACTAATTATATACTCATTCATTGACAGATTTTTTAATTTGCAATTTGGCAGTGCCAAAAAAGGGCAAGCTCCAACGAATGACCTTGACGAACCTATCCTGGCCAGTAAAAAGAACTTGTCTTTCATCAAATACCTACTATAAATATGTTATTATTGTCTGTGTGTTTATTTGTTGCTCCTAGAATTTGAATTGTGAGTTCGTGGTTGTAGCGGATGAATATCGTATTTTTCGGACTATAAGACACACCGGACGATAAGCGCACCTCAAATTTAGAGACGATTTATTGAAACATATATATTATGTTACCTTCGGACCACAAGACGCACCCAAAATTTGAGTCCATTTTTCTATGTAAAAAAACGCGTCTTATAGTCCGAAAAATACGGTAATTAAAACAATGCTCAAGTTGTGATGGAGTAGTGTAATTTACGTTTCGTTGTGGTGCACCATAGCTTTTTCAAAAATAGTGATGGAAAATTGAAACTTCACATTCTTTAAAATATGTTATACCGTATTTTTCGGACTATAAGAAGTGCTTTTTTGCATATAAAAATAGACTCAAATTTATGGTCCCAAGGTAACATAATATATTTTTTTCAATAAATCGTCTCTAAATTTGAGGGGCGTCTTATCGTCCAGTGCATCTTATAGTCCGAAAAATACGATAATTAGTTTTAATTATTTATTTTATAATGTTATTAGTTGTATACACCAATTTAAAAAGCAACACATAAGCTGTAATATAATTATAGCATATGTATACTTGCTTGTTGCGTAGGATTCATTTTGTGTTTGTAAAATATTATTTTATTTTCGATTATTGTTGACAAATTAATTTATTTTAAAATCTCTTCGTGGTGTGCTTTTGCAGGTGAATAATTATCAAACATGCATACATGTATTGCCGATGCATAGTTAGGTACAGACGAGCCACTAATAACAAGACAACATTTCTAAAGTTCATTGTGTGCGTAATTTATCTTATTATTTTTAAACGAACTTGGTATTGAAGGTGATATACATTAATATAGAACAATTTTGTACAGTCGAAGTAGTTATTAAGAAAATTGAAGGGGAAGAAAAATGAAGTGCCACAGTTGATCTCTTTGAACAAAAAGTCGATGAACAAACTCCTCTACGAATGTGCCACAATTTCTAGTAGAAATTCCTTACTAAATTGTGAAACTGTTGGGATAAATACAACAAACGAAATATGCTTGAATATTACATATACATATATCTAAAAGATGTCTAGACAAAAGATACTGCTTCAAATAATATGAGTTTTGATATGACATTTGTTAAGAGTGAACTTAATACAATTGTGGATTTAGTTGTTATTATGGTTATTTTCATAAAATTTATGTAAAAATAGAGCATGAGAATTTTTCTAATGAATTCATTTTAGATGTTCTACAACACAAAACCATATACAAAATGCAATCAACATTGTTAAAGTAATTTCAGTAAATTAATTGCTAATTGCATACACGGGGAAGCTTTTCGTTTCTAAATTAACAGAAGTAACAATTTATTTTATGGTAGTTGTGGTTTTCATAAGAAGTTAATTATAATTAATCAGAATAATATGTATTTACAGCGTTGTATTAAGCTCACGGCGTACCCTAAATATTAAGCAACGCGAATAGATCTAGCTAGTTCTTATTAATAGTAAAACTAGGGAATATGACACTTCTATTTTATGTTGAAACAAAATATTATTAAATTTACTTTGATTTTCGTTAATTCGTAGATATATAACCTGAAGCTGTGAATGTGTACATATGTATGTAGTACGTCACTAATATTGAAGTGGTTGCTATTTTTTTTCCGGATCCGGATCCTAGGATATCCGGATAACTTCGAATGCGGATATCCAGACCTGAATTTTATCGGACACCAATAGCACTAGTTTAAACGGGCAACGGTTATGGTTAATTGAGACATGACGGTTGGATTGTTTGGAAAAGAGAAGTAGATCTACGACAAGGAAGTCAGCCCCATACCTAGGCATTACACAGGTAAAAATTTGACGGAGTGAAATAGGGAGTGTCCGTTTTAGAAAATATTTTGTTCCAAAAAGGAGTTGCCATAGCTGAAAACAGAAAGTATTTCATCGGTTTTACACAAAATCTCAACCAAAACGGAGAGATTGAATTTACTCCGCTTTCTAACATGATTTTCAAGGAAGAAATAATCTCCGTTTTCTCTCCGCATCTACACTACCGTATTTAAGTCCTAAATGTGAACAATATCCCTAACATTGCATTATATTTTCTCCTTCACGGAGGTAATAATTTTGTTTACTTAACAGATGTTTCTATTTCTAATACCTCAACGCCAAAAAGGGAAAGGATACCTCCGATTGGGAACATTTGTTCTCCAAATCGTAACTGCTTCCCTAAACATTTTAATTAATTCTTTCCACGTGGACTTAGCAATGGAGATAATTTTATCTGATACGATAGTAGTATTACATACATATGGGGGAAACAAAATCCGTTATTCATTTTAATAACAGCAGTAAGAGTTAAAATTTCTCCATTTCGGAAACTTTTACATTTATTACAAAATAGTAAAACTGCATAAGAGAGGCAAATTGGTCCTTAACGGATTAAGTTGCCTCGGTTAAATATGTGTTTTCTCCTATGGAAAGCAAAATTATCTCTGTATTCTATCCGTTGAGTAGCGAAACATTTAACTCCGAAATGGAGACTCCTTGAACGAATGGTCGCGAGGGAACACCGGAAAAGAATTAAAACGGTGTTAGATTCAACTCCGTATTTTTATCTGTGTAGTTTCAGGTCAACAGTGGTAAAAATAATAATTATAAAGATGCCTTATGTAAGTTAGAACAAAGCGACAGCTAAGAACAGTTTCAGATCGAGATTTCAATCTAGAAACCAAATAGTATGTAGATATTTATTAGCAAAATTAATTTATGTCCTTGTCTTCCAGAATAAAGAAAGGAAATGATTTTAACTTTTCTGTTAATAAATAACAATAATACTCTGATGCCTACGTTAGACGGCGTTACTAGAACAACAACTAGAAATAATTGCATATTATTAAATAAAAAATAAAAAACAACCTCAATTATATGATTGAATAAAAATTATAATAAGTGCTACCAATTTGGTGATGACGTCGTTAAATTTGGTACACACCCATGCTCCTCCAATGAAGGTCGAAAAAATATGTAATAATCTCATAATTATCCGGTTCTTACACGTAACGGTAATATGAGCAAGTACTCATTTTAATAAGTGCGAATAATACTGTAGCAGAACATTGATTACGCTGAGTGTGCATAATGCACTTGAATAATAAAAGCATATAGGAGATTACGTCATAAGTTGACTGACTGGCCTGCACAAAGAAAAAAATGAGAAGTCGTAGAAAATGGAATACTCAATAAAAACTTTTGCTTTGTTGTCAAATTTGTATTTATTTTTTTATTTTTTTTTTGTTAAAAAGTGCATACTTTATAATATTATAACAACTGTTTTGTACAATTTTAACCTTTAATTTGGTTAAAAAATCCAAAAGTGGAAAAGCCCGAAAATTTGTAAAGTTGGTTTAATCCCCTAACACAAAATTTCACAAAATCTAAACTAGTAGATCCATTAACCAAACTCCATCAATATTTCCGTTGTATATGAACAACAGAAAAATATTTTTTGTACTAATTAGTATAGGGAAAGTATATTCAGGGTAAATAGTGATATATATCAGCAACTTTCTTTTCCACCTTGACGAGAATCAGTTAAGACAGTGGTAAAATTCTAAAGCTCCTCATTTAAAGGCAATAAGAAAGTTGGAATTTCGCTCTGGTCAATTATGGTAACCAGTTTCCTTTCCGGAGGCTTAATGATAATTGGGAGGGAGATTTGGCTCTGCAGGGTTTCCTGATAAGCAATCAATTGCTTAAGCTTTATCTACCTCAAAGAAAAAAAAAAACATCTTGTTCTTCATCTATTTGAAATTGATTCTAAAATTTGTCCTTCAACTTAAACTGTATTGGGCGGGTTTGTCAAGATGGAAGACATTTCTTGATAAACAAATATAAGATCTAATACTGTTCTTTAAGTTTAAATTCTTCCACCTTAACTAGATGAGCATTTTGCAAAGAATCAAAGAATGTACGACAAGATAAAACATTATAGATTAAATACATATTAAAAGTGTTTACAGGGAATAAAAATACCAATTAAGCATTTATGAATTTTTTAATAGAGCACTATATTTTTCCTATAATCTAGATTGTATTAGAGAGTTTTCTTTGCATAGTTAGTGAGAAAATGGTGATATCACTACTAAATCATACAATGTGATACAGCATCTTTATTCTTATTTTACTTGCATGCATGTATCTGTAATTAACACGTCATAATTGGAAGTAATATTTCTCATTTTGTAAAAATTTTGAAGCAACCCAAATTTTAGTGCTTTTGTAAGAAAATTTCCCTACACAGTGAGTGTTTACATATTTCGATAAAATAATACATATGCCTTTATTATATGTGGCACAAAAGAATTTTGGAATGGTCTCGAAAGATTTACGACTCCTGAAGAATTTTTCACAAATCTCGTCCACCTTGCTTGAAGTTCTACCCATTATGAGCAGCAGACGACTCGCTGCAAGTTAAGTGACCTACTTTGTATCGTCGAGATTATAAAGCGAAATAATTGTCTCGTATGAGAAGCAACGCACGAACACGGAATAATACTAAAGAGGATTATGTTCGCGGACGGTTACTGAGAAAGATGTGTCATTAAATCGGAGTTTATTTATCTAGAGATGTTCTCGCCTATTATTAAATGCGTGCGTTGGGTGTTGCACGTGAACAAAATATTAGAAACACTGGTTCAGTACTTATTGGTTGCCTGCATTTCAAGACACTTATTCGAAAATTGCGAGATGATTACTCACAGCAATTTTCTGGATTTATATACTTATATGTGCAGTGTGCATGTACTTATGTGCCCAAGTATGTTCATGGGAACCTATTATCTGTTGGTGCAGATGCTGGTACGGAACCAGTTTGCACGTTATTTTCCAGTTTTGCATCAAATAGAAATCATAGTTTGGAAATTACACATCCACTTGTTTGGATTCGCCGATTAAGTATTGGATCTTTCATTTCGCTTGACGTCTACATCGTTTACTAGCTTAGCAGATAGGTAATGATGACTTAAGTGAACGCAGAATATCATTAAAGAAATTCTTTTAAACTAATATATGTTGGGGAAGTGCTACAATACTTATACGATTTTCAAAGCTATCACTGTTGATTAGATAGTTCACCAAATTCTCTTCACAGTTTGGATTTTTGGGATTTACTTTTGGTTTTAAAATTTATCGTTCTACATTGGGAAAAATATGAAGAAACATCTTTACAGTCACAAAAAGTGTTTAGTATATTTTAAGACTGCATGTTTCGAGTATGGCACGCCATCTTCAGGTCTTAAAATTTTTAAAAATTTAAAATTAAAAGGTCAAATATAGACATTCTAAATAAAACACGATAAACAAAAGTGACAAAACAAAACAAAACAGCGAATTAAAAGTAAAACATAATATCAACGGATATATAGAACCAAGACTGTTCTCATACCACATTCAATGGATTTCAACATACTGTGAAAAATGCAGTGGTTCATCCAACAGTTTTTGAATTGTTAAGACTTGAATCATTAATTTAAATAAATAATTGCTAAGTAAATAACTAGATTACTCTTGTGAAACAATTATTTATTTAGGGTACCCATTTTGAATTAATTTATATATGAAAAATGCTGCTTTAGAATTGAATGATACATTTGAAATAATAGTTTGAATGCTTTCAAATAATGCTGCTCATGTATAGGTAAATCTAATCATATTTCAATTTGAACTGAACAGAAATATTTTATCACAGGTGACATTGCTAAATTCTTACTGATACTTTTGTAACTTACGCAATACACGTAAATTCAAAATTTACTACCTCACATATATTTGAAGCAGTACGGAACGTTCTTCAAAATTTGTGACCGCATACAGTTGGAAATGCAGTTGCAAGTTAGAAAAGCTACTAGGAATACGATAGTCAAAAGTTGTGGAAAATGTTTCGTGGTTCAAAGGCGATTTTTTAAACATTTATTAAGTTATTTAAAACATTTAAATTGTAGGTCTGAGTGACGGATGTGAGCCAAAGGTTTTAAAATTTTGTACAATACATTTTCCTGGTGGTTTCTATTTCTTTGGATATCTTACAGCTTCAGAGAGGTAAAAATAGGGAGTTTTAACACCATCTAGTTGATCTCTCGCGTCGATTTGCATAAATAGTCAGGTCGAGGGTATTAAAATTTTACAGTGTTGCTTCAACATAGGCCTCCCATCCGTCTGGGTTTTTTGGGTTTGGCTTTCTTTGTCATGGCTAATTTGATCTTTTTCGCAATGCAAGACTATATTATTTTCTATTTTGTGTATACCACGAGCAATTTGTGCAACTGTTTTTTTTCTTCGAAAAACAGTGTTATAAAGGTCCACTTTGTGCAATCATACGTGTGGTGATTTTCTAGGCGAGGTTGGTGGTGCAGCTTGTATTTTGACACCTTTTTGCATAGAATAATTGCATAGGACACAATTGTGTTAGCAACGTAAATAATAAATCGAAGTAAATCAATGCGAAATAGAAAAAAAAATGTATAAAAAACACGTGTTACAATGCGTTTTATAATAATACATTTCTAACTTGTACTCTATTATGTCAGTGAAACTCTAACGTTTTAATATACTATACATACTTACTTTATCATAATTTACAAACGCTTAAAATAAGAATAGAGAATTTAGTAGTAAATCGCCCTTATTTTCATGCTAAGTAATGATAAGGCAGAAAGAATGCCGTTGCGATTTGAAATTGGACAAAACAAATACAATGATATCAACAACAATAACCAAAGCGACATAATAGTAAATAAGACTTATATTGAAAGAGTAAACAATTTCGTATATCTAGGAAGTATCATGGAAGTGAAGGGAAACAGTCAGAAAGGCATACAAACCAGAATGAACAAGCCCCAGTCGTCATATAACATGCTGAGGAAACTGTGGACATTCAAGGCATGACAACTAGAACACAGAACTAAACTTGGATTATTTACAAACGTTAAATATGTATTGTTTTATGGATATGAATTATAGCTTTTGGTCAAAGGAAATGTGCAAAGAAGAACGAATAGTTATTGGAATCTACTGGTCTAATGTAATCCTCAATGCAGAACTGAAAAATATTAGCCAAGTATAACCGAGCGAAGCGACAATTAATCGCAGAAAATGGAGATGGATGGGACACAGGCTCAGGAAAGATAACTCGGATATCACCAAACGAAGCTTAGATTACCTGGAGAAGAAAGACGCATTTGTAATGTGAATAAATGTGCGAATAAATAAAAGTTGGAACGTACCGAAGATCAAAAAGCTTAAAACAAAAATGATTGGAATAGTATGGTATGGTGGGAACAATATGCGAAACGAAAGTGTGGAAGTGAATAGTGTTAAACTAACGAGCTAACCTTCTTCCCTATCGTTAGTAGTAGTAGTAACATCCCCGGATCACCCATACTCCTTAAGGAGGAAAAGGGGCTACTACTACTATTAATATAATAGTATATGGAACAGCAACGTGTTATCTAATAACCAGTCTCCATTTGTATATTAGGTAATATAATATATAATTAATATAATTATAAACTTTGTTGTCACTATTCTATGAACATGGGTTTCAGTATATCTTTTTTACTACTTACGTAAATACAGTTATGGCACATGTTATATTTGGATAATTTCACAGGCTAACAGCCTTTTCCTTTTATGTTCATAATTCGTTTTAGGAAGTAACTATTATAATTAAATATACCGTCATTTACTTTTTCACATCTTGCAATGGCTTCGATGCGGAATTACCTTTATTACCATACTGTAATAAATTCCCGCGTCAACTAATAACATTCCTCTAGGTGTTCTGATATAAACATAAAGGATTACGATGAGCGAGAACCAAATTGCTTTTTTAAAAGGAAAGGGAGGTCCGAGTCTGACCAGTTCAACTATCGGAATCAACTATCGAACTGTAACAAATGGATCTTTACATCGAAAGATTCGCCCCGTTATCCTCCTTTGATCGACGTTCTTCTGCGTTCCACCGATCCGCTTTCTTGCAGGCAGTCTTCAGGCCGTTATATTGCGCCGCATTGACACCTGTCAGCGACCACACCAAAGCCGCTTTACGACACCGGCAATTTATTGTTAACCCGTACCGGTTTTTGTTGAAGACAGTTGCTACATCGTAAAGTGTTTTTATTGCGATTATTTGATGCCGCTGCGAGATGATGCGAAGGCGGTTGCCTGCCCTCGTCGCTTCGCCGCCGCACAGTCCCGACCCGTTAATCTATATACTTATATCCTTATATACGCGGACAGTACGTATTTGTGTATGTTTCGTGAGCGTACACCGATAAGAAACAACACACTGCACTTTGGTCGGCGAATTATGAAAACCTGTCCGAGGAGTACGTACTCTAAATCTTACTTTGATACATGCGCTTGTAATTCGCAGCTGTTTACTCACGATTTTATTTATATACGCGCCCTACATAAGGATGATTACATGCAGCTGTAGAAAAATATTTAATTGAAATGTTTATAAGGTATTATCGACTATTAGAAACTTAATCAACTTAATGCTGGATCATAAAATATGAAGAAACATTCTTATATTGCCATCTTTTGTAGTACACTTTCCTCTTCTGTATAGTTCAATCACCAGCATGCCTCCCCCAAGATAAAACAATCAGTTCTTTTTCAGCTTTCATAGGACCTTTTATTGAAATATGATGAACAGGGAGAACCTTAAAATAGTCTTTAAAATGTCTAAACTTTCGTTATTACACGATAATCTAATAACATATAGCTGCTATTAGTGTAAGCGTCTTATCCACAACAGAAGTATTATCTTAATAACCTAAAATGATCACTAAGATATTTTGTTTCGATAAGTCAACCACAAATAATCAAGTAGTAAATGAAACGGAAAAAGCCTGTGTTTACCTATGGTTTCTGCGTATGTATCTGTCTTCACACAATAGACATATATCCAGCGAAACTTTGGTGTGTGTGTTAGGAAAAATAACCCTATTTCTGGTGGTCGCAAAATAGTCTTATTTTTTTTTAATTAGTTAAAAGTATCACAGAAGGATCCAACTTTGTCTAGTAGAAGCACTATTCAGAAAAAAATATTTCTGTAAAATTAAGAGGTTAATTGCTTCTATCAACCTCCCTTGCAATTGTAGGGAGCTGAAACTTTATGCACCTTTATAAAGCACAACTTTTACATCAGTTTTCAATTCGATACTTCAGGAATTATTATAGAAATCAGTAAAAATGGGTAAAAGGTAGCCTAATATGTGGCAAGTGCAATTCTACGTCATTTGTAGTTACTCTGCATATTATATAGTGTTCCATTAAAAAAAAATCGGAAAAAAAGCATTTTGGAAATGGTAAAGTCAATACTTTCTTGGTGATCACCTTGTCATTGGGTGATAAAAACAATTTGTCGACATCTTGACCTAATCTTAGCTAATCCACACAAAGAAAATTATTGTTATTTGAAGGTGTTTGGGCGTAGGAATACTTTATTTGGGATAGCTGATTTTTCAGTCTTTGAAGAGAAACGATTGTTGCTCGAAAACCACAAAACAAATTACTTTCATAATCTGGAGAAGAACAGAGTGTTATTAGAGATCTTTCATAACGTAAACATATATAAGGGATTCTATTTAAAATGATGAATTATACCGTGGCACCTCTTTTATGAAACACCCAGTGTATCCCAGTATATTTGCTGGAGGTACACAATTAACATTATATTAGGTTCTCGAAATGTCAAATTACTATCTTTAATACAGCCGGAGTAATAAAAAAAGGACTTACTAGCAGTGTTGGGCGAGCTAGGGGAAGTGAATAAATACGAGTGTATCTAATCGCTGTAGAAATTTATTCACTTCGCCTATCTTGCCCAACACTGCTACATAGTACCTGACATTCAGTTTTACTTTTTTTTCAAACTGTTCCACCACAGCAAATTGGATCAATTTTTTATACAACAAAGCTGGTGTATACGACTAAATTTGACGAAAGTTTAGTAATTATGCTCGGAAGGATGAACCCCTTTGTGGGGGACCCAAAAATATTTTAATTTGTTTGAACTAGTTTAAATTATCACAGCGGTGTCATTTTTATTTAAATCGGAGTACTAGTCAAGCAAATTATTCCTGTAAAATTTCAAATCTATTGGTTAAAAAGAGACGGAGATAAAAAATAAAGCAGTTTGGGGCTTATTTGCTTCTATTAACCTCCCTATCAGATGTGGGGGGCTGAAATTTTGCACAAGTCATTGCCTTCATAAAGCACAACTTTTGTATGGGTTTTCAATTCGATACCATCGAGGATACTTTTCGGTATCTTATTCAGCTATACCCTTTAGAAGCAATTTTAAAATGAAAAATATATTAAGTTTTTACTGGGAATACTTCTCCACCTAAATATAAATGCTAACGTATTTTCTTTAGTTTTTAATTGCACGTACACAGGCCACTTTTGTTTACATTCCCCCACCTAACTATGCAAAACTATTCAGGTATTTTTAACAATTGTAAATAATAACAAACTTAAAGTGTTGCATAGGCCTTCACGGCCTCAATCCGACAAAACCGAGGATATAAAGGAAAATTGGTAAGAATATTTTTCTTTGAAAAACCAATTGGTATAATCTATATTTATTTATGAAGGCTGTATTTTGTTTATAGCATACCGATTTTCCTTTACCATGGCTAGTACGTTTTGAGAGAGTTGAAAGTATATACTTTATATAGGTATATTATTGTGTTTTTTTTAAAGAATCGTACAGCTAAACCTTCGTGCCAGATTTCAACAGCATAAGAAAATACTTCCTTTTCACTAGTTGGTTAAATGCTCAGAAAATTATTCTTAGTAGTGAGTAGATTGTCGTGAAGACCACACGGAGAGTCTCTCCTATACTATGAATTTATACAATATCGGACTTCTATTTTGTTAAAATAAGGAATTTATGGTTTAATTCAAATTATTTAATATATTATCTCCTTTTGTAACAATAAAGACAGTATGTATATACTATAATTACATGTACTATTTATTGTTCACTGATAAAATAATAACATTACTAAACATTTATACTCTTACGTGAGTTCACTTAGGTGAAACATTTAAATTAACTTTTCAAATACTTTTACAGATTTTAATTTCATTAAAAAGTAATTTATATTTCTGGCTATGTTAAATCGTGTCCTCGAAAATACTAACCTAGAGTTCACGTTAAACTGTCATGACAAACAGAATCTCTAACTTCAAAATTTAGAAAATGCAAATTTGAACTCAAATTTAAACATTAATCATACAAAATACCTTTCATTGTTGTTATATTTTAGTGAGGAGTATTATCTTTTCAATAATCTAAATTTATTTAAATTAATAGATGACATTTTAATTCAAAGGCGTAGTAGATCAATAAATAATTTCCTGTGTTAGCAAATTTTTATATTTTTATACCTATAAGTACAGCTGAGCCTGATAGTTTCTTTGGATATTATCGGTTCTTTATGTCAAAATTATATAGGTGTGTTTTACCTTCCAAGAGCTAGTATTTATTTGGGGAGGGTTTGATTGTGTAGATAGGGACATTTTACCGCAAAAATCTTATAGTATGGGATTTAGAGGGTTTCCATTAGATTGGTTATTGTCATTTTTGGAATGTAAAAAGCTTGTTGTGCGGTTGGAAAATGAACAGTCACCGGAATATTACACTGATTTAGGTGTTCCCAAGGTTCAGGTCTCTGTCCATTATTTGTTATGTATATTATTTACTGTATATTAATGATTTTCCGGAAATAATAATATGCAGATACCCGATTTTATTCGCTGACGATATTTCTGTACTCATAAAATCTAAAACAGTAAAGGACATTAGTTATAGAATCGAAGAAAACCCGTAACAGACGCGACAGACTGGTGCACTAAAAATACACTCATTTTAAATAACCAAGCAACAAACATACTTTATTTTCATCAACGGACACCTCTCATAAGTATAAACCAAAATTTCTCTGACAATGCAACAGTGCTAGAAGTAATACTGCATAAAAATCTTAGTTGGGATGATCACTTAGATGACGTATGTAAGAAATTAAATAAGCCGTATTAAGCAATTTTACAACTGAAAGGTGTCTTAAAACAGCAACACTTAATAAACTTTTATTATTCTCTAGTATTATTATGCACTTTCGGATAATGTTATTATCTGGGGTATGGTAGTAAATAAGTTGCAGAGAAGCATTCAAAAACAGAAATTCATTAACTTTTCCCTTCATTATTATATAAAAAGTGGTGACCTAACGTTAAGAAACATATAACTGATTTTGAATGCTATAAGGCGGCACATTTACATAATACCAAGCAACTCAATTTCAGCAACAACTAACGTTAACATCAAAAAATCACCGGGTTTATTGGGTTTAAAGCTATATTATACTCTTCCAAGCGAGTCACGGTCAGTTGATTGTTCTAAACTGTTTAAAAGCCGTGTAAAACATTCTTTAATGGAAAAAAGCATTTTACACCATTATACCACATAATATACATTAATGGATAATGTTAGTGGATTTCTTTGCATGTTCTTTTTTGCCATCTTATTTTGGCTTATATTTTTCTAATTGTGTGTGTATGTTATGTGTATGTTAGTTTTATACAAAATATTTTATACGATTATTTTTAAATTTACTTGTATCTGACGATTCAAACCAATGTCAAATTGGCAGACTCAATAAAACAAAATTATTATGTTTATTATTATTATATACGATTATTCTCTATTTCACAATAGCTGCAATGATTATACACATTCAGAAAAATACCTGCATAATCCAACAAAAATGAATTGTTTGAAAAAATATTATTGGATTAACTATATTTTTGCTTAATTATTAAAAAAAAACGATACTCAAATGAAACAAAATTTTATTGTTGGAAATTGTGGGTGAATTAACAATAAAATTTTGTTAGAAATATTATTTCTGATATTAAAACGTTATTTGTTAAATTAATAAAAGAGGTTTGATTAATCATAATCATAATTTTTGTTTTATTAAATTAACCAAAAATATTGTTTGTTATCTACATAGTTTTCATTTGAAGTTGAATTTGGGTAACGCGCCGGTGCGTCTATACAGTTCACATTTGAAGATATGTTTGTATTTGAGGTATGGTATTAATAAATTACCATAATAAGCCTAATATGATGTCAACTTATCTAATATTGTCAATTAGTACATTATTGGTAGGTATGATCTTAGATGATATTATAATTTTAAATAACTGTGAATTTAGAACATAAGACATATTCTACTGAAATATGTCAATATTTCACTATATTTAAATATGTAGTATTTTAATACTTTCCAATAATAAATAAAAATGAGGACGGTAATTAAATGAATTAACATTTTGTTGTATAACATAACCATCTGTTGTGTAAAATACAGTAATACAGAATATAATTACTACAGCATTATTTTTATGTGTTTAGGAGGTAGAATATTTAATTTAAATAATTATTTCTATATGCAGCACGGGCTTTGTTTTTACATATTGTGCACAAACATTGATGTCTTACCAGGTTATCTCTCTTACGATTACACAATTTTGTTGGAACAAATTTACCATATTTTTGACTTAAATAATAATTATGTTTAATATTAATTGTTAATTACTTAGTTCAAGCAATCGTGTTTTTCAATTAATAGCTTAAATTAATCAAAAAATATTTTTAAATTAAACAAAATTAAAGATTAAAAGCTATTGTTAAAATGAAAATAAACAATTGTTGAGTTAAATAAAAAAATGCAACAAAATGTCTTTTGTTGATTCACCAACATGGCATCTTTGACTATATACAACAAAAAATATAGTAGATCCAAACAAATTTTGGTTAAATTATCCAAGGTATTTTTCTGAGTGCACGGCCATATTAGGCAAGTAGTATAATACATAAGATAAGATTGCTTAATTAATAATATTTCACACAGTATATATTACAATACACTTGTCTAGTTCTTCTTTCATATCCGCATGTTCTTCCCTTTCCATTTCAAGCCAGAAACATGAATGCTATATACCAGCTTCAGGTAAGTTATTAAGGACTTTTTTCACTATATTCGTTGTAGCCAATACTACTGCCTTCTGCATTTCCAGGTATATATTTGGTGGAAGGTCTAACGAAGCGATGCCTTCATGTAGTGATCTCGGTATTTTCCTGAATACCCCAGGATTAGAGGGACTATTTTAACACTGGAGACACTCCATATTTGTTTTATCTCCGCCGCGAGTGGTAAATATTTGGATACCTTTTCTAAAAAACTTGTCGCGAATGTTCACTGCTGCCGGAATAGCTATGTCGATAACTGTGCACCTTTTCTTTACCATGTTTAGCAGGACAGTATCGGGTATGTTATTATTAACCTGGTGATCGGTCTGGGTGGTTCTATCCCAATATAGTACAGCTGACTCAGTTTCGCACACGTGTTTTGGATTGTAGTTGTAATAAGGTGTTTGACGCTCTGCATATCCAATTTTGCATGCCATCCAGTTGTGTATTATCTTCGCAACGGAACTATGTCTCTCCGTGTATTCTCTAGCCGCCATGATATGGCTGGCATTTGTAAGATGTTCAACAGTCTCCGGTTTACTTTTGCACAGCCTGCATCTATCATCTCGTACCAAAGCGTCCTTAGTGATGTATTTTAATTGAGTGTAATTGAGTGTCGGCACTACATGGTCTTGTATGGAGATATGGAATCCTTCAGTTTCTGGGAACATATTTCCTTGGGTGAGCCATCCATTGGATGCTTTGGAGTCAATGTGGCCTTGATTGAGATTATTGATATGTCGTCCATGTAATTGTTTACTTCTCCATTATTGTACTACATCTGGGATTGTTATTTCAGTACCCACTGGTCTCCTGTCTTTCAAGTATAGGGTCGTGTATTTCCTATCATTGTTTATAACCGCATCATATAGGGGGTTCTTCTCCATGTTGCTATAAAAATACTTCCGCATTCCGTTGGTGCGCTTATTGTGGTGCAGCCTTCTCATATCTACGATACCTCTGCCTTCCAATGATCGTGGGAGGTGGAACCGCCCTACACTACTGTGTGGGTGGTGCGCCCTATGATCAGTAAACCGCTTTCTTGTCACCCTAAATTATTATTATAACGCAATAATTTTGTATAAGACAATTCCCACATTTTACACGCTTAACTATCGAAATACAAATATTTTTCATTCTGCAAAATTTAATTTTTCAAGGTGTTTTTACTTTACTTCTTTTGCTAAATTTAATGTCATGTGTTTTTCTTATACGCTCAAAACCTTATTTTATATTGTAAACATTTTTTTTTTGTTTTTACAGTTTAAAAAATACTTGTTTGTTATGTTAATTAATGTTTACATTATACAATAATGAATTTTGGTTAAGATGTTAAACGTTCTTATATCAGACTCCCTTTTTTTATATATTTTTAATATACGATTGTAAATGTTGCTTAAATGTGTAATATTAGCTCCGTGATTAACGCTATCTTTATCTGCTTTAATGTGGACCACTTCTTTAATTCATGTTTTTTGGGAATTAGGTTCTCTGTCTATTACTTTTGTATCTTTAAAATTAAAATTAATTTTTTTTTCCAATGCGTGTTTTGATACTGCACTAGCATTTATATTTTGATTTTTTATTTAAAAAAATATGACATATAGGTATAGTTTAAAAAAAAACGGATATTTTTGGAATAACAAAATAATGGAGAGGCTTTGGACGCAAAAAAGACAGACAAGCCAAAAATGAACCCAGAGGATTATTTAATTCAACCAACTAAAGACTTATTACACAGATTCGTTCATGGTATCAGAATATTGGAATGCCTGATAGTATGATTTAGTGAGCAAAGAAAATGGGCGATTAAATACAAAGAGAGAATAGAAGATTCTATATCACATGGCTCAAAAGATACAAGCGCGATACAAAATATTATTCAAGAAGGAAATATGAAACCGAACTTCGAAGATCTACATGTACTGATCATTTTTTCGTTTAAGTACATGCAAATTTGAAAGCAGTTTTAACCAAATTTTTATGAGATAAGTAGGTGCACTAAAAGCGCTCGACATATATAAGAGAAACAATGTAAAATTCCATATCAACATTATATGTTATCTCTCCTCCTTCGTAACATCACATACTGTACTTGTACCCAATATACATATGTACCTACAATTTCATTGTTATTTTGAACGGTATTTAGATTCGATAACTCTTCAGTGAAACTGACTACCATAAATGACCTTTAATGTATTCGTACTTATGAATGCGAAATGCAGTGCAACGCAAATGCGGGCTTGGTTTAGCTAAACGTGCATTTAATTTTTACCACTGCGTTCAATCTGATAGCGCCGAAGCGACAGAACAAAGCTGATAAGCTTGATTAAGGAATTTAATCGGATCCGCCGATTCCTATATTTGGTCCTGCTCAGCTTTCTTTCGCTGCGATTAAATCGTGCGTTGTTTAAACTATATCGGACATTTCAAGGAGAATACATACTTAAACGGCAAGGCGGTTTAACCAACGGCAGTACGTGATAAAGTCATGCAGACGTAGAAAGCGACGAATCGTTAAGTAGAATAGCAATTTTTTTCTTGATTAAAGTTAATTTTATTTACGCGGTATTATACAAAAGAAGACCCGTTCAATTTTAAAGCCAAGAAAATATTAGCAGAGTCTAATACTGCAATCAAATCCAAATCGTTAGTAGGTTATATTAGCTCTTATGTTAGATACTATTCCTCCTATAATAGACACTAGTTGAAAAAAATATAGCCAGTGATTTAATAAAGAAAAAAATCAGTTTTTTGTGGATATCTAGGCTTGTCATTTAATTTAATTTATTTAGTAAATATACATGATGTTCACCTTGTTCAATGGATTAAATATACGTTTTCGAACAATACCAAATCTGCTTCAGTAATTTTTTTTGAAATTGTATAAGCCAACATTAAAATAATTACAAAAAAAATAAAAACAAATACTTTTTTTATAAAACGATGATAATATTTACTTTGAAACCACTTGCAAATAATGTAACCCTTAAATAAATGAATATTATATTAAATTTATTTAAAATTAGGGTCGGTTTCATAATAAATGTCACTTTAATACTTTAACAAAAGTCTATGTATTACTTATGAGGACTTTAATTTAAAGTAATTTTAAAGCTTTAAAGTGATATTATGAAACTCACCCTTCAACAACTTAAAAATGCACAATTGCATTTATTTCTATGTCCTAATCCTAAGGAACAATCGTACATGGCAAACGTTATATCATATAACAACTTAATACAACTCTTGTAATAAATGGTAACACATATATGGTGGATAGATACTCCTTATTAGATAATATACTACTATCTTGCTCATTTGTAATACGTGGCACAATCTTTTTCTCAGTGTTGCAATTAGTAGAACCGACTTTTCTTTCTTTCTTTATTAAAGCTTTATGAAAACCTTGGTTTGTGAAGTAATATTATTAGTTGCGAAAAAACAAGAGATCTTAAAAATGCTTACTATTATTCTGTTTTTATCTCGAATATAATTTGGAATTTAGGACGGAAATTCCTAAATTTTATTTAATTTTATCAGCTAGAATACATGCATGTATTCCAGCTGATAAAATTAAATAAATGGTTACATTCCTGTAAGAAAATATAATAATGGTTGTTAAACTTTTTACTAAAATACTGTGAAAGATTGACTTACACATATGTTTAGATAAGTGTTACAAATTGTAATAAATGTTAATACAGGACTTATCTACAAATGTTTAGAAAAATATACTACAAGTTGCAATAATCTGGTATTTTATTATAAGTTGTAGTAAAATTTTATGATTTTATAATAAAATTTGTCGCATTTTTTTTTTGCGTGTGATAAGCAATCATCAATATATCTTTTGAAGGACATAGGCTACAAGTTTAAAGTACCTATAACCTATTTTTTCAACCTTCGGAAACAAATTCAGCAAACGTACTACATATTAGTGACTCGATAGCACATCCAAATGCTTGTCTAAAAATTTGGTTTCAAAATAGAACTAAATCGCGCTGTTAGGGTATATGCCAATGTGAACAATTATAAATAATGTAAATTTGTTCCTTAACATTTAATGCTTAATCTATTGGTACCTCTTACTTCTCATATAACTTTTTACAGTCCTACAAAATTATAAACGTAAAATAAGAAAAATAACAGCAAGAATAAATTGAGTCACTGAGCAGTAGGTACATCCGTACACGCATACATAAATAATCCCATTAATAATTAATGTATACGTGCTTAAGACAGTATATTTATAATTTTATGAGGCAGAGGGTCGTGACACATAAATCAACGGTAATTTTACGATCTTCCGTCCTAAAGCCTCCTTGTTTTCGGACCTATTTTTCGTTTTTGATCTGCATAAGGATTTTAAAATGTTTACATTTGTTGTGTGACGAGGCGGTAGACATTTTGTACTGGTCATAGCTGGGGATTATTATCGACGATCATAAAGTTCTGGTTTGCTTGTTAATACAAAAGCTAGTGCTCATTTCATAATTAAGAGCAATAAACGTTTTATTGCTGTTGTTTTGATCCGAGTTAAATTGCATAGTAATGCTATAGATTAATTAAACTTCATTCCGTTCAGAATTGCTATTTCACTATTAGTAATGGTTAGAAACGCACCATGTAAATTCAATTACTTGTACATACACTACTACCACTACTACAGATAAACAGACGAGTGATGGCCTAAAGCAGCGGGTTCAAACCTCGCTCCAGTCAATTGTGATAACCGGTTTTTTTTTTTCCGAGGTCATGAATATGATTAAAGAGAACATTTAGCTCAACGGTGGTTGAGTACAAACACCTTGAAGAAAATAATAGATGATTGAATCAAAAACTTACATATCAATATGTTTTTATTAATGTTGATGTTGTTTTAAATTACATAATTAAGAATCACCTCAAAAAAAAACGTTTGGAGTCAAACACATTTAACCAAGTTATTCAGTATGTAATGTAAAACTCCAAAAGTGCTTCTAACACTTGACAAAGTTCTGAGAATTTTAAAAGCTTAAGCCACTGCAATACGTTTCCTCTAATGCCACAAACATTTACAGCTTCCAACAACAGATTGTAATTAATAGTATCAAATGCTTTTGACAAGTCAATGAAAACGCATACAACCTACTTGCAATCATTTAGCATCAAATTAATGTAATTTGAGAAGTTTTGCAGGTTATTTTTTAAAGCAAATTATTGTTTATCCGGTATATTATTTTTTTTAAGGAAATCGGTAATAGAATTTAATACATATTTTTTTCAACATTTTATCAAAAGAAGATAAAATCAAAATTGGTCAATAATTAGAAACTTCATTTTTCTTTCCTTTCTTGTTTCTCCTTCTATTTTTAAGGCTTCTGATGTAATACAGTTTTCAATCGATAAATTAATCTATTTACAAACAATTGGGGGAAATATGTTAGGGAATTGAGTAATAACTTTCATAAAAGTGTCACCATTTCTTGGCGCTTTGTTTCTTGCTCAGTTATAAGGTTCATAACAAAAGAATTGGAAACAGTAATTTTGGAAATATCAGATGGTGTGTTTATAGAGCAGCTCAGAACATCTTCATGTTCACTTTAAAATTTTGCAATGAAAATTCATCACAAAATTTTTAACGGTTTCCATCTTATTAGTGTCAGAAGGTGGTAATACTTATTTTTTCTTGCAATACATACTACTCCTTCTTAATGCAATATTAATAATTTCCAAAATTTGTTTCATATCATATTTATGACTTTGTAAGTATAACATGTATTATTATACAATAAACAATAAGAAGCAAAGTAACAACACAGCCTTAAAAAAATACATATGTCATTTTAGAATATGTTCAAAATATGTAATAGCTACTTGAATAGTCTTTGTCAAAATATTTATAGTTTGCAGTATTTAGCAGCAAAGATTTTCGCTTCTACAAATAAATAAAACGTAATATCTCTTTTTGATTCTATTCTACTTGAAAAAATTCTAGCATCTGATGATTCCTCCTGGTTTGAAGGAATTTTAAATAACGATGTGACGATTGTGGATGTAATAAAACACACTCTTCTCTATAGTATATATTTAAATTGTTATTGTGAACAACAAAACCGAATTTAATATGTATGTTACTACGATACGTTGATTATATTGTCTTAACTAATTGTAATCATATTGTGTTGTCAACTAACTGTAATTATATTGTGTTGTTAACTAAGTGAACTATATTGTGTCGTTCCTTGCACAGGCTTCCCCACTCCCAGGTTTAGAAAAAGGGGGTGAAATGGTTTCTATATTGGCCTAGGTGCCGGTGGAATTTCCAGATTGAATTCTGAGAAATTAGTACAGGTTGACAGGTATCATAAATCCATAAATTATTCAAACGTGTTCGGGAAACACAATTTCGTACAAAGTAATGAAGGGCTTAGTGCAAGGGGCTTAAATTACTAGAAGAAAAAAAATACATCTAAAAAAATTCTAAAAGGACTAATATATAAAAGGTAATTAAGTAATGTAAGTATAACTAATATTAAATTAATGTGAAAATTCGTGAATAGATATAGATATATATATACACCGTAAATAACTTAAATTAAATTGTCGCGAACAGCGTCATTCTATCTATTTCTTTTATTTCTTCTAATAAATAACTACGCAATTTAAAAGTCAATTAACTTTTGCCATTTTTTGGCATACTCATGCAGAAAAAGTTACGACACTGTTATATTGTGTATATTATACCTATGTTATATTGTGTATGTATATTACACCTAGTAGATTAAGAGCTTATCTTTGTACCGCTTATTCTGCACATTACAATGTATAGTGTTGCTAGACGTAAGTTCTATGTATTTTACTTATTGTGAGATGTAATTCTGTATTCAACGACACAGGTTGCTCTCCGTTTTATTGAATAAAATTTTTTAAAAATTAATTATTTTATTTGAAAAACGTAAATGGCGCAGTCAGTAGGATTGTGAACGGGCTTTTAGGGAAAATAAAAGTCGTATGTTTTTACATTTTGCTTCACGAAAACCAAAAAAACAAAAACTTTAGAAAATCATCGCGATTTGGAAAGTGAGTGAACAAGTGACAAACATCGCACGAGGTTCGCAACAACAAAGGCAGAGGACAACATCGCCGACGCCACAACATCACACCAGGTCGAGGACAGCATCGCCGACGCCAGGATTTAGGATTAAGAAACAAGAAGACAAGAAACAAGAACGGAAAACTGAAATGAAACTTTTGATTTTTAATGTAAGTGCTATTATATTGTTATTATAACTAAGTATATGAGCGACGCGAGTGATACGGAAGATATAAACGATATTTTGGCACAATTTGCGAAAATACAAATAAGCGAAATGGCTCAACCAACTATTTCTATGAGAGATCATCTTGAAACAATTCCCCATTTTGACGGTAATCCTCTTTTTATTTCTACATTCATATCGAGTTGCGATTCTTTGTTCAAACATTGGCTAAAGCAAATGACCCAGCATACAATAGCTTTCTATTTAGAGCAATAATAAATAAATTAACTGGTAAAGCGGCACAAATAGCATCAATTAGAAACAGTACAAGTTGGGACGATTTACGCACCCTTCTTATAACAACATTTAGTGATAAAAGAAATGAATTGTCTTTAATATCAGAATTACAACGCCTAGAACAAAATTTTAACGAATCACCTACATCTTTCGGCGACAGATGTTTAAATTTATGCAGTATGTTAGTAGCAAGAATAAATGTAACTGAAAAAGAACAAACATTACGCGACAACAAAATTCAATTGTACCGTGGATTAGCGCTACAAACTTTCATAAACGGATTAAGGGAACCCACCAGATTAATTATGCAATGTCGAAATCCCAATACCCTAGAAGACGCATTAAATTACGCTCAAGAGCAAGAGAATTTACATAACCAACGGCAGAAGATGCAGCCACCAAAACCAAACCCCCAAAAAGTACATCAACCAATTCGGCACCCGAATTCTAACATTCCTGTTTATATACCTATACGTCAACAACCCACACGTCCATTTGAACCCTTTAAACAACCTCCTGTTCAAAACAAATTTCCAACCTAGACCGCAATTTTTCCCCCAGAAACCAGCATTCTCCAATTTTAAGCCACCCTCACAAATGACACGAAATACCCAATTCCCATTCAGACCAAATTTACCAAAACCAAATCTACCTGAACCGACACCGATGGATTGGTCATCAAATTCAGGACTTAGCAGACAAATACAACGTTCATCCCAAAATCAGCCGACACAACAACCCCGATTTACTGTTGAAGAACTGCACTACCAACAGGAATCACAAGGAGAAGAAGAAGAAAATTATGGATATGATCCCGGATATTATTACCCGCAAGAAATCGAAACCTATACGTATGAAACCCCGACTTCCGAAGAAAATATAATAACAGAAGATAATGAAGTAGACGGAAATTTTCGCCAACCAGCCTCGGAGATCAACAAGAAGAAATAATAGAAATAAATGTGACTACAGCATCTAAACTCCCCCTATATTATTATACCTGAAACTAATTCCAAATTTATGATTGATACCGGTTCGACAAAATCACTTATTTCAACGAAATTAGCACAATCATATTACCCGCACCTAGTTAGAGAGGATAATTTTGTAATTCAAACAGCTCACGACGTCAGTCAACATAACTTCAGCATTTTCAAACCAATTTCACAAATTTTTTAAAGATAATATTTCTCATAAATTTCATATTTTCGATTTTAATCCAAATTATGATGGATTAATAGGTTTAGATCTATTGAAAAAACTAAACGCAAAAGTAGATTTAGAAAATAACCGCTTAATTACCAAGAATACGCAAATTACTATTCATATAGACGGTGAAATAAAAAATAGAAAAATTCCACCACAAAAACCAGTACAAAAATTTGTTATACCCGCTAGAACAGAAAAAATTATAAAAAATACCCGTTAATGTCATGTCAGGAGAAAAATACCTACCTTATACAAAACTTAAATCAAATTTAGAAATACCTGCATCCATAGTCGACGTTGAAAACGCCGAATGTTATACAACAATTGTAAATTCAGCTGACACCGAACAAGACTTTCATCTTGAAGAACCAATGCAAGTAGATGACTTCGATTATGCGAATATCATCGAAGAAAACATCAAAGATGAACCCGAAATCAAGAAAATTTTAGGTGAAAATTTATCAAACCTTAGGTTAAATCACATGAACCCCGAAGAACGTAAAGCTATAAAATCACTTTGCTTTGAATATAAGGATATATTCTATAACGAAAAATTGCCATTAACCTTCAATAATGCAATTAAACATCGAATAAAAGTTAAAGAAGACACTTCGCCTATTTACACGAAATCATACCGATATCCGCAAATTCACAAAAAGGAAGTGCAGCGACAAATATCTACTATGTTAGAGCAAAATATAATCCGCCCTAGCACATCACCATGGAGTAGCCCAATTTGGATAGTCCCGAAAAAGCTCGACGCTTCAGGAAAGCAGAAATGGCGCTTAGTGATAGATTACAGGAAACTTAACGAAGTTACTGTGGACGACAAATACCCTTTACCCAACATATCGGACATTCTCGATAAACTCGGAAAAAGTCAATATTTTACAACACTCGATTTGGCTTCCGGCTTCTATCAAGTAGAAGTAGCAGAAGAAGACATTGAAAAAACCGCATTTTCTACGGAGAACGGACATTATGAGTACTTAAGGATGCCTTTCGGACTGAAGAATGCACCAAGCACCTTCCAAAGAGTTATGGACAACATCCTAAGAGGAATTCAAAACGAAACCTGCCTTGTTTATTTAGATGATATTATTATATTTTCTTCATCCCTTCAGGAGCACATAGAACGTTTAAAATCAGTATTTGATCGATTGCGTAAATTCAATTTCAAAATTCAATTAGACAAAAGCGAATTTTTACAAAAAGAAGTTTCCTATCTCGGACATGTAATTACCCCAGAAGGCGTAAAACCGAACCCGGAAAAGATCAAAGCGATACAACATTATCCAATACCGAAAACTACACGCGATATTAAATCATTTTTAGGACTTTTAGGCTACTACCGGCGTTTTATAAAAGATTTTGCGAAAATCACGAAACCGCTTACGAAATGTTTAAAAAAGGAATCTAAAATTATTCACGATACTGAATTTATTACGGCTTTTAATCTTTGCAAAAATATATTAATGAATGATCCTATTTTAAAATATCCGGATTTTAGTAAACCTTTCGTATTAACGACAGACGCCAGTAAATATGCGATTGGTTCCGTATTATCGCAAGGGAAAATTGGAAACGATTTACCCATAGCCTATGCAAGTCGAACACTTAATGAAAGCGAACAAAAATATTCCACTATCGAGAAAGAATTATTAGCGATAGTCTGGTCAACAAAGCATTTTCGTCCGTATCTGTACGGCAGAAAATTTATTATCTATACCGATCATCGCCCGTTACAGTGGTTATTCTCTTTGAAAGATCCGCACTCCAAACTCGCACGCTGGAGATTAAAACTTGAAGAATTCGATTATGAAATCATATATAAAAAAGGAAAATATAACACAAATGCGGACGCTCTATCTAGAATTGAACTTTATCCTTTAGATACACAATCGATGGTAGTTAACGTAGATGAAGAAGAATTAGACAGAGTATTAGAAGACAGGTTACCACCCGACGAAGTAGAACGAATCCTAGAAGACATAGAAATCGAAAACGATCTATTAGACACGATCCATTCGAATATCGAAGAGGAACCGCCAGCCAGTATCCCTATACAAGAGGAGGCTATTAACAACAAACCATATCAAATACATGTAAAAACTGTACATGTAGATCCGCAACCAATAAGATTTACTATTAAAGAGGGTAAAACAATATATTATATTCAGGTTACACAAACAAATAATTCCAAAGCGATCCAAAACTTCATGAAAGAATATTTACAACCAAATAGAAAATATTATATAAAGTTTGATATCGAAGAAACGTATAAACAATTTTGCGTAGAATACTGTAAGTTATTTGGAAATAACGGCCCAGAAATTATTAGGTGTACTAAAGAACTGCAAACAATAGATAATCCGGAGGAGCAAAAGGAATTAATTCAAACACACCACGAGGGTAAAACTAATCACCGTGGGATAACCGAAACAATTTCATACTTACAAAGGCGGTATTATTGGAAGAATATGGATATGACAGTAAGAAAATTTATAAACAACTGTGAAATTTGTAAAAGAACCAAATATGACAGAAATCCCCCAAAATTACCCTTAAATTTAACGGAAAATTATGAAAAACCATTTGAGAAAATCCATATAGATACATTTTCTGTGCATAACACTGATTTTCTCACTATAATCGATGCGTTTACAAAAGTAGGGCAAGCGTATCACATTAAAGGCAAAACAGCTGTTGAAATTTTAAATGAACTTATAAATTTTTTCGCACATTACGGGATACCGAAATCCATAACTATGGATAATGGCACGGAATTCGTAAACAGAACAATTACAGGCCTATTACACGATCATAAGATCAATGTACACACAATTACACCACACAACCCCCAATCGAACGCTATAGTAGAGAGATTTCATGGCACTTTATTGGAACATTTAAGAATCCTATGTCAAGACAGTAATGAACCTATCACAACATTAATGAAATATGCGTTAATTGGTTATAATAACACCATTCATTCTACCACGAAAACATACACCATTCGAATTATTGTTCGGATATACCGCAAATTTAGATCCCTTTGATATGCATTACGAAACCGAAGTATATGAACATTATACCGAATTACATAAAGAGCGTATGAAAAAGTTATATAATGAGGTTAAAGAGAAAACAAAAATTCAAAAAGCACAGGTAATAGAAAAAAGAAATAAAGACCTACCAAAATTCCCCTTTGAAATAGGTCAACACGTGTACTTAAAACAAAATAAACGAAGTAAACTACAAAATAAATATACGGGACCCTACGAGCTAATCGAAATTCGTCCTAATCATACCTGCATTATAAAAAATATAAGAACTCAATCAGAAATCATAATACATTCGAATAGATTAAAACAACCACCCGTTACAGGTGCTGCTTCCACTTCGGAATAACAGCAATGACCGATGTAAAAATCACGGAAATCCAAAATAACCCAGGAATATTACCTTATAAGCTAGGCACTGCAAAGGTGAAATCAAATACATGGACATTCGTCAAAAATATCAATTTGAAGGAAATAATCGCGGAATACACGCTATTACGCAACACGGCAAATAAATTAAATCAATCATTCTACAAAAACAATGCAGAAAAATGGTATATTGAAGAAATGCACAATTACCAATACATCATTACACACTTGATACAAGAGATCGATAGCCTATTGGAACAAATATTTCCACAACATAACATTCATAAACGAGGTATAATCAATGGATTAGGTTCTGTTATAAAGCTAATCACTGGAAATATGGATCAAGAGGATGCAGAGAAAATAGATCAACAACTTCATCAATTACAAGAAGCTCACAAAAACAACGCTAAGGTAATGCATGAACAAATATCATTAACAAAAAATGCAATTATATTATTCAATAATACAGTAACTAACTTAAAACATAATCAACTCAGAATTCAAAGTCGCATAGCACAAATCAGCCAATTTATTACCGAATCGCTAAAGCATCAAAGTACAATGCGCGATATTATTTTTCTATCAACAGTATATTCTCAGTTAACCAATAGTTTGATGATAATTAATAGAATATTATCTGATATCAGATCATCCCTAGTGTTCGCTCGATTAAATACAATGCATCCTTCTATTATCGAACCTCATGTGTTATTACAAGATCTTCTGGTTATAAATGATCATCAATTAAAATTTCCAGTTAAATTATCTCCAGAAAACATAATGATATTGGAATCGCTAATAAATATAAAAGCCTATCGACGAGATATGAACATTGTTTTCATGCTGGAAATACCACTGGTAGACAAAGACATTTATGATCTTTACCATATATACTCTCTGCCCATGAAAATTGGGAATACAACAAAAATCATAATTCCATCAATTCGTTATATGCTACATAATGAACGATATTATAGTAATCTAGAGAATAATTGTAAGGAAATATTACCATATGAATTTCTATGTAACGTCGTAAATTTATTACCAATAAATGACCAAAGTCCTTGCGAAGTACAAATTATAACATTAAGTAATGATTATAAAAACTGTCAACAGATACCAATAATTTTAGATAATGTTAAAACACAAAAAATCGAAAACAACCATTGGATAATTATTTCTGCAAATCAAACAAAATTATCAGTAACTTGTAATAAATATCAATATGCAAGGCAAATACAAAATACAAATATTGTTTATATTCCACTAAACTGCATAATAGTTATTAATGGCATTATTATTAAGAATTCCCTATAGTGTTAGAAATAGTATGTATAACACATTTAATTTTGAATATAATATTAATGTAAGTGGTAACAATATAGCATTAAATCCCATGAATTTAAAATCTGTAGAATTAAGCAAAACTAAGGATATTATAAAACAATTTAATGTTTTGAATCAAGAAATTCAGGATGAGGTCTCACTTGTAAGTAATGTACCTAGTATTTGGACAATAATTCTTTATTGTGTTTTAATTGTAATTTGCATATTTGTAATTATAAAAATTGTAAAAAATAGGAAATCTATAAAAATAGATTGTTTGAAAACTAAATCTGAAGATAAATCAAATCCCCAAAATTTAACTGATTTACAGTGTAAATTTTAGTCTCGCATGGGAGGTGTTATATTGTGTATATTATACCTATGTTATATTGTGTATGTATATTACACCTAGTAGATTAAGAGCTTATCTTTGTACCGCTTATTCTGCACATTACAATGTATAGTGTTGCTAGACGTAAGTTCTATGTATTTTACTTATTGTGAGATGTAATTCTGTATTCAACGACACAGGTTGCTCTCCGTTTTATTGAATAAAATTTTTTAAAAATTAATTATTTTATTTGAAAAACGTAAATACACAGTTAGTTTTTGCAGTAATTTTCTTATGTATTTCATAGTTTAAAGATGAGATCATAAATGAAAGAAATTTGGTGGTCACGCACCGCGTTTTCGATACTGGAGGCGACAGAGCCAAACAACTTAAACGTAAGTACGTTTTCTAATTCAGAACTCTTGGGGAATATCGTGACTACACAGTAATCGTAATTTTTTTTTACGCGATTTGGGTTACATGACGTTATAATGATGTATCGTTTACTAAATAGATAAGTAAAGATGTTACTTCGAAGAGCATACCACAGAAAAAAAGATGTAGGTCGAAATTAATTATATTCATTACTTGTTCACCTTCCAATTTATCGGTACATTAATAAAATTATAGCCAACGTACAAAAATTGGCACACACCTGCGAATACTACATACACCAACGCAATTTAGCTACACTTGCTTAACGTATAATTATACATTTCAATCTGAATGAGGCAGGTAAACAAGCCCAAGTGAGTAGCTGGAGGAAGTTGTTAGATGAGTTATTTGCACATAACATAGCCGTTTAAATTTGTAAAAGAAAGAAGAAAGATAATAAATGTATTTACCAGTTCGAATTTAACGTTATAATACTAGAACGCTTAATCTTGTCCAGACCAAGTCATCAACCTTGATTTATTCCCCATCAAGAAAGCGATAGTAATTCACTATTGTTACGCAGTGATTGATGTCGATATGTAACCAGTGAATGCTGGTAGAAAAGATCGAAATTGTGCAGCGAAAGCGCGTAAAGTTATTTCTAATTAATTCTACTTTTATAAGGGGGATTACAATAGTTACAGTCCGTGTCAAGAATATCATAAAACTCTGTTTATGTCAAAATTCATCATTTCAATAACCAAAATAACATAAAAAACACATAGATTTCGATATCTAAAACAACGGTTGCCAGTCTCTAAGCACACCCTTTAAAAGTAGGCTCAAAGTTACTTCGCCAATTGCAAACGTGATATTGTATTAATGTTTTAATACAGAAATTTAAACAATGAAACTCTATGGAATGTTAACACGTGTTTGTTAAATTCTACAATCAAAAATTTAGTGGAAACCAGCGGATAAAAGTAGATGACTCTGTTGGGTGTATAGATAATAAAATGTAGCTCCCTAATTTTTTTTATCACAGTAAGCATTGTATCACAACCTGGAAGCCATCAAAATATTATTTCAACGATTTTTACGGTTTCAAATATGGGAAATATCAATGCAAGATGCCCGTCTAAAACCAGTAGCGGCTCGTGACAATATTGAGTGCTGGGGCCATTCTCCAGCCAACTCCCCATTGCCCCCTTCTCCTTTTTTTATTAATTTTACAAACATTTAAATCAGTTTAGCTCACCTTGCAGTAATTTATTACCTCGTTTATTGCTAACTAAAATAATACCGACACAAAAAAAATCAATGTAGACAAATTTAGAAGCAATTTTAAAATGAAAAATACGCTAAGTTCTTATCGGGAATGCTTATTTCCCTAAATATAAATACTAACGTATTTCCTTCGGAATATACTGATGAATCATACGAATCCGACCAACCTCTAGTGTGAATGTGTTTACGTGTATTTATCGGTATTTTTACAGAAAATAAGAGCTTTTTAATCATTAATTTGTGATATGCAATGGTGGGGCTCTTTAAGAGGAGCCGCTCCTGTCTAAAACAAGTAACGATCTTCCTTCCTCTATTTTTAATTCATCAACAAAAGCATCAACTTTACCGACTTTGCTTTGCTTGAGTTCTTGTGATTTTTGCAGATGAATCGGAATTTCATATTTTTGTAACTCCGATGGCTTAGCCTGTGTTTAGCGCAAATCAAATACCTCAAAAAAAAAAAATCGACCTTGAAACATAGTAGTGGTAACGTAATGATTTGGATCCGCAGACGAGGCTAGAAATTTGGAGTTCATCGAAAAAAAAAAAATATGAACAAAGACAAGTACCTCGATATGTCGAGGAAAAATTTGCTTTGATGTGAGGAAAATTTTGGTGTACGCAAAGATTTTCGGTCTTATCAGAACAACAATCCCGGAATAGTGGAGTTATGACTTATATACAACCGATCTCACATAATAGAACTATCGGCAGAGTTACCGGATGTCAGGCCAATTGAAAATCTTTGGGCAAGGTACCCAATAAAGAGGTGCTGAAAAAGGCATTGCTCGAAGAATCGCAATAAATGACTCCAAAATCTTGTGAACTCCATGCCAAACGTAGTAATCTTATGAAAAAAACGATTACTTTATAATATAGTTAAATCGGATTTAACTATACTCAGCTTTAATAAGCCGTGACCTAAAATTCAGCATTATTTTTAGTTTTTAATTTGTACATTATTAAACAACAATTCTGTGTAATAAGTCAAGCTTCTTCGTTAAATTATAATTATTTTTTTCTGCAAAATATACACCCACAGTTAATAGTGGTTATCTACACTGCAAAAAAAAAAACAGCAATTTTACCATGATAAATCGGGAATATTACATGAATTTACTACAATAAATCATGTAATTAACATGGAAAAAATAGAAAATAATTTTGAATTAATTGAGAAACCGTTAATTGAATCATTTACTTTACTGAGTGTAGCTCTATTAAACTATTTCTTGAAACACCTGGTTCTTATTAGAACGCGGAAATTAGATTAATCAAATAGCAAAAATGCCGCTGATCCTCTGAAAATATTCATCACAAAAATAGAAGATTTAATATATGTATTTGCTAAACTCTAAACATAACAGTAGTTAGTGGAATAGGCATATAAAAGACTATTTTCCAGCACTCGTACCTAAGTTACATAAGCTTTACTAATATAATTAAATACATTATTTATTAATCACATACCAAGCGCATAAACCATAAACACACCATAAATTCCTTTAAACATCCATATTCATAATGTAAAAGATTGGCGTACGTATAACTAGCATAAGGCTACCTACCAGCTGAACGTTGTAATAAAACTGGCATTTCTGCAAACTTCCTGATGGTATCACATATCAAGCGACGAGAATTTGAATAAATTTTTGGCATTTTTATATGATATTAGTATGTAAATTTTTCCAATTTTGAATTTCCTAGATCGTGCGAAAGTATACATTCTCTTATAGAACATTCGAACGACCTTAACTGTTTTTTTTTTCGTTTTATTGCTCGATGTTGTCAATATATTTGTGTGTCAAAATAAGATTTATGTTCCAAATAGAATAAAATTACCTTGCAGTTCAAGTACATGTAGTGTTCCCAAAATTTAAACTTATTTCGGATTACAAAATTTTCAAAAATGATTCTCCATAAATAATGAGTGTTTTTTTTTTAAATTGTAAGTACATTGCCCTAATATGCGAATTGATATACCATATACATACAAATGGTATTCGTCCTAGATATAAATCAACTCAGAAACTAAATAATTTACATAAATACATGTTTATAAAGTTCCATTATTTTCATCTTTATAGTCATATGCAACACTCTAATATATAACTGAGACAGTCACGGCACCCATTTAAAGAGAATTGCGTGGGTTAAAATTTTGGTTTGACTTCGCATATAAAACATCTGATAGAGGCTAGTGACTTACATTTGTAGGCATGTTACCATGTGATTTAACTTACAAGTGGTATTTATAAAATTGAATGATAAATATGTTGTTGGATTTTTTGTAGACAATATGCGGAAGTAAGACATATCAAACAGTTTTTAAAGACGTAACTTGAAAACTTATTATATACTTATGCACATATTAATATCGGGGTTTTAATAATCATTTTATCGCTTTTATTAACCCCTTATTAGGAACCTGACAAGCAACAAGGAGTGAACTTAGTGAAACAAACACTAAGAAGTTCTTTTTAGAATATGATGATCACCACAGTGGTAGATTCTAGCGATGAGGTCTAGAATGAGTTGCCTGTTGTTAGTCAATGTTAGTCAATAGCATAAGATCGAATGTCCTAAATAAACATATGTTCGCCATTATTTCATATTTCTTGAATTATCTAATCTCCACATGTTCAAAACCAGAAATAAAATATTTGTAACTACTGGTGATCTTACTGAATTTATTTTTATCTTTCAATAGAATAAATTACCAATTAAAGTCATTTGATTAGGACGGTGTGTTTCCTGTCCTACTGAGTATGAATGCTCTGGCTGGCGCACTGCACACACAACACTAATGATGGATTGCTACGAAGTAAACTGCTATTTTGTAGCAGCTATTCAATATCAAAAGAAGCTGCTACTTTTTGTAGCAGTTTTCGGATATATTAGACAAGTGCGAATGTTGTAAAACAATATATATGTTGTAGCTGCGCTAGCTTCAAATAAATCTACTAACCAAATTATTTGTTTGATTGAATACAGGAATATTTTTAATATTCCTAAATCAAGTTATAATTTAGTATGTGACTGTACCCAAATATATGAAAAATGGTTGAAAACAACAAGATCCTTTTTCCTGTGTATAAAGCCTTCAAACATTATATACCGCTGTAAAGTTCCTTGGCTTATAAATAAATCAGCATTAACTGAAAAGATTCTGGCCGGCACATAGGGCCATCGCCAATCTCTATATAAAGCGGGTTAAGCACGAATTGTCTCAATTTTATAATGAACGATGGGGTGAGCGCGTAAGGTCACTGTCCACCGAAGACGGTTCCCTGTAGGGACTAAAGAAAGTTTTGTCTCGTGGGTCCTCAAAGAGGTCTTCTCCAGCAATGCATGGTTATGGGAGCATTTTCACTGACGACCATGGTAAAGCCGAAGCCCACGCGGACTATTTATAGTCCATTTGTGGCGTCGCCCCCGAGTCTGACTCCTCTGAGGAGGAGGACGACGTGTTCGCCGAGACGGCCCCCAGTCCACCAGGTGCTTTCAGTCGTCCGCCCCAATCTCAGCCTCTTACAACATCTGCTGCTGAGATTCAAACAATAATCAAAAGTCTCAGGGTCGGTAAAGATCCGGGTCCTGATGGGACAACCAATAGGACCCTGAAGTTCCTCCCTCTAAACGCTGTGGACGTGATGGTCTGAATTGTCAACTCCATTCTCTATCTTAACCACTTTCTATCATTGTGGAAGCATGCCACGGTTATTACCATTCCCAAACCGGGGAAGGATTCTCTCTTCCCCCAAAACCATCGTCCGATAAGTCTTCTCTCCTCTCTCTGTAAGGTCGCGGAGGCTGTAATCCTTGCCCGCCTCCGGTAAAATCTACCTAATCTGAATCCCCTTTCCGACAAACAGTTTGGCTTTCTAGCTGGCCTGTCTACGGATTTCCAGCTGTTCCGTTTTACTGAGGCCATCCGGGATGGACTTGAGAGAGGGGAGACGGTTGTTGCGGTTTTTCTGGACAGTGAGAGGCCATTTGACACAGTGTGCATGATGAAGTCATCACTAAGATGACTAAGATTGGAGTTGACCCTAACCTGACCAAGATCATCGCGTCCCACCTTTCCGGACGTACCTTTTCGGTGTGCGTGGGGGAGGATTTCTCCTCCCGTCGTCCAGCTAGGATGGGCGTTCCTCAGGGCTCCCTGCTGGGCCCGGACCTTTTCTTGATCTATATGCACGATATACCGAGACACCCGGCCGCCATATTCTGATGCGTAGGGTTCAGGCAGCCATTAATGACATTGAGGATTGGGCTCAGAATAAACCCGACAAAAACTGTGGCTGTCAGGTTCACGAGACCCCGGACGATCCCGGATTCCCGCATCTCCATCGGCGAAGAGTTAGTTCCCTGGTCCGGTGAGGCCAGGTACCTGGGGTTCGTGCTGGACAAAAGGCTCACCTTTAAATCCCATGTGAACTTCAAAGTGTCACTTTGAGGCAAATTGTGGGAGCACCTTGGATGGTGCGCAACCAACAGATCCAGGACGATCTCAAAATTCCATCTTTACGAGACTTTTCACTAGATCTCGCGTCCGGGACTTGGCTAAGGGCGAGCGCCTCTGTGAATCCACTGGTGGCCTGCCTGGTTGAGCCCTGGAATTGTCCTCCGCCCCCCACATTAGTCAGGAGGATTCGAGACATCATACATACATACGGTGGGGGTGTCGGAAGGCATTAGGGGTCGCGCAGGGCCCGCTCATGACTAACTTTTTGACTCTCAAATAATGTCCCTATTGACCGTCAGGCCTATTCATGCAATCATTTTCACAGCGGTTCCCTGCGTTATCCGCAATTAGTACTGACAAAGATGCCCAAGGGATGAAAGTCCGGCATCAGTAATGATGTGGTGACCCATGATGATGAAAAGATTCTAATTATCTCTGAAATTTCTTTAAACTTGCGCGAAAAATATTCACTTTGTTTATTATTGTTTGTGTATCTGAGACTTATGCACGTGGGAACATGAACAAAACTAAAATACTTTCGCATAAAAAAGCACTCAGCTTGAATACAGGTGCTCGCATTTTCCGCTAAAAGGCAAAAGTTTTAAATCAATGTATACCTGCGTGTCCACGCAAATAAACCAAAACGTCAGGCTTTTTTATTTAAAATACTGTTTATAATTCAATAATATCATAACGTAATTAAAAGAAACTAAAATATGTGTTAAATATGTACATAATAATAACAATATAATATGTAATGTGTATTGTCTTACTTAAAACAGCAGTTATACAGACATTATAAAATATTAATCAAAACTAAAGTGCATTCCATTTAATTAGGGTTACTTTTCGTAGAAAAGCATGTACTTAAGAAGAAAATAGTCTTCCGGCAAAACAGCATGCTACTTTCAATTAAAATAAACACTTTTCTGAGAAAAGATATTCTTTTCGTTGAACATGATAAAAACCAAAAGTTATAAAACTTTTCATTCAATGCAATCTCTTTTCTCAGTGTACCAATCCCAAAATTAAAAACATACTGACAACAATACAATATTTCCGATTGTGAAATTGCTTCATTGGGGCATTGAAGTAGATTCTTTTGTTTATTTGCAGAGAGAAATTTTGTTTCTAGTACTTATATTAAAATCCTTGTAGAACATTATAGACCTATGAATATTGGTTCATACCTTACGTTAATCATTTTTCCTTATTACTTGTTTGAAATAATAAATAAATAAAACAAGTTACCTCTAAAATAAAACTTTATTCCAATAGTGGAAAGTAATAATATCTTGCTCTTTTGCTACAGCGATTATCCTGGAAATGTTGGCGCATTCAAATCTCCAAAATACAACACAATTCCCTCATATATCAATTCGCTTCGAAAAGATTACACAACTCCTGATTATAATAACCATGTTTGGTAGAAAGATAGTTAACAATACAAATAAAATATTCGTTTTGGCACAAAAACAATATTTTGGCAGGAATATGCAGTGAAGCTGGCGTATGTAATTTCTCCGCGGGGTTTCGAAAGAATACAGTTACCACCACTTGGCCCAGCATAAATTTTTGGTAATTACTATAAACAATGTGGGTTGTTGCGTGCGAGCACCTTGTCCAAAGTATAATTTACCAAAATTGTCAAGACCAGTTACACAACTAAAGGTTTGTTTAAACCAGTTGAATGGGGAAGTGCAGTGTAGTCACCCATAATGAAGGTATGAAAGCCTATAAGTGGCGCAAAATAGAAATAAATATATCTACAGAAAACAAGATTACATGCATTACGAATGTTTATTACACAATAGTAGTACATACAAGTTATTCATATAACAGTAACAATCCCTAGGGTGGCTGAAAATATATTTTCTTTATTATATGTCAGATCGCTAAATGATGGATAGTCCTTTTAAAAGACGTCCTTTATACAGTTGGGTCGACTAGCTGAGATTGGTCATAAATTATTTATATATCTATCGGCAACGGGTTTGAATGAAAATCGCAATACGTTTAGTACGTTTCCTTTCAACGGTAACAGGTAATGCATAGTTGTAAATTCGCTACAAATTATGAAATACCATCCAGCTCCAATGTCATTATAACAATAAATTAACCGTTGTAATTACCAATGTTATACAATGTAATAGAACCTGCTACGTAAAAAATAAAATTCTCTGTATTTGTTGTGCATTGTAACTGCGTATAGTAAATACTTGCAATTCAACGCACGGCAGGTATATAAGGACTATTTGAATTTATGAAACCTTTAGTTACTTTACGGCATAGTTCTACATAATTATTCAGCACGACTTGTATTTTCTATTAGAATAAAGGAATCTTGTTTTAAACACAGAGGATGAACAGATACCAAATAAAATAATACCTTAAATAGAAGTATTTCTATATAATTAAGATAAGGTGGGACAAGTGTATTTTGTCAATAGAAAGTGCCATTTTTAAAACGTCGCTAAAGGTTATGAGAGCTGGATATGTTACACATATGACGATTGCGTTATAATTTACATTCTCGTCTGCCAATAATTGAGCTTATCGGTTTCAAATCCTAGTGATAGTTTGAACTCAACACAAACAATTCGTCCTGATAACTTCGTACAATGAACTTCCCACTGTCTAAGTATATGCGGGCAGATCTTTTCTTTTGCAATTGATCTTTCATTCTGATTCTATTAGGTATAGAATGGTAAAGCTTTATATAGTTGGAATCGTTTCTATCTTTTATTTTTTTTGAGGAATTAAGAGATCAAAGAGACACGAAAAATCGCGTAGCGAAGCAGATTATCACAGATTACATATTTAGTATTTAGTGGTCACATACGTCAACTTACTCCACTCAATGAATCTATTGATGATTGGTTTCCTGTAGACTAACACCATTCAATTGTTGTTAGCAAACAAGTAGATTTCGACATGTTGCTGTATTAACAAATTATGTTTGATTATTCTTGAAAGAGTTTCATCTACAAAAGTGTTTTCATTGGTACCAACCACCCCTCATGCACTAAACAATTAAAACATGTAGTAGTCCGCATTTATCAATTTAGAGGGCAAGTGGGTATTGGCAGTACCTTTTAATTTGGTGGCCAGTGGATAAAAAGTAATCATATCTGACTAACTCGGTTCGAGACTGACGGACTGCTCTCAGAGTGAGGTTTTCGTGGTTTTCCTCACTCCTTGGCGAATGCTGAGAGATGAACATCTTAATTCGTTCCACGGGCGCAGGCGTAATAATAACTCATGGCCCGGCCGATGCCCCTGTAATTGGCGAAAGCTGTTGGGGGATGCCAAGGCATGAATTATTATTATTATTAATTATAAGTGCCGGTTCAGAAAAGCAAAAACAAGACTGAAAGTGGATAAAAAGAAAGGAATATAGATAAACTAAAAGGAAAATATAGAAAGTTTTTTTCTGAGTTTGAAGGTGATGACCAGTACAGCTTGCCCTCTTACATGAGAATAATGCTTCAGAGAAGGATGGATGTTGGATCAGAGAAGAGGTAAATTTTGGGAAAAGCAAAACCCAGTACCACAAAAAGGCATTTATTCTGCATTGTTTTTTGTTGTATTATCTGACGTCTCTGGAATATGGAAGTATTTGAGATTATTTATGTTTTTATTGAGTTTTTCATGTATCAGAGATCAAGCCTACTAGTTAAAATATTGGAATTACTGTTCTTGTTGCAGATACGCTAAGTAATCACCAGAACAATACTCCTTTTTGCAGATTAATGCCTGCAATGGACATAGGAAAACGTCTTTTTTCCAATTTTCACCCTAGCAAAAATAACTTTATGACATTTATTTTTGTTGCTTTTGTTTCTAGCTAGATATATTATGTGAGAATTAAAGTTTTTTTACCATGCAAAGTCAAGCTTTGTGAATCTTAATCCATATTGCTTCATATTACCTGACTAATGAACCTGAAGAGTCAATAAAGCGCATCATGAATGTCGTTCCTCAGTATGCTACCATCCTGATGTGGAACATTGTTTGTCGCTCCATAACGTCTGCTAATTCATCGATGGGTTGCCTGTTCCATCTTCAATAATTCGTATATCTTACAATTTTTTTTACATTCCTACTAATATGTCAGGGATGAGGTTTGGACAGAATACGATTTTCATTATTGAATTCGTCGTTAAACCATACATTCATAAATACTTACTACAATGCAATCTCGCTCTTTAAAATTTGTACATTAACATTTTATGAATGCGGTAAAACAAAATTTGTGATTTTTTTCCCTTTTGGGAATAAACTTCTCTGACATCCCGTCTCTTTGAAGGCTTTGCACTCTCGATTAACTAGCTTAGATCATACTCTGCTAATTCCTTGACAATTAGTTTTCTTTAGGTGGACTTGACTTTCCTCTTTCATTACCTATACTTTAAAATGAATTTGATGGCAATAATTTTGTCCGAAAGATCTAAATTTTACACGAGGCAAACGTCACAAAGTCGCTAATGTGCAAAAGAATTACGTATATGTCTACTGGTGTAAAGAAATGTGATCATCTCTCAATATAATATAATGATCAGATGATTCTACGAATACGATTTTATAAAAAAAAATTTCGTCACATTAATAGAGCTGCAATAGACCTTAAGAAAAAGACAGTGAACATGTGACTTAAATCACTCGGTATCTTATTTCTAATTATCTTACCGCTTTTGTTATTTTCAGTCATTGGCTTTTGACAGCCAAACTTTACTAGATACCTATTTACATTTTGAAAAATGTTTCATTAATTTTATAATTCTTATACCAATAGTATTCCAGCGGCGGGAAAATTTCCGCTATCCTAAGTTGAATCGTGCCTAAGCACGGAGGACACAAAATCATTCACCAACCATCATGAAACGAAGAGAATGAAGCTTTTGAATGGTTTGTGGTTTATAGGCCAACGTAAAAAAAACCGCATAGGTATTTACTATTTCTCAAGTGAGAAAGACATATTTCTCTAAAATCAAGATCCGTTATCCTACGACCTTTGCCTACCACATTTACGGACGATCTAAGTGTGGGGTCCGTCGATTTTATACATACATATATCTTCTCCGTATTTATATGATTGCCTGCCTTTGCTAGCTGTCTGGGCGGCACTTTTAAATAAATCTCGTATACGTACACCGGATTTTGTCAGATTAACTACCATCAGAATGTAATCGGCATAGTATAGTTTAAACCACAACATCCGTCGGAATCTTTACCGAAAGAGAAGACACAACATGTCTCCTTTTATAACCGGCGGAAATATATGAAAAATGCCGAACTATTATTCTTGCTTGCTTAGAATAATTATTGGAAAATAAAAGAGCGTAACAGGCCCAAAATCAGAATCTTCATTCATTTTCAAACTTAACATTGAAAGCAAGGCCGGAAGAGAGTAAACACTGATATTTGCTGCATCTTCAATCATAACCACATTCAAACTAGTGTGCTGATTTTATTGTCAGTAAAAATTTAACAATTTATAACTGTACTATCCCATTAGGAACCGAAGGAAATAACCTTGGTGTCGGAAGATACATAAACGTAAGTTACCATGGAACAAACAGCGAATACTAATATTTACCACACTCGTTTAGAATGCGCAAGTACTGACTCATTACAATTGCCATAACGTTCAACATAAAAGTTGCCGATCAAATAATCAATGAACCCAAGATGTGGGAACTTGCAATGTAGACCTAAGAAAAAAAATTCCACCTTTTCATAGGTTGTATTAGGTACATCAATTGGTGAATAATTTGATCGTCATATTTGATTTTTCAACTTGAAACCGCAAAATAATAAATGATTCACCTTAGTTTGTGTATAATATTAAACTCTCTATGTGTTTATTAAGTATGTTGATCAGAACCACATACAATAAATTCTAAATTCACCATAACGATAAACTATTCATCACCTAAATTAATCATATGATCGAACAACAATTGAATTAATTTTTCTGGATATGTCCTATTTTTTTAGTGATACTAATGATGTATTTCCCTTTTTTAAATCAAACTGGGCAGTCAGGAAGAGCTTGTAGTATTTCTTTTTCATAAAAACTGAAAAAAAAAACAGCATTAACATGTACCTACATATATAAAAATGGTTGCAAAAATTATTTCTCATTAAGTTATTAAAATAACTTCTATGCCTTAAAATCTGAGGTAATCACTTTATGCAGATTCCACTGTACGTTGACGTACTTAGACTAAAACACCATTACTCAGGTTGTAAATTATTCTATACGCAAATACAATACAGTTCGTTATTAAGATCAAATGAAAGGAGAAAAGGTCCAACAACGATCATACTAGATATACGAAATACATGTTTGCGTAATGAAAACTGACACAAAACCCACACGACGGCCATAAGAAACTGTTCATTACGGCGATTTAAACGTGGACCATCGTTGAATAACAAGTTTCCAAAAAAAAAGTGGAAACCTGTTGACGAAATTCGATTATAATTCAAATTTACCTCGTAAAGTGTGAAGGTTACTCGCGAAGGTCGTCTTTTAGGACAGTGGGATGATTCCGCTTCTTACCAAATCGATCCCAAAATATTCTTTGGTGTCGATAACATTGTGCATTACCAGTTATTAGTTTGTACTATTGATTACTAATGTATATATAGAGACATTTCATTTAGGAATATTGGTGCAAAGGTATCGCTATTGAATACATATTTTAGTTTGAGGTAACATTTTAAATATTTCAAATATATAAATTGCTAGGTTTGATGATGGTAATATCTACAATGATGATTGTCAAGTATAAATTGATACGATATGAACTGTATGTAAGTATGTGGTAAGGTAATTAGTACACTAAACTCTAAAATCTATTGTGTCCGCTATTTTTGTTGCTTTACATCTGACCGTCCAATCCTACTTTTTTGAAAAAAAAGCACAGGACATGACAGGGTCTCAGGTTAGGTAATTTTTTTTTGAGAAGAGGTAGATGGGCGCCCCACAAAACAAACATTGAGATACTTCACTATGCCAAACCTACTCAGATATCCATTCAGTTTACAGTAGCCTAAAAGGGTTCGTGTTCATATAGGCGTGTATTTCCGCCTGTAAGATACTCAAACATTTGTCGAAGGTTTGAAATTTTTGGTTCTAAGCCCATATATTCATATTTCAATTCTCTCCACATCATTTGTTGACATTTCCATTCAGCTTCGGAATGGTGTGTCGTGATTCCATTAGCCTCTGTTGCCAAGCTTTGTGAATAGGGTTTGCAAAGGTGTACTGTCAATATGTGAACAGCAAAAAGACCATAAATGTGCTTCATCAAATGACACTATAAAGTCATAATTGCATATGGTTATGAAACTATAAATATATTACTGTGACTTATAATAAAGGATTCCCCGGCTGACGTTTTTCTTAATAACAATTATAAATTTTTATTCTTTAATATGTCTTTACAGATGTCCTTCTATGTCTTATAACAAAGATACAATCCTCCTTCACTAGATAGCTAAGAGCTTACACATATGCCTCGATTTCACCACTGCAAGTCATGCGCATTGATAATCTAGCCTCTTTTTAATCAATGAGTAGTTTATTTATTTATATTTTTTACCAATAGTAGGTAGGTTGCCGTGATGGCTATACGTGTTGTGCCTTCTAAATCAATAACTTGGGTATTATTAGTCCTTACTTCATTAAATATTAAATTTCTAGTCTAATTTTAATCATTTAATATATTGAATGCTTTTACATTAATAAAAACAGTATAAATATCAATAACATGCACAATTCGTTATTCAATAATATATCAAAAACATTTAAGGAGTACAAAGACTCTTACTCAAGGTGAGTACACTTCTTTTCAATATTTAAATCAAACATCAACTACTATCCAGTATATTTTAGATTATTAAATTCCAATTTAGAAATCAATTTAAATCTCCCGCTATGTCATATGATGAATCTCATTAACAATACCGACCAACTTCTACATTTAAAATTTTCAATTTTCAATTTAAACTGTCATTTACATTTATTTAAATAACCTTAATGTTATGAAATGCTAAATTATTATTTACACAGAAATTTAAACATGGAATATACAAAATACTTCTAATATCAGCTTGCATACAACCTAAAGCATTTCAGAATGAAGTTTTCTCGCAGGGAGAAACCAAACATGTTGCAGAAAAAGATCAAAAGTATCAGTAAATAGAGGGAAAAATCTCCTACAAAGCATCCAAAGTGTATCATTATACTCAAGACAGCAAAGACATATACAATTTCATAAAAAAAAAGTATCAAGGTATGATACTACAGCAAACTTCTTCTAATGTTGAAAAATCTTGACGTTTCTTCTATATACTTTTAGTCCGATGATAAACACATCAATTCACAAAGAAGATCCCCTTCGATTCCGGATATATTACAGAAACATAATTTAATTGATTTGACTTGACGAAAAGTGAAATAATCTTTTAAAAAAAAAAAATTATCAACAACCACCACGTTTCCATAGTCTCCAGTTCATTTATTTAATAGGAGCTATACAGAGTCTCCACCCCTTTGAAGTAGTATCGATACCAAGGAAACTACACTGAAATCATACAGTTACTATTCGACAAAGGTAAAACCCAATATCTACTGGATTTACAAACATGTGTGTTGTGCACATAAAATAATAATTACATCTACTATTAATGAAGATCATCTTATGTTCATAACAATATATACACATAAAACCATGCATCAATTTTTGCCAAAGTTTTCTCGAACATATCCATTTTGCCCACAGCTTTAACTCAAAATTATGGATATTTTATTCTTTAAATATTTTATTCGCTTTGTGGATATAAATAAATAGCTTTAAATTTTCAAAAATTTCTTTCAATCCGAATGCAACACACGCAAGTATTATAGCATACAGTGAATACAATTACCCACGCAGCAAAAGAAAAAAACATAACATAAGTTAAAATTTGCAACACAAAGAAAAATGCAATTATAGGTTTCCGGTCCATTATTAGAATTTTTACCACTAGGTGACTATGTACGTCTGCGCTCTCTGGCCATAAAGAACATTCTGCAATATAACCTACGCTGCAATCTCTTTTCTGCTTTTGTCAATATGTTATTTCTACGAAAAATCATGAGGGTATTTTTACGGTTAATATTGTAATATAACTTATCCAATTCGGGTAATTCATACTTTAAGCTTAGCGTTTATAATATTTTATAATCATTTTTGTGAATGAATCAAAAATAATACAGGTACAGTTTGGGCTAATAAACTCAGCTTGGTTCTCTGAATTTTTCGTAGCATCACATCCCAGCAGTAGTACGTACTGCTTGATGTGCAACTCTGCGTAATTATTTAAGGTTACGGTAATATTAATAAATACACCGTGACTTTAATCAGCACCCATAAAGAACACCGCGACCAATCCCGTACATATATTTCAGTTAAGAATGCACGCACGAACGAGTATGAACTTATTATTGTTCATTACGTAGCAATCAAATTAACGACCGACAAGGGTTATTTTTCATTTTCGTGTTTGCATACAGGTAATACCTCGCATATAAGTTGTACAAATTTGATAAAGTATGAGTAACAAACATTTATGAATTTCATTTCATAAATTTTTGTTTTTCAATTATGCAACGTTAGTGCATAAAGGTGATTTCACATTCTTTTAAAAATCAAATAACCACAAATACGACAAACCAAGAAAGTTAGAAAAGTAGTAAAGAGGCCAGATGTTGTTCAAAACAAAAGTCTTTTGTCTCAATGCACTGCCATATAAATTAGTTCAAATGAATTACATGCGGTTAAACGAATAAAGTGAAATGATGAACATATCGGGTTTTGATTTTAAAACTAGCCGCCCGGAATAACGTTTAACATACCTTGAATTGAATTTAACAAGAAAACAGGCCAATTTCGATTTACGGGAGGACAAATTTTACTCGTATCTGCGACCCCGTACTCTCAACCTCTAATCGGGGGTGAAAATCGTATCGAAAAGATCAAATAGGAAGGGGCGTTGAGTGACACGTCGTGGAAAAGGTCTTGTTATTAGCAATCTCTTGACGCCTTATTTTTAAAATCGGATCATTTTTTTTTCCAAGTTATGCCCTTATAAGTTTAAAAATTAAAAGTCGACATTTTAGTAAAAATTATTTTATTAGTGTCAGAATGAAGTCCACATTTTGGATATATATTCCAGTTGTAACAAGCTTTTGGGATTCATAATTAAAACCTGTTCGAAACTTACGACGGATTCGTAACATAATAGCACTACCAGTATAAGCTTGAATACTGGTTGTATCACTATCATATACATTAACATTTTAGAGTCCATACAAAAGCGATTCCTGAAATATTTATATTTTGTGAAATTTGGAAGTTATCCAAATTTTAATACTCACTATATGATTTTCTATTAAATGAATTTCAATTCAAATCTGCAGTTAGTAATAGACATATACATAGTATAAGTTTCCTGTTTAAGTTAATACATGGTTTTGTCGACAATCCAACCCTATTAGAATTAATTTTTACGTTCCGCATGTTAATTCTAGAGGTTCCATTACATTTATACATAAAGGCTGATTCACGGCCTGTCAATAAAAGTTTTTGACTTTGCAATGATATCTCGATTTTGAAACTTTCGGGTTAAGCATATAGTTGGCTATGATCTCTTTAGAAAAAACAATTGCATCTATGTCGCACTTCCGGTCACATTGAAAGTCATGGCCAACTTTGATATTTTAAAAAGAAACCTATATTTTTTTAGTGCATTTTTAAGTTCTACTAAACATTTCAAATACAATTTCATAAAACATCTACTTATCTATCGGGTACCGTTTCTCGGTTATTTTGGTTTTTGTGCAAAAAAAAGCTCAAAAAAATATGATGCTGTAAATGCGTATAACGGCTATACAGTAAAAGATAGAGAGTTTTTATGTTAACTGCGGAGGGTATGAGTCCTCTACTATTTAACCAAAAAATAAAAAGTAAACAAAATTATACAGGGTGTTCCATAATCTAGGGTTGATTTGGGGTAACTTGTTAGTACTAAAAGTTTTTTTTTCAAATGGGACGCCCTGTATATTTTTGCACCATGTGATGTAAAATTGAATCCTCTATCGAAAAGCTATAGGTGTTCTTATACCTATCTCTATTAGTTCTTTTAGAATTAGTGATTTTCAGAAAATATAGTTTTTAATTAGTATTTAATTAATACTAGGCGGTGAAAAACAATTTTAACTTTAAGAGCGTATAAAAAATACACAATATAGTATGAAAAAAATAAAATTTATTGAATACAAAATAATCAAAAATGAAATATTGTATATATTATGTAGGTATAATAAAATTACTATAAGTGTTGTATAAGACTTTCATTCGCTTGCAAAAACTTTAGAATAGAAATTAGAAGAATATATTGTCATTGTTACTAAGTTAATTTGTATTAATGCCTCTGTAATTGGATGTGTGTTGGGATAATAAACGATTATTATTATTTGCAAATAAATGACGTTTTTTGTTAAGTTTTCCACGGTCACAGATACACATAAAATTTGTCCCCGGTAAATCGAAATTGACCTGTTTTCATGTTAATATCAATTCTAGGTATTTTAAAAGTTATTTCGGGTGGCTAATTTTGAAATGAAAGCCCGGTATATTCGTTTATTTACTGTATACTTCTTCATAAAATTTCTAGAAATAACAAAAGTATGTAAGTATTTATTGCTGAGATAACAGAGGAATGCATTTTCTCTCCTCATAAAAAAAATCTTTGGAATTTTAGGAGGCGCCCAAAAATGTACGTTTTATTTATTACGCAAAAGAAATAATTTAACTTGTTTAGGTTTTTTTTTCTTTTACTTAGTATTTTTTCTTCCTACTTTCTAATATAAAACTGAAACATTAAGTGGGCGTATGAGGCTGCAATAGAAACAATTAGAGCACAAGATGTGCGAGCGTGCTGTAGCTCATGGATACGATTAACAGCTTTGTATTCAAGCGGCCAGCCGTAACTACGAGCATCTACAAGAGTTCCTGTAAATTATAATGCAAACACGGTAAAAATCCTTTCCAAGTTACGCCCAACTTTCCCTGAGACAACACACGGTATAAAAATATTTTATGACCTAACGCATTAATCAGAATAATGTTTGTTTTTTTTTTTACTGGCGATACGTTAGATAACTTTCTCGTAATAAAGACTGGTAGGTGCGGCCGTTGTTACTTTTCAGATCAACACGAGTAGATTGACAACTTACTGTTTTCTCATCATTATGTCATAGGTATATGGCAGCTTCGTTATGTCTCTAATGGCTTACAGTAACATATGTACGAAAGTCCGGAAAAATAAATTATAGTGTTTTTTTTTTAAATGTTGCAAATAAAATCTCAGCTTTGGGAATAAGGAGAATGATATGTTATAATAAACTGGTTGTGTGAAAGCAGATATATGAGGAGCAATTAGCCAAAACTAATATAATCACTCAAAGCAAAAATGAGTTACACATCGTTTCCAATGAATTGTGACATGTTCGATGGATGTTTGCCTCTTGTTTAGAGTCCAACTTAACATTTTTCATTGAAGCAAAACATTAAATATAAGTCATCCGTACAAAACACAACATCATGCCATAATTTAACATCTCCATAGATGTTGCCTTATTTGCGTAGGCAGAACCACCATATCGTTTTATAACACTTCTGTAAGAGTGATTTTGCATTAATAATGGTAAAAATATTTTGATTGTTTCGGTTGGAATGTGGTAGTGTTTTGATGGTTTATAGTTTTAATTTTAATGGTTACGTTAATTTTGTTTGGTTAAACACTATTGTAGTAGTGTCAGAAAACCCCCATCACTTCAATTGCTGAAGATATTGCCACTGCCAGAAAGCAGATGCCCAAAGCAAGAGAGAAGAAAGATGATCAAGAAAATGAGTTTATTCTACACCGAGAAAAAATTTTACTAACCGTAAGCGGAAATTTAGTATTGGCAATTAAAAAATTCATTTGTATATGTGTCAAATGATCAAACTACTTATAGCAAATAAAGTCATTTGCTCTTTATTAAATACTGATACTTCATACAACCTAAAAATATTAAATTTTAATATTAATAACGTAGCTTTATAATTCCATTGACGTTTTACGTTACCTGAAGATGGCCTAGTACAAAACTAAACGTAAATATAATCAAATTTAAGGATTGGATATAGAACTGCGTTTTCTTTGCTTTTAATCGTCGAAATAAAGTCAAGCTTCTAGCAATGATGGCTAACACTAAATAACTTTAGTTTTCCTGGGAAATGAAACACATTATTTGTTCCAAATATTTTACATTATTTGAAGTTAATATTTGCTTTCCTGATATTAGTTACTGCGTGTTAATTGCTGTAAATATCTATATCGCTTGCAGTAATGTTTAGTTTTACTACTGTTAGATAACCGTACATGCCATAACTAAACTGAAAGAAATAGTAAAATAGTAAAAACCACAGTTACCCTAAATAGATTATGTTCTTGTATAGTTATCATAACTGACTTTGTCAGGCTTAAATCATTTTTATGTAAAATTGGTCTACTTTAGATCCCTCCACTTCATTATCTTCTACAACTTTTTTTCTTTTCATATCTACATGCCCTCACTATTTTTTCTTTGTGGCTATATTAACCTCAGTATGTCTTCAAATTCTAATATTGTATCTACTTATCTTGATCTTCTTTAGTCCATATGAGTCATATTATTTCTCTGTTGAAAGCTTTTCCGTACCCTTTCTTGTAAGATGCATGGTCTCCGCCACGTAGGCTACTGCTGTTCTAACTATAGTCTTATAAAGTTTTGCAGCTTTACCTCCCGTCTATAGCCATGCACCATAGATGATGTACTCCGTCTATATACTTTGCACTATTTATGTGCTTCTTTCGTTTGGACAATTGATCGTGGTTCCCAAACATTTAAAAGGTTGTGCTTCTTTCCTCAGAATTATTCAACAGAAAATAAGCGCCTCTTAATAGTGAGATATACAATTGGGACACCCCCAAAACCAGTAATAGTTATAGGCAAAGAAAAATTAAAAATATGAGTGCGATGCTAACTGAAAAATCAAGCCCCATTAAGCAAATCATATTTCAAGTAGAATCAATTAAATTGAAGCAAGCTTAAAAAAGTTCCAATTGATATGATTTTGCTTTATCGGTACAAATTCGAAGGAAAAGAGAATGAGCTATTTAATGAAATTATGATAACGAGTGAGTCAATGCTCATTTATGAGCCAAAGCTTTATCTGTCTCTTTTTTTTTTAAATTTAATTCACAAATAATTCGACATATTTATTCCAAAAATGTAAATCATTAGTTCTAACATACAATGCTCAGGCCAAACTAGAAATTTACATTCGTTACCATATATATGAAGTTAAATCTCTGCTCTTTTCCTACCTCCTTTGCAAATATCTTGAATTGTTTATCGTTGTATATTAAGGTACCTGTTGCAAAAAAGATATTTATGCGAACGGTGTTATGTTGACACATACATTGCCAATAAAATACTTTGGTTAGTATACCGCGGTTATACCGCTACAATTTTGAACGTTCAATTTATTAAATGTTCGATTTTCGCCAGACATCATAAATATAACCGTTGCTCCTTGGTCCGCTTTGAAAAAAATTAATCCACGTAGTAGGCACATGTCATATATGCATATGAGAAGAGATCTGTGCCGCAATGATTTCAATCACCTTAATGTAGGGAATTGACGACACGACCTACTATATGACACGTTTTAAACTAATGAGGCAGCCATCGTCATAAAAGAAATGCGTTACTTTCAACCTCATCCTATAAAGCATGCGTTGAGAACTTGTTAAGTCGTAACAGGAAAAAATACTATAAGCCGTTAAGCGCAAATAGATGATGCATCTGATGAAATGACGCCAATCCTGGATCAACTATCTTTATTATTCGCAAATTAATGCAATTAAAAATGGTTTTTCTTTCATATTTTAGAACATAACAAAACCTTTATCCTTTTAAATCTCATTTTGTGTAGGTAGATATAAATTATATAACAATACTAAAAAAATATATCAACCTTCCAAATTCTACTTCTTACGTTCACCAAAAATATCTATTTTAATGGAAGGAGATGATACCAAACTAACAATTAACCATTACCAGGAAATGAAATTTCATCATCTTTCGTCACGTTTCTGTTTATCAAATAATAAATGAGATGCCGTTAACCAGAGAAGTATTGACTCGATCTCGCGATTTTAATGATAATAACTTATTCGAAAAGCAGCATGTGGTATAATGTTTGCAGTATTTTTTTTTCGCTGCGTGTAAATCAAATAACGGAGCTACATAATATATCGAATGCTTTATACCATGTATTTCTACTACTTAATAGTTTAGTTATAAATATTCATAATATTGAAATAAAATTTGGTATTCTGCAAGAAAAACCTTGTAAAAAACAATTTTCCAAGAAAATAGAAACGACAGTAATACAAATATCGGAAATTTTCTTAAAGAAACGAAGAAAAACAAAAGATGAAGACGAGGTATACAGGGTGGTAACGGAAAAAGGAAACGAGGGTGAAAGGTGTGCATGTTCAAGGTAAACACTCCTGAAAATGGAGAATGTTACAGCAAAATTACAAATCTAGGGAACTTGGCTATAAATAACAACATAAGAAGTTTTTACAAGGAATCTAAACGGAGTCAGTCAGTAAATATAAGTAAAGTACTCGTAAGAGATACGAAACTGTGGATGAAATATTTTAAAAAAGTTGCTAAGAATAAATAATGACGACACTCTCATCCCATTATATGACAGTGCAGAACGAGAAACAACAAAAAAAAAACGAGAAAACGTATGGAGCAACCAGTAGAGGAAGTGACTAGGGTGTAATAAGCATTTCTTTTTGTTGTGGGAGCCGTCTGACATGAAGTCTCCAGAAACACTGCAGCCTCTTGGCTTTTCATATTTAGTCTACCATTATGTTATACCAGCTATTTTAGTAACCCAGTGTTCTATACTAATACTCAGTACTCATACTATAGATTTATTTTTTGCTTCTCAAAAATTACTTGGTGTTTTACTTCCAAAGGCTCACATTCACGCACTTTACTTATGAAAAGCTAAATAATACAATTCATTCTAAATCCCGTGCTCCACCTAAAGATACCACAGGAGGCTATCTATTTTAAGTAAGAATCCGTCTGACATGAAGTCTCCAGAAACACTGCAGCCTCTTAGCTTCTATATTTACTCTTCCATTTTTTTTTGCCCATTAATTTATACCAGCCATTAACCTAATCTGTATAGTTCTCTGGCTAGTTGATCGAAGTAATCATCATTTTTTGGCTTGTCTTCTGGTGTTCAGAGCCTCACATTCTCACAAAATATGGTAAGCGTTCTCTGTCCTCTCATTACATAGTCTGCAGTTGGTATCTCTAGTGTTGATCCCAATTTTCTGTAGTAGTCCTTTAAGGAGACCTGTACAGTGCCTATTAGAAGATGCGTTACTATGCGAAGATGGCCTTCTTTTTTTGATGGTTCCTTAATAAAGGTCTCACCATGAGTTTGCCTAGTTGTATTATTCCAGTGTTCTTTTTGTTTCTCTATGACCAGGCTTCTTACCTGGTCTCGTGCTGTGTTTTTAGACACTCCTAGAACAGGTTCTGGGTCTATATATGAAGCAGCTAACTCATCGGCTAAATTCAAATCCTAACGCTTCAAAAGCTGTTGAATTTTTCTCCATGCATGGATACTAGTGACATAAACTGGAAACCTTAATAATGTTTTCTGTAACAATTAAAAATTTATTACAACTTTCTATAATGCCGAATGTAAAGAATTGTAAACATTGAATAGCATATAAGGACTTAAAATATCTTGTCCTATATAGATACTTTGTGTTCTCTTCTACTTTTTAAGACGCCTACTCAATACGGCGAAATTACTTTTTGTAACTATGTAATACGCCTATTATATAATGGTAACGCTATAGAAAGCACAATGACCTCAACAATTAAAGATTAAAGAATGACAATTCTAGTAGTTAAATGAATTATATATTGTGTGACTTTAATATTGGTTTAACCGTCGTCTTAAGTATTCCCCAAGTGTACCCAAAGTGCAGCGTAATCATATTTAGAATTGCGGTCCTTCTATTAATTTGTTTTCAAAATTATTTGATACTTGATATCTATTAACTAAAAATAAGACTTTAAAATATGAATGTGATGTTAAAGTCGCATTTTATATACAGTAAACATAAACAAGTTTATTGTATATATGGTGCATTGGATGTTAAATCAGACATTAGTTCATAACAGGTTTTATTCGCGCGGTGCTATTTACTGGGCATTGACTTTTCGGTCTGCGCGATTTTTTTTTCACGCCAATCATTAACACATATTCGCGCAACAGTACCAAATGTTTGCAGATACACTTACGCGATACAAATGTAATTTATTACATTGAATACACGGCTAGAATCGTTGAATAGGAAAAATTCATTGCCTCTAAACATATTAGCCATGCAATAAAAATGTTTATATAATAGCGCCGACATAAAAGAAATTCAAACCGCTTGCTTTTACCATATGAGGGATACATGAAAGGATATGCATTACGAAATTAATTATCTGTCTAAATTAAATCCGAATTTGTATCTGAATCCATGTGGATTTGCAAATATTAAATGTTCCATAATGTATAATAATGTATAATAATATACATATTTGCATTTCTCAATTCGCATCTTCAATTTTACTGGCTGTAAAGTTTGGTTTTTTGGAATACATTTAAATGTCTATGGAATTCAATACATTACGAATAGAAAAACAATTTAATGAAAAAAAAAGAACCAGTATTATTAAAGAAAATTGGAATTGATCTGCAAATGGTGACCCAATGAACAGATTTAAAAGCATGGCCCCAAATAATTTGACATGCAAAAACATTTTTTTTTATATAAATTGTATATACTATAATATTGTAAAGAACTGTGTGATAGCCAAGTGGCTTAACAGATCGCGGCTATTACAAGAGAGTGCGGGTTCTAATCTTGCTGTAGTCAACTGCGGTGACCAGTTACCTTTATCCGAGGCTGTAATAATGACTAAGAGGGAAATTTGATCCCGTGGGAGTGGCATAAACATGGAATTGCTTAATCTTTATCTATCTCATTTGAAAAGAAAACTCGCCTAGACATAAAACCGTTGTTCTAAAGCTGTATTTTGATACTCTCACTATAGCTTTTCAAAGTAAGAATATAAAGCTTTTATGCATTGCAGTTTAATTATATGCATTTGGCGTTTCTTCTATATTTAAGGATAACTAACAGCGTAATAGTTATAAATGTTCCAAACAAATCTAATATAGTGCTCTTATTTTACAAATAAGAGAATAGTAACACTACTCGTGTGTGCAATGGATTGATTATCTAAATGAAATTGTTTCTTGCCTTCTATACTTTTTCCAAACTATATGGGGATCAACATACGAAAATCTGAAGTCAGTAATATTACCGTGTATCACTTTGGTGGTCAAAACTACAATTTTAATCTACCCTTTCATCTCAGAGCCTCACATCACAAAAGTAACGATCTACAATGGTTACTTTTCTATAGTTGTAGTTTGAATCTAAAGAAAGTGCGATAGAAGCACTATGTGAGAAGCGTAACGCCCTGGATCAACCGATCCTTAATGGACTGGAACATTAGCTACACGACCAGCAGATGGGTTGACTGCATGCTAAGAAGAAAAGTGGTCTATGCCCAAATGCTAGATAAAAGCATCGCCCTGAAGACCAATAAAGCATGCCCTCAAGGAGGAGTATTGTCACCACTGCTGTGGAGCTTGGTCGCGAATGATCTTATTAGGTCAGTAAACGACAAAGGAATATGGACGCAGGGATTCGCTGATGATATTGCCATAGTAGCTGAAAGGAAGTTCCCGGGCGTAGTGGGAGGCATTATGCGTGACGCACTGCGAATGGTGGAACGAATGGTGCCTTTTACAATGACTCTCAGTTAATCCACAAAAAACCAAGTTGGTTGCTTTGACCAATATGAGGAGACTCAATGATCTAGGCAGCATTAGACTGTTTGGGCAGGAGCTACAATTAACCAGAGAAGCAAAGTATTTAGGTGTTACACTCGATACGAAATTGAGCTGGAAAAATCACTTAGTCAAACGACCAGGGCTACGCAACTATTTTGGCGCTGTAGAAGAGTTGTTGTGACCTAACACCCTAGGACTATATCTACCCTAACTTTAAAACAAAAAATTAAGAAGCGTGCCGATCTTAACGCGGCAGAAAACCGTAGCAAAAAGTTTGTGAAATCGCTTTTCAATAGAATCTCGGAGGATTCTTAAACAGTAGAATATATAAACTTTTTAGGTAACGCGAAAAGCAAACAGAATCTTAACGAAAGATCGGGCAATTACAAAATCAGGGTATGGTACTGCAATAAAGTTATATTGGACAGACAAAATGTGCTATGGGAATCAAATTCAAGGAATACATAGTAAATTATCGTTTTAAGAGATTTAACCAATCTGGTGTTGCAAAAGATATAAACGAAACTGGACATAATATCAACATAGAAAGCCTTGAACTAGGGAAAAGTGTAACTTCATCGAGGGAATTAGTCATATAAGAAACTATACATATAAAAAAATACCTGGATAACTTATTGAACCGGGAACATACGCATCTCCACAATTCAGTATTAGTAGATTTATTAGGATATTCCTCCTTTCACATTTGTCTTTAGTTCTTGGTATTTTAGCAGGTCAAAATAAGTGTTGAAAAAGCACTTGCAAATATATTTTTTTTAGAGTAGGAATAACAATGCATGTGTAGGTAACAGATTTTTCTTAATTCATTCGGATATTCGTTTGAAAACTGTGGAGTGATTGAACATTTTATATCTCCAATGGGAATTAGTTAGTTTCCTAGGAAACTGCAGGTTCCTGATGAAGGTTGTTAGTTAACGAACTAGCTAAAACGTAGGCAAAATTTTCATGTAAATATGCAGCCACATGATTATGTGACGATATATTTTAATTAAAATGCAGTATTAAAAATAACGATGACTAATCATATAAAATTTACATTTTTTTCTTAAATATTATGTTAAACGAATGAGTTCAACGGAAACATATGTATAGGGCCTTCATACAATGAATGCCCAATTAAGTTACTGTAATATACATTACATACCGATAAGTTTTAATTATTCTAATTTTCCAATACAGCTTCAATTATTCTTCTACTAGTAAATTAGGCATCAATCAATAACATATTTAATTTATTCATAACATTATGATGATTTTGTCATATTCACTATAATTAATGTTATTAATATTTAAATTAATTGACATGGCTAATTTATATATTATCGATTAGATTGATTGAATGACACCATCGTTTATAATGAGTAAAAGTAGGAATTAACAGGGCTCGTGTTGTGACGATGAATTTATTAAACGGTCTTAATTATCAATTTAAATTCTAATAATTCTATTAAAAATCGCATTTTGGTATCTAGTAGCTCAATAGATATATAAACATATGTATATATCCAGAACAAGCACTGATTATCAATAATTAAGATCATTAACACGGATTTAATAAGTACTTAAGATAAATATGGGCTAATAGAATTGGAAAGCCATTATTATTTTTTTCTCCAACTTAACATAGCATTATAAGTAGCACTACGAATAATTTCATGGGTTCTTGTATTCAAGGGTTTTTTTGTTAATCCCAACAACGCGTTTGATTCATGGTTACCCAAGAACACCAGAACCTGCAAACTTACACAACCGATTCCATAATGGTGATCCCCTCTAATAATAGGTTCTTCACCGAGTGAGTACAGTATGTCTCTAGATTTCCTTTCGACTCGCCAAATAAATTTTGTGCCCAGTGCTCCAGTGCCTCTTTGTAAATATAAAATATCTGTTTGTCTCTTCTTCATTCTTTTCCACAAATTCATTAAAACATCTTGTGAGGCCGGTAATGATACAGATCTGTTTCTGCGCAGCTGTGACAGTTTTCTAGTTCATTTTCCGCATTGGTTTCTTATAAAAGTTTTATCACAACCGTGTTCTTTCGCTCAAAGTTTTAAGTCATATCCTCATCATGGTCCAGTGAACCGCATCCCAATAATGAGATTTGAGGCCTCTTTCAGACGAGGCCATTAGTCGATTCCACTAATTGAACGGACGGTTGTCAAGGACCATATTGATGTAGCAAATGACTGGGAATCGCCTAAACCCTTTCACACGGACTCCGGTATGAAAAGGATCAGGCGGTTTTTTCCCAATTTGTTACATCATTATGCTCCTTGAAAACCGTCCATTCAATTAGTGGAATCAACTAATCGCCTCGTCTGAAAGAGGCCTCAATTGTGTCAAGAAACGTATCTAACATAAGTATTTCATAACTGAATTTTAGAATTTTATTTTTAGGGAAACTTTAATATCAGCGCCATTATGTAACATATGTTTGATGGTAGCACAAGAAGTACAAAAGTGCTACAATGGTTAAAATATTTCCGCAAATTGTACAAATTCAATTTTAAACCAGCACTCGAGCAAACATAAATAAATTTATAAAAATGTATAGAAAAACACTAAAAAAATAACATGTTGAAAACGGAAAGAAATGGAGGTCGGCTGAAGGTCAACTCCATACTAAAGCGCCAATAGAAGATGGGGATGCTAGATTCTCTGATAACCTACTCAGACGCAGCAAGAAAAAAGCTAAGACCATTACTGGACTGGTAACTGGACACGGTTCCCTGAAAAAGCATCTATGCAACACAGGTCAAGTAAGCGAACCGTGGTGCAGAAGATGCGAACTACAGGAGGAAACGAGTTTTACATGTAATCTGCACATGTGAGGAATTGAAAGTACTCAGGCAGAAATATTTCGAGGAGGATCTATTGGAACCTCGAAGGTTCTCAAGTTTCCACTGGGCAAGATACTGGGCTTTATAGAGAACACCAAGCTGCTTGAGTGGAAGTAAGAGATTCAATACGAGGTACAATGAGCACCTAGCTCAAGTGCCTGGACTATAGGAGCCCACTCTAACTTAATGAATGAATGTTGAAAATGGGAAGCCTCGTGGTTAGAACTAAACTTGTTAAAAATATACAATTAACGGGGTTAATGGAAAAGTAGTATAAGTGCCCAACAATCTTATTTGAGAAAGTAATAGTTTAAGTTTAAGATGAACGTAACATTTTAAATAAAACTTAAATTTATTTTCTCCGATATATCGCTAGTATGTACACTGCTCGACAAAATTAATGTCGTGGTCCACACTCAATTTTTGTATTTTCCTATATGATTTTTATAATTGCCAAGTGTTTCATTGTATGTAGATGAGAATAAACCTGCTACCTGCATAAACCTATGACAGCCGAGGGGGGTCTGTTCAAAAAATGATGAGCAGTTTTGATAGTCACTGCACTCTATACGACGACATTAATTTTGTCGAGCAGTGTACATGCAAATTATATTGTTTCTCTGAATAAAACTCTACTTAAAAATGTAATATTTAACTAAGTCAGCTTGATATGTGCTCCAAATCAATTTCATCCGAATTTTAAAAAACCCGCTGGCAATGCTGATAGGTACTGTTCATTAATCCCTATCATCTTCCACACCGTTTTGGGAAGAAATGTAGTCCGATAATGCCATTGTTTTATGCAATCAGCTTTTACTTCTGAATGCAAGAGCTTCTAATAAATACCTCAACTCACTCAAGAAAATAATTTTAAATTGGAAATTGTGATCCATTGTGAATTATCGTCAAAACCAAACAGCAAATTATAACACTTGCGATGGCGGCTTTGGTTCCTGGGCGAATATAATCTTCCAACGAAGTTGAAAAATCCGCCAAAATAATTTTTCTCATTCTTGTATAAGACAAGAAATCGGTAAATAATCTTTGCAATACTACTTCTCAGAGTAGCAGTGCTCAATCCCAAATCGTTAGAGTAACATATACTTAGATAATTGTACATCCATTATACATAACATATGTAAAAATATGTATATGTGTATCATTCAAATATCCTGTAAATTACATGCATACATTATGTGCATATGTTTAGTACTGAGCAAGGTAAAAAGCGGAATATTAAGAATGTATCTATGCGTTAACTATTACATCATTCCACATATAGAACAGTTTCTTATCAGATAAATGATCTCAGTGAATGTACATACAATATAAGCATGTATAAAATATAAATAACTACATACTAAGTGCTTAACATATGTTAATATATTTACATATTTAACATAAAAAATAGTACTTATATTAGACTTTATAAAAGTGTATTGTATACCAGGTCAAGTATAACGGAATACCAGATTTGAAATTCGAAATGAAGAACTGCTGCATCTTTCTTGCGGAAAATATGAACGAATCATTAACATTGTGGACAGTTAATAAAGCCCAACCCAGGCATTTTGCTCGGTAACACGATCCCCAAGATGCATTTAATGAAAGTTACATGGAATGAATTAAACGAAAGTTCCATAAGAAATACACCTGTAAAACTTACACCGCGACATACACTTCCAAGTGAAAGTTCCAAGGCCAAATATTGTCTTCCTCACAAAAACTTCAACTACCGACTTCACTCTCGGAATTAACGGAGATATCATTCTTCTTAAATGAAACAATTTCTTTGCCTACGCTTGAAACGCACTGCATACGTATTTATATAATAAAAAAGTGGAAAAAAAGTAGTCAGAACAATTATCTGGTAGTAACAATTATAAGAAGCTCTGACATGTAGTATAAGAAAGTTATACCAGCTATACTAGAGAATGCCTGAAATCTACTGAATGAAAATATTGATTTAGTAATGTACCAATACAATAAAGGTCATTGAACGTACGATATTTAAAAAATAAAAATCCCTTTCTGACAAAAAGTAAGACAATATGTATTCAAATATAGATTATGGATCTATTGTGTATTGTCTACAGCATTATTATTTCCAGAGATCAAAAGTTCACTGAATTTATGTACACATGTATACATAACGATCTACTACCTACATTATGATTGGATAGAAAAGTCACAGAGGAACAGCGAATTAACTTTAATGTCAGGTTTAAGAACGTTTAAGAATTATTAAACGTCTTGTTGGGTTACTATAATATTAGCTTGTGAATGGAGTTCGCCTTCCATGAAGTGTGAACACGGTCCGTTGATCTGTTAATGTTTCCGCTCTCTAACATTACCATATGAAAACATTACATAACTAAAGGTTAAGAAATTAAGAACTTCAGAAGATTTTATACAGTCCCTGGCCATAATATCAGGGCTACCTTGAAAATTTAATAATTTTCAGAATTTCCGCGAATATAGTTTGGTAATGTTCAATAAAACTGTATAGGAGAAGAAGTATTTGTGTAATGTAGAATAGGTACATTTATATACACGAAGTATTTATGGTATCCTTTAATTAATTTATTAGTAGTTCTGTGTTGTGGTGTGTTAGAAGAGTTCCATCAGTGTTATTGGGATAATATTGTAAATATTTGGAGATCATGTAATAATCTACCAGTGTGAGATTTTAAGAAACTATCGCGATTATTCAGCGTTTTACTTACTGACGTTTATCTTTTTAATGTTGGCGAAATGAAAAATATATCAAACGGGAAAAAATCGTATTTTGACTCTATAGGATACAAGAAATTATTCACAACGGGGAATTGCAAGAAAATCCAACAAACGGTACACCACCGTATTGCTTGTTTGATGAATTTTTTTTTCTCAATACCAGTACCAGGCGGTCATTTTGGGCCAGAAAAAGAATAAGTCGCTAATTTAGATCTTGAAAACCGTGCATTATCAAGTGGAGACATTGCCTACTGCTGGCCTAAAAAGGAATCGAAATATCTTCCTTTAAGAAACCTATTGGTTTTGTGCTTGAAAGCACGTTTTCAATGGGCGAAGCTTCCCACCAATTGTGTGAAAGAAAATTGGGGAAAGGTGAGAAATATTTACAGTAATTGCACATTTAATTCGCAAAAATCATTCACGCATTGAAGTTGAGCACCTTTTCTCAATTGCTCTAGTGTTCAGCGATAAAACAAAAGTACAAGCGGCGACCGAAAAGGCACAGGCAAATCAAGACTTCATGTACGACAGTGCACCTTGTGACAGAGTAAAGTCAGTCAAAATATTTTTGGAAACGGTGGAGGTGCCGGTGTTACCGTGGTTAGAAAATTCCTCCGTTTTAAATACGATAGAGTATATGTACAATGTTTTACAGCACATATTCAGATAGAACAATAATAAAAAGCAATTAATTGAAACTATTCAACTATATAGACAGCGAAAAATTAAGTATTGAATGCAAGATGTGGTAGCAATAATATTAATAAAACACATATTTGGATCCTCTTCGACACTTTCTGTAAATTTTTTACAAATGTATTGATTTGATATATTTCGATTTATTTTCCTTTCTGTTAGGTTTATCCTTATATTGTTTGTGTTTTCTTTCGGAATGTTGTGTTACTAAAATTTTAATAGTACTTTACTGATGATGTTTCGCTTTTGTATACCTATTAATTGTATTTATCGTACTTTAATTAACTGAAATATACAAAACAATTCATTCAAATGTAATATCTTCATGATTTTAAACTGTATAATAGTAATTGTTATTGGAGAATAAAGCTGAATATGATAATTAATATGATTTAATTAGAGTTGATAGGTTTGCAATTTCTTAATGATCGTTAACTGCATTGTTATGTTTTTTGATGTGTATGAGTTTCAGAAAATTTTAGAAAAATATAAATATATTTTTTTAAATTAAATTTCAAATTAAAAAGAGAATGTAATTGTGGTTATAATAACTTTTATTTATGGTAGTGAGGCAGTTAACTATTTTAATGAATGCACATATAAACTGTTTAATGCTGTCCATGAAGATATTATATATAATAATGATATAAATAATATTGATTTTCTTATATAATATAATCACAAAGTTTTCCACACACGTCAAATATATTATTTTCCAAAAATTGTCACGAAGATGTCTTTCTCTTATTTCATCATATAATTTTAAATTCACGCATTTCTTCGGAAATAATATATTTTTCGTTGAAACAGTTTATTCTTTTAAGTGAAAGATATTGATAGTTGATTCAAGTCCTCTTATTTTGAACTTGAAAACTATGCAGATTGACAGAAAACTGTAAGCATTTTGATTCAAGATGTTTTTCCTTTTCGTATAACATTTATTCATTTTAGACTTAAGCGTAAACACAATGTTGTAAATCTCCAGTATTATTAGAGAGGAGTTGGTCGCAGTTTACCATCTACTAGCACTCTAGTGTGCCGTTAAAGAGAAACCTTTCAATGTTCTGTTAAATATACCGGATTAGTATGTTACGATCGTAGTTTTCAGCCTATTTTGTGTGAAATATTATCTGTTACTGGAATGAAATAGGAGATGCGCCATCTATGCGACAATTTCTCTATACGAAAATAAAATGCGTTATTTATTTTTACTTCCATATAAATATTTAATTAAATTAATAAATACTGCGCTAGCCTGAAATAAATCTACTAACCAAATTATTTGTTTGATTGAATCAAGTAATCAAGCAATAATTTAGTAACGGTAACCAAATGCATGAAAAATGATTGAAAACAATAAGATCGTTTTTCTCGTGCATAACAGTTTTAAAAACGCTACATACTGCTGTAAAGTTTCTTGGCTTATAAGTAAATCAGCATTAACTGAAAAGATTCCAATTACCTCTGAAATTTCTTTAACCTCGCGCGAAAATATTCAGTTTTGTTCATTATTGTTTGTGTATCTGAGACTTATGCACAGGTGCTTGCATTTTCCGTTAAAAGGCAAAAGTTTTCAATCAATGTATACATGCGTGTCCACTCAAATAAACCAAAACATGCGGCTTTGTTATTTAAAATATTGTTTATAATTCAATAATATGATAACTTAGTTAAAAGAAACTAAAATATGTTGTTAAATATGTACATAATAATAACAATATAATATGTAATGGTGTATTGTCTTACTTAAACAGAAGTTATACAGACATAAAAATATTAATCAAAACTAAGGTGCATTTCATTTAATTACGGCTACTTTTCGTCGAAAAGCATGTACTTAAGAAGAAAATAGTCCTCCGGCAAAAGAGCACTATACTTTCAATTAAAATAAACACTTTTCTGAGAAAAGGTATTTTTTTCGTTGAACAGGGTAAAAACCAAAAGTTATAAAACTTTTCATTTAATACAATCTCTTTTCTCAGTGTACCTCGCGGACCTATCGAAGGATACGCAAGAAATCTTGGAGCTATCTCCAAATCTAGTCCACAACCATAACTTACGGAGCTATAGTTTGGTGGCAGAAATGGTTTTGGTGGCCATAACCGGATTAACAAGGAGTTGCCAGTTTTCGCCAACTCATGGTATATTCTTTTAATTTATCTCTATAGTTGTGGTCGAGTGACATGTGTCACAATTTTTTTTTTTTCCAGTAGAAGATAATAATTACATCATTGGAACTATAAGAGGAAAAGTAAAGATCTACTCAAGAAATCAGTTTACAATTCCCAATAAGTCTATGGTTGCGGACGTTCCAGAGGATGTGCGAGTTTTATTATGGAAACGCAATTTTTGACAAGCCAAAAATGAACCCTAAAAATTACTTCGATCAACCAGCCAGAGACCTGTACAGATTAGTGCAGGGTACTAGGATCCTGGAATGGCTGGTATAATGGGTAAAAGAAATGGGAAACTAAATACTAACAGCCAAGATGCTGCAATGTTTCCGGAGACTCCATATCAGACACTTCTCACAACAACAACAAAAATGGCTGTGGAAGGTCAATAGAAAGAATGCAAATGTTTTAATAGCGGGAAGTCGTATAACTCATAATATGTATTCTGTGTGTATTATGGTTTCATGAGTTGCAAGATATAATACCAAGCTACAAGTTCTAAATGATTTACTTTGCCCAAAAAATGATGGTGATTGTGGGAAATGACACAGCAATGTGATTAATTCTGAAACATTATTCACAGTGATATCCGTTGGGCATTGTTTACGCTGCCCGAGAGTTGCTCGCAGTTACTACTTTTCCACTTTGCTGGTAACATAATATTATCGTATCCACTGTTAAATCTAGTTTTAGTACTTTTCATATTATTGATATAAGCTAATAAATATAGCCACAAAAATATATTTTGCATTATCCAACTCAAATAACTAGACATTTAATCCTTGACACATTAATACATTATCTATAAGCAATAAATTTATTAATTGTAAATAACTTTTATTATACACGGTAGTGTGCGACAATACTTAATAATATTATACCTTATACTAATTTACATTAACAATTTTGTACTAAATTCATACTATATCGAATATTAATAATTTTTTTTGTCGCTTTACCAAAAAATACATAACGCTTAGTGCTAGATTTTCAGTTTCCCACATATGCAGTTTTATCCGTGCATTTGATGATAATTTACAACTGTACATACTGGCAGTATAACTAATTTAATTACAGCAGCATTAGTTAACGCTAGCTATGTTACTTATTAGGAATATAATTCAAACAACCTGCAATTAAGGAAAGTTACAGAAGTATGCCATTCATGCTTGACTGAGTAAAATATAGGTATTGTTCCTGCCATATTAAATTATAATATTATAAACAAATGTTTTTAAAGTCATTAGGTTTTTGTTTTTTGTAATCGTTTTTATAACTCTGGAACTTAAACCGTAGCAAAAGTACTAGACATATTTTGCTGTACTTGCACTACTTATACTGCAGCATACATATAGCAAAGGCTAATAAATGTTTTTTGCACGGTACCATCACACCTTTCTCAATCATGAAAACATTCTCCGGATGCTCAAAAAAAGTCCGGACATCCGGTAACATCCTCAACTTTCGCATCTGCTTAAACTAACTACTTGAAAAGATATTTTGGCCAATGACTTCCTGAAATAATTCCCCAAGACGAAAACTAGGATAATATAGGCTGTGCTAAATTGCGGATAATTAAAATTTAACGTCTTCCTCATGAAAGTTAAACGTATTAATAGTAGAATACACTGCCTCTAAAGTAGATTAATTAAAACAGTAAAATTTTAGTATAACTAAAACAAGATTCCAAATAATTTACGTATGATAACAAATTGAAAAAGTAATACTATAATTTCACTAATGAAATAAAAATTTAACGTGATGTGATGAGAAAGTTAGAGAGCACTCAGACCAGCAAATTGTAGAGACAAATGTACGTGGACCAAGCAGACAACCTGTCGCCATGATCACAAATTCAAAGCAACAGACAAAAGCCAGGCTGCGAAGGAAGAATCTTAGAATATTCGTTATTAATGTAATCCCGTCCGTTTAAAAGTATATGGGGTTATCCGGAGAAGGTTCGCCTGCGGCACCATGTGGAAATATTCTCATTTTCACTTTTTGTCTTGGAATTGATTAATTTGCTAGTTTTTTTAATTGGCTATACAATCAAGTAAGTATTTTGAACTCTCAAACTTTGATTTTATTTTATTAAATTAAATTATATTGAACTGAAATATATCGCAGGAGAAGCGATCAGAGACCACTATTTAACACAACTTATTTTATTTATTTATTTTACAATACTTCATCATTCTATAAGCAAAAATTTACAATATTAGCTATTTAAGAAATATTTTTGACCAAAGTTTACTAATTATAATTTAAATTTAGATTTTAATATTAAGCTAAATTATTAGCCTTCTTCAGATGAAATTGGAAATGACTGTGAATACACAACAGTTATTTCGAATTTCTCAATTTTGAATTATGAATTCTTAATTCATAATCCACAATTCGTCACTCATAACTCATCATTCACGATTAATTCATGATTCATAGTGCATGATCTATGGTTGATACTTCATAATGCATATTTAACTTTAATTTTTTTTCTAGTGCAAACAATAGTATCAAAGGCACTTTTTGGTTATGATGAATTAAAGGGCAGATACTGGCCAGCCAAGGGTCATTAAGGCTTTTTATTGGAATCGATCTATTTTGGGGCGTAACTAAATCGTAAGTAACATGATCATGTAATGGAGAGTAAAGGCAGGCAAGAAAACAATTTTCGAAGGAACAAAAATGTGAAATATGTACCAAAAGACACACTCAATATATACTCGTGGCAGAGACTGTTAAGACGATTGAAGAACAACTGAAAGATCATTCCAAACTAAATAATTCGATTCTACCAAGGCGAAGACAAATCTCATACCTTTAACGAGCAAGACTCCCTAAACTTTTTTTATATTTACTATCTTTCTTAACCAATTTTCTCGCATGACCATGATTCAGAAGAAAGAAAAAAAAACATGTCATAAGTGGTCCAAATTTGCACGAAAGAACGTTAAAAGGATAACTAATGTTCTGTGTCACTATGACGGGCTAGCAAGAACAAATTTCTACTAGTAAAAAAATACTGCTGATGGATCTATTTAAGAATCAGATTGGTATCTTCTACGACAAAAAGCCTCTCAGCAGACCTGAGGAAGTTACCTATTCTCGTTTAATAATTTTTCTAGCTTTAGTGATTAAAAGTTAAATTTAAGTGAAGTACGGAGACAAAAACTTCAATAATAATAATAATACATTATGTGTTGCTACAACTGAAATTAATATTAATCAGAGGATGAATTGAAAAAGTAAGTGTGTTCAATATCTTTGTGCCCTATACATGTAAGAAACAAGATAATTCTGAAACCTAAATGATTCTATGTTGATATCATAGGAAAGGTAAATATGTCGACATATATATCTAGCAAAAGTATGCCAATTATTAAGGTATGCACATATAAGTTATCGGCATCGAAAATAACATTTTTTGTGTATGATAATACATATTACATGTGGACATTCCTATTGGTGATTTTGCAATGCAACAATCATGTTTGAATATCAATAATCTTTGCGATATAGCACACTTTTATAACTTTTAATTATTTCTACACCTTCATAGTAGCCTGTCATTTAATAGCCACTGTATATCAATCACCTAACAACCATTTCTACAAATCCTATCGTCCCATCACGAGTACCGATACCATACAATATCGACAGCGTACACTTCTCACGTTAGACAGGCTTGTACCATTCCTAGATAGTGTTCGCACGACACTATTAAATTGACTACCTACAACATAACATATCCACTACTCACCGTGCGAATCTCGGATATCGATCTGAAAATGCACGTCACGCACAGAACCTCTCTCTGTCTGATGGATATCTTCAACCACCGCTCGCTTGACATTTTTTACCGCTATGTTATTACAGCATGACAATAGCTTCATCATTCGATTCTACTTCGGTGGTGAATATCGTATTAACGCTATGGTGGAGGAGACGGAAGAAGAAAAGAAAATATAGATCAACATGTGGCGCGGTACGAATGCCAAACAGAAAATTATCCGTCGAATATCTCATAAATTACAATTTACTTTCTTTTCACATCGAGAGTTACTTTTACATACATAAAGTATATTCCATCTGCACACTTGATATATAAGTTCATGTTTTCATATTTATGCGTAAAGTAACAGGTGGTCATTGAAAGTTGTTTCCAAGTTGATGCAACTTTGCACAATTAAGATACAACATCTATAAAAGGGCTAAAAAGTGTGTATTATTACTATTCTGGTAATTCCCAGATTAATTAATTAAAAAAAAAATACATTAAAACATGTCGAACTTATAATCTAAAACTAATGAGTGAAAATATTAAAAAACCATGAGAAAGCTATTTAAAATAAATCTTTGATTTCTTTGCCCACCCAATCGTATGTGTATATAAAATAATGGTAATACATTGCGACCTAAAAAATCGGTTATATTCTTATTCTGATTGCATTTACATCTGGCCGTCCAGTCCAATTTCTTTTAAAAGGTGTAGGATTTAGAAGGACCATAGGTTAGATAGATCTTTCTCTTCGATTTCAGATGCTCCCATATATTGCGCTCTAGAGCTGCACAGTACTCTCCAGTTTAGCTGTTTCATCCAGTTCCTCACAAATCTACATTTCGTTTTCTTTACTACTCCAAGGATACTCAGATGTTCTTTCAGTTTGCAGTGGCTTGACAGGATCTCTGTTAGTAAAAATGTTTTGATCTATGTTGATGGATTCTATAGATCTCTTTCCAGAATAGCCCATGAAGAGTTTCACCTCACCTCATTTTTCCAATATTTAGATTTCCTCTACACCATATCATCTTTACACTTTTTCGACAAAATCCTGTTAAGAGACCAAGATAATTTCTAATTGTAACTCTTCAGTCTTCTACCTTGGTGGCCTCCTAATAAAGATATTTTCATAAATCCTTTCTGGTCGTATTGTTCCATTATCCATTAAAGCCTATATAGGGAAGTCGATGATTCTTTTCTTGCACAATCTCGTCAGATTTTTTATTTCATTCGATTTCCGGATGTCCAGACACTCACAGCAAAGTGGCCATTCGTGTCCATGTATATTCCCGAACTAGTCTCTCATGTTTATACAAAATTAGCCCATGAAAATCTAAAAAAAACTGTATCCTCAAGTTGTTAATCAGGAATTCCTAAATTGAATTAATTTTACTAACGAGAGCCGAAGTAAATGGTCCTTATCTGGATAAAAATATGCGGAGTTATTATGAATATAAATTTGCGTATGTAATAGTGTGCCTATGTATATTCGAACCTAAGTTACCGTTTGACTTATTGTTAATAATACTAAGTAAAGACAGGAAGGTTGTTAAAAAGCATTGTAAAACTACTGATCATCCATGATCCATAACAGCAGGTTATCCCACAAACAGTACTCCTGTGATATCCAATCTCACTCTGGTCAGTTACAGCAACCAATTTTTTCGTTTCCCACGTACGGGTTCTGGACGCATGAAGTGTCTTTTAGAGTCTCCTTGGCTAGTTCGTCGGCTATTACATTCCCTTTATATCCTCGTACTCTCTCTAACTAGTTTTGACCTAGTTACGGGGTTCGAGACTGCCTTGATGACAGCCTGGCTGTCAGTCATTATATTAATTTTTCTTCTAATGTAGCCCCCTTTTGCATTCATTTCTGCAAGAGCGAATACCTCTGCCTGGAAAATCGTTGTATGCTTCCGCAGGCTTAAGGATATCCTTTGATTTGGGCTGGGCCCACAAATACCGGCTCCTGTGCCCTGGCTGGATTTGGATCCGTCCGTGAACCAGTTATCAATAGCAGTGATCTCACTACGTGCCTGGTCTCTGTTCGGTATGGAGATTTTCACCTTTTCAGTGAAGATAATTTCGGGTGCCATGCTGTCCGTGGACATTTGCAACAATGGCCCGTCCAGTGTATGGCCCATAGTATAAGTGTGCCCTCCCACCCCGAAGTTGGGATGCCACAGGTTGTTGGCTATCAGTCTAAGGATCGCATTCATTGCCTCCGCTCTCACATAAAGCCCCAGCGGGGGGAGGCCCACAGTGGTCTTCAAAGACGCCGTCCCTGTGCTGTTAAGTGCACCAGTGATTCCCAGCAATGCCTGTCTCTGAACAGCGGTTAGCACTTTAGGACTTTAGTTTTTTATGTGGTTAAATTAAAGTAATTAGCACTATTGTGTACAGCAAAATGCATTCCTAAATCTTATACAGACTAATTTCTAACTGTATTTAACGGCAAATGGATGTTTTTAAACTATGCCGTATTTACATTGGCAAAAATCCAGCAGCCTATATTACTAACCTATTACCTAATTCAACTACTGTCAATTCACTTACCGTGCTATCTCCTCGATAGAGTGTATGAGTTATCTCTCCCACGTTTTCGACTAGTAAATCTGAAAACAAAAGCTTACTATTATCCATTTGTTCGGTTCCACTGTAGACCGAAAACGAATACAATCAATTCAAAATCAGTCGTGCATTAAAACACACGAACCATTAGACCTGCATGTCAAATGTATTATTCATGAAGCCGGCCAGTGCGTTTGGAATTTCAATTATTGCTAATTACCGCACAATTACTTTTGAGTACCGCTGGGCAATGGAAAAAAAAGGAGTAAATGTTCTTTTCATCGATGCCGTTTAATTCATGTCAATTGTTGGTTAGGTATTCCGTTCACCGACTGAAAGAATTGGCATTTCTGCATCAGTTAGCAGTAGTACACGAGCGTACACGCATAGTATGAATGTAATTAAACTTATCATTACATTAAAGAAAGAAAATACTTAGGCGGGCTGTGGCTTCCATGGTATCGAGAATTGCTAATAAACAAAGAAGGAATTGAATGTGCGTGCGTACCGCGAGATCGCTGGAATGGTCGAGAACACAACAGTAACGCCTAAAACGGCAACAAAAGGAGTGTTACTTAGTTAGTTAACCGCATCAAGGCATGTATAGAAAGATTTTAATAATACCATTGATTTAATGAAGAACCATAAAGAAACGCTACATTATCTTCTGCTCTTCCAAAGCATAGAAATCTAAACATTATAGTAGTCTGGGAACAGCCTCAATAGAAAACAAAAGAATTTCGATATGGTTTAAATACCACTAGCAGACTATCTTCAAATCATAGAAATAAAAGTATGAATGCATATGAAAAATGATAATAATGCAGGTGTGCGTCAATGCAAGACATTTCAATATAACAGATTTTTGAAAAGATGCGCTAAGATGTAATCAATATTACTCAAAACTTATGAGAAACGTCAAGCATTATTTGCATTCGCTGCATCGTTACATGCTATTTAACAAATGATCCACTTGTCTGTTCCCATTACTTTCAAACTCCAACTGTTTTCGTTCAGGTGAATATTTCAACTTTAACGGCCCACTCGCACTGACGAACGACTCGATATCTCTCTCAAGATTAATTTCTAGAATCGGTTTGAAATATCTCGACAACCGCATTACCGTTAACGCTGGGGAATATTTATCAAAACCGTCTGCCATTTCCATATATGGCGATAATGATGTTGATTATAATAATATTTGCAAGCAAAAAGCGCACAGGAAGATTGCGATTAACTTAATGTTACAACTTATTGTTTTATGCAGATCTAATATTTTTTATTTCTTACATCTGTCAACATTTCCTAAAGCCATAAAATTGTTACATTTGCAAATGAGTACTTCATTTAAAATAACAATTACGCAAGCACACAAATTAGCTGCCAGCAAACGGAAGTGAGTATTTTTTATTTTATTAAATTAAAAGCTTGATTTAACGGGCGATTAAAAATGTTCTATATAAATCTATTATAATTTGAAAAGGAGTACCGACCGGACTTCGTTAAGGAATAAAATTAGATGTATAGGTAAAGCGGTCTATTTAATAAGAACTGCTTTATATGACTTCAATATTTCGTCATTTCTTTAATGACTTTTTCAGGAGGAGTTAAATTTAAATATAATGATATTATTAAAAGTTTTTGGAATTTGGAATTGTTAAAAAGTCAGATTGATTGACAAAAATGTTTTTCTGACTTGACCATTATTTATTCGGCTATGAAAATTTTAGTACATTTCTTGCAGTGGGCTATGAAAGTTTCACTGTTATCAAAGCAACAGCGTTTCAGATCCAGAAGTGTCAAACTTGTCTTTGCTAGTCTCCCTATTATAGTCGAATTTTCATTATTAGTTGTTCTTTGTTGTTGTTTGCTTTATTGTTACGCGTTATTTTGTTATCTTTTGTTGTTCAAGTTTTATGAATTATTTTTTAATATGGCATTCTCAAATGCAGAAGCATTCACAAGGAAGCACAAACAGGAAATGTGCGCAAAAATCATAATCTTCAAACAAGCACTCGCAATACAGAACGAGAGTCAGGCATTAGCCATGTGAGCGTATGCCGAATTCTTAATGGCCACAAAATACACCCGTACCATATCTCGCTTCGTCAAAAATTAGGTGACGGTGACTTCCAGGCCAGGATCCGTTTTTTGTCGAAGGGCAGAAACAAAATTAATTGCGGATTCTCGATTTTTTGAAAGAGTATTGTGGTCAGACGAAGCAACATTTAAAAGTAATAGTGAAGTAAATCATCATAATTTACATTATAGGTTACACGAAAATCCACACTGAATGTGAAAATGTGTGGAGCATAAACACGTGGTGCGGCATCCTTGGTGACCAAGTAATTAAACCCTACTTCTTTGAAGAAACGGTAAACGGGAATGTGTACAGCAATTTTTTTAATAAATGAATTGTCAGTGATCCTCGAAAACATGCCGTTAGAAACAAGAAGAGATATGTAGTTCCAACATGATGGTTGTCCTGCACATTTTGCTGTACATGTGAGAGAAAACTTAAGTGAAATGTTTCCAAATAAATGGATTGAGAGAGTATCCGAAATTTCTTGGCCAGCTAGATCACCAGATCTGATATGTTTAGACTATCATTTTTGGGGAAGGGTGAAACATATTGTTTATCAAAACCGTCCGCAAAGTGGAGAAAAAAATGAAGATAAGAATAAAGTAAACGTGTAGATCCATAAGCAGAAAATAGCTAGTTCAATAATTTTTTTATGATTATTGTAATCTATTGTTTTAATGTGATAAGTACCACCCTTTGATCTGGCATCTCTAAAGTATTGAGTATCATCTATTCCCTTCTACATAAGCTATAAATGTAAAATATCTTTTATAATACTCCTATCAACCACAACATTATAACCATGGATCAGTAATGGGAAAATTAGATCTTAATGATGAAGTAATGTCACATTGCTTTGATGATTGTCAAACCTACTTGTCATTTTCATAGCCCACTGCAAGAAATGTACTAAAATTTTTATAGTCGGTAAATAATGGTTGATACCTTGAAAACGACTAGGAATAGGTATATGCATCCTTTATACCTATCGACGGAGAATTTATTTCTGCATTGAATGGTATAATTAGAAATATAATGTTACATTTGAAAAAAAATGAATTTTCTAAGGTTAAATGTATCCGAATTGACAATCGATTTATGAACACTCTGTATACAATTTAGTGGTTCTTTTGACAGTATTTGGTACGGACAACTATTTTTCTTGGGTACTAGTAAAATGACATCATTATCTTTAATGGTTTGCGAAATATGGTACGTTTTCGAAAGATATGAAAACGTCAAAATTATGACAAAATCGTAAATATCTCGAAAACGGTTGAAATTAGGGATAGAGAACTTTAGTGAAAATTGTATTCAAATAATCTTGAGAATTCATTGAAGTAAGGAAAAACATATGATTCCATTTAAAATAGGAAAATTGTTATCTACTTCCGGTGTAATGGAACGTTTCCAGAAGTTAAAAATATTTTCATGCAATTCTTTAGGTGGGGTTTTGTTATTAATTTTTTTGTCGCTTTAGTCTAGCTGCAAGAGATCGCGAGAAAAAGATAGTGGACGAGTGGTCTGAAACACCCTGTATATAACTTACTATTGTATGAATAAATAAATGTCCACAATCTCTATACACCTTTTTTAACGTTATATCAATGCAAGTTTACTTGTTTAGTTATTTACAATAGATGTACTACATCAAAAGTAAGAATATTGAAAAAGAAGCGGTTTACTTGCTTATTTCTCATTCAATTGAAGGGACGAACTTTCTATGGAAAACTTCCTAGAAGAACAAAATAAAATTATAACTAGATACTTTTTGTAATAATAGCTTTACCAAAACAATTTTTAATGTATGGCCTTGTTCATATTTTTCATTTTACTATTAAGTGGAATCATCTTAATTTTTAAAGTTTAAAACTCAAAACATCTAATCCACATTGTATGCAAAAATTCCAACAAATGTAATTAGATTTGTGCCGACATAAAAAGCAATAGGAATAAAACATTAAAAAAAGAATAAATATTTTTTTTAAATCACTATTAAAATAATTTTTAATAAGAAATAAGATTTTTCCATATTTTCTAGACTTTTCAATAAAAAATGCCATGTCTGATAGATTATTTATTTCTTCTTCGGTCCCAAGTACCTCTTCAGGTGCCCGGTGATTATTTATTTATACATCCATATTAAGAAATTTTGATAAGAATACGGTTTCTTATAAAAATTATATTAATATCCATATTAAGAAATTTTTATAAGAAACCTTAAACAGATTTTTGTAACTGAAGTAATGGTTTCAGTAAATTTATTTCTTCAAATAAATTATATAAGAACACATTTTAAATATTTGCACAAGTTATGCCATCTGGTCACGTGCGAGTAATCAATGGCTAAAATAAACAAAGGAAAGGTATATATGCCGACAATCATGCCGAAAGATAATCCCCTTGATATTATGCGACAAAGTTGCCGCAACATATTCAGCTAGATTTACATTCGCAATATTTTGCTTTACAGTTTCCGCAGAAGAATTCAATAACAAAATAATTCTTAGAATCTAGACACGCACAGTGGCTGGTAGATTAAAGGAGATGTATCTTGTATGTTTCCTTATGGCTTATTTTCCCTATGTCATCTTTTTTTGAATCGATAGTACAGTGTGCGATAAACAGTTATTATGCATCTGATCCGTTATCTACCTATAAAGATTATTTTAATTATAGGTGTTAATTTTCACGCTTTAATTAACCATAATTTTTGGCCACCAAAATTTACAACTCCTTCTATCGCATTTACAGTTGAATAACCCCTACTAAATCAATATTACAAGGCTTCTCCGATAACTGGTAATGGAGTAATAGGCTAATAATTACTTGAATCTGTCATATTAGTTTTATCCGGTTTAGGAATAACCTTAACTAATTGAGTTTCCAGTAAACCGTAAAAATGCCTCCGTCTAAACATTTATTAAAAATTTTCACCAAAAAAAGTACGTAAAGGTTACACAGCAATGAAACAAAAAACCTGTTGCTTTCATTCATTTGAGTCGGAAGAACGTGAACCTCATTTATTAAACCTGTAATGGAAAACTATTACACCAGGATGTACTTTCTAATTCAACGAATAAAAATTTAATTCAGCGGAAAAGCAAAAACTCCAGACGCATAATTGCTCCGGCAGCAAGGAGTCGTCATACGAGTGCCGTTTTTGCCGTCCCAAGGCAGTGCGCACTTTCTACCTCGTCACGATGAGAAAGAAAGAGAGAGGCCGACACCGCTGGCTTGGCTCCGGCATCGACGGCACGGTCGGCGCGGCGGTGATTGCGGGAACGGATTTTTATCATTGCAAAAGAGTTCGCCGCGCGTCTCGACCCAGAACTTGAAATTCTTTCGCGCTTTTATCGCTCGTGCCGTATGGCCACTTGATACGAAGACAATGCCGCTCGCTGACGTTTCTCCACGGACATCGGCATATTACGGCGGGAGACGCAGGAATTATGCGAAAAGCTATGAAAATGAATATTACATGGGTTCCGGGAAATATCTGATCGCGCCGTTGCATCGCGTTTATTCTCGCGGCCATTATGCATTTACACATAAAGTAGATTTACTTAATCGACACACCTGAAAGAATATTGATGTTGGTGGCGGCTTGTTAAAGTGGGCAAGAAAGGTTAACCTCTGCCTTAAACGATACTTCTCAAACAAAGCGACAATAGTCGTGTTTTTACATAATTTTAACTTTATTATACCGGGTGAGGTTTTTATCTTGAGGCAACATCATAACTCGCAACTTACGCATCGGATCAACAATTTTTGTGAATATAATTTATTCAGTTCGAACTCGATTCAAAGCCTATTCATTAATATCAATCTCGACAGTCTCAACCTACTGTACTTCAGTATTGTACTGCTACTTAACCCGCAAAAGAGTTCAGGCCCTACAAAAGGTATTCCAGCCCCTTTTTTTGCGAGGTTATCCGTTATTTCGTTTCCTTTCACTCCTGTGTGACCCGGAACCCACAGGAGGGTTACTTTATTTCTTTTGCCTAGCTCATTTAGCTTCCCTAGGCATTCCCAGAACATCTTGGAGCTGATTTCATATGAGAAAGCGAGGGTAACCTTCAAACTTCAAATGGAAATCCCCATCTTTTACCACTAATTTGGATTAATCGTGAAAAAATACCTACACTTCTCGCAGGAAAAATCGGAACACCAGCAATCGAGAATTTTAATATTTCTTGGGTGTAAATGCAGCTTGCCGAAGACATTCATTTATCAAAGCCATAAATCACTTATTTAGGTGTATTATTGCGATCAAAAGCAAAGACTAAAAATTTAAATAGAAATATAAATTTATAGAAAGAAAAAGGTTTATACATAGAATAAACACATTGGAGTTTCGGAGGCGATGTTTCCTTCAAAAATACCGAATACGGAACTACTCATGCAAAAAAAAATACATAACTAGAAAAAGGCCTCTTGAATAGATGACTTCATTTAGAAATATTTATGTATTTAACTTGTTTGATGTTATGTATAGATAATTCTTTTTTAAGAAAACATGTGATGGGATTTGTCCGGTGCATCGAAGGCAGCAGATAATTTGTCTGTCATTATAATCGTGCGCAGTGTCAGTATAAAATTCCGACTTATATTTGAACACTTCAAGAATGTATGCATCAAATAGGGTTAACATTTTCTGTACTTTGAAGATGTTCCTGCAGGATTCATGATATGATAAATCAACAATAATGCAAAGTGCCCTCTTTTGCAGTAAAAAAATACGATCTACGCTTGCACCAGAGCCCCAGTGAATGATTCCGAAAGTCATTTTTGAGTGAAAGTGAGAAAAGTAGTAAGTTTTAAGAATATACGTGTTGCACAGTCTTTTTAAATTATAAAGGGCATAATGTATTTGTGATAAATCGTAACAAAGCTTATCAATGTGGATATTCCATTTGAGATCTTCGTCAATAATGACTCCAAGTAATCTAGAGGATACATTCGATTCTATCAGTTTGCCGTTTAAATTAAAGTTATGAGTGTTATATTTATGTTTATTACGGAACAAAATACATTTATTTTTGTCATTATTACTTTGTAAGTTATTGAGGGAGAGCCACTGACACACTCTAGTATACAAATAATCTGCCAATTCGAAAGCACGTGAAACATCAATTGAGCTGATTAAAATATTAATATCGCGTAAATATTGGCTTTATGCGTCAGTATAAAGCGCAATATTTGTAGCTAAGTTTAGTGACAAAGGTAAATCATTTATATAGATTAGGAGAAGTGGAGGGCCCAAAACAGAGCCCTGGAGTACTCCACTATCTACGGTACGTATATTAGATGAGTATCTACTAATCAATACTTTTTGTTTACGATTTGATAAATAGCTTTGAAACCAACTCAAAGAATTGTCTCTAACACCGTAAGTATTTAATTTTTACAAAAGTCACTGCAGATTCAAAAAACACCTGCACAAAATCGGACTCTCTGATGAGACTGAATGCCGGCTGTCTTTAGAAAGATAAGGAAAAAGTTGAGCACTTTTTCTACCACTTGACTTGAAAATGAACCCATTCGAAAAGAATTTGAGCTACCGTAAGAACTCCACATGGACGGAATAATTCATTAAGCAACGGATATTATCTCTCCTAAGTTTGTAATCCTGCAGTCAAGTTTTATCTTCTCTTCATAAAAGAATCCTTTGGGTGTGACACCCAAAGTTCTAGCTATTACTATACCATCATAAAGCTGGCATTAAAAACTTTTTTTTAGTTTTTTTAGCAAACGCGTGACAGCTTGCCATTGTTACAACTGGAAACAATAATACGTTAAAACCACAATTTAATTTCCCATTCAGGAAGCACCGAGTCGCCACTGATCGACGGTTATTCAACATACACTCGGTTTTCCCACACTCCCTACCTCACGCGAACCTGGTCTTTGTGTCAAAGAAATATGTGTCACTGGTTATCGGCGGCAATTTTTGTAGTTGTTGAAGGTATGCTAGTAACTGTTCCGCGGGTAATGTGACAGTATCCCATTCACATAATAAATATACGTATTATAAATTATGCGCGGATGATTTTTAATCTACCTAAGCGAAATGATAGGTTAGCCAGCCTACATAATGCCTACCTTTGTCGAAAAAATGCGGTAGTGATATTTATTGATCAAAGTCATTCTACTTTTAAGATAATCTAGTCTGGAAATTTCGAAATCTTCCCACCAAGTGTTTGAGTCGAAAGGAAATTTCTCCTTTGTTGTATTTTAAAATGATTTCCACATAAAACAGCGCCTACAGAGATACAAGAATTAAATTATATTCTTCAGGTTTAATTCATTACTGTGTAACCATGGATGTCATAAGTTGAATAGTAATTTTTTATAACACATCATTAATATTTTTATTCGATAGATGCTTTGTATGACTACTACTTATCTTCTAAACATTTTACACAATTTTGTGATTTGTGGCTTTTATAACTCAAGAGCGTGAAAATTTAGTATAAAATTGTAAAAGATAAGTATATAAAGATCTATAAGGCAGAAGGTAGAGTTACAGTTAACAGTAGTAAGTAAGGTATATTGACATCAATATTTAAGTATAAAAGAATTTTAGATTTACTAAAATAGAATTTGATGAATCCTGTAAACTTTAAGCAGCTTGTCGAATAGAGCTTACTTGGGAGTTTCCAGCAATCTATGTGTGTGAAAACGTGTAAAAGTAAGAAAATATTGCGGTAAAATAATAGAACTACAATTTTAAACAATTCAAAATAAAAATGCCAATAGAGAGTGTCATGATTTTAAGTTTTATCGAGAATTGCGTATCATAAAGTGACAGCGTCACTATTTTCTCTGATAGTCGCACAAGACTTAAAACAGATAATTCTGCAAGTGTTGACGCTGAGCTGATTTGGGACTATGAAAACGCCCTAAATAAGTTGGGCATCCCAAGGAAAGGAGCCTCTCTCAAAGATGATAGGTCCAATTAAGCGGGCAAAGTTAGAGAGCGCCTTCTAGAACAAAGGCGACCACAACAGATCTACAAAGGTTGCAGTGAAATAGGCCCTTATAGCTAACCCATGAAGGTTAGGGGCTAATCTACATTACATTATATAATAAGTCATTACCTGTGCATCTATTTTACCTCAGATGGGATGTAAATTCACTACAACTTCGTTCAGCGTAGTTAATTATAAGATAATCAGGCAGGTAGATATTCGGAAAATATCGATACAAAAGGTGATGCAAATTACAAAATCTTTCCCATAAGATTATTTGACATGGTGAAACTTACAAATAAAGGATTCAGAGTTAAAAAAAATGTAGAACACACTTGCACAGTTTATGAAAACAAAGCCAGATAGGTCTCGAAGCTTAAAAGTACAAAGCGATATAATACAATATGTCTAGTGTGAGCTTTTACTGATCTAGCTTCATTTGCAGTTGAGTTCTTTGCATGAGTATACATATATGCCGCCTATTTCTTATCGACTGCAAAGAAAGTTATGAAAGGTACCTAAGCACATGGAAATCAAAGTTGAAGGCATCGCCGGAAAATTCTTTTAAAAGACTTCCGTCGGAACCAGACACGTAAATAAAGACGTAACACAGAGATTTTGATTTATTTTAAAATTAGTAAAAATGGAAAACCCAGAAACCGAAGATTCATTCATTCATTAAAGTTGGGATGGACACTTAATGTCCGGGCACTTGAGCTAGGTGCTCATTGTACCATCCCCTATTAATTCTCTTATTTCCACTCGAGCAGCTTGGTGTTCTCTATAAAGCCAGTATCTTGCCCAGTGGGGAACTTGAGAACCTTCAAGGGCTACAATAGATCTCTCCCGAAATATTTCTGCCTGAGTATCTTCAATTGTCCCTCACATGTGCACATTACATGTAAACTCGTTTCCTCCTGTAGCTCACATCTTTTACACCACGATTCGCTTACCCGGCCTGTGTTGTATAGATGCTTTTTTCAGGGGACAGTGTCCAGTTACCAACCCAGTAATGGTTTTAGCTTCTTTCTTACTGCGCCTGAGTAGGTTATCAGAGAAACTAACATCCCCATCCCCTATCAGCGCTTTGGTATAGAGTTGGCCTTCAGTCGACCTCCATTTCTTTGTACTTTCTTTATCTAACCAGGTCCAGATCTTCCTTCTTGCGGAATCCTTAGTAATTCCACATACGGGCTCTGGATCCATGAAGTGTCTCTTAGAGCCCTCCTTGGCTAGTTCGTCGGCTATTACATTGCCCGTTATATCCTCATGTCCCGGCACCCAAATCAGAGACACCGTGTAGTCTCATGCCAGTCCATTGAGGGATTTTTTGCAGTCCCTAACTAGTTTTGACCTAGTTAGGGGGTTCGAGGCTGCCTTAATGACAGCCTGGCTGTCAGTCATTATATTAATTTTCCTCCCCATGTAGCCTCCTTTTGAGGGGGAGCCCGAAGATATAAATAGCACTACATGGCTATTTCGATGCATAAAATTTTAATTCTTGTGGCTTTCAGTGAGAACCATCCGCACAGAAAGCTAGAAATTATAAGTATAACGTATTTATTCGAAACACTCGAAGAAAAAACAACCAGACGGTGGCAAAAGAAATATAACTCAGAAAGTGATTAAATGAATAATAAATAATGAGATAGAGGAACAAAAAGAAGATGCAGATGTAAGGAAAGCAAACATATTTTCATTTCTTGATGTCAACTTTAAAATACCAGTTACGTTTTTACATAATAGTTTCTTTATTTTTTGTAATCAAACAAAATTACAATTGCTATAATTTCACATTTGTATTAGAATAAATTGTGTACATATACTCAGTGACATTAGAAGTATTAATCCCAGAAGGAATAATTTGTTCAACTTGAATATTTGGCATCAAAATGACACAATGAACAAATAATTGCTTCTAGGTGTAACACTTCTAATGTCACTCAGTATATATAATGATATAATATTTACGTTGCCTTTCTTCTCCATACGGTTTATAAATGTTAAAAATAAATATACACATTTTCTGTAGAATGTATAAATTTTATGCGGATTTGTTGGAGGTTTACACTATTCAAAATTTCATTAGGTTACCAACCATTAAGATAAAGAATGTTTTATTAACCAGGATTTATAGTTATTGATAAAAACAAATACAAATGTATGCATTTAACATTATGCAACTAAAATATACATATGTATTTGTAACGTAATGCTAAAATATTCTTAAGTACAATGAATACTCACATAATTGTACTTAAACAGCTGTGAACCACAACTGAATTACCGATTTATTGTAATAACCGCTGATTACAAAATCGCTTTTGATGCTATAAATTATAAATCCAATAATAATATCAAGGTCCTTCACGATTTTCCATTGTAAAAGACTGCGGTTTTCTGTTCCTCAGCACTAAACAGAAGCATTAATTAATATCCAATCCAAGGTCAAATATTGCAGTATTTTTGCAAATCAAAGGTAGGTTTATATTATATTACAACTTCTAGCATTTTTAAATAATTTATCGTTTTTTGAAAATACAGGTAATAAAATCAATTTATTCTGTTGAACGACGCTACTAAATGTTACCCTTGTGAATTAAAATTACATGTTACGCGATGGGATCATTACCTGTTGTTATATACCTCTCTGCCACATCAAGAAAACTCTTCAAGAAACCTTATACAGCATAATCACTAGTAGTGTATTCACTAGGGAAGTCAAGGCTCTGAGAAATATTTTCAGCAGGTTGAACAAGAAAAGAAGAAAAATAAAGACACTGTAGGTAATATCTTTATTACACATTTCGTTTCAATATAAAAGGAGAGAATATTTAACTACAAGCTTATATCAGAAGATTCCCACATAAATTTCTTCAAGTAGTTTTACGGCTCAAGAAACGATATCAAAAGCACACGCGTAAATGTAAACCATAAACAAGATAATAAATGTTTTATACGTAGTTATATACACGTTATGTCTAAATGCATCCGAAAAGTTGCAACCATGTTTCACTCTATCAGAAATAACCAACCTTAAAACTTCACATAAATGGAAGTAAAGTCACATAACGAAGAAGTTTACGCAATAATATATTCTTATCTACCTGTTCGCGCGGTTATCACATTGTGATGGTCGTTAAATATTCTCCACATTGAAAAACTTGAATTAGAAGTTCACATGGCGCTATAGCTATTTGAGTAAACATGGTACTTGGTTTAAAACTATGCATACAGATACAGATAAAACCCGGAAAAACAATTTTAATAAATTTTAATCATTACATTTCACATGTTTTTATTGATTTTTAGATACTTTGGAGTCTTCTATTTTTTAATTTATTATTACTAAACAAAAATATAAAAGCAAATACACGAAACTTTCTCATTCAAGTTTTAACTTATTGGGTTTCATTCTTTTTCTAATCATATGAAAGAAAATACAAACATCGGGCAGAAAGGTGGAAGCAAGGGCAATAGACTCAAGTAATAAACTCCAAGATCCACTACATCATTTTTCGAACTTCTTTATTTTATGGGTTCTGATTTGGGTTTAATAAAAGACTTATAAGGGGAGTCACTGAAAAAATACATAGTACCATATAATAGACGACTATAAAATTTAACAAAAAGTTTTTACATACTGATGTCCGTGTTTTCAAGGTCAATTTAACGTTATTGTAGAAAATTAAAATATCTTTAATATCTATTAACAAAAAAGCATAGCTGATTGACCGTTAAAAACAACATAATAGAACATCCATTAAATTCAAAAAGATATTAAAGTATTTGCCTTTTAAGAAATTATTCAAATTGACGGCCTTGTTCTTAGATACACTTTCCCAATGTTCATTTTTTCTTACATCCCAAAATGATAAGTTGCGGGGGCAATGGTCGGGTATGTGAGCAGGCATAGTATAGGTTCTCCACGACCCAACCACCTACTTACAAATCTTTGCGAAAAAGTCCTTGGTTTTGAGAAAAGTTAGTTGGTTGGTGCGCCATCATTGAATGACGTTTATTTAGACACAACTTGGCAATCGTTTAGGTTTAGGCAATCGAAATGAACTTGGATAAGGCAATAATTATCGATCATATCCAAGCACACATTAATAGAAAACTGGTTCTGGATTATGGTTTCATGAAGCTTTATATTTCTGCAATAGTGCATATTACGTAACTTTAAAACATTATCGCGACTAAAATCTGCTTAACCGGTGAACAAGATTAATGGCGGAAAACTTTGCCATTGATTTCGCAAGAACTCGTAATATAACTGTACACAAAGTAAATAATTGTATTGTAATAGCAGACACATTTTTTAGACACGAGACACGTGAAGAAGTTGTTCTTTGAGTACTTATCTAACTGATTTACGGTTAACACTTTGAACAACTGATATATTTTTTTTTCTTTTGCTGATTATGACTATCTTCCATTTACCAAATAGCTTCTACATCTGCAACACTACAATGAGCTTTGGTAATCCCACAGTTATTTTTTGTTCTTTGAAGCAGATATCTTGTCCAATATATTGTCCAAATATTGGAAACAAATAAATAAAATGAGGGTTATTATCTCACAAATCCTTTTATTGAATCAGTCAACTGGTTTCCTGTTCATAACACACCATCAGGCCAGTTAAAAAATGGACCAGAAATATTCAGTCTGCAATAGATGTTAAAAATCAAATAGGTCTCAATGATTACACTGGGTTACCTAAATTAATTTAGTTAATTAAGAAGCAAAAACAAAAAACCCGATAACAACTACAATAAAGAAACCGTAAATCAACATATTAAAGCAGCTTCCAAAGTTATAATATTAATGTAATCGCTAAAATAAAAGCGATAACAATTATGAGTGCAAATCAAAATTATTCAAATAAATCAATTAATATTAAAAATTAAAATACTTACAATTATTGCACCATGGAACTTACTATTTTTAAAAAAAAGTTTTTAAAAACAAAAACTAATATAAATGTAAAATTAATGTAGTGTGCGAATTTCTGCTGAATAATAAGTAAAACTAAAAAGAAAAACCAAAAAATATATTAGTACAAACATTTTTAAATTTTACGTGGCTACACTTATTGTTAGTCAGAATAAATTTGAATATCTAAATGAATATCTGGACGTCAAATTAAAAACGGTCTAGAAAAATTACAAAGCGGAACATCTAATAATAAAAGTTATTGATGTCCATTTGCACCGACTCAATAAGCTTGGTATAACACACAGCAAATAATAATACACACAGCGAATGTCTTATTCTAAGGGTTGCTTAAAATTAAACTGAGCTTAACGTGTCAGTATAAACGGGCATACGTAAGACATAAAATTTAAAAGACAATATACAAACCATGTTGTTAATCAAATAAAATTTTAAATGTGGGTATTGAGTGAAAATGGGTGAAAAATATACATTTTGTTTTTATAGTTTATTAGAGTGTTTGCTTGAACTACTATTTTAAATTCTCAATACCACTGATCCTGTATATTTTAAGGAAATAAAATCATTATTTTTAATTAATATATTAGTATTATCGTCCGCAAAACCAAATGCGTTCTGACTTTCACCGCTATTTACTGCGTAGATATGATTAAGAAAGATTAAAAAGAGCAAGGGAGCAAGTATATTGCCTTGTGGCACACCAATATTAGTGGTTACTTTATCAGAACTAGTGTGCCCTTCTGTTGTATCTAGTTTTAGCACCTGTTGACAATCGGTTAGGTAAGACTAAAACATGTCAATATAGAATAGAAAATCATTCAATTAAAAAAAACTCCCCGATTAAATTATTAAAATGTAAAAAAATTAAAAAAAAAGATTATTAAAAATTACGTACATAGTTCCGAAATAGTTCACAAAAACATCCGCCAGATTCAATGAGACCGGTGATCACATATCTAAACCGATGGGTGAAGTGAACAAATTATTGCTAAATTGGAAAGAGAAGCTTGTTCAATGTTAAGCAACTTCTAACATCTCATTTGTACTTTTAGAAGGAAGGTTATCTCTCTCTTTAGATACGTCGAGTTTCAAAAGAATTAAATAAGGCTTTTCCATAGCACATAATCAAATCCTTGTATTATTCAAAAGCTAAAGTAATTTTCAAAGCAATCTGAAGAAACGACCAGCAGCAGAATCAAACAAACACGTAATTAGGAACACAACAATTTTTAACAAATAAACTAAATATAGCAATTTTGGTTCAGTTACGGTCAAAAGAAATTAAACAAAAATTAATGTTTCTTAAAAAGCTATTAACATCTTATAACTTAAAAATAAATCCGTACATTAGTATCTTTTACAAGATTTTATCATTTTATAATCTACTATAGTGTGCTACTATACAGGGTGTATCAAATATAGAGGTAAATATAATAATATGTAGCAGCTGTAATCATATACAATCAAAAAGTCTTAATGCACAGGGGGTCTATCTGTAAGCATTAACGAGAAAAAAAATATTTTATAAATGCCGTGGGCTAGAGCCGCACCTGTGCCCAACCTAAATGCTGTCCCGAGTATACCCCCACATACCACTATCATTCAGCCATTACCGCTGTTAGTTTTGTGTGGATCGCCGCTTGGAGTGCAAGCCACTTCGAACATTTTATTTAAATTCTTCCCGTCTCGAAAAAACTATCCTTTTCAGGACCATCATGATTTCATATAAAGAAAATCGAGGCTTGATGCATCGGCAAAAACGCGGGAATGTATAGATAGATAGCAAAATGGCGTGTTTGCAAATTTTCTGTATTTACATTTATTTCTGTGTAATTCGATTCAATTCATTTTGCGTTATATGATTAAATAAATCCAAAAGAAATAACTCAGATTCATGAGGTACCGTTTATTAACAACTAACTCTCGATTTGACAAAGCAAAAGAAAAATATTTACGTTTCTTGTAACTATTGAAGTCGCATATCCGGTGAAACTCGAACGTCTTATCAGGATATTAAAAATAATACTTTGTAGACTTACGTAGAATGCTATGAACAAAAAAGGAATGTTTATTTTATAAAAAGAAGATATTTAAAATGCAATTTTGTTATTTTTACGAGGGCACACTGGCCGATTGGCCTTTATTCAGAATGACGTTAAATGAACTTACGGCATACCATTAAGAATAATACTAAATGAGTGCAATGCATTTATACATAATACCACGTTTAGCGGGTGCTTAACATGACGTTTCCTTGCATCAGGCCCAGACTAAAGAATTTTTGGCTCTAAATTTTATTTTTTTTATTCTTTAATGATGAAATCCGGTTTCGGTGGGTTTGTGCTTTATATGTCGTGTAGTTAACACTCAAGCAAAATTTACTTTTTTGTTTGATACACCCTGTATATTGCAGTCTTTTCAATGCTATATGGTCAATAATTCTACAACATTTAAAACTTTTCGTCGCTGTTTTATTGTTTTAATGAAATAAAACATATACACCTACATTTAATATTCCAAAGTAGGTTATCCATACTAATAGAGAAAGCTGTGGTAGTTTCTAGTGTTTAACGATAGCGATGAGTATTTTATCGTCTGCTGCATGAAGTACACACAAAGAAGTATGCAAAGTAGCTCTTCTTAGGCATTGATAAATCTTCAGATAAAAAAAAATAATTGCGAGGCAAGCGATCAACAGATGCAACGTTTCTCTCTTCAAATTACGGCGCGGCGCAATATAAATAGACAATATAGAGAACCGTGCTCCCTTTTAAAAAATACAAAATCGTTAAACGTATCTCGGAACTTCGCCGTCTACTCCGTAGGTAACTAGTTTATGAATTCAAAGCGAAAGAATTCTCCTGACGGAGGTAGCTGTGGAGAGCGTTGTCGCTGCAGGGCTATATGCCGCCCATCTAAGTCTCACCTTAGCACCTTTCCCACGCTGCTACACTGTATCGCACACTTTGTGTTCCCTTTCCCCACTGATATTCAGAATGACCAAACGCCATTAACGATTTGTAGGTTCTGTTGTATGCGATTATGCTTTGTGCGGGTATGAGCCCACAGAATTTCTTTCATTGCAATTCTTCGCAACACAGTTTTTCACAGTCCAGATAATTTATGACAAAAAAGTACAGAATCTGCGTGCCTTTGGGATGACAGTAACTCGTACATGAAATACCTGAATACAAAGTGTTGAATTTTTAGATTCAGTATTTTGTATGAACAATAGTGGAAAATTGGTCTGTATATGAAGTAATGAATTGGCTAAGAATGTCACTTTTTTCAATTTTAATCATTTTGTTTAATAATTTTCATACAAAATCAGTTAAAACTTATTTTAATATCCTTTAAGGCGGTGATAAGGGTGATATTAATAATTATCGCCCTTCTTGCAACTTTATCCAAAATTATTGAAAGGTTAATGAAAAAAACAGCTAATGGCTTTTCTTAAAAAAATCAAAATTATCACGCCTGCACAGTTCGGCTTCTTGTCCAATTCAAGTACAGCTGATGGCCTGTTCTCGGTCTTCAATGAAGTGTTGGCTAATATTAATAACAAACACTTTACAGCAACTGTGTTCTGGGACTTTTCTAAAGTCTTTGACTGTGTCAGTCATGACATCTTAATAAAACAATTATTTTACTATGAGATCGTACCTTTTCAATAGGAAACAGATCGTGAAAGCAAATAGTTTTTCCTCATCGTGTATGGGAATTGACTCTGGCATTTCTCAAGACTCAGTGCTTGGTCCAATACCTTTCCTTCTTTTTATTAATGACATCACCAATTTAAAGATAAGCGGACAATTATGTCTTTTCGCAAACGGCATTAGCATCACTTGGAGCAGCCTAAACAGGAGCAATGAGGACTACTTCTAGAGCGGCAATGGAATGCCTACTAGACCTCCTTTCTCTCCACTTGGTGATAATGGGGGACGCAAAAATGGACCATCTCGGACTGCAAGAACTACCAAGTGACAAATATAATCGGAACATAATAATATTGTACATTATGTGGAAGATAACCTTTTGGGATTGAGATCAGACCGAACGATTTCGATATATCTATTTAATAAAAAATTCGAGGTAGAAATCACGATCCGACGAATAAGCTGATTCCAGCTTATCATATACATCTTAGAAGTAGCATATCGTTGGAGATCAGAAAGTGTCAGCCTTTTGCACTTTCCCATGTCCCGTCATCACACTTTCTCTCTTAGGCCTTTTTCTTCCTTTGCTCCGTTATTCTCTCCATCAAGACTGTCGTTCTTTTAGAATCAATTCGACTATATCGATCTTGGTATAACATCAAGTTGAGCGGAGTTCGCAGTTATCTCTCTAAATTCTTCCTTCAATACTTCATCTACTACCTACAGTAAGGTGTGATCGGGGATATCTTCTTGGGCACAGATTAGACATTCGTCATTCTCCATTAAAGCTCTTCAGGTAAGAACGGGAATGCCCATAATCCCTGAGGAGTTGTGCCAGATGGTAGTCAATCCTTCTAAGCTTACAAGACACCCAAGCGGCTATGTTGGATATAAATCTATTTCGTACAACAGATGTGTCTAAGATGTTCTGTCTATTCTGACACTTTTTCAATGCAACATGTCTTCATCTTTCTTCACTGTTATCGGTTTAATTTGTGACAAAACCATTCTCTACAGTTCTTCCAATTAACAAGACAGCGGAATATCGTACTTTATCAATGCTGTGTGCTCGGATACGGAATTTTTGATTCTTTAGTGAAACCACCTATGTACTTTTCATTTCATGATAAGACGAGACAGGTCACTTGCCATTTTCAGCGTATCCCATACACGACTTTAACGTTGTGACAGCTCTGTTAATTTAATGGAGAACCCCTGCTCATTGTTCTGACGATGATTTTGATGGTGAACATAACTGAAAATAATTAAATATTTATCTGAAATAATTCTCACGTGATTTTAATTTAATTTATTGTTATTTGGTTTGATTCTTGCGTTTTTTTGTTATTTAATAGCAACCGTAATAATTTATTTTATTATCATTTAAACCCCACACAAGCTGTACGGCAGCCATTTTTAGCTCAGATTGTACTTCCCTTTCTAACACATATTCCTTACGATTAGTGTAAAAATGCTGGAGCATTTGATGCTAAAATAGTGTACGTAAGTAACACTAGCGATCATTTTCCTGGCGACAAAACATCAAGGCCACCAGCAGTAAGTGACCCCCTTGCCTTATGTATCTCTTTGCTGGTACAACTGTAGCAAATTTATTTAATTTAAGAGTGCATCGAGCTTCTTATAGAATCATTTTTTTTCGTAATTAGCATTTATAACGTCTTCTTGTACTGAAAGAAAAAAAATTTCATAGTACATGTAGGGTATTATCCATGCATATTTTCTAAAAGTGCACAATTAGTGGCTGTTAATGTCTATAAATTACATACTCTGACTATTTCATGTTTTAACCTACGCCATTGACGTGTCACATAAATGTGTGTTTCTTATATATAAGTACTGATGCTGAAAAACGAAGCAAAATTTGCGCTTGTTACAGATTACAATTTGTTTTATACGGACAAAAATCGATGACAGATGCTAAGACACAAAATACGCATACCAGTAAATGAAATAAGAAATAACCTCAAATTGTCACATTCGTGATTATCTAGCTAATGTAGTACTTTTAAGTATTAGCGAATGTTTCCTGGAGTAATAAGTTAAAAATTAAAGCTTGTTTATGTAATTTTACAAGCCTATTAAAAACGCAAAGTGGTTTTAAGCCAATCACTATATAGTTTGCTTTCATTCCTTCCTATACCTTGATTCCATTCTCCAGCTTAATAGCTTTTTCTGTTAAATCTTCTGAGATGGCTTCGCCTTATCATGCCACTAATCTTGAATTGTTTAAAACTGTTGCAGAAGTTTCTATACGTTCGTTTTCTCCACTTCCCTCCAATTCATCTACTTCCAAAAATTCTGAACAATACTCAATTTTTTTATATTCAAATTTCCATTGGCTTCAATATGTTATGTAACTATGTAATCTATCTATATTTTTACATTTATATTTATTATGAATTAATTCTCCATATTTTCTACTTCGACAATGCTAATCTGTAATAGTTCTTTTTCTTTTCCTTTATTAGTAGCATGTAATTACTTTTGTCTGTGTTTATCCTTTCTTCCTAGCTACAATTACTAACTTCTTGGCTGTATCTATTATTTTTTCTTCTTCGGGTTTTCATTCAATATCTGGATAGTCCAGACAAATATTGACGCTTTGTAAACGGTTTTTACACCAAACATAAACTAGTAAATAGTCTTTTGTATTATAAAGTTATCGACCTCTTTCCTGTATCATACTTCCTATTCATCCAATAATTACATAAATTGATCACCAAGAAGAACTGAGAAGGAATTGTATAAAGTTAACTTAGATCACCGTTTTTAATTTTAACAATTATACACCTTTAGTATCATCGTGCCATCATGAAAGTACAATTACTCTTCTTCCACATATGCATTTAACCACCCTACAACAGCATCTTGAAGCGAGTTGGAACATATGACGAATCAGTTACCAAATCTAATGAACTTAGCAGATAACATCTACACAGATATAAATGAATGGGCGTACCGCATTGTACCCACAACTGTAAGTAGTTGGGCAATACTTGTATGGGTAAGTAAAAAAATGATTTGCAACTTTTTTAGAGCTTATGAAACGATCGTTAATTCGTAATACAATATAACTACAGTGACTTATACTGTTTTTTCCCACCCACCACAGATATAATTTACTTATATAGTAAGTATAATGGGATCGAGATGGAACGGATTGATGTCGTATCTTTATTACACAAAAGAATCTCTTGCAATAGCTCCGATTAAGTTACACCCGTTTTTACACCGAAAGAGTTGCTTTTAAAGGTAACACTATCTCAACAACTTTTTTTCCTGTATAATATCTGTAACAAGTGAACAATTAAGACGATTAAATTTCATACACCTGATAAGTATACAAGCAGACATTGTAGGTAAATAGAATGTAAATATATGTAATGTACAACACGTACAGATCAGCTTTACGTAGGTATATGTTTAAGAGCATACCTGGCTTATTCAAAAAATGGAAGAAAGATTTAGGATAACTGATAAATTTAACAAAGAAAAAAAAAAAAAGGAAAATAAGGGTGAAAATGTTGTGTATGTAACGAACATATCGATGTACTTATTTAATGAATGATAAGCTAAAGAAATCGACCCTTAAATAGATTCGGGTAATATTTTCCTTTTTTCTGAAGAAGCTTTATATATAATATTGAATCCCAGAAAGTTTTTAAATTTCTAATGTTTATAGTTTTCGTGTAAATAACTGTCTAATTTTAATAATAAAACTCATGAGACTAGTGGCACAAAATTTCTTTTATTCCCAAATTCATTTTCCAAATTAAAGAAAGTTTGTGCCACTAATCTCATTTTATTATTAAATTTAAAATCCCAATTTAGACAAGAAAACAAAATTATTAATAACTGTGTAATAAAAGAAGAAAAATGAAAAAGAATCATTTTCGCTACATTAGATTAGATTAGGATCTATTGTGATCCCCTTTTCCTAAAAGACGCTCTCTAATTTTGCCCTCTTAGTTAGACTTATCATCTTTGAGAGCGGGTTCTTCGTGTAGCTGCTAGTTGTGGGATTCTCCACGCCCGTTACTAGAAACATTATCCTCACCAGGCCGTCGTATTGACACAGCACATGAACTGGTGGTTATACCCCCTGTTGGCAGAATCTGCAGGTTGCGTCACCTGCCAGGCCTATGTTGTATATATGCCTATTTAGTCTGCAGTGACCAGTCAGCAGACCGACTATCATTTTGACAGTATTCCTGTCTTTATTCAGTAGATCTCTAGTAAATTCAGAGTTCTGTTTCTTTAGGAACTCTTTTGTCTGTCTCTGTACCAGTGACTTTTGCCACCACTCTCTGGACTGATTAGGGGAAGGTGGGGCAAGATGGGAACATTAAGCTTTAGAACATTGCATCAGGATTGCAAATTGATATGGGTCATTCCATATCAACCGGAACACCTAAAAAATTTGATGTCTTGGATTCTTTTTATATTTAAATTGAAGTCTTTGCCTAAAATTAGAAGACCCGTATTTTTTCCTAAAGCTCTACAGTATCTATTTACAAAGATATTTGCGAACAAAGTTTGCAAAATCAATAAAATAATCGCAGAAGTCATATTGTTTGGTTATGCATAAATTAAAAGGTTAAAATAAAATGCATATAAATCATGGTGTATTCTAAAGTCCAAACTATACATTTTCATTTAATAATGCCTAAATTAGATTGTACTTGATTATGACCCCCTTTTTCTCCTGTTAAATAAAATAATGTCTTTTCACTTTATGTTTACCGCAAAATTAATTTTTTAAAAAAATATCATAATATCCCTTAAACTGTGTTCTACAAGAATAAAAGTATTTGAAAATGGAGAACCTACGGGTATTCTATAAAAAAATATATTCATACAGTTTTATACGTTACATTACGATATATCATAATGTAACATAGAGTAGTGTAGGTTCCCCATTTTCAAATACTTCTATTCTTGTAGAATATAGTTTAAAGGATATTATGATATTTTTTCAAAAATTTAATTTCGCGGTAAACATAAAGAAAAAAGACATTATTTTATTTAGCAGCAGAAAAAGAGGGTCATACTGAATTACAATCTAATTTAGGTATTATTAAATAAAAATGTACAGTTTGAACTTTAGAATAAACCATAATTTATACGTATTTTGTTTTACTCTTTTAACTTATGCATAACCAAACAGTATGACTTCTGCGATTATTTTACTGATTTTGCAAACTTTGTTCGCAAATATCTTTGTAAATAGATACTGTAGAGGTTTAGGAAAAAATACGGGTCTTCTAATGTCAGGTAAAGACTTCAAATTTAAAATATAAAAAAAAATCCAAGACATCAAATTTTTTAGGTGTTCCGGTTGATATGGAATGACCCATATACAAGGTTCTAAGTACGCTTGTTGTAATCTTTAAACATTTATCTGCTGATGGATGAATTTTCAATTTTTCGATGGGTACTCTTGATGTTGTGAGAAAATTTTGAAAAGAAATGTGTAAATACAACATCTTGCCCAACCATGGGGGCAAGATGGGGTTCTAGTTAAGAATGGGTCGTACCATAAATCTAGGTAATAGGTAAAAAAATAGATTCTTAAAATATTCTTAAAAACATGCAGGAACAAAGCTTAAACTCTTTAGAGCGGAACTACTTAAAATAAAAAAATACAATAACGATAAGAATATTAAACTTAATGTTCACAATTGAGACAATAGAAGACGAACTTATCCATGTTATTCGCACAGCCTCCATGTACCCAACCTCGCCATCCATAGCATTGTATCAATACTTCCCCTTACAATACTAACATTGAGCGTCATCTTCCTCAACAGAAGAACTTGATTATTTCCTTGATGTTTTCTAAAAATCTATCTCTTTGCTTTCCTTACAAAATTCGGCTTCTTGATCTCTTTTGTTTTCTTCTTTGTCATTTTTTTCTTTTAACTCTCCCTCAGCACTTCTAGTTGCCTTAGGGATTCTCCAGACTTCTATTTTCTTGTAGCAGATTTTTATACGTAGTGCTTTCCCTTGTTACGCTTTGATTGAACCTGTACTTCATTCCTAACATGAGAAATAGGCATTATATCTTCGAGAAAGCATAATGGCATATCCAGGCATAACGAACCAGACTGAAGAGTAAGATAATGATGTCCCATGTTGCCCATACAATAGCCCCATCTTGCCCTTTGGGACATTTTCTGGTTATGTTATATAATATTAAAATATTTGAAATAAACAAATAACACATTATAGAAAATACATGCAATACATATCAATTAATAAGCACAAAAAAGTGTAGTTGTAAATAATTTACTTATACTTCCGATACTAGCCGTTGAACTCACCATAAAAATAATAACGAAATTCTGGAAGTTGCAAAGTTCACGCACAAACAGCAATAACTTTGTTATTACGACTAGTAAAGTTTCCTACATTACAACAAACATAAAACAGCACTTGTCAGTATTAGGACTGCTATTATTTGACAAATGCTTACTGCCGTTTTGTAGATAAGACGATGTCCCCATCATGCCTCGTGGCCTCATCTTGCCCCACCCTCCCCTATATACCTATTCATTGATGGATTTTTTAATTTGCTATTTGGCAGTGCCGAAATAAGGGCCAGCTCCAACGAATGACCTTAACGAACCTCGCCTGGCCCACAGTTGGGCAGAATTCAATCAAATTAATCAAATAAAATTGAAATAAAAATTTTCAGTGACTGATTAAAAATTGAAATTTTTATTTTCAATCGAAACAAATAATTAAAAATTGAAGTAAATTTAATTTTTAATCTGGCCGGATTGATTTCATTCAACCGTTTTTTTTTAGTTACTCACACTCAGAGTTCGATATTAATCGATGAACTTTTTAATCAATAAAATTTAATTGTTAGTTGACAATGTATGTTATGTAACATACTAAATATGCGCTTTAAAATTTAATTTATCATCTAAAATAACCCCCCGAGATATTTGACAAATTCTTTGCAATAAATTCTACCCTCCCCTGATTTAAATGTAGACTTTTTTTGCCTCGGTTTGCAAAAAAAACCGCCTCTGCTTTGTACGCACTTAAATTTAATTTAGTATCTAAACTTCTACTCTATATTGCCCTGCTTAACAGGCAGTTATTCCGAAAGTCCACGACTGTAGAGGATACGTTCTTCAATGTAAACACTTTGTTGGATATTGCCGCTTGTAACCGTCTTGCCACGATCACCGTTTAATGCCCAGTTGTAACAGGAATACGATACGACTTAGATTTAGTCCATTTCCGATTAAAAATTAATGTTTAACCAATTGATAATTAGATATTTACTTGTCAACTAACAATTAATTTAATTTCGATTAAATCTCCTATTGAAATTTAATTGATTAAAAATTTAATGATTAACTGATAATTAAATTAATATTGATTAAATCTCCGATTAACAATTTTAATCCGAAATTTAATTGATTAAAAATTTAATCGATTAATGCCCAACTCTGGCCTGGGCAGCTCGTCCGCCGCCTCATTTCCTCCCACGCTCGAGTGGCTAGGGACTGAGGCTAAGGTTTATTTCCTTTGGGTGCCCACTTCATTTAGGGCGCTTACACAGTCCCAAATCAGCTTAGAGTCCACGCTTGTGGGACTAATCGCTTTAGGTGTGGACTGACTGTCAGAGAAGATAGCGACGATTATATCTGGCTCGGTACATTTCTCGGACACAGGGGTGTATTGCAGCAACCTCAGCTTGGAACATCGTTGTGTCTTTGCTGAAGCTTACCGAAAGAGCCTTTTTAGGCTTCTTAGCATAAATTTCAGCTCCAACGCCGTAGTCCGTTTTAGAGTCATCTGCATACCAATTTTTCCGCTCTTACTAGAGTACCTGTTATTGTTTTGTGCTTTCAATTAACAAAACGTGGTTTAAATTTTGAAACTGTATTTATTTCGATATAGCGGTATGCGTCGTACACTGATCTGTCTGTGTGTGTGTGTGTGTGTGTGTCGATGCGTGTGTAGGTGGTGCGCATGTGCGTGTAGAGATACATATACAGGTATACATATAACATCCCGTTTGTTTTAATTTACATTTACAAACGACAAAGTAAAACAACATAACAACATTGAAAAAAAATCTCAAAACATGTTGTCTTCTTTCTTGCTAGGCTTCCATCTGATAGTCTTCGTATTTCTTCGGTAATGTCTTCATCCTGGTCGATCTTCTCACGTCTGTAGTAGCGCTTTCGGTTTCTTCTTGATTTACTCTTAGATCTGTGGTTCTATCTTCTTGAATTGAATCTCTATGTTGGACAACGTCTTGATGCTGTTCGTTTTGTGCACCTTCTTTAATGTGTACCAAACTTCTGCGATACTTAGTACCATTATGCTCTACGTCGTATGTTCTAGAATTTACTTTTTCTTTTATTTTCCCAGGTGTCCAACTTGAATCTGCAGGTTTCATTTTGAAGTAAATTTCATCTCCTACACTATGTTCCGGATGTTGTTTGCTTCGTTTATCGTAGTAGTGCTTAGCGATATTGCGTTGTTCTTGGATTGTTTGGGGAACATCCTCCTGGACCTTAGGACTTAACAGTGATGGTAACATCGAATGTCGCATCTTAACCTTCTAGAGAACATCCTTTGTGCTGGGCTGCTATTCATTTTATTAGGTGTATTTCGCCATTGTAGAAGCATTTTATAAATATCGTCTTTTGCTCCATACACTCCTTAACAATATTTTTGGCTATCTTCACTGCAGCTTCGCCTTTCCGTTTCCTTGTTGATGGTGTGGACTGGAAATAACATGTTGAAATTTCCACTCCTTTGAAAGTCATTGAATTTTTGACTTGTAAAATTCGTCCCTCCGTCTGTAATAACGGTAACTGGTATTCCGTACCTACTGAAATTTCTTTTGCAAAGTTTAACAGTATAATCCGCGTCAGTTCTCTTCATTTCATCGATCTCAAAAAATCTGAATACTGATCCACTGTTATCAGATACTTCTTCGGTGAATTAGCATTCAGTTCAAGTGTCCTAATTTCAAAAACGTCCATGTTACCGTTGAAATGGTTTGTCGGGTACTTCTTGGGTCATCATTGATGGGTGACTCTGGTTAGGTGCATACTTCAACATATATGACAGTTGCGTATCATTTCGGTAATTTGGGCGTTAATACCTGGCCAAAATACTGTATCACGTGCTAATTTAGTAGTATTTTCGATTCCTGATGGCTCGCATGGAGGCGTTTTAATATTTCCCTTCGAAAAGATGATGGTATTACGATTCTATTTGCCTTTAAAATCAATTCTTGATAGGTACTTAACTCGTCTTTATACTTCCAGTATGGTTGTAGTGTTGCGGTATCTCTCGTATGTGGTTTGGCCATCCTTATTGATAATTTCGTACAGTTGTTGCATGTTTACGTCACATTTGGTCGCATCTCTCACTTCCTGTATTGTGTTATCTCGCATTCTAATGCCTTCCAATGGATTCGCTTCTTCCACGTATTTAAATACTTCCTTCATCTCATATACCTCTAAATTTCCTTCTTCATGCTCTATTTTGTCTGGTATTCTTGATAAAAAGTCTGCACACGAACATTTCGGTGCCTTTTTGTAGATCAGTTGAATGTCGTATCTTTGTAATCTCAAAATCATACTTTGTACTCGTTTTGGTGCCGCTCCAATTGGCTTGTTAAAAATCGAAATTAATGGCTTGTGGTCAGTTTCAACAACTACATCTTTTCTGCCACAAATATACTGGTCAAATCTTTGACATGCAAATAAAACAGCTAAGGCTTCTTTCTCAAGTTGGCAGTATTTCTTTTGGGCTGCGGTTAGAGCTTTAGTTGCGTAAACAACTGGCATATTGTCCTGAAGAATTGTACACCCTATGATTCAGCTGATGCGTCTGTTTTGAATCTTTGCTGGTTTCGTCGTATCGTAGTATTTTAAGATGGGTGCCTTTGTAATCAAGTCTTTTAGCTGTTGGAATGACCTTTCTTGTTCTTCCATCCAACTAAGTTACTCTGTATATGCGTTAACTTTTTAATGGTTCTGCACTGATGATAAGTTAGGTATATATCTGCTTAAGTATGTTATATACCTAAGAATCTTGCGAGTTCTGCTTTATTTTGTGGTCTATCCATTTGCTGAATTGCTGCTGTTTTTAGAAGGATCAGGTTTGCAACCATCCTTCGTCAATATGTGGCCATAAAATCTTACTCAGATTGACAATAATCTGACTTTGTCACGATTTAGTTTTAGATTTTGCTAGCTTCAGCCGCTTCAATAGATTTTCTAGATTCCGGTTGTGATCCGTATCGCGTCGTTTTCGGTTTCGCCTTTCCCAAATACTAGAATATCGTCTGCTATTGATATGACTCCTTCAAGACGTGTATGATTTCATGCTGCTTTTTCTGGAATATTTGCATAGCTGGTTTTAACGCCAATGGTAGCCGCAAATATCGGTACTTCCCAAAAGGACTCCAAAACTTGTTAAGTGACTGCTTTCGCTATCTAACATTAATTGCCAAAACCCTTTTTTTGCGTCCAGTGTCGTAAAAACTTTCGCTCCAGCTAATTGAGGTAAAATCTGCTCTATTGTCGGCATTTGATAATCATAACTTCTCAAAGCTTTATTTAAGTGTAGTGGATCCAAACATACTCGCGTTTTGCCATTGCGTTTAACCAATAAAATATTGCTTACCCACTTTGTGTAGCTGTCTTCCTTCACAATTACTCCCATTTTTTCCATCTCATCCAGATTCCTCTTTAAACTGTCCATCATTGCTAAAGGAACTCGCCTTGGCTGCTGTATGATGGGTTTGATGGTTTCATCGACTTCTAAGCTAACTTCTCCTTCTATGCATCCTAGTCCTGTGAAGATTTCCTTGTATGCCTCCAAAAGTTTGTCAGCTGTGCCAGCATGGTCTACAATGTTATCAATTTTCTTACAGACTTTGATTAATCCTAAACTTTCACAAGTCTCAGCAGAGAGTAATGGTTTGTGGTTGTAATCTACTATTTCAAAATTTACTACATATAATTTATCATTTCTCATACATCTTAGACTTGCTTTACCTATTGGTTTCATAGTATTCCCACCAAAGCATTTCAAAGTAGTCTTAGTGTTAAGCATTCTTGGCTTGCTATTGCCTACTATATCACAATATTGTTTAAATCCTAGCACATTGCAAGTGGCACCAGTATCTAGTTGACAAGATATGGTTTATACTCGTTATCAATAATAAAATCTAATGAGCTATGAATTGCTTATCATTTGGACTAGTAATGCTTAACACTAGTTCATCTGCGTTATTCTCTACTACCTCTTTATGCGTTTATTTTTGAATAACATACCTGCGCGTAGTGATCCTTCTTTTTGCATATTCTACATGTAGCACCTTTGCTGGACATTTACCTGCTTCGTGTTTATATCCACAGTACTTACATTCATTTCCTTATCTTTGTGATTCTTGTTCTTTCTTGTGTACTCATTACATTCGTCTTCTCTTCTCTTGAATTACGATTTGGTATCTTCGCATTCATCTGTTTATTTCGCTTCTCTACCTTCTTTATTTCTCCTTGTGTGCACCGTATGCTTTCTAGTTGCTGTTGGGACAACTCCTTGGACTTGCACTTGTCTATCGCCTGCTCCAATGTAATATGCCTATCCAACCATAATGATTCTCTCAACGATGCATCTCTTATGGAGTATATTATCTTGTCTAACAATAAATCATTCTCCAAAGTGCCATATTGACAGTTCTTTATTAATGTTTTCAGCCTGTCGATGTAACTTCCATATGTTTCATTTACTTCCTGTTTCGCCATGTTAAACATTGCCCTTTCGTAGCGAATATTCACTTGTGGCGTTAAATTTCTGCCAATTGCATCTAATAGTAACACTGCATCCTTCTTTTCTGCTTCAGTGATACTGAAATTGAGTACTGTTTAAAAAACCTCGTCACCTACCGCTGTTAATAGGATAGCAACTCGCTCTTCATTCGAACGATTCCTTAGCCGCTTGCGATTTCATAATTCTGCCATTGCGTTTTGAAAAAATTGAAACTTTCGTTATATCACCATCCGTCAATGTAATGGGCTTTGGTAAAGGTATCGTAGGACTGTGGTTTGCTTGCATCAAACTAGTTTCTAATGCTTTTAATTTTGCTTGTACTCTCCATTGCAGGTTATGTTACTTGGCGCGAACAAAACTTTGCTTTGCTTTCTGCACACTTTTGCGTTGCTTGCTTTATTTCTTTAGTGGTATTGAACCACACCTGACACCATGTTATTGTTTTGTGCTTTCAATTAACAAAACGTGGTTTAAATTTTGAAACTGTGTTTATTTCGATATAGCGGTATGCGTCGTACACTGATCTGTCTGTGTGTGTGTGTGTGTGTGTGTCGATGCGTGTGTAGGTGGTGCGCATGTGCGTGTAGAGATACATATACAGGTATACATATAACAGTACCTGTCTCCCATTCCTTCTTATCTGGTATTATAATCTGCTATTTTCTATCTAGGTTAAATTTTTGAACCATTGCATCACATGGCTTTCCTAAAAGGGGTGCGCCCTTGAATTCATCTAACAGTTTTGTTATAGTCACTGCCGTGCGATTTACTTATCGGTACTCGACTATACAAAAGTCTGTGTACTGTGGACCTTGTGGCTCCTTGTATATAAATATGTATTGATGGCAGCTTTAGAATTACTTCCATTGCGGTGGTAGGGCCCGATCTTATCGCTCCCGTGACGCACAGACACGCCAGCCTCTGCACGCCAGCCTCTGCACGCCACCCAGCGTTTTGGCTGCCACCACCGCCGCACCTTTGGTCACCATACTATAGCTCCGTGCGTTATCATGGGTCTAATTACCCTTGTGTATAACTAGAGAGTCATCTTGGGGCTAAGTTCCCAATTCCTTCCACACAGCTTCCAGCATCTACCTAGGGCGATAGTGGCTTTGCTGGTTCTTTTCTGAATATGTGGGTTCCATGCTCCATGTATATCTTTGATCCGGTCAGCTTCCGGATTAGATCGTCCATGTTATACCCCTTATATCAAGTTGCAATACATGTTGTTTGGGTATGTGGTAGGTATATCTGGTGATAAAATCATAAATGCCCCCATAGGGAAACATATTAAAAAAAAGCATTATTAAAGTGTTTACTTAAATTTTTGGCTTACTTGGGGACATCTAGAATCGTCAAAAAACTACAGATAATTAGTTTCTTATAGCCTTATATTTCGGAATACTCTAAAACCCGAAAGCAATATTTCTTGCTCGTCTTACTTAATTGAAAAGAAATCATACTTCTTTTTTCTTGTAATTTCGTCGTGAAGCATGAACATTTTCGGTTTCCCTTTCCTAAATCATGATGGAACATGGAATGGTAATTGTTTGACTTTACTGTAGATAAGTTAATGAAATATAATAAAGGAAAATTTGCTACACAAAGATAATATGAATTCATCAGCATCCCTTTGATATGAAAAAAACCGAAGAACCTATACATTATTATTTTGTGTTTTTATTACGGTCAAAATAACAACAAAACCCTTTTCTCTCCTTTCCTTGATTTATTCCAACATTTTATTCGAAATAAAGTAGTATCTAACTATCAACGAAGAAAACGTAATTTACTATCGTATTTCCCGAGCAATATATCATACTGCTTTCAGCATCGAACCCTCGAATTATAGTAATAGGATACTAGATCACGACTAAACAATTTCAAAATCGTCTTTGTTACTTTTTTTAGAAAGTAATTGGCGACTCAGTATACCTCTGTAGGCTAGTTAGACGCCAAGCAAATCTAGTTGACTCATGTTGCAAAATTAGAACACACAGAAGATTTATATTAATCAACAGTGGCGCACAAGCTTTACAAGCGAACAGACAATCAACGAGAAAACATAACGATATATCTTAGGCATTAAGATTCTTACAATTATTTGAAGTTACTACTGAATTCATTAGCTCTAAATCATCTCAGATCGTCTACTTCCTTGTGCGTAGAAGAAATAAAATCTGATACGGTAATAAGCCTTATGAAACGTATTTAACCCACATAATTTTAGATTACTTAAAACTCGTTCGCATATTGCACAAGTTCCAACAGTGACTTTTAAATTTGCTCTACTCATATTTGCATTATACCCTATTGTCAAACGTGCATTACTTTTCCTTGTAGCTATCCGCATTTAGTGTTATAACTAAATTACGTATCGACCTTGACTTTAGCGAAATCATTGTTAAAATTCTTCACAATGACATTTACTTTCTTACTTGTGCAATTAGTGACTGTTTGCAGAGATAAATTATTGCGTGGCTGTATGGTGCACTCGATCCATTAATAAACTCATAAATTATTTGCGTTTTTCTTAAACAGTCCCGACATTTTAATTTATATTACAGATTACTATATCAATTAGTACATTACAGCGAATGTAACGTAAAGTATCATAATAAAATTTTGTTTATATCTATATTTAAGGACAAAGAATAAAATTATACAATTATTAGCAACTAATAAGGCACTTCTTTTCATTGATAATTTGGGAACTACTAGTCCAATTACCAAATCGGTATCACTTTGTTTAGAACAGTTTTCGGAATAATTTAGCAAGTATGTGGATTATGTTTCACGAAATTTATTTCGAAAGATAAAAGTTAATCTTCTGCAATCGACTTCTGGAATAAATTCATTTTTAGTTTGCATTTTATTGTCCAGGAACCAATCAATATTATTGTTGAGTTTTAATCTAACCTTACAACATGACAGATGCCCCGGGAGATACCGACTTTTTCAATTTATTTCCAATTGCTTTATTTTGTGGAAAAAAAACGGAACATGAATTCGTAAAGACACTACTTTCCAGTAGTGGCGGTTTTCTATTATCGTTGGAAATTGACGAGGTGCCTGTAATCCATTCATCTTCTTAAACAATTTTTAAAAAGCAAAGCATTGGCAACATGAGCATTGGCGAGTAAACATTTCCTTTCGTGTTTGAACTATAAAATAACGATTTGCCAATTCCAATTTTTGTTGTTTGCTATAATTGATGTACTATTTTGAAACATTAATTACACGACTTCTCGTTATTCAAAAGATGCAAAACTTAAAACTTTCAGGAAGTGTTACAATTTAATAAAAAAAAATAAAAAAAATTGATTCCGAGTATCCGAATTTACTTATGTTCTAGAAACAAAAGGACGGCAATAGATGTGAAAATGTTGCGATGAAAATACGCTTACCTCACACCAATTCTAATATATAGTTACCTTTATCTGTTTTTAATACACCTATCTCAATGAGAAGCTTAGAATAGGATCGTACACTTGAAAAAATCGATAGTATTTCACAGTTGGAGAAGAGAAAGTAGATTAGAAAAAAAAATAGGCGCCGAAAAACAAAGCAACAATTGTATTCGTCCTTACGCAGCAAGATGTAATAGAAAAAGTTCAGTCGTTACAACACCAGCCAACGACCGTCATGCGGGTTTTGATTTTACTGTTATAATTGTTATTAACTGAACTTACAATTATATTACTACGTAAAATACAAATAAATAATAATTATTTTTTATCTTCCATAAAAAAAAACTTGCATACAATCACATACAAGAAAATATTAGAACAAATGATTTTAAGTAGTTAAAATAACCATGTGTAACATATAAGACCATATTTTCAACAGTATACCTAATTTCATGCTTAAATTTTTTAGAATTTGTTTTGATTGCTTGGGCTGCTGTATTATATCCTTTCTGTCTTAGTACTTAAAACAGATCTATCCTATTTAGTTCTACCACCTCCCATAATTGCCCTATGCACTTCCTTTTTAGCCCCAACGTTACTTCCTACCTCAATAGAACCCTTACTGTTATTTGGCTATCAGAATAAATGCGCTAATTTGTGGTAGTTTTTTACTATTTCTCTTACAAATTACATATACATTCTTTTACCATTCTAAGTAGAATCCCTCAGATTTATATCTGGTGTAAAAAGTAGTCATAATCAAGGTACTTGGATTGAAACTAGGTTATGTTTACTAAATCCTATACTCTTTGAAGGATTAAATCAAGTCTAAATCCCAAGATGTCTCTCTGCGCTATACATTTTTTTTTTCAGAAAATATTCGATAACGGATGTAATACTCGTTACCCATTAAGGTAATCGACTAACAATAGTACAATACACAAGTACAATAGAGACCTTAGCAATGCCTTAAGAAATCCAGTTAGCACAGATTAAATTACATATTCATAAGAAATATAGCATTAGGCCTGTTTCAGACGAGGCGGTTTAGTTGATTCAACTAAATTACTTGGTTTGCTGTCAACTAGTTGATTGTCATTGAACACTTATTGAAGCCGCCGAAGTGGACAAGTTGACTCCGTGTAAAAGGGTTCATATCAGTATGCTCCTTGACAACCGCCCGTTCAACTAGTGGAATCAACTGATTTGATTTTGATTGATTCTTTTATGGCGATTAGTTGATTCCACTAGTTGAACGGACGGTTGTCAAGGAGCATACTGATGTAGCAAATGATTGCGAAACCGCCTGAACCCTTTCACACGGAGTCAACTTGTCCGCTTCAACGGCTTCAGTAGGTCTTAAATGGCAATCAACTAGTTGAGAGTAAACCAGGAAACTTAGTTGAATCAACCAAACCGCCTCGTCTGAAAGAGGTCTTAAAGCTGGGCCGGGAGCTGTTTAAGTTGTTCCGGGAACTGTTGAAGCTATACCAAGAGCTGTTTAAGCTGTTCCGGTAACTGTTTAAGATGTTCCGGGGAGACATCCGGGAAAACCGGAAGTAAAGTAAATTTAGACCTCCTAAGTAAACCTTATGGGATTTTGCGCCAGAACTCCTGTAGCATATTTCCTGTGAAGTTCTGTGAAGAGAATTCTTACGTTAAAAAAACAAAACACCATAGGCATATTCTGAAAGCAACTAACAAGGTCACCATCGCCTTCGATAGATGCAGTTATGCCAAAGAAACTGGGATCTCAGCACTATGATGACTGTATAGTCATATACAAGAGTCATTAGATCCATGATAGCACAAAACAGTAACATGGTGGCCAAAGGCGTTGCAGGTAGGAGCGGGCAAAACGTTGAGTAGTATACACAGGCTTGGAAGCCTTTAGTTGGCACGATTAGATAGTTGGCACGATTAGATAGTTGGCACGATGCCAACTATCAAAAGTTACTGGACGGACTGAAGAAGAAATGATGCCATAGTTCAGAAATATAACCTAGATAAACTATTAGAGAATGGCTCTCCAGTAAGAGCAGACTTATATTAGTATGCTGACGGCTCAAAGATAGACAATGACGTAGAAGCCAGAATGTATGGAAAAAGCTTAGAACGGGGCTCCTAGTTTCAGTGAAGACAGGACGGTGTTCGAAACTGAAATTGTGGAAATTCAATGTTGTGTTATAGAAGTGAAGAGACTGACTGACGTAAGTAACATCGTTGCTATATCTATCAGTAAACACTTAAAGCGATTAATTCGGCAAGTATTGACTCCAAACTGGTTTGAGATTACATAGATGACCTAAACGAGGTAGCCAACGAAATGAAATAAAATTTTCTGGGTTCTGGGTGTCCGCTAAGGGGAATGAAACGGCTGATGTACTGAGCAAACAAGGATCATCAAGGCTGCTCACTGGGACCGGCTTACAGTGGTTCAAAATCACAAACTAGCTAGAAAAGCTAATAAATAGTATATCAAAGTGCGGAAAATTATCAAATTTGTCTGACTGAATGGTGTCCAGGTCTTAGATTACTAAAATAGACTAACAATTTCAGTTTCTCAAACGAGTGGGACGGTATGAAACACTAACCTTCTGCAAAGAGCTACTGTGTAAAGGCGTATATTTTGACAATAAAGCAAAAATCCGGTTTTGTTAATATAAATATATGTTAAAATACTTTAAAAGAAAGAAAGTATTTGTAACGGAATGAGCCATAGAGTAAATAAAATAGCTATAAGAATTCTAGCCCATAACCCGCTATGGTTTAACATAGGGTTTCAAATTCCCATTTTATTCCGACCATTACGTACCCAACTGATTAAACAGTCGTAACTGTTTTTTTTTTGTTGTTGTGAGAGCTATCTGACAGAGTCTTCAGAAATAATGCAGCCTCTTGGCTTTTTGTATTTAGTCTCCCATTTCTTTTACCCAGGAGTTGGTGCTTACGTTTCACGAGGGCTCTTACAATGATCGAATTTCTATAATTTCGTAACATTTTCGTATTTCGGACGACAGCATACGAACTGCCATCATTGTAACAGTCCTCTCGGTGACGTTTGCAGCAGCCTCCGCTGTTTTTACTCATTGGATTATACCAGACATTCGAGGATTCTAGTACTCTGTACTAATCTGTACCTACAAGTCCCTGGCTGGTTGATCGAAAATTCTCTTTAATTTTGGCTTGCCAAAAGTTGTGTGTCTTTTTGCGTCCAGCATTCACACAGAACATGGTATCCGTTCTTTGTCATCTCATTACACAGTCTGCAGTTGGGATTTCCAGTGTTGATCCCAATTTTCTATGGGTATCCTTCGTAGTGAGCTGCAGTAGTTCCTCCTTTTTTTTATGGTCCCTTAATAAAAGTCATTTGCCTGGTTGTATTATTCCAGTGTTCTTTGTGTTTTTTTTTTGACCCAACCCCTTACATGCTCTCGTGCTGTGGTTGTAGACACACCCAGAACTAGTCCTAGGGCTACCTATAAAGTCGATGATCCCTATCTTGCTAACTCACCAGCTTTTTCGTTCCTTTCGACTGCCGTAAATCCGGGCACCGTCAGCAAAGTGACTTTATTGCAGTCTGTCAGGCTATTCAGTTCTCGAATACATTCCAAACCTATCTTGACGTATTTTAGGATTCACTACTACCCTCGATATCGCCTGCCTGTTGTCATACACCCTCTAATTAATTTCATTTGCACAATGCAAGATTGAGTATGCCTCTCCTTGAATGACTATAGCATACTTTCCTATTGTCTATCTATCGTTTACACCTATTGTCTGCCTGCTCTGTTTCTTGTGTATATTTCTATAGATTTCGCCTTTGCGGGCATTTTACCATCAACGAAACATGGGTAATGTTTTCGAACCAGCTCTTTAATTCAAAAAGATCACAATATATCGTACAACGTTCTTGGGTGTGATTAGGCACCTTGAATAAAATAATATATCTTCCTATATGTATGGTCAACTATATTGGCATTGTTTTAAAGATTACAATTTGTGTTCCAAAATCTAATAAGGCAAATCTAATATGTCATACATAAAAAACACATCTTTTTAAATCACCGTAATGTTGGTAACATTAACTTATTCATTTCCTACCACGTATCATCGTCGATAACCGCTATGAAGTTGCTTGACGTATTCTTTTGGACAACATTGCTACGCGTATTAGTGAGTGATGCCCCTTCTTCTAAATCAAGATGCGTTTCCGCAAGTACGCCTAAGGGAACAAATGTCGAGACTGTCCTTTTTTCTAGCTTATAAAGATGATGAATTTATCTGAAGACTTGATATACAAACGTCTTTCATCTTGATTAGTGAATTTTGTCAAAACAGAATATGATTCTACACCATCGCTGCATCAGAATTGCCAATCGAAATAAGAAATAACAAAATTTGTCAATGACTGGATACATAACAAGTATAAAGAGTGGTGGCGAAAGTCACCAGACAAAGACAGGTAAAACAGTTTTTAAAGGAACAAGGGTCCGAATTTACAAAGGACCGGCTAAGGAAAGGCAGGAAGACTTTTTCAAATGATAGATCTGCTAACTGGCCACTGTAAATTAAACAGGTACATACGTGCATGTCATAGGCCTGGCAATACTTGCTATTTACAAATTCTTCCAAGAAGAAGAGGAAATTCATGTTCGTGCGAATCCTCTGATTTGGCAAGAGCAAGGTTTTTACAACTGAGCTGGAAAAATCTAGATTAGAAGAGTCGCTCTAAAAGATGATAGGTTTAATTAGAAAGCAAAATTTCAAGTGCCTTCTAGGATAAAAGGGATCAGAATAAGCTAGCTTATTGAAGCTAGCTAACAAAATGTATAAAGCTTAAATAATTATTTAGTTTCAACAATTTAATTAAAAGCTAAAACGATGCATACGTAAGCGCATTCAAACTTCACATATTACAAACGGAAAATAACGTATGTACTTGTGTGACTTAAACACACCCACCCGGATCCTACGGTACGCCCGGAAGAATTAACCTTTGAAAGAGAAACAGACGAAAAGGTCCGTAATTGCGATCATATCTAATTGTGTGTAAACAATGGAGGTGTACTACCGGTATTTGGTCATAGTTAATTAACTGTGGGACAGGAAGTCGCATTTTAATATGCAATTTTATTGTTCCACACTACTAACCTACTATCGTAAATGGGGAGTGAATTACAATCAGGATTTGTTTTGAATCCTAGAAGGTTAAATACCTCAATATTTCTTTACTTCGTCTGGCATTTCATTAGTCTATGTTTAGTGTAATTAATATAACGTAGTAAAAGCAACTGTAATCTAGCTACTTTATAAAAGCAGAACGAATCCCATACGATGATTATGTAAATAATGCAGTAGCTTATGGATTCTAAAAATTATATGTGACACTAACATCATTTCATGCAATTCCCACACGAAATGTCTCATTGCCATGAAAAAAAATGATTAGCACACAGTCGAATAGATTCATAATTTCATGCTTATGTAGGTTGAATGTAATACAAAACGGAATACAATTAACCGTCTTGCATATTTCATTGAGACAATGAGGAAAACTGAATTAGCTAAGATTGCTCATTGAATCATTAATTATTAATTCAACATAGGTATGTTACATGTTGAATACTTGCAGTAAATCAATAATAACATTTTGGTTTTTGGATAAAAACGTAAAATAAATGTGTTCTTAAATTGTTTTTGAATCTTTATATTCTTTCGTTTCTTTAGCGATACCTTGCAAAATACCACTTATAATTAGCCTCACACTACTGAAGGATTATCTACTCTACATCTTATTTTGATTAACTCCATACATAGTATCGAAAGAATGCCATTGCAGGAGCCTATTGTAGGAAACACCATACCAACAAAAGCAATGAAAGGGGAATACACTAGAACCGAACCTCCAGTGCCAACCAGGAGCATAAATCTACTTTATTCACTACCGATCTCAAGCTTTACCCCCGATCACCCATTACTAGAACAATAAGAGTCTACTAGCGTCAGTGGTTTACTGGCATTTTTTCTCTTAATTGTTTAGGAATTTTTTCTTTCATTTTTCATTGTGTTTTTGTGGAATCTCCAGAAACACTGCAGTCTCTGGGCCTTTTGTATTTAGACTCCCATTTCTTTTAGCCATTAAATTATACTAGCCGTTTCAGTACAAATTAGTGCCCTGTACTAACTTGTACAGGTCTCTGGCTGGTTGATCGAAGTAATCCTTTGCGTTCATTTTTGGCCTGCCTTTTTGCGTCTGGATATTATCACATTCTGTCTGAATGCGAGGCTTCACGCTTCCTGGTAACCGTTCTCTATCATCCCATTGCATAATCTGCAGTTAGTTTCTTCAGTGTTGATCGCAATTTTCTATAGGTGCCCCTCAGTGTCTTGTTAGCGTACCTGTTGCAGTACGAAGATGATTCCTACTGAATGTGAACTGTAATAGTTCTTCAGTCTTCTGTTTTTATGGTCGCTTACTAAAGGTCTTTCTATGAATTTGCTTGATAATATTATTGGAGTGTTCTCTGTGTTTCTTTTTGACTCCTTAGCTACTCTCGTGCTACGCCTTTACACTCCTAAACTAGGTTCTGGGCATATACATGAAGCTGATGATCTCTTTCTTGCTATTTCATACGCTTTTTTATATCCTTCAATTGCCGAATGTCCGGACACCCACAATAAAGTGATTTTACTAGGTACGGCCTGTCAGGTTCTGCTTTCGAATACATTCCCAAACCATTGTTGATCGTATCTGGGATTCAGTATTGCCTCGCTGTCTGGGTAGGCAGACACTCAAATTTGTTCCTAGTGCTATTCCCCTTTCATTACTTTTTCCTAGTATGGTGATTCTTACAATAAACAATGCGCTCCGCCATGGCACTTTTTCGCTTAATTGTTTAGACACTCTTCCATGAATGTTTTATAGTACAGACTATTTACTTTAAACGCTAAAATCGTGTTAATTTATGTATTTTTTTTTGATATGTTATTCAGAGCAGTATAATGACCGGAGCAGACTTAGCAAGCAACTTTATTAAAAAAAAAACTAGTACGGTTCGATCGTACTTCGTTTTGTAGCCGTTTGTGCCACCTTCAGTTTCGTTTGTACCTCAAAGATAAAAAAAAATAGAAAGGCTTAAAAAAAATCAGCAAGCAAGTACAAGATATTCAAAAACGGACAACGCTATTCGAAAGAGCGTTTATACTCGTTTATACCTCCTTTTAAATCGTTTGTACTTCAACAAACCAGAAGTAGAAATATTTGGAAATAAGTAAGTCGCAGAAAGAAATTTCGTTAATTTTTGATATATCGTAAAACTGTCAACACTATGCGAAAGAGCATCGTTTGCACCCGTTTGTACCTCCTTTTAAATCGTTTGTACTTCAACCAAACCGGAAGTGGAAATACTTGACAATAAGTAAGTCGCAGAGAGAAATTTCGTTAATTTTTGATATATCGCAAAACGGCCAATGCTATTCGAAAGAGCATCGTTTGTATCCGTTTGTACCTCTTTTTAAATCGTTTGTACTTTACCAAACCGGAAGTAGAAGACAATTTAAAATATGTCAATGAAAGAAATTTAGCTATTTTTTGAGATATCAAAAAACAGCCAAGGCTATTCGAAAGAGCATCGTTCGTACCTCAAAGGGAACCGGAGTAGAGACATTTGAAAATATGTCCGACAGAGACATTTTACTAATTGTTGAAATATCGCAAAGCTAACGCTATTCGATAGAACATCGTTTGCAACTGTTTGCACCTTTTTTGAAATCGTTTGTACTTCAGCGAAGTCGGAAGTAGTTCCTTTTAATATTTATGTTACATTTTTGTTTGAAACGAACAAGGTTCCCACCCCTATTTTGGACATATAAATGCATTTTTCCAAATTGAATCGGACAACCTAGCAATGTGACCATTATTTATTAATTAACTATGTATTTAATTTTTACTTTGTGAGACCTTTAGGTATATTCTTAAATATATGTATGTTGTTTTTAAACCAACTATATTATATATTTCTACATCTTTGATTACAGATACCGGTTGTAAATATATGCATTTAACAGCAATTATACTTTTCTTATTATCTAATTATTATGGAGATTATGAGGAGAGATATTCAATTGAGTCGTATAGCAGCACATTCAACAAATTGAATCGAATGGCATTGCTGTTGTGCAAAATTTCTCTCTCGGATATATCTTCAAATGTTTCTACTTCCGGTTTGGTTAAAGTATAAACGATTTAAAAACCGGTACAAACGATGCTCTTTCGAATAACCTTGTCCGTTTTTGAATATCTTGTACTATTCTTTTTACCATTAAGGTACAAACGAAACCGCAGGTGGTACAAACGGGTGCAAACGATGCTCTTTCGAATAGCCTTGGCGGTTTTTTGATATCTCAATAGCCAAATTTCTCTCTTTGACATATTTTGAATTGTTTCTACTTCCGGTTTGGTTGAAGTACAAACGATTTAAAAAGAGGTACAAACGGGTACAAACAATGCTCTTTCAAATGACGTTCTCCGTTTTTAAATATTGTACTTGCTTGCTGATTTTTTTTTAACCCTTTCTATTTTTTTAACCTTTGAGGTACAAACGAAACTGAAGGTGGTACAAACGGGTACAAACGGGTACAATCTGTACAAATTGTGCTAGGTTTTTTTTTAATAAAGTTGCTTGCCAAGTTCACAGTTCACAACGGTAGTATAACATGTTTGTAGCACTGTGCTAGCTGCGCAATGAATGAATAACTGCAAAATTTTCGAATTTCTTTGGTTATTGCCTTATGATTCCTAAAATGTGTATTCTATGGAGAAAGTTATAATTACGTAACAATTTAAGGCCAACTGCAGCTTTGTACGTTTAGTCTCAAAGCCATCAAAATTGTGACATTTTCACGTTTTATTATGGACAAGTATTCCTACTACTGTGCTATTTTATGACATTAAGTCCAATATATTTTCCAATATTTTTGGATTTATGGAAACAATGAGAGAACTGTTAGGTCTACGGGCGTTACTATCTATTTAAACTAGCAATACATAAATTTACTACAAATGCATTCCATATGATTCTTCTGGTAGGGTGGGCATTTTTCACGTTATTTGACTGGAAACTTTGATAAAATTTGTCGATTTTGCCTAATCTTCAAAGCGTAGCTGTATATAAGGAACTATTTAAATGGAACGCAAATTATTGCAAATTGAATTTTACTTTAAAAAAGAATAAAACGCTTTCCCTAAGAAACACATCAAATATAGATGGCAAAAACAGAAAAAAAACTGAAATTTTTAGTTTTTCATGAATTACACACGTAATTAGCAGCGGTCTTTTAAACCTGCAAACTTGGGTTTATATTATATATCGTTAATAGTGATCCCAGCAATTTTTGAAATAGAACTGGAGAATTACATAGAAATTATTGCAATTTTAGCGTTGTCTATAATATATGTATAACATACTGACTACCTAGCCTAATAATGTTATTTATTTCACTTTCCTATAACACAGTTAGCAAAATTTATGTTAACTATAAATCGCTATAAATACAAAAAAACAGGTCAATATTATATAGCCATACATCCTACATACCTGCATGATATAATAAGTATACATATCATGGGCATATATAAATATATGGCTTCTAAGATTTCAAACTAGTACTTACAACAACTATACGAGCGCATAAGGTTGTCTATAAATAAGAAGTAAAAGTCGCACATGCTTGCACCTTTATAGAATTAACGTTATCAACAACCATAGCGCCGTCAAGGTTGCGTGGGGAACTAGATGGATGAGAGAATGAACAAAGTTGGTCATATCATCTTAAAAATTACGAAACTATACGCTGCTTATTTTATACTGTAGTGCTAGCTGTATTATATCGAATGAATATTGCGAAAACCTCATTGTTTTCAAATGGTTTTTACATATTCTGTGAGAGAGAGAGAGAGAGAGAACTCAGAAAGAGAGGGTTTGAACAGAATGTAGTTTTCACGATTAATTTTTTTGTTCAAAACTTTATTTTCTGATGATTTCCGGTATTTCTGAATTAATTTGAGAGAAATCGTCCAACGATATCTTAATTTCTTTTACACATCTGCTAATATTTCAGAACCCACGAGATAAAAAAAAATAAACAAATGATGAAACCGCAACATTTTCTTTTTAGATGTAAATGCAAGTGACGCGTTTACAGTGCTGAATTAAAAGCCTAAAAAATGTTAAATTATTGCGATTAATCTTAATAGTCATACATGTTTAACGATAATTGGTTGAATTAGCATGGAATGTTATTAATCACAAAAAGCAATTGTTACAATACTTTCGTATCATATGATTGATTTTTGAAGTGTTGATAGTTTAATTTCTCATATAATTTGTACCAGAATGTTACTGCTGTGGGACTTATTATTTACATACACTTATATCAGCGTATATCAGTTGAATGTTTGAAAATTCAAAATAAACAGAATTCATACATACAAATGAATTCTTTTACGAAGCATTCAGAGGCAGAAGGTTTCGAATATATATCAATATGAAATATAGAAACATTTGTATATACCCCATAAGCAACAAATGTGTTAATAGTAATTTAACAACGCCATCTGTTATAGGGTAGGAGCTAATATGAACTTAGAATATTAACGATATTTCTAGGTAACGCTAGTTTATACCCTTAAAGTATTTAAAAGCCATTATCATTAATTAATTAAGGGCAGATTTGTTTTATAAGAATTATGTTGCATTAGTCAATACGACATTTATAAAATGCGAAAACTGGCACCTGGCTCTGACCCCACTTATAAAAAAAAATCTCCAGAAGTAATTAAAAAGTAACAAGCACTTCTTAAACACGAACACAGAGAAACAACTTCAAATCGCACGCCCTAATTAAAAATAAGTGTATTCGAATATTTCCTATTTATTTTCAACGAATTCCTAGAAGGTTGATCGCATTTCAAACACTTGAATCTTCGTGTAGTTTTGATTGTTCTTTAAAATGGAATTTACATAAAGTGAGCTGAACAATGCACGCGTGTGCGTTATTGTGGCATGCGTTTACGACTAACATAGGTAGGTAACCATAAATCAAGACAGATTGCCAAACCACTTTCATCATCAAAGTAATGCATTAAATGTAGCTAAATATAACTGCACGCGACCAAGTTCTCCATTTGCGTATCTAAACTACTGACAACAATGCCACAAAGAATCTACCGATAACGGCCAAATATTTAGTACGTGTGGTAAGGACGTGATGCAGTATCCATTGTAAAACAGTTTGCTTTCAATCGATTTCTAACAACATATTTAAACTCCTGTCAAATGTCATTGGACAATACTCAGCCTATTAAATAACGATAAAATAATGCCAATGGAACTATCATCTGCTGTTATTCGATTGGCCTTTCTGTCCTTTAAAAAAATTAACTTTATTATTATAATTTTATTAACTTTATTTATGTGATATCTAGTACAGACCTATTTCATGATTCTATAATTATTTTATCGTTTATTCTTAAACCCAAATAACTTTTGTTTATGTATGTAATGGTATTTGAGAACCGGATAGTGGATTCGGATTCGACAGCCGGTAGTGGATGCGGATCTCAGGACCGGATAGTGGGTTCGGATCCGAGAACCGGCTAGTAAATTCAGACAGTAGATATAGATCCAGATTCTAGTATCCGGGTACCGGATAATTTTTGATCTGGATCATAATTTTATCGGAAATCAACAGCACTAGTAAAGTGTTAGAGATTCGCATCCCTCATTCAATGTGTTCAAATAACGTTGTTTAACATGCTAAAATTTTGAAACAAATCGGTTTGCGAATCTTTGAGAAAATGTTCCTTTTCTGTTGGCGATAATCCCTATGATTTTCCATTGAATCCAAATTATGTAGTGATCCCCTTAAAACACTGAAAACCTCAAAAAAACCTCAATTCACCAATACCCATACAATCGCTTTACATTTGAGATTGTTTTAAGAAGATGCAATATCTCTGCTGAAAAGTCGTAAGATTCTTTTACTACAATATAAGAAACAATAAATTAATATTCTTCCAAGAAGATTGAAAAAAAATGAGAAAAGATCTATGTCTATAAAAAGTCTTCTTCCTCAATTTTTGATATGCTATTGAAAATAATCAAATTCAGATTATGAAAACTGGGATCGTTCAAAAGCATTGATTACTGAGGAAGAAGAATATAAAGTTGACCTTATTTCACAGTGCAGTCGCAGCAATACTGTTAATTTTTAATAATTATTTTGGAATGCAATAGAAAACTGCTCTGAATAAAATTATACCAATTTTTAGGTTAGTTCTTTCCAAGTTATTGAAGAAGAAAAACGACCCACCGAGAGGGCGTCTTCAAGATTTGCTGAATCGCTTAAAAACAAATATTCAAACTTTATCATCTTTTCAAACTGCTTACCAAATAAAGACCTGTACATATTATTCAAGTTTTTGTATGGACATGATGATATTGGAGTGAATAATGGTATTCACTCCAATATCACCTAAGAATTTATTTATTGTTTAAATAACAAAATATAAAACTTTTACAAATTAATTGCTATAGATTGCACTAAGATATTATTACTTGCAGATTATTTAACAATCCGTTAGATGGCTGACTTCGCATATAAATAATCGAAGTCAGCTACAGTTGCAGCAAATTAATTATTTGTCTAACGTTGGCATACATATACTTTTTTCTATAAAATTATAAACGTCAAACGTTTACTTCTAACGCTATTAGTAAGTAAATAAGCAACATAACTGTTAAGTTAAAGCAATACTCTGCTTTAGAAAAAGCCGCCATTTTACGATTAGGTTGCATTTAAAATGGAAAGTGATTTATCATATGAAGATGATGATTATGGTCTACAATACTCCGAAGATAGTGCCTCCGAGCCTGACGTCGATCTAGAAAATCAATACTATCACAGCAAAATAATAAAAGAGGAAAATCCTAAAGCAGCCCTGACTGCATTTCAGAAGGTAATTGATTTACAAGGAGAAAATAAAGGCGAATGGGGTTTCAAGGCTTTGAAACAGATGGTTAAAATCAATTTTAAACTTAAAAATTACGACGAGATGCTGAATAAATATCGCGAAATGCTTGATTATCTGAAATCGACCGTTACAAAAAGAATCACGGTGAAAAATCTATAAATTCAGTTTTAGACTTCACGTCAACTTCGAAGAATATAGATTTATTACAGGATTTTTACGAAACTACATTGGAGATGTTGAAAGACTCTAATAACGAACGCCTTTGGTTTAAAACTAACACGAAGCTGGGGAAAATTTATTTGGAAAGAGGGGAGTACCAGAAAACCATAAATATTCTTAAACAATTGAAAAAATCCTGTATGACCGATGATGGGGAGGAGAATATGCAGAAAGGTACCCAGCTGTTAGAAATATATGCCTTAGAAATCCAGATATTTTCTGCTCAAAAAAACAATAAACAACTTAAGAAATTATATGAACGTGCTCTACGAGTACCTTCGGCCATACCTCACCCGCTTATAATGAGTATAATAAGAGAATGCGGTGGAAAAATGCATTTACGGTCTGGTGATTATGAAAAAGCTTATACGGACTTCTTTCTCGCTTTCAAGAACTACGACGAATCTGGTAACCCAAGGCGGATTACCTGCCTCAAGTATCTCATCCTCACGAGTATGCTGATGAAATCAACAATTAATCCAATAGACTCACAAGAGGCCAAGCCGTACATTAATGATCCCGAAATAGTCGCCATGAACAACTTGATCACGGCTTACCAAAGAAATGACAAGAAATCGTTCGAGAAGATATTTTCTGAGAACAAAGAGTGCCTGGTGAACGATCCCTTTATACGCGATCATATTGAGGGATTACTTCAAATCGTACGCACACAAGTATTACTGAACCTAATAAAACCTTATAAGATCGTTAGAATGTCGTTTATCGCAAAGGAATTGAATATATCTCAAGATGAGGCGGAAAATTTAGTTGTTATGTGCATCCTGAACGAAATGATTGACGGCAGGATAGATCAAGTGAATCAGATATTAGTGAGACAAGTAGACAATGTTGCCGGAAAAATTTTTAATTATAAAGCAGCCGATAAAATAGTAACGTGTATTAGTAAAATCATTAATTGTGTTACATCAGAATTTATAGCCTAACAAATTGCTGTTAATCTTCGACTCTAGGACGTTCTGAATAAACTTGAAAAAAATATATTTCTGTTTCTTTGCCGATATCCCAAATAAATAATTTTTGAAATATGTAAGTAGATATACTCTATTAATGAATTTACTAATTTCAAAATGATGAACTATTTCTTATATCTGTAAGAAATTATGTTAGCAATTAAATGTATGTTATAAGTCACGCAAAAATAACTAACTCTATTATGAAGTCGTTTAGTTTTAATAGTACCTAATATTTCCCCTTATGAAAACACTTTTGTAGTTAATGCGTGGGTGAAAAGTAGCTCAACGTAAACCAAATATCGTAACGTTCAGGTAGGTATACGGTATCTATAAACTACTTATAAAATTCATGTTAACGAAATAAGAAAGCGAAAATGTTCTATAAGCGATTATGCCGCAATTATCGCATGAATAAATAATCTATTTGGTATAGGATATCCTTAAATCATTGCAATACAACTCTAGTTGGTGGCCGTGAACCTTCGCGATGGTTCCACAAACCGGTCAAAATTTTAAGTTAACGGAAAAGTTTGGGAGAATTAAAAATGTTCAAAAACGGGCGCAATCTTAGAAAGTGATAAGATTCGCTGAATTCGGCAGCGATGTTTTAGGGGAAGTCCATAAAAATTTTCGTAAAAAAAATAAAACATTAATGTTAATGATAAAAATCGATCATACCTGATTAATCCAGTGTATAGTTTAAAATTGATATGTTTAAGGATTGCACTAATGCACTCACTGAAGGGAAAAAAACACAACTTTATTGACCTAGTGTAGACGTTAGTACAGGTGAACCGAATGCATCGTTCTTGAGTGTAGCTGTTACCTGTTCGGAATTAACTATACCACTGACTTACTAACAGCACAGTCAAGTGTTCACATTACGGCAGGTGAACTAACAGAGTCCATGAATATTAACAAACTTTAAATCACAACTTATCCGATAATTTTCCACGCAAATTCGTAAATCTGATGATGGTGCATTGTTAAATTTAGTTAAATAAATGTGATTAAGAACAAATTAATTATTAATTATATGAAATCGACGCACAATATATGTAGTTTTAAAATAATATACACACAATTTAAAGCAAATTTAATTTGATGTTCTATTTGAAGAAATTATAATCAAAAATTTCCTTTTTCTACTAGTAGTTAACCTTTATAATATTTTTCGTTGTTTTCCTGCCACATAAATAAACTGTAAATATGTGTATTTAGAAAGAGAAAATATTTATATAATAATTATTATAGAAACGGTTTCTGGAATTAAATTTAAATATTTTAGGAAATGTATAGTTGTGCCATCTGTTAACGTATTTTAGAGCCAGTTATTATAGTATCCTATAACACATGCAACATAATAGTTTTCTATAACTTCTTTTCTAGAAACTTAATAAGCAAGCTACAAACATATACAAACACTATGCAACTATGGGAAAAAAATATATTTATCATCATTTAACTCTTCTAAAAATAATAATAATAATAAAGTGCGGTTTAGATGTTAATATCAGATTATTAAATAGAATGGTTTCAGATACTTGTATAGGCAACCCATTATACGCTATGTTGCTATAAGCAAAAGTTAAAAATTATATCTCAAGTTGAAATATAATGCCACATTACAAGTAATAATAAAATAAAATGTGAATGGATATATTTTATAATTATATAATAATTACTCTTAAAATTAAACTGTTACTCTTCGTGTGTGAAGCCTAATGCTTCGTTTGCCTCACATTCAAGGTCCTTATTAAAAGTTCCACTAAAATAGGGGCATAACATTCCAACAACTTTTTTGTAAATAGACAAAATTAATATTATGCTAAAGTAACTTTCAAAAGTGCACCAACTGATGTTCATTTATCCTTCCAAAATCTATTATTTTATGTTAATTAAAGAAGAAGCATTAACAAATACTTTTTCCGTTATTTATGTATGTGCATGTAAAGAAATTTCCTTGAAAAATTCTAGGTCAAAATTACTTCGTATATCTTATAGTATTATTGTAGAATTTGGTTTGGTATACAATAACGTTTGGTTGAAATTTAGAATTTTATAATCAATATATAAAATTGATGACAAAAAATATGCGTTTTTAAAAATACGTAACAGTACCAAATATTATTATGGGTACATCACGTTACAACAACAATTTGATGACAAGAATAATAACTTTGTTAAAAAAGTAATTTAAGGATTTATGGAGAATTCGGTAGTAAGTTGCCAGGGACCCTATTCTTGAGTCGTGAGAACACAAACTTCGCACGACTTTCGTAGGAACAGAGGGCGTGGTTGTGACTTGGTTCTCTCAACTTTAGAAAAGCCGTATTCTTGAAATTTACTATGAATTTACTCATGTTCACATCTACTGAAAGTTGAGAGAGCGTACTTCGCTTGGTCCGGAGTAGGCGAAAGCGAAGATTTCAAGAGAAATGAATACACGCGAAGTGGGCGATAGAAGCTAACGTTGCTCACATTGTTATTATTATTGATTCCATCTTTGCTTTTCATATAGTTAGGTTATTGTTGGGACGGCGTATATTTAGTGAATATAAGAAATTTTATATTGATCACCGTTCGTTTTATCATGATTTCTCAAATATGGACGTGAGGAATTGTTAGAGAATTAATCAAGTCAACCTTGATTTGGTGGGACTAAGTTACAAGCCCTAGAGTTCCATGGGTGAGAACGGTTCTTAGACAAAATGCATTCGTATGCCAGGCGCACAATTTGTCAAAATTTTTGTTTAACAAAACAACTGACTCGGGTACTAATAGAACTGATCTGTTCATTTATGTATTACCATCGGGGTATCTGCTTTGTCAATAGAAACTAAGGTATGTTACCACTTATGCAATTTAATGATGTTAAGTTTTTAATATATATTTTATTATAGTTTGTTTGCTTTACATTTATGGCCACAGAACTTTCAAGAAGGAATTGGAAAGCGTAGTACTGCTGGTGTTAGCCAAATCATATCTACGATCCTGTCATCAATTGCGTTCAGTATAATGTTTGAAGATTCAGCTCCGCTTGTTTCAACTGGATGCTGTTTTAGCTGAGCAGCTTTTGCCTTCATGTTTTTCTTCGTATCCTCATTCTATGTAACATTCTTTGTAAATTATAAAATAACACAAATATTACATTTTATGTTACTTTACGCCCATGGCACCCAGTCTTTTATTATAGCCCTTCTGGCATAGAATAAATTGCAATAATTAAAAAAAATCTGGCAATTGATGGTTTTCGTAAATGTAAAATCTCTTGTGAATTGCCCGCTTTGCAAATTTGGGTTTTGTTGCATAAACTCAACTAGGGCTTCCTTTTGAGTATTCTTTACTGCACCACTTGGTGGTTTGGACATTTTGCCTGATTTTGTTTAATAATTAGATTGTTATAGATTGATATGTAATATCACATAATATATTCACCACTGCAAATTTGACAAATAAATGTGCAATCCATCGTGTGTTATTAAAGAATTCTGTTCTGTGAGGATCTAGACCTTGTTTGATTTCTTTTTCCTTATATTAACAACTCCAACAGAGTCAAATATGGATTTTATGAAATTTGCAATCGTTTTGTAGGAGCGGGAAATTTCATATTGAGTAAATGTAGGCAAATGTCTTTAGAAACAACAGTACAAAATATATGGCAACACCGATAACGCGGATCGTGTAGGAAAAGTATAGGATCGCGTTATCACTTAGTGTCAAGAATACGGGTTAGCGCCACCGGAGAAGTGACCGTAGATTGATCGTCTTCTCCTACACGAACACCTCACTTCTCTCGAGTTCGAGAATAGGGCCCCAGACGTCCTGGTGCCGTTTATTTGTGTAGCAGATCCGACATCGACCTGTCGTATTGGTCCTTGACCCTTGTTTTGTTCTAAATTTTATTTTATACTCAGTACCTAATTATTGCATATTTATGAAATAATTAAATAAATTCTTAAAATATGATCACGTAATAATAACTCTGAGACGCGAAAAATGAAAAGAATCAAATAATTAACCGCAAAAGAAGTTAATTTTAACAAATAAAGGCTAGTTAAAAATTAGTACATTAATATATTATTAAATCAAAAATATTTGGAAATTTACAATAGTTATAATTTTGTCGTTTATTTAAATGCTTGCAGCGTAATTTGTATTTGTCTGGGGAAAATCTCTAACAGTTACGATGACGTGTTCAGCAGATTCTGCGCATTTGAACTATAAAATTTTTAGTATACCCTCTGATTGGCAGTGGCCGTAGTGCCTGGCTGCCATGTTTTATTAATTGCGGGGTGTGTTTGAGAAATTAAGAACTGCAACACCTACCCCACAAGAAGGTAAATGAATATCAGTGTTGGTTTATTTATGTGTGACGTAGTTAAAGTATATTTATATTGGTGGACTATCTGGTGAAAAAGTGGTATCTGTTGTGCAATGCAATGGCGTAGTAGTTTTTGTAAAACAATGATTTAAACCTTTGTAAAACTTTGTTATGTTATCCACGTTTTCTGTAAGAAGGCGATCACAATGAAGTTTAAAATTATCAAACAAAACATCTTATTTGCCGATTGTAATATTTAAAAATGTCTGTGTTGTATTAGAAAACGATTGACTTGTCGCCCTTCCACTATGTTGACAGCTTGAGTTCCCACCAAAATTCTCCGAACTTGTTATCGAATCTTTCATATATTGTCAAACTCAAATCAACCATATCAATGCTTTCGCATGTGGTGATTTATCATAAAAGTATATTATCAAAATGCATGTTATATATTAAATGACGTCAAGTTTTTGCTTAGTTGTCACATGTTATAGTCATGCTCACTTAAGTTCTACGCCCTATATCAATTTTAAAGTACTTACTAAGTCACGTTTTAACCAATTGTTAAAATAACTGTTTTCTTATTTGCCAATCTTTTTTAATTGCTAAATAAATGTAAATATTGTGGCAAGGTCAAAACTACTTCGGAATTTTCAGTATTAAAAGTGGCGGGAAAACTATTCCTTCACAACAAACTTTATAGAAATTTTTAAGTATACTTTCAAGGTCGCTTTAGGTTTTGGGTTCGAAGATTTAACAACACATACATTACGCTGACTATTCAATTTTTTTTTGCTAATATTTATCTGAGAATGAATTAGTAAATTTAGGAGATAAGCAATTCAGATTAATTTTGAACATTAAACTTATTAAAGTATTCCTTAAAAGTGCATGAATAGTGTAAAAGATTTCATTTATGTAACTTATTTTTTAAATAAACAATGATAAATTACTTTAAACAAACTGAAATTAGGTAGAGCAAAACCATGTATTGCATGTACCTACTTAAACTAAAATTAATCAATTATGACCATTAGTTATCATTGCAAACATAGCCATTGTATTCACATTAGTCACCATTATTTAGACTGATAAAGATAATGTACAGCATATTTATCATGAACAGTTTATTTGTAGGTCTACAATGGGGGTCTACAAAATTTCAATGAAGTATAGTGCGATTTAAGTTGTTTCTTCAAAATATATTTTTATTTTTAAATATGCATTCAACTACTTATGTTGTATCATAACAATGAAAGAGGCAAATCGGAAAGTAGTTGATTGCAACTCCACTATACTTTTTATAAACAAGCAAGTGAAGACCTCGCATGAAAAAAAGAAGTCCTTCATGGCATTTCGTCATTTTCACAACTTGAACTAAGGTAAGATGTGTGTGAATATATTTTCAATCTTATCCATATTACAACAAAAACTATTCATTACTATAGAGTATTATGAAGTATCCGCAACTCGTTTCCATGCCCACGGCAGTCTCCGATTGGCTTGAAGAGCAGCTCGAAGCACGCGGTATTGATGCTGTAGTCTACACAAGATATGTTCTGAGTTTGCTGTATAGGGATCCGATAGATGTAATTTGCCCTGATCAAGATCTGCATTTCACTCAACCTGACAAGGTACTTCACTCATTAGATAATAAAGTAGTTATGACTATGTAGATATTTCTACATCACCCACAAAATAGCGTTTATGCAATAATTTTAATCCATTCTGTTGGTGTTATGAAATCTAATAATGTTCATTCAATTGTACAGCCTTTATTAGTAGGAAATATCAAATGGGGGGATCCCCTAAATGGTGCTAAGTGCAATAATAAAAAATTATATAACTGCTATTACTAGGAAATATTAATGGGGCGTCCCCAAATTGTATGTGGGGGAATCCCCTCAGTTATAAGTAGAGTAACTTTAACAATACTTTCCATTACCTCTATTAGTAAATATTTGATGGAGCTCCCTAAAGCCATCCCAGTGTTCGTACATTTCGCATATCTCTTGATCGGCAATTTTTGGCGCTAACACGTGTCCGTTTTGATAAATGCCCTTTACATTTTTAGATCGCAAACACGAAGTTATGAATCTACTTATTTTTTTTTTTTAATAAATGGAAATAGCACACAAATGTACCAATATAACTACAAATTTCTTTTAATTAAAGCAAAAAAAATGATAGTAATATACCAAACATTAATATGCGTACGTCTGTAAAAATACTTGTAATTTTGCTCATTAGGTTTAGAATCAAAATCATTCATTCCATAAACCGAAAAAAGTGAGAGAGAGATATAAATTCAATCTAAGTAGTTTTCTAAAAAAGAAACCTTTTCCTTCTAAAAAAGAAATTTTCCTTTTATGTACGAACACTGGTTCCCTAAATTGTATTTGTGGAATTCACAGAAATATCTAAACATTAACAAAACAATTAATTCTGGAATACTGCTGCAGTATCATATGGCTATTGATTCTAAAATTCTATTTCTATGCACTGCTTTAATCACTTAAAATGCTTTGGTGATTTACATCAATATTACATTTTTAACTATCAGCATTGAATTTCCGCTTTATCGTTACAAGATCTTAAAAAATAGCTTACGGGTGGTGTTCGGATTAAACATAATCCGTAATGTGCCGAGTAGAGAGAGAATATGAGTCAATTGTATCGTGATGATTTGTTTAGTCATTAGTTGAGTCCGGATTATATGCAAAGTGCATATATTTTATTTTTGGCATATCTTTAATTATAGTCTATATGTAGACGTATTACACTAATTGAAGTTAGTTAGCGCTAATTAGTAATTGCATATATTGCATATTTAAGCTTTTTTCTTATCCTTTCTATTAGTAAAAAATTCCTAGTAATTCCTAATGTAGATCGACAACCGACAATTCTCAGAATGATAAATCTTTTACATTGATTTCTCTAATACTTTTTTCCAAGAACTGCACGTGTTTAATTTCGCCTAGCAGAAGGGATGTGGTAAATACGTTTTATTATTATTATTAATTCCCAAATAAACTATTCATTCATTGAATATCTTTGAGCGAAACGGCATATAATTGTGTTACGTTTTTAAATACTGTGCGTACATACAATGAGTATAGCGAATCAAATTTCTTTATGGATTAAGCCATATCCTGAACTGGTAAAGAATGGCGACAAAATATTTTGTCGAGCCTGCAGTAAAATGGTAAGTTTAATTTTACTAAAAGCTTTACAATTGTTTTTAAATTCTTTAACTTATGACAATTGTTGTTGTAGGTGTCTTCTGAGAGAAAATACCTGATTGGTCAACACGCTAAAACTCCATCACATATTGGAAAATGTGAAAAACTAAAACGATCCGCATGTGTGCAGCAATCTATATGTCATTCTCTAGCATCAACTTCACGAAACTCAGAACAAGAAGAATATAATACGGATCTGTGTAACGCATTAATTTCGGCTAACATACCATTAGCAAGATTAAACAATGTTAATTTGAAATCATTTCTGCAAAAATATTGCAATCATAATGCACCTGATGAAAGTGCCTTTCGAAAAAAATTATATCACATCTTGTTACCAGCAAACAATAGCAGAAATTCAACAATTGGTAGGGAATAATTTTATTTATATCATGGTAGATGAAAGTAAGTGGATAAGTGTGGCCGTTATATTGCCCATTTGTTAATAGGAATTCTTCATGAAGATATTGTAGGTAAATCATATTTAATTTATTGTAAAGAACTTCAAAAAACAAATAATGTGACAATTGCCCAATTCGTTCAAGAAAGTTTATCAAATTTCTTTTTACCTGGAGGTATACTTTGTGAAAAAAATTTTACTAATGTTGTCCGACGCTGCACCATACGTGATAAAAGCCGCGCAAAATTTAAAAAAAAAATTATAGTAACATTATTCATACCACTTGTTTAGCTCATGGGTTCAATCGTGTAGCCGAAGACATTAGGAATCAATTCCCTTTGAATAATGATTTAATTAACAATCTCAAAAGAGTATTTTTAAAAGCACCTTTACAAATCCAATTTTATAAGGAGGGACTTCCCGGTGTTAAGTTGCCTCCTGAACCTATTATTACGATATGGGGTACATGGTTAGAGGCTGCATTTTTTTCGCGATAATTTTGAAGGAATAAAAATGTAATTCTTAAATCACTGCTGACTGCATTGCTCTAGAAAACTGTAAAAAGATTAGTAACATCAACAGAATTGCTACAAAACCTTTTGTATATTAAGTCAAATTATAGCTTTGTTTCAAGTTGCATTCGTAAACTAGAAACGCAAGAGATGTCGTTCTCGGAATCAGTCGAAATAGTAAACGAATTTGATATGCTATGTAAGACGGTTAAGGGTACATAGGTAATTCTATATACGATAAATTTAAAAAAGTCATCAATAAAAATGCGAGGTTTTTGAAATTGAAGAAAGTTAAGAAAATTTTAGAAGGTGAAACAGTAAACGATCTCGACTTTAATTTTAGTTTAGAATGTATTGGAAAGTAAAAAAATTCACCAATTACATCTGTGGATGTTGAAAGAAGCTTTTCTATTTCGGAACATATGTATTCTGATAGAAGATAAAACTTTCTACACAATTTTAAAAAACATTTAATTAGATATAAATTGTTTTAGAAATATGTTGTGAAAAAATTTTGCGCAATAAAGTTAATGTTTAAATTTCTGCTCTTATTTATTTTATGTAAAAATTTTGCATATTTAGCAATTTTTTTGCATATATGCCCCAGGTTTATGCATATTTTCTCAAAAATCGATGCATATACTCCAGTTTTTCTTTGCATATAATCCGGTCTCTAGTCATTAGTAAAGACTAGTGATTAGCTGAAACACTGCTGGAAGAATTATGAACCAGAAAATAATATATATGTTTGCCCAATTTAACGGTTTCTTTTCTCATTATTTATCAACATTAATTAGGATACAGATTACGTTATACATCATTAGAGTAATTTTCAATTACTGGCCCTTTCTATTTGTAACATCTATTATATAAAATTTGTTTTAAGTTTGTTTAAAAGTTTTCGTCCTTTTTAACAAAGACGCATATTTCGAAGTAAAACAAAATTTATATCTCGACGTAGTCTCCCTGCATTTCGACACATTTGGTTTGTCTAAGCCTGAAAAATACTGGTTTACGGCGGCTTCCACCTCAACATTTGACGCATATTTTTTTCCCCTGGCAATTCTTTTTTCGAATTAGGAAGCAGAAAAAAGTCGCTGGGAGTTAGACCTGGCGAATATAGTTGGGGCAGAAGCAATTCAGAGTTCAATTCGTTTAATTTTGACATTGCGACAATGCGCGTGTAAACCCGAGTATTATTCTGGTGAAACAGAATTTTTTTCTTAACCAAACGCCGACGTTTCTTCTTAATTGTGACCTTCAATTTATTTACGAATGCAACGTAGTACTGCCCGTTGATTATTGTAGCCTTTGCAAGATAATCGATTAAAATTATACCACGGCTATCCCGAAATACTATCGCCATCACTTTTCTTGCAGAGAGGTTTCCTAGGTTGCACCCGGTTATCAATCGCCGCAAAAATTCTTCTAGATTCTTCTGATTGATACAGGCTAAGACACCCGCGTTCGTTCATACGCGCTTTTGTTCGAAGGTCAACCAGCGCGCGGATATTTTCTCATATCTATAAAATCTTCTGCACCCGTTCAGATGATATCCCACAAGCCCTATATCCATAACAGTCAATCGACGATCTTCCATCATAGTTTGCTGCACTAAATCGACCATTTCGTCAGTTGTAGCGGCTTTTGGGCGCCCGGAACGTTCCTCGTCAAAAATGCTTCTACGACCATGTTTGTACTCTGCCACCCAATGTTTAACCGTTGTAAATGAAAGGGAGGCTTCACCGTATACCGAGTCGAACTCATCTATTATTTCTTCCCTTTCAAATGAAGAAATTTTATCACTACGCGATACCCAAAATTCTCCATTGTTGACAAACAATGTGAATTGACAAATTTAAAAGAGTATCATACACCAAACTATGTCGATGCCATTTATTGGAAGGCGAAAGAAACTTTTTCTACAATTACTTTATATCCATAAAGACGAGAAAAAAAAACGTTGTCAAATATCATTCGCAAAGTGAACCCCAAATGAGAAGTACATATGTCGTCATCGTAATATTGACGTAAAATAGAGGAACTAAAGTCATTAATGGTGGTGAGGGTGATTTTTTGTACGATAGAAATTACATTAAATACTTCTGTCAAAGTGATAGGAACACCCCTAAAGCTAGTATAATAGACTCTTCCGACGATTCCAGCGCTCAAAACGCATATGACGACATATGTACTTCTCATTTTGGGTTCACTTATACTAAATTTTATTTTCTGGTAAATTTTTGTAAATCATACATAGGAGGATAAGCTAGGTTTGTTTTCCAAGTTGTTTATAAAAAATAAATTACTTTTACATTAATTTTGCCGCTACAATTTCTGAAGCAAATGATTTTATTTCATTTACATTTATGACTCCAAATTATTTTTTATTTATATGGATTGCATCTTTTATTTTGTATAGATATATCCATATCATTCAATTACACAGTATCATTTGCCTCCGTGTTATTCATAGATTGCGCGTGGATGCGTTTGTTTTCCAGAAAAACGCCTAACTTGTAAAAACAACTTAAATAAAGTAGTTATACTGCTGCTATTTTGGCGCAAAAGAAGTATCCTGACACTCCCTTAAATTCTAGTTGGCATACTAACATTTCATAATTTTTGATTACTAATGTTAAATAACCTACACAAACTGCAGATGCTTACTTCTTCCTTATTGTATTATTAGGTTTAAGATATACAGGATGTGTATAAATTGTCGAAAGAATTATGTATAGTTATGTTCTTTGTATATTTCTTCATCGAAAATCTTAATAATCTCCTAATGTTGGTTGTACTTTGTCACATATGTTCGCAGGACTGATTTTTTTTTTTTTTTTTAAGAAACCTACATGTGGCACCATTGTTGCATTTGACTTAAGTTTGTACTGATTTACGTGGTATTTGAGCGTGCACAGAAAACCATTGGATGAAGTTTTTTTTATTCTTAATTTTATTTTACTGTAATAAATGGTAAAAAATGCTTTTCATTTCAATACAGGAATTGTAATTATTAAAACATTACGTGTTATGATCTTGAATGTTAAAATTGATAGCCTTGACTGGTTGGTTTCAATACGTTGGTACACCCTTTTTAATCGCTTGCTCCAGTATTTTTGGCGTAATTTCCAACATTGATGCGTTTATTCGTTCCCTCACTTTGTCGACATTTAAGAGAGGCTTGGCATATAGGTATTTTTTTTTTTTTAATTAAACCCCAAACAAACAAGTCTAATGGATTAAGATTGGATGACCTATTGGCCCACCATAACCAATCTATCTTTTTGAAAAATGTTTATTCAGCTCTGACATTAAGAGCATAGCGAACGGAGCTTAATCGTGCATGTACAACATATTACATTGCACGCTCAATGGCATATTATCTATAACTTCTCCCAAAACGCAGAAGTATTCAGCAACATGTAGACCATCGCTGGGCAAAGTGGCTCATACGAACCACTTGTTTACATTTCCCACCTAACTACCCCTCAAACTACGTAAGACTACGCAGGCGTTTTTGTGAGTTTATGGAGGAGAATATAACATACGTTCGAAAGGTAAATTGATCGAATAACTATATGATTTATTATGCCTATCCAAACGCTAACAGAATGCCTTCTTTGGTGACTATACTCACGAAAGTGGTGCGGATTTTCCTCTACCAAATAGTGAAAGACGTGAATATTAAAAATTCTGGCTCTATTGAATATGCATTCATCACTCGAAAGAATATAACTGAGAGAACCGTCATCATCATGAATTCTATTTAAAATCGTGTTGCAGAAATACAGTCCGACAAGATTATCGTTTTCATAAAGAGGTTGAACGAGGTTGAGGCAACGTGATATGGATGCAGAATGTTTTGCTTTGAAATTGAATAACAGTTTTGTAACTTGGCATATTCATTGACACAGCTAACTGTCTGATGATAATTGAGGGATCCCAGTTTACTACGTTTATAACCAGCCCTTCTACTTGCACAGTGCGTCTTTGGATTGGTCTTCCAGCACTTGGCTTGATATAAACGAACCCGTTTCCCAAAGACCGTGGTTCAACCTTCGAAAGATATTTGCTGTAGCATATCTCCGGTTTGGGTAGCGAATTCGATATTCTCGTATTGCGTCGTCTCCATTTCTATTACATGCATCATATATCATATGCTGGATGCATCAAAGCATCATACTCGATGAATGAAAAATCTATGTTAAACGATGAAGTGAATGTTAAAAACGAGATTAGGATGCGAAAGGATATTATTTACGGGAAACTTTAGAACACTACGTTACTTCACCTTCCTGCTTCTTTTAGCGAGAAGAGTTTGGTATAGTTGGGTATCAACTGAATATTGAAACTTGCGAGACTTGATATAAACACAGGATTTAGATAGATTTTTCAATTAAGATAAACAGCTAAGAATTTAAAAACGGTCCCCACGTGCAGGTCTTTTGCAAATATCTACACATCCTGTATATTGCTTACTTATGAACAGATTTCTGCAGTTATATTAGCACTTTTACAGCGAAATTAAACTAAATTGGATTATTAAATCAGTTCCAGGGTTGAAGTGGTAAGGTAGTTGGTTATGTATATATTCAAATTGGGGTTATCATAAGTAAATTTTCATCGCAATTTGGTTTTGATATTGAGTTTTTAAAACTGCATACCTATTATCTGTAGTACTAATATTAGCTTCTTCAAATGTCAATAAAATAGCAGCTATCTTTGTTATATCACTAATCAGTTTTTCGTATGATTACTTTGCCTACTTTTCTAATATGAATTGTAATGCATGTAGGAAGTGAGACGTTCTGGTGCAGGCCGCAAACGTCTTCGTCGCTCTTCTGGGTGGTGGGGACATAATTTGGCTGATGCCGATAGGCTGAAACGTTCAGCTGCAGTGGAATGCCTTATGTCTGCATCTGACCAGGTATATTAACAGTACTTCTTATGTTACTAACCATTTTTTAAACCCAAAAAAGAAAATGTAAACTTTTCAACTAGAAATCTGTAAATATAAGTTTTGTGTGTTTTTATTTTCAGAAATGCGGTATTGAATCATTGGTAGATGAACTTTGCGAGAAATTAAAAGAAATCAATAGCAATCAAAGCGTTAACGGCAAGGAAATACTACCAGAGAAGAAACGGGCCATATCTCCTCAAGACCCAGCTAAACGTTATTACGCCGCTTTCCCACCATTATCACGCAACTCGTCCTCCAATTCACCCAGTCTGATTAATTTGATCCCGAAGTGGTTCGGATCGCCGAAAAAAAGAACCCCTAGGAAGCAAAATCGGTCGGCTAGCTACGAGGAGAAGCTGCACTGCAAAGTTGAACTGGACAACATGAAAGCAAGGAGCACCGGTAAACAGCGTTATAATTATTTTACTCGTAACAAAAAGGATTTGGGATATTGTCGGAACGTCAGCAAGTCTATGGATAAAACGGAGGGCATAAATAACTGGGGCCATTTATATTTATTTAATAACGCGAAAAATAAATGTACAAATACTAGCTGGTCCCAGCCGAAAGATATTATCGATTTCGTCAACGAGGAGAACCACGCGGAAAACCAGGATCCTTGGAAGACGCTAGACGATAGCCTAAACATGTATGATGATCTGCCTGTAGACATACGAGGACTATTGACTTCTCCGAGTCCGCACGTAGACGAAACTGTGGAAATGATGAACTTGGCTAACATGAGGGATACTGGGAATAAAAAGTTTTTACAATGTGGCACTAATATTACTAGCTCAATCTGGTCAAACGATGCGGCGATGGACGATGCAAGTACTATTTACGAAAATACCTTTAATACGGTCCTCGACGAGAACTCTGCCGAATCATTTCTCGATTTAAAATTTAGTTCTATTACGATCGATAGCAAAAGCAGCTGGCCTATGTGTGACATAGTCGCCGAAAACGAAACTAATTCCTATTTCGAAAGCTTCAATAAAACTATACTTGATGACAATTTTTCTGCTTGGAATGTAACTTCGAATGAGAAATTTCAAAAATGGTCCGACGCTGAGAATGAAACGCAGACAAACGATGTCATACGCAGCCTTTTGATATTAAATCATAGTAAAGAAAGTTCGTTTACAGAAGTAATTCCTCGGCCCGGGAAAACCGGTTTAAATATGTTCGGGACCGACAATGTTGTCAAGTTGATGCAGGAAGCCGCGTTGAAGAAATTGGAATTAGAAAAAGATGAGGACCTATTGCACTCTGTTCACAGCCATTTTAAACCGATAAACGAAAAACCTGAAACGCGAAGCAACGGCCAGTATGCTGACGGAACAACATTTGTAATACCGAGTAATGTTGATAATGTGAACTATAAACGTAGCGAAAGTGGATATTTGTATTTGGAAACTGAGCATGGTGTTACTAAAAAATATACGGATTTTCGTAGAACTGCAGCTAGCGAATTTTCATTGAAATTCAATGTATGCCAAAACGACAAAGCGTCCCAGACTGATACCGAACTCTTGGAAGATTCTGCTGCAAATGAAGATCAGGAGTCGTTTTATTTTCCAGGCGACAGAGAATTATTAATAGAAGAGTCGACCGAATGCAAGTGTTCCGATAAAACGGCTAGCAGTTTGGAAATTTTTGGCGATGATAACGTTCTTGCTGAAATCTTCGGGAAACACGAAAATAAATGCGATCTGTGCAATAACAACTCGTCGTGGGAGTCGTCTTGGTTCAAATCGAAGGATCTAGATCAAAATTTGGATAAACAGTCTATTCGCGATATCTGGAGCGGCGGGGAAGTTTGCACTACTTGCATGAATACAAATAACACACAGAACTCGTTTTCGGTACTGCAGTCGAAGTTGAGAGAAGATATCACTCAAGATGGCGAACAACTGCTCTCTGATCTGAGCTCCATACAAAAATCGTATATGGAAGAACTGCCGGTTGCTGAAATGAGCTGCAATATTTCGGAATTAATAGGAATAAAAGAGAGGAAGAGAAGGCACTCATCCATCAACTACGAGGGTGCTATTTCGGTACAAGAAGATTGCTTCAGTTTTGCGACGCGTTTAGAGGAAGATTGTCTCATGAAGATAGCTACTATACCCACATTGCGTTCAGTCACCCTTTGAAAGGGTAAGCTTGAATTTAGTTAGGTTTTATATAAACTATATGTATGCACATTGAAACAACACACACACACAGTGTTTGCTGTAATGTACGTTTAATTTTAGACGTATAAGTAATTTGTCTTAAGCAAACTGCCGTATTAATTTCAGTGCAGAGACGAGGTCATCGACCTCCCCTTAGTTTTTTTTTGCATTCATTGTGTGTGTCAGTACGATAATTTATTATTTAATAGCAGCAATTTTGTAGGAGCATCCGATTTATTAAATATAGATAAATTTATGTTGACGATGCGATCTACGACATTGCTCTATTGCATACAAATTGGTAGGCGAGAGGGTGGATTTGCCCCGAATCTTAGTAAATATTGTTTTATTGTTAAACGTTTTTCATTTGATTTAGTTGATTATAAAAACAGCATACTTGTTATTTTACAAAATTCGGTTGTACATACAATCCCAATAATATCAAATATTTTTATTTTACGGTCTGTTAAAATTATTTACATTTGTCGCACAGATAAACATTTTGGAAATTGTGAAGTACTTACGAAACATGGAACATGTGGATTAATTATATCTTGAAATATCACTTTGACCACTCCACTAAGCGGGCTTGCAATGCATATTGCGATGGAAGTATAAGTGGTAAATGCAAATAATTTTGACCTTTAAATATATCGTACAGGTTAATAATGATGAGCTTATGTTAACATATTACATTCAATTTCTCATAGGAAATAAAATATATGTATTATATTCACTTGATGTAATATTTAAGGGTCAACAAGAGTTTTATCTGGAAAAAAAAGAAAAATTATGTTAAAAATATCTATTTTTATATAGCGTATACAGTTACATAATTAGTAATTTGTCACATTAACTGTACCTATGTAAAATTAATATACATTAATCCATTACATATACAATATAATTTTTTGTATGCATATCACCGACCAATTGCGTTGCCACAAAATACCTAAAAACCACTTTAGGTCGGTGGAATTTTGTAAATATTTTGGTAGCTTAATTCCTTCACGTTTTATTTATTTAAATTTCCGTTATTTTTACGTTGAAGATCTGTTGGTATTTATATTACTTTATATATTCTTTCATTATTATGTCAGAATAATACATACACAATCAGTGGCGCTACTAATTAATCTTTATGTTAGCGTTGCAGAAATTATCGATTCAAAGAAACTAAATCTAAGAATTTCTAATATTGTTTTTTTTTTTTAATATTTTATCAATGCAATCGCGTACGTTACCGATTAAAAATAATTATAATAATTCGAACTTACCTTAACCTTATTGACGAAAATCTCTTTTTTTTTTTGTCAGTACTAGTATAAAGAGCAGTAGCATGCAACGCTTAATATTTTCTTTAAAAGCTACCATCTATGATGCAACAAAAAAAAAATAAAATATACTACTGCAAAAAAAATTATACAATCCGGATCTGCAAAAGATGTTTTATTATATACATGTTTTTTTTAAATCAATAATTACTGATTAAGAACATATTTATGTATATCTAAAAAAAAATGAAACAAACAAAAATAGGGCATTTTTAGTATAGCTCTTGTAAAAAGTGCAGCATCAGAAACACCTAGTTGCTAGAGATTGTGTATATTACACACAAAACATAATAAAACTTAATAAATAATAATAACTGTAAAATATATCAATCTCAATTTAGATGTATACTCAATATATAAATATTGGAAAAGGTAAAAAGTACCCCTGGTACTTGTTTATTAAGTTTAGTTTAATGTGATTATGGAGTGGTTACGAAATTTATATTTTTTGAAATATATATAATTGTCATAGTCAGTTGGAGCCAAAGCTTTTCTTTCTTAATAACATAAGTAGCTTTTATTTACTATTATAATACCGATCTTATATATCTACAAAGCCGCTCTGTAATCAATAAGGTATTTATCGTGGAATATCATATCCACTATATAACAGACAAAAAAAATTAAAAAAATATTAGATTAGTGTTGTGTTTTTCCATTAAGTAAATATTAGTTTTTATATTTTCGTTGCTGTTTGTTACTGGAGCAATTATTGTTTTTATTTTATTTTAATTTTTTCTATTAAGTTGTTATTAAAATAATGTTTTGTTAATGATTAAACTTTCTGAATCTTTTTTATGAACAGTAACGTCTTCAATGAAATGTGTTAGTCGTTTGAGTGAAAGTAGTGTGATTGAGTGTGGATCGAAGTAAATGAAGAAACAAAACTGCACCTTAAAAATGATTTGTATGAAGCAGTGTGTCTGGAAAAGTGTTTATGTATGATAATTCAGCGTGCAAGTACTATTAATGTTTGTATCTGTGACACAAAGTCATTTTCTGTTTGTGGTGCTTTATACAAATAAAATGTTATGTAGCTTATAATGGCTAGGCTGCATAATAAAGATCATTTCGATATTGCAATAAATTACAATACCTAAATATAAGAAACTTGTTCACTGTGGGTTTATATGTGTGTTTTAGTCTAATTAAACTCACCTTTTTGGTGTCATATTTCATTTTCACTATGCTTTTTCAAAATTTGTAGTTTGCAGTGAACTGGTTTATCGTAAATATTACTAAACAGAAAAAAAAAGAAAGAAAAATCTCCTGATCACACATATTGCGGCGATTGACATAATAAAAAATAATTTTAAAAATTTTTGTATGTTATAATCTCATGCCATAAACATGTCTGTCAATCGCGGCATTTATTTTTCTTGTTAAAAGTATCCTAACATTTTTTTAGTGCCTAATTGAATATTACCTTTGCCTTAACAAGAGTAACATGTCACTGTATGTTCATAAATTAAAGATTTCATGTAATTCATGTAAATTTTACACAAAAATTACCTTGCAGTTTGTTGCTTATAATACATAATATTAAAACATAAGTAGGTAATAGAAAGAAAATCATTAAAAAAAACGTACTAGAATATTTTTTTTTGAATTTAGGCGCTTCATTTGGATTCTTTATTTTATCACAAGTTACAACTGTAACAGTAATACGAATTCTACGAAAAACGATGTACTTGTTTTAAATTTCATCTTTATTTTCTACGATAATTAAAATGTACATTTGATTAGCTGCAATATTATTATTATATTTTATTGTTTGTTACCTGTTAGCATTCAAATTTCTAAAATCAAATAAAACAAGTACTCAAACGAAATATGTCGTTTATTTGATATTCCTAAATGTTCCTATACTTCCTTAATTTTAAGCGCTTTTATACTTAACCGTGAATTTTAATCCAAGACCAAAACGTGTTTATTATATTCGATTTAGCTGAAAAAAATGGTTACACATTATAATGAAAAAGTTCTTTCGGATCTGTATTTGATTAACTAAGCTAACATAAATGTACAGGCTAACAAAAATCTCGTGACAGTGATGAGTTATTGTACTAGAGTGGGGGAGCGTATACGATGGCCGGTTTACAGTATATATGCTTCAGCTCCGCCCTTTTTGCCACTGCGCAACGTGGCGCAACTCTCACGAGCGATTTGTCGTCCTGAAGCTACCAATTCGTGTAGTACCTTTTAGGTGGAGCACAGGATTAGGATGATTTGTAATAATTTAGTTTTCATAAATAAAGTGTAGCTACCAATGGCAGTTAAAATAAAAAGGTAGGGCCAATAAACCATAAATGAATTAAGCATGAAATTAATTCAATAATTACGAATTCAATGTTGTTTGGAAAGATTACATTATTTTATTTGATAAAAGTTCGTCCTCGTAGAGCACAATAAATAAAATTCAATTACATTAATTTATTATATATAGTACAGGAAATACGGATGTTTAAAAATTGGATAATTGCCTTAAAATTGTTTTTATGTAATGTGGTATTTGTTTCTACATTAATTTTAATAATTTAATAGTATGGACAAATTGTAAAATTCAAAAGCATTTACACTATAAATGCTTTTCTTCCATTAAACTCTTGTTTATATATCTTCTATTATATCTACTATATACTTATCTACTTATAGCACATAAGCGGTTGATAAAAAAAGTGATGATAGCATTGATAGCCCGCGTGATTGTATGAGATTTGTGTTTACTATGATGATAACTATTTGATATCCACCTCACTTGTGTTATATATTATGTTATTAATATATTGTTTATTTACACAGGTTGTCTGAATATTTACAAAGGTCGTGAAATATGACGTATGTAGGTATTTCGTATACGTATTACAAAACACAAGGGAATTACGTTTGCGTCATATTTCACAGTGATCTAATCATCACCTGTGATGTAGATCATAGGTAGATTACTGTTGATGGTTCTATGAGTTTTATCACAATAATTAAAACAACGCTAATAATGTAAGATATAATACCACATATATTAACAATTTTATCAGTATTTCATTATTCTATATAATATTAATAACAGCGATTTTGGATATAAATGTAATATTTTAGCTGCTTTGAGGTATACAACGTTTAGTTTTTTATTTTTCTTATCTTGTGTCACAGATTTTGGTTGGCGGTACTTGTTGTCATGCGTTGATGTCATGTCATCGTATGTTCATAACTGGAAAATTACGATGTCAAAATTGTACACTAGGGTTTGAGTTTAATGCACGTAAATTAGTATCTTACATATGGCTATAGATATAGATTATCCTGTTTATATAATAATTTTGTAGCCCACTTTCACTAGCTTCAAAATGCATGTATTCTTACGGTCTACACATGTTTTGAATGGATCCTACACTATATTAAAATGTGAGTATCTTATTATTTTAATTTCTTAAAGAATCGTTAATAAATGCTAAATAATATAGATTTTTTTGTATGATGGTTAGTGTGAATTGTCAAAGAACATAAACACACTGTTCATTTACATTTATTGTTATGTAAATACGTACATGTAAATTTACCTAAACTCTTCATTCCAGGTTGTCGACTATGCCACCCCTTAACTCGATGTGTGTGCAGCAACCGAATAGGAATTAGCCATAATTTTGGGATATCACAAACATATTCATCATTACAATGCCTAGATAATTACAGTGTTGTTATTAAAGAACCCCATGCACCTTTGTTTGAAGGATCGCAGAATAGCTTATTTTTATTGAATAGGAGGCATTTATCTTTAACTGCAGTCAATTTTGATAAGGAGCCTTTAAAACCTTCATCCAAAATCGAAGAAACTGTGCAAGAATTAAAAAAGAAAAAAGAAGAATTACCTTCTAAAGCTCCAAAACCTATAGTGAAGAAACCTTTGAAACAAAGGATTATTGATGAACTAGTACATTATTATCATGGGTTTCGTTTATTATTTATCGATATGAAAATTTCCAGTATATTATTATGGCGAATATTAAATGGAACAAGTCTATCAAGAAGAGAATACAGGTTATTAACAAGAACTGTGGGTGATATGTTTCGATTAGTTCCATTTTCTGTCTTTATAATAGTACCATTCATGGAATTTCTATTACCAGTTTTTATTAAATTATTTCCTGGCATGTTGCCGTCCACATTTCAAACTGCAACTGAGAAAGAAGATAAACTGAAACAGAACTTGAAAGTCAAATTAGAAATGGCAAAATTTTTGCAGCAAACTTTGGAAGAGATGTCGGCACAGCATAAAGACAGGAGTTCACAACGTGCAAAAGAATTTACTGAATGGTTTCAAAAAGTTCGTACATCAGGAGAAGAAGTGTCAAATGAGGAAATATTGAAATTTTCCAAATTATTTCAAGATGAAATAACTTTAGATTCACTAACTAGAAGTCAACTAGTAGCTCTTTGTCGTGTATTGGAAGTTCAAACATTAGGTACAAATAATATGTTAAAATTCCAGTTAAGAATGAAGTTGAGAAGTTTGGCTGCTGATGACAAGATGATTCAGAAAGAAGGAATAAATTCCTTAACTCTTGCTGAAGTTCAACAAGCATGCAGAGCTCGTGGTATGAGAGCATTTGGTGTGTCAGAAGCAAGATTAAAGTCTCAACTGTCACAATGGCTTGATTTAAGCCTTAACGAAAAAGTGCCGCCATCACTTCTGTTGCTCTCACGTGCTCTTATGTTGCCAGAAACTATTCCCACTAGTGATAAACTCAAAGCAACTATTTCTGTTCTACCTGAAAACATAATTACCCAAACAAAAGCTGCTATAGGTGAGAAAGAAGGTAAGATTGATAATAAAGTTAAGTTGGAAGTTATTAAAGAGGAAGAACGGAAAGTCATTGAAGAAAGAAAAGAACAACGAGAGCTTAAAAAGCAAATTGAAGTTGCTAAAAAAGAAGTGCTGGTGGATAAAGCACCGCAAATATCAACAGAATCCACCCCAGTTTTGGAAGATAAAGCCAAAATTATTGAACCAGTAACAGTACCAAAAGTTGATGAAGAACATCTTCGTTCAAATGACATACAAGTTTTGGAAGATGCTTTGGACACTATCTCTAAGCAAAGAAAAGTGATTGTCGAAAAAGTTGGAATTGAGGAACTAAAAGAGCACATGGCAGAGTATCAAGAAGATGTTGAAGATTTAAACAAAGCGCTTGCTGATATGCCCAAGCCAGATGTAAGGGAGAGCAAAGCATCTCAGAGATTGTTCAAACGGGTAAATAAGATGATAAACAAAATGGATTCAGTTCTATTTGAGCTTGAAGCTAAAGAAAAACAACTGAAGAGGGACTTAGAAAGTGAGGATGCAGATAAGAAGAAAGAGGAATTGTTTAAAATTGATGACATCATGGAGGCCATCAAAAAGATAAAGAAAGTACCAGATGAATCTAGATTACAACAAATTCAAAATGTCTTAAGTAAAATGGATGATGACTGTGATGGATCAATCAAAGTTGAGGATGTTTTAAAAGTAAGTAACTTTACTATACGTTTTTTAGATATGTTTGCATATAAAAACACAATAATTCATTTACAATTTACATGACTTTGCATACTGATTAAATTGTTTGGTTGCTTAGTTCCTAATCACATATGTACATACGTGTATGCCGATTTGGGCACTTTATATTTATAAAGTGTTGCATAACTTTCTGGCGAATATCGCAAGGTTACATAATTATTAGATAAACAGAAAAATAGCACTGTGAGGTGGACCTTAAACTTGCAATATACACTGTCGATCAAATGTTACAGAACATGTTACAGAACCCTCACTAATAGTTTTGCTTACCGAATTCTTTTCGCTAAAATGAGTTCATTCGCATTCAAAACAGACGTTGTGTACTAAGAAAAACCCGTTATAGAGCCAACCTTTTCTTTTTCGAAAGATGTTTAGTTTTGCAAACACAACCGCTCCTAGTATACTATGTTGCAGTAGCTTACGGATGTCTTTTTGTGAAAACAAGTAGAATAATACATATTTCAGCTGATATTTCTAAATTTTATTTTAAAGAGCCTTTCTTCATATCTATGCTTTCATTTATGGTTTTAGTGTAACCGGAAAAGTTTTATTTGTTCTAGATTGTAGCCTAATTTTGTAGTGTTCGTATATTCAATACAATTTTGTTTATTAAAATTAATGTTGTAAATAACATTATAACATAACGTAAAGTACTTATTCATTGTATCTTATTGAAAAAGTTTTATATTTGAATATCCCATTACTACTCCAAAAATGTTTGATTAACGATATGATTATAATGTCTATTGTCTATTCAGCTTTTTGTCGTGGAATAGTTTGGTTTGACACATAATATATTACTGAGATTCTGTTATTTTCTGAATTAATTTATATGGATATTTTGGCTTATTTTTGTTACATAGTCTCAAAGCTGAATAATATGAGAATGGTATTTAACTTATTAACTTACAATATTGTTATGCAGATGTAACAAAACCTATCACATGTTTCAAAGTATATTTTATAATATCCAATATTTCTTTAGGTAATCGAATTTATTGGTAAAGAAAATGTTCAACTCAACTCTAAACAAATAACAGAAATCATCGATTTAATTGATAAAGAAGAAACCCTAGAAGTCGAAGAGAAGATTGAGAAAGCTTTACAGAAAGAGAAAGAAACTTCTGAAGCATCCAAACAGTTAAAACCAGCACAAAATGCAGACGTCAAAGTTGAAAAGCAGAAGACGCCTTTGAAAGGGGAGCACGGAGATAAAGTTAGTACAGGCACAAAATCAACTCCAAAAATAGAGACTCAAACCACAATAGTACCGCCACCTTATAACAGTATTGATCCTAATAAAAAGAATAATACAAAGACGCTTTAATTTATGTAATAAAATTTAGCTCCATTGAATATTTATTTTTGGTATTGTGAAATAGAAGGAACCTGTACCGATTTTAGTTGATTGATCTTTTTTTTTTTTTTTATGTATAATACGGGTGACAGATTTAGCTCTAACAAATTGTGTTTAATTTCAATTACATATTAAAACACTGTCTGTATTGTATACTGTAAAATATATATATTTCTTGTGTAGAAGGCTTATAATTGAATGATAAAACTGAATGAATACTGTATGTCTTGTGCATTTTGAAAATTTGTTTTCTCTATATATTTTATAACATTTTAGTAAAAACTGTAGTAGTAATTACATCCAAGAAATAATAATTTAGTTTTTATACCAATATAAAGTAAAAGGTGCATCTTGTCTCATGTGAAAGTTTTGCTGAGTGCTCGTAGAAACCTCGTCTAACTAATAATTATTTATTTTTTTTGTTGCTGTAATTACTCAGTTTTATTTTGCTGAGTATAATTTAGCATTTACATATCTTTTTTTTTCTACCATGTAGGATTTTGTAAAATGTTTTATTAAAATATAATACCAGTGTTAAATTGGCTCATTTTTATAACAGCAATATTTCAAGGTTTAAACTATTCAATACCATGATGAAGACCGGTTTTCTTAATAGGATTGCAGTATGTCTAGAAGCTTTTTGCAGTAATCAATTAAACTGTATGTATAATATAATTCGGCTTCTTTGAACAGCATGATAAGTCACATGCCTAAGTAGCCCATTTATAACTGTTTATATTTGAAATGTATAAACCTTAGACTAGATGGTCACGGATCGAATGGATTTGTCCGTTGCAGTGGGCCTACAAAGATGTTTATTAAAGTTTCGTGTTTTAAAACAGTATATTAACAAAGATTTTTTTAAAATAAAATGGCGCATCAGAAATGCTTGACACCTCTTTTACGTTAACAGGAAATTCGTAAATAACAATAAAAAAATCTTGAAAGATATTTCAAGTAATATGTAATATTTTTCCTTACGCCATTAAAAAAATTAAACATGATTTTTGTCGCTTATCGACTTATAAGATCGGGTTCTTTAACAAATCATAGGCAAATTTTTTTATGTAACATAGTTCATTTTTTTCATTATGCGATGACGAATACCTAAATTATTTAGAAATGATAAATTTAAAATTACGTCCTAAACCGTCACAGCTGTTTTGGCCAATAAAAACTGGCGTTTTTTTTGCATACATAGGTGCTTCCCATTTGCACTAGAAAGCACTCCCGGAGTACTATTGTCTACTCCTTAGGTTTGTTCCAAGAAAGCCTGAAACCCATCACTGACGGGACGTACGCAGTTAAAAATATGCCTTCATATAAAGTCAAAATGAAAATCCTCGACTAGTAATCAGTGTTCCAACATGGTTTGGTGACAGTCAGAATAATTTGTGGATTTTTCTCAAATCGATATCTATGTATTGTTACCAACGCATGCGCATGTTAACTTTATAGCCATATAATTCTTTCTACTTTCACTCAGCGTCACCTAGCAGTTATTGTATATATTAAGTTTGTTCCAAGAAAGCCTGAAATCTATCACTAATCGTGCGGGACATGCGCAGCGAGAAATATGCGTTCCAAGAAAGCCAAACTTAAAATCCTGGATTAGTAGTGTACCATGTTCCAACATAGTTTGTAATAGTTTGCTGACAGTCAGAACGATTTGCGGATTTTTCTCAAACCGATATGTACTATTACCAAGGCATGCGCATGTTAACTTTACAGCCATATAACTTATGGCTATAAAGCAGCTACCAAATTTTCACTCAGCGTCACCTATCGGTTATTGTATATATTAATGTGCGTTCCAACTAGTTCTAACACAATACAAGTTTGGGATTTGTTTCAAACGAAGCATGCACATTAAAGGAGTACATACCCTTGTCTGTAACTAATCACCAACTTTTTCTTGGAACAAACCTCTTATTGTTTCATTGACCGATGTTCGATGCTTTCGAACTGCTCCGATCCTCTTTTCCCCTTTCTCCTCAACGAGCTTTTTCGTCGGAATTTGATGCTCCAAATGTCAAATGTGAATTTTGTTCCAATGGCTATAAATTGGAGTATTTAAAAAGTAGTACAGTATAGGAGTAGAACAAAGAGTACTCCAGAGGGGTTATTCTCGAATCTCAGGGAGTGGAAATTCCGGGAGAATGTTTAAAAAATTCCTACGATTTCAATAGCTAGTATTCTCGAGTTGAATTTCTCGCGTTTTCGTAGGAAAGTACTTCCGATAGATTCCCCGGTATTTTCTCCTACAAATAAGCAGAAGAATTTGCTGGAGAAATTGAATCGGCTTCGCTCGGTCTCACTTCGGTGGTTTACGCATTTGTTCTTATGTCCGGTTCGTAAATCGTGAATTACATCTGACCTAAGCGATCCTAATAAAAGTAGAAGTAATAGTAGATAATACAATTTTATTAACTATAATATTAGTTCCAGAATACCCAAGAACTTAGAGATTAACTAAAGTCAGTTGAATGAATACAATATTTTAGATATTCTACCATAATTTTACATATTATGCATTGTGATGGATGCTGAGGAAATATTGTTGGCCGAGGAAATATCTAGAAACGAAGATCAAGCTGAAGGAGCAATAATTTGTTTGAATGATAACAAATTTTTTTATTGGTCCCTTTCCATCCCTTCCTAATGTATGACTTAGCAACAACGTGCTATACTTCCTCGGGAGTAAAATATTAGCTTTGTTTGTTTGTGTGCTTGGAGCAGTATCTACTGACGTCATCAGAGTAACTTGAGAGCGTCTCTGCGTCTCAGAGTTGGATTTAAAGATGGTACAAACAAACGCGCTCGATTGCTATATAACCTTAATTTTATTATTTACTATTGTCAGATTTTCACAGCTATTATGAACAGGAAAAGTAAAAATAATTTTTCAAATTAATGAATCTTGACTACAATAAAAATGCATCATATACTAGTATTTATGTACCTACCAAGTGAAGTTTTTAAAATATAATGATCGTTCTTTACATCAATCACATATTGGTATCGTTATATTATCTATTTCGTGCATATTTGATGCAGTTATAAATCAGATTACATTTACAAACGACATTTTACAACACGGTGTTAGTGCGAGTAGGTTATGTTTCTGGTTATGTTGCACAAATTGCTCGTAATTGCTCGGACGTTGGACCGCGAGCAGGAAGAGCAACCTCTTTATGATCTGGATTTGCTTGCTGTAAACAAACAAATCATGCTCTAAAATACAAACAAACGCGTAAAATTCCTCGGATCTGCTTAGATCAGACAAACAAACAAACAAACGTAATAACTCCCCAGCAGCGGAGAGCATGGGAATGGAAAGCATCTACACTCATGACCCAATGTCTAACTGTTTGATAGATTTATGGGATTTTTATGGTTTTTCATGATACAATAACGTTTATAGGCGACTTTTAGTTCACGTTAAGCACGTTTACACGATGCCTTTTTTAATGCAATGTCGTGTGCTACAACGCATGCTACATAACGCAAGAAATGCATAATATCTATTAATTTAACTATGCCAAGCATGCGCTGTTGCATGCGTCAGTATGCGCCTAGTTGCATTCCTCTTTTCTTGCAACGAGGGGCATGAACTAGGCACATAATGACGCATTGCATTCATCTGTGCATTAAAAAGGCATTGTGTAAAAGTACCTTTAGTCTGTTGTCTATGTTTAAGTATGTGATTATTTTATTGTGTTTGTATGTTATATGAGCTGTGACATTGTAAAGGTGCATCCACACGCTCGGAGTTCGCCGAACTCCTAGTCATATGGATGGGCAGTTCGGAGTTCGGCAAACTGTTTGCCTATTCCCGATCTGCATTGGAAAAATGTCGCACGCAACGTGACGAATGTTCGGCTAGACGGATTCGTGCACCCGTCCACACATTCGGGAAGGTATTTAGAGTGAGAGGGAAAGCTGTTGACAGCTTTCTAGTGAGCTCGTCTCTTACTATTCATACTATTACACCTACAGTTTTTAATAACTGTTACATATGACAGCGAGTAACAGTTACAAATTTATTTACTGAAACTACTATGTCGTATGCTGAAAATGAAAGCTTTACCAAAGATAATAAACAATTCAACGTGTTTTTTTTTGACATTGATATGAGTGTAATTTTAGTATTCATTATTACATTAAATTGATGCGTTTCAAGTAAATTAAAGATCGTAAGTTTTATAAAAATTAATCTTTAAAACTAATGTTGAGATAAAGTAATTAAATAATTGCAATGTTATCCTAAATATTAAAAAGCTTACCACTCTTTCATAATTCATCAAATTTCTTGAATTTTACTAAAGAGGGTCGAAACGTATATTGTAATGTGATGATCTGGTTTAAATGCGTATATGATTTTTTTTGTCTATAAAGAGGCAAATAAACTAAAAAAATAGATGATATTTATTAATATATAATCATTTAAAAGAAACCACCCTCCTTCCTCACGGCTCTCAATTTGAAACGATAAAGAATCCATATCCCAGTGGACCGCTTTTGTGCAAACATATTCGCCTCATTGTAAATATTACTCATACAGGTGTATGATGCTCGTAGATAATTGGATAAAAAATGGCGAAGAAATTTGAGCAAAAAATATTTCTTTGATTGACCTATAATTTTGAGGACGAACGTTTCAATGATAACAATCACGTTGGTCATAACAATTAGGTATACTGGTGTCCCGTGATTTATATTGACTTTCTATCATGCTCAACCAAAATGACAGAACTTCAAATATTTATGATTTGTCGGGTTTCCCGCGAAACCAAAAAAGAGTTTCAGTTATGCAGTGACAGTAATGGTTCATAACCAGTCATAATTTCTGTACCAACACCACCTAATTCATGCAATCACTCAATGCTACAAATTAAACTCTCATAACCGAACGTTCGCGTTTTCCCGCATCTGCTCGGAGTTCGGCAAACCCCAAATCGTGTGGACGGTTGCGTCCACACGATTCGGTAGTTGCCGAACATTCGGAGTTCGGCGAACTCCGAACGTGTGGATGCATCTTTATACAATGTGCAGGTATTAAGCATAAATGATCTGTACAAATGCAGAGGTAAGTTTTATAATTTATTCAAATAGATCATTTTACACAGGTACTTAAATTAGATCCTGAATTTAGAATAGATACTGACTAAAATTGGCCATCTATTGATGACATATACAATGTTTTCAAACAAAACCAGATTTTGTGGATTCAAAGGAATTGTAAGGGCTATAAATAGGGTTTCCATATTTTCAAAAGCAAAAATACGGACAGTGCACCATATCAATTAACATTTCCGTGAAATGTTCTTCAATATTCACTTGAGACATATTGTTTAATTATTAATATTATTATATAAAAATACAGATATATATCTCTTCAGAAGTGATGTTACTGGAAATGCATACACGCATCATACGAAAGTTTGAACGCTAAAATAACTATAAAATGACAAAAGTACGACTTGAGTACGACAAATTGGAAACTAGAAAAAAAAATACGGACGCCTTGCAGAAATACGTACAAACTACGGACAGTTTATAATCTACGGACAAGGCTTACAAAATACGGACTGTCCGTAGAAAATACGGACGTATGGCAACCCTAGCTATAAAGTGCTTTTTTTTATGTAAACGCAAGTACGTAAATGCAAGTGTACCACCTGTAAGGCCTTACATAAAGTGATACGAGAAGCGCAATTTAATGTAAGTTTATAAAGTCCAAAATTATGGACATGCTGAAAATAAAAAAAATATTGTGTATAAATGTAAGCTCTTAAAATATGTTAAAGGATGAAGCAAGTTATAGAGAACTTTAAAAACAAAACATTAAGCTGACGTCTCAATCTACATAACAATTAATATTATTTTTGAAAATTGTAACAAACGTATATACACAAAAACCTTATAAAAACTAGTAAAATACTTATATAGAGTTAGATATAAAATAAATAAAACTGCCTTTTCATCATTTACAGCGACTATCCGACCAAAGCAGATAATCGGTCAAGACGCGGTTAATCGGTCACGACAGTTAACCGGTATTGGCGGTTAACTGGTCACGGTGGTTAACCGGGTCACGCCGGAAATCTGTCCGGTTGCACAGCACTAGTTCATAGAATCTTCGAAACTAGAAACTATTTTGACAAGAAGGATGTCGCTAACCCTACGTTACGCCTAAGAAGTTGCCAGGTAGTTGCATCCCTTGGAGCGCTATATCACGCATAATACTTGTAGGAAACATGCGTTGGCGACTATTTCTGTTATAATATTTATTGTTGCCTTTATTCTTTCCACTTATGTTACAATATTTAAAATATACTCAAACTAATGTAAAACCGTTGAGTATCTTCAATGGTAAAACCAAGCCACATTTTACTTCTGCATATTCTACGTATTCTACTAGCCAATTCAATTCTTTCAAACATTGTACCGATTGTACCCATTGTACTTTTTTTTTACTCGTATACGTAAAAAACAAAAAAAGAAAACTTCAAATTATGAAAACTTTATACAGGGTATTCCACGTAACTGGTTCATTAAAAGTTTATGATGTTCTGTTATTTACTTATTTTTGAGATTTTGGCACCAGTATTTGTTCGATTGGAACTATAAATATAAAATACCTTAACCAAAATATCACTTCCGGTTGACCGGAAATGGACGTCAACTTTGTTATTTTAAATAAAACGATATAATTTTTTATTCATTTTTGGATTCTACAACTATAAATACGTCAGTTTTCATTAGCTATTCCTTTCCTAGCAACATGTAGCTATTCCTATAGCTACTTGTTGCCGTTTTTGAGTTATTTAAGTTTTTCTTTTTTTTAGTCATAATCATTGCATCATTGAGAAATTAATATCTCGGTTAATACTGCAAGTAGAGACTCCAAATTTGCTATGTTATGAATGTTAGATATAACTCTAAGAAACGGTAAGCACACTTTACATTCTAACATACAGGTGTTCAAAACTGAGGAACAAAGTGACATATTTTCAAATGCAGAAAACTCATTTTCTTATAATAGAACACCTGTATATTTAATCGGAATTAGGAATAAATATATCCCCTATCGCTTATATGAGCATTCCCTATACTATTTTAATAGATTTTGAGATATGAGCGACTTTTGTTAAACAGACTAAGTATTCTTTTTTTTAAATAGAACACCGTGTATTTTTAATCGGAATTAAGAAGTAAATATCATCCCTATCACTTTATATCAGCATTCCCATACCTATCTTTAATAGATTTAGAGATATGAACGACTTTTGTTAAACAGACTAAGTAGCCTTATCTTTGCGTGTTTGTAGCTGGCTCTGAATGGGATTAATGTCAAACTCATTGACTAACCAAAAGTTTTATGTATATCATGTAAATTACACTTTCGTACAACGCAATATTAATAGAAATGACTATTCGAACAGACATCTTGTATGATTATCAAAAATAATACATGAATTTGACGTGAATCCATTTCAGAGCCAGCTACAAACATTTAAAGATAGGGCTACTTAGTCTGTTTAACAAAAAGTCGTTCATATCTTAAAATCTATTAAAGATAGGTATAGGAATGCTCATATAAAGTGATAGGGATGATATTTACTTCCTAATTCCGAATTAAAATACAGGTGTTCTATTTAAAAAAAATGAGTTTTCTGCATTTTGAAAATATGTCACTTTGTTCCTCAGTTTTGAACACCCTGTACGTCAGAATGTAAAATGTGTTTACCGTTTCTTAGAGTAATATCTACATTCATAACATAGCAAATTTGGAGTCTCTACTTACAGTATTAACCGAGATATTAATTTCTCAATGATGCAATGATTATGACTAAAAAAAAAAAGAAAACTAAAATAACTCAAAAACGGGCAACATGTAGCTATAGGAATAGCTAATGAAAACTGACGTATTTATAGTTGTAGAATCCAAAAATGAATAAAAAATTATATCATTCTATTTAAAATAAGAAAGTTGACATCCATTTCCGGTCAACCGGAAGTGATATTTTGGTTAAGGTATTTTGTATTTATAGTTCCAATCGAACAGATACTGGTGCCAGCATCTCAAATATAAGTAAATAATAGAACATCATAAACTTTTAATGAAACCAGTTACGTGGAATAACCCTGATAATATAGACTCTGCACTCCATTAATAATCTTATTACAATATCTTTTTTCATTTAGACATCCATAAATTATTACTTATTCATTTATAAATTATTCGGTTGAAAAATTGAAGCAAATTATTGGTTATCAGATGATTACTGTGAAATAAACCAATAAATTTTACTTCGACTTTATTGCACAGATGGCGCAGCAATCACTATGTTTTGCATTGGAAATAACAGGTAACGTTTAGCACCACCTACTGCTGCAATTCAGAAACATCAAGTGTTTCCGATGCAATGACATAAAGAGTTTATACATAATCGGCATTATAGTTTTGTTAAGTACCACAAAATATCAAAAAGCGGTAGATTGTGAGAACTCGAAACGGAAGAACGGGAAGTTGAAGTTGAAAACGGTAAAAATACCGTTTTAACGGTAGATCTGGCAACACTGCGTACATATAGGTTTCTATAGTACTATTACCGCCACCTATTTACAAGAAGGGGAATGTCGTTTACCTAACAATTCTTAGGTTTGTTCGTTTTGGCACTCCGCGTCGCAACGTGAAAATCTAGCTGCGTGACGCGGCGTAATGTTTCTCAATGCAAGCTCTGGCTGTAAAAGACTGGGTTGATTTCAGCTTTAGATTTTCTGATTGCTGTTCGTTTTGACATCAAATCTAACAGAAATACTTACGGTTGCGTTTCGCCAAGGTCCGTATATACAAGGTTACCTCGTAACTTTTCAGCCAATCAAGAGAAAGAGCGCGAAAGCGTCATCATGTATGCTGTTTTTAATAAATAAAGCGGTGCATATATGTAAAAATAAATGACGATTTGTACTCCCAAACTAAATATTTTTTGTAATAACAAATGACTTTCTACTGTTATGTAGTAGTAAACATAAGTAAATCAAGTAAAATAATATTATATAAATAACACAAAAGAACTACACACATAGAGCATAACATTAAATTAGAAACTAAGAAAAAGTAAAGTAAAATGGTAAAAAGATAACGATTATATATTATCAAACTAAATACTTATTCTTCTTAATAAAAAAAAACATTTCTTATTATTATATAATCATAAACATAAGTAAATTAAGCTAACAAAATAACATTAATTTGAAAATTAAGAAAACTAAAAATTTAGAAATAAGGTAAAGTCAGGTAAGTGTGTAGTAAAAATTGCATAGTGTGAAGAAAATGTAACACTGTTCACATAATAAGACATTTTGATAAATTTTACACATAGAAGTACGTAATGTATGCCCAGTTGTAAGCCTTCAATAGATAGGCTTTTTATAAATATCAACGGTTTACTAGAAAAAAAAGAAATTTTAAACAGTGTCAATACTACACACTTACCCAGCAAAATGGGGTAAGTGTGTAATCGTTCCGCATGTTATATATTAATAGCTGGTACATACTGCGATGCCTTTTTAATAAGGTATGATAAATTTACAGGATATCTAAGTTATTTTAGTTAGTTATTTTAATTTTAAAAATAAATATAGCCAATCTGTAGATTGTGTGTACACTTGCCCCGGTTACACACTTACCTGACTTTACCTTACAGATTTATGTAGTGTTTTTTTCTTTCTTTCTTGGCAAATTTGCGTCTCTCTGATTTAACTTATCTCTTTTCAGTGATTTTTTTTTTGTTTTAAATTTAAGTATTTATTTTTTTTAAAAAATCTTAATTTAGAATATTTGTCAACAGGAAAGTCTTGCAATAAGCTTTCAAGTTCTTTTTATTATAACAGAATTCCACCACCAATCAATACTAACCTTTTAATGTAAACAAATACGAGAATGATCGCGACCTACAACTTACGAGATAACCTTATGTATACGGACCTTGGCGTTTCGCTACGTGACGCTAGTGCCAAAACGAACAAACCTCTTATGAATAATGAATAGTTTATCCCATTCTAGATCGACCTAGCTCGACGGTGTATAAGCGGTTTTACATCCCGGTGTACTTGTACTTACCTGCTGCCCTCATAGCTTAATTTTTGTTTCACTCTTAAATTTCAATAATTTATTCAGGCACTTTAGGTGCTTTAAAATTCATGAAATAAATAAATCTGTTTTTGGGTTGAAAAATAATATTTTTAAATCTATATAAAGTTCTTTTGAAACTTGCTCATAAACTAATGAAAAGGAAATGGGATACTTGGTGAAAAAAATGCACAAATTAATATAAACATTTTCTTATTCAAACCTATCCTTACATAATATACACAGTACAAAAAAATTAAATTTTTTCCCTCAACAGAGGAACAAGGAAACATATTAAGGTACTCTGTACAAAATCTATGCTACTGTACAATGATCACTGTAAAAAGCAAATAAATAATGTTCTTACATCATTGAAACAATATACATATATGACAAAATTAACGTCGTAAGTTTAAAAAATATACATTATCCAACGTGACACGAAGGATTCGATAATTCTACAGTGAGTTTAAGTGTTTATAAGAATTTATATCGTCGTTGTAAAAAAAAAAACAAAGTCGAGATCATCTGATTACTGAGTAGCAAGTGCACGCTCACATATGTACGACAAGACACGTTTCGTGTATCTGAAAGGATGCATTTGCGTACCAGTGACCACCTAAAATAATCTTAATTGGCACTTCGAATGAAATAGCACTTTAGAAAAGTTCTTTTTTTTTGTTTAATAAGATGCCGAAACTATTTTATAGATCACTAATCATATGTTACTAGTTGAACATTACAAACCCACAAAGAATACTGAATAGCGAGTTTTTAAACAGATGTGGTAGTTAAAAATACCATTTTCTCTTTATTTCTTTTTCTCTGTATAACAGGCACAGTATACAAGTGACAAAAATAACCATCGGTATTTTGAGAAACAACATGAATATACAAATCTGCGATTATTTCAGAAGTCTCAGACACCGAGTAGTTAACAAGTGAATAGAATAGGCTAATTACAACTCGTGACCCACAGTAAGTCACTAGTCACTACTAACAGGAAGATTAAACCGTGCATATTCAGCATTTTCATCCAACTAAAATGTCAATGTACAGGGTTATGTACACATACAGCTCACACGTGCAAAAAAGGTGGCATATTCAAACCGAGTCTCATTTATACACGCACAACGTGTTTTAAATTTACACAGTTTTTATTTATTTTATTTTTTTGTATCACAAGAAGAAATTTACATAAACAAAACAGAAATTCCCGCTGACTTAAATAAGCAACTACTATCACAAATTAAGCAGGCTCACTCGAGTCCATTGTCGTGTTTGAAAGTTCATCCGCACATTCACCGTTGCCATTGCGTTCCCCACCGTCTTTCTCTAATTTAACGGCGTGCTTATTAAGAATAGACGTCAAGTTGGAAAGTGAATCTTTAACCGCGTGATAAATGATGTTCTTTATTTGTAACTTATCTTCGTGATTAGTGTGAGTATCAGACAGATCTCTGAATTCTTGTGTTAAGTGAAAACAATGTGAAACGTTTTCCGGTGATACGAAATCTTCAGCTACTTTTATGCAGTTGTGTAAGTTGCGTACTTGATGAGGTGCTCCGGCAGGAATAAATACAGCATCTCCTAAACATTGCACGATCGCGTAACCTTCAACTCCGTACTCTTTGTAGAGCCTTTCCCTCAATGGGCCGTCCAAATAGCAACTTTGATCGTGTATCGGATCATGATTCGGTTCTAAACAGCCTCCCTTTTCTACCACCACTTTATTCAAGAGATCTCGGATTTTATCTGAATCTCTTGCGTTATATATATGCCACAGGGCGCCAGGAAGTTCGCCTTTATCTCGCACACGTCTACGAGTCAGAATGTCGCACCCAGCTTCGTCTATCGCTCTAAACGCTTCTTTAATGTGCTCTTCGCTATCACCGTCTTTAGGAATGCCAACATACACCATCACGTTTACAGCGTCAGATATATCGAGATGCAGATTAGTTGTACCTTTAGACGGGTACAAGGCTGAACCATAAGCATTGTACATCTTCGGTCCTAAATCAGGTCGCACAAAGCAATCCGGCAATCGACTTGCAAGATTTAGCCTGCCATTACGGTGTGTGTATTCAGACAATGGAAGAACTTTCATCAAGTCGGCAAATCGAGTTGGTAACATCTCCGCGAAATCCTCACCAGGCGGCCAGTCTTTTAGTTTCAGTAACATCGGATTGCCTTTTTCGTCTTTCAGTCTTCTAGACAGATGTTCAAAACCCTCCCAAAATTTTCTCATCGGCTGATTCAGCACTAAATTGCCCGTGAGGCAATTGACTAAGTCGTTCTTTTCATCTCCAAAGTCTCTAATAAAAGTTTCCGGCGTCCAAAGGTCCTTGCTAAGATGTTCGGTTACATTCGATACCAGTACCGGTTGGCCTCGTTTCCATTGATCCTGGAAATAAACAACTATTATCACCAAATGTTAAAAGATCAAATACGCATGTATATAAATAAATGGCAAATAAAAGATAAACTAAACGGAAGGTTTGATGGAATCAGTATGTCTAAAAAGAAATAAAAATACGGAAAGATAAGCCTAAATATCTAGGAAGCCGTACCGATGCTAAGCTTACGACGATTATAAAGAACAAAGTCAAGAAATGGGTAATGAAAAAATTAGAGAGATTAAAAAAATGGATTTAAACAGCAAAGATCATTTTTTTCTTTACAAAAGATTGAAAAATGCTATACATATCCTACATCCTACGTAAAAAAATAATAATTATATTAGAGGCAATAAAGAGACAATACAAAGAGGCTAGCAGTATTTTCAAGAGCTATTTAATTGTAAAAACGATGAAGTGCAGCAACTTAAAAAAAAATAGTATTTGACATTATAAAGTTAATAAAGACTGGAAAAACTCCAGGATACATGATATGCTATGGATGAAATGTTAAAATCACTAGGTGAAAATGGACTAGCACTAATTAGCAAACATATTCAAAAAGACAGGGGAAGACTAAAAAAATCGGAATGATTAAAATATATAGAACTTATACATATAAAATATCTACAAGTAATATAATCTGTAACAACTACAGAAGACACTATTGCACAAACAAAACCACATGAAAGGATATGAAAAAAAAAATGATCAAATATCAACAATAAAACGTACAATAGAAAGCTGGATAAAGGCATGACTTCCGATATGCAGGCAAAGTGTTCGATAGGTTTCTTAGAAAAGTTTAAGATAAACGATCAGGAATATGCGAAATAAGAACAACGACATATTAAATAGAAAGTAGGACACGTTTAAAACTAAAGATCTGAGACTTAATATATTTATTGATGGTGTTTTGAAAGAATGACAATCTCAAATTGATGAAGTAGAATATAGGTCAAAGACACTTAGCACCAATCGATATAAGATAATGTATATTCGCGAACGATTAAGTTATTATAGATGGTCTGTAAAAAAATATTCAGCAGAATATAGAAGAATGGAACAAAATCAAAGAAACATAAAATAAGAAGACCAAAACAAAAAACAAGTAATACAAATTATCTAGAAGTTATAACTGAATGAAATAGAAAATGGAAGACCAGCTAAATTATACTTACTGTACTTCTTTTTTGTGTTATAAGATGACGAATGCCTAAAGCAATTTAACATTTGGGTTTCATATTTGCGAATAAAACAAAATTCAAAAAATTTCAAATTATGTCCTAAAACATCACAACTGTTTTGGCCAATAATAAACTGACGATTTTTGCGCTCGTCCAGTGTCACATATGTCAGGTGTCATTTAATGGTTTTTGGTTAGTGTTTAATTGACAGCTGGCATGATTATTCATAATTGCGTGATATTACAATACTTTGGGCAATTATTAAGTATTAGGAAAATAGTTTGTAAAAATGCCAAAGTGAGTTTTGTTAAGACTATTGTCGTTATAGGATTTATACACATCAAATAGGGCATTTTACACAGAGAACTTACATTAGATTCTAAATGTGAAATAGTTACTGACCAAAACCATCTATTGATGATATCATGATTATAGAACATGTTTCCAACAAATCTAGATTTTAGGGATGATGTCTTTCTAAACAATATGGACTATAAACATAATTCCAATCAAACTGAATGTCATAATTGAAAATTTGATTGACATTAACGGACAGCGGAGACACAGATTGTACAATAGGTGAATGTCAAACCGCTAATTTATTTTTTATTGGTTCAAAATAGAATCTCTAATTTTTTATTTGGGGAAACAGTTGTGACTTTAGACTGATATTTTTTAAAAATATAAGGTTTGTTCCAATATGCAGTTTCCGTACGGCCTTTGCTCACGTGAACCAATCAGACAACATATTTCAATTTTCGTAAACTCAAATCTTCTGTTCGATTGGTTCACATGACCAAGGACCCTACGCAAACTGCGTGTAGGAACAGGCCTATACATTTTCAAACTTCTTTTAAAAATAATAAAAAAATAGTTCCCGACCCTATTAAAGAAGCAAACGTTCTTTTAAAAATAATAAAAAATTAGTTCCCGACCCTATTAAACGAAGAAAACATGTTTTGACTCTACAAATGAGCTGAAGAGTAAAATACACGCTATTGGGATGAATGCCACAGATATTAGAAAAATAACGCACACGCAAAGATATAATCAGAAACATGGAGGCATGAACTGGGGATTGAACCCATCATGGAGAATGGTAGTAGAGAGATAAGCTATATTAAGAAGTACTAGAGATGAAGATCAGAATTAAAAGAGCACCTGGAACACCAAGAGGAATATGGGATAACGCAGTATGATAAGTTATAAAATTAGTATCCCTACACTGAAAGTTAAAAGAGACATTTGATTATAAAAGATATAATCACTAACCTGATATATAGCGTAGTTGCCTTGGTGTGTTGTATCACTTAGCCTCAATAATTTACCATCACACAACCAACTATGAGGTATGTCAGGATAGAGTTTCTTACTCTCAATTAACGTCATAATTCGTATAGGTAGCATCCCTCTTATTTTAGCTTGATAGTTATCTCGCCTAATAAAATGTTTCAGTTCGATTTTCGTATCTACACTGTCTTCTTTGTGTTTCGGTACACTGTCTTCTATAACACTCGAGATCACCTCATCTAAAGTATCCATTCTAACACCGGACTTCTTTGTACTCTTTGAAGCAGAAGAAACTGGTGACCCCGCCCGACTACCATTATGTTTATGTGACGGCCTAATGAGAAGTTCGCGTAATGTTGAGAAACTCCCATCATCTGAATCGCTGGTATCGTCATTCTTCTTATCTTCGTTAGATAATGCTACATCAGCCAGCCAGCTTAAGGAATTCTTCTCGTCTTTAACGCTACCTCCATTAACCAATGGTTTACTATCTGGATCGTCCTTAATTTCTTTCTTAATACCATTTAGTTCTCCAGCCAATATGCTTTTAATTATTTCTTTACGAGCACCATTCGATTTCTGTGCCATTTCCTTACTGAGAGCGCAATCGCAGTACTGTTCGACATTCCATAGTTCTCTCATTTCGTGCACAAGGCGACCGAGTTTTAATAGGGAATCACCGGCAATAATTTGCGTCAACATTAACTTTTCCTGTTCGTGCGGTTGGCGATTTGTACATAACAACCAGGAGTAATCATCTCTATCTTTACCTGGTTCGCCCCAAATTTTGATTGACTTGTTTTTACGACCCTGTGAACGAACAATATTACTATTATTAGTACTATACTTCAGCAAAAAGTATAAAGTAAACTATAAAGATATCTAGGAAATATTCCGTAATCTCAGAAATGCCTTACATATCACAAAAAATTATAAACGTACCTTGTAGCAATCCAGGCAAACAACAAATCCGCATTTCCCGCACGCCCAATGAAAATTGAATAAAGTTGTTTCGCATACGTCACACATTTCCCGAACTCCCTGAACAACTCGTTTCCAAGCAATGGTCTTATCTAAAGAGAATAAATTTTGTTAGTTTTCAGATTGATACATTTTTTCTTTAGCAATTACCTTCAGACATATGTTCTGCATGGGCATCGTTTTCTTGCGCAAGAAGGTTGCAGAAATGATCTCCCACCTGTTTCAGAATGAATCTGGACGTTTCTAAATCAAGGTCTACTGGTGGTTTCTCCGCAGAGGGTAGCCAGAGTTTCAGATCCTCCTGGAAACGTAAATTACATTCATTCACGTTCAAAATGTATTTTTTTTTTGTCTCTAATCTTACCTCTGACGCGTCTTTGTGTGGATCAGAAAATCCAGCAATTGCCAATTGACCATTTTTGGTATACCTCAACCTTCTGAATGCATAAAATCTGCAGAAAATATTTGGCATGTTCCTAGACCGTTGGTTCGGCGTCCACCGACATTCTCGACACTTCGCTAATTTGGGTGCAACTTCGAAGCATGGTCCGTCTTGAAGAAAACTCTCTCCAGTTTTCTTCAACTGCCCCACAGGTGGTTTGCGAAAGGGTTCGCGCTGGGGCAGGATATCGTCCTTCGATTTTTTCGGGCGCGGCTCCTCGCCTTTATCGTTTTTTGAAGTCTTTGGTCTGCGTCCCCTCTTCCTAGGTTCCTTGTCTTTACCAGCACTTGTTGTAGAGCTATTAGATTTTTTTCCGGACGCCGCCGTTATTGTTGTGCTACTACATGAATCAGAATCCTTTTCGCTACCGCTCTCTTTTTCACTATCGCTTCCGCTTTCGCTGACAGTAGCTGTCTGGTTGGCTATTTTCCTTTTCTTGTGTTCCTCACTTTTCTTCTGTGTCCCTCCACCTTTTTTTCTTTTTACTTTCGGCGGTTTTCTTTTGGGCGGATCTTTCCTATTTCGTTCAGGATCAGAACTGGACGAATCGTCCCCCTTCGTGGCGTCCGGATGGCCGTTTAAAGAACTGTCTTTGTGTGAACTTTTTCTGTTATTACTTTTATTTCCAAAAGGTTTACTTTTATTTATGCTGTTTACTGCCATAGAACCAATGCTATGTAATGAGTTCACAGATGGTTCTTTCGACGGAGTGCTCGTGGCAATATTTATAGGCAGTGTGACGCAACTCCCAGTTCCCATTACTCCCGTGTTATCTTCAACGCCTTCACCGGTATGTCTCTCTAACCACGCTTTCTTTAAATGCCTAACAGGATAATTCGAGGATTTAATAGGTCCTGGACTATTAGATTTTTCGGAATCTGGATTCGTAGGAGTCACTGGCAATTTAATAGGAGTATTCGGTGCTTCAGAGACGGGCGTCGGTTGAGTTACAGTTATTGAGACGGTAGTTACTGGCGTGGGACTTGGATTAACTGTACTTGTAGTTGGTACCTCCACAGGCGCCGGCGATTTCTCGGTTGGTATCGTAACAGCTGTCACACTAACATCAGGCAGGGATTCGACCAAAACCGGTTGATTTTGCGGTATCAAATTGTTGGGAGTGCTTCGAAGAGCTGCCGTATTCACCACCGTAGTTATCGTAGTGGCTGCATTTACTATCAAAGGACTAGGTTCACTCACTCTAGCGAGTTGTGGTTGCGAAACACTTCCGAAAGCTGTCACGCTTTGGGAATTCGAACCCGGAGGGTCTACGCGACGTTTCTTGTTTTCAAGACAGATTGGTCCTGAATTCGCAGAACTAACTGGGGTCGCTTTTCTCTTAGGAGATGTTGCCGAATCGTATTTAGAAGTAACACAAAAGTCCAACGGTTGTGTTTGAATATTTTGAGCTGATGACATTCCAGATAAATGAGATTGGTGTGGAATAGTATACTGGGAATGAGGTCTAGATATTGGGGATGGCGCGGACGCAGCAGTTGGTGGTGATGTACCATGTTGCGTTGACGGTTTAACAGAAAGTCCCCCAGGCACTGGACCTCCTGTAGCATATATTCGATCATATATAGTCGGTCTTGAATCGATTGTAGTTCTGCTACTATGCGCTGGCGGAGGAAGGCCGGTTACAGTTGGAGTATTTTGTGGAATGGGTGGATGATATTGAGATACTTGTTGGTAGGGCGATGACACGGAAGAAGATAACGGTTTCGAGGTTAACGTTAAGGGTAAAGGACTAATCGATGACGTAGGTACTTCACTGCTTCTTGTGCCGATGCCAGACAAAGGTTTACCGTAAATATGATGCGGAGCAGGACTGCTTACTTTCGGTTTAGTATTAGATATAGTGTTTGGCGCCACCGTATAATGTGATATCGTCGTCGATTGTGGCATATAAGCGTAATTACTCGTTATCGGCACTTTACCACCAGAGGCGTATATCATCGATGCAGAAGATTCTGAGTTGCTTCTATAACGCATTTCCGGCGATGGATGCTGTTGAGCGTGAGGATGGTGAGGGGACTGTTGTTGGTGATGCGGACTCGGCAGTTGACCGGACGACCTATGGTGCGTTTTACCAAGATTCTGCGGTTCATGGTGGTGTTGGGGACTAGGCGTATGTGGAGGATGATGGGGTGATTGACTTCTGTAATCGTACAGGTTACTTTTATGGAGCTGTCCGGACGTAATGTAATGTCCCATTAAATCCGTTCGTAATTGGGGACTTTTGGAATGAGCAATTGGAACTCGAGAATCTAGATGATGCGGGTTCTTTTCATGTTTCACTATAACAGAGTTCTTAAGATCCCGTTCACTAAGTAATGGTGGCGGATTCGTGAGTACATCCCTCTCCCTCTCCATAGAACTGCTACTCTTGACCATAACTAATCCACTAGATTGCGATGAAGATTTGTGGTGGTCAGATTTACTCTTTGGTTCGTGAGGAAACATCGGATGGAGGTTCGGTTGGTAAGCCGGATAGCCATAAGCATTAACCTCGGTCTTTGGCATGCCTTGGTGCATTGTAAGTTTCTCATTCGATTTACTAGTGGATACTCGACTACTGTGGGCTGGTGGTGGATAATCCGTTTTATTAGGGGCACTTGGTGGTCGCTGCACCTTAACAATAAAAGAGTGTAAAAAATGGTTCACGTTACATACAGCAAAACCAACAACATTTGATAATAATCTAATTTGCAAAGTATTAAAATAAAACTTACTGTGAAATACGATGCACGATCCCGAACATCTTGTCGCGACACCATTAGTCGTTGTTGTTCGCGCTGATGATGCTCTTGTTCAGCTCGTTTTCTTTCTTCTTCTGAACTATTAGATCCTCTGGACGGCGGGGGTAGGCTTAGATTCCATGTGGTAATGGGCTGGGAAATTATAATAGATAAAATTCGTTTAACGTCCACTTATTTTATCACCTAACCCAAATTTCTATTTTTTATATAATACAACAGAACAATAGCGCATAGGGCTAAATGAAACCTACCTTTTGTTGAATTCGTTTCAAAGATTCTTCGAAATGCTTTTGAACAGCAGCTTGAGCTTGTCGTTGCTCCTTTTCGTGTTTTTCTCTATCAATCTTCTCCCGTTCTTGCCTATCCCTTTCTAATCTGTCTCGTTCACGTTGTTCTCTCTCTTTTTCTCGTTGCTTTTCCAAATCTCTGACATCGTGATTATGTCTGTAAATACAAGTACCGTCTAATTTTTGCTAATCGTCGAATTATAAACGTGGTAAGAATATCGCCTTCCGATCGAGGTACATTGCAATACTTTCACAATGCCTTAAGCATAGCTGCTAATTTACTCTGCAGAATTACATGAAACTTATAAATAGTTATATTTATGTAATTATATAATGCTGAAATACGACAAGAATCAGCCACATTAAATTGAAGGATATTTCAAATATTATTGTATGAAGACCAAGGTTTTACACAACTGCAAAATATCTAACAGAAAGATGGTAACACATTCTGATTTTCAGTGCGTCTTTTTATTTGTTTACTTATATGTTTTATGCACGACCTGCTTGATCAGTTTGACAGTTTGTTTACACAGCCTGTCGAATAATGAAATACACATGTTCACCACTGGCGCCACTTACCGGACAGAAAATGTCAATTTGAATAAATGTCATACTGACAAGTGCTGAAGTTAATATTTTCAAAATTATACAATTAATCCGCCTGCTTCGTCAAAAACCGAACTATTAGGTTTTTTAAAGTTGAGTTTCATTTCTTATTGACTATTTAAGTTACTAGTAGTTGTTTGTCTACTTAGTTTTGTACTATTTAGTTTTGACATAAACCAGGCTGTCATCAGCTGTATGTGCGCTGTACCTGCTGTACTATTATGGTTGGTTCAGACAGAAAGTATTAGTACTAACTTAGTACTAAATTTTGTCTTAGAAAGTTAAATTAAGGATTATAAATAACTCCGTTCATACAATACATATTCGAACTTGTATGAACGAAATTATGTACAATCCATAACTTAACTTTTTAAGACTAAATTTAATGCTAAGTTAGTACTAACACGTTCTGTCTGAACCAGCCATTATTTTGATGTGTCAAGAAAGTAGTTCTCATGTTCTCAAACGTCATGCAGATGTCGCTACTTACCGGAATCTAACATTCAATTCAATGTAAATTTGAATGATTCTACAGGTTCTATAAAGCAAACTGTTCACTCATTAAGCAGGTCGTTTTTTTGTATAGATGTTTTAGTAATAACAATTTAATTTCAAGATGGAGAAAATAGCGCCTCCAATGTTGCAACAACACAGATAAAGCTTATTAGCTATGATTTCTCTTCTAAGCAACATGGATGTTATCAGTGGCGGCTCCTCGTAAAGAGTCACGGAGCCATGCTCTTATTACTGCAAATCATCAATTAATCATTAAAATGTCTTTATTTTCTGTAAAAATACCGATAAATACACGTACAAATGTTTAGATACAGAACAAATGTCGCTATTCCCATGATTTGATGTGACGAAATACGCTTTGTATTTATTTATGCAGACAGCGGCGAGCCGTGAGCCACTTCTAAATTAGCTCCAGTTTCAACCGGTTTGTAAGTCTCTGCGAGGAGCTAGCGGAAGAGGGGGTGGTCTGACTATATGCAAAAATTAAATTGAAGTGGAGCCAATCGTACCTTGGCCCACTGCCTGTTGATTGGTTGGTGTATTATTTGGTTGTTTTTGATGTGCTCCACAATGAGGCCTCGACGAATTTGAGATTCATTTCTCGTGTAATTTTTAATTTTGAAGTGGCTTCTAAATTTTTGTATCGATATTATTTCAGTTAGGCGGCAGTACGGCTGAGAAGGAAGGGTGCATTATTGCGAATCTTGCAAGTCAAGCAGCAATATGCGGTATCGGTTGCTGGATGGGCGACCGTTCGGACAACACTTCTCAGCGATTCGGTGTGCTCCGGCTTTCTAAGCCAAAGGCCTTCAAGACATAGTGCTGAATTATCATTATTATTTTAGTTAGCAATAAACGAGGTATAAATGATTGCAAGCTGAGCTGATTCAAAACTTTGTAAAACTAGCCCGAGATTGGCTCCACCACTCAATATTGTCACGAGCCACCACTGGATGTTATGCTATGAGTTTTAAAATGATCGGAAATTAAATTTAAATGTGAGTCAAAATAGTAAAATGGCGCTCATTAATCAGTATTTCAGTTACATGTAATAGATAACTAAAAAAAAAGTGAAAAGCTGGCTCACCTCATTCTATCTTGTCTATCTCGATCTTGCGCCATGTTTCTTTCTAGCAAATCCTCGGGAGCTCCAGAATGTGGGACCTGTTGGGTGAGAATGTGGCTTCCAATGTAGCGCTTATTCCAGATCATCTCGGGCAAGTGATGAGGGTAAATAGTTGGTGGTCCCAGGTGAGGATGGTGCAGATGTGGACCCATTGGAGGCGGCGCAACGGGCGGGTACAGAGTAGGGTGAGTTGCAGCAGAACTGGGAGGAGGCCCCGAGGCGGCCGGCGTCGATGGGTGCGACATTAGCAGTGACTGGTGTTGTACACTGTGTATGTGGCGTACGTGCGGCTCGGACTCCAACAGCAAGTTGGGGTCTCGCCACACGCGCACCGGTTCAGACGTACTGCTCGAAGGCGTGCTGTACGCCGAATTAGCCGGCAAGAACAGTGGTGATCTGTTCGTTGGATGCGTCGTACTACTGTTGCTATGTTGTGGTGGTTCGTCAGATGAACTTAAAGCACTGGATCGTGATCCTGATCGCTCATCGCCACTGCCCGAACGCAGAGAACTTACACCAGAGTCCGAACGGTCATCGGGGAAACGGAGCAAAGAGGTGTTGACGACTGAATCAGTGAGTTCCATCCTGTTGAAAGGGGAAGACGAGGACAACGGTCCGTCATCGTCACCGCGACTAGAGCACTCGCGCTCGTCGATTTTCGGTGTCGTCCTCTGAGCCACTATCACACAATCGTCTTCCTCACTAACAACTACTTCCGCAACTACCGTTTCAGGCACTGGTTTGCACACGTTATCATCATCAGCACTGCACACTTCCTCCTCCACCGGCACTAACTGCACACTACTGCCATTACTTGTATCGTCATCCAGTGTACTGTCTACAACATTCCCCGCCGTGTCTTCGATGTGCGGTGGAGACGTAGACTCCTGGCTGATCGATTCCGACACGCTCTCTTCGAAAGAACGCCTGCAGATAGCCGAGAGCGTCTCTTGGCGTGAAACGTTCTGCAGGCAGTCTTCTACTCGAACTTGAACGTCTCTGAGTTTACTGTTATTCGCTTCCTCTAACACCTTCTTCTTACCGGTCGTCGGTCCGCGGTTGATGGCATTTCTTTTTCTACCTTGTTTATTCTCGAGATCTTCCTTTATATTACAATAATTCGAATTACGTTGCCTTGAGGTTGTCTCGTTCTCGCTGGATTTCCGCTTTCGTACGGCTTTCGTCACACTTCCTGAAACAAGATAGTCGCACGTAAGTACTTGTATACGAAGATCTACAATTCATACATTGCTAAGACATGCGTACAGTTTACGTGCATGACATAAATAAACCGACAATTAAAATGGAAACAATAACTTTCAGGATCGATGAAACTAGGCCGAAGTCAACAGTACCCAAGAAGATACACAATCACTCTGCATACATTTCTCCTATTGCACACGCGAACTCGGTAGTAGTTGCTGGCATAAAGGTGAACGACCGGTGTTGTAGAAGCAATACCCCACCATACCACCGTACGGCGACACAACTCATTTATTATTACCGTACGTCTATTATGCAAACAATCATTAATAATATTTTCGCTCCACTTGTGTTAACAATGTCAATATTCTCGTTATTTCCTGTAAAAGGATTAAGGACGCGTATCTATAATCTATAAACATTTTTCATATATCATTTCCTGGTCATTTGCTCTTTGGAAGTTCTTTTTTATTTTTTCTTTATTACTATTCCTAGTTGAACCACGTTTTGATAATAAAAACCTCTTTTTAATGGTAAATATCTTCAAAATTCTTAATATTCATATGAAAATTTTCATTTATAATGGTTTATTGAATAATTAAAGAAAATGTGACAACGTGAATTGTTATCCCTACAAATTTGGAAATTAATTTTATTGTTATCGTCAGCCGTCCATACTCTATTATTGCTCTGCATAATTTTAAAGAAATCAGTGACTTTAGTATTAAAAGCAATTAGTATAATTGTACAAAAAAGGTGCGAGTTTCCTGATTTTAAAACTTGATAGTATTATTAATATTATTTATTCTAAGTAACAATTAGAGGCAATGAATCGATATTTCGACGTCAGATAAGATTTGCAGGGTCACATTTGAGTTAAAAAAGGTCGATTAATGTGCAAATTGGAAAAAGAACCCGTTTCATAAGGCTTTGAAACTCGATTGATAAAACTGGTCTTATAAAAATTAATTTGCTATTATCATGCTAAATGTCAGAGCATGATCATGAACATTAAAATTGTATTTGTTAACAATGGTGGCGCTTTACACGGATGCCCTATGTAACTTGTTTTATAATCTTAAAATAATTTGAATTGTTTTGTTGTTTTCTTAATGCTTTGATGTACTTATTTGTATATTTCTGTAGATAAAAAATTCTATTCAATAAACCTCGATTTAATGAGAAGTTCAGATTGAACTACATGTCTTGAGAATGCAACCCACAGTTGTTATACGCGTGACGTCATTTTACAAGTCTAGAAGTCTACCAATAGTTTGCCAAGCTCTCTGTCGTGGTATTTATCATCTAAAAAATCTAAAAATGATCGCTAAAATGCTTACGATGTGATACGGGATAAACGATTGTATAGGTATTGGACTGGTTGCTTCGATCGACGTAGTATGCATTACCATTTTTGTTGCGGCAAATCGTGTACAGTAACATAACAAAACACCGCTATACTGATCTAGTCTTCCGGATAAAATATGTTCTCACTAACAATAGTAATAGTCAATTACGAGTCTATATTCATTCATTCTTAATATAAAGAAACATTACTAATAGTAAAGTGCTTTTCGCATTTAAATATATATTTTTTTTACAGAGATGTTATATGAATATTATACAAAAAACATTATCGGTGAGCTACAAGTCATTAATATTAATATCCAACATTCATTTTCAATTCTATGCGCGCAGTCAGCGAAATGTGTTTCGGAATGACAACAGGCATTTGCAGTTTCATTACGTGATAGCAAGTCATCGTATACTCCATGAAATATCAAGAAGAGTCAAGGAAGAAGTGGTAATAACGACTTTGTTACATTGCAACATTTGTGTATACATCCAACCTGACAGACACACAGGAATATACGCAGAATTATTCAAACTTAATTTACATTTTATGTTTTATGTATATAATACAAACGTAATTTCAATATTTTTCAAAGAAGAAAAACAACCAAATCACCTACCTACTTTATTTAGCTGACGCTTACGTATAATAAAATTAATTATAAGCTATTTGGATCGAGAAACCTCTTACTGCATTCAGAAAGCCAGTTCTTTGTTAGTTGTATAGTGGCTTCGTGTTTGAGACCCGTTATATTCGAGGCGTGAAACTTTCGAAACAACACATCAAACAGCGGCCTGACAATAGTAAAAATTGTTTTTTTTTCCGGACAAAAGTAGCAAAACGAAGACCTTTCAACGTTACCGTTATGCTTTCGCCATATACATATGTTTCATTGCGGTTTGGTGAAATAAAACGGTATTACTGAAGAGACCAGATGGAGAGACCTCGGGCTGAATTATGTATTATGTAGATCGAAAATGTTGATTAAGTAATAATTTACGCCGGATGTACATTAATACGACAGTATGTATTTTAATTAGGAAATTATGCGAAACGGTGGGAATAGCAATTTGTGTACAGTCTACTATCACCTAGACTTGAACGATCTATGATATACAAAATAATAAATAGACGTAACCATATTTGGTAACACATTAATTTGTTTCTGTTTAAGTTAAGCAGATAACATGCTAATTATCATTTGATATTTTATTTTAGGGCATACGAGGAAGATAGAAACACCCTAGGAACAGATAGAATATTCAATAATAGCAAAACCGACTCGTTTAAAAAAAACATCTATGCTATTTTCAAGGCATAATTACATATTCGAAATAATTCGACAAACACTGCTTATGCTTTCCCCAAAAGAGGCAGCCATTAAATGATTGCCGGCTGTACAATACAACTGTAATTATAAATTTGCATTGTAACAAATACATATACAAAATGTAATAATAAACCAAGCAGTACCGTATATGTTGCAACTGTGTAGTCTGGTGAAAGTGATTGTTTCGTATACTACTTTCTAACCTTTCCCATGCATAACTTACTCGAACACAAACACTCATATGTATATAAGTCTACTAGCAAACAAAAAATCTTATTTTTTTATTCTGATCGTGCCTTTAACGTTTATTTTATGCTTGACTATATCTCTTTAAAATATTTTCACATTCAGAGTGATATAATTTATTGGAAAAATACGATAAAGAACATAATCTTATCACTTTTAAGGCACCAATTTCTAAATACAAGTTAGTCATATCACTTACCATTGCATGTTAAAGATTAAGTATTTATTTATTTAAAATTGTGTATGTAGGTAATCTTCAACAATGTCATAATTTTTCAGCCCACGTATTTCCCCAATGGTTGCTGGCGTGTGATTTTTGAACAATGATACTTGATTACAAAACTGGTTTGCCCACGTCAATATATTATGCCGCCTACATATCTTATTGTTAACCGAGTAAGTCAATGGATGGAGAAAGGAATATCCTTACGTGCGGAAAAAATACGTCCACTTAAGAAACATGCACATTAACTAACATTTAGAGGTCATAAATATTAGCATTTGTTAGACGTTTCGCTATAAATAGCGTTCTCGAATAAGTAACCAGTTTTTAACCACGTTTACATAATGACAATACCATTAGTAAGGAATAATGATATTTGATTAATGTGTGTATATGTTTGAATTCGTAATTAACAACAATTGGAAAGTAAATAAGTATATGATGTGCAATTTGGAGATTAACATTAAACTTGTATTTTCTATTTTTGTCCAATCCAAGTTCAGATATTCCAAAGGTGTTTTTTTTTTATAAATGTGGAAGCTGTAAAATGCCTTCAAAATGTATCTACATATAATTACAATTACCATTTCCTAGGTATATTGTTTTATACCTCTATTATTATCAAATCGCAATTTTCAACAAACAAAATCTTATCAGTGACTCCTTTTTCGTTATGAATGAACTCAGTTGTGCGGTTTCCGCTTTGATAAAATCCCAGAAACCATTACATAATCCATGTAATCATAAGCCAGTAATTTTGAAACTAGTAGATATATATTTACACTGAAATAGTTACCCTAAATCTTAGAATTTCCTGCAAACATAATACCCCACACTCATTTGATTTCTGTTTGCATCAATGATAAGCGGGGACTAGTTTTCACAGTATGAGTCAATTAAAATTTTAGCGAAAAAAACTTCTACGAATTAATAAATTATCACGTTCGTTAATAAACTCACACACATCAGCAAGAATATTTGCATATATATACCATTATAACGGATACGTCTATTCTCAGCATTTTAACTTTCTAAGTAACTGCTGAATTGCAAAATAAAAGCGCTGAACTTACGATGCGTGTGAGATCGTTGGAATGCTTAGCAACCGAGTTTCGCAATAGAGTAATGGTTGTGCACATTGTTTTGCAATTCAATTATTAATAATACATAAAATTAATTCCTATGACACGAACAATGGGAACCACAACCAGGTTTATTTGAAGGTCGCCAGACCTTTTACATTGAGATTATTGGAAAAAAATCTAACTATATCTTGGCCGAAATACAATTATCAATTGGGCAATCAAGCTTGAACGTGCATAAAAAAAATTATCGTCATTTTTATTTCTACTTGTTCAAAATATTTACCGTATTAGTTTGCCACTAATATGATGACTCATAAATTAGTTTACTGTTATGACTAATACGTTACGCCGTTTTTTCCTAAGCGCACCAGTTAATCGCAAGATTTAAAGTTACATTTCAATTAGGAAATTAAATCGTGTCTGTCAAAAAAATGAATTACAATAAAACAATTCTTATTCAAGGTCACCAAAACACAACATTTTCATACGTTAAACTTGTATCCTCTAATAATTTGGTTGGCTAGTAGCAATTGCTGCCGCTATATTTATTTTAAGCATGCCAATTACTACAAGAACTAAGAACCTAGGACAGTAATTGGGTCGACCTATCAAGATTTTATCGCAGATGAAATAATTAGGAAAGCGACATCTATAATAAAATACATCCAAGGGAAGGGTATCTCAGTACGGTAGACAAATTTCAAAAAACCCATATGATACATGTTTACAATGCACAGATGCTACGGTTTTGTCTAGTTTAGGAGGCCTAAGCCACCTTTTTTTTTGATAGCAAAAGGGAGGATAAACACAAGTATTAGGGTAGGTATAATTTTCTACCTGCTTTTAGGGAGCCCCATTGCTATGAATGCCCTAACAATTCACCCACATTCCGGCCGTAGCTTCGAATTTCCTCTTTCGTGATTCTATACATAAGAAGAATTTTACATAGGCGCACGAGAGAGAAGATGATTCACGTGCATATCAACAAAGATAACTGTAAGTGTTATTATTTGTATTACGCTAGCATGTAACACCTAATGATAGAGAACGGCAAGCCATTATACGCAGGGGACTCAGGTTATAACAGAAAAATTAACTTGCCTGTTAGAGGTCAAGTAGAGGTCATACCTAAATTTGCCAGTTTGTTTAACCAAACCGTGGGAAAAAAGTGGTGAGAGAAACATAATTACCTTGCATTAACTACCTGCTTGAAAACAAAATCGCTTTTATTACATATCCATCTATTTAATTTAAACAACAAGAGTTTAAGCGAAGAGAAAATAACATCCCGAAGAACTAACTCCAGTATTATTAAAATAAAAATATATATTTTATAAGAAAAGAATTTGTAATTAACGGATTATGAATTAAATAGTTATTCATTATGAACACTAAAAATTAGAGCCGTGTTTTCTTTTACAGGTGTTAAACTATCATTAATTTATGTAGTTTTCGATTCAGTAAATTGTGCTGCTCAAATAAAATGTTGTTAGAATCTAAATCAGTTTCTGTTAAGAATCTATTGGATGCGCTGGATTGTACAACTTACGCTTACAAATTAAACACAATGAGGCGCGTTATGTAGTCACTTATGTACTGCTATGTACCATGTGTATGCATATATTCAAGTGAAATGTGGAATGAAAGAGGAAACAAAGAAAAACGCACACGAAAGAAATGCGAAAGCTCGCATTAGAGACAGAGAAAGATAATGACCAGTCGTATGACTGAATAAAACATGAAGGCGTTCTACGAGAATACAACACAACCGGTTCTTTTCGAAAGAATAATGCAGCCCGAGCTTTAATTATTCAGGTCGTGTCTCCGTTCGTTGAATATTCCGTTCTCCGTACACTGACTCAACTTACACAATTTACTTATTAAAATTAATTTAAAATTACAATGAGAATGGTCGATCCCACTCGCTTTTTTTTCTCAGTAATGATATAATCAATTGACGTGAGTTTGTGTAAACCCAGATCCCCGAGAGGAAGTAGGATAGAAGATTTATTCCATTTCATAGAGAAGTATGCGTGTACGGGAGACATGAAAACAAAAGAGTTGAAAAATAGTGGTAATATAACACGTAGTTATGCGTGCTCCGATAAATGGGTATGTAATAACTAGATCGTGCGTTCAACATCAGAAAGACAATCGGTTCCGCTAAAGTCATAACATAGAGTTATCTCATGTTTGTTAATATGATTTAGTTAGAGGTAGAAATTTGCTGACATAATACAACAAGGTCAAATAGCAATTTATATTAAAAGCTACTTAAATTACATTTAGGACCTGCACGTTTACAAATGAAATGGCAAAAATGTTGGAAGCCTAATTTTATTCTACTTGGAAGTTGCGCTATTGGTGTAGTCATAAATGTGTGAATTTCCTTTACATATTGCAAGAATTGTGCAATGGATATAAATTTTTCCGTGATAAAAGTGAAAGAAGGCACGCCATTCATTGTTTTCTATCTGTTTACGTTATTATTAGATTAGCTTTTTATCAGATATTACTAACAATTATATATATTGGCACATGGAAAATTTATATCAATATCCTTTATCTCTAAAGTTTCAACATAATAATAATACAAATTAACCACTAGACATTGTTGGAATAAACACCGTTTATCGATGCTAATATTAAACTGGACCATTTCTTAATTCTAATCCACTGCAAGAATACGGCCCCATTTATAATAATGAACTAATTGATTAGTGGGGTTCATTAAACCAGAAATAAATACACCTTCTATAGCCATGAACACGTAGATAATGAACACCGGACACGTTCAGTCGATTGAATTTCCTGTTTGCTCACTCTATTTAGCAAGACAAGCAAATCAAATAATATGGATAAATAATAGGAAGGTCAAATTATAATAAATCCAAATCCTTCTGAATTACTAAAAATAATCGTTTATTATCGCGTAATTAAAATTAGATGATAAGAAAAAAAATCCGTGATATAGATAAGTTGCTAGGTATATTTAAAAAATAATTTATGTTGCTGAAGGTCAAGATATAAACTCAGTCATAATTTTTAAAATTATTACTGTTATTACTAGGCTAAAATTGTAAATTGTTGCTTATTAAAGTAATAAAAGTAGACGGCGTAGATTAGATGATAAACGATGAAGATTAATTCGAAAACGGGAATTTATGCTATGGGTTCCATCAAACACGCACTAGGTGGCGCTAGCAGCATAAACCGCATTATTTTATCAAACGTTTTCGAAGAATTTGCCTACAAAATACAATGAGTCATAGGTAATACTTGTAGATTTGGTCTTGTAATGTAATTCAAAATGAAAAGATAAAAAATGAAAGAAATGAGTAGATATAAAAACTAGATGAGGTAGTACAAATACTAACAACCAATTATATTTTCTTTAATTGCAGAAAGAAAGCGTTAAACACCTCTGCACGCAATAACTGTATAAAAAACGTGTTTAAACAATAGATTTTATTGTTGTGATAAAGCATTGGCAATAAATAGTAGAGACATAACAGTTTACACAATTTAATTAATCGTCACGACTTTTGAACGGCGGTTAAGTCAAGGAGAAATGAACGACTGCAATGGCTGATTCAGCGCGTAGTCACGCTCAGGGGAGTAAACCGTGTAGGGAGAGAAGTGAAGGGAGATTGGTTACTGCAGTCACTGACCTCCATTGGCTGAGCCACATTGCGTGATCGTACAAAATCAGATGCGACTAGAACAGAAAATTGATCGAAAACTGCGATTTGAGTAACGCAGCAATTTGCGTCTAACAATTTTTTTACGTATCCAATTCAGACGTAGTTCGGCAGCGTAAAGTTCATTTCGATTAAAACTAAGCCGTCAATTAAATATTAGAGATCGGAACGGCGCGACTTTTATCGTGCGATCACGTCAGCGGATAAAGAACGAAAAATGATGATGTGGCTGTTTGCCAGATCAAAAGTCAACCAACGCAAATACCGCGTCCGCTGTTTACACATTTGCAAAATTCTACTAGAAAAAGCGCAAACATCGGGGAGCGCTGCGTAATCACAACACACGATACGGATTCGATCAATATTTAAAGCACATTACGTGTATTTTTTCCCTTTGTATGCTTTCCGAACTGCGACAGATGGTCAAAATGGGAAAGGGTGGCAGAAATTGATCCACACGTTTAAGACCTTCCGTATTTATCACTCGATTGCTTCGGTGTTATGCATTTTTTTTTACAGATCACTGGACACAAGAGTATGACGATGAAAAGGTTTGTTAAGCGAGATACTACCTCGTCCTAAGTAGAACTTTCTGATCAGTAACACAAAAGCACTTTCACACGATATCGCACCATTCTAAATTATATATATATATAATTCATTAAATGCAATATCATCCTCAATGACTACGAATAATTATTAAAGATATGCCCGCTTATGTACACGTTGAAATCCACAGTTGCACTACACAAAGAAAATGCCACGCAGGAGACTTTCCTTTCTATTTACAGATCACTTACCAAAAATAAAAAATAAATAATGAAATTATGAAATCGCAAAATCGGACGAAACACTAAACAACGTTCATTAAACTAATAAAAAAAAGTTCCTTCACTTTTAATTGATAGAGCACTTTTATAAATGTATATATATCCAATAATGAAAATGTCCTTGAAACGACTCGACGAGCGTTACATCCGTACTACTCTAACAAGCACAAAAGACTGAGTTCGTACTTTAGAACGAACCTAGAACCGGTCTACGGAACGAGCCGAGTGTTTCGGTTTAGCCTGGATGAAAAGCAACAAGTGATATCGTCCGCTCGACGCGCAGTAAAACCGAACAAACCTTTTGCTACATATCCGCATAATACTGAGAACCTGTTCTGCTGCTTTTTAGATTCCATTTCGCAAAAATGCCATTTGTGGTTGTGGTATTCGGGCAAGCGTAACAAACGTACGGCCAGCCGGCATCAGCTCTTCTGCTACCGCAATTTCTGACTCATCGCTAAACAAAATATTGGGTCGACGCTAAAGTACGTTTTTATTACTCCTGTTCAGGGAACCGAATCGATTTTCACGACTCTCTAATTCCGGATGCGATTTCCACCATTACACAATTTAGTTAGATCTCTTTTTTAAATGTAATTTTTACAATTGATTTATTAAATTTAATACTTTTTACTTTAATAAATACTAAAGACACGGATTATAAACTTTAGAAACAAGCGTTTTTTGCTAATTAATATATCTGTTTTCTTTGTTGATGCACACTGATTTTCCAGGAAGGACTATATTTTATAAATAATATTACAGGTGAACTTAATGTTAATTAGTAGACACTTTTATTTGAAATATAAAAAAATGCAGTTAATTACCATTCATAGTAACTAATAATTAATATGCAGTATTTATGTGTTATTAGCTGTTAACTGTTATTACGTATATTTTGTTTCCCATGGTCGGACGAAAGTGGATTTGGACTATATTAAATTAGAATAAAGTTGGGTGGCCCTAAGAGCCTATTTCACCACATCGTTTTCCGATGTATTGTGATTCCCTTTGTCCTAGAAGACGCTCTCTAATTTTCCTTCTTAATTATGCCAATCACCTTTGAGAGCGCCTCCTTATGTAACTACTTTGCAGTGGGGTTTCTCTGAGCCCACTATTAAAAGCCTTGCCCTTGCAAAGCTATCATTGTGGCATAGAACATGAACTGAGGTTTCTTCTTCCTCTTGTTAGAATTTGCAAATACCTTTTGAAAATTGGCAGGCTCATATTATGCACACCTCTAGTCAGTCGACAAGGATTGGCCAACAAACCTACTGTGATTTTAGCAGTTTTACTCTGTCTCTTTAATAAATTCAAGCCTTTATTCCTTTCATAACTCTTGTGCCTGTTTTTGCCTTGGTAATTTTTACGACCACTCTGTGGACTTACATGATGTATCCACGCGTTGATGGGCTTTTTAAGCGGCAATTTTGTAACGATGAAGGAAAGGCCAATTCCAACGAATGACCTTGACGAATCGCGTCTGGTCAGATAGTTCGGCACCTCATTTCTCTTTACGCCCGTGTCACTGGGACGCCTAGCACACTTCATTTAGAAATCATTTAAATAGTTTAGAACTAGCCAAGAATCAACACTTATAGAACGGATATCTTTAAGTGTCGCCTGGCTCTTAGAAAAAGTAACAATGCTTTTACCTATCAGCCTACCCATCAGCTTGAAACACCTACCAAAAGCTCTTTCTGAGCTTCTTTCTATATATTCCAGCTTGCGGCGGTAAGAATTGATTTCATCGCGCCTGTGACACAGATACAAATCAGTCTTTGTATGCACTTAGTTTTGTGGCCGCCCTGGCTTTGGTCGTCACTCTACTGCTCCGTATGTTATTACGGGTCTAATTACCCTTGTGTATAAGGCTAATTTTTTTTCACATAACCTCCTACACCTGCCCACGGCAATGGAGGCCTGTTAGTTATTTTCTGGATACCTGGATTCCATGTAAATCATTGGGCAAACTATACCCCAAGATATTTCACCTCTTTCACATATGGATTCCTTTCTCTTCCTAATACTAGTGGTTTTAAGCTTTCCAGCATTATTTTCCTCGTGAACCCGTCATTTAGACTAAGAAAAAAGGGATTCTTATCCAGAACTGAGAGATGTAGCATTTACAGCAATGACAAGTGGTACTGAACCCTCTTTTGTATTTTTAAAGTACGAGATTGTGCCACAAGAACTTGCCTGGAAAGCATAATATTCAAGACGTAAAAATATGCTCTTACAGTTCTCATGGAAATACAACTTTGTGTCTTACAACAAAACACTTTCTCACCAAAGCACACTACCTATATAAATAATTAATCCGTTGGATAGTGCATAACACAAGCACATAATGGTAAATGCAAGCAATTTTAAGATTTCGTGACCAAAAGGGGTACTCAAAAAAAATTTCATAACATATTCACTGCAGCTTCTATGCACCGTTAAAGTTCATTAAAAATTTGTGTGCACGTATTTCGGTGCAGAGTAGATACGTTAAAACAAATTTAGTTAATAACTAAATCAAAACGAATATCCTATCTTATGATAGTTCATAGAACTAAAATAAAAATAGCCTGCCACTATTTTGACGTCTTTCTACATAAACATATATAAAAAGTCCGGGACGAAGGCTTCAATTAAAAATTCGGCAATAAATCTCGCTATTATGATTGTTTATGAAGTGAGATGGTAATATTGGGAAACTTGCCAGTACATTTTACACGCACGTGTTTCAAACAGTTTCATTCGAATGGTCTTATTTTAGACGCTGGCAGATCTGTCTTTTTTAGCGCTCGGCTTCGAGAATTGCTTTTCCAAGTAGCATTAAATGTCAGATGTGAATATATCAACGACACACGAGGTGAGAATACGTTCTGCAATATATAATATTTAATATATATATTTTTACATCACAGTTGAGTGATAATGGCTAATTAAAAAGGAATAGTATCCATTATTGAGTTTTACCAGAGTTTACAAAATGGTGTTTATTTATGATCACATTTTCAAAATATATAAAGTAAACTTTTGTTAGGCACGTTAAATAAATAGTAGCAATAGATAAATTATATATAGGCATTTTTTGCATAAATATAAAAAATCAATACACTATTGTAAATAATTGTTGGATTGTTAGTTAGGAAGGGTTGCTACCCATACGCACTTAGGCTAACAACTGAACAATATTATAGTAAAATGATGTGCACAGGATTCTTCAACCAAACTCGGCAAACACGAGGCCTCGGTGATGAGCTAGCTGGCTTTAAACCTTATACATCCCATAAGTTTATATATACACAGATATGAATAATAGATATACACAAATGCTGTAATATTACACTAATGCATTGCAGTAATAAATAAAACTTGAAACACCTAATTAATAGATAAACAATAAGAAGTGTAGGATTATAGGCGCTTTGTATTGCAAATGTCTTTTTTTCCTGCAGTAAGTAAAGTAGAACCTTAAAAAAATGTTTTTGAATGTTTTGATTGTACAGATATTAACGCCATATTATCGCGTTGGTTGTTTATAGAGACGTTTTCAATTTAGACGTTTGTAATAACAACGTATACAAAAATCCGGCTACTCTTTAAATTTGTATATGCATTCGTAGCCAATACAAACATAATATTTAGAATGTGATTACGAATTCAATTTAAATTTGCTTAGCGAAACATTAATTCCTAAGTATTTTTCCATTCTAATACTTGTTTGACCGTTTCTAAATATAGGTGTCTTACTTAGCAGTAATGTCAATTTGAGTTATCTTTTATTTGCGCTATTCTGCTTAAAGTATATTAATTAAAAGAAAATATGACGACATTCAAAAAATCCGTGTAACGTCATTGACATATTTCTCTCATTTTATGTTCTTTACACATTATCATATTATATATAAATAAATAATAAGTTTTTACGTAAGAAGTGTAAACAATTATAAAAGTATCATGTTTGGTAAACCGTACCCAGGCAAAATGATCTACCTATAATAAGCCGATAAGTATATCCAGAATATAATTCAATCTATCAACTCTAAAGTTTCAACAAATCTTTTAAATTTCGTTTTAGAATAGGTACAGAACATTTCATGTATCTCTGTGACAAGGTATATTTTTTAAGTGGAACTGTTGCATCGTATGTGAAGCTGCATATATATGGCAGTGCTATAAGGTCGTTAAAAGTTGAGTATTACGTGTGGGAATGCTCTGTTCTTGGAACCTGTACAACAGGTAGGTATTACGGGTGTTTATATTTAAGTATCCTCTAGCAAAAACAGGCAAACTGCAAGAGATCCCTTTTCTCCATAAGGCAGGGTACACACTGGAGTGATACGACCGCAATACGACAAGCGATACAATCATTAACACGACACGTACCGTGTAAATTTAAGCAGAATGCGCAACAATTACATTAAATTTGCACGGCAGCTGCCATGTTACTGCTTATGTGGCTCGGCATATTCGTGTCGTATCACTCCAGTGTGAACTCTGCCTAATGAGAATTTGGTGTACCTGTATACAGGTGGAGATTAAAAATTTAATAACAACTAGTGCAAAAATAAATATAATACTCTGATGCAATCCATTAACAAACACTGTTATTGTACCATGCAATATAATTAATGCATGGTATTATAAGTTATAAAATTGTTCAATAAATTTTTATAAAACAGTATAATACCCTGTATCAATCCATACTACATTACTACTCGTTAGAAGAACTTGCTATAATTATAAACTTTCATGTTACCATTTTCATTTTTCTTAGTTATGAATTAAACTACAAGAAATACATTATTAGATAAATTTTTACTTGCACAAAATCGGCGTTGCTTACTGAAATCAGACTAACGCTTTCGTTTAAGGCTGTTTTCATATGCGGTTTATTTTCAGGTAAATTTGAAAATCACCAAAGAATCCAAACAAATAAGCAATAAAAAGCAACACTTTTATGTAACTAGCCCGAAATACGAATTGTTTATTTTTAGCCGTGGAGTAGAAATACACATTTTCACTTCTGGATGCCATCCAAATAGTTGTTCTTGGAATCAGTATAAAGAAGTCGTGCCGCGAGGTGGTGGGGTAAAGAAAGGAGGGAAGTGGATAGTGAATGTAGCACACACAAGTAACTGCTGCTGCCTCAAACTAAAACCTGTCCTGTCCTTTATTGTTATATTTCAAGCGCCAGATGCCGTCTGCTGTCATTGTTTTTAAATGCCGTAGCCCACGTGGTCGTTGACCCTTCCAAATAATACATAAGTATCACATTGCCGTACTGCACCACAAATTACTAATGCTTATTATGGCCCCGCATTATGTAATAGGATACAAAAGTATTGCTTTATTTTTTATTTTAGTACGTTCGTATTACATACATTTAGCCCGCTTTAAACAATAACATCGCAAGGAAGGCACCACATACGTTTCATGAAAACAATTATTACCATTCTTTATTGCACTGAGACAAATACGCTGTGATCAAAAAGGTCAGCATTTAATTATTTGTTATTGTTTACACATTATCATTAACAGCGTTCATAGTTGGACGTTGTTCGATTAAATATTCAATCGTAAATAATGGACGCTTCATAATTTCTGATCTTATAAATATTCTTCCCATAGAAATTTATTCCATATTCCTAAATATTTTAATTTATTCGCATTCACTAGTTATTCGTAGAATTTACATTCTTAATCGTGAATAAAGATAAATTCATTGCTTACGGCTAGGAATTTTACTCATATTTTAAATTGAGCGATACGGTATTATAATTTATATACGGTACTTCAAGGACTTCTTCTTGTATAATCAAAGTTCTGTTTTTGGGCAATAATTTTAACTGGCAGAGGCCTTAAGTAAGGAATTATGTTTGCATTTAATGTTGCATTTCTTGCTATATCACTTTCTATTATGTAAAAAAACATATAGTATTAAGTTAATACGTCGTAATATGTCTCAATAAAGTCCATTTTGGTTTTTTTTTCTAATATATACTAAAGCTAAATGAGTAAATTGGTTATCATTTTTATAATATAAATTGTTAAAAGCTACCAAATGTACACGGATCAGTAATAAAGCTTATTCAATTAAGTGAGTTAAAAAGCAAACATCTGAGCGCTCATTTCTACCGCCTGCGATAAAAAACATAACTCTAAAAAAAATTAGGAGAAAAAATTATATGTAAATGATTGGTAGAACCACCTTTTCTAGTAGATTTTGCTTTGAATCAAGTACTGATTTCATCGTTCTTGAACTGGTTCTGGTACTAGTCCGTAATCTGTTGGAATGGTGATTGTCTGATCCCGATTCCAATATCTTTCTTGTTGGAATGTTCATTTCTATTTGCGCATACGTCTGCTAATTCTGAACTCGTCAGAGAGAACATATAGTGTGTCCTGCATTGGAACTCACAATAATATGAATATATTAAGCCTGTAAACGTCGGTCATCTTCGGAAATATCAATTTACTTACTACTTTCGGCTTAAAAGTTAGGTACAATAGCCAATTACCTGCCATTTACTGTAACATGCGATATGCAATTTTATAGTATAGGTGAAGAAGAAGGTCGAGGTTCTATGTATAAAGGATAAATTGCAGCACTAAAATGTGCAATTCATTTATGAAACCAAGAAAAAGGTAAGTAGCTGTGATTCCAAATTGTTATCATTTTGTTTTTGCAATTTTTCTTCTATTAAACATTCTCAATTTTACACAAAATTTATTGCATTTCTACTAATTATTTTTATACTCATATTCTCTAGATTTTTGTATAAAACAAATAAATTACACTTGAATGAGAGTTACACAGTACTAATCTGTTATGTCAAATTAAAGTAAAGCCATATACAGTCCCTTGGTACACTCTTCGTTGTTCCTTTCTCTAATAAATTTGCGGATATACCCTTATTTCACCATTATGTTGCCACAAAGATCATAATTCAACGCTAAACGCTAGAGAATTTATTCATTCAGCCGTTGTTGCATCGCATTAGTTTAACACATTTATACTCAGGTGTTAAGGGTAGTCGCAATAAAGGCCGGTAGCCACGGAACCTTATATACCCACTATTCGTGCGTAAACTGTATGTAATGATGTTTTATGATTAAATGCGCTTAACTACTGCTGTGCTAAAACCGTTACTGACTCAAGCCGGTGCTGTGCAATCATAAGGAACATATAAACAAAAATAGACAAACAGTGTCGCCATCTTTAACCTCTAAGAGCAAAACTTCGTGACTTTCAGTTTACTTATTAGCTAGATTGAACTAAGAAAATATGGTGATTACACGAGCGCATTTAAAATTTCCTAGCTGTCAGGTTAATATGTCCGTTGCCGCAGCTGTTACTGTCATGAATGCGCGTTCATAGGTTATATTAATAGTCAAAAAGCCTCGGACATTATCAAATACTGTCAGTCAAAAACTATCTTGGAAAGAGCAGAGCGTGGCAGATTTATTGACTATTTACTAGAACTTAGAAAAGATGGCGATTTCTCCAAGTTAAAACCAGTTTGCTCTGTGTTCTTGTTCATATGTTCCTTCGTACAATCAAGTATTTCAGAAGAAAACCTTCTTCATGGGCGGTTCCTTTACGTGCGCCTGAACCTGGTCTACATGATTCATCTTGATTTTCGATCCATCGGCTCCGCCACCATAGTATTGTGGAATGATTACAATAACTTTCCGGGCAATTTACCGGAAAGGAACACTGCCTTGATATAACCCAACAATCTACCCGGGTTCCAAGGGAGTTAATAGTTTGTAAGGTACAGGTTGACGTCTGCAAGGCGTCACTCACGATTCCTTGAGACATGTTGCATACATTTTATGCATTTTATCTACATCGCAAATATCGAATCATAAGAACTGTTTCTGAAATAAACAGCTGACTCTGTATATATATCACAAAATTAAGTAAACCGACGCAATATGATAAACATCGCTTAAACTGAGCATCAGAAATTTATTTATATTTTTTTTCGAAAATAGTCAGTTAATTTCCGGATAATAGTGTATAATAACTCTGTAAATTGGGACAGTTACCTTGTCGTGATGCGAACATGTCCGCATCGTTTATGGCAGCTCCAACATAGACGTCCTGAAATAAATTCTCAAACTTACATCTGCGACATTATGCTATAACATTCATTATATCCTAGGTATGTTAATAGCTACAATATAATGCCTGGTTAGAAGTATTGTATTAATGGACGACAACGCACTTCTATGGAATTTTTATAATCGTCACTTAATTTTTAATTTTGTGGTGGCCTATGTTAAGTTCATTTAAGAGTAGTGTAAATTTAATGATGATAAATGTAAACGCATTTGTTTAATCTAACGCTTTGCGTAAACTACAGCGAAATAATCATTACCTATAACCGCATGTATTTATTTACTCTTGCTAGGTTCAAGATAAATATTTACACAAGTCTCGATGTTTCTGTCAAAATATGTGCAAACAAAGTACATCTAGAACCCATACAAACCGTTGAGAATGAGTTATATTTCACAGGTTTAAATGCAATGTTATTTCCTGGTTTCCGAGATTTTAGATTAGTGTTCGCTACCGTTCTGCTAAGTGTATTTTCAAGCGAATTCATCATGTAAATGAGTGGGATGTGTGCATATTTTAACCATACGTATCCATCAAACTTTATTATGGTAAGTTTATTATATCAGAACGTTCAGCTGAAACATTAAGAAACACTAACGCTATTCATTCCGCGAATGACATCATAAAATTACGATCCAAGAATCTCGACTGGCCGACAATTGGATAGCCATCTGCGAATGAAATGGCGAACGCTGCAGCCGATTGCATCTGCAGCAATCAATATAATAGCAGTGTGACCTCGAAACTTCCATGCGCGTCATGCCCGGATCGCATAAACGGTTCGGCATCCAGCAACTACCATCGCTACAGCGTATATCTCCCTGCACCATGGCGGTAGTTCCATCCAATGCCGTCCCATTATACGCTTTATGTAACAGTCGCCGATTATCTCAATGAATAATGGAAGATGGGTCGCAAAATAGAAGGGAAGGTAACCTGGCGAGACTCAAGAAGAGAAAGCAATAAAAATAAAAGGAACATTAAATTAGCCAGTGAAAACCAGTTATTTCAGAGACGCTAAAGTACTCTCGACGTCTTGTATTATAGATATTTTTTAAAATCCCAGCGCTTATACATGTACTTACACAAAGGTCGTTAATGCTTGTTGTACCTACCTCTTTTGGATGGAAGTAACACAGGATAGAAGCCAACGGAAGAGAAAGAGATGAAAATATAGAAAATAAAAAAAATACCTACGTAAACGCGCGTATATGATTGTGTTTACAATACGTATGTTGTACATACATGTATACACCGCACCGTAACTAGACCAGTTTTTATGCTGTAGAGGTGGGTGGCAACTAAAGCAGCTGTTGCTCGCTTTAATAAATATCAAAATACCCGCGTTTCACATACTGGGCAGATGTTTTACGTCGGTCTTGCTGATCGTACTTTCAACATCAGCTATTCAACAATAACATAATAATAATATGAATGACGAGCGCGAGGCAAAATTAGAGTTTTTCTCGAAAAATACTAGGATGAAATTATCTCAAATTAATATAATTTTCTTTAGTGATCTGTTCATGCAATATTATTGTTTTGTTATTGCATGATGTAGGAAGAACAAAACTTCAAACTAATACGATGAGGAGCTTAAAAATTTGCCCAATGTTTTGGCACGCAGAATGTTGACGGCTTTTTCCATTCATCATGCTAGCATCTAAATTTAACTCAATTTGACTTGGATTACGAAACCAGTCACTTGTCCAACTTTACACAATTCTATTGAAAAACTTCAAGGACATTTTTATCTAGTCTGGTTTTTGGTCCGTAGGCAACACGTTAATGTTTTAAAACGATAGGACGCTTTGACGTCATTTTAACTGGAACCCACGGATTCAATGGTTTATTTCTGTGACATATTTAATTATAGAAGTTGAAGTGTTTACGTAGGTTCCGTGTATCTATGTTTATATTGCGTGGTTAGAGTACAATGTAAATAATGTATTTGATAACGAACATTAAAAAGTAACCATGCGCAAGTTCAAGGAAAAATTATTTATTTTAAACCGCAATAATTTCTCAGCGGCAGGATATTTGCAATTAAAATTTTCAGAATGGAATGATTTTATGTGTCTGCGTTTTAGATGAGTTAAACGAGTTTTAAGTTATTTTAGTGAACCCTGCCAATGCATTTCCTAAGCTAGAATTAGAAAGAAAGATATGGAGGAGTATTAACCTCATTAAAAATAGATTCTGTCCGGCTAGGATAAAAAAAAAACTTGTTAATAGGATCCCTATTCAGAGTTACGAGGTAACCCAATCCAGCGAAATTCAGAAGTCAGATCGCAAAACAAAGAAAAAAAGCAAATGCAAGGTATATATGGTAGGTAATATTGAAGACAAAAACCTTACACCACATCACTGCAGGCTCCCAAAAAATCCTATATCAGCTTCAGTGAGGTAGTATGACAATTGCAGATGACGGTGCTGGACAAACGTCATCTGGAAGAAACATTGATTGTAGAGCAGGTAAATCTGAAGCTGGCTGCGGTTCCTCCTAGTTGGAGGATTTCTTTTTTGCAATTCATGAAAAAAAAATTCTCTTGAAAGCTATTACTATGACTGTCCTCAAGGAAAATCCAAAAATCAAGGCGCACACAACCATGATGGATTTTTAAGATGGTGCGGATTTAATTACAGATAAAACCCAGACTCTTAAAATGAGACCAATAATGTTACCACAATATTGGAGCAAAGTAAAAAATCTAAATGTGAGCTGGCGGACAAAATTAGGCTATGGGATAAGGATTATCGGATATGTTGGCATGATGGTCCTGATTTATCACGAACCAAGGTCTGATTTGGGAGCTTATAATGCTGGCAGAAATAGAATTCAGTTTAAAGGAAACAAGAAATGAGAACAAAAAGCCAAGCACTGTAGTATTTTCGGAGATTACAAAACAGACGCTTCCCACCACGAATTTTTTTACTGACTCTATTCCCTATGAAATGGTGTTGAGGCTATGAACGACTAGTGACCATCATTCTGCTGGTTCGATAACCGATAACGTGTGAAAAATATTCGCAAAGTTTCTCATCTGAATATTATGTATTTCGTCTTCTTTGTGAAGCTAAATACAAGCTAAATTATTTATCGCTTTAAAACAACAGTATAATAATTTTTTATAGACTTTCAGTTGAAATTATCAGGCATCCTAGTAAAATTCCATTACAGATTTCAATTACTCTATATCGACAATATCACTACTAAATGTGTCAAGTGCATTCGAAGGTCGTTTCAATCGGAAAACAAAAAGATTAATGTAACTCCCAGTTATAATATATTTTCGCATTGGAAGCATTTTGATTTCGCAACGACAATAATGCACAGTCTGCGATGACAGGGCACAAAGGCTTGGCAGTAGTCGTCCCTCGCAATGTGCGTGGTCTATGGAGACCACGTGACTTGTATGCAAATGACACTTCTATCCGGCTGGCGTACACAACAATAGATTAAATGTTGAATTGCTAATGCACACGCCTTGGAGAGTTTATGTGCGTCCTTACACTGTACATGTAAATGTAGGCTCTTGGGAAGTCTACCGTGTACACATGTATGCCTGCCATATTAATTTTGTTGTAGGTGTATTGTTTTGTCAACGACAAAATCGGAATCAATTCTACTTGAGCGAGTTAATATTCCATATATACATATATGGATTGCGAAGTCGCAAATATCGTAATTGAAGAACAAGCAAGGATGAATTATCCGAACTGGGTCGTAAGAATTCTAATATTTAACATAACTTCAATTAATTCCTATAATTATCCTCAAAGATGGTTAGATAGGTATAGACTTGAGTAAAACCCTCACTATATTTTGGCCAGCTAGTCAACACTTAAAGTGATTAATTGCGCAAATGTTGACTCTAAATTGGATTGGTACTGTATAAGTGCTCTAAACTGGATAAGCATCTAATGAAAAATAACACAGGAGCAAACTAAAAATATTTCTTTGTGTCGTTTACAGTGACCGGGCAATTATACCTATTATTCATAATTGGAAGGCCACTGCAGTAATATTATGTTATGAATGTCATCAGATTGTGTATCTAGTCGTCATATATTTACATTGCTGACATTATTGTAAAGTAATACGTAGATATTAGAGGATGACTCGTGTAATTTATTGCTCATTGTGTAATTGATGATTCGATGAAATTGTTATTTATTGTGCAAGAGTTGTTTGACTCTTATGCGTGGTATATTTTGTCCTGAACGGTATCGTTTAGCATGCAACTGCTAATTTTTTTGTTTTCATTATATAAATAGTCAGATCTTTAGTATTGTTTAACAAAGTATGGACATTTATTCAATAATAGCAATCTAATACATATGTAGGTACGCTGGCTTTTTTTTATAAAGGGTGAAGGCCATGATATTTCAGAAATGAAATTTAAATTCAGCATTTATTTTTGCATAGACTTGCATCGTAAAAATACATAAAAGTACTTAAAAATTTAAATGCATGTATAAAGATGTTTTATGCGTCTCGCCAAGGCTCACTAAAATGTCGTGACATTCTCTAACAGGTTGAAACACCACTCTCAATAACGGTAGCTTATCCTACCGGTAAGAGCGCACTCGATCTGGCATTGACAGTGCGACGAAACGCAAGTCGGTCTATGTGGAAAAAAGCCTAAAGATTGTACCTATGGTTAACTTGAGCAAAGACGTGACAAAACCGTAATTCATTACAGCGCCAAATGTACCGGGTTAGATAAAACTTTTCCAATTTTGTTTGACACCCAGTTGATACTCAATCAAAGCAATAAATTCCGCAGATGTTGCTTGATAGTAGGGACTATTTGACTAGTCACTGTAGACTAAATAGGTGTAAAGCATCATATAGGCTTGGTAAATAATGGAGAGGGAGAATATTCACAGAAATAGGAGATTACCAGAATGTTAAAGCAAATAGTAGAGAGATCTAACGAGCAAGGTATTTATATAGAAATAGTTTTTATGGATTTTAAGCAAGCGTTTGACACGCTGAAAAGACATGCAATTATTAAAGATGAAAGAAACTTAGGCACACCCGAAAAACTGTTAAGACTAATAGAGATGACAATGAAGGATTTGTATGTCAAACAAGGATGAGAAGAACTTAAGAATTTTCGAAAGAATACTATTCTTCTTATTAGGAAAATATTCGGAAAAAAGAAAATAATTCAAGAACATTATAGACGACTCTAACAAACCAAGAAATATGTATGATGAAGCAGTAATTGGAATTAAATTAATGAAGTTGGTAGGATATTATGTGCTCTTTTCTCTACAAAACCTTCGTAAGCTTTTGGGTAGCGACACCAAATGATCATACCACCCTGAAGATGAAACAAATGCACATTGCAAGCCCCTCAATGTCTCACTGCAAGGACTCAGTGAGATTATAACTCAATCAGTTTAGTGCAAAGCAATTAGTAGTTAAATAATTTTGTATTTAAGCTTTCTTAGATTAACGGCATTTACATTAACTCTTTAACTATTAATACCTAGATACGCGCACCACCTACATGCCTAACTCACTTCATTAAAATAAAATAAATCCGATCATTTGGTAAAGATTAATTCCCGCAGGCCGAACTAATTAATCTCGCGGAGGAAGCCGAAAGCGCGCATATAACCGAAACCGGAGCTGCGATAGAATCTGCTTTAGAGAGAATTTTGAATGGGGAAACGGAGATAAGAGTCGTTTAGAACTACATTAGCATACAAAGATCCTCTTTCTAGTATTATGCAGCATTGCAGAACGCCTTCGCATTCCCATGGTATGTATATTCGCTTATGTAGTATGTATGTAAGTATATATAGGCCCTCCTCTGCAAGTTCTTCCGTCCTTTACCCATGCTAAAGCGATTTATTTGATTGCTAGTTCTGATACGATTCAGCGTTTGTAGCCCGAGTTGCTTGTGACTCATTCAATTACCTCTCGGTGCGAAGAATTTTCCGTTGGACTGTCTCTCTTTCTCTCTCGTTCCTCCGCTAAATTCTTCAAAGGGAAGGGTAGAGCGCACAAAGCAAAATGAAAGAGAAGAAAATAAGCGCGTCAAATGCTATTTATTGCACTTTTTTTTACAGTTGCCCCGCCGATTATATTTATATTCACACCGACCGATGACTAATGTTAGTCTACCGTGAAGGAGTAGTTTATTTTTCTTCCATCGCAAAGATAACTGCGCAATACCTTTCCACCCTACGTGTAAACGTGTACGTTATTTGTGTACGGCGATGGGACACGTTGTTTGTTTACCAGCATCTGTTTGGATTTCTAATTTTGTCGGAAAAGTAATGTTTACATTTTTCAACTGGTGTTTATATCTGCTCCCTATGTACTCAGCATTGTTTAGTTTATTTTATAGACTAAGCGATTCGAATATCATAGTATTGCTGGAATAAGTTTATTAATAGTAATTCTGTTGTGTTACCAATTAAGAATACATTGTAGCACCGCAATTATATTACCATGCAACAAAAATGTCATCTACGTAAGGCAATTTAACTGCAATGACAAAAAACATCATTAAAATCAATTAAAACCTGTTTATAAACATTGTATTTTTTCTCACTCGATATACTAGAACAGACTAAATTTACACGCCTTCAGTTTTTTTTTTTTTAATAATTCTACAGGATAAAGTTTGCTAGTTGATAAAGCGATAGCAAAGCTAACTGACACAAAAGCTGATGTTATTGCACAGGCTGATTAATTTTCGATCTTCACCATGGGGAAGTCCTTTATTATGGGAATTAAAGCATAGGTTTAAATATGGCAAATTTTGTATTTGTTATAAAAGAATTCAAAAAGAAGATGAACTTCACATAAATAACATTCAAGATTAAAAGAAACGACAAAAGTTCATTTTCGTAGTGTCCAAAGCCCCTTCCTTAAAAGTAGGCAAAATGTTGCTCATCTCTAGTCGTAAACCTAACAAGATGGTCACCAAAGATGTGGTTTGCTTTTGTATTAAATCATATGAATAAATGTTTCCTTTCCTCTCTAGTACCTTTGTTTGACCTTGTAGAGAAAAACTCTGCTATCTCCGATATTCTATCGAATGATGCACTAGAAATTATATACATTTCGGATTTTTCTAGTCAACATCAACACTTTACTTATTATCAGCCTCGTATTAGATTTCGATACTGTAGGAATTTTTTTCAGCATATTATATTCGTTTGAAGCACGGCAGCACTGGACGAGCACAACTGAGGAAAGTAGGCCACAAATAACAGCCGACTATCAAACAGCATTCCCAAGTCTTTGACAGAATGACATTCAGGAAGTTTATGATTACTTTATACGCTGATGGAAAATTCTTATTCTGCGATGTGGAATTTAATATAATGCTATTATTCAGATATCCTGTAGATACACAGTCAATACATTCCTGAAGATGTTTTATATCATCGACGGAGTCAAGAATGCAAAAAATACGTTATGGGCGTATGCAAGAGTATGATATGGTAAAGCTTCTAATAGATCGTCGAAAGAGACTATAACAAGCAGTGGTCTTACTTTGCGCCCTGTGGCACTCCAGATGTAATAAGAATATCATGTCGACGAAATTCATTATAATGCACGTAACACGTCCCGTGCTACATATATGATATTATTAAATGTAACAGTTTGGGTTACATTCCGAAAAAAATCAGTCTTTACAGGAGATTCCAATAAAATCAATGGTATCGAAAGCCCGGAAGAAACTTAAATACACAAATATCGTATGTTGAAGGTGTTTTTAATTTTTCTCTATAAGGTGGAACAAAGGTGCTAGAGAAAAAGGGCAAGATTCAAATATTCATTCAAAATATAATTTGAATCAATACAAAAGACGTGTGTTATTAGCTTAGAATGCTAAATACCTAGAGCTTTTTAACTATTGTTCTTGTTATATTTTCGCAGATGTTGATTATTTCGTTTTGAATTTCTGGGGGCATACACTTCTTATGTTTCTTTCCTTCGTCAAGTGTTCCTTAAAATTTGATCAGCAATTTTGTTTTTTTAATTATATTAAGTTGAAGAAGATACCATCGTTTGAATTTTTGTTATTCAGAGGCAGATTATGCAAAGTTCTGCAAAACATGACAATTGTAGCTATCCATATCAACACTTTACTGTTCCAATAATTATCCCAGACTGCCTTTAAGAAACTGTCCAGCTACGCCCTTGACGAACGCTTAATCAGTTACCATCTTTCGAGAAAGAACATTTAAAAATGGGTCATTTTATTTCACCTATCCTCCTTCAAATAAACTTCTCAATTTGTTATTTCGATTAAACAATATAGTGTATATAACATGTATGAGTGATAATTGTATTTTCCTTTCATACTTATAATACTAATATTTCCTAAATACAACACAGCAAGTAGTATAGTGCATTTCAAGTTATAAAAATATCACTTTTAATGACCGTAATGGTTTTCTTGCACCTCCTGTAGCGATAATTACTTGAACCTTCACGGTTTACCTGCTAGCATATCAATTCAGGCGCTGTATTGACTACGAGTTACGGTCTCATAAGTCGTGTGATAATATACACATAGTGGATTCAGAAACTGATTAGTTTGTAATACCCAATAATATTGTAAGTTATGTTTATAGAAAAGGCACATATTAACACCGTATTTCATAAATCATCGTCTGTGATTGTGTTTTCTCGTAAAGTGATGTTTGTGTCTGAATCGTATTGCTAATTTATAATTAAAGGTACTATATTGTACATTTAATCATACATCCATTCAGTAATGGAGGATTAACTTTAATGATCCATAAATGTCACATTAAAATATGTTGATTTCGTAATTATTAATGATAGCTGATAAATTAAAACAATTTTATTGTATATTACATTGTACATTCTCGGTGTTTGTAGCCATCATCTAATATACCTACTGAACGGTTAGTTTGTGGATGTATTGGCTTAATGGAAACGGATTAATTCATGTAACAAGACGTTTCGACAATATATTTGTCTTTTTCAATTGTTGGTTGTTCCACAGAATAATTTAAAATTTATTTGTAATGTTATTTTTAGGCACTTAATTTTAAATTGTATTATTTTGACAACAATAACAATGCTGTTATTTTGCATAATTTTAAAAATAAAAAATGTAACTTAGTAATTATAACTATGAAACAATATTAAGCAATTGAAAAAGACAAATATGTTGTTGAAACGTCTTGTTACATGAATTAATTCGTTTCCATTAAGCCAATACATCCACAAACTAACCGTTCAGTATTGTAAATTTTAAAGAAGGGGTGTAATAAAACCATTACAGGCGTTAAAAAGATATCCTTATTTCTTTAAATGCATTGATGTAACTATATCTTAGTTGCAGCAAATTTTATTGGGGCGCAAAAATGTTGCGAAAGAAAACACCCACTACTTTGAGTAATAATAGTGTCGCAATGTTTTTAAAAGAAATAGTCCGTAATTACAGCGCAATTATATTTGTGCAAAATACTGGTGAAAGCCAATCTACATAACTATCGAGGTTTATGTGCTAAAAGTGATTATGTGCATACATACGTGTTTCGTAACACTTAAAACAAGTTTCAGAGCTCGTTGCACTAGCCTAGACTATCACATGGGAAATAGTCATTATGCTAATGCAATAGATTTAGCATGCATTGTTAATTCAATGGTGTGCCCACTTATTGTTCATTAATTGGACACACATTATTTACGGTTTTGTCATCGGTGCGATACAATTAGTATTGTTTTCTTAAAGGAACGAATGCCATGTATGTATGTGTAACAGCAATGTAATTGTATTACAATTTGATGAACTTGAGCATGAACTTTTTCTTTAACGGTTATATCAATTAACGACGCTCATTAGCCGACTGATGGAAGTTACTTTCACTTTATATTTATTTTCGAATTCATCTATTCGTTCCATATATAATTCACACTGAATTGCTTCTTTCTGTGTTCTTTCTTAGTTTCCTATCTGATTCTTTCCAAATGAGGTAACGGAAATTGAGCAATATTACATTAAAAAACTTATTATTAACAAACGTCAGCACGTTTTTTATTTCCACTACTTTTGCTTATATGATTTTGTTGAATCATCAACGTCGTAATATCAAATGCTTCTAATAATGCAGTTAAAGATGGAAATTCTTCTATTCGAATTTACAATTTACTATTATATACATTTTCTATTCCGACGTGGTTTCTGTTATTTTCGTTGCGGAATTCCATTCCATTCATATATCACGGATACCTTGGCATCCATTCGAGATCGGAATGCGCTGTTGTTCGCCACCGTCTACGAGCTTGACTGTAATAAAGCTTAGCCTTCAGCGGGCCAAGATTTGCATTACGTACGGACCCATTAACTCCTCCAACAACAATTGATATTCGCGTATTCGTCTCACTTGTACAGCGTGCCAGCGTCGAATGTCGAGAGGGAGAAGAGAATTTATTGGCGTAAAGGGCAGAGGGGCGGGAGAGATAAGCTCTGTTACAATTTGAATTGGAACGCGATCGAGGCGCTCGGGGGAAAGGGAAGAGCGTATCAAAATAAGGGGCCATCCTGATGAGAAATATACGGGTTTCGCGGTATTAAAATGTAAATCGCAACTGCAGATTGTTTTGTTTGCCTGCGCACCCGACGCCGACTGGGGGAAACGCAGTTGTTTGTCGTCCATTTAGGTCAATGTCCAAATTAAATTAGGCGATATGTTGCACTCGTTTGGAATTCGTGTAATAATTTACGAGCCAATTTGGTATGGTATCAGTTAACGTAATAAATAAATACAACATCTCCTTGAAGGCACTTGCAGCTTGTCGTCTTCTTTGATTGGGAGAATAGCACAAGTAAACATCGACCTTATTCATTTTAAATATAGTATTGCACAAGCAACTTAAAGTGGACTTAAAACACTGTATGAATGTTAGTAATCGTCACTAAATAGCTTAAGTTATGCCATCAGCTTTAGACGTCTTTATAGCGGTAATATTATTAGTGTTCCGTTTAGGAAACATAACGGTGTTGGATGATTGAATGTTCTACTTCATGTATATTACTGAATACGGCGAGATGCAATTTAGTTTCATTTTAATATCCAGATCCCGTAATTTGTTATATCATTAACGGTATTTTCTAGCTGTAGCTTTCGTTGCTATCTACATATGTATTTCCTGGAAACAACCAGTACAACACGAATTATTTTTTAGTTCATTAAGTTGTTTTAATAAAAAAATAGTGAAGTACTTCTCTGAAAAGAATGTATTAAAAAATTCTTGTCACTTTATTTTTTCAAATAAACTAGGTGTAAAATTGGATTGTTTGATGCCAATATATGTTTTGTAATACTTTTAGAATTCGTTTTTTTTTTTAAATCGTTCTACATTCCATGTTCTTTATTTCACTGCCACCTTTTATACGATACGTCGGTCAATTAAACCAAAAACTGTGTTCCCAACGCTCTATTTGATACCTTGGTGAAGACAGTACACTTGGTATCGCTGAAAAGATTGGGAAAAACTTGACAAAAAGCAAAAAAAAAGGAAATGCAAGGAGTTGGAATACATTGTCATGACATCAGCGGCTATCAATCTAGCAATGTTCTAATACCAGCCTGGAGTTGCTGGTGTTAGCAATATTCATAAAAAAGCATACGCCCAATATTGGCCACCTATGCTTGCCTGCCAAACTTCAATCTATATATTTTTTTTGTATTTAGCCATTTTAAGCTGGTTAAATGAAATAAATCATGAATAAATCATGAATGTGACAATTTGGGGTTATATTTTTATAATTTCTCTGTAGATATTACTACTTACTACAAAATTCCATATATTAACACGTTTCCTTTCTGTTATTCAAAAAAGACAAAAATGTTTTTTAAACTTGAATTAGAGCGCTTTAGAACGTGTTTTCTAAAGTTAGTACATTTTAATATAGTATTAAAAAGTTCATTCAGGTTTGGTGAAGGCAAAATGGAACTGGCAAGCCACATCTCTTTCCAAGGTTACTTTAAAAGCGACCATAGAACCACTGCCAAAACGTCGAATTCGAGCAAATTTCATAAACGGTGGAAAAAGTTCCAACACTGAATCATATCCGGTTTTTTATTTATCATATCACTGTGATTCATACAAAAATCTCATAGCAAAGCACCTTTTTTATAATGAACATTATTCCACTGATAATTCAGAAATGTTCTTTACATCTTCCACCTCCATCTTACCTGGATAGCTTCGCCTACCGCAATTTTCATAAAAACTTTGCACTGAACAACATCGGTTCCTTTATATATATATATATATTTTGTTTCTCTGTTAGGAAATAGCAAATTCATAAACGCACAAAAGATTTCTGAAGAATTGTATACTCAATTGACAGTTTGGCACAGGTGAAACTTGCATCTAGATCAATAAGCCGTTTTCTTACAACAAAACAAGATAAAAATAAATATGATATTATTTGCTTCTCCTCAAATACGTTGCAATTCATTATTGCTTTATTCCAAGGAATGGCAGTTGGATTTAATATTTTTCTGATGGTAGAAAGAGACATCCCTCCACAACAATTTTCACAAAATGCAAAATTGCATGCAACAAACATTAATTTGGGATGCATTTTTTGTTGTTGTGGGAGTCGTCTGACATAGAGTCTAAGGAAACAGTGCAGCAGCCTCTTAGCTTTTTGTATAGTTACTTGAGTGAGTCTTTTACTCATTCAATTACCAGCCATGGTTGGTTGATCAAAGTAATCCTCTGGGTTTATTTTTGGCTTGCTAAAAATTGCCTGTCTTTTTGCGTCCAGAGCTTCGCATTCACACAGAATGTGGTAAGCGTTCTCTGTCATCTCACATAGTCTGCAGTTGGTATCTCCAGTGTTGACTCCAATTTTCTGTAGGTGTCCTTTCAGTTTACAGTGTTCTGTTAAGAGCTCTGTTAAGATGATTCCTGTAGTTATTCAGTCTTACCTTGAATTTGCCTGGTTGTATTATTCCAGTGTTCTTTGTGTTTCTCTTGGACCCAACTTCTTATCAGCTCTCGTGCTGTGAAACCTACTTATTAATACACCAGAAAGCATTTAAATGCCGGAGCAAAAGTTTTGGTGTGTTATATGCGATAAAGCGCATTTATAGTTAAGCTGTGTGAGAACTAAAGAATCAGTAGAATTCGATCGAGAAAAAAAATATCAAAATAATAAGTTTTGGGTTAAACAATCATCTATATATAGGCCAAGAAGTTTAACACTACTAACCTCAGTGGATGGTTTCGTCTTGAAGGTAAGTTCCTGGGTTTCTCCTGTATTGATTATCAATCTATTATGCTTCAATCAACGCATTGCTTCTTCTAAGGCCTCTATTATCATCGTCGTTAAGGCAGAAGTCACTAAATCCGAAACTGGACTTAATGATTTCGCTTAATGACTTCACCAGAAGTCAATAAGCCCAGTTTCGGACTTAGTGACTTCTGCATTAACAGAGACGTGATTATAATATTATGGGATGCTGCTATACTATATAAAAGTAGGGCCAGTCGATATTTATCCGAGGTATCAAGAAGGTTCAGCGGTAGGTGGATTAGGTGGGGGAGCTTCGTATTATTCTATATCTTCAGCAGCTCGAAGACCCACTTTTGCAGCAGAATGATATCTATTCTCCATAAAGCGAGAATTTTAATATGAAGTTAAAGTAGAATATTTAGGTCGTTCAATATTCTTCTGTTTCCGAATGGACAGCAAACAGCTAGATGCAATATATTACTTTCCTATTCTCGGAAGACAACGTAGTTTATCACAGCGGGATTTCTAAGCGGTAGAAGCCAGTCATTTGATACTTTTCTGTCGGAAACACGATACGAAAACGCGCGCTATATTTTCGTATACAGGAAACGGGCAAGGTTAGCACTAAATAAGATCGGAGACCATCAACAATAATAATCATAGGAGAGACGGAGGGAAAGAGAGAGAGAGAGAGAGAGGCCAAAGAGCATGCAGGAGTTTCCTTCTTCCTTCTCGGCCATCCTTAATCGCTCTGTGCTGTGGTCGTCGTGCACGAATAACCGTGTCCCGTTATCTATATTCCAAATACGGATCTCTGAATGTGTAATTGATGTTTTTAATGCAGACCCGTGTACATCGGCTGCTCTAAGTATTAGCAACTGTGTGCTGCAGAATGGTATAATACAGGATGGGCGAAAGAGAGAAAGAGAGGGACACGCCCAACGGTGTGGGCGGTATAGGCTAGGCGATCAGGTCGGTCGCCCGGGTTACTGACACAGCGTGGTGGCGGCAACAGAAACGACATCGTCGGCTATAACCAAGCGGTCTTTTCGTTAGCGTAGTTCTCCTTTAATGTGCGCCATTCGTGTCTGCGTCACCTTAGCCAACGACTCTCTTACTCTCCTGGAACATGGCCAAACACTCCCGGCAAGTATAAATAGATTTAATAAAAAGAAAACTCGATGACAGATTGTACGCAATGTAACACGAACTCGCTTTTGTGTACCGAATACGACTTCTTTTCTTCGTTTTTTTTTTGTCCTTTCTTCGTATTTTCCTTTTCTTCCATCAAATGCTTTATTTTCCGCGACGCGAGTTTTTCAATTTATCTTGTATTGTTTTCATTTCATCCGTAGTATCGTCGTCCTTGTTCACCGCATTGGAATGGTATGTATCGGACACGATTCATCATGCAAACATCTGTTTATAGGATAAACCCGATTAACCCCACCTCTTCCTTCGTGCCGTGTTTCGTTCCGGCATAACAGACGATTAGAATGGAATCAGATATTGTCCAGACGGGAAACTTTGTTTACAATACATTAACCTAGTTTGCGCGCACTCCGAGTTTGGTGTAATTTAATGGACTGAGTGAGATATAGTTTGGATGTCCAATACCCGTTTGTGTATATATTTGCTCCGTTTTGAAATACTTCGCTTTTGGTGTATGTATTTTAAGAACTTTAAAAATAAATACATAGGTATAAATAGAATTTGGTAGATGTACAACGATTTGGGAACGCACATAAACACGTTTTCTTCTTCTGCACTGACATTTGTGCGATGTAAGAATAAATTGACCTGTTTGGATATTTATTAATTAAATATTTACAAATCAAACAAACTTTATATGTCTTTAAACTAATGTCCTAATAATTGCCACAAAAGAATAGACAATTGAGGAAGAAGATGGCTAAAGATGGTAACATATTAAAACACTAATAAATGTTGAGTGCATAAAAATCGTAAGTTGATACAACACTATAAAAGATGTTTATTAGCTGGAAAATCAAAGAAATTTTGGAGTGTAAAATCAACCTTAGATATTTTACAATTGTGTACCTTACTCAGCATGATTTCATGTATATTTTTTTTTAAGGAGTCGATAAAGCCTTACCAATTTATTGCTTGTAAGGTCCTCCAGAGTCAAATCTTCCTCCTACGGCCCCAGAAAAAAGGCGGTTATCGCAACTGGCCAGAGCAAGATTCGAACTCGCGGCCCCTCGCATTACTCGTCACCTCGCAAGGCATTTTGTTATTTAACATCCTTATCTGTCAATCTTGATTTATAAATTTATTATTTTGTGAGCTTTTAATATCGTACAACCATAAAATTCCTTCACCTAAAAAATATGTAAAGTCGGCTTTAGGTACCAAACCATTTTGTCAACAGAATTTAATGTCCTTTTATATTAAGAGTTAATAAGCTTGTAGTTTAATTGATATTCCTGAAAATTGAACTGCCTAAATGAAATACCTAGACGTTCTTAAGTTACAACTAGAAGATTCTTTAAATTCTTACTTTTTATCATCATTTCAATAAGTATATCCTGTATCAGAAGTCAGGAGCTTCAATTTCTTAGAAAAGGAACTACAACCCTTCCAAAATTAACAAGTTTGTTTCAGATTAAAATGGATAAAATCTACGTTATCTATTTTTCAATTTACAAAAGTTCTTTTCTTTAAAAAATAATCTCAAAAAAATAAGTTACAAAATTTCAACTTGCTCGTTTATTTACCGTAGTCCTGTCGGAAAGTTTCAAAAGTTTTCAGATCAACGCGCACTCTAAACCGATAGGGAAAAGTTTAGACGTGATACGACTTTGTAAACTCATAAATTTCCAATAAGAAACTTTCTGCCAATACTAGGATAGTATATATGGCGATTTTTTGTTTCGTATCCTGCATCCAATAGTACAATTGATTTATGTTAACACATCCAACATCGAATCATATGTATAAAGTATATGAAGATAATAAACAAATATAAAATTAATACTTCATTCGAAAGCGTAACAACAGCGCATGGCACTGAATCCACATTCGATAGCATAATATATAAATAACCAATAATAATTTTAAGACTGGAATAACATTTCCCTAAAATCCATATAGAAAAAAGGAAAAATAAACTGCCTCCAGTTTCTTAAATCTGGATCCATGTTACTTTATATTACTAAAAAGTTTCGAAACGATCCCACTATAGCGGTGATCACAAAAAGCTCCAAGGAAAGAGCAGTTATGACCAAGAGAAGGGAACTCATGCAATATTAATTTCGGATCCGCTGTATTGAAAAAGTTTTGCCTGCCGTAAATACTAGCTAGAGAAGTCCCGGGTACGGAAAGAAAAACATTAATTCACCGAGTTCTCTGACAAGATAATTAGTTTCGAAACTTTCCTACGATTAAAGTATACGCTTTTAATTTATCGCTTTCCAAAAGAAGTCATTGGTTTGAATTCACATTTGTGGAAAAGTAGAGAATCATTTGTACACAATATCTGTTATTATCTACATTAGTGTACAAAACTACAACATTATTTTATAAGTAGTCGATGTGATGCTTGAACAATATAAAGATGGAAGTTTATTTTTTTTTGTTATTTTCTTCATGAATTGATATAATAACATGTAATTTCGTAACTTTCCTGGAAGTTGGCGTATAAATATGTAATATTTGATTCTTCTATAGTTATTTTATGTAATAACTTTAAGTGAGTAATGTAGAAATGGTTGAAAGAGATGCTGTTTCCTGTAGTAAGTAACAATGAAATTGGTAAAGTAAAGTAGAATTTTATTTGGTTATTTAAGTTCAGAAGATACTTAAAAGAAAATCGAAAATTGGCGACATACCAAAACTATACCCAATAAGTATTACTGAAGTCAGACCAACAAGCCAAGATTTTCATTTCATTTTTCATTATTCAATTATAAAATTATATTGGAGAATAGAACTATTAGGAGGTTTATAGATTTTAAATCAGTTAGTTAACAAATTAGGTAAGCTGCTCCACATACTACTTATTAGTTACAAGAGTTTGCTGCTGGTGTTTCGATAGTTTAAGTGACACTAAGGTCTTATTAATTGAAAAATCAGTGGAAATTTAAAAGAAAATGTAAGATTTGTTGATTTGTCAGCTGAGATTTTAGAATTAATTGAGGATGGAGAGAGACATCACTTAGACCGTGGTACGCAAATCAAAGCATTGGAATGCTTGAAAGTGGTTTAAACCAAAGGGCCGTTGCAGAAGCTTCCAAGACGTCAAAGAGTGTTATCAGTCGTTTGTGGTTGAGATATTAGTAAACCAATGATGTGCGTGAACGTTATACAGGTCGCATGACGATGATTGATGATTCATGACAGATACTTGAGACTTGGTGCATTCAGAAATCGCAACATTTCGGCGATAGAATTAGTGATTCAACTTTACGACACTCATAATAAGCGATCAAACAGTGAGGAATAGACTCCATGAGAGAGCAGATGGTCTCAATCCCCGTCATCCTTTGAGAGTTCTTCCTTTGTCAAGAGGAAATCGCGGCAGAAGATTATAATGGGCGTAGCAATATTTAAATTGAGATCATCAAAACTGGCCATCTGTTTTGTTTTCTGACGATCCCGGTTTGGTTTGCGGCCAGATACAAGAAGAACGAGAGTCTGGAGACGTCACGAGAATGCAGAACGATTAGCTCAACTGCATGGCAAACTCTTCATAACTTCAAAGGAGGTAATGGTATGGGGTGAAATATCTCTTGATGGAAGAATTGGCTTCGTTACCTTGGGTCGGTTTTTAAACGCCATCGACTATCGGAGCATTACCTTTTAAAATGTTGTGTTACCATATGCTGCAAAAATTGGTGAAAATTTTCAAACGACAATACGCGTTCGGTATCATTCGTGCATTTCTTCAAAACCATGAAATTAATGTTTTGCGATGGTTAGGGCAATCGCCCGATTTGAATCCCATGGAGCACGAATGGGATTTGCTGCAAAGACGTATACTGCTTCAAAATCTTTAAGTCTTTAAAACAAAACAACCATTGTATCAGTTCTTGGGGAAGAGTGGAATGCCATTAATCAACAAGAGTGACCACTTGATTATGGGTGCGCCAAACAGGTACAGAAAGTCCCACAGCGTACTGACATTGCACTCACTGTCACATGTTGTTGATTGTTATTGTTTTTTTTAGATAAGTTTTGTAAAAATTATATTATTATTATATATTAATTTCGAAAATTTATTTCTATATTAAGAGATATACCTGATTAAGTATCCTTAACTGTTTATAAAAGTTAAATAAAAGAAATGAATTCCTTTGCCTGTCCCCTAGATTATTTTTAAGTGTGTATTTGATGTTTCAAAATTATTGAAACTTTAACTTTAATCTATATGTGGTTATTTATTTAATACTAATAGCGTAAATGTATAATATTTATTTGTTTATAAGGTTTCTTATATTATCACAACCTAAACTGTTTATTTCATTCTATTTTAAAATGTATACCACTTCAAATATTAATAGAAAATCAAGAGAAAGAAAGGCAGTTTCCTCTGCGATTAATGCTACTTTAATCACGTATTAAGCTGCTTATTGTTATTGTCATTTTAAAATGGCAGTTATCTTTATATCTTAACAGCGTAGTTTATTAGGGTATTAGATATTATCATAAAAAAATCAGACACTTTTCATGGCTTTGTGCTACGTGGATTAATAAAAGCTCATGTATTCTGATTTTTATTCTGATTATTGCCTAAACTTAAGCATTCCGAGAGAAACAGTTCTTTGCCAAAGATTTTTGTTAAAAAACTTTGGTAGTTAATATCCGCCTAAGCATTAAATAAATTTCTTTATCGAAGAGCATTACTATTTAAAGATCTTTTTTCGTTGGAAACGCGTCGTGGAGTTTGTGGACAGAAAAGAGGTTGGTGATATTTCGCTCGATTGATGAAGATTCAATCGCAGTAATTCTTGCAGGATTAAGGATACCAGTGGTTTTGGTTTATACTAATAAGTTTCAAAATCATAGCTTTATATTGATAAATAATGTAGACAACATTCAACCTTAGTTGGGATTAATAATAAATACAAGTTAAACCGTTAAAAAAAATACAAATGATAGAGCTGATAAGATTTATTTACGAGTTTTTGTGTGGATATGTTCATCTACATATAAATGCTGCAGAAACTGTAATTTTGCCTTTTTCGATAACATAAACATTTTGATCGTCGGCTGGCGCTGAGGGATGTGGGAAAAGAGGGACTCCGTTACGCAGAATGAACTAAACGGAGGAGAGATGGGGTTGCCAAGCAACCGGTCATGGGTTGGGGCGGCGCCTCGCTTGTCTGCAGAGGGCGTTGGGGTAGGAAAAAGCGCGTGCGGATGTGTGGGACGCGAAATACGACATTGACAGTCTCCATGGAGACCTGATTAAAAACAGGACGCCGCGCGGGCATCGGTTAGAATTCCCTGTGGATGGCAACTTGTGTGCGTGTATTGGAGCGCTTGTGTGTTATAGCGAGCAATCTTATTTGTTGTCTTTTGATCTAGGACGCCTTTGTTTTTTCTCTTCATTCTAACTTATAGTTCTTTTCCGCTGGTTCTCTAGCGCTTCTAGCAAGTCACGTTTACGCGTTGTTTTTCTGCCGTATTTAATATAAGAACCAGGACTTTGATAGTAATCGATCGAATGATTGCGCCTGTAAGAAATGCACGCATCAAGACAAATTGTTTTCCTGTAGGTTATTTCAAGGTCAAACTTTTCCACTTAGAACGACAGCTTGATTGATAGCATTGGATTTGTTGTTTGTGCGAAATTCAGTTTTTGGAATCCTGCCGATAAAATAATATATAAACATAGGTTAATTTGCATATTAATAAATATATATACGATCATATTTAAATATAAATCACCAATCAATTAACCATTAATAGCATTTTACATGTTCTCAAATATTTCAGTTACTTTCAATGGACGACATGTGGAAAACCTGATGCTAGAACACTACCATATTTAGGTACAGTCATCAAACCAACATAATTATGTGATGATAAAAAGTGGTCAGCGTAAGCATCTAGAACACATTTTTTTTTATTATCAGATTTTTTTACTGCTGGAATATATTAAGGAGGAATATTAGCCGGCACTAACTCATTTACTTATTTTACATATTAACATTTATGTAACAACGATTAACCTTTTATTCAATTACAGTTTTAATTAACTGTTAATAACACTGAGGAGAAAGTTGTATTTTTCTTCACTGCTAACATTGCAAACCGGATGCTCGATATGCGTAAAATATAATGCTGAGAAAACCGCAAAAGATGAAAGCAATTAATGTATAGAGTTCAAAAAAAGGCCGTTGCGATAAATTAATGCGAAAGCACAAAGGAAGTAATATATCATAGTTGATATACACACATTTGTATATTATTTATAATGATAATAACATATAACACAGACTGGTATAATACATGGATGTTTCGCCACCGTTTATATACATAAATTGATTTAAACATAATAAACTCTTTTCAATACATTAGGCTCTCTTCTTTTAATGAGCGAGATCCGTTTTCCAGCACTTGATTTTGAAGCGTGGAGTATATGTGCTTGTTAGAAGGTATAATGATATAGCGCCACCTATGCCATCGTTTTAAAAGCTGCCTTCACGTAACGCTTGTGAACTTGATCGTAAGAAAAGCAGTTAACCGAAGCTTTTATAAAGTGTTCATTTATTATTAAACAGCCGACTTCTATACAAAATAACTTAAGCTTAAGTACCTACCGAACAACAAACATTTCCATGAAACATTAATGAGATAAAACCACGTTTACTAATGTATAATAAATGAACGTTAAACCTAGGGGATTAATATAATCGCTTAGCATCAAGCATTTCTGGGTTAAACAGCTGAGTTGGCTTTTACGGACTATTTGCTTTATTGCCGTGCAGATGTTTTAAAAATACATGTATGTACGTAAATACGCGCACACTCTCTTTTGCCTGCTCATTTATCTACCTTATTAAATAAACATGAAGGCTCATGATAAAGTAATAAAGATAATCTCAATTATCTAGTACTGATGACACGGATAACGGGAGAAGCGCAATTTCAGCGTCATTTTTGATGGAATTTGGGTCGAATAAGATTAAAACATTTATACAGATTGTGGTCTTCACTGATTAGATCACATCACAGAAGGCCTTAGAATTAGGTGATCTATGGGTAGCTTAATCTCAAAATGAACAAGAAACAAGAATATTATGTCCCTAAAAGTTATTGGATATTCGTTATACCTTATTAATTCGTGCCAATTTACTACATATTTGTATTTTATAGGCTCTCGCAAATTTACCTTTCAAACAAGACGTTAATGATTACGGAACCAAAAAAATCTTTTAAGTGCTGTTGGTAAGGAGGTCAAAATTACATTATGCATGATCTTGCGTAATGACTGTTTACTGCGGTTTGGATTGAGGACATGTTTAGCTGGTAGCTATGTACATTATAAATGTAAGTAGCTGTTCTGATTACCGTAATTGTGTAGTCATGAAAAAAGAAATGCTTAGAGTATATGATAAAGAAAATGTATGATGTATATTTTTATTATAAGTATATTTTGCATTTTTGTTAAATTTCAAATATAAATTAGATATTTGATGGTATGATTTTACAGATAGAGTAGTTTTAATCATGTTATCAAATTATTTGATTTGATTGAAATATTTGATAAAACAGCAAAAAAATTCATAGAATAGTGATAAATAATGACTAGAATTTGAAATCAAATTCGAGCATAAGGTAAAGTGAAGAAAGCAAAAACAAGTATAGCAAATAAATACGAGTTTCAGCTTTTTATTTCTAGTATCTAACTGTATATGTTTAAACGGAGAAGTATGAATGTTTTAAATTCATTAATTTCATAACATTAAAATAAACCCATTTTAAAGGAAAAAACCTACGTATTTCAAATTAATATCTGAATCTTGGCCCACCAAACCAAAGAATCCTTGACGATTTCCTAAGATTATTATGTAATTTCAGTTTCTTGTAATTTTAAAATGTTTCTTACTAAATTTTAACCAAATGTTTTCTTAAAAAAACCATCACATGTTTAAAAAAAAGATTGTTTATCTGTTCGAAGACTTGTATCCTATTAGGTTTTCACAGAGTTTGTTTCTGAAATATTGTTATCTGGTATATGCGTCGTATTAATTTAAGTTTAAATTTATTTTGTCTTACGTTCTTAAAATCATTATAGTCATGTTATTGACGTTTCAGAATTCATTGTTTTGAATACATAAAGGTACATGTGAGAACTTGATAAGGTAAAAATAGAACGTTTTATTAATTTTTATACACTAAAAAAACATTAAAAATTATTGTTTTCTTTATTACACATAGAAATTCAATTATACTTATGCCATTCATGAAGTTATTAATCAACAACGAAACGATGCAATTTAAATAAAAAAAATATTTCTATTGGACCTAATATACGTTGTTTGGTTATGTAGTAACTATATTTGGTAAAAAAAATCAAGAGTGCCTCCAAAGGGTAACATATAAGAAAAAAAAAACATTACTTAATTTTAATTTATATTTTTGGTTTACTTGGGGGGCATCTAAGATCGTCCAAAACTACGGGTAATTACTATGGACAATCACTACAAACTACTACGAACTCAAAAAATACATCACATAGATTAACCAAAAAGATTATATTTATACTTATATAAATAAAACCGATATATAGCCACGAGACACGGCTACATGCCGAACGCTTAATATCTTTTCAAAATTGGCAACGGTGCGTATTGCAAGGCAATTTTATGCATAGTATAAAATCCCTACACTAATGTTAAATTTTGTCGAATACGGTATATAACGCTGCTTTAGAAAAAAAAATTAGCCGAATTTACACAAGGGCCGATTTTACTAGATTATCCGGCTATAGCCTTTCTATAGATAGCCTAAGAAACTGCGGGTTTATTTATCGTAGTTCACACTTGCTCCATCTTACCTTAGTTCAATGTCCTTTTAATTCTTTACATTTTCAACATGCACGATATTGGCATTGTATCAATGAAATGAATGGCTATTGGTGCTTCAGCTATTATTAATATCATAGTAAGTGATTAAACCTACACGATTTCAGGATACCAAAGAAAATTTTAATTAGTTAAGAGAACAATACCTTACCATATAAAAAGTAATAAAAATAACAATGAGTAATTATACACAATACTAAATATACACAGTATTTTCACGGTTATTGTATTATTCTCCGACTGAAATGTTCGCATAATTATCGTGAGAATGCTATAATCTATGCGTGTTTGTGTTGTATGTACGTATGTATATTTATATATACATTTGTGTTTTTTTTTTACGTAGAGGTCAGGTGAAGGTGAAAAATATCGGCATTCCGGGAACGCACGCAGCTTTATTAATGGAATAACAATTACTACAGTCGGGTGGTACGTACATACATGTGTATACATCTCAATCAAGAATAATAAAAGAAGTAGAAGGAAACCATTCGACTACGTCGAACTAAAGAATTACGTAACCCGACAGATTCTTATATGCGCGTAGGATGATGGGTGTTTCAATGTGCGAAATTTCACCTGTCCAATCGTGCGCTCCCTACCAGGTCGGCGGCATTCCATCGTCGCCACATGTTGCCCCCATGTTCTTCTCACCACTCTAAACCGGATCAGACATCACCTGCCGCCCCACAAGCTGCGCGACCTTTTGCGTACTTTGAGTGCTTTCTAGGCGACAGCTGCTTCCGCGCACCCTCGACATTAAAATTGCCTACCAGATGTGTAGCGCTTTCGAAATCTTTCTTTATTCATTCACGACAATCGTTTGGTCCGCCGTACGTTCCACGAAACTCACAACGTGACATGATTATGTGAATGTCGACTGCATCGACTTCTCCTTTTACGACTGTTACTCATAAGTAAGCAACGTGTTTTTTTTTTCTTTCGTACTTCCCTTTAGAGAATCCACTCCGTTTGTTGTTTGTTGATGTTCAGAGATGGCGTTCCAAGAAAAGAAAAGTGTTTGGACCGTTTTGTTTGCTTTGTTTTATTATGTTCTCAAGCACAGTTAGGCCGATGATAACGAATGTAGAACGTCAGAGAAAAGCAAGAATCTATAGTGATAAAATCAATTCATCAGATCCATCCAGCACATTTTTCATTTCTCATATTCTTCATATACCATGCAATAATTGTGATGGCGTATATATAGAGCAAACACTCAAATAATATTACACTACTTAAAAAACACATAGACAATAATAAACATTCCTTCAATTATGAAAAAAACTAAAGTATTACATAAAGAAAAAGTCCAATAAAGCGAGAACTGTTTTAGTAATGATACAAATCAAAAAAAATCTTTCAAACATATGTTATCCCATAACAATGATGCGTATATAAAACATATGTATTTCTTTCTTCTTCTTCTACCTACCACACACTCTACTTTGCATTTAGCGTACATTCATATAAAATCATTCCACGATGAAATATAAATCCAAAGAAAAGATTTAAAAGCAAATTTTAATTTCTTTGACTCATCCTCTTCTAAATTTTAAGGTAAGATGCTTATATAATTCCATTCTCATATCACAAAAGTTTAAATGTAATTATAATTTATTATAGTATTAACTAAATAATTGTTTATTACAGATCAAGTTTCATTGTTTAATTTCTTTTGAAAAAGCAAGGTGTATACATACGCGAAACGTCAGAGATAATAAACTTAAAAATTTAAATTTTATTATTTAGATCATGTTGATTCTATTTCCGACAATACCAAGATAATCTAAAATTAAATTATCATAAAATTATGTACGTTTTTTAGCTTTATTTTAAACTGCTTGTTGAAGTTTATTAGTTAGCCAATTATATTCTAATTTTGTTAGTGGATGTTTTGGCTCAAATGAAAAGCAAATTTTAAATTTAAGGTCGTTTCAAGATTTTAACGTCTTTTTCAAACTATTGAAAATCTATGCAAGATTAAAGAAGCATTATAATTATAGCCATAACTAGGTAAAACTCACGTGAATTATTAAACTGGGAACTAATGACTTCCGTTAATTTTATATTGCAACATAATGTTGTTTAATCAACTACAGATAACACGTTAAAAAGTTGTATAAGACGATAGCACATTCACTTTTATGAACAAGCCATATAAAATACAGATTTGTAGGTATTGAAGAGTACGTCTTTCCATATCAGCAATAAAGGTAAAGCAAAAATATTTTTTCATTAAAACTGACATTTTTGTTAAGCTAAATATACACCTACGTGTAGGTATGTGATATACAATGCAATATAAAAGTTGTCATATAGTTTAAAAATAAGTATGAGTAAATTTTTAATAAATTATCTGAGCCTGTTCTAAAATTCCCACTGTTTTTTTTTTCTTTTTTAATATAAATAATTTCTAAAATGTTTCTTGCATAATAGTTCCTTTCTTTAATTAAAATTTTTGGTTTGTTAAAGTTAAATCTATGGTTGTTATCTATTTCCTGTTTTTTTAAAGCTGTCATAGTAGTGGAATGCTTGATTTTGCATTCTATGTTTAAGGTATTGCTTCGCTTGCCCTGTGTACACCACATCACAATCACAACAAGGAATGGAATAAACTAAGAGTTTTTTCCAAATTGAGTTTTTGATTTTAATTTAGTGAAACAACATTTTAAATTATTGCTATTTTTGTAGGCTACAGTAATTTTAAAAGGTTTTAATATACAAATAATTTTTTTCTGATAAATTCTTGACGTAGAGAATTGCAATAAATTTTGTATTATTATTTAACTCAATTTATTACTTATTTTAGTTTCATTGTATAATTTGTGTAAACGTTGTTTAAAGAATTTTATTGATGAACTTTTGAGAGTAAGTATTGTTTTGTAAAATGTTTTGGATGTTTTTTAAAATTTCTGGTATCCATTCTGGACTTGTAAGTTTTAATTTTCTGTCGATTAATACAGTGACGTTTTTTTTATAATTAATTGATAAAAAAATAAAACAGAGTAATGTAGATATCTAGGTAATTAAGTTTATTATTTTCTTTTTCTATTTCTAAAGTGAATTGGATTTGTTGGTAATATGTGTTAAATTGTGTTAATGTGTAAACGTTTTATCTTTGGGTAATATATGTAGACAATCATTTAAATAACCTTTGTAAAATTTTGAATTGAATTTTAATTTTTTAATTACAGATTTTTTTAAATCCTCTACTAACACTAGCTGTGCTATTATACTGGATATGGTGGATTTATTTTAGACTAACACTTATTTTTCCACTTTTACGCGTATATGTTCATTATATCTAATATCAAGATTACATTGAGCTAAAATGTCTTAAAATGCAAGAACATTCTTATTATTTCTTGGAAAATAAGGAACCATATTTTTAAAATTACTAATAGATTATTTCAAAATTAATTAAGATCATTACATTTCGATTTAAATTGCGAGTGGAAAGAAAATATTAATAGTAAATTTATAAGAAATGTATATAGATTCAATACAAATTTTGTTTAATTCTAGTCCTTATAACACATTTAATAATAATCCTTTTTTTTCCTGTACTAGACAAGGCAATATTTGTATTTGTATGGACCAAAACGCGTTTTGTTTCAACGACTTAGTTTTTCAAGCAGATTTTTGCACAGTAATGGGCAATCCGTGATTACATTTTCTGTTCAATTTCTAAACCATTTCGAAAGTAAAATTAAGATTTCCACATTCCATTTTCCTAAATCGTGGTTTCGCTATGTAGATGATACTGGTATTACCTGGTTGATTTTAACTTTGATGTGGTAATTTATTAAAACCTTTAATGAAAAATAATAACAGCATATTCAAATGTAATACAATCACATTTATCTTTGAGATGACTTTAGACTCTTTAACTTTGATGTGGTAATTTATTAAAACCTTTAATGAAAAATAATAACAGCATATTCAAATGTAATACAATCACATTTATCTTTGAGATGACGCAAATAACTTTTGGGGACTGAAAAAAACGACTAAAAACAGGATTTTATCCATTTTAGTATGGTATAATTTTTTTTTTATTTTAAAAAGTTGAACCCGCAACGAACGTTTTCTACTCATTTTATTTAAAAAAAATATTGAACAAAAATAAATAAAAACGATTTAGATAAATTTGGAATTTATCAAATTGAGTGTAATTAATTGGTTGTTATGTGAGACCAATTATTGAAATAAGATTTAAAGAACAGAAATTACATCTGAGAGATAAGTGTGGAAAGATTGGCTGTAGTTCGACATTTTGCTGATTCTTATTTTATTAAATGATCGCATATGGAAATACAAAAAAAAACTTATGAGAATTATAATATGGTAAAGGTTCAGTTGTTGGAACGGCCTAAGAAGTAAAATAGTTCTTAAAAAAATGTACCTAACTAATTAGGAGATGGTGTATGAATAAGTGCAGACAAAGATTCTGCAAACGCTTTTGTTTCTAATTTATTTTAATGAAGTTAATGGAGTTTGGAACTATATAAAAATTAAGCATCCATAATACATCACTGACTTAAAATAATTAAAGAAGGCATGCACTAAGAAAAAGTGAGAAAACATTATTTATTTTATTGTTTGTATAATTTTCTCTTGAAGATCTCTTGAAGGTGTAGATCATCATGAAAGTATAAAGTAAACTGAAAATACGCTTTAGAAAAAGCTAACAGCAGACACAGCAGATGTCTTCAGTACATTAATTTCCAACATGTCACCGCTGTTCAGCTTAATAAAATTGTTTTTAAATTGAAGTAACTTTTATTCTAAGGCGGACTTTGTTGGGAGAAAATTTCTTATCTTTGTCAACACAACTTCGCCTCTACTTATTCTAGAAAGTTTCTATCCATGTTTTTTTTTAACACTTCTAATCCTCTTTTATGGTAAACAAGTACGCTAATAATTAAAAGTGAGTAGAAAGGTAACCACGTCGAATTTACTATTTTACAGTTACCGATTATCTGGAACGATGACAGTTCGTGTACCAGACACGAGAGTAATTAGGCGCGTTACGTAATAATAAGATGTCGTGACTGATGAAACTGGATTTTACTTTTTTTCTCTCTATTTTAACATCAAACGTTTCTAAAACATCTCTTTTACCTAATTAGACGCTTGAGCGTAATTTGCATTTTAGACATCGGTCAACCGGTAGTTCCAGTCTCTCTTAGTAAGGTTAGATTATACGAGAACGTATTAAGGTTATGTAAACTATCTACTTCACGTGAAATTGATTACAGAACTTTTTTGGAGGCTTCTCGCTTAATTAGTTTTAATGTGCTGTGGGAATTATAAATTCATTGATGCGTATACTTTTTCATGTAGGTACAACATTATTAGTTTTTTTTCTGCTGTTCTGGTTACAATTAAATTTGCGATTAGCATTAACGATTATGTTAAATATAAATAGTGATGTTGCTCAATGAAGTTCCTTTGTTCTTTGCGGTTTATGAGTGTTTTGTTTTAGTTTCTAAAAAGGAAGGAACCTTGTAAACCGCGGTTATCGAAATGTTTTTTCCTAGAAATTATATCGGTTTAGTGATTTACAGCTAACGTAGAACATAATAATGATAACGTCGAGATATTTTGCGACAACTCACGAGAAACCTGTTAAATGGTATTACAAAAGCAATAAACTAAAAGTAACTTAACTAATAATATTTATAAATTATTAGGAACGACTACAACAAGGAAATAAGTAAATGGCTGAGAGCAAAATTATCGATGTTATTTAACAAATGGCGCCTTTTTTTGTTAACCTAAAAAAAGAGCCAATAAAGGGGATATAGTTTACACGTTTACACTAGGAACCATTTAGAACACTGCTTATACTATACCAGCACAAGCAATGCTTCCAATTCCAAACCGGAGTTTAGCATCCCGTCGACGTCTGGTTGGCAGAAGCTTAAATCTGTTTTTAATGTATTGCTTTTGATGATATAAAAGTCACGCCCATAGTTTGGATCAAATTTTCACGCAAAAAAACCTGGCCTGCATATTTGACTAGAGTTTGGTGCTTGTGCTCGGAAAGATGACTTCCTTTCTGAGGATCTCAAAAATATATTTTTTTTTTTTTGAACTAGTTGGAATTGTCATACTGGAGTCATTTTTTTTTAAATGGGAGTACTAATTAAATGAATTATTTCTGTAAAATTTCAAAACGATTGGTTAAAAAGAGACGGAGATAAAAAATAAAGTAGTTTGGAGATTCATTGCTTGGTTTTCAATTCGATTCTATCGGGGAAATTTTTCAGTAGCTTATCCTGCTATGTCCTTTCCCGGTTTATGGTGATGCATCCAGTACTTCACTATAAACAGCAACACCGAACTAAATAACTACACTAAAGCTATCCTTATTTATACCTCAAGATAACATGATACAATTGTCTCGATTTTCTCTATCTCTATTTTCATAACCCTCGAATATGCCATTTTTTTCTCCGGATAATTACTTCTTGCTATATCTTTAATCATTTGAGAAAGAGTTGATCTGGCTATAACTGTGTGTTACTGTAACACCATTAACCTTTTTATATGATAATTATTTTCGAAATACCATAATGTTTTATTTTAAATGCCGAAAATTAGTGTTTTTATTGGTTATCCATAAAAATACCACGACAAAATAAAAAAATACTCATCTAAAGCTAAATAAAATTCCTGGAATGCTTTCGCTAACGTTAATATAGGTAAATAGCTTACCAGGCAGGAATGCTTGATGTAGTAGTAAATAATAAGAACATCAAAGAAAATATGTTTTTATAGTAAGCTGTTTTTTTACCTTTATTTATTAAGAATTCCTTATTAAATACATAAAAGGAAATCTCTCGGAGGGAATTATGAGCGTAAGGTCTCTTGCATATCAAACACGCGCAGATTTACTTGACAACTGTTCTAAGAAGCATTTGTTGACTTAATCTGCAGGTGTTTATTTAAATAAATTAGTTTGTTGTTTGCAGTACGTTCAACATGTCACCTTTTATATGTGTTCGGCGAGGACAAACTTGGGGGAGCGGACATCAGTAATTAGTGAATTAGTAGCATAATCAAATGATCAATCAATTCCTCTTCCATTCAAGGCTGGGACTTTTTTTTTTAGGCCACAACATATTATCTATATGCTATTGGTATCCCTAATATTTCCCTTTTTCGAATTCTGGCCAGACTAGGACGGGTGGCAACCCTAGTACAACATGTGGTACAATTGTAGTATGTACAGTGGTGGTCTTAATTAATGTCTCTCTTTATGACGGAGGACTAGGATATTAAAACTACTGGGTATCATAAGCAGATGGGCTTTTATCCGTTTGCGCAAGAACAAATCCTACTTAGACAACATAATAGAAGCTTTTGATCATTTACATACACTACCAATTTTTTACTAATTCTCCATCATAGCGGAAGACATTAAGTAAGGCCAGCACTGCCTATTGGCATACAGAAAGGCCCAAACAATGATATATTGGTGGCAAACGATCAACCTGAAAGAATATAGACTTGCGCATGTTCGTAAAATTTAATAAAATATTTGGAAACTATTTATTTGCCTAGATTTTTCTTTAACTAATTCTATGAATCCGCTTTTGTTCTTTTTCAAGATCGAGTAAATGTAGTACATGTGCAAAACAGAAAACCCACTGATTGTTAGGAACATTCATATTCGAAACTTTAATGCTGAACTTCTCTCATTCAATGTAAGAATTTTTTGTAGTCTGCCTCGTTGGAAAAAAAATAGAATACTTATAGTTTTCCGGTCGACAGTGATTTTTTTTAAATAAAGGATTGGAAAGAACACATTTCATAGCATCTTACCAATTTCCACTTATAGTTTTCTTTAAAGCAAAATAGAGTGGAGCTTTTAGAGTAAAGCTTTAAATTAACGAAAGGAAGTTTAAGTTCTATAGAGCTTGCGTTTTACACCAAATATTTTATTTTGTTGAAATAAGGTAAAACCTTTTCTTACATTATATATTGATATAAAAACTATTTTATGGACATGAAATAAGGCCGCAAGATGACATACAATCGTCGAAAAAAGAAAGTAAGAACTAGGATTGGAGAAGCGGTATTAGCGCCATACAATAAAGAAATACAAAATATAATAGGTAACGATGTTCTGCGTAATATTTTCAATTACATGAATTGAGTAATACAGTAGTCATCCTCTTCTTATTCTCGGTTATATTATCTTTCAGATCTATACAAATATTATTCTGCGCCATGAAATATCACAGAACATTCTGGCATCTGTTAATTTTCTTATCATAAAACGTAAACATAAGATTTTTCTAGATAAGACAGTGTGTAGTTAAGTAAAATTACCGGAATAAAGAGTACCTATTTATTCATGTTTTCAAAAATAAACATAACCGATATAGAACGGTTTAAGATATTAATCTGGAGAATCAATAACAAAACAAGAATAGAACCTATAATTTAATATTATAGCAGTAGAATCCTTGTAACTCCAAAAGTTTTAATTTTACAAGCAATTACAATTCGTATTAGCATTTGTAATTGAAGGAGTTGGGAGGTGCTCGTTTTTTCGGTGATTTACACTAGACAAATTAGTTAACATCCTCGAAAAAAACTATTCATGTGGTTGCATTGATGGATAGATGATATTCTTAATCTAGAAAGATGTAGAAAAAAGATCATTAGGCTGTTGTATCATAAATCTCGGTACTTTATAACAGATGTAATAACAATTATTTCTCTTTATTATCATGAGTATAAATACCACATAAATCCTAACATCTATCTACTAACTAACTATTTACGACTTTGTAAAACTATTAATATTCAATTATTACTGAGTAAGTTATTGGATTAACCGATTAATTGTAATAGATTACGTAAGAGTTTCTTTTACCTTGTAATACTTTCTACCACCGCGAAGTTGAATACATAATTTAGTTGTGCGGATAGCTTGTCCTTGTTTTCGAATGGAATTTATTATTACCGGTTTTGTAAAAAACTTACATGTTTTATTAGATGCGATAACGCAGTAACACGTAATTACCTTTTACAATGTACGAGAAATACCTGCGGCATTTGTTTTCCTTTATCGACAGCAGTGACCTCAACGACCCGAAGGAACTTTCATCTCAATTGTAATGGATGTGTTATGTTCGGGACTTCAGACATTCCATTTTATGGTGCACTCGAGAGGAAAAAAAAACAAAGGTCCTGTACCTGCTGCGAGGGTAAAGCCGGGACACGACACGGTGATTCTGAAATTTCTACCTGCTTTAAGAATGTTATCTCATAAACAGCTGGTATAGATATATTTGGGATGGGGCGAAGCGATAGAGGATGTATCTTTTAGAAGTTGATGATTCAGCGATAAATATAATTTAAGGGCGACCCTGGTATTTCTACAAAGGGCACTAAACAAGGAATTTAAAGTCTCAGTTGAATGGAAATCGATGTTGTATATTGAAGCTGTTAAAGACGCCCGAGCTAAAATAATCAGAGTGACTTTAAATATGAAAAGGCAGGACGCAGATTAGGATTTCAACGATATGACAATAAGCTGCCGGCTTTTTACACACCGTTTCTCATTACGTTGGAGCGTTGCCAAAGTTGTGGTTCAACAAGTTAAATGAAACGGGTCCACCAAAAATATCTCGACCGTGATTAATGTTAATCGGTTTAAACTATGTTAGAGACATATGCGTGCGTATGTGTCATCGACGTGAGGAATATTAAATTTGGAACGGGATAAGACGACAGAGAGGCGGCGGACGAGTGCGTTTTGAGGATGCATCGAAATTGGCCGCAAGAAGTTTATCGGTTAAACGCCGAAATGAATCTTGGGCCGGGCGTTTAGCCCGTCCGACCGTCCGTCCGCTGTAACCTAGTTATTTCGAAACGACAGCTGTTACACACACGGAGGAGAGTCGTCGGGTTTATTTATTTTTGGAAATATGTACGACGGCAGCGTATACCGCTTCGGCGGGTTGATAGTTGTCGTTATCGAAATCGTTAACTTCCTACTCACGTACCACACCGCTTCCTTCCTACGCGTCTACGATAAACTCGCAGACGCGTATCCGCTCATGGGAATATAAACGCGCAATGTAAACAATCGTAATAACATCTACGGAAGATGATTTTTCACGCTGTTTATTGATATTTATTTCTTATCGATGTATTCGTTAGAGAAAAATGGCAGGAATGAGTTCATAACCATTAAAATACTCTTGCTTTTATCTAAATTGTACAAAATACTATATATAGATGATTCTACATCAATAAATAAGCAAAATATATCGTATACAGCTCTATATATTTACAATTTAAGATGCACTTAAGCTAGGACTTCGTTAGTTTGTTTTGTATACTATTCTACCGGCATATCTTAATTTAACCAGCTACAAAAGTTATTAAATTCTAAATCAACTATATTGAAAATAATAATAAAAAAGTAGCCACTCTTGACTTCAAATTACACGGTTTTAAGCAACAGCCTTGAATGATAAGCTGCAAGTCTTATATTCTGATTTCGGTAAGGTATTTCACACAATTAATCATTCATTATTATCTCTAAATTACCTTCTATTGTACAATTTCTATCATTTATACAGTAATACTTACGTAAACGATCTTCCCATGTTCAATTTAACGGTTTTAGATCTGGTTTATTTCAAGCTTCATCTGGGGTGTCACAGGGCTCCAACTTAGGGCCACTTCTTTTTAATACATATATATTAATGACCTTCTGGACCGATTGGATTGTAAAGATTGCTTATGCGGATGATCTTAAGACTTATAGTCGTATAACATCTATAGCTGATTGCTTGGCTTTCCACAGGAATTTGGACATCTTTGAGGACTGGTGTAATACTAACAGTATATGCTTAAACATTGTGTGGGATACATTCCTTCACCAAAAGTGTGAATTCTTCCATTTTCATATATAGTGCGCACCAATTGGAGATACCTAGGGTTACACAATTTAAAGATCTTGGTGTAATTTTCGATAGACAATTCACTTTTTCTCTTTATATCACTTCCTAGTGTTCGTCTGCTTCTGCATCTCTAAGTTTCATATGGTCTTGTAGAGATTTCTCTAATATTTTAGCAATTAAAGTATTATTTTCTCCATTTGTGCTGTTTAAGTCGGAGTATAGCTCTATTATTTGGTATCCTCACTATCTTTAGCAATAGTTGCTCATCGAGAGAGTTCAGAAAAGATTTCTTAAATATATATCATTTAAACTTGATGGTATTTATCCGGTTCGCGGAACAGATTTTATCCTATAGACATCCGTAGACATGACCTCCGTTCTCTTTCTCAGGGGACAGATGAAGTCAGTGCTAAATTTCTTTTAAAATTAATACATGATAGTGTTGTTTCATTTTCGCTTCTTAGTCTCATATCTTCCATTGTCCTTAACTATAGTTGTAGATCATGCGCTTCATTTGCCACTATTAGAGCTCGCACTAACATTCTTTACAAGGCTGTGGCAAGCCATATGTATAGAAACGCATTTAACTATGATTAGTAATTACTTTCCCTATTTTTTTATTTCATATTTTTTTTTTCACATTTTAATTTTGTTTCTTTCAATTTTCGTCGTATTACAATTCATTTACGATTTGTTACATTAATTTGTTATGCTGTATTAGTTGGCAATTTGTATTGAATTATTGGCCCCTTTGTAATTTTTTTTCTCTTGCATACTAATGTTATTTTATTTTTATTATTTTGTTCGACAATAAACACTATTATTTTCATTTTTTAGTAAACGAAAACTTCTTGAATTGTCTAAATATCCAGCTTCAGAAAATTCTGTGAGGATATTGATTCAACACCATGCTCCACGACTTGACAAACTAATGGCGAAGGACAACATCGATACAGTAATGGCACTAAGAAAGTCAGACGGAAATTCACGGAAGGTGAAGTAGAAAGAGCTCTCCTCCTTCTAGAGACTCACTTAGCAACGTGGATACATCGGAAAATTTTTATAATAAGCAATATAGGTTAAAATCGGTCATAAGTACCTTCCAGTCTTTTAAAACACTGGTGGTAGACTGGATTCTTCTAGTCTTACTTCATAAAGGGCAGAAAGAAATCGTTCACACATGATTCGGATAAGCCGCAGTAGTTTGGAGCTGGGCTATATTGTAGATACTTGGAGAAGGGCTAAAGTCACCTTCACACCAAAAGCAGGGAAAAACAACACTTACCTTAAATCTCACAGACTTACATCATGCTTTTTGAAAACGGTGAAAAAGGCTGTAGATAATTATCAGAACAGATATCTTGGAGGGCGTGCAAATCCACTAAGACTGCATTAGTGAAGCTGACGGATCAAATCCAAAATGGCACTGATGAATAAAGAAACCGTAGTGTGCGCCTTTCTAGACATAGATGGCGCTTTTGACAACGCTCCACACGAGTAAGTCAAAAAGCATTAATTAACATAGGGGTAGATGGCGTGATCTCCAGGTGAATGTCGTAGCTGCTGTTTAACAGGTTGGTGGAAGCGAAGGTAGGACATAAGACCATTTCGGTTAGTACGACTAGAGGATGCCCTACAGGGGGCGAGCTACATCTCCAATTATGTGGAGCCTAATAACAGATGAACTCTTATGCTGACTAAAAAGTAAAAGCAGATACTGTTGAAAAGACATCTGAGTAAGATTTGGAATAACAGAGGAGGCAAAATGTACATTCTGTGGAGAACAGGATAAAGACTTCAATCTCTGTTCTCTAAAAATGTGCAGCAGATCGCCCTAGTGAAGAAACATTTGTGTAAAATCGACGTGAATAGACTTTGCGTTTGAGAAACAAAAACAGCCAAGCATATACCGTGTGACCGCGAAATACTGGAACGAAGGGAACGCTTTAAATAAGAACATAACACAATGAGCCTGCAGCCTGTAATATTTTTCGCAAACAATAAGTCAGACGAGGTCGGAATAAGGATTAAAAAAAAAGGTATTTACTTCAGTACTTCACTCTGTGTATCTTGTAGTGGTATTTTTGACGGCAACATTCTACTGTCCCCAATAAATTTCCCTAGATTGGCGTTACTAACTAAAAATATCTGGAAACATCTACTACGGAAAAGCAATAATTATTCTGGTAAATATAGCAAGGTGTGCAATGTAACAGGACACTACCATCTCTATTTTTAAGACTTACTATTTTTGTAACTGAATCAGCCTCAAAGAATAGTCAGCAAACGTAAATAGATCTATGGAGTACCTGTATGAGTTGATAATTGAATGAAATCTTCTAAATAGAAATACTACTTCCTTATATACATAGTTAGTGCGTCTAATGAATGCGGTTTATTTACTATTTTGCTCATTTTGTTTTAAATCTTTAGCTTTTTTCCAACATTGTCTATTTGCTGTTTGACATTTTAATATCAATTGTGTTGTTGAAGTGAACAAATAACCCCATTTGTACTTATTTCACAACAACAGATAAGAATATGCCATTGATATAATCATTGTCGTGTGCTTATAATTACGAGCTTCTCATTATCTATAGTTACATCATAAAAATAAAAAGAAAAGTTGTTCAATGCACGCACCTAGTATTATCGTTTTGTATAAAACACACTTATGATAAAAAAAAGACGAAAGAAAAAGGAATGTTGTGTTGGTTGGAGAGTATCTGTCAGATATATTTGTGTTGTCGGTGTGCTGCGACCCACACGTTGCATACAAGGGCATAGGAGAGGTTCACAGCGTGTGGGTTGCACAGACCTGGCGAGCTGCCAGAATGCTCTCTCGGGTCGCTCGCCGGATTAGGGTTATGCCATAAACTTTCCGACTACTGTTTATGTTAGTTTATGTGCGTCGTGCACATGAATCTTCGAGAATTTATTTCTTTTTCGTTGTTTTTCTTCGATTTTTTTCTCCCGTGTGTTTGTTATAAATTGAGCTAACTTTTTCACTCACACATACAACTTCCGAGAATTGGTCCAGTTGTGTGTAACATTTCAGCATGTATTAAAATAAATACATATTTGATAGAATATAAAAGAACTTCCCATTTGTGTATCAAAGTATTCATTAGTAGATAATAGGTGTTACATCACTTTAATCAAGCACAATTCAAAAACAACAGAAGATTTTATTTATTGATTACTGATAACTTTCATGTTTTTGACATTCTAGTAGTATACTCGATTACAGAGATGGACCAAAAGCAATTCTTCCCGTATTATCAAAATTTTTTGAACAATATATGAAAACTCAAGTATTAGGTACATTTTGCGACAGACAATAATTCTTTATCATCAAATCAGCATGGACATTTAAACGATAAAGCAATAACTGCTGCACTTGTCAATATTATAGACAGCATTCTTTTTAATTTGAAAAATTAAATGAAATTTGACTAATCGCCTCGTCTGAAACAGGCCTTAATATTGCTCTGGATTTATTGTTGCTTTTACATTTTTAATTTATTTGATAATATGTGTACATCATTCAGGTTAAAGTGAAAAATGTCATATATCTCGCCCTCATAAGCTGTGTATTTTCAACTGGACTGAAACGTATTGTAGATGTAAGGATAGAGCAAAACAAGTATATCTATATCAAATTATATTTATAAAGAAACCAATCTACATTTTTAATTAGAAGGAATGAATATAACGTCAATGTTATTTTAAGCACACTAATCTTCTTGACGTTAGCATGAATTAATTATGTATGCAGGAGTTTTATATACCTATCTCAGTTGGGTGCGTTCTGGTAATTTTACTCTGATATTAAATTCCAACAACATAGTAGTTTAATTATACATACAATATTGTCTCTTATAATTCCAGTTGCCTGACGTAGATTTAATGATTTTAAATCGTTGAATAACAAAACTTCAAAGAATTCAATAATTTCCAATTGTATAAATAAACCTCATTAAATCGTCAATAGAAACTGCGATTAGCATGAATTCCTAGTAGCAAATAATAACAAAGTAAGCGTCATGGGATATCCCAAATTATGCTAATATAATTACATCGAAATGCAATAAATTAGTTGTCTATTTAGTTTGATATTTTCTACAGTCAGCAAACTATATAAACAAATATGAATAAGTAAGTTGTTCAAAATGTATCGGAACTAGATTTTCAAGGTCAAAATTTAAACATTTTTACAACACCTTTCCTGATTCGTTAAAACATGATTTGTTATTATATTATATTTACCTACATTCCTCATGAAATTTACTGTACTTTTGTGAAAATTTCCTTGTATATGTATTTCATACAAACGTTTGTAAGAGATGCAGATATTACAAGCTAAATTTCATTGATGAAGCTATTTTAATATAATGGTCCTACAAATACTTTAATATATGTATATACAGAATCGCGTAATTTTAAACATGTTTTATGGCTATTATACTGTCAGTTGTATTATATGTCCCAGAAAAGAGGTGAAAGTGATTTTTTTATTAAGTTCAACAATGTGCGTCTTTTCCTTTTTCATTTTACATACCTACAATGAACATGATAAATTATTTATTATATTATGCAGTAATTTCCTAAGCAAGACTATTAAGCCAGTACCGCTTCTCTAAACAAGAATAAATATTAAATACAAGAACTGTTATATAGACATCTCCCATGTTTTATGCAATGAATTTATGTCAGCATTAAACCATTAGGCAACGAAGCTGTATCGTAGTGGGAGTACTACACAGAAAAGAACCTGATCACGTGTGGACGGATTTCAACCAACATAAAAGCAACCTGATACACATAAAGATAAGTGCAAATGTGTGTGTCCAAATATCCCCAGTTATAGGAAATTCATATTGTGTATAATACTAACTTACCGAAATACAACTAGATGCCTTACGAGTTCCGATATTAGCTTACCTGAAACAAAGAAAGTTGGACTTATTATTAAGTATATGTATATTTAGGAGATTAATTCAGGATATCATTTATAAATAATGTATGAACAGTATTAAGGTTTTATAATTACAGTTAAGGTGTAATAATAATATTCATGTATTTGCAATCAAAACATTGCAACGGTATGAATAAACCGGAGAAAAATACATATATAACACATAGTACGTAATCATAATAATAAGACAAACTGATAATGTCCGATAACTTCCGCAATCGTGGAACGATTTTGCCAGGAATTCATCAATGGAATAACATCCCATTCACACAAAGTTCTTCTGACTTTGGCTTTGAGTGTTTGAATGGTGGTGACTTCATCTCAGTTGGAAGTAAGTTGTAGAATTTAGGACTATTTAAGCTGAAAGAGTCCCTTATACATGTGAGCCTTAGGGTAAAAATATGTTGAAGTAGTTCTGTTCGCCACGCACCTCTCCGTGCGGCAATATGAACAATTTTGCCCAAAGATTTCCGTTGATTTGCTTCATTACGCTTTGGACAAGTCTAGAACGTTCATCTCTACGTACTCATGCTCTTCAAACGCAGAATATATGACCCAAACAAACTGATCTTTCCTTTCTATATCCATGCTGCTCTTCGGCGGGGAATCCTTTCTTTTCTAATTAAGTTCTAAGTAACTTTTGAGTTAAGAAATGTATCAAGTTTTATACATCCCAATTATAATGTAATGGAAGCTTGGAGAATGCATCTGTTTTACTGCCTTTATGCATCAAATCTAACAATTTAGAAGTCAATCAATCATATTACTTAGGAATTCTGAAAATTTATTAATTCATTTGTGATTTTGTTAGACTTGGTACATTGACTGATAATGAAAATTATTATCCATCGATAGAGATTGTTCGATAATACACTACTTCGCAACAAATACCTAGGTATGTACATACGTGACTTTCAGGTAGCACACTAAAAATGTTTGTTTGTCTTTACATAATAGCAATCATACGCCCAATGACTTACGTGCGAAACATGCAAACGTGTAACTAACATACTTTGCGCATCACACAGGTAGGTCGATTTTACAGCCATAAAGAAAAAAAAATGTCACATGTATCTATGTTTGTATTAATACGATGACGATAAAAGCCCCTCTCATGCACCGATAATATTTTTTTCTCATAAACGGGCTTATCGCGGAATTATGTAGTTCATGTTTGTTATATTTATCTAAAAATAGAATTCCATATAACGCGTTGATTCATCTGCTAATATTTATCTTTCAAGTAACCTTTGTGTTTGATGTTTTTACATCTGTCGCAATATATCAATGTTTCTGGTCTGGAAAACATGATATAGATTGATTTATGCGCGTCCTTTTTATAATTACAGCACCTATATAATTAGTTTTCAAATAGTAATTTTGCGATTACTAATTATAAATAATATTGTGTTGTAAAATCTGAGCGGATTTCTTAAAAATGCTAATTATAATGTATTATTTATAAATTTAATAACATATAAACAATATTCTGGGAAAATGTATTCCTAAACTACCATTTCCATATCCAATAATAATAAATTGAACTGTTTGATTAAAGCGTGTTCTATTTATTCATTAAAACGGTCTATGGGTGTCCTATTAACCTTGAAATTGAATTATGTTGAATCCAGAAATTAACCAAATATTTATAATGATAGCCTATATGACTATATTTATAGTTTTCTGTTTATGTACCATTAAGCAATAAGAATTGGAATGTAGTAATATTATCTGTACTTTATATGAACCAAAATAAATTGCACTGCACTTGTTAGGCTTAATTTAAATTTATAATTACGGTTTTATAATTAATTTGTTAGGTTTTCCCTGAAAGGTTTACCGTTTCATCATCAGTTAAATAAATCTATTAATTTATTCCTCGAAATTAGTCCATGAACTTTTCAAATTCTAGAATATTGAATATCGCTAGACTTGGGGAATTACTTACAGAGAATTGGTATGATATATTCTAAAAAGAATTTATCAATTGAGTGTTTGGTATGTATTACTGGAATACTAGTAGTGTTAAGAGTACTAAGTATGAAGATTTGAAGGTTATATACACATTTTGCAAAAAGTACACAAAGATACTTACTATAATATAATAATAATATGTTTTATTCATGAAAAGCACAAAGTGTATATAAAACGTCATATAAAGCAAATGAAACAAAACATAACAACAAAAAATATATGATTCTAACCTATATGCTACCCCAAACTACCAACACATAATAACTAAAAACTACAAACGTAACGTTTATTGTGTTTGCAAACAATCCGTGATGGAGTAGAAAGTATGCTGGAGGAAATAGGTTTTAACTTCATATTTAAAAGTTCTAAGGCAAGTAAGGTTTTTATAATTGGTAGGCAACTTATTAAAAATGGTTCGATATGTTTGAACAAACTTCGCTGAAATAGATCAGGTGATGTATCTCTGATGAAGCATAAAATAAAATAACGAAAGCTCAGATCATGTGTATGGGAGTAGCTTTTTTACCTAAATCGATGTTCTAACGTTTGTATAGGTAGCACTACCACTTAATCTAGTTTCAGCCAATATTGATCAAAAAATCTTCTTAGTGTTGCGATTTAGATGTTCATGTAGAATGCGCTAGCTATTTTAAATTCAATATATTTTGATTATTATTGGTCAACTCCAAAATATTGTCTTTTTTTTTTTAAATAAATGAATGAAATTCAATACAATCCAAGGTCATTGAAAATGTCTAATCGGCAATTTGGCCTTCCATCATTTATTCCAGTTATACCATTAGTGCTGAATCTTTTCGAAGTTATATAGAATTTGTGAAAAGGGCACACTTAACAAATTTCATAAATTGCCTTTATTCTATTTTGATGTAAAATATACCACGTACGAAGTTAACGAATAACTTGAGGCTATCAACCAAAATTGGCTCATAGCTAGCTGACGTCACAGCCCCAGCGTTCGCAAAGTTAAGTGGAATGACGACAGTCGTCCGCTTCTCCCCGAGCCTCAACGTGGATCCCGAAACTCCCACGGCATTGTCAAGGCCCGCCACGCAACAAATAATAAGACGAGACGATAAAATTACGCAAACACTATAGCCCTGTCTCGCTCTTCGCGTCCCTCGAGCACAACAGCCCTTATTGTACCGTCTGAGGTGGGTCGTAAAATTTCGGGCACGCTTTTGCTAGAGGTATTGTTATAGCCGCTTTAGTGTTGATTATGTTTTTACTTAGCCGTTTATCTTTTAGTATCAAATGTACACAGCTCGATGTTTCAGCGCACCACTGTTTACTCGAGTTTAGGTATTACGAATGGAATGCTTTCACTTTACATTACATAAATTAGCGTTAGCAAACATTGATGCAAGCGCTTTTATTGTAGCTATTACCCATAGGTAGTTTCACTCAATACATATGCAAAATAACTTCGTCTATTTTTTTTATTATTATTTTGTGATGATTTAAGGGAGAATTAAGATGGAGTATATAGTTGTGAATCTATATTTCGCAGAGCAGTTCCTCTTACGTTAGTTTGATTTTAAACGTTAAACTCTTAATTCAAAATTCACTTATTTAACTCAACAATGCGTGTGAAGAATTTCGTACATAAAAGAACATATAGGTGTTCTTTTATGTACGAAAATCTTTTACCCTATTTGGTACATATTCAATAGATCTTTTCATATGTAACAAATACATGGCGTGATAATATTATTAACAGTACTTTAACAACTAAACAATTAAGATCACAAGGCCAACACAGCTTTTCATTTAACTGTCTTATATATATAAAATTTTTATTCGCATTACAAAATTACTACAATATGCAATAATTTTGTTCAAGAATAAATAATAGAGGATATTTACGGTCTTGTGATTTTATTTTCAAGGGATGATTAAACATTTTAAAATAATGATAAATAACAACTGGTATAATGTTCAATCAGCTAAATAGCCAGCTTCAGAGCCATGTCAAAATGTCATTTAACCGAAACTAGTAAGCCAATAATCTTGCAATTTTGATTGAGTATTATACTAGTTGTTATTTATCATTACATTTTAACTGAATTAGGACTTAACTATGAGTTTTTGGTCTTTTATTTTTAAGTGGTGATTAAGCACATGACATTAAACATTATTTTTATGAATTTCATGGAATTTACCTCATACTAGTTGTTTAAAGTCGAATTGTCGCCGCAGCTGCCTCTAAATCAATTATTTCGATGGCGTATGCCATGGCGTTCTTAACGCGCCATAAGTAGAAATCAAAGGGATTGAGGTCGGGTGACTGATGAGGCCGTGGAACAGGATCGCCTCGACCAATCTACTTATTTCCAAACACATTATCTACACGTTGGTGAACTAAACGATTATAATGCGGCGGAGCGTCATCGTAAAGAACCATATTTGTCGACGCACATTCAAAGAAACTTCTTCCAGTAGTTCCATCAAATGACCTTGCAAAAACAAAAGATAATCATATCCATTCAATCCATTTGGCAACACAAAGGCGCCAACCAGTCCGGCCCACGCGTTTATCAAAAATCTGTGCTGGAAATGATTACCACGAACAGCATATGGATTTTAGACAGCCCAGATATGAGTATTACAGTAGTTATTATGCCGTTACGTGTAAATGTTGCTTCATCAGTCGCCAATACAATGGAAGAAAAGTTTGCAATTTCTGCATATTTTTGTAGAAACCATTGGCAAAATGTAAAGGATGGCCTTCAGACTGGAAAGGATACAATTGATTCTCGCGCAGTGCTCACCACACAATTCGATTTGATACATTTAGTTGGCGAAATATTTCTCGAGTACTGCTAGAAGGATCTTCTTCGACAAGATTTATAACTAATTCTTCGGCATTCAAAATTCGTTGGTGTCGGCCAGGTTCTACCATTCCGATCTTGACGTGTTTGCAGTACATTAATTTCTCGTGCACGGATTATTAGGGCAGTTATTTTCTGTGGAATAGGGGTTGGCCTGCCAGGAAGCCCCCTAGCGTACAATCGACATGCAGCAGTAGGAATTTGGCGTACTTTCTCTTAAATTAACAACATGTCAACGTGTTCACTGTTGGTGCAAACCCGTAATGCAGTGACAACAGCTTGACAGAGAGGAAACGTTACGAACATCAGACTATTTACTAAAAAAAAATCACTAATAATTAAGATAATTAACCTATCGTTTACATTTACTTTGCATAGGGCGTTGATCAATCGTTTTAGCGTTAAAGTTAAAAGCCTTTTCTCTTTAATCACCATTGAAAAGTAAAAAATAAAAACTACAATTTTTTACGCTAATATCTCTCTTATTACGCAGATTTTGTTAAGATATTTTTACGTTAATGAGTTGTTTAATCATCCATTGAAAATAAAATCATAAGACCGTAAACACCCCGTATAATATTTATAACTGCCCTCTGTTAATGAACAAAATGGTTCAGTTAACCATTAGTTCTTAGTTCTTTTAATAGAAGCAATACGTTCCAATTTACACGTAAAATGTTATTTTATGACACTTTAATAAAAAATATTTATTATTGTACTATCTTCTGAAAGAGTATGATTTGAATAATAATAACACGAGTGCGTTGTAATAAAGTTTAAATGACACATGTGAATGAACGGATTATGCCCTACAAAAATATGATACTCATCAAATATGATTTAATATTGTAGATAAGATACATGTTGTAGTATAGTTTCTCTGAATCTACTAAGACAAAATAATAGCTTTAGATTAACGCTTAACCGTTAGGCCAATTTTAATTTAATACTTGAATTTTGTTTTGTTTATCCAAAAATATAGAGCAGTATATGTATGTATTTTTCTCTGTCGAAAATATGACTAAATTGAAACTTAAAAAATTATTACAAAAAAAAACCTTTCGACATTTGATCTTATCTTTTTCAATTGCTGTAATTTTTTAAATATTTCTAGTAACATTTATTTTATAAATGTTTTACTTATTTAAAATTATAATATTTCATGTATGCAGTAACTATGAAAGTTTCTTAAAATAGGTTTGTCAAATAACATTTTAATGATATGTTTTACATTCACTAAAATTGTAAGAGGACGTAACAAACACTATGACAAATAGTATAGGTATAAATCTTCAATGGCATTGTTATTACAAAAATATCGTAAAAAAATAATGCAATTGAATAAGACAAGGTTAAATGCTGAAAGGTTTTGTATAAAAAAAATTGATATATTTTAACGTATATAACAATCAGATTAAGCGGTATTATATATTATCATGGTTAAAAAGTGAATCTTAAGTTTTTTTTACACAAAAAGAAATAAACCGATTGAAAGTCGGCAAGCCTACCATATTAAATAGGTAAAGTTATTTGTAGATCTATAGAGAAAGTATTCAAGCCTGGCATACAGTTAAAAACGAATGAAAGTAAATATTGTCATTGTACAAGTTGAAGTGGAATGACGCGATGGAACTGATTCTATAGATTGGATAATTAGAAACCACAACGATAAAGAAGCAATCAATTTTTAATTATAATACATAAAAATATAACAACAATAAAACAATGGTAATTGCCTTCCTTTACAATCGCTCCCCCAAGCACCGAAGTCGAATTTATTATGCAACATCGGGTATAAACGACATTTAGATACGGATCGAGAGTGTCTGACCTTAATTTGACCTTCGTCAACAGCGGCGGCGTTCACCAAAATAATTAAACAGCGACAGTACACTCCAATTTCTCCCAATCGCTATCGCCCATACAATTAACAGATTTCATTGTTTACCCGTGTACTATCGCTCTTTAATTGTACGGCCACGCCGCCCATCGTGCCGGAATAGGAAAAAAAAAAGTGGTATACAAATGGTATATGTGGTATAAATGACCTCTGTTCGCCCTTGAACTTTGAAGTGTACGCATACGCTGTAAATAAATCGCGATAATCGTGTTTACGTGTCTGGAATGGAGAGGTCCTCCCTCCAGGGGTGAATTTGGAATTACATTGGGGTGGAGACGTTACAGAGTTTCTATGTTGGTTTTCCAGATTCTCACTTCCTTTGTTATCCTTTTCGAGGTCTTCAGAATCGATTGGCGCTCTCCAGCTCGTTTTTAATTCGTTACGTGTTAATTGCCAGTAGAAGTGAACGTTAGAGTGGTTTAGTAGCTTATTTTCTGCCTACGTGCTTAATGATGAAAATATTTACAAGCTTGTTTTCTTTAATGATTGTTAATAATAAATTAATGAAACAAGTATGGTAAGTAAACATACTACGGAGTAATTTACAATTTGTTATGTTTACTTAATGAGGTTACGAAATCCATACGAACCATTTAAAGTTGTACTTACATATATACTTAGAGCGCAGACAGTGTATCGATAATAGCAAATTAAAATTACTATCGCTCGTATTGGTCAACAGTTTATTCATTAACGACTATTACATATACACACGTAGTTGCCGACAAACACCGAGAAGTGTTGAAATCCTGGCGTATAATAGATACGTATATACGTTGCAAATTGGAAAACAAAACAAAATTATACAATGCCCACTATTTGGTATTCCTAAAAATTCATTATTCCACGAAGCGGGCAAACTGATGCATGTATGCGTAGCAGCGTAGAGCGAAAATATTTACAATACGTAAAAACAAATACCCCTGATAATGAGCAGATATTACCCGCTTTTGTTTAAACAAGACAACAGAAAGAGGAGCCCCACATTATGTTGGGATATGAATGATAAAACTTATCTGTGAATAACATATGTGTGTGTATTTTGCGCGTGTATCTTAGAGGCAGTGGATATCGTAAAATTCCTTTCATATTTGGTTATCTGGCGAAGCTGTAAACACAGTTTAATTCGCTGCGATAATAGTGAGCGAAATTGTAAACAATAACAATTAATGTATTGCACAATTTTGTTTCACTGGAAGTGAGATGATAAAATAAACATATTATAAAAACGCGAATAACATTGCGTGTAGATGAGATGTTAAAAATATCAACAAGACTTTGATATCGATTGGCCAATTAATGATGAAGTAATGTATTCTTAATATTTCATAATGCGGTCAAATTTTTTACTGTAGACAAATGGCAGATAAAAAAAAATTAAATCGATTTTAACAAAACGTTTCTCTGAGAAAGTAAATATTAACAGGCATTTATCACAAACTTCCGTAATAATAATAACAATATAGTTGATATCTTTTATTTTAGAGGACCGTTTATAAACTTTGAGGCACATGCAATTAAGGATCTTTTTCAGTAGTTTCCTGAGAGAGAATGCTCATATCATTTGACAATATTGTCGCCATGCTGGAATGCACCTTATTATTGGTTAAAAATTTATATAGTGGGGAATGAGTAGCCTCTTCAAATCATTAACAGGATACCAAAATATGATTCTATATGTTAATATGAATTGCACGTAAGAATAATAAAATACTTTTATGGTGCTGGTGCTTATTTGTTTACACACCTAGCGTATTAAGTAATATGTGTTATTCATTTGGCACGATACGTGGTTGACATTTGAAGTGACCAATTCGATTTGCTGTCAATCCATACACTTACTATTTTAACATCTTGCAGTTTTTTAATTTGTTGTCTTTCATCAAACCATTCTATCGCTTTTTAAAATCAACGAATCTTTTTTTTTCATGATTTAATTTTAAATTATTTTCGAGACTCCGGTTGTTCCTATTTTCAAAGAAAGTACTATTATTCGCTGTCATTTCGTTCAAATCCTTGCTTTAACGACAATTAGAAAAACATAATAGCAGTATCAAATAACCCAATAAACCCATTGACAACGGTTTGTAACGACACTATGCATGAGTAAATATAATATTAATAAATGTTCCTCGATTAATCACAATTTCGGAAATACATATCACGTCATATCCATTTTTGGTGCCAGAATCGTCGGATGTGTCTATTATGCCAGCTACAGAGGTGAATACTAGTGATGGAAGCTTTCGACAACTAGGGGAATCGAAATTACATATTCGATTCTTTACAGTGTTTGCTGTTCTCGTTAATTTTTAATTGCCAGAGCTTTCTTTTTAATCAGTTATTACTTTATATAGGTGTTGTTAAAGTTCTCAATTTTTATAATTCCAAAATTCACACAACAGCTGAAAATCTTGTTTATAAATATTGTATAGATATTGTTATACAAACGATAAGTGTTTTTTTTTGCTGTGGGAGCCGTCTGCAGTAGTTCTTCAGCCTTCTTTTTGATGGTTTCTTAATAAAGGTCTCACCATGAATTTGCCTGGTTATTCAGTGTTCTTTTTTTGTTTTTTCTTTGACCCAACTTCTTACCTGCTCTCGTGCTGTGTTTTTAGACCCTCCTGGAACAGGTTCTGGGTCTATGTATGAAGCAGATGATTCCTTTCTTGCTAACTCCTCGGCCTTTTCGCTTCTTTCGATTGCTGAATCCCCGAGCATCCAAAGCGAAGTGACTTTATTACGGTCTGTCAGGCTATTCAGTTCTCGAATACGTTCCTAAACCAGTCTTGATTGTATCTTGGGGTTGGCTAATGCCCTCAGTATCGCTTGACTGTAATATAGAGCCGCTTATTTTTATAAGCCTTCTGATTTTCCTAGTGGAAAGGTGATCATTGTATTTCTCACCCCGCTGTTAATTCCAGTTCCAGCCTCGTTTTCGATTTCTGATCCGTCTGTAAACCAGATCAATTCTCCGAACCTGTCTCTGAAGTTGGATTGATTCCAGCTTAACCGATCCGTGATTTCCACCTCGAAATTCTGTTAAAAAGATATGTCGAAATCATGTGGTCTGATCTCATTCCCAAAAAGTTGCCTTCCTCATGGGGGACAATATTGTTGTGTCCCAATCCTGCATATCTGTCAGTTAGTAGTTCTTGCAATCTGAGATGCCCCATTCTTGCCTCGACCATTATTACCAAATGGAGAGCAGGGAGGTCTAAGAGGAATTCCATTGCTTCTGTAGGAGTAGTCTTCATTGCTTTTGTTATGCTTAAACATGGAAATCTCTGGATCTTGCTAAGTTCAGTTATATAGCAGTTTACTGCTGTACCTTCGTCCACCACACCAGAGATGCATAAGTGATTATGGGTCTGATCATCATGATGTATATCCAGTACGTCATAATAAAGGTGGTAAAAGAATGAACGACTATTTTCCCAAAATCAAATGATCAACTTTTCCTGAAAACATTACCCAAATAAAAAGTTGCAGGTATACATATGCACTGAAAAACCGATTTATTGGATAATACCAAATTTTGTTTAAGTCAACTAAATACTGAGTTAAATATGGACAGACAAATATTTGGTTAATTCAAACAAATATTTGTCTGTTGTTGGATTAACCAAATTTTCATGATAAAATTTGTTTGAAATTATTTTGTGTGGAGCAGCGTGTCGTCAAACAATGATTGCCTCAGAATATAAATAAACTTATCATTAAACCATTAATAATGGCCTAATAATACCAATACGATACATTATCATAGTTTCAAAATAAGCCCCTTTAGAAGTGCATTACATCTTTTATTATCGACTTGAAACACCGAAGAAGTACTGAAGAATACTCACTTTTACAATTTTCCATGATTTAGATTCTTTCAAAAGTTATATCTAGTACGATTTCCGTTAAATAATAAATCTAAAAATATTTTTAGTTCTTCTTGTAATTGAAAATCATATATTGAAGATTAAATTGCCTTTGATGTTTATAATTATTTCATGGAAAATAAATGGGTGTAGTTGAAATAAATTATCAAAGTGAAACTAAATCTGTGCGCAGCAACGTAGGTAACCATTTAATGAGTATGTAATAAAACTTTCACACGGTAGTTTAAATATTCAATAATCCCGTTTGGCGAGTCCCTAATATACATAACGGTATTTTGCCAAACAATCGAGTTATATTCAAATTTCATAAGTGGCTCGGTTTTCATATTGTTCCGTGTGTCGTTGTTGTTTCAAAATTTATGAGGTAAAACCAACGTGCCCGGGTAAACATTATTGGTTTTAATATTAATGACCCAAACTGCGAACGTCTAGCCTATTTTAGGGGTCGCCACGGGTGAACGTCACGAGATACATGGGAGTGTGCCAGGGAGAGAATGCGGGTTACCATGGCGACGATTCTCTCTTCTGCACCGCTTAGTTGTGCTGAATCACGCGAAAGTCGGCCGGTAATTGGACGAGATCCGGGGTTTTGAAAAGGAAAGACCGCAGTACAAGCGGCGGCGGCAGCAGTTACAACGGGCCAGAGGATCCCGTTCCACTTGAAACTATTCAAAAACTATATTCGGGACGACTCGCTAAGCCTTTATAAATGTTATTACGGTTACATTCAGCGTAAAGATAAGTGGAGCAAACTCTGGCCGAATATCCCTGCTCGAAAACTCGACTGTGGCGTCACCACTGGCGAAATAAATTGACGGGTGCATTTTCAATTTTCTCTGAATCGCTGATTTTTTTTTATTTATTTGTTAAATGTGCAGATAGATGTTGCGTTGCTGTTTAATTAGTTCCTTTGAGGATTGCATAACCTGTTTAATGTTTTATTTGTGAATAATGCGTTTTGTTTTAATTCTATTGGTATCCCAGTGATTCAGGTTCCATAGTTTTCTATTCGGAAGTTGACGCATTACGCAAATGTCTTTATTTTATATTAATAAATACACATAAAATGCGATGCAGCGCTATTGAAAAACAAATGGGAACATAACACCGAATAAATTGATAAAAAGAAAAAAAAATGTAACATGCACTGTTATTCCTACTCTGAGATTACCTTAATGCCAGCTTTGGCATGTGAAAAGAACAAGCACTAAAGGTGGGTGTAGGAGTAAAGACATCCGATTTACCTTACAAATTTATTAATAATATTGATTCAATACTGAATTGCGGAAAGAAGCATTTTCCCTGTTTAATAAGTTATCACTGCTTGAGATCTCGTTAAAAAAAATATGTGTTCGTAACTAAAAAGTCAATTTTTGAGAAAAGTCTATACGTTAGTAGTGTGAGATACTAAAGCAAAAAACTACTTTCCATTCAATTACTATTTAACTCTTTATTTGCCTGGGAACCGGATTTAATTACATATTTCTTTTATTCCATAGTAATCTGCAGGTCTTTTGCCGATTGATTTAAATAACCTTCTGGAATAATTTTTGACTGGCCAAAAATTGCTCGTCTTTTTGCGTTTAGAACTTCGCACTTACACACACCAGAGTAGCCGGTCTCTGTCATCTTATTTTTATTACAGTAGGTATCTCCAGTGTTGAGCACATTTTTTTTATAGAGCGTACAGTATCCTATTAGTATTAGTACTAGTAACACGATACACGTCTAGCGTTAGTAGTTCTATGGCCTTCCATAATCTCTCAACAAACTGTTTCCGGAGATTCTATGTGAGAGGTTTCCCAAGAGAAAAAAAACTGTTCCAGTGTTCTTTGAATTTTTCTTTAAACCAATTTCTCACTAATTACCACCTGTGTTTTTGGTCATTATTAGGATAGATTCTCGAATATGTGAAGCTGATGATTCTTTCTTGTCAATTTATCGGCTTCTTAATTTCCTTCAATTTCCAAGTGTCCGGGCATACATAGCTAAGTCAATTTATTGAGTTTTGTTTGCACCTTGGGATTCACTAATGCCATTAGTGTGCCTGCCTGTCTGTTACAGTAGAGGAATACTTGTTAATATTTTAAAATCTAGATGATTTTCATTGTTAAGCATTTTCAAGGGCTTGCGTGCTTCTACAGCTTCTTTTTACAAGGTTATTTGTTTCATTCGCAATTCAGTTTAATGATAATGAAAAGTAGGTTATCAAAGATCACCACTAGCTCTTTTTTTTGATGCCACATCTATTGATTAAGGAATGTTCTATTACACGACAATTAAGTACTGGCATTGCATGACCTTGTATGTGTATGTATGTATATATATTGCAAGGGTGATATTATACTGCGCCCTAAAAGATCTATTGTGTCCCCTGTTCTTGCTGTTTTACAGCTGGCCTTCCATTCCCATTCCTTTTAAAAAGTGTAGGATATCAGAAGGCCCCAAGTTAGGTAAGTCTCCCTCTTCGATTTCACGTGCTCCCAGGTGCAACGTCCTTGAGTTGCACAGTGCTACGCAATTTGAGAGGGGATGGATGCCATCCTGTTTCCCAATCTGCTCCAGTCATTTTGATCATCCCTTTGTTCCTTCCTTGTGAGGTACTCTCACTTTGGAAGTGGAAGGCTTCTTATGGAGGTCCTGCTCCAATTCTGTTTATTAGCGGTGTTGTCCGTAATAACGTCTTCTCCATGGTTGATCCCACGAGTAGTTAGGGAAGAAAAGGTCCACCGCCACAGAGCCCCGCATGCAGAGGTAAAGCTAAATACAATGGGGTGGAAAGGTTGGACTAGTAGACTGGTCTTCCATCTAGCCACACATCCCATCAGCCTAGGATTTAGGTTTTTGTTGAGGTTGTCTCCTCTCGGTCCGTGTAGTTAAGCCATGACTCCCCATCCCTTTCGGCACCTGGTATAACATTTGGGTTTTCGGTAGCCGAAAGCAACAACTGGCATCGTTGTAGAACTCTGTGCAAGTCCTTAGCCACGACACGGCAGCTCCGGCGAGGGGGGAGTGGTTCATGGCAACGGTTTTCATTCACCCTGCTCCGGTTTTAAGCAGAGAGTACGAACTAAGAGCCGCCAATAACCATTCGTCTTGAGCCAACCCCTACAAGATGGCATTTCCCCTATCCACCACCCCGGGGACGCGCCTGGTAGGTACCCCCAACCCCCAGGATTGCATGACCTTGGTGCATATTACATAGGTGAAGAAGGTGAGTATTTTTTGCCACAAGCAAATTTATTTATTCAAAACCGTGTCCAGTACTGGAAGAAAGGTTTCGATTATCAGTTACAAAAAAGAGCGTCTTCAATTTCATATACATTTGTCTGTTTTTGCATGTGATTTATTCTTACGTTTGGTAGACTACCACTTTAATTTAGGCGTTTTGTGTTTCAAATAAACTATTGTTGATATAGGTATAAAAGAAAACGGGTGTTGACATGCGAGGATACGAGGAAAAGAGGTAATCTGTTTAACTGCGACATTATTTTTTCCACTGCAGCATTAAGAAGATGAGTACACACAAACACACTGGTATGTATAAATATACATACATATACACACATGCTGAATTTATGATACGGCTCGACAATCTCGCAGTTATGTAAATTTGCATCCCCTTTATATAATAATGGCATGGAAGTGGCGTGCGGAGGGTAATAGTGGGGCCGAGGCCCTACATTTCCACCAGACATTAATAACACATGCGTATATACGTGTATATATATACACACACACACATCCACGAAAGATTCTCCTGGCCGGCCAGTTTATTATACATTCACGATATTCAGCGCGGAAACTCCTGCATATAAATTAATGTTCGCCTGTTTGCTTTGCAGGCCAACCTTTGCGACGGCCTCGGGCGTTCTTTATTATTCAAGTTAACGTTGGCAAAGGGAACCTTAACAGCAGGTAGACGGCGGACGGTCCGATGAACTAAGCCAAATAGAGAATCCAGCTTACGGGGAACGAGGATCGACTTTTTCCAAGGTCTTCCTCTAATGGTTAACTATACGGATACGTAGGTACTCGCGCAACACTGTAATCGGTTTTACGATCCGACAGGAAGGAAAATAAAACTGTTTGTGGATAGTTTACAAAGAAATACGATAATAACGACCGGTACATGAAATAAGTGAGGGTGTTATTTATGTTCCTAGCAATTATTTTTAAGGCGTTCAGCGATTAACAAACATTTATCACTTATCCTTTTTTTAATCATCTTTTTTTTCTGCCACCTAGGTTAATTATGAAAAATAAAGATATTTGTTTAATCAAACTGAACTCCTTGAATATCGATAATCAACTTGTTACCAAGGTCTTTACGTTCTCCTTTATATAATGGATTCTAGCACTGAGAATTTAGATTTTAGTGATTAGAGGGATACTGTCCATTTCCATGATTTTTATCTCTCAAATTACAGACGATCGTCCATCCTTAAACTACAATTCGTTTCGTTTCACTCAGTTGGATCACAAAACCAACGCTAAAAATAAAATCAATTTATCTTTCTTGTGTTCAACTCTGGAAATACGACCTCGATTATTAATATTTTCGTAGAATATCATGGAAGATGTAGTAAATTTTACATTTTTGAAATTGGAATATAAAAAAGTACTAAGTTGAAAATTACTTTCATTTGTACCGGATATAAAATGCCAACATCCATGTCAATTCTAATAGTGATATTTCTATATTTATCAGAATTAGTATTGAATATCAATACAACGTAGGTATCAGAGATGAGGTAACGTATTTACATGACAATTTTTTTTATATCTACGTATATTTCGGATTACTAGGTATAAAATTTCTATTCATGTATTTAAGTAGGTATAGTATACTTGTCCTATGAAGTAGAATTAATTATGTATTTTTCTAAATTGCGTAATTTTCGCTCGCATGCACAAATAGACAATATTGCTACAATAAAATTATGTAAGGAATAATGCATGTGACATCTGGCATAGTTGTGACATTTTCTTATAAATTATTGTGGCTTAATTTCACCAAAATGATAATTACTTTGAATATTCTAAATCAATTAATTCAATGGGCATGGCACAACGTTTGCGACTAATAAAAAGCTAGCAATTTTTGCGTTCGCTGGCTACATAGTAGTATGTTTTTGTCTGCATTGGCAATTAAAGTGTTAAGTTTGATAAGCTAAATATATTAGAATTCATTTACTTGTAGAATTCCGGTGCAGGTAGTGAAAAGTGCAAATAATTATAGACTGGTGTAAAATTAAAACCGAATAAGCTTTTTCGAATTATCTGATTAATGGCTACTGATCAGAATTTGGTTTTTGTTGAATGGTTTATAACATTTATAACCATTGACAAAAATACTCAAAACTATGGCACCGATGACACTAAATTTCACTACACTGCATAACAAGAATTTTTTTTTTTAATTTTAACAAAATAAAAAAAAAATTGAAAAAGACTTAGAGTAAAGTCGAAACGTCTTACAAGAGTTTTAATATAAGCCGAAACTCACATTGGCACAGCAATGAACTGGTGTTTCTTCCTCCTCTTGGCAGAATCTGTAAGTAGCGTCAGTTACCAGGCCTATGTTGTACCTACATTTGCCTATTTAATCTACAGTGACTAGTCAGCAGACGTACTGTCATTTTGACAGTATTCCTATCTTTATTCAGTAGATCTTCAGTAAATTCAAGCCTCTGTTCCTTTAGAAACTCTTTTGCTTGTCCCGATGATCTGATAGCATTACTGATTATGTATGCATTCATTGTTGGATTTTTTAATTTGCGATTTGGTAATGCCAAAAGAAGGGGCAGTTCCAACGAATGACCTTGACGAACTTCGCCTGGCCAACTTATTCGTGGTCTCATTTGCCTTCACGCTAGAGTAGCTACGAACCCAGGCCAATGTAATTTCTTTTGGATGGCCACGTCATTTAGGGCGTCTATGCAGTCCTAAATCAGCTTAGACTCCCCAATTACGAAATAATTGCTTTAAGTGTGAACCGACTATCAGAGAAGACAGCGACGCTTTTACCTGACCCGGCCCATCTTTCTATTTCTCTGACACCATGATGAATTGCAGCAACCTGAGCCTTTCCTATCTAAGTTGTGCAGAAGTCACTTATTTTCTGTCAGTTTCCCTTGTTTGAATTGGACTTACAACTTTAGCGAACTCTATATTTTATTGTGAAATTTCCAAAAGCTCCTTAATAAATCAAAAGGTATCCATTATTGATTACAATTATTTTGTAGTAATCGTATCTGCAAATATATGTTGTTATTTTGACTAAAGTAAATCACACATTTATTTTTTATTGTGTATACCTTATGCCATGATAGGTATAGTACAGTATCATACTGTATTTGGTCGTGCTAAATGTACAAAATTATGATGACATACTACACTTTATATATTTTATATATGTAAAATTATATACCTATAAAATAAAAATTTTAGTATAATTCGCACTTCTGCCTGCAATATTGGATATCATTATTAGCTATTCGCAGATTTTTGCCCATCACTATACATGGTGTTGTTTTTCTTTTGTAATAACATGTATTACTACTGTTTCCTATATATTAATTGGTATTAACGATTTATCAAGCTTACGAGTACCTTTTAGCCTTTTTTGGTATTTAGATTTTACATAGAGTAATGGGAATTTAAATCATGCAAATTATTTTTAGTCATGCGATTTGAAAGTTACATAAAAGATTATTTGTCAATTTTATTTTTTTTTTAAATTGCCCTTAAATATCTTGATAATAGATATAAAAAAATACACTAATGACAACGATTACAAATTAAGCCGAATGAAATTTCCAGTTATGTAAACAGCGAAATCGTTCGTTATTTTACCTATTAGCCTTGATTTCTACCAATCAGCACTAACGCAATTCGTGGTTCACTTCGCTGTTTCTTCATTTTTTTTCTGTTAATAGCATGTAAATTGCTAGCTGTGAATTTCCGTTAATACACGTTCCATATTCCTCGGACACGTCTTATGATATCGCTTCGATCAGGCTAAATACGTAAAGATCTGTTCCAGTAAACGACACGTAATTATTGGGAACAGTTGAACTTTGCCATACACACAGGCGGTAACGTGGCCATGACGCTGGAACGTAATTATCGTTGCCTTGTTCGGCGGTCCGGAAAATGATCACGAGATGCACGCTCGTGTAGCCGTTTGCGCTAAGTCCAGACTGAAATTTAGCATTTTAGCGGCGTTCCATTGCTCGTCGTTTATACACGCAAGTTCTCCGATAGGTAGGGGAGAGAGGACATCAAGAGGCGAACGGTCCTTTTTCAATTAAGCCCTTCCTGGCTATTTCTTTCAGCCGGGTCAATCCCCGGCGGCATCATCAATTATATTGGATTTTCTCCAGGAATATATAGCGGGCAAAAAAGGCCATTATAGACACGAGAAAAATACTACGTCGTTCCTGTAATTGAAGTGTTAGCTTTTTTCCTTTGCGGTTTCGAAATTGTTTATGCAAGCAACTAGCATGAGTTATGCTCTGATAATTCCAAAGAATTATCGTCGGTTGTTAGTATTCTACTGTAATTATTAATGAGACTTTTGAGAAAGAAAGTTGTATGTACCAGTATTGTACTCGCGTATGATCCTTATGGAAAGTTACCCCATCATTTATTACGCTAGTATATCAATATTTGTGTACACCACTTGAAAAACTAATGCGTTTTTAAATACATGCCATTTATACTAAATATTACCGTTACGTTAAAGCCCATTCCTCTTTGTCCATTTCAAATTTAATGTCACGACAACCTTCATTATAGTAAACTCCATCTGCAACTATAATTTATTTCTGTGATTTTAGGAATGCGGTCGGCGATAATGGAACGATGACTAATTAATTAATACGTAAATCCTGGTGATGTTAAATATAAAACACAATTTCCTATTACTTCAGTGATTTATTCTGCGGACGTGGTTGTGGATAAAAAATTATCACTGGTAAGTGGTTATTTGACGGTGTGATGTGTGATAACGTGATAAGATTAGTAGCCATATAATTTCAATTTAGCGTTCTTCGACCTTCATGTGTAATGCACAAACATGGTACAAACAACTTTTTAGCACCCTACCTTAATCGTTGATGATTGTGTAAATGACGTTAATCGACACTGTTGATATTTATAAACTATTTATTCACTTAGTGGGATTCTGTGAACGTGACTTTTGACATTTTTGTGAATTTATTTTGCATATATGGAATTTCTAAGCATATAATTATAAAAAGCCTAAATCAGTGGCACATCTCAGGTGTTTTGGAGTTGTTATGGATGATTATTAAAATTTATCTGAAAAATCCGAGTTTTTTAGGGCTTTTTGATCATCTGTGCGGTGACCTAGGACATGCATTGAAATTATTCCAGATACTCTAAGTTATTTATCAAACTAAAACATCTGTTGTGACTCTGTGTGATTGCATATTTTATGAACAGATGAAGAAGAAAATAAAAGTAATTTTATTCCTCATAAAGCCGTTAATAGTCCAGCGATGGGTTTCGTTCTTCAAAGGGTCATCATCAGGTCAGAACTTATAGCAACTAAATACTAAGAAGGACGAAGCCTGATTATTAAAGAATGTGAATAAGACCACTTTTATCTTCTTCTCCATCTGTTGTTGAAAACCTCTTCTGGCTAAGGAATTCAGTTATTTGGTAGAGTACGTTCTCAAATCGTGCTTCACTATTTCAAAAAATTCTTGCGAAACGTATAAACATAATAGCACAATAATACAAATACTCTATTATTTCCAAATAATTAAATTCTTGTACGAAAAAACTTTTAATTTGAAATATTACATAACTGAAATGTAATTTCTGGAATAGTTTCAATTCTTCTAATTCACAGAGCAGATAAGCAAAATAAACTAAAAATAAGCAAATTTTTCGGGTCAAATTCTTTATGGTAACTCAAATTTATATTACTTTCTTAGATAATTCAATTACGAATACTTGCATAAAATGCAAAAGTTGATCCAGACATTTTTTTTTTTATTTTCAAGAAAGGAGGCTATGATTTCATATTTAAATATAGCTGTTAATGTTGAATGAATATTTTTCTCTTTTTTTTTGAAACTCTTGACTTTTTTTCAACTTTAAATGCCTATCATCCATACAACAGCAGATAAATTTCGTTTGAATAGGTGCCACGTTGAAGACCGTCTTATCATATTTTTATAAAGGTCCATAACAAAAAAGAATCTGAATGCACAAATATGAATGTTGTACCATTTGAAGTGCATCCGATTTTTCTTCCAGCCGCTTTTCCAATACTTGAGGAATTTCCAGAACGCAATTTGCGATATCATGTTTAGCTCTTTCATTCCATTTCTTCATTGTTCTTAACAAAACGTCGTATGTTTACAGCCCTCTTCAGCTTCAGGAAAAACTGGAATATTAATTAGTACCATATCTCGTATAAGCTGTGGTATCATACTGCGTTGTTGAAAACGAAAAACACGGTGAGCAAAACCTATACATTCTGTCAAGCAAGGTTTTTTGGTCTTAACTCCTAGATCGGCACTGCCTTTTGGTCGAAATTTTCACAAATTTAATACCAAAAATATGCGATAAAATAGTTGTGGCATGATCCCAATAACATGTTGGTATATTCTGCAAACCCTCAAATAGTAGTTAAGAACGATTTCATCAGTTATTAGTGTACTGGAACGTCTGCGGCTCCTCTTTCAATTTCAGGGTATTTACACTCTCCTTAACACACGTTGACTATTCGTTTGAAAAGTTCTAATTTGTATCATTTGTAATATTTTGTTCTATTCATAGAAGATTCGCAAAAGTGCTACTGTGCTTTATTCCAGACCTAAAGCAAAATTTAATGCAAATATTTTGAAAGATCACTGAGCCCAGCCAATTGCATGGAAAATGTACATAGCTAACATTTTCCATGCAGAGAGTCCTCAGCAGAGTGTGATCGTGTGACTAAAGCTATTACGCCATATATCCTACATTATCCCCATTCCTGAAGCCCGACTTGTGACAGTATGCCTCCCATATGCGTTAAAAGCAAACGCGCACAAATACAAAAATACTTTTTTGTATCCACCTTTTTGCTCACACTTTATATGCAAGTGGAATTTAAATACATACATATTTAGTTTTTTCTTTTCACTGAGAGATTACTACTTGGAATGTTCCAATATTAAAATAGAAAAATTCGACTCGCCAAATCATGTATATAACATATGATATTGCCAAAATAGATGAAAAATTAGTAAAACTACTGAATGTGGCTACTATAAATAATTAGACGTAATTTGTTGCTAATATACAGGTGTCCCGGAGTCAAGTAGCCAAACATGTAGTAAAGGTACCTGATATAATCTTGAGTAAAATATCCTACCGGACCTTCGTCCGCAAACGACTCATTTTAGAGATACGGGCTGGCTGTAATAAGAACGCTATTGCTATCTCGGGAGGTATAATAGATTTCTATTATTCAGGACAATATTACTAGTCGTATTGTCGATCGGATTAGAGCGATTTATAGCCAAGTTCTTTTATAATAAAAAATTTTAATAGATTTTTTCATATTTTCAAAATTCAATGTCTTACGTTAAATATATAAAAACATCATTTTCAACGCTTATGATTCTTTTCGCTATTTAACGGATTTCGTATCTCTTATACTTCTCAAGATAAAAATAACGTCCTTGTCAAAGCCACCGTATATCCTAAATATTGTCATTTGCGCATCAAGGTTCATTAAAATATTTTGTTCAGAATTATTTCAGATACCTCTACCCGGTCGCTTGATTGCGGTAAACCTGTATATACAAGAAATAGGTATTTAGTATGATCCTTGAAGCAAAAGGGATTGATAGAGAAAGATATGTAACACCGCACGATTATTCTAATGTTGGGGTGATCTTTGCCATAATTTTGGTTCATGTCTTCGCACCTCGAAAATATGAATCAATCATTATATTTACGATCTATTTGTGTCATTTGGACTGCCAAACCGTAAATTATAAAGGAAAATAGGTAAAGTACATTACCACAAACGTAAACAGAAAACATCATCCTAAAAAAAAAACCTAACAGCCACATTAAACCACAATAAAACGAATTGGAAGGTGCGGTGGACATTACCACTTTGACCAGATTTTACAATCTCGTATTATCCCGAGTGTATAACATACATGCTCTGAGGATGTTAAACAAAGTTTTACATCATTTCTTATTTATATCTTTTCAATATTTATAATAAGAGTTTGCCCCAAATGCTTAGAATTAGTAAGTCAATTGACGTATTTGAAAAATTAATGTGGTTTGGATTTTTCTCAAAGTTTTAACAAGGCTGTCATTTAAGTATTAGTACGTAGAGATATTCAACGCGTATTTTCCATGTTTTGACCGTTATATCGTCTTAATAACATTCTCTCACGCTTTCCTAGTGCTTACATACTCATAATCGTTAATTAATATCGTTAATACCTGTTTTAAAATGTCAAAATTACGCTAGTATTGAAATCTCATGTAAAACGGTCCTAACCTAACGGTTTATGCAGAATAACTTCATGGTTTCTGTGTAATTTGTACGGTAACAATCTACCTTTCCCATTATCAATAGTGTTATAATATTCAACATCCGATACATCCTGTCAATCCGCTATATCCATAAATATCATCAATAATTATCGTAATAAGCACATCTATCGATAAACGCAACAGTCAGCTAGTATTAATTAAAGTCGAACAGATCAGGAGCCGTAAAAGGCGGAAGCGGACGTTTGCGAGCTACAACACAAACAACACACGACGGCACCAGCTACAATGCAACAACAGGCAAGCCTAGACTAGTGAAATCCCATGAACAGATGTATGTATTGTAGATAAATACATGTATACAACGCTTACATGTTAATGTTAATATATACCGTTACTATTCGATTATTCAGTACCAGGTTGTCCGCCCAAGTTCTCTGAGATTGCAATATTGATTTAGTACGCTCGTTTTGCTACATCGTATATGCTTGGCACATCGGAATTGTGTAAAAGAGTTGCTGCTATACTTGGATGCAATGTAGATTTGCAGTTGTATAATATGCATTTCTTATTTTCTTTGTTGTTCTTTATTTTTTTTTAAAATCAATAATAATTTGAGAATATTCGAATTAAAATAATTGTTATTAATAATTGTTAAAATTTAAGGTGCAATAGAGGCGTCAAAATATTTTCCTACTTAGCTATCAGATGTTATATAATCAAAAGAATACTTTGTGGTTTTGATCTTTTCTATGGAAAGCAGAAAAATCGATTTTCAAGATGAGAACATCTAGTTTGGTGAGATCCGTGCACTTTAACATATAATTTAATTGGATCTTTAGACACACGTCACTGTTTTATACCGTAAGGTATTACAATTGTAAAATATCTTCTCTCTATTCAGTACTAAGTACTAAAACATTTGACATTTTATATACTATGCGTATGTACAGTACTGCCCAATATGGTATAATTACAATGCTGTCAAGTAGCTGCCATTTATAACCGTTTCTATAAATTAACTTCTACACAATTTATCATCAAACTGTTTAAATAACAAAGGTTAATTTTTGTAGTAAGACATTGTATTTGTGAAAGACTAATTAACTACAAATTATCCTAACCCCGTGCTCCATCTAAAAGGTACTACACGAGGCTACCTATTCTAAGTACTATATGGATTCCATAACAAATGAAATGTTTCCATTCTAACTTAACAATTTCCCTATGATTGTTAATAACAAAAAATATATATAATACAGTAGCCTGGTAATTAATTATAATAATTAAAATAATTGTAGTAAGACAGATAAATAAATTTTACTCAGTCGTAGTTCAATTGAACACCGATTTTAACGATTGTAAAATGTTGCTTGTATATTGTTATGTACACCTGTGACACATTGAAAGTTACTGACTTAAGGGGAAAGGGCGGCTGTATCTCCCATCAGAGTTAGTATAAACGAACGGTTTGAGGAAAATACAATGCTTCTATGTCTAGGATTTCTATTTCCTCAACAACAATTCGTTTATACTACCGCTTTTCCATTCAGGCCGGTAACTTTTAATGCGTCACGACTGTACCTACTTAGGTTCACTTAAAAGCCCTGATTTCATTCATACAAGCCTGAAGTTATTACGTTGTCCAAAGATCAAATACAAAGATAATACTAAATATATTCACTTTTCAATAAATATCTCTTGTTTAGCTAACTGTTTAGAAAACTATTCAATTAGAATGATACTCAAAAATAAAAATAGCCATTTAGGCTCCGCCACAGTGTAAGTACAAGTTTTTACCGTAGAATTTAATGATTACGCTAACGGTATACTATGTTTATTTTAGGTTGTTTATTATCTAAACAGAAACATAAATAATCAAAAAATAAGGACACCTTCTACCCATTATTAAAAAAGGAAACCTTAAAAATTATATACTGTAAGAGAGAACAGAGTAAGTTTTTAACATATATGCAATACCTACATTGCCCTAAAAAAATTCAAAATGACAACCATCCTCGAATAGCATTAATCAAAATATTCAGAAAAATTCACTAAATAAGATTTTAAAATTATGAAAACTATTTCTCATGCCCAAAATTTTCGGTAAATGCATAAATTGTTCATAATATTCATATTAACGTCTAAATTGAGATATTAATAACAAGGTGGTTATCATCTAAATCCAAGTATATATATTATTCGGCTTATCGGTTTTGGCTAGAGAGCATCATCAGAGCCATGTAACATACAGACAAACTAAAAATACATAGAACATAAACACAAATTACTTAATAAAATTTAAGCAGGATTAGTACTAAAATATTGTGAGACGGAGGATGAGATTCTGAGTCTCATAGTCTCATCCTCCTCAATTTAAGCAGGGTCAGTACTAAAATATTGTGAGACGGAGGATGAGACTCTGAGTTGGATTCATAGTCTCATCCTCCATTTCACAATATTTTAGTACTGATCCTGCTTAAATTTTATTAAGTAGTTTGTGTTTATGTTCTTTGTATTTTTAGTTTGTCTGTACGTTACATGGCTCTGATGATGCTCTCTGGCCGAAACCTATAAGCCGAATAATATATATACTTGGATTGGGAAGATAACCACCTTGTTATTATTTTCCTAAATGTTCACAAAATGTTAACTAAACATACCAGGGGAGAATTCTACATTATCTACCTAGTCTTAAAGAGGCTTAGGAAACACAAAAAATGCCAAAATATATGATGTGCGGTGAAATGAAAAATTATTATTATTATTAATAATTTTTTTTTAGGTACATTACATACCTTACTTCAGCGAAAGCTATAAATGATTACACATTTATTCCAAAGCTTTTTCTGATAAACCTGTATCTTAATTGTTATTTCTTTGACTAAGTCTCCAAATTTTTCCCACCACCGCTTTCAAGCATCTGTTCAAAGAACATAATCATGGTGTATTTGTTTTAATTTAAGGAAGAGCTAAAAATAATTGCTCGGTGACAAGCCCCTACTGTAAGATGGACGTCTCATTTCTATAAAATGGTAGTCGTTAGTTAATAGATTTCGAAATTAGTGAGGCTTTTCTAGTTTATAATTATAACGTCTTTATTGTTTAGTGGTATTCTTAATATTAATTTGCTTATAAACTTTTCTGGTAATTGTAATTAAATTAATTGTAATACCTTATTATTCAATTAATTATATCCCTTTTGTATTCCAAAGCAACAATTTTCCTAATGCAAACTGTATTCTTCCATTTTTTTGGCAGAAAAAATCTTCTATAAACCCTATCGGTGCCCTAATAATGCAATATTGCGTGTGCCTCCCCTTGAGAGACCGGTATCTTTTCTAAATGGAAGCAGATATCTCTGTTTTTGATCCGTCTGTAACCTAGACCAATTCACCGAATCTGTCTCTATGGCTGGATTGATTCCAGCTTATCCAATCCGTGATTTTCGCCTCGAAATTTGTTAAAAAGATATGTCGAAACCATGTGATTATATCTCATTCCTAAAATGTTGCCTTGCAAATGATGGACAATATTATTGTGCCCCAATCCTGCATATCTGTCACTTGGTAGTTCTTGCAACCTGAGATGCATCATTCTTGTCTCCTCCATTATCAGCAAATGGAGAGAAGGGAGGTTTAGGAGGCATTCCATTGCTGCTGCAGGAATAGTCCTGATTGCACCTGTTATTCTTAAACACGCAAGCCTCTGTATCTTGCTAAGTTCAGTTAAAGCAGTTTGATGCTGCATAAATAACATTATGCGTATATATATTTTTTCATGTGTTATCTTAACTATGTATTCTTCCTAGCCAAATATTACACGATAACATTATATCAAAATGTAATGTTGTGTAAATAACTTAATCTTGCTAAACATTACGTTATAGATAGGATTGCGAAATAGAAGATAATTACGCTGTTCCAAATTTTAAAATGGATACATATTAATGAAAACGTGTGAGCCCATTGCTTTTGGTAGGTGTGACTTTTTTGTGACAAACTAAAAAAACATCAATTTGAATATTAAAATGTATAATCCTTATGCACGTAAATATCTGGTATTGCATTATCGAATATATTCAAGATTCAAAATATAAGATATAAAATCCATTGTCCTGAGTCATAAAGATCATCACCTCTTTGTGTTATTTTTTTGGGAATTTTACGTGACGATAGATACTTTAAATCTCTCTTATGTAACACTTAGCACCACATAGGATAATTGCATGGTCGTATTTAGTTATGAAACTTGTTTTTTTACCTTTTTATTTTCCACGTGAACCATAAATACGGGTATTTCGTCTGCGGTCAAGGAAGAATGCCTGATAATAACATAGAAACGTCACGTGATGAAAAACACCGATTTAATTAACGGCCGACACGAGAACTTGTACCCATAAAGTACACTTTTAACAGACCTTGTCCGTTCCTGTTACAGAATAAAGTTTCCAGATAAGATCTGTTGTACGGGTAACCTTGACTAGCCCGCAGGATTCGCCACGTAATGGTCTGCTCGTGATGTGTACGAAGTAATGGCGCTCGAAGCCGCCCGTCCGCCCCTGCCCATCTCGCCCGCCTCGAGCTAACAACAGTCCAACCGACATTTGTGCGCGGACGTGTTCCTTTGTTGGAGATAGCACACAGTCACGTCGCCGTTAATAGCACTTGCTATTGTGAACTGGATGCCATTAGGCAATCCTCCACATGTACCCGTCACCCGTTGACGACGGTCTGTTATACGGTTTGCTGTATACACCGGGCGAACGCATAAAATACACACTGTGTCACTCATTAAATATTCATATGCGACTAAAACTTAACAAATGCATCTACCATTTCCTACTACTGCGGATGTGCATCGTTTATAGGCGCGAAAGTGAACACCTATTATTGTCGTGTTCGCGTTATGTTTTTATTTTTTTAATTTTTGTATAACACGAAAGGAATTTGATATTGTCACAAAAATAACATTTGCTTAACATACGTAATAACTTTCTAAACCCGCTTTAAATTAGATGCAAAAGATTGCAGTATACAATTTTAAAGCTTTTGCTTGTCTACCTATCCGAAGAAAACGCGTTTCATTATAAAAATGAAACAATGAAATATGTGGAAATATACATTTACATATAACCAGTGGCGGCTCGGTACAATATTGAGTGGTAGGTCCAATCTCACTCCTCTCCCCCACATTTTATTAATTTTGCAAACTTTTGAATCGGTTCAGCTCAGCTTGCAGTAATTTATTACCTTGTTTATTGCCAACTAAAATAATACCTACACAAAAAATTTAATGTATACAAATTTACAAGCCATTTAGAATGGAAAATACATGAAATTATTGTCGGGAATACTTATCTACCTAAATATAAATACTAACGTATTTCCTTCGAAATTGCATATATTTAGTTTTTAAACTGCATGTGTACGAGCCACTTGTTTACATTCCTCTACCTAACTAACGCAAAACTATTCAGGTGACGAAAACATAACATGACACAGAGCACATGAGTTTTTTAAGCGTAGATCGTCGAGCAAAATATAATGGCTATTCTAAGCGTAAGCGGGCGTATTTCTTACGAAGAATGAGAAACACAATTTTCTTTGTTTGTTTACTTAAGCAAAAGGCGTGTATTTTTAATTAAAACACTATTATGGTGATTTTTTCAGGAATAAACCCCCTTATTATATTTATTATTTCTTTTTCATAATTTTTACCGTAAAAAAGATATGAATGGTAGTTCATTTTGAAATACTCTAGTTATTAAGTTGTGCGCGATGTCACTCTAGAATAATGATTTTATTGCTGTAATTAATAATATTAACAATTCTTAAACACAATTTTTATTGCAGGGAAGTATCAAACCGAAGTCCATATGCGATAGCCATGTTATTCTATCTTTCAATAGCCGATCATCTTTGATGGCCTTCCTGACTCACACGCCTGCTTTAGATTTCCCTACCGTGATAGTAGGAGACGCCCTTCTCCTACAGTGCTGAACACTGACGTATACTATTGACGTGTCCAGGAATGTAATAATCGTTTATTTCCCAGAAAGAAGTTTACAAATCTTATGCTAACTACCACGTGACTCGATCAATCAATGGGCAGCAGGCCAAGATACGGTTGCCCCACTTCAATGTAATTTTTGCGTATAGTCCGACCACTCCCTTTTCCGCTAGCTCCCCGCGGAGACCTACAAACCGTCTGAAATTGGAGCTGATCTGGAGGTGGCTCGCCGGTTGTCTGTACAAATAAATACAAAGCCTGTTTCGTCGCATCAAATCATGGGAATCGCAACATTCGTTCTGTACTTAAATGTGTGTGTGTGTGTACGTGTATTTACCGGTGTTTTTACAGAAAATAAAATCTTTTTAATGATTATTTTGTGATTTGCAATAGTGGAGCCACGGCCCGTGGCTCTTTAAGAGGAGCTGCGACTGTATATAACCCACTGTGCGTTAATGGTGGGCGGTGTTCAGTGTGCTGAAAATTGAAAAGATTGATACCTTGCTGTATAATGTATTTCGTCGAAACTGGTTTTAAACGAAAACCAAACAGCAAGCAAAATACCCAAGCAGAACAGTAATGTAATGAATGGTTGAAAAGAAGTCTGGAAAACGCTAATAACAAAATTGGAAAATAAAGCTTGTCCGCTTTTTGTAATAAATTTTATTTACATAATCTTATTGTCGTTTTACCAATATAAAGTGTCGCGTTTGCACTTGTTGTTACACAAACTGTTTCCATTTCTTCCTATATCTTGGTAAGGTTGTTGCTTCTTCCCATGTTTTTTTTTCCTAGAATATTTTATTTGCTTTTTTTTAATTATTTTACGCTTAAATTAAGTTTCCACAAAATCTGATACGTTTTGTGGAAACAATAAACTATAGTTCTTTTAAATTCGGATAGGAACTGTTAATCCTTAATAAATTGAACGCTTGAACGCGCAATTTTTAATATATGAAAAATATATTTACGATAAGAGAAGCTTTAAATAATATATTTAAAAGACAAATATAGAAACCATAAAATACAAATAAAAGGTTCTTTTAAAAAAGATATCACAAATTTTAATAACAGGAGAATCATTATCTTCAAGCAAGAAAGTTTAGGAAATGCAGACATACATTTTTGAAATTACTCTTAAATATTGCTTTAATACCACTGATATTGCAGCCAGGCGGTTAGCGGTGAGCGAAAGCCAAAAAACTTAGAAAATTAAATGCCATTCGATCCACAATGTTCCAGATACTCGCGTATTCAAGTAATGATCTACTTGTATCAATTTCTCAAATAACCAAATGACCTTGGTCAAGACCAAACCTATCCACTGTTTCAACTGTGTAAAAGTTTCTTACATGTATGTACTGGAAAGGGAAATATTCTTTAGAGTAGTTTCTCCCATAAATTCTTTATTTGAGAGCCTCAACAACGTATTGCTGTAGACTGGCACCCCGGGTTTCGGAAATTCACATGTGTATTTTTATTTATTCCTTATCAGCCTTGTCAAAACAATGATAGAGTTTCCGCTGTTCTAAGTTTTATTAAGAATATTTATTTAATTGTTTGTTTCATTTCTCTTGGCCAGTTGTATATATTTAAAATCATTTATTTGTACATTTTGCGTACTCCCGTATTGGTTAGTTTATTTGTTAGAGTTTTTCTTAGAGTTGCGTTCTGCGTTCAACGCACGATTTGTATATTTCATATATATGCGGGAGGCCTTGAAAAGGGAAGCAGTTCGTTGAAAGTTGCCCGTAAGTAATGTTGTGTTATTTTTTTTATTGCCGTTGAGGTAAATTCATTTTTATTTTAAATTGTTGCTCGGTTATTTGATTGATTAGCTTTCAAGGAACTCCTAATTAATTATTGCTGTATTGTTTAATTGTGTACACATTTTGAGTATTAGATCAGTAATTATTGTAAAATGTTCTAGAAGATTTCGTGTTTTTAGTTTAAAAGTTTAAATTTTCCGTTTTCTTTTTGCTGATTTGTATTGTATTGTTATTCACACAGCGGTTAAGGTGAAGTGAAGCTTTGAGCTATTAAATTTTAAATTTCAATTTAAATTATATTTGTTTCTCCACGTGTAAAAATTTAGTTTGGTTTTAAATTTCGTGACCGCGTGGATATTTTTTGTAAGATTGAGATTTATCTTCTGGAACAAATCTTCCATTTTGTTTGCTAAAGGATTTGCATTGTCCTTTCTTAATTGTAGAGTCATATGCAGGTTTGTTTTATGCCAGAATCCTATATTTATGGTTTTTATTATCCTGCTAATTGTAATTAAATGTTTTTTTTTTCTTTTTTTTTAAAAAATAAACTTAATGATTGTAAATATCATTTTAAAATCACTAGTTCTTTTATTTTTGGTTTTGCCAGTTCTATTTTTGGGGATTTAAAAGAAAGTCTAATTTTACAATCGCCCACTTTAACTTTTTTAGAAGCTACCTTGAGATTTAAGTATCTCTGGCACCCTTTTGAATTCATTTTTGCTGAGCTAGCTAAATTAAATTTTGTCATTTTTATTTCTCTTTAAATTTTTATGCTTGACCATCAGTTCACAGCATAATTTAATGGCGACCAACGTGCGAGGCACGATATTATTGTGCATTTTTTTTAATTTAAATTCTCATGCAGTTTTTGAGTATAAATTTATGGCAATCCCAATGTGCGAAGCACGATATGATTGTAATTGTAATTAGTAAGATTAGGATCCCGTGTTTTGAATTTGTGAGAATTTCTCGTTGCGTTGATAAGGCTGATGACCGTGTGCGTTTTATAAACTTTTTATGTACACCGCTGCGAGAATGAAGATGGACAGGACCACGAGGGATCAGGAAGTGGACGTTCCTGGAGACCAGAGTTGGCGGAGCCAAGGAACTCATGGCAGGAAGGAGTCGGTTGTGGCAGGACAAAAGGGAAGGATCGACGAAAAGGAGATTGTGGCAGGAACAAAGGGAAGGATGGATGAAAAGGAGATTCAGGGAGACAGTTTTAAGGAAAGTATTAATAGTATGTATGAGATGATGGCAATGATGAAACAAATGATACAGAATTATGACAGAAGTATTGAGAAAATGGATGGATGTTTGAAAAAAGATTACCGTGTTGTTGATAAAGAAAAGAAAGAGATTCAGACGGAAGGGGATAAAATCAATCGGGGTTCAGATACTTCTAATGAGGAGAAAGTTGATGATAATGCTGTTAAATTGAGTAAAGAAAGGGAAGATAAAGTTGATGAAGTTGTTGATGATTTAGATAAAGAAAGGGAAGATAAAGTTGATGAAGTTGTTGATGATTTAGATAAAGAAAGGGAAGATAAAGTTGATGAAAATGTTGATGTTTTGAATAAAGAAAGGGAAGAGAAAGTTGTTGATGATTTAGGTAGAGAAAGGGAAAATAATATTAATAGTTTAGGTAGAGAAGAGGAAAATGATGATAAAAATATTGATGATGAAATTGATGATGTTGAAATAATGGAAAATTATGATGAAAATGTTGATGATGAAAAGGATGATGAAAAATGAAATATTGTGATGATAGTTTTAATTTGAAATACAAGGTTGCGGAAAGTTAGAGGTGATGATATACAAGGTAGCGAAAAAGTTGTTGGAATGTTGGATCCGAAGAGGATGTCGAGGTTGAGGTTTTTGGTGAGTTAGAGTAAGGAGAAAGAAGAAATCAACAATTCCCAAGCAGAATTCCCAGAAGTAGTCAACAATTCCCAAGAAGAATTCCCAGAAATAATCAACAATTCCCAAGAAGAATTTCCAGAAGTAGTCAACTATTCTGAAGAAGAATTCCCAGAAGAAGTTATCAATTCCCACATCGAATCCCCAGATGTCGAAAATCAAAGTAAAATCAATTCTAATGAGAAGAATGAAGTTGAAATCAATTCGAATGAGAAGTTTGAAGTTGAAGTCAAGGAATTTCGATCCAGAATGTATCCTTACAATATAAGTTGCCTTATTGTCGTTGATGCCGAACACTCTCTTCAGATCAAGTCAAACCCTGTCAAATTTAAGAATCCCATTCCTGAAGCCATGTTGGAGCACGATTTTAAAAGAATGTTTCTGTTTTTTGAGTTATCCTTCTGGAGTTACAAGCGAAGAGTACATCCATGGAGTAGAGAAGTTCTTCATGATGCAGACCCACCACTGCCACACCGACTGCCACATCGTCTGCCATACCGACTGCTATGCCGATTGCTGTTGGACATTGGATCAACCGGATGGTATGTTGGACACTCCCACCACGACCCCGGGTAGTTTTCATCACCCGGAAGTGACGTTTTCACCCCTGTGTGCGGAGATACGGTATTGTTTGTTTAGTGCGAGACACTTCAGAATATTAATTTTTCGTGTGCGTACAATTTTTAAGGAGAAACACTCTATTTTCTCCGAAACTTTCGTTTTCCCCTTAACAATTGGGAGATGTGCTGTAGACTGGCACCCCGGGTTTCGGAAATTCACATGTGTATTTTTATTTATTCCTTATCAGCCTTGTCAAAACAATGATAGAGTTTCCGCTGTTCTAAGTTTTATTAAGAATATTTATTTAATTGTTTGTTTCATTTCTTTTGGCCAGTTGTATATATTTAAAATCATTTATTTGTACATTTTGCGTACTCCCGTATTGGTTAGTTTATTTGTTAGAGTTTTTCTTAGAGTTGCGTTCTGCGTTCAACGCACGATTTGTATATTTCATATATATGCGGGAGGCCTTGAAAAGGGAAGCAGTTCGTTGAAAGTTGCCCGTAAGTAATGTTGTGTTATTTTTTTTATTGCCGTTGAGGTAAATTCATTTTTATTTTAAATTGTTGCTCGGTTATTTGATTGATTAGCTTTCAAGGAACTCCTAATTAATTATTGCTGTATTGTTTAATTGTGTACACATTTTGAGTATTAGATCAGTAATTATTGTAAAATGTTCTAGAAGATTTCGTGTTTTTAGTTTAAAAGTTTAAATTTTCCGTTTTCTTTTTGCTGATTTGTATTGTATTGTTATTCACCACGGTTAAGGTGAAGTGAAGCTTTGAGCTATTAAATTTTAAATTTCAATTTAAATTATATTTGTTTCTCCACGTGTAAAAATTTAGTTTGGTTTTAAATTTCGTGACCGCGTGGATATTTTTTGTAAGATTGAGATTTATCTTCTGGAACAAATCTTCCATTTTGTTTGCTAAAGGATTTGCATTGTCCTTTTCTTAATGTAGAGTCATATGCAGGTTTGTTTTATGCCAGAATCCTATATTTATGGTTTTTATTATCCTGCTAATTGTAATTAAATGTTTTTTTTTTCTTTTTTTTTAAAAAATAAACTTAATGATTGTAAATATCATTTTAAAATCACTAGTTCTTTTATTTTTGGTTTTGCCAGTTCTATTTTTGGGGATTTAAAAGAAAGTCTAATTTTACAATCGCCCACTTTAACTTTTTTAGAAGCTACCTTGAGATTTAAGTATCTCTGGCACCCTTTTGAATTCATTTTTGCTGAGCTAGCTAAATTAATTTTGTCATTTTTATTTCTCTTAAATTTTTATGCTTGGACCATCAGTTCACAGCAGTATGTATAATGCCTACAGCTGTACTGCCACATTTCAAATTTATTATGGCGTCTTGTGACTCAATTTAGCCATTTAAGCCGAATTTGCGGAAAAACAGTCTTAAGTTGTGTCTGCATAGTCTTTTTTTTTGTTAAAGCAGAACACTCAGTATATATTATTTATTAAATTTTCTCAAAAAAATTGTAATGTTTTCGGAATTGGTCCCTTTAAATGAATTTGACAGCCATTTAAATAGCTTCAATCGATTCAGCGAGTTCAAAAAAGGGTCGGTACATTCCATACACGACATAATAAGTAGCAGGACAATGTATAACTTGGCGATAAGCAAAAGGAAAGCAGTCTATTTTAGTGACTAAATGTATAGAAAATATGCAATATAATTTCCACAAATCCGAGAAGTATTGTCTGGCCGCAAACGAATTATATTTTAGTATATATTTTTTTTTCAGTGGGGTAGATAAAGCCTAAGCAATTAGGAGAAATTTATCAGATACTTTCGCAGAGCCAAATATTCTTTCTAATCATCATTACGGCACAAGAAGAAAAAAAGTTGGGTCACCGCAATTGACCAGAGTATTAAGATTCGAAGCCACGACCCCTAGTAATAGTGAGATTCTTAAGGCACTCGGCTTCACAGAAGTTAAATTAAATGCAAATATTTAAACGCTATCGAAGTTTGTCTGTATGAAACAAATCGACGCTGCTGGGTCAAACCAAAAACCGTCTAAATACAATTTGCGCAGGTGGTAATATACAAATACATAAAAACGATAAGCAACAAGCCCAACATGGGAACTAGTACAATATGCGGAACAATGCAGTCGTATACTAGTATTCTTGCTTGTCATATTCATGAAATCAAACGATGTAGATCTTTGTCTCTGAGACAGCGCAAATTTTATTTCTTTTTTCAGCAATTGTATTAACAAAGTCAAATTAATTAGATCGCTTTTACATGTACGACATATCAATGGAGTAGGTTAAAACATAAACTGGAGAGAATGTTGCGTAAGCAATATCCAATACATGTTCAGAGAAATTTCCGAAAATTTATTTCACACAGACATTTTATTTATGAAGAGCTAAATAATTACAATTCATGCCAAACCCCATGCTCCACCCAAAGGTACTACACGAGGCTACCCATTATTCAATTCCATAACTATTAAAATGTTTCTATTCTAGCTAAATAATTTCTCTATGATTATTATTAATAATAGAAAATATAATAAATCGATCAGCTATCAGTTGTTATAATGTTTGCGCCCATGGAGCGACTTCATTTATCACCCAGCATTCGCCAAGGAGTAAGGGAAAACTATGGGAAGATGGAGGTATAAATCAAGACATCTTACTTAGCACATTTATTTACCATCAATGAGTGCCAGCCGCATTTGCATTACTGTTAAATTTCTTTATCCTATTTTACACTATAAAATCAAATGTAAATAAATGTCACATAAAATTTGCTTTTTGGTACTTTGATCCAATTTTCGGATAAATTTAAGACGTGTACATCTTAATAGAATATTGTTCAGGTTTCCTGTTCCATGCCATAATTTTAATAATATTTCACCAACATACAATGTAGTTAGTATTTATATTTATTATCAATCATATACATATGATAGCACGCATTTAATCAATTTAATTTATTTTTGGGCAATATGAAAATGTATATATTTTTGTATGACCCCAATAAATAGATATTATTATTATTATTATTATAATTACCTATTATTTTCTATATGTATAGTGAATAGATATATATCTATTCCTGTGGGGTTTTTGTAAAAAAATAAGCAATATTATTATTACATTGTATGCATTATTGTTTTTATTGCAATCTAGGTAATCATGTTATGCTTTAGTTGTCGTCATATTCTTAAAATTATCTTCTTTCTTTTTGCAACCCTCTTGAATTTTTATTTCATTTAAATTATGTATCTTGCTTACAGGATTATTTTTTGTTTTATTTTATTTTATCAATTGAGTAATTAAAAGTATATGTTTGTTTATTTTCAAGGTTATCAGAATTTATTTTGCTTGTTTTTTGGCGTATTACACACAGTCTATTTTGCGTTTACAAACAATAAATTATTATTTACATTATATATTTGAGTGCATAGATATTTCTTACATAAATAATACCCAATTCTTGTTGAAACTTGTATGAAATACAAATGGGTGAAATATGTTGTATGCCAAATGGTTTTTAAATATTTGTACACAGAAAGATGTTCCTTTTGGTTACCTGGACAATTTGCTTATTACTTTTATTCAGTAACAACACACTTAGAAGTACCACACTAAAACACTATTTCAGCGGGTTTGTTTATACAGTTGTGTTTATTCTAAAATCAGTATTAATTATAGCCTCAAATGTGATAGAGCATAAACACTTCTAAACTTCTTCGAGAACCTGCAAACCATTGTAAGTAAATTGTATTTTGTTAGAAATCTTTGGACATTTATTAATTCACGGCCTTCAATTATAGTTTTCGATAGGGTACATGTTAAGCGAAAGAGAACCATAGATATAAAAAATTTTAATACATGTTATGTTGAGATTGTAGGACATTCTTTTACAAAATATCGAAATTATTGTGGGGCATAAACAATTGGGATTGATTTCAAGAGTACATTTAAATTATCCTACCGAACTAGTATTTTTGCCAATTTATTTTAACAAATAGAAATGAAAGAGCACTTACAATCGAGAATTTCTTAATGGATTTGTAATTTATCTCGTAATATCCTGTACATATAAAGATAATAAATTAATTAATGTTATTTCCAGAGTCGCGATGTTTCTAAATGGAAATTGCAGCTATTTCCACTTAGAAACATTGGCCTCTATTCTAATAAAATACTAAAAATATTTAAATAGAAGGAATACATGTATTCGTTCATAAAATAAATCGAAAAACTGACACTACATTAACTCACAAACTATATGTATTTAATCTTAATAGATACGGACGCAATAGCGTGAACTCATTAGAAATAAAGCTCGAGCCTGTAGCGTTTCAGAGGAAATTCCGGCAGTTAACCAAAATAAAAAATTGCAACGGCGGTTGGCTCTTGGCTTTCAGCCAAATAGGCACACATTAACTACCTACCAATGTCCGTAAACGCGCAATTTATACTCTCCTATTCGTGTATATCGGGCTTTGATATTCAGCCTCGATATTTTCAGCTTTGTCATTGTTTCCTTTTTTATGTACGTTGAATTTTAATTTAGAATGAATTTATACGTTTATATACACACAAATGTATATAAATAGGTATATTTTTCTTGGAAAAATACACTGTATCGATCCGCACGCCCTTCAAAATAATTCTCTCGACTCTCGTGAACTCGACGGAAGAATTTCGCCGGATATATAGAAATACTACACGTTAATGTTGATCGTAGGAGGAAAGAAGAAGCGCTACGAAAGAAAGAAAAGTAGTTTAGTAGAAGGTGAGACAGACGAAGAAGCAAGACGAGACGAGCGAACGCAGGAGACTAAACTGTAATAAAAGAAGCTATACATTTTGGAATGCCTCGTTCCCTGTCAGTATCTACAGCCACGTCCGCTTGCCTCCTGCAGCGAGGTCGCAGCTGGTGAAATCCCAGATTTGATTATTTTCAATGGAAGGAAAAAGAGGGCAACGGCAATTTCCCTTTCTCGGTGAATTTGTCGCTATAAGGTTAACTTTATATGGATACGATCAAAAAGAATATTTTATTCCCGGGCTGCTGTTACATTTCTGGAGGAATATTCAAACGTAATACATATATTTACGTCTTTAATTTGATTCATAAAAATATACTTCTGGGTATATCACTTGATCGGGGATTATTAAGGCTTAGCTGATTCTAATGATCAGCTAATTTGTTGCATAAGGATTTAAATCACGTCTGATTTATTATATATTTAGCCAGCCATTTAAAGATTCTATTATCACTTGAGAATGCTAATTAAGATAACGAGCATTGCGTAATCTTCAGTGAGTTTAATGATAAAATTTAATATAATATATATATTGTAATACAACAAAGGTTAATGACACAAACATGTTTACGACAGACTAATTATCGTAATGAATACATACTTGAATATTCCAATAGTGTTTGTGATAATGCCCTGATAATATTTCTATAACTACAATATATTATACTCAAGACTAAACATCACCAATATTCAAATTTAAAGATATTTAAATATCTTTTAATGTTAGTTTATTATTATTTATATTACTGGGGTTTCTGAACATTATTTAGCGTTTTGGTAAGAGGTTAAGAGCGGGAAGGGGCAAGGAAGTAAGGGATTAGTCGTGTGCTGTAGGGCAGGTGCATATTCTCCGGCTGTAGAAAATACAGCACCTGGTGTTGTCGGTGGCTTTCTTAACGTAGGTGATTGACCTTTATCTAGGAATTCTAATATGTTTTATTTGTAATATCACCTGATGTTAGTGGTCGAAAGTGCTGAAGTACGATTAAAATACCCATTTATATAATTATTATTATGTACCTAATTATTATCAAGTTAAAGATAGGTAATTTAATTAAAGTAATAAAATAACATCTAATAAGAATATGTTCTTATTCTGCAAATACCGTTCAAGCAAATGATAATTTATAGATAATTTTATCCTTAATTGCCGATATTAAACCTAGTCTGCAATTAATGGCCTATAATACATTTATCTAATCTTTTGATTTATAAATATGTAAACACTCCAATATGGTATCTTATATATTATTATTTGCTGAAAACAATTTAGTGTTATTGAGTGAATGGCTGGCAAATTTAATTTTAATGTAACTATAGGTATGTTAAGTCAGTATAGATATTATTGAATCGGTGAATTGGAAAAGGGAGCATGCTCTACGCTTAGACATGTTCCCTCTTCCAACTCATGGATTGAAGTAATACACTGCATTGCTGCAGAGAAATTTGTTATTACCATATCCTGTATTAATGCGCATGACAGCACCACAATCAATCCTTTCATTTAGTAGTTAGTTGACAATTCCGAACCAAAGATCTGTAACAATCCACTTGATCACGCAAAGTTTGAAGGTGTATTTGTTTCAGTAATAACAATACGTAAATCTTGAGGGATGTCGAAGACCTGTGCGGATGTAATAATTATGCTTTTCACTCTGATGAGCTCAGATAAGCTACGCGCACTATTTTTTTTTGCCACTACCGTCGTGTATCCTTGTTCTTAATTTGAAAAACAATGAATATGCTTGTTTATTCGAATGATTCATAAAATATAAATCAAATCATTCCAGGAGCGCGCATGCATTGGTTGGTATGATTCGTGATTGTTTGAATGCTTTGAATGCATAAATCACTACCTGTTTTACAAGTGACTTATTCGGCCAAACAAGGCGATTCATGCAGACCTTTGTTCCGAACACATTAGGTATTTATATAATGTCATATGTGGTTATGTTTTAAGACGAGAAAGAATTTTAATATTAGATATTTGTCTAGCTATGAAAAAAAAAAAAAACAAAAACAGGTGACGTTGGTATTTTGAATCAAGTTCAATTTAGATGACCCATAGTGGGATTTTATGCATATCCGAGCCTGTAAGATGTATAGAAGTAAGCATGTATTATATATGCTTACAGAGGTGCAGAGAATGTCACCATAAGCTTCGTTCATACGCAAAAGGTTGTGTTATTTTATAAAGATTTAAACCATAAAAAAAATCAGTAAAGTTAAGCTAGAATGCAGAAGTGCTCAAGTTGTTAACAAAACAGAAGAGTGTATCCAAGAAAATTTGTAATACTCATTCCCATAAAAAATCCTGTAGGAAAGGAATTTCAAAAATGCTGAAGTATAAATATAGAAGCTACATTTTTATATATTTTACACCAACATTTAGCAATAAATAAAGATTTAGAATAGATTTCGAAATCGCTTATTCCTGAACAGAAATTGTGTTGGCGGCAAATTTGTAGTGAGGGTCGTTACGAAGCAACCCGCTATTTTCTAACAGCTAATCGATATCGAAAGAACAGTTACTTGCCATAGCAGTTTTCTGATGTCTAGACGATCTAACACTCGTTAAGTACCAAAAATAATATTGCCTTGTATCACGTTGTGAAATATGTATGCACTGCAACGTATTTGTAAATATCTTGCTTGGAAAAATATTTCTTTGCATTAGATATTAGACATAAGATAACCAAATAGCTAGTGTTTATTAATTTCGAGCATTTTGTGGTAGTGATGGGTACTATCGAATAAAAATTTTCCATTTAAGCGAGAACTTTTATACTCTAAAACTTGTAATTGTGAAATACTATATACTATTATTAGGATTCGAAAAGTACTAATTATTGACATTGGTAATAATTGAGAACATAAGTATTAGTAGTAGTAGGTAACGGAGCACGAAACGAAAATCTAAAATTCTGTTTCGAAAGCGGTAGTAATAGATACGATAAGAAATGTGCATTGCATTATATATTATTTTCTTAGCTCTGCTAATATTTCTAAAATAAATAATATTTTGATAAGTTTGAGGGTAATGAAACGGCCTATTTTTGAAAGACTTTGGGATTTGTAGAATAAATATGACTTCTATAAGTTTAAGGGTTTGTTTACTAGTTTCAGTAACGACAACACGTAAATCTTGAAGGATGTCTAAGATGTCGGCGTATATAATTCTTAGTGTAATGTCGTCGGATCGATACATCTTCCAACATTAGCGGAAATTTGCAAGCTTTGGAAGTCGAAGATAAATATGTTTTTTGAACGTTTGTTTATTGACTATATACAGCAATACGTAAACTTTAAGGGTTGCTAAACATCTTGGCCAATATACTGTCGGGCTGATGCTTTTAAAATAATGTTTGATATGTTTTGCAATAGTTTCCAAAAACTTGGGATGTGAATTGAAAAGTGCAAATAAAAAATGTCTGAATAACACAGAGACAGAGTAACCAACGTTTAAGAATTTGTTAGTTTAATATTAATAAAAGATGCTATTTTGCACTTATCGGCTAAGAAATAATTTTGCTGTATGTATCAAACAATTGTTTATTATATTACTACACCTTAAATTGTTGATAAAACAAAATTATACTCTAATATACCTATATGTATAGAAAGTATATATACCTATCTTTCTTGTTTTAAAACGTATAGTATAATGAACAATTTGTAGTACGCATAAGTTAAACAGTGGTCCAATTTCTTAAGCAAATCTTTTAGCATCAGCCAATGCTGGAAACCCACATTTTGTATTACTTGGTTCCAATTTGTCAGCATCGAGGTTATAAAGGTTTGGGATTCTAATATACAAAACAATCTCCATAAAAGGTTTTTAGATCAACGTTAGAGATTGACCTCGTCCATCTTTTTATCGTTTTAGAATTTAGACTACACGAAAGTTAGTCCATAGGTTTGTTCGTTTTGGCACTCCGCGTCGTAACGCGAAAATCTAGCCGCGTGACGCCGCGTTAAGTTTTTACGCAAACTGTTTCTTAGTGAGCCATTCATTAGCTAAACAAATTCGCATGAAACAGATAATGTGAACTATATTGCAACCAGTCTGCTACTATAGATGCTATCTATCAATTATCAGTAAAATATCTATACACATAAATTGGAATCGCGTATCTATAAAAAAAAAAATTAGGCATAAGTTTTAGATTCTTGTTAAGATGTTTGTCTATTATATCCCATAATCTTGACAACAAACATAGATATGTATATACGCATTTTTGGAGAAAGACAATGTGCAGTTCACTAATTATTAATAAAATACCTCAGAATTCAGTAAGCTCTAGAATTTGCAGGGAACAATTTACATATGCTTAAAAAAAAACTGAACAGCTATTTAGCGGATTAGGATTTTAATTATAGGTGTATCATCAACCAGAAGTGGAGACAATATGAATCCGGGTACGAAGTAATTAATTTGCGTAGGCTTATTTTCTTTTCAAATGGGAGCCAGGTTTTTTCCGGTAGATACATTTCGCGATGTAATAAAATTCGTACTTACCTTTTTCTGATTCTGGAGAAGTACTATTGGTGATGATTAATTCGGTATTGTGGTGTAACTTCCCCAACCGTGGTCTCCTAGCGTTTAAAGCAGAACTCGCAGTCACCCCGGATAAACCGCGTACGATACGACTCTGTAAAAGTTGTTCCTTATACATTAATGGAATAAAAACGTCACTATGTGAAATATAAGTACTATTAATTTACTTTTGAATATTAAGTTAATTCTATTTTGTTATAAATTGTGAAAATTTCTGAATCAAGCTATGGAGAATAAAATAAAAATACACGTAAATGGGTGCAACACTTGTTACCCACCTAATGTTGGTAGCGCCGAAGAAGGTATACTGAAAGTATGTTCCTACTTCTAACGTTACTCTTTTCTGTATATGGCGAAGACGACAATTATTACCGAATCAGGCGGCAAAAACGATAACAAAAAAGAAAGTTTAGATACAGGTCGTCTAGCAGCAAAAAGGAGATAGAAGGTATAGCAATCGACCGATCAAGCGAACGAACATTCAGCTCTATACCAGCCGGTTGTTTATGGACGGACAAGAACGCAGCAAAAAATGCGAGTAATCTCCATATTAAGTATCGCCTGACGGATCGTAACGAATGTGACTTGCTTCGTAATATATTCCGTCCTCGTTTATGGAAATAACAACTTATGCTTCATTAATCTTTTGCACGGGATAAACCAGTTTATTTGTGTTTTACGCTGTGTGCGCGCATATCATCAAAGCGAATTGCTGACCAATTCTCTTTTCTTTCTGCGATTAACGAGGATAAAGTGGAGAAATTCCTACAATCAATTGCGTCGAGTATTTGTGGAACGGTATTATCTCGTTAATTTATTAGTCGGAAATTGCAACCTGGAAAAGCGAAATCGTTTCCTACAGTATCGATCAGTTGTTTATTTAGGAATGAAAACAGCAGAAAATAATTGGAGGATATTGCATAAGCATACCTTCAAAAACAAAAACAAATCGCTACTTATTAGAGAAAATAAGTAGCAATTTTAATATTCAAAGTGTTGCGTAGGCTTTCACGGGCGAAATCTACTGTAAAAAGTTGTTCCGGGCTGTTGAGTCGTGATTTTGTGGAATTACTTCCGTACGTTTCGTTCATAACTGCGGTGAACATCTTCAGTGGCGAGGTTGAAGTTTTCTTCGCGATGGCTCGTCGTTTAGTGGTAAATCACAGCTATCGCGAAGGTAACTTCCACCTGACCGCTGAAGATGTTCACAGCAGTTGTGAACGAAACGTACGGAAATAATTCCACAAGACCACGGCTTAACAGCCCGGAAAACTTTTTATAATTTCAATATTATGGATAAATAATCAGCAGGCGCATGTACAATGGAGGCAGTTAACCCCCTCCCCTCATGTCCCATGAACCAGCGAAACATGGCTGTAAATTTTAAAAAAAAACAGTCACCTTTCTTTTTTTTCGCTTTTTTTTGTGTAATTACCCCTTCCCATGAAGGGAATATATTTTTTTTGTTACCCCCCTATAAAGTTAAGATCCGATTATAACAATATCTTCGCCAACGTCAATTTTATATTCAAGGCAAACGGAGTTGTCCTAAATTTAGTGGTTTTTATTAGGCAGCGAGTTAAACAATAAGAAAAAAAATGCTTTTTCCAATTTTGGAATTGTTTTCTCGGTAAGTATTTAATTTATTTTCGTATGGTTTGCAATTTAAATTCTAATAGCACTAATTTATCTGTGAAAATATATTGGTTTGATTTGAAATATATAATAATAAAAAAAAGTTTGGTTTTGATGAAATCAGTATTTTTTTGTTTTATTATTTATTTTTGGTTAAATATAACAAAAAATAAAATTTAGTAGAAAGATTCCTAAAAAATATATTATTGTTTTATTTAGTTATAAACCTCAGTAAAATCTTGTGTATATACTTTGTCGTTGATTGAATTTTATGCTCATAAAATTGAATTATTTGGATTATATTGCATGTTCTTAAATCTTAATCTTTATTTAAAATTGATATATTGCTAAAATTAAATTAAATTTGATTTTTAGTTATTTCATGTCTTTTTTTTTTAAGCTGTAGAATTTTTGTTATGTTAGGTCCTTTTACTCTGTTTTCTACGTATTGCAAGATTTCACCAATGATATTTGAACATTATTAGGCACAATTTTGGCCAGTTTATTTTATATATGTATTACATGATGTTTATTTTTTTCATTTTTTGTTTAAATTTGGTGTTGATGTGATTTTGATTCATTTTTTTTAAGATAAATATTTTACAAACGAACTTTTTATATCTTTTGTAATTGTTTGATTATCTTTTATATTTTTTGTTGGTTTATTATAAACGGCATATCCTTTGCTTGTATATTTTATTGATAAGGTAATTTGAATGATTATTTTACTTTAGAATACCTTATATTTTATTAAGAATATCAGCGCGAAAAAATCGATGTGTTGGGAATATTTCTCTGTCAGTTAAACTACATCATTTTTTTTATATAAAATCGGTTGTGGTGATTTAAAATTTTGATAACATCCAGATTATATAGATTTTGTATACCATTTAGTTTAAATTGTTTTATCATTCTTCATGAGTTTAATTTCTAAAACGGTAATGATGCTATTTTCTTTAATTTAATTTTGTCAAATTTTCACTTAAGCAAGAAATGGGATCAAACCCATATTTCCACAAATGGTCCACCCGGACTTGTTATAAAAGTCAAAGCCAAAATCCAAACGAAAATTGGAACTGTGGGGTAAACTAATAATAACACAATTTTTTTGTAAAATCGGATGGTGATTTAAAATTTTATGGTTTTATATACCATTTGTTTAATTTTTTTTCTTTTTTTTATTATTTCGTTATGAGTTTAATGTCTAAAAATGTTATTTTCTCTTCTTATGTTCTTCTAATTTCATTTTTCAAGTTTTCTTTTAAGTTATTTAGAGATAAGATAAAGGCCATATTTGTACAAATGGTCCACTCCGATATGTTACAAAAATGTGCTCAAGGTCACACCCAAAACCCAAATGAAAGCTGTAACAACGTGGTTTCGGCTTGCGTTCTAAAGACCACTTTTGCAACAAAGATGTTCCAATGTTTCCACATTTAAAGATGGAAAGAAGATGTAGCCTGTACATTACACGATGTAGAGTTCTTCATCAACTTCTATTAAATAATGCAAAAAGACACGAAATAATAAATATTTGGCAGAAAATCAATTAACTGGTATTTTAATTTTTATTATACCTTCCTTAACTGATATGAAGAAATATGGAACACTTCAATGAAATTGTTGAGAAACAATTCATTTTTTTTTAATTTATAATTTTTCGAACAAGTTTTTGCAGACACTGTTAGACGCTACACAACCAGTTTCTCGAGCCAGTAAAAAACATTGTTTTTTTTTTTCGTTTCTCGCTAATACCCGCTTTCCTTGAGGAATCAATTAGATTGGTTATATCTAAACTGGAATTTCATCAAAGATTTTAACCCCATATACTTTACTGCGTGTCGAAACTAAATGCAGAGTTATTTACCAAAAACTGTAGTGACACTAAAAGTAGTGGTGAAAGTAGGAGGAATTAATAATTATCGTAAATGAATCTGTTTATTTTATTTTGATTGTATGTTGATGAATGTAAAAACCATTGTAAACCAAGGTGAATGGAATTCTCAATTTTTGATTTGATAACGAAACAAATAAATCAGGGAAAAATTGTTTTTTTCCCTTGTTTATATGATTAATCGTGGATAATAGGTTCGTATCAGAATAACATGGTTGAGTAATTTTAAGAATTACTCACTAAATACTAGGTAAATACTGATGAGTAACATACAAAAAGTAGAAGAATTTGATATGTATACCTGGAACTATGTTATTATCATTTTCGAATAAAATTATAAATGGATGCTATTCAATATTTATGCTTTGAACGGAATGAATGAATACCTATTACATGAGGCGATCTCATTTCCGGTAATCAACATTCCATTCCGTCTCGAAACTCAATCCTCCATACAACCCATCTACCGTGTAATTACAATTAAATATATGTATGCTGAATTAATATGCTTAAATAAAATGAAATGATATTCTGAATTAATGTTTCATAATGAGTTCGTATCGATCGTGCACGTCCAATTACTGTAGCAATATCCAGTCATCAGATTTTCATTTATAACGGTTTCGTTCCGAGGTAATAAAGCATGATTCACACGATCCAGCAGTCCATAACCATTACACGAGCGGCATTTTCACATCACACGGTTAAAACTAAATTACTTTTATTTTAAGCGGAGCCACAACGAAAACGCAGCGTGTTCCAAATAAACATTCGAAAGTAAATAATTATGGAAGGAAGAAAGAGAAAAAGAGTGCCTTACAACACTTTCCAAATAATTAAGATAAACTAAAACAGTTGAGTCATCTGTATTTGGAACGGAGCCAAGCAATAACTTTGAGATATTTTTAACGCTTTAACGACTTAGTACCGCACCGCAATTAAATATGGAGAACTAGTCTGGCGCAAAATTGCACGGCGAAATGATTTTAAGCTATAATTTTCAATAGATTATGAAATGTTTTTTTGTTATTATAACTTGATGTGTATTAATGTAAGCAAAGAGGTAAAAATTCACACATATTTTTGCACAATTGAGCATAAAAATTGTAATTTTAGGTATAAGCCTTAATGCTTCATTTACAAAACATCTGGAAAGAGTGAATATTCATTAAAAAATAACAGTTTTTGTTCAAGGTTATCGTCCTCTAGGAGTGTGCATAAGAAGCTACTTTTGAGTATCGAGTGGATGCCGCTACTTTTTGCGTTCGTACTCAAACTATGTGTTCGATACTTCCAAATGAACTCATCGATTTATTTATCAGACGTAATATGACCTATACGCCTGAGTTGTTATGTATTTCAACATGTTAAGTGTTAAACAAACCAATATACACGCATACGAAAATATATGTAACAAATATACTTAAAATAAATAAACAAAATATATGTTATATGATACAGGAATGCGATTTAATTCTACAACAAAAAGTTCCAGCACAAATATGTGTATGTCCTATATGAGACGGTAATCCAATTGGGAAGAAAATTTCATCAGAATCGTGTAAATCCATATCTTTAGTACACCCAAAGAAAGAAAAATCCGTCTAGTTTGACTGAAGAAGAAGACACGGCCGTCCAGGGATCCATTTAGGGGTCAGACCTCGAGTCCTTTAAAATTGATTCTTCACTATTGGAATGCCTGAGGAGGTTGTGTTGGTTGGATATGCAGATGACATCGCGTTACTTATTTTCACACGAGATTGAGTCAGCTCAAGTTCAATTAAAATTAAGTCAAATAAAGAGAAGATTAAAATTTAGATAAGAGAACACGGTTGCCAAAATTGTTATTGTAATCATTACTAAGAAGAGCATTAACACAATTATACTCCTACGATTTGGAGAAGTTGAGGTAATTACGATCTCTGCGGTTAAGTATTTTGGAATTATGGTGGATACCAAAATGACCTTTTGGCGTCAGATATTCCATATTGCAACCAAAGCAGCGAAAATGAGTGCGGACCTTAGTAGGTTGATGACCAATACTGGGGGTCCTCTTTCTAGTAGAACAAAGCTGTTAATGACAGTAGTACAATCGGTTTTGTAGCGTGGGTGGATGTGCTTGATAAAGAATTATATCAGAAGAGTTTAGTCGTCCCTCTGGCTCTGCTTATCTGCCTTAAAGAAAACTAATTTTCCTCAAGAAGTGCAATATTGAAGACGTAAGGCCAACTATTGAAAGAGATATCAGATTGGCGGTTTGGCAACTGCTCTGGAAAGAGAGATAAGTGGATGTAGATTGGCGAGATTAATTCGTCCCTAGATTTTGAGACACCATGGTGAAATTGACTGGCTTTTCACGAAGTTTCTGACTGGCCATGAATTTTTTAGATCTTATTTACAAGAAATTGGAAAGATAGAATCAAAATTATGCTTATATTGCCCCAGAGAGAAAGATAATGCTAACCATACTTTCTTTACCTGCAAAAGATGGGCAGAAATGAGAGATATCCCTAAAAAAGTAAAGAAATATCAATGAAAATAGTTATATTAAATTCCTACTTTATTGATTCCTGGTAATTGTCGTAACACAAATACATAAACTGTCATCCATAGATATGGTACTGAGACAGAAATAAATATATAATGGTAAATTATATGTACGTGTACGTTTGCTAAAATAAAATGAAACAGTTCATACTCGATTTACAAGTAAATAAATTTTATTTTTGGTATCTGATACTTTCGCTTCCTCTAGGTGTATCAGATATAAAAAAGTATCGAATAGATACTTTCCTGCACAAGAGGATAATAAAGAAAAAAATAAGCTAAAAACCGGTAGAGCAAAATCATACGGAATTTATTAGTACTCTTTTTCCACAGCTTTGTTATACAATGATAAAATATACTCGCTTTTGGTTTTCAAATTTATTGTTAATAATATCTTTTGATATCTATTGTTGATAAATAATTATTATAACTAACACATTCGCTCCTTTTAATTGCATATAATAGCTAATTTGAGCCATTTGTTTGAAAGAAAAATACATTAACCTTACACTAAACTTTTTTATTTAGTATAATTATTTTTTCTTTACAAAAATCTATGATGATCTTCGTAAGACTTTCTCTACACGTCTACCTAACTATTGTTCTTTATTTTCTTCTCCCGTAGAGGATAAACTTAAAGGAAAACTGTTATTTTACTACCCCTATATACACTTTGTGGACTTCTTGGAAACGCAGCTTTACGGTATGTATATATTTTGTCTGTGGTAATTTAAAAAAGAACTAATTAATTACTGTAATATTTGCTGTATAATTATAGCTAGCCGAAGTTGGTGCTGTAAAGGTTAAATAGAGGTCATATCATGTTAGCATATATACATACAAAAAAAGTTACTCATTCCGGAGAAAATAATTAATAAAAAAAAATGAGAAATTGACTTTGATTAAGTCAAGGTTACCGCCAATTTTACCAATACACTCTATAAACAAAAACATAAAATATTTCACGGTGACAATTTAATGACACGGTTCCACCATACTACCAATCATCATCCATAAAAATAGCAAACACAGTATGTGACGCAACTGAGACAATGAATAAACATGACTCGAAAACCGGTAATAAAAAAATGTTTTCCTTTGAGATTCATTTACATAACCTGGCAAGCGTTCATATATTTATTATTTCCTTTCGTGATGCCATTAAAAATGTTAATCATTTCAATAAAAAAAAGAAAAACACCCGTAATATAACTTGGTCGCCGAACCAGTTTTCTTAAATTTTATTTTTAAATTATGCATATATATACATCTTACAAAGAAAAAAAAATATAAGATTTTAATAGCACTTCCTTTCGAATAATATGGAAACCTCAATTTTTTTTAATAATTAATGGTGGACACCCACACAAATGGTCGATTCAGTTTAATTAAACAATGAAATCTGATTGGCTTGGCTTGTATTAATCCGATTGAATTATAACGATTTTGTTGTGCTAAACAACACGCTTTTTGTTGTTACCTAGTGTATAATAAAATAACATCTAATAGAGGTCGTGGTAACTGTAGAGAAAATGGCCGACTCAATATGTTTTAAATTGCAGAGATACGATCACAACGCTTTCATTTTGTTTTGCAACTAGGAATTCGCTTTATATAAAACAAATACAATATTCATTGTTATAATTAAAATAATAATAATTGAGTTTAAACACATAATTGTTTCAAAATCTTCACACTTCATTTACATAATTCAGTGCGGATATCCTGATGAATTATAAATGTATTAACAAGCACTTCGCATAGGAGGATAATTTATGATGTTATTTAAAAATAAATAATTTAGATGAAATTTCTTTCAAGGCATAAAATGATACTAAACATTTTTGAAGTCTTCTATCTTCGAAACAGCAAACTTTCTGAAGGTCAGAAATCAATTAGACGCTAAAAACGAGAAAATTAGTCACATTTAAACTGAAAATGCACTATTTATTGCTCAAAAAAATGTTTTTATAAAAGAAGCAATTAAAAAAAAAATGAGAGCCATTTGCATAAACGCAGAGTTCATTGGACAGAGGGCGCGTTATCGCTTAAACGACTTCGTGTTTAACCTGTCCCTTGGAGAGGAATGGCGGTAGAAAGGGGTGGGAGGGGGTAGGGGAAAAGTTCAACAAAAATAGCGCAGACTGGAAAACTTTTCCCACTAATTTCCCACTCCGCCTATTTATATAGGATAATAATTTTGATCGATCTGTTTTCGTTACAATTTGATTACATGACGTGTGTCGCGTACTGGCATGAGTACAGGAATAGACAGATTAATGTGGCATTTATTGAGGATAAAGGTCGATATGGTCATTAAACTGGATTGTCGTCGAGTTAATGCGGATAAAATGAAGTAAAAGAAAGAAAAAAGGTTTCATTTTTAATTCTATTTCTTTGTTAGCTACTTACTTAACCAAGTGAAGTCGTAAATATCCTAAATCGGTTTTGTACCGGCGAGTAAATACAGAGAACCTAATCCCCGTTTAAACACTAAATATTAGAAGTAGAACACATGTCTGTTGGCTTCGGTCACCAAACACAAAAATAAAAATAAAAAATTCACACTGACGCACCGCTTCTATGACGTAACTGTTGTTATGATGAGCAGAGCAATTATCCTATGTTATCCTGGAGAAAGTGCAAAGAAACGGGGCACGGAACAAAGAACACAACCAAACTCGGGCGAGTTGTGCGACGGGTTCTGGGCGGAGTGCAAGTGGCTAGGGCAGGGCACCAACGGCCGCCGTTCTAGCGCAGTCGCCGAACATTTCCCCGTTAACATCTGCCGGTATACACGAGTTGTCTCTTTTCCATGCGAAAACGCACATTAAAAAAAAAGAATACCCCGACACTCAAACGTTCCAGTCTGTATGCAATAACTAGTGCTTTCTGATCCGCATCACTGTTATGTCTGAGTATCGATTGGAGTCATCACCGCTTCCATGATTGAGCTTTTTGTCTCCGTCGAACGTGAATGGAGCCTACGGCTGAAAATAATGGGTCGAAGGGAGGCTGGTCGTCACCTCTTTGTCTCGTCCGCCGCGTTAACGAGCAGCTCATCTTTGTCTAGTCCCGCCGCATTCGCAATGGAATGTGGCCTCTCCTGTTGTTCGCCTTTCGATCCGGAATACTAAGTGCCGCAACATTTCGGAATTCAGATACACGGGGAATCAATTACAAAAGGATGAAAAGCGAACGTTCAATCGGATTATATTTATTAGCTTTTCAGGTCATATTGATTTTTTTTTCCGACCATTTCGCCTGCGAATCGGTATCAAATGTAGGTACTCCGGCGGAAATTTAGTCCCCAATTCAATGGGCGATTTGCAATCAAATTGTTCGTTGTTAGTTTTCATTTTATTTTATATACTCGTTTGCCGACTCGCTAAATGGAATCAATACTTATAACGTTACAACATGGATTTTCTACAGCAAATACTGCTTCATATACAAAATTATATCCTAAAGTTACAATCTTTGTAAATATAAAAGAAAAACAAACCGATTGAGATGAGTATAGCCTTGCGCCGTTTGGTATAAAAGCAACCTCACTATATGTTCTGTGAAATCACCGCTGGCACAAAATTTAAATTTGTTTCTACGTTAAATGTGTGAAGGATAGTGCTGCTCTAACTAGATTACATTAGATTTGAATTGACCTTTTCAGATCTATTGTGATCCCTTTTTTCTAGAGAACGCTCTCCAATTTTGCCCTCTTAATTAGGCCTATCATCTTTGAATGCGGCTTGTCCTCGCCAGGCCTTCACATTGGCACAGCACATGAACTGGTGTTCCTTCCTCCTCTTAGCGGAATCTGCAGGTCACGTCATCTGCCAGGCCTATGTTGTACATATGCCTATTTAGTCTACAGCGACCAGTCAGCAGACCTACTATCATTTTGTCTTCCTGATGATGATGTCTTTATTCGGCAGATCTATAGTAAATTCCGGCCTCTGTTCCTTTAGGAACTCTTTTGCCTGTCTCTGTCCCGGTGATTTTTGCCACCATTCTCTGAATTGATTAGATCCATTCATTGACGGATTTCTAATTTGCGATTTGGTAGTGCCGAAAGAAGGGCCAGCTCCAACGAATGATCTTGAGGAACCGCGCCTGGTCTGCTCGTCCGCCGCTTCATTTCCTCTCACGCCGGAGTGGCCAGAGACCCAGGCCAAGGTTAATTTCCTTTTGGTGTTCACCTCATTTAGAGCGCTTACATAGTCCTAAATCAGCTTAGCTTTAAGTGTGGACTGACTCTCAGAGAAAATAGCGACGCTTTTACCTGGCTCGGTCTTTCTATTTCTCGGACACAATGGTGTATTGCAGCACGGTGCTTAGAACACCGTTGTGTCTTTGCTGAAGCTTACCGAAAGAACCTTTTTGGGCTTCTTAACGTATATTCCAGCTCCAACGCCGTAGTCCGTTTTAGAGCCATTTGTTTACCAGTTTGTGTCCACTCTTACTGGAGTACCTGTCTCCCAGTTCTTCTTATCTAGTATTATAACCTGATATTTTCTATCTAGATTAAATTTTTGCACCATGGTATCACATGGCATTCCTAAAAGGGATGTCTTCTTGAGTTCACCTAACAGTTTTTTATAGTCAGTGCCCTGCGATTAGTAGCAGATTTAGAATTACTTCCTTGCGGTGGTAGGGGCCGATCTCATCGCCCCCGTAGCGCACAAACACGCCAGCCTCTGTACGCCACCCAGCATTTTGGCCGCTCCCACCTGGCCTACCTTTGGCCAGCATACTATAGCTCCGTACGTTATTATGGGTCTAATTACCCGTGTGTATTACTAGAGGGTTATCTTGGAGTTAAGTCCCCAATTCCTTCCACACTGCCTCCTGCACCTACCTAGGGTGATAGTGGCTTTGCTGGTTGTTTTCTAGATATGTGGGTTCCATGTATGTCTTTGATCAAACCATACCCCCCAGGTATTTCGCCTCTGTGACATATGGAATCCTTTCGCCTCCTCCTATCACTAGTGGCTCTAGGCCTTCTAGCGTTCTTTTTCTTGTGAACGTGACAACTTGTGTTTTTTGGGCATTGACTGAAATTCGCTCTTGTTTACACCATTTGTCAACCGTATTTGAAGCGGTTTACATGCGATCCTCCAGAACCTTTGGAAACCGCCCTCTAACGACTACTATAAGGTCGTCAGAATATGCTGCTCTAACCAGCTCTTTCTAAACCTGAAATTACTCTTTTTCTTTAGTATGTGATCTTTTCGACTTACATAACTAAACGTTCAATTTTACATTAATTAGTAAATTAATTTTCAATTTCCGGTGCATATACAGTACGTTCGACCATCCTAAGATCAGTCGATGTTTTCCGAATGCGCTCAGTTCTGGAGCAAACGACATTCGTGATGCCATGCCATTAAATGCAAATACTCGTACGCAAGTACTAAACTACTACGGTACTATAGTAATGCAATGTATAATTGCTATTTTTATGGAAATAAAAACAATTCTAAAAATAAATAAATATTCTCACATCGATAAGAGAAATAAATTTAAACAAAAATAAAATAAAAAACTACCTTGAGTAAAAGTCAGATATATTGTTCAAATAAAAAAAAAAAGATTCTCTGTAAAACCAGGATAGAAGGAAACTTAAGATAAATAAATAAATTCTCAAAACGATCTCCAAACTTAACTGCGAAATACCCTAACCTGTCAACAAAATTTCTACGGACATTGAACAATGTTTCGGATGCAATCTAGAATGTTTTCACGTAACTCTTCAATAGAATGAGCTCTTTCATTTTCAAAGCCATAAATTCTGGATTTAAGATAACCCCATAAAAAAACATTTGGCGCTAAATCGGGTGACCTAGGAGGCCAGCGAATGGCACTCTACCCGGTGATCAACCCATTTCCTGTAAGTATCTTTGTGCGATAACTGCATTATGAGCTGGACAGCTGCCTTGCTGAAGTCAAACATCGTGCATTACGAAGTTTTGAAAGTTTGCTATGTACGGTAACACAATGCTTTGTAAGAGATGCAAATATCTTTGCGCGTTTAAATTTCCTCCAATTAAAAGAAGTCAATTATGTGGTCTCCTAAAAGACCTGCTCACATTGATTTTCTTTGGCCAATAGGATTGTGACGTGTAAATATAAAAAATCTTAATGCATTAAGATATTGAACTAAACAAATATCGACTGGACTAATGCGGCTCTCATACAACTGACGAAGTGATGAGCCGATAGTGCGCTCGGAACAATCTGTATAATTTTGTGTATGAATATTCTACCCTTTGTAACGTCATTTTGATTTATATTTACTACTTTTTATATGTATCACTCTATTCTGCACTACTGGTTAAGAACTATATCCATCTATAAAGATATAAATAACATGGACTGTAGTGTAGTAATACACACATAAAATATTCGATTACTTCACGCTGCAGGAGTTTATTAATTCGCGACAATTGTTTCAGAAATTCCTATTTTTAACCGAAAATTCAATGACACACCTGCGGCATCCCAACTTTAGGGTGGGAGGGCACACTTATACTATGGGTACGATGCTGGACGGGCCATTGCTGCAAATGCCCCTCGGACAGCATGGCACCCGAAATTATCTTCACTAAAAAGGTGAAAATCTCCATACCGAACAGAGGCCAGGCACGTAGTGAGATCACTGCTAACGAAAACTGGATCCAAATCCAGCCAGGGGACAGGAGCCGGTATTTATGGGACTAGCCCTTCCAGGCAGAGGTATTCGCCTTTGCAACATGTGTAGAAATGATTGAAAAAGGGGACTACATGAGGAGGAAAATTAATATAATGACTGACAACCAGGCTGTCATCAAGGCAGTCTTGAACCCCGTAACTAGGTCAAAACTAATTAGAGACTGTAAACAATCCCTCAATACACTGGCACGAGACTACACGGCGTCTCTGATTTGGGTGCCGGGACGTGAGGATATGAAGGGCAATGTAATAGGTGACAAACTACCCAAGGAGGGCTCTACAAGACACTTCATGGGTCCAGAGCCCGTGTGCGGGATTATTAAGGATTCCGAAAGAAGGGAGATCTGGACCTGGTTAGATAAAGAAGGTACAAAGAAATGGAGGTCGACCGAAGGTCAACTCCACACCAAACCGCTAATAGGGGATGGGGATGCTAAATTCTCTGATAACCTACTCAGGTGCAGTAAGAAAGAAGCTAAAACCATTACTGGGTTCTGGACACTGTCCCCTGAAAAAGCATCTATACAACACAGGTCGAGTAACCGAACCCGTGGTGCAGAAGATGCGAACTATAGGAGAAAACAAGTTTACATGTAATCTGTGAGGAATTGAAGGTACTCAGGCAGAAATATTTCGGGAGAGATCTATTGGAGCTCTCGAAGGTTCTCAAGTTTCCATTGATACTGGGCTTTATAGAGAACACCAAGCTGCTCCAGTGGAAATACGAGACTTAATAGGGATAGTACAATGAGCACCTAGCTCACGTGTCCGGACTTTAGGTGCCCACCCTAACTTAATGAAATGAATGAATGAAATGAAGGTGCTTTTTCATTTACTGGCTGGCTCACCTCATTTCATTTTTGTGGGTTAGGCTACGAATTACCCAGTTTGAACTTATTTAGTCGTCAGGTTTTGCAATTTGTATTAAGTAATTCGTAGCTTAATGCACAAAATTGAAATGAAGTGAGGGAGACAGTAAATAGATCACCAATATTCAATCGTGATACAAAAGAGATAACAAAGAGTAACATTAACTGTCGAAAATGGTTGTTTCTGCAGAAAATTCATTCAAGTTTTCTTATCAGGTTGTATAACAAAAACTCTAAGGTACTGTTTTTTTAACATTCACAAATTTCAAGAACTATGATTTCTAATTGTTTCAGAAGCTGTAAGACAAATCATTTCAAGATAATAATTATTGAAGTTGATTTTATTCGAATAATTTTACTAACATCTGCAATTCTAATCAGTTGACTTTTGATACATCATTGATGCTTTAAATATTTACTCTAGCATTTTGAGATAGAGAAGGAATGGCGTCATTTCGTTTATCAATATACATTAACAAATTATATGTAGATTAAAGTAAAAATAAATCCATAAATTACACGAAAGTAGTGTATTCTGTAGAGTATATGGTTAATGATAGCGGACATAATAGTAATCGATGTCTAAATGAGTATAAATATTAGATATTAGTGCCTATATAGCTTGGCACTTTTCTAAATGTCAAATGCGGGAACAGCCGTGGATTATAAAGTATTAATATAACACATTTATTTAGAAAATTATAGGTAATACAAAGGTCGATAAATAGTAACAAGTATCGTTCAAGGTCATTGTAGACGCATCATAAAAATCCTATAAGTTAATGGTGCAATATTGTTATTATTACGGTAAGATAATCTAATATAAAAACTACTTTGTGCTTGTGAAGCATGTCTGTTTGTGAAACATAACCCTAAAGTGACTCAAATGTTTTGTCTTTGAATTATGATAAGCAATTTTTTTAGCTTATTGGAATTTCTCGAAATTTTTGTGTAATATAATAAAGCCGATTACTTAACGAACGCAAATAAGCAAAAAAATCCTCTTATCTGTAACGCGACAGCTTTAGATTAATCTGATAAGCGAACTTAAGTACACACGAAATATAACACGTCTCCTTTGATACGGCCAGATGTGGAAAACTACCGAAACACTTGACGTTCTCTTATCAATTATTGCAGACGACATTATGTAAGTATTTCCTAATTTAATAAAAGATACGATGGAGATAATTTGACAGTAATCTACAAAACATTGTCAGGATTTAAACTTGCTTAATAATATATCAAGCTTTTCGAGGTGATATGGTTTAATATGCGTAGAATAAAAATGCGGAGTCATTGCCAAGTAATTCCTGTCATCAACATAATCAGAATATCTGTGTTTCGTTGGCAAGGGTCTGGAAATCATAATGGGTTTGGCTAAACAATGTCGCTGCAAATAGTTTGGAATCGTTTTTGGGTTATTCTGGTGTGAGTTTACGCACTTTGAAATTCAAGTCATACACTGAAATAACATTTATTGCATCAGTGGGTCTGTCTCGTTTACTGATCGAAATAGCGGTTGTATCAACAGAGTCAATATTTAAGCTTAAAATAAAAGCTATAAAAAAGTAATTTAGAAAGCAGTCAATGTACTATCGATTTAGTTTTTTTTTTGTGATATTATTGGACTTGAGATTGCTTCTAACTAAATCTATTGTATAAATACAGTATTATTTAATTAAAAAGAAGGCAAATTATACAGTAAGCACGACAGCTATTTCAAAAGTGGAATTATTCTAGCCATAATAGCTGTTTTAACATATTTTTTCTTTGCAATGATAATTGTTAATTTATAAAATAGTTATTAAAAGATAAATGATGTCAAGCTACGTTTCGATTTCGGTTGCCTAAAAAAGTAAATATTTTGGCAATAAAAACTCATATTATGCGTTGGTTCGTGTTTGCTTTTGGTTTATTTGAAGTACGCTTGTCTCTGTAATAAGCATTATTTGGTTGACTAATAGGTTAAATTAGAATTGGGGTCACCTATTTCTCCGAGACCTATTTCTACAATTACTTTAATTCTCTTTGTCCTACCACGTTCTCTAGTGTTATATCTTTAATTCGTTATATAATTGAGGACGACTTCCTCTGTTCTGAGACTTTTGAAGGCCACTAGCAGAAATCCTTTGCGATTACATTGCACAGAATATGAATAATTTCTTTTCCATCTTGGCGTCATTTATAAAGAGCAGTATGCATATACCTTTCTAATCTACAGTGACCAATCAGTAGTTCGTGGTGCCGTTATCCGGCTCCGAGTAAATTTGGATCCGGATAATTTACTGTCCGGATCTCAATGTTATACGGAACCACTATTCGAAACCCCAGATCCGAGTCAGCCATCCGGAACCGAGGATCCGGACCTACTATCCGAATCCGCAGATCCGGATCTGCTATTCAAAACCTCAGATCTGGATCCCCTATGCTAAATGTTGTATTTCGTGCATTAATTACTAAGATTTATTGAACACCTATGTAATGCAAAGTGAATGTGTACATATTGTACGTACACTAGTATTGAGTTGGCCGATAATTTATATCTTTTCAGATATTATCCAAGGACCGGATATTGGACCCGGATCCGAAAGACGGATAGTGGATCCGGATCCGAAAGTCGGATAGTGGATCCAGATCTGAGAACTGGACAGTGGATTCGGATCCGAGAACCGGATAGTAGATTCAGATGGTGGATCCTAAGATCCGGATATCCAGATAATTTGATAATAATATAATCATTTTGGCACTCTTCTTGTTTTTAGCTTTTTGCAAATCTTGGTGAGTTTAGATTTACTGGGTATCCATTTGTATATATCTACATATGATTTGATAATACAGAAGGAAATGGAAAACCAGGTCAGTGTTATTTTTCCTTGGATGACCACCTCGTTTAGGCCGTTTATGCAGTCCTAAACCTGGTTGGAAGCAATCAATACTTGCGAAATTAATATTATACCTCCTACGCCATTTTTTGTCCTTTGAGCCGTTGATCTATCAGTCCACTCTTACCGTTAATTTTCTTTCACGCCTTTCTGGTTGCTATAATAACCTAATAATTACCATTTAGGTTACATTTCTGGACCACTTGATATCCCTATGCAGAAAATCTCCTTGAGTTTTGCCAGTGAAAATGTGTCACTTAGTACTTTGTTCGCTTTCATCTGCCTTATCTTTAATACCATATTGCTCCATATGTTATCAAGGGTCTGCTTATCATTGTGGATAACCGCAGAGATGGAATTGGGACCCCATGACAAAAAACAACCACATTAGACTATTAGATATACCAGAGATATTTTTTTAATTTCACGGAATATCTAAGTTGGGGGTGGAAAAGCAAGCATTTCATTTTATACTGTGAATCGTGAATAAATTTTAGATAGAAACGTCAAATTTCTGTAATAGTGGTTTCGCTGCAGCTAAAAGATTAAGTAAAAACATCAAATTAATCATTCTTTGAAAAATATCGGGTTTCGTGCAGTTATTAAATTTCCAGTAAACAGAGGAAAATCATAATATTTATAGTCTTCTTCTGGTTTAAATTAAATGAGAGCTGCTTACGGAGATACCTGCCCTGGTAAAAGTACGATGTATAGGTGGTTACGGTTATTTAAACAAGGCCATGAATCCTTAGAAGACGATGAACATCATGGAAGACCAAGTAACGTGACGACATACGAATTGTTATGAAAGTTGAACTTACTATTATAGAAAATGGTGACCATAAACAACTGCCAAAATAACTTCTTTCAATGTAGGTGAATACTGAGAGATATATAAAGTCGCTCCACGGGCGCAATATTATCAATACCACCGTCACTAGTTCCGCAATAGTAATTAGGTACTAGTTAATTAAAATAGGGACCAATGACATGTTAGGAACAATGAGATAATTAGAGTAGGTAGCCCCATGTAGTACCCTTGAGTGGAGCATGGGGTTTAAGGATGTTTTTGTCTTGTATCGTTTTAATTTATTAATAAATGGTGGTAGGATTTTTGGCTGGAGACGAAACATGGGTTCATTTTTATGATCTCTAATCAAAGGATGACTCTAGGCAATGGAATGGTGAAGAGTGGGCAACCCCAAAGAAATGAAACGTCCAACAATCGGTTAGAAAAGTAATGCCGACAATTTTTTGAGATTTTCGAGGAATTATGCTTGTAGATTACAAACTTAAGGGTGAGACTATCACATTCGTTTGCGAGAGGCCGTGACACAAAAAGGGCGAGGAAAGTTATCACAGGTCTTACTCCACGATAATGCGACTGCTTAAGGTCCAGTGCTTATGAATGGAATATTTTATGCTCTTTAGTGGTCGGAATTAGTGTTAAAATACAAATATTTAAAATATAAATCTTTATTTAATTACTCTTGGTTTGCAATAATTAGGATTAAGTTATTATTAAGTATTAGAATAGGTGCTGCTGTTGTTTTGTTTGTTTTTAGGTCATTACTTCTTTCCTGTTTCAACTTTCAATGTGTGAAAAAGGGAGCAGCTACGCGAGGACGGCAAGGCTGTCGGAATTTAAGGAGACGCGGAGGCTGCTTCTTCAGCACTCAGAAGGATAATAATAATTTGCGGCTATCAGTAATAAGGTCTGGGACTTCTTCCCAGATCCTCCTAGAGTAAGGTTTTTGCCATGGTTCTCCCTTACTCCGATGCCATTGATTTTATGTAAGTATATTATATATAATCAATGTCCTTGGTGAATGCTGGAAGATAACGAAAGTCGTTCCATGGCGCATTTAATAATAACTGATAGCTGACCGATTTACAGTAGACTCGCGATTATGTGAACTAATCACATTTCACATATTTCACCATTTCACAAAAGTAGTATTTATATGGTCGCGAGGCTATTGTATTATATTTTTGTTATTAAGAATCATAGGGAAATAATTTAGTTAGAGTAGGAACATTTCAATTGTTATACCGGAACCGATATAGTATGTGTGTGTTCGTGTAGTATCTTTTAGGTGGAGCACGAGGTTGGGATGAGTGAAGGTCCACGTTGCTTCAATGTGCCGCTTTGAAAAACTTAACCATTCACCATATAGTCCTCACTTGGCTCTTAGTGATTATTTTCTCATTTTCCAATTTGAAAAAGACATTCGTGGAAGACGAAGAACGAAAGCGACGTAAACATTTCGAGGGGAAGTTAAACATTATATTTTCATAGGTTTACAAAAACTAATACAGAGATGTAATTAGTGTATCACTGTTCGAGGAGTTACATTCAAAAATTAAACACAAAAATCACAAAGTTAAGAACTACGCTTCTAATTATATACCATTCCGTGAATTTCTGAAAGAGATTTCTCTCGTATCTCTTTGCACAATGATGACGATTATAATATACGACAACATTTTTAGATGCTGATAAGACATTGGAATATATAAATAAATTGGTAATGACTAGATAGATATGTGTATAAGGAATCTTATCAAAAATAAATAAAAGAAAAATTACTATTAACATTCAGCACAAAAATAAAGGAAAAACAATAAAGAATATATTTTGAAACCGGCATTTTCCTTGTACATTGCAATTCTAAATTTGCTTGAGCTCACCCAAAATACTACAAAAACAAATTACTGCGTGCTTACAGCGACCGTTGCACCGACCAATAGAGTTGGTTTACCTTAAATAAATACGAGTATATTACAGTGACAGTAACAAGCAAAATACATTTGCGGGCTAGGAAGTCATTGAATTCATTCTGTGTCTTATTTTCAGAAGGTTGTTTGAGGAAATGTGGATTTCTTTCTAACTAAACCGCCAACAGACGGAGTATGTACCAATTTGTAATAATTTATCTAACATTCATGGAGTATTTGTGTACCAGTTCTATTTTTGACGCCATTTATACGCAATGCGACATTTTGAGGTTAAGTGCCAAACAGTAAGTGGAAGTACCTACGTACGGATGTTCATATGCAAAGTATTTAGCTCGTAAAGAATTGGTTATTTTGAACATCGTGATATATATCGTTATAAGTGTAATTGACCGCACTCTTTTACATACAAATTTGAAGAAATGAAATAGTTTATTTAGACATACGACCTATTTATTGCAGCAATAACGACGATATGTACCTATAATTTATATCAATATTGGTAACTTTTTTTTGTTTTGCTATTTAGCTGCTCTTTCTTTCTTAGATATTTCATTAGAAAAATTCCATTGTCTCATTTCCTATAAAATATCAGCTGCAACGAAAATCAGTGGCACCATATGCCCACTTGAACAACACGCGAATTAGTCATGATAATTGTCTAATCTATTTCGTTTATAAAGGACTTAATAGTAGTATAAATAAATAAATTGATGGTCTGACACGTACTGTGAGGCTAATAGCCAAGGCCAGCGCAGAAAATACGACATAACGTTTGCGTGATTCATTAAACAAACCGCCTAATATGAAAAACGTATGCGCAAGTTCAACCGACGATTTGTTTGACCAATTAGACAGTTTAAAAGTGGATAGAAATTATTGAAAAAAAAGGATGTCAACAGAATAAATGATGCTAATAGAGATTGGAAATGCGATAAGTCATTTTAAATACTTCAATAAAGGTTAAGGTGACTTTAAATTCTTGCATACGTGTCAAAGATTCAAAGAGAGAAAGAAACCAGCTGAAGATAGATTTTTATATGCCGCCCATAACAATCAATAATCATTATGATTGTGCCGTTACATAAATTCTGTATGAAACATGCCTTTCATGCGAAGGTCATCGAGAAAAAATCCAAATGAGCACGTTAATGTCGTCGTAAAGATTTTACCGTTACAGTAATACAAGAGTTTATCGAAGAGCCCGCTCTTGAGGCCATCGCTTTCATAAATATTCAAGTGATAAGATAAAAACATACATATGTGTGCATATATAAGCACAATAGCAATGCATAATTAAACCACAACATACTTTTAAAGCTATAAAAACATTACCATCATCTCTTATCTGTATTTCATAGGTTAATAAAAGTCGCAAGTATGTATGATTTCAAAGTTATGTATCCCTTATTGGTTCTTAGTTTTTCATTGGACAATATTCAATGTTAAGAAAACTAGAAGTTGCAAACAGTTCCATCCAGATGTTTCAGTGGCAACAACTTGTATTTTTTTTTAAAGATTGCGTTCTTCCAAAATATTTACTTAATGAATCATTCGTTTTTGGAAACTATAATTTCCTTATGTATTAAATGCAAATATGAAAATATATATTAGATAAAATCCCACTGGAAACCGATTTGGATCATTTTCAGAATGTGTCAGTTACAAATTTAGACGAGGCCATATGGCGCGGCATATTGACTACAATCATCAAGGTTATTAATTTGCATCATAATAGTAGATAATAAAGCGTGAATACAAAAATGCCAATAATGTAAGTAAATAAGACTTCATCGATTTTATCGCTTCTAAATTCCTAACTGAGCCTACATCAACAAACCACAAGGTCAAATAAAAGTCTGTGAGAACATTTCAATGTAAAATGAATTGAAATAGCTACCGAAACACTTATTTTATATGAAGGTCATACAGAGGTCATTCATTGCTTACTCTAACGAGAACATTGAAGTAAAATCATTTGGAGCAAATCATTATTGTTGAATATGAAAGGAAGATGAAACTATAATCGTTCGTAACAGCACAAATTTGCACGAAAGTGATTGTAAGTGAATTTATGGCGCAATAAATTAACGGCAAACAAGAAAAACAGGCCTGCCACGGTTGGATTAGAAAACATCCTAACTACGTTCGGCCACAAATCTTGTGAACCGTGACGCCTCCAACTAAACTCGGCTATATGTATAGGTACAAAAGCATATAGAGAATGTCAGGAGAAGGAAGAAGAGAGGGACGTAAAAGTAGACCCTGACATCGCAGGCGGTATAGGAGATCCCGCTGTCCCCTATCAAATAACGAATTGACAAAGAGGAGCCATTCAAAACCTAAATAATCTAACAGGTGTAACGGTCTGTCCGTTTTGGAGGACAAAGAAAGGTCATCGTACGGATTAGTGCTAGTTGAGTATGTCGTTGTAGCTATAGCCGTCGGCCATACTGCAATTGCCGCCGCGCTTAATTGCGTAAAAGTGCAATACTGTTACGGAGGCTGATTTTGAGGCCTACGAGCCATCATCATTCACACACATGTAACGGTTATACAAACAGACCGCTGCATCGCCACGAAACAACTTTCTCCCGCTGGCATGTTAATGTATCCTGGCAAGAAACTGGAACTGACGTGACACTTTCCATCATTTCTTAACAGTAATTAGCTCTCTGGTTTAATCAATAAAACTGCGGTTCCTGTCAATGTATGTCTGCTTACATAAATAATATACAGTTATATATTTTAAATATTTATCACTGCTTCTTTTTTCTATTTATTAATTATTTTTAGTAAAAGATACATAAATTTTTCATGGATTAAAGTTGATCTGCGATTTGCAAAGGTCAAATAGAGGTCATTAACATATGTTTTAAGTGGAACTAGAGATTTTTTCTGCAAAGATATGCAAATTCTTATGCAAAAATTATCGTCATTAAAAAACACATTTCCATTTCCTATAACTACAATTTCGTACTCTACTTTCGACATTCTTTATTCGTTCTTATACCTTTGCAGCATTGACTGGTTTTTAAAATTCCTTTCTCTTCCTGGAAGTTAGAAGCATCTCTTGCGTCGTTTTTAGTTTTTCTTCCGTTTAATATTGGCCCAACGTTTTTGTATGGGTTGTAATTCTAGATAGTGTGTAGGCCTCTCTCTGCTCTTTTGGTATCTTTATATAATTTTCTCGCTGCTGCACCATAATCCAACATATTTTTTTTAATCGGGGTAAGCCTAAGCAATTTTTGCTTGTCAGACATCCTCGCACAGTTAAATCTCCCCCCTAATCTTCATTACAGTCACGGGAAAAAAAGGCCCGTCACCGTAACTGACCAGAGTAAGACTCGAACCCGTGACCCCTCGCACTCTTGATTAATATTGCCTCTCATCGCAAAGCTTTGGCTCATCTGACCACAACTCTAAATTGCTTCCCAGATCAAATAGTTTTCAGCAAATTAGTTTTGCGTTTGTACTTCTCCTCAATGTCAAATTTATCCTTATAAGCACAAAATCTTATAGCAAGTTTCATCGTCAATAACAACAGTCACAACAACCCAACTTTATTAGCAAATTAGTATGTAACTTTCTTGCTTGAGATTTCGCAGTGGAATTTTTCTCATTGTTTTGATGTGTAGCCTTCTGGCAGTGGCGGTTGATACTAAAGGGCACAAGGGCACATGCCCACATAGCTACCAAGATAAACACAGAAAGAAATTCGCATGCAATTCAGTGCATTATTTTATTTTATTATTTTTGCGTATTTTTATAACGATGGTATCAAAATTTCCTTCCCCACCGCAGACGCTAGCGCATATGCGAACGCTATGCGAAGCGAACTGTTCCGGGGTACTCTTTCCGATGTACCTATTTGGAGTATGAATCGGACGGCTCCGTTTATCTTAGCCATATGCGCTTATACGGTCGCTTTGGGGCACGCAATGCCGTGTCTCCAGTTAAAGTCTTGCATTCGTTGCGACTACATCGTTTTCAACGCGTACCGCGAATGTGTGAAAGGCTTGAAGTGACGTTTATTATTAATGATGGAAGTTAATTGAGTGCAAAATCTTAAAAAAAAACCCGCTCTCATTTGAGGGAAAACTTTTAATTAAGGAGAAAGGAAGGCCTATTCCTGATAAACTACACTTCCACAAGTGAAACTCGAACTTACAATAGAATATTTAATGAAAATATGAGTGGATGTGCGGATGTTCACTAACAAATAAACTATTTTGTTTTATCTGCATAATTTTTAAGCAAGAGATCAGTGCGTGGAATAAACAAGGGTTAAATGATTTAAAGCATATCGCAGAGAGGGCAAAGAAACACGAAAATTCCGTTTCTCACATGAATGCATGTGTGAATTTTAATGTTCTAGGCAAAGTGGATATACATGAATAGTTAGACAGTGCTTATTTGCGACATAAAATTAAGTACAGCGAAGATGTGGAAAAAAATCGTCATATTTTGCGTCGGTTAATTATGTGTATAAAAAATGTGAAATCTTATCTTATGTTGGATAGCGTAAAATTGAAAAATAAACTTTTAGTAATTTATGAACGCGAGAACATGTGTGACGTAGATGTAGGTGGTGTTTTGCCACTTTTAGTGTTCATAACATACAACAACTTAAAAAAAGCTTTGACGAAAACATATAAACTGTTGGATATTATTTGTACAATCCCCATGTCGACAGTAAAATGTGAACGATGCTTTTCCACCCTCAAACGCATTAAGATCTTTCTGAGAAGCACAATGTCAGAAGATCGACTGAACGCATTTTTACAACAAAGTCATAGACGTCTTTGCCACAATGAAAAATAGGAGAATGGATTTTATGTACAAAAAATAGGCAAGTTCTTATTTTGTGCCCACCCTCTTTCATAACTCACGAGCCGCCACTGCCTTCTGGACTTTATTGGTTTAATGTTAATTCCGTCTTTTGGACATATGATGTACTTTTTTCTTGGAACATTATTTTTTGATTGAATAGGAGAACCAGCTGTACAACGTTATGTTCGAAATATAGGGAATATTAGTAAAACAGCCATGAAAAAATCAGAGTTGCTTTTTATGATCGGAGCTTTCGTAGATTTTTATTTATTTCAACAGAGACCAGCTGTTGCAGACATGTTGTCCACAAATTATTTTCTATATTAAAAAAACTATGACAAAATATATAATGCCTGTAATGCACCAGTATCGGAGAGTTAAAAGCATAATTAAATATTTTTATAAGTATTTCTAGCCAAATAAAAATATTCAAATATCTATTACTGGAAATAAAACTAGCTAATTTCAAACTTTCATGGTTGGGGCGCTAAAAAAAAATATGTTTTAATCAATTTTACTTAATAAATGTTTTGGGGGTCTACAAAACAACAACAATAATAAACAATAATGAAAAAAATAAGGATTGTTTATACCGCCAACTCAACTAGAAAATAAAAGTGTCAGTTTAAAAAATGACAATCATTCTACATATTCAAAGGCTGTATAGGAAACGTAGAGCTGAAAGTGTAAATAATGTTTTTTAGAATTTTCTCTGAAAAATTTAATCGATTTTTTCCGCTTTATTTTAGCTCACACTGTATTAAATCAATCCCAACCATTTTTTTTAATTAAATTGAAATAGAATTTATTTGATGTACGTATACTATAGATACACTCGATATACATTACATATTTTCTGCATTTTTGTTAACGGTATCAGAAATGTCACGACTACTATATCTCTCTCTGCTTTTATATAATTGAGTTATCTACCAACATATTTTCTTTTCTGTTTTTCGCTTTGCTTTATTACGCATAGATTATTAGAATTGCGGCATTAGCAACGTCAATCTCTCCAGACATTTGAGTGTTTTTACCACGAATGGTCGGATCGATATGCAAATATTTTAAAGCTGAAGTATTTTCAAAAATGCGTTCGTATATTTGCACAAGTTCGGTTCAACTCAATGTATACCCATTCTAATCCAGACCCTAGGATTCCTTTAAGTACATCTGATAAATCAAGTTGTTCTACTTTTTATCACTCTGTGAAGTTGCTGATGTCATTGACATATACCTATTAAGAAAGGAACGGACTTCAAGACAGAGCCTTGAGCATGCCACACAAATTATGTTTTAAATATAAACAGCATAGAAAATCTATGGAAAGATGTCGAAACTGCAAAATCTTCATCTACATTAAATGAGTTATGGAAGATTATCTAAGAAGCATAGCACATAGTATTGATATTTCAACAGAAAGGTGTTAAAGCCAAATAGAAAATTTACGCAAATGTGCGACAGAGTAAGCAAATAACGTTTCTAACGAAATATTAATTCTAAATATAAAACAAAAACGACGAAATAAGAATGCACTATGTATACGACAGATGTGCTATTTATATGTGCATTAGAAAATATTGCTGCTGAGTTTACCAGCAATTTACTTTGTGTGCAAGTTAGCGAGCTACTCTTAATACGTATTCACAAAATACATGTTATACCTGACCTGTAAATATACTAAATTCAATTAAACCCGATTACTGACATTTATAAATTCATCAACATATTCTTCTCACTTTAACTGTGCTGCTTAGGTAGCTGCCACTGTCCTTCACCAACTTAAATAAATGTCTCCCTATCATTGAATATTTTGTTTTAGATTTGTTTGTAGATCGTTAAAAATAAGCTAAAATATATGGGCCGATATTATAAATTATCTTTTTATAGGCGAACTATTGCGATAACGTTTGTCATAAATATCTGCGTACGTAAAAAATAAGACTGATGACTAAGCGCATCAGATGTTTCGGCCAATCGATGTTGAAATTTTAATTAAAACGGTGATTGACGCATCAGCAGTCGTCCAAGTGTTTTCCTAACCTTTCAACTTGAATTGTACGCAATTGAGATGCTTTTTTTTTTCTTATAGTCAGTATAAACGTTATCAGTGTGTGTCAATAAGTACGTTTCTATGTTATTTATTTGACAATGGAATAATTAGAATTTACCAGCCACTTGAGATATCGGTAATAAATATCAGTGGATAAGTAAAACGAATTACCACATTTTTTAATATTCTATAAAAAGCCTAGTAACACCTAGAACTTATTTGCACCTAAACATCTAACATAATATGTAATTAAATTAGTACTAGATAGTGAATTTTCTTCCGGAATCGTTCGATTTAAAACAATACATAAATCTGTCACATATGAGCTTCTTCTACTAGTACTTTCTTATATACTTACTGGTTGCTGCTGATGTTGAGTTTGTAGAACAGCGGATCGTGACCTTCTAGGGGTTATACCCACATTTTCACCACGCATGATCGATTCCACGACTGAAAACAGAACGACAGACTTAAAAAAACAATAAAATGGTGGACAAATATATACGCATATAATGTATGTATACACAGCGCCTTTTGTTTGTACGCGAATAATATGAGGGTAGGTTTTCATGACTTTTTTACTGGCTCGTAAAATACTAGCTTTGGTTTAGGTATGCTTACATACATATAAATAGAAGTGGATAGTCATACGTTTTCAGCGTGGATGATGTGTTCTTTTTTTCATACATTTTATTGTGCTTCTTGATTTCTTGTTTTTAGACTACGATACTGCAAAAAGTTAAAAGCACTATTTAATTCCTAATGAATAATTCCTTCCTTTAGACAAAAATACATTTGTTCCAAAATGAGATGTTCAAGGTCATGTTACTTGAACATAAGATATAGCTGTAATATTTCTTCAACAAATTTATTATGGATATAATTCGAATAATATGAAGACATTAGCTATCATATGTGAAGCACTTATCAGCAGAGTTTCAGTAAACGTCGCTCCACCGTCATTAACCTGATGAACACTAATCAATTCATTTGTGAGGCATTAGATCAGAGAATAGGTTGATATGGTATACCTAGATTTGAGAAAAGCCTTTGATGTGTCTTGTCATCATATAATAATTGGAACATTGCATAGATTTGGTCTCTCGAATGGCATCATACAGCTACTTAAATTCTATTTATATGACCATAATATTATATCCAGTGCCTATAATACTGAAGGCCTACCACAAGAATTTGAGCCCACTGCTATTTCTATTATACCGGGTGGTCCATTTATCGTGGCCCCCCTAAAAATTTGGAAGCAGTCAGTTTTATGAAAAAAAGTTTCAAGTAAAAGTTTTACTACAAGAAGTGTCCTATCAGATGATTATGCAGTCGTACACCAAGGAGAACGTTTGAAGGTCATGCGAAGGTCAATTTTTGTTTTTTTAATGCAACATGGCATTTTTTTTTCCAAATTCTGAAAAAGGATGTAATTGTGAGTACAAAAGTAGTAAAACTCATGTGGCCTAAAATTAAGATTCAGCGAAATATTCAAGAAAAACAAAATATAAATTGGAAATAATACATGAATAAAACATAGTATTTTGAAAGCAATATGAGGACGTATTACAAAATAATTACTAACAGATTGGGAATTAAGGATTAATTTTTAATAATAAGTCATATTTGAAATATCGGATGTAGGCAATTACAAAGGAATTATGGGTATAATATTTCGCTGAATCTTAATTTTAGGCCACATGAGTTTTACTACTTTTCTACTCACAATTACATCCTTTTTCAGAAATTGGAAAAAAAGTACCATGTTCCATTAAAAAAACAAAAATTGACCTTCGCATGACCTTCAAACGTTCTCCTTGGTGTACGACTGCATAACCATCTGATAGGACACTTCTTGTAGTAAAACTTTTACTTGAACCTTTTTTTCATAAAACTGACTGCTTCCAAATTTTTAGGGGGGCCACGATAAATGGACCACCCGGTATACTGAACATATTGTTATTTCAACTGAGACTAGCATACTATAGTACGCGGACGACATCAAGATTTATACCAGAGTTCGATAACTTATCGACTGTATACGCTTCAAAAAAGAACTTAACTTACAATTAACAAATATTATAATATTGTGAATATATTCCATGAATGAACATTGCAAAGGTACAAGATATATGTATATTCTGTATATTTATTGGCAATGAACTGAGCTGGGAATGCTATTTTTATATGTATATAACCATAGGTGTTTACATCGATAGAAAACAAATAAAAATTCCGAGATTCCTTTCCTTCTTGGCGTCGATTTAATGAGCTTACGTGAAATTCGTGAAAACGTTACATATACATACTATAGTAAATATGGCATTTAACCGGATTTTGCATTAAATTCTCTTGGCAAGATACTTACATCCAAAAATATAACTGGAACAAGTCAATGGAATAACACGCAAGCGATAAATTGCGGAATAAATAGCTTGCCAACTTGAAATTTATCTCTCTTCTATAATAATATTTTTATATTGTTTCGCAAATAGCAAATAGCGGTTATTAAAAATAGATATTCGGTAAAAATAGATATCCTGCTCGTTTGTTCGTTATTCTAGACGTACCATTAAACAAAGTCGTATATTTTGTAATTAATGTGAAGAACTTCAAACATAATTTCGCGCGGCATAAATATTTATGCATTCCACACGATTGCTGCAGTGAGGTTAGTGGAGTTATCGCGTTTGCTTTCAGATGATTTTCGTTCTTTCAACCTAACTTGTTATCATTATTTTCGTAAAGAATTATACGGATTGTGTTTTCTAACGATACCTTATTTTGAACATAATTTAATTCTTCGAAATGATTTCGTTTTTACTTGTTTTGCCATTCTATTCTCGATTCAGATATAATAGCCATAGAGACGTACACATTAAGCATTACGAGAATAAAAAAAATATTGCGCCAAGGGAAATTAAAAGCAGATAAAGATCATAAAGAATTTTTTTTTATTGTTGTATCTACTTTTATGTAACAGATAACTGAAATTGTACTAAAACATTCTACATATTTACCATTTTATTCTACAAAGGCCGTCTAATACATTGTTCAAGTAAAACCAAATTTATTTAAGCTTATTATTGTTTACATGATTCACTGGCTATAGATTTTCTTTATACAAAGGATTACCTATCGCATTGTGCCATTGAGTGTACTTCATTATGCCTTCATAAATTGATTTTGGAAATCCTTGGATGTATTAAATTTGATGTAAATATTGGAAATTTAAGGTATTATTATAGAGAAAACCCCTTTCGGATTTAATTATTGTTTTTAATTTGCATATACAGGCTGGTCCAATGGTGTGGTAAAATACCATATCTTCGTTATATCACATAATTAAAAAAAATGATTTTTGTGAAAATTGTATGAGAACAGGAAGTCTCATCTTACTGCAATGGAATTTGGCACATAGGGATATGTTAAAGTTAGTTTAGTTTAGTTCACTAAGAGGTCATCCGCATGGTTCGATTAATCGTTCCGTCCACTGCGACCACTAGGGGAGGTCTATTGTGCGTGGATGCTATCTTAGAGTTCATCCAACAAGTTGAGGCCCTTAAAGTAGCTCAGTATTTTGCTGAATGAGATCGTTTTCTGGTCTTCTAGGAAAGGGTCGGCCTTTCCGAAGGTTACATACTGATTCTTGTAACAGTAGGGCAGCAACAGAAAATATGCTCAACTGTCTCCCTATCTTCTAAACACAGTCGGCATCCAGTCTCATCAGAGAGCCCGATTATGTCTAAGTGCTTTCTGAGTTTACCGTGACCTGTAAAAATAGAGACAATCACCTTGACATTTTTTCGGTCAAGTTCTAGCAGCTCATGAAACTACTGAGATGAAATCTAATCAGACTGGTTAACGAGTAGTGCTACTGCAAAAGGTTTTCTACAAAATCAAGATTTTACAAAGAAGTCTAAGCCTAATACTTTACAGTATGGTATGAGTTCATTAATCAAATTCTCAAGAGAAGCACTAAAACTTGGATGAGGTTGGTTGAACAGCCTGTATATAGTATTTTGATTACATAAGCCAACTATTGCTGAGCTCCAGAATCATAGTGGGTTGTGATGATGCTTAAGCAGGAATGTTTGACAAGCATATACCACATACATATATGTACATATTTAAGGACAGCATTCAGGAAATATCTGTTGCATACGAAACTTTAGAAGATTTTCTTACGATCTATTTAATCCTACATATTACGGAGTTTATATATACATTTACGTAAGTTCACAATTATTCTATGGGTTTGAAGTTTGCACAGAATTGAAGTGAATACCTTTATAAACCGCAAAGTATCAAACGTGAAACCACAATTGTGTTTGTGATTATTGTTGGCTTACTACGTATACATATGAAGTTTCTAGAAATTACACTAAAAATAGCGTCAGGAAACTCTGTTCACACGATCCAATAAAACTGAACGCTTTACGTAACCGTGCTTGTGAAGTTTGGGTCGGTCAACCGGCTCGTGGTCGCCTATGTACGATGGGAATTAAAGTGGAGAACTTTTCGCTGGAAAAGTGCCATTATGTCCGTGCTGGAATTCCCCATTTCGCATCCGATCGGGTAGCTTTTGCTGCACGTCAGTAAAGAAAAACTGGGTCACAAGGCGACATCACACCCGTCCATTCTGACGAATATCGCCCGCTCGCGTTTAAAAATTTGTCTTGGTTGCGCGAGCTCGCCCTATTCATTAATTTTATCACATCATCCCGGCGGGAAAGTTCACTTTCTAAAGTGGCAATCTTCCGTCCTTTTCCGTCTTCCTCTTCTCGTCTCTTATTTCGCTCGCCTACGAAAGAACATTAGCCTTTTCCGTCTCCGTCTCGGCCGTCTATTATCCCCGTTTTACTTTGTTGTGCCAGCACAAAGGTCCAATAGATTACCGGTTTATCTGGCGGCGGATAAAGTCAGAATCGTGACCTTTGATAACCTTGGGCAATTTCCAAGTTACCAGTTTAATACCTCTGGGATGACAGACGATCTCGTAAAAGGAAAATTAAAACTGTAATTTACCACGAAGGTTAGCTAAGCGGCATGTCGGTATGTACTTTAATTGCGGTATATTTATGTATTTAAATGGGATTTGTTATTATCCTGTGTAGCGAGCATTTAATGTAAACATTGCTCTGATGAATTTTCGAAATAAATTGGTAGTGGGCGGTTCAAATTTATAATGAGGATCACATTCTTATATTCATGCATGGATGTTATAAGAATCCTATAAAGTTTATTACCTTGAATCTCGTGATTTCATCTAAAAATGTGATTACGTTAATTTCCAAGTTTCATTTACTTTAATAAGAACTCACTCATGTACACTTGTACATTTAATTCAAAAATAAAAATAATTCTAATTAGCATTATATACAATTTAAGTAAATTTTAACTCGCGTAGCACAAAATACAGTTTGCAAAAATTAAAAAAAAAAAAAAACCAAAACACAAAACATTAATAACAATGAGACAGTAAGCTCAAACGATTTCAACAAATGTCAAAAGCATAAAATTTTCTAACATTGATATAAAGGGCTAACTGCCAACAACTTAACTATACACTGTTGAAAATTTTAACACTTTTTTGACTAATTTAATAGTCAGGAGAGGTCCACACTGTTTTCGTGTTATTTTGTCGAGAACTATAGAAGTTTAAATTTGACGAACAAAGATAGTCAAGTATTGTCTATTTCTAAGGGGTTATTTTGTCCAACTAACACGTGGAATTATGATATACTTCTAGTCACATTTTATTTGATCTAGACTAGACAAATTTACTAGGTGTTTAACTAAATGAATGCGATCTATTGGATGATTTAACACCGTTTTCTAAACACGTCTTTTTAATATGCAACTCCTATTTCTTAGTGCTATAATATTCTCTCTTTAAGACGTTTTCTCAATTATAAATATACAGAATCACTCATTCAAAAGTTTTGGTTTCAACTAAACGTACTAATTTTAAAATGATTTTTTGAGAACCATTATAAAATTAAGTGAATGTTTATGCTATTTGATTCAAATCTGAACTAATTACGTAAATAGTTGTTCCCAATACATCTTTAAGATGTTGAAATTTTTTATGCTCACTGGAATTAACGTTTAATAACACAAGGTTACACTTGGATAACACTCGAAAACAGATACACGTGCAATGCAGGTGGTGCGTATAATGCAATACCGTATTAGATTAGGTGGGGTTTCTATATTTCTATCCGAGGGAAAAATTCTGATTGGTTGATGCTTCTGAATGTCTAGAGAAAATAGTAAATTCTCATATCTGAACAAAGAGTTCACACCAAATTCTAGTAATTTCTGTTCTACTAAACACAGGTAGTCAATTCGTCTGGCAAAGTTTGTAAAAATCAACACTAAAATATTTGACTAGCGCAAAATTAACGCCAACACCGTAATATTTTCAACAGTGTAGTTATTTCTTGATACTAAGAAGAAGATGTGGTATATAAATATGATGCAGTGTTTTTAGCGAGGAATGGAACAGCGCAATACCTCGAAAACGAATAAAAATTTTAAGATTCTGAAGTTTTCGGGAACAAATTATTTGACAGTTTTTCAAGATCAAATGCACCTCGCCAGAGCGCGTTATCGAGCTTTTCTTTTTTTTAACGAAATACTTTACTTTTTATTCGACTTCTAGTACCTGTGATAAATACGCAACAATTTTTTTCATGACAGCTACCAATTCATCTGTTATATCCAAAGTAGCACATTTAGTTGCCATGATGTATTTGTTACCTTAAAGATTCCCACAAAGTAAAAATTACTAGTAGCTGTTACGTTCTAATTGCGTGATATATCCGTAACTACTAACAAAATGGGGAACAAATATTAGGGTCTAATTACGTTATGGCAACGTAACCGTTACTTTTATAGGGCGTAATAGTTACGTAGTCATAACGTGGCGGATAGTAGCTGCTACGTAACTGAAACGTTCCGAAAAAGTTTTTTTTACTTTATATGGCATTGCAATTCATTGTTACTGTTCCTTTTTCTTCTTTATACTTTTTTATAACATATTCATTCTGACTGTTGCTAGAATGAATAATATAATAGTCCATGTGTATATAAAATAAATATATCTATTAGACCACTTATTGAATCGTGAATTTTGTATCAATGACGACATACAATTTAAAAACGCATACCATTTTACTGGTAAATATTAAAGTGATAGCTCTTAAAAATACGCTCGCATCAAGTGCTATGAAGTTTAATTGATAAAAATGATAAGTGTTAGTAACGTTTTTTTTTTATTCAGCATGCAGATCAAGAAATGTTCGTTACTCAGTTCTTATTAACTAAAAATGTGAATAGTGAAATTGAAAATTTGGAGCTATATTTGGTTAGAATCTTATTTATTTTATGTATTGTTCCATGGTAATTGTATTGTAATGGCGCATCCATTTTGTTTCACTTGGCATTTACGTTTTCGTATTCAAAGTAATATATACTAGAAATGTATAATTCTGAAGTGATATTTACTAGACGGTAGCAGTTAATACTAATGTCTTTATCGTAAATGTTACGTGACCATCCCCTATTAAATCTACTTCCAAGTTGTATATGTTACTGCAACGTAATTAAGTTTACTTTGAAGTAATTTAATGGAATTTGAAAGTAATTGAATTCACTTTCAAGTTCCGTGTGTAACTTTTAGCTTCTTTATAACCTCAAAGTTACATTAACTAGTGATTGACCTATATAGCGACGGCACAATACTAGTGCAACATGTTCAAATTCGATTCAAATTTCTTTCTTGAAACGGCACTCATCTTATAGAGACCAAGTTTGTATTAAAGTATGTAAAAATATTTAGGTACACGTCGCAGTTATCAAGACGTAAAGGCGTATCTCAAATAAATGGCTATATTAATAATAATAATAATAATAATAATAATCATAATAATAATGAAGCCAGCAACGATTTGTCATGCTTGTAGTGATTATCAATTATTGTTAACAGTAATCGTGGTAAATGAAGTACTTTATAATCAATCGTGTTTAACTAATCGAGAAAATAAGACCCCCCCCTCCCCTTTCTTTATATTGCTCTACTGTAAATTTGTAAAAAATGAGATACGCCTTTACGTCTTTTCAACGGCGACATTAGAGTTTAACGGACGGGATAGAGACCTATTACTTTCGTTTATAAGATGCAGTAATAGAAAATAAGATCACGTCGTTGTAAGGAGCAATAGGAAAATGTAGTTTTTTTAAAGAGGTGATAAATTTTCATATTTGTGTTATAATTTTGATAAACCAGAAAGAAAATATTCATGCATAATAAAAACAAAAAGACAAAACCCGCATATTGTGTTTCAACATTATTATTAGAAAGAATGGTTAATAGTTCTGCTCGTACCTGTTATACGTCACCGAGATCTCAACGAGGTTCGATGACGTACGCGAAGTGTATCGAAGCCTCAATAAGCTAGCTTGCGCTAAACCCTAGTACCCACTACGCTTATATTTCACCTAGCAAAACCACTGCTCATTTAAATACTTTTAAACTCTACTACCTTATAGTTAAATTTCCTATAAAGTTGTGTATATTTGGAATGGTTATGTTAAGGTGGTAGTCAAATGTAACTTTTTGGTTAAAGGTACATATAGTCACACTAGAAAGTAATGATTACGTAATTGTAACACAAAAAATGTCTATAACTTTAGTAGGTAATATCTACGTGCTGCTCACCTCAATTCTACCGAATATATTTCTAGCGGGTTATGATTACAATAAGGTCAGATTTTGGTAGCATATGTTAGTAACGCCGACTTTTAATCTGTAAGTATGTGCACGAATTAACTTTAGAGTGATTCAACAAGCAAGAATGATGTAACAATTACTATTTTATTAACACCATGCAGTAATAAAAAGCTTATTACTAATAAAGTAATTTGTTTGGTGGCCACGACGTAACTGCAACTACAGATATGTCGTCTAAGTAGATATCCCTTCAAAGTTGGTAATTGTAGTAAAAATTACGTAACATTGACTATAATGAAGTAGTTGTGTCTATAGCAGTGGTAATCACAACTAAATGTGCTACTTGGGATATTCAGAAGTCTAGGAGTAATGCAGGTAATTCGTAGGAATGAAAATATTTTATGTACTGATTCAATCAATAGAGCGCAGACTTAATTCATAGATTATATAGTGTTAAGTGCGAATTCTAAGCCTATTTTGGTATTTTATTTGTTGCTATCGTACATACTTCCATCATTATATTTACCTTGCGGAAAATAACCAGCATTTTTTTAGAGTGGTAACCGCACGAATAAATGTTTTTTTTTTTAAGATGCCATCGATTAGGAAATCTATTGGCATGCGATGATTGCGTCGTTCTTGCAATTTGACCACATTCTCCATAAAATACAGTTGCATCGTAATATTCTTCATTTGAAAACATGAACATGATTCAACTGTGGTGTACATACCTGAATACCTAACTGCCACTAAGCGTCAACGATATTCAAGTAATAACATCCTTTGTTGTACTTATTGTTTTCATAATGTGTCTGTTATGATTTATTTAAAGTTCATCTGAAGTGAACCCTTATGATTAACGGTTTCAAAATTTGTTGCTTTTGGAGAAACGATGGATGTTGAAGATCATTCTAAAGCAGGACGCTCAAGTCAACCACTGATGAAGACGGGTCTCTATGTATGTAACTTGCTGTAAAAGTCAATCCAATTACGTCAACTACTCATCTGACATTAGAAAATAAATAATGAGTTCGAGGTCTGTGCCTGCTATTATAGCATAACAAAAGTGAAAAGAAAAAGGAGGAACAACACGTAATAATTGTTTATTATTTTTATTTATTACATTGTAGTCAGTTTCTTAATATTTTTGTTAACAGTTCTGAAGTACGGAATCTCCCAGAGTAAATTAGATTCTTGATTTCAGCTATTTTTTTTATACGGAAGAGAATCTTTTATAAAATTTTCATGAAATTGTTGCACGCCCTATAAATAGTTTTGACCATATAAAATGTTTCAAAAGCAAGCGAACGTACACTTACTCGTACATCGGAGGCCGGTGTATACGTCACCGAGGGCCTCACAATAATCCTATAATATTCGTAATATTCGTATAAAGAGTAAAGAAGTTGGATCACTGTAAGAGCTCACCCGGGTGACGTATGCACCCACCGCCGCTGTATGTACCATTCATAATAACGCTATTATTTAGTCTTCCATAAAAAAATAGGCCTGATGGAAAAAGGAAGATGGAGCAGTTAAACCCCTGCGTTTGTTGTGCTGTAATTATGTTTTGGATTTAGTCCGTACACATTCAAAGAATAGAGAAATATTACTTATGGCCTTTTAAAATTTGTTTTCATATTTGTATACTCTTATCTTAAAACGCTACTTTTTCGTTTGTTACTAGGCTATCGATATAAAAGTATAATATAGTATAATTCATTTTTTCAACGCTTTCACAGATTTGATAGGATCTTAGATGAATTTAATTTTTCTGTAACAGATGTTCATGCCTCTCTGATAATGCATTTGGATATGAAGGATGGAATTTATTATTCCTTAAGATTTCATTTCCTCGTATTTCTGCTACAGATATTTGTATTGCAGTGTTTCAGCCCTTTTTGTTCTGCGAGAAAAATATATTGCCTGAATGTTGAACCTGCTAAACTAAACAAAAATAATATTAACCGAAATATGTTCAAAACTCACTTACCACTCTGTTCCATCTACATTTTAATTCAAATAATAGATATCAATTACAATCTTTAAAGACACATAAACACAATACTAGAACACAAATAACGAGCATAACCTATCATATAAGTACAATGACATTAGTTACAGATGTATTGCCGTACTTAGGTTTACAGAATAGGGTTGTGAGTGTAGTTTTACAACATTTAAAATACAGATATCTTACGATAACGTTACTATTAAAGATAGAAATATAGTAGTTTGCATAAAGTCATGTTATTTATTTGCATACAATTCGCAAATGGAATGATGGAGTGCTCTATTAAAAACAAGGGAGTAAGTATGCTAAAATCAAAAATGGAGTTGTAATTGAAGATTTAGTTGGAGCAGCCTGTACATATTCTGAGTATGGTACGGATCCGGTATCTGACAAAAAAAGTAGTGCTACTTCTAAAAAATCTAATTACAGAAAATAACAGAAAGTGATTTAAAGAGATGTAATTAGCCTAACACGTTGTAGCATGACTGTCATTGGAATAGTTACTCTGTGAGTATAATAAACACGCGTAAGCTTATAAATTATAAACAAAAATAAAAAGACATCCTTCCATTATACGATTTCTTTCCCGCGCATTGCATTTTTTTTATCACCGCCAGACTTTCCTTAACATTTAATCACAATCTTATCTAACAGTAAAACCATATACATACATATAGGCAAAAATTAGATTTAGAACGGATGTTCGCCATATCACAACAACCCACTTGTTCAAGCTGATTTGGCCATTCATTTCTTTAAGCTAGGCATGTACAAAGAATTCGAAATTCACTAGATCAAAGGATATATGCAGTTCGAATTTGCTTTAATTCCAGATTCATTATTTTTTTCTCTTAATTTTGTTTAGGAGTTTAATGTGGGCAATTGGAACTTTAAAAATTTAGGAAAAGGTCAGTTATACACATTACCAGAAGTCTAAACTGAATATTATATCCCCATATTTTTTCTAAGATCAATCAGTATATATCATTCATTTCAGTATTCCTCTGTGATTAGCTACTCTATTTCAGGATGACAAAAATACTCCAAACTGTGGCACTGGTAATACTGCAAACTTCTCCTAGACCCCTCACCACAAACTGGACGTACGTTTCAATAGCAAAGCTATCATAATCAGCAGAAGCACTGAACTGAAAGGTCATGGTACAATGATCATGGTCATGGCTGACTCCGTCATGCTTAACTAGTCGCTAATCCTATAAACTCCATCTGATCCACTACTTCTACTTAATAAACTATAAAGACAAGAATTTAAGGGTCCAAAATTTTAATTCATTAAAATATGTTTGTTTTTATATATTTCCATACCCTCATAACAATTTAATTGCACATAATTGTTTACGTTCTTAACTAACTTTACATTGTCGACTTTGGTTTTCTTCAAGCATATGTAGGGCTGCACTAGATTTGTCAAGCCTTTTAAATTTAAGATGAGCCAAATTCTCCTTTTAGCTCGTTTTAATCGATCTTTTAATTTGCCCAATATATACATTATCACAATTTTTACAAGATATTTTATAAATACCTGATTTGCCCAAATTAGATATCTACTTGATCTTCAGGGTTACCTAAAATATTTTTAAGATTATTAATAGAAGTAGTTGCTATGTCAATGTTGAATTTAAATTAATTAAGCGGTACACCAAAAAGGTAATAGCTGCTAGTTTATTTTTCCATGAATAATTTGAATCTTGTAAAATAAATCTGTTATTGGTAGTGGGCTTTTTATATATGTTTATTTCTAATTTATTTTCATTTCTTATTACTAATATATCGAGGAAAGCAATCCCATTGTTTGTTTCCTCTTCATGGGTAAACTTAATGGAAGGAAATTTTGAATTTAGCTGTTCAAGAAAATCCTTGATTGAGCACTTACTAGTAGCAAAAACACAAAAAATATCATCAACTCATCTAACCCAAACCCGTGGAAAATATGCCAAAGTATTCTGAAGATCGGTTTCAAATTTTCCTATAAAGAGGTTAGCTATGAACGGAGATAAGCTGTTACCCATTGCTGCTCTTTCAGTTTGTTGGTAAGAGGTACCGTTGATTTGAAAGAAATTTTGTTTCATGCAAAGCTTCGCCAAAGAAATGAAGCTATCAACTTCGTTATTGCCCAACTGATTACCTTTCAAGAAATCTTCCAAGTAAGTTAAAGTGATATCAACGGGGACGCTGGGAAACAGTGAGCTCACATTAAACGAAACTAAAACTTCATTGTCAGTAAGTTCAATGTTTTTAATCTTTTCAATAAATGCGTATGAATTCTTAACTGCTAAATCCGGGGGTTGCACATGTAAGTGATTAATTTTGTTAGCTAGCCATTTGGACAATAAGTAAGTTGGACTATTGATATTGGAGACAATTGGGTCTATTTCAGGGTACGTCCAATGTGCCCTTTATTGGGTATCGTTGGCATGAAAATAATTGTAATCGACGTAATAACCGTCTAATTTACGCACGTGCGTTATATGTTTATGTCATAGAGGCGCTCGAATAGATTCGTCCGTCCACTTATTTTAGTGCCAATGCGGTCGCTTGGAGTCATTGTACTGGTGCGCTACTTGCATCAGGTACGTTATCGTTTTCCAGAATACACGACTCGGCAATCTGATGAAATTTTACTGCCTTTCGCTTGACAGTCACGAGGACGGCCAATCTTCAACGATAAAGCTCTTGTTTATTTTCCCCAGATAAATGCTTAATTTGGAAAATATCATGATGACCACGGTCAACCAAAGGGGAACGGATCTCATTACCAAAAATACTTCTTTTTATGGAGTGTGTAATGTCACGATTATCCTACATTTTTAGGTCACTAAAGGACGACGATATGCATGTTGTTAACTTGTTATCGTTTTGTATTTTGAAGTTGAAGATCTATTTTCATTATTCCATTTTTACGTTTTTAAACATTATCATCGCAAATTAAAATAAATATATGTACTTAATATAGGAATCTAAGATACCTACACCGTATCCCTTAAAAAATAAGTCATGTTGGTGATTAGTGATGTTCAGGCTGCAATTATATGTGACTTATTAAAAATATCACAGTACGCACGTGTATCTAGCTTTTTTACAATCTGTGTTCATACTGCCAATACTGTAAATACCAAGAAAACAGCTATTGCTGCATTTTCATTAAACGTTTTCATACAATTGCATTAGGTTAGTTTTCTAATAAGACTAATGATAATAACATAATAATAACTTTATTTCAATATGAACAGTAAGTATAAGAAAATACCAACGGTAGTAAAGAAACAAAACTAACGAACCTAAATGGTTAGGGCCGAACAGCAGCCAATTTGTTATATACCTTATACTTATGGCAAAAAATTATAATAATCATCTGTACAATAACAATTTATGTTTAAAAGTAGGTTTTAACACGATTTTTAAATCTACCAAAATGTGTTATTGCTTTTATATCATTTGAACAATAATCCCATTCAAAGCCAGCTACAAACATTTAAAGATAGGTATAGGGACTGCTGTTATAAAATAATATGGGATGATATTTACTTTCTAATTTCGAATTAAAATACAGGGCGTTCTATTAAAAAAAAAGATCGAGTTTTCTGCATTTGAAAATATGTCACTTTGGTAGTTTAAACACCCTGTATGTTAGAATGTGAAGTGTGTGTACCGTTTCTTAGAGTTATATCTACATTCATAACATAGCAAATTTGGAGTCTCTACTTGCAGTATTAACCGAGATATTAATTTCTCAATCATGCAATGATTATGACAAAAAAAGAAAACCTTAAATAACCCAAAAACGGCAACATGTAGCTATAGCAATAGCTAATGAAGACTGACGTATTTATGGTCGTAGAATCCAAAAATTAATAAAAAAATTAGATCATTCTATTTAAAATAACAAAGTTGACGTCCATTTCTGGTCAACCGAATTTTGGTTCAAGTATTTCACATTTATAAATCCAATCGAACAGATAATGGTGCCAAAATCTCAAATATAAATAAATAATAGAAAATCTTAAACTTCTAATGAACCACTTACGTGGAATACCCTGTATAGTTATGTGTTAGTTATACAGGCCTTTAAGACCTATAACTTACATCATTTCATCACTATGATTCCTCGATTTTCTACACAATCTTCCTCCATTAAGTTCTGTTCTGTGACACACTTTTCCAGTCCAATATCCTCAAAGTTCTTAAGTCTGCTGTCACTGCATCTATCCATATCTTCTTCGGTCTACCTCTTTTCTTTTTTCCTCGTTCTCCTTCAATCAGTACTCTTCTAGAATGTCTGTGTTCTCACATTCCGCTTATATGTCCTACGTATCTCAACCACTGTGCTTTAACATGCTGAACTATGTTGCTGTGTCCGTATAGTTCGTTTATTTCACGATTCGTTTTTCTTCTCCAACCGCCTCACCAAACTTCTTTTGACTTTAACATTTCCTTTATTCGCCCTATTACATTGCTTCCCTTGTTTATTCTTTTCTATTTCTTTGTCCTTTCCATTGTTATTTATATCTAATCATTACTCCCAAGTATTCAAAGTGACTTACTTTTAAAATTATAGGTTTTTGTATCCTTTTAGAATTTACTACATTTTTGGTCATTTGTTGATGCGTGTTTCATTATTAGGCACTTTGTTTTATTATCATTAATTTTTAGCCCAATAACGTCTTTTCCATTTTTCCAGTTCTTTTTTCATCTAGTCATTAGTGCTACGTCGTTTGCATAGGCAATGACTGTTTTAGTTGGTATATGATTCCTTGTGTATTTCAGAGACAGCGAAATATAAACACAAGGAATCGTACCTAAAATAGGGAACTTAAATTCTTATACAACTCCTCCTTTAACTTATGAGTATGACGGATGAAAAATAAGATTTCATCTATCGTAACCATGAGTTATGAATTGTTTAGGCGAGAAAAGATACGCATTCAAAATGTCAAAAGCCTTTAGGAATTTCAATGTTACTAGGGTATTCTTTCATCGTTAACGTTCAATCATATTCTGCTCTTATATCGTAAAACTAGGCGCGTAACGTGTGATTTCCAAAACTTCATCTCAGCTTGCCCAAGCTTTACACCACATTGCCACTTTACAGAAACCAGCCACTCATTCATGAAATGTGTCACACATTTGGTTTGTAAATAACTATTATTTTTTCCCCACACAATTCCTAATATGCTCCAAAAATGCCGGATAATGTGATATTTATATATATTATAAATATTTTCGCGAACTTTCGGAAGTGTATCGACAAGAATAATTATATTTGCCTTCATCTTCTACATTGCTCAAGATTTATGCATTGTCTACTGAAACCAACAAATAATCCGCCATACTTATAAAAATGTTATTTATTTTAGAGATATTACCAAAATTAAGAAAATTTTTAGATTTCATAACAAATTTTCATTTTATTTATATATATTTTCAAACGAATATATTACTATCCCTTGGCTAATTTATTTTTTAAAAACTTAATGAATGTAGTTGTCTGCAATTGTCGAAAGATCGGAACTTTGGTATTCTTCAACATGCTTTTTTTTTTAAAGTAAATTTTCTGTGTTTTCTGTGCCTTTTATTATGTGGTGGATTTCTTTTTCTCAAATGCAAATTTTTGCATACCTATTTTGTTTTATTTTAGTGTATACAAATCACAGTCGTAGTTATAACTCTTTATTGATTGCAAGTTACTGTCTAGAAAACCGAATATTAAGCTTATATATGCAGAAGAGGCTTTAAAAATTATATATAATTCTTTAATTATCCGACATATCTCATTTGAATTAAAAGCAAAACAAAAGCGTTTGTACCATTATACCACACTTCCCTTTCAATTCCCAAAACAAGCACTTTTTGGGAGGGATTTTATTTGTAATCAGTTTATACTTACTTGTGTACATTATACATAACTGACATCCCTTTGACAGTAGCACTTATGAGAGACATATATACCAATACATTGCGCTATCAAGACTTTAAATTCTTTTGCACTTCTGGTTTAGTGGCAAATGATAACTGACATTTTGTAGATGTAAAACTTTTTATATTACTACATATGTGATTTCGGCAAAATATAATACAAACAAAAATAATTAAGAAACCTAAGGCGTTTCAACTCGAATCAAAAGTAATCTCTTCACAAACGAGAGATCTGTATCTCGACATTTTACATTAATTCCGTATATGACGTTTCTACAATAACAATTTAATTTCATCGTTTTAATTTTTACAAATATCATGTTGTAAACAAACTTGATATCCGTCTGAAGCAAAACATTTTGCCTTAAAAAAAAGATGAATATGGGAGTACACGAGGACAGGTTAATTACGTAATGGTTCTGGCATAAACAAGAATGACAATGATAATAAAAGGGAAACCGGTTCTACATAAAGATGTAGTTACGCTTATCAAATGGAGGAGCGAACAAAATATAAGTCTCTCTATTTTTGCGTGGTCGGCAAAAGTGTTAATTGTATCATTAAAATTAAATATTTACCTCCATCTCCTATTAATCGCATTTGAACCAGAGCAGGATCTTCGTTATGTTCTTCCAGCACCGTGTCATCCGTTACTGTCAGGTCCTGAAAATAATAAAATAAATCCAACATTATAAACTCCGATATTTATTTATAAATAAAAAAAATGGTCATTGTTTAGATATTATTCGATAATTAAAAATATCTTTTTACTTGACCTTTTTATTTGATATCATACACATGATAAATTGTATTAGAAGTAACGAAGCGTTGTAAAGGTCACATTAAAACAAGTGTGAAAATTGCTTTCCTGTATCTAAAATATAGCTACATATGTGTCAAGTGGAAAATTATAATATACTGTATAAAAGCGCAGGCTGCATAAACTTTCACTTTTTTTTTGTTAAATTTAGGTCATTTACTTAGTACTTGTTTTTTATTTTACTTCACTTAATAACATGCAATGTCTATAAAATTAATTTGTTGCCTTTTTTACGTTATTTTCCACCGAACTGTAACGCAAATGTGTATATATATAAACTTACAGTAATTTATAATTAAGAAACAAACACATAAATTTAGAAAGAATATATACAGGTTTAACTTGGGCGAACGTAATTTTTGACCTATTAAATGTGAAGGTTAACGAATTCGCGCATTAAATCGCGTTTACAAAAACTGGATTTTATTTACAACACTTGACGTTTCTTTTTTTTTACAAACTCGCATAAATAAGTTAGGTAATTGCTAGTGAGCGCAGGTATGCTCGAATCTGTTATTAATGAATAGTTACAGGCCTTGAAGCATATCATAATAATTTTAATAACCACGTATGTACACACGGTATTCATGTGAATAACTAATGTATTTATATATTATACGGGTACACATATTCGTCTGGATGTGCAGTTTGAGCAATTAAAATTCATAGAATGGTAGAATAACATCCAGAGAATATGGAAATTTTTTTTAGTAAAATAAGTACCGTGTAATTTCTTCATGATTATAAAGCACATATGTATGCATACATATAAACACAAGAAATGAAAGCATTAGATTTACTATGCAATTTCTTTTTTAATTAATTTGTTTTTCTTTATTATACAGAATAGTATACCTTATAGTTTTTCCAAACTTGAAACTAGTTTGAAAATAATTCTAAAGTTGCCTAATATGACAATCAAAAAAACAAGAAAAACGCATTGCCCGAAATCATGTTAAACCGCTAATGGATTAAGGGATTCAATTCATGATCCGACTATGATCCTAATTGAACACACTTTCAAAAAATAATTAGTCATAATCTTTTGAACTAAACTAAGTTACCAAAAAAATAAATTTTGCAGGCCAGGGTTTAATTCACCAACCATCTGCTGTTGTACAAATTAAATTGGGTAAGGAAGTGAACTACATTTTTTCGCAATGAAAATAAAATATAAATAATACAAGGAAATATATACCAGTACAATCTCAGGTAACGAAACGCGAGGCTTGTCCCCAAGTTCCTACTACATTAGAGAAGATACATGAGAAGAAACAATTAAAACGCATCATCCCTAAGATTATACCGGTATAAGAGGTTATGATTCTTTTAAAAATAGTTCCCCTACAGTATTTCATAAAATAATTCTGATTATTACTATTTTATGGCACGCATGTTTTGAATTCCACTTAAAATTTTTGGAGAAGTTTTCATGATAGCACAAATATAAAAGTTGACGTATAATAAATCCAATTGGATTGCACAAGGAATCCACATCTCTTCCTATAAATTGAAAGAATTAACAAATTAATTTTACATGGACACAATGATATAGTGAATACTATCGAACATATAAGTATATGCAGGAAGGTTATTATAAATTCTAGTACTCTTAACAATAATCCAATAGTAGGTGAGTCTACCAATAAAAGTGACGCAGCTTGAATAGCTTAATAGATTCACAAATTAAAATTAAAAATATAAATTAAGAAGAAAACTAAAAATTACATATAAATAAACAAGTAATTGATAAACCAAATATTGCTGAAAATATATTTAATACCTATTTTAGTATCGCTAATTACCAGGAAACGAATTTGGTGAGTATGGGCGAGATACGCACTGAAAGTCATTCTAACACATTTTATTAAGTCCAACAACAACAGAAGTGAGCAATATAATACAATAGTGGGCTTGGAGAACACACCGGTTATGACAATATTAGTTCAAATGTGTTAAAAGAATCTTCAAATAAAGTTGTTTGCTCCTTTCCTAAAATTATAATTCCTTTGCTTAAAACTAAAAATTGATACAATAAAATCGATCTTTAAAAAAAGTTTACGTAAAGATATCGGTAATTACCACCCGATCTCACTTTTGAGCACATTTTCAAAAGTCATAGAAGAGGTGGTGGCTATCAGACTCACTATTTTCTCCACAAGTACAACCTACTAAATGATAATCAGTTTGGTTTCAAAGAGGAAGATGTGTCCTCTATTCTGGCTGTTTTACAGCTTGCCTTCCAAGCCTATTCCATTCAAAAAGTGTAGGATATCAGAAGACCAGGTTAGGTAAGTCACCCTCTACAATTTCACATGATCCCAGGTGCAACACCCTTGAGTTGCGTAGTGCTACGCAATTTGAGAGGAGATTGATGAGTGTTTCATCCTCCATTCCCCAATTTGCGCCAGCCGTTTTGCTCCTCTCTTTGTTCCTTCCTTGTGAGGTATTCTCACTTTGGAAGTGGATGGCTTCCTATGAAGGGCCTGCTCCAGTTCCTGCGGTGTCGTCCCGCTTAAGTGGGTTAAATATACTTTCTTCGTCTACGGTTGATCCCACGAGTAGCTAGGGAAGAAAAGGTCCGCCTCCACAGAGCCCCGCATGCAGAGGTAAGGCTAAATACAATGGGGCGCGCCAGGTGCCCCAAGGTTGGACTGGTAGACTGGTCTTCTATTCAGCCACGCATCCCATTAGCTTAGTCCGCCACCTTAGGATTTAGGTTTTTGTTGAGGTTGTCTCCTCTCAGACCGTGCAGTTAAGCCAAAACCCTCCATTCCTTTCGGGACCTGGTTTAACAGTTGGATTTTCGGTATCCGAAAGCGAGAACTGGCATCGTTGTAGTACCCTGTGCAAGCCCTTAGCCACCACACGACAGCTCGGGCGAGGGGGAACTGGTTCACGTCAACGGTCTTCATTCACCCTGCTCCGGTTTTAAGCAGAGAGGACGAACTTATAACCGTCACTAACCATCTCGTCTTGAGCGAACCCTGACAAGATGGTCTTTCTCCTATCCACCACCCAGGGGGCCGCGCATGGCAGGTACTCCTAACCCCCAAGTACATCGGCAATACTTAGGTCCCTTGATGTTTTTGATAATAAGATTGACGAAGGCGGGACGTATAACGTTTATGGGCTGCTTCTTAGATGTGAGTAAAGCATTTGATTTGGTACATCATGACATTTTGCTTGAAAAGTTAGAGAGCTGCGGTATGAATGCCATGGTAGTTCAATGGTTTCCCACCTATCTGAAAGGCAGATCACACTTTGTGGACGTGGATGGTTAGTAATCTGAAAATTTGAAAATAATGTGCAGCATTTTGCAAGGCAGCATCCTTGGTCCTCTTTTATACATAATTTACGTTGATAATTTTCCACTAACGAGTTCCGTAATGTACGCGAATGATACATCTTGGCTAATTTATACTAATAATCTTAATAAAACTCGTGTTAAATTTCGTACGAATACTTCCGTAAGTAATTATTTTAAACGTTAACAAAGAACTGTTTTTAAAGAATTTAAACGCATCCGTGTTGATCGAGACATGCATTTTTACATTTCGCCTGTTATTGTATGCTTTCTTTGCCTAAATTATAAGTATAACACAAGAAATGTTGGTGTTTTGGAGTTTCCGTCACATAGATTAACTTTTAATGAGAAAACTCACCGTTACTTAGCCGTAAAACCTTTTAATAAACTATCAACTAATAAATGTAAACGATTACCTTTGCAATTATATAAGACTCGCATAAAACAGATGTTACTCGCAAAAAAAATCTAAGTCTACGTTTATTCTGTTTCTTCATAGTAATGTGATTCATCTTAATTAGAATTTTTATTATGTATGTTTATGACGTATCATATGCTCGTATGTAGTCAACAGGATCAAATATATTATTATTTTTATGACATTCATATATCTGCTCTAGTGATGTAACGAATACGTGATTTTACACATTCGCGAATGCGAATATTAACTCTTTAACTTTACTACCGTCATCTATCAGTTTTCAGTTTACAACTATACGAACACTTGCATTAAGGCGCGGGGCCACTGGACGCGAAGCGAAGCGAAGCTCAGCGAAACTAATTTCCTTGAACATTAGCTCCCATGTAATCTTACGCAGACGCGGCAACTAAAGCTAAGCGAAGCGAAGTTAGGCTAGCGAAGATGCGCGTATGATTACATGGGAGCTAATTTTCAAAGAAATTAGTTTCGCTGAACTTCGCTTCGCTTCGCGTGCAGTGGCCCCGCGCCTTTAAGCACGCCCAGAGAATTAAATTTCCCCATCACCCCAGCGAAACTAGCCAAGTACAACCGAATCGCTTTCGACTTTACGTCTAAAGGCGCGGGGCCACTGGACGCGAAGCGAAGCGAAGCTCAGCGAAACTAATTTCCTTGAAATTAGCTCCATGTAATCTTAACGCGGACGCGGTCAACTAAAGCTAGCGAAGCGAAGTTAGGCTAGCGAAGATGCGCGTATGATTACATGGGATATTTTCAAAGAAAATTAGTTTCGCTGAGCTTAAGCTTCTCTTCGCGCGCAGTGGCCCCGCGCCTTTATTCTTGTCAATTCAAGTTTAGTTTTGAGGTTATTGATGGTTATTATAATGTAAACTGCAAATTTGTGCTCAAAAGGTTGTTTTAGGATTTCAATGGATTTAAATATTAGTTTCTTTTTTTCTAAACTATCCATTTTAACAGGTAAAAGTTACTTGTTAAAATGGATAATTCGATATTCGCATATTTATTGCGAATGCGAATGCGAATATTCGTTACATCACTAATCTGCTCTCATGTTTATCATCGATACAAAATGAAGACGGTGCAAGAACTTAATGAGGCTGACTGACATAGACAACTATAATTTTGCAAAATTATGACTACCCTTTTAAAAATCATACTTTGAAAGAACTACATAACTGAAAAGAATGAAATTCGGATCCCAAATGAGATTATAATAAATAAAAGATCAACATAGTTAGTCTAGTGTTCATATATTTAAAATAATATTTGCTCTAGTAATGGGTGCACTGTTTATTTAAATTGGTATGTATGAACAAATACAACAGGTTTATGCTGCTGAAACAATAAAATACTTACATCACCTAAGAAAAACATACAGAGAAGCAAAAAATTAATGCATGGACAGGAATATAAAATATACTTGGAGTCATTAACGAAATGGTCAATGATGAAGTCTATTTGAATCTGTTGCAGAACATCATGGACCATGTCATAACTTAAAAGTTGAAAAATAGCGTAATGAAGAAGGCGTGTTAAATACAAGGTGGACATATTTTTTTCTGTATTATACTGCAAATATTTACAACGGGCTTAACTTAAAATTAGTAAATCACTGATGGATTTGGCGAGGGATGGAGAATTACCGAACTTGCAAATTTCGGCTTCTTTATATAATTGTTTTTATATCTATATCAATAGAATTATCATCAAGTGAAGACAAAACCTTAACAAAAACAAAAAAAATAATGGAACACGAACTGATAATGGAAAAAAAAATTAGGCTGCAGTGGTATAGATATGTGAAGGCAAACAGAATTATGGGAATAGTAATGGAAACAAGGACCTTAAAGAAAAAAAAAAAAACGAAGATGAGATCAAGGAGAAAGTAAATAAGTGAAATATATGAAACAGAAAGAGGGAAAGACTTTAGAAGAAGTGCTAATTAAGACAAGAAATAGGAACGGGATCCACACCTGGAAAAAGAAGTTTCTGAAATAACGTAGATTGTCTTCAAGATCTATGTAAATTCATTATTCCTTCAGAACCTTAAACAAATACACCAGTTACCAAAGTTTATTTTCATTAATAACGCACATACATGACAGGATACATTCCAAGATAATGATTGCAAAATACACATGCATTTCTACATGTGTGTGCTTCGAACAAAGGCAGTTCTATTAAGTATGTACTTTAATTAAAATCAAAACCTCCACCAAACTTCGGAAACGAGCTAGCGCATGAAAGTCGGCATTACAGAAAGTTGCTGCGCTAGCGAGCAGCAATTTGATTTGTTAACGGTTGCGGTAGTAGAACAAGTCGGAGAACTAGATAGAAAAGACGAAGACTACCAACTCGCAGAATCGAGATAGAGTCGGCCAGAGCGGCACGCACGTGTCTTCTGAACTATCTTCATTTAACTAACTTTTCCCCAACTTCGGGCGAAACTCGAACGAAGAAGGAAAATATAAGCGGGCGAGTAGACGGAGAGAAATGGCAAGCCAACAAAAACTTTTCCTACGTCGACAATAGCTTTTAAACTCGGGCGCGTTGTAATAAATTTGACCAAGTTTCGAAGTCGAAAGACGGTAATTTAGTTCCATTGTTTTATAAATATATCTCGCAAATTTCCAGGTTCTAATATAACTAAAACCGAACATCAAAGAGTTATGCCCAGGCGCAACAATAAAGGCGATATGAGTCATTCCATCCGGTTGCCTTTTCGCCCGTGAACATTATATAAATATTTATACAACTAGGTTTTATTAAAGTTTGCTCGTCGAGTTGCGGGTGAATTTCGATATGAATGATGAAATATAATATACGTTGTAATACGTACACACATATGTTAATATTCGCGAGGTGGGCGTGTGCATACGTTTTTTTTTTAACATTATTAGTGAATACGTTATGACATGTTTCTACATTCGCAAAAAAGGAAATAATAATTACGAATAACCTACCTAGTCCACCTTCAAATGTTAGGATTACAAAAAGATTCCACTTACTCTGACATAGATTACATAAAACTTTATACAGAATCGATTCAAAAATAATTAAATATATGTAGGCAAGTAAGACGAATATGCTATTTTAAATGCAATGCCATCGTAATCCACGACGGAGCGGACTATCGTTTTGAAAATAAATAAATATCCTTTACGATTTGCGACAAAGATGCTACAATCTTTTCGGTTTGCACAAAAGATTTACATTCTTGTTCTCTTGTTTACGGCGAAATTTTATTCCAGTCACGTGCAAGTATTCTTTTTTTTTAATAATCTGGTTATTATTGCCTAGCTGTACCTATAGTTTAATTACGTTCGTTATATTAGTGTTTATGGAAACATGGAATGATTTATTTTTCTAGGTAAATTTAGTTTCAACTCAAATTTACCGGTCATATGTTGACAGAAGCAACAACAAATTATCAGCGCCTAAATAATTTCGTCCAAAAACCAAAATTTCTTGTGAAAATAATAGTCGAGAATGAGCAACATCATTGACCAAGAATTGATTAACCTACGGCAGGGCGAAGATCAACCCAAAAGGCAAGGCTATAGGAAAAGCACTCACGGGTGATATAGTACCTTTGACAATGCATTTGAAGTGTAGTAGTTGTCAATAAATTCTATTATTATTATTATTATTATTATTATTATTACTACTACTATGTCAGAACAAAGAAATGTCCACAATCCTTACATATCTTTTTTACTTTTACAAACATCAACGTGAGTATGCTCAGTTATTTGTTTAAAACATATAAGTGTTAAAAGTGAGAATATTATATTGTATACAAAACGGGCGGTTTACCGCTGATTCCTGATTCAATTAAAGGAACGAGAAAGCTCAGATACCTAAGAATAAGCTAGTTATAACTACAAATTGTTTTTGTAATAATAGGTTTACAAAAACGGTTTCATATATAATAGGCTTCACGTTGAAGTTGATCTTCGTAATTTTCCCAAAGGATTAAACGTAAAAAATATTTTTAGAATTTGCAGTATGCAATCCTTGGTATTTCCTATGTTATTATTTTTTCAATTGTGTGTACCTAGATAAACTTGATATTTAACCTAGAGAAGTTGGCTCGATGGTAATATGTTAGTAGGTGTTAAATTGCGCCCTACGAAGGGTTAAAGCAAAATAAGCTTTCAGGAACAATTGAAATCGTCTGAAATCAAATTTGCAAATGTCAGTAAATGGTATTTGTGTGATAAATATTTCCGACAATAGCTAAATAACATGCTACACTCAATAGTATTCTTGTCGAGAACTCTCACTCACAATCTAGTTTCGCTAAAAACATTTCTTTGAACCATTGAATACATAGATTTGCACTAGAACTAGAAATATTTATTTCAGCCCTTAGTCATAATCCTTACTAGAATGAAACAAGACGAAATATAACAGCTAGCTGTCTTTATGTTGACAACTTGCATTCATGTGGATCTTTTCGAAAACCAACCAAATGCCATGTATTCATCATATAATCATTGGTGGAGGATAAGGAATTCATGACTGTGCCCAAATAGGAAGACACGTAATTATGCTCAATGGATACATTACATTACTCATTTTAAGAATTCTTGATAATTGAACTGATCTCCCAAAGGAATCTAGCATGTTAATAGTATTATTACTAGATGTTTGCACCTAATTTAATATTAAATTGTCCGGTCAATGTGTTAGGTGGATTAAGTATTAATTTTCAGTAATGACCACATCTTGAGAAACAGCAACGATACAGAAAGAAAAAATGCAAAATACAGCCTGATAAAGACATTTTAGTCGAAACTAGTCACCGATTAATCTCATAGTAAATAAATAAATACAATTAGGAAGTACTCTTGTTAATATTTTTCAGTTCATACTTTACCTAATTATGGATATTCAGACAAATATTATAGAAATAAATTTGGAGTTATAATAAAAGATTTTAAATAGCTCCTGTGGCATACTTTTCACCACCTTAAACTGAACTCTTTTTTTTTTTTAATGAGAATAACTAAAAGTTAAGTTAACAGTATCTTCATCTTTCGAGATATTAGTATTCCTGGAAAAAAAGTTCATCTCTCTTTTTCGATATTTTAGAAATGAAAGTATAAAAGAATTTTTTTCCAATGGTGTTTCACCTTCAAAATTTTGTGTTCTCTCTTGTTGTCCTTTAATATCACATAAATAATGAGATTATTTGCAATTTTGGCATAATAAAGCATAACTTAGGTATGGTTCAAGAGGATAAAAGTAATTCAATCTTTTATCAAATTTTATTTTATCAAATAACCCTTACTACCTCGCACTAACACAGTGTAGATCAAACATTTTCATCTTGGAAGGTACATAAGATAAAAAAGCGAGGAGTTTACTGTTACAAATCTGACAACCAGTGAAGATTTTTCGTCGCTGTAATTAATTCAATTACAGGAAAAAACTGGATGAGTTGCTTTGGTTCACAGAAGGAGCAAATCTGATGACGGGACTGAAACTGGAATTTAAGGCGAGGTGAGAGATACAATGACCACCACCTCTGCTAGAAAAATATGGCACTAGCAGACTTAGCAGGGGCATACGCAATAGTGCACTGTGTAACAGAAATTGATAATAGGAAGCAAGCACATCTGTATTGCACAGTTGGAAAACCAGGAGATACTAAATAAATTAGTGAACTTTAACGTGCTGTAAAGACTGATTTTATTTTGAATAAAGTTACCTTATAGTGGACAATCAGGAATCGAAGGAAATGAAAACGAACGAAATAAATGTTCGAAAGCATAGTACAAGAGTAGGTTAGGAGTTTGGTCTAAGAGCAACACGAAGAAAGCCGGCACAATACAACCAGACAAATTCGTGTAAAGTACTTCACTACAGGATGGATCATCAAAGAAGACGGCTGAAGAACTACTAAAGCTTAGTGGCAATCATTTTCGCACAATATGCACTGACAATGAACCTACATCTCAACTAGGGTGTGAATCTGAGGTTCTGTACTCTTTCATCTCTGATAAAGCGGCACGATCAAGTTGTTGAGGATGGGTGTTTGGAAGTTACTTTGGGGTAAGTCACTCTTCAGAGGACATTGGTGAACGTCATTTGTATTACTTGAACCTCATATAAAATTTGAAGTTTTACCACGCAAAGAAGGTGAAGGTGGTCGTCACATTTTTAACGTTAGATGTTAGTCTAAGAAAACATCTACACGTCTGACTCGAGTAAGAGAGGTCTATCTTCAGATTCCACGACCGCCTGAACCAGAGGGCTCGCTGTGTTGGGCGCGAGCCCAAGCAGCGCTGAGGATCTGCTTAATGAAATCTTGAAAGGTCGGAATTTGCATATCGCGATGAATCTGCTTACATATTCCTAAAAAACTAAGGGGCTTAGTCTGGTGGGGGCCAACGACGCCCAAGTAAAAGCGCCGTAAACAAAGACCAAAGACATGCCTTAGTATGGGCTTGTAGAGAAACAACTTGTTTTCTAGATGGAGCGGATTTCTCCTCCCTAACTTTGAGAGTGATGAGTTGCGGCAAGTGAGAAAAGGAGATTTGAGCTCGGAGCTCTGCTTCGACCAGGTGAGACGCCTGCCGAAATGGATTCCTAGGTATTTAATCTGTTGGCTCCACGGTAATCGGATGTTTCCCACACCGATGTGTGTCTCAGGTTCACTTCTCCTCCACGTAGCAGGTCTCTTAACAGAACATTGTGCAGTGAAGGGTTGTCAACAGAAAATGACTGTGCAGCAGGATGACAGAGAGTGCACACCATGTCCTATGCGATTACGAGGTTGTGGACTAAAAATATACAATTTTTGGCACCACAAAAATGGACACAGCACTTCGATCAACAAAGCAGGGACCTGTACAAATTACTACAGGAAACCAGGACACTGGAATGACTAGTATTAAAAAAAAATGGGAGATTAAATAAAAAGAGATGGCAGGGTTTACAGAGAAGAAGATGGGCATAGGGAATATTACAGTAAATCTGTATAGAATTTAATTCTACACAGGTTTCAAAAAAAAATAGTTTTGCAACCTTCAAGATTCTTTGATAAATCACTAATTTTTTTGAAATCCTTTTTTTTGAAACGAAGGAAACTCTATACTACGTCTTGATGAAGCAATGTTAGTATTTGATAGTTTTAAAATGCGAGTCCTGTGACACTTGCAGCAAGTGGAAATCAATTAATTACGTAAAACAGTGGCAATGTCAAATCTTCACTTTTATTTTATTCGTATATTTTGGGAACGGTTAAGAAAAAATATCGTAAGCTTTTTAATGTTTTGTATTGGTCACTTGAGTACGCAATTTTCCTTTTGACTCTGACCTCTTACACTCTCTTATACCGTAATCGTCAAAAATTAATTATAGTATATAGGAAAGTAGAAAGTAGGAAAGAGTGCGCCGCTTTAAAATAGAAACAGACATATAGCCGTGCATCCCACCACATGCCTAATGCCCAATATTGCTTTAACATTGAAATCGGCGCGTATTGCAAGGTCGTTTTATGCATAGTGTAAGATCCCTCTACTAAAATTAAAATTTGTCGACTACGGTATACAGTTTCTACCCTAATCAAACTAGCAATTCCAAACTATTTAGTACTGAAGAATACAATAATTTTATAATAAAACTGAAGAAAATCAAGAAAAAGCGACCAAATAGTGCTGATAAATTAGACTATTACATTATTAGAAACTAACTCGTTCTATTCCTTTCTTCTATATTTTTTATATTTACTTCTGCGATCTATCAGTCAGTGTTTACGTTATAAATTGGATGTTATTCAAAATCTAATCAATCTCATTACGCCGATGCTGTTCTAAAAATATTATCATATAATTATACTAAAACCAAACAGCACAGTTACGCAGCTTTAATGCGGCGCTGATTTATTTCATACCAATTAATACGTTACGCTAGTAACGAGTCGCTAATTCTAGTAATTAATTTTAATTCATATGCGGCGGTTTAGAAATTCTCGATTTCCTTCAATAGTTAATGCATGCGTATGTCTGTCTTGTGTGTATCTGTGTGTGTATGTTAGAACAGAAATAGAATTTTTCGTGCGAAATGTGAAAGCAGGCGATAAATTACCATTGTATTGCGGAAGCATGGTTCGAGAACCTCAGCAGAAAATCGTTCGAGAATTATGAATACATGATCAAGTAATGAAACGCAAATAACTATTTCGTAATCGACCGCTGAAATATACGCCCAGTTATCTATTGCCCACCGACACTGTCTGATGTTATTAATATGCGGCGTGAGCGTTTAGAGGTCGAACAACCAATATTTACAATACAACAAGTGCAACAATAAACAATATCATACAGGACTGTTGCTACTACACGGACGATATCAGCAGCGGATAGTGTAAATATGAATGCGTTCGTATTTGTGTGTGCACACATGAACAAACAACGTCCTATGTTACTTCACGATAAATGGAATCTTGTTTTGGTTCGTGTAGAAGTGAATTTCTCATGCATCAGCTTGTATATCGATGACCCGACCTATGAATTCTTTATGACCCTGTATCGCAACGTAAATAAAACAGATATGAATGTATCTGCCAGCTAGAAAGGTCAACGATATCAGTTGTTATAATAACAGTTCATCTTCTTGCTGTGTAAGGGATTTTGTATTGAATTTCTCTACCTACAACTTGGCATAGAATTTTTAGATAACTGTGTTTATTGTTAATAAGTACAGATGTCTGAAACTATTATAGGAATATGATTTATACCGGGAAATTTACTGTTTCTCGTTCTTATCTCCAGGTACTCCTTCGTCTGAATATCCCAATATACAGGTATTCCACGTAACTGGTTCATTAAAAGTTTATGATGTTCTATTATTTACTTATATTTGAGATTTTGGCACCAGTATCTGTTCGATTGGAACTATAAATGCAAAAAACATTAACCAAAATATCACTTCCGGTTGACCGAAATGGATGTCAACTTTGTTATTTTAAATGGAATGATATAATTTTTTATTCATTTTTGGATTCTACAACTATAAATACGTCAGTTTTCATTAGCTATTCCTATAGCTACTTGTTGCTGTTTTTGAGTTATTTAAGTTTTTCTTTTTTTTTAGTCATAATCATTGCATCATTGAGAAATTAATATCTCGGTTAATACTGCAAGTAGAGACTCCAAATTTGCTATGTTGCGAATGTAGATATAACTCTAAGAAACGGTAAGCACACTTTACATTCTAACATACAGGGTGTTCAAAACTGCGGAACAAAGTAACATATTTTCAAATGCACAAAACTCATTTTTTTTTTAAATAGAACACGCTGTATTTTAATTCGAAATTGGGAAGCAAATATCAACCCCCATCGCTTTATATGAGCATTCCCTATACCTATCTTTAATAGATTTTGAGATATGAGCGACTTTTTTTTAAACAGACTAAGTATTCTTTTTTTTTTTAATAGAACACCCTGTATTTTAATTCGGAATTAAGAAGTAAATATCATTCCCTATCACTTTATATCAGCATTCCCTATACCTATCTTTAATAGATTTTGAGATATGAACGACTTTTTGTTAAACAGACTAAGTAGCCCTATCTTTGCGTGTTTGTAGCTGGCTCTGAATGGGATTAATGTCAAATTCATTGACTAACCAAAAGTGTTTATATATATCATTGTAATTACACTTTCGTACAACGCAATATTAATAGAAATGACTATTCGAACAGACATTCTTGTATGGTTATTCAAAAATAATACATGAATTTAACGTGAATCCATTTCAGAGCCAGCTACAAACATTTAAAGAAAGGGCTACTTAGTCTGTTTAACAAAAAGTCGCTCATACCTCAAAATCTATTAAAGATAGGTACAGGGGGGAATGCTCATATAAAGTGATAGGGGATGATATTTACTTCCTAATTCCGAATTAAAATACACGATGTTCTATTTAAAAAAATTGAGTGATCTGCATTTGAAAATATGTCACTTTGTTCCTCAGTTTTGAACACCCTGTATGTTAGAATATAAAGTGTGCTTACCGTTTCTTAGAGTTATATCTACATTCTTAACATAGCAAATTTGGAGTCTCTACTTGCAGTATTAACCGAGATATTAATTTCTCAATGATGCAATGATTATGACTAAAAAAAAAAGAAAAACTTAAATAACTCAAAAACGGCAACATGTAGCTATAGGAATAGCTAATGAAAACTGACGTATTTATAGTTGTAGAATCCAAAAATGAATAAAAAATTGTATCATTCTATTCAAAATAAGAAAGTTGACATCCATTTCCGGTCAACCGGAAGTGATATTTTGGTTAAGGTATTTTGCATTTATAGTTCCAATGGAACAGATACTGGTGCCAAAATCTTAAATATAAGTGAATAATAGAACATCATAAACTTTTAATGAACCAGTTACGTGGAATGCCCTGTATATACCCATTACTTATTAAGATTGATTTAGGATTGCGCTAGTTGATTAACTGAAATCAAAAACAGCAGCTATAACATACAAATAGTTCACAATTCGTTAACTTTAGTACTAGAAATACAACATAATGTTGCAGTAACGCGGAGAAATTTTAAAATCCATTCCAATATACTGAAATCTCCATTGCGGTAACATTGCACGCGCTTACAATTCGCAGAACTATGTCCGCATACAAACAAGGAATGTAATCGAACAAATACAGTTGAAACCAACCACCATTGCTGCGGGAAAAATTCCAGCTTTAGAAGCGAACAACATAATAACGAAATAGCTGAGATAACGTCGGAGATGGACGCCATGCATATGTAGATATTACGGACGAAACAACTTTGACCTCTAGGGCCACTTATTTGCACGAAGTTACCACTACGGTCAGGTAGATACATACATACATCTTTTCCGGGAAACGTGGTCTAAAGTTCAAAAACTTTCACATAATTCCTAAAGAAGAGTGGCGTGCACCTGTTAAATATGTTTAAATGTTGTAATATTAAACAAATACACTTAATTGTACGAATAAGTGGCCCTAGAAGTCAAAGTTGTTCCGTCCGTAATATCGACGGGATATGATGATTATACCTTATATATGTTAGACTAAAGCGTAAACTCGTCTAGTTTGTATACTATCCAGCTGGTTTACAGAATAACCAATCAGCTGGTTTATTTATGCGAAAATTGACTTTTTAATAAAATAGCCGGAATATTTTAGCTTTTTTTTTAATTACACATTAATTAGTTTGTAAGCTATTCAAGATATATTGGCTAGGTTATAAAATGGAAATATTTTAGATGGTATGCATACTAGCCAAAGTATGTAAATGTGGCTAATTGTATAGAAAACTTTCTATATACTCAAATAAAATAACCATCATATTGGTTAGTTTATAAACTTCCATTCCCGTGTGTTTGTTGAGGTTATGTTTATTTATGTACATACTCTTACAAGTGTTTATTATTGTATATGTTTGTATCAAAATAGCTGGTTTGGAATAAAAATAAATTATTTGCGTGATCTAATAAGAAAAGGTATGCCAAATGATTTGGTGGAGGCGAATATTTTATCTTCACAGATAATATTCAAGATAAACATGAAGTTACTTTCACTTTTAATAATAAAAAAGAAACACTAGACAAACTATACCCTAATAAAACTAGCAATTCGAAACTATTTAGTATTGAAGAATACAATAATCTTATAATAAAACTGAAAAAAAAAAAAGAAAAAGCAACCAAATAGTGCTGATAAATCAGACTATTACATTATTAGACAATACGATATACAGAGAGTTGGATCAGCATATAATATTATTGATTTGATGATGTTTTGTTCGTAGCCGTTAATTATGTATAGTTATTGCTACTTTTTTTCCTTCGTGAGGGTAGCGGCTAATTTATACTGATGACTTAAAAAGTTAAACAACTCATTTTTAACGTTTCCACAATCTTTATTTTTCTTGTCTTCTTCAGAAATGTATATTTTATAATTTAACTTGTTTTTTTTTAAATTAATAATAAAATGTCAATAATTATAAACAAAATGTGAGTTTTTTTATACTTACATCTAGGGACATTCACAAACATTTTAAAAACATATTTAATAATTACATTTCTAAACAATTTTACAAACTGTTAACAAAACTATTTTAAATCAAACTGTCGAAGAAATACTTTTAAACCTACGCGAAAGCCTAGCTCAGCGATGGGCGGTTTTTTTTTAAATTTGTTAAACTAAAAATTGTTGTTTATCTCTTTACATGATATATTTAACGCGAAAAGTATGTTTAAATGATTGGAGCATAAATTTTGACAAACCTTCTACCTCCGTTTTATCGTTTACTGCGTTTTTATGTTTGTTTATTGGATCATTTCTAAAATGCATCGCGCTTATAATTTTTTTCTTTATTTAAAATACTTGTATTATTGAAATTGAATGTATGACCTAAGTTAATTGTATGTTTTTTTAAAAGCAGTGAGATTATTCTGATATTTATGACCTTTAATTCTATTATGAAGTTGTTGTGATGTTTGTCCTATGTACACACCATTGCAATTGTTACAGGGGATTTTGTAAACTACGTGGTTTTGTAATGGAATACAATCCTTTAATTTAGAGAAACCAAATTTCAAATTATTGTGGTTTTTATGTGCAAGTTTTATATTATGTGGGTTAAGTATTTTATTAAGTTTTTCGGACAATTGAGGAACGTATGGGATGCTAAGATATTTAAAGGTATTTGGATTTGTGTTTTTTGTGTTATTGACATGTCTGGCGTTATAATATTGTTGTATTTTGTTTTTAATGGTTTTTTGAATTAGCGTTAAGGAATAGTTATTCTTTTGCAAATTGATTTTTACTGTGTTTAAAATTTCTTTTCTATATTTTGGACTGGTTAATGTAATGGCTCTATTGATTAAGGCAGACATGACATTTTTTTTATAACTAAAGGGTTGGGCAGAGTGAAAATTCAAACAACGGCCAGAAAATGTTGGTTTGTTACATTTTATTATTAATTTTTAGATATAATTAAAAAAAAAAAAAACAGTTAAATTATAAAATATACATTTCTGAAGAAACAAGAAAAATAAAGATTGTCGAAACGTTAAAAATGAGTTGTTTAACTTTTTAAGTCATCAGTATAAATTAGCCGCTACCCTCACGAAGGAAAAAAAGGAATAAATATTATTAATGTGGTGGCAAATGCATGTCAATGGGATATACCTGCAACACGAAATGCCACAATTCAACAAGTTGTTTAAATAAGTAATAAGCTATTACTTATTTATTACTACTAGCAAATTGTTTAGAACGGAGGTTTACACTACACAGTAAAAAATCGGCCCATATTGTACATATGTGCTTGGTGATTGGGTACTAATAAAACTGTTTTAAACTGAAATTGTTTTATTTTGCCAAATAACTTAGTAAAAACATATTTAGTGTATAAATTCGCTAATCTTTCTGACTAGTTTATAAAATATCTAATGCATCTGTTAATATGTATTACAGATTATTCTGATTTTCATGTTATGCAACTAGTTTATAGAGTAGCTAACAATTCTAGCTATTGTACCTAACCCAATTCATAGTAAATAAATTAGCGAATATTATAACATAATCTATAAACTAACCAACTACTTCCGCTATTGTATTAAAAAGTCAATTTTCGCATAAATAAACCAGCTAATTGGTTATTCTGTAAACCAGTTGGATAGTATACAAACTAGCCGAGTTTACGCTTTAGTCCTAACATATATAATTATTATTGCACAAATATTATAATATATATAATCCATGGTTTTTTGACTCTGTGCGTAAATTGTAGTACGGAAATGGAAGTAAATGGTTCAATTTCTCACAAATCCTTTAATGACGACCACCGGTTTCATCCACTAAGAGACATCTTCGAATTATAAAACAGTTTAAAATTTAGTCATGCGTAAAACAACTTCAATTTTTATTATTTTACGACGAACATTTTCAAACACCTTTTGATGTTTTTCTTTTCCATTGTGTTCCAACGTCAATATCATAAAGAACAACTAATAGTTAGCAGGTGACTATTTTTGTCAACAGAAAGATTAGTTAACTACACTGCTGGATGTAACAGTAAATACATTAAGTTTATGTATGTGGCAACTTTGGGAATTGCCAGACAGCAAATTGCTATTTGCATTGTATGACGATTATGTCAATACAAAATATTGTTGTGTATATACCGTATAGTTATATTTAAATTTACAACTGAAAAAATACTTGGCAAACAAGCAAGGTTAAGTATACTTATCTTAGTTTTTTTTTTATTTGTACTGATCATATACATATGAAGTCAATTTGGCTATGAAATGTCTTCCCAGTAAAGCAAATCAACGCATTATCTGTGAGCTAATCATAAACCTAAAGCGATTCATTCCATACACTTTATTTTGATTTATTTCATTCCAAAATAGTGTAAATGTATATTATTTGTAAACTTGCAAGCTCTAATTTCGTGAAAAAAAAACAGATAATAAAAACAATGACAGCAGAGTTTAGTAATAATTAGTGGATAATATAATTATATTAAGCAGTATAATTCCTGTAATAAATACCTAACAAAATATAGACTGCTAATGAATATTAGATATTATATTGCTTTCCGTACCTTGGTGTTATTTATTATATCGGTAATGCTTGGTAATATCTACTTTTCCTGCCGGTGAGCAGTGTCGATAGTTGACTGTCGCTAATTATCAGAGAGAGGCATCGTATATGGCATGGCTCACCTCGCCAATTAGTAAATCGGCTTTTACATATTCTCCATATCTATAAAACCCGACTGACTGAGGTAATAATTTAGGGTATATTTTAGGTTTGAATAATACGAAGTGTCAACGGCGAATGCCAATATGTTTTATTGTAAAAATATGTTAACGTAACGTATACGTACAAGAAATGCTCAACGGAAAAGAACAACAGCAAGAACATAGTAGATATACATACAGTGTACTTCGTACACATTATGACAACTGAATAGTAGGAGTAGCCATCCCTCTCTGCTAATTATGTAAAGTAATTATTTTGTTGTCGAGAGCAGCTACTATTAAAATTACAGACAATGCCCAAATTAATATTTCACATTCCACATAAACTTGTATTAATCTAAATAATACCAATTATACATAAATATGTGGTAAATGTCCATTTTTTTTTGGACTTTTTAACCAGGTCAATACTTCATGGGATAGGAAAATGATTATTAAAGTATGTATAAAGCTCATGTTGTTATGTTTCTAAATCGATAAAACGTCGATTATTAAACCATCTGTAGCAATTATGCAAATAGGGGAGAAACCACTTTAAAATAGTAGATAAAATTCATATTTATGCTTACAAAAAAAAACTACTAATAACTACATACAAAGCACAATACCATCAATTAAATGATTATATTATTAGATATAAAAGAAAAACAAGATATATATGCTCTGCTATCTCCAACAAATAAAGCTTTATCACTTCATCACGTGTAAAGATTAAGACGACTGATGAACGTTTATAAAATTCCTGGTATTTTGTTAAGACTAATAATAAAGGCGTGTATCTAATTTATCACTAATCTATACTTATAGCACAAATTAAGGTATATGTTTTATTATAAACTAATATGGCAATAGGAATTCCATTACACTGTGTATACCTTCAAAATAGGTGGTACTTTGTTAGTGATATGTCACAATTTGATATGATTATACACACATACCTACTACACTGCGTTGGTAGGCAATATGAATGGAAAGTTTCTCATATTTGCTAGAATGAATGTATGAAATTGTATAAGTATCTACAAAAAAATATGTGAGGACCAAGAATTATTGAAACAATGAGACCGCACCAAACAATAATATATATCGTGTGTTCAATTTGTTGTGTCTCGCACTATGTGTATATTCAGCACTACGTACTTTGCAAGTCGTGTTCGACTCTTCGACAAACCTAAATTTAAATTGCTTTCAAAATCGAGTTGAAATCGATAGATTTCGCATAAGATAGATACGCCAATAAGTTTAACTTTGTCTGCTTATGAATGCCTCTTGCAGTCTTATACCTTGTACAGCTTGTACAGCACTTTTTTGGCACAAAATGTAGTACTTAATTGTATCACGCTCTTCTTTATTAAAAAAGTGTGCTAAACATCCAGCCTGGTTCACGATACCTCAATCAATATTAAACAGAAACTAAGGTAATTTTCATCTACCAATATTGTTTACTAACGTTTTTACCAATCAATTGCCGTTGGTAAGCAATTCAACAACTAAAAGGAGAAGATAGGGCTAACATATTATTTGTGAAATAACTATAGCAAATATTATGTTGTCGGAATTGCAAAAAAAGCTTTCTTTGTGAAATCATGGCCATGACTTGCTGGAAGCTATGATTTGCAATGGAATGGAAGTATCCAAGACAAAAAACACATTTTTATATCTCTTCTTTTCTAAAATTAGTACTTACTAACACTGCTACAGGCACCAAATAAAGTAAAAACAAAATAAATAAATAAAAGGCATATTCAATTCATTGCTCGTAAAGCTGTAATTCTTTTCCTCTTAGATTGTCTACCATTTCCTTTAGTTTTACAGATCCTCAGTATTGTATGCGTGGATAGAGAGTATACATATATCTACCTAACTAGGTTAAATCCCTGGGTCACTCTTAAAGCAAATTGCCTTTAATTAATTAAGATATAATTAAGAATTTTATCATGAGAAATATTAGAGTAAATAATAATAATAGATTACAAGGTGTTATATCCATCATTCTGTGGTTGGCATTGGTTATTTATTGATTATAATAGATATGTTTAGCTACATTGTGGTCCACAGGTGCTCGTGAAACTGCAAAAACACTACTATCGTAATTTTTGGTAGTATTGCAAGGTGCTAGTTTGATATGTTAGCAATAAGAAAATAATTGACAAAATAAACAAAATATACATACAGTCAAACCTCTCTAATTCGAACGTTAAGAGAAAAGTCAATTGGTTTGAATTATAGAGGCTTTGATTTAAGAGGTTTCAAATAGCAGCGGCTAGAAAAAAATATTCGAATTACAGAGGTGAAATATTTATTTAGCCTAAATTAATCAAAACGTAAACACATTTTATCTACCTTCATGTATATACATATTATGTAATATGTACATACAAGAAAACACCCACTAAATTGTTAAGCAGAAAATATTATTTTAGATTGTTTCAAAGAATTGGATATTTAATAGTCAATCGCATTGTCAATCGTCACGACAGCAGAGAACACTTCATCTTCAATATTGCTTGATCTCTCGAGAAAGATTTGCAGTAAGTGTAAAGCGTGCTTTGCTGTAACTGAAGGTTCTTCATCTTTCTCCTCCTCCTCTGCCTTACTTTCGTCTTCCGCTTGCGAAACTGATGCCACTATCTTTTCTTTCGTCAAAGTACTGGTAACCGAGTCATCTGTATCGACATTAACAAACTCCTCAAACGTTATTTGTTTATCATGGATTGAGTCAAAACTTTATTCCACTCTGCTTCCACGTTCAGTTCAGAAATTAGTTCTCGTTCTTCTTTTTCCGGTTGTGTAATCTTAGCAAAATCACAAAATTCTTGATAATCCCTTGCTCAATGGGTTGCAGCTTAGATGCAGTGCTGGCAGGTAAAAACTTTACCGTAACAGCTTTCATTTGTGGAATGTTGTTAAGGGCTGTACAGTTATCCATAAATAAAATTATTTTACATTGGGAAAACAATTCATCAGTAATCCATGTCTTCTTATTTGCTTTGTATTCTAGGGAGGAAACAACGAGACTTCTGGTATTTTCCTATCATTAAGGGTTTAACTTTTTTTATTCCTGATATGTTAGCTGCCAATAAGAGGGTTATACGTTCTTTGCTATGTTTTCCTCCGTGGCATTTTTCATTTTTACATGTCAATGTTTTGTCTAGCATTACATTTAAAATATAACGGCGTTTCATCGACATTTAATGGAGTTCATAGTCTGATATGAGTCTTTCTAACTCATTCTTCCACTCCTCGCACAATTCATTATTCACACTAGCACTCTCTCCACATAATTTACGAAATCCTATATTGTTCCTCTTTTTAAACTTTTCAAGTCATCCGTTACTTGTTTTAAAATCCTTATGCCTTAATGATTTAGCAGGAGTCTCAGCTTCTTGCTTTAAAAGTGGCTCCCCTAAACTTATGTTTTTTTCTTTTTTCCGGACACTGCATAAACCATTTTAACAGACATTCTTCTACATCAGGCAATTCAGCTTTTCGTGTTCCCATAGGATTTAATTTACCTTCACTCAGTTCCTTCTTTAGCGCTTGGTCCTGTTTCAAAATGGTGGAAAGAGTGCTTATGGGAATTCCATATTCGTCATTTTTTTTATTGCCACTTTTTACTGCATCTATCACCTTAACATTAATTTTCGAATTAAAGAGGTTCGAATTAACGAGGTTCGACTGTATATAAAAGTGGCAGGATTCCTCATTAATATAGTTTACTTAAAAATGACCACGTCTAATTATAAATAGATTAACGTGGAAATAAGATATGTTCAAGGTCATCTATATATCCTGGCAACTGATTTCCTCATTAATTAACGACAATACCACTTCCCTTGCTAAATTATGAATAAAAAACATTATCAAAATGTCAAAGAGATATTTTGACCAATTATATTACCGAAATAACTCCCTGGTAGTAATGTGAAATCACTAGTCAATAAACATAGTTGCTTCCGCTTTTATTTTTATGTTGCGGTACTGTCGGAATCTTGGCTGTTTGTACTTACATTAACCTTGTCTTTTTTTTAAACGGGAAGAATGTATTTAATATCGTTCCCGCGCAAAATATTGTAAATCCGTGGGCCAGATTAAACACACAAACAACACATTATTTTTACAAACTGCAGTGCTAAAGTTAGTTTTTTTTTTTTTAATTACAGTAAAGTTGAATACGTTATCTCTAAAAATATGAATGGTGAATTTTGCTATTGCGTACATGATGCCATTGAAATCACTTTTTTTTTTGGTTGAAAACAAAATAATTTCAAAATTGAAATTTTTATTAAAATTGCATTCAATATCCAGCCAAAAGCACTTTATAGAAGCTGTTGCAAACTGAACCTAAAAACATTTTTTTTATTTAGTTACGCAATTTTATACATACGCATGGATACACAATCGAACTTTTCCAGTTATAATTTAATAGTTTAGGGGTTTGTGGGAGCACACTAAATCCCTGATAATACAGGAAATATATATTTTTCAATTGTAGTATACTAATAAAAATATTTCAAACGACTTCCACTTTTTTGTGTGCATAGCTACAGTCTGTGTATATACAGTTATTACTTTCCACAGTTATGTTGTTCATTTACATAAATACATTTATGTATGTAGAACACACACACATACACTTACCATTCGCCATTTACGTATATACGTTCGTAAGTCAATGTACATTTTATGTACTGACATAATAAGCCTGTAAAATACATCATGGAAAATAATTAGCGCTCGCATGCTATTCTAATTCTTGGGAATTAAGTCGCTAATAATTCAGTACGTTAGAATCCGTATATATTTTTAAGCGCCTTTTATTAACTTTGATTACTAAGCGTTTTTGTTGGAGTAAACATTTACTACATAAACAAGAAATTATTAATTAGGAAACGTTGTATAATGTAATACGTCAATTCTTAGCACGAGTAATTCAGAAAATTAATATATTTACAACTATTGGACACAACGGTAATAATCTATAAAAAATTATCAAAGCTGTTGTAAAAGTTCAGGAGACAAAACAAATATTGTGACTGGAATGGACTATCCAGAGTGAAATAGAACTGCTTGATTTTTGCACTATTACCTTGAAATGCTTGTAGTTAAGTTATATAGTGGTGCTATAATGTTGTTGAACGGATTATAATGATAATGAACATTCAATCTTCATCACATTGTTTGATATGGACAACTTCCCTTTCTAGATAGTGTAGTGGTAAGAATCAAAAAATAAATTAAGAAATAAACATCTATAGAAAGGAAACCAATACAAATGGATTGATAATGGCCGATTCAAATCACTGTGTGCAATATAAAATGTCCGACATTAATTTTCTAATCAAGAGACTTGCGACCTATACTAGTTCTATAGATGCAGTCTGGAGTTTAAAGAGAGTCCAATGTAAACATTATGTAAGTGCCACGAACTTCAGAATAAAATTCCGTCAAAAAGTTTGTCAAATTACCTTTTCATCGTATTTCAAAAGGTTTAGGCGACATTTCTAAAAGACAAAATTTGAACATTTGCTTCACACCGCGTAACACACAAAGAAATATGTTAGGCAACGCAAAAGATAAACTTCATCGAATGAAAGACCGGGCATTTACAAAATTGGCTGTAGTGGATGTGATGAAGTCTACATTGGATAAACAAAGCGTGAGATCGGAACTAGGTTTAAGGAACCCATAGCCAGTTATCGCTACGGTAAGTTGTTCATCTCTTCTTCTACAATAAATTTCGCTATGGGAGGCAAGAATCATCCAGCGTTGCGCATCATATAAACAATGCCGGACATAAAATCGATATAAAAAACTTGAATTAATGAAAAATGTAGAATCACTGAAAGAGGTAGACGCTTAGGAAACCGTATATATGAAAAAAAATATTCAAGTAACTTATTGAATCGGAAACACATCACACAACTCAATTTCGATGGATTTATTGAGGTAGAATGGTTCACATTTGTCGCTTATTCTTGGTATTTTTAAGGGTCAAGTAGGCACAGAAAAAGCACTTGTAAAAATATTTCCTTTTTAAGGGGAGATAGCAGCGCATGTGTAGGTAACAGGTTTTTTCTTACTTTTACTTAATTCATTCAGTCTTCCGTTGATAATGGGAACCCACGTGTTCCCGAAACAATTGTCCCGAATTAATAAAATCTCATGTAGCGTGGAGTGATGGATATTCATGTGTCTATTACTAAGCTACAGTCCTTGTGCTATCTTTGTATTTAAACAGGTTGTTTTCAAGTAACGCACACTGTTCATAACTCGATCATTAAGTAATTTTTTGAAAAATTCTGAAACTTGTAATTTACATTTTTTTTCAAATTTCTGATTTCCTATTTTCTGTTTATGTCACCGCTTGCTTTTTCAATTACAATGTTTTTTTTTCAACAATACTGAATTCTCTACTCCTTTTCTAATATATTGACATCCCACACACAAAATACAGGCGGAAAATAATAACAGCAGTCGTTTAAAATGTCCTACGCGTTTTGAACTTGATTTTTAGATTATTTTGTATTTGGTCTATTCCAATAGAGCCTAATGATCAATAGAAACGATCCAGTAGATTTAGATCAGCTGTACGAAATGAATTGAATTGCCGGGAACTAAAGTCTATTAGATTTCTTTATGAGGGGTTATTTGACAATGATGTTCCATTCTTACAGATCTAATAGCTAAATTATCTTTTAGCATTTCAAAACATAATGCAAAAAGAAAAAAAATTGTCAAAAACGTTTACGCCCGTACGGACGGTTATAATTTTTTTAACGGGAAAATTGCAAGAAAAGGATTTATAGCGTTTTTGAAAACATCAAATTAGTTTAGTTTTTTAGGTTATGAGAAAATAATGCAATTGGTTTAAAATATATTTTTAAAGTGCAATGGATGGACGTATATTAGAAAAACTTTGATTGAGATTTGTCAACAGTTATACAGTAAAATCTCTTTCCAACGGACAGTTGCAAGTTCCCCGAATTTGTCTGTTGGAAAAGAGTGTTCAAAAGTTAATATGTAGATGTTTATTAAGCTGCAATAATAAAAATATCTCAAACAGAATGAAGAGCCATTCAAAAAATTCCAAAAGTTAGCTAGGTGAAACAAAAATAAAATAATGAAAATGTAAGAACCGTTTTTCTGCTAGAGTGAGGAAAAGTTCACGGTTACAAAGAAAAAATACATTTTACTATGTACGTAGGTACTAGGTAGGTACAAGTTGTCCGTAAAGAGCCGATGTACTTTGGAAGGAGGACATTAGGGGAGGTCTCACTATACCTAAGTTATTTTTTTAATTCATATTCGGTTGCAGTGCTGTGTATCAAAGTTTTCAAGTTAGTTCAGAGGTATACAAGATTAACGAGTGATAATCGGCATCTTTATATATTGCAAAAGCCGTATAAAGCTAACTTTCAGTTACAGATATACATAAGGCTGTAAAATGGGTCCACTATTTTATGATTTCATCATATAATTTCAATACCTAAATAATTAATTGCTTTAATGGACTGAATCCATTCATTCTATCGATTCTTATACATATTTAGATAGGCACTAGCACTACGTAACTATTCTAGTGAGAACATATGGATATCGTGTTAACTAACGGAAATATTTCACTATAATAATTAGAAATTTATACACTACATTAAACTCTCTTATTGGTAAATCATTTGATTATACAACACCTAATTTAATAAGTCTCACAGCGCCCACTGCTACATAAATGCAAATTAATTTAGTTTCCGAAGGCAACGTTAAAATAAAATAGCAACAGTAATTTCCACACAGCCTTTCCGTTATCCACTTTCTACGGTCAAATTAACATAACTTCAGTTACATCATCACACGTGCATGCATGTAAATTGGAAAAACACCCACTTCCTCCTTTGATAGTCAAAACGTTAAAAGACAGGCTCTGCATAGATACGTACCCTAGTAGCTTCATTGTAACCAACTATAACAGCGGTGTACCATTGTGTGGTACCCTCGGCTCGGTACACCTCCACTCGGTATCCCACAAGGACACTCGGAGTGGCCAACAATATCCTCTGGCCGTCCTGCTGTTCGGCCCATCTGCGTACGGCCGCTTTCAACTCTGGATATTCTCTAACACCGTGCATAGCGGAATCCCATTCCTGTAACAAAAGTTCCAGAATTAATTAGGAATGAATGTTAGTCACTAAAATTCTCTGGCAAAAGAGTAAAAGATTACTCGAATGCAGCCGTTTTGGTGCACAACAGGTTTAACCAGATCTTTGCAACAAATCAGAAACCGTTTCAAATGTAGAAACTAGATTTATTCAAAGAAAACGGTGATGTGGATAGAAATTTTAATCTGTAACGAATGCATTACCTATTTTTGTCAGTATACAGTGTGTACGTGATCGACCTGTGGAATAGTAATGGCTAGTCTAGTGTAAGTAGGAGGGGCTATATAAACTCCTAACGCGTCTAGTTAACGATGGTCCTCTGAAATATATTTAAAATTGTGTGTAATAAATATTTATTGGGCTGTAAGAGTCAACTTGGTACTGTAATATAACTTAACTTTTTCTGCAGCAGTGGGGTAGTTAACATTTTAAGGCTTTTATTTTACTTTATTGTATCTTATAGGTAAATTAATTGATGTCGATACAGAATAAATATTATTTTTAAAAAAGAAGTTTGAAAGTGTTTTGAGCTAATCTTCCTTTTGCATTTCACTTTATTCATTCATTTCATTCATTCATTAAGTTAGGGTGGGCACCTAAAGTCCGGTCACTTGAGCTAGGTGCTCATTGTACCTTCCCTATTAAGTCTCTTATTTCCACTCGAGCAGCTTGGTGTTCTCTACAAATCCCAGTATCTTGCCCAGTGGGAACTTGAGAACCTTCGAGGGCACCAATAGATCTCTCCCGAAATATTTCTGCCTGAGTACCTTCAATTCCACAAATGTGCAGATTATATGTAAACTCGTTTCCTCCTGTAGTTCGCATCTTCTGCACCACGGTTCGCTTACTCGGTCTGTGTTGTATAGATGCTTTTTTAGGGGACAGTGTCTAGTTACAAGCCTACCAGCTTCTTTATTGTTGGGCCTGAGTAGGTTATCAGAGAATCTAGCACCCCCATCCTCTATTGGCGCTTTGGTATGGAGTTGACCTTCAGTCGACCTCCATTTCTTTGTACTTTTGCTTTTTACATTATTCATTGCCAGCTGGTGTGGGTTCACATGGTATACATAGGTATTTACAATGTAATTTGCAGCATTCTCATCTGATAGATTTTATGACCAATCCCTTTTTTTTCAAACTGTAGTTTGGACTACCTTGAATCATGTTGGACTTTCAAAATGATTTGAAAATATTTTTACTAAATATAAAAGCTACATAACAACGTAATCAAAATTATTTTGGGTAGGGAGTGGCATTGGTCCCGAGATTTTAAAAAGAAAAAGTAGTACGTGTTTCTAAAAATAAAAAAAAAAAAAACAAATTACCAGAAATATGCAAAAGAATCGAAAGAATTCTCTAACAACATCTTCTGAGAAATCACTTATTGTGTGTCCAGATCTTTCGCTATGATTAATTTCTGCTTTCGCGTGATTCATTCTCACTTTAATTGCATAATTATTGACTTACAAAATTCATACCTACTCTCCCATTGTATCTATGCTATGCGAAAGTTATTTTCCTGTTTACATAAGCAAGAATGAAACGTGCTATTTAATCGGCATGAAAGGCAAAAACAATTATCTTGCATTGTCGATGGCAATAGTGCAACAATTTCCTGCAATTCTCGAAGGTCAATAACGGCTGAATGCGATGTAATGTTAGTTCCGTGTTAAGGAATCGTTGAGTACTGATAGGATTGTGATGAAAGCCACGTAAGCGTGAGTAGATCATAATCACGATCTACTATAAAACTTTGGGTTTCAATGTTGATCGTAGGTTTCGGATAGCGTTTAATGTAATTTCCTGGTGGTTAGTCATAATTTGCCATTAAAACTCTGTCACAACTATTTATTATAGAATAACATACATAAGCATTACTTTTTAGAATACAGATTACAAAGAAGGATTTAAGGTACGAATATAAAAGAAAGCTGTCACGTGTTAGTAAAATATTATGCAATGAATCGAATTAAGAACAATATCCGCTGATAAATGAATGTCCGTGATTTCTTTTACGAGACTATAGATGAAACGATGACTCAGCTGGTGTCCTCCATATCTATATTTGTGTCGTAACTTAATCTACACGAACAAGGCGCTCACGCACACACTATCGCGCTCAGACACGCATATCCTCTCACACCCCGGCCATTCGTTCGGCCGAGCAAGCAGAACAAGAAACCAGTTTTTGCCAATAATGGTGTTTTAAATCCAGATACGGTCGTGTCATGGTTACGGACTACGGTTTCTTGCTGAATCTGAACTTTCTTAGAAACCCGTCTCACCAGTTTGCGCCTCCCGTCTTGGCCGACGGCCTTTCTTCATGTTGTTATTGTAATTATTCTTCTTTATATTTCCATCCACGACCGACCTGAATCGACTCACGCGATCGTCAACAGAATTCTGTTCCCCACTTTTTTTTACTTCTTTTATGACGAAAGGTAATTACCAACGTTCCAATAACTGGTTTTGTTGCGTATCGATGGAGAAAAATTGACTTAATAATTGTTTCTGTAGTGTAGGTTTAGTTTATAATTAACCGCAGTTGCAAAGCCATTACTGTGTACCACATTTATTTTTTTTAATTTCTGCATTAGTAAGAGCAAATATTCGAGTTGTATCATTTGAAAAATTGATTAGAAATAATCGTTTAAGTATTAAAAAACAAAGTTATGAATAATCCGGGATCAGAAATATTTTTGAAGAAAGTAGCATAAAGCAAAAAAGAAGAATATCTATTTCATTTGTAACATTACATACTTAGAAATATATAGTCATTAGCACCAAACAGTTTTTTGAACAGTATATATTTTTTGATAATTTCCCAAATCCACCTTTTTTTAATTTTGAAACTAAAATATTCTTCTTAAATTATCGCTCTTATTGTTTTAATTTTGTCTTGAGATCAGCAATAAATAATAGGAAGATCATTCATTTCCTTTCGAAAAGACCGCTTTACACCTAAAGTAATTTATTGGGTAATTAAGTGGCTAGACCTTTTCTTCATGAAAGTACAATATAACATAACCAAAAAAGATTGGCCTAAACTGCGTAATAAATTGCTAGATGTAAAAGAAACCAATACATCTCTCCACTATCCAGTTGCGAGTTAATAGTAATTACAGAACTTAATTAAACGTATGATTAATCACTTGAAAGATAAAATTTAGGTACTATTAGGTATAAGTTTCCACATACTGAAAGTACTGAAAGAAAATACTCCAGAATGATATGCCAAAAAAAATCAGCTTTGTGAAAAAATTTATCATAAACTATCTTTTAACTAAATAAAAATATCTGCATGGCTCCAAAACGACAGAGGGAAATGGAATAAGAATGTTTGAGCCCAAAACCAAATATTTCAGAAGCTTGGTGTGTATACTTCATAATCACACGTTATATATACTTACAGCTCAATACCACCAGAATTTAAATAAATCAAGAGATTATCATAAGATCTGAAAATCAAGCAGCTATCAAAGCCCTGAGCTTACACGTAATTAATTTGCATGAATTCCTGGGCAGGAGTGAACGGAAACGAAATAACAGATAATATCAATACAAAAATGGAATACGGCAATGTTCTTAGAGGGTCAATCCTTTTGCAGGATAAATGCAATACCGGAGGAATTACAAAGTAAAGTAGGACAGATATTCTCCAAAAAGAATATTCGCACAACATAATTTTTTTATATAGAAAAATAATTTGCAGTGTATAAAGGAGTCGTAATTCCAGTACACATCTTTCAAAAGATGATGGAAAAGGTTTGTGAATTTAAAATGGTGTGAGAGATATAAACAAATTTTAAAAAGAAAGCGTTTGATTCAATTAATAAAAAAAAATCAGATTAAAACATTTCCTATTATCGATGTTTTTTTTTTTTAAATATATTTATGCTCAGTAGGTGACAAAAAAGCATAGGCGTCAAAGCCAAGGGCGCTTACAACAATTTTAAAAAATAGCGCCGTTGGAAATTCCTGCTAGCTTACCGCCGTTGGCGCCGGGCGCCGCTTTGTCTAGACCTTATGAGCGCCGCTATATTTGTATAGAAATGATATCGTTATAGCGACGAAATTTTTTATTATATATTTCTGTTCTAAAACTCATACTTTTTGGGCAGGTAGTTAGGTTATTGTTTACGTCTTTTTCTCTGGTAATAATGATTTTCTATCGGAACATCCGCATCTTTTTACATATAAAACGCTTGAAGAAAAAAATATCTAGTCAACCCAGGCCTAACAAAACGAGAGAGAAGACATCGGGTCCCTTCCATTACTAGGAACAGCTTTTTTCTTTCTTGCTCGCTCAGGCTTGAATGATTTTTTTTTTGATATTTTGTTTAGTACATATATATGTTTCAATTTTTGAAAATTGACTGTACATATGTACACTCGTATCCTTATGGAAGTTTCTATGTAACCTTTAAAAAGTTTATTTCCTATTGGTCTAATAGTAGTAGTAGTAGTGCTCCCCCTCCCCCCCCCCCCTCTTCCTCAAAGACTAGTAAGACAAGAAAGGTTCTGGTCTGATAAGCCATTGCCCCTAAAGCTATTGGGCTGAAATTAAAGCAAATGAGTAGTACTGTCACACAAGGTGTAAGTACCAAAAATTAGCTCAATCGATGCCACCCCATTCGAGGTATTAGCATAAGGGTGGAAAAAATCAATATTTTTTTTTTCTCAAGAATTACTTAAGCTATCACGTTAAAAAAAATACGTAAGTGAACACTGATTATAGGCATTCTATAAAAAATCGAGGACTTAGATTAGATTTCGCAAGAAATAGGGACGCGATGAGCAAGGCCGTCGTTAAGGAAGTAAGATGATAAAATTGTATATTTAAAAAATTAAAAAGTATGAACTTTTACAGATTTAGAACTAATTTATGATACAGTTACTTTTTTTTTCATAAAGGAAATAACAATGGAAATCTCAGCTGGGTGATTTATTAGCGCTTAATTACGTTAGTATTTATATTCGTACTATTATTAAGTTTAAAATAGTATCTCAATAAATTGTCGGACAGTAAGGTTACACATATAAATATATAAACATCGTCGTGGTAAAAGCCTGGTATTCCCTAAAAATATTTTTCACCGAAACGGGTGGCCTCAGAGAAAGAAATAAAGCAAAAGTTTATTTTGATGCGTTACGATTAAACATCCTGAAGTTTCGCGTAAATATTTAAAGTTATATTTATACTTTCGAGTAAATATTTTACCATAGCACTTTTTCAACGCTCATAACGTACCGGAAAATTTTACAGTGTGCTTGTTCTATGTAGACACGAGAGTTCACCAGTTATTTATTACTGTGGGATATAGGAATTTAGTGTTGTCGGAGATGCGTAAATAAATTATCGGAGTACGACCTTGTGGTTAAAAATACTTTTTCGGACGCACAACATACCCGTATTGTTATCCGTAAAAAACATAATATAAAATGTAAAAAAAAACAAATTGTACAATAATTAAAACAAAATGTTTACGCATTTAACAACCTACATATGTATGTGTTAATATCGATGTGTAAAAGTTGATGAATATCTTTTGTTTTCCCTATGAAAAAAGTTTTTAAAATTTCTTTTAATAATTGTAAATCTGTGTTTAGGAAATCTTTATGTGAAATTTTGCAAATTCTGTTTTTCATTGTTTTAAGTTAAATTTATTTATTATTTTTAGTGCAATTTGAAAAATAATTAAGGAATCTATTAGAATTAGAAGGTTTTCTGTAACATCTGAGTTTAAGTGTGTTATTATCTCGTGTTATCAACGCTGTCTAAAAACGTATGCAAAGATTTATGCAAAAAGATTTTTGCATAACCGTTTTTAGACACGTTGATAACACGAGATGATAACACAACTTATAAACTCAGATGTGTACATGAAAACCTTCTAATTCGTAATAGATTCCTTAATTATTTTTCAAATTGCCCTAAAAAATATAATGATAAATTTAATTAAAACAATGAAAAACAGAATTTGCAAAATTTCACATAAAGATTTCCTAAACACAGATTTACAATTATTAAAAGAAATTTAAAGACAAAAACAGCTACCCCAACAACTTTACTTAATATAAATACTATTCTCTAGCAACCACACAACAACTTAAATACAATAGAGACGATCAACTGCAATTCCGATGAATAGTTACAAACCGAATTAAAACACCAATTACAAAATACAAAAAACTATCCTTACATACCCAATCTCAACAAACAAAATTAAGATGCTTTTGTCGTAATACCATTATCCATAGCCTAGCACTAGCGCAGTTTCTCAAATTCAGTCATTTACACCAGACTGAAAGACAAGACACCCACATTTTAATGAGTTAGCACATGTGGTATATGCGCTCTACCTATGTAGTTGTGACACCTTGTATAGTCAGCCAGGGACGAACAAAGACTCAAAGACAGGATCACACAATCATAGACGACGTAAGAATTAAACCACATGCATGTGCCCTAGCGAGCCATCTACCAGCAATAGCCATAACGTAGGATTTTAATGCCGCAAAAAAATATATACAAGGAATCTAATTATATAAATCGTATTTTCTATGAAGCTCTAGCATCAATAGCACACTTCCAAATTTAAATGCAAAAAAAGATAAACCCATTATTCAGCAACATATATTCAGTGACTTTTAGCCAAAACTTTATCCCATAAAATAAAACAAAAACTAGGTTTCTAATATAAAATTTAATAAATTATTTTAATAATAATATTAAGTAGTTCAATTTAAACCATTTTTCATCATAATATTAATCCCTTTTAAATATTATAATTTTCACACACATGCATGGTTCGCACATCCATACACATACACACATGTACATACAAATATTATTAATAAAAATCTTCATCCTAACATCTACGCTACCACCACACATGACCACACAAACAGAAGAACTTGTACACACATTACTTTACATCGTTTACATATTACAGTACTTTTGAGACCTCTAATATAAATGATATACATTCTTTTGAACTATGTTATACTATTTTAATTGTGCTTGTCCATTTTTAAATAATTTTAAAAATGTGTTTTATACTTAGTCGAGTTATACAGTAATGCAGATAGTAAGAGTGTCACACATTGTTTTAACAGCTACGTTAGTAAGTTAGTATATTCCATTTGTAATTGATAGTAAATAGTAGGTGCCATGATTAATGTGATATCTCTTAATGACTAATATTATCATTAAATTGCAGATAACGTCTGAAGAAGGCTAAAACCACATTAGCCGAAACGTTACGTTACCAAAATACGAGTTTTACTTGCATTTTATCCCAAAATTCTGCCTTAAAGCAGTAATTAATCTATATATATATATATATATTATATAGTAAAGATAAACGCACATGTTATTAAAGAAATATGTGTTTAATCCAAGGTTTTATGTCGTTGACTTCTACATTAGCAAACTAGGAAGGCAATAATTCTAAAATTTAACATTGTCTTCTTTTTTTTACGGTTTGGCGTGACTGGGAGGAGCTCACGTTTATTTGTCGTTACCGCAGTGCTGAATCGACGAGCAGGAAAATAATACTTAGTCATGTGTACATAATGGTACGTTATCGATTATATACGTTATGCAAAGTAAACAACATTGTCTGCTGACTCTTTTCATTACTTCCAGCGAATGTCCAGATAAGTCGAACGTTCCTTCGAGTGACGCAACCGAGCTAGAGGAATATTAATTTATTCGTAAATAGCTGTCAGGATTTACTTATTCATGACATACATACATAAATATTAAATTTCAAACTCATTAATTTTTTTTTTATTTTATCGCTGGTAGGCTAATTAATAATTCATGACGTTGTATTATATAGCCTGTTGGCGCTAGAGAACGGAAAAATCGCGCATTACTAACGAGATCCACATTCATTTTGTATGGAGTGCGGTATAATGTTGACGGAACTTTTTTCACTTTCTTATTACCTTAATTACGTACACGCCATCGTCATCATGCTCCTTTTCAATTACACTTACGTATTAGTTTAAACTGTTACATTGAAGCTATTCCATATTTGTTGACAATAAACATAGCTTAGCGTATTACTATTATTTCTTATTCAGTTCGCCTATCAATATACATACAAAAACAGAGACGTTAATGTATTAGTATTTAAAACATTTAGATTGTGTTATGTGCTAAAAAGCACAAGCACAAACAAGCAATAGGTACAGATACATAAAAAAGCAATACAGTAGAATTTCTCTTAACCAGCTTGCTTACATTTAAAGACAAATAGAATTTAATGTTTCAATTTTTATGAATTGATTAGCAAACTTCTCGTAAGTGAACCAAAGGGCAGTGGCGGCTCGTCAGGGGAGGCTACGGAGGCTAAGCCTCCATATTATTTTTAACAAAATAAGTAGCGTTCATTATGTATTAAAATGATATTTAAGCATTGGCTATATACCAAAAATTAAGCAATTTTGCAAAAAAATACAATAAACAGTATATTTATTCATTACTTAATTTAAAAATGCAAACAAATTTATAACTAATGAGATTGCAGTTTTAACAACAATTCTAACGTTGTTTGGTTAACTTAATATTACATATAATTTCATTTCTACGCTTGAAAGTTATTCTGTGTATGCATAGTGTATCCTGGCGTGATTTATAATTTAAAAAGACATTGGTTTCATTATTTATTTATTTATTATTAAACAAGATGGGGGAAAACACATTCATTACAACTAAAAGTATAGTTATCTATTTATCGACAAGAATTATGTAACTACTTTATTGAAGTAGTTACATAATTCTAATATACATTTGGTTATTGACAACCTCGTGATAAACGAGATATCACGTTTGGAAACAACGTTTTACAACGTATTGCTGTGGTTTGGCACCCCGGGGTTTGTAAATTCGGTGTTATTTCATTTTTAGAGATCAATCTTTATCGATGCGTCGGGCAAATTCTCTCAGAAATTAATGTTTTATTTTTGGATAAGATTTTTGTTTAATTGATTTGATTGTTGGAATATTTTAATTTTTTGTTTAAATTTAAATTCATTCAGTTGTACATTTTTGCGTGTACCAGTATTGTATTGAGTTCATTGTAATATTCTAGTTTTTATTTTCTTTGCGATTCATGCGCTGCTTTGGCACGCAATTGTAAATTGTTATATGTATGCGATGTTTGGGCCCCTAAACGGTAGTTTCTTGAAAGATTGCGGAGTAAGTACATGTTAGTTATTTTCTTTGCTGCCATTTTTGGTAAATTCATTTTTATTTTAAAATGTTGTTCGTTTAATTTGAAATTTTATCATCCTTCAAGGAACTCTTTAATTAATAATTGCTGTTGTATTTTATTGTGTACACAAGTCGGATGTAAGATCAGTTATTATATTTGCTCTAGAAGGAATTTTAAGTTTTTTCTTATATTTTGCTGTTTTGTAATTTATTAATCACCTCGGATTAGGTGAAAAGAAGCTTTGTGCTTGTTTTTAAATTTCAATTTTAATACACTTGTTTTGTCCACGTTTAAATTTAATTTTGTTTGGTTTAAGTTTTGAGACAACGTGGATTTTTTGTGAAATAGGTTTTTCTTCTAGAACAAATTTGTCTTTTGCTTTGTTTAGAGGATTTTGAATTGTCCTCTAGTAATTGTAGAGTCTAATGCAGTTTTTGTTTTTGGCCAGAATCTTAAATTCATGGTTTTATTTCTGCATAATTGTATTTAAATGTTTTTTTCTTTTTTTTTTATAAAAATAAATAAAATGATTATTAACGTCATTCAAAGTTTCTATTCTTTTATTTTTGAATCAACCATTTAAATCTTTGGGGATTTTAAAGAAAGTCAATTTTTCAAACGCCCACATTTTATTTTTCATGATTAGTTCAATTGTGAAAATAACCCTGAGTTTGAGAACTCTTTTGCGCCCTTTAAAATTTTTATGCGCTGAGCTAGTAAATTTAATTTTTCATTTTTTTTACATTTCATTTTGCATTTATGCTGGTACCATCAGTACACAGCAGTATCAAAAGTGGGAAGTAAACCTCCAAGTTAAAGTATTACTTATTATATTCAGTATTGCCCAGTGTAGCGCAGTTGTATTTTAATAGATGGCCAAATGTGACTTCATTACTCCCCAGTGGAGATTACCCATATGAAAACTCCTGGTACTACGGCAATGGCACTTAACATTTAGATTTAACTAAGCAACAGTCACACAATCATTCACGATAAAGGAAACATTTAAATAATGTAACTTGATTGAAATAAATATACCCAATTGTTAAGATGATATCAAGAAATTGTTAAATTAACGAAACTATTTTTTATTATCATTATTGGAGAACACCTTTTTTTTTTTTTGGACAAATAAACAATTTTTCTCTTGAGTATACCATTCGAACACATTTAATTACTACCTTGTGATTAAAACGTTTGTGATTCATGTATGTATATCGACTTCAAAATTGTAATACATAACTCTTTACCTTCCTGTAACAGTTTCTATCCAAGAGTGTCGCATTTCCAGGAGACACGACAGCTAAATTTATGCTTCGTAATGCTTTATAATCCAGTTTGTGATATGCTGGTCGGTCACCGACCCGTAACACTATTTCGCAGTGACAACAGACGATATGCACGGTTTAATCTCCACAACAATGCACAGTTTACTCATCACTTGATGAATTTCTAAACAACCGCAGGGTAATTTACATAATAGCTTGCGTCTATCGCTAAATCCTTTTCATGAGCAATATACATGTAGAATACCTATTCTGAGAATAAGTAATCGCCTGATTACTAAATTGCTGCTGCTGTTAATAGGTGACCTCGAGCGCGATGAGCAACAAAAAAAAAAGAATGAAAGTAGCGTTATTCATGCAACACGAATCTGTAATAATTAAAATGATATGCGTACCGGAATCGCGATCTTTACAGCATAACTTCCCAAGGTTATTCGTAGCAAAATAATTATTTAATTGTTTTGTATGTAATTTTAATACCTATTATTTATTAGTAGTCAGGCCAAACACAAATTAAAGGGCGTTGGCTACGAATTGAATTTTTGGCTTAAATATTTAATTTAGAGCAAAGATTTTAAAAAGGAAAATAAACATATATACTATTTAAATTATAATATCCAATTTATTTATGCTATACAAGTAAACATTCTGCCCGCCTACTTCAACTTAATAAGCACTTTGGTTATTTAGATTCACACATTTATTGTTGTATACACACATTGTTATTACTTGTGAGAGAATACAATACGTAGCACATAATCAATTATTCTTAATTTACTCCACACTCTTAAATAATAAATTATTTCAATTCAACTTTTTTCAGAAATTTCAGGGTGGAAATCACGGGTGGGATAAGCTGCACGGTAAAAAAATATTGTAATATTACAACAAAAATGTATTATTTTACAGTGTTTTTGCGGTAATATCGTTTTTAAAGTAGGCTTGCTGTATTTGTCTGATATGAGCTGCTAATTTACAAACATCAATGCAATCGGAAAAGTTTATTCTGTAAATTTTCTTTTATTTTTCTTTCTTTACGTTCAGTATAATATAATATAATTGTCAATCAATTATTTTCAATCATTCATCTCATATTTTTTTCTCTGAAGATTTTGGCAATATTTTTGCAGAAATATCCTCTGAAAAGCAGGTTGCTTTCGGAAACGACGTTTCTTATAGGTTTAACGTTCCTGGACAAGATCGCAGTTATGAATAGCATTGTACTACTTTGATGCAACAAGATCTTTCCGCAACTATTTTTCTCTGTTGTTAAACAGATTACATGCAACATTGAAACCTTATGTTTTATTGAAAGGACAGAATGTAAAGATGTACGTAACTATATAGCAGTTAGTTGTACAGAACGAATACTGGAATTTTAACAAAAAACATTAGTAATGTTAGGGTAGTTTTACATTCAATTACTGTAATTATAAAAACATAAATTTACAGCTTTATGTAAATTTCCTTAGTGGCTTGCAAAATTACTGTAATATTCCAGGCCTACAATTGCCAGGAATAATATTGTAATTCTTTTTTTACTGTGTGAAATCAATCTAAATATAGTGACAGGTTCGGTAAATTGATAATAGTTTACAGCACTAGTGAACCCCGAGATACAATCAAGACCAATTTGGATATCACCCTGCTGTAAAGTCACTCTAGTTTGGGTGCTTGGACACTCAGAGATCAAAGGAAATTAAAAAGCCAAATGAGCTAGCAAGAAAGGGATCATCCCTATATAGGGTCTATTCTAGGAGAGTGTAAAAATGCAGGAGAGCAGGTAAGGGGTTAAGTCAAAGAAAGACATGAAGTACTGGAACAATACAACCAGCCAAATTCATGGAAAGTCCTTTATTAAGGGACCATCAAAGAAGAGGATTGAAGAACTACGGCAGCTCAGTAGATATCATCAGAAGGTATGTTAAATTAACAGAAAAAAGTAGAGATCCAATAAAAAATGGTTAAATACAGTCAAATAAAAATGTTTGTTAAAGTAACAAAATGTGAAGGTTAAAATAATTATGTAGACAATATTTCTTGCATTGTTTTAACAATCAAAGTAATTTTATTTTAAACCTTCAATATTGTTAGGGCGATAAGTGTTCTGGTCAAATAAAACAACTATTTCATGTTAAATTACCAAAGAATTCATTAAAAATAAAAGCAGAAGTTGCTAGGTTAAATACACATTTTAAGTTAAATGTGAAATAATGTTTTTCTGTTATTTCAAAATAACTATCTTTATTGCGTTAAACAACAAAATTTTGTTGAGCCAAAACAGAATTGCTTTTCGATTAGTAACATAATATTGTTAAAGTAAGCTATGCTGCCATTTTTCAATTCTCCTTGCAATGGGAATGTTCAGGTGTCATGGTATTGCACATTTATCACCCCATATTCATAATATCAAGTGCAAAATATCTCTAAAAGCGGGATATATTTATAGCGCTCTAAACAGCAGTTTTATTGACCTCACTGTCATTAGCACGCCACGAGTCGCTATTTCAATGTTCATATTTCCTACTGGACGTACTGGTAAATACACTAGATTAATATTTTATAAGCCTTTCTGTTATGCTTTATGACCTATACGCGTAATTATTGGTATAAAATAGAAGAAACGCCATCTCCACGGCGATTTCTAAAATACATATAATTAACGTATTTGCTGCAATATGGAAGAAAACTGTTATTCACGTGAATCCATTGGCTTTGTTAGATCAATAAAACATTATGGTTGCCTTCACTATACGTTTTTCTTGTGAGATTTAACTAAAATTTTGGTTAACTCAACAAACATTACAGACCATTTTACATTAATAAAACGAGTTTCGTTGAAGTAATTACAAATGTATTGCAAAATATACCACTATAAAGCGTTGCTTTAACAATTATGATTTAGTTAAAATACCAAAATGTTGTTTAATTCATTCAAACAAAATATATTGTTGCTGGTCCCGGAACAGTATACAGTTGAACTAACAAAATATTTTCAACATTTTTTTTTCAGTTATTGTAACCTTATATTTTGTTCAATTTGATTAACAATGTTAATACAATAATATTTTTCTAAGAAAGTGATTTTTACACATTCTCATTCATTCAGTAGTGCTTCAAATATTGTTGTATACCCCAGAACATCTTTCACCAACGAGATCTGCTTCAATAAAATGGCACGATGCTATATACATATATAAATTCCGTGGAAAGCTGATTGGCATTTACGAGAATTATGTTAATTTTATCCATTGAATTATAATCCTCAAAATGAACCTCATTCTTATGTTAATGTAACAGTGCCCTCATTCTGTGAGTGCTTATCTCTAAGCAAACACCTCTAAATAGAGCCAATTTTTCCAATTCAAAGGCAAAACGACAAAGTAGGAAAGCGATATTAAATGGAGATTGCGGTTGCGGGAACTCTCGACTCGGAAGTAAGGTCCGGGTGTGTTAACCTGCTCGTGTCCCACACAATATACTTATTCACAAACGCCAGGCGAAGAAAATTAATCCTAATCACGGAAGGGTTAGTTATTCATAGGCGAATGCCCGGATACAATGCGCAGCCTTTATTCCTGCCTGTGCAATAAATTCGTTTCACGATAATGCGTAGGTGGGAAGGTTTGTTTTGTTCAGCATTAAAATATGGCATTTCCGCAAAAACCACATTGGAATTTGTGTTTATACATTTTGTGCTATTGTTCCTTCTTTTTATTAAAATTAATCTCCTACCAGACTCAATTTTAAATCCGTATTTGCATTTGTAAAAACATTTAATGTGGAATTTTTTACAAATATGACAGCTTAGACAGATGGCAACGTTGCTATGGTGAATGATATAGAGCGGAGTAATTAGAACATTCCACTGAATTACATGCATGCAAAATGGACGAATTTGCTATATACACTGCCCGGCACTTTAAATGCTACCAGTACTTATCTCTCCAGTTTTTTTTTGACCATTAATTTAATTTGGATTCTATTTTTCAGCTGGATGTCTTTTGGTGAGTTGAAATGAAACTATGTATTTATAAATACCGTAATTTTATGTTGCTACGGCCGTTTGTGTTTATTTATTACGTTAACATCTGTTGTTGACATTATTTCAAATGCATTGAGTTTAATTTTTTCTTGTGTAGTGATCAACATTAAGACCTCCATAAAAAGAACACGAAGTTATACTAATTGCGACTTTCCAACAATTACTAAAAACTAATATTTGAATTAGATGCTATAATTTTGTTTAATTTGAAAACAAAACGTATTGTGCAGCAAAAATAATTCCGATTTTGAAGTTTTCTCTTGCAAGGCTATAATATTTCTGAATCTAATTAATTTTGATATAACATGCATGATTTTCTTTCAGAAAGTATACACAGAATAGGATATGACAGCTGTATCTTGATCAATCTTGTTTACAGGGTAGTTCCGAAAAAATGATTAAATCTCATTTTTTTGGTAAGATTAAACGAAACTTCATATTTGGATATAGTGTTGAATTTGTAACAACATTTATTAATAAAAAAATCTTCTAAACCCAAAAACCGAGATACTTTACTCTTAGCGTAGGCTCATATTTTTGACTTTTCCTCGTATACAATTAATTTTTAGGTAGATTTGATGAGTGTTATTTTAGTTTCAAGACATACAGAGGTCATTTGTAAGAAAACAGATTTACATAATTCAAAGACAATAAGATTTCTCATATGCTGCGCACTTTCCGCCGGTCACTGTATATAAATTCCGTGGAAAGTTGATTCACACTTACGACAATTATGTTAATTTTATCCATTCAAATATAATTCCAAAAAAGAATGTCATTCTTATGTCAGTATAACAGTGCCCTCATTCTGAGTGCGGTAAATATATAGACAAATCTCAAGCACTAAATTAAATTACGTTTTGGGTTGTAGAAACTGAAAAATATCAGTACGATAGCAACACATCTACTTTGTAGCAGTGGTCTCCCTATATAGTACAACAAATACGTTAAATACTTACAAGTATTACAGAAATTGCCCCATAAATGGCGCTTCTCCTATTTCATTTCAGTAACAGAACATATTTAGCAGGAATAGCAAGGTAAATACGATTGTAAATTATTAATCTGGTATATTTACCAGATAAATATCTAATAGGAGCCGTGATCATTGAAAGGGCGACTCCCTTAACCGCATACTACGGCGACGGAGTGATCCTTGCGATCAATCCCCAACACGCGGAACAAACACTTGGCGTGTTTACTAGAATATATTTTTCCATATTATTCACTCAAATAAGTGCGTTATTAAAACAAGAATAAAGATTATAATAATTCATTCAATTTAATATTCATTTAATTGGTATATTTGAAAGGTAAAGCATATATACATATTTGAATTAACTGATAGGATTTGGTTAATTTGATCAGAAATCATATAACTAAATTATTCGAACAAAATTATTGTGTGTTCTGAAATAAATATTTGCTTGCCACTATGCAAACGAATGATTTTCTTTAATAAAGCAAAATTTGGTTAACGCAATCAAACTTTTTCGTGTACACAGAGAGAGACAAATAACAATAACAAAATATATTTTTTTCATGATAACGTTTCAATTAAGGGTTCGACTGATCCCTTGGTAGAGTTATCATAACAATTTAAATTTCTTGTACTAACAACAAATTCTTAACATTTATTTTTCGCTACAGCAACAAAAATTTTGGTTCGCCATATACAACCAAACAGTAGTATTAAAATAACTCTCAATGCAGGAGTGCACAAGAAAAATACAGGAGGGGAAGAAAGGAGCAAGAAGTATACGCAGAGTAAGAGGAATTTTTCCCAAGAATTTTTTTCCTCACGCAGGATTCGAACCTACACACTCTCGTTTACCGGACGAGTGCCCTACCAATTAGACCAGAGAGGAGCGGGTAGATTCGAGCGATAAATCGACCTATGTCGATCTTAGATCTTGAAAGAGCAGCAGGAAGGCGAATTGCAAGCTTGCAATCTTTGAATATACACAGAATTTACCTGCTAGTAAGTTTTAAATATCGGATCATTTATTGTTTATTTGTCACAACGTAAACTTGTCCTTTTACAATATATGTGGAATGTAAATATTACCTGCTTCTTTTTGACAAATAATTATGAATCAAAAAAATATTTTGATTTTAATTATATCCCCTAAGGAATTATATCTGCGTAATCCTTCAGAAACTAAAAAGATTGTAAGATCATTATTATTATTTTACGTTGAACGCTCAGTGATATTGGAACTGTTACAACCAGAAGAAATAATTTATTCAACTTGATTTTTTTGGCGTCAGAATGACTATATTTAAAGTAAACTATGGTTAGAATGTGAACCTTTTATCTTTTAGTTTTTTGTGGAGAAACCAGTTTATGAGAGCTGACTATACAGAAATGTTTAGTTATTGTGCGCCCTTCTACGCGTGTTAAGCGTAACAAACTGCGTGGAGTTCAAAGACATCAAAACTATCGCCGTGTTAGTGGCTTTGGGTAGAACTGTTGCGTATCGAGATATTGGTTTGTCCTATCGCAAAATTCGCTGCCGTGTTAATTGTACTGCAATGACGATAATGCGTGTGTGGACAGAAGAAGGTAGAGGAACACGAAGAAAACCAACTGGTCAACCAAGCCGTACCACAAAGCGTCAAACAACTAGCTTTACGGCTTGGAGAAGCAGGTAGACCTGTTACTATGTGTACACTATATCACCGCAGTTGAGTCTTTGGACTGTTTTCTTACCGTCCACAATTAGTGCTTCCTTTGACTGCGGACCACTCTCGTAAACGTTTGAACTGGTGCAGAAAACAGCAGTATTAGGAGGCAGAATGGCATAATGTCATCTTCAGCAATGAATCGCAATTCTGTCTAGGTAGGCACGATGGCCGTAGAAGGGTACGACGCCAGCGTGGAGAGCGACGTGATATAGGGTTTGCTGTTAAGAGACATGCACACACTTTATTTATGAAAATCCCGTGCTCCCCTTAAAAAGGTACTACACGAGGCTACCTATTTTAAGTATTATATGGGTTCCATAACAATTGAAATGTTCCTACTCTAACTAAATAATTTCCCTATGATTCTTAATAACAAAAATATAATACAGTAGCCTCGCGACCATATGAACACTACTTTTAGCATTCATATGGTGAATCAAAACATCTTTATTGTGAAATGTAATTAGTTATTATTAAATGCGCCCATGGAACGACTTTCGTTATCTCCCAGCATTCGCCAAGGATATTGTAATATGTATAATATACTTATAATATAATATACTTATAAAATCAATGGTCACGGAGTAAAGGAAAATAATGGCAAAAAGCTTACTCTGGGAGGAAATGCACACAGGACTGTTGGAGTAATGGTTTGGGGACTGTTGTCTATGATAGCTGATCACAACCTCTCTAGGCAGTATGACAGTTGTGCGTTATGTTGCTGATGTCCTATAAACCACTTTACTATTTACTACCTTATCTAGTAGGTCCGCACGTTCCCATATTGCTCATCGAACTATGGACTTTCTCCAAGAAGCAGGCGATAATTTTTTGGCGTGGCCGCCCTGTTCACCGGATTTAAACCCCATTAAACATGTTCTCATTTTGTCGATACCTAGGCGTGTACAGAAGTGTATTTAGCCACGGGGTCGTCAAACACATTATTATTGTTATTTCTTTTTCGTATTACATATTAATAAAATTTCTTGCAAATGTTATCGTTTCATTTTTGATGTAAAACTATCACACTGCAAAAAAAATCAAGTTGAACAAATTATTCCTTCTATAGGTGTAACTCTTCTAATGTCATGTGTGAGTATATATTCGGAAATAAAGACATATATTGAAATTGTTGTAATTTTCATAGGAATACTAAACAAACACAAAGTTGCTTGAAAATGTTACCGAATGAGTAATAAAATGACCGTACCAAAACAAAATAACAGTATTTATATACATAGTGTCATTTCAACCGATCAAAGCACTTAACTGAAGAATATCCAATAATCCAATTTAAAAGTTACGAAAAGCAATAAACTCGTTCGAAAAGGAAGCGTATTACGGATACCATTAAAGTATATAGTTCGTTTCTGCGTTACGTTTTTAGTGCCGGATACTGTACGTAACCGATAACTTATGTATACCGGAATTCGAAACATTTCCCGCCATAGAATGCAAAATAATCGCAAAGGAATTGCTAACTTGATAAAGTCCACACGTGACTACGCCACTGTAAAACATATGCATTGACTCATGCATGATAAATGAGCCGATGTAATATAATTCCTCTCTTCACTATTGTCTATGTATATTTTCTATGTTTTATATGTAGATATCTACATGTATGGAAAGTTAAAACAACCAGATGGGAATTGTTGTCACGACTTTACGCTACGGTGTTGTAACAAGAACTGTTTGTTATACGGTGAAAATAATTTCCTTGACAGAAACAAATTACTTCATTACGTAACAATATTATGAAACATTTTCTACAAGATAACAGTTCTTGGCTGATAATGTTATTTTACCATTCGTCCTGATATCTTGAAACATGTCAGCCTTGCGGTGTATGCTTGAAAGATGCATTTTTTTAGATGTTCCAACATACTCCTCAGAAAATATGGTATCCCCTATACCAGTTAGACTATGCCAACATTTTATTTATGCAATATTATTCTGTGTGGCAGCTAAAAAATTAAATTATTTCAAGCTCTAAAGAAATTATTGTCTAATTCACTATTTCTACATCTTTATTCTTCATTTACATCTTCTATTATTCAGCGCTATGGAATTTTATAAAAGCATAGTACACGGTTGGAAATATTACGGTGTTGGCGTTAATTTTGCGCTAGTCAAATATTTTAGTGTTGATTTTTCCAAACTTAGCCAGACGAGTTGAGTACGCGTATTTAATAGAACAGAAATTACTAGAATTTCGTGTGAATTCTTTGTTCAGATACGAGGATTAACTATTTTTCTAGACATTTAGAAGCGTCAATACTGTATTAGAATAGGTGGGCTATTCTAATACAGTATTGCATTATACGCACCACCTGCATTGCACGTGTATCTGTTTTCGTGTTTGATTCTCCGTATTAACATATCCAAACAAACCACCAAATGTGACTGACTTGCAAAGTGTAACCTCGTGTTATTAAACGTTAATTCCAGTGGGCATAAAAATATTCAACATCTTAAAGATGTATTGGGAACATCTATTTACGCAATTAGTTTAGACTTGAAGCAATGTATGGTTCTCAAAAAATCATTTTAAAATTGGTACGTTTATCTGAAACCAAAACTTGTGAATGAGTGGTTTTGCATATTTATAATTGAGAAAACGCCTTAAAGAGAGAATATTATAGCACTAAGAAATAAGAGTTGCATATTAAAACGACGTTGTGTTTAGAAAATGGTGTTAAAACACCCAATAGATCGCATTCATTTAGTTAAAACAGCTAGTAAATTTGTCTAGTCTAGATTAAATAAAATGTGACTAGAAGATTATTTATAATTCCACGTGTCAGTTGGACAAAAATACCCCTTAGCAATAGACAATACTTGACTATCTTTGCTCGTCAAATTTAAACTTCTATAGTTCTCGACAAAATAACACGAAAACAGTGTGGACCTCTCCTGACTATTAAATTAGTCAAAAAAGTGTTAAAATTTTCAACAGTGTATTATCTTTTAATATATAGAAATTATTTTCAAAATCACTGCAATCACTCTTTATTTTTGTAAATTTAAACCATCTTAAAAAAATACATTATTACCAAAAATAATATGAAAATTGCTTCTAGTAAAACTTACATTATCTATCATGTAATTACCTGACATTACATAATAAGTGATGTATTTTTACTTAAGCGAAGGAGGACGGGAAGCGGTTGTAAATTTACCACAATATTTCATCAATATACGTTTAACAGTATTTCTAATAATTGTGTAAACATGACAAACCCCCGTTAAGGTTTAGATTTACGGAACTAACTACGCAAACAATTTGGCGACACTTCTACTGCAAAATAGCTGTTGCAAAATCGCCACGTGAAAATATAATGGGAATATTTCAAATTATATTCAAATCAGTGTAGGCAAGAATCTAATATGATTCATGAACCAATTAAAATGCAAACAGCACCGCAGTTTAAATTTATTCACAGTATGTACGGTGCACAACTGCAGTACATTTCACCACATTTATTTTCTCCTTCGATAGTGCGCTGTGTCAGTAACCGCACAGTCATTGGAGTTACATTTGTTCTATTGTAAAACCAAGGTCTTCGGGCGAGCCCAATAAAAATAAAAAACAAAACAGAAACAATGCGAGATCATTCGATTTTATTGCACGGAATGCGCCGTAAGAAATGGAACAATACTGGATTTAAATACAACTTCTCGAATGAAGTATGTGTTCTATAATGTACTTTGAAGTATAGTTGCAAAAGACAAGCGCTGTATTTTTAGTTCATACTAACAAGGAAAACCATCCAGGAGTCAAAGGTGTTCATACACGCAAGGATTCTTTTTTTAGTATTTTTATGAAATTCTCCAACAATAAAAGATAATTGACATTCAAATATAAAAAAAATACTTACTAAAAGCTACTTCGTAATTTAATACTCTGGGGCGTAAAACGTAATACGCTACTTTGAATGGCGGAGATATTATATATGACAACGTGAAAAAGAGAACCTAAATATTATTTGCTATTTAGTTTACTTAAAACCCCACCTGTTGCGATTGTTGTAGAAGCAAATAACACTAAACAAAACATAAAATGCATTTAAAAACACCTTTACTACATTATCAACTAGTAGACTAACCTAATGGTACGTAATTAATATTAGAAATAATTGCGCGATATACTGGGTGTTGCTTTAGCACAATTTTTTTTATTGCAGCTCATTCTTAACTACATTGAAAAAAGTTGTCAAATTAAGTTTGTTTATGCTTCTAAAATGGATACTTTAGATGAGTAGGTTGTTTAACAAGGTATGCGGAATAATCTAACCTGTACTAGCAGGCAGTATTTACGACAAATTTTAAAGTCTATGAAGAAATAATTTAAGCATAAACATTTTTGAGCTTAAGATTATGAATAAATGACAAGTTACAAAACTCTCAACACCTTTGATATTTTGTAGACAGCCCTCATCAGTCTCCTCCAAATAAATGGTGAAGTTATAGACATCTTCCCAAGAATAAAGTTAGAAATAATAATTTCAAGAAAATACGAATTCAACGAAACATATTGAAGTACTATTTTGATTATATCAAGTTATAAAATTCTATCAAAATAGATATTAATTTATTAATGTAATATTTGCTTTAACATCCAAGTATCGAAATGAATTATAGATAGGAGTAAAAGTCTATGAGTGAACAGTTTTGTAGCTTTTACATAGCAGTTAAAAAAAAATTAAACAAGTTTAAAGTGTCCCTTTATCTATTTATATATATCGTGATATTGTTTCATCATTGTCATTACGTTTAAGAAAATCTTCTGTTCCGAATTTTTAAGATTTAAAACATCTTAGTTAATAATGTAACATTTGTTCCTACAAAGAAATATTCATTGTTTCAATGTAGTAGAGTTTTCACATTTGTTTTTAAATGATTCATTAAAAATTTTAAACCGTCTTCTATTTTCCATAAATTCCTCTAGATAGACGTCTAGTCGTTTGCAGCTCATTGTAAAAGTACTGTAATACAAAATGGAAAACTTAATATTTGATATTAAAAGCATAAGTAGACAACGTATCGTGTCTATTTCATCTTTCAGAAAGAAAATATATGTAGTCACATTTCCTTTGATTTTTAGAATTATTGGAGCCTGTTCCTACAGCACAAACGCATTGCAGTAGTTAATTTCTTTTCATTTAGTGAAAAAAAAAAAATAATAATTTGTACACTTTATAAACACTTACAACCAAAAAAAGAAAAATTACACCCAACCAATTATCTAATAAAACGTCCAGGAGCAAAGCGATTTAAAGCAACTTATAAATAAAAGGAATTTAGTTTATTTAAAAAACGTAAACAATAATAATAGGCTATGTTGATAAGTTGCTTTTCGATTCTGAGGGCAAAAATCAATACCACAAAATTTCGCTTTGTGTTCTTACTGTTATACCGTGTTCCAAACTATGCTGATGGTAATGGCTTCTCATACTGTGACTCGAATATTTACGTGACGACAATAGGTCATGTATCAAAATTGGGTCTCTACGATTTTATTTCGTAAATGTAGATTTAAGTAAAAATTGAAAATGAAAGCCAAATCGAAAACTTGTCCTCCAAAATCCTTTGCATATTTGGAATCTACACGCGTCATGTAATTAAATTAGAATAGGAGCTTTCTTTGGTGTTGTAAATTCTTGAACATGTTTTTCAATGTATGGCTTTGCCTTCGAAGATTTTGAACAGTGTGGTGATATATATATAAAATATAACGCGTTTTAACCAGTGTTTAACAAATAAATATCAATGAACCCAACCCAAATAAATCTGGTAATAATTTGTTTGAAGTTAAGATTTAAAAACAATATCTGTCATGCCTTAACTTCTGGCGTTAAGAAAAATGAAGATACTTTGAAAATGTTTGTATCATATATTCAGAAATAGAGTTTCTTTTGTCTTTAATATAATTTGGAAAGATGTTTGTTTGCTATTAGTAGGTTTTACTGGTGGAGTAATACAATGATTTATTACACATAATATTGCAATGAGCTTTTTCTGCATTACCGCAAACTGGTTCGCTCGAAAGTTCCATCATCATTTCGTAACCCATGCTTGGATGAATTTTGAATGATGTTGAAGAACATTTGAAATTTCTGTAGTGAGCGAATACAGCAGTTATCGCTAAAATTCCTTGGCAGTATTTTGGACGTATACTATGAAACTGTTAATTTATGCTCTGCTACATATTCACTCTAAAACATTGACCGCTTGATATGAAATCATTATTAAATACATAAACAATTATCACACAAACGATGCGAGTTAACGGGCGAACAAAAAAAAAGGACAACCGAAAGTAACCACAAAGTATTTCGCTCACACGCCAATTAATAAGCCTTCATGTGGCGGTTTTCGACACCTGTATTTTTAAAATAGTTTTTTGTTACTCAATGAATGTAAGTGAACATGCATTCTTTTTTAACCTTCCTAAAATATGTACCAATTGCAAAATGCATAAAATGACTTTGTAATACGCACCGGTGCCAATTTTGAAACGATATTGGGCGTTAGGCATGTTCTGGGAGACACGGCTATATGTCTGTTTCTATTTAAAGCGGCGCGCTCTTTTCTACCCTATGCTTTCCTATACTCTAGTTAAATTTTGACGATTGCAGTATATATTGCTCTGTTTTCTCAGCATAAATGCCCAGAATTTTTTTTTTAAATTTCATCTAATATGAATTATAATAATAATTCTGTTTTATATGCAATAATTTAATTATCTTTATAATTACTTTATTTTCTAGACTCTAATAAACATAAATATGATAACAATTGAGTAAGGAATTTATAGGAACTGGTCTTTACAGGTGTAGCTCCAGGTAACTCTATGGGCAAATTTGGACGTACTTGTGACTTTAGCAACGGTCAAACCATCGAATAGTAACCGGGATTCTTCTCAGGATAATTCGTAGGAAAAAACTCGGAGGTCATTCAGGTAAATGTGGATTTAAATACTATACAGATGATATGTCGATACTTTTTAGGTAAAATTTTGTGGAACTAGGATAGGGCCTCTGAATATGTGGCGTTAAATTGTTAGAGCAGCGAACGTAACAACGGTCCTCTCTCGTGGCCATAGGAAGAATGATCATTAAAACTATTGCTAGCAGTTACCTGCCTTCGATTGTTATTGGCGACAGACTTTTTAAAAGCCAACCTAAATCTACATATGTAGATGACCATAACCGATATTAAGATACCATTATTCATCCTAGATGGAGGGAATACGACATATTTTACCAAATATAACATCCCGAAAAATGATAAGTTTCCCGGAACAAATATTTATAATTAAATTATTGTAAGTTCTGGATTGGTGGCTTTGAATTTGAACTATAAAAAGCAAAGAATTTTGGGGATTGGATATAGAACTTCATTTTCTTTGCTTAGCAAATAAAATACAGTTCATAGTAATTATAATGATGTGAATAGATTTCGATTCAGTGTGATCTATTATAATAGTTATTTTTAACAATTTAAGAATTGACATTTAGAGTACGCAACATGTATGCACGTTTATTTGCAATGACTTTATAATGTTTTGAAACCTCTTTTAAACGACTGTTAACTTCTCTAAATTAGTGTAAATACTGACATTTTCACCACCTTTTATTCGCTCCTCAGAACAAACTAAAATTGTTATTAACTAATTAATTGTTCGGTCCTCAGTGTGGCTTGAAATTATAACTACACAGAATGTTCAGCTGATCTTAATTATACGCGCCGGTTGTCGGGTGTATTCGGTTTTTCTCAAAACAAAGAAAAACAGAAAACTAGTTAGTCTCAGTTCTTATGTGTTTTCTTCTTGAAGCCAAACATCTTACAGTTTTCAAAACAACTTGCCGCACTAGCCGTCTGGAGAAGTGTCCTTGTAAGTGGATGACTTGGTATATTAGACGTGTTCTGGTTTTTAAAGTAACAACTTCCCACGTGTAAAAAAAACATTTACTGTATTAATAATTGTTTACCATTTATTTTTATATTTACTTGCAATCGATAGTAATTAACCTCACGTTCAGTAATGGGAGTTCGCGCAAGTGTCGTAATTGCCAGGAAACCGGTCTGTGCTTGCATGTTCGAAAGAGGTGGGCGACGAGGACAGAAAGATTAATCAAACGCCACGTACTCCGCATGTATTAAGCAGCCAGGGTTACCAACCCGCATGCCGTTGTGCCAGTAATGCAGAATCTGTTTATTCAGAAACAGGTTTTCTTGACGGTATACTTATCGGTAGACTAGGTTGTGTTACCAATTAAAGTATACGTCAATCTTTAATTTATGAATCGCAATTCTACCTCGCAAAAAATAAGTACCCGACGATTGCTACTATTACAGCAGTTTGTGAAATTAACCTGCTTTTGATGGAAAGTCATAAATAGTTGCGGAAAATCTTTGCAAATAGGGAATAGATACAGAGACATGTGGCATCTATGCATATATTAAAACAGTCATAGTTGAGATAAGAAATACACCTTCGTTGACAGATAACAGAAAACTAACAATTAAGCTTAGAGAAAATGCCCCAAAAAAAGGAGATTGACCAACAACATGCATTCTTACAATGTTTGTTATGTATACCAATGAAATAATATTATAAACAGTTATTAATGCAAGTTCTTCTTTGCTAAAACAAGTAAATGCTTCATTAATATATGCAACACAAATTCGTAAAACAGCAATTTAATTTGTTGAACTCCTCAAGAAAATGATTGGTATAGCAGTCACTAATTTTAATTTTCAAATTTAAACTAATTCTTTTACTTTTCTGATAACATCTGTTTAGAATTCTGTTCGCGGCAGGCAGCAACAATAATTTGTGGCATATTAAAAGCTATCGACTCAATAGTCCTTCGCATTGCTATACTTTTTGCGAGGATATTTCCCAGTTTATTTTATTGCATGTATTTTCTTATCGTCTAAAAAACACGCCGCGCCATCATCGAAATTACAATGTATTTTATTATTCTATATGTAAAGCTTTTTTCTCTCTATTTATGTTTCTGTTTAAACCTTGAAACTTTAAATTCATCCCGTTGAAATATAAATACGTTTATAGCTTTATTTACACTCAAAAAATTTTTAAATTCTCAATTGCTGGTGTCCCGATTTTTCCTGCGAGAAGTGTACATTGGTTCGGCAAAAACTCAATTTTATTGTTTTACCGTATTTTCTGAATAGAACCCAACTAGCAGCTTCTTACAAGAGATCATCGTCCTTTGTACGTTCAATTGTGTCTGGCATTCCGCAAGGTAGTGTTCTTAGTATTTTGCTATACAGTATTAGATTCTAATATTATTAAATGTTTACATCAGTGTATCATCAAAAACAAATTTATTATCCTTCCAATATTGGAGATTCGCATAAGAATGTTTCCTATAAATAATGATCTTAAATTAGTTGTTTATATAACTTTTAAACATTGCCTTCACAGTAAACTAAGAAAACTACTGCTTTAATTTTGGGTCGAACCAAATCACGTAATACTGTTCTGTCTTATGTCAAAATTAAGGTAAATAATGAAGTCATTCCTGCATCAGATCGTATACGCGATTTAGAGCTGCACCCGGATACTAAATTATGTTTTAAACAACATATTTCACAGAATCTGCCAAGACTTCTTCTTATTGTACATTATTGAAAATTTTATATGGTAGTGAAAACTGTTTGGATATCTTTTGATATAAGTGCATTTAAAGAAGGCATTGTGTGATTCTTTCGTTTTATCTAGATTTAATTTTAGTCTGTGTGTCTACTACAATTGTTCGTATGCCGGGAATAAAACCAGAATTTAGCTTATGTTGAATTCTTATTTATGATTAATATTCGTATTCGTACAGCTGAGTTTATTTCCACTAGTTTTTATCAGTAAATATATATTATATAAGAAAAATAGTAATTCCGTTCGGAAAATTGTTTTTAAAGCTGATGTTCACAATATTAGTTTAAGATATAAAAGCATACTTATTCCTCCAGCTCACAACCTACAAATAATTCAAAGGATCTTTCTTCTCCCGTTAGTATAAATTATTGCAATAGTCCATAGTTTCGGTTTTTTTTTTCTTACCTTAATTTGTATTTAATTTGTTTGGTTTTACTGGGCTCTGGAGGTAGAACAGCTGTCTACTATTTAGACAACTCATTCCAGCATGCATAATAAATTATGAAATATAAGAAACAGTAAAAACGCTCTTGATTGCTTAATAAAATAAACTAGAACAAATATTACCTTAAATTCAAATACGGAAAGACAAATGGAGTGTTCTAAATCGAAAAAAACAACAACCTATGATGTAGCTATCAATAAGCAAATCTAAAAAATAGAAACCAACTAAAAAAATGTACAAACACTGACTATTTACTAGTGGAGTTATTGTATTGTTTGCCTTCACAAATTATTATTGACTCAAGGTATAAACACCAACTTTATCATATCAACAATTTTCTTTATTGGAAATATTTACTTGTTCGTGTTGTAAGATTCGAAACGAACTTCAGTTGGAACGGTAAATATTTATTTTAGTAATGGTTTGCTCTATGTAAACAGACTTTTAATACTTCATAAATCTTATAAAAGATATATCGCCAAGTGTAGACGCTTGTAACTTAAATCAGTAATAGCTTAAGAATATTTGTCATTACTTTCCGTAACCGTCAAATAACAAAAAAAAAAGTACAAATTTAAACACCGAAACATTCATGATGCTATGGTGTGTACTTATTTGAATCGTTGCAACCTAAAATTATTATTCAGAGAATTAATATACCAATTATTGGCTAGACATTTCTTTTATTATATTAGACTAACTATGGTAACCATGACAATTATGTAAATATTATAAAAAGAATTTGATCAGTAGTAGTATGGAAAGCATTATACCGAAATATACGTTTTCCGGGTTCAAGATATGTATCTTTGCAAATCCGGTAGTAAAATAAATTAACATCAGAATAACATGGGATAATATTTATTGTATATGAAAATGAAGTCGAGCAAACCTGCAGGGCATTAGCGGTATTATTTATAACTCAACTATAACGCTGTAGCGCATCAGTTCAGCAGAAACTTTCCAAGGTATTTGCCGAAGTTTCGGCACGAATATCTGACAAACTTGGGCCAAAGTTTCATCTGAAAGTTTAACGGCAGTAAACTTTCGTAATATGTCTGCACACGAACTTCTCAGAAGTTGTTACATCGTGTTAATAGAATTGTTTTGTATTGTTTAATACCAGCCAAGTTGCTTTGGTTACGAATAATTTAAACGGCGAAAACTTATACCGTATCATCGTTATAAAAACAGCAATATATTTTTCATTCGAAATTAATTAATTTTGCATTTTATATTCATGCCTCGTTAGCATACTCGTATAGCCTCAGGCGAGATTTGCTGAAAATAATGTATGTATTTTGAAAGCGTTAATCACGGCTAGAATATGTCAAAACAATATAGATATTATAATAACAAAATGGAGGTATAGATCCAAAAATACCATCGATGTAGTCGACTGGACTATGTACATAAATATATCAACGCAGCGGGAGCTGTATGATAGGTAATGTTTATAGCCTTGCATCAATAATGCCAAAGAGACTTGCATGTGAATAGGTCGGGTTCATTTAAACAGGATCGAGTAATTAATTCGCTTGTTACGCCAGAGAAAATATCGATTACCCAGAGACTCATCCATTAATACGCCCATTAGTAACTAATTAAACAGTTCGAATTATCTGCATCTGATCTTTGGTACGTTAACTAAAAGCTACTCCATACAGTATTTGCATTTTATTATATATATATATATATATATATATATATAATATTATATATATATATATATATATATTTATCACTTATTATTATTTTCCCATAAACAAAAAATCTGCTCATGCAAAAAAAAAAAATATATATAAAAACCCTCAAACTTAGCATGATTACAGGACATGATGCACTACTCATTCGTTACTGTGCTTTTGTTTGGAGATATTTCTATGTGTATGTGTTTTTTTTTTGTGATAAATAGTCTAGAGAGAGTGATATGAAGGAACCAATACGCAAATATTTGAAGTCTCAAAAAATTTTAAGCATCTCTAGGACTTGACTTGTTTTGAAAACCAAAACCCAACATATGGGAAGTTTGGTAGAATATCATTGGAAGCTAAGAACTGCATATATAAAATTGTAGGCCTATTACACAACAAAATATTTGTACGAATTGAATCTTTTATGCCAAGCTGCCAGCATGGTTTCTTTCCTAATAGATTAACTACTGCAAATTTAGTATAGAAATTACAACTTTTAAGAGCCTTGATGGAGATAGCACATTGATGTCAATATATTTAGACTTCAGTATGTAAGGCTTTCTATGATTATCTCTAAATTTTCGTCTATTGCATGCTTTCCTACCAAATTTACTACTTAGAACATACTTAAGCTACTGATCTTCAATTGTTTAAGGGTTTGTTTGACATCTACTTCATCGAAGTGTCAACTGAAGTGCTGAAGGTTCTCACATATTGTGGCATTTTTAAAATAAAATAATCAAGAAGGATTTTTTATTAATGCGTGGCAGTAAGTGATCTTGTTTTTTAATCCACATCTAACTCTTTCTCTTCGTTACTTCTTTACTGTCGCGTCGTTTATTTTTGCACCTCTTGGTTTCCTTTTACACTCTTGCAAAGTTAATTGTTTAGTATCTACCCTATCTTCACTACCATGCTCACAGAGCGAGTTTAAAAACACTTCCGCAATATATTACTTAAAATAGAGGTATTTATTTCGTTCGTAGAACGTAATGCAGTTTTACTGACAAGAGAAGCTTGCAAACTGAAAATCGTAGGTTCTAATGAAATTTTGTCAGATTGTAGACTCCATGGAGTGTTACTAAGGACTTATTCTTCTTCTTCTTTGATCCTTAGCCGGCGGCTGGCGGAGGTTGCCCACGCAACCAGTACGCTGCTGTAAGTGCCGCAGGATTTCGGACTTGTAAATCTATGATCGCTCTCTACGCTTTCGGTCCATGGCGGTGGTCCTAGCTTGATTGACGTCGAGACGCCGGTTCTTCAAGTCGTCTTCCACTTGTTTTGTCCACGTTTTCTTTGGCGCGGTGCGTTGTACTTTCCACTGGACGGGTCGCTGTTTCCAGAGAAGTCTTTGTGGTATTTGGCCCATTCTGCAGACGTGGCTAAACCACCTCAATCGTCGTTGCTGGATGACTTCACCGATGGCTGGTTGTTGTTGACAGGTTGTTCGAATGGTTTCGTTGGTAATGCGATCGCGCAATGAAATTCCCAGGATCTGTCGCAGACATCGCATTTGGAATACCTCAAGTTTGTCCAAATCCGGTTTAAGCAGGTCCATGTTTCTGATCCATAGAGGAGAATTGGCAAAATCAGCGTCCGAAAGAGGCGAATTTTGTTCCTCATGGAGATATTAATCTTCTTCCACAGGCACCATTTGAGAGAGGCAAACGCCGCGGCTGCCTGTCCAATCCTGCTGTGGAAGCCACTTTCTTCTCCTGAACCAGTGACCCAAGGTATTTGAACTCCTGCACTTGTTCGATCTATACATCGTCGAGGTGAACGGTGGCCTGCGATCTATTCGTTGTCAGCACCTTGGTCTTGTCCACATTGATTTTCAAGCCGTACGATTGAGCGATGCGAGCAATATCATAAAGAGTGTCCGTTGCGATTTGAAGTCTATGAATACGATAACTGTTCGCCGCCCTAAGGACACTCTCTCTTTCAGCCGAAGTTTAATTTTAGGGTGTGTCACCCGATTTTGAAATTCGGCCTAAATTTCTTTTATTCAAAATATGTAACTTTTAAACAGCGAAAATTAGGAAAAAGGTTTTCTAGGAGGATTTGCACCGTTTAGGTTGCAATATACTGGCTAATATACCAATTTATGAACAAGTTGGGAAGTACGAGATAACGTATACTGCACTGATAGAATTGCGATTATAATAATATGCCTTTAATATGTCATGTATTTCAGCAAATATCATTCATCTCTAAACCCGTCAACGGCTATCGTTACCAAATGGTAACACTGTTATTATATACTTGTATTATTTCTTTTTTTGTCAAATTCTCAACCGTCACCATCCAGAGAGTAAAAATTTTATCAAAATCTGTTCTATAAAAATGTCGCTGTTAATGGTTTAATACTTTTATATAGTTGTATTAATATCTTTTTTTATATAGTTGTATTAGTATTTTTTTGTCAAATTCCCAACCGTTACCATCCAGAGAGTAAAAATTTTATCAAAATCTGTTCTATAAAAATGTCGCTGTTAATGGTTTAATACTTTTATACAGTTGTATTAAAAATCAAATAACTCAAAATGATCACCTTGAATTCGAATTGCAGGATGTTAGAAGAAGCGTAATTGATACTAGTTTTCCTGAAACAATTTTGACACTGGAAACTATAAAAGGATTATTTATAGAGATATGGATTGTTCTCGCGTTATTGAAATAGCAATTAAAGACGAGCCTTTGTTGTCCTACGATTCAGAAGATCCTCAAGGAAGGCGGCGGAAAGTACGAAAGGACATGCCTTTTGGCAGGCGATAAAATTACTCTAGATTACAAATGATGTGGTTCGGCATCAGGGCGACAATCGATAAGTAGCACGTTTAATTAATAAAGTAACATAGTTTCAGCAGTTATACAGAGGGAAAAAATATACAAAAGGGTGGAAGTAATGGACATGAATTTTATTTTCTTTCTCGTCGAAGGGTTAGGCTAGAGCCAAATTTCCTTTAAAACCCATTCATTCCGCTATCCTTTAGTGCACTGAGAGAAATGTTATTATTCGAATTTCAATTGATGCAGTACCTACTGCTACGTGATATTATATTTCATTTATGAAACAGTTAAAATTCACAAAAAAAAATAAATTGCTTTATTGGAGTTTATACTAACAAGAGCAAAGGTATAAGTTACATAACGATGTTGTCAATCAAATGCGCATGATGTTTTTGTCCTTATTGCTTTCGTGAGGCGTATACCTAACGTGCTTATTTGTGAGATTTTATTGAAGTGCGATGTTCGAACACATGCGACTCCAGTTATCTAATAGCGATTTTCTTGTATAGACATGCTCAGAACAATAACATAACTTCTCAAGTACCTCAAGTCAAAGTAATGGCATAGAGATGTATAGAGCAGTGGATACCCAATACCAATTAAGAATATTTGAGAATATTACATACAGGGAAAACAAATAGATACTTATTATAATTTCGCAAAGTAATTGTTTGACACGAAACCTGTTTAAATAAGTACAAAATGTGGAAGAGAAGTAAACCGGTTCTAGACAATATTAACGGTTCGATGTAAACATTTTCCACGACGGTGATCAAGAAAAGTTTCCTTTTATACAACGCGAAGACGTTTGTCGTATAATTTTTTTTTTTATCTGCTTATAACTCGAGTCGAACTTTCACTCCACAAAAGAATCCCGCATAATAGTCGCAGTCTGAGCACCGTTCATCTGCTCTATTCGTCATACCCGCAGAGATGAGGATAAATTTATTCCATCTTTGGTTCTATCAGCGGAATGCTAATGTGATCCAGGAAAACTTCTAAACGGTAAAATGAAGTTTTCTCGTTACAAGTTGCTAAACTTGTTTACTTCGAGTTCCCCGTAAATTTGTTTGGAAAGCGGTTGAGCGCGGAGACGGGAAGTTCACGGAAGCCGACTGTCTCTCTCCAGTCTCCGTGGAGATTACGAAGTTACAGCGAAATAACAGTTACTAATTCTTTGCTGTCTATTTATCTGGCGGGATGCTATTATTTTCTTATTGCCGGTGCCTGTATGGCGGTAATATAAATAATCTTACAAGTTGGTAACAACCGTAGTAATCTGAATTACCACAAGGACTTTAATTCTTTTTAATTATACCCGAAGCAAATTTTCTGTTATCGTACATTCGCGGAAGTTAACGTTTCCACATATATGTGGTTACATAAATAAATAACAGGAAATATTCCGAGCTTTATTTATAAGTCTATTGTTAGAATAAACAAGACTTATGCAATTAAAAAAAAGATCAAGGAAATCAACATAACATACATATTTAAAAATACGACGTTTTATAAATCAAAACCAGTAATCTGCTTGATATGTTGTTATACAACTTCGCGGCAAACCTCTGTGGCTATGAAATATTTGAAAAGGTCAATAAGTCAACAGGTTTTCTATGAAATAAACATAAAAATCGAAGGTTAGGACAGAGCATCACATTAATTTTCGTCAAATTACTCATCTACATATTGATTTCCTTTTAGGAAATTAGATCAAATTTGTTATTCCTATATTATGGGAATTACCATTTATAAATTCTGAATAGTTATGGATTCTGAATTGTAATTAAAATCACAAAGCAATTACAGAACAAATATTTATCAACATCAGATGATATTCCAATTAAACACATTAAATTCATTGTAAATTGGTACAAAGGAATGGGACTGTTCCGTTCCTAACCACTCAGCATAACCCGCTTGATGACTTAATAATAGTTTGCTTTATACGGCCTGTCGAATCATTTAAATTTACATTGAATTGAATGTTACATCAGGTTCGGTAACTACCGATATCTGCATGACATTTGAGAACAGGAGATCAACACGTCAAAATAATAGTAATGGCGGGCACAGCTCATGATCGCTTGCTTTATACAAAACTAGTAACTAAATAACCATGTAGAACTTGAAAAAAAATACTCAAACGATTCACAAGCAACAAGAAAATATCAGTTCCCAATAATGAAAAGGGCTCGATATCGCTCGCTTATGATCGCATTGTTCGGACACTCTTTTCTTCAAGTAAGCAATAAGAAGTGAAATATAACTTAAAAAAACCTGATTGTTCGGCTTTTGACGGAGCGAAGAGATTAATTAAAATCAGTGCTTGTGAATATGATACTTTATTCAAATTTAAATTTACATTTAGCTGACATAATTTTGTCAACCGAAGCGTAAGCTTTTTCGTCAAAAAAGATCCGGTAAGTGGCGCCAGCGGTGAAGACGAGCTACTCAGCCTTACATAATACATGTCAAAATAATCTGGTAGAAGAATTTCGCAGTCTAATTTTGTGTGTAAAAACAGTGGTAGGAATCGATAAGAGGAATTGATTAATCTACGAAAGAGCGAAGATGAATCCCAACAGCGAGGCTATAGGAAGAACACCCACCGATTTTTTGACAATGTATTTGGATTGTAACTGTCAACAAATTGTAGGATGATTATTATTACACATATTTATGTGCTGCTCGATAATGCTCAATAGAAAGTGAACATCTAGCAGAAGATTTTGGCGTTTGTTATCAACAACTATGCTTTATGTTAAGTTAATATGCAGGAAAATTTCAAATTAGAGCAGAACATTCAAGATAAAAAAGTATTTAATCTATTCAAGTCTAATTACAATAAATGCTATAAATCTCAATTTTGCTGTAGAAAGTATAAGCTAAAATATCTTAAAACCCTTTATTAAATTTTAATTTCTTATAATAAATTGTTTTGCATTTATGCCATATATATTGATATGATATTTTTATGAACATTAAGGCTTACCAGAGTACAATGTAGTGGATGCAAGGGCTTCTCCGGCAAAGTTGGAGATCACACCAGCATTTTTTAACTACATCGAACAGACAGTACCACCATCCGTAAATCCAGATAAGATCCCGCCCGTTTTCAGCTTCTCTGGGGGATATAGCGGGGATATCTCCAGCAGGAAAAAAACGTGTAATGGCACAGACATTAGAATCTGGAGGGACGGATAGCGGGACCGCGTAGCTTTTAGCCTAGGGGCCTTCCCACCATTTTCCATCCAGACTTGCACTGAGGGCATTTCAAATAGCCTACGCAAGAATGAAAGGGTAGAATCATCTCTGACAGCTAGGCCACCCTCAAAGCTTTGCGGGCTGTCAGATTTGACTCTGAGGTGGTGTTGAGTTGCCACACAAAACTTAAACTTAAGCTGGAGGAACATCTAAATGTTACATTGAGACGGCTGTCAGGTGTCTGTGATCAGACGCAATGAAATAACTGACACGTTAGCAAGGGGCGCCAGCGAGCTACCGTTTGTGGGTCCAAAACTGACGTGTGGTAGCTCATATGGCAGCGGCAAAGGTCCCAACTTCCTACTGGACACTGCTCTTTTTGGAATGGATTTTCCGGCGACACTGTATATCCTTAGGGCTTCAACCGAATGAGGAAAGACTCCGTAAGACAGTCTTTATGAGCAGGGATAAATTGAGATTACTCACAGCAATCTTAACTAGGCACTGCGCACTAAATAAACACATGTACCGTATGGCACTAGTGAACTCTTCCCTGTGCAGGAAGTGTAGGCGTTCGGAGGAAACTCCTACTTACCCTCTTGTCGACTGCCTGGCAGTGGACTGGGATAGGCAGACGCACTTTGGGTCCATCGGTTGGTCGAAGCTAAAGTCAGTAAGTTAATTCTCAGTCAGATTGGGAGCTTTTTGATAGAGTGCAACCTGAGTGAGAGGGCTAAAATGGACATAGGGGCACAATAGGTCTTTCTAGGCCAGTTTCCTTCTTCGGGTTTACACCCGCCCATGGACAAAAAAAAAAGCATATCAAATAAATACAATATTGTAAATGATCAGGATTGTTGAAAAAGTACGGTACTTATTGATTGTCAAAAACAGTTACGAGTAGCTTCGTTTGAAGGTAAGTATCATAATTGATGGAACATATGGATTGTAGTTGTTACAAAAGATTTATAATATTCGAAAAAAGAGGACTCATCTTGGAATTGCTCTGTAAGTTCCTGTAGCTGTTTACTTTGTCCTAGACTGTGTGCTGTGAGGATATTGTAAACAAATATTAAAGAGGTGGAATATTTCAATTGGTTTTACATTTAAATTGTAACATTTGTAGAAATTTGTTGTATTTAAATATTACTTTGCAAACTGTTTTGACAATCTAGTATATGTAAAATATATATATTAACATATGTAATATTAATTAGGTTTAAGCTTGAAATTGTTTAATATATAATTAAGACTCTGGAGATTTGCAGTAATTTCTTCTTCCATATATATTTTGTTCTCATATAAATGAAATTATATTTATTTATTTATTATCAAAATATATAAAAAAGACCTCCCGCAAGGAAATGCGGGATAAATAAAATATTCCATTAACTCTTTTATTTTAAGCATATAAAAATTTCCGGGATTATTGTTTAAAATTTTTACAAATTCTTCATATTAGTTCTATATTCAGTTTAGCAAAATCTTGCAAAAAATGTTTTAGGATACCAAATACTGTTATTATGTGAGAAATCTCTTAAAAAATATAATGACATACATCTGTCTCTATGTCTCTATAAAAACATCTAATCAGTAGTAAAGAACATGTTTATTTCAGTTGACAGAAAAAGAAAGCCACTTTTGTACGAATATAAATTAAATAAGTAATGTCAATGAGTAAGCCTATGAAGATTTACTCAGTAAGAGTTTTATTGATGATTATGTTATTTAGGTCAATAAAAAGACCCTTCGCACGAACCATAATAGAAGCAGAGGTTGGACCATAAATACTTTTCTATTGAAGCTGACAAGGGTCATTGTCATTTATTACATTACATTGAAAAAAGATCCTCAAAAATATTTAGAATCGAAAAATAGCAATTAGGATAGAAAACTAATTGTTAGCAATCTAACACAAGGTAAACACTAATTTTTACCTATACGAGTTATTTTTTTTTTTTCTATTTATAATCACGTATTGATTAATTTAAAAGACAAGATTTATTAAAAGAATAATATTAACATTTGCTGTGTGTCTAGGTAGAATATGGCATTTATTTAACAATGTATTTTTGTATTTCAAATACATATCTACTTATAAATGTAGTCGTTAATAATAATTATCTCAGAAAATGTTCATTAAATAACTTACTACATTACAATTAAACATCTGAATTGCATATAACAGGTATATAAACGGTTACATCGGTTAACCGATATAAATACAGCCAAACACATGATACTACGATAATGTGTTTAAAGTGTATAGTGAGGATGAGTATCAAAACAGAGTGCGCCACTAATGTGCTGTAAACAAACATACAGTCATTTACGAGCGTTTGACTGAAAATCAACAGTCGTTTGTCAATCATTAAAGGTTACTGAGCTATGATGGGACTACACAAAATACGAAAAAGTGCACATAAAAAGGTGGTATTGTAAGGTCACTCATTGTTATCCACCATGCGCCTGTTTAAAAATGCTTTTAACAATTGTCTTGTTACGAAAAGTGCGAGCAACTTACTATCCATTTTTTAGTCCTAGAGCTATTATCCAAGCTCCACATCATTTTTATAATAGCATACTTCATTGTTAAATGAAAGTAGATGGAGGATGATTCGAACATTTGATGTGGAAATTTTGTTTACACTTTTTTCGAGGTTTCTTTTAACAGATGTGTGAGAATATTGAATTTATTTTATTTAAGATTTTTATTTGTTTATACATTAAGAAAAAAAAAAGTTAATTTTATTTAACTTAATTCTTAATTGAACTTTTCCATCTTTAGTTTTGTATTAAAAGTATTTTAATTCGATATTATTTATCACTAAATATTTTTTCGAACTAAAAACTAAGCATGACCAAGGTATCGCTTTAACCTTTAACTGCCGCATCCTCCCCTCTCATCGCTGCAAGCCAATCACGTTACCATTCATTATCGTAGTTCCTTGTGTTTATCTGTATATTTTAATATCTGGTGATTTTGCAGCACTAGTATACACTTTCGTGTAAAATTTGTAACGCCTTAAATAGCAACCTCTATTACTCCATTTATTAATATTCACCTTCACATGCCAATTACCATGTGTAATTATTAAATTACGATATCTTGCTAGGTCTTAATGGTTATAGAGCTTATAAACATAACGGTGGTATAAAGTTTATGTTCCCAATAGTATTACAGATATATTGCAAGTAAATACTGGAGTAGTTATATGTCCAACATAGTATTACGAGAGATGTAATAAAACACATTTTGCGTTAATTACATAATCGGACTTCCACGAGTGTACCAATGCAAAAAAGAATGTCGTTCACTTCCCTAATTAGAATTATAGAAACCGAGAAATCTGCAAGCACAGCCGTAATGTGTAACACCTATTTTTCCTTTAACGGGACATAACGAGTAATTGCTGCTCTCGAAGGCGCATAAAAAGAACTCCCTTTCTGAAATAAGAATGCAAAAGATTATCCACAAGCAACTTTTAAGTTCCTGTTTTCTTGATTGAGATTTTTTTACATTCGTTAGCTGTAGAACTCCATCCATCGTTTAATGTAAAAGTCGCACATTTGTAATTATTTTTTCTAAATTTTTAATGTCACCCAAAAGAAATCTGATAAAGAAAATTAAGCAATTAATTCAAGGTATCCGCATCGAGTTTCCCGGTTGGATGGATATAAATCAGTCGGGACTATTATTACTAACGAGGTTATTGCCTACAGTCGGAGATCAGATCGCAGGAGGCTGGGGTAGCCAGCAGGCGAGAGCGTGCTTCGCCGGCTTTCGGAACGAGGTCAGGTCTGCGCCATATCGAGCGCGGCCATTCCCACGAAGGCGGTGCTCTTCGGGCATTCATCACCCTCCGCTTACTTTGGCGCTTTATTACGCTGAGACTGCAGCCTGTGCGTTTATGTATATGATTGCGTGTACGGTCGCCAGTACATACGTGTATATGTGTGCGGCTGTGTATGCGTGGATGGTACACACGATCGTGGCGACGCGAGTGTGTGTGGAGATCGTCAACTCTTTCTTTTTCTCCGACAAGATGTATGGCAGGAAGCTATTACAGCCTCTATCTATAAGAGGCTGGCGCGATCAGAGACGCTCGTTCGCTGGATTAACTGAAAGGTCAACCGCATTCATCGTACAAGCAGATTATATACTTCTTATGTACGAGGGTAAATGAAATAGTTATCCTAAATAGAAAAACAAGTTTATCGTCAGTAATATTCTTTCATATATTCTGCTTATTCTATCTTCTCTAGACTCTATCTACCACACCGAGAAAAATATTAGGTGAAAATAAATATAAATATATTAAGAACAAATACTTTTATTTACTTTAAATAAGCCTATGTATGAATTTAATTATAATTTCTGCATATTTTATATACTTCTTATGTATCAAATCAACAATCATTTTTACGGATTTGAAAAAAGTATTGATGGAGATGAATCCAATGCCAGTGGATAAAATGAAATTCCTTGTCATCAGTCTAAGCTTTCGCAATTAATTTATTGCTTCCTCAGAGACAAAAAACTACAATTTCTAAGATGAAAATTACAAGATTAATAAAGTTGAAAGATTACTTACACTGGAATGATTAAACTTCTCAAAATACACATAAATAGTGCACATGTTCAACAAAATTAGACATTACAAAATAAAATATAATATAATCCTAACAGATATTCAGAAAATAAGGGTTAGGACTAACACAAAAGCCGCGAAATTGAGCAATGATACCAAGAACGCAGTGTGACCAACACACTTACAACAAAATGACTGTTGTTATAAAACAAGCTTATTTGTTGGATTAAATCTCAATATATAAACATAAATATTAGTTAGTAAGTTACATCAATACCAGTCCTAAAATTAATATGAATGTTTGACAATGTAGTACATTTCTAAAAATAAACGTTTTGACTATAATGGTTCCCCTTTTAAAATTCTAGTATATTCAAAACTGAAGTTATGATCTTTATTTGTATAACGATCTGCTAGAATAGTTTTAATTGACTTGTGAGTACAATCAAGATGGTGGTGCAACTCATACCATGCAATGAGTGTGAGGCTGTTTACATTGGTCAGACCTCTCAAATTTCAAATTCAGTTAGATCATAAAAGCATCCCTCAATTAACATAAATTTAAATTTTCGTTTAAATCCATTTAAGGTCAAGTTTCTGATATCAGGTTTTAACTTGTGGTATAGATATGAACCTGCAAACATTAGCGATTTTCTATAGAAAGAGTGACAATATCTGTTTAAAACAATATTATCCTATGTCGAATGCAGTGCCCATGGACTTTAGCAAAAGTCGATAACTTTGCAATATTGATATGCTATGATATATATGTTTTTTAGATATAAATGGTTACGCTCAAATGCCATGTGTTCTAAAAGTTGTTCTGCAAGAATTATTAAAAGGTAAAACAAACAGTAGTCGTAAGATTCAGTTTTAGAACACAAACGCACGACTTATTGTACCCGCCTGGCTCCAAACAATAATTCTATAAGTCAAAACAGAATATACAAATGCGTAATAAATACCAATTAATGACTTAATATCCAAGACAGCTTTGAGTGAACTAATGATATAATAGGCTTTTTGAAGCCTAACACATTTCCTCTGTATTTGATCGTCCCACGCTAAATTACCATCTAAGATAATACCGAAAAATTACAAGTGACGAGGATATTATTTTTCGTCATTAAAAGAAAAATTAATTCATAGAACATCTATATTTATTTAAAAATTCAACGAAGACCGTTTTTCCATGATTTATCATTGATTTATTAGCACCCAACACCATCTCCACCAAATTCACTCAAAACTGTATCAACTTTTTTCAAAATATCAAACTTATTGTTACTACTTACAACAATCGCAAGCACCGTCGGCATACAAAAAAAAATCAGAGATATAATGTGGGAAATCATTAATAAATAACAAAAAAAAAGGAAAGGTTCCATTACACTACCTTGTGGTGTACCTACATTGACAGGATATGGTTCAGACCTTACATTGTTTTACAATTATCTTTCTATCGCTCAAAAAAAGAGACAATCCATTGATTTAAAATACCACGAACAGCTAATTTGTTCAACTTTTCGGACACAAATGAGTATCTAACTGTGTCAAAAGCTCTTGTTAGATCAAATAAAACCACAAACTACAAATCTACCAACATCTATCTAGTCATAAATATGTTGAATGCAGTTTCTGTAGAATATCCAGGCCTATAACCATACTGACTATCAGAAATTAAGTGATATTTATTAAGTTATGTTGTTTAAAGAATTTGGCTGTTGTACTTGATAAGTAATTCATTGATGGAAAACTACAGAAGCAGATGGGAAGGATAGCTGTCAGATGGATAATCCAATTCTGTATTTTAAGAATTAAAAATTACGGAAGTAGCACGAAATGCACTGAAACTTTCGAATGCAAATATCTTGAAAACGGATCAAGATATCAAAATTGAACATGTATTTTTCCAATATAAAAACAGATGCTCTTTCAAATTTTCGATTCGGTTTATGTGATTTTGCATACATAAAAAAGATAAGTTTCGATATACCTATTCAGTAGGGTATAACTAGCGCCCTCTATGAGCAACGGTAAAAGTGATTCCTATTCATCATGCTGAAAAACGTAGTAATACCAATTTTCACGTTAGTTCTATGAAAACTTGCTGAATTATTGGGAAATTTATAAGTAAAATTGTTGCGGTCAATCCTCACGTTTTAGGCTCTACTATTTCCAGTTTCCAGGATTTCCCATTCTTAACGATTCACACTGTATATAATTTATGTTTATAATCACTGGGGCAGTAACTCGTAAGCTTGGCGATAGTGCACCTAAAAAACGAACCGGCGAATTGCGTAGAGGATATTCGAGGCCGAATGGTTATTTTAACACATTTTGGTGACATACAAACTGTCAAAGCGACTAGTGCGTGCATACACTGTGACCAACGACAAAGGAAAGTATTTGAAAGCACGGTACTTTTAATTAGCAATACGAAAACATTTGTATACCGCCCAAGCTATTTTAACTAGAAGCTGTTATATGTATGTAATAGAGATGGTTACAGCTGACTTCGTCTGAATTTCTTCTAATAAATTATGTTAAACGATGCTAACATTTCAATTCGTGGCAATTCGCGACAATGTAGATTAATAGAAAATAAATGAATGTCTACTGTTCATGAGCAGACATTTATTCCATACACCGTTATGTGTTGGCGCGAGTTTGGTTTGCTATAGGTACCAGTACACGAAGAAAAAGATATTTAAGTTAAAATTTCAAGCTACATGCCGAGCAGATTATTCATAGCATATCCAAAATGATTGCATGATGAACAAATTGTGTATTGAAACTAAGGAATGACAATCGCACTTTATGGCTACATTAAGCTTTAGTAGAAAGAGGAGCAGGTTTTTTGTTGATTCAAATAATTATCATTTCCTGTACGACATTTGGAAAAAAAAATATTAGAAATGTGCTTATATTTGAATATACAAACTTCAACTAACCAAGGTTTCACACGGATCTGAAGAAATCCGCTTAACGGAATTTTTGTGATGGATAATTTTTTTTCTCTAGATGGGAATTTCAAGTTCTTTACACAACAGCAACAGTTTAGTGGATCAATCTATGCCGGTTATGTCATAAGTTTTTTTTTTCTCTAGTTTGTGAACGTTCTGAGAATTAATAACATTTTTAAATAAATATAATGGATCTTAATTTATTGCGTGCTCATAATTTTAAAAGTTTTAGATAATACAAATGGGATTTTTTAAGGTTATAAGATTATACACGAAATTCTTTACAAACACTGTATCGAAAAAAAACCCTACTTGTTGGTTTCACTACAAGGATAATAGATTCCTGGATATTCCGCGATACGAGATGACACTTTTGTTATCTGGCTACATGGACACCTTACGTTTTCTTACTTTCTTATATCATCTTAATAATATATGCACATATATCCAACTAAGTATGGAGATCGAGAAGAACGGTTGTTTTTTTTCCTAAATGTGTGTCATAAAAATTCGAATCATTCGCTGAGAAAAAGCGAGCTATAAATAAAAGGCTTGGAGATCTCGCTCTCTTAGCCCCAATGTCGCCATGAAGAATTGTTGCACATCAGTCAACAAGCAAGCGGGTATAACAAGCAAGAGGTTATAAGAGTGCTATAACTAAATAATCCAAGGAGATCTAACAAAAACGCACTAATACCTCAACACAGACAGTTTTGCCTTATATCAAAAATGTAATTTTAAAAGCGATAACACAATTGAAGCACTTGATGCTATCAGCAAAGAACTCTAGGGATTCGATAACTTCCCAGAGAATATACAAAATTTCCTGATCATACATACGCGAATGAAAGAGCAGAAAAAAAAACTGGCACATAGAGCTAACTGAAAAATCAACGTGTAACAGAACACCTCTTACAAGATGGTAACCATGGAATATGTTTCAATGACACCGAAATTCCTTCAAAAACTGTGCACATCATACACAACTATGTCGTGAAGCAAATGAAATTTATAAATATATGTATAATTTTAACAGTACAGTAGATTCAGGCTTACTAAATCAGGCTTCACACCCGGCTCCCAGTGCACGCACCGTAAGTAGTAACTAACTCTCCGTTTTTTCGATTCATTAGCTTACATCCATTACAGGCAAAAAAAAACCTTTACTCCGAATAAGCATCCTACTACTCTTTTTATTGGGATGTGGTGTTTATCTGACACAACATCTCGTAGTTTCTTAGTACACGTCAATTTGTCTAACACTGAAATTTGTTTCTTCAAACAAACTGTAGTTTTAACTAAAATGGTCGTTATAATTTCTCCGCATGAACTGTAACCATTTTTGAAAGACATTTTTGAGCATAAGTCTTTATATCCAAGATCCAAGGTCTAACATAAAATATCAAAGAAACATTTTTCGTCGTCTAAATTATGGTTGACAATATTTCTATCGTTAGCACAATGTCGCAGCCTGAACGCCCCACATTTTGGAATTCCCTTCAACTGCACAGCTGAATATTTTGGAAATATATGACTCTTGCTGTCACTTTAGTTATACATACCTCGCTTCACAGTTATGTGGCAAATGTGAAATTTTCTACTTAGTTTTCTTCATGTTTTTGCAGACGCAATTTCTCGACTCATAGCAAATGGATAGTCACATCTAGGTAGTTTCTGATATGACCTATTATCAGCACATTCTTTATGACACGATAAGTTGTCCAAATAAAGTATATTTTCTCTTGGACAGTTCTAATTTACAACTATTTTCAAAAAAATCTGCGAAACCGACATTTACATTTCCCCTATTTTAAAATGTGAGTTGTAAAGACAAAGTTAAAATATAGGTATTTAATTAATATAACGTTCTTGCGTAAAACCTCAACAATCTCAGATTTCACAGCTTATATACACACATTGCCTAAAATAAACAGTTCTACAACTCCCAGCCACGTATATGTTTCACAAATTATGTAACCGCACCATACAACACCTGCTAGTAAATGATGATTATGTTTACGTAAACGATGCCATTATTGATCAATTTTCTAAAAATATTTCTAATAAAGCTTATATATGAGTGCCACTAGTAATCCGCAGATAAAGCGGCCGCCATCGTTAACAATAATATCCAGGAACGCACGTAAAGAGGGCATTAGCATAATGTAATCTCGCACAGTTCCATAACGATGTAAACAAAAGAGATAAGAACTTATCGCGCGATATGTGTAGGAACTTGTTTGTTACGATATGAGTTCAAATAAAAAATACGTACATGGTCGACAAGGTCGTTATTAGAATCCTTTGTGATGAATCAACGGACATTCCGGATGTGTTCTTAGGTGGAGCATATGTATTTGTTGGTTGTTGTTATCTCGTTTTTTTTTTTTAACATCTAATCTAAACGTTATCGAGCAATAGTAAGTTTAATCATAATACGCTGACATAAAAATTTGGTAGTAAAACGAACGTAATAATAAATAATTATTTTAAAAAAATGTTCTATTCTATTTACGTATTTTAGTGGTACATTTACGACTTATTCACTAGCTCAAAAGACCATATAAACAGTATCGAACACGCACACGAATAGCCCAGCCTCATTAAATCGGAAGCCCTGCCGCCAAGGTTCCTCTACGCCCAATAGTCAGTGCCATCAGATCAGCAACCTATTCCAATAACAAATCCACATACCATGTTCGAGCGAAAACTTCATACATAAAGTTCTGGCCCACTCACTCAGACAAGTTGGGAAGCATTACACTCAACACGAACGATGTTTCATGTTTGAATGGTACGTTCCACTGTCACAATGTTCCCATCAGGGATGTCCTCGAAGATCTGAATGCTTTTTTTTCCTCGGGAAATTACCAGGCTCTTCGAACAAGTGCTAACAACAACATATTTTCAGTGGAACAACAAGCTGTACGAATAACTAGATGGAGTGGCCATGGATAGTCCATTAGCGCTGGCCATAGCGAACTTTTACATGGTGTTACAGAGAATCACTCGATACCGCCGTTCTTAAACCGCTGTGCTGGTATCGTTTCGTCTACGACACCTTCCTGATGTTAAATGAGTTTCTAAAACATCTGAACTCCACACATTTACGAATCCAGTTCACTATGGAAATGGAACAGGAGGGACAGGAACGACAGGTTCTCGACGTTCTGGTAAACAGAAAAAATATGGAACACTTGGCCATAGGATATATTACCGTAAGCCAACACACAACTTCCATCGTAACTCTAACCACCATCCATGACAGAACCGGGCGTAATCAAAACATTAGCAGACCGTGCTTAGCGAATCTGTGAAACCTAACCGAAGAACTACAACACTTAGACCAAGCTCTACAAACCAATGGGTATGAAAAACAACTGATAACTGATAGCGAAGACCAACTTCTGACGACAGGCGAAAAGCAGCGTACCTGCGTTACGTCAAGAATGTTAAGGACTGAATTGGTAGGATACTAGAGCGACACAATGTTAAAACCATGTACAAACTAACACTCCAATTGCGCCACCAACTACGTTCAGCAAAGGACCTCAGAGATCCTTCCTCTAACATCTACTGAAGTATATAAGATACCATGCTCTTACGGGTTAGTATACATTGACACCACGAAACGTAGCATTAACACCAGGCTGAAAGAGCACAAGCGAAATTGCCATCTAGGCCAAAGCGAGAAATCAGTGGTAACCGAACAAGCGCCTCAAGGCGGGAATCATGAAATTAATTTCGCAAGCATCCAGGTTTTGTCCAGTTTCTTACTACCATACCACCAAAGAGAGACGATTAAAATACAAAAACACCCCGGAAACTTGGAAGAAGAGAATCTGAGATAAACAAGGTCTGCTACCCGGTTCTTCGAAGCCTACATGTACCGCAAGCAAAACAAGAGACACCGCTCCACACGTATGTAACAGCCGAACATTCGGTGTGTGGCCGAATCATTCGACGACCTTCCTAAAAGAACACTTCGACCTCGTCGTTGAAGATGTTTACCGCAGCTGTAAACAAAACGTCCGGAAGAAATTCCTACCGACCACGGCTCAGTTCTAGAAAGAAACCTTCTTGCATGACACCGGCGCAAAAAACGTACATTCTTTGAGTATCGAAAGATTTTAATATTTGCAATTTAAATGATAACGCTCAATCATTTTACGAGTATATACAAACAAATTAAGAATGAATTGCAGTCATCATCATTTGTCGCAACATTTGAATTCCTAATAGTTTTATATACAATCTTTTAAAAGCACGTATATTACTCAGAAGCCTAACTACCGGCGCATCCACCAAATGTGGGATATGCGATAACTGTTATGCATAGGTAAATAAGACTTTATGAAAATCAGAGCAACGCCAATTATTACTATTTTGAACATTAACTTATCTCACCTCTTCCATAAGAAATCACGGGATGACTGCCAATACTTCGATAGCCTTCTTTTGCTCGCAGGCCCGATTCCCTGAGAAAACGCTGGTGAAATGTATCGACTATAATCACTGAACGCCTCCATAAACTTAATTCCACCTATTATTCTATACAATAGGATGTAATATAATATCTTAAGCCTATTTGACAACGTCCTAAATTTTGAATATAAATGTGTTTAAAATAAATTTATTTAACTCCGAGAAGAGCCAGAGTAGGAAAAAACAAATTGGAATGTTAAATATAAAACAAATGAAATTCCCCAGGATCATCTACATCAAAAATCTTCTATAAACAATAAGTCCATTTATCAAAAAATATACTTTAAGTATGTAAATATATTCATATATCTATATTCATAGGTATGGTTGCAAATTAGATCATTGGACCGACTTTTATTTATCAATACGTATAAGTTCTAACACGTTCGCTGCTCCTTGGAATCCCAGTACCTGTATAGGAAATTATTCTTGAGGACGACAATAGCTGACTCTCCAATAGATATTTATTGCAGACACTGCTAAATATTTTTCGGCGAGCATAATTAAATAGACGCGCTACTTCCGAACGACACGCTGGCAATGGCTTTGGGCATAATCTGTCTCGATCATGCACACTGCACTACCTCCTTTCCAAATCGAAAATTCCGAAATAGGCAGACAGCTGCTGGTTTACGGAGGCTTCGAAAACCGCGCAGTGCGCAGGCGCAGGAATATTTTGTTGGAATCCAAGAGTCAGAAGATTACAACCCCAGACAGCACATAACGATCTTACAGGCTGAAATGCCATTGATATGTGTGATGCTAGAGAGATTTTTCAAAATACACATACCCTAAAAAATAAATTGTGGATGGCTAATAATCTATCCCCATATTCCCCATTCATTCTCGGAATGAAGAAGCAAACACCTTTGCGAAAATGGGTACTGCGGAGCAATTTCAGAGACCAGGACTTGCAATTTCAGAGACCAGAACTTGCAATACTGAAGCAACTGTCCTGATTTGGGGCATGCGAAGGAGCGAATCTCACTTAATCAAGTCAGAACCAACGTACTGCTTGAAATTCACCGTAAAAGTGTCAATTCGTCAACTCCTCTCTGTCTTTACAGCTCATTGTAAATTTAGAAAGGGTTTATATAGAATCGGGCGGTCTGATGAGACTGAATGCCTTACTGTGTTTCGAAGACGAGATAGTTGAGCATACTTTCTGCTACTGCTCTAAGGGAAGGTTGACCTTTTACTAGAAGACCAGAAAACAATCTCATTTAACAAGACAGTGAGTTATCTTAAGAGCCTTAAAGTGGACGAACTTCAAGATAACATCCGCTCCGTAATGGACTCTAGCGGCCGCAGTTGACAGGGCGATTAAGTGAACCATGCTGATAATCTAATTTAATTGACGCTCTCAAAAGTTTACCCTGGAGCAGAAACGCCTCGATAGTAGCATAGGAAATTGCATGTTAAATTGCGCCACTGGTTTTTTGCAGTATTTCTCAGCATAAATAGATTTTTACAAATTTCAATCACGTTACGCTACTCTGCAAGTTTTTTCTGTAAATGCTTAATCTTTTGCTGCTTTAGCATGGACCCAGGAGGAGGGTCTAAATATCTGTCCCCAAACAAGACTGGTTTGGAAATGTATTCGAGAACTGAATATCCTGACAGACAGCATTAAAGTCACCTTGCTGTGGGTGAACGAACATTCAGCAATCGAAGGAAACGAAAAAGCCGTATACATATAGGCTCAGAGCCTGTTCCAGGAGTGTCTAAAAGCACATTACTTACGAGAACAGATAAGAAGTTGGGTCAAAGAAAAATACAAAGAACACTGGAATAATACAAATATCCAAGTGCCAACCGTACTGTAGTTTCTGGCCTAGTGATACAAATAGCTATTTCGTTGAAGCAGTTAAGAGGATTTTCCTTTTTTTAAAACATTTATTCACTTTAGACTTGACTTTCTTGCTGTTTTACCGAAGAGTGTAAACATAACAAAATGTCGTGATTTTCGATTGAAATAAAAATGAATCATCTACAAAAATCCATGCACTCCATATTTATTATATATGGAGGACAGGCAGTTAGGGATGCTGTAAAACCGCCAAGCCTAAACCATACTCATACTCACAAAACTGTAGTTTCTGGCCTAGTGATAAAATAACTACTTTAAGACAAGTAGCTTCACAATTCTAAATATGAAATAGTTTTTACCTAACGTTTTAAACAAATAAAACTGGAATACGTTTACATTTTCGTATTATCAATATAATATCCCTCATAAAATAAGCAATCGGATTAGTTATTTCAAGTTACCATATTATACTACATTTACAACAACAGAACGAAGATTTGGTTAAATTAATTTATTATTTTTTAAAAATCTGGAGTAACAAAAACAGTTGCGAGTTAATACTTTGTTTAGATCGTAAACAATTTAAAAATTCTGATTGTTTTGACTATAAAGCAAGTGAATTTTACGAGTTTACGGTAAAAATTTTGTTATTTATTTTTTTTTTGCACCGACCATACTAATAATAAAATATATTCCACTAAGTAAATATTTTATTTAAACAAATACTTATATATCAATATTAATTTATAGTGGCCGCAACTTCCGCGAAAAAAAAACTCATTCTGTTTAAAATTCCTAGCATGACTTCTAATATGTCTATCGTCTGCACCCTTTTATGTTCACAAGCAACATCATTTAGTTAAAACAACGACCAGGTCACGCAACTATTCTGGCGCTGCAGGAGAGTTGCTGGCAAAACCTGCGGATTAAAGCCGAAGGTGATCCATTGGCTATATACTGCCGTGATAAGACCAGCGATAAGATGCGGGGCAGTAGTCTGGTGGAGGAGGACAGAAGTGTCCTCCGCAGCGAAGCTGCTAACCGCTGTCCAGAGACAGGCATTGCTGGTATCACTGGTGCAACTAACAGTACAGGAACCGCCTCTTTGGAGACCATTGTGGGCCTCCCCCCGCTGGAACTCTATGTGAGAGCGGAGGCAATGAATTCTTAGACTGAAAGCTAACAACCTGTGGCATCCCAACTTCAGGGTGGGAGGGCACACTTATACTACGGGCACGTTGCTGGACGGGCCATTGCTACAAATGCCCACGGACAGCATGGCATCCGAAATTATCTTCACCGAAAAGGTGAAAATCTCCCTACCGAACAGAGACCAGGCACGTAGTGAGATCACTGCTAACGAAAACTCGTATACGGATGGATCCAAATCCAGCCAGGGGACAGGAGCCGGTATTTGTGGGCCCAGTCCTAATCAAAGGATATCCATAAGCCTGGGTAAACATACAACGGTCTTCCAGGTAGAGCTATTCACCCTTGCAGCCCGTGCAGAAATGATTGCAAAGGGGGCTACATGAGGAGGAAAATTAATATAATGACTGACAGCCAGCCTGTCATCAAGGCAGTCTCGAACCCCGTAACTAGGTCAAAACTAGTTAGGGACTGCAAACAATCCCTCAATGCACTGGCACGAGACTACACGGTGTCTCTGATTTGGGTGCCGAGACATGAGGATATAAAGGGTAACGTAATAGCCGATGAATTAGCCAAGAGGGCTCTAAAAGACACTTCATGGGTCCAGAGCCCGTATGTGGGATTACTAAGGATTCCGCAAGAAGGGAGATCTGGACCAGGTTAGATAAAGAAAGTACAAAGAAATGGAGGTCGACTGAAGGTCTACTGCATATCAAAACGCTGATAGGGGATGGGGATGGTAGTTTCTCTGATAGCCTACTCAGGTGCAGTAAGAAAGAAGTTAAAACCATTACTGGGTTGGTAACTGGACACTGTCCTCTGAAAAAGCATCTATACAACACAGGCCGTGTAAGCGAATCGTGGTGTAGAAGATGCGAACTACAGGAGGAAACGAGTTTACATGTAATCTGCACATGTGAGGAACACCTAGCGCAAGTACCCACCCTAACTTCAATGAATGAATGAATGAATGAATGAATGAAGCAACACACGATGAAGTAAAATTTCGATAAGTGTCAAATACACACGCATTTACTCTACGGAGGACAGAAATAAATAGGTATGCTGTGAACAACTCTCGAAAAGTAAATCGACTAACATATAACCATCGATAAGCGAATTATCTAAAAAAATATTCCCGGTCGGTGCAAGAGAGAAAGCATCCGTTAAGTGAAGCATTTTTTATGCTCGTCGTTGTATGTACCTATGTAATTATATAGGAAGACAACCGGCATTTTAAGAAAAAGTATTAGTATCTATACTTTTACGTTCATGTATTTATAAAATTGTAACTTATAGCTTGATGTAACATTTCAGGCAGTATATATACTGTATTTTTTTTATAAACATTAGAGTAGTCTTTCAAAAATGAACCACATGCTTAATACGGGTCCCTTTAGTTTTGTTCCTTTCATGAATGTATCTTAAAATATAACATTTTCGATAATCGACCAAAAACAACCCGTGTCCTATCGACCCTTAGGTTTGCAAAACAGCACGTTTTCGAGTTTTCTTAATTTTATTTTTATCTCTTTCACTCGAGTCCAAAAATAAATTGAACTAAAGCTATTATGTCTGTATAAGCATTTTTTTTATATAGTTTATAGAAAACATATACTATCAACTTTATTTGTTTTAAATTTATTACGACAATTACATAAAGAGTAAGTAATATCTACGTTATTATTTAAGTGGTTATTAGAATTGTTGTAGAAGAATAATTAATGTGACTTGCCACAATTATTTCATTTTCGGAAAAAACGTATTATAATTTATATAAAATTTCATAATCATACACCATCACGCGTACGTAAACCACGGGATTACGGACAGCAAAACAACAAGTCACGACAACGTGCGTTGCTTTTGTAATTCGAAATAAAGGTTTTCAATCACATCTCTTAACTGAGTCGGACATTTACCGCGGGGAAAACAAGAACAAGAAACAAAAGCAAAAAAAAAGACAACCAAAGCAAAAACAAGTTGTTGTTTTACGTCTGCCTGGTTCTCTTTGATCCTTTTTGTTCCACCGTCAATCTTACCTGGAACGGTTTAAGTTGCTTGTAGTCCGTAAAGGCGAGCTCTCGATCCAACAAAAACTCGACGGGTTGAGCTTGCGATGGCATATCTACGGTGGATACCAGGGCCGAAAACGTCTGAAACAAGAAAAATAAATCTCCTTTAGCCGCAAGTCATCACCGTCGATAATCGTCTTCACGTTCCGTTGAATTCGTTATTCAGTCGAATTCTACCGATGCTATACCAAACAAGGCAGTAGATATATCCCTTCAGATCGCATGGTAAGTGACTTTCCATGAGCGCTGAATCACAGCATCGCCGTGAATTTTGATGTTTTGTGTTTTACTTTCACTAAAAAAATTACTTAAAAGATATTATGTCTTGATATTTCAAATAGATTTAGGTAAAGAATTAAATAAATGGCAAATTAATGAAGGGAATCATGTTATTTAAACCAGCATATCCATTAGGTGTTGTAAGTTCTAGACAAATAACTGCCATATTGCACATATTTGTTTGTATATTCGAACATGTAATTGCAAATCACGTGGCACAAGGTTTTGACAGCCATTTCGAAGTTCGTACGTACACAAAATATGTAGACGATTACATAATTCAATTAAATTGAGTGTTAACGACAAATATAAAATTGTAAACTAGCGCTGGTGCATGTGGCAGCTCTCAAATTGATAACAGAAAAACTGGGTCAACACCAAATTAACGAGTTTACATGTATAATTAATCAAAATACACAGACACTCAACTGGGCATAGTTATATGCACACACATCCACGTGCAGTTTGTATTTAGAACGTGTCGACACGAAAATGTTTGTGGTATATTACCCCATTAGCGCTGTAATAAAGTTTCTTAACTGGAACGGCTTTGATGCGCCTGTTTAATATGATTTTATGCAGTAGCAAGAACTATAGCATTTAATAATAGCCTGTGATGTTAAAAAGCATTAACTTTCAGAAAACCTACATACATATATACATGTATACTGGCATGAACATACTTTTTTGTTTCAGCTGAAATTGATTCCTAAATTCAAATGTTTTCGAACGCTATGCAGTAATGGATTTGCAACTTAATGTTAACAATCTAAAAATAAGTATGGTCAGAAAGTATTGGCATTCCACTAGAAGCAGTGAAGACGTTAAACTTTGTACATGATTTTTACAAAGACTTGAAAAGCCAAGACCAGGTTTACTAACAATTCTAAAAAAAAAACGTAATTTAAGATTCAAAGTATCGACTCTATGAAAACATTCTTTGGTTTTATGCATAAATAATACTCGGCAATACATTAAATGAATTATTACAATAATATACAAATATAGTGGGTAAATAAATTACATTTGGTTCCAAAGCATACACCCTTTATTAAATGATTAATTAACTAATATAATCCTTTATGGAATTAGTGAATGAAATTGTTTTATCATAACATTAGTTACAAACATAGCATTCCACGGAGAACGTCATAAAAATTCTTTCAAAGTTGTATTTTAGCAATATGTATACAAATAAAAACGCCTAGAAGTAAAGCTGTTATTTACTGCTTTGCATATTCTCTTAATGTAAATGTTTATCTTTTTTTCCGTTAATTACAATACACTCTGGCTATGTCTTTTTTTTCATGCTCTTACGTCGTAATTAGTGCTAACGGCGATTATTGCAAGTACCTCCTTTGAATTCTGTATTTTGAAAGATACTAATAAATACGTGAAGAAGCAAATTTACATATTCCTAGATAATTTAATCAATTTGCTTTAATTAAATGTATATTTCCCGTGATGTAGAAATCGAAGACTTAATTATTATAATTAAAGTACATATATTACTACTCATTTCATTGACTCAACTTTCAGCAAAAAAGATAAATTTACGCAATGGTCAGTAAGCCGGCATCATCAGATAGATATGTTAATTTCAACCCAATTCAACCCACAAAATATGTAATTATAGTACCTATTAGCTAAACGAATAATTAAACTCACTAGTACGATTTACAGACCTACAATGCTAAATAAAATTAAATTAACTTAGCAAAAAAATAATTATACTGCAAGTTATGCAAACAAAATACTAAAAAAAATCAGTAGACATAATGACATTTGCAATGAACAAACAGTACATATTGTCGGAAGGAACAAAAGGTATATCATATTAATACAGCATATAAAACTAATTATTATCTTAAAGTATTATACATAAAATTAAAGTCAATGACTCCGATACAAAAACAAAATACCATCCGTTGTGTATCAACTACCACATAATTAATGCGAAAAAGCATACATAGGTTAAACAAAACAATATTTAAAAGAATGAATAGAAATGATGTATTTTTTTGAATAAACATTGTTTGGACACAATTCACCAATTTAATTTTAATCATACAAAAACGCTTAATTAAGCTTTAATATAATACTTTGTAGAAATGGTCCAAATTCAAAGATAAAAAATTCAGCCAACTATAGAAAATCTAATAACTATTTCCCATTCCCAAATTCCTATTTATCTATTGTTTAAATAAAAATCATGTTACTTTGTTATTTCTATTTAATTCTTTTATTTTGGTTTACATACTAATCAGTACACCTTGATATAATCGTATAACACCAATCTTTTTTGTTAATAGGCTAAAAAATTATTTATAATTTCAGTGAAAAAGCAGTGTGAATCTATGGATATGAAGAGGGTTAAAATAAAAGGTCTGTACCCACAAATTACGTCAAACAAACGGTTTCGCGCCAACTCGCATCATCTGGCTTTTGGTAGTCATTTACAGAATACCTTAATTATTGTAATGACTAAAATACAGACTTTCTATTTTAACCCTCTTCATAAAAAAAAAATTATTTATAGGGATACTTATGTATTGTCTTTACAGATATGGTATTGGCTTTGGTCTCGTTGTTTCGTTGCCACACTTTTTAATATGTTGTATATGATGTTTAGGAATTTCCTTGGCCTTTCAACGAATTTAAAAATATTGACAGAAAATTAATTCAATTATAAAAATTAATTTATTTATTTCTTACATTGTATATGAAATATTGAAGATTAAATCGGGACTTTAACTGGTATTTTATTTTATATTATATTTAGAATTATTTTTTGAAGAAGATGGATTTAACCACGGAAATCTCTGTTAGATTATTAGTCTTATCTTTTTAATCTTACAACACAATAATTAGGCCACTAACTCTTAAATTTTACTCCACAGTTTTATACCATATGGCCAAGCAAATTCCTACATCAGATCATATTTCTGCCTGTGTGCATTTTACATCGCATTTAATCAAGCACTGCTTCTGCTTATCCTTTGTTTATTAAGCAATAGCGAAAATACTCCAAACTGTGGCACTGATAATACTGCAAGCTTCTTCTAGACCCCTCACCACAAACTGCACTAAACTGGACGTATGTTTCAATAGCAAAACTATCATCAGCAGCAGAAACATTGAACTGAATAACTACACTAAAACTACCTTAATTTATACCTAAAGAAATAAACTATGAAGAGAAGAATTTAAGAGTCCTAAATCTGAATTCATTATAATGTGTTTGTTTTTATATATTTCCATATATAGTCGTTTACGTTCGTAACTAATTTTACATTATCAACTTTATGGGTTTGTTCAAGCATATGTAGGGCTACACTAAATTTGTCAAACCTTCTATATTTAAGATGAGCCAAATGCTCCTTGTTACGCGTTTTAATTGATCTTTTAGTTTGCCCAATATATACATGATCACAATCTTTACAAGATATTCTATAAATACCCGATTTGTCCAAGTTATCTACTTGATCTTTAGGGTTACCTAAAATATTTTTAAGACTATTATTTGAAGTAGATGCTATGTCAAGGTTAAATAGCTTTGCTATTGAAACATAAGTCCGGTTTAGTGCAGTTTGTGGTGAGGAGTCTAGAAGAAGATTATTAAGCTAATGAAATTTGTAATAATGTCTCCATATCGCTTTTTTTTAGATTTTTTTCCAAAATTACCTCTTGATGTTTCAAGTCAAAAAACAAATGAGTATCGTAATCTCACACAATTTGGTTGCTTTTTGAAAATAATTTGTACCATGGCAAACTGAAGGTCGCAATTTCAACAATTATTCAAATAATGGTGAAGGTTTATTAAATCCCAAAATAGACAATAAATATTCGCTAGATAGATTCAATACTTTACCATTGTTAATCGAGTTGCCCCTTAGGGTATTTTGTAATAGTTATTACGTTATCCACAAAACGCACGTAGCTTCACGGATATCTGCATAATACAAACATTAAGTGTAAGATAAACACACCAGCTTTTACATAATAATATTTGCACGGAGTTGATATTTACAGAAACTTTAGAGCTATCGCTACTGACATCTACCTACGTGGCAGCAACGTGGAAAATTGTTAGGAAAAGCAAATAGAGGATCCAGTGGTTTCTATATTATACATTGCTAATGTGTCTATTGTATATTGAAGCCTGCATTAAAATATGCATATGAATCTCATCAGTTTATATTACAAAAACAAAACATTATAGATAGTGGAAATAGGTACACAAATAAAACTAATTTAATTCTGTTTACAATATATTAAAAGTTTAATATGTACGCCCGCAGCGAACATAATAAAAAAATAATTTAAAGCAGATAATAAAAGTAAATTATGGGAGTTTCTATGCGTGACAAAAGAGTTAATCACATTTAAGTAGTTTATACAACAGCAAATATTTAAACCAGTTGCCAATTATAGTACATCATATAAACAGTAACAGCAAGGTCAAACAATGATATGGAAATACTACTGACAATAAGCGATGTTTTACACATTCTTTACACGCGAGGAAAAAAACCATTCACTTCAAGGTCTAACTTGATTATATGGCGTATACTGCGGCAACAACAAAGATAAACTTGAATATCAGATAACGCTTTTTTCGCGAGGATCATTGTCCTCAATGAAATTTTCGGGCATGAGAAGGAATAAGTAACCTTAGTAAGTATTCTGCATTAACAACATGGCTATGGTAATGTCACATTGTCGGGTATAAAATTTTGTATGTCGGGGCTTACAAAAAGAGTTATTTTTGCAATGGTAATGTACTTTCATATATGTCATAATTACTTGGTAGACAATTTGAATGGAATAATTCGATCGACAATGGACATCATATTCAGTAGCAAAAAATATTGTTATTTTAATCAATATTTGATAAACTCTACACTATATTAAACATTAATATTCTCGTTTCACATACACTACATTACGTAATATCCAAATTAAACAGGTATTTTGAAGATAAATAAATAAATCATTTGAAAACTACTTATACCTTTTTTGGATGAAGCATTATTATTCGACAAATTTGTGATTACATTTTTTTTACTTGATGATGCAGTTACTACATTAATGAAGTTTGAATCGTTATTCTCATACGATGAATAAAATAGTGAGTATAGGTATAAGATGAGAGAAATATAAAGCATAAAATGTATGTTCTGATGTGACTTGTGCGTTGCATACCTCTGATATTTTCAATTTTGGATAAATTATATCCCGTTGCTATCTGCATACTATAAAGCCTGTATACTGCCTCCAAGATTAGTACACTTTCTTTTGTGAAATACCCACTTTTGTGATCTAAGATAGAAGTGAACCAGGAAATAAAGAATTTTTAATCCTCCATAGATTGCGACCATCAGTCAAATGATGCTTGATTCAGTTGTCTGCCATGAAGCAAGCAAGTACGATTTTAGCAACTGAAGCGAACAGTTCCATGTATACCAACTACAATATTGCAGTTATTCCAAAAGGATGACCAGACTCACAAAATCTTTTTTCTTTTCTACATTATTTTGTACATTTTACAAGACTAAACAAGATAAAATACTTATTGGACGATAATTGTCTCGCAGAAACTTTGTCATTCTCTTGAGAAATACCCTAATTAGATTAGATTGGAGTTGCGGTGACCATATGGACTTGCTTCACAGCGATTTTTTCAGATCTGCTGTGATGCTCTTGCCCTCTAATTAGACGTATCACCATCTGAAAGCACCTCCTTTATATAGCTGTTAGCTGTGGGGTTCCTAACATATACTAGAAACTTTGTTCTGGCCATTGGTATTTCTCCTCTCTTCGTTGCAAATGCAAATAGCGTCATCTGCTAGGATTACAGTGACCAGTTAACAGATCTACTACCATTTTGACAATCTTTAGCTTTACTTAGTAGGTTTTTAGTCAATTCAGGCCTCTGTTCCTTTAGGAATTCGTCTGTATGTCTTTGTCCTGATGACTTTTGCCACATCTCCCTGGACTCATTATGTATCCATTCATTGATAAATTTTACAATTTTCGATTTGGTAATGCTAAAGGAAAGGTTAGATTCAACGAATGACCTTGACGAAACTCGCCTGGTCAGATCGTCCACCGCCTCATTTCTCTTCACGCCCGAGTGGTTGGGAACACAGGCTAATATTAATTCCTTTTGAGTGTCCATCCTATCTAGAGCGCTTGCACACTTCTAAACCAGTTTATAGTCAACACTTGCAGAACTGATCCCTTTAAATATTGACTGGCTGAGAGAAAATAGCGACGCTTTTGCCTAACTCGGTCCATCTTGCTATTTCTCTGACACAAATGACGAATTGCAGCAACCTCAGCCTGAAACACTATTGTGTCTTTGCTGAAGCTTACCAACGGTCTCTTTAGGCTTTTTGCTTATATTCCAACTAAATACCCTGAATGATACATTTTTTGAATGCATCCGAAACAGAACAGTTGAAAAGTGCTAAGTTGGTTGAGATAAGATTCCAGAGTATTGAATAGCTGACAGTGTGGTCACCAAACCCATCGATTTTTATTTTGATCAGGTGTATCCTTAATCAACTTGATGTTCCAGCCTTCAAGAACACTGCAATCCAATTTCATAACCATTCTTTTCGGTTCTTTCGGTATAGCTTTATAAATGTTTCTGTTGATCATTGTATTACTGATATTATTGCAACTGTTTTTTTTTTTAATTGCCTGAGTATAGCAAATATTACGAGTAGAATAATATTCCTCTATTACCACTTAAACATAGTAACATTTCCATACGTATCTTAATGGTTTAAAGGTTGTTAATGAATTTGGCGACACTGCTATTTTTTTTGACCGCAATTGTAGACGAAACGGTAAATAGGCAATAAAACAAGTAGGACAGCATGAAGAAGAACTAAATTATCTGTTTGTGAATGTAAATGAAGGATAAGCTAAGTTTTAAATTCTCATGAGGTTATAGAGCATTCAAATTTTAAATCAATACCTCTTTCAACTCTTAAATATGTCGTTTATAGTTAACAACGCTTACAAAGTAAAGCTATACAAAGGCTATTCGGTGTTTCATTTCAACAAAAATAAGCTTTCTAATACGATTGGCATTAAGGACTGTGAAATTACAATCGTTTCACTATATTCAATAACCGTAAATGAATGTAAAATGCTAAAAATCTTTAATATCAAACAAACAATAGAGCTATTACGTTACCACTTCGCATATGGAAATGATGCATTTCACACGTAGCGTTTGTTTCTCTCATTCGTCATTCATATGGGAACGGAGTAAGTAGGCGTACATAAATCAATAGGTTTTTATTATTAATCCATTGTATCTTTGTTACGTGTATGCGCACTCGCGCGTCAGTATTGTGCTGTTGTATTGTATAGCTCATAAAATGTGGCGCATACGGTTTAAAATGCGGCCTTCATTTTTCTCGCCACAACTTCTCCTTGTCTGACACACTAAACTAAAAAAGAACATAACCATATTTATAGACGCGATTAGCATAACAACACGTTAACTTGTTCCACGAATCTCGTCAATAGAACAACACAATAATTGCCTGGAAGCGCTATAGAGGCGATCTTCAGATAGTCAAGGACATGGGTTCACAGCGGTCTGTCGGCTATTACCAAACAAATTCTCGCTCAATGTGAGAAATATAAAATATTAATTAGAATGGATTATGCAATGGTGATTAAGCAGGATATTTGCAAGGAATGTGCAATTATCTTGCAACTGCCAGGCCCACTCTTTCTATATTAACTACTGACCTAGATTTTATTTTATTTATATAAATTATAGATTTATTCTCTATTAAATTGCCATTGCAAGAAAGTCGACATCAAGAATGATCTAACTAATGTGAATCATACTGTAGACTCAAAAATAAAAGTTTAGCTCAGCATTACATTTCCATAATTTCTAACAATACAAGAATTTAACAAATATTCAATCAAATATTTCCCTCAAAACTTGGTTAATAACCTTCAGCTTCGTTTTTCAGGCACAACATACACAATCTTTTATAGCGATGAAGATGTAGACCAACACTTCTTTGCTCATCCTACCTTTCCCCGATACATAACAGCTTTAGTCCTTGCTAACATCTCATCACAACTAAAATTTCATCCAACATTTGATCTCAACTGTTAACAAGGCGTTCAGAATCAATTAGTAACGGTGTAAAGCGCATATATCTTTTAACTTTTGGTTTTATTTTACTTGCTAAGAATTATCTTCAATAACAATAATTTGTGCTCTTGTACATCCCTTTATCAACAATTTTGGAACCTGTTCGTTTAAACCTTCTTTATGGTGTCACATTATGATGGTGCAAACATGAGTTAGATATTTTAGTTGTATTATTAGTTGCAAAGGCAAAGAAGAAGGCTTGAAGAAGAAATTTCAGAACGATTCGACCTTGAGCAAGCAAAAAAAAATCTTTTCGCTATCCCAGTAATTGATATATCAAGTGCACAGTGATGCTCTTATTTAATGTCTTCCCTTATGGTGGAAAAAAATACCTAGGGTCCTTGGATGTCTTAGACAGTTTGGCTTCTGTCGGTTTGCGCAGGTATAAACCTTCGTTAGAGAGTATACATAGAAGCTTATTATCGTTTACATACACTACCATTTTTTTACTAATTCTCCATCATAGACATTAATTAAGACCGCTACCGTACATATATTTTCTATATTTACTACTACGACTCTGTTGTAGGGGACTACGTATCATTTGTACCTCTTTTATGAAATCAAATTAACTCAATTTAATGAATTCACCCATACTCAACGCATATTTTTCCACGTTTTTCTTTTGTTTTCCCTAAATTTCTACTGGTAAAAAACGCTCAGCAAACATGTTAAAATGCAAGCAAATAACAACATGCCAAGTTCATTCCCCGATGGTTTTTCCTTCCATTTAAAAATAAAGCTGTATAATCAAAATCCCGTATTGGAAGCCACACCCTGCATTAGCTTGTAACAAATGAGTGGCATAAATGCTATCTAGGTTTGTTCGTGCAATAATAAGGGAGAATGTAGGTAGATAAATGACATTTTACAAGCGAACAATGAAATGATTAATTACGTGTTCTCCTGTAAGGTTTAGTGTACGAATATGTCATATATGGGCAAATATGTAATGACTACAGTATGACTGCAAAGACAAGAGAATTATATATCAAGCGAGCGCACGCGAGTTGACGAGTAGTAAAGTAAAAAGTGTAGGAAAGGATGTATTTATTAGTTAGAACAGGAATAGAGTAAGCGTTTTATTTTACAATGCCATCAGTATTGGCATTATTTTTTTTGTTTACCACAGCAGAAACTATTTATCCTAAAATAATTTTATGGAGAATGCCGAAATAATAGGAGGATTCAAATAACTATAAATAAAAAGGCAAACATCTTGTCAATATGATTATGGCATCTAATCAGGTTTTATATATTCGTATAGGTTTCAAATGGTAAAAACAGGAGAGACCGTTCCCACTGAGCGAGAAAGAATAAATTAAATAAAGTAAACATCAGCAAAAATGGAAACGTGTTATCTTCTTTGATGTATGCAAGTTTTGAGCATTTAATTCGTCTGGAAACCAACGAGTATGGAGTAAAAAAAAAAAACTCCGAATAAGACATTTAAGGCCCACTGTGACACATGGAGATGCCTTCCTAGGAATGGTTGCTATATAATACACTCCACTTGTTAGAAACGCTACCTCAGCGTCCAGATATTAACTTTTTCGGGCAAATATGGGTGGAAATAGAAAGAAAATTGAGAGAAACGTCAGTCAGAATCCGAGAAATGGTTTACTGAAAAATGGCAAAAAGCAACGCCCGAATTTATAAATAAATAATAAAATCCTTGCCTAAACGACTTTCAGAGTGATCATTTCAGCAAAGGGTTAGTTTACCAGATATTAGTATCTTTCTTTTTTTTGTATTTATTTGTTACTTTTTCATTGGTATCATTTTTAAAATATTGGTGGACGAATACTTTTGTTTTGTAGCTTCAAGCTGTTTGTTTTGTTATTTAAGCTTATTTTAGAAATATGTATTTATGATTTATCTTACTTAATGATATAGAATAAATGGTTTACATGTCCGGCTGCATTTATCAATTATTTTTATCATACTTTTCTCAGTGCCCTTGAGTGGACGAATACTTACTGCTCTAATAATTGTATACTCATGGCCCAGCAACTACGGTTGCAGTAAAAACAAAATTTGTAATAGAAAACTAAGAATAACTTATCTTTGTACTCGTTCAACTTTAATAAGACTATTTGTATTGCTTTCGGCCAGTTAAAGCAATAAATATAATGTAATTATATAATTAATAATAATGTAATTTTCCTATTACATATTATAATGCAATTTGCACAAAATTATGCAAAAAAAAAGTTGTTTAAGATAAGAATGTAAATGATTTAGAACTTCGAATATGTACTTTGGAATTAAATTCTACAATGTCCAAAAATTTTCTCTGAAATTATTGCCGTGTAACTAACACATAATTTTTAACAATTCGCTTGGAGTTCCACTATGCGTTTAAGCAAATACTTATTCTTGGAGAGGACAATAGCTAGCTCTTACGAAGCTTGTTGTTCATGTTAAGGATGTTTTTAAATATACTTAGTGACATTAGAAGTCTTACATCCAGAAGGAATAATTTGTTCGACTTGATTTTTTGCCCTTAGAACGATTATATTTAAAGCAAGCTATGGTAAGAATGTGAACTTGTTATCTTTGATAATCTTTTGCGAAAAAAAACTATTGTCTGAGTTTTTTGTGAAGAAACCTGTATATGAGAGCTGACTAGTACAGAAATATTTAGTTATTGCGCGTGCATCTAACTAGTGTTAAGCGTAACCGAATGCCTAGAATTCGAAGACGTCAAAATTATCAGTGTTAGTGACTTTGGCAGGGGTAGAATTGTTGTCAATCGAGATCTTGGTTTGTCCCATCCCGAAATTGGGCGCCGTCTTAATTGTACTGCAATGGCGTGCGTGACGTGTGTGGAGTGGAGGTAAAGGAACGCAAAGAAGACCAACTGGTCAACCGAGACGTACCACAAAGCGTCAAGATAAGCGCTTCAGACAACTAGCTCTACCAGACCATTTCGCTACTAGGCGTCAAATCGCTGACTAATGATTTGGAGAAGAAGGTAGACCCGTTACTATGCGTACACCATATCACGACACTCGACCCTTTTGATTTTTTTCTTACCGTGCACGATTAGTGCTTCCTTTTGACTGCGAACCACTGTCAACGTTTGAACTGGTGCAGAGAACGGCAGCATTGGGAGGCAGAATGGCATAATGTTGTCGTCAGCGATGAATCGCGACTCTGTGTAGGTATGCACGATGACCGTAGAAAGGTACGACGCCGGCGTGGAGAGTGACGTAGTATTGGGTTTTGTGTTGAGAGGCAGACTGTAGGAGTAATGGTTGGGGGCGCTATTGCCTATGGTAGCCTATCACCACTCTTTATTCAAGGCAGTATGATAGCTGCGAGTTATGTTGATGATGCCCTACAAACCACTTGACTACCTTATCTAGATGGCCGTCAACACGTCCTTTTTCAGCAAGACAACGCACGTCCCCATATTGCTCGTCGAACTATGGACTTCCTCCAAGAAGCAGGCGTTGATGTTTTGCCGTGGGCACCCCGTTCACCGGATTTAAACCCAATTGAACATGTGTGGGTACATCATGGGGTGGAGACTGTCCACGTTGCACCATCCTCTACCAACTCTGGCACAGTTAATCCACGAAGTTCAAGTTGCTCAGAACGAGGTGCCACAAGCCAATATCAACCTTGTCATTTTATCGATGCCTAGACGTGTACAGGAGTGTACTCAGCTACGGGATCGCCAAATACATTATTAATTATTTTTATTTCTTAGAAATATCATCATTTCGTTTTTGATGTGAAATTACAACATTACCAAAAAATCAAGTTGAACAAATTATAAATATAATTATAAATTATAACACTGAGTATATCTTTCGGACAGCCATAATTAAATGAACGCGCTAATAAAAGTGTAATACTATGGTTAATACAAACAAATGATTGTGAAGATATCGGAATCCTTACCGTAGAAGCATTCGCTTTCCTCACAGCTGTTCGTTTTTACTAATTCTAATAAGAGAAATCGTCCATTCATCGCCTAAGGTGGATAACATTACATCGCAGCTGCACCTATTGACAGGTCGATCGCGCGCACAGTGATTCGTTTTTCTATACGTATAACTTAAGAAAACATTTTTACATTAAACCTGCTTGACGAATTCGTCCTAAAATTTCGCATATGTTAGGCTTCGTTTGAATTACTTTAGAAATGAAGTAATGCATATTTATTTATAGATACCTGTTACGTAATTTTTATTGCCATGCACATCCTAATTTAAAACCAATTGCGAAATTCCTGACTACGCAAAATTCACAATTCTTATTAATAATGAGTTTCTCTTTCGAAACAACAACACTAAATGTTTATGTTGGAAAACCCACACGCATTGCTCGATATTCTTGGCGTTCGTCTTTAAACATGCAACACCTACTGAAATAACTGTAGTTTCTGGAAAACGTATGTAAATTAGCTTACGCGCTGTGAATGACTAAGTAAAAGTTAGTTTTTCAAGCATTTATTGGCACTATTCCACATACTTTCCGTTTGTGCTCTGGCACAAACAATTACCTAATATATTACTTAAGTTCCAAGTGATTTTCATTACTGTAGGTTATTGAAGTGATAAATAAAAGATAGCAAATTGAATATGCTGTTGAGTTCTTAACTAAAAAATAGTAAAACGTGTTGCATTTATTACATAATTAAACATAGGAAAATAAACATAAAAGGAAGAGTAGAAACTAGTTTTACTATAAAGCAAGATGTAATCAGTTGAGAAAAAAAAATACAAATCGTAGATGTTAAGATGGAATTATGGTGTAAAATCTGATGAATATTCATACATTGTCATTATGGCAATCATTTCAATAAAAGAAATCTAAGTTAACAAACAATGAGAGTTCAAATAAGTACTGCTGTTTACGTAACGTTGTGATGATAAGTTAAAAAACAAACTTGCAGTCACTCAGCTGCATATAAAATTCATAAAAGCAGTAAAATAAACCCCTAATTAGGACGTCTTGATGTGAAAATTCCATATGGTCGCTGACCGTAATTTGTCTAACCGTTTCTCGGGCCGTAACAATAATGAAAGTACATTACTGTTAACAAAATCGAAGATAATTATAAGGAATCCGATGTCAATTACCGCTTGTTGCTTTCCTCTCGGGTTTCGCATGAGACCGAGCAGCAGTAAGTTTACCGTTGTCCAATTAGAATAATTCAGAAAATTAGTGGTAACTATCTAACAGATAATAAATGAAAAATAAATACAGGTGCTGTTACGTCGTAGATTAGTACTTACTATGGACACATTATACACGCTGAAGACCTACATGATAATAATAATTAGCTACAACTAAGGTCTCAAAATATTTTCCTCGATTTTTCTTGGCATTCACTGTTTAATAGATTTATAATAATCTTACGCGCTTGTTTCCAACTGCAGAGCTCAGAGCATAATTAAAGAAAAATGGAATTTTGATTGGCCAAAAATATTCCAAGGATGATAAAATTGCTCGTTGTAAAATTACGTTGATTATAAATAAAACAAATTCGACGAAATTTTATCGTCTCACAAACCTCATTTTCTTCCCGTTCTCGAAAAAAAAAAACGAAACGTTATAACGTAACTAACACATGAAATTTATGACCTCATAAAATTTACGTTTCTGCATCTGAAAATTACAGGTCCGTTTTCGGGATAATTTATGAGCAAACATGAACGTACGTTTTGATTGTGCTCGTAACTTATTAATGCCCTCTCAGATGCAATTCTGAAAAGTAATTATCGAGAATTTAAATCAAAAATATTGAGTAAATTTTGTTGAGAGCATTTTATTTCTACAGTAATTATAATAATTTTATCTATGAAAATAGCTGACATTCCAAGGAAATAAAAAACACCTATTACTTCATTTGTATCTTAGAGGTAAATTCAATTTAATATTGTAAATATAACGATCATAAATACATATGCAGGCTGATCCAAATTAAGTGCGTACCATTAATATCTCTGTTATTATTGATTCTAGGATTAAATTAACAAAGTATTAGTGGAAATACCATAGTGAGATACTATCTAACACTGAACAACGAAAGACAGCGAGAAAATTCATTCATTCATTCAATTCAAGGTAGGTATTGCTGTGGCAACCACATTACCGCGAGTGTATTTTGTGTTGCATATTTGATTTGCTTAAAACTGCTGAATCATTGCACCGAGGAATTTTCATAATAATGTTTATTTTTGTATAAATTTTAGTTAAAGAATTAATTGTATAATTTATTTAATTAAGTGTTCAGTTTTTTAAATTTAATTCTATTCAATTAGTTGTCTAGCGTTCGCTAGTTTGTTTCAACGGCTATTCTGTTAGTTTTTGTCGGTGAATTGTACGACTGCGTTGTACGCAGCGATGGAAATTGTATCAGGCAGTTCCTTGGTAGACGCTAGCGTGAGTACATGTATTTTTGAATTCATTGCTGCCATTTTGTATTTCATTTTAATTTCGTGATTTGATTCGCGTTAATTGTTTTATTCTTGTCCATCAAGGAATTCGCATAATAATAATTGTTATTATATTGATGTGTGCACATTATAGATATAAGATCATTTATTATTTTCGTGCAGGAAGATAGATTTTAGTTTTAATTCTCTCATTATTGTTAAAAGAGTTAAATTTTTCGTTATTCAATTTGCTGATTCGTTTTTAATTATCAATCACTTCAGTTTGGGTGAGTAGAAGCTTTGTGCTTGCATTTAGATTTTTCTTTTGTTTTTTCACTAGAAATTGTCCACGTTTAATTTAGTTTGTGTTAATTTGAAACCACGTGGTTTGAAATTTGAAAGATATTGGATTATCTTCCTGAATTAATTAATCTTTTGCTTTGTATAGGAAATAGCATTGTCCTATTGTAATTTAGAATCACGTGCAGTTTTTAAATTTAAGCCAGAACTCTCTGTTCACGGTTTTTTTTCTGCAAATTGTAATTTTTTTTTTTTTCTTTTTTTTTATAATAAATTTTGATTAATTATTAACGTCGTTGAGTTTAAAAATTCTGTTCTTTTATTTTCAATTAAACCTTTTCAATTTTTGGGGTATTTAAGAAAGTCAGATTTCATTCACTCACAATTTACTTTTCGTGGTTAGATTCAAGTTTTGATTCGCGAGGGTAACTCTGAGGTTAATTCTTCTTTTGCGCCCTTATAATTTAATTTTGTATTTTACATATTTTCAAACAGTACACAGCAAAATTAAATAACCAACTATTTTTAATAATTAAAAGCAAAAGATTTAAACCCAGTCCGTTTTTGACAGTTTCAAAGAACGTGCTATTTGTTTAGGTTCACAGTGAAAGAAGCCTACTATAAATTTTACAGAATGAAATTGTATCTTTGGTATCGACTAAAATCCACCCTAACTTCTTTATTATTCGTTTTAAGACAATATTGTATTAAAATTTTTGCATTATAAATTAAAACATCTTTCAATTTTTTCACAGCACAATACAGGCTGTTCCATTTAAAAAACATATATGAATTTCAAAATTTCTCAGAAATGCGTTATGCAATTGTTTTTTCATATACTGCATATTAATCAGCGTTGAAAACACTAATACTTTGCTAAATTAATCTACTTTCTAATAATAACAGAGATAGCAATCGTGTGCACTTAATTTGAATCAGCCTGTACAGCGTTTATCATGTTCTACAAATGACATTCCAAAAGAAGGAAGTAGTATAAAGAAAAACTCCTATCGACGAAAAAAAAGCCTTTATCATTAATTCTACTCGAATGAATCACTTTCAGCAACTTTCACTCGGAGCCCGTCGAAGATGTCGTTGATTTACATTTACTGACGCGAACGTAAATTAAATGGTGCCCTCGAGGTCTAAATTGTCTCTGTTCATCTATCAAAGGTTTACGCTATTGTTTGTTTGCCCTTCATTCTGAACAGGGACGAGGAACTTCTGCATTCAAACAGCGTGTTATCAACAAAAGCAATCTTCGCAAAAACGTTCGCTTCTTCTATCCCGCGTTGTCGCACTTTCTTATGTTTCTCTTTCGTCCTACTGAAGGATTAATAAATTGGAATAACGGTTTGCATTGTCAACACATAGAAACAGTCAGGCAAGGATTCACAAAAAAAGGAAACGAAACATAGTTGCGACCTCTATCACTCGCCGGCTAATGGAAATAATTAGTTGGAGAACACGTAAAAGGCAAACATTTAGTTACATCAGTCATGTTTAACTTTAGTGTTAACACGGACTTTGAAAAATGAGAACACGTTATGTTGTACACGTATGAATGCACAGGTATTTGCCGTAAGCATTGTTATGTTTGTATATGTACGCTTTTTACTTTACAAATAAATTGTTAATAATAACTTTTAACACACGCACGCAAACTTTTCCGCTATCAAAATGTAATGTTTACACGAATATACATTCGAAAAGTTTGGCACACTCAAATAAAAACGCAATTTATGCTTTTTGAGGAAAAATACAAAACATGTTGATTAATTTTTAGTGACGCCAGCGTAGTTTTCAAAATCACCTTGGAAAAGGTTTGGCAAGACTTGTTTCTTATTCAAGTACTGATGTATAGCTTTGACTGCAAAAATTATTTTTTTTTTTCATTAAACGATTTAAAAAATGAATCTTACCAGCTTTCTGTTGTAAAGCGTTAAAGATTTTAATTTAAAATAATCAACGGTCAATGGTTTTATCAGGATGAAGCATATGTTTTGCAGTTTTGCCATACTGACGGTCGAGAAAATTGTCCAGTATATTATCTACACAATAGTAGCAAGCAATTTCTTCGTATATGTTGGACTTGCCCATTTCAGATGAACCATTTATCAAAACTTGAAATTAAGCCACTCAATGAAGAGAATTCAACTCGGTATTTCTCCACTTCATGAGCGAATTCAATATTATGAATTTAATGAATGTAGTCTTACATTCCAAGAACTAAACTCTTCCAATCAAAGAGGCTGCGAAACAACTAATGATGGAGGGTGGATATGTAAAGCAAAAAGGATACGGTTCTAGTAATACCGAAAACAACTTCCAAAGTATTTTTTCCCGAAATATTTCTTTGAGGACTACTATAAATAATAAGTCGTCGGCTTAAAGTGATATTGTTTCATTTTTCAACTGGAATATTTATTCGTAGTGCTTGAATTATTTTTTTCTCCGTAGCCCTACTAGTCGCGTCATCTGTTGGTCAATTCTCGAATTACAGCGCTTGTTTTAGTAAGTCACTGTCCGTCCAACGCGGTAGTACTTTCTCTTTCCATCAAGAGATTCGGCTAGAATTTTCCAGAAGGATCGAATTCGATCGCGTGTGAGCCGTTGCTGATCTCCGATAAGTTGTTGTTAATGTTTTACGTGCAACTTTTGTGTTTTGAAGAAGCTTTAGTTTGGATTTTGGTATTTAACACATCCGCTGTAGTCAGGATTTTACGTTATCAACGCCTTTTTGACGTTGTACGTCTTCCTTAAAGGGATTTTTTTGTCGGGACTCGCAACGGTAAGCATGCCGCCATTTTATCTTTTTTACATTTTTCTATTTTTGGATTTCGATTCTTAGGTTCCTCCATCGGGATACGTACAATTACGATCTTCATACATACATACCTCCGCCGAATTATACAACGAAAATTGATCTTTCAAGTGATTGTTGGCGTCTCCACGTGCTACACGTATTTACTTTCGTTTTACGTCTACATACTTTCTTTTGGAAATTTAGAACAATAAATTATTGGAGACCACCCTGTACTTAGGGAGATATCCAGATACCTTTATTGAAATTGCGAATAAATTGCTAACACCCGTTACATCTTGGGCCTGGACGTAGTCCACATACAATTGCAGGCGATCGGCAAGCTCTGCCAAACATCTCAACGTTGGAAAATTGCTAGGTTGGAATCCTGGTTATCGGCTTACCCCCATCGAACCCAACGATAACTCAAGTAGGCGTATTTTTGCTTTTTTTATTTAATAAGTTTCTTTAGCTATTACATTAAATTTCAATATTTATGAAAATTAATAGTTCTTTCTTTGTCATTTTAATTCATTTATAGAACCGTTAGTGCAGTTACACTGTTTAACCTGGATAGTGTTGCTCGCTGCCTTGTGAATTTTAATTCGTGGGAGCTCGCTTCAAGTACAGACATAAATTTAAAAATTCTTTGCAATAGATAAATTAAAAGTTTTACATTTTCAAATTATACAGTTCATATACAATAAAACTGTTACGATCATTTGTATAAGTATCTGGGACCCAGATAACTTAAGATGTAGATTTTAGTTTAAATCGTAACAATCAACAACCAATCAATACATTTGTTTGTCTAAACGTAGTGCTGCGATATTTTATGTTATTTTAGTAAAACACATTGTTTTCAATTTGGTGACCGCACTATTTACATTTTTATACCTAGAGCTGGGCCAATTCAATTTATTTTCTTCTTATTAGAGATTGCTTCTATTTCTATTATTTTTTTTGTAGTGTTTTGATCAGAATTTGAGTTACATTATAATTCGATACATTTCTTTTAAACTACTAGATATTTATTTATATTTTCACATAATTCAATTTTCATGTTTAACTTTTGCGCGCATTTGAATTAATCGCACTGAATTGTGGTAAATATATGTTTTGTCGTTTCTATTGCTGATATTCGCGATATACAACACCTAAGCAGCCTTACTCGTATTTCATTTCGTTTATTTCTCCTAGTTTTCCTCCTTTAACATGCCGAGTTTCTGGGTTTATGCGAAGTAGGTGTTTTTAAACCACAGTTGCTAACATTTTAACACAACCGTGGTGGAACGTTATTAGTCGTACATCATTAAGTAATTACTATAGTGCACATGGGATTCCGTAATTACTGCTTTTTTTATTGCGACACCTAAAGCAAAAGTAACATAAAAATTTCATGGTGGCGAATATTTAATTGGACTGTTGCAGGCACTGTTCTAAATTATATTAAAGTGTATTAAACTTACTTAATAAACCAAATAGTCAATTTTTGGGTTAGGTAAATTGCTAGATAATCCATGTTTTATTTATTAAATTATATCCGACTAGGTATTCAAAAAAACTTGTCTCATAAATTCGTATTCTACAAAAAGGACCAGTTTTGGTTTCTTCTTATTATCAAGGAAGATTCCAGTATTATTCGCTTTATATATAATGATTGTGGTATATAGTGTGATTTGTTTGAGTTTTGTAGTTTGCGAAATATACAAAAGGCCACAAAGATTAAATACACCGTTACTGAAGTTAATGAATTGCTAGTCAAAACATTAAAATATGAAGTTAGATGAAAAATATCAGGAAAATGGGAAATTCACCTATAGCAAAAGCAAAACTAGCGCTCATAAGAACGTCAACAAAAACTCTCATATTAAGCTATTATATTAGTTACTTTAAGCACAATTTAATAAGACGAATTCTTCCAAGTAAGATCAATTGCTATAGTAGATGAAAAAATAAGTGTTGGAGAAGTATATCAATAGCAAGAAACGTTATCATAAGCCTAAGTAAGCTAAATTCTTGGTAAAATATTGTAGTTATACTGTAGTAAGAGTATATTTGGGAGTAACTATATACAGACAAAAAACCAATTGAAAAACTTTAAAGTATTTGAAAAATACTTTCACATCAATTAAGCTTAATTTAACTTTTCAAACTTCTGGTAGAAATTCAGAAAAGTCTCTGACTTCTGCATCTAGTTAATGGGAATTTATTTACGAACGATATTTTCAGCCTTACAGTACCATATCTGATTGAACTCAGCCTTTTGACATCAACCTAATTATTTTAAATACAATAATATAGTTTTCATGGAGTCAATAAAGTTCTTCTATCATTTGGGAATAATTTACACTACGGATCGTCCTATCCCAAAACTTAATTGTTTTTAAAATACTGAAGATCGTAAATGCTTTAAGTGTTAAACTAATTAACTACTTATATTACATAGATTCCACAACGAGTGCTTTGCCACTACGCTATGACCGACATGTTGCGTATTTAGGCACTTATGCGAGATGTAACGTCTGACCATCTACGGCTAATATTTTACAAAAGTACTCCAAAGGGTCCTCACTATCAACTGACAAAACCGGAACCAAATCTGAACTCAACATTTGCCGGCTTCTTTTTTTTAGTATATGCATTACCATTAATTTCGTCGCGGTAAATCGTATAGGCACCCAAGATTACAGTTACATAACAAAATGGCGCTATACTAATCTAACCATAAAATATGTTCTCACTAACATGAGTTCTCTCCAAAGTTTTTTGAATGCATTATTGCATAAAATCTGTCAGTAACTTACAGTTATAAGTAAACCCGTTTTTTTTTCGGGTATAATAGGTATAATTAGAATTGCTAACGGGAATTAACTAAAAAATTCACTAAAATAAAATTATTATTCTATTCTATTCTAAAATAGTTTAATCAATCATATTAAACAGAAATGTTAAGAGCTAAGTTTGCAGATTGCTTTGAATTCCATTAACTCTTAAAAAAATAATAACGCAAATATTAATGTTTATATTTACAAAAGGAAAACCAATGCTTTAATATTTACCATTAGTAATCAATATTTCATTACGAACATATACATATAAAAGGTAAAGAGTCCCGGCAGTGAGTTTAACAACAGAAAATATCTCTCATATCCTATAGGAAATAAGAGCAGAGAAATTAATCCGACTAAATAACTCGTGTTAAAATAAGAAGGTTACGCGTATAACAGCATATGCAGAATGTTCGCTGATCATGTCCGCTATATGTCCATAACAGCTGTTTTTTCTATAATTTCATAAACCATTTTATAGGGATTGCGCAACATATAATCAAAAATGAGATTATTTTGCAGTTATTACATGACGAAATCTTGTAAAACATTTCAATTGAAAATACATGAAGTTATATCCTTCAAGCATAAATCCCTTTCATTTTTACGTGTAGTTCTTTTTTAGTTCCTTTAACCGAATTTACGTAATCCACATTGGGGTCATTCTATTCCAAGTAGAGGATTATATCAACAACGATTCATCAAAGATGAGCTAACTAAGTTGAACAATGAAAGGTGTAGAATTCCGTCTAAACATTTAGGTTTTCACTGACTCAATTTGAGATGAATGAAATTACCAGCAGTAGTTTATTTTAATTTGTTCTATAAATCTATCAAAATGCAACTTTTCTCGTGGAGGAACACGATACTTTTGAAAGTCGGCCTAAACTTCAATTTGTAGAGAAGATTAAGTAACTTCTTCAATTATATATAGAAATTAGAACAGTACGCATTATCTAAAGACGTAAAACTAAAGCGAGAGACTGACTAATCCAAAGCGTTGATTTATATATTCAATTAAAAGATTAAATTCAACTTGGAGTTACTACATGTATGTTTAATATAATTAATAGACATTTGTTGTATAACTATTGGTCATTAAACAATTAATAGTGAGGAAAGGGTTTCCTAAACACACCAGAAAAAAAAATTAAATAATTATATAATTCTTTTATAGAACGAAGCATAGCGAAACTAATAATAAATTCAAAGAAATCACTTTTGCTAATCTGTCCACATAAATATTCCACTAACAAATCTTAGGCAGCTATAAAAAGAGTCAGACGCTAGTTTATTGTGGAAGTTATTAATATTACGGCCCCACAAAAGCCCTTTATATATAGCTCATTAAATATAGACGATATAATCAACAAGATAGAAACTATCAAATACGTAAACTATTCTAATGTAGATCCTGATAAAAATACACATAAAAATAGCCTTCATCGTGTGAAAGCAATCATTTCTGGGTAAACGTGTGCTAGTTCTTAATTAAATACGTAAAATGTAGGTACATTAAAATGAAAAAAAGACCTCATATTTTCATTCGCTAAAAAAAATGTAGCAGCTCCCAACGAATTTGTAATTTTATGTCCGCACAAAAGTGATGTTTATAGAACAAAGATATCACAAGGACTGTAGCGTAGGAATAGAGCATAAATTATCGATCACTCCGCGCTTACAGATTTTATTATATTGTGTAGCGCGGAGTGATCGGATATTTTATGTTGTGTCCATTTCAGCGATTTGTGTTGCTTCCTCAATATTTGATATATTATCACTAGCGACTGACAAGATATGGAAGTGAATCCGGTTTCACAACCATTAGATATACTTATGTTTTCTTGGCTTTTGGAAAATTGATAGGCACCAGGATTCCTCATTGATGAGGCGAATTAACACGAACATATGTAATCGTTTTGAAATCAGATTTACTTTTCCTTTCTTACCCAGTGCTCAATATCACAAAAATATTTTATTTTAATAAGTATTAGTCACTTGAGATTAATTAACATTTATTTTTGAAAAAAGAAAATGAAATTAATAATTATTATGAACAATTTGATATTACATATTTGTTGCGAAACCAACAACTTACACACGTCTTCTACAGGAATAATCTTAATGCGAAAACATTCAGATGCACACAGTGAAATTTGAGGGTTAAATGACGTTAAAATATTTAAATTACATTACACAAAATTTAGAAATGAAGGCTGGAAAAGTGAAATTTCGCACGTTAATGATGAAAATTAAACCATTTTACGTAGGTAATTAAGTGAAAACAAATTTAAAAAACATAACATTAAGAAAAAAGAAATGTTGCTTATAAGGGGGTTAACCTTAAAATAATTTTACAAAAGCACAAGAAAAGTTGTTCAGAAATGCAGAAAATGTTGTCTGGTGTCTTATTAGATCAATTCCTACATTTGCTTAAGTAACTAGTAAATTACATGGTGTTCGAGGAGATAAGAATAATCCTTGTTTACAAAGCAAAATACTAATGCGCTGAAATTCTCTTATCACCTGTTGCTATGATAAGTAAGTATAAACAAATATACTATTTTACACATATTACGACAGCACACCAACAATGTAGGTGTTTGTGTTTAAGTAAAGAAACACGTGGGTTAGATAAAATTACACGAAAAAATATTACTTATTTGCTGATAACAAGTGACGTAGAACATAACTAATGAAGAACAAAATGCAATTGAAGTTGTTTAATTAGGCAAAATAAATAATTTTTATAAGCATTAAACTACCTACTTTGTAAGATAAGAGTGCTAAAAATGTGTTAATGAAGAACAATAATGAGTGTAACTTAACAATTCGCATTTTTATATAAGTAGGTGCGAAAATTAGGAATTTACTTCATTTCAAAGTACTTCCAAATTCCAGCAATTTAAAATCAGACGTAGTTGAATCAATTATGAATTATTTCGAAAATCATTATTATTATAGAGATAAGTATGATAAAAACAATCAACAAAGTATTCATTTGAATATAAACGTCAAAAGGCCACCTATATTCCAGGTTCTAAAAAATTGGAGTTGGAAACGCCATAGCATTTATCTCCCAAAAGAAAAACAAAAATTTGATAAATTTGATTGATTTTGTCAAAAATTTTGGAAATTTTCCTTCCCCAATTCCTAAATGAACACATGATAACATAATTAACTTTGAACTATAAATTATCTAACTTTTTTCAAATGACTTCATTACCATCATCCATCCTTTTTCTTTTTCCAATTCATGACATCCCATTCTGCTTTTTGTATTGTTGTTTGAAATAATAATTTTCTAACTCTAACCATTATTTCTTTACCTTTCAATAAGTCATTATGAATATGTTTATTTTCGTCGTTCTCCTTCCGTTTAAAGGTTTCTACAAGAACTTCTTCTACTTCCACTTTATTTAACTCATCTTAACTGTCCAAATCGGTACCATTGCGTTTTAAATCTGATAAATCAATTTCCAATCTCAGTTCGTCTCCATAATAATGATCGCCTTTTTCACTATTAACATTTGCCTCTTCATCATTTTCCCTATCAGCACACACATTTTCTTTAAGAGCTTCCTTATTTTCCTCTGTAAATCTATGCTTTCACTCGAATTGTTCTTCCTCCAGCATTCGTTCTCTTCCTTCGCAATATCATCTTTAATCTATTGGATATGATTCTCTTAGGTTCAGATCCTGGTTTAATCTCTTCTCTCATTCGTCTCACTTCCGCTATTAATTGAGCTATTTCTTCTCTCTTTCCCGTACATATTGCAAAAATTCTTTAACGACATACTTGACAAAACCATCAACAAAAAATCTCCATGGGGTGAATTTACTTACTAGATACAAATATCAAATTGTCAACATTAATTCTGACATATAAACACGCCAAAAACGCCACTTATAATTTCAGTTTCTAAAACCTTGGCGGTATGGAAACACCATAGCAATATATATCGTTTAGGAAGGTAAATATTGAAAAACAGATCCACTTCCTCACACAATTCTTTAATGAAAGCGACCGGTTTCGTCCGATTATAGGAACATCCTCAGGCCAGAATTACTACAATTAATATATATTCAATGTATATTAATTTTACTATAATTACGCCTTCATTAAAGAATTCTGTGAGGAAGTGGACCTGTTTTTCAATTATTTACTTCTTAATTATTCACTTACACAGAATCAAAAATGGATTATATAATATTTTTCAATATTCTGAACCCACCCCTAATTTTTAACTTTATGGCATACTCATCGCTCAATATTTATCATTTAGCCATATTTCTTCAATTCGTTCTTTTAAAATGTTTAAATTTAGCATGGTCTATTTTCATACGTTTTGAAAGAGGCCAACAACTTTCAATCAGATTTTCAAGCAATGGTAGAAGCCTGTACGTAAGGAAATGGCAAAGTAACTGAAATCTGCTGTAGAGATAGCAGATAATTCTTTCTTGAATTAGTTCGTATTCACCTCATCTTCATAAAAGAACAGACTGAGGATTTTTCACTGCCTCTAATGCCAACAAATTCGATAAAAACAGTGAAAAATCCGCACAATCTGGTAATAAGGTAGGAATTTATTACACAATTACAAACTTTAAGCTTTATTCATAACATTATCTATGCGTGTATCACACAAAAACGTACTGCGTTATTCCAGGTGGATCTTCTTTAAAACTGTTTGTAATGGTTCGGTGATTCTTTTTAAGGTGTGTTTAATAACAATATGGCCACATAAAATCACTTAAATATAAAGCAAGAAAAGAAATATCGTTTTTGCGCTAGGCACAGCCGTAGAGCGTGTCCTCACCACAGTAGCTGGTGAATCAGAATAACAGCATAAAAATACAGCGTATGCACATACGTGTGATTTAGTATGAGGGAGAATACCGTCAGCCTCATCGTAAAGTAGAGTAGTAATCTTATATCGTTTGCGTACCTGAGGCTGTGCATTTCTGTTTCAGAATCAAGTAACTCTCAGTAATGATATTTTTTTCAGAAATAATTATTGTTAATAATATCGATATAGCTTATTTACTCATTATTTACTATAATAATTTATTTTGATTATTGATTAGTCTAGTTTTCACGATTATTATATCCTTAATATTTCTTAACAATAATCGCTCTTTTTGCAAAGCATCATTAAATTAAAATTATTACTATTATTATTGGTTTTTTATAATTACAAAAGTGTCGTGCTTTGCGTTCTCCTTATCAGTTAGTGGGAATATAAATATATGCAAAGATTCTCCCTAAATTTTATAAAACGGGCTCATTTACGTTTAAATTCCAATCGTAACTTTTGTACAGCCTAACGTTTTCATCCCTATATACAAAATGTCAATAATAAGGTCAATAAGGTGTTAGATTTGTAAGCATACAATCGAATCAAATAGGCATTCACGTCGAAAGGAAAGTTCAAGGCCTTCGGCTTTTCTTCCCTTTCGTAATTGCCTGACAGTATTTTTGCCCGAACATTTATCAACTTGCGTCAATTCGCAATGCTTTTAGAAATTTCGCAAATTGGTACGACCTGGCGAATCGCCAACGAAATGTTTGGCATGCAATGCGATCATTTTTATCTTTAAATATATCAACGCCTACAATGTAAATATTGGCTGGGACGTGAAGGCAAATTCCTTTAGTCGGTTGACCAAATGGCTTTAAAGCAGATGTTCTCGTGGAATTCCCGTTACTTTGTTTCGTCACGCTTTTCCTCATATTTTACGTGAAATAAATATAATTTAATTTCAAATATAGATGTTGTTTTATACCGACAAACATCTTGAAGCAATCAATGGTATTTAAAGCTATAATTTACAAACAAGAAGATATATGTACACATATCTAAAAAAATACAGATAATTCATTTTTAATTTTGTCCATTTGGTGGGTTTAAAAGACACAAAGTGATAACCTTTTTTTAAATTGGGGTTGATAAACGCAATTAAATCAAGTCCTTTTTTCGTCGTTGCGTCGAGCTTATTAAAAAAGTTCGAAAGGGATGGCCTTTCTGTAAACAGCTTTAACGGTAACAACTTTGTAAAAAGAGAAGAAAGGTGTATGTACTAATTTATTACACTCAAGCAAAAAGTTTGCATCTGGCACAGAGAAACGGAGTTGTAAATTCCTTAGTACAAATGGCTATTACCATATGCGATATAATTCCTTATCCTGAGAGCTATCTCATGTTATTAAACCCTAACCAAGAAGAATTATCCTGGACACGTATACAGAAAATCCTGCCCAGACACAATATTAAAAAGCTCCAAATTTTCGGATTCCTCTCCTATCAAAGATTACGAAATTTTGACGTCATTTTTCTGGTTTTATATTGATAAAAATGGAGCAAGGTTCTTTTGAGGAGTGTTGCTGGTTATTCTTATACTGTGATGGCAAATAGTGCCAATTAGCTACTAAGTTGCGAATAGACTTGTGGTAACAATTCTAAATGGGAAATAGTCAGAGGCGGGGCAAGAATTGCTCAGGCAGGACATTTCGTCCCCATTGTTATCGTCGCTACTTGGAGATGACCTGCTGGCTATCATTGAGGTGCATGGAGCTGAGAATCAAGTCGTACGATACATCGTAATACTTTTAAGAGAAACAGGAGAGCAAGAAATTTCCTCAGCCCTCCAACAGATGACAAATATAAATATCTACACGGGTAAATTAGTGGGTATGGCAGCTGTTTGAATTAGTTAGAATTGAAAGTTTGAATCAATAATCAAATTTTCAATTCTAAGCTTTCGCAATTAGTTTATTGCTTCCTCAGAGAATCAAATATACATACATTGCAACCAATTAATGTGTAATACTATAACGTAAGTGAAAAGAACTTACAGTTATTTGAATGACGTCGGAGATAAATAACATAAACATTATGAACAATACAACATGTTAAAAATTCGAAAATTTAAAATTGTTTAATTATAGATTTAAATATACTAATCGTTATTTACCAACATTTCGTTATCATTAATCAATGACGTAATTAACGCTAATTGGGACTTGGTCCAAACTTATATTTCTGTCTGTAAAAACAGATTTCTAGAACTTCTTCAATTTTTACTCAACTCTTCTTGTTTTGCATTCAACTACTGTTTTTATCAACTGTTATTTGGTACACCTATGGGTAGCCCTATAAGTCCTATTTTAGCTTGTATGGTTATAGACTATTTGTTGGATCATTGCATCGGCATATTGCCATTCACACCTTCCTTCTTTTTGAAATATGTTGACGATCTCATCACAGCAGTTCCTGAGTTCATGATCGAATCAACGTTGGATATTTTCAATAGTTTTCATAAGAAAATTCAATTTACTGTTGAACGGCAAAATAACAATCGTGTCCCCTTCTTGGACACCACCTTGATTAGATCAGGTGATCAAATTGTTGTATTCGATTGGTATACCAAACAAACATTTTCTGGGAGATACATCAACTTTTATTCTAACCATCCCCTCAACCAGGAGTTAAACACTCTTAAAGCTATAAAAAAATCGAGTGTTGGATATAGCACACCCTCAGTTTCACACTGCTAATTTGAAAAAAAAATTATACCATTTTCATTAACAATGGTTATCCACCGAAGATGGTACGTGGCATTCTGTATAACACTGTCAGAGTTACAGATACTGTCAATAATCAAATAGGAAACCAACCTCTTCCTGAAAAGAGATATTACAGATTCCCTTTTATTCCCACCGTAACCCCCAAGATTGCTGGCTGTTTCAAAAATCTACCGGTCACCCTCACTCGTTGAGTCAACTGTTTCGTAAATTTAAAGACCCCATACCTCTTCTATTGAGGTCTGATGTCGTCTATTCCATTCCTTGCTCTCAATATGCTCTTGCGAGAAATGGTGATGCGGAGCAATTTCAGGGTCCAAACTTGCCATTGGCATAGTACCTGCGATAACTAAGCAGAAAATAATTGTCCTAGTTTGATACATGCGGAGAAGCTCACTTCATCTAATAACGTTAGAACCTAAGAATCGGAAAAGCACCAAAGCAAATGTTTCTGTTTTTAGAGGTCAGTGCAGGTTCAAAAAGCACCTACACAAAATAAGGCTTTCCAATGAAACTGCATGCCGCCTGTGTTTGTAGAAGGAAAATACCATTGAGCACATTTATAAATTTTGAATTTTAATGAAAAATTAGAAACATTTTTGTTTATATGTTATGAACAAGGATGATTTTGTGCCTTCATGGCAACAGAAAAATATCAAAATCCCAATTTTAAATCACTAACAACGTGATTTTCAGGATGAGATAAAAATACGATATAAAAACAAACATAAATTGAATGAGGCCAGGTAATATTTCTTTTTATATGAAAATAAAATAAAAACAGTTTAGTAGGAAGATTTAATTTTAGTAAGTGTATCTCCTGTTGTTCCATCTTGACTTTTACACATCAATAATTGCACCTTGCCTGTGGGGGTTAGTTAGCATCAAAAAAAAAATAAGAAAATACTGATTTGCGAACATGTGGAGGCGATAAAAAGTTTAAATGAGAACAGTAGCCGCAACTACATATAATGTCCTTGAAATCTAACTTAATTGTAGATTACCACGTTCTAAAATAAGAAAAGTTTTCCCCAAATTTAAATTGCAGTTTTGTTCTCTGAAAGTGTAGGTAGAAACCGCAAGCAAAAAAAAAAAACAGTACTCGCACATTCATATGAAATTCTGTACGAAACATTTGTTATTCATATCAAGGTGAACAAGTTCCATTCCAAGAAATACCCTACTTCAGTTATGTGTGTAAATATTAAGCTCGTGAATTATGTCACGCTGGTATTTGAATAAGCTTATCGGAATCGACAGAGGATCAAACCCGTATCTACATACGAGGTACAAATCTAGATATACCAGTCGCTTGTACCCACTTATAGTATTACATCGTTATATATCACGTCCCACATTTAACAGCAGCCATTTATAATTAGTTTTTTATGCGTGTATGCAAACGTACTCCGTGTAGGTACTTCGATACGTATTATAATGTATGTCATGTCATTGAAACTTGTGCAGCGATCACAGCTCCGAAGTGTTATTTTCAAACAGCGCCGCTGTGCGGTCGTTTCAAGGTGAAGACTTCTCGAATATCTGTACATATTTATGAACGTACGAATTCCTATGTACACACACGTACATAAATATGCAAATAGAACGATGCTAACGATGCCATTGTTCGGAGTTTTCTACGAGTCACGAGCTGCTAATCGCAAGGTCACTTAAAAATACTTCAGACATTAATTAAGATAGTATTGATAAGCGGGCGGAATCGTTATTTTGTTTACATTTCGGTATTTATGAATAATTTAGCTCAATAAATAAATGGTATTTGTTAGATAACATGACTGGTTTGTCTGACAATTGCAACATAGTAGGTATGTATTTGATTATGGTTAAACTGATATGGAATTTATTATAAATAGCTGCAGTTTACGTATATATAACTTATGCTAAAAATGTTTGGCAATATGGTTATTTAAAGACTATAATATAATCTATTTTTGAATAAAATACAATAACTTACAAGTGAAGGCCACAGAACTTTTGTGTGACTTGAGGTGTAGGGATCCCTTCTCTCTGCCCAACACAGCCCCTGCTCGACCATGAATATACTGAAGAGGCTTTCTTTATATATATTAATCCATTCTCGTCTTTGCCATTCGACATCATCGTATTCAACTAGCACCTGCAATGAAAAATTGGCTATATATCCATACAACATTTACGTTATAATTATATACATATTATTATTACATAAGATACCTATGATAGTCATAATTGAAAACTTATTGTGCAGTCAAACTTTAAATACTTGCTAGATACGTTGACAACAATTTGTTCTTGCATTGCTAAATTTTCCAATTCATATATTCCTATAGTCTACATCAGAGACTTATATTCCAAATAAAGACAAACATTAGCATTTTCGCAGTTGACACAAGATTATACTGAAATCCATAGTACAGCTAGATTATAACAGATGCAAAAACACCAGAGGATTGAATCAATCAGTTGCAATTAACACTTAATCTTGATAAAAGATCAGTTTTGCATAGGAATCAACAACCCCAACATAACTTCTCAAATAAATAGCATTCAAATTAAAGAAGTTATAGAACGAAAAAGATCTTATGTAATTTAATTTTTGCCATAAAGACAATATCTTTTTTAGTCGTGCATTCATGACGTTTTCATATGTTTTAGATAAATGCCTTTTGTAAAAGTTACAACTTAATCACAAATAAACAGATAAAAGACATTTATAAGATTTCTATAAATAAGTTTATCTAATGTCTGACTGAATTTTATCAGTTTAATCCATGTATAATTTACGTGGGTCTAAATTAATGCAACCGAATCCCCAAATAAGACAAAAAAAGGTTGAGCATTCGCCAGCGATAAGGATAATCGCTGATTGTGCGTTCTACGCGCAATGGAATTAAACATAATACATTCGGTTCAATTAAAACGTTGATAAACCTGCCTGGCCTGCGGCGTACTTGCACGAAGGCAAAAAAAAAAACAAATCATTAAAACACCGTCATCGTTGTCGCAAATAAAACAGTAAAAAGAAAGAATAAAAGCCGGAATCACTGCCCCCAAACTAAACATGGAAGCATCCAATACCCAGAGCGCAGCCTATTCCAAAAAAGCTCAGCCAAACAGAATAAAACTCGAATTCAATTGTGCAAATCCGGTATAACAAAGGGAGCAGTGTACGCGCACGCACGCATATACCTACATGTAACAGAGAAGGAGAAACAGCAAATAAGTAAATAACCCAGACATGCCACCCGTTAACTGTAAAATACAACGACGCGCCGTCCAAATAGATGTTATTTATTGGGGTCACTCAGCAAAACGCCGGTTGGTAGCCGTAAAATCGCAATTGCGCGTTTTGTCCTCAGATTTGGTTTTAAATGATCCAACCAAACTTGGCACCAACAACGGATTATGTTTCTGTATTGTAGAAACGCAGTGAACGTCAACGTAATATCTCTGTATGTATGTGCATGGTTGGGCATAAATATATATACCTACACGTATGTATGTTTAGAATACTCAGAAATATGCGTAGGGAATTCCAAGTTTGGACTTGAGAATTACTTTTACGTGAACGTATTCGTGAGTAAAATAAGGCATGCAAATACGCTTTTTTTATGGTAGAAATACGTGAGCCGTGCGATCAATGGCAGTTGATTATGCAAAAATATTCTGTCTACCGTTCGTTTAATCTATTCTGAAAGATCAACGGCTTCCTGGAAATACAACTTATAAAATAAAGATTGTGGAATCAGTCATTTCTACACAAAAGTGAAAAATGATAATCATTTGGAATAAAATCTGACAACTAAGGCCACGAGATATTAACCTAAATTTACCAAAGTACTCCCTTTGGAGTACTTGCGTAAAATATTACCCATAGATATCCAGCTACTTCCTTTTTAGGGCCCTACATAGTTTAGTGTATACACTGTGAAAAGAGATTGCATTAAATGAAAAGTTTTCAATGTTTGGTTTTTATCATGTTAAACGAAAAGGCTACCTTTTCGCAAAAAAGTGTTTATTTTATTTGAAAGTAGCGTGCTGTTTTGCAGGAAAACTATTTTCTTCTTAAGTACATATTTTTGGACGAAAAGTAAAACAAACAAAAAGTTTTGATTAATATTTTATATAATTTTATAATCTTCTGTTTAAGTAAGTAAGCACATTCACAAATATATATTGTTATTACTATATTAACTTTACTTTAAATAAAAAAAATCGGCGTTTTAGTTTATTTGCGTGGACACGCATGAATGATTTAAAACTTTTGGCTTTTAGCGGAAAATGCAAGCGTCTGATGCATTCAAGCTGAGTGCTTTTCTACGCGAAGGTATTTTAGTTTTATGCATGTTCCCACGTGCATAAATCTCAGACACAAACTATAGTAAACAAAGGACAATATTTTCGTGCAAGATTAAAGGAATTTCAGGGACAATTGGAATCTTTTCAGTTAATGTTGCATTACTCATAAGCCAATTAATAATCTAAATGGGGATCGGACAATGTGTAAGTATTCACAGCTTGTCAAGTACTGAATAAAGTACGGTTTTGTATCGTTGAATAGCATTCTAATTGCGAATAAATAAATGTATCGAAGTGAAAGGGCACAGTTTCGAACACATGGCTTTTTGAAATGTCAGTTTATGTTAAAATAAAAAAACACAAAATCATGTTTGCTTGCTTCTCTTTTTTCTAGACGTTCACAATCATGTTTTTTACGATTGCAGCGCAATCTGATAGATACGAATCGAAAAAAAAGTTTCAAACAAAAACTACATACTTGATGGCCTACAATCCTAATCTGCAATACAAAATGGGGGTTCCCATTTAAGATTTCAAAGTTGTCCCTCCTGTCATTCTGGGGAGTGAGGTGGGGGATCGAGTTCGAACCAGTTCGAACTGATAGAATTTTGCCTAGAACTTTGCTAAATAATGTATATTATGCATGAGTACGTTTCGAAAATCTTTTTCGATATATATTTGCACTTTCTCGGGATTTTTGTTTGTGCATTCTCCGTAGATTATTAACATATCTACCTATTTATTTGGATCGTATGTAAATGGCATATTAAATAGCTAAAGGTAACACCAATCAAATTTTTTTTATGATAAAACCGAAACAGACAGATATCGACTTTTCGCTTTCGACAAGTTCGCAATATCACTGTATACCAATTTTAATCGTATTAACACTGGAATTTTAAAAATTGTTTTATTGCTATTTGCAAGCGCTAACTTCAACACTGACGAGGCAAATTAAAAATTGTGTAAAACAAAAGTTGCTTGCTATTTTTGACAAATAACACGCAACATTAAAAAATACATATTTTTTTTAAATATCTTTGACTTTCAAATCTCTTTCAAGATCACGAGCAAATAAAAAACTGCATATGTCATTTTTGACAAAACATGATATCAAGTAACGCTTATTTGAATACTTTTTTGGTAATTGTATACAGTGAAATTAGATGATGCCCGTAAACTAAAAGCTGAGGGTACCTGTAAAAACCTTTCCTTGGAACAAAATATTAAATCTAACAAAAAGAATGTTTCATCCACAAATTTCGTTCTTCCATAGGAGTGAATGTTTTCTATGCTAGTAAGTTTCAGGAAATTATAAGATTTTTTCAAACTACCATGTTTTCAAATTTAAATAACATGTTCCTTCAACGAATAAGCAGTCCTACTTAATTTAAAGGAACAGTTAAAACATCTCTTATTAGAAGCACGTGTTTCTTTTTAGTTAAAAAAAAGTTGGTTGGTTTAAAAGAATTCTCACCTATATAAAAAGATCCAAATTGCATATTTGTTTCCTAAGTAAATCAAATAGAAAGGAATATAATATCAGATAATATAGCTTTGGCAGCACGGCAACTATTACATTCCGTATAGTTTACACATGGGTTAACATACATATCCGCTTACATTCATTAATCGTGGCTTAAGTTAAGCTGATTTGCGTTCTTGTAGAAGGGATACGGTTAAATTACTAACGCCAGATTTATCTCTAGTAGTTAGAAATAATTGCCATACTTATTTAAAAAGATATGCCTATTTCAATGAATGCTCCACATAAAAAATCGACATAAAAGCATAGGCAGTGATAGCTGATATTTATTTGACCGCCCTAATGTTAAAAAACAGAACGGATATAAATGAGAACATATGCGCAACTCATTATTACTGTACAAATAGGCTATCTGTGAAAGTATGTATATGAAATAATAATTGCGAAATCGCCCACAAGTTCAAATATAAATGCAATTTAGTTCAAGGTCACCAGTTGATATAATTGGTCGCGGTGTACATACATAAGTATGTGGACTTATTTATTCATGTACACATATCGCAAGCAGTTGTTATTGTTTGTAGTAACCGTTAACGCTAAGAACGCCGTACGAAATGCGTCAGTAGATTTATTTATCGTATTTCAAAGACATACCGGACGAATGCTGTTAAAAATATTCCCATTCAAAGTCCATCTATTTAAAATTTAAATAATAAAACAACTAAAAGAAAAACAACCGGAACCTGTTTGTAATTGATTTAATAACTTTGTAATGTTGTTGCATCAGTTTTTCATGTGTCCAATTTACATATACTTAACAACCAAGTCAATTAGGTAAATCAATTTCAGTATGGATGTTGCTAAATTAGAGCATCTATGAGTTGGATTAGAAATACCTCTGTATTCAAATTACGTTAAAGATTATTTATCAAATAGCAGCTGAAAAAAAACTGCAAATATTCTAATCATCTCCTTATAGTTATCGTTTCAATTTTAGCTGTTGTTGAAACAAAATAAAACCAGTAAATACAATTTATGCAGATGCCGTTGCTGACTGTAACCGCAAGCAGCACGCATTACCTTGAAGTGTTCAAAATATGTAAGGTTCAATAAGTGCATCATGCGAAATCGCGTTCTTTTACAGTGATTTATTTAATCTTAATGTACACGTTACAGCATTTAATAGCACGATCATGTTTACTACTTACACCGCATTGCAAGCCTTGAACCTATAACACACGAAAGATTCGCATTCATTTCTTATGATAAATGCGTATTAAAGTAAAACTGCTATTAGTCTCATATACGCCACACGCCACTAACTAAATTATTCCGTCGTTTATTTAAAATTTGTAATAAGAGCGATGCAGATTTTGTAGAGCGCATGAATGAGGCTGAAGGTTTACTTTATTAGATGGAGAATTAAACCTTGAAGAATAAAAAAAAATCATATAAATTATACTTTTGTACTTAAAAGCAGTGTTGTGAGCGTTACCACCACACAAAACTGTATTATTAATGATTTGGAAATTACCTCGGAAAATGCGTGGGTTTTGCGTTCATGTTGTTTAATTGCGGGCAAATGTCAGAGAGTATGATTCCTACTATAAATACGTACTTCAAATTATCTATATCATCGTTTACCATACCTTTTTTCTTTCTGCCTGAGTACTAAAAAAAAACAAAAACCGACGGTAGGTCAAAAAAAAATGTAGTAAACGATGACATTTTAGATGATTATCGTCAATACTAATATGTCCAAAATTCCTTAATAACAAGAGGATTTCTAGAATATATATAATAGCTTAACAACCCTTGTGGAGTTCCGCCGCTTATATTCAAGCTTTCTAGTTTCATTCAGATTGCGGTGGATTAGTCCCATTTTCTCCCTTTAAATTGCTTTACCTATTTTTCTCCACAATTTTCTGTCTCCTATCTTCTTTTACCATTTACCAAATTTGGCTCTGTTCAATGCTTCTTCTAACTCTTTCAACCATCTCGATTTCGGTCTTCCTCGTATTCTTTTGCTTCCTGATTCCTATTCTAACACTGTATACATTATTGCTCCTGGTCCTGCTCTCCACACATGTCCCAACCATTTTATTTTGCCTTTTAATTCTCCTCACTTTCCCCCTTCCCCTCAATTCTTGTGCTACTTCACCATTTCTTCTTATTCTATATTTTTTATCTCCCATTTTCACAGATCTAATTATTGTTTTCCTTATTTTACTTTCAATGAGTCTTAGGTCTTTTTCGTCTTTTTTTTTTTTGTAAGTGTCGCTGTGTCTGCCGCATAAATTATCGTCGGCCTTAACAAAGTTTAATGAATAGTTAATTTCGTTTTCTTGGTAAGTAGTTTACTTCTTATTTGCATGATACACCTTATCCACTAGAATTCTTCTCTTTGAATTTTCCATTTTGCGCTCTCTGCTTTTAATAGCATAACTCCAAGCTATGTTAAACTTATCCACTTGCTCGTAGTTTCCTATCTTTATTTTCCCATGCTTTTGATTCTTGCCAATCTTCATTATTTCCGTCTTATTTGAGACTAATCTTTCCTCTTTCCTTCACTATTTCCTTTAACATTATCATTATTTTCCTTTGTTTAGTAATGATAACTATATCAACAGCATAGGCGACTATTTGTCCTCCAGCTGCTCTGAGGTTCCTTGTCACAGATCTAGCGACGGATTAAACAACGTTGCTTACAATGAATCACCCTGTTTAACTTCCTCATTGACTGTAAAAGAACTTTATTCCACCATTTTGTGTTACTACACTATCTCTTAAATTTCTCATAGTCCATTTTTATCAAGTTTCTTAGTTTGGTCTGTATCTCCAATTCTCCAATGCTATCATTAATTTCTCTCTTTTAATTCAGTCGAAAGCCTGCTAAGAGTCTATGAAAAGCATTTCTACCTCTATCTTATGTTCCATTTTTTTTCACTACTTGTTTCATTGAGTGAATTGCATGCGCTGTTGATCATCTCCCTTTAATAAATCCACGTTGATATTGCCCTACTATATCTTTCATTTTCTTCAATTTTTCTTGGATAATTGATGACAATATCTTACAGGCAACATTTAATAACGATAATTCCCTTATAATCATTACATATTTGTTGATCACCTTTTTAATAAGCTGTTACAATTTTTCTTTTTTCCCATTCTGCATTCTGCTCTCTCCTCTCTCCATATGTTTTTTTATGTGCAAAAACAAGTGGTCGTGTAATACCTCCCCTTCTGCCCCCATACTTAAACAGATCCATATTTATATCATCCTCTGTTGGGGCTTTCTCATTCCGAGATTTCTTAATACCTAATATTAGTTCATTCCCTCTTGTGTTGACTTTTCTACATTTTCTTCACTTTTTCTTTATTTAGTGCCATCTTGACCACATCTAAGTTCGGTTCAATTAACACTTCTTTAAAATGGTCTATCCAAGCTTGTTTGATATTAATTTTCTTCTTTTGCAATTTTACCTTTTTCGATCTTTCTTCTTTCTTACTTTTGTTTTATTTAGTTCGTTAATCTTCTCACAGTATTGCTTTATGTTCTTGCTCGTTCACCCATGTTCAGTTTCTCGTATGTTGTTATCTATCCATTTTCTTTTGCTCCCTCTCATAGTTTTGTTGAGTTCTCTTCTAATTATTTTATATTCCTCTTTATTCGATCTAAGCCGCTTTAACCGTGTTGTAAGTTTCTTTTCATGAATTTGTTGATGTTCATTGTTGCGCCATCCTTTCTTGATTTCTTCCATCTCTTCCAATCCACTTTTCCGCTCATCTCTCTATACACTTTCGTGGTGAAAGGTGGTAAAAGGCACATATATCAATTTTTACAGATTTTGCTTAATCCAATGATTAACACTCAAAAATTACCTGTTGTGTGGGTTTTAATTTTTTTTTGTATACTAATTTATAAACATGGTGTACGTTCATTAATTGATGATTAAGTCTTACTTGTTTTTGTGTTCCTATAAATATACAAAAAAAAAACATGGTAACAAATAATTGTGGAGTGTTATCTTTGAATGAGTAAAATCTGTAAACATTTGAATGCTTCTTAGGACTGATGAAGACAATTCAGGAGCACCGAAACGTCTCCATTATTAAATTTAAAGCCTAATATTTTCACTAAATAAGGGTAACTATTATGCACTACCTATATACTTTAAATATATCCCTAGTTAATAATTAACATATTAAGAGCAAGAGGATTAAGTTTGGGAACGGTACGTCGACCTGCTCCTCCGCATTTTATATGCTGTTCTGCCGTTCTCCTCATCTTCCGTCAAGGTTGCGATTCGTCAGAGTGCCGAGATTCCAACTTAATAATTCACGCTACATGCTCGGAATAATGTCAAGGATACAGTAAAACTGCGCAGAGGGACCTCCCGCTGCTCGTGAACAGAGAGAAGAGAGAAGCAATATTTTATCTCGGCCTTTTTGTGAACGATGCGCATAACCTTCGGAAATATCCAGACGCCATTACGTATTCAAGGTATACAATACGCGATCTTTTAATATTACACGAACAGGCTGAAAACTTGTATATTCGCGTTTTCCTCTATGGAAGACTGTGAAGTTCTTCGCTTTTATTAAAATTACAATTCCTCCCTGCAAAAGTAATGTGTTAAAACATAAAAGAATACAGAAAATAAAAAGTTACTTTCAAATTCCGTGGCTAACGTTTTCAATACAAATATTTGTTTAAAAAGATTTTTCAAATACCGTAAGTGATAATTAGCGTTGATTTATTGTGTTTTCTACGTGGAAAAATACATAAAACAGTTTCCAGTATTTTCAACCATTCAACTTTGGTTACTATATACTATAAATTTTTTTTTTAATATTATTTGTTCAAAAGTGGCACAGTTACATGACATAAGGCAATAGCTAACCCTTTTCAGAACACGAATTACTTTATACTTGAACTATAGGTGTAAATCTCGAAATATATTTTAGTAAACGTTGCAACAAAAATTTGTCATGGAAAAAGAAAATAATGTGACAAAAACCTTTTGATTTGGCCTCCACATTTTAAATAAGCCCTTATTTAAAATTGCTGCACCTGAGTAGGTTATCGGAGAAATAGGCCTGTTTCAGACGAGGCAGCTTAGCTGATTCAACAACGTTGCCTGGTTTACTCTCAACTAGTTGACTGTCATTGAAGACCTATCAAAGCCGCCAAAGTGGACAAGTTGACTCCGTGTGAAAGGGTTCAGTATGGTCCTTGACAACCGTCTGTTCAACTAATGGAATCAACTAATCGCCTCCTCTGAAAGAAGCTTTCAGCATACCTTTCCCCTATTAGCGCTTTAGTATGGACTTGACCTTCAGTCGACTTCCATTTCTTTGTACTTTCTTTATCTAACCAGGTCCAAATCTCCCTTTTAACAGAGTCCTTGGTAATCCCACATGCGGGCTCTGGAGCTATGAAGTGTCTTTTAGACCCCTCTTTGCCTGGTTCGTCGGCTATATATTACCCTTTACATCCTCATGTCCCGACATCCAAATCAGAGACACCGTGTAGTCTCGTGCCAGTGTATTGAGGGATTGTTTGCAGTCTCTAACTAGTTTTGACCTAGTTACAGAGTTCGAGACTGCCTTGATAGCAGCCTGGCTATCAGTTATTATACTTATTTTCCTCCTCATGTAGCCCCCTCTTTGCAATCATTTCTGCGCAGGCTGCAAGGGCGGATACCTCTGCCTGGAAGACTGTTGTATGTTTCCCCAGCATGCGACGGCTATGCTTACGCAGGCTTATGGATAACCTTCGATCAGGGCTCGGCCCACAAATACCGGCTCCTATGTCCTGGTTGGGTTTGGATCCGTCCATGAACCAGTCATCAAGAGCTGTGATATCAGCATATTTCAGTGAAGAAGTGTCATACTGTCCGTGGACATTTGCAGCAATAGCCCGTCCAATATCGTACCCATAGTATCAGTGTGCCCTCCAACCCTAATGTTGGGATGCCACAAGTTGTTGGTTTTCAGTCTAAGGATCGCATTCATAGCCACCGCTTTCATATGAAGCTCCGGTGGGGGAGGCCCACAATGGTCACTAAAGAAGCGGTCCCTGTGCTGTTGATTGCACCGGTGATTCCCAGCAATGCTTGTCTCTAGACAGCGATTAGCCGCTTCACTGCGGAAAACACTTCTATGCCCTGTATTTCTCACATTGTTTGTGGCTAGCGTTTGGACTTGCTATGATGCGCTCGCTTACAACAACACAGAATAGGTGGTTCACTAAGTGTGCAACAAGTGGAAATTTTCTTTATTAGTTGCGCAATTGTAAAATAAATACTGCCAAATGTAGGGGCATGCTTGATAAAAAAATGCACCCAAATACGAATTTACGGCCGGCTACTTAAACAAAATAATTCCTAAATTTTATATTACATAATCCCTGTACATATAATATCGGTTTTTTTTTAATATTTAGCATTATTACTTATGTATTTAAACTTATTACAAAAAGATCTCCTTTCAATAATGTCTTTCATATTTTATCAAATTATAAAAATGTATTTAGGAATACTTTTTCATAAGCGATCACAAATTTCATGGCTGTTGTAACTATATGTAATTCAACGTTAAGATTTTGATAATATTATTTTTGATAAGATAAATATTTTTCAATAATAATAAGAATATTCAAAAATTCTCTTTAAAACTACAAAATTTTTATTTCAAATTATTCACGATTAAGGTACCTACTAAAAATAAGGGTGGTAAGCATTGCCATGAAAATAAAGTATTACAATTACCTATAATAAAAGCACACAATACAACAACAAAATATTAAGATACTATAATATTTTCTATATTTATAATATTTCTAAGATTCTATAATAAAATACTCTTCCAATAAAAATTAAGTTGAGTTTTTTTTGTTTGCTTAATATCACAAAATTCGTAATATTTAATAATTTTTCGAATAGACCTTTATGAGTATAAGAAAAATAGAATTACTGAATACTTTCCAAAAATAATGGTCAACCTACGGATAGAATAAAATATGGATATCTTTTTTTATAAATTGATACTTATAAGTATGCTCAATTAATTCTTATGGAAATTTACAACCTTAGTTCATTACAGATAATTCGTCATAAATCTCCCTCTCAAACACAATTCATAAATTTATCTCGAGATGTGGGTCACATGTTTTAGGTGCTGCATGCATGTATTATGCTATCTCGTAAAATATGTCATCCTATGCTGTTATACCTTAAATGTATTAGATTTGGTAACAACATGAAAATTAAGTTTATATATAGGATCTCGTATCTATACTAATAATATATTTTTTTTTAAATTACTGTAACAATAAGCAATAAATTTCTTTAAGTCCTAACAATTTATTGCTGCAGGAATGTGTGAACACTTCATGCATTGGCAATTCAAATAAATATTCAACGTATCCACTACATAATATTATTCTGTGTGTGACCATCTTATGTGTACATATTTACATTAATGTAAGTTAAATCTGCGTTGTACACATTATTGGTAGTACACTCATCACTATTTACCTAGTGTCTTGATACGTAGGACATTTTATTTACTTACTAACCAGGTGCTGAAATGTACAAATTTCAATGTAAAATTTTTATTTTTTGTTTGAATCTAATGCATTAAGTAATGGTTATGTACAGGTAGCTTATACCTCATGCGTTTTCAGATAAATTAGTAATTATATAAAATGAGTTACACAATCTGTGAAAACATCAGTAATTAATTGATGCGTATATAAAAAAAATCACCAATTTGCGCCGTTGACTTTCTGATTCAATTTTTAGAGGAGTGTTTACGAAGAATACAATTCAGGTTTTCTTATATTGGTATGTTAGCATTGCTAGCAAGTTGCTGCTAATCAAAAATATTTTTAATGTTCATAGAGTAAAATTTGTTATTTCCAAAAACGTTAAATATCTGTTCTTAGAGGTTAGTAAAGCTATATATTTACACGGGACTTGGATAAAAGTTTGGAACGTTACAGTGTAATTTCCTTGAAATGAAATGCTTCATTCAACAGTTGAAGAGTTCAAGAGTTGCATCATGAATTTAAAAATATGTGTATGAATGAAATAATTATTCAGCTATACATAAAACTTGTTGCTTTGATAACCACAAAAATTTCGCGAATGAATTTTTCGATATTTAGAAACGTATTGGATTAAACCAATGAAGTTACTCACAGGAATCTTAAGTGGGCACTGGGCACTAAATAAACACATGCATCGCACGTCCCCTGTGCAGAAAGTGTGGGAATGCGGAGGAAACTCCTGCTCACCTTCTTGTCAACTGCCGGCAGTTGACGGGGAGAGGCAGACGCACTTTGGGGTCGATCAATTGGATGAACCCAGCGTTGGTAAGTTAACTCTTAGCCAGATTGCGAACTTTTTTGATAAAATGCAACCTGACTGAGAGGGCTAAAATTGACATGGGGGCACAATAGGTATTTCTGTTCTGGCCGAGTTGCCTTTTTCCGGTTACACCCGCCCATGGGGAGAGAAAACTTTCTTGATGTTTTCGGGCAAAGCTTCTAACATGTTAATTTTTTATTTTCTTCCCCAAACTTTGAATAGTATGTTTTCAATAGCTCATATAAGTTATGCAGGAATATACAATAAAGCTAGCTGCATTCTTGCATGGAAATGCAATGTGTGTATATGCAAAATATATTCCCACTTATCAAAGCATCGCTCGTGAATATAGGAGCGGACTGTGGTTGTTATAGAAAGGCGTTGAATTTTCGTATACGTATGCTGTAGATACCCAATCCATAGTTAATGGAACTTCTCATTACATCACAGATGGCGCTCCGAAATATCTACTCACATTTTTGTTATTTACACGATATGCACAAAAATTCTAATTTAGCTACTTAAAATATACTGTAAGATGTCGTAGTAAATTACACCCCACCTCAGGCAAAAATACATCACCTGTGATTCGATGGGCAATTGCACAACAAGTGTTGTATTTTTACCTAAAATGGAGTCTAAATTCACCACATCTTTTATATATTCGGAATTTCTCGTCTATAGATGTTAATAGATGCGATAATTCGTTTGTATGGGTATTTTTTTTACAATGCAATGCTGTAGGGGTAAGAGTGTAATTTATATACACCATACAGAGTTTCTCATGATAGCCGTTTTTGATAGAAGTTTCCGTGGTTAAAAGAAACTTAAAATTCCGAATTTTTGGACTTCAAGGTTAGTCAAGATCCTCTCCCATTTTAAAATATTTTCAAGGTCGTACCACTTCCGGTCATACCAAAGTCGCCATTAACTCTCTTATTTTAAATGGAACACCTGGTATATTCATCATTTTTGGATTCCTAAGAAAATTTCATGGTGTGTTCCATCTGGTTTCCCTATACCTATTTTCATTTGTTTCTGAGATATCGTCATTATTTTGAAAATTCAGAAATATGTAACCTTATTTTCAATACTGCGCCTTTTACCCATTTTCAACTGGTGGTAAGCGCTTCTAGGATAGACGAAAGCACAAGAATGATACTTTCGAAATCCACATTGATGATCCCCGCATACAGGGTGTCAAAAATTTGATAACCAATTACATAACTTCCAAAATTGAAAAAGTTATTTTTTTTTCAAACGTGACACCCTGTATATTATTATATGATCGGATGCAGAATTTAATTCTGTATCGATTCGCTGTCTTTCGCTATACCTATTTCCAACGGTCTTCTTGTTATTCCATATTTTCTATTTACATGTGGTTTTTGGCAGAAATTGGAACATCGTTCATTTTTAGAAACAAAAACATCAAAACGGCAATAATTCACTTTAATTAGAACACTAATTAAAGTGAATTACTGTGTAACACTATAACCATAAAAATAGCAATGCATAAATGTTTTCGACCATCGTATTGAAAATAAAAGCACAGCAGATCATCATTAAATAAACGAGTTAATAATTTTAGCACATTCCTTATCAACTGCATCACCTAAGTTCACGGCTAGTTCAGCATGAATTTTGATTTAACAAAATAATTTCTTTTGTTAAACAGAAGTTCACACTGAACTAGCCGTGAACTTGGTTGGTACGATCGGCCCTAAGTGAGTAATCTGTCGACGAATGTCAAAGCGGCATCTTAAATTGTTGCAGCCATAACTTTAAGTCCAGCACCGCGGCTGACGTAGCCATCTTTGCGTATATTCAAATAACCATGAAACAATAGTGACAAATGGTTTTCGTGATCTAAATTTCACGCTAGTTGAAGCAATTATAAAGCATGAACGACTACAATACTCTTTTGTATTAAGTTAACGAGTACAATATCATTTTATTTTTTTTTTGTCGGTGTATGTATGTACCAGTAGTGTTTGTGAATACATCACACGGTATGGTAATTAAACTTAGGTTTGCTATGCGTTGTTCATATGATATACATATATGCGTGATTAATTAGTATTACCCGAACATACAAACAGGCATTAAAATCACTAATATTAAAAAAATCAATAAAACTGTATCACACGTTGTATATTAGTGATGGGTTGCTGCGAAACAAACTCCTATTTTATAGTCGCTAGCAACCGTTGGCAGTTTGTAGCAGCTATTAAATATCAAAAGAAGCTGCTGCTCTTTGTAGCTGTTTCCTGATAAGGTACACAAGCGGGAATGTTGTAGCAGTATAGCAGTAAAGTTAAGGTAAGAAGAATTATGTTATGCGACAAGTTTTTGTAGTTAACATTAATAAAATTGTAGATGTATCTCCACTTGTTACTGTCTCAAGTACAGTCGTCCGCAATATAAATACATATAGATATTAAGTTAATGGCGGTAACAAGAAGACACTATAAGCTGTGTGCAAAGTTGTAGAAATAGTTTATCTGTTTTATGGCTATTTCAGGAAAACTGCTACAAAAAGTAGCAGCTTTTTTAAACTGCTAACCAAAAGTAGCAGAAGCAGGTTGTAGCTGCTAACGTAAAGAAGCAGTTGTATACATCACTACATATTTACCCTTATTTTTCTATTTTATTAGTTACAGGCTTTTAGTAGACTCAAAGTTATCCCGATGTACAATTATATACAGATACAATACCTGATAATTATGCTGCACATTGACATTGCAGTCACATAATAATTCCCATCCCATTAAATTGTAATTTTTTAAAAAGCACAATAATAAGAATAATCAATTAACTTTTAATCTGATGAAGGTCAAATAAAGGTCACAAGCACAACAAAGTAAAATGTGCGGGAGTATTTTTTTTTTTATTAGAGTGACCAGTATTTTGATATTTTCTAATACTTTGTCGATTGCTAAGTATGGTTCAAAATGTTTATTTATTAAGATGTAATTACCCAATGATGTTGGATATTGTTTGCAACTTTATATAATGATATAACTTCATTGGTGATGTTTTTTCTCTCATCATAAATCAATTTTTGTTGTGATTAATTATAAAATAAAGATAATTTGATTGAAGGTCATGTGCCAGGTGTAGGTATCTACTATCTACGTAACAGAATATTGATTTACAATTTAAAAGAGACATCAAAATTCCTCATTTTATCTCTTTATTATGTTTACTAAAAAAAATATTAATTTCACCAGCACGCGTAAGAGGAATTTGTTTTGTTACAAAGAAAAATTCCTGCAATGAAGCGATTGGATATGTTGTCCAACAGAATTATGAACTAATCAATTTAAGAGAAAATTTCTTAGTTGAGGAGGTTCCCCACAGGGGGAGCCAGTACGCAGTGAACATTTGGTGACGTCATCAATCCATGATGGCCGCCGTGAATGGCTCCGCCTCTACATCGGCAATGCCGCCCATCTCAGAGGAGCCCACGTGGATATAGGACCGCCTACTATGTTGTTTCTATAGTAATTATAAAGACGTGGCCATCTTTGCGTCGAGGACCAATTCGTGCCGTTATTTGACTGGGGTGCTCATATTATAACGGAGGGTTATTCGCGACCGGAGTTTCCACACGTCAGAACAAAAAAAATCGTTGCGTGGGTTACAGTGTTTTCTACTGGAAAGAAAATTATACGCTAAGCGGTGTGTAGTGGAAACAAACAATTAGGACACTGGCAAGTGCTGGCAGAAAAGTTGCTGGATTAATGCCGTTCCACATCAGCTCCAGTTCAGGAAAGCCCCAGTGTTAGTGGAGGAATTTAAGAAGGGTCGCCATTTGAACCCCATATTGAGTTCTCATACACTCTGGAATCAAGCGCCGCTAGGTGTCGTCCTTGGAGCTTGCCTGGTTGCATAATATTTGACCTATATCAGGGAAAAACGTACAAAGCCTATTCAAATTATAAAGCGAAACAAGGATTTTATATTATTAGAAAGCAAATTATAGGTACTGTATTATTTTCATTTTTTTTTTAGTATTTAGTGTGCCGTAAAGAAAATATTATTTGAAAATTTTAAAAATGCAATAATAAATATATTTTATTACATACGTTTATTTTTAGAGTAAAGAAAATAAAGTCTTAACGTTATTTATATCCAATTTGTAATTTCTGTAGCATATAATTACTTTTGTATCTTCTACTTACGTAGATAGGTAGTACCTCTATGTATTTTAGTATTTAATTCAATTTCTGTAAATAAGTGCAATAAATACTTTCTGTTTCCAGTGAAACCTTTTAGTTAAACCGAATAATTTAGTGTTTGTTTTTAACGGTTATTGGTGACATTTCTTTTTTTTTTGTTGTAAAATATTAGTGCGTGTTGTGTGTTGACATAACCAAAAACTGTATTGATATTGGGTTCATTTCCGGCGTGTTTCCCAAAAATTGCGAAGTTTTATTTTTTGTAAATTTATCCCCATCTAAAAAACATGTGATATATAATCATTTATCTTGAAATATTCAGATAAACATATCAAGCACATGGATCCACGTGAACTGAGCTTCTGGATAATAGTTATCTAACTAGCCGTAACAAACTTCATACCCAAAATTCCTAGAACAAAATTATGAACAAATACACAGGATTTTATGGAGCTCCGTACAAATATTTATCTGCTTTTTATAACTAAACGTTTACTTACAATTAGCGAAATTCTTAGGATACCCAGATTACCGTTACTCACTTGTACTTAATTGGATCAGTATATGTACTGACATGCATATTTAAATAATGTTCAAATAACTTTTGTTTGACAAATGTTAAGAAAATGTACAGACGCTCCTTAAATGGCACCACTTTTGTATGGAAAAACATATAAATAGCTTTTTAATTTATTGAGAAATGTACGTGCAGTACGGACCTCAAATTTATATGTCAAACTTCCAGCAGAAATGTACAGACGGCTTTCAGAATTACAGCAAAGTCAGCGCCAAAATTAGTAGTGTCACTTATGAAGGGAGTGTACTATTTGGCTTCCCATTTGTTAGCGGCGTCGTTGTGCTAAAACAGTGTTGAATTTAATGTATGCAGAGTGCTGCCAATTCGGAAACCTTGTGTATACCTAAAATAATAAATAATTTTACTATTCTGTCGCTATACCGATTCTCTTCATAGAGAATAGATATGCAATATGTGTGTCCTTCCTTATCCTTTCGAGCACGTATAAATGCATTCTTTTTATGACAAATATAAACTAAAAACGTATTGCTTACTTTTATTAGAAATACAGTCTTTCGGTGAATTCAGAAGACAGGTATCACTCTATTTAATTTTGAATAAACTGCACATAATAAGAAATAAATGGTAAGTTAACACTTAACGTTTTACTAATATCAGACTAGTAAACGTTAATTTAAATAAACCTCTGAGATTATGTTCACAATTTTATTTTCAGTGACTTTTGTTGTGTTAAGATTAGTGGGTTCAACGTTGTAAATACATATATTTATTTACTGTACCTAAGGTATACCATAGGATTTGACAATGGTTCACCTGTTTCCCATAAGTTATGTTTCTGTGAGTGTTTCCTCTTATAATGAATTTCTTAGTGACCTACATTGTAATAATTATGTTGGTATTTAGACGATAAAAAGGCCTTTTTGACTTTTATCCCAATTTATTTTCATTTTTACGATACATACAACATGTTTCAGAAATTTGCCTTTTTCAGTGGTTATTATTAATGTCAAAGGTTTTAAAATATTGTGTTTATATATCGGTTTGAATCATGGAGTACAAGTTGATCTTATATATGGCAGAACAATCATATTTTAATGCAAACACAAAATGCCACTACATTCTATACTACAATATGCCCCTATATAGTAGTCTTTGTTTCGTTTTATAACTTACTGTGCTATTACCTAAAAGTAAAAAATAAAGTGTTAAGAGGATAAGGTCCAAAAATATTTAACAGGTATTTGATATAAGTAGACGACAAAAAAGGTAAGTTTGATATTTAGGTATGTAGGTATAAGATTTGGTGTTAACACTGCAGTAAACTTTCCATGAAATTGAATATATTTGTAATGTAATTTAACACACAAAAATCAACTTATACTTATTTTGTTCCCTATTTCAAAATCAATTAAATTGAAAGTACTAGACAAATCTAAAAGATATGCGTAGGTATACGTATTTTGATTTAAAATTAGAACGTAAATTATTGTTGACATCAGAAAAATTAATTTTAATAGGAACTCAGGATGTTACAAATATGTCAAACTGTTCCAAAAGACGAAAAAAAAAAACAAAGCATACAATTAGGAAATATAATTTTATAAATAGTTCAATACCAAGTATGAGTAATAGTAGTCTAAACAAAAATGTTAATTTATGAACGCATAATAAATAGATGACCATGAAATTATAATCCGTTCTCAGTATACTCATTTCCAAGGTCGCTGTCGTAGTATTATAGTAAATAAAACGGGTAACATAACCGTTTGTTTACATTCCGCATGCACGTGCAACTACACTAGTCAATGATACAACTAATTGTAATATCCGCCAAGTGGCGACATACGACGGTGAGTTAACGAACTACGGCGCTACTATCGGAAACATTCATAAATTACCAACGAGAGGATTGAGGATTCCTTCCTTATAGCACTTCGGAATGATAAACATTTTTCTTTATTGAGTAACACATTTATTCTTTTAATTAATGTTGTGTGTTAGTTATAATTATTTAAAAAAACAAGATGTAATCTGTAATTTACAATTTAATATACCTATTGTTTTCGAAATGAATTGGAATCTTATTATATACTGATTACTTTATTTTATTATGTAATCAATTCAATACGTAAAACTACAATAAAAACCATACAGTACTAAGAATAGTGCCTATTGTGGTTAATTAACTATATATTACCTAACAACATAAAACAACAAACGTATGTAAAAATACAAGCATATTGATAATAAGAGAAATGACATGCTTTATTCAAAAGTCCTTCAATTGTTAAAATACGAAACATTGATTTGAAATACAATTATGGTTATTGATTTGATCAGTGATGACAAACGTAGATCTAATTATAAACAAATCCAACATCCTTGCTAAAACCAACTTTTCACGAATTTATTGAATTAAATGATGCAATTAACATGTTACTGCAATCACTAAGGTTAAACTAATTAGCTTTCAGGTTTTCCTTTCCACTGCTCTACATTTGTGTACTGTGAACTATTACTACTATACCGGTTTGGTTACTGTATTTGGTAAATATCTCAGGTTTGGATACATTTCAAGTTTTATTTCTTTTTCTTTAGGCTGATGTTTAGAGTAGTTTTGCAAGACGAGTTACCCTTAATACAGACTATCTTATGTCCATTTCCCCACGTATTTGCTCGGATGGATTAATGAAAACAAAAGGTTACAGTAAAATCTTTAAGCGGTTTTGAAAACTATTGGTACCCCATAGAAATAACGTTCATAGAAATATTGTTACCACTTCAGGGTTAATGGCGCCGTATAACTGAGAAAAGAGATTGCATTAAATGAAAAGTTTTTTTAACTTTTGGTTTTTATTATGTTAAACGAAAAGGATACCTTTTCGCAGAAAAGTGTTTAGTTTATTTATTTTATTATATTAAAATAGCGTGTTGTTTTGCCGGAAAACTATTTTCTTCTTAACTACATGCTTTTGGACGAAAAGTAAACGTAAGTAAATGGAATGCGCCTTAGTTTTGATTAATATTTTATAATACCTATCTGTATAACTTCCGTTTAAGTTAAAACAATGCACATTTACATATTATATTGTTATTATTATATATACATCTAGCAACATATTCCAGTTTCTTTTAAGCACGTTATCATATTAGTCAATTACTTTAAATAAAAAAAAACTGGCGTTTTAGTTTATTTGCGTGGACATATATGAATACATTGATTTAAAACTTTTGTCTTTTAGCGGAAAATGCAGGCGCCTGCATTTAAGTTGAGTGCTTTTTTACGCGAAAGTATTTTAGTTTATTTTACTTTTATTGACAACCTGCAATGTCATGAATAAAAGAATTTGTGAGAAACTGGACCATTTACTTTCATTTCCCTATTACTGTTTGCTCACACAGAGTCAAAACCATGGATTATATTTTAGTTTTATTCATGTTCCCACGTACATAAATCTCAGATACACAAATTGTAGTAAACAAAGGTAAATATTTGCGTGCGAGATTACAGGAATTTCAGGGACAGTTGGAAACTTTTCATTCAATGTTGCATCACTTATAACTCTTATAAGCCAACGCACTTTACATAAGTATATACATAATGTTTGAACGTTTAAAACTGTTGCTCAGGGAAAAAACGCATTTGATTATTAAATTATTATTTGATTTAAGTAATATTCAAAAATATTCCTGTATTCAATCAAACGCATAATTCTGTTAGAAGGTTTATTTGAAACAAGGGCAGTATTTATAAATTCAGCTAAGTATTTACATGGAAGCAAAAATAAATATGGCATATTATTATAGCAGATTTCTTTCCATATGCATATAGTATAGCAAATATACTTAGTAGTGTAGTAGTAGTGTAGTACAAAAATTGTCGCATAGATGCCGCATCTCCTGTTTCATTCCAGTAACAGAACATATTTTGCATAAATAGGGTGGACTATACGATTACAACATACTAATCTGGTATATTTACCAGATCAACATCTGATAGGAGTCGTCACCATTTGAAGGACGATATCTTTAATGGCACACTATGGCAGTGGGATCAATTCTCGATACCAGGGGTAAAGGCTTGGCGGTTTTACAACATCCTAACCGTGTATCCTCCATATATGATAAATATGGAATATATGGATCTTTGGATATAATGCATTTTTATTTCAATCGAAAATGATCACGGCGATCATTTTGTCGTTGTGTTTACGCTTTTATATAAAACCGCATAGTCTTAAAGTGAATAAATGTTATAAGAAAAGGAAAAAACCTCTTGATTCAAAATGCTCACGGTTTCTGCCAATGTGCATAGTTTTCAAGTTCAAAAGAAAGAAGACTTGAATTAACTATCAATATCATTCACTTAAAATAATAAACCGCTTCAACGAAAAATATATTATTTTCGAAGAAATGCGTGCGTTCAAAATTATATTCCTTTTCAAGAAAACATCAAATCATGTATAGAAAAAGCAAAAACTTTTGGTTTAAAGCAATACCTTTTAAATAACAATTTTATTTCTATCAGTTACGACTATCATATAGATATTACAGCTACTAAATATACCTGAATTACCTTGGGTAGTAAAATAAATATAAAACAATTTAAAATATCTTCATTTATATAATCTCCAAATTTTCCATATTTTGATTTATTTGTAGTACTTTACTTTCTAACAATTTACAAGAAAGTTAAATGTGCTGTAAAACGACGTAAACAATGTGTTCACTTCTTAATTTGAAATAACACTCCTAGCGTGCTAATATCTAATAATTATTGTTTATGTCTTTGAATGAACTTTATTAGATAATAATAAGGAAACTAGTCACAGTAGATACTTCAAGTATTATTACAAATTAATGCAAGAAGAGATGATGCATCATTTTAAAACATGCTTTACAGAGTGGTGCGATTGACTTTCTTAAAGGTAAGAACTTTGGCATATTTATGCCGACTTTATGAAATAAGTGTGAATATTTCAAAAACTATCAGAAATAATTTAAGTGGTAGTACTGGCTGTACAACATTAGGACAACGGTTAGTGGTTAAAGATGATTTAATGGCAAAAGCAGCCAAGGATTGATGAAAAATTTATTATTGATTAACAGCGTGATCCGATAAAGCTGTTTTGGTGTTAAGGTGTTCACAGTTTAAAATGTGTTGTCTGACTCTCTTTTTCAAATATTGAGATGTCTGGTCAATGTAAGTGGCATCACAATTTTGAAATTCGATAAATAACATTCGATTGTAATTCTAACAGCGTTAGAGATTTACAATTAGAAACTGAGACGAGTTAAAGCTCTATCATTATAGGGAGCAATCTTAATAGGAAATTCCTTGAATAATTCGGATATTTTTGAAGTAATTTCATTAATGAAGGGGAAACGATAGTATCTTTGAACCAACTGGTCATCCGGTTCGGTGTTGGATTCGTGGGTCTGTTTGAAATACTCACTACAGGGTGTCTGTACTGTCCACAAAGCCGACAACTGTGGAATTATAAACAATATTCTTCACCAATTTAGGTAGATAACCATTTTTAACAAAAATGTTATATAAACGAAGGTTTCTTTGATGAAAGGATTTATCTGAAACTTTCAGTATTTTACTTTTCATAGATAAGATTTATTTTGGAGGGAATGGTATAACTTGTAAAGAAATTCATGTATCTACCAGAGAGGTCGGTTTGGTATAACAATCTAACTTAATGTTTTGCTGGCCATCTCATTCCATTCCCTTTCTTGACACTTTAATTTTATTAGAGAGTGCAAACAAATCAAAATTTTAATGAATTCAAAAACGATTAGGTTTAGGAATCGAAAACAATACAAAACTAATTACAAATGATGCTACACCACTGGACCCATAACAATTCCACCATTTCATTTAAAATTAGAAAGTTGGTAACTGTACTAAAAGTACACTAAAAGTGCTATAAAGCTGAAAATATTTTCTTTAATAGATCATAGTCGGCAATGATTACTCTGCAAGCTTCAAAATCAAATTCGTACTAGAAGTTGGAAAACTTCTAATGACCCAGTTCGGTGGGGTGTCCACTCACGTGTCGAGATACAGCCTGGGTTTCCTTTATGGACTTTACATTTTGCTGCGTGCAAAAGAACGCGAACTGTATATTTACATGCAATTTATTTCTGCTTAGTCTGCCAGGCTCATCCTACATGTTGGCCAGAGAAACTCAAAAACACATGTTAAATTATTACGTTCTTTATATAAAAACAAAATCTACACATGTTGTCTAAGGTGAATCATTAAAGCCTGAAACAAAATCCATTTTTATCATTTACGATTTACATTTACATTTGTTTACATTCAAAATTAGTTTTTTTTTATTTCGTCTTGGTTTACGTGCAAACTACAAGAAATTTGCGTGATGTAAATGGCACTAATTTTCTTTCTCTTGCCGCACATTTTGCTTATAACCAGGAAATTAACGTCTACAAACAACATGAACTAACGATGTTTTCGAAGGTGCTAGATATATATACATTAGAAAGTCGGTTGCGCTTATAATGTTAATAACATTAACTTGGAAAATTTGAATGAATAGAATAAGAAGTTAGCCTACCACATTAATTCTGATAGAGCGCCACTATGTATTTGTAGCACAACCTGAAAATTTGGAAAAGATGGGACTGCATTTTAATTTGCATAATTCCTGAAACGGGCCACTGAAAACTTTAACATTGCTTTGTTTTAGAAAATAATAACGTTTGTTTCTGCTATTTTGCAGTAATTTTATGACTTTTGGTTTTTGTTTTAAGGATAAGACATCCATTTTATGATTGGCGCATCTAGAGTTGAAGCATTTAACAAAGACAAATGCAGAAATAGTTACTCAATTAACAATTTGTACTAATCTACAATTTAATCTACCCCGTTTATTAATTTCTCAGAAGGTTTCTAAATGCACCTGTGGCGTAATTACATTTAACCCGTATCTTGCTGCTAGAATCGATTTTCAAACAAAGAGGAATTTAAACAAAACGAACACTCCGCGTCAGCTAACAATTGCCCGATCCGAACAGCAGTTCCCCTTTAAGTGTGACGCCCGGAATAAACGATGACAGCCTAACCCGCCAGCGAATAGATTTCGCCGGAGTTTCTCGGAAATGCAACCTATTTATTTGAGTTATGTGTTTCTCTGAAAAGTTTTCGGACAATCAATCGCACACTTTGCTGAAAAAAGACTGCAGTTTTTTTCTAGTATTACTTTCTAAAACTAAAACGTTTTTTATTGTTTAGGATATTGTTGTAAAGAATTTGTTACTGAAATATATTTAAAAGAAATATAAAGTGTTAAACATTGAGACTGGTTACGTAATAGTCTAATACTTTGATTATTTCATCTATATATATACCTATTTTGTCTGAAAAATTCGAGGAGTTATTTAAATTATTGGCGCAAAAAGAAAATGTTTGTTTTGTTGTTAAGCAAGCGTCACTCAGATCGTTTCCAAGCCGACGATAATCACTCATACTTAGAAAGTACTAAAGGTCAAAAGACCTAGAATGCTGATTTAGGGAAAACGGAAGCCTGAAGAAAAAGGGGATAGATAAAACAGCAACTTAGGTGCAAAGTTATTAAAAGGAAAAAAAATAAGTGCATCGAAAAGAATTCTTAAAGATAATAAAAGCTTTGGAAATGAAGAGGACAGTGATAAAATGCAAAAACAAAACAATCACAAACTTGCAAATAAGAATTAGAAGAACAAGTATTATTGATCGTTGGAATAGAAAATTAGAAGCAATACGACAAGGGCAATGACTGATTAGGACGGAACAAACTTTAATAAATAAAATAACACAGAATGAAAAATGGAAAGAAAAAGTTTAGGTTTATCATCCGATACTAATAAGCGTGCCCGCAAATCTATTAAATTCGCTTCTTGACTGATTCTATTTATTAATATATTCCTTTCCAATGTAATGCAAGGATTTTATGTAAGTCCATTTTATTTAAAAATCTAATTTTCATCTCCGAAGTGCTGTTTTGTAAAGAAGGAATTTAGCTCGTTTTGATATATCTTCTGACCTGATTATTCTCACCAGAGCTCTCATATAAAACATGGTAGTTATGCAGCCCAGTCTCATTAAAAAGATCTATGTTACATAACCCGGCACCTCCACCACAAGGTAATTGTATATGCATTACGTATATTACAAACACTTAAGATTGAAATATAGTGTATGGCTAGTTTTCACTCTTCTGTAATATAAAATTATACGTAGATTTTTTTTGTATTGTAGACCTCCCAAATTAATTGTAGTTTAGTGAGATAAAACACCCTCCCCTCTAAAATCCGTGAGGCTAATGTCGTGGACAACAGGTAGTTTTAAAGGTATATGATTAATGCAAATAAACAAATAATACAATTATTAAACTAAAGACATGCTCTATTAATTTGAAATACTTTCGTTTCTCACAATCAAATGAACATATTCCTTAGCATTAATTCTGGAGTTTCTACCAAATATGCTTTGCTAATTCCAGCTACTATTTGCGACTATTATCAATGTTTTTAAGTCAGAGATACACTTTTTTATAAGGTAAAAGAATTTTGTAGTTAAATCATTACTTGTTACAAATAAATCTTCTGAGCAGGGTTGGTGCATGTAAAATACAAATATTTCAAATACATATTTGGAATGCAAAATGCTATTTGTATTTTGAAATAATTTTTCTTATGTATTTTGTATCTATCTATTTTTGTATTAAAAATATATTTTTGAAGTATTTTGTGTATTTTGAAAAAATTCATAAATTACTTTATTTACTATCATATGCGCGTAATTACGTCATACACAGTAACCATAACTTGAAAATAACGCATGCCAAAATCGCGGCAGTGTATTTGTACGGACAGTGCTACCACATCGTGCGAATGATATTTATTTAATAATATACCGTGTATTTGGCGCTCTGTGCCTTCCACCTCTTACATTAATTAGTAAACTTGGATAGTTTGAGTTGTGAATGCATTTCGATTTCATATTTCGATAATGATCATTACAATCTTATTTTAATGAAACCGTCGGAAACGAAACGAACAAAAATTTCAACATACTCCTTCAAGAAATTGTTTACCAGATAAATTTTTGAAGTGCTTGTTTATTTAAAACGAAATTAAAATGTGGATAAAAAGTGTTTTGTTCTTTTTTTTAATAGCATTACATATATTTACTTACATTATTATGAAGAAAAACGCTTTTCTCCTATAACAACAGATTAATAAACTGCTATATTTTCTTTAAATGCTTTGTTTATAGTACTGTATTTTAAATACCTGAAATGAATGTATTTTATATTTGAAATGTATTTTGCCCAGCCCTGCTTCTGAGCACATAAATTCCTTTTTCACCTTTAAATATATTTAGATTAATGCATGTTTATTAACGACAAAGAAACGTTTTTCTTAATGTAGTACATTCATTTAAGAAATTGGTATACAAGTGAGACGTCCACATAACCTAATATAATAATAATACCTTAACAGTGTATAATATGTAAACAGTTAAGTATTCTAATAGTCCACTATTTAGAAATTTAACAAACTTTGCATGGGCTAAAAGAAAAAGAACTGGTACAAACGAAAAACAGAAATCAGGTTAAGTAAGATCAATTCAGTCAGAAACTATTCTGTTACGCATTGAAATATGCAACTTTTCATACAGCTGGGTGACACGTGTTGCATCACACATATATTATCAACTAAAAAAAAAACAATGCAAACTTATTAAATAAATAATATATTCAATGATTTTACTGCCTGTTGTTTGTTAAACGTCTATAAAGTATTTAAACTAGGACATTAATAAAAAAAAATGTAAAAAAGCTTTCTCTTTCCAATTTCTGTAATTATTCGTTCATCCATACATACATATATTTGTACCGAGAGAAATGAAGATGTTAGTTCAATTATTTTTGCAATTTAAAATATATTATGTTTTAATTTCTAATTTTTTAATTGGTTAACGTAACAACATTATTCTATTTTTTGTTTAATCCATACATGCGTGGTACACGTTATTATTATTTATTAGCTTAAAAAATGCCAAAAAAATCTAAACGATAAGTACATTACATATGTAATGAATAAATATTCCAAGATATTTAGATATTTATTTATTGCATATTGCTACAACGGATATTTCAGTCCGTTTGGAAGCCCTCACTATTGTATGGTGAAGAAAAAGAATAATATAATCATTTACTATACAATATAATAATAAAAAAAAAACATTTCTATGTAGCTACAAAGTTTAGAAGTTTTAACTTTAAATGTATGTAACGTACATGTTGATGGCAAAAGTTCTTTCGTATTTTCTGTTGACGTAGAAATGCGGGGCCAAAAATTTGTGGTACTGTGATATCGACATATTAGGAGCAGATATGCAAATACAGTCCATTGTTCCTTTATATTTATATTACAATATCAATGTTATGCCTCTAACTAGTTTCTGAGCACCTGAACATATTTTTACTTTTATTTGCCCTATTCCATGCTTTCCTCAAATTTCATATGTATTACATATCTAAACATTTTTCTATGCTTTGGGAAAAAAAATCTCTCGGAACTGAAATACCTAAATAGAATTCGTTTCAATACTATTATAGAATACATTAAGTTACCAAAATCTATGCGAAGTGTGACGTTTATCACCTGTAGTCAGGCTAACACTTGCTTGTTGCTTAGCATTGAAGGACGGTTACCAATTTTCATTCTTTGCAGACGTGACGATATATACTTTTTACCATTGAAATAAAATGTACTTTGTCACAAATATGTACAGTGGGTCTCAAAATTCATGTCAAGCCCTAGGGAGGCGATATCAAAACTTTCGTCCTTATGGGAGTGGCTTATTCCCGGAGTACTCTTAATTACCGCCGATAGACCTTCTTTCTTATACATCTATGCGTATTATAACACATTTTCAAGTGGAGAATTTGGTCCTAAAATAACATCATAATTTCAAACGTGCTCACGGTCGCTGCTAGCTTATACGAACGGTTAAGTTAGGAAAGGTTTCGATGCCTACGGATTGAATCCTAATTGGTAACGTATTTTCTGACGAAAGTATGTTTGTTACCTATATCGATATGCTTAAAGTGTTATAGAGGTATAAAACATATCGCATATAGTAGGAAAGAGAAGAAGGAAAAGGAGACGATATTAATTGCTTGATTCTGTTATTTCTTAATGTTTATTTATGTTATATTTACAGCTACCGTAATTATTTTCACTGTATTTTCTTGAAATGAAAGGATTAATTTCTGTCTTTTTTCAATAGAAAATGAGACGATCCTCTATTTTAAAAATAACAGATTTTAAGGATTTCTATATCAATAATGTATTTAAAAATGCACCTAATGTAAATTATCCATTGTTCAAAATTTGAAGTTTTTTTTTGCATAGAAAGAGAAGAAAATTGTTGAATGTGTCGCTTCATTACCCGAATAGGAAATATTGTCAGTTTTCTTAATGTTTAATTTGAATAAAAAAATACTACCTATACGATACCGAAACTTCGAAGCTATCTTAACGTGACACACGATCTTTGGAAAAACTTTTTATCAGAGATCGTTATAGTTTTTTATTTATACTAACAATAATTCTCTTTGTAGTTCTATCCAGTTGCCTAGTTCTCTTTGCAATAGTTCAAAATATTGTGTGATTATTTATGTTTTGTGTACTTTGTCTTTTGTATACCGAGTATTATATAGATACTTTATTGTTTATTCAATCTAGTCGAATCGCATCGACAGCGTTAGATAATGTATTTTTTTGTATAAAACTCCAGGTGAAAAGAATAACTCTTAGCTAAACCGGCAAATCTTTACCTGTTTTTCATGACCTTCTCACCGAATCCCCTTTTAGAATTTTAGAAACAAATAGGAATTCCCTTTCACGATGGTAAGGATGTTATATTTAACTAAAATCTATATGCATTCAATGAAAATAATAAAATAAATAAATATGTGCGATGCCATACCGTTTTCATTGTACAGGATATTATCAGCTTTCTTTTCTTTATACAAGTTTTTGATCTGCATGAATTATTCGTAGTACTAATCACCAAATTTATTAAATTACCAATCACTTTTAAAAACCAAAACATGGCTCAAATAATGACTTCATGAAGTTCAAACGTTTCTAATACATATCCAAATGTTATTTACTCATCTCAATCTTAAATTTTTTATTCATTCTAATTGGAAATTTTCGGTCATGGTATAGGAAAAATACGTTTTTCTCAAAATATGTTTATTTATTCACGACATTTCGTTAATTTGATGTTTAATTTAAAGTGGTGTTGAAAGACCATGCTTTCCATTTAAAATTATTCATTCTAGGTAATTGAAAATTTATTATTTTTTATATACCCTATGGTAGCAAAATAACATACCAGTTAGGAATGTTACGGGAAGCAAAATAAGCAGTATATTATAATAAATAAATAGTTAATATAACAATAACAACTCTAAAGAAAAGAGGTGTCAATTTAATACGCATCGGCTACGTGTACAAGTAAGCGGCTCTACAGGCGACGGGTCTTCAAGTAGTCCCGAATAGCGGGCCAAACATTAAAACCATCAAACGCCTTCTTTAACATCCCGCTACAGACATTTAAAGAATACTAGTACATATCGTCAAGTGTGTATGGGTTCTAGCCTTTATTGCATTTGGGTGTAAAACTGAGCAGAGTGTGCCATGTAAGAAAGTACTTATCAAAAAAAGTCATAAATTTAATCGCGTTTAGGGTTTGTTATTTTAGGGACGGAAATACTTAGATTCTCGACTCTCTCGGTCGATGTAACAACGTATAAGCCGCTCCCAGAAAGAAAAAGTTTTGATATCTCCTCCGTAGAACATGACATTAAAAAAGCGACTCACTGTACATCTACATATGTATGAGTACATCAAATTTTTTTGACAAAGTTTATTCCAAATTGAAAAATTTGAACCTGTATGATCTAATGTTTATAGTGAAATTATGTACTAACAACCAATAGCATATTCCAGTATATTTTGCATTGAATAACTAATAATAAAATATTAACAGCTCATTATTGATTGCCATTCGGATACTATAACCCTAGGCCCTAGGGCAATAATCACCTTCACCTTTGAAGTTTTCTTTCGTTACTAGTTGATTTGCAAAAGAACAGCGTGTTCTACAAAACAAATATATATGAGTCACTTATATATATTTAAATAATATAAAAATAAATTTAATATAATAAATTTAATTTTAAATAAACATTGCAGAACATATGACTTAGGTTTATAAACAACCAACAAAGCATTTTTAATCCCACAAATCAAAACCTACATATTCACTGAATTAGTAACAAAAAGTAAGGGGTGAACCGAAATTTTATTTCCAGCACAATAATGCAGACTATTAGGAAAATCATAATGCAAAAGTCAACGTCTCACGTTGTCAATTATAATCCTGTATGGGTGTAACAACGACTGGGTTTGTCCGCGGCCGTCATTCAACCTGTGGGTATGCATAAAATTGAAAACTCGTTCCACCAGAATACATCAGGCTATCAAGAATTTAATGACAGCGACAAGTGCATTTCAGGTTCTCTGCTTTTTAGAAAGAAAATACCCGTTGGTGTCACACACGGAACATCATAATTATTTCAATTCAAATAATGAATATTTCAATATGTGAAAAAAATTAACAAGTGCAATTTAAATGAAATATTAAAAATTGATGGTATTCAAAACATGTTATTTAAGGAAGTGGTGTAACAAATTCATTCATACTTGAGAAAACGCAGAAATAACACTTAGTTAATTGTGATTTAAAAAAAAAATAGGTTAGGTTTAAATAGGTTTAGTGGAATATTGGTTGGATGATATTAAAGCTGTTTCTTAAATATTGTAAAACGTTTCGACTATTTCAATTCTGCCTTTTCTATTACTAAATATAATTAAAAAGAACAATTTTTTACTATGAAAATTATCGATGTGATATATTACTTTGGTTGTTGATCGTTTTCAAGTTTTTCCAACATTGCGTTGTTATGTCAAATAACTAATTAAAAACGCACCAAACAATAATAAAAAAATGTAGCTATTGCACTTTTAGACCGTTGCATAAAATTAACAAGCCCGAAGTATAGGCTTGAAGTTATAAAAACAATTAAATCAATATTGACCAAAAATGAAATGACCTGAATTTCATTATCTATAATAAAACAAAGTTCACAAAACGATACCTAACAGTTACAAAAACCTGATAACCTGAAATGATAATAATGTCACCAAATTCATTGCAAACCCATACATCAAAACATTATCTGAAAAAATTAATCAAATCGTTAAACCTTTCCGTGCAGTAATTGTAAAGGCGGGTATGTTGGACAAACAAAACAATATGTTAAGAATCGTATCCAAAATCATAGTTTTTCTACAAGTTTAAAGCTTTAAATAGAAATAACCATCGTCATATATTCAACTTTAATAACACTAAAATTCTCACTAAAGAAAAAGACTATATACTAGTATTATTTTGGAGATGATTTATATAACAAAAGATAAAAATGGTATAAATGACCGTACTAGTATTGCCTTTCTTTCGAAAATCTATCTATGCGTGGGTAATATAATTTTTCAGTCAATCTTTATATATCTCGATCGTTTAAAATTTTTCTTCAGTGCTTTAAAATAATTCTTAAAAAAAAATACGTGTCTGTGGCATCTCCCAATTGAATTTAAATACTTTTATGTTATTGTTGTTGTCTCATATATAATTTTATTTTATTTACACAAAAATTCCAATATGTTGCGACGTTTTTAATTAGTAATTTGATATAACAACGCAATGTTGTGAAAAAACTTTAAAAAATTAATAACCAAGGTAATATATCACAATTGATTAATTTTCGGTACATAAAAAAATTGTTTTTTGCTATAATTATTTATAGTAATTGAAAAAGACTTATTAAAATAGCATTTACATTTTACAAGATTTAAGAAACTGTTTTATTATCATCCAGTCAATATTCCACTAAACCTATTTAAGAAGAAAGATAACTTTACGATGGCTACGAAAAATAATTATAGTATTTTTACTTTTAATGTAGTACACTTATACAAGGTTTCCCATGTTAGACTACCCATGTTATATATTTCGAATAAAATCTTTCTAAGCAGAGTAAAAAATCTTTTAATACACTAATATTGTACAAAGTAAACTTTCTTTATGTTTTAACAATCATGCCTTTTAAATGCCCTCCTTTCATCCACTTGAATACAATTTTCAATGCAAAATTGTGCGTCACCCCGCATCCCGCGTGTCTAATAATAATTCAGGCGGTTTTTTTAAATTCCGTAACATAACACAGATATTTCTGTATTATGTTGAGGAATTTAAAAAATTAGGTATCCCGCCCCTCCGATTATGTAGGCATGAAGTAGGTTCAAACCCAAATAATTACTTTTTTCCCAGCAGGGAGGAAAGTGTCCTCTTTCTTCGTTGTTGAATGGCTTTTTGAAATGTTATTTAATGTTAAAATAAAAAACACAAAATCATGTTCGCTTGCTTTTCTTTTTTGCCGTATTTTTTTCCGTTCCAATCTGTTTTTTTGCGATTACAGCGCAATCTGTTACGAATCGGAAAAAAAGGTTCAAACAAAAACTTCATACTTGATGGTGTAGAATCCGAATCTGCAATACAAAAAACATGGGGGTTCCCATTTAAGATTTCAAAGTTGTCCCCCCTCCCACTCTGGGGGTTTGAGGTGGGGGATCGAGTTCGGCAGCATTCAGTGAGCCCCCTACATTATAACAAATCTTATTAAGATCTTTTTTTTGATTTGCTGCAGTGTTTTAGAGATATTCCGTTGTCTCAAGATAAAAAACTCATACTGGCTCATAAATATTTAACGTATTTGCTCTACTATATAGGAAGAAAACTGCTACAAAATAGATGTGATGCTACTGTCGTATAGTGATATTCTTCAATTTTTACAACCCAAAACGTAATTTGAGTTAATGCCTCAGGTTTGTCTATCTAACCGCATTTTTATGTTGAATGAAAAAAAGTGTGTTAACTTTCTAGTAATATTAATGGAACCATTTTAATTATTAATTAGAACAAGTTGAAATTTTGTTAATTTAGCATATTTTACTTTTCTGAGTGTGGAATACTTTAATTACTTACTTTCAGTATCAGATTCTGCTCTCAGGCTAAGGTTTTCGTGGTTTCTTTACTTCCTCGGCGAATGCTGGGAGATAAGTCGCTCTACAGGCTCAAACAACTGACAGCTGACCCATTTATTATATTTTGGTTATTAATATTAATAAACATAGAGAAATTATTTAATTAGAGTAGCAACATTTCAATTTTAATTCGTTGTATAAAAAACTGCTAGCCGAATAAAGAGCAATTATTAATTAAAAATCATCGAATATTAGAGTCTGCCTAGATGTAGCAGTGTTGAAAACAAAAAATCTACATGACTGAAATTTCCATTCATGCTTCCATTATCTACCATCCATTATCATAGTAGATTCGCCATCCGCCTATTGCCACATAAAAGCATGGGCCAAGGAAGATTCGTTGTATACATACATAAAGAGAGATCCGGCAATCCATCGCTGGCCCGACCGAAAAAATATCGGCTTACTCCAAAAGTATTAATCATTTCCCCCGCGGAATGCTGCAGTAGTGACCAAATACAAAATGAAGTCCAAAATCCAGTTGATGGTCTACGGGTCACGCCTTTCGCCACGATCGCAGCCAGCGGTTTGCTTTTAGCGTTACTATATCTTACCGCATACACTTGCCGAGAACTCTTCCCGGAAAAGCAATTCGCGTTCCACAACTCACATAGACAGGTACGGTATTTTTTTTCCCGCCCGCCAAAATCGTAAAATATCTTTATTGCTGTCGTAAAAGCCGAAATAAATTATTATTGCCACTGAAACCGCGGAGATCATTCCATCTGGGCTTCCCGTAGCGCGATGTCATTTCTGGATTTTTTAAACTGCTGAGCGACATGCTCAAAGATTGCTAGTGTGATGTAGTAACATGGTGTAAAAAAATATTTTAGTATATTGAGGTTTTTAATAGAACATGAAAGAGCTGTCTAGATTATGAAAGCTTGAAGTTGTATAAGGGTCAGACAGACACAGATCAGCACGCAACTACAAGCGAATGAGTGAAAAGTTTCATAGTCGCAGCGTCATTACAAACAGAACTGGAGGGGGGTGATTCTTGCGACTAATTCCAATGCACGGAGCAAACGCTGGACGTTTACACCACCTTAACCATATGTCTACCATATATGATATGGGCATATGGAGTTTTTGAAATAACCACAGTTTGTTAATTTAAAGCAAAATACTTCTAGCTATTCGCTCAAATACCAAAAAAGAAAAGATTTCTTAAATTTAAATATTCATTTAAATGGAATATTCGAAATTTGAGAAATTGAAGCACAACATATTTTTGAATATATGAAATGGTTTGAATAATTTGAATAAAACTTAGGTTATCATTACTAAAATAATTCAACAAAATTATTTTGTGTTCTGAAATAAAAATTTGTTTGCCAAATGTAAAGGAACCTTGAACCTTGAAGAGACTTAAAAGTTTTGCTGATTCTGGTTGCGCTGCTTTTTTTTGTCACAATATGTAAGTATAATAATAATAATAATAATAAGTGGTTTATTAACAACAGAGAATACATTTTCAAATACTTATACTTATACTTATTTAGAAAAGGAGCTTCATTCCAAATCTTGATTGTATCACTAATAGGAATTCGAATTAACATGAATCGCACATTGCATGTGTTTATGTAAAAAACTAAGTAAAGTAGTATCTCCCTCTTTGTTTTCCTGTTCATCAAAATTAACAAGCACTAAATCTGCATTCATTAATATGTTTTCACGATAGCTGTTTGTATCTCTATTCATGAACAATGTATAGTATAATATACTGTGGAGATCTTGATGTCCATAGTTATTCAATTCGAATTCCAAACATTTTAAATGCTTTTAAAAAATGACTGCATTGACAATAACAATATACGGAAAAAACATTTTGTTTGCCTCAACCAAATTTGCCCTTATTCAACAAAATTATTCCTTTACATAGTGGCAAATAAATTTTTATTTCAGAACACAAAATAATTTTATTGATAATATTAATATTGATATTTATTAATTAAATATCAATATTAATATTAATTAAAGTTTTATTCAAAGCAGTCAAATCATGTCAGCTAAAATATACAGGGTGACATAGAAAAAACTACAATGCAGAGCAACATGTGATGGAGGACCAAGAAATAACAAAAAAAAGTTCCTATACACTAATATCCGATTGCTTTTTGTTTTCAAGTTACAATCTGTTGAAGTTAAAAGGCTTTCATTAAACAAAACAACATTCAAAAATATAAGATACATATTAGTTCTGCATAAGGTGTTCAAATTGGTGACCTAGTTCCTGAATACACAATTCCAATCTTTGCCTGACGGCATCTTTGAAATATGTTAGCATTATTATGAAATCTGTCAGCAAACTCCACAACATATGATTCCATAATTGTTCTTCACTATTTAGTTCTGCGGCATACACTTCACTTTTCATAAATCCCCAAAGTGAAAAATCAAGGGGATTAAGGTCGGAACTACGAGCTGGTCATGGTGTCGTGGGGGACGACCAATCCACCTATTTCCAAATTTTCTTTGCAGAAATTACCTTACTCTCCTAGAATAGTTAACTGGCGCGCCGTCATGCATGTAGTACATTCTTCTTATAATATTCAATGGAACATCTTCTAATAAAGTATTCAGTTCATTTTCCAAAAAAAATCGATAGAGTTCGCCTGTCAATCGTCTGGGCATTCAAAATGGACCAATTAGATAATTGTCCATTTTATCTGCCCACACATTCATGGAAAACCCATACTGGTGATTCCGTATTACGGTCTGATGAGGGTTTTCATCGCTCCAATAATGCATATTGTGAATATTCAAAATGTCATCTCGACTAAAACCTGCTTCATCAGTAAACCAAATTAATGACAGACAAGTTTTGCCCTTTATTTCGCAACCACTCGCAATATTGCAAACGCGATAGGAAACCCTGTTCCAATAGGTGATGGATTTTTTGGAAATGAAATGGATGAAGAGGTTGTTCTTTGAGGACTTCCCCTAACAGAATCACGATTGGCATTCGGTACAGCTGCACTGATTCTTCTGGTGCTTATTCTAGGATTGTCTCCTACTATTTGCAAAATAGCTTTTTAATTTGCAACAGTACGACAAGTTCTGTTAACCCCAGAATCAATTTTTTGTTTTTTAAAGCAACCATCTTTTCCGAAACGCCTATGTACGTCAATAAATGTCCTAACATTAGGAACTTGCCTTAATGGGTATCTCTCTCGATAGATCCTTGATCCCTTGATGATTTAGATCCCTAACACATGATCATGTCCCTGCATTCTACGAAAGTATAGCGCATCGTTTTGAAATAAAACTTTCAAGACACTATGCTAATATTGGTTTGACATTTACCAAATGTTTTGTTTCATGAAATCACAGTCTACCCTAAATAATTTTATTGCCTAGGTAATACTAAAATACAAGAACAATATAAAAAACAGTTTGTAACTTGAAAAAAAAAAGCAAGTAGACATTAGTTTTTTTGTTATTTTTCGTTCCTCTATCTCGTGGTGCTATGCATTGTAGTTTTTTCTATGTCACCCTTCAACTTATCAAATTTCGAATAGTCCACTTCAATGAATATTTAATTTAACAAACCTCCTTTTGTTTTCACAAGATATTTATTTAAAATAGTAAATACTAAGTTAATAAACCAATACTATGTTTGTTTCAGATAAACTATATGACAAAATTATTTATTTGAATGAATACAGGAATATTTATATATAATAAATGAACTAATATTTTAGTAACTGTAACCAACTATATGTTAACAAAAATATTTGGTTAAACACAACAAAATCGCTTTTTCTATGTACTTACAACTTTAGTCAGGTCCAATTCGTATGTCCTTAAGAGCTGTGGTAATGCTACTGATAATTTACACTTCATTCAATGACTACGCAGTAACATCAAGAAAACTTTCAGCTAGTTGCAATAACATATAAAACGCACCGTTTTAAATGTTTATAATAACCGAAGAAAAAAGTATCTTAGATAAAACATCTTACAACTAGATGTAAAATTGTAGTTATCTGCTTTAACGTATCTTTTTCCGCAAAATACCAAATACATGCACACGCTACTTAGGTTACAAAAAGCAGTTATTGTATAGAAAGGCTCTAGTAAACACTACTTCTTTGGTGTCAAAAATGGATAGAGCGTTCAGATCCAAGTTGTAATCCAGGGACTACAGGGCATGTGAAATACACGTATCATTAAAATAACATATTTTTCCAGTTCAACTCTAAAATTTGCTGAGTAGCTTAAGAAAGCTTCGATCTTTCTTATGAATTGAATGTTATTTGGTAAAATTATACAGAGTGGTATCCAGGAGCAAACAATTTGTTTGATACTTAAACGGCTTTTACTTTGTTATTTTAAATTGAACACCCTATATTTTTTTATTTCGTCATATGCACTTAAGCAATAAATATGCTTATATGCTAAGTACTGTGCAGGGATGGCATATAACTAAATCCATTTCATTCTTTGCTATCACCTCCCGTAATACTCTACAAATTTTGAGCATCACAGTCAAGCTGGTATCAGCTCTTGCTACTATATATAATTCCAAGTCTCTATACAAAGTGAGTGCACACGAGTTAGCAATAGGTAAAGTAACGAGCAAAAAAAAGGCTAGGTGATTTCCGGAACAGGAAAAGAGTGTAGATACTCATTATTCTACTGTGTCAATGCTGGCAACTTTCTGGCTTTCTTTATTTTACACATCGATATATCGACGATCAAGGGCGAAAATAAACATCTGTGTAGAGTGCAAGCACAATAGCAACAAATTGTTGTCGTATATAATAGGTGCGCATCTCAATTGAATTCACATTCTCTACCCGTTTGTTCCGCTCTAACATATCTCTTAATAAACCGCGTTTAGGGTGGGCAATGGTAAAGTTCAAGCTAACCTTTATAATTTTTAAATATCTTTTGGTCGCCTAAGTGTTTAACGTAGCCTCTTCTTCTTAAAGTTGCCTGGCCATTACTAATGTATTCATCGACAAGTCGATCGTGTGCATATTGTATAAAAGAAACGTAAAGGTCTTTTATTCTATGTAAATAAAGATAACTTCTCCCCCGCCGATTAAGAGTAAAAACACTTTTGCATTTTCATTAAAACATTCTTCACACAAAATGACAATTACCTACACATTCTGCAAAATTATAATAACCAATAAATAGCATGAGTATATTTCCAATTATAATCACTAGAACAAAGGCAGTATTATTAAAATAATTACAGTGATTCCCTTATAAAATATAATAATCGTAAACTGTGAGACTCACTGCTTGACGAATAGATTTGAAGGACAATTGATCGACTCGGTTACGATACGTCAATTCTTACCTGAAACAAAAGAAAAACCAGTGCGATTACGTTGTAATTCTAAGAACGAATAAAATGAATAAATGAAAACATTTACGCAGTTCCGTAGTCCTTCGATCTGGCAAATGTCCATGCTCTCGTTGAAAAGCAAGACAATTGCGTATCAGATAGAATTTTATAGGATAGGGTCACGGTCGGTGTGCTGCGAAAGAGTCTAGATCCGAAGACACTGTCGAAGGAAATTGAATAGGGCAAAAATTACAATTTAGATTGGGAGTCGAAAAATAAAAGGAAATAGAGTTAGACGAGTTAATCAAATAAACCAGACTTTATGATATGGTGATTCTGACGCAAACAATAGGGCACAATTAAGTTCAGGGGAAAGCCCTTTACGACAAAACTATTCTAATCGAAAGAGAAATGAGTACCTATTGTATGCACAGTAAAATCCTAAAAAAAAAAACGAAATTATTTTGTTACAGAATGAACATTATGTTTGAAGTCAAATAAAAGATAAATTGGTTCTTTCCTATTAAATTAAATAATATTTGCAGTATCAAATACTAGTTATTCGATTACAAACACACTTAATTTCTTAAAAATATTACTAAGCACACATCATTATTGAACCAACTAATATTGCATAAAGTAAGATATTGTACGGGTTTTAAAAAAGGGGTAATAAATTAATTTAGCTTTTAAGAAGTTGTTTAAGTATTTTTGCAGATTAACTACGATTTTTAATTGCTCATTTGCTATTGAGGTAAGATGTTTTACTTAAATACAGATAAAATTAAAAATAAAGAGCTTATTCAAAAATTATTTGTCGCTGTTGACAAAATCACATCAAACTAATTCGAATGAAGAAAAAAAGACACTATAAAAAGTTCCCAAAATACATACGATTATAATTGACCGTGTAACCAACTATTTTTTTGTTAGGTTCCGCCCTTTCGGTTTGCGACCTCTTTCATCTACCAAATTTCTTTTATCATTAATATTAATACAATAATTTTATATGTATCAAATTTACAATTAAACATTTATAATGTGTACATATAAGACGAATTCCACATTTTACACGTTTAACTAACTAATGAAACACGAATATTTTTTATTCTGAAAAGTAATTAGTTAGTTTCATTAAATAAAAAGATCAAAAATACCAAAAAAATTAATAGATGTTTGTTATCCTATTCACTTGCACAAAAAGACGCAAGCGATGATTCAATAAGGACCTTCTTACCTACTTTAATATTTATATTATGTTGCCTGCCAAGTGCACGGATCAGTTTTCTTATTTTGTGGTCTTATTTTAATTTAATTGAATTTTAAACCTTGTGCCGCCATCTAGTATTGCGAATGTCATTCACACGAACTTTTGTTAGTAATTTTGATTAATAGCATTTTTCTTTTCATCTAAAAGTAATTTTTATAGTATTTCATTTTAATAGAATATTCCGCATATTCTTCTCTGATTACGTATTTCCGACTTCCTTCCGCATGAGGGAAGACGATGCCGACTATCCGAACCGAAGCTACGTGTTTATGTGATCTCCATGAATTCTTTGTTAATTCCGCATTAGTGGGTTCTTTCATGCTAGTCACTTAGTTAGAAATCGTTTGTTTATGTTATCCCTGGACTGCCAGGAGTGTGTGTTCTGCGACAGCGAGTTTCTCTTACCTGAAAAGGTTTTCATTTAAACACTTTCGTTCGATATTGCGTAATTTTTCTTTTGTCTAAAGCTTCCTTGTAGTAATATTTGGTTGTGTCCTTTGAAGGGGCTACTTATTTAGGGCGAGATTGTCCACGAATTCGCCATCGCAATTCTACTAGTGGAATTTACGGACCAAACACCGAGGCCACCTGCTTCACGTCACCTACCGGCTATCCGCAATCAAGGTACACTCTACCCATTACTGTATAATTCTTGTATTTTCTCTTAATTAGTTGATAGCGTAACGATAGCTCTTGTATTTTGCCTTGATCGGCTTCTAACGTAACGATAACTCTTGTATTTGCTGATAACGTAATGTAAATCTGTTATATGTTTGTAACAATTAACTAACTTTAAATACGTGTTAATATTGATATAATAATCCCTATAATCATTTCGATTCAACCGTTCCCGAACCTACGACTGGGGTTGCTATTAGCCGGCACCCCGTAACAATTATATTATTAATACAATTCAAAACATATTTTCCTCGCATATAAATAGTAAATACATATAAAAAATTATAAAACTTAACACTCTATTCGTCACATTAATATGAAGATGGCCAAGAATTGTGGACTGCCGCACTAGTAAAGCGTTCTCTTAATTACCTTGGGCCAAGAGGCCTATAATACATGTAGTAGTAAAAGCTCTTTTTAAACGTTACAAAATTGCAATATACAATAATTATTAGCAGCACTTCTTCAGATTATTTATAAATCGCTATACGTAAGTGTAATGCTACATTTTACTATTGAAAGTCGCAAATATAATTTAAGTTTACTTGTATTGCTATCCCTTTTAGAAATAAAAGATTATTTTAAATCGACAAAAGTATAAAAGTATAATTTATTAATATTACTACATATGATGTAATAAACAATTCAATATTGAAGATTAATAACATATGCCACAGGTAAGTAGGTTAATTTACTAATAACGTAAATCTATAATAGTTAAATATCTATCCAATATACTATTGGATTTGGCTTATTTTATAGGTTAGAAAAATATTAATTTCCTGCAAATGTTGTAACCAAAACCTGTAAGAAGAAATTATCGGCAGTTCATAAATACTTAAAAATTCTATGCTCAGTAGGTGCATTCTATTTACCGACTGGCTCACCTTACCTCAATTTTGTGGGTTAAGTTACGCACTACTCACTTTGAACTCATTTAGTTCGCAGCTTTCTTCATTCTCCATTACAGTAAATAGCTGGTACCTTAACGCACAAAACTAGATAAAGGTGTAGTTCCAAATTGCTATAAGCTATAACTGAACTTAACAAAATACAGAGGCTTGCGTGTTTCGGAAAAACAGGAACAATAATAAAAATAGCAAAGAAACACCTCCTAGACCTCCTTCCTCTGCATTTGGTGATAATGGGAGAGCAAAAATTCAGATTGGAAGAACTACCGAGTGGCAGATATCCAGAAGTGGGACACTATAATGTTGTTCCTTATGTAGAAGCAATCTTGGGAATGAGATCAGATCACACGATTTGCACATAACTTTTTAACAGCAATTTTGAGGCGCAAAATCACAGCTCCGATAAGCTGGAATCGATCCAACTACAGAGACAGACTCGAAAAATTAATTTGGTGCACAGATAGATTAAAAATCGAAAACAGGACTGGAATTGGAATCTACAGTGGGATGAGAAATATCATGAATACCCTTCCACTAGGAAAATATGCAACTGATATCAATCGGAGGGCTTATGAAAATAAATAGATCTAACTGCAACACACAACTAGGTGGTACTGAAGGTATTAGTGAACACTAAGATACAAACAAGACTGGTTTGGGAATGTTTTCGAGAACAGAATAGCCTCACAGATCCCAATAAAGTTACTTTGCTGTGGGTGCCCGGACATTTGCCAAGGAAATGAAAAAGCCGCTGAGTTAGCCCGAAACGGATCATCCACTTCATGTATAGGTACAGAACCTGTTCTAAGAGTACCTAAAAGCACAACATGAAAGCAGATAAGAATTTGGATTAAAGAGAAACACAAAGAAACACAAAAATAAAACAAGCACGCAAATTCATGGAAAGACTTTATTAATAAGCGACCATTAAAAAAGAAGACTACAGAAGTACTGCCGCTCCGTAGGAATCATCAGGTCTCCTAGCAGGACACAGCAAAAGAAAACACCACCTACAGAAAATTGGGATCAACTAGAGATATCAACTGCAGACTATGCAATGAGATGACAAAGAACGTATACCACAATTTGTGTGAATGCGAGGCTCTGAACGCAAAAAGACAGGCAATTTTTGGCAAGTCAAATATGAACCCAGGTGATTACTTAGAATCTTATCAACCAGCCAGAGACCTGTGCACATTATATAATGGGTAAAAGAAATGGGAGACTAAATATAAAAAGGGAAAGGTTGTAATGTTTTCCGGAGACTCGACGTCAGCGACTCTCGCAACAAACAAAAAAAAACCTACAAAACTTAGGTGAGGTGAGCCAGACGCTAAATAGAAAGCATCAGTAACAGATATTTATGTGACTTTCATCTCATTATAGGTCAAATTTAAACGACTATCACTACCTACACTATCTCCTAAAACCAGTTTTGGGGCAGTTTCAAACACGAATAGAAATTATTCGAACACTAATGATTACAACGGCTTACTTTCGACAATAAAATGCATAGTTTCAAATACATACAAATATAGTTCACAATATTCATCAGCAAGAGAAGTCTAAAGTTCACAACGAAATAAAAATCGAAATAATTAGGTTGGATATAAGAACAACTGAGTATTATAGATCATGACCTTCCATTCGCATTTAATTCTTAACTAGCATTTGTTAATGAAAATAACATTAAATATCAAATTCCTATCAACTTGCGGACACGAATTCTCATTCAGCGAAGAACTTTTTTCCTTCCATGAAATATGCATGCAGGGCCTAGTAGCATCATGAACCTTTCTCTCTTCTCTTCTACCCTGTGTAATGTGTTTTCCTTTCGTTAAAGGGGACTGAACGAGCTGATGCCTCTTTAAGAGACGCGCTTTGATGCGTTCCACTTGAAAATATGGATTGTTCTAAATAAACCCACGCAATGTTTACATCATGAATACCGGTCGTAAAGTAAAATTCGATTTTCCTGCGAACGTGAATGTAGATAGTAGTGTATAAAATCGGCAATCGGTTTTAATGTATAGTTTTTGTGGTAAGCTACCTCGTGTGAAACAGTAATTTTAGTTATAGAACCTAAAAATAACGAAAGTGACTGTATTTCAATGTTGTAAAATATTTATTATTGGGAACATATGATATTATACGTTCTTTCGGTACCTTTCGTTTATGGTTTTCCCTATTATTTTATAAAAAATAAAAACTGTGCAATTTCTATTAACATTACTTCTTTAGTTAAATCAACTACCATCAGTATTCTACAAATATTTGCTATTACCAATTATACTTAATATATTTAACAAAGCCCTAATTCTGAAGTTTGCTGTAACTTCATGCCCTTAATTTTCATTTCTTTCTGATATATTTCTTATATTCTAGATTTTATTCAAAAGATGTAATTTACGCAAAACCTTTGCTAATATTCGATCCAGTTTAATATTCTCGATTGCTGATATACAGTAAGCTCTAAGATTGTCTGGGGACATATATGAAAATTAAATAAGCTAGGTAAAAGGAAGAAGATAACCCTTCTGTGGATTCCGGAACACAGAAGAGTGAAAGAAAATGATGTAACAGATAATCTCACAAAAAAAAAGATTTGGAACACCTAGGCGCAAGGGACTTTTATCAATAGGTAAGTAAAAAAAAATATTCGTGTATACCAACAGCGATCCTATCCGGTCATTGTGGAATAAAAGGACTCTTCAGTAGACTTGGAATTTTGAGACATACGTAGATTTAGATGTATAACAATTACGACTTGTTTATATCCAACTTTTATTCAATATACCAAAATCAAAACAAGCTTCCGCTATATTTAGTTCTGAATCTAATCTAAATCTAAATCTCTTGCTGAATGAGATTGTTTTCAGGTCCTCTAGGAAAGGGTCAGCCTTTTCGAAGGCTACATACGTGATTCTTGCAGCAGTGGCAAAAAAAGCCCCCTAAAAGTTTCCTCATCTTCTAAACACAGTCGGCATTCAGTTTCATCAAAGAGTCCGATCCTGTGTAAGTGTAAGATCTGTAAAAGCAGAGACAATCACCTTGACATTTTTACGGTCAAGTTTTAGCAGCACACACGGGCTCTAGACGTATGAAGTGTCTTTTACAGCCCCCCTTGGCTAGTTCATGAGCTATTATTGCCCTTTATATCCTCATGTCCCGGAACCCACAGCAGAGACACCGAGTAGTCTCGTGCCAGTGTACTGAGAGATTGTTTGCAATCTCTTACTAGTTTGGCATGACTTGGTGAAAGACACTCCTTCGCAAGCACCAAACCAGGACTGCTGTTCCAGTATTGGAGCACTTTCTTATTTGTCCAGAATTTGATTTTCTGGTTGGTGCTACGCCAATGGCAGGTTCTGCTTCCTGAAATTGCTCCGCAGCACCCTGTTTGGCAAGGATGTCTGCTTCCTCATTTCCGAGAATGAGTGAGCGCCCAGGTACCCAGATTAGGAATAGATTATTAACCACCCCCAATGTGTTTAGAATGCTTACAGCCCCAGATCAGTTTCGAGTTGCATTTATGCGCCTCTAGAGCTTTCAACGCCGCCTGACTGACATTTTTATTAATTTGTGCTCGTAGTTTTTATCCATCAAAATCACTGTCGCACACATCTCAGCGGCTTAATATATTTCAGCCTGAAAGTTCGTTGTCTATTGAAACTATTTGACTACTGTTGAACTAAGTTTAGACGGAGTCTAACAAGATTGGGGCAAGCTAACACTTAGAAAGCAATAAGAAATAAAACCTATTTGCGAATTAATTGTAAGTTCGATTGACGTTGACATGCTTAGCATAATGATATTTTACGTGCAATATATGTATTTTTATTGCATTGAATGTAAAATAGAGTAAATAATTATTGAATTATAAACAATAAAGTAATAACATCAAAAGAGATAGTTAATAGATTCTGATATATTTTTTTTTAATTTGGTTGTGTTGCTTTTTTTTAACTTTTTTGAATTTTGAACCAGTTTTGAACATATGGGAAATATTATAATGCGTTGTCTACCTAGGTACATAATATTTTTCTAAGCACAAATTCACAAAAATGAGGAACGTAGCTGTGTGATTTATAATTGATGCGTACCTTACTGTAAAAAATGTATTTTATGTTGTTTTCTAAAGTTAACGTTTTTAATGATTTGATTATGAGGAATTATGTGATGGTTAGTATGAGTTGATTCATTTAAACATTCATTTCAAAATCGTTCGTATCTGTAATAGGACCGTATAAGGACCAGATATACGGTAGGGTATTGCACAAAAGTTTAAATATATTGATCTCAATGGCTATTTGTCAAATTGCCCAATTTTAATTACAAACCAAACATAATTTCTTTTCTAAACTAATTACTTTCGGAATGTTGTAACCCAAAATGCAGCATTTTCCCCATGTTGTCTATAGAAGGACAAATAATCACCTTATTATTAAATTATTGAACCAAAGTAAAAAATTTAAAAAACTTGCTAAACGTTCGGTGAAATAATGATCATAGATATACACTGCAGTATGAATACATAATTTTATCCACAAATAGAGTGTGACATCGCACTAACTCATTAGACTTTCACGAACTTCTAGTGGAAATTTGATTTTAAAACTTACAGAGTAGTGATTATCTACTGTAATCTACTTAGTGTTAATATCAATTTCCTTATTTTAAATGGAATGGTGCATTTTTTGTTGGTCTGGTGAAATTACCCAATCATTTGTAACCAGTTCGTAATAGGATTTCTTATCTCTAAACTCAATTGTTTTTGAGATATGTATATCTGCAACTTTGTTGATTTTTTGGCATTTTCACTCTTTCGAATAAAATTAAATACTTTATGGGCATTAGATATTTAACTGTTATACTAATATCGATGCAAGTACAAGAATATAGATGTAGAGAATACCACATACAGAGTGTTCAAAAATTTTTAATGTGGATATCTTTAAACTAACATTTTTTTTTTCTTTCAAATGGAACATGTTAATTTTGATTACAGCATCGAATGCAGCGTAAAAACATACATCGATTGATATCAGGGTTTCGTATATTTATTCTTGATAGTTTTTGAAGTATTAGCACATCTTAGCATAAAATGGCCTGTAGAATTACTAAAAACTAGAAAATCGGGCATATTTATACCCAATTTCCTAGTTTTCAGCAAATAAAATTATTTTTTCCTGGTGATAGTTGATTGAAATCATTGCTGTCAATTACCCGTAGATATCGTAATAAGGGTTAGACGATGAAATATATGATACATATTTTAAAGTTTTAAATAACTTTCCTAGCATCTAAAATTTAAGATGTATGCACAAAAGAATCACAAATGAGAACCCCGTAAACAAAGAGCAAAATAAAGCAATTTCGCATTTCGGCCATTACGGATTTCTATTCCAGCATCGCAATCATTCGGAACAACTCATCAACTCTGCCCGGGGATTTCAAATTACTGAATTACTGAAAAAAAGAGAGAAGTACGATAATAGCCAGTGTAGTCGCCAGAATGAAAGAAAAAAATACATAATGTAAAACCGGAATTAATACTCGAAACTACGGCTCATTGTCGTACTCTAAGTACAAAGAGCGACTGAAGTAATGCGATATGCGAGGGATCTGAATGAACTTCCTCGGATTTGAAAAAGTGGGATCGATGCAGCCATAATAATGTTGGTAAGGGTTTATAGTCCTCTTGTTTTGTGGTCTGAACTCAACGGGGTTTGAATCCGTGAAGGTTTACGTAAAACCATATATCGAATTTTGGGCAGAACAAAGATAGATGGACTTTTTGTCGAGAGAACAGCAGTAATGAAAGATGGAATCAGACTCACAAAGACAATTAATATATTAATATTACAAATGGAATTTTAATCGATTTCTATGAATATTAGATATGTATATCTAATGAATTTTCTCTGAAAAATATAAAACTAATATATAAAATTATGTACTAAGAGTAAGATAAAGGGGATATGCCCATTACAATTCCTGCCTAACAAGCTGCAAGATGCTGACAATATCGCCTTTCTGCCCGTAACAAAATCACATTAGTATGTCGCAACCACTGAAAGCCTATAGTCTACTATATTGTACATACACATTTACTTTCACTTTCTGTTTATGAGGCAGTCAAGAATATCAATGCATACAATTGTGTAGAGCAAGTGTAATAATACTAAGTTCGTAAACAATAGACTTGCTCTGACACGATTTGATTGTCCCAGGATTGTTATTATATTAACGTTGTAACGTAGTTATTAGGGCAGAAACAATCCACGCACGCTTATGCATAGTGCTAATTTTAATTGTGTTCATCTTAGCGTACCCTACAAGCGTAACGTTTCTAGAAAAGCATATGCAAAAGAATTTGCATAATGCAGTACTAATAAACCTGATGTCTATCTGCTAACTTGTCCAATTACACAAAAATTTTGTTCACTGAAATTATTAAAATTTTAAAGTGTTATAAGTGGCAATACTTCGATTAGCTGTGTTTGTTTTAAAAAATACACAGTGAATTTATAGTATATTGTAATTATAATAAAAAAATAAACAAAAAAATATACCGGGTGAGTCAATAATCCGATATTGGTCGATATTGACTTTAACATCTCCTCATAAAAGATTTTTCAATGTAGCATTCTATATGGCGGAAAGAAGTGCACGTTATAAAAATATTTTCACGTTCACGCGGTGTATCATTACAATTACAATTAAGTTGAGTACGGTCCACTCAACTTAATTTTTTCAAATGAAACCATACTTATTTTTTTAGGCATGTTTATTTATTGTAATGAATGCTACAAATACATATGTTCGTTTCAAAATTCGAATGTAAGGTTGCCGAGTTATTTAACTTTTTACATAAAATTTTCAAAATGCACGTGTTCATTTAACATTTTTTTCGGCATCATCATTGACAATTAAACTCTAAAATTTGCTCAGTAGCTTAGGAAGGCTTAGATCTTTCTTATGAATTGAATGTTATTTAGTAAAATTATACAGGGTGATCTCCAGAAGCAATAAATTTCTGTAAAATTTAAACGGCTTTTCCTTTGTTATTTTAAATTGAACACCCTATATTTTTTTATTTCATCATATGCACTTTTTTATGATCTTTCATTTTTGTTAGCAGTAGGGTATACCTAAAACTTATGCTTTCTGAGATAATTTGACATTTTCAGAAATTGTCCCACAAATAACATTTATTCATAAAAGGTAGTCGGTGAAACTATTTTTTATTACATTACCAAACTGTCAAACACGCTGTGTTAGTAGAATTTTCTTTATTTAGTGTTAATTAAAATGAATTTCAATCACGTGGAGCTTGTTGATATGGTGTATGTTTTGAGTGAAACAGAACGAAATTCTATGCTTGCCTCCCGAATTTACGGTCAACGATTTTCAAATCGCAGACATCCCACCGCTCTAGCGTTTGAAAGATTTCGAGAAAGGTTTGAAGGTACAGGAGAAATTAAATACGAAAAAAAGAACGCGAGAAGCGTGTAACCCATGAAGAAAATGCCTTTGCTATACTATTAAGCGTGGTGCAAAATCCTCATGCAAACACACGTACAATAAGTAATGATCTGGGCATCAGCCAAACTTCAGCATCGAGAACTTTGCGAAAATATAAATTTCATCCGTTTCATATTCAATTGGTTCAAGAACTTGACGCCGGTGATTTTCAAAAACGTTTAGAATTTGTGGAGTGGGCCTTAGAAAAATTTCGCCAAGAAAATATTTTTTTTAATTATCTGTTATTTACTGATGAGGCAACCTTTCACAAATATGACTATGTAAACTGCCATAATTTTCATTATTATGACACAGCAAATTCCCATTTCATAAGACCATTAGATCACCAACATCGATGATCTATAAATGTTTTGGCAGGAATAGTGAGATTTCACTTGATTGGACCATCTTTTTTTGAAGGGAATATTGACCAGGAAGCCTATTTGAATCTTTTGGAAAATCAATTACCGATTTTATTGGAAGATGTTCGACTCAATGTAAGGCAGAGAATGTGGTTGCAACACGATGGTGCCCCAGCCCATTATAGCAGAGTAGTTAGGAGATATTCAGAAAGAAATTTTATGGATAGCTGGATAGGCACAGAAGGTCCAGTAAGGTGGCCACCACGGTCTCCAGAATTAACAAAATTAGATTTCTTTCTATGGGGGTATGTGAAAAATTTTGTTCGCCAAAACCACCAGCAACAAAAGCAAACATGATGGATCGAATTCAAAACGCATTTCACACAATAAATGGCAACATGTTAATGAATGTTAATGAATCATTTTTAACGCGATTGCAAGTTTGTGTTGAACAAGAAAGGAGCTATATCAAACATTTAATGTAATTTTGTTTCTGTTATATGTTATTCAATTTTATTAAATAACTATATTGTTTTTGACAGGTAAAAGTCTATTACATTTTTGTCTACACTAATATTATTTTACTTATTATAATCGTTCCACAGCCTACGTTTTATGAATAAATATCTAATGTATGTGATAATTTCTAAAAATGTTGAGTTATCTCAGAAAGTATAAGTTTTATATATACCCTAACAAAAATGCAAAATCATAAAAAAGTGCATATGATGAAATAAAAAATATAGGGTTTCAATTTAAAATAACAAAGTAAAAGCCGTTGAAATATTACAGAAATTGATTGCTTCTGGAGACCACCCTGTATAATTTTATCAAATAACATTCAATTCATAAAAAAAACCTAAGCTTTCCTAAGCTACACAGCAAATTTTAGAGTTTAATTGTTAATGATAATGCCGGAAAAAATGTTAAATGAACACGTGCATTTTGAAAATTTTATGTAAAAAGTCAAATAACTTGGCAACCTTGCATTCGATATTTGAAACGAACATATGTATTTGTAACACTCATTACAACAAATAAACATGCCTGAAAAAAATAAGTTGAGTACGGTGCTGGAAAACTGAAACACCCCGTGAACGTAAAAATATTTTTAGAACGTGCACTTCTTTCCGTCATGTAGGATGCCACATTGAAAAATATTTTATGAGGGATGTTAAAGTCAATATCGACCCATATCGGACTACTGTATATAATCAAAAAATATTATAAAAAAAATTCCGATTGATTATAATTTTCAATAATTTTTTATCATCAGGGTCGTTAAAGAATTCGAAAGAACGATATCTGGATAGAATCGCTTACCTTGATTGTATTCAAATTGCAACTTATTTGGCGCTTTTCAAATTGTGACTTTTCGACAGTGTGACCACCGTGTAAACTGTACAAATTCCCGTTTATCTGTTTGGAAGAGGTAAGTAGTTGCCGCCAAATCAAATGATGGTCGACAGAAAAGTGTTGTGTAAAGAAATAGACGATTATCAAGGAAAACACAGTTATTCTCAGGTAATTTTTTAACTTATATATTGTAAAGGAAATAAATGTGGACTATTAAATACAAATTTAAAAGAAAATTGGGCTCTTAACAGGTATTTTAACTCTTTTACAAATCCTCGTTACAACTTAATCTTCTAAACTTCTGTTCTAACTGTTAAATTGCTTAAAAAGATGATTAAATTCTGAACTTTTAAAAATACACATTATGATTCAAACTTTTAAATTATTCGGGGTACGATCGCTTTTTTTCAAGAAATTTTGTAATTAATAGACTTTAACGGTAAATATGAATTTCTAAACGCATTAACGAATAACTAAACCAAGTAACAAGCCAATCTGATATTTTTTTTTGTAGATTGAAATGGTTCTGATAACTATATTGTTCTTTAATTGTTTTATATCGTTTTAGATATAAATTCTGAGCTCTTAATCAACACGTGTGTTAGAAAATTAAGTGTAGCTGCCTTTTTATTCCGTGTAATTGCTCCTTGACGGTGGAATCTTCATAATATCCTGTTGTCTGGTGCCTTTGAAATGATTGTGACACCTCCTAGCTTCTCTCTACGCTTTCCTGAACTTGAAAATATCTCGCTGGATGATTTTATTTCTTCCGGAATGATTTGAACAGGGATTTTCGCATTAATATCCTCGGTAAATTATAACCTTGTTTCTAAATTTTCACTTTAGTGTTATAACGCACTTTTGTTGGAATATTTTTCTTTTTTTTTTAATCTCGGGTCACTTTTTTTGCGTGTGAAATCTTTTTATTTCGAGTGCAAATGTAATTTTTTGGGGAACAATTTCAAAACATACCCCTTTTCTTTCTTACCCACATGTGCCTTTTTAATTTCTTTTTTTTTAAACAAACCTTTCTTTTTTCCAGGTCGTTGCTTTCCAAAATCTTCGTATATTACACGAATATTAAGGTATTTGTCAGTCGTGAAACATTCAACGTTGGCGTTGAATCTTCTCAACTTCGAGGCACTCTCGGTATCAATTATTTGACATATAATGTATACATTATTTCTCATTTAAATATTGGTTGTCTCTTTTACATTTTATATGTGATTTGTATTGAAAATTAATTAAAATTCAATGAATCCTATTTACCAACTGATTACAGATTTCTTCTGAAGAGTTAAAATTTTCTGTTTCTGCCCATAGATGTCGATAGTTTGACAGATGTAATTTTTATTAAATTAAATTTTATTTAATGCAAATTTTTTGATAATATCGGAATTAAATAAATACAATTTACAATAAAAATACCTGTTTTAATAAATTAAATGATTTATAGTTTTGTTTGATAGTTTTTATTCTTTTTGAAACATGATTATTCTGACATGTAAATTATCTACCATCTGTAGTTTCCTTGATACTGATCTATTGTATTAACAATTGTGAAACAACGTGATGCGTTGTATTGAAATGTTTATGCGATTTTTAAATTATATTACATTATTAACCTTTTACCTGCCATTGTTCAATGAATAAAATATGTCCTTTTTGCTTTATTTTTATTATTAACGGAAATAAGTATACTCAAAGTATGCATTTTTCCCGATAATTTAGAGATTTTTTTAGAGATTTGATAATTTTTATAACATCTAAAATGAGATAAAAAAAATAACGAAAAACGGCTTTGGATTTAAGTTCGGTAGGACAAAGTTTAAAGAACTAATAGTTTCATAAGGGCAGTTTTTCAAAGGACGAGTCTAAAAGGGTGTTATGAAACAAGTTCTTTACATTTTTCTAATATGCACATAGTCGTCCTTCCTTGACTTAAGATATTCTTCTAAAAGTCTTGTATAAACCTATAAACGCACTAGCACCATAACCATAGTAACTACTGATTGTAAATTTACCGATTTTTTCATTTACCGGTAATTCGGTAAATGAAAACGAAAATACCGGTTTACCGGTAAATTACCGGTAATTTTTTTTTGTGTGACATTAATAGCGATTCCCCAAGAAAATAGGGTTAGAAGTTAGGCTAGAATAATACATATTTTACACAATCTTAAGGCATAATATTAGAATTTTGTAATCAATATTTGTATTTAATTATTTTAAACAGTTGTATGAAGTAAAACAAAATATTTAAGGTTCAAATTTTAATGTTATTTTACAACAATGTTGCATTAATGTGCTCTCATAAGTATTCAAAATTGCTATTAATTTAAATACGTGAAATGTTGTTCTTATATATTATTATTTTTAAATATTAAAAAATGAGACATTTACTTACTCTTTAAGAAAAACGATTTTAAACTTTTAAAAATCTTAAAAAAGTCCAGAGCACAAATCACATATGCTAACTCAACTTTTTTCGAGAGATAAATAAAATCCACACAAAAAACCATAAAATGAGAGAATTGAAATTGCACTTGTTGGCAAAGGCAGGTAGGCAAAGTGGCGTGTTTTGCTTCCTACCGTCCTAGCAACAAATGAACATTAATCTCGCTTTTCTTTGCGTTGCTTTTCGTTATCCATCTTGTTTCCATTCTTATTTTCTTTTAATTTCTACACGACCTTTTTTCAATTTATTGCTTTTTTTGTTGAGAATGTTTTGATTCCTTCTCTTTCTGACTAACTCGGTGGAATGGAGGTTATACGTTTCTAATCAAAAGTTTTCGTCAGTTTCTTTTCTATATTCTCTATTCTAGGGCATTACCGCGGTTCTCAATCAAAGAAAGTTTAAATTAAAATTAAATAAAAAACATCTCCCATAAAATTAATAAGTGGGTATATTGTTACTTACACTTACCTGTTTTGTTTTTATTTTCAATGTTCCTTTAGACCTTTAAATACATATCTATAAACACAATATTTCGTAGATAAAAATTTCTGGTATGGATTTTTCATTTATCGAACGTTTTTTGGTCAATTTACCGGTATACAGTCCTTAATAGTAACATAACTCATAAACGCACTCCGTTGAGTATGTTTATAACCTTATTGTAGCATCAAATTAGAAAAAGTTTATTTCTTTTAAGCTTTTAATAAAGATAGCTATGGTAGTACCTATACTGGAAAAAATGGTCTTTAATAAATACACTGAGAGAGGATAATGCGTTAAATTAACAAAATATAATTATGTAGACTTGACAGTATTTCCAGCATTGTTTTAACAATAAGATAATTTCACTTTAAACGGTTAATGTTGTTGGGTAATAAGTGTTCTGGGTAAAATAAACAATCATGTTAATCTATCAAAAGAATTCATTCACTGAGAGATATGAAATGGTTATTTCAACATTTTTCGTAGTGTCACGAATTTGAGCATTGATTTAACCATGTTGCATTTAAGTGAATCATATGCACCTATTTGAAACAAACATATTTATATTGTTGCACACTTTAGAGTTAATTTAACAAGATTATAGTGTTCAGGCGTAACCAATATTTTATCTTGTTGGTTTAACCCCACAAATTGTCGATTTGACATTTGAAAAAGGTGTTTTTTAAATATTTACTATCGGCGTTAACTCAATGAAATGTAATGTTTAATACTATTACATATAGGTGATCGCACATGCGTATAGTCAGTCAGTATCCAACCTCAGTAGCAATAAGACCTATGTTTGTAAGTTTCTGTAACATTAATATTGAATAATACAGATAATCAAAACCCATCGCATAGTATATATATAACATGGCGCAGTCGGAATAAAAAACAAACAAAATACAAAAAAAAATCAGTGAAAGGAAGAAAAAGTGCAACAAATTATAAAAAGAAAGTGTCAGAAAGGAACAAAACAAAATGGAGAATATATCTCAACCCGAGAAGATGAAAATGGAGGGCGACCTAGCAAAAAATTATTAGTCCGAGAAATTTTAAATAATATTGAAATTACGCTAGAAAACATCGATCGACAGCCGGATGCAGGAGCAAAACAGAAGACACGTTTCACCCAAGGGCCGCACAAGGATGGAAGATTATTGGAAAGAGGTGTCCGGCAAATTCAAATAAGACCGCTTGTAACGGATTCGAACAATTCTAGAACAGGTCGGTGTACACGTTGTAATTTTACGCATGCGCAAAACAGTTGTCCAGCTTATGGTAAAATATGTGATAAATGTAATCGTAAAAATCATTTTGCCTCTAAATAAAAACCAATTCCGTTGAAAATAATGATTATTTGGTGGGTAGTATTACGAAATCGGTAAATGCTGATAACGAATTTTGGTAAAATGTTGTTATTAATGATTTATTATGAAGCGTTAAATTGTACTTTCCTTTCAAATGTATGAATAAAACCTTTATAATTTTTAAGTTATGTTATTAAGCTAATATAAGTATAGTATATAATGCCGTAAATATTTTTCTTCTATTACCTACTATAGTCTTCCTAATTAGGCAATATATAGCTAAGCGTTGCTATCAATGGACTAATTGCTGAATGTGCGGGCGGATTTTTAATTTCATCGATAGATCCATCGATTACACTATATTTCTGTTTAATACACTAATGATACAGTAATCGATGAATCCATCGATGAAATTAAAAACTCGCCCGATCAGTAACGTGATTTTAAGCAAAATCGAAAATCGTTCCACTAACAAGAAAATCTTTTTCGTGTAACCACCTAAAGGTATTGCATTACATGCAAATAGTCATTCGATGAATACTACAGGTAAGTTAAATGAAACAATATAAGTTTTGAATCAACATTTTTTAGTGCTAAACCAATATTATAAAAATTATAGAGACAATTATTACTTCGTGTGTCTACAACAAGTAGCTGTGTTGGGATAATGTTGTTGTATTATTCAATTAGCAGGTAGAAATTGTTAATGGAAAATTAAGTACATGTTCAAAGAACCACGCGTAGTCTGTTTCTTATAACATTTATTATTATTCAGTTAACTAACGCAATTTAACATTATTTTACGTATTGCATTAACACTAAAATATCATTGCTCATATTGAAAAAGAAAAAAGTGTTCAATACACCATTTTATTAGTTAATACAACACTTTTTTTCTCTCGGTGTTAAAATAAAAAGATAGTTACATAGCTCCGAAAGCAAAGCTTGTTATTATAATTCGCAAATAGAATTTTTCCGTAAAAAATAACCAATGCATCTCTGTTTTTTTTTTTTGTATTTAGTGTAGTAGTAGTAATAGTACTAGGTAGTAGTTGTAGTAAAGCAAAGAAATACGGCATTTTATAAATAACGGCTGTACTAGAGGCGTCTGTTGTGTACGCCTCCGGCATTCCAACAGACAAGTTTAAAAATAACTAGGTTAGAGACAAGTCCGTGCACACTCCTGCGATTGCCCGAAGAGGTTATACGTTATTCGAGACAGCCGGCCTCCTGCGCGGCCGAGCTATGTATAATCGTGAAGCCCCGATCTTCTCCAGTGCGACCCACTTGAGATAAAAGAAGAGTCGTGTGACACGAAATGAGTTCCACATTCAGGATAATGCTTGCCTTAGCTGGTCGGTCGCCGTGAGATAGAAACGCGCTGACGGTTAAAATAAAAGGCAACGTAAGCCCCATCACCGGCGTAAACCGAAATGCGGCAAAGAAGGAATCGGAGAATGCAATTTCGAAGCGCGTCGCCGCGGATAATTAAAGGTGTTGCTTCTCTCGTCTGATGGGTACTCATGGGTCCACGTTCGAGGAGAATGAAAACAGTTGAATGGCTTCTTGAGGTTGGTGCGCCGTATAATTAAGTGCATTGAAATGGATGATTGGTTGGGCGACTTTAATAGACGACGAAGCTATTAATCCATCACAATACGAAATACCCTTATTAATTTTGTTATACCTTAATAAATCACAAGTTGTGTGAAGATGCGGTATAATAGACATTCACGTACTAAATAAAAAAACTAGAATCCTAATTCTAGTTAATGCTATACATATATCTTTAGAAAGTTTGAAATAGGTGTAGAAAAATACTTCGCAATTATTAAATTCTTATTCTTTATTTACTACGTCTAATAATAATAATTATCAATCGAAAACCGAATGAATGAATTCCGTAAAAATCAGAAAAGACCTATTACTTAAACATGCATCGTTATCTCCCTCTAAAGAGAAAAACATATATACAAGTGCTTGCTTCAAATATAGTCGTTCTGGTGCTAAAAAATCAAGTTGAACAAATTCATTCCTTCTGGGTGTAACACTTTAGACGTTACTGAGTATATAATTCGGAAATTATTCCTGTCTAAATTACAAAATATTAAACTAAAATTAGTTATAAAAGTTTCTTTAAGGGTCATTACTTATATACATCAGTGAATCATTGATCTTGCTAGTGGTCCATTGAGGGAGTGTTCGAGCAAGAAAGTTTAAAAAAATGCCGCGTGGGAAAACATTAAATCTTGAAAACAGAGCAGCTATATTAACTCTTTTTGCACCTGATTATTGGACCCGCATAACTGCTGATAAATTGCAAATTAAGAAATCAACAGTAGACTTCATTGACACGAAATCTATATAGTAGCCTTGCAAACCGTCATCATCAAAAATTGTACACAGAGAAATATGCTGTTGTCATAATTACAAAGTACTTTTGTAATTACTCTAGTGAGCATTATGTCTTCAGTTACAGCTATGACAAAAAGAATGAATTTTTACCGCTCTATTGCATCGTAGTACCAAACTTACAATTCATGAATTTCCAATTCGCACATTGAGAGAAATATCCATTTCATTTGAAAGGAATTGTATTAAACCAAAAGTTTTTGCATTTTCTATACGGTCAATATGATTTGGTGTTTCCTTGAAAAGGAATATAATTTTCAATTCACGCATTTCTTCGGAAATAATATTTTTTCGTTGAAACAGTTTATTCTTTTAAGTGAAAGATATTGAGAGATATTGATTGAAGTCCTCTTTATTTTGAACTTGAAAACTATGCAGATTGGCAGAGAACCGTAAGTATTTTGATTCAAGAGGTTTTTCCTTTTCTTATAACATTTATTCATCTTAGCCTTAAGCGTAAACACAACAAAATACCGTGATCATTTTTAATCGAAATGAAAATGATAATGAAAATATTTCCAAAAAAAACCGTACACTGAGGAGGGGGATTTGCCGTTAGAATGTTGTAAATCCTGGTAAGAATGGGGGGGAGTTGGTCGCAGTGACCATCCTAGCGCTCTAGTGTGCCGTTAAAGAAATCGTCCCTTTTAATGGCGAAGTCTCCTATCAGATATTGTTCTGATAAATATACCAGATTAGTATGTTACGATTTACGATCGTAGTTTCCAGCCTATTTTGTGCGAAATATTATGTGTTACTGGAATGAAATAGGAGATGCGCCATCTATGCGACAATTTCTCCACTACACATAAGTATATCTGCTTATCTGCTGTACTATATGCAGAAAACTGCTATACAAAAATAAAATGGGGTATTTATTTTTACTTCCATGTAAATATTTAGTTAAATTAATAAATACTGTGCTAGCTTCAAATAAATCTACTAACCAAATTATTTATTTGATTGAATACAGAAATATTTTCAATATTCCTAAATCAAGTAATAATTTAGTAACTAACCAAACGCATGAGAAATTGTTGAAAACAATAAGATCGTTTTTCCCGTGTATAACAGGGGGTTTCAAACCTTCAAGCACTGTATACTGCTGTAAAGTTCCTTGGCTTATAAATAAATCAGCATTAACTGAAAAGATTCTAATTATCTCTGAAATTTCTTTAACCTAGCGAGAAAAATGCACGTGGGGACATGAATAAAACTAAAATACTTTCGTGTAAAAAAGCACTCAGCTTAAATGCAGGAGCTTGCATTTTCCTAAAAGGCAAAAGTTTTAAATCAATGTATGTATTTATGTGTCCACGCAAATAAACCAAAACGCCCGGTTCTTTTATTTAAAATACCGTTTGTAATTCAATAATATGATAACGTACTTAAAAGAAAGTAGAATATGTTGTTAAATATGTACATAATAATAAGAATATATTAATATGTGATGTGTATTGTTTTAACTTAAACAGAAGTTATACAAACATTATAAAATATTAATTAAAACTAAGGTGTATTCCATTTAATTACGGTTACTCTTGGTCCAAAGGTATGTACTTAAGAAGAAAACTATTTTTCCGGTAAAACAGCACTCTACTTTCAACTAAAATAAATACTTTTCTGCGAAAAGATATCCTTTCACTTTAACATGATAAAAACCAAAAGTAATAAAACTTTTCATTTAATGCAATCTCTTTTCTCAGTGTAGAGACTACTTGTCTCAATATAAACTGTAATTTTAACACAGAGTAAATGTAATCCAACAGAAATACAAAACAACATGATTATTACATTTTATTGTGGTTGTAAATTGCAGTTGTAGCAGGCGAAATGGTATCTATAGAACCAATTGATAAGGATTTTACATATCTAATATGCTTTCCGGACAAAAATAATGAAGATAGGTATTCTAAAAAACTGTAATCATTTGTATCCACTCTTTGAAACCATTGAGGTACACTGTTGGAAATATTACGGCGTTGGCGTTAATTTTGCGCTAGTCAAATATTTTAGGGTTGATTTTTCCCAACTTTGCCAGACGAGTTGACTACGCGTATTTAATAGAACAGAAATTACTAGAATTCGCGTGAATTCTTTGTTCAGATATGAGGATTGACTATTTTTCTAGACATTTAGAAGCGTCAACCAATCAGAATTTTTCCCTCGGATAGAAATATAGAAACCCCACCTATTCTAATACAGTATTGCATTATACGCACCACTTGCATTGCACGTGTATCTGTTTTCGTGTTTGATTCTCCGTATTAACATATCCAACAAACCACCAAATGTGACTGACTTGCAAAGTGTAACCTCGTGTTATTAAACGTTAATTCCAGTGGGCATAAAAAATTTCAACATCTTAAAATGTATTGGGAACATCTATTACGCAATTAGTTTAGACTTGAATCAAATAGCATAAATATCACTTAATTTTATAATGTTCTCAAAAAATCATTTTAAAAATTGTGACGTTTAGTTGAAACCAAAACTTGTGAATGAGGTTTTGCATATTTATAATTGAGAAAACGCCTTAAAGAGAGAATATTATAGCACTAAGAAATACGAGTTGCATATTAAAAGATGTTGTGTTTAGAAAATGGCGTTAAACACACCATAGATCGCATTCATTTAGTTAAACAGCTAGTAAATTTGTCTAGTCTAGATCAAATAAAATGTGACTAGAAGATTTTATAATTCCACGTGTCAGTTGGACAAAATAACCCTTAGCAATAGACAATACTTGACTATCTTTGCTCGTCAAATTTAAACTTCTATAGTTCTCGACAAAATAACACGAAAAGAGTATGGACCTCTCCTGACTATTAAATTAGTCAAAAAAGTGTTAAAATTTTCAACAGTGTATCTCTTAGTAGAATGTATGGTGTGTTTTAAAATTGCTCAAATCTTTGACGGAGTAGTTCAAACAACATAAACAGTAACAAATTAATGTTTTTTTCTGCTTTTAACTAGGAGTAATTTTTCCCAAAAATTTTTTTTTTCTCCACGCAGGATTCGAACTTACATCCTCCCGCTTGCCGGCGGTTGCTTTACCAATTAAGCTATTAGAGGACGAGGTTCGAGCGCTCTTACCGAACATACGCCGATATTAGATGTTGAAAGCCGGCAGTACGGCAAATATGGAAAGATTGCAAGTTTTTTACAGTGAGGAAAAAACTTGCAATCTTTGCAACATAAACAGTTTTTTCTGACTAATAAAATAGAGAGCTATGTTTTTAAATTCTTTGAACTATTCGAGCAATGGCATTGGTGTATGTAGGATTTACGGAAAATTTTAGGTGACCATCATCATAACATTATTGTTTGTGTAAATTTGCCTACAATAAGGAAGTTACATTGATTTGTATTATGTTATTGTTGCAGTTAGTAATTAGTAATTACCCTCACTTGTGGCAAGTTTTAGTAAAATGTTTTAGTATTTTTATGCTGTTGTATTTACAACAAAGTTGGAATTATCAGAGCATTGAGGGTTTGCTACAATTTCCTGGTATTCCAACAGGTCGTTGTCGCTGCTGCAATAATTACCTTCAGTTGTGGTAAGTTGTGGTAAAATGTTTTAGTATTTTTAAAAGCAGAAATACATTAATTTGTTAATTTCTTAGTGTAAAAAGCTTGGAAACTTTGCATATTAGAGCGTTTGTCCGGTAAGCGAAAGTGTGTAGGTTCGAATCCTTCGTGAGGAAAAACAAATTTCTTGGAAAAAAATCCTCTTAATTATTACAGTTATTAGCAGAAATACATTAACTTGTTAATTTCTTACTGTAAAAAGCTTGCAACCCTGCATATAAGATCAGTCATAAAATTAATGCTACAAATCCAACATCTTTAAATTCTTTAAATAATGCAAAAAAAAAACAACGCTCGTCGACATTGCTGTCCTTGCACACCACAAGTAGCTGTTTCAATAATCATTACGACTCATATTGCTTATTTCTATTGCCATTTTGCTTTCTTTCGGAGATATCACTGCAACTACGCATATATCATTGATGGTAATTTAACTTTAATCAGATAATCACATTTGGTTAGCGTTGAAAAGTTTTTGAAGCTCTGCCTGTCTAGGTGTCTACCAATAAAGATAGCGAATCCAAATATTTATTGCCAACGTCGTAAAAGCTAGAAGATAAAAATATCACTGTTTGCTAGCCATCTGGATGGTGGTATCGAAAGCCAAATTTCGTACATATGTAGGTACACTAAAATACAAAATTCACGTCTCCCTAATTCTTTTTCGTGAGAGAATAATACATCTGACTTACATGTAAACATGTCTGAGCACTCTACGAAAACTTGTGCCCTTAATGAAATAAGAGCCACATTTTATATTTTTATATTTTGAATTTGACTGTACAGATATATGTATACAGATATTTGCGTCACATATTCCATCAATAAAATTTCTTCTATTTTGTTGCATTAGTCGCATTTCTTTATAAAATTTTAATCATCTCACATTAACATTAGTGATGGAAGAATCGAAGATAAAAATCTCGATTCAAACGAGTACTTACTCAAATATAGTAATATTTATTTGAGAACACTAGATTGAGTCGAAACCAATTTAACAGTTAACTGGCTAGTAATCAAATAATGTCTGTTTAAACGAAAACTTTTACACTGGAAATCTTGATAGTATTCAAACACTATTGTCTAATACGAATCGAGAAGTACTGGTCAAGGAAAAACTAAGAAAATCCTTACAGTTTCTAGAATTTTCCTTGTTTAAGGTAGTTATTCGTTGTAATCTTTAATTGATGTGTGTTAATTATGTAGTCAGAATTTGACCTGCATCAGGCTCTCTACAGTACAAGTAACGTTATGATATGTAGCAAACAAATATCAATATTTCTTAATGCAAGTATATTTTCCGTTCGTTGAACCCCTCCGGATTCAACGTTTCTTAACACGCTTAGATGATATCGCAATTTCCGATATTCTGCGCCTCTCTCTCTTTCTCTCCACACGAATTTCCATAATGATTCGTGCGCGATATATAATTGCGGCTATACCCCGAAATATTCATTAATATTCCCGACCGAAAAAGAAAACGCGTTAGCGGTGAAATCGTTAAGGCAGCGGCAATCTTTCACAGTCTCGCCCCCTGGCGGCGATAATTCCGTTCGTCGGCGTGAAAAAAGTTTGTTTCAACTTCGTAATGAAAATTCCAGTCGGGGACGCATTAAAGGGAAACGACTCATCGTTCGTTCGTCTAAAGTTTGGTGAATTCCCGCAGTACGAATTCGAAATTGTAGGGCTGCACAGGTGCGCAATTTGAAATGGTGAAATTGGAACGTTTTCGCTCTAGTAAAAGTTGTCACATTGGCTATTACGATGATTTCTTCTTTGTTTCTTGCTATCTAACCGCACGATATTTTTTTCTTTCCTATTATTTATTTTAAGATGTAATATTTTCAAAATATTTTATATTGAATAAAGTTTTAACGTTTTTGCTGGAGGATGATCGTTCTTTGAAACGTGTAGGAAAAAAAATATTTTAAAATAAATAAGATTGGAGCTAGAATCAGGTTTTATTTTCCAATTTACTTAATCACACCAATCTTTTTGGATTCCAAAAGATGCCACCTTAAATTGTACTAGCTGTGATTGTAGTACACTACAACGGATTACACAATAGAAACACAGAGGTCGCTGGAAGCAAAAATGGTTTAAATAATATTTATTTTTTGATTCAATATACGATACAAAACAGCATTTAGTCAACCAAGCCAAGTAAATAAAGAATCGGACAACAGTGGAAACAACCTTTGCTTATACACTCATTTCAAAGATTTAACAACAAAGAAAACTGTAATCTGACTGTCAAGACAATTCGCCACAATATATGTTAGCTTATAGCTGAACAAGGACGTTACAGATCTCTACTGACTCCAAAAATAATTTAGCACTTCGTCGTTATTATTGATAACTAAAATACGTAATTCAGCAGCCCGTACATTACTACTTAAGTTTTAAATTGTTTAAAACTTACAATAGGTCAATTGTTTCTACTTTGTACGCATCGGTTTCTACGCTTTATTAAATTAAAACCCAAAAACCCTTTGTTGCCTAGAACAACATGTCTGCAATCGTTCGTATAGGTTTAGATATATTCCAACAAGTTACAAATGAGTTAGTTGTTTGTAAATTTAACCGACGGCGTCATCTATTAATTCATGCCTTTTTAAAGGCCCCTCTTAAACAAAAGAGGTTGATTAAGGGTACCAAATCTTTTGAGGGATGCGAAAATAATTAGGCCAGCGAATAGTTGTAAGCAAATCTGATGCCTTAATCTTAATATTGTCTGATATTTGCATACTGCAACTGTTTTTAATTCCAAAGTAAAAAAATTCGCCATACTTTTTTGAATTTTTTTTAAATATTGCCGTTGATAATTAAGAGATCATATACATCATAAAATTTATTTCGATATTACTCAATTACTATTCTATACTTTGACAAGCAATTGCAAAAACAAGTAAAAGCCATAATTTACAAGAAAAATGTATCTAGACCCCACCGAAAATCGAAACGAACTTTTAATTTGATGTTTTGACTTTTCTTACAAGGTAAGACTGATTCACAGTGTGATAAAAGTCGTGTGATAATGAATATATGATAGAAAATGTGTGTAAATTACACATTGCCGCATGCCATCGAACATTTAAAAACAGAAGAAAATCTTTTTATTAAAAATCATGTAGTATCATTTCCAACTTTTGAATTAGCCCTTCCCTGTGCTATATTTTTTTGGTTGGATAGTAGATTATGATTTAGGGAAGAGGCATGAATAGTGTGCGAATAGTTCTCAGTTTCTTTCATACATATATATAAATTTCAAAATTTCTTTTGTTAGAAACAAAAAGTGGCAAACATTGATATAAAACAAGAATTACGCCACTTGTGACACTGTATTGAACTATATAGCAATTGGAAGGTAAAAGTGTTACAATGCTTAAGTGAACAATTTGATACGAAGTATAAAAGTAAATAGATTTAAGGTGTGGGTGCAGTTATAAGACTCCAGAAATCTTTAGAGATTCTTTAGAAATTAAATACTAAAAAAGACAGCAAACATCAAGGAATTTTTCTTTATAAACATGAAAAAAATCTTAAATGTCATTTTGTTTCATTCTTCGTAATAGTCAAAGCAAGCACCGTCGTTTTAGCAAATACACCCAGAAAAAAAAATAGCGCGCTAGATTTAAGTGTTTTGTAAACTATAAAGCATATATTTCGAATTTGAATAAGAGTTCAATTAAGCTATAACATAATTAAAAAAAAATTTAAAAAAAACGTAAAAAACGTAATATATCTTAAATATGGTTATAATGACTGACTGTGCATATGAAATCTGCTGTATTTTTCAAATATGTATGTTGTATGTTATGTTAGATTATATAAACTGCAGATACATATTATAATTATAAATATACCTGTTAAATCGGGACGGGTAGTATCGCGAGTTCCCGTCCCGACCCCGAGATTTTATTTCACGGGACGGGTCGAGATTTCCCGATAAATCCCGATAACTTCTAATGTACAAAACAAATGTCTAAACATATTATTATTCGTAAATATCATGTTGATTATAAGATTCTAAGTTTCGCAAATAAACATATATGTACGCAATATTATATTTACGTCACTTATCTATTAGGTATTCCTATTAATAATTAATACATGCATTAAAGATGTTCGTATCAAAAAAAAAAGATTCATCCCCTTCCCATTCTCATCTCTTCCTATACTTAAAACAAAAATATCATGTAAAACATTTTAATGCATTCCCTACCCGACGTTCAAAAAAATATATAATTAAAAAAATCACTCCTCTACCCATTCACGCATTCCAATGTAAAATAAAATCATTTAAAACATTTTGAATGCAACACAAATCATCCTCCTCCCCCTGTGACTCCTTCCAATAATCATTGGGTAGAGTCGAGTAAAGGTATAAGAAAAATTAGAAAAAAAAAATATTTTTTTTAAATTTCAAAAAATAAAAATAACTTTAATTTTTAAAATTTGGAAATTTTGTTTGTAAGTATACTTATATTTTTCTTTCAGTCGTGGTTAAGTTACCCAGGTAGGTGCACATCTTGTGTATCCTAAATAACTAATTTATATATTATTATGTTTTTACTTTGTTAAATATTAAATTCTTGGTTTAATTTTTAACAATTCAATGTATCAAATGAGCTTTTATTAATAAAACAGTGTAATTATTAAAAACATATATAATTTATTAACAAGTTTATATCAAAAACATATAAAGAGGACGAGAACTCTTACCCAAGGTGAGTATACTTATTTGGTATGTTCAAAAGAAAAATTATCAATTATCCAGTATATATTTGGATTCTAAAATTCTCAAAATAACTTTTAAATGTCCTGCTATCATAAGAGAAAAAAAACACCAACCACGTCTACCAACTTATACATATTAAAATTTCAATCTCAACTGTCATTTTGTAAATATTAATAATAACCTCAAAATGTTTGAAACGTTATATACTCACTCATTTATACAAAAATTTAAACAATGCTTTGACCAGATACCTCGTATATCAACTTGCACACACCCCAAAGTACTTCAGAATGGAGTTTCGTCGTAGTGACAATTCAGAGATGTTGCAGAAAAGGGTTCACATCAGGAGAGCAACGCCAGTATCATAAAAATCCAGGGAAAAACGTCCTTCACAGCATCCAAAGTGTATAATTATATTCGAAACAGCAGAGACATGTATGATTCCATATAGGAAAAAATGTACCAAGGTATATCAAAAGCAGCAAATTTCTTATAATGTTGAATAATCTTTTCTCGTTTCTTCTGTATATTGTTAGGCCGAAGGTAATTACATTGATTTACAAAGAAGATCCTCTTCAATATCGAATATACCACAGGAATGTGATTTAATTCATTTAACTTGAGGAAAAATAAAAACAATTTTTGAAGAAGATTTTTTATCAACAACCACCCGTATCCAAGGATTTCCACTCATTTATTTCCTACGAATTACATTAAGTTTCTACTCTATTAAAGTCGAATCCTAGGATACCAGAATATCGTACAGTTGCCAGACGATAAATTATATATTCAATTTCCACGACTACTAATGCGAATTAACCCAAATTATACTGGACTTACAAACAGGTGTGTATATAAAATAATAATTACATTTACTATGGTTGTTGGTTCATTCCATTTATGTACCACAACAATATATCTATTTGGCAGTAAAAACAAAGTAAAATACGAATAATGGTTATGTTCAACATTAAGAAAATTATAACAACTATAAATGCATAGTTTGCTGCAATAACAAACGTGATAGATAGAATTATATTGTTACTAGAACAATAAATATCTGACAGAGATTTGATTGATTTATATTAATATGTTATATCATGTAAAAACATATATATATTGTACCTACCAAAACGCATACATTTATAGATAACAAAAAATCAAGTTAAGTTCTTAAATCCAACTTGTTAAAAAATCCCTCAAAAGGAGAAAATACTGCGTGTACGGAATCAAATATCATTTTATTATCTTTTTTATATGTCGGTGCTTTTATAGATACTAGAGTTGGAATGTACATATAAATAATCTTGAATCCGATCGATGAATAATAGTTTTAACCTTAAAATAAGCAATAACCGAATGCTGCTGCTAAGATCACTCAAGGAGATTTAAGTTTTAATTTACACTCCTTGGCCATAACATTAGACGCACTTGATTTTTTTCAGTTATTTCGACTATTGACTTTATAACAATCATTATTTTGTTATAAAAATGTTTATTTATTAATTTGCAATCTTAGTAGCAAACAAACAGAATAAAACTAATTAAGCTTAATAAAAAAAAATAAAAACTTCATTCGTATAAATTTTAGAAGAAAATCAATATTTGGTGGAGCCACCTTTAGCGGTGATTAACGTTTGAATTCGTCGTGGCATGCTATTAATTCAGTTCTGAACGGTCTTCTGCATACGTGGGTGACGATTCCAGGCATGTATAATTTTTTTCTATTAACTGGGTTTTTGTGGTAATGGCTTCCTTTTCTACCTCTCGCTTTACCAGCTCCCAAACATTTTCGATTGGGTTCATGTCTGGGGAATTGCCTGGCCAGCTAAGAAGAGGGATGTTACTCTGATGCAAAAATGTTTTAATGGACGAGCAGTGTGCAGGGGGCTCTATCTTGCATAAAAACAACGCTCTCCATTTGGAAATCATCCTTCAACTCATGATCATGTGGTTTTGGAGGACTTTCTTATATTGGTCCTGTTTCATGATACCCTCGACGACTAGAGACTTCTGTACCTTTGCGCCTATATAACAGACCAAATCATAACTTTTGTGAGATGTTTCACCGTTCGTCTGACACAGTCCGCATTGAATTTTCCCCTACACGGCGACGCACAAATTGTGTTTTGTTTTCCATGACTTCAAATGTGCTTTCATCGCTGAAACAAACCTAAAACAAGTTGAAAACGATATTTCCTACGCTTATTTAAACAATTTGTAACGAAAATACCGATTTCCAGAATTTTAAGTCCCTGTCGTGGTGCTCCCTCGCTCACTGAAAGCGCTTGGATTTCATCGCCATTGTCAGCTTTGGTTTCCTAACTGGTCTACACGACCTGAAACCCAATTCCTTCAACTTCCGCCGTATGGCACGCTCAGACACATTAATATTTGACTGATACAAACGGTTTTTGATGTGTTTTGTGGTAGCAAACAGGACCAATATGAGAAAGTCCTCCAAAACCACATAATCCATCAGTTGAAGAACTGGTTTCCAAATGGAGAGCCGTTCGTTTTTATGCAAGATAGAGCCCCATCCCACACTGCTCGGTCCATTAAAATATTTTTGCAACAGAGTAACATCCCTCTTCTTAGCTGGCCAGGCAATTCCCCAGACATGAACCCAATCGAAAATGTTTGGGAGCTGGTAAAGCGAGAGGTAGCAAAGGAAGCCATTACCACCAAAACCCAGTTAATAGAAAAAAATTATACATGTCTGGAATCGTCACCCACGTATGCAGAAGACCGTTCAGAACTGCATACCACGGCGAATTCAAGCGTTAATCACCGCTAACGGTGGCTCCACCAAATATTGATTTTCTTCTAAAATTTATACAAATGAAGTTTTTTTTTATTAAGTTTAAATTAGTTTTATTCTGTTTGTTTAGCTACTAAGATTGCAAATTAAAAATAAAATATTTTTATAACAAAATAATGATTGTTATAAAGTCAACAGTCGAAATAACTGAAAAAATTCAAGTGCGTCTAATATTATGGCCAGGGACTGTATATTGCTTCACTGAAAGAACTAATATATGATACGAAATATATAATAAACCCAAATATATACACTCCTACATAGTAAAAAGTCAAACTGGCACCTTAAATCCAACTCAAAAAAATCATCCCTCAAAAAGGGAAAATAATAACTTGAAGTGCGTGTACGGAATTAAATATTATTTTATTGTTACAATATGCTTGTATAATTCGGTGCTTTTGTAACCACTAGGACTGAAACACTTATACAATAATCCTGAAATTAATCAATGAATAATTATTTTAACCCTAATATAACCAATAACAGATTGCTCCTACCAAAATCGCTTAGAGATTTTATTTTTTATTTACATATTCTATTGCCTTTGTTACTCTTTCAGAATAAATTATGAAACCAAAAAATATGCTTAGTGATTCAACACTATTTGTTGAAGTTAGTTTACAAAATACAGTACAATTGTTTATAATTTGCAAATATAATAAAACATAAACTTCAAAAAATAATTCATAGTTTCAATGTAACCTCAATGTTTTGCTCGCTTTAGGCAAGCTGAGGAAAGTATGTTGTTGTCCGTAATTTACATAAAAGTCATTATTACATATTGTCAACGTTAATGTTGCGGAAAAATGATCTCTAAAAATTCATAGCTCGCATCTCATTAAATCCGATCGAATATTTCGATGTACCAAACCATCACCGTGCGAACGTTCATGCTCAGAATATCCCAAATAACACTGCTTGCATGTATGTATGTAGGTATATCACCCGATCTGGTTAAGTGCATTTCGGCTCAAACTGCATAATTTCGCACATTTCGCCGGCCAGAGCCACGTAACCGCCTGAAAACTGTTAATACTGCACGACAGTAATGCAGTTTTCGTGTAAACTCCGCAGAATATTAAAATTTACGCTCTCATTTCTGGACCGTTACGTTGGCCATCGTTTTTTACGATACGCCGTTTCCTCTTTCGGCGAAACTATAGTGCTAGTTGGCGGTGGCAGTTCTGTCGAAAACGAGGACCGCTGAAAAAGAAAAACAGGTCAACGGGCTCTCTCTCGCCGCCACCACAGAAGGTATTACCACAGCAGCGACTGCGAAATTCACGGTGGCGCTCGCGTTACCCGCGTAGGCGTGGCATATTCGAATGATTTACGGTATTTTGAAGCGTAACGGCGCTTTCGCTTATTGCGGAACGTGATCGCCAAGCGGAAGCGCTGGGTTTCGCCGGCGCTATATACGAGAAAGGCGATATAGAGGGTTGCGATAGAACAGCACGCGGTTATTTATAGGTCACTGGTTGGGGTTGCGAGAGTACCTACTGCGATAAAAATAACAATAGCAGTTTAACAATTTTTAAAATTGGTAGTTTTATATAGGTTATCTTGGAAACCAGCGGGGATAGACGATCAAATAAGGAAAAATTGCAGTTTTATATAAGCTCAACTAATTGAATCTTTTTCTTTTTTGAAAAAAGTACAGCTAACTAAATATCTAAAAAAACTGTTTATTGGTTATTTCTTTTGGCATCCATATAAGAGAGGTGGTGATTGTATGCATTACCTACTTTTGTTTTTAGTATAATTTATTGTAAGTTTTTTTTTCTGTATTATTTTGGGTAAATATTTGAAACAAATTGCCTTACGAGAATAAAAGTTTGACGTTTATAAAGAAAAACAAATACAGGGTGTTTTGAAACATCGTTTAAGATTTTAAGGGCATGTAGTACGATCGAAAATAAGGTTAAAAGTCATAATAAACATATGTCCACAATTAACTGTTTACGAGATTTTATCGCAATTGCAGAATAAGTTTGTTTTAGCGGTTTTTTATTAAGATGTTACTGCATTTTAACATAAAATAGATTATAACTAAAGATGTTCAAAATGACGTCCTTCCATTTCGACACAGGATCTACATCTGCTTTCAAAGGAAGCGCGCACACTTTCAAAAAAACCAGGGTCTTTCGGGTATTATCTGGCAACTGTGTTCTATTCGTTGGTGCAACTTTGGAAGATCGTTTACCGGTGTTGCGTACACTAAACTTTTCAAATAACCCCAGATACTAAAGTCCAACGGGTTTAGATCGGAAGACCTTGGAGGCCAAGCAATGGGACCTGTTCGCCTTATCCATCTCCCAGGAAATTCATTGTTAAGATGTTCCCTAACAGCACGCGTAAAGTGCGGTGGTGCTCCATCTTGCATAAACCAGAGGTTCATTCTTAGATTTATAGGTAAATCTTCCAAAAGTTCAGGTAAAGTATTTTCCAAGAACTCGAGGTATGCTGGACCTGTTAAGCGTTGTGGCAAAACAATTGGTCCTAACAACCGTTCCCTGTCATGCCTAACCAGATGTTTAGAGAGAAACGTTGCTGGTGCCTGGCTTCAACGGTAGCACGAGGATTCTCGTCACACCAAACGTGATTGTTGTGGAAATTAAATATTCCATTTTAGTAAAACAAGCTTCATCAGTGAAAAGGATGTTATCAGCGAAATCTGGCCGATCAGCAGCTGTTCGCAAAAACCACTACAGAAAGCCCTTCTCGCTTGATAATCCGGGCAGTAAGGGCTTGCACCCGTTGGATATGGTAGGGTATAGGAGTTGCTCATGAAGAGTTCTCCAAACAAGATTGCTGCTTACACCCACTTGAGTCGAAATTCTTCTAACACTAGTTTCGGGATTTTCATAAATAATATTCAAAATTCGATCTTCTATCTGTGGAGTACATGCTATTCTCTGCCGTCCAGTATCAGAAGACCGCTTCTCAAACGAACCAGTTTCTCTTAGTCATTGAAACACCGCCTGAAACATCACATGCGAAGGCAGTTAGCGATCAGGAAACGTTTCAGCAATTTCAGCATAGAAGCGACGTGCTTGTAAAGAATTCCCATTAGCACGACCGTACATGTACACCATATCGCTCATTTCAGCATTAGAATACGCAACCATTGTAATTGCTACAAATTGCACAAAACGTCAATTAAACTGTCATAAAACAATAGCTGATAAGCACCTGTTTACTGGGATATGTTATATCCATGTACTACTTGGAACACTCGCTCTTACATATCTCGTAAACAGATGATTTGTGAACATATGCTTATTATGACTTTTAACCTTATTTTCGATCGTACCACATGCCCTTAAAATCTTTAAACGATGTTTCAAAACACCTGTATATTGTCATGCACATCATGTAGCACATAGCTCGCATCAAAAATATTTTTTTATAATAAATGCTTAAATTAAATTAGTAAAGTCAATTTTAAACACCCTAGTGTCATCTATATTCTTTACTTTTAACCATAAGTATGCCCTCTCAAATGCCAGATGGCATGCGGGATGAGAATTTCTGACTTCAAACAGTCTAGAAGACGCTCTGGCATTAAAAAAAATACGAATAGATAGATACTCCCTTTTATTCTTAAGTACGACCAGAGACGCTGTGGGAGGATGCCGATTAAATATCTTCTACTCCAATGTTCAAAATTAAAGTGCTTAGTTTGACTGACCGTCAGCACAGCACCGATATGGCTATAGCTGTATCGACTCTGCTGGTGTTTTAGTTTGATTTCGTTCGTAGTAAAAAGCTGCGTAGAAATTAACAAGGACTCATACTTGTAAATTTTGCATATTTTTTTCCGCCAGAGCTGCAATTTGTGGAAAAACAATTTATCAATTCTGACTAAACGAATACCGATAGATAGATTTGTTTGTGGCAATTCAGCCAGCTACAGTTTGATAGATATTTCCACACGCCTTATATCTTACAATTAGCATCAGCAAATTTATAAGCGAAACCGCTAACCTGATCTCTTATTGCATTGTCCAGAGGAAAAGCTAAGGCATAATCCAGAAAATCTGTTTCACTGCTGTTCTCATCTTGAAATAGGCATAGAACTACTAGAGACAACTAGAACGTACTGCGATTTTGAAGCCCGAAACTTGGTAATTACTTTCTCAGTTATTGCACTGTTTACTTCCGTGTAATTTTCCGCACCTTTACTTGCTGCCCACTACATATAAAGAATTTTGCTCTGCCATTTTACCCTGCTAATGTATGTAAAGAAAACAAAACACAATGTTTAATCAAAATATTCGTTTTTTGGTTGATTAGATTACAATCCTGGCTTCCTCATGTTACTTAGCTACTCATAGAGCAATTTATTTAATCTATTTTGCAACTTGTCGCAAAATAGAAACATCGTTACATGTTTTGATATCCGTCCGGCAGGGTCCTAAAACATGTAACGAAAAATATTGTAGCTTTCGATGTTGTATAACTATCCACCTGTTAGTTTAATTATTTTACTTGATAAATCATTTGTTGTTAAATTTAAACCTCTATCTGTCTGAACTATTTTATGTGAAACGCTTGAATAAATTTCTATATAATGGCTTCATGTCTGTTATTGACCTATTGTTACCTATGCGGATTTTTACTTAGTAGTTTTAATTCAACTATTCCAGCGAATCATAAGTGTATCTTATATTAATGAACATAATTAATGTTGATATTTCCATAAGTATATCTACAACGCCTGTAAGCTTATCTGTAAGTCTGTAATTATCTATAATATATACTTACGTGCTTACAGATGACCTTATAGGCGCTACAGATATACATAGACTCCCACCATAATGTTAAATTGTCTAAGTCCAATGAAGTATTTTTAACGAAAATAGTATATAAAATACCTATAAGAGAGATAACAAAGTAATCATTATTGTAGCCGAAGTGACCAAAAAAAATAACAAGTACATTCAAATAGATTTATAAAACACCTAATAGCTAAAATAAACGAATTGTAAGTCAAATTATAGTAAACAGTACTACTACCTTTTTTATATAATACCTATGTTTAATGAATAGTACATATTTCACTATTTTTATAGACGAGTTAAACAGAAACAGCATGAGCAAAAGTAATAAATTGTAAATAGATATTTCAACTTTCAACGACATTAAATGTTTAGTAAATTTTTGCTTTAATGGTTTTTGGGCATTACATCTAATTTTTATTCCCACATTATGCATAAAAACATAATGCATTATTATACTGTTTAGAGGCATATACACATACACCATGAACCTTTCAAAGAAACCTATTCAGTTGTATTTTGAAAATGTGGAAAAAAAAGCTATAGTGAAACTGTCATTTAGTTGTTAAAGGCAAATTTAAATACCGTATAGAATAACACCGCAAATTAAGATATACGCAATTATATATGTAGATATATATCACATACCCGCTATAAATATTTAATAGTTCGGTAAACAGATATCAAGGTTAATTTTACTACGGTTTACTATAAGGAATTTCGGTGTTGAAATATCACGTCTACAATAGATGGCATTCACACTTCTGCGGCGCTGAGAGAAAAAGCCCGCGCTTCTCAACTGACACATAATAGATTTCATAACAAATAGCGTAACGATGATTCCGCTATTCGTATTTTTAAGTCGGTCACAGAAAAGCGTTGATGTCATTCGCGGTCGGTACATAAGCAGCGTTATTACATACATAATAAAACAGTTGGTTTTCTGGGTAACGTAAACTGGTATAATTAAAGGAATTTTAAAAGTCGCACATGTATGATCCCAAATTAGATAAAAGAATGATATAAAATGCCAATATATATAACCTATATAGAGAACTACTAGATGTACACTAACTCTAGCGATCTTCACAAGTGCATTGAATTTTTTATTTGGTAATGTTCGCAGATTAAAATACATAAAGGAATAGGATTGGAAGGCCAGCTGTAAAACAGTAAGAAATAGATCTTTTAGGTCTGGATATATATATATATATATAAAGGTGTACTATCGCCATAAAATATTCATACATATAAAATAACTATAAAATATGAGCAAGGATATAACATTATTAAGGTGCAATTACGCTAGAACTTCATATTTCTTTATATATTCTTCGGTGTAGTAAAACACTGCTGGAAAACAGGAAACATACTTTAAGTACAACTTCAGTATATATAGTGACATTACTTTACATGCTTGGAGAGGAACATCAAAACGAGAAGAAATGTTGACCGATCACTAAACACTAATATTACGTCAAACGATTAATCTCCTCTTTCGACTATACAGTGAGAGAAGATCCTTTTCATTTCAAAGGAAATTGCATTAAACCAACAGTTTTTGCGTTTTCTATATGGCCAACATGATTTGATGTTTCCTTGAAAAGGAATATAATCTTAAATTCACGCATTTCTTTGGAAATAATATATTTGTCGTTGAAACAGTTTATTCTTTTAAGTGAAAGATATTGATAGTTGATTCAAGTCCTCTTTATTTTAAACTTGAAAACTTTGCAGATTGCAGAAAACCGTAAGCATTTTTATTCAAGAGGTTTTTCCTTTTCTTATAACATTTATTCATTTTAGATTAGTATGTTACGATCATAGTTTCTAGCCTATTTTGTGCGAAATATTAGGTTTGTTCGTTTTGGCACTCCGCGTCGTAACGCGAAAACCGCGTGACGCCGCGTAAAGTTTTTCAACGCACGCTGTGGCCGTAAACGCTGGATTGACTCCAGTTTTAGATTTTCTGATTGCTGTTCGTTTTGTCATCAAATCGAACAGAAATGCTTACGGCTGCGTTTTGCTGCGTAACGCTAGTACCAAAACGAACAAACGTATTATCTGTTACTGGAACGAAATAGAAGATACGCCATCTATGTGACCATTTCTCTACTACACATAAGTATATCTGCTCATCTGCTGTACTATATGGAGAGAAACTGCTGTACGAAAATAAATGCGATATTTATTTTTACTTCCATGTAAATATTTAGTTAAATTAATAAATACTGCGCTAGCTTTAAATAAATCTACTAATCAAATTATTTGATTAGTAGATTTGTTTAAGTATTTGTTTGATTGAATATTTTTAATATTCTAAATCAAGTAATAATTTAGTAACTGTAACTAAATGCATGAAAAATGGTTGAAAACAACAAGATCGTTTTTACCGTGTATAACAGTTTAAAACCTTCGAACACTATATACTGCTGTAAAGTTCCTTGGCTTATAAGTAAATCAGCATTAACTGAAAAGATTCCAATTATCTCTGAAAATTTCTTTAACCTCGCGCAAAGAATATTCACCTTTGTTCATTATTGTTTGTGTATCTGAGACTTATGCATGTGGGAACATGAATAAAGCTAAAATACTTTCGCGTAAAAAAGCACTCGGCTTGAATGCAGCATTTTCCGCTAAAAGGCAAAAGTTTTAAATCAATGTATTCATGCGTGTCCACGCAAATAAACTAAAAAACTAAAACTAACGAGCCTTTTTTACTTAAAATACCGTTTATAATTCAATAATATGATAACGTACTTAAAAGAAACTAAAATATGTTGTTAAATATGTATACATAATAATAACAATATAATATGTAATGTGTATTGCCTTACTTAAACAGAAGTTATACAGACATTATAAAATATTCATCAAAACTAAGGTGCATTCCATTTAATTACGGTTACCCTTCGTGGAAAAGCATGTGCATTAGAAGAAAATAGTCTTCCAGCAAAACAGCACGCTACTTTCAATTAAAATAAACACTTTTCTGAGAAAAGGTATTCTTTTCGTTGAACATGATAAAAACCAACAGTTATACAACTTTTCATTTAATGCAATCTCTTTTCTCAGTGTAGGTACTAACAAAAGCCTATGGATAAAAGCAGGTATGTTACTACCTTTCTTAATGTTATTGACCCGGTTTTCTTTTTATTTGAAAAACACTGATTAATCATGTATGCCAAAAACTACATTAGTTTCAAGACTGAAGGCAAATTTTCTTCTTAAATCTGAAGTATCTGAAGCAGCTGTGGTAATAATTGTGTTTTTTATAGTCTCTGTATATGTCTCTTAGGTAGCTACGAGAACAAAGTACATATTATCTATCAATTATTTGTTACGGTTATGTAATTTTCATTTCTTTCATATATTTAACAATAAAAAATATATGCAGTTTCATTATTTTCACACTAGATGGAGATTTTAGACAAAATAATTCGTATCATTTGTAAAAGAAAATAAAATTAAATAACCAAGGTATAGGGTACTTCTTTCAGTGTTATATAGGAAAAAATCGTATATGGATAGTAATAAGAATAGTACTTAATGTGAAGAAGTTTATGCCCGATTTTTAATATGCTATTTAAATCATTATCGGATTTAACACACAAAAAGCTGAAAAACATGAAGAAAAGATGAAGAAGGCTGTTGTTGCTACATTTTTAAATTTCCGCATAATGAACTTGGGCGAGCTTAAATGTTCCCACAGAATTTGTAACTCATGATAATGATTAAGATAATAAATCAGAAGTTTGGATATAAAGAGATTTCCTCACAGCATTTGATTACTACAACTACCATCCCTACCACAATATCCTTCAATTCACATAGTGAAAATACATCTACCAAAACACTACGTAAAAGTATAAGTGAGTAGTACAAGTAAGTATAAAATTACATATAAATAAATTACTATCTACCTGTAAATTTAGGATGCAATGTTACATCCACGCGCCGGAAAAATGGTATAGGTGTTTAAATGTGTGTGAGTAAAGTGAAATTTGACACATCAGAAACGTAAAATTACAGATACTGCTACAATGTAGTTTCCCATGTTAATGAATATTCCATATATAAAATTAAGCTACGCTGATCGTGGAGAACAAATATGTAACCATAATTGCTGTAAAATTACGGAAAACTTTTTTCAGTGCACTAATGTTATCATGATTTGAGGTAGGCAAACGTATGTACAGGTATGCGTGTATCATACCTACCTATTCGTTTTTAATGTCTACTTATTGTTAGACGACGAACTCTCGTGAAAGTAAGCTATACGAACAGCGACCATTCTCGCAAGAATATCGGCTGCATGTTTAACATTTTACGAAACCGAGGTCGCAGTTTGCCTTTAGGTGTACACAACAATCGCTGACGAAATTACTAGGGTTTATTTTAAACCAGTGTCTAGGCGTTTAAATTTAACTAATAAATGTAATCAGTCCGAACAGACACGGCTTACACACGCTACGACCGTGACGTAATGGAAAAGCAGACGCTATTAAAGAGCAACAAAATAAAAATAAAAACGCTGTGCACGTGGCTCCGGCGTAATATACGAATTAAATACCTTCTATGATGCAAATTTAATTTAGAAAAACGGATTTTATTGCACTATTTATAAACTAAATAGGTATCTATAAAATATATGAGGCTTCAGCAATATTTTAAGAATTGAAATAGCTTCGTATAAGCATTTAATAAATAATAATAGATGGTATTAACAAATAAATCATAGCATTAAAAGATAAAACTTCTATTATCTTATATACATTAAAAAAAAATGGTAAAATTCCTGTACGATTTTGGGGCAATTTTGTGCCCCTAAAGCCGTACAGGTATTTTACTCTTAGAAGTAATAATTCTAACTATAAGTAATTTTTCATATAACCTGGAATATTCACAGTAAAATTTTTAAGGTAGTGATAATTTTGCATAGAAGTTTTACTTGTTTAAAGTAAATTACAAAGAAAAGTTCAGTATTTCTGATTTTTCAACAAAAATAAAAGTCGTCTAAATGAAAATGCTCTGGTAGAGTGTATTTAATTAGACTTTAATGCATAAAAGATAACAACAGAATATGAAAATTCTAATGCTTATCCAAAACCACTGCACGTCAGTTACCCGTTGCCTCCCCACATTAGCGGTTAAATCGCAAAAATGTTGTGATAACCGTTCCTAAGAAATATTTATCTGGCAAGTAATAGATGAATATTTAACTATCTCTGCCATGTAGAAAATTTATATCGAGAATGGAAATTTAGTGCAGTGAAATAGGAGAACCGTTTATGTTTAACGTATTTGCTACTATAGACAAAAAACTTGCTATTATATGTTTAGAACATCATGACGTGATGATTACAGTTTTGTAATACAATTTTGACGTAAATCCACTACTACACACAGAAAAAGTTTTCTATTGTCAAGTACATCTGTGTTCTTACACATTTTTACTAAATGTAAGATAGTATTTTCTTTATTTTAGAGAATTTACTAGATCCGAGTTAATATATAGGTGTCCTTAAATATAATAAACTATTTTCTTGAAATTTTACTAATATCAAAACAAAATTTATTTGTGGCAAATGTTATCTCTCTTAAAACAAGTACATGTAATTTTTATAAGGAATAATTCGCTCTCTTACGATTTTTTCTAATATTGAGTGATATTTCCTTGATGCAAGTAACATAAGTTTCTTGTGTTCAGAATAGGAAAAAAAGTTGGAATGTGGAGGGGTTGATATACGCTGAAATTTGGTTTTATCCAGTATGATCGAGTTTGCATTTCGGTATTAGATATTTCGCAGTATTTCGATAATATTTGCCCTGTGGGTTACCTGTTGTTACTTGTCACCTGTTTACAGTGGTTGGAATAACGATAAGTATTGTTATGCGTATATATACCAGTAAATAAAAAAAATATACATATATAGTTACGGATATTTTATAAATAGATATGTCTGAAGAACAATTTTATATTCGGCTTCAATATAAAGGCCATTTTGAGTGGTGTAGCATTGGCGCGGAGATAGAAACCGCAATAAAAAAAGGTTAATAATTGATTTCATTATGCATGAATATGTAATCCCTTACAAGTCTAGTAATTGTAGAAATAGTTGCCACGATGTAGTATTAGTTTGTGTCTATTAGAAGAACAGTTCGCTTCGTTTTGTACGTTAACATAACCTAAGAATTATTCTTAAACAACACTGTAAATGTAGTTTTGTAGTATTTTTTTTCCTTACCTACGATTTAACAATTCACAAAATAAAATTTAAATAAACTAATTTTATTAATATGTTAACTATGTATACTTGTAATTTATTTCGAGTTTTTACCTTAAAGTATGTGGTGTTACATGGTAACAATACAAATCCTATGTAAGAAACAACGTATATTATAAGTAAGATACAAATATGTATATTTAGCCAACGAAAATTATTATCAAGCAACTAATCCTGCATAGGGTCCTCTGCCAGCATAATTAAAAGTATAATAATGTATTGGGTTTGGTCTTGCTGTTTGCAAACAATTGAGTAACATTTCGTCATGCTGCTGGCTTTTTTCAGAATAGCCAACAATTCAGTTATTTTTGACGAAACTTTAATCAGTTTTTTGCAACCAACAGTACTAGACTAGAGGTTGTCCTACAAGCGCCCATTGTACCAACATACATAGCTCAGCGCAATGCTATTGGTTTTGTGATGGGGCGCACCGTGCCGTGCTGCGACGGGCTAATGTGCGATAACCTTAAGAATAAAAACACCATTTTTCTTTCTTGATTTAAAGAAAGGAATCCTTAAGTTCAAGTAAGTACCGTTTTCATGTTTAATAAATAACGTTCGATTTAAAGGTATTAGATGTTACCACTAGAAACCGACAAACTAATATTAAGCTCGCTTTGCATTTATTTTAAGGAAAGGCCTGGTTTATATCAAATTTATTTTTTCTCAATTCAAAGTTCTCATAAGTTCGAATTAAATACATAATATTCTTGAAACCAGTTTTTTTTTTATTTGTTTCAAGTAACCAGCTTTCCTTAGTCTAAGGACATTAAATTTCTTCAAACAAGGAATTAATTTCTTGGGATTTTGAGAAAATAATTTTCTTCGTACAAGAAATTATTCATTTGCTTATATATAAGAACGAGAGGTACTTCAGTTGAGAAATTCTCACTTGATTCTAGAAATTACTTCTCTGTGTGTACTTTATCTGTACCTAATTGTACCGATTTTGTATAAAATAAATAGTTTCTTTAAGAAAATCATAAGTACTTAACGTCAAATAGGTACCCAAAAAATATGTTTTTGCTGTTAACGTAATTTATTCGAATAAAAGATAATATTTTCAACCGTAATTTTCCAAATTGTAAAAAATGTTAAGTTTTTCCAGAAAGATATTAATATTTTTCTTGGTAATATTACAATGTTACAGATCTTTTTCTAAGAAACAGAAATTTTGCTATTAATATTCACGTAAAACATTTTGTACATTTACCCTCATTGAGTACAATTATCTAAAAAAGTGATTACCTAATTTTTTTAGGGTGTGCTGAGGGAGGTTTCAACAGATAATGCTGAATTAATTCCAACCTGCATGCAGGTTGTTTCAGATATTTCATGTTCAAATTGTAGCAGAGTGCGTAACAAACTTTAAAGCATTAAAATAACAACAAACAGGTTTTCTAATATGAATTACTACCACCTAAGGATTGTATACCGGTTTACCGGTTAACCGGTAAATTAACCAAAAAACGTTCGGTAAATTTAAATTAAATTTCGGTAATTCGGTAAATGAAAAATCCATACCAGAAATGTTTATCTACGAAATATTGTGTTTATAGATATTTAAAGGTCTAAAGGGACATTGAAAACAAAAAAAAACAGGTAAGTGTAAGTAACAATATACCCAATTATTAATTTCATGGGAGATGTTTGTTTAATTTTAATTTAAACTTCCTTGAGATTGACAGCCGCTGTAATGCCCTAGAATAGAGAATATACGAAACTGACAAAAATTTTGATTAGAAACGTATAACCTCCATTCCACCGAGTTAGTCAGAAAAAGAGGAATCAAAAAATTCTCAACAAAAAGCAAAAAATTGAACAAAGGCGTGTAGAAATTAAAAGAAAATAAGTCCTCAAACAAGATGGATAACGAAAAACAACGCAAAGAAAAGCGAGATTAATGTTCCTCTGTTGTTAGGACGGTAGGAAGCAAAACACCCCACTTTTCCTACCTGCCTTTGTCAACAAGTGCAATTTCAATTCTCTCATTTTATGGTTTTTTGTGTGAATTTTATTTCTCTCTCGAAAAAAATTGAGTTAGCACATGCGATTTTTGCTCTGCAGTTTTTAAATTTTTTTTAAAAGTTTAAAATCGTTTTTCTTAAAGAGTAAGTAAATGTTTCAGTTTTTTATATTTAAAAATAATAATATATAAGAACAACATTTCACGTATTTAAATTAATAGCAATTTTGAATACACCACGTTATGAGAGGACATTAATGCAATATTCTTAACAAAAAATTAATTAATTAAATTATTTTAATATTTAAAATAACATTAAAATTTGAACCTTAAATATATATTTTTTTTACTTCTAACAACTGTTTAAAATAAGTAAATACAAATGTTTATTACAAAATTGTAATATCCCTTAAGATTGTGCAAAATATGTATTATTCTAGCCTAACGTCTAACCCTATTTTCCTGGGGAATCCCCATTAATGTCACACATGAAAAAAAAAATACTGGTAATTTACCGGTAAACCGGTATTTTCATTTTCATTTACGGTAAATGAAAAAATCGGTAAATTTACAATCACTACTACCACCTACTAATAATCAGTATGATAAGTTCAAAATAAAAGAAAACAGAACTACGTGTGGAGAAGACAATGTCATTTCTGCTTACATCTGACTTGAACCAGAACATTCTGTTAACGCAATGGCCGCCTTGCTTATTTTCTTATCACTTGAAAATTATTATATTTATGACTGCAATTTTCCAAATGTAAGAAGTTTTTCTCAAGAGATATTAATATTTTTCTTGGTAATATTACAATGTTAGAGATCTTTTTCTAAGAAAACAAATTTTCCTATAATATTCACGTAAAATACTTGTATTGTGGGAACATTTTTAACATTTAGACGTTTTCCTTAATTTTTGTACATTTATCCCCATTCAATACGGAAGTTATCAAAAAAAGCGATTGTTACCAAGAAAATACCGAATTCTTTTAGTGTGTAGTAATGCAATTATTTTAACTAACTTTAAGTATAAGTATATAGGGGCAGGGTTAAGAACTTGTAAGTGGAAATACAAGTACATATTAAAATATATTTGTATTATTTAACAATTTTTTAAAAAAGAAACGATTAATTCGATTAATTATGAAAATTGAAAGTATTCAACGAAATAAAAGGTGTTACTAATTACTAATCTGACCTAAATATCTAAAGTTAAAGTTAAAAAAAAAAATAGATTTTTTTCATGTCAATTTTTAATTCCAGGAATAGAAAGCATTCAATACAAATGCAATATCAAAGAAATAAGACATTCAACGATTTCACTTTTATTACTAACAATTATTCCATCAGTGTCATATTTAATGTCAGCGATATTCATTTATCTATCGTTATACTTTATAAATTATTATACCTAAACTTGCTCACACTCAGTGCTAAAGTAAATTTCACGTATTAGGAGTAACACTAATGGGTAAAGCAAAACTTTCTCATTATGACTGACAAACATATATATGATTTAATAATAACGAAAGTCCATGGTAGACTGGCAGATCATACAAAAATAGATATCTATACTTTGAATAGATACATGTTGACAGTCAGCTTAATACTCTATCAGCAGCATTTAACGGACATCAACAATAACCGAAATAATTAATTACCATTAAACAATTAAATTGCTGGAAAATAATTTTAAAGATTGCAATACCTCGACATCGATCGTGTGAATTATAACATTATAAGATGTTAAACCTCATTATTTTTAAAGATTTTTTCTAATTTACCAATATCTATATCTGCAAATACCGATGTTCTATTTCCAAAAAAAAATGTAATATAATTTGGAATGAGCCATTAATTTTCCTGTATTTTTCTCTGAATTTCAAATTCAGATCTTATATGAGACATGCAAATCCGATTGATTGCAAGACTTGAACGTGAACAAACTGTAATTTATAAACATGTGAATAAATATTGTGATAGGATAATTCTTGTTTATTTATATACCGCTGCTTACTTGAATTGCGTGAAAATAATTTTTTGTAAACAATATGTATGGATACTTGGGCTTCACTTCAAGTCTTGAATTTTGAGGATTTAGATTCTGAGGTTAGACGTGTTATTTTGTTAACACAACATAATAAAACAAACGGGGTCTGTTATTTTGTTGTTTATTAAATATCTGATGAATGATGGGTTAAGATATTGTTAGTATCTTTAAGTGTAGGAATGACTGTCCCCGTAACGGACACTCAAGAGAAAATATTATCTTTAATGTTGCTCAAAACACATTATATTAACAATCAGACGATAAACTGGATTTCTCAGGAATTTTATCAAAATGGAAAAAAAAATCGATGTTAATTTAACAATTTTAATTTAACAACAAAAAAAATATTTTGAAATCGTTTAGTAGTGGAATTTATATTATGAATTCTAATTGGAAGTCAGCAGTCCTCCAATTTTACTTTGCAATGTCATAACTTTAAAACTATTCCAAGAATTTATTTTTATATTATTATATATTTATTTTTATATGAACTACAATATTAAGAAAACTTGCTGGATAATTAATATTCACATTAGTTTTTAGTTATTTTTATTCTTTTCTTTAATATTGTAGCTCATATAAAAAACTTAAAAAAGACATTAAAAAATATTGAAACGTTGTTAAATTTAGAAAATTGCCCTTCATGTAAGCCATAATTCCACTAACATTTTGTCGCAGATTGGAGGGTAAATTAAATTGATCATATTGTGCCAATAACTTGTAAATAGTTTTATATAAGCACATCAAAGTTCTACTATGCATATATGTTTCAAAATCGAATTTCTATTAATAGATTTCCGAAAAACTCTAATGAGCCACTTCTGTAGGACAACCTCTATATTTATGTTAATGTCAGTTTTCAAAGTAGAAAAGACATACAAATGGGTGGGCATTCCATCATTGATCTAAGTTCTTTTTCGAATGGATCAGAAATACATCAGACAGCTCGAAGTTTCAAATATGCAATTTAAATACAATGCGAAAAGTTACCGTGGCAACGACAAAATAAGTTTCAGCTTCAGCTTCCATGGCCATTAACCGTTATGGTAGGTGGTACGATGTTCTATACTTGAATTTCCAGTCCTGATACTACACTATAACTCTCTATTTGCCACTTGGATTAGATTTTCTGAAAATTTATATAGTTTTTAAAGTGTGACAAATGCATACAGGGAGTTTTAGATTGACATGTCACTGATAGCCACTGGGAAAGCAATTTCAGTTTAATTTTTACAAGTAAGCCATACGTACGATTTTGTAGGAATAAGTACATATAACAAACAATTGGACATTAATGTACTTAATCATATATCACTTAATAGTAGTCGATGTAGGAAAAGTTTACAGCTATTTGTAGGATCAATACTGTTTGAAATAGTAACGCAATTTTGTTAAAAATTGAAAGTAGCAAAAATTGATAGTCTGTTGTAGGAAACCTATGCACATATTCTATAATTGTTGCACACTGTTAGTAAATGTTTTTACTGTACAGTATTTACTGTGACAGTATTGAACAATGTGACAATCTATATTGTCACCGCATAATAAAAAACTGACGCAGTAATGAAATATTAATATGTTTGTTTAATTTCGTCGAAAATGGTGCAGAAAAAATTTCTACGGTTACAAATGACGTTAGTACTATAAAACGAACCTATTCAGTTTAGTTGACAGTTCATATGGTCCACACACATTAACGCGCATGCAGTATTTTTAGGTTATGTTTTATTTTGTACTACGACTAGCTGTTAATAACAAAACTATTGAGTAAATAATAGTTATTTGTATCACTAGGCCAGAAGCTACAGTTTTGCGAGTATCAGTACGGTTTGTGTACAAGTACAAATACAAAAGAGTTTATGACCGTGTGATACACAATGTTTCTCGGGCCGACATTTTTGCCTAGGCAGGCAAATAATAGTTTTCCTGCCGCTTTTAAGTACTGCTAAATGAGTGTTTCTGGGCGGAGGCGCAAAAAAATATTTTAGACCATTTGAAGTGACCGCCTAAACCTAAACAATAGATACGCTAAACGATTATATAAAGGTTTGCACAGAATTATTTAAAAAATCGGATAAAATTCATTAAATCCAGTGAGGATGCACTCCCTTAACTCCTGAATATATTTTATAGCTACATTATTATAAATTTTAGATTAGATTGAGATAACCCCAAAGAAAGAAGTCATTTGTTGACATATGGGGCAAGTCGAAGAAATGGAGCCGAATCGACCTATCCAGCGATATGAACAAATGAGTAAAATTGTAATGCATTTACAAAAATTAATTTAAAACGTAATATAGAGCAATGTTTATAGTTCAGAGTTAAAAAAAAAAATAACTAGGAGTATATGATTAAATTCGTAACAAAGCGTTTGAAAGCGTAAAATCTCCATCGTTTGCAACAACGATTTAGAGTTTAGTAATTTCTTAATAATTTCGTTAATGTATTGCACCTACACATCATTAACCTTATATAGATGAAATAGTTGGAGAAAAAATCATCTTTGTTGTTAAACGAAATAGATGATGTAAGATGTAGAAAAGCGAGTTATACCTAAGGAAACAATACCAACACGGATTGCTATCACAACGATTTGAGAATACAGGTAATGTATTTTTTTCTAAATATGTTATACATATAAACATTAATTTTCATAGTTGTGAGTTCAAAACAATAATGAAGTGTTGTGAAATTAACATAAAAACTTTTAAAGTGTTTACGAAAGTCTTTTCAGTATTTCTTCGTTGACGTGCGATATTTCATGAAAGTTTCAGGCTTATTAGGCACGATAAATGATGATGAACCCAAGATGTAAGACAATGGTTGCATCACAATATTGAAACGTGTATATTTGTGGTAAAAACTAGGAAGAAAACATAGAAGAACTGTTAGGTTACACTTTGGTAAGCTATATATAATATTAAGTACTTGATAATCCAAGTATGTATATGACATAACGTTATGCAACAAACTAGTTTTTTTTTTAATTTTGTAGTTATGAAATTTATTATATATTATTTTTTATATATCATATTTTATTCCAACATTTTGCACATTATAATATAATAAATTTTGGAAAATAATGTAAATTATTGGAAATATATAGTAATCTGTATACATATGTTGTATTATTTTATTCAGGATATTAAAATTATTTTTTGTATTAGCGGGATTACGTTTTATAATAAAAACACAAAAAGTATTCTGATTTTTTTTTTAACGTTTCGCCAACGTGCACGTTGTTCATCAAAATTTTTAGACAATGAGAATTGTAAAAAAATGTCAATAAATATTTGAAATTACAACAAAATGTTTATTTGAGAATGGTTTTATTCTCAAAAGTCAATAAAGTTTCATGTACCATTAAACGGGGTTAAGAGAATCAAAAATATAAGTTTTTCGTTAATATTTTTATAATCTTTAAAAAAATAATTTTTAAGAAAATAATTAAGTTTATTCAACATAATCTACATTTGTTACTGCTACAGAATAAATATGTTAATTTTTTTTTTTTGCCAAAGCGTGATTTATTTTATCCCATACCTACATTGGAGTAAGTGAATATAAGTGAATAAATATTATATCATTTTCATGTTTGGATCTTTTAAGATCTGACTTAGTCAAGAAAAGTCAATTTTATTGAAAATGGTCGAAAGGAAAAGAAGTAACCTATTAAAATACATTTGATTCTTTATTTTCTTCTATATCTTGTAAAAGCAGTGCTGGGGAAAAAGAAAGTCGAAATAAAAAGAAGAGAAAAATAAGGAACAAACCATACACTGTTTTTAACACTTTTTTGACTAATTTAATAGTCAGGAGAGGTCCATACTCTTTTCGTGTTATTTTGTCGAGAACTATAGAAGTTTAAACTTGACGAGCAAAGATAGTCAAGTATTGTCTATTGCTGAGGGGTTATTTTGTCCAACTGACACGTGGAATTATAAAATACTTCTAGTCACATTTTATTTGATCTAGACTAGACAAATTTACTAGCTGTTTAACTAAATGAATGCGATCTATTGGGTGTTTTAACACCATTTTCTAAACACAACGTCTTTTTAATATGCAACTCCTATTTCTTAGTGCTATAATATTCTCTCTTAAGACGTTTTCTCAATTATAAATATGCAAAACCACTCATTCACAAGTTTTGGTTTCAACCAAACGTACCAATTTTAAAATGATTTTTTGAGAACCATTATAAAATTAAGTGAATGTTTATGCTATTTGATTCAAGTCTAAACTAATTGCGTAAATAGATGTTCCCTATACATTTTTAAGATGTTGAATTTTTTTATGCCCACTGGAATTAACGTTTAATAACACGAGGTTACACTTTGCAAGTCAGTCACATTTGGTGGTTTGTTTGGATATGTTAATACGGAGAATCAAACACGAAAACAGATACACGTGCAATGCAGGTGGTGCGTATAATGCAATACTGTATTAGAATAGGTGGGGTTTCTATATTTCTATCCGAGGGAAAAATTCTGATTGGTTGACGCTTCTAAATGTCTAGAAAAATAGTCAATCCTCATATCTGAACAAAGAATTCACACGAAATTCTAGTAATTTCTGTTCTATTAAATACGCGTAGTCAACTCGTCTGGCAAAGTTTGGAAAAATCAACACTAAAATATTTGACTAGCGCAAAATTAACGCCAACACCGTAATATTTTCAACAGTGTAAATGAACTAAAACTTTAAACAATCTTCATGCCTATCTAATTATGCTAATATCCAAAAATCCTCTTCACTAATTAATTGCAAATAATATTTGTATAATTGCTCTGTGTCGCTTTCAGATATTTGAGAATCAACGAAATATTAGAAGAAGAACTAAAGCCATAAAATAAAATATTAAATTGGAAATATTGCCTAGTAGAAAATCTTAACTCGTCAAAATAGCCTCATTATGATTTTTCAATTATATGTATGTACTAACAATAAGATGCGTAGAAAAAATACCTACAATTGTGTAAAATTTCCTACTTTTTTTCTTGTCTAGGTGCATGTGTATCTGTATATACACACGTTATGTTTAAACACATATAATAATATTGCTATACTACAGTATTAATAACAATAAAGGCGTATCTAGATTCTAGGTATATCATCCACGCGATGTGAAAGTATATCCTTGACAATATTCATTAGTAGATATGTATAACTAGTTTTTCTAATAATCAATCTTATCTGTATTACACAGTTACACACATTTTGCCTAGATATTCTACTGTTACACTGACACATTTTATATTACCTCATACGAATTAGACACAAGTGTGCTATGTGCTTATTACAAGGTTGATTAGATTACGTATCGTGAAGTGTTTAGAGAGTGTAGCATATGCCCTCGAATATGTTAGTTAATATGTATACCGATCGTTTACGTTAAATCTAAATTATTTAAAATTATTATTATTATTATAAAAAAAATTTAAACACAATAAATGCCACTGGAAATCAAACGAAACAAACACACAATTAAATTGTTTTTTTGGAAAAAAAAATTGCACTTGCCAAAATGGGAAAGCTTTAAAGGCGCAAAGAATTATTAACCATCTCCCATATAATATAAGAAATCTTGTTGATATAAATACATATACACTTTTTTGCACAATTTCCATAAATTCAGACTAAATAACTTTTTGGCAGATTCTACGTATAATAATTAATAACAATCAGATTATAATATATAATTTACCCTGGGAGAAACGTTCCAATTTTTAACATTCAAAACTTCGAGGTTTTTTATGGAGATAGACCTTGAAATGACGTAACGGTCTTTAATTTTAGACGTAGCATAATATGTCATAGGTGATGTAGGCACGTAAATAAGTTCCAATAATTGGAAGCAAATTTTTTTTAATAGGAACGCGATCACATTAAGAACATAGCATTAGGTAATTAGACGTTAGGTAATTAATAATTTAGATATATATAAAAAAAGATTAATTAATTTAAAGATAATCTTCTACACCCAAGTGATTGCAATGACCCGTCAAATCTTTTTAATTGTATCTACAATAAAAAGAAAAAAAGACGTATTTACTTAGAAACCGTATAATAGTCAGCACGCAGAAATCGAAACACAAACACACCTCAGAAACTAAGAAGAACGCGCTTCACAAATGCAATAGTTTTAAATAATAGAATTAATAAAAGTAAGACATAAAAGATATATAATAGTGCAGCAAGGAGAGTGACTACGTAACAGGCATAAATATGTTATATTTTGTCAAAGGGTACAGAGTTATATTTCATTAATATACCTTACTTAATATATTTTTTATTTAAGATTTTTCTTCATATTTGTTATAAAAACTTTCCTTTCTACCTTTTTCATCAGTATTTACTTTCATTTTCATTGAAAGAAGACTATTTTGTCCAAAACTTTGGCATCTTTATAACTTCACAGATGTCTGTGATATATACAATATGCAACATCAATTAAATCAATTTTGTCGCTAATAAAAATATACTGATAAATCTAGGTAATGTATGTAGTTTATTGTCCAGGTTTGTTTCAGTATTTTTGGAAAAACAGTTAAAGAAATAGAAAAGAGCTGTAATTCACATTTTCCTCCTGGATTTTAGATGTTCTACCTTCCAAAGTTTTAGTAAGATTTCATACCCACCCCCAGCGGCTTGATCGTGCCGCTTCTATCAGAGATGAAAGGGTACAGAACCTCAGGTTCACACCCTAGTTGAGATGTAGGTTCAATGTCAAAAAAGATTTCATAATTAACTAATTGATTGTTTGATCTAGGTTTCTGATGTTTAATTTCCATACTTGTTTATTGAGTTTTTGATGCAGGATAAGATTTGAAACACAACTACCAAATTTGTCATATTTTCACATACTTAACTTTTTTTTTAATTTAAAGTTCTGAACCTTAAAACTTCGGAAATATTATCTGTAAGCTTGTATTTTAGATGGTTACAGAGTTTCAGACAACCTTTCAGACGCTACAGATACACTGAGAGAAGAATGTATCAAGTTAACAAAAAAAAAATAGAGACCCAACAAAAAAATTTTGATTAAATACAGTCAAACAAAAATGTTTCTTAAAGTAACAAAATATAAATGTTAAAGTAATTATATAGATTTGACAATACTTTTAGCATTATTTTAATAATCAAGACAATTTTATTTTAAAGATTCAATATTGGTAGGACAATAGCTGTTTGGGATAAAATAAATAACTATTTCATGTTAAATCTACCAAAAGAATTCTTTAAAATAAAAAATACAAAAGTTGTTAGGTTAAATAAACATTTTAGGTTAAAATGAATAAATTGTTAGCTGTTATGTCAATGTTATAACAATTTTTGCTGTGTTAAACAAGAAAATTATGTTGAGGCAATACAAAATTGCTTTTCAGTTAATAATATTTTATTGTTACAGCAAGCTATACGAGCATTTTTCAATTAGCTTTGCAAGGGGAAATGTTCACGTTCGTGGTATTATTGTACATTTATCTCCTCATATTCATAATATAAAGTCTAAAATATTTGTAAGACATTTGACATTTGTGAAATAAGAAGAAGCGCCATCTTCACTTCAATTTCTGAAATATGTACATACATATATTTAACGTATTTGTTACTATATGGAAGAAAACTGCTATACACGTGAAACTATTAGGTTTGTTCGTTTTGGCACTAGCGTCACGCAGCGAAACGCAGTCGTAAGCATTTCTGTTCGATTTGATGGCAAAAGGAACTGCAATCAGAAAATCTATAGCTAGAAATTCTACAATGAAGGAAAGAAATGCATTGATTTAACAAAAATACGCATAACCAACCAAAAAATTTGCATTAAATACGGCCCACCGAAATTTATCGTTAGATTGAAATTTACGATTTGTTGAAATATATTTGTTAACTTAAAAATAATAGACTCGTTGATTCAACTGAACCCTCAATTTCAATTTAAGCAAGGTTAATCGTTAATGCAACACTTTAGTTTAGTTGATGCAACATTGGTTTTGATTTGTTAATACAACTCTAAGTATGTTAGAACAACAAAAAAAGTGTTTTGTTCAACTAGCATTGCTGCTTACCGTAACTTCGAAATTGTGTTGAAACTACAAAAACAAATTCTTGCTTCAATGCATCTTCATGGTTACATTAGCAAATAAAACGTATTGAGTGCACAAAATTAGGAGTGTCAATGCAAACATTTTATTTTTGGTTGACAGGAAGCAAAAATTTTGTTCATTCAAATAATCTCATTTTGGATATTTTGGAAGTTTTATTAATTACAAATTGGGGTTTGGAAACAAAATATGACTAAGTCAGGTTTATATATTTATTAATAACTTCACAACAGTTATAAAGTATGAAATATGTAAGTACACTTTACAATAATAATAGGTATTTTAAAGTAAAAACATGTATTTAGAAATATATTTGAATACACTTCCGACCGTCTTCTGGGCGGTAAATGGATTGTTTCTATGTCCAGAACCTCCAGGTAGGTAGGTACGCACTGTACCTATGAAAATGTATTGTACAACCTAATAAATACGATATATTCTCAGTCTTAATATCAACATGAATTCAAACATGAAGTATACCGTTGCATTATGTTGTGCTAATAGCTAATATGGCGTTCATTTAAAAAACATCTATAAAAATCAAAATGTGCTTACCTGCAAACACTGAAGTTAAATATTCAAATTTCCACCATTTAATATATATATTACAGAGTGTATATGTAAATGTGCTTACCTGCAAACACTGAAGTTAAATATTCAAATTTCCACCATTTAATATATATATATAACAGGTACCATGAATGTTTTCCTTCAACTACTAAGATTTTTTAGTTTTAACCTTACCATTTCGGTCCATCCAAACAAAAACTTTTTAGATATTTTAGCTTCAACCATCTAAGTTTTTTCAATCAACAGATTTTTTTAACACAAATAAATAGTTGCACAAATGACTCATTTTAGTTGGATTAAATACAAAATTTGTTGCATTGACACCTTTTGTGTTAACATAGTAGATATTGTTAGGTTAACGCATTTCTTTCTCTCAGTGTACGCGGCGTAACGCGGCTAGATTTTCGCGGAGTGCCAAGACGAACAAACCTATTGGCTTTGTTAAATTAATAAAATGATATGATTACTATCATTATACGGTTTTCTTATAGGATTAACTAAAATTTTCGTGAACTCAGCAAACATTATAGAACATGTTATATAGTTACATTAATACAACGAGTTTTGTTAAAGTAATTAAAAATGTGTTTCTAAATATACTACTGTGAAACGTTCTTCTAACAATTATGATTTAGTCAAAATAACGAAATATTTTTAATTGATTCGAATAAAATATTGGTGATCCCACTAATAAACAATTGTCGAACGTACAAAATATTGTCAACACTTTTTTTCAGTTATTTCAACCTTATATATATTTATATTTATATTTTCCAACAATGTGATATTGGTTAACGGAATGCATTTTCTTTTCTCAGTGCATGCGTAGATTTCCAGAGCACAAAAGTACCTGAAATTCGGCATTTCACCATAAAATTTAAATGAATTCTTTATGTACTTATTTAATCGCAAAAGACGAGATTGTTATGTATATAAAAGAAAACAACTACTGCTTAAAGCTATAGAGCACACGGCTAATAAAACACGTGCAAATACTCATAGGATTGTGTAAAGCAAATCTGTAGGAGTAAATACATATTTTAAAGCCGTTAACCCACATTAGCATCATCAGCAATCTGTTAGCAAGTATTTACTTACACATACCAGAGCAATAAAAGATTAGTGCACCATGTGTGATGGCAATGGCAACAGGTCTGATAACAGACACTTGCCATAAATCAACATAAAGACGAAGATACATATATCAAAGCTGTACAGTATTATTGTTGTCTATATAACACTTAAACGTTATTCTTCAACAAAACATTCGTGCTCATGAAGACTCATAAAAAATTGGAATAAATTTATAATAGTGAAAAAGATTTAATTATAACTAAAGCAGCGTTAGTTTACAACAATGCTGAATAAAATTGACTACGGGCACCAAAAATCTTGCACTCCACTGCTTTTTTACACTCACTCGGTTTTATAACTTATCTACATCGAGTCTCAGCTTTTAGTCCGCACAAAAAAAAATGTCTATAGCGTAATCACTACAGTGGTCAGACGTGTCTGCTTACACGGGCCGCACTCGCCTCGCGCTATGCAGAACGTTAGCCATATCTTCAATACAGTAAAATCACTCCCTCCGATTAGTGTGTTTAGTATCTAGTATCAGTGTTAGTCGAGTGTTGATGTGAGCTAGTACAATTCTCCGTTAATATTTTACGCATTGTAAATGTAATACAATATCGGGCGTAGAAAATTCCAGAAAACAATGTTTTTTATAATGTAGAAAAATATATCAGTGAATTCCAGGATTTACATTATGGTGGTGCCAAAATAGTTCGGACTACACATTGGTGATAGTGGTGCATCTGATTCTATCTATATCTACGCAATTTTTTGAGTCTAGACAACATATAATTTCGTTTCCTTGGTTACTAGATTTCTATTTCTATTAGTTCTATCTAGTGCCGCGAACACACAAATATTCTTAACCACCAACATAACACCAAGAAATTGCCAATATTCTTATATGCCTACTAGAACGTAACAAAGTATACCTTGACAGTTTTTACCTAAAAAGTGATTTCTTTTAAATGGAACTTATGGGTGTTCTGCATTAATCTCAAACAGATTTTTTTTCCAAAATTTAATGATGATATTGGAATTAATTAATTAAAAGTTATTTCCCTGTAAATTAAAAATGCTGGATATATCTAAAAAAAAAACTAAGGGATACTACATGGAAAAAAAAGGATTTGATTGGATCCACCAAATTTGATTTTATTCAACCAAAGTATTTTGTTGAAATAATTTAGTTATAATAACCAAAATTTTATTCAAATTAATAAAAAAAAAATCATTTCAGTTAATCCAAATTATATTATGCTTCAACTTATCAAATTTCAAATATTCCCCATTTAAATGAATATTTAAGTTAAGGAATCTTTTTTGTTCTAAGAGCGCATTAGTTTGAACGAATAGCTAGAAATATTTTGCTTTGAATAATAAACAAAATTCCGTTGATTTAACAAAATGCCGTGATTATTTTTGATTGAAATAAAAATGAGCAAAAGCATATCTGTCATATATGGACATCTGGTTAAGACATTGTAAACGCCAAGCGTTTTCTCCCTGCATTGGAGGTTGATCACAGCGATCACTTCGGCATCATAATGTGCGATTAAAAAAGTTGTCTTTTCAATGGTGACGCTTCCTGTTAGACCTTTATCTGGGAAATATATCAGATTAATATGTTATAATCATATTATTCATATCTGTCACGCTATTTGTGCTAAATATGTTCTGTCTCCGGAATGAAATAGGAGATACGCCATCTATGCGACAATTTCTGCATTACACATAAGTACATTTACTGTAATATATGCTGCGGAGAAAACTGCTATAAGAAAATAAAATGAGATATTTATTTTTACTTCAATGTAAATACTTAATAAAAGGCATGCCTGGTGAGGGCAGCAAGACGTGGGAGGAACCACATTTTTAATATATATATACACTTTTTTCTAATTTAAAATAATGTCAAGAAATAATTTTTTCTGCCCATTTACAGCATGGACAATAAATGGAATCTATTTCTATACATATTATTATATATTTATATTTTTTAAACGCTGTAAATGAGAGATTTGAATTACTACATAGAAATGACATAATTAGATTCATTCAACTATTACAACTTTTCCAACGGTATGACCTTAAAAATTAAAAAAAAGAGTTGTTCATACTTCAAACAGACGTTGGCCAATACCCACCCGTAAGCTATTGTAACGTTAACCAAACGAATTCTTCTGAATGAAGATTTAATGAAGAAACTGACGATAAATTGCAAGATAAAGTGCTAGATCTGTGCAGGGGGAAATTGAATATCGATGTTAAGCCAGAGTTTATAGATCGATGTCACAGGCTGGGTAAAGGAAAATCTGCGGACTCGTCCCCGCGTCCAGTAATAATTAAATTCACCAATTATTCAGCCAAACAACAAATTTTGAAAAATAGGAGCAAACTTAAAGGAACTAAACTGCTTATCACTGAAGACCTGACTAGGATTCGATATGGCATTTATAAGGCTGCTCGGGAGAAGGCAGGAAAAGGAAAGGCTTGGATTTTCAATGGTGAAATCCTCGTTAGAAGAGGAACTCAGGTGCACAAAATACAAAACTTGGATGACTTATCTAAACTTCATTGATTTTTGATAGTATTTCCTCGCTAAACTGGCCATTTTATTTATTTTTTCTTTTTATGTCAATGTGAGCGCGGAGTATTCGCACTTTACAACAATTTTTTTTGTTTTTTTATTTGCCTTATAAACATTTTCAACTGTAGCCTTAGTGAACAGGCAGATATCTTTCTTTATTAATTTATTTGGCATATTGTACTCTTGTTTGGTTATATTTATATAATTGTGCTTCTTTAGTTCTGATTGTTAGAGATCCTTTGAATAGCTGTCGATTCAATTTAATTTTCTTGAGGTGTCCTATACCTTGTATTTGTAACTTTACATTTTTTTTTTTTTTTTTTGTTCAAATTTTTATAGATTGCAATAATATTTTAGTTTTTTTTTTCTCATGTTTTGATGTATTCAGAATTATGATGCTATTACTTATTAAGTTATCACAACTTTTTAATTTGTCATGTTTATAGTAGCGCATTTAAATGTACGGTCGGTCTTGGGCTGCTTTGGGATATTGAAGGATCACATTTTACTACATGATTATGATGCCGTTGCTCTCACGGAGACTTGGTTAACCCCGTCTACTAACTCTACGCAATTATCTATACCCGGATACAATCTCATAAGGGCTGATAGGCCTGGTGGTAGGAGAGGAGGGGGGGTTTGTATTTTTTTGAAGGTCAGCTTTTCGTATGATATATTAACCGTGGTTCCCATGCCAAGCTGTGAGCAGTTGTGGGTCAAGCTTGCTTTTGGACATAGTTCTGTGGCGTTAGGAGTAATTTATAGACCGCCATACACTGGCTGCGCGCAGTTTGTCACTGATTTTGAAGATACCATCTTTGATATATTCAGTAAGTATGATGTGGTATGCATGGGAGATTTTAATATTAATCTACTTGACTTAAGTAATACGTCTACTGTTCAATTTACTCGTGTGTTGGAATCCTTAGGGCTTACGCAAATTATTAAAGAACCAACTAGATGCGGACGGCGTGCTTCTCTTTTGGATTTTATCATTACTAATAAGAAATACGATAAGTCCGGCACGTTGGATTTGGGTGTCTCTGATCACTTGCTCGTATATGCTGCCTGCTTATTTAACGTAGTTAAGCAAGTCAATCCCATAATTCGTAATACTCGTTCGTACAAATACTTTGACAACACATTTTTTCGGGGTGATTTATTAAATTTTAATTGGGGTTTATTATATGATCTCCACGATATAAATGAGATGTTAAATTTTCTAACCGTCAATATTAAAAACATATTTGATTGTCATGCACCAATCGTTTCAGTAAAGTTTAAAAAACCTCCCGCTCCGTGGATAACCGATAACGTCAAATTACTTATGTCCTTGAGGGATGAAGCTTTTAGGAAGTTTAGGAAAGAACGCGACGGGCCATCGTTCGATTACTATAAACAGCTCAGAAATTACACTAATTTAGCTATCAAACATGAAAAAAAAGCTTATTTAAATTATCGAGCTCGTTTCGGGACTCCTAAAGACATCTGGAATGATTTAAGAGATATGAATTTACTTTCTGGTAAAAAAATCAACTTACCCGTGCATTTGTGTAATCCTGAGGCTGTTAACTCTTACTTTATTAACAACGTGATGTCCCATCCTATAGACACTAATTTGTTAGTATATTACAATACCAACCTGGCTCGTGAGTTTAAACAGTTATTTTCTTTCGTCGATGTCACTGACGAGCAGGTTTTATCCATAATCAAGGGCATAAAAACGAAGTCATGCGGCTCCGACCAAATTGATACAAAAATGTTGTTGCTCTGTTGTCCAACGCTACTCCCGCATATAACTTTCATTATGAATATCTGTTTGAGAAGAGGAGTATTTCCGAACGATTGGAAAAAAGCTATTGTCATCCCGGTGCCAAAGAAGGAAAATCCTAAGGAATATAAGGATCTAAGGCCTATAAGTATCTTGCCCGTATTGTCGAAGGTCATTGAGAAACTAGTTGCTGGTCAAATACGTCAGCATTTAGAAGCTTACTCGATCCTTCCTCCCTATCAATCTGGGTTCAGATCTGGCTATAGTTGCGTTACTGCATTAATGAACATAACAGACGACATATTTAGTGCAATTGACAATAATAAAATAACAGTACTTATTTGCCTTGATTATTCCAAAGCATTTGATGTTATTAACCACGAATTATTGTTTGGTATTTTGCACTATATTGGTTTCGATGCAAACTCTATCTCTTTTTTCAAAAACTACTTTAGCGTGCGACAACAGCAAATACGAATTAATAATGACTTCTCGCAGTTTAAAAGCTTAAACTCTGGTGTTGCACAGGGAAGTATTTTGGGCCCACTAATATATTCTATTTATTCTTCATTTTTATTAAGAAAACTAAAAGTTTTTAAGTATCATATATATGCTGACGATGTGCAGCTTTATCACTCATTCGATGTTGAAGGGGTCGATGCTAGTGTTTCGCAATGAATGAGGACCTCCGAACAGTATTTGATACTTCTTTGGCACACGGGCTTACCTTAAATGCGGCCAAAACCGCCGTTATCGTGTTTGGTCGCCCAAAGGCGCGTGACAAAGTACTTAATAAAATTAATCTAACCCTGAACGGTGAAAATCTGAATGTTGTTAAAGTAGTCAAGAATCTGGGTCTCACCATTGACTGTGATTTGAGATTTAGGCAGCATGTGGCGGGGGTGGTTGGAGCGTCCTTTGGGAAACTTAAAGTACTGTATGGTAACAAAGATTCTCTGACCGTGGAACTGCGCAAACCCTCTGTGAGTCTCTTATTTTATCCAGATTTAATTACTGTGATGTTATTTATGGTCCCTGTTTAGACTCAGAGGACATTCGCAGAATACAAAAACTTCAAAATGCTTGCCTAAGATTTATTTACGGTATCAGGAGAAGGCAACACATTCTCATACATTAGCTTGGGCGGGTTGGCTGAATATGAAGACGCGAAGGAAACTGCATTTTGCTTGTTTTTCTTACAATTTGATAACGAATAAAGTTCCCCCTTATTTGCATCGAAGGTTGACCTTCAGAACTGATGTTCATAATCTTAATGTTAGGTATAAGGGTACACTCACTCCTCCTTTATATAGCACAGCTCTTTTTACACGGTCTTTCTCTTATAACGTTGCCATAAACTATAATTCTATCCCACCTAACTTTAAAACCTTGTCCTTTGCGGGGTTTAAGCATAAGTACAGGGAATACTTATTTCTCCGACAGTAGTGATCTTGTCCCGTGGATGTGTGCTCTTTTGCTTTCTGTCATAATTTACTATGGTCCATCTCAATGCTGCTCGGGACCGGCAATTGGTATTTTTTACTTTTTTTTAACTATTGTTGTCTGTAGTGACTGTTATGTGCGCTTTTATGATTTGGTTAGGATCGTTACTTATGATTTGATGATATGTTTCTGCACTTGCGTTGGTATAAGCTGATTTGGTTGATGGATCAGAAGGAAGAACATCGCTAAGATGATTCTGATCCTTTTAAGCAGAATTAGCGTATTAGTATTTAATGTTGTATATTAACAGAATATTTATATGTACCTCTTTGTTTCTGCTTAATAAATTATATTATTATTATTATTATTATTATTATTATTATTATTATTATTATTATTATTCTTGTCGCGGAATGTTTATAGTTAAAATCACGCTGGTGTGGGGTTAGGTTGCCATTATCTCTAAGCGGGGGCACCAACCATGGAAGATTAGGATATGCACTATCTCCTAAGGGAAACATGTGCCTTGGAAAAAAATATTCGATGCCAAAATTTTCTAATGCTTCACAAAAAACTGAATTCTTTAGCATTCTCGCATCGTGCATGCTACCAGGAAAACCACATGATACATCTAATATTTTTGTTCTGTAATCCACTATTGCCTGAATGAGTACTGAATGAACCCTTTCTATTCACAAAGTCCTCTTGTTTTTCAATGGGTTTTAATATAGGGATATGTGAGCCATCAATTGCACCAACAACACCCAGTATGCCCTGTTTCGATTGAAATCCCTTAATTATATCATTAACTTCCGCAGCCTTTGGCCATTTAATATAAGTACTACTTAGAGATTTTAACCATACAGAACTCTCACTAATGTCAAATCTATCACTAATTGTCCTAAGAGGTTCTTGATTTGCCAAATACCATAAAGTTATCAATATTTGGTCCTTATATTTTATAAGATTGCAACCTCCTCGTAAAGTTTGTGACAAATTTGAACTATACTGAATACATAATAGTTCTACAGTAGATCTGGGTAAACGAAAATTATTTTTGAAATCTATATCGGTGCATCTAGGAACGACATCGGTTAAGGTAGTCTTTAATTTTTCGTTTGATAATTGTTTGCAATCTCCTTTTTTTTTTGAATTGTGAGCTATGAGTGAGTTTCATAATGTCACTTTAAAGCTCTAAAATTACTTTAAATTAAAGTTCCCATAAGTAATACATGGACTTTTGTTAAAGTGATAAAGTGACATTTATTATGAAACCGACCCTATATGGCAAATTATTTCAGAGTCGGAATCACTACTACTCAACATTTTCATGAAATCGTTTTCATTATCATCGCACTGCTTGATGAGATATTGCATTCAGTCACTGTCACAGCAAAATTGGTAGTACTCTAAGATATATGATATAAATTACTGTATTTTAGTTTTCAAAGTATCAATCAATAACATACCATTGTGGCCTGAAAAGGTTTTGAGCTGTCATTCAGCAATCGTATTGTTTAGTGCACTGGACCGATGTACACCTGACATTCAAGATAAACGATGTAGTACATGTTCCGTTTGTGTACGGTACACGTTTACGTGTGCTCCACGGGAATACGGCTGTGATTTTGTTGAATTGTGTTTTGCTTCAAAAATGAAATGATTACATTTGCATGAAATTTTATTAATAAGTAATACGAAAATAAAATAATAATAATGTGTTTGGCGACGCCGTAGTTGAGTACACTCCTGTACACATATAGACATCGACAAAATGAGATCGTCGATATCTGCTTGTGGCACGTCGTTCCAAGCAACTTGAACTTCGTGGATTAACTGTGCCAGAGTCTGTGAAGGATGGTACAAAGTGGCAGTCTCTCCACAAGGATATCTCAACACTTTCAATGGGGTTTAAAACCGGTGAACGAAGAGGCCACGGCAAAACATTAACGCCTACTTTCGGAGAAAGTCCATAGTTCGATGAGCAAATGGGGATGTGCGTTGTCTTGCTGAAAAGGACGTGTGCCGACCATTTAGATATGATAGTAAAGTGGTTTTGTAGGCCATCATAACATAACGCGCAACTGTTATATGCCTCGAATAAAGAGAAGTGTGATCGGCTACAATATCATGTCGCTCTCCACGCCGGCGCACAGTGGTTTCAGTCCATAATAAGATTTGCCAAAAATGCGTTTTGGCAATGTCATCCTTATTTACTGCATTTGGAAGCTATATATTTGTTTATAAAATGTACTAAAAACTCAAACTGCATTTCGCTGCATTTTTTTTTATGTGAAAATTAAAAAATTGGGAACAGGAGCGCGCTTGCATATTATTATTTTCTAATGCATAGCGTAAATGCTACAATATATGTTTTTAATTACATGAATAAAATAAAATCTATATGTGCCCTCTAAGGTACAGTACATATAAAGATTATAAAATTCTAAAAATTATTTAGGTATAAACATTCCTGCTTAAATGTTGTTATTGTATGTGGCGTACACGTAAAGATAGATAATAGGTACCTATCTGATATTTTATTTATGGCATATGCTGATATTTATAGTATCAAAAATATATTAGTAGTTGATAGGTAGAAAATATCGTTATTAACAATCCGTGTTTGTTACTGGTCATATAAAAACAATTAAAACAACCGCAAATTTCTAGAATCATCATTATTTTTTCTATTTGCACTAAAATACATTTTGTGATATTCTTGTGGTAAGTACTAAGTATAAAAGCTAGCACAAAAGATACAATTGTTAGTTTTGTAGAAACTGTTTACATTGTTTTCAACATCTTTCTTCATATTAAAACAACTTAAATAAGAAATATGAGCTGTATAAATATTAAATAAACGCGAGTTATGTTTCGTTTAATAGAACATGGAAAGCACATAGTACAGTGCATATGTACATCAAGAAAGGTTTCCTGGTTTAACTGAAGCAATAACAACCTGTACTGTTGCAAAGAATTTCAAAAATATTTGTGCCAGAATTCAAACAGCGATGGAATAAGCTGGCAGATCTAAAAATATTTTTGACAAGATATGCTGAGTGGCTCAATGGCGATTTTCGTATACAATTCGATGAAGAGGAGGCCCATCTACATCAACATGCAAGTAAACGAGGAAGACCGTGCAAAGATTAGAATATTCATCGGCCAGAAGCAAGCACAGACAGACCATTAGACTATTTCAGGAATCTGGGTTGGATCATATTCACCATTCCTATATACAAGGCCTAAAATCAATTGGAAAATGTAAACATGCTGCCATTATTGAACAGTTACGCTCTAGGCCGACAGAAACCTTGGATGGGCTTATCATAGAATGTAATGGAGAAAGAATCTCTAGTGCTTATTCGAATGACGAAAGCACTTACATTTTACTGATCAGATTTAAACTAACATAGTAATGAGTACTTTAGAAAATGTATACAGATAAAAACCTCAATTGTTTCCAGCGTACAAGTACGTGCTCGAAGCGAAAACCCAGTGTTATCCAGATAACATGGAAATAATGATATAGGTGCTAAAATAAAATTGCAGTCTCTTTTAGATCACACAGTTACTAGATTATTGATGCTTGATTCCATTAATCTCCCTGGTGGTGACGCAAGATTGATTTTATACTGTAAGTGGGGATGGATGGTTCTTCTGGACAAAGCGAGTACAAACAAATTTTATCAGGTGAAAGCAAATTAATATCAGATGCAAATCTACTGATAGCATCGCTCGTACCACTTAAGCTTGTTAGTGAAGTGGATGAAAGTGTCTTTTGGCAGAATCCATCGCCTTCGTCAGTACGTTTTTGTCGTCCTATCCTTAGAGTTTGCAAAAGAACTCCTGAGAAAACTAGGAGTATAGTTACAGATATCGAATCTCAAATACTTGCATTAACACCACCTCCGTACTAATAAATACAGCAACATTTTCTAAAAACACACGTTATATTTTACTATGGTCGATGGTAAAGTTGTTCAAGTTTTGACGAATACTCCATCGAGTGCTAACTGTATGTATGTCTTGCCAACCAAGTGAAATGACATGATCTTGCACGAGTAAGTCAAAAACCAGAAAAGAAAAACTTTCAGGTTTGGTTTTTCAACTTTGCATGCCTGGATTAGGTTATGGAATTAGTACTTCATGTATCCTATAAACTACCGCTCCAAAAATGGTCTGCTACCACCGAAGAAAATAAAAAACTAAAAGCGGGTAAAAAGCAACATGTGCAGGATCGTTTCCGTAATGAATTTGGTTTAATAATTGACAAACCCCGTCAAGTTAGCGGCGATACCAATGACGGAAATACTGCAAGAAGATTTTTTGTCAATTCCTCTTATACATCCCAAATAACAGGAGTTGATGAAACACTACTAAGAAGATTTTATATTATACTTCAAACTATGCCGTGCGGTAGGAAAATAAATCCGAGAAAGTTTGGTGAATACGCACGATCCACAGCTGAACTCTATGTAAACAAATACAATTGGTACTATATGCCATCTTCAGTCCATAAAGTACTTATTTATGGAGAGAGCATCATTATATACAATTAAATATTACCTCTTGGACAACTATCTCAAGATGCTCAAGAATCTAGAAACAAGGACTACAAAAAATTCCGATTGCATCATTCTAGAAAATGTTCGAGAACAGCTACGAATGAAGATGTTTTTCATACTTTACTATGCTCATTGGATCCAGTTATAAGTGATCTTAGAAGACAACATACACCGAAGCATATAGAACTCGATGAAGAAGCATTAAATTTACTAGGTAGTGATGAATAACGTAAAAACAGGTATTTTGTATAACTTTATGTACCGCTTACTTTATAATTGATTTAACTTTTATTATTATTTCGAAAGTTGTGACTCTATATCATTTCACTTATTACTTTTAACACGTGGATAAAATTTATGTCACTTTGTCCGCATTTAAAAAATGCCGAATATCATATTTTTGAAAAATGATGAAAAATTTATAAACAGCTACATATAATTCGTTTTAAAACACTCTGTATACATCATTATTATAATTGTTATATTAATAAGTAGTGTTTATTATATTAGTTTTTATGATTTAATCTTTTAAGTGAAATATATGCAATTAATTACACATCTTCATATGTAGTATTTTTTTTCTTAATAAAGTAATAATATTTCATAGTTTTTTAATTGTTCACATTAAACTTCAACTATTTAGCAGTACTCATATCAAATTTTATGCAAATCGGTCCAAAGATGACAAAGTTACAGATTTTTGGCAAAAAAATGTCGATTTGGAACCACTGTGCGTCGTACCCTTCTACGGCCATCGTGCATACCTAGACAGAATCGCTATTCATCGCCGAGGACGACATTATGTCATTCTGCCTCCTAATGATGCCGTTCTCTGTGTTATATGATGTATTTATTTTTTGTAATGGAAAATATATCTATTCCAAGTTTCCAGTGCCGGCTTCAACACAATGAACGTTTTACGGTTCTAAAAAATAAGATAACCATTTTTTTTTTGTATTTTAAGATATTCTAAATAAACATCATTGTTCATAAATACAGGGTGCGGCAGTCAAACTTGCAAATTTGAAAAAAAAGCGTGGTAGCCAAGAAAGTGGGCGGGGCGAGTTGCCAAGGTTACCGTTGTGTTCCCCCTTTCAAACCATTTCGGGGGCCATGGAACACTGGTCCAAGCAAGAACGGTCCTTCGCCGTGAAGGCATTTTATCAAAGCGATAGTTATACAGCCGCTCAACGCCGCTTCCGTGTTCATTTCCAAATTAATCGTAATCGGCCCATGACTTCTGTTAACTTAATAAAGTTATGGATACAAAACTTTGAAAACATCGGTGAAACGGGAAAGAGAAGAGGTGGCAGTGAGAGATCAGTGCGAACTCCTGCGAATATTGAACGCGTAAGAATCGCTGTGATAAGAAGTCTTCGGACATCAGCGCGTCGACACAGTACTGGGCTAAGAATTTCAGACAGCAGTCTCCGAAGAATCTTGAGGTTTGATTTACACTATCACCCCTACAAAATTCAAGTGGTTCAGGCTCTAAATGAAAACGATTTCGCTGCTCGACAGCACTTTTGTGAAGCGTTTTTGGAAATGATTGAAGAAAACGAGGAACTTCACACGTTGCTCTGGATGAGCGACAAGGCACATTTTCATCTCTCCGGCTATGTAAACAAACAAAATTTTAGATATTGGAGATATGGGAGATGGGATAGGCCCATTCTTTTTTGAAAATGAAAGGGGGCAAGCTGTCACCGTGAATGCGGAGCGCTACTCGGAAATGTTACGAACATTTTTCATTCCTCGTCTTCGCGAACTTGGACTGAATGATGAAACCTTATTTCAGCAAGATGGAGCCACATGCAGCCTGTGTGAGCAGGAATCTCCTCACGAAGTTTTCCCAAATCGGATGAATATCCTATAACGGAGCCATTCCTTGGCCCGCCCGTTCATCCGACCTCACCGCACGTGATTGTTTCTTGTGGAGCTAGCTGAAAAGCAAAGTTTTCGAACAACGACCTCGTACTCTTGAAGAACTGAAGGCGAGAACCCGTCAGGAAATCGAAAGAATCCCTCAGCAGTTACTCCGTGATGTAATGGACAATTTTAGAGATCGCCTCCAAGAATGTATCGATCGAACTGGACGACATTTTAATAACATGTAAATTAACATGGTTTCAATAAAATTTTAAAAAATGCAACCGTGTATTTTTTACAGTTATTTCAAAAATGCAGGTTTGACTGCCGCACCCTGTACATACATGTTCAGGAGAAACCGCTTAATATATCTGATTTATTGACCAAGCCTTTGTTGCTTTGCTTTTTTTTAAATTTAAGATCAACTTAAAGTTTTTAGTAGTAGTAAATGTATTAATTAACCAAACATAATAAAATAACAAATAATATTTATTTAAACTAAAAAGTAATTAATAATAAAAAATATAAAACAAAATAAGGTACCTATATAGAATAACCTAATTGTTAGTTAATTACTAAAGCAAGGAGGTCCCCGTTCCGAACGAACACACGCACATACGGGTGTTGATAGAATGGCACCCGATTGCCCGTATAAATCCTGTAGTAGTTTTGACCGAGTAAGAAAAACACACCCATGTATAAAAACACATGCGCCCGTAAATCACGTGGAATATTCAATGCACAGTGATGACGCGTGTATACATAACTTGTTTGTTCGACACGAACCACAACGCAGCTGTGTTTTCGCAATATTCCACGAATTGGCGGCGTCTTAGATGTAGCTGTTTATTTATATTTGTGCAGCACTCAAATATCTCCGTTCAGGCTTTCATTGAAAAGTAAGAATTAGCTAAATAATTTATATTTTGAATACGTTTTAAGCACTGTAACAAGATAAAATATATATTGTATTACTTATTTAAATAGGTAATAGTGCATTTTCTTTCTTTCTTGTATTTTATTTAAAAAAAAAGATAAAACAGCAATAAAAAGAGTCACTAACTATTTAAAATAATAAAAATAAAACCCTAGTAAGTCTTCTATCATTGATTAGAAATAATTTACATATTATTAATATCAAAACATTGTAATTAAACGATACATTTGAAAATGATGGTAAGCTTGTTTTATCTACCGTTTTATAACTCTATTAAGTTAAGTTTATTGTGATCAGTGCGAGGACAATTCCGGGGAGACAATGCTGTATATACCGTTGCCTGCATTTTTTTTTATCTTTGAGAATTGTTTCATATACATATATACAGCATTATAGGTATAATGCGGCTACTGCTACAACCAAATCTTCCAAACAGAATAGGGAACTTTCTTTTTGTAACCGTAAGCTCATTATACCAATACAAGAAGTCTTCAGTAACAGAAACTTTAACGTGGTAAAGTTCCTTTACCAAACTTTCAACTACATACATATTACACATAATATTTTTAAATTACTTTAATATACATAGTTTGAAAAAGAGTATATTTTAAATCAAAAGTAAATGACGCTCCATGCAAGCGGCTAACTTGAACTTCGTCAGTAGTCAGTACTATTCAGTGCTCGTGTAATCGTAATCTTTTGTTTGGACTTGTTGTGACGTGTATATTACTTTCATATATTTGGCTATGAGAGTTCTCTATTTATTTTTAAAATAAGTGTAAATCTTCAGTTGTTTCTTATTTCTTTTCTTGAGATTATTATTTATATATATTCTTAGGCGTTTCTGACACTTTCTACTTCGGCAATTCCTTATTCTTTTTGTTTCAAAAGTATTTTTAGTTATAATTCTTTTGCTCCATGAATAGTGGCTTTTATTTGCATAGATTATACAGATATATATCTCCTTTCTCTTTTTCTTTTGCTAAAAGGTTTTAAATTTTTATTTTTATATCGTATATTTGGACGTAAACAATGGAAACAAATTCACAAGTAAACTGTAACAAGTAAACTTTATTAAAATAACGTCTGTGATTATACGTGCATGCCTTTAATGTTATTTACTTTATTTTCAATTGCATTAGTGTGTAGTACTAATGGAATACAACTTTTGCAGTAATTTATTATTACTTGAAAATCTACAATTACTAAAAGTATCACGTTACTATAGCTACAAATTAAATATACTGCGTATTATACGATGTATAAATAACAACAACTTTTTTAATACAACAGCGCTAAGAAACACCTAAGAACGCCACTATCTTTTGCATGTCATTGTATTTCATCGTCTATTGCACGATAGAATATGCTGAGTACGCTGCGCTGTTATTGGAGTATCGCATGTAATGTTCTTCCCCTTCAACTAGCTAACCGTACAAATAATCAAGTGTTCCTTTGTATTTATCAACAGGGAAACATGCTTCCCATCGTATTCGTCGCCCGAAACTGTCTCTTCTGATTATGATATTCAGATTTCCATTTTGCTGAATGCTCTAATACAACTCGTTTGAGCGGCTAAACAAAATTAGCGAGGGATGTGGAGATATCTTTGTCCGATGTTTGATTGGGTCTCGTATTCTTTTGGCAATTAATCCAAACACTCATTTAGCCATTCTTGTTGTCTATTAAAAAATACATTCATATTTTCAATAGGACTTGTTAAGCCAGTTAGAAATTGACATTTAAAAATGGGGTAATTTATTCTTCAAGTCTCTTTGGACATAGATCCCTCGCATTTGCAATTATTCGAAGAAGAATATAAAATTTTAGGGAATATTAAGTTTCTCTGAACAAATAAATGTGACGAACTCATTCCTCTTCATATTCTCTGAAACGAAATAAATAGAAGCCAATAGATACAACCTAAATATGCAATGTGACGGAATTGAGCTTTAACTTTTCTCTAATGGGTAGTTTTTTAAGTTAGAGCTAAATTTAGAATGAATACAGTTGCGAACTATGGAAAAAATTAGAGCTGTGATCGGGTTTCAATAACTTAATATAAATCTTTACAAATATCAATAAGAAAATTCACTTATCCGGAGTTGTTGGAGTAAAAAAAGCTATTTAAAGCTGTAATTTAGTTTTAAGTACCGATGAAGCTTCAGTAATATGTATAGAACAGATAACTGACTGAAAAAATATACATAAGTATGTAGTGTACATATTTATTCTTAAAAAACATCGATTTATGTAAAGCTAAAAAGTAAACAAGTCATTCATGCAATCTAAATGATGTTGAACTGTATCTTACAGTAATCATTCTTAAGTATGCAATACACATTGATAATGAACATACCATTGAAGACAAAGTCCTGACTCAAATTGATAGTACCTTTCTTAATAGTGGATTATTTTTTGTACTTAAATTCATTCAACAGTTAAAATCAAATCATTTTATTTTTAGGTAAAGGTTTCTACTTTTTGCCGACAATGAGATCATTCTGCCCCCTGTGTGTCGGTTTCGAAGCATATATATTCGCAAATATTATGGAAACCTGTCAGGAACTTGTTTTTCCATAAACTCCAATGTCAATACCACGTGGATAGTACGTCCTGAATGTGTTATTTCTATGCAAGTTGTTATGATGTTATTATGCTGTATTCTCTTCTCTGATTGCTTTCTGATTGAACGCCAATAGTTTCCAATGTTTGTATTCCATGCTCGATTCATTTTAAACCCGTCACCCTTGTTTACATTGTTTGAATGCTTATATATTTCCGTCGTCAATGCTGGAACAGGATCATATAATTATAATAGTTTCCTCTTTTTATAACTTCAAAAGTATTGATCCAATATCGTCTTGAAATAAGTATTATCCTTTTTGCAGTAAAGTTTTATGAATAATTTGGTGTATATAGGTATTATATTTCAAAAAATTCATGTGAAAGGGTAAACGGTTGTCATCTGCCGAAGTACGCTTCACTGGCGTAGTTAACCCTAAGCGGTGTATCATTTTATTTGCGGGCGCTTTTTCAAAAAGAAAGTATCGTATATTTTCATGGATTAAGCATTTCATATTATTTAAGTGTAAAGTTTTACTTATATATATTTTAAAAAATAATTTGAAATAACAAGAAAAGGATATAAAATGTAGCAGCAGACAGCCAGACGATGTCCAGGTGATGTAGGAAATCTCTGCATTTTGCAAGTCCTTCAAGGCATTTTCCTTCAGAATGTTCCCTTCAGGAAGTAAAGATGATCAACACCTACACATCGAAATCGAATATTAGAATTTGAATAGCATATTTAAATAACAGATATTGACTGATCAAAGTTGGATCTAAGTTCAATTCAAATGAGCAATTTTTTTACACTGCACTTATTTTATTTAAACTTAGTCTAATAATGTTTTTTATGCATTGGCATTCCAATTGCATTGATATGTCACAGAAGACATGAACAATTGTTTGGATTCGGTTTCGTCACAATTTATGTTGAGAAAATGGTTGCCTACTATTGTACAGTAATTTTTTTTTTACATTGTAAATTTACATAGTAATAAGTGTTGCAAATTTTTAAATGTATTTTTCTGATGATCTAGACACACTTACCTTTACTTTACTTTAAATGTATGGTGATTACAGAATTTTGCAATAATTATTGTAATTTCCTTATAACATTCGACAGTCCATTCGGCCACATGGGCATTCTCATATATTAAACATCTTATATTCCCCTCACTTCGGTGAAATTAACGGACTCTCTGGGGCAGTTTGTCCCCCCTTGCCCAAAGGCAATCACCAACCTTAAAAAGTCTGTTAGAATTTTTCAATTCGAAAGGATTCACTAGCCAACCTTCGTCAGAAGCGGACGTGTCTCAATTTATTTCGTAAAATTTAACGGCTGTTTTGTTAACATCCAATTTTACTCCAAATTCCAACCTAAAGATGATTGTTAATAGTTAAACAAAGTTATCACATAAATTTTATCCAAATTTTACCTACTATCATCGGGTAATTTTTCTCCAACGACTTTTTTCCTGTGATATGTTCCTCTCCCGAGCCATCCTTCGTGTTTAGAAGTACGATATACCAGGGCCCCCATCAGATGCCTGCCCATTTTTATGTCCGGTGAATTCATCCCTCTAGAAGGAGATTTCAGAGAGATTAAAAGCGTTTATTAAATTTATTTTCAATGTGACAATATCCTCGTGCAAAATCTACCTAAAAATAAACATATTGTTTTAATCCTAGTCTAAATTTAAATATACTTATAAGAAATTTCATTTTTGCACGTTTAGCGAATTTTGGGGTTAGGAATTTTGTATAATCGCTGAACAGTTTGCAATCACTGGGGAAAATTTGTAGAAGTTGGTACTTTTCCAAACCTACAATCTTTGGGTAATTTTCTCCAACGACGATTTTCCCGAGTTTATGTTTCTGTCGACTGAGCCATTCTCCGTAATTAGAAGTGTGAGGGATTATTTTAAATGTCCCTGAAGGTATTCCTCGTCCAAATCTACCTAAAAATAAACATATTATTTTAATCCTAATCTAAATTTAAATATACTTATAAGAAATTTCAAATTTGTACGTTCGGCATATTTTAGGGTTAGGAATTTTGTATAATCGAAGTTTGCAATCACTGGGGAAAATTTGTAGATGTTGATACTTATGTTGATATGTATTTACGGTACGAACCGATATCCAGTGATTTTACCCTCAAGGTTGAACACTTTTTTTCTTTACCCATCATTGGTCCCTTCTCTTACAGATTAGCCAACCTATGAAAATCCTATTTGAATCCTTCAAAACCCTTCACTATTTACGGAAGGTGTTGTTGAATAATGAAGATATTGTGAATAAAATAAAAAAAAAGCTAAGTCTATAAACTAACTTGTGATACTTGTGAAAGCACATATGTAGGCAGAACATATCGTGATTTTGACACACGCATCAAAGAACACCCGCGATGCTTACAGTCCAGCTCCACTGACTTCTTACATTTTGATGTCAATAAAAATTTTATTATCTTACATACTGCTACTAAAAGTAATTTACTTAAACAAACGTTTAATCAAAGACCATCCCTTAATGCCCAAATTAAATTTTGAAGCGACTTCCACTTTCAATTCCTTCCTATTTCAATATCATATCCAGTCATCTGTAGTTCAATTTGTTAATCAATAATTCTAGGACTATACTTAATTTTAAGATGTTAGTTCGAGTGATTGGTTATAATAAACACCACTACATATTCCTATGGATTTCTTTATTCATATAATATAGGTATCATGAATTGATTTTAACTCCATTGAGATAAATGTAAATAGGAGAACTTTGAATCACGTCTTTTTACCATGAGCTTTTTTAATTAATTTCTTCCTTCTTCCTTCTCGTTTCTTTTGTAAATTAATACGAAATCTGTCAAGCCATGCGAAGTGCAGCGGCGCATTTTACGCGGTCTAAACCACGATCCACATGATGCTAACCGCGATAACAGCCGGCGCTAGCTCAAGACATTTACAATACATACTTTGTCTCTAGTTATTTTTTACAGATAGACCCCTCCCCTGTTCATTAAGGGCATATTACGGCCGTTACATATTATTTTATTAAATTGTATATCTACACCCATTTTTTACCGAGTCCATATCTTAATGATTTATTAGTTAATAAAGTAAAATACAATGCTTCGTGAGCTCTTTAATTCAGGTAGTAGAAAATTAATCTGGATATTTTAGTAATTTTAAAAACATGAATTCACTTACTTGCAGTGCCAACTTTAAAAAATAATTAATTATTTGATTCATATTTTAGGCATACACGTTTTGAACGAATTGCTACAAAAAGTATACTTCGACGACTTAAAGATCTCGCAAATCGTAAGAGTAATTTGGTGTAGCATAAGCATAGTGCATCATTTTCACATACGATTGAAAGTGGGCGGTGGCGTAACTACGTGGAACAGAAGGTAAGCGAGATGCGTGCTTTATATTTTTTTTCACGAAACATTTACATGTACTTTCAATGGAGATTTACGCTTTACCAAAATATTTCACTTGTATTTTACGTTTAAAGCTAAGATGAATCAGTAGGTATAGCAATTTTAATTTGATTTAAATTTGATTTTATGATTTTATATATATACAGGTGCCCCACCGAACTGGGACATTAGATTTTTTTGAACTTCTAATAGAAATTGGATTTTGAAACTTGCAGTGTAGTCATGGCCTACTGTGATATATTTAACGAAAATATTTTCAACTTTATAGCACTTTCGGTATACAGGGTGCTGATATCAACTTTCTTAATTTAAATGGACTGGTATAATTTTTACCGGTCTAATGAATTTGGCGAGTCATTTGCAACTAGCTTGTATGAAGGTTCTCTATCCCTAAACTCGACCGTTTTTGAGATATTTTCATTTTCGTGGATTTTTTGACATTTGCACTCTTTCAAAGAAAATCAAATATTTCATGAGATAGCAGATATTTAGTGGTTCTACTAAAGTCGATGTAAATACAAGGACGTAGCTACAAGGTGTTATAGCAATAATTACTGAATCACATACAGGGTGTTCAAAAACGCGCCTCCAATGTGGATACCTTTAAGCTAAAAAAACTTTTTTCTTTCAAATGGAATATGGTATTTTTTACTACAGCATTGAATGCAGCGCAAAATTCTACATCGATTGATATTAGGGTTTGGTATACGTATTCTTAATAGTTTTTAGTATTAGCATATCTTGCAGAGAATTGCAAAAAATATGCCTAAATTTTAAGTTTCAACCAAATAAAATGAGTTCTTTCCTACAAAACACTTTGTACATTAATTGCCTAATCTATCTAAATACTTATGTTTCAGATATCTAATGTTCACTAGTTTCTTACTAATAGCAATGCCTTTTAGTCATAGAGAACGTACATTAATTATTAGATATTAGTAGGCTATGAGATGTGTTAACAAACAAGTGATATCAATTGTTGGTAATTTACCAATTTGCGCAGTGATAAACCTATGCAGTATTAACAAGTATCTTTTATAGAAAGTCCTAATGCTGTCAACTCCTTCACACATTTTCTTCTAACAAGCAAAATATTGTAAATCGAAAGAAATAAGAAAAACATCGAAAGTTACATATACAAATAACATTTTAGACTTATTCTTACATTCATAAAGAATGTAACAATGATTAGATACCTACACTTATTTGCAATGAATAAAAACCTCAAAAAAATAAAATACAAAGAGAAATTAAAGCAGATATCCTAAATACACCCATAATATTTCAAATATTGTTCACTTACTAGAGGGTATTTTCTTTGTAGGGGAGCCGTCTGACATGGAGTCTCCAAAAACAATGCAGCCTCTTGGCTTTTTGTATCAAACTAGGTATTAAGCGATACAGACAGATAACATAAATCAGGAATAAACTATTAAAAATCTTCCAAAATGTCCAATATAAATGTTCTTTCAGAATAATAGCTTCTTAGTTTATTTTTTTTAATTGACTTATTTTCGATGCATTTAATAAGCAGGTAAAAATATTAACATGTAATTTGCTGTCGCATAATAATTATGGTTTATTAATATTTTATAATTACAATTATATAAAATTCACTAATAATTGGAAAATTTCCAATGGTAAATATCTATGGTATGGACACCAAACAATGCAAAAAAGCATCATTCTAAAAATTAATATACAGAGTGTATTTTAGGAAAAAAATATTTTATTTGCTCGAAACTTGGAAATTAGTCATATTTTAGGCAATAAATGCTAATATCTCAAAAACTATCAAAAATAGGTATACTAAACCCTAATGTCAATCGATGTAGAATTTTACGCTCCATTCAATGCTGTAGTAAAAAATGCCATGTTCCATTTGAAATAAAAAAGTTTGTTGGTTTAAAGGTATCTACATTGGAGATGCATTTTCGAACACCATGTATGTGATTCGGTCATTATTGCCATAAAACTTTCTACCTATGTCTTTGTACTTACATCGACAATAGTAGAACCACTAAATATCTGATATCTTGTCAGTTATTTGATTTTACTTGAAACAGTGTAAACGTCAAAAAATCAACAAAATTGCAAATATCTCAAAAATGGTTGAGTTTAGGGATAGGGAACCCTCATGTGAACTAATTGCAAATGACTCGATACGTTCATTATACCGATAAAAATTGTACCATTCCATTTAAAATAAGAAAGTTGATATCAACACCCTGTATACCGAAAGTGCTATAAAGTTGAAAATATTTTCTAGTGGGCCATGACTATACTGCAAGTTTCAAAATCAAATTTCTACTAGAAGTTCAAAAAAATCTAATGACCCAGTTCGGTGGGACACCTGTATATACATGGTGAAATTACAAACGAACGATATATCAATAGTTTACAAATATATATAAAAATTCACGATTAATGCTTTTTTTTGGAGTTTATTTGAATATTTACCGATGAAGTTATAATTATTTATCTATCTTATATGTACACAACATCGCCCAGATTAATAATTACAAAGAATATAAGAGTGAACGAAGATATTCGTATAAGTTTGTTTATACAAAATAAATTCAACTTATTTTAAGGTTTTAATGGCTGTGGTTGCTTTTATTTCCCATAGTTTTGTGATGAATATAATTGCTATGTATAATTTCTTATCGCCTTATATGTGTAACAAGATATTTTTGTCTAAAATGAAAAATAAGAATTTAGCTTAGTTTATAACATATCAACATAACCTAATTCTGAAAACGCCGCTATCAAACCCACCAAACAAGACGCAAAGGGCATGTGCTAGCAAAATCTGTTTTGTAGACCGTTCAGGGAGTTCGAGCGCTAGCGGTTATCGCTTCCAGCACCGTAATTCCCTGGACGCAGCCAATGTTAACAGCTACTGAACGCGCCTAGTTCAAAAAAAAATCACGAACTAGCTTTGTTTAAAAAGAGGTCTTCAATCGCATAGATTGCGAGCAAACCGAGAGTTTATAATTCTAAAATATATTATTGCATATGACATGTACCTCAAACCTTCCTTATTGTTATGTATTGTCTTGTAATTGGAATATGTTCCAGACTCTGCTGGGCAAAAAATACGCATATAAATAGGTACATATTACTACAAGTACACATTTTTTGATATTGTTCATATATTTATATGATTATTGGTTAATAAATATTTTGAAATTAATTAAAATTTAATACTTTTAGAAGACAAGCGGAACGAGCGAATAAAGTCTTTGATCATCTAATGCTGTTCCTACTACCGGATCTTTTTGTAACAGTAATTCATTCGGTCGTAACTTTTTTCGAAGAGGCGAGGCTCTGGGATACAGAATTATTATGTTCCGACCTAATTCGACGAATCTTACAAGTGTGCAATGAATACGAGAAGTGCATTCAAATTTGCTCGGTAAGGATAGAATTTCCAAAATACCTTCTCGCGAAATATATCGTTGTCGCTCTGGTTTAAATTAAAATTAACTTTTTCATGTTACTGTTACATATTTGAAGATGTGGTGGAAACGTCCACACCTGCCAACGCTAGAAAAATCATGCGCGTAATCTATGACTTGATTCGCGATTATAAGTGGACCAAAATGGATGAAGAGTTAATGTTCAGGTTTTTGGATATGTACAGGGATGCAATCCTACCGAATGACGCCAGCGATTTCAGTCATTTGAAGAAGGGTTTGGAAGTGTGCATTAGGCGATTGCTGAAGAATTGCTAACGATGATCTCTGTGAAAGTGGTAGGTACAACAAGTAGCAGTGATAAAGTTTATTTAGAAAAATGGTACTTTAAATGATAAATCTACCTACAAATGTAAAAGTTCCTTAGTATTTTCAATGGCGGCACTCAAATTATCACTTCATTACGCGGTCCACTTCCATAAAACAGCGTTAAAAATTTAAAAAAATAAATAATAAAACTATGGTTATGTTAAAGATTTATGCCAGGGTGAGCTATGGCATTTTATGTTTAAACAAAGATGATGTCTTGCCATGGAAATCAGATATAAACAATTGAAGGGTTATGTTGCACTTCGTCATTGACAGTTCGTTGATTAGGGTAATTATAATTGGTTTTGTCAGTAGTTTAATTGCTTTACAAAGTTTAGTTATCGCATGTGTACAAATCTCTAGAAACATCTATATCCTCAGCCATCGTTAAACATCTTCAAGAATTTATGCATCAACTTAAAACAGTTTGGAAGTTTTATTAAACTCAGAAATCAGGGTAATATTGATGAAAACAAGCAGATAAATGTTTTAGCTGTTGTTAATCAGAATCTATCAGCATTAATACGGCAAACTGCAAAAGACGCTGCTGTCTCTTATAAAAAATTGGTTGGTTAAATGCTATATCCGGAGATGATGTAAAACGATTAAATATTGGGCTCAGTTCATGAATACTGTGCTAACGAAAAATAATGAATTTTCTGATGCAGTTTTGAAACAAGACGACGCCAGGTTGGGTTCGGCTTCAATTTATGGGATGGTGTTTGGTGGTTCGCAAACTTGTTGGACTATATATTTTTAATTAAATTTTAACTGGAAATTGACATTTACATTTCTTAGGGAAGAATTCGACAATATCCTAAATGAATAAATTGGCAAACCTGTACAAACTTACGATGCGATGATTTGAATACGAAAGGTGTCTCACCTATCGGGCGCAGGTTAAAAGATTATAGATAAATTGAATTCAAATTGATGGATCGGTTAGAAATGGCCCTGTTTTAGGGCTTCACGTTCCCCAGATCATTCACCATTAGACTTCTTCGTTTTTTTGGAGTAATAATAAAGATCTCGAATATGTGCGATCATAATGCAACCCAAGCGGAGCTACTGGAAGCTGTTATTAATGTATTTGACAGGTTAGATGGGAGAACAATTAGGAGAGCTATTAATTCAGTGCAACATTTAATGTAGATTTAAAGTGTTGCGTGTTGTTGATCATTAATTAGTTTAGTGTTTTATTGAATATTATAAATGTCTTTCTTTTCCATGGCAAGACATGTTTTTGTTAAACATAATGAGAGTGTATTGTGCTGTTATTATCTGGATTATGGCCTTTAGAGAAGCAAACCTTATCGTCATTTAACTCAATGCATATCTTATGGTTTTCGAGATTTTCAATCCACAAATATTCATTTCAAATTACAGTAGAACCCCACATATAAGGGACTAATTGGAGTCTCATTGAAAAGAAAAACAGGTTCTTTAAAAAAAATCTTTGCCGTTATTTAAAATAACTATTTCATGTATTATTTACACTAACTATAAACTAGTAAACTAGAAACATCTGGCTTCAACAACAGTTTTACAACTAAAGAAAGTATTTAATATTGACAAAATAGATTGACAGGGGCGAACATGTTATGAAAGTCTTCGCGTAAGAAAGTGTCAAGCTAGTACGTAAAAAAATATTTTTGTTCACTCACAAATCCGTTAAATTGAGCCATCCTTCTTAGATTTTACTGTTGTGTTCAATGATAAGAAAATATGTTAACCTGGACGCTCCATGTACGACATAAAAGATGAAGCCCTTTTGGATTTTGGAAATGTATTAGAGTACGCCACCATGTTGCATGTGAGCGGACTGTATAAGGATTCCTTAACGGAAAATATCTTGTCGATTATATTGACATTAATAGCTTCAGAAAACTTGTTAAACAACTTGTTGGGTCATCGAGTGTTGCAACATATGATGGATCGGAGAGGTAATAGGAAGCAATTTGACACACCCAGGTTAGTTAAAGAAGAAAAGATAAAATAATTCCCTGGAAATATACAGGGTGTATCAAATAAAAAGTAAATTTTGCTTGGGTGTAACTACACGACATATAAAGCACAAACCCACCGAAACCGGATTTCATCATTAAAGAATAAAAAAAAACGCCAAAAATTATTTAGTCCGGCCTGATGCAAGGAAACGTCATGTTAAGCACCCGCTAAACATGGTATTATGTATAAATACATTGCACTCATTTAGTATTATTCTTAATGGTATGCCGTAAGTTCATTTAATGTCATTCTGAATAAATAAAGGCCCTTGTAAAAATAGCAAAACTGACGCATTTTAAATTTCTTCTTTTTCTAAAATAAACATTCCTTTTTTGTCAAGAGCATTCTACGTGAGTCTACAAAGTATTATTTTTAATATCCTGAGACGTTCGAGTTTCACCGGATATGTGACTTCAGTAGTTACAAAAAACGTAAATATTTTTCTTTTGCTTTGTCGAATCGAGAGTTAGTTGTTAATAACGGTACCCACATGAATCTGAGTATTTCTTTTGATTTATTTAATCATATAACGCAAAATGAATTGAATCGAATTACACAGAAATAAATGTAGATACAGAAAATTTGCAAACACGCCTTTTTACTATCTATCTATACATTTCCGCGCTTTTGCCGATGCATCTAGCTTCGGTTTCCTTTATATGAAATCATGATGGGCCTGAAAAGGATCGTTTTTTCGAGACGAGAAGAATTTAAATAAAATGTTCGAAGTGGCTTGCACTCCAAGCGGGCGATCCACACAAAACTATAAGCGGTAATGGCTGAATGATAGTGGTATGTGGGGGTAAACTCGGGACAGCATTTAGGTTGGGCACAGGTGCGGCTCTAGCCCACGGCATTTATAAAATATTTTTTTCTCGTTAATGCTTACACATAGACCCCCTGTGTATTAACACTTTTTAATTGTATATGATTACAGCTGCTACATATTATTATATTTACCTCTATATCCGATACACCCTGTATATACAAATGTTGCTGTTACATTTATAATTGTAAGAATTCAGCTACTGAATAGAAATTTGGATGAATAAGGGTAATATTAACATTTCTTGTCAATTCTTTAGGATATTTTTCCAACACACCCCATTCAATATAACTCTAGCAACGTTTGAGTACGAAGACAAGGTTTGATAAGAAAATATAGGGAAAAGTTCCACACTAACCTGCTGCGATCGGTACAGAAGCATGGAAAGCATAGGTTAGTATTATAGATTGATATATTTGTTCTATATTGACAGAAAAGATAAACACCTTTATTAAGCACGGGAGATTTATGCGTCTACGTCTATCGCGTGTATATGATTCAATACGATTTATGACGGTTATGCGCAAAACGAGGTAAAACTATCGATGGTGTCCGAAAACACTCGAGGTGCAGCAAAACTCAAATAATCATAGTTGTGGCAAGTTGTTACCTATTTAAGAAAATACATGAGTTTAATAGCGATCAGTATTGTTGTTACATGTACTAAGTATATGCTGTAGCTAGATACAATACCAGTAGTCACAAGCACTATGTTACTTACCGCGAATCAACAGTTTGGTTATGATTATTACATAAAAATTTGTCAGGTACACTGCGTAATAGCGGTATAGCTCTTTACAGTAACAACCTGTATTCAGGAAACTGGGTTTAGTTGCAGGTATTAATTAAGGAGAATAGTTCCAAGTAAAACTTTATCTATTGTAATTTTATTTTTTATCAAGTAAACACTTTACTTAACCCATTTTTCTCAGTGTAAAAGGAAAGTTCCTCTTATAAATATCGTTTATAAATAAACACGTGCTTTTTTACACTTCCTGTTGGCTAGCTTGTTTATATCAAGGGAAAAACATAAATGCCCATACGATTTCGCTTGGAACGAGTTCGCCGATACGATCTTCTCGCTTGCCAGTCGTCCAGGTTTAGCTTTGTACCATGGTACCTCACAATACTCTGATAAAAAAAAAATAATTGCTGTAAAAGTTGATTTTTGTCGTACAAATCCATGCTGATGATACTGTAGCTACCTAAATAATTCAATAACCTTTGCAAAAAGGCATATTCAGATATTTTCGAAAAAATAGAAGGTCGATAATTATGTATATTTTGAAACCGTTTATCATTTGCCAGTGTCCATTGCTTTTAATTGCTCCCGGTAGTATATGCTGGTTACGTGATACAATGAAACCTTATTCTATTATAACGTTGCCAGTATACCTATCTACCTTAATAGATATTGATTTAGTGATTTTATTTGTCAAGTTCAATAACAGACATTGATGTAGGCGAATGCCGCAGTTAATCGGTACGGCTCGCGAACCTATTCATGTTATACGAACCAATACTAATAAAAGGTAATTTAAATGGCATTGGGAGTAATGGTATCCGAAAATATATCCTCCACTTGAATTATGGCATTTTATGGGACTTATGGATAGTGTATTTGTCTAGATATAGCGGTTGGTACCTTGTCAGCATGATTTCTATATCCTTTCTGGAATTATAGAAATTTTATATTAGTTTACGACTATTATTATTAATAGAGGTCACCGAGCAAAGTTTCATCAATATTTCCTGTTGTTTAAACATTTACAGACGGTTTGAAACAGAATGTACACACACAAAATATTTTATGGGCACAGATGTTCTAAACGTAGCTAAACGTTTAATTACTGTTCTTTTGAATAAGAAAGTCTGCACATTATTTCGTTATTATTATACTATTATTTATAACAGAATGTCTTAATTTAACCTTTTCTAACTAGAAGGTAAATGTTTCTAAAATAAAATAGTACGACGATTGATTAGAATTGAAATTTAAGACACGATTAGAGTAAAAAATTGTTGATAAAATTCCTGTATGGATTTTTGTGCAATTTTGTGCCCCCCAAAAACCATATAGATATTTTACTTTTAAAAGTAATACTGCTAACTATAGGTAACTTTTCCAAGGTTTTTTCATATAGTCTGGAATACTCACAAGTAGAAATTCTAAGGTAGTGATAATTTTCATAGAAGTTTCACTTGTTTAAAAGTAAAATTACAAAGAAATATTCAGTATTTCTGATTTCATTTCCTAACAAAACGGAAAATATCGACGAAATGTAAGTGCTCTGGTAGAGCTTATTTAATTGGAATTTAATGCAAAAAAGACAAAAAAAAAATATGAAAATTTGTAATGCTTACCCCAAAACCACTGCACGCCAGTTCTTCGTTGCTCCTTCACATTGGCGATTAATTCGCAAAAGTCAAAAGCAGCCTTATGCAATGGGGAAACTGTTATTAATAGCTCCTAAGAAATATTTTTCTGTTAAATAACAGATAAACAATAAAAAATCGTTTTAACGTTTCTTCTTTCATGGTATTTTAATTTATGATGCAAAAGTATCAATACAATATTGTCTTAAAACGAATAATAAAGAAGTTATGATGGTTTTTATTTTGTAAAATGTAGAGCAGTATAAAGAATTAACTTTTAACAAAACAGATACATGTCTTTGTGGTTGATGTTTATTTTAACATGTTACATCTTAAAATAATATCGTTGAAATTAAATTGAAAAGGAAAAAGTAAATGCATAATTTATAAATGCTGCTCAAAGGTATTACCTTCATTCTCCATACCTTTTTGTTGCCGGCTGAGTATACTCTGCGTGGCTCTTAAGATTGTCCTTCCATCCAACTGGTGGAAAACCGCCCTAATCTTATTTTGCAATTCGTTCACGTTGTTGTACCGGGTTCTGTATATCTGATCTTTTAAATATCCCCAAAGAAAAAAGTCTAAAGATGAAAGGTCAGCAGAGCGTGCTGGCCATCGAATTGGCCCATTTGTACCAATCCACTTATCGGCAAAGATTATGTCCAGATAGAACTATCCGGCAGTTGTGTGCCGGTGCACCGTCCTGCTGAAAGTATCAAGGAAATCCTCTAGAACGGTACGAAAGAATCCCAGATATCTCTCTTCTGTCAATGTACTATTGTAGAACACTGGATTAATGACTGTCGAACCAATTAATCTGCACCAGACATTAAAACTAAATCGAACTTGTGCAGTATATGGACGCATTATTAATAAATTTTCTTGCGACCAGTAGTGTTCATTCTTCCTATTAAACATTCCTCTATTGGAGAAATTTGTTTCATCACTCCATAAAATACAGTGTGCTCCGTTCATATTTTCATCACAAAAATTAATAAACCATTCACAGAAAGTCAAAGTTCTTTTAGAATCTCCTGGTTGTAATGTTTGTAAGGTTCGGTACTTAAATAGGATATACTTATGCTTTTTTAAAATTCTCTGAACTGACGCGTTAAACCCTATTCCTTAATAGCCTCTCTAATTCGCGATGGGCTTCAAAATATGCCAACACTGTAATTTATACCTCCTCGTTGATAATGATATTTTTCTTTGTTCTTTTCTTCTTCAATAAGCAATCATGTTGCCTAAATTGTCTGTAAAGTTTTCGAAAGTAACGCCGATCTGGCTGCTGTCGTAAAGGATATTGTTCTGTATAATTTTTGCCGCATATGATGTATGCTTCCAGCATATCGCATTTCTTCAAATAACAAAATACCATGGTGAGAGATTATCTAATACTTAGAGCTAAATACATATAACGAAAGCTGTTCAAGCTACTAATGATAATAATGTAATAATAACAATTAGAAGTAAAGAACATAATACAAAAATGAAATAACCAACGTTTTTTAATAATTAAACGTGTAAAAGATTTAAGCTCAGAGCGTTTTTGACAGTTTCAAACAACATACTATTTGTTTGAATTAAAGTGAAGGAAGTCTACTACTCTGAATTTTACATCTTTGGCCTCAAATAAAAACCATCGTAACTTCTTTATTATTCGTTTTAAGATAATGTTCGTAAATGCGTCATGCAATTGTTTTTTCATATATTGCATATTAATCAGCGTTAAAAACCCTAATACTTTGCTAATTTAACCTACTTTCTAGAATCAATAATAACAGAGATAGCAATGGTGCGCACTTAATTTGAATCAGCCTGTATACGGCATAATTACAATATATTCCTCAAAGGTTGAAACCGGAGACTGTTATTGAGACCGTATCAAATACGGCATCGGTTTCTCACGACTTCCTTGAGATCGTATTTTACCGTATTTATATACGGTCGAATACGGTCTCAGTGCGGTCACTAAACGGTCACCGAAAGTCTGGTCGTAATTCAAATACGGTTAGGAATAGCAGTCATAGAAATACGGTCAGGGTTAGAATTATGATCAGATTTAGGGTACCCGAAGAATAAAAACCGAAATAATGACCGCTTACATTATGGTTTTTAAAACGATTTCGACTTCCTGCATTTGATGAGCGGTAACAAACAAACATATTAATTCAAGCAAAAACTACTGGAGATGGGTATAGAGAATGTTACAGCAAATGAGTGTAGAATTTAATTCTACATACAAAAATACAAAGCTATACAGGTTGTTCTATTTGAAAAGAATAAACTCTATAACTTTTAAAATTCTCTGATATGTCATTAATTTTTAAACACCCTGTATAATGAATGCAGTTGAATTTTTTTACTACGTTTTGGTAAAAAAAATGTTAGTACTTGTCAATTTGGAAAGTGGGAGACTTCTAAGACGTAAACCAATTAATCAATTACATACAACAATGAAAATGTCAAAATTTTAACAAAAATCGCAATATCTTAAAAAGAGTTGAAGATAGGTATAGGAAATCCTAGTAGTAATCGTCATAGAACTTTATGATGAATTCAAAAATGTAAAAATATAGCGTGTTCCGTTTAAAATAACAAAGTTCATGGCGACTACCGTATAGGCGTATAAAAAAGGTGAAAATATTTTAGAAAGAAAGAAAGTGCCAAGTTCTTTCAAACTCCAAATTTTTAAAACTGAGGAATTTCGTTAAGCCAGGAAACTTCCAAAAACTCGCATATAAAAACTCACTATAGTTGCCAATCATGTGAGGATCGAAAACCACATATCGCCTTTCTTCACTCTTAGGCCGTGTTCCCACCAAAAGCAACCGGCGACCGCAACGCAATGGCAACGACACTCGGCGCTAATGTTTAAATGCACGTGTTTCCATCTACTGAAAGGCAACTCAACTGCAACGCAACCAGTGGCATATGGTTTCATTTAAACATTAGTGCCGAGTGTCGTTGCTGTTGCGTTGCGGTCGCCGGTTGCTTTTGGTGGGAACACGGCCTTAGGCCGTGTTCTCACCAAAAGCAACCGGCGATCGGAACACAACAGCAACGACACTCGGCGCTAATGTTTAAATACACGTGTTTTCCACCTACTGAAAGGCAACTCAACTGCAACGCAACTAGTTGCAAATTGGTTTCCAGCAGCGCTGCATACCGCGTTGCCGTTGTCAGTTGCTGTCTACAGTTAACAAGAGCTATTGTGTCATGGCGGATGAGACAGCCAAATCTCCAAATTTTGTGCTCCTTGGCGAAGCACACAAGTGTTTATATGATGTGATACGATACGAGATATACGTGTTGTCTGCCGGGGCTATATTTTCATCTGACGAGGATGACATTTTGTTCGCAACTATGGATACAAGAGACTAAAGTTGATTTCGTTAAGTACACAAGAGCAACTCAACTGAAGTTGCGGTCGCATTGCAGTTGCGTTGCCATTGCTAGTTGCTTTTGGTGAGAACACGGCCTTACAGGCAGTACTAATTTGGCAGGCATTGATGAATGTAAGTCTCGGCTGCTATCAGTTATTTCCTCTCACCTGCGTCTCTTTACTTATTTATTTTTTATAATCTTTCTGGTTTTATGTTCTTTCTTTCCTTAGTTCTTTATTATAAATTATTTCAGCTGCATCTTTAAATTACACACGCGAAGAAAAGCTAATCATTAAATAATAACACTTTATCAGCAGAGCTTACCAAATGTCAAAAAGTTGGGCTTATACAGCAAGGGCCGTACAGTTGTTTTTCCAAAGAACTTTTGGTTACAGCTTGCAAGCACGACAATCCTCTCGATTTTAAGTCCTTAAAGTTTTTCTTCTGGGGAAACATTAAGGAAACAAAGTGTACACAATTAACATGAACGAGTTCATACCTTTAATGACCTATGTTAAAAAATCATTTATGCTGTTATGCCAGCATTACTACTGAAACTCTTTTGCACGTACAAGTGGGATATTACCACGAAAAAAAAAGGGGAGATGTGTTTGAGCATTTGCCAAATTAAAATTAAGGTTTTGATTAATTTTGAAAGCTTCTTAATTAAATTAGTTTTACTTAGTTATCTTATAATTTCTATTTATTTTCTTTAACATTTTAGAAGCGTGTGCTTAATTTATATTATAAGAACCCTTATTTATCTCTGTTTTCATATTCAATTTTAGAGCAATGCAAATTTTTGTATATGGCTATCAGGATTTTTATTTGGTTATTGGATATCTACATTATCGTATAAAATCTCAATATTTCTTTTCTTCCTACACTGGCATGTTTATTCCACAACGTCTAGTATGGAAAAGAATAAAGCACTTAGTTCTATACAGGGTAATTCTCAATATATGCGACAGACTTTAAGAGCTGATTCCTGAGGTTTTTGATCATAAAAAGTTCATATTGAGTATATGTCCAAAACAGTTTGGTTTTAATGTTATTGAATGTTTAATAATAAATTATGAACTCTGACTAACACGATATAATATCACAGTTGGTTCTTCAGAAGCTATTGTGTTGAGAGTGAATTGTTTATTTGCCATTTCAATATTTGTCAATAGTTGTCAGACTATTCATTCAGTTTACTGCCAGTTTCTGTTTTCTAAAATGAATTACACGAATGCTAAGATGTGTGATATTCATTTCGTTTACGGTCTTTCCAATGGAAATTCGCGTGCTGCTAGACGTCTTTATGAAGAACAATACCCGAACCGTATCATCCCGCATCATTCAATATTTGCCCGTCTTCACCAACGTCATAGTGAAACGGGAAATTTTAAAAAACGCACGACTGATAACGTGCACCCATCTACAGTGAGAACTCCACAAGTTGAAGAAATGGTACTAAATGAAATTGAGGAATGTCCTACTATAAGCACCAGAAAAATTGCGTTTGCTTTAAATATTAGTCAGGCCACAGTTTGGAGAATATTGGAAGATCAATTGTTGTATCCACATCACATTCAACGGGTGCAGGCACTTTTGCCGGCAGTTTTTCCGCAAAGAGTAGCTTTTTGTCAATGGATGCAACACAAAATCGCACAAAATCCTGACTATTTGGCTCAAATATTCTTCACCGATGAAGCTACTTTCTCTAGAAACGCGATTATTAATTTTCACAATAATCACCTATGGGCTGAAGAAAATTCGCACGAACTAGTGAATGCCCGTCATCAACATCAATTCTCTGTCATTGTGTGGGCTGGAATTGTTGGAGATCACTTGATAGGTCCACATTTTTTTACCGATGCGGTTAAATGGCGAGGTATACCGCAATTTTCTTGAAGAGGAGCTACCACTACTGCTGGAAGAAGTTCCGTTGCAATTAAGATTACAAATGTATTTTATGCATGACGGTGCTCCAGCGCATTTTAGTTTATTTGCTCTTGAATTTTTGGACAATACGTATCTAGATCGGTGGATAGGACGGGGAGGTCCACGACCGTGGTCTCCTCGGTCTCCAGACTTAAATTCTTTGGACTTTTCTTTTGGACTCTGGGGTTACCTTAAATCATTAGTTTATACGACTCCCATTGAAAATGTCGATGAACTGAGAAATCGTATTATCGCAGCTTTTCAAACAATTCGAAATACCCTGGTTTTAGAACGGACTCGTCGGTCAATACACGGAGGATAGAAGCTTGTATTGCAGTTGGGGTGGTCATTTTCAACAGTTAGTATAAGTTAATTTTGTTTTACTATTATGTTGTTAATTTATAATAAAACATTAATTATGTTAATTACTATTAACATTGTACAACTTTAGAAGCTAAGGCGATTTTGGACATATGTTTTTATGACAACATTTATGATGCAAAATACAAAATATGCATTGTAACCTGAATGGGTTGCAATATTATCGGTAAAGGTGTTCCAAGTAGCAATCTCTGAAATGATGTTTGCTACGTGAGTGCATATTTGTGTGGAGAGATTGACACAGCGAGGCATACAGTTTTTGAGTGCTCCAAGTGGAATGACATTAGACTGAGTTCCCAAAAGACGCTGGTGTCGTGATACCAGAACTTTGGTACAATTATGTTGCAGTCACCACTTGTGTAGAAAATGCTATACAATATAATAAGGGATATAATCTCGAAGAAAGAGGCTGATGAATTAAAGAGACAAAATCGATGACACTAGAAGACTCTTGTAAAAGAAACTGAGCTACACGGCTGACGCCAGTACTTGATGTCATATCGCCAATAGTACCAGATACTGTAGAGGGCTTTGAGAGGTTCTAGCCTGCAGAGAGTTTCATGCTCGTATGTGCTATATAAATACTATATATTTCAGAAATTTTTCCCAAACAAAAATATGTTCATAGAGTATTTTAAGATACATATTTTAAAATAGTATTCCGCAGGCGATTATTTTAAATTTTGAAACTAGATTATAATAATGCATAATGATTAGAAAAAAAAGCGATATAAAAGTTTCCGGAAATACCATTAAAAGAAATTCCGTAAAGGAGTGTATCGATCATATTTTTTTTTTTCATTGAATTTATTTTTAATCACAATTAAACATGTAAAGGTGAAAAGAGTAAAAGCTTGTTCTTTCGTTCATAAATATTTTAATACATGATTACTAGTTTCGGCTTGCAACAGACATCTTCAGATCAACGTTAATAGGATTATTTATGTATCATATTGTTACAATTAAAATTGCTGGAGTTTTAGCTATTTACCCAGGTTATATCGTCAATAGAGCCAAAAATATTACGCGATAATATTGGACTGACCTGTATTGGTCGACAATATTATTCCTTATTCCTGTTTGACCTTTCAGGATTAATTTGGAGAGTACATATACCACGATGGCGATGTTGGTGGTTGAAGTCCCTTGTGGATACACTGCAGCTTCGATTGTTTGCTTGGCAATGGCGATACAAGAGGACGCTATTTCGAACGACAACTTAGATTTAGAATCTTCGAATAGAATACACGCCGTTGTTATGTCTATAATGTCACTAGTTTGTTGGACCCATAACGCGGAGGTAGGTTGTTATTAAGGAGTGAATGTGTAAAGGTTGCTTTCACGTTATTCTAATAATAATGTTTTTTTTTTTTGGGATTACACTTCAAAACGATTTAAATTAAGAATATAATCACTTTAGCGATTTTCAATAATAAAATTTAAATTATGTGTTTTGTAAAACTAATGGAGAGAAATATCAGAAGAAAAATGGACAACTATACAGAGTGTCGCACCGAACTGACTCACTAGTTTTTTTTCCAACTTTCAGGAATTTGATTTTCATACTTGCAGAGTACACTGAGAGAAATGAAAATGTCATTTCAATCATTTTTGCAGTTTTAAATATACAAACTGTTTCAAAATGAATTACATCTCAGTAGGTACTTACTACTAGAACTTAGGTGCATATCATAATCCACGACCTGCTTGATAACTTAGACAGTTTGCTTTATACGGCCTGTCGAATCATTCAAATTTACATCTAATTGAATGTTACACTAGATTCTAAAGTCACCAGATATATACAGTACCACAATTCATTGCCCCAATGTGTTAGAGAGAAAAGAACCTTATTTGGGCACAATATGGCGGAATCAGGATCCAGCTGTACGCGATTGGCTACAAAAGTCAATATATTTAGCCAATTCTAGCTGTCAGTGCTGTCATTCTAAACTATTGGAGTTAGAAATAATGTTTGGTTAGAGTTACTGTTGTATATACTTCAATCATCAAGTAACACACTGTTGTTTAACTAATTGTACTGACATGATATTGACAATTGACAACACATAGCTTGGTTCTTGTGTCTCGCGTTTTCAATCTTTTATTATGCTCTCCACATATTTCCATCTGGTTATAAGGTAAGGAGAAAAGAAAATAGAGGCAAAGCAGGAGAAAAACGCGCAGTTAAGTTTTCATTACATCATGGCGGTATCGTGGTTACTTTCAATAGAAAAATTGACAGGACGTATAAACTACAATGATTAAATTTAAATTTGGTGCTTAAGGTGGATACAATATGGCGGCCAATTGCGGTACTTTATATATCTAGTGACTTTACTAGATTCCTTTAAGTAGCGACATCTGGATGACGTTTGAGAACATGAAAACTACTTTCTTGACCGATCAAAATGGTAGTAATGGCGGACACAGCTGATGACAACCTGGTTTATATCAAAACTAAATAGTACAAAAGTATTTATTAATCAAATAATTATACAATTGAAATAACTAATAAGATGTGAAATACAACTTTAAAAACCTTAATAGCTAGGTTTTTAACGAAGCAGGTTATTTAGAATAACCATCCCTATTAATTCTCTTATTTCCACTCGAGCAGCTTGGTGTTCGCTATAAAGCCCAGTATCTTGCCCAGTGGAAACTTGAGAACCTTCGAGGGCTCCAATAGATCTCTCCGGAAATATTTCTGCCTGAGTACCTTCAGTTCCCCACATGTGCAGATTACATGTAAAATGTAAACTCGTTTCCTCCTGTAGTTCGCATCTTCTACACCACGGTTCGCTTACCCGGCCTGTGTTGTATAGATGCTTTTTCACAGGACAGTGTCCAGTTACCAATCCAGTCATGGTTTTAATTTCTTTCTTACTGCGCCTGAGTAGGTTATCAGAGAAACTAACATCCCCCTCCCCTATTAGCCCTTTAGTATGGAGTTGACCTTCCGTCGACCTCCATTTCTTTGTACTTTCTTTATCTAACCAGGTCCAAATCTCTCTTTTAGCAGAGTCCTTGGTAATACCACATACGGGCTCTGGACCCATGAAATGTCTTTTGGAGCCCTCCTTGGCTAGTTTGTCGGCTATTACATTGCCCTTTATATCCTCATGTCCCGGCACCCAAATCAGAGACACCGTGTTGTCTCGTGTCAGTGCATTGAGGGATTGTTTGCAGTCCCTAACTAGTTTTGACCTAGTTACGAGGTTCCAGACTGCCTTAATGACAGCCTGGCTGTCAGTCATTATATTAATTTTCCTCCTCATGTAGCCCTCTTTTGCAATCGTTTCTGCACAGGCTGCAAGGTCGAATACCTCTGCCTGGAAGACCGTTGTATGTTTCCCCAGGCTTGTGGATATCCTTTGATTAGGACTGGGCCCACAAATACCGGCTCTTGTGCCCTCGCTGAGATTTGGATCCATCCGTGTACTAGTTATCATCAGCAGTGATCTCACTACGTGCCTGGTCTCTGTTCGGTATAGAGATTTTCACAAAAAATGTGGTGTTGTGTTAGATTGTCAGTGCCTTCACTCTCCTCGTTTTCGTCTCGTTCATTTTCAAGTTCACATTCACTGTCCACTTACTCATAAAAGTTTTCAGCAAGTCTTTTGAGTTGATCGTTTGTTAAAAACCGTTTCATTATTTGATAGCACTAATTTTTATAGTCGCGTATTTACTATCCTGGGGTGTTCTAACACCCCACTTACCACTTTTACATAAATCTACATACAGTTAGTAAAATTTTATACCACTATTTTGTTGGATTTGATATTGTAGTAGAATACCTAAAACAATAAAATTTCAATTAAAAAAAAATAAGTAACAAGCAAAATTCGACAGCTGGGGTGTCGGAACACTCCACGATATTACTTGAGGGTTAAAATAAAATATAACAATTCATTCTTAAATCACAGTAATCACAAAGAAAGTACACATTAATATAATTTATTATATAAGTACATATTACAATTTCATTAAAAGCTATTCAAATATCAAAACATAATAATCCAGTTTGTTATAAAAAGAATATATCAAACAAAACATATTATCCATCCTTTATTGGTCTTCGAATTAGTAATCATACATTTCAGAAGATGAGGTGGTTGATGAATCACTACCACTGGTAATTATAAATGGTTCTACGTGAAATTCTATTAAATTGTCCAATTCCCACATTTTTTTTTGGAATTTCTCCAATTTTCACTAGAAATGTTAGTGATACTTTGCTCCAATAATTCCTTCACATCTGTTGATTTAAAGGTTGTATTATATCTGGCAACATATCCCTTGACTTGACCCAAATTAGTTCGATTGGGTTTAGTTTGCAGTGATATGGGGGAAGTCTCAATACCTTTCTGTGGGTTTTCTCTATCATGTTTGTTTAACTTTCGAGTATGGTAAGGAGCATTGTCGAGAACAATCACTGCATTTTCTTTTAAATTCGGAAGGATATGTTGCGGCCACTCTTCAAATCTCTCTTAATATCTTCATGGTAATCAACTGTTTTTTTTTTTTTGATTCGAAGAGAAGTAACTCATTTTCTACAAATCCTTCATCTGAGCCTATATGCGCAATTATTAGCCTCTTCCCTTTGCCCGAAGGATTCTTAAGGCCTGATAGATAAGGACAATAACCAAAGCACAAGGCAAACAGTAACAATGACATATGACATACACAATAACTGAATTTTGCGTAATGTAAGCGGACTCGTCGCTCGACCAATGGTAAACATTATTTCGAATATGATGTGTTGATGCAATGTCTATCCATTGCTGCTAGTGCATCTGTTCGACGATTCAAGTATAGATCTTATTGCTTTTCAATTCGTTATTTTTAGATAAGTAGTATATCTTTTCTGCGATCGCGTAACTTTTAATTATTTTGGTTGTTTCCTTCTGTAGTTTACGTTTGATTTAATGTGTTTTTCTGTATTCAGGTGTTTTACGAATATCTGAACACAATCCTGCAAAGACGTGCGGAATTTTCACCGCATCTCAATCCCCCGCTACAAACTACCTATCAGTATGCCAGACACCATATACTCTGGAACAAACCAGAGTTATTTTTTGAGGATTGGGAGGTGCGATATGGTCTGTGGAAGTGTTTCAGGAGCAAGAGGCATATGACGGAGGTTAAGCCCGCGTCACATGATTTCAGCGCTAGCCACCAGTCGCTAGTGCCGCGTACCGAAGGCGAAGAAGTCGGATCGCAAGTGGTCGCGTTTGGCGGCGATCAGAAAACTTCGCGCACGGAAATATTATATAGAGATATACACAGGGACGTACACAGTAAACATGGAGTTAACGAAAACGAAAAACTTACTTTTATAGAAAAGCATTTACATAGACGCAAGGAGAAGAATGCTGTTGAAAAAAAGGTGTCAAATCAATCTGCTAACCAAAAAGACGGGCCTCCAGATGTAATGTTGATCTAAGGAATTTAACCGATTCTAACTACCTTTACCTTTTTCTATTATTAATGCTATTTATTTATTATACAAGGGGAACTTTCTTGTATTATAACAGTGGAGTTACTTCTTGATTTGATTTTGTTTATACATAGACCTCAATTAAGAAGAAAGTTTAAGAAACAACTTTTACAATGCTTGGCATAAATGTTGTAGCCAGTCAAGTATAACACTACAAGATCGAAATGCAAAACAGCCTTTGTGTTATGTTTCATGTTTAACGGTTATATTTTCCACAGCTGGATTTGTCAATAACCAACGCGCTTGTCAGAGAATTTTTAATTGGCCTCAACAATCCGTCGATCTTCGAGCAATGTGAGAGACGCCAATGGGCCAAAAAAAAAAAGATGTGATGGGCTATGTAATGTGTATGTCTACATTACAAGGGTGATATTACACTGGACCTAAAAGATCTATTGTGTCCTCTGTTCTTGCTGTTTTACAGCTGGCCTTCCAACCCTATTCCTTTCAGAAAGTGTAGGCTATCAGAAGCCCCCAGGTTAGGTAAGCCTCCCTCTTCGATTTCACGTGCTCCCAGATGCAACGCCCTTGAGTTGCATAGTGCGACGCAATTTGAGAGGGGATGGATGCCATCCTATTCCTCAATCTGCTCCAGTCGTTTTGCTCCTCCCATTGTTCCTTCCTTGTGAGGTACTCTCACTTTGGAAGTAGAAGGCTTCTTATGGAGGTCCTGCTCCAATTCCTGTTTATTCGCGGTGTCGTCCGCTAATAAACATCCTTCCTCCATGATTGATCCCACGAGTAGCTAGGGAAGAAAAGGTCCACCTCCACAGAGCCCCGCATGCAGAGGTAAGGCTAAATGCAATGGGATGCGCCAGGTGCCCCAAGGTTGGACTAGTAAACTGGTCTTCTATCCAGCTACGTATCCCATCAGCCTAGTCCGCCACCTTAGGATTTAGGTTTTTGTTGAGGTTGTCTCCTTTCGGTCCCTGCAGTTAAGCCAAGATCCCCCATCCCTTTCGGGATCTGGTTTAACAGTTGGGCTTTCGGTAGCCGAAACCAACAACTGGCATTGTTATAGAACCCTGTGCAACGACAGCTCGGGTGAGGGGGGAGTGGTTCACGGCAACGGTCTTCATTCACCTTGCTCCGGTTTTAAGCAGAGAGGACGAACTTATAGCCACCACTAGCCATCTCGTCTTGAGCGAACCCTGACAAGATGGCCTTTCCCCTATTCACCACCTCGGGACGCGCCTGGTAGGCATTCCCAACCCCCAGGGCTCGGTCCGTAAGCCACGGTATTGTATTATTGAATCATTTAACCCGGAATGTTATATCTCCAAGAATACGCATTGTACGGAAATATTTTCCCAATCAAAACTTTAATATGCATCTCCAACGGGGTATCCGTTAGTATTAAATCGCACTTTAGACTTAAGATGCTCCCAGAAAAAAAAAAAAAACAAGTGGTGTAAGATCCGGCGATCTTACAAGCTATTCTTTGGGCCGCCTACGATCAATCCAACGATCGCAAAAGCGGTGATTCAGAAATTGCCGTACTTCGGCAGCGTGATGTGACACTTTATTTATGAAAAGTAAATTATTACAAATCATCCCAACCCCGTGCTCCACCTAAAAAAAGGTACTACACGAGGGTACCTATTCTAAATACTATATGGGTTCCATAACAATTGAAATGATCCTACTCTAACTAAATAAAGCGTGATGTGACAGCGCTCCATCTTGCTGTAACACTATCGCATTCTCTAATAAATCTAGACCTTGCTCCAACTTTTTTTGTGGTTAAAGGAGTGATTGTATCGTCCAGCATGTTCAAATATATTTGACCATTTAAAGTACTGTTAATGAATAGGGGTTCTATGCACAAATCACACACATACTAGATGCATATCTCAATGCAATGTATGAATCCTACATCCAATGCGGGGGTTTTGCCTCCTGGAGGCGCGAGGGGAGGAAAGCGTATAGGTTATGCAACCTTAACTACTCTACTTGTATGCATGAAATCCTTATTATAATGACATATCGTGAAAAAAATTTCCTGTTTTTTTAAATCCTACAGCAGCAGATAAAAGTGTTCAATGTCAATATTAGAATTCAAATAAATGCCAATCAGATCTCAAAATTCTACTGGAAAGGAAATTTTTCAGATTTCTGGGTTTGACTGTAAACACGTACACTATTACAAATCGTACGGATTTGAGGAAAAAAAAATTGATCACTTTCTTAAATGACACACAATTTCTATCCAGCACCTTTTAATTAATTTAAACGATACCTATTTTGGGATTTCGTTTGGAAATTTGTATTTTTCGAAATACGTATTGCTGTGTACTGAATGTACTAAATGAACTTGCGAAAAAGAATTAAAAAAAAATTGAATTAGCTAGCTCAACGGATAAAATATTAAAAGGGCGCAAAAGAACAATTAAACTCAGAGTTACCCTCGCAAATCAAAACTTGAATCCAACCGTGAAAAGTAAATTGTAAGTGAATGAAAACTGACTTTCTTAAATACCCCAAAAATTGAAAAGGTTTAATTAAAAATAAAAGAACAGAATTTTGAATGACGTTAATAAACAACCAAGAATTTCATTATACCGGGTGTCCAGCCTAAGATGCAACGGTCCATAGCCGATTTATTATTGTTTTTTTGGAAAAATGTTTCAAATAAATGTTGCCTCGAATCATATTCTACACATTTTAAAATTAGTTTCAGTAATGACGGACTTCCGGTTGTACCGGAAGTAGATACTAACTTTATATTTTAAAAGGAACACCCTGTATATTATTGCACTTTTGGAGTCCTTGTTAAATTTAAAAAACAATACGATAGACATACATTGGGGCTAAGTTGAATCGTTTCCGAATTACATGACGTTTTTTAAAAAAAAATGACATTTGCAATGTCTGCGGTGTTTGGAAATATCTCCAGAAATACGAAAGTTAGAAAGATGCGGTTTTCAGTTTCCGCTTAATCATGAAACAGCACACGTCTTTTATTTTAAAATTGTTGCGTTTAAATTACAGAATTATTAAATAGGGCTCTGTAATTTTCGATTTCTGAAATCATGGATAACTTGATTTTTTAAAATTGAATGGTATAGCAATGTTTACATAAATGGATGTAAAATTTAATTTTCTTTCGATTTTATACGAGTGTCATTGTGTCTATCTCCAAATGTTTTGGAGATATTCGCGACTTTTCAGTTTTTCACGATAGATACGTATTGCGAAGCGCCGGCCACCTTCCCCTCTCATTTCACCAGGCTTGCAACTGGCAGCAGTAATACTGGCATATTTAGAAAGTGGCCAACAGAATACAATAAGACCACTGGAAACAAACAAAACTTGAAATTACAAAAAAAAGAAAACACAACATTGCGAACTTTTTCGAGAAAGTGATGCTTTCAGATGAAGCTACCTTCCATAGAAATGGATTTGCGAATCGTCACAATTGTCGTTATTATGACACACAAAATCCTCATCGATATATTGCAGCACATAGTCAGTACAGAAGGTTAGTGAACGTGTGGGCAGGTTTCATTGGACAACATATCATAGGCCTGTTCTTTCATAACCAACGCCTGGTGGGTCGTCAGAATAATTTGGGCGTTCTGTGAGAAAATATTCCGTTAGCTACTCGTCAGCTGATGTGGTTCCAACACGATGGGGCTCCATCTCCCAATACTGTCGAATTTTGTCAGTTTTTGGATGTGTGTTTTTCAGACCGCTGGATTGGGCGTGGAGGACAGATGACAGATGGCCTCCGAGATCGCCAGATCTTACAAGCTACGATTCCTTTTTATGGGAAGTTTATGAGACGCCACCAACAACACCTGATGATATGCGTCATCGTATTTTAAAAGCGTTTCAAGTCACGCCAGAAATGCTCAGAAGTGTTCAACAGTGTTTGCAAAAGCGATTTTAATTATTTAATGTAATAGTGTTGTACAAATTCTCTGTATAATGACAGCACTAACATTTAAAGTGTAACCTGTTGTGAGCAAGACGCTCGATGTGTATGTACGCCATTCATTGGACAGAGTAATGTAGTTCGAAAAATGTTCTGATTTATGGATATACCAGTAATGTTGTGTTTTCTTTTATCTTTGCTATGTTCATTTCCAACGCGCTTCAGTAAATTCTACATTTTTTTTATTTCCAGTTTTGTTTGTTTCCGGTGGTCCTATTGTGTTCTGTTGGCCACTTTCTAAGCATGCCAGTATTACTGCAGCCAGTCCCAAGTCTGATGAAATGCGAGGGAAGTGGCCGGCGCTTCGTAATATGTATCTATCATGAAAAACTGAAAAATCGCGAATATCTCCAAAACCTTTGGAGATAGACACAATGACACTCGTATAAAATCGAAAGAAAATTCAATTTTACGTCAATTTATGTAAAAATTGCTATACCATTCAATTTAAAAAATCAAGTTATCCATGATTTTAGAAATCGAACATTACAGAGACCTATTTAATAATTCTGTAATTTAAACGCAACAATTTTAAAATAAAAGACGTGTGCTGTTTCATGATTAAGCGAAAACTGAAATCCGCATCTTTCTAACTTTCGTATTTCCGGAGATATTTCCAAACACCGCAGACATTGCAAATGTTATTTTTTTTTGAAAAACGTCATGTAATTCGGAAACGGTACAACTTAGCACTAATGTATACCTAACGAATTGTTATTTAAATTTAATAAGGAATCCAAAAATGCAATAATATACAGAGTGTTCCATTTAAAATAATAAAGTTAGTATCTACTTCCGGTACAACCGGAAGACCGCCATTACTGAAACTAATTATAAAATGTGTAGAATATGATTGGAGGCAACATTTATTTGAAACATTTTTCCAAAAAAAAAAATAAATCGGCTATGAATCGTTGCATCTTAGGCTGGACACCCGATATATATAAAAAAAATGTTAATTACAAATTTTTGCAGAAAAGAAAAACCGTGCACAGAGGATCCTGGCTTAAATCAAAAACTGCACGAGATTCTAAATTACAATAGGACAATGCTATTTCCTATATCAAAGCAAAAGATTAATTTGTTCAGGAAGACAATTCTTATACAAATATCAAATCAATCCATGTGGTTTCAAATTAAAACAAACTAAATTAAGTGTGGACAATTCCCAGTACATAACAAAAATGAAAAACTAAATGCAAGCACAATGCTTCTATTCGCCCAACCCGAGGTGATTAATAATTAAAATGAAACAGCAAAATGAAAATGGAAAAATTAAATCTTTAAACTAAATTGAAAAAAAACTAAAACTGCAAATATATCTTCCCGACCAAAAATAATAACTGAACTTATATCTATGATGTGTACACATCCATACAATAACAATTATTATCAAGCGAATTCCTTGATGGACAAGAATTTTCAATTTATGGGAATCAAATCTCTATATCAAAAGTATAGATATTTAAGAAAAACTTAAAGTGCTTTTTATTGGAGCACTGCGTATACTCTGTCCAAGAATTTCGAGCCGCGATCGAGGGCGTTTGATGTTTAGCTCTATTCTTATATCTGTTACGCCTCGTACAGCACCCTTCCGATATTTGCAACTTTGTTTTAGTTTAAATTTGGTAAGTTTTGAATGTATATGTATGTGTCCGTTTATATTACTTTAATTAATTTTATATTATTATGTATTTACATATTATATTATATATTGACGTTCTCATATACTGATGTATACAACGAGGAAATAAATCTATCTATCTATCTATAAACAAAATGGCATCAATGAATTTAAAAATACATGTACTCACGCGCTAACGTCTACCAAGGAACTGGCTCATACAATTTACCAGTCGTTTTTCAAAAGAAAACCTCGCAGACGTACAACCAGTACGCCAACCGACAAAAGACAAATAAAATAAACATACATGAGCAGATAAATGACATCTAAATTGACTGAAATTAATTTAAAAAGACTGAACACTTAAATTAAATATATCAAACAATTAAATCTTTACTTAAATTAATACAAACTAAATTAATTGTGGAAATTTCTCGATACATGCATGACAATGCATGCAACACAAAATACACTCGCGGTATGTGGGTTGCCACAGTAGTATGTTTTGCGTTTTGACAGTTTGTCGGACTATCTAACATGCAAAATTCATTATCTCCGGTTCCACTGAACGGATCCTTCCCGTTCTTCCGGCATTCAATACCTTGTTATATCAGCTTTTCAGTCGCGTGCTAACAGTAGTTTTGTTTTTATTGTTATTTAGTATAAAATAATAACAATAGAATTGTTCAAATGATGTTTTCATGCTTGTGTCCAAAATGTATGAAATTCAAAAAAAATACCATACATTCTAAATCTAAAAAACCCATGTTTGAAAGAAATGGGCTCTTCAGTCAGTCAGAAGATATTAAATAATTTCGAGCGGATTCCGTGCGGTGCGCGCCGCATGCATATGGTTCCAACGAAGTCTCGTTGACATTTGCGCCCATTCCTTGCATTTGAACAGTTATTCTATTATATCAGTACTTCAAATTGTGAAAAGAACATACATTAAAAGAAGACAAGTAGAAAGTTTATCATTATTTGACTGAACGTTCAAGTGTACATCCATCGAAAACTGAGAAAATTATTGTGTCCTAGAACAGAAACAAACTCAGCTGGAATCGAATATGTATTACGATTCAGTTTCTATGAAAAAAATTAATTAGAAAGTTGAGGATACTGTTATAAGCATATTCATTGCTATAATACGATGTGATATAATACAATATGATATAATACAAAGAATTATTTTACAATTTTAACTTCAGTTGAATGTTCTTGCGAAGAAAATTGCTTTGCTTTTATCTTTTTTTCTGTCATTAGTAGTATACAATGGGTATGTTAAACGTTCCTTTCACCGTTAGAGCCATTTTAAATCTTGCCTACTTCTTTTTCTACGGCAGTTTTCTTCGCAACAGTGATCATGTGAATCGTAGCGGAAGGAAAATGATGTTGAATTTTTCGAAAGGACCATTCTTCAAAAATGGTCAAAATTTTAATTTTCATTGAACGTTCTGTGGTTGCGTTGAATTCGTCTTTCAAAATTTGTAATACGTCACTTCCATCGTTTTCCTCAACGCTATTGTCATTCACATTAATCGTATTGTGGAAAATCCTTTCTGACATCGATTCAGATATGTTTTTCATTTTTTCCTTCGAATAGAACTTCTGAGAAACACCAACGCTGTGGAAATAGATCCTTTAGGTATTTACGCACGTCGAATTCTGAACTGAATCCAGCGCACCTCCATCTTGTTGATACCAGATGGCATCTGAGAATAGTGCAGGACTTGCATGGTTTGGAAATGAATGAATTAATGCTGGAACAATTTCCTTGTGCAAAAGTTGTAAATAACGATAAGCGTTCAAATTTTCCCTAATAAAGAACGGTCCAACTCTGTCCTCTGATATACCTGCCCATACATTTATTTTTTGAGGATATTGGGTGTGATTTTCTTCCATCCAATGCAGATTCTGATCAGTCCAGTAGAGACAGTTACGTCGATTTACATGTCCATTTAGGCAAAATATCGCTTCGTCTGAGAACAAAATATTATTGAAAAAGTTACCATTACGCTCAATCTTAATCATCACTTGACCTGACAAAACTGCATCCTTCTATCGGAATTGTCTTTGTTTAATTCTTGTACTAAAGGTATTTTATACGGATGAAATTTATTTTTAGACAATATCCTCTTTACCGATCTCTCGCTAATACTGTGATATAAGGACAGTTGTGTTAATGATGTTTTATTATGAATGATGAATTATCTTCCTTTGTAGCAGTTTCATTAAACTTTCGCAAAACCCTTGACATTGTTGATTTTGAAATATTTTTATCAGTAAATGTGATATTAAAAATATTGCAAGCATCTTGCAGAGATATTTGCCTGTCTCCAAAATCAACCATCATTAGCAAACTAATTCTTTCACGTTCTGTTAGTTCACCCATATGGAACAACTATTTTTAGTATACGGAAACTAGCTGTCGGTAATAGATATGACTGTCAGTAATATTGACAATGAGTAGTACAAATAATTTTATTTACACTAACAAAAAGTTTGCATGGTAACACAAAAACACTAATATTCTTTATGAGATGTATCTGACAAACAGTTATTAGTATCACTAATGCCCGATAATATAAAGTTTGTGTAACCGACTGATTAATTAATCATTTGTTAGCACTAACAAATTGTTAAGTAAAAGTCGAGTAACAAACTTATCCATTTGTTAAATGTCGAGTAATTAGTTCACAACTGATTAATAGCTGTTGTAAACTAGTTGACTGTAAGTTTACTAAAATTGATAGTTCATTTTGCTTCGGATAGAAAGCCAACTTGAAACTTTTACGTTTTCATTTAGAAATTCAGCAATTGAGGTTTTACTTCTGGCTTATGTCAAGTTTATTATAACGATTATAATCATAATGGATGTATGGAATGATGAATCATCGTCTGCTAGTGAAGAACTATTTGATATAATAGACAACATATGTGCTAGACGACATAGACCACGACTGTTCAGAGAAGAATCATGTAAATATTAGAAAAAAAAGGCAAATAAAACAATTATTCCGTCTTGTTGGTTGCTCTGTCTTCATAAAGTTGTACAACGTAAATAACTGCTCTTTCATCCTTAACCCAGTAGTACTCTGAGAATTAAATTCAGATATAATTTTTGCCCATACTGGGTTTCTTTTTGTTTAATAGTTATTCCATCCGTTTTCTTATTTTCAACTACTCCTTTATAATTTTCAATGATCGCTAACAATGTGTCTTTTGTTGCGTAAAATGTCTGGCTCTTCTCACAGCATTTTCCTACTCATCACGATGCATAGCCTTAAATTTAGTGATAATACAGTCAGGAATCAACTGTTGAAATTACACCCACCTAGCCTTCATAATTATAAAAATGTAACGATGATCTAACACATAATTAAAAATGAAAATTCTGTCAAAATGTCAAATAGATTTTCCGCCTAAGCATCAAATGTTTCCGTCATCTACTGATGCAATCATGCACTGCAACATTCGTTGGACATTCGGCACATTTCATGCTTCGGAATAGCGGTGGTTAAGTTGATAACTAATTTAAGAAATAATTATCTCAAACCTTTATGTTACTGATTTTTGCTGTTATCCATTGATTAACTTTGACAAATTGGCAACTATTTTTATGTTATCGGGCATAATCGAGATACTACAGTTTTGCGAGTATGAGTACGATTAGTCGCAAAAAAGTTCTGGTCGCGTGATACACATAATTTCTTAAGCCGATAAATCTTAAGTTTGGATTGAAAATTGAAAAGAAATTTTGACACTAGGGAGTTGACAGTATAGGTTGGCACATGTCTTAATATTTTGACGTTTCTGAGATTTAGTTTTTCATCTGTAATGTTGTTTGTAGTTTGATACCTATTTATCAATAATAAGAGCAATAGACACACCAGTTCATGTTAGATCTTAATAACTACTGATTCACAATGATGGTAACGTTAATGTAATGGTAATGTTGATGTTAATTTTAATGTAAACTACGTACATAATGATGTTTAGAAAATAGGCGGCAAATTTTGGAAACGTCACAGTAAAAAATCGTTTGAACGTTGGCAATACTGCAAAAATATTTAGTGTGTTCTGGAAAATATTAAGAAATAAATTTGGTAGAAGCTAAAGAATAAAATAACCTGTGTATATGTATGTGAATCACATAAATTGAAACTTGTTTTTAAGCGATCATCAACCAACAATGAACTTTGCGAAATTAACGCAAAGTTTATGAATATTATACCTCAATAAGTATAACTCACTGTCAATCATTGCTTAGTAGATTAAAGATAATGATATCAAAAGGAATCGAAAAGTAAATCACTCAATTACGTAGTTACCCGAAAGATTATATCAGCTGTATTTGAGAGTTTTAAAGTTTATATGCTTTTCACGTTATTTTCAAATTTTTATTAGCATTTGCAAAGTAATGCGCATGTGTATATCTTTGAAATGATTGGTTGACGTTAACTGTTATGTTAAGATTTTAAAGATTAACATTACATTACGTTAACATCACGTCAACATCAACATGATTCTTTACAAGTTCTGTCTGAACACAGCTATATACGTTTAAATTTATTAAATTTAACATTAACATGGTAACACTAACATTATTGTGAATCAGGCATTAGGTTGCGCGGCAGTTTAATGACAATTTATTACACATCTGTCATGTCGAATGTAGTGTGTCAACCTTTAGTGATATCTTTGCCGGCTTAAAAAAGATGTTAATAGCTATCGCTTTATTTCAATATCTCTCTCAAATTGCACACCCACCAAACTGTATTTATATTATCGTAATTCTTTAAAAAGTATTTATCCGAAAATACGAAAACATACAGGTGATCCTTTTAAATAAACTATCGATGACGTCATATCTCGAAACATGTGATAATTGTTGAAAATCAAAGTATGTCACAGACTAGAATAAAAATACTACAAAAACTTTTCTTGAGGTTACTTTTTAATAGAACCCATAATTTAGCCAGAGGTCAGGTGTTCCCACACATTTGCCTAACCCTGTATAAATCGCAGCAGGTAAAGAGTTACCTACTTGTGGTGGCTCGTTTCAATTGAAATGCCGTGTATAAAGTTTATACACCTAATATCGTCGCGCCTTTTTGATTACTCTTCTAACGCCCTTTTATTTCAAAGAAAAATTATTAAAAATTAAATTCCGTTTTGTTATGCAATTATCTGAAAAACTTTCTCTAACCTTGACTAGCGAAGAAACTTCGAAGTCTGTGTATCCATACAAACATACGAATCTATCCATAAAAAATAGCGTAACTCAGAAGAGAATGCGCAACTCGTAGAGCGTCGCGACGACACGGTCCGTTAGAAGTTCCTTCAGTAAGCGTCTGTTTCCGCGGACGCCAGTACGTTGTCTGTTGAAGTACTCGGACGCGTCGATAGGTCGCGAAACATGAATAACACGTTCGAATTCCCGCGCCTATAAATCTGTCGTGATGTCCCGTTAGAACTTGTAAGTGATTAAAACGTTATGTATGTATGCTTCGTACTTTATTTTTCTAATTATGCATATATCTTATCGTTTATTTATTTTCCCTCTAGTTGTTTATTTGTTAGCGAAACTTTCCAAAATTTTGTTTCTTTAAGTAGTGTGCCCTTAATTTTTACAACAGTTATCACGGTAATTACAATATTGTGAAGTTGAGGTTTGGTGTAATTATTGTTATACCAACATAAATAAGTTAAACTTAGCAAACATTCTTGGAAGAAGTAACCACCGTTTGCTTTTTTGGGGACAAATTATTTTTAGCATACTCCTCTCATAAATCTTGACGACAGTTTAGTTAGCGTATTTTTATATTGATAAGGAGAGAAAAAATGGTTAAGTTAACCGTCTATTCGTTAATTAACTGAATGTGTGCTTCTATTTAAGTATGCACAATGAATATATTTTAACGTTGCATTTATACTTAAAATATCAATTTAACTTTGAGGAATTTAAATATAACATTTCTTTGCAACAGTTTCACTATGCAGTGGTTGGATCAATGTTTAGTATTTATCATTACAAAAAATTGTTGAAATAAACCTTTCTGCTTTATTGCTTTTCTTTTGATAGTTGCTCATTCCTTTTGTGTGATTTTTTTTTTCAAATCAGAAAGAAATTAAATTTTCTTCTATACTAATGAACCACTATGTAGTATTACACTATATTTATTTTGAAGTTGTTGTAATTAGTAATACATCTCCACAACAGTAATTAATTTAAAAAAAAATGCCTGTTTTTTTTCTCGTGAAATACTCGTTTTTAGGAGACTTTAGCTAAATAATTACAAATCGTCCTAAACCCCGTGCTCCACCTAAAGATACTACACGAGGTTACCTATATTCTAGTACTATATGGATTCCATAACAATTGAAATGTTTCTACTCCAAATAAAAATAATTTCCCTACGATTGTGAATAAAAATAACAAAAATATAATACAGTAGCCTCGCAATTATATAAATACTACTTTATGTGAAACGCTGAAACATCTGGACAACCAAAAATGTGATTAGTTCACATAATCGAGAGTTTACTGTAAATCAGCTGTCAGTTATTATATTTGCGCCCATGAAACGACTTTATCTTCCAGCATTAGCCAAGGAGTAAGCGAAAACGGTGAAATACCTCACTCTGGGAGCCGGATCTGGGAAGATGTCTCACAACTTCTTACTGATAGCTGGCGAATTATTATTACTCTTCTGTTTTTAAAAGACTGTAAAACGTGGGACCTTGTATTTTCGTTTTGAAATATAAATAGCTTTTAAAATAGTTTTTTCTCTTTTATTATTACCTTGCGCACATATTACGTAATTATGTCAATACCTTTTTATTTGATATCAAAGCACTTTTGCATGAATTTATATAACATATTTAATACAGAACTACGCTTACTGATTATACCTTGTCTCAAAATTAGTAGGATTAGCGGAAGTAAACCGGTTTACACTATAAAATTTTATTAACGCAAAATACTTCTAAACAAAAAAGGATATAAAACAGTGCAAATGAAAATTATAACCACAAATTTGTGATATACGATTTTGACAGATACCAGATTATCAAATTTTATAAAAGAAAATCTGTAAAGATTGAAATACCTGAGTGTTAAATTTGTTGTTTAATAAGCAAATGACTGCGTGCTATATTTTTTATTTGCATTTATTCTACCGAGGTGTCCACGTTAATAATCAATGTTGATCAGTATTTGGCAAATATATTTTCTGTGTCACAACTCCCTAAATTAATTATGAAATTTTCTAGCAAATTGTCCATCACTTTCTACACTTCCATATATCTCTGAAAAAATACCCAAAGTGTTGCAGACATTCAATATATTTGCTGTAATGCTCTTATCAAGTGACTCCAAAATATCTAACGTATTCAAAATATTATTTTGCTCGTCCAGAGATAAATCACCCATCTAGTAACATTTCCTAGAAGATTCTTGGGTATTTCCCCAAGCTAACGCCGAAATAATCAATTCTAGGCCCATTTATTTCTACTCCAGTTCCCTCTGCCGTTTTGGAGCCATCAGTGTACCATTTGATGGCATTTCTACTCAATTTCAGGGTGATGTTTTCAGCCCACTTGCTCTTGTGACTAAGCTTTGCGGTGAATTCTTTCACAAAGCTGAATTTTTTTTGACATGTCATCCTGGGGCATGTTCCAGGTTTGATCACCGTTAAGAGATTGAGGTCCATGCCTAATAGTTCCGTCCTTGATCATTCTGAGTGGTTCTTTTTGCCACGCCTTCAACCGAAATGTCGAGGTTAATGAGATCCAATACTATCTCGATAGCTGCTGTTGGGCAGGTTCTCATGGCCTCAGTTATGCATGCGCATGCTAATCTTTGCCCTTTAGGGAGCTATTTATCGCGGTGGCCAGATTAATTCTTTTGCTCCAAGCTACTGATGCATAATTGATTATCGGTCTCACTATCGCTGTACACATCCAAAGCAGTATTTTTGGCTTGTATCCCCAATTTTTCCTTGCAAAGTTTGTGGTACACACCATCAGGGCTTTTTTGTCCTTGTTGGTTACTTCATGTTCGTGTTTGTTCCAGAGAAGTTGATTGCCTAGGGTAGGGCCTAGGTATTTAATTTCCGTTCCCCAATCTATGTTTTAGCCATCCATTTTTATGGTTTTAAGATTGGATTTCCTTTTCCCAGCGAATGCTACTAAAGTAATCTTAATGGGGTTAAAATTGAGTCCCACCAAGTTCAATAGTCGTTGAACTACCTCACAGAGGGTATTCTCAAGTTTGCCTCTTGCGTATATGACAATATTATCAGCATGCCCTTGACAAGGTATGCCTAGATCAGTCAGCCCACATAAGAGTTCGTCAACTATTAGGCTCTACATCAGTGGGGATGTAACTACCTCTGTGGTTATCCTCTAGACATACTAAAGTAGATAGTTTTATGTCTCACCTTCGCCTCCACCGACCTGGTAGACAGTAGCTGCAACATTTCATCTGGAGGTCACGCCATCTACTCCTCTTTTAATTAGTGCTTTTTGACAGATTCATGTGAAGTGTTGTCAAAAGCGCTCACTATGTCTTAAAAGCACACACTACAGTTTGTTCATTCGTCAGCGCATTTTGGATTCCATCTGCCAGCTCCACTCATGCAGTCTCAGTGGATTTTCCCGTTTGATAGGCATGCTGACAGGGGTTCAAAGGCCCTCGTTCCAAGATATATGTTATCTACAGCTTTTTCAACCGTTTTCAAAAAGAATGATGTAAAGCTGATAGGTCTGTGGGCTTTAGAGTGCGCAGTCTCCTTTTCCCTGCTTTTGGTATGAAGGTGACTTTGGTCCTTCGCTAATCACCTGGAATATAGCCCAAGTCCAAACTACTCCCGGTGTTTTAAAAGGCTGAAAGGTACTTATGGCCCATTTTAATTGTTCGCTGCTATATATGTGTTTGGCCATTGTAGTAGCTTTTTTAGTTGGTCTTCTATGCTTGAACAGATTTGCCGAGGTACCTACTTTGCTTTTAAGGAAGTGAGTCTCTAGAAGGAGGAGAGCTCTGTCTTCTTCACTTTCAGTGAGTTTCCGTGTGGGTTTCTTGGTGCCATTCCTGCCCTTCGCTTAAATTAATTAGAAAAAATAATTTGGGATATATAAAAGAAATCCAGAAAAAAACATTTTTTATTTGAAAATTAGAGGCTATGATTGCATATTTAATTACACCTAATAAACACTACAATTTAATAAAAGTGTCGAAATTACGCTTTTCGTAAACTTTTTGCGAGTTTAACTGTCGAAGACAAATAACTTTTTTCGTTTAATGTTTCTCTAGTCTACACGAAAAAGATATTTAATCGCCATGTTTTTGAAATATAAATGAAAGTATACATTTTAGGTGGTAAACATACAGCGGTTATTATGTTGATGTTTTTCTTCACAACAACCGAAACGACGCGACGGTTTCTCTAAAACGCTTGCTAATTTAAGAAGAGAGATCAGTTTTCACCGAAAAGCCCAAGTTAAACAAGATAAGGGTTGAATCGATAACTGCTGAAAAATTTAACGGAAATATGTGCTGGATAAGATTTTAATTTTGTTATAGTAATTTTTCACACTTTTCGACAACACACTTTGCAGAATAGAAAATAGTTATGCCATGCATATTTTCTATTTTTGTAATACCGGATTATTACTATCGTTGTAATTAATTAATAATAAAGATCTGAATATAGTGACAAAGGGGCACTACGGAGCCACCGCAAATTGTTAAATTCAGATTTCCATTAAACTTTACAGACTGAAAGAGTAGCATAGGAGAAGTGCTATGTATTTTTTTGCCCATATGCCCGGTTTAGTGATACAATCTCCATCTCTCAATATTAGGAAATTATGACAAATATTAAAAAAAAATCTTTGACATAATTTGCTGCAGATTAAGTTACCCCAAAGATGCTGTAGGTAACCTATCTTTGCAAAAAGCTAATAATGGGGGACGTAATAGTACTCCGTACCTCCATTTTTTAACTTTTTCCTTATTTCTCAAAGTTTCTATTACTGGGTTTAGGAAACCCCAGAGCTAACAGCTTTTAACGATGATATATGTAATGAAGAAGGCCAAATTCGAGATGGTCTTCTAGGACAAAGGAAGCCTAAAATCAGAAAAAGTTACGGCATCTGTGCTTTCAGAAAAAAGAGGCGGGAGTCATGTTAAATTGTTTTAAAAAAAATTACATAACCCCCGCCTTCAAATCAACATATACCAAAAACTTCCTACAACATAATAACAATCACAGTATATTAGACAAAAAACGGTGTGTATAAAATAAAATGTGATAACTGCAACGCCGGCGAAATAGTTTGAAAATTAAAGGTTAGAATTAATGAATTAATGAAAACAAGTACAGTCTAGCGCGTATCAGTACATACTAGAACAGACCACACCTTTAATGATAAAAACAGGATCAGCCTCTTACATCAATGCGATCAAGGTATAAAATTAAACTTATTAGAAGCATGCGAAATATATAAACATAAAAATGATAATAGCTTAACACTATTAAATAAACAAATCCAAAGTAACAATACACCCATTTGTACATGCTTGCAAAATTAACACAACGTCATTTTTGCCTTTTTTATAATTTTGTTAATATTATTTTATATCACAAAATGAAAATATTTGAAAATTTTCAATTTTCTCACACTTTTAGTGAATGTAAGGTGATTCCGTAATTTTGCAATAATTATTTATTTCAATTTAGTTTAAACATTTCATAGTTCCATTTGGTAACATGGGCATTCTAATGTATTAAATATCCTGTATTCCCCTCACATCGGTGAAATTAACGGATTTTTTCTGAGGTAGTTTGCAGCCCTTGCGAAGACAATCGCTGTCTGTTGGAAGATTTCAATTCGAATGCATTCACTAGCCGACCTCCGTGAGAGACGGACATGTCTCGATTGATTTTTATAAAATTTTATCATATTAATTTTACCCACATTTTGCCTATATAATTGTTGGGTAAAATTATTGGGTAAACGACCGCCGATCAGTTTACCTTCACTGGTGGAAAATTTTTATAAGGTGGTAGTACAAATTTTACTAGTCAAGTTGTATTCATAGCACGAACCGAATATCCAGTAATTTTCATCTTCAATTGTTGCACATCTGATTCACCCGTCTTTTAAGCATAGAACTACACAGATAAATGTCTCGAAAACGCGGGAATTTTAAAATTTAATTTTAAACGTATTTATTTTCTATGATGAACTTCTATTGCAAAATTACTAATTTACTACGCAATTTTATTTAATATGCGAACTCATTTAACTTACCTGAGATAATTACATCCTTATTTATGTTGTTTTTACACGATTTCACATTTTGAACTTTTTATAAATAAAAATCTTATGTGTTTGGACTTAAATATTGTCTTTATCGTACAAAATCGATCATAATTGATATACAAGAGCCTCATGCACAGTAATTCACTTAAAATAACCACTTTAACTTACTGTAGTAGCGGACATTTAAGCAACATGCGCGTATAGCAGCTCCTGCTGTACTGAAAAATTAAGAGGGTTATCTGACTATTCATAATTTTCCTAATGCTAGCGCGTCCTCTAGCCTGTAGCAAGTAGAAATTCTCACCCAGGGCATACTTATGATTAAACAGTAATGAATGTAGACGACACTAGGATGTTTAAAATTTGATTTTACTAATTTAATTAAAGGACTATATTTAAAATTTGTTTTTTTTTATATTGGGATGTGTGTTACCTTGTAACATTAAATAGATACACAGACTGCACTTCCACATACATGGGTCTTCAATTTTCGTATTCTCTTCTAACATTACTAAAAAGTATTACTTTAATAATTAAAACACCAATTAAACTTTACGATAATTTTCATTTTGTAATTTCCCTTTGACTTATGCAAGTATAATTTATATTATTATCATTTGTTTTATCATATATCCATTTTGATTATCTATATTATAAAAACAAATTGTTATTAGTATTTGTTAAATATCTTCTTACCTATAACTTCTTCTATACACAATATATAGAGGTCGCCCAACACATAATGGCCTCTGAGATGCGCATTCGAGGAAAGAGTGTAAGTAGCTGTGCGAAAGATAGGGGTAGATAGTGCCTAGAGCTGAAAGCATTCCGCGGCATAATTTTAGGAGTTTTAAATCATTAAATGAGCGCGCTTGTACTATCTACCCCCACCTTAAACAAATGCTACTGCGTCGCCGGCCATTCTATATTGGGTGATCAATACATATATAATAATAATAATAATAATAATAAATCGTCTTTATTTCCTCAAACACAACAACGTACTTACATATATGGAGTATAACTTAACAAGGAAACAGGGCGAAATTCAGACGAATCTGTTTTTCAATTTAATCCTACATAACCAAAAAAAAACAAAACATATTTCAAGCACACGAGACGATGTACAATTTAAATCTAAATAAATACATAATTAGAAATATAAAGAGCTATACAGTGAGCGCGCAGCCACCAAACTAACATAGACCAGACTGAAAAGCAAATAGGTGATTAAAGTATCGCTTCTTAAACATGTAACACGAACCACTACCTTTAACAAATCGTGGAGTATTATTGTAGATATTTGTGATTTGATACGAGTAACTCTTTTTAAAGAATTGGTGTGCATGGGCCGGCGGTGTTAAAGTTCCTTTAAATCTGTTGTTCAACGTATGAACATCAGTCCTAAAAATTATTTTATTATAAAGATAGGGTGGCTTTGCCGAGTGTATAATTTTATAAAACAGGCAAGCAGCATGAAGTATGCGACGATTTTTCATATTTAACCACCTGACATCCCTTAACTTGTGACTTATGTGATCCTGTTGACGAATACCATAGATTAAACGTAAGCAGGAGCTTTGAACTTTCTGTATTTTTTGCATGGTGATTGAGCTTAAGAACGGAGAATAAACTACATCACAATAATTAAAATGAGACAAAACTAACGTTTCACAAAGCATTTTCTTTATTTTTTGAGTTAAAAACATTCTGCTGCCATAAATTAATCTGAGACTGTTGTAGGCTTTTTGAGTGCATTTATTAATATATTCATTGAACTTTAATTCCTCGTCTATTATCAGTCCCAAACTCTTCACCGAATTTTTGCAAGTTAGTTGAACATTGTTAACACTTATATTAATATCTGATAGTAACTTGGCTTTTTGATTTGCTGGTGCGAATAATATTATTTCCGACTTAGTAGGATTATATTGTGTATAGGTAAATATACTTATAAATTTTTCTAACTTCAAATTTTAAACAGGTTCCACTTTTAACACAATAAGAACTATATGCCATTTTATGTATTAAATCCATTTTAATTTTAACTAATATGTGTTTGTAACTTGTAGAGACCATGAAGATGGCTTTAAAAAAGCTGAAACATGTCGTCTACATATTTTTGTAAATAAATTTAGTGAAGAAGGATATTACTTAATTTTTATTTTTGCACAATTTCCGAATCTGATACTTGACTAACTGTAAGTAGGACAACATAGATATATGGGTATTGTATTATCGTAACAATGACTTCTGCTTGTAAATCTGGAGATGTTCAAATAATAACAGGAAATAGTTATAACAATCCGATTTCGTTATCATTTCAACATTTCATATGCTATTTGAATCAAGTACAAAGCATGCACGGCTCTAATACCTATTTTTACGAATTATGAGTTAAAAACAGTTTTTTTTTAGATTTTAATTAGCGCATGGTTCGCACAAAAACTAAAAAAAAAGCGAACTGTAGTTTTATGGATCATTCAACAGTTTTTTCCGATGTATGAAAGGGTAAGATTTCGTTTAAATGTGGGTGGGTAGCAGCAAAAGCTCTACTGCCGATGTGCAAAAAAGTATAATATTGCTTGCTTTGAAATTGACCTTAAAATCGATTTTGAAATTGGTTTCTAAAGCCGCTTTCGACTGAAAATGCCGATTTTAGTTATAGTAGTATATCAGTTTGAGACAAAGTTTCTGATGTCTGACGATTAGATACATAATAAGTTTTTCACCTTGCGCAAGTAGAAAATAAACTAATTTTACATGCAAACCAAAACACCTATTGTATTTCGATTTTGAAACCCATCAAATTTAAAATAATAACGTATGTATGTTACAAACGCTGGACGGATATTTGTTTGGATCGTATGTCAATTCATAAAAGATTACAAATGTATAAAGCTATTGGAAACTTTCTCGAGTAAACAAATAAAGCACCTTGAACATCTGCTTGCTTAAATGCTTAAGTGGGTTTTTGAATATTATATCTAGCAAACTTACGCTTTTTCCGAAAAGTATAAAATTCAACTACAGTATGCGTGGGCACACTTAGTAAAACATGTTTTCTTTTTCATTCGGTACATTACTAGAATTGCCATTATCGAAATTATAACTCACATCAAAACGTCACTGTGGAAATTATACGTTGAAGTAAAACTGTAACTCTCATTTAATGGGAAAACAAAGTATAAAACATTTTTTACGTGTGTAGGAAAAGAAAATAAATTTAGCTTGAATGTTAGCAGGTGCGCGGACAAAAAGCTGGTTAGGTTATATTGTTGCAGAATTGCTATGGTTTAACTACTCAAGTACTTTAATTATTCTAACAATAGGTATCGCCATATGTTTCATATTATTTCGAAAATATATTCAATTTAAAACGACGAAAATAAAACTTTTTTATAGCAAGCAACCTTTCGAACATCAACTGTTATATTATAACAGGTACCTAGCTACTTATATATATTCCCGTGTTAAAAATAGAGGTTCTATCTACAGAAATAATTTTAAAATCTTCTTTTCTTGACCAGTATATATCCTTTGCTTGATAGTTGCTTTTAAGGTTTTAGGTCTTTACAATAAAATAGAGGTATATTACAACTTTTTTGCTTTATTTTTAAGGATTCTTCAATTTATAAGGTATAGATAAAAATAATGCGAGATCTAGAATGATTGTACTGATCCTACACTACTTTTCGCAATGTGCGAATCAATATTCAAACATCGTTATGAAATTAGTAGTACAGCGTTTTCTAATATTTTACTGTCAAAATTGGCGTATGTTCTACGAAATGCATGCCTTTCGTATATAAGTTTTGCGTATTGGTGTTTTCATGGTGTTTCGTCATTAGTTTTCACATGCTGTCTTTCTCAAGTCTGCGTCTTCATTCCACACATTGAGTGTATAACGTGTGTTTTTTTTTGCAAATTACCATTTACACTAAAGCAAGTATGGGCAACCTTTGACATGTTGTGGGCCAAACTTTAGTGTGCAAATACGTTCGCGGGCCGCGTTTAAAAGTAGTGCATTTTAAAGTAGTGTTCATAATTTTTAGCGATAGATATTAGACATGAAATAATACGACAATGTTATTATAATGCAATTTATTGAAATAATAAAATGAAATGAAAAAAATAGGTACAATTATAATTAAATCGTGAAACTTGGAATTATAACAAACTACGAAAGTTAAATAACTACAATGAAATCAATGAGATCCTTGAGCTTGAATTTTGGAAGCTAATCCATGGATGTTTGGGTGAATTCCACTGATACAAAGACGTAAAGAATTTTCCAAATTATAATCAGTCAGCCTTGTACGATGTTTTGATTTATTAACTTTCATCATTGAAAAGAACTGTTGAGTTCTTCAGCATATTGAGCATAAGCAGTATTTTCATACGCAGAGAGCGTGGTGAAATGGTAACTGTTACCAGACAGCAACTGTGCCTCCCACAAGCGGATTTTGTTTTGAAACGCTTTCAAACGGCTGTACAAATCATTTACTAACTGTCCTTGTTTTTGAAGTTTCAAATTTAAATCATTCAAATGGCCTGTAAGATCGACCAGAAATGCTAAGTCGCATATCCATTTTGGGTCACTCAATTCAGATAGTGGTTTATCTTTTATTTGCATAAAATCTGGTATCTCATTTCTAAGCTCGTAAAACCGTTTCAACATTTTTCCTGCTTAACCATCTGACTTCACAATAATATGTTACATCGTCATATTCGGCTGATATTTCATCCAAAAATGCCTTGAACTGACGATGGTTAAGCCCTCGGGATCGAATAAAAGTGATGGTTTTTACTACTACCACATTCATAACATTCTGGAGTCGAATGGACTTAGAACACAAGTTCTGTTGGTGGATAATGCAATGAAGGACTATCAAATCATCTTTTTACACATTTAATTCAGTTGCTTTTTCATACAAAATTATGATGAAACCTTTACGTAAGCCGACCGTAGAAGGTGCACCATCTGTGCATACACCAACTAATTTTGATCATGGCAAACCAAAACTTGTGAATACCTTTTCGACTTCATTAAAAATGTCCTCTCCTGTAGTGGTTCCTTTTAGCGGGCTGTAAAGCAAGCAATTCCTCCGTAACAGTGAACTCTTTATCAATACCTCGAATAAATATAGCCAGTTGAGCTGTGTCAGACAAATCGGTGCTCTCGTCTAATGCTATGGAAAATGATTCAAAACCAGCCATACGATCAGTCAAAGTTGTTTTTATATCATTAGCCATCATTTTTATACGTTCGTCTTGACAAACTAATTTTTTCAAATTAATTTTTCTTTTCAGGATACAAAACACTGCAAACTTCTAACATACACTCCTTGATAAATTCTCCTTCGGCAAATGGTTTTAATGACTTTGCCAATTTTGAACTAACTATAAAACTAGCTTTCACAACATTATGAAGTTGTGTTCTTTGTTTATGAAACATTTGCTGCTGTTTTTCCAAATTTGCGGTAAGTTTCTGGATTTTGTCTTTCTTATTTGTCCTGTCAGTGAGTGCAGCATAGGATGCTTAGTTGAGTAATGGCTCTTTATATTGAATTCTTTCATCACTGAAATGGATTCATTACACAACAAAAAATAGGCTTACCATTGTGCAAGATAAAAAGAATTCTTCAGTCCATTTTTTCTTGAAACTGGCGACCCTCTGCACCTACTTTTCGTTTCTTTCCACCAGGCATCATTTTCATTTACTTTTCGTTCGATAAACTTAATAACAAAGTATAATTAGTAAGCATCAAAGGCTTTGATGTTTGCCGCTTCACTATTTGATGATCGCCGTCACTCGGCTTGCTTGCTCACTTGATTCCGCAGGAGCAAGGGACAAACCCCATATCACTCGATCTTTCTCATTTGGAGTGAGTATGAGCAAGTAGTGTAATATTTTTTTTAATTGGTTTTTCAAAATGTCTCGCGGGCCGAATCAAATCTTGCAGCGGGCCGGTTATTGCCCACATATGCACTAAACCAAGGTATGCTTATTTTGGAGCAATATTTTCGAAAGGGTTAATGAGCTGATGATGGACAGGAGAAATACTTAATAATAAATTTGCCGAGGGGCAAATTGATAAAGAAACTATCCTTCCACACATTAATTGTTCATCGCTTTGGAGAAACCAGAAGTGTTATGAAGGGAGAATTACCTGATCGCTCGCCTTAACTGAAAATGTGATCAAAGATACTTGTTTGGATGACAACCCTGGAAGACCATTATGAGAAACTGCACAATAAACCGGTAGAAATACACATACTTTTTTGTAGGTTTATCGTACGTTCAGAAAGCAATAAAAGGGAAACTCATCATTATCATCCGTATATAATTTCGGTTAATGCAGCAATTATTATCAGTAAATTTTGGGAAACGTATGGAATATTGTCATTGGTTCAATACAAATTTAAGGAATGACCACGTTTTAAACTTATGTGGCTACGTTAAGAAAACATCTTGTAAAACTCTTAGTTCATATTCTATTTTTTTTGTAGATTAATCTATGGCTACGAAAAGCATCTATTCGTTATTGCGTTATTAAGTTACGATATGAAATAAACGTGTATTTTGTAATAGTTTCTTTATTTACATATTATAAATTTATTTCTTTATTATCATTTTACATGTTTAAACATTTCCTAATTCATTTAATTTATTTGAGTTATTAATGTCCAGATTTCAATACACGTCAGTGTATGTCCTTGTGTTATTTTCTGAAAATATAAAATGTATTAGATTTAAGGTCGTGTATCATATTGTATGCGAACTCACCTGTTTGCCTTTTTGCGGGTTGTGTTTTTTTTTTTTTTTGGTGTGCAAGAGGCGACGTTGTTGTTGGGAGAGGACGAAGCGAGAAGTATTCCAACTAGCGCAGAGGTAGGATCAGTGATAGGTGTACCTAGATATTGTGTTGAGAATTTATTGCGTTTTAAAGTGTAATATACTCACCGATTTTATCGGGATTAGTAATCTAGTACACAGAAGCAGTTTATTGTCGTTTTTGGTCGATCAATCGCAAGGACAATTCCGGATATAAAATCATACCGCCACCTCCTGGACGCTAACTCCGCTCACGTGGGTTTTTCATGACCGCCCAGATTTTGAGGTAACAACAACCAAAGAAAGGTATTCTTCGGAAGAGAAGTGCACGTCGGTGTCAGGACGTTGGTATATGGCAGTGGAGGAACGAGAGCACGTGTATCTGGGATCGTCACGGAGCTGCAACCACACTTCCCTTGGATCTTAGGACTCGTTTACGAGGGAATCCTCCTATTTTGGGACGCCATATCCTTTCTACGAGGCCGCCAACCTACGGAAACATCGACTTTAATCTGGTGAAGTAGTCCTTTTATTTTGAACCGGCTTGTATGTACCAATCTGTATTATCAAATAAAAAAAAAGCATTTACACATATGTATATACCTGAAATATATCTACTTTGCATACAAATTTACCAAACGTGAGTAACACTAAAATATTACCCTGCATATTTTCTTGTGAATGAGTTAATGCATTTTTCTAATTAAATTGCCTCATTGACTTTAATTTACCCTTGTGTGCGGTGTGCAACCCTTATATATTAGTTTCATTACTTACCTGGGGATTTCGTGGTTTGCTATTGGTTCGTGCTACTTACCTGTTGTCTTTAGTTACAAATTACGTGGCGCCCTTCACATATATAAATATGTATTTTTTTAATTTCTTTTTGTCATCCAGCTCATCTTCACTGAAGTCTAGCCGGGCTGCGTGCATGGACCTCCGAGAGTGGTCCAAACCAAGTTTCCACAGCTTCTATCATCTCTACGTTGAAAGAAAATTTACGACCTTTTTTTCAGTTGAGGAAAGGCATGATAGTCGGGCGACGTCCGATCTGGTGAATAAGGGGGGTGTTCCAGTAATTCGAACCCTGAATCACGAATTGTTTGCATGACAACATGCGATTTGTATGCAGGGGCATTCTTCTGCAAAAACAAAACACCTTTAGACAACTTCTGTGTCTTCTCTTCTTAACTTCTAGTCATAGAGTGGTCAGTAATGTCAAATAATAATTCCCAGTTATTGTTCTACCCTTATCCAGAAAATCAATCATGATTACGCCATGGCAATATTTGAACACGAAACTTCTTAGGCCGTGGAGAACCAGAGTGTCTCCATTCCACAGATTGTTGTTTTGTTTCTGGGTTGTACCCAAGTTTCATCCATAGTAACAATACGGCTTAAGAAGTCTGCATCTTCTTAAGCCGTCTAGGCTAACTAGACACCAGTATATCGCGCAATAAGATCTACAATCGTATACAGCATTTGATATCCACATAACAGCAAAGTTTTATGATTGGTAGATTGACTGTGGCAAATTTGACAGAAATTACACAATTCATTAGCACTAGGTCAGATGCTCGAGGTCAAGGTTATTTATACTGACTTCGCCAAAGCATTTTATATCTTAGATCACTCACTTCTAATATCCAAAGTCAGCTCAATGGGATTTATGTCGAACACTACTGATTTAATAGCGTCTGAACTCGATAACAGGTCATGTTGAGTTTGCTACAATGGTTACCAGTCCAATATCTATATTGTCACTTCGAGTATACGTCAGGGGTCAAACCTTGGCCCACTATTGTTTAATATTTATATCAACGACCTGCTGCAAGCACTTGAAAGCCGTGTTCTTGCTTATGCGACTTGAAAATTTTTAGCAAAGTTTCTTCAATCTCCGACTGTGAAGATCTATAACGGGGTTTCTGTGTTATTAATAACTGGTGCTAGAATAACAGAATCACGATCAGCACTTATGAGTGTGTAGTTGTAACTTATACTACGACCAAGAAACCGCTGATTTTTGATTATTTTATTGATCAGTTCTCTGTCCCAAGTCTTACGCGGGTAAAAGATTCAGTTGTTGTATTCGATCAACGACTTCAGCTTTCCGAACATATTTTACACGATCAGCACTTATGAGTGTGTAGTTGTAACTTATACTACGACCAAGAAACCGCTGATTTTTGATTATTTTATTGATCAGTTCTCTGTCCCAAGTCTTACGCGGGTAAAAGATTCAGTTGTTGTATTCGATCAACGACTTCAGCTTTCCGAACATATTTTACACGATCAGCACTTATGAGTGTGTAGTTGTAACTTATACTACGACCAAGAAACCGCTGATTTTTGATTATTTTATTGATCAGTTCTCTGTTCCAAGTCTTACGCGGGTAAAAGATTCAGTTGTTGTATTCGATCAACGACTTCAGCTTTCCGAACATATTTTACACATTTGTACATCTGCGTCAGGCTCACTGAGTTTTATTATTAGAACTTACCAAACTGGAAACACTGAAGAAGCTTCTTTATTTATCAGTTCAAACAAAACTTGAATATTCCTCGATAATATGGTTTCCTTATTGTACCCGTCAAATATTCCAAGTAGAAAAAATACAACTTTACAGTTAAGCCGGCACGGTCTAACGTTTTCCAACCTTCATAATATTCAATTAAATATTTAGTAAATAAAGTAAGCAATTATGACTAATTGGTACATTTGTCGAAGGTATGCGTATCGGAGGTTATAAAAAAATCCCCAAATAAAGAACGCTCTAGGACGATCAGCCATGACATTGATACCCATATAAATCCATATTTCTATTTGATTAGATTTAATAGGCGAATGAAACTGAAATTTGATTTTCAAGATCATTATTTTCTCTAAATAAATCGCGGTTTTCCTTACGTTACCTTATCATATAATGTTGATTTAATATCTTTGAAAAAGAATTAAAGGTAAAATATTCCACTCAACTGGCGTTATAACTGCTAGTCGATGACATTATCGACAGAATGCATTTCCTCCATGTAAGGACGTTACAGGCTTTGTGAAACCAGGTTTATGTGGCCGTAAAGTGATTTCTATTAAAGCGTGCGAAGCTTTAGGCGACATTTATCGGATTATTCAATAAAAATGTTATTATATTTCTTAGGAATAGGTTACTATTACGTCAGAGTTCTGTAAAAATGTTAGTAGTTTTAATCTTAAACTTTCCCGGACGTTTATATGGATTTGAACGGAAATGCGATTTTCTCGCAGATTACTATCGGTAATGCTGAAGCTGTTATAGGATGGCTTTACTTCTTTGATAAAATGCTAAGCTTGAAACGGGGACTCTATAAGTAAAACCTATAAGATCCTATTCTAAGAATCAATTTCGTCTAGGTTCTTTGCAAGCTTTCGTGAACGCCCAAACTAATAGGATGCAAATTATGGGTTACGCCAATAATATGCATCTTGCTGCTTTAATAATTTAGTGGTATACGTTATTTTTTTTCATCAGTAGCACTTTGTATCGTGTGTTATAAGCTATAGTATAGTAAAAATGTAGTAAATAATTCAAATTTTATTTTTATAATACTGTAGTGGAATTATACTTGCGTAATAATAAAGTGCTGTATAGTTAAGACTTGTTAAAATTGCAAGAACGATGACAGGCAGTAATCACGCAAGGAAAGGCGTCGTCGAACCATCAGTTAATGATGAAAATGCTTATTAAGATTTATTAACATGATCCATCGTAATCAACGGAAGTATAGTTATAGCAACAGTATTAGAATAGAACTAGGGAACTAACGTCAACAATGTAAGAAAGGAAAAATATAAAACATGATACTAGTAAAGAAACCGTCCAGAAACACTCATTTTGCAGTACTTCAAAGCGGCAGGTAAACTACCGTTACCACATGACAGACGCGTAATAAATTGTCATTAAGCTACTGCTCAACCATGCTAAGATGAACTGGTGTCTTCATTGCACTTATTATTGATAAATAGATATTAAACTTGAAAGAAAATTACAGAGAAAGATTTATTCTCGGAAACATCAAAATACTAAAGTATGCAACATGTGTGCAGCTTGTACTGTCAACTCTCTAGTGTCAAATTTTCTTTTCTATTATCAATTCAAAATGAAGATTTGTCGGCCCAAAAAACATTGTGTATCACACGGCGAGAAACTCTTTTGCGAGTATTCGTACTTATTTCTGGCTTAGTGATACAAATAACTATTATTTAAAAACAATCAAATAGAAAGAATATTACACTGAGAGAAATATCCTTTTCATTTAAGAGGAATTGCATTAAACCAAAAATTTTTGCGTTTTCTTATATGGCCAACATGATTTGGTGTTTCATTGAAAAGGAATATAATTTTAAATTTACGCATTTCTTCGGAAATAATATATTTTTCGTTGAAACAGTTTATTCTTTTAAGTGAAAGATATTGATTCAAGTTGATTCAAGTCCTCTTTATTTATTTATTTTGAACTTGAAAACTATGCAGATTGGCAGAAAACCGTAAGCATTTTGATTTAAGAGTTTTTCCTTTTCTTGTAACATTGATTAATTTTAGACTTAAACGTAAACACAACAAAATGCCGTGATCATTCTTAATCGAAATGAAAATGAATTATGTCCAAAATCCCATGCGCTAAGGAGGGATTTAAATCCTAAATATACCAGATTAGTATGTTACGATCGTAGTTTCCAGCCTATTTTGTGCGAAATATTATCTGTTACTGGAATGAAATAATCTATGCGAGAATTTCTCTACTACACATAACTATATCTGCTCATCTGTTGTACCTACTATATGGGGAGAAAACTGCTATGCGAAAATAAAATGCGATATTTATTTTCACTTCCATGTAAATATTTAGTTAAATTAATAAATACTGCGCTTGCTTCAAATAAATCTACTAACCAAATTATTTGTTTGATTGAATACAGGAATATTTTTAATATTCCTAAATCAAGTAATAATTTAGTAACTGATGTAACCAAATACATGAAAAATAGTTGAAAACAACAAGATCGTTGTTCCCGTATATAACAGTTTCAAAACCTTCAAACACTATATACAGCTGTAAAGTTTCTCGGCTTGTAAGTAAATCAGCATTAACTGAAAAGATTCCAATTATCTCTGAAATTTCTTTAACCTCGCGCGAAAAATATTCGCTTTTCTTCATTATTGTTTGTGTACTGAGACTTATGGACGTGGGAACATGAATAAAACTAAAATACTTCCGCCTAAAAAAAATCACTCATCTTGAATAACAGGCGCTTGCATTTTCCGTTAAAAGGCAAAAGTTTTAAATCAATGTATACATGCGTGTACACGCAAATAAACCAAAACGTTCGGTTTTTTTATTTAAAATATTGTTTGTAATTCAATAATATGATAACGTACTTAAAAGAAACTAAAATATGTTAACAATATAATATGCAATGTGTATTGTCAGACATTAATCAAAACTAAGGTGTACTCAATTTAATTACGGTTACTTTTCGCCGAAAAACACGTACTTAAGAAGAAAATAATCTTCCGGCAAAACAACACGCTACTTTCAATTAAAATAAACACTTTTTCTGAGAAAAGGTATTCTTTTCGTTGAACATGATAAAAACCAAAAGTTATAAAAATTTTCATTTAATGCAATCTCTTTTCTCAGTGTACAATACAATTTAATCTGTAATTAATAATCTGTATGGAAAAGGATTATAATTCGGGATCCAAAATAACATTCTAATTGTGAATGGATTCTTTTAGCATAAAGATATTCACTACTATACAAGGTATTAGATTGGAATAGGAAGGACATAATGGGGCATTCTCATGGGATCTTTTCAAGTCTATTGTGGTCTTCTTGATTTTGAAGTAGCTATTTGCTCTCGCGTATCATCACTTGCACTATCATAGGATTACAATACCAAAAACTTTCCTTCTCCGTCACAACTGAAACAGTGAAAAAAAGTATATCTTGAAAAACGTTTCCTTTTTTACTGAAAGCGCGCTTAAACACAAAAATAATGAAAGAAATTAATTTTCCAATGTTGTTAGAGAATGTAAGTTTTGAAGCATGTTTTTGAGAAAACAAGTTTTATACCTCACAAAGGTCGTGGCCGAATAAGCTAGTGAAATTGATCCTTGCGTAGATTCGACTAATATATTTTTTTGTTTATTTGTTGAAGCAGCTTTGTATATAATACTGAATTCCAGAAAGTTTTAACTGTGTAATGTTTATAGTTTTCGAGGAAATAACTGTTATGAAGAAAAACAACAAAAAAAGAATTATTTTCGGTAACTTATGTGATATATTTGTTTTTGAATTCCCAGTATGTTGTACTAGTTGTGGATAGTGATTATCTGTTGTTTTTTGACGATTCTGGACTTACCCAAGTAAGACAAAAATATAAGTAAAATCTTTAATGGCGTTTTTTTTTAATGTTGCCCATTAAGGACACCCATGATTTTTTTCACCCATACCCAAACAACATGCAATCGCAACTCGATATAGGTGGTATAACATAGTAAAACAAAAAAATATCAATTAATAAATAAACGTTTATCAGCTTTTAAGGTTGACCGAAGCGATCAGGGACAGTTTTGAGAGGAGAGAGACCACTGTGGCGGCCTTTTTGGATTTCGAACGAGCTTTCGATTCGGTGTGGCATGACGGTCTATTATGCAAGATGGCAAGAATTGGAGTTAGCCCCGGTATGGCGGGGCTGAAAAATGAGGTCATGCTTATCCACAGGGTACGGGCGGCGATAGATGATATTACTTTGTGGGCTGAGAGGTGGAAGCTGGTGGTGAACTCTGGGAAGACAGTTGCGATCCGCTTCACGCGACGCAGAACCATCCCAGCGGACAGAATAGAGGTTGGGGGCGACATCATCCCGTGGCCGGACCGGGTTAAATACCTGGGGCTCGTCTTGGACTGGGGTTTGACATTTCCTCATCATGTTAGTCAAACTAAGGGTTGGTTTCAGGCTGCGAAGATGCAATTAATGCCGCTTCTCTCCAGGCGAAGCGAACTTAACGTTAGGTCTAAGCTTCTGCTTTACACTGCATGCCTGAGGCCGATCCTGACATATGGGGCGCTCGCCCTCTGCACCATGGCCGAGTCGCACCTCACCGCCATGGAGGTCCTGCAGAACCGCATGTTGCGGTTCATTGTTGGGGCTCCATGGATGGTGAGGAATCACCATCACCCAGCTTCGCGACGATCTTAACATCCCAACAGTCAAGGACTATTTACTGGAATTGGCTGCCCGGTCATGGCTGAGGGTGGGCGAATCTCTCAACCCCCTTATTGCCCGCGTCATTGAGCCCCAGGATAAGCCTCCACCTAAAATCCGGGTCCGTCGTATACAAGACGTCATTGATCTGTCCGCCACTGCTCAGTTAAATCTTAGATGATTTAAATTCAGGCACGTCGCAGTTGGTGCCACTCCCCATCGGGTTTATTAACCTATTCAAACACTCACCGGCGAGACATTGTGCACGCCGCTATTACAAGATAAAGGTGCCACAGAGACCAGTGGTCTGGCACCAGGAGGACTACGTGACCGCTGATGAATAAACGTTTACACTACTGTATTGTTACGAACTGTGTTCATTTGGGATATTTATTTAGTGATTGGATGTTTACTAAGTATATGAATTGTACCATATTCAACATTAAAATATTTACTAATATTTTCACCTTACTTGGATCTCGTCTAACAGCACATTACTATAGAAATTCAAATCTAATAATTATAATATCTTATTTCGAAAATGAGAAGTTTAATAATTATAAAAGATGTTAATGATTTGAGTTTTATAGAGTGAGATCCAAATCCAGCTTTTAACTTGTATTTAAGAAAAGACACACAAAATGTTCTTTTATTTTATTTTATTTTTATTATTAAATTAATTGGCGTTGATTCAACTCTTTAAAAAATTTCATAAAAAAATCAATGGCGTTAAATGTCATGATTTTGATAGCCAGTTGGCACCATAACCCCTACGTGAAATATCACTAAACCTTTCACGCAAAACATCTAACGTCGCACGCCATGTATGGCAAGTTGCACCGTCTTGTTGGAACTACACGTCTTCAACATCAACATCTTCGATTTCGTGCCAAAAATAATCGCCTAACATGCACTTATAGCGCTCACCGTTGACTGTTACTGTCTGAGCTTATTTTTTATTTTAAGAAAAAAGCCCATTTTCGTAGCCTGATTACAATCACGCGAGGATCTTTCACTCTGATCTCCATGAGCTTTGAGGTTTAGTTCTTGCGTTAACTGGATTTCATAAAGGGTGTCAAGTCTTCATGCAAAATGCGCAAAAGGGAGCTATAGAAAGGTCCAAAAACTCTAACAAATCGGTAATTCTCTTGGTCTTCAGCCACACCATCATCCATGGCTGCAACGTTTTGGTCTGAACGTGCGCGTGATGATGGGCACAGCCTATCCTATCTTTCATGCTTCCAGCTTCTTATTTTTTTCACAACTTAACGAACTTATATATAATGTTAACGCGTTGCGCAATGGTCAAGTGATCCATTTTTTAAATGGGCCAGAATGTGGTTATAATGAGGTGGCTCTGGATTATTTTTCAAGTAGTGCGGTATCTCCTGATAACGTTCCCAATCTAAATAAAGCTCTTTTCATGAGGCTCTTTTTTCCCTTTAAGCAACATTTACGTGGGGAGTTTTACATTTTTTGAACAAATATTCTTTTATTTATTCTAGACTTCTAGAATTTTTATTTCACAAGCTTTGTTTAAAATACAGATTATATATAATTAGCTATACATATTAAAAAAAATCCTAGATTAGTACTTTTTCTGGTTTTACGGTTAGTTTTAGTTAAATACACTTATCATTAATTCGCATTAATCATTAATTAAGTTTCACAACGAGAGCTCACTTTCAACCTGTCGACCGCCGTAATATGAATAAATGAAAAATATTTATAAATATCAGTTAACAAAGTGAAGAAATACGCATGCGATTCTGCTGAGCGATTGTGTGTCGGATATACAATTCGATATACCATCCCTAATTTTCAGTGAATTACCACGAAAGATTATTTCCTAGCGCAACTACCACTACCACACAATACGACCTGAGATTTTAAAACAACGTTTACATTAATAAATATTGCATAGAATAAAACGATGGAGTTTTGAAAATGATCAATTACTAAACATAGTCAAAACTAGAATTATAATATTTCATACAAAAAAATCTAATATAGAAATTGACAGTTTCAAGATGTATGACAATTTATCTCTAAGTAAGTCAGTAACCTCTCTGGGTGTCACTATGGATGAAAACCTAAATTGGAGCGCCTATCTGGACATGTTGGTAAAAAAATGAAATCAACTCAGTTATTGTATAAGAATTCTAAGTAAATATTGTAAAAAAATGTATTAATCACTATATACTACGGAGTTTTTATATCAAGACTGAAATTTGCTATCCTGTTATAAGGCAACGCTTCAGGTATTATTAGAGTTTTTCGAATTCAAAAACAAGTGTTACGTACAATTTTTGGCCTTCCTTTGAGGGAATCGTACCGTGGGAAATTTAAAATTAATAGGTTACTTACAGTTGTTGCGCTGTATATTTATCTTCTGCCGGAGTATTGTCATAATACAAGATTTCGAACAAATTATAATTACCCGTTGGGCATCATGTCTTTGTTTGAAAAAGGTCCTTGCTATTCAAGTATAAAGTTTTTCAATAAACTTTAAAAAATATAAATTACCGTCGTCATGGAATTTTGTGAATTAATGACGTAATATCCCGAAAATGAACATTTTTTCCAATACTATATTATTTATCCAAGAATAGATACTTCATTTACTATTGTTAGGTTTTTTTTAGAATCTATGGTTGTTGTCTTATTTGATTAGTGATTTTAAAACTCCTTTTCATTTCTTTTTCTTCCTTTGATATTGTTTATGAGCTGTGTCACTAAATATATAGTTTACATTATCTGATGATTCGATATAAAAATAGTATGAATAGAAAAGAAGCATGAATAGATTTTAGTTATGCATCAAATGAGTATTGTCTTATTATTTCCCGTTTTAGTGATACAAATATACTGTTGGGTTTAATATTATTTTTTACAAACTTCATAAATCGTATTTACAATACTTGCTTAGACAACAGAATTTGTTATTTATACCATCAATAGCGATATGAGAGTGAGCTCTAGCGTGGAAAGAATATCACCCTTATTTTATTTCGGCTGAGCTATGACAATTCGCCGAACATTAATAAATCTGCTCTGCGACCTTGTGCGTAGGAACGCCTACAGCTGAAGTCCTTCCCATTTCCAGTCGCCCAGTATGCAATCCACACCTTGTAATTGTTTTTACCCTGCATATAACGTACTTAAGCTTGTAAGACGAAATGCAGAAACGAAATTGCAGAAAATGTGCAATACGTATTTATTATAGTCAAATGTGTCACCATCTAATATTATAGCAGAGAGTTTGTACTCATCACCTAGGTTGAGAAAACTGTATTGTTCCATTCAAGACTTGCCCCATTCACGATAATTCCTTCTTACATCTTGCTATATTCTCTGCATAATAAATCTTCATTACAGTAGATACATGATCCTTAAAATAATCTACGTGCCAAAAGAAATTGCAACACTCCGAAGGAGGTCGGTCATAAAGCTGAAATCTTAACAAAACAATTGGCTGGGTGTTAAAAGTCGCTGATAATAATCATCTGTCAAAACTTCAAACACGAAGGGTGGTATAAATTACTCCTGGCCGATCGAGCATGTGTGGGATATGATGGGTCGCCACATAAGGTGTTTATCGCAAGCAGCAAACGCTTTGCAGGAACTTCGTCGTTATCTACACCAAGCCTGGGATGAGATCCCACAAGATGCCATTGATCATCTCATTTAGAGCATGCCTCGTAGAGTTAGACAGTGCATAAGCAATTAAGGGGATGTGACATTTTGTTGATATGTTTTTACTGATTGTTGGTATTTTTTCCCCAATTGTTATGATTTACTACTGGTACTGAAAACTAGTAGTTATGATTTACTACTTGAAATTTGCCAAAATTTCAGCTTTGTGACTGAGGTTTTTCAAGGTGTTTTTTTTTTTTTGACACGCAGTTTATTAATCTATAGGACAACCAATACCGTATAAAATATAAGATTTAGAAGGAAACGCTTTTGATCACATGTCTCATACTAGATTCGGACAATTTGTCGGTGTAGTTCCTATACACCCTATATAAAAGAAATTTATTATTTCCACTTTACTTTTCTGAGAAGCAGCACCACAACACAATGAAATTTGAATAATCAGATGAGATGCATAAAAACAGGAAGTTCGCCTAATGTACGAAAATGCTAGTAACATGAGCCGTACTGTGGCCGTACTGAGAGATGACCATGGGAACAATGCGAATCGTCACGTACAGCTGATAAGAAGAGTAACAACTTGTCTTATTTTACATACAGTTTAATTTAGTCGTATTGTAGACACAGAATAGTTTGTTTCTTTTTGTAATTTGCGTTCAATAAAAGCTTTTGTTTTTAAAAATTCTTAACTCGAATCGAATCATTTATTTGGCGCAGTCAGTAGGATGTTCTACAAGTTTTATTGAAAAATTTGGTGTGTTTCAACGCTTTAAGAACAACCCGAAGAGTTAGGAAAAAGACGCAAGAGGACCGAGTATTAGAGAAAACACAGACAGGTCACGGCACTTTATCGAGCAAAGTGGATCGCTGTGTTCGCTGAATCTAATATTCCAACGTCCGAAGCACGAAGACAGCTTGCCTTCCCAGACGAAAGGTAGGTGCTATTTCTGTTACGGTACGGCTCCTTGTAACTATTCAAGTTATTTCGTTAATTGAAAAACATATCCATTGTCGATATCCCAATTTTTCCTTGAAAGTGACAATCCTGTCATTACTTTTAATTGGTAAAACCCGAAAACACGAAACTGGACGATTTAGTCGAAAGTTCCAAACTTTAGGATTAGAAATGAATTACCAATTGTTCAAGATAGAATTAGACGCAATACCAACATTTGGCGGAGAACGAGCGGTATAATTTGTTCATAAATTCATGCGATCAGATATGTACGAAATATGCGGCAAATGCGGACGAAAGAATGTAATTTTTCAAACAATATTAGGCAGATTAAAGAGACAGAGCAAAACTTTAATTTTATCAAGAAACGAATTAATACGTGGGAAAGTGTAAAAGATGCTATTTATAATTATTTTTCGGACAAAAGAGATTTTGGACAACTAGTACAGAATTTACGAATACAAAAATTCACCAAAAGAAAATACAATATCATTTGGTCACAGATTACAAGATTTATTATCCAAACTTAACACTAAATTAGCGCAAACACCAGGTATAGAACATAAACCGCAAGAGCAGTTATTTATGCGCAACTGCCTTAGAAGTATATTTATTAAATTTGCCAGAAGACATTCAAGTCCACGTCAAACCCTTAAAACCTACATCACTAGAAGAAGCTATAAGGACACGTGCAAGACGCCGAGAATTTTAAATCCCGATCGAACGCTTTAAAATCAGCCAAAACAACAAATCCTTCACACGATAATAAGAAACCCTTCACGATGTATAAACCAATCCAGTATCAACCACGACCAAATTATTATCCAGTACAACATTATCAGAATCCTGTACAACAACATCAATTTACACCTTATCAAACTTCTTTTCCAAGAGGTCCTATACAAAATTATCCTAAACCAGTATATAATCCACCTTCTAAACAATTCACAAACAAACAAGTATTTGGCTCACAACGTAACGTATGGGCACCAGGACAAAATAACAATTCCCATCATCAGAAACCAACCCCGATGTCCGGAATTTCAACAGCAGTAGCTAAACCTGTAAATTATAACGAGTTAAACAACACAGAAGACGAAGAGGATTACCAATCAGCACAACTGATATTTAATGAAGAAAATGGACTATGGTACATGCCAATAGAACCACCACCACATGAATTTTCCAATAACGTCCCTGAAGAACAAACGAACGAACAAGAGGAGGATTTTGGTTTGCCTGCCTCACAGGAGAACTCAATAGATTAGCAATCAATGAATTACCGTATATTCAAATTCAAAATCCACCACTAAAACTTCTTATAGATACAGGAAGTACTATTTCGATGATTAATCCCGAAATTGTTCACAAATGTTATCCTAATAATATTGTAAATGAAACATTAGAAGTAAGAACTGCTAACGGTACTGTTTTAATAAATAAATGTGCTATGATTCCTTGTTTTAATGAATTAAGAGCTAACGCTTTATTAAAATGTTAATGTTTAAATTTCATAATTTTTATGACGGTATATTAGGCTTAGAGGATCTAAGATCTATGCAATTTAATATAAATTTAAATAAAGGCACACTTTATCGAGACAACTATGAAATTCCACTGAAATTTAAGAAATATGACACTATCACAATTCCTGCTAAATCAAAAATATTAAGAAAAGTATCTGTAAATTATATTGAAGGAGAAGTATTAATAGAAACTTTTACACAAAACAGTATTTATATTCCTAATTGTATAACATACGTAAAAAATGGCGAAGCATTAATTGAAATACAAAATTGGTCAGAAACAGAAACAGAATTCCAATTGAAACCTTTATCAACAATTCCTCTCGATAACTTTCATATTTTTCATTATCAGGTCAATGAATCTGAAACAATGGAACGTTTAAATAATATGTTAAGAATCGATCATTTAAATAATGAAGAAAAATCTCGTATTTTGCATCTTTGTAAAAATTACGTTGATATTTTTAAGAAACCCGAAGATAAATTAAGTTGCAATAGTAATGTACGACACGAAATTAAATTGAAAGACAATAATCCAATCTTTCAACGCGCAAGGCGATTTCCTCATGCAATTAAACAAGAAATTAAAAATCATATTGATAAACTTTTAGAGGATAATATAATTAGCCCGAGTCAAAGCCCTTGGGGATCACCTGTAAATTTAGTAAGTAAAAAGTTAGATGCATCCGGAATAAATAAAACTAGATTAGTTATTGACTACCGCGCTATTAACGAAAAGACAGTAGACGATCGATATCCAATCCCTAATATCGAAGATATTTTAGATAAACTTGGCAGATGTCAATATTTTACTACCCTTGACTTAGCATCCGGTTATCATCAGATACAAATGCATCCGGAATCAATCGCTAAAACTGCTTTTAATACCGAACACGGACACTATGAATTTTTGAGAATGCCATTTGGTTTAAAGAATAGTCCGGCGACATTTCAACGAGTAATGGACGATATTTTAAAAGGTTTATTAAATTCATTTTGCTTAGTATATTTAGACGATATAATTATATTCTCACCTTCTTTAGAGGAACATATGAAACACTTGAAATTAGTTTTTGAAAGGTTACGAAATGCGAACTTAAAATTGCAAATAGATAAATGTGAGTTCTTAAGAAAAGAAACAGAATATTTAGGTCACATTATAACACCGAAAGGTATAAAACCAAATCCAAGAAAGATAGAAGTTATAAACAATTCCTATACGAATACGCAAAAGAGACATTAAATCATTTCTAGGCTTATTAGGCTATTACAGAAAATTTATAAATAATTTTGCCAAAATTACTAAACCCTTAACAAAATGTTTACGTAAAGGAGAATCAGTAAAACATACCCCCGAATTTATAGATGCATTTGAGAAATGTAAAACTTTATTATGCAATGACCCTGTTTTAAAATATCCTGATTTTTCAAAACAATTTGAATTAACAACTGACGCCTCGAATTTTGCAATAGGCGCAATTTTATCTCAAGATAATCACCCAATAGCGTACGCATCGCGAACGTTAAATCCAGCAGAAAACAAATTACTCGACTATCGAAAAGAAATGCTTGCAATTGTGTGGGCATGTAAACATTTCCGACCGTACTTATATGGTTACAAAATTTATAATCAAAACAGACCATAAACATTACAATGGTTATTTTCTATAAAAGATCCCAATTCACGTTTAACACGATGGCGATTAAAACTATGCGAATACGATTATGAAATACAGTATAAAAAAGGAAAATTAAATCAAGCCGACCCATTATCACGAATTAAAATTAAAGAACAGGAAAATTATGTAAATACAATGGATAATGATTCAGAATCTTTATTGGTTCAAACCGATGACGAAATTGATCAAAATATTATAGACGAATTAAATGAAGTTTTAAAGGATTTACCACTTGAAACAAACCCTGATCCAAATTCACAGTCAGTTATCCAGATAAGTGACGAAAATGAAAGTAACACAGACAATACTATTCATTCAGTAAACGGTGACGTAGAAATTTCAATTCCATATTCGGAAAAATTATTAAATATCGCAGATCATCAAATTATATTAGACGCGACGCATAATACGACAAATCCAATACTTAGAACAATTAAAGTGTTTGATAAAACTAGAATTTCTCTAACATTACCTTTAACAACTTACAGAGAAAATATTGTAAAAGCTTTAAAAGAATGTTTAGTAACCGATAAAAAGAATGTTATTTACTTTAAACACAAAAATATAGAAAGAGAAATTATTCAAATTATTCAAGAATCATTTACTAAATTAAAAGTAGAAATTTCAAATAAAATTGTAGAAGATATTGAAGATAAAGATGAACAACAAGTTAAAATTAAATATTATCATGAAGGAAAACATCACATCGAGGTATTAACGAAGTATATCAATCATTAAAGAGAAAATACTATTGGCCAAACTTAGAAAAATCAATTAGTACTTATATTAATAATTGCGAAATATGTCAATTAGCAAAGTATGATCGAGCTCCTCAAACTCAACCAATTTCTCATACTTATACCCCTAAGAAACCTTTTGAACAACTGCATATAGATTTATTATTTATGAATAACAGAATAATATTAACGATTATTGATCATTTTTCAAAATACGCCCAGGCATATTTAATATCGGATAAAATTCGAATACCATAGTAAACGGTATAATAAAATTTACAAGTCACCACGGGATTCCAAGAATTAATAATTGCAGACTCTGGTAAAGAGTTCGACAATATTTTACTAAAGAATTTTGTAACATTACATAAAATCAAATTACATATTACATCAGTAGGTAACTCAAAATCAAATGGAATTGTAGAAACGATTTCATAATACTTTAGCAGAATCAATTAGATGCAGATTATTAGAAGACGATATGTCATCTTTCGAAAATCAATTAGTGAATGCTATATTAAGTTACAATAATAGTATACTATTCGAGTACTAAATTTACTCCTTTCGAAGTCATAAACGGCAATTCAGAAACGAATTTACCTTTTGATTTAACTGAAGAACGTATCACACAAGAATTTATTATAATAGAGCTGAGCAAATCAAAGCAATTAACAAAGAAATTTATAATAATTTAGAAAAGAATAAAGAAAGAATTTGTGAAAAAGTAATGTAGATAGAAACGAAATAGATGATATAGAAGAGCAACAATCAGTTTACGTTAAAAGAAATTAGGAACAAATTAAAGCCGAAATTTAGTAAAGAAAAAGTAGCAAAGTAAATCAAAAAACTATCGAAACGCAAAAAGGTACTAAATAATCAAAAATGTTATTAAAAGAAAAGAAAATTTATTAAGAAATCTTTGTTGCAGAATGAAACCAATACGGACACTCCTAATATTAGTGGTGCTGAGAATAATAACCAGCCAACTACAAGTGAAGCAAATTAACAACTTCATTTTACCATATAAATTAGGCGAAGCAGATTAATACAAAAGCGTCAGCATTTCATATATAAATCGAAGCTGAAAATTTATTTAAAAATGTTAATATATTAATGGAACAAATTAAAAAGGTCAATGATACACTTAATAGTAAAGTTAAACCCAGTTATCTACATTAGGGTATAGATATACTAAAAATCTAAATTTTACACGGCAATTAAACGAAGGTCAATTAAAATCAATATATTCATTAATCGCACAGACCGTTGTAGTATTAGTCAAGTTAAAAAATAAACTTGAAACTATATTTCCTGAATTTATAAGAAATAAAAAGATCACCATTGAATATTGTCGGCAACGCAGCCAATTGGTTATTTGGAATACATGGATAACGAAGAAAAGAATCGAATTGATGCCGCATTGGAACAATTGTATACAAATCAAGAAAATCTACGAAAACAACAGGAATGAGTATGGTCGATCTTAAAATCGATCGCAAACCGGTTAACGGAAACGTTTAAAAGAAGTACAAGATATCAAATGATTATTAGCCAAAAGAATCATATTCATTGACTACAATTTTGGAACAAATAGAATTTCTCGAAATGGTAAAAGACGCTAATGACTCATAATGCAAAACACTAACATAATGTTAAACATCTTAATAGAAGTTCAAGATGCTATTATATTTCAAGCATGAATAAAGTACATCCATCTATTTTAACCGCAAATGAAATAAGGAGATAATTACCAATTAAATCCCTATATAATCCTAATCAATTATTATTTTTTAAGAATACATTTAATTATTATATGTTTTTAGTATCCAAAACTACATCAGTAGTAAGGAAGTTATCTTTAGAATATCTGTTCCTATATTATACGAATCATATATAACCTTTATCATATTTATGCTATCCTTATAATAAACAAATTATTCCTATTGCCCAGCGTATTTGTTAACTGCAAATAGTACCTATGCTTTGGAGACACATTTATGTCCCAATTAGAAGATGTCTACATAATGTGGAGAAGAAACCATTGCCTCACGACGACAGCTGTTTATTGAATCTAATGAAGAATAGTGATACATGTGAAAAAATAAGTGTATATTTAAAGATACATTAGTACAACAAATGGAACAAGCAGAATTATTGATTTATACACCTAACAAATTAGCTAACTTATAATTGTAGTGAAATAGGTATCTTGGAAATAGTTGGCAACGTATTATTAAAATTAAAACCAAACTGTATAATTCAAATAAAAATTCTATTTCCAAAAAGAACTTATTAAAGGTCAAATATTTAATTTACCAAGTATAGATACAAATATTTATGATGTAAAAGAAACGCATTCAATTCATTTAAATAAAATTAACGTAATAACTATAATAAGATAAATGATGATTTAAGAATTTGAAATTGCCACATCTAGAAAAGATTGTCAATAATAACTCAAAAATAAATTACTTTGTTATGGTATTGTAATTGTAATATTTTTGTAATAAGTTTCAAATATTGTAAAGTATTACTGTATAAAGATTTAGGAAGCATCCAGGAATTCAACGGTTCTTTCCGACGTTAGCCTCAAGATCCTTTCTAAGCGGGAGGAGTACATGAGCCGTACTGTGGCCGTACTGAGAGATGACCATGGGAACAATGCGAATCGTCACGTACAGCTGATAAGAAGAGTAACAACTTGTCTTATTTTACATACAGTTTAATTTAGTCGTATTGTAGACACAGAATAGTTTGTTTCTTTTGTAATTTGCGTTCAATTAAAAGCTTTTGTTTTTAAAATTCTTAACTCGAATCGAATCATTTATTTTGCTTCCGTGTCTCTTCCCTCGCTTTTTCTCTCTTTAATTTCGTTTTAATGGAAACTGGAAGAGATTTTGTGGTGGCTCTCGAGCGGGGAGTCAGGAGCACGTTTCATTATTGACTTAGAACTTTGCTGCGTGCTCTAATGTATTTTTAAGCGACGGTAGATAAAGGCGGAGGTATATGCATATTAATATTTTAGGCAAATATCGCTACCATTAACATTCAAATCGTAGAAACAAATGAGTCATTATTTACGCCTTATTGAATTGTTAAGGTGTATCTTAAGCACGATAAGTTTTATAGAAAATGTTTTTGAACAAAGTTTAGATTTAATAGAAGGTGCTGCGTAGTGATAAGCACATCACTACAGCACCTTCTATTAAATCTAAACTTTGCGAGTCATTTTTGCACTCGGTTATATCAAATGAATGATCGATCGTTCATTAGCTTACCGAAAACTCGGAAATCGGCAGGGCAAAGATTCCGAAATATGCGTCTGTGTAATACATATATAATACTTGAGCGAGCGATGAATAGAAGTGTAAATAATTATTTGCAAGTAGATCGGTTTTATACCTTTCCGGCCGCATGTTTCACAAAACCTTTCGAATTATTTATCGAGCAAAAAGTTTATAAACTACGCTTTTTATTCATTCACTCGCTTAAGTACATACTATGTACACAGGTATTATTTAGACGCATAGAGTGTCTATTAATTTTCGGAATCTTTGCTCTGCCGAGTTTCGAGTTCTTGGTAAGCTAATGAACGATCGATGGTTGTTTTTATATAATGGAGTGCTAGATTCGCTAGTTAAGCACATCACTAGTACTGCGTCTCTTTTGTGGGAAGGTTTTAGGTTACACAAAGGTCCTTTGTTTTCTTAATTCAACACCAAATAACATCTTCATATGGAACCGGAGGAAAGACGACAATTGATAGTCGGACGCAAGTACATGATACAAACATAATGGGCACCTCAAGCCAAATCAGCGTCGCTATAACCATCATCATGCTTTTACACGCAGCACATTGCAAAGGCAATTCAAGCTTTTAAAGGAACGGTTTCGCATTTTAAAATTTTTGGATGTAAGATGCATTGGATGGGCTTACACATATATAATGGCGTGTTGCATTCTCCATATTTGTATCTTTCAAGAAGATATTATGGATATTGTTATATATAACCATGAGAATTTATTAGAAATGGATGATTACTATTATGGCAATTTGCAGGAAAGGCAAATGAGAATTGAGGGTTGGAATAACCGGAACATTATCTATCAACAATTTTAATAAAATAAATAAATGTATATATTGTAATGGAATGTGTACTCGATATTATTTAACGTGGAAGTTAAATTCTTGATATTGTTAAAACTAATTTGACTATAACAAGAAGAAGATATAAAATAGAGCAGCAGGCAGCCAGACGATGTCCAGGTGAAGTAGGAAATCTCTGCATTTGGCAAGTCCTTCAAAGCATCTTCCTTCAGAATATTCCCTTCAGGAAGTAAAGATGATTAGCAGTGATATACTACCTATACATCGAAAATGAATATTAGAATTTGAATAGTATATTTTTACAATAGATATTGACAGGTCAAAGTTGGATCCAAGTTCAATTCAAATGTACACCTACCTTTATTATATCTTAATTGTAAGGTGATTCCAGAATTTTGCAATAATTATTTATTTTTATTTCGTTTAAACATTCGACAGTCCATTCGGTCACATGGGCATTCAGACGATCGCCTTCAAGTCGGTTAAAAGTTTCCATTTCGAAAGCATTCAAGAGCCAACCTTCGTCAGAGGCAGACGTGTCTCAATTTGTTTCGTAAAATTTAACGGCTATTTTGATAAAATCCAATTTTATTCTAAAGTACAACCTAAAAATAATTGTTAATAAGAGGATATTTTGGGCAACAGTCTTCCATGCCGTCTCCACAGGTACTGAGATAATAAGAGGAGTAACTAGCTATTCGTTATTTTTTTGATGTCAACGTGATTCAATCGGAAATTCTCGCCCTGTATGCCATCTGGCATGGGATCGAGTTCGCCACCATTCAGTGAGTCCCCAACATTATAACAAATCTTATTAAGATCTTTTTTTGATTTGATGCAGTGTTTTAGAAATATTTCGTTGTCCCAAGATAAAAAAACTGACCCAGTATAACTAAATGAAATGTGTTTGGGATGTTTTGTAAATTAAAATTTAATAAAATATTTCAGCTTTTCATTTAAAAAAAAAAATGTTTTTTAGAACAGAATTACATGTACAGAATGCTGTAATGCAGTTCTCCCGTAGAAGTCGAAAAAAAAAAACACGATAAAAGAATTACGATGTTTGTTCTATTTTCTTTTTGAATTTTAACAACATGAATAGCACTTAGGCACATATTTCGTCTTTTTTTGCTAATATGTATCTTACGCTATTGCCAAATGTTTAACTGTCTTCAGGTACTAACAAGTAGGACAGGTGGATTACTTCGCTATGTATCGGTTGCTGTTATACCGATGTCGTACGTCCTTCGTTAGTTCATAAATTACACCTGTCGTATGGCAAAGACAAAATGATGAACGTATGGCACCTTTAATACTCTTCATTTTTAAAGGCCTATGTATTCAAGTGGAGACGTAAGAGGTATGTTTGACAGATATCGACTCGATGAGCTGTTCCCCAACGCTCTTAAGTTCTTCCTCTATTGCTACCAAATGTATTATTTAATCGAAAGTATGTACAAAAGAAATTGTACAAATGTAACAATTTAGAACAAATTATATCTGTAACAAACTGTAATTAATGCGTTTGGAGTTGTTGAGGTAAGAAACCATCAAAACAAATTATCTATATTTTCGAACATGTTTCGATATCAATGCTTCATATGCTAAATGGTTTTTGCCGTTTCGTTGGTTGCCTGAGAAGGTATTACTTTACTTACATTCCAACTCATTTGCGGTGCATTAGTACCTAAGTTGTAAGTACACACATTTCCCTAAACAAAAACACAATAACCTTTTGAACGGATAAACTTAACCACGTGTTTATACTGGCATAACGTAGTTATAGTATCCTTTGAAAGAAGTTGTTGTGTAAAAATAGTAACTGCAGGTAATAATAACATCGGCAACTATAATAAAATCAGTGAAAGTGAAGACAGCTTTGTTCTAATTGTTTAATATTACAGAAAGGCAATGTATATATGTCAGAGCATAAAATAATGGTAATAAAATTCTTGAGTATGTTCCAGATACTATGTTTATAATCCGCATCCTTACATAATAAGCGTTTTACAGAAGGAAATTGCTTAGATAAAACATTAGTGCTGATATTCCGGAAAATCGGTTCATACTGTTTGAAACTCTTGATCGAATTGATTTATGGGATAAAATACCAGAAAAAACTTCTGTATTCTTCACTCAGGAAATTTTATATTTTGTTAGTAATTGCGATTGTTGATTATCTAAGCTTTATAAAGTTTGAGAGGGAAGAAAATAGAATCAAGTCTCATATACTAGTATCAAATATACATCTACATATCTGTACAGTTTAATCCGCGCGACATAAAAAACATGAAAAATACGTATTGCTGTGTACAGATTGAATTAAATGAAAAAGCTAAAATGAATTTTACAATGAAAATGAGAAATAAAATTAGCTAGTTCAACGGATGAAATTTTTAAAGGGCGCAGAAGAACAATTAAACTTAGAGTTACCCTCGTGAATTAAAACTTGAATCTAACCACGAAAAGTTCAATATAAAATAAAAGAGTAGAATTTTTAACTCAAAGATGCTAATTAACAAACAAATTTAGTTTAAAATGGGTAAAATTACAAATTGTGCAGAAGAAAACCGTGAACTGAAGGTTCAGGCCTAAAATAAAAACTGCACTTGACTCTAAAACTAAAATAGGACAATGCTATTTCCTATGCAAAGCAAAAGATTTGTTTGTTCAGGAAGAATAACGGCTTTTTGAAATGTTAGTTTATGTTAAAATAAAAAAACACAAAATCATGTTTGCTTGCTTCTCTTTTTTGTGTATTTTTTTCTAGACGTTCACAATCAGTTTTTTTTGCGATTACAGCGCAATCTGTTACGAATCGAAAAAAAGTTTCAAAACAAAACTACATACTTGATGGCGTAGAATCCGAATCTGCAATACAACATGGGGGTTCCCATTTAAGACTTCAAAGTTGTCCCCCCCTCCCACTCTGGAGGGCGGATGAGGTAGGGGATCGAGTTCGGCACCATTCAGTGAGCCCCCTACACTGTTGAAAATATTACGGTGTTGGCGTTAATTTTGCGCTAGTCAAATATTTTAGTGTTGATTTTTACAAACTTTGCCAGACGAATTGACTACATGTGTTTAGTAGAACAGAAATTACTAGAATTGGTGGTGAATTCTTTGTTCAGATATGAGGATTTACTATTTTCTCTAGACATTCAGAAGCATCAACCAATCAGAATTTTTCCCTCGGAAGAAATATAGAAACCCCACCTAATCTAATACAGTATTGCATTATACGCACCACCTGCATTGCACGTGTATCTGTTTTCGTGTTTGATTCTCCGTATTAACATATCCAAACAAACCACCAAATGTGACTGACTTGCGAAGTGTAACCTCGTGTTATTAAACGTTAATTCCAGTGGGCATAAAAAATGTCAACATCTTAAAGATGTATTAGGGACAACTATTTACGTAATTAGTTCAGATTTGAATCAAATAGCATAAACATTCACTTAATTTTATAATGGTTCTCAAAAGTAATAATGCCTGGCTGGTAGTCGAGTGGCTTGCACGCTTGGCTATCAGTGCGGAGTCCGGGGTTCAAATCTCGCTCTGGTCAATTACGATAATCGGTTTTTTTTCATTTTAAAATTAGTACGTTTAGTTGAAACCAAAACTTTTGAATGAGTGGTTCTGTATATTTATAATTGAGAAAACGTCTTAAAGAGAGAATATTATAGCACTAAGAAATAGTAGTTGCATATTAAAAAGACTTTGTGTTTAGAAAACGGTGTTAAATCATCCAATAGATCGCATTCATTTAGTTAAACAGCTAGTAAATTTGTCTAGTCTAGATCAAATAAAATGTGACTAGAAGTATATCATAATTCCACGTGTTAGTTGGACAAAATAACCCCTTAGCAATAGACAATACTTGACTATCTTTGTTCGTCAAATTTAAACTTCTATAGTTCTCGACAAAATAACACGAAAACAGTGTGGACCTCTCCTGACTATTAAATTAGTCAAAAAAGTGTTAAAATTTTCAACAGTGTACATTATAACAAATCTTATTAAGATATTTTTTGATTTGATGCACTGTTTTAGAGATATTCCGTTGTCTCATAACGTAAAACTATAGGCATTTGTACAGGCGGTTTCATATCGTCGGCACAGCCTTCGTTTACTGAAATACAACACTTCTAATACTATTGCATTTTCATGTAACATACCTCAGGCTTCAACTCCTTAGTTTCCGAGATATCTTTGATTTTCTAAAAATTATGTCAGTTACGTTATTTGGCCAAGATCCTGTAAATATTTATATTATTGAATTAATAGGTAAGTGGTTTAATTTTTACTAAGCATGTCCTATAGTCTATTTCTTCTATTTTTTGGATTTCATTAATTTTTCATTTTTCCAGACGTATTTATAATTTTAATTGTTCACAATTTTATAATAACAGCAAGCTTTCTGACATTTGATCGTGTGTAAGGGTGGAGGTAATCAAGGTATTTGTATAAAATGAAGTTAAAATAATTCCGATAAGGAATTAATTAATATAGTGTTGATTTCACGGATATACCCAAACGTGGAAAAAACCTAATGCGTTTTGCTTTGAAAGACTAAAGAGAGATTTTAAAAGACCAGAAAAGTAAAGTATTAAAAAAAAAGGAACACGATAAAACATTAACGCCTGCTTCTTGGCGAAAGTCCATAGATCGACGAGCAATATGGAGACGTGTGGACGGCCATCTAGATAATGCAGTAAAGTGGTTTGTAGGACATCATCCACATAACGCGCAGTTGTCATACTGCCTCGAATAAAGAGAAGTGGTGATCGACTACCATAGAAAATAATTTTGACGTTTTCCAACTCTAGACATTTTGTTACGCTTAACACTCTAGACGGACGCGCAATAACTACACATTTCTGTACTAGTCAGCTCTCATAAACAGGTTTCTTCATAAAAAACTAAGAAATAAATTTTATTTCGCGAAACATTATCAAAGATAAAAAGTTCACATCTTACCACAGCTTGCTTTAAATATAGCCATTTTAATGCCAAAAAATCAAGTTGAACAAATTATTGCTTCTCTGTCTCTTCTAATGTCACCCTGATAATTCCTGTTTGCAACATGAGTGGCGAAAAGCCTTCTTTAATCTTTTTTTTTTTTGAAAGGGTTAAAAATTAAAAAGAAATCCCGTATTCCAACTACATTTAAGTTGCTTCTGGCAGAAAAAGATTGGAATTGGTGGCCCATGTATGAGACATATTGCTTCCTGTTAAGTAAACTTATGTTGAGAATAAAATATATGTAAGTATTAAAATCGGTGCAAAACCGGCAGATTTTAATTTAAAAAGTATTGTGGTCTACGCGATCAAAAGCTTTTGAGATATCCATGTAAATAACATCAACTTTTTTGAAGCGATGGCCACGTTAGTGACAGCGGATCCTTTGGCAAGAAATCCAAGTTGAAATTCAGAAAGTTGAGGTTTAAACTGATGATAAATATAAATATATACTTTAGGATGTATATTGTACAGGCACTGAAAGCATTTAGAGGGGAAGCGGGCTCTAAACTGAAATGCGCCTGGGACTTCCAAGGTGCTAAATCCGCCACTGTAACCACTTGTTGTACCATGCTCATTAGGAATGGCCCTTTCCAAATTAATTGTGCTTGACAGAGAGTCCTTCGACGTCCTCTGCATTAACTAACACGGTATTGTTAGAAGTAGGTACGTAATTTCAAAGTGCTTACCGCATTTAGTTAACACGTTTTAGTAGAATGAGGCTCAAACAGAATAACGCTGATTATAAAACAGGTTGTATAAATGAGCTAAATATTTAAATCTGCGCCAGCCCCTACTCTCTCCGTCTGTCTTTGCCCGTTTTCCTCAAATCAAATATATTCATTTCATACTCCCATTTTCGCACTTGAAGTTAACCAAACGTTACATATATAGGTTGAAGTAGGAGGCAGTCTCATCACCTTTCATTTTAATGTAATAAATCTTCTCTTCATTCCATAATACAGTATTCCATAACGTCTGTACGGAGAATTTCGGTTACAGTAATTGTTCGAGGCGTACTTACATGCATATTTATATATGTAAAACAGTTACTTCGATTCTCTGTGGATTTAATAAAATTTGAATAACAAATTCCATTTATACCATTCACTTAAACACGTCCAAACTGTTAGCGCAACTTCCATTTGAAACTTCACATTGTAATCTTTTTAGAAGAAATATCACATACATTAATTAAAACTTTTTCCGCAATATGTTTTAGAAATATGAAGGTAGTATAATAGCTTTCTAGGTGTAAATAATAGATAGCCGACGACGCAGCTATTGTGTTGTTAAGTTCCATTTAACTCCCTTAGAGAAAGATACCAAAAAGAACTATAGGATTTCGTGCCTCGATTTATGAGATACTTGGTTCTCTCTTTTATTGGCGCCATTGTCAGGATGGTAGCAAAAAAGGCTTACGGAGATAATGAACTGTTGACACCCAATTTATTTTTATATACTTTTTTTTGTGGAATCCAATAAGAATACATAGAAGAAACAAGTCTGTAAAGTCCAGATTGTAGCTATTATGCTGCTTAAGGTATTTTAGGTTGTTAATTTATTATTACTGAAAGTTTTTTTTGATCATACCGTTGTAGGAAAACAGGGCGTTTACTATATTGTTGTAGTTGTTAAAATTAACAGCCTCAAATTTGTGATTTTAGAAAAAAAAATTAAAAGACATTAAAGGAAAATCCTCAAACAATTAACCGAAAAAAGTGCTATGTCGGGGTTCATGGTCTATGTAACCTAGGAATCATCGTACCAGCAAAAGTATTGAAAGAGATATAACACTTAATAGAAACAAATACGAATTTCTGGTTACTAGAAGATACAGACGTATTTCTGAATGCATGCTGAAAGCAATGATACAATTGATTGGTTTGGCCACTTGGTATGAATCAGGTCTTCTATCAATCCTGCACATAAACATAAGCAAGTTTAGTAGCCTGTGTGGTAAACCTTCTTCCGGCAGTTCAGTCACCGAGTTGATTGGTCCCAGCAGTGGTAATCTCTGCCGCTCCAATGCAACGCATCCTCTTCTTTTAATAGTCTACATGTGGGTTCATCTTCACAGACGCCTATTCTATGTAGATACTTTCTTAGACAGCCATCTCCTGTCAATAGGCTTATCACCATTCTAGGATGTACTCGGTTGAGAGCCAGTACATCCTCTGCTAGTTGCCGAGATGGTTGCCTCATCATCCGTTTCCTGTCTGTCTACCCTTCCAGTACACCTAGTGTTTTCTAACGATCCACTAAGCCAGTGCACTACGTACCGCAGCTTTAGTGTTTTCACAGATCCGGTTCTGGTCTTGTGAAGATCATTTCAGAGCTCTTTCTTGCAAGCTTGCTTGCAAGTTCGTTGCGTACTATGCCCTTATGACTTGACATCCATACCAAAGTAACTTTCTTGTGTCTAGCCAAGATTTTTTCCAGGCATTCTCAATCTAATTTCGAGGTTATCTGATAAGATGCTAATGTATCTTAGGGTGGTTTGGCTATCCGGTAGGATATTAATCCGCTGACCCTTGTGTTGTTTGTTTCTTGCTAATATTTCCATTTCTGTACAGTAGTATATCGCCCCACTACTATATATTCTTGACGATTCAGATTTTCTCCATGTACATCAGCTCCAGAACCGGGTTTTGGTTTTGAATCCCTGGTTTCTGTCCGGTTTTCCACACATCCCTGTCCAAGATGACCTTGAAGGGTTTGTCAAAGGAAAGTTTGGGAGCCATTATGTCACTTCCCATTTCAAAGATCGGCATGACCAGAAGCATTATGGGTTCTCGAATTCCCCCCATATTTTAGTCTGTATAACCCCATTCTTGCTTCCTTTTTAATACAAATATCTAAGGGAGGTATTTTAGCACGGTTTCTATAATAGTTGTTGGTGAGCTTTTTGACATTAATACCCGTTTAAATTTGTCTGTCACTTGCTCAAGATGTTGATTCCAGGTTAACTTCGAGTCAAGAACCATTCCTAGGAATTTTGCATTTTGATTGAATTGTACCGTTTCGTTATGAAGAGTTGCTGGTTTCAGGCGATTCAGCTTTTTTCTTCTGTTAAAGTGGACTAGTAAACATGGGGGACGTAATATGATGTATGAAATCGAACTGCACCCACAGTTCTAATTGTCGCGGTTTATGAATTTCTTAATGGTATAAAAGCAATGGTCATAGGTAAATGATTTTTTTTAAACGAATTTAGGGAACTGGCTAAACTAATTTTTTCAGGTAGTGCATTAAAACAAGTTACGCACCTATAGTATTGGCTTACGTTCATATAGTGATGTTCATGAGTTGGTTCACTTAGTTGTTGTGTGTTTGAATGTGTTGTTATATGATTATAAATATCGTTATTTTTAACAAATCGGCTTTCGTGACATTTGTGAAAGACACGATTCTTTAGTAGATGCCTCTATCATGCATCTTATTAGCGATTCAGCATATGAAAAGTAAAATATACGCAAACCACCTTACACCGGCAACAGTCTTCATGCTCCTTAGGCTATAGTACGCTGTACAGAGTTTATTTTTTCTATTGTATTGTTACACAAAAACACAGCTGACTTGCTCTCAGCGATCGACCCGCCATCACATCGAACACAAAGACTATTAACAGCATCAACACCAGGGCGAAACTGTATTTATTACCTTTGCTTTCTAAGTAAAAGTCGGTTACCTTTACACCAAGAGCGCACATCTGAAATAGTTTTTGTCGTCCTGATAGCAACGACATCAGCACTAGGATTGGCGATGCAACAACTGATATCGTCAGCACTGACTAAAAGGACGCGCAGGTAATGACAAACACAAATCGTTTACATATATGACAAACAGCGTAGTCCCAAGAAGGAAAATTGCGGCACATCGTAGGTGATATTTATTGCAGGCGAAAGATATTGCTTTCTGACGTTGTTTGTACGACTGTGGATAGCAATGAAAGATTTTCGGTCGTCAGTTACGACTAAGTAGCTCTGGGGTACGCGTATTCCAATGCCCACAATTTATTCAAAAGGACATCGTAATTTAGTGTGTCAAATGCTTTTACAAATCAAAAAATACACTAAGAATAGTGTACCCAGCATCCAGGTGTTTGTAAATATGAGCCATGACATTACGTATGGCGTTCAATCTAGATTTTCTCGGTAAGAAACCAAACTGGCGGTTAGAAATTATTTTTTTCTTTTCTAACTAGACGCGCATTTATATTTTTTTTCCAAAAATTTTAGTAATTGCCGTAGGTATGGTGATGAGTCTGTAATTCTTTGCTTCAAATTTGTCACCCTTTTTATACAGGGGAAAGATTTTACTAATTTTTAACTTATCTTGAACAATACCTTCGCAGATACAATTATTTATTAGAATTGCCAATGTCTCCGAGAAATGAGACACGACAAACTTCAAAATAAAACAAGGGCATTACATCAATTCCCGCGGAATTTTTCCCTGCTACCTCTAGTACAGCGCGTTCAATTTCAGTCCTATCAGTTAGTTCGAGAAAAAAGTTGTCATTAACGTATGGTATATTGGGTGTCTTACTCGTAGATATAGTCTCACGATTAAAAAAATGTTCAGAAAACCTTTCACATATGGTTTGAGGATTAGTTATGACATCTCTTGGCGCACTACGTAGTGAGATATATTCTGTGCTGGATTTTAAGGGGATAGTTATTTTATTAATAATGTAGCATGCTGTTTTACTGTTGCAAAGATTACAAGCTTTCTACAGTAAGAAATTAACAAATTATTGTATTTCTGCTAATAACTGTAATAATTAAGAGGATTTTGTTTCAAGAAAAAAAATTCGAACTTTCACACTCTCGTTTACCGGACGAGTGCTCTACCAATTAAGCTAGAGGGAGCGTGTAGATTAAAGCGATACATCGATCTATGTCAATATTAGATCTTGAAAGGCCGGCAAGACGGCGAATATGCTAAGATTGCAAGCTTTTTTTGACATATGGGCATTTTTAACAGAAATTCCGAGATGGAAATCACGGATCGGATAAGCTGAAATGTGTTTTCAACATTTTGGAGTACCGACTCGCTCTACGAATGTGGTGTTTATTTAAACGAACATTATCCTATTAGATGGATTGGAAGTGACGATTCAGTTATTATATTTTTTTCTATGGGGCATAATAAGGAGTTTGAATATAGTCACTCTCCGTCAGTCGTCAGTGTCTGTGAAAAAATGTTATTAAATATAAATATATCTTTAGAATCTTGTGCATAAATGTGCGTCTATGCGAAATTGCTATTATAAATCATGAACAACTGTGATTTATAATAACGAATGCAGTCTCGCGGGTTTAAATTCTAATAAACTGTACACGATTCGTGAGCAACGCAATAAAAAGCTCCTAAAACGGCTATATTGTTTATCTGTCATTACACGCAAGAATGTTGTTTGACAAGTATTATCTACCAGACATTGTGTACGTTGTACATGTAGCCAGAAGTACCATGCATAATTAATACTACATTATAACTAACGGCCTCGACGAAGAAAAGCAGTTCAGAGGTAGTTAATACCTTCATTAATGAAATACGATGCGTGTCTCTACGAGACAACCTTCTCTTTACGGAGGGATATATGACTGAATTTGGAGATTTTGTTATAGAGGAGGATAATTTATTATAGGAATGGAAGTCGATGTACTATAATGATATTTTAACACACAAATTATCAGAAATGTACGTCTGTCTGGTTCTATTGGAGCTGCACCGGAGGGATAAAGTTGTTAGGAATCCAAACGGTTGAGATGGAAATTTAGACGACATAACAAATCGTTGCTGTAAGTAATGTACCAGTTTTCAATTAAGTATTAAAGCCTGCGTTTGTTTCCGTTCGGTAGGATGTTTAAAACTTTGACGATTAAGTGTTGACATTGGTTATAAACGTTAAGGAATCGGTATTTTAACAGCGGTGCTGAACTTAACAAAGGATCAATAAGAAAGTTTCTAATGTTGATAGATTACAAACATCCTTCGAGTTGCGAGAAATAATTGTTTAGAAGAGTAGTGAAGAAAAGCATTGATGTGTTCCCTTATAATCTCAGCGTTTCAGATTATTCAGTGTGTCAACTTTTGACAAAATTTGATTGATTTGATTTGACTGTACGAGTAGAACGAATGATTCAGTCAGCACAGTGAAAAGACAAGAAGAATACTTGTCATTTTTTGTCGGTCCGCATGCACTTTAGCGTTTTGACAGTATTGTCAACTTACAGCGAAGGCGCCTCTGCCAAGGAACATCTCGACAAAAGTCGGCACCTTCGATCTCAGGGGGCAAAACTTAATGACTGCTATTGGCTTGAACGAACTCAAAAAGGTTGGAAATTGTGCGCGCTCATTCAAAATTTGCTGGTGTTCCTTTATCACAGCCGTTGTTCGCTTGAATACGCAGTTTATAGGTTACAAAACTCTCAAATGACTGTCAAGAACCGTTTTGACAACGACCGAGCTTGAATCCCTTTCGGATAGAACGAACTTAGAAATGGTATATTACAGGCGAGGAGGAAAGTGTTTCATTACAGTGAAGGGATTACTTTGGGTACCGTGTAGTGCTGTGCAACTACTCAGTACGGTGTAGTGCTGTGTGAATATATTTAATAACCGATTAACCGTATGTGCATAATCGGATAACCGATACAACCGATTATAACCGGCGTAACCCGGTTAACCGCCGTAGCCAGTTAATTGTATTAACCGATTATTTGCTTTGGTCGGATAATCGCCGTAATCGATTAAAAGGCATGGATATTTATCTTTACATAGGTATTTTACTATTTTTTTCACAATGTTTTTGTGTATATACTGCTGTGGTAGACACTTCGTTCTTTGCGAGTGTATTTTTAGTTGCATAGATTTTGTCTTGTTTACTCCGTTCAGCCATTATTCAATGTTTCGAGAATTTTCACAACAATGTTTATTTTTGTATAAATTTTAGTTGAAGAGTTGATTGTATGATTTATTTAATTAAATGTTCAGTTTTTAAATTAATTCCATTCAATTATTTGTCTTTTGAATGTTGTTGTATTATATTGATGTGTGCACATTATAAATATAAGATCATTTATTATTTCTGTGCAGGAAGATATGTTTTCAGTTTAATTTTTCTCATTATATTTTAAAGTGTTAATTTTTCCCTTTTTCTATTTTGCTGTTTCGTGTTTAATTATCAATCACCTCGGTTGGGCGAATAGAAACTTTGTTCTTGCATTTAGTTTTTATTTTTGTATAATTTCGTGTGGTTGTCCACGAATTTATTTTATTTTGTTGAAACCACGTGGATTGATATTGGTATATTAGGACTATCTTCCTGAACAAACTAATCTTTCGCTTTATATAGGAAATAGCATTGTCCTATTGTAATTTAGAATCAAGTGCAGTTTTTTATTTTTGGCCAGAACCTTCAGTTCACGGTTTTTTTTCCTGTCATTTTGTAATTTTACCCATTTATATAATAAATTTTGTTTGTTAATTATCTTCGTTGGGTTAAAAAAATTCGTTCTTTTATTTTTAATTTAACCTTTTCAATTCTTCGGGTTTTCAAAGAAAGTCAGATTTCTTTCACTCACAATTTACTTTTCGTGGTTAGATTCAAGTTTTAATTCGCGAGGTATATCTGAGGTTAATAGTCCTTTTGCGCCCTTTTAGATTTTTATCTGTTGAGCTAGCTAATTAATTTTACATTTTCAATTTATTCAATCAGTACACAGCATACGTTGGCTACAATTTTCAAAAATAATATTGTTATATAAATTGAGACGTTAGCTTAATGTTTTATTTTTAAAGTTTGCTATAACTTGCTTCATCCTTGAACATATTTAAGAGCTTACATTTATACATAACAGTACTTTTTTTTATTTTCAACCTATCAATAATTTTGGACTTTAAAAATATACATTAAATTGCGATTCTTGTACCACTTTATGTAAGGCCTTATAGGTACACTGGTATTTACGTACAAAAAAGCCACTTTTCTTACTGTTAATTTTTTATTTAGCAGTATTTTGATTTTCTCGCCGATTTTCTAAATCCCCATTTGCTTCTTTTTATACGAATTGTTATAACTAGCTTTAAGACAGTGTATCACAAACACATTTCCCTCCCAATACTTACTTATACTACTTGTTAGTGATAAGTAGTTTGAGGTACAACTTATTGATTGAAACAAAATCCATACGTTATAAATGTACTCGACACCTCGCAAGTAAATAAAAATGTATTCTGTCGATAATCGGCGAGTACCTTACCCAACAATGCGAGTAAGTAAAATACTTACTCGTAAGTAATTATTCATACAGGGTACAGTAATTGTCTGCGGTACTACTTGTTACATATCATTTAGTGGCATGATTTTCTTATAACGCAAGTGGTAGGTACGCAGTTCCCCTCGAATAAAAACATCCGCTACAATTTCAATAGAGCCAATCTTTTTAATTGATATATGGATTTGTCAACCGCCGATTGGACGTTTATACCTGAATATTCGGATGTCAATGCAGCACTTTCGGCTTTCTATGGTAAGCTATATGAGATAACTGATTTATCAGTTCCAAAAACTGTTTCTTCAAAACGTAATTTTCCACCCTGGTTTAATCAAAATATTGAGAATTGCATTCGAATGAAGGAATATCATTTTAAAAAGATGCATAAAAGCGCCATGGTTAGCATTATTTTGAGTATAAGTGATTGCGAAAGTTGATTAAATCGGAAACCCGTGCTTCTTACCAACAATATCAGCAAAGTGTTGAGACCACTATATTAACAACCCTCTGTATTTTGGAAATTTGTTAAAGCAAAACAAGGCAACTCTAGAATCCCAGGATGTATGATCGTCAATGATGAAGAAGTTTCTGACCCCCAGAAGATTGTTTGAGGGCTTTTCGCAGAAAACCGCAGAAGAATGTGCAGGCTTTCGCAGAAATTGTTTTTCAGCGTGTTTCGTCCTCCTGCTCCTACTAAATTCTTTCTTTTTTCAACTACTTACTCCAATTTTCGAATTGGTCCTTTTGCCTCCTATGAAGTTCTAATCAGCTTACAGCGTTTGAAAGCTGACTTTACTACTGGACATGACGGGCTGCCAAGCTTTCTTCTACGAGATTGTACCTCTATACACCTCACCTATATTTTCAATTGGTCTTGCCAACTTTGTTGCTTTCCTACCAAGTGGAAAATCAATAGAATTTCTCAGGTTTATAAAAAAACGATCATGTAATAATATCAACAATTACAGGCCTGTTGACATCTTATCAAATTTTGCTAAAGCATTTGATTATCTACTTTAAAACAATATTCTACATCGAGTTAAACCTTATCCTGCTAGTGAACAGCATGGATTTGTTAAAGACAGATCTACTACGACGAATTTACTCCAAATTACCCAGTTTATCAGCGAGGAAATAGATGCTGGAGAACAAGTAGATGTCGTTTACACTGATTTTACCAAAGCCTTTGATGCCTTGGACCACGCATTACTGATTTCTAAACTTGGGGCATCAGCTTCTGTGATGTTTCATTATCGCTTATGTCTTCTTATCTTTCTGAATGTGTTTGTTATGTGTCCTATAATGGTTTCTCTTCCACAATCTTCACTGCTTCTTTTGGAGGCGTACAATGATTTAATCTGGGGCCCTTACTATTCAATGTATATATTAATGACCTTTTTCCTTTGCTGCACTGTGATTCTTTAGCATATGCTGACGACTTGAAAATGTTCACCTGATTCTTGAACCAAACCGATATTTTGCATCTGCAAGAAGATATTGATACAATAACCAATTGGTGTAATTTCAACAGCATCTCTATAAGTCCTAACAAATGCTGTATCGTTTCATATACTTCTTCCACCCGTCCGGTTATTTCTGTTAATAATATTCGATTTTATTTTATTCGATTCCAAGCTTACTTTTTTGAGTCACATAACTTCTTTTAGTTCATCAGCTTCTAAGTCTCTTAGCTTCGTCATGCGTACCTGCAGAAACTTTGATAACATTTGTGCCTTAAATTCCCTTTATGTGGCTTTCGTTGGCAGCAGACTAGAATATGCATCACTCGTATGATGTCCTCATTATATTTATTTAAATCTGTCCTTAGAACGCGTGCAGAGGAGATTTCTGAAATTTCTATCTTTTAAAATGGATGGGGTTTACCCATAACGTGGGCATCTCAATCTTTTACACAGACATGGCTTTACTTCTGTTTCTGCTAGAAGAGAGGAATTCAGCGATCACTTTTTATTGAAGTTGATGGACAGCAGAATAGATTCACCTGTTCTATTATCTCGAGTGGCATTTTAGTCCCAATGTATATGACCCGTTCATCGGATGTTTTTTACACACCTAGAGCAAGAACCAATATACTGAGGAAAGCACCACATACGCATATGGCGGTGAATGCGAATAGGATTTTGAATGCCGACAACACGCAAATATTTAGCGATTTTTTACTTATTATAATTAGCTGAACTTTTTTTCGCTTTCTTCATTAATCAGTTCATTCCTAATTTTGTTTTTATTTTTTCGGCAATGTTACTTGTGCTAATTGTTTGTATTACATTTTATGCACCTATCTTTGATTTATCTTTGATTTATTTATACATTTTGTCCTGTACGGTGTTATATGGGAATATAAGGTATATTATTTTAATTTTATAGTAGATATGTTCCATGAATTTTAAAAATATTCCTCAAGACAGTCATACAATTGGCAAAAAATAACTGGAAAAAATAAGGTATAGTACGCTGCTAAAATCCATCCATTCTTTCTTTTAAATGATCTGTATATTAACAAACAAGCCATATTATTCCGACACGTCAAATATAAGGTAGTAAATGTTATTCACGCGTAAATAAAAAAGGTAAAGCAAAAAAGAAGCTTAGTACTTAAGGTTTTTTTTAACTGTTCCTGACGATGCCAGCTACTAATTACGCGATACTACCGTAACTACGCTACTACCTGCAACACCTGTGCGCAGACTATACGTACGGGTAATACACATCGTTCTTATAAATACTCGTCGAAAACGTATAACTATATATATTACGTACTTATAACTTGCACAATGCGTACTTACTCAGGCAAGTCTAACAAATTCATGGATTTGGAACACTAAACGAAATTTTTCTCGATATAAATACATGATCCTCTTGCTTATATAGGAAATTATGTTATATCAATGTGATGCATTTATATTCAAATTGAGTAATTATTTTTTTTGTGTGTGAGTCACTGAGAGCATTTTCAAATGGTGTCTTTTATCAAACGTCAAATATCTGGCCGGTTAAGTATTCCGACGAAGACATTTTATGGAACTCAATAGGCATTTAGTTGAATAAATTGTTAAAATAGACAAACTTTTTTTGGATCTTTTTGTATACTGATAATTATTATGCTCCTTGAAAATTTAGTTAAATTAAGAAACCTACAAGGATGCGTTATTGAATAATTTATTTATTCTGTGCTAGATATGAAGAATTTCAACAACTTCTTTTTCTAAAATTCACTATGTTAATCCGACATGCTAACCTTGTAGAAGCATGATATTTAGAAAAGTCCAAGAGAGTTGAATCTAAACGGATAGTCCTCCTTGTATATATACTGATAATTACGCAAAATATTACCAACCCAAGATACTTTTACCTAAAGCTGCTGCACATTAAATTTCAGAAGGAGCTGATTGGGGGTATAAATGAATGAATGTATAATTGCTTTGTGATGGAAAAACGCTGACACTATTTTCAAACGTCGAAAAGCTATAAACTTTTCTAAAGATATTTTATGAAAAATTTTCTCATACTGCAAATCCATTGTCTTTTAATTTCTTCACAATTAAGCGCGTTTGGAAATCGTGTTAATAGTGCACTTGAGCTTGATATTTTTTAGGTTTTTAGCAGCGGAAATTTAGAACAAAACACATTTAGGTCGCATTATCTTCGCTATGATCAAGTTAGAACGCGGTCTACTTTCAACCTTGTAACCCATGTTTTTATCTAAGAACTTTCTGTTATTTTATGGAAGCAGTCGAATATAAAAACTATTATCGTTAAAACCCTCCGGAAATTTCCGTTCGATATCGTTATTTTAAAATAACTTCGCACCAGCTGTCGTTGTTTTCGACCTAGTAAATAGTGGGTACATATGTATACCCACAATAAGTAAATAGGGCAAAAATATACAAGTACACAATAAAAAGTTTGGAAACATAGCAAGTTCGCATAAAACCTCCAACGATATATGTATATTGATTTTGCTTAGTTTTAGATATACATGTAACTCGACTGTCAATATTTTGGTAACTGGTAAGCTGGTAGTATATAGGGTTAATAGTGCATGGCATCCAGCTAATAATATATTTCAGTCGTTGATTCTCGTGTAGCTTGCGGTACGCTTCAATTACCTACACGAAAGTGCTGGGTTTGTATTATATTTTCGACTCAAAAAAATGACATAGGGAAAATGAGCCATAAGGAAACACAAGGAAAGATACATCTCCTTTACTAAGAATTATTTTTTCGTTGAATTCTTCTCCGGAAACTATAAAGTCAAATTCTGGGAATAAATCTATTGCGGTCGCTTTGTCGCATAACATCAAGGGGATTAGCTATCAAGGCGATTGTCGGTATATATATATATCTATCTTTCTTTTGTTACATATTTTAGCCATCGATTACTCGCTTGTGCTTAGACGGTATAATTTGCAAATATGATCTGCATTTAATTACGTAACCGTAGTGTGTTGTATTAAAAATGATTTAGAAATGTGTTCTTGTATAATTATTAAAAGAATTAGAATTTTCTAAAGCCCTTACTTCTATTACAAAAGATTGTTTTAAGTTTAGTTTTATAAGAATTTCTTAATATGGATGTATAAAATGTTAGACATAAATGCCAACTGAGCATTTATGTATATTAAAAAAGATTTATACACTTTGGAAAAAAATTATCTCCTTTATTAAGAAAACATGTTATTCCTTCTTAACGTTTTAATTCTATTACTTTTTATGACGGCACAAATAGAATTGCACTTATTGTAATTTTTGCATAAAATATAATGAAATATTGCCCTGCCATGCCGTATAAAGAAATTCAGAATTCAGTATGTTGTTATTATTTGAAGAAATAAATACGCTGAAGCCGTTACCTGCAACACAAAAACTTTTTAAACTTTGGTTTTGTAAGAATTTCTTAATCTAGATGTATAAGATAATAACTGGCAAACTATATTTAAAAAAAGAGCATAAAATATTGGAAAAAATGTCATACACCTCGGAAAAAAAAAAATTAACTTTATTTAAAGAAATTGTTCAGTTACTCTTTCTTAATGTTGTATTTCTATTACTCTTTATGGCACAAATCAGATTATATTTATTGCAATTTTTGCATAAAAATAGATTACATGAGAATTTTAAGAATTAAGTTGCTGCGACTTAACAATCATGAAGAAGAAAAGACCTATTATGCGCACAATAGTTTTGATAAACCTATTTTCACAAAAAGTATCATAATTGTTTTGTTCCCCTAGTGATTCTTCCATAGAAACTTTGTTTCTTCAATTGAATAAGAACTAAGCAAGTATACCGCTTGTTTTTCAATAACTTTATTTCTAATATATATTATAAATAACTAAACGAGTAAACTAGCATCCGTATTTGTAGAAGTAAAAAAGATTTATTTATTATTTATTAATTAAAATAAAGTACTGTTTACATAAATACTAATATAACGCACGCAGGTAAACTATGGAACTAAATTTAATGATAACTAAAATATAAGAAAAAAAAAATACGAACAGTATATTATAATAAAATTTCCACGTGAGCAAGAGAATTGAAAATCAGAATTATTCTATAAAATTCTTTGGTGAAAACTACAAAGATTTTAATTCTGGGAATATAAATCTCCGAATAGGTGGCGGCATTTTTGTTGGACACTGTAAAGGGTATTACCTTGGCAGACGATAGTTCATTGCGTCGCGGATTACGATAGCATTGCGTTTAAAGTGGATATGTTAGAATTACAGCTACGAATTCGTTTTACCAACCGCGGTCATAATTTTTGAGGTAATTGTACATATTATTTGCTTTTAATTTGTTAATAATTCTCTTGTTAAGTATTCTAAATATTAGTATTGGTGGATATGTATAGTAATTTCATTCCAGGAAAGAACATTCTATCATTTTGTCTTTCTAATTAGGGTTATAGTTTTTTTCAGCTCTGGGATTCTCTGAGTCTAGTCGTAGAATCCTTGTCTTTGATAGATCTTCTAAAGGGCACAAAGTATACGTTAGGGCTTCGTGTTTATAGAATCTGCAGAGAGCATATATGGCAGACCGATAATGTATGTTTGTTGGATTTACGATGGTAAAGCTTTGAATTTGAACAAAATAGTTGAAAAAGTCAAAGTAGAAAATTATAATAATAATAATATTTTATTGGCAATAAGCAAAATATAATGACAAGCAAGAAGATCAAAACAATAAGCAAAATTGTCAACAGGATCATCTTCAGTAAACCCCTAAAAGGTTTCCTCTGATTAATGATGACGCAAACAATAAAAAAAACACATAGGTACAGTATTACAGAAACAGACTATAACTAAATGTACAGCAATCTATATGCGAAAAAGTTGCTCATTTATTAAGTTATTGAAAGCGACTCGTCTAAATGCACGGAAAGGCAAATGTTTGATGCCAAGGGTAAGTGAATTAAATAATTATGCTGTAATGTAACTAAAACTCTTCTTGAATAGCTGCGTATGATATCTAGGTATATCTATTATAACTTTTCTGTGGATATTGATATTGTGTACATCAGTGCGATATCCTATTTTGATTAATAAGCAAGGCCGGACACCAGAATTTAAAATTTTATGAACGAAACAGAAAAAAATAAATTGTCTACGGCGAGCCATGCTGAGCCATCCAGCCTCCGCAATTTTAAAAGATACTCTCTGACGTCTCCTTATTCCATAAATAAATCTAAGGCAAAGCTTTCATACCACCTGAATTCTACGTGAATCAATTCGGTACAAGCAACTTCCGTAAACAACATCACAAAAATTGAAATGTGATAGAACTAAGGGGTCACAAAGTTCATTATCTATAAATAATCCTAGATCTCTCATATGTTTTCGATGTTGCAGCGGTATATTGTTAATTTATAATTTTGGGAAGAATGTTTGATCTGATTGTGTATGTTTTCCGGCAATAGTATACAGATTAAGCCAATTTCACCTTTTCTCACTGTAAAAAACCTGCAAACTTTGCATATTTGCCGTCCTGCCGGCCTTTCAAGATCTTATATCGACATATCTTCGGTTAAAACGCTCGAACCTCGTCTTCTACTAGCTTAATTGGTAAAGCGCCCGTCCGGCTAACAGGAAGATGTAGATTCGGATCCTGCGTGAGAAGAAAAAAAATTTCTATTAGGGGTAGTACAATATTTATTGTTATCAAGTAACTTATTGATCAATTTACATCCTAGGAAAGAAAAACGGTGTGGTTTTACGAATCGGGAACCTAGCTTGTAGTTTACTTGCCTGGTAATGTAATTGTGTGGAATGTCAGTTGAATATTTCGATTTGTACTTAAAAACAAGACAAAGCACTTCAAGCATATACAAAAGGTCACAGGGAATTTTTTTTGTACTTGAATAGGTCACTACAGGATTGACGATATGAGAGATCAAACACAATTCGCAGAGCTCATTTCTGCAATAGAAACGCACATATTTCTGCCTGTACCGAATTCCCGATGTACAATAAGCACCTAAGGATAATTTTCACTGCAAAATTGGGTGGTAGTAGGTTTTGGGTACATGCGTATCGTTTCAAATTATGGAAGCTATATCTTAATCGAGGTAATTCGCCGCATAACCGATCAATATGTGAAGTTCCATTAAAATGTTCATCGATGATTACTCCAAGTAATTTAGAACTATCCAATTTTGTGGTTAAATCACACAATTTGATGATTTAACGTTCTATTTTTTATTATTGCGGAATAGAATGCATTGAATTTTATCACTGTTGGTTATCAATTTATGGTTTCGAAACCATTCAGTAAAGAGTTGGCTGTTTCAAACAGATTATAAAGTTAAATTGAATTTATTACAATCTTAATTATCATTATGATATAGAGCAATATTAATTGCAGTCGATAAAGGTAAAAAGAGGGCATTTAAAAGTCTATTAAAAAAAGAGTAGGTACCAGCACAGATCCCTGCAGTACCTCACATTCAGCAGTGCAAGAGATGACTACTCGTTGATCACTATCTGTTGTTTGCGATTAATCAGATTGCTCTCAAACCATTGCAAGGGAGTAATTAAGCCCGTTTTGGGAAGTCATTAAGCATTGCTAGGCAATAAAAATTAAAATCAATATCAGGAATTTGATCAATAAATTTGTATAATGTGTAATGTACATTACACAAACCTTGAAAAATGTTCATTTGTCTCTTATTTTAGAAATAGTAATTTACTATTAATAACTAACCTTTTTCTAATGAAAATGCTATATTATTCTTTTGTTCGTACTCAGTTAGAGTATGCTTGTTTGGGGTGGTTCCTGCATTAAATTTATCATAATTTTGCTATTGAAAGAGTGAAACGATTCTTGAAATACTTGGATTTTAGATCTATTGGCTCATATCCCCTTCGTGGTTGCGACTAGCATACCCTGCTCAATGAATTTAACTTTTAGCCGTTATCTGCTAGGAGGGATTTGCTGATTGCTAGTTTTTTGGTTAAATTGGTTAATACTTAAATTGATTGCACGAACTTTCTCTCCCGTATATCTTTTCTCGTTCCAAGAAGTTCTAGTCGTAGTGATACGTTTCTAATTCCTTTCGCTCGGAGCAACACGTAACTAAAGCACCAGCTACATATATGACTAGATGGGATTCTTCTAATCTTACTTCGGAAATCCTTCCATACATGATCCGGATAAGCCGGAGTAGTCTGGGGCTGTGCTATATTCCAGAAGCTTGACGAAGGGCCAAAATCACATTCATACCAAAGGGAAAAAGGACACTATGCACTCTAAATCCCACATTGAAAGATACGTCCAGTTCAATATTGATAGAATGCTAGGCAAAATGAATAAAGTAACCCTCCTGTGGGTTCCGGGTCACACAGGAGTAGAAGGAAACGAAATAACGGATAATCTCACAAAAAGAGGCCGAAATACCTTTTGTAGGGCCTGAATCCTTTTGCGGGATAAGCAGTAGTATAATACTGAAGAATCTGAAAAGAGAAATGGAGCAGAGAACATCTAATTACTAAGAAACTGAAAAGTTCTTTTGGGAACCTATAACAAGAAGAGGTTTACAGAATGCATCAACCTGAGTACGAACAATACATCGCATATTAACAGAATACTTTTAGGCCATCGTAAGTTGATTGTAGATTTTGTGGGGAAAAGGATGAAACACTTATCCGCTTCCTCTCAAATTGCGTAGCACTGTGCAACTCCAGGGCGTTGCACCTGGGAGCATGTGAAATCGAAGGGGATACTTACCTAACCTGGGGCCCTCTTGTATCCTACACTTTCTGAAAGAATAGGATTGGAAAAATAGCAAGAATGGGGGATATAATAGTTCTTTTAGGTCGTAATGTAACATCACCCTGCCCACATACATACATATAGGACTCATAACGCCAATCCTTATATCCTGATCCCTGTCATTATATTCTATTAATTTTGGTTATTTTTCAGATTGTGTGATACGTATTACCTTGTGTTTATTTTATATATATATATACAGGGTATCTCACGACGAACTGCATTGATCGATATATGAAAGAGTATATATTGAAAAATTCTGAAAATTTCGCAGTATACTAAAGCCGACCTGCGCTATTGCACTAAAATATTTTTAATAATCTAGCGCATCCGGTTGTACCGGAACCAACTTTGTTATTTTAAATGGAAAAGCTTATATATTATTATATTTCTTAATTCCTGGTTCAAATCTTAAGTAAGTTTGTATAAATACTTACTGTAAAATAATAACTATGTTATTATTTTTAACATATTTGAAATATTTCCATTTTTTTAAATTTTTTGACAGATGGACGTGTGCATCTGAACTTCTATAATTGCAAAGGTATTTAACTTAGAAAATTTGGAATTTGTAGAATTGTTGACCGTATAGGGTAGCATCCGAAACCGAATGAATTTTTCGAAAACATTATACAGCGTGTCCGAAAATTACAGTTAAACATTCGAATTGAAAAAATGTCAAAACTTTTTTTTTAAATACAACTACCTAATTTTCTCTTTCTCATCAAATTACCCTTATAAAAGTACAAAAAAGTCATATTCATTACCCATCTAAAATGGATACTTTTTAAGATAATTAGTAAAATATGCATGTATGGTGTAAGAAGGTAGCTTATTTAGTTTTTTAAAATGTCATTCTGCTTTGGTATATCTAAGTAAGTCATGACCATTCGGAAAATAATCCAGCATTGATGAAATATCACTTAGTTTTCAATTATAAACAATGCTGGTACGGTTAAATTATACGAACGAAGATTATTTAAATTTGTTTATTATTTATGGAGAAATTATTTATGCAGAAAGTGATAACAAGAACATGTGATATTTTTGCTGCTCGGTATCCTCAAAAGCAGAAGCCATCACCAAACACAGTTAAACGAATAATATAGAATTTAAAAACCTCGGATCGGTTAAGGCAAAATTTCAAAAACATAAACCTATTGTTAATAATGCAAATTAAAAACTTATTTAGAATACTTCATAGTAAAGCAACATATTTAAATTATAAAAAAAAGCAATAAATGTAAAATTTATTGTAACAAATATTCGAAGTTACGGTCTTGAACTTTCAGACACTTTTCGCATCTCCTAATTAGTTCTTCATGCCTTTCTATAATTGATACGTGGTTCAAACTTTCAAATGCATGTCTTACTCTGGCCATGATCTACCTTGGTAGTTAGTGGACTATAATATACTCTATTCTTTATTGTGTCCCATTCAAAGAAATCCAGAACTGACAAATCCGGGAAGCAAGGTGGCCATAAAAAAGATCCATTGATAGCTATCCACTGATCAGAAAAATACCTCTTGCAAAATATTTAACTGTAATTTTCGGACACGCTGTATAATGTTTTCGAAAAATTCATTCGGTGTCGGATACTATCCTATGCGGTCAACAATTCTACAAATTTCCAATTTTCCAAGTTAAATACCTTTGCAGAGATTATTAAAAATACTTTAGTTCAATAGCGCAGGTCGGCTTTAGTATACTGGGAAATTTCCAGAATTTTTTAATGTTTCATATATCGATCTTTTCCAATCTTTCATATATCGATCCAAGCAGTTCGTGGTGAGACAGCCTGTATATTTTTAATGTGTTAGTACTTGTGCACTGCACCATTTTATTTCATCTTACTCTTTTGTACCATAATTGGATGGTATGCACCTGTCGGACAACAAAAATTATTATTATTTATTTATTAAACTATTGTAAACTCTAATTTATTATTATAATTATTAAAACCTCATCGTGTCAATAATTCTTTCATTTCGCTTAAATGAAAATTTCAAATTCACAAATCATCGTCGGAGTCTTAAAAGAAGCAAGCACGATCAAAGCTGATAGATATAGACTAGAGTAACTGCCAAAAATAGTACGGGAATAATAGTTTAGCATATTACTTATGCCAAAGTGTAGCTACCTTTCGTTTGCCTTATAGCAAAATGGTGAAGTGTTGCTCTTCCTCTTACTCTGTTTCACGTACAATTGAGATATAGTTCTCTCTTAAATAATAAATTATCAGCATTAAAAATTTAAGGTTATCTTGTATTTGTCCTAAGTATAATTATTTTGCTTAGACCTATATTTAAAAATAGTACTTCTTTGTATTAAAACTTAGGATATTTTGTTTTTAACTTAACTACGTAATTTCAATAGAATTTACATTCATTATGATTTAAATTATTAAATATAAAGTTTTGCTAAGACTATTTCCTTATTGTAGTCAAATGTTTCCGGCAAATGCTTAAATTATAATGTCATTCGATTACAATTCAGAGAAACATTCTTTTTTCTCCTCTAGATCTGTGTAGTATATATTGCAGGTACCCAAGAAAGCATAAATAGTTTATAGAGCGTGCATAACTTGAAACGACTAGAAATTGGAATATCACGCGACTTTTTGAGACCACTCTAGCGAATGGAGAAAACAGCTGTAATAGTTTTGGTTTTTCTCAGTGACAAGTATGTCCCATTCCATGAATTTTATTTTAAAAATGTATTGTTATCGCCAGCACGGCCTCTAAAAGAAAATACGAAAATAAAAAGTTCTATCCGATGGAAAATTGGTTAGGTTGGGAATTGCAATGGGATGTAATATATGTATATCTCCACTCGGGGTGATAAAACTCGGTCATGTTTAAATAAACTGAGCGGAAATAACATCGCAATGTATGGTTTTCGTATCTATATTCTACGGCACAGGGCCAATAATAGGATTTTTTTTTTAAATGGTGGATTATTTTTGTTCTGTGTAACTTGGTGTAAGCCGATACGTTTAAATTTAACAGGGAATCATATACTTTAACTGATTTTCTTTTAATATGCATAACGAAATTATTCGTAATTTTGAAAAGGGTTATTAAAAGGCATATTTACTTTAGTTGAAGCTACAAACGACCAATTATTCAAAAAAAAAAATAATTTCTTTAAAATAGGGGACCAGTATATAAGTAATGGTAAAAGACATCCCGTCATAGGAGTTGTATTGCTTCTAAAGAACTTTCTAGATTGCCTATTTTTACGGGGGGTTAACTTCAATTTCCGATTCTATTAGGTATCTGATTACACATTTTTCCGACTTTTCCTTTCTAATAGCTTTTGCCAGCTCTTCTGCATCCACGTCTTTTTAACAATCAAGTCTGCGTCTTCTTTTACTCGATGATTCTTATCTGCCCATCGAGAACATCATTAATGACGATCCAACCCTTCACATATGTCCCAAGTTCCCTCAACCCTTTCCGTTTTATTTTTCTAACAATCTGCACTCGGTAGCAACAACAGAAAGCTATAAACTTCAGGAGAACTCGTAAATAGTAGATCTTATAAACAATTTCTATTTAACGATATGTAATGACGCTACAACAAAAAGAATACTTGGCTATAAACATAAAAATAACATGTTGTAAATATTCATGAAACTTGTTTCGTAATCCTTACAAATAATTCGAAAATACATGACCTCCTTTAAAAATACAGCATCCGAGGGTTGTGATGAAATGCTTACCACTGTCTTAAAAAGAGCAGCATAATCTGCAACAAAACCTGTAGCAGATGTAGTGAACTTAATGTTCTCGGATTGTTGAAGTAGGACTTGAAGAAGAGACTTCATTATTTTACTGTTTAGAAGATGTTGAAGAAGACTACGAGCTTAGACCGATCATCACTTATGCATCAGTAGCTCGGAGCGAAAGAACTAATATGGCCACCGCGCGAATTAACCCCTTTAAAGTGCAAAGATTAGCATGCATATGTATAACTGAGGCCATGAGAACCTGCCCAATCGAGGTAGTATTGGATCGTATCCCACTCCTCATTGTGGTAGAGGGCGTGGCAAAAAAACCTCAATCTCCTGGCGGTGATCAAACCTGGAACTTGCCCCGGGATGACATGTAAAAAAAAATCAACTTTGTAAAAGAATTCCCCACAAGCTTAGTAACAAGAGCGAGTGGGATGAAAACTCCATCTTGAAATTGAATGAACTGCCATTAAATGGTACACTGGTTCTGGAAACGGCAGAAGAAATAGGAATAGGAGGATATGGGCCTAGAACAATGTACTTCGAAAGCTTAGGGAGTATCTTCCAGGCTTCAATACAAGCTATTGAAAGATGCCTTCCGTTCAATATTGACATGGCAGTTACCGAAAGCAGGAGATCATCATTATGTCCGACAGTCAAGCAGCTATCAAGGCACTGAGCTTACATGAAATAAATTCCAAGATGGTGTGAGAATGTCTAGGGAAATTAAATGAGCTAAGCAAAAGGAATGAAGTAACCCTCCTGTGGATTCCAGGTAACACAGGAGTGGAAAGAAACGAAACAACGGATGCGATCTTGCAAAAGAAAGGAGCTGTGATATCATTTGTAGGAACTGAACCCTTTTGCGGAACAAGTAGCAGTACAATGCTGAAGAAATTGAAAAGCGAAATGGAGCATAGAAAATCCAATTATTGGGAGAATCTTCAAGGAACGAGGCAAGGTAAAACTCTTTTAGGAAGGAGGAGGAACCTTTGGAAAATATAGCTATTAATATTCGACAAAGACTCTGGTTGCAATTAGACGGTGCTTCTGCGCACTTTCAAATAATCGTTCGGGAGGAATAAGATAGGCAGTATTCCAACAGTTGGATAGACCGCGGGGGTCCACAGAATTGCCCAGCAAGATTTCCCGATCTGACGAGCCCATATTTTTTTTTATGGGGATATATTAAAAATATTATTTATGACATAGCACCAACCACACCCGACAATATGAAAGACCGAATAAGAATGGCGTTTCGATCTATAACACCAAATGTCTTGAGTAATGTTAAGAAAGAGTGCGCCTCTGCATTGGAAACGATGGCCATTATTTTGAACACTTTTTAAAACATTAGCAGTTTTTAACATATCAGTTTATCCGTTTTAATAAAAAAAAAACATATCTGAAGTTTACTTAGTTATGATTTTTAATTTGTATGTTGGAAAAGACAGTTGATAAATATCGTCTATCTATGTTGAATAATAATAGCAGTTTTGTCTAAGCCTACTTAAAAAAAATAATGGCTAAGAATTAATATTTGAAAAACAAAATTATAAATTACTAAGAAACTATAACAGATAGGTATAGGAAGCATTAGTACAATCTTAAAGACCGTTAAAATTAGAATCTAAATATCGTAATGCATACAGGATGTCCCATAATAAGAAAGTTACTTGCCTTTAAACATAGTGAAAATTAGAAGTATGTTTTTGTTCACTCTGTATAATTTTTTTGCATTACTTTTATTTTATTATCAAGTCTAATGCTTTAGTTAAGAAATAAATAAAGTTTAAAATATCTAGCTTAAATATACATCACAGGCATGCCTCTTAAATTTTAGTCTACATTTTGAAGAATAGTTAATTATCTCGTAAATGAGTTGAGTTAGGTATAAGAAACCTTACACCAACTTGTCTTTATTTAGTCTGTACTATCAAAATATGTCATAATATACAGGGTGTTCGATTTAATTGTTCACAGCTTTGGTGTGCAACTTTTCTTTGAATCACCCTGTATACTTCAAAATAATTTTGAAATGTGGTCTTTCTGAACCTGTATAACCCTTAACAAAAAAACATTGAAAATATGTTACCACTTTTCGTATATAAGCCGACGCGAATGTGGTGGCACACCCTGTAAATGTGGGTTACGATGTCTTGAAAAAAAAATTGGTTGTGGACCAAAGATTGCAATTTAATTATCATATTGCGTTAATGCAAATTAAGGTCAATATTGGGAAGCAAAACTTGATCGGAAAACCGCTTGACGAGTCCCATCCTTACACAAAAGCTGTATATGTCGTGCGGTTGCATCAGTCCATTCATGCTCTTTGGATCGTAAGAGGAATTGTTGGTTTTTGGCTAATTCGGAAACTATCATATGTACATTGCATACGATAGTTCACAACTTCTGAAATTCGATAAAATAAGTACAACATATGTCTTTCCATGCTTATTGTAACATCCAGTATATAAGTAGCTCTACCAGTCGAAGGAGCTGCATAAACGGTGCATTTTCGCCGTTCAAACTTTTTTGCTATCTCTCATCGTTTAAGAGTTATTTTGGATAAACGAAATTTGGGTCGAATTTTAATGTCAAATTACACCCCCTAAAAGTTGAAATTCTGCAGCAACAGATAGTGACCTTGAGTAACACGGTATAGGGTTTTAGAAAACAGACAAAATGTTATTAGAATCTGCAATTTACATTACGAATCGCAGATTCTAATGAAATCTTTTTAGGCAAGACTTTCTACAACCACAAATGTACGTATTAGTGTTGTGATGAACGTAGCTTTCATTCATATGTATAGCTCTGAGTGAAAATTGCAATGTGAAGCGAACGAATGAAGTGAAGCCTATTCTCAAAGTTGCCTTCGCGGCGTGAACGTGTAGTGTAGGTGACGATGCCTTCACCATCATTCGTGGTAGATATTTGGTAGTGCGTGCGCAATGCATATAGTCACTTGAGAATAAGTCTCGTTTCACTCTTTCGTCGGTTCACACTGCATATTCACGCGTGAAGGCAATATGAGAAATTTGCTTCATGCACAACGCTTCATTCATCACGTAAAGAATGAAATATACTGCTTGAAGCCCTGCTATGATACGAATGATCTGCGGTGAATGACGGCGAAGGCTTCGTTTGCAACGCTAGTACGTATACTGTAACTAATTCTCTTGTTCTCTTTCATTTTTCATATTATGAACATATTAAATTAAATTAAAAATAAATTAAATGTATTAGCTTTACCACTTTGCTTTTTGATTAATTATTCCAAGAGCCATCCGCGGTTTTTGGAAACCGTCAGTACTTTATTTCAGTCAGCGAGTCACATATAGAGTTCTATATTAATAATGAGATAACTCGTTTTTGGCTACCGGAACAATTATGGAGAGAATTTTTCTTTGGTGTTTGCCTTATTAGGTAGTAATAAGCTCAACTGAACATCAATAGCGTATTCTTATGTTGTTTTTGTTTGTATCAGAAAGCTATGTGTCGTGCATTTGCCACGAAGTTAAAGTGAATGCCAATTATACGGCCACATTCATGAAAAGTTTAATTTGTAAGTATGCCGGACACCCTACAATGTGTACACAGTGCGACATTATTGGTGATTACGTTAGAAATCGATTGCCGCCACGTGAACGGTAAAGGTGTTTATCTTTCTATTTACGGACTGTGTAATTAAGTCGAATAGGAAATTTAATCCACGCGCTGTTTTCTTAACACGATTAAAGTAGTTCATTAGTTTCCCTTTGGGTCGTATTGTTGCGTGCTTAGTGTAGTATTAGTGAGAAGCACGTGACGTAATTGAGTTAAACTTTATTGTAGCTTTGTTAATTGTTGCAGTTTCATTGATGAACTCCCTACAGTTAGTTAAATTTTGAATATGCCTGTTATCTTTTGTCTATATTCATTGTTATGATTTGAGCGGTTCTTGAACTTACTGTTAGTTTGCATGAATTGAAACATACGAAGATCGTATGCAAGGCAATTTCCACTTATTATCTTTGCAAATACACCATATTATCGCGTCTCTCCGCCTTAAGGATTGGGCGTGTCTGAGTCACTCGCTTTGTTAAACTTGTATATACATAAATGAATGCCAAAAGGGTACTTACCGCTTTCTTGATCTTTCTGGAGGTTACGGGGCTGTACGATTATAAAGCACCACTTTATATCTTTTTATTGAAAACATCATTTCTTTCAGAGATCGAACCCGAATGCCAGTAGCTCGTCCACAAACCTCTCGCGAGCGCGGTGCTCGCAAAACGCTGACGAGGTTCCGGTAATCCGATTGTCATCTCTAAACATATTTTTTTTACCTTAAAGCTAACTTATTTCTAATATACTCTCTTGCTCTTGAAATTGAAGAAGAGTAATGCAGTTCTATTTCTAGATACTTTAGTTATAAGGCAACCTGACCAACAGATCTGGCAGAGTGGAAGAATACTGACCCCCTAAGGAAATTCTGGTATATCTATAACCTTCCTCTGTTCAAAACGAAACAGGAAGGTTTAAGTGAAAGATTAGAGATTTTGGAACACATGATAAGACATGCTTATTAGAAATATGAACAAATAGTATTTGAAAATATGAAACTTAAAGGAAATTTGTGTGCTGCAGTGGTTAGCATTACCCATTTATCTGGGAGTAGAGGCAGCAATTGCGTAGTAGATTACAATTACAGAAAAAAATCGCACGTATAACGTTTTTTCCACCTCATTAGTCTCATCTCATCAATTTGAAAGGAGATGGATGGGTGTCTTGTCCTTTTCTCACAAAGTCTACAGTTAGATTCTTTGCTAATCCAAGTTTGCTTTCAGGTTACAATGGCCTGAATGTATTCCTGTTAATATGCGAATATTGTTTTACTCAGGTTGATGCATTCTGTAAACCTCTGCTGGTTATAGGTTCCCAGAAGAGTTTCATTTTGCCTTATTCTTTGAAGATTCTCCCAATAATTGGATTTTCTCTGCTCTGTATGCCATAATGTGTACTGTACTTATATCATGTATTAGAATGTTACCTATCTTTTGTTTAATACCAACTGTTCCACTATGATAATTTTTTGAGTGCCCTACAAATAGATAATCGGAATTTATAATTTTTTTTGCACAAGGTTATACAATACTTGTACATACAAAGAATGTATGTTCTTTTGTGTAGATTCTAGCATCTTCTTCGATATATGCTTTAAAAGCTATTGCATTTATTCTTTCGTCGCAAGATATGCTCTTAAAATTATTGAAAATTTATATACATTTTCTTCTGAAATTCCTGTAACTTCAGCAGAAATAAGGGCATTTTTAAAATAAATAAATTTAAAAAAATATACGCACCCTATTTTCGTCACTACGGATTTCACCCCCTTGTTTCGGTTTGTCGGAAAATTAAGCTCAAACGCTTTCTAAAGTTTTCTTGCATCGTTATTCTTCTTGCTTCAACTAGTTCCTTGTCGTTTGCCTTGCCCACAGTATAGATATAGTATCAGTAGCGTCACTGCCGTAATTATACATTAGTCTTTAAAACTTTGAACCGATGACCTTGGATTTCCTTTTGGCGGAAATTCAAATTATCTGTATTACGTAATATACAAAAGTTTTATAAAATACTAGTGTATTTTTTATGAATGATATGGGAAAGAAGTATTTGAAAGCAAAATATTTCCTTCTAAATAGTTGAGCGCGAAATAACCATATAGTGGCATTAGCAGTACAAGCAAATCTACGTTATCTAATTAAATGTTACCATAAAGCTATAAACACACTCGACGGAATACGTTTATAGACTATAGAGACGCTAGTGCGTCATAAGATTTATAAACGACTTGTACCAGAATATCTCAAGTTAAAAAAGGGCGATTAATACGCAAATTAAAAAAAAATAATATCAGGCCTTTCTGGACTTGCCCTTTGTAAAATTAGTTTATAAACTAGGATTCCTCTAATAAAACTCATTACACTAGCTTTCCAGCCGAAAGGTCGTTCATTCTGTATGTGTTAGATATGTATATGTTAGACACAATTTAATGTGTTAATTATTATAGATAATAATCATATTTAAAGCTGTTTTGGAAGAATATTCATTCTCCTGATTGTAGATGGTAAAAGACGACCTCGCATGCCATTTGTAAGGATACGATCTTGGAAATTAACACTGGAAATTCTATTTTGTGATTCTGCTTATTTATGTCATTGCAGTTAGCAGGTAATACTTAGTTCTACAGTGTTGAAGAACATTTATTAAAGCTTCTAAGAAGCTTGTTTGTGAGTGAAATTCTCATCTATCTACAACATTGAATATCTAAAGAAATGTAAATTCGTGAATTCATTCATTTTTTACAACTTTTAATGGAGCAATGAATACCAGACATCGTCAACGACAGCAAAAATTGGCTAAGAAAATGCTAACTTTTACTTGCTTACCTAATAAAATAACAAAATAGTATGCAAATACGTTAAACGGACTAAAAAAACACACGAAATGGAATTTATGGAATAATTCATGCATTCAGTTTTAGATTTGTATTCGTAAATGACAAGTATTGATAAGTTTATCAACTAATCATAAGGAAACCAAAATAATGGCTTCTAAAAACAGTAATGGCGGCGAGTGACGCTAGTACTACTTCAGATACTGTGCCTTGACTTACCACTTTTCTACTGTTGAACGATAAGCAATATGCAGGAGACACTCAAACATTCGTATCCAGGCGTGAAGTACGACTGTGCCATACTGAAGAAATTTTGTTCATTTGAGTAGGTTTAGATAGCATATCTGATAAAATATACTTGTTACCGCACTAGCTACTTTACCAATTATGATTGTAATTAAGAAGTTATGTTTAATAGTTAATTCTATTAATTCTTGAAAAATGCATTGTGTTGGTTGTAACAATGAAATTTTACCCTCAGTATCTTACCTTTCTGCTTGAATTATTAGGGTTGATTTCTTTGCAAATTTAAATCGATTTGGCCCACAGTATCTTGTTAAAGAGGGTCGTCTATTTTGCGAAATTAGCTTTTTTCGCCTATCATACAATACATTTGAACTGGGGCGAGGGAAGTGACAAAAATACTGTTGTCGGAGTGCCCTTCGCTGGAATTCAGTTTTTGTTTACAGCTCAGAAATGTGTGCTACATTTATAACAACCCCATTTAAGTACAATAGTAATATCTGGCAACTGTTTCGTATTTAGTTGATATAAAAATTTGAGGCACATTTTTGTTTGAAGAAGTCGCTCTATTGTGTGGTATTGCAGTAACTCTTAACTTTGGGAATACTAGCTACCCCATCAGTGTATGTCCTGGAATGTTTAGTTTTGTTAGAGCTTATCCAGGGGACTACTCGCCGCATTCACATTTTCACGATTATCCTACTAAACAGGGGAGCAACATAAGACCGAACTTTTTGAGACTTTACACAAACAGAGACGGTACAAATTACCGTGCAATTAAGAAATATTTAATATCCAGAGCATTTTATACTGTAAATAAATTTCCTCTTACAAATAATTCTTGTTCGAAGTTCTCATTTTAGTTTAGATGAATTTATATAGAATTTTCAATATTGTTATTATTACCAATAGTTTATTGTTATGTTTAATTATATTCATAATCTCTTATTACGTATGTATTCTATAATAAAGCTGACTTAGTATTTTCTTCTTCTTGTTCTTAATTAATTTTGTTTCTTTTTATCGATTTTTACAATTCACTTATTTAATATTTGTATTTACTACTGTTATTATTGCTTTATAATGCTTATTATTAATGCTAATTGTATTTTCTTTCATATGTATGTTTATATATTTTGTTGACTTGTGTAAACACTCCTGTGTACTAACATTAAAATGTATGTATATGTAATAATTGTTTGTTTAAATTAAGTGTTTTATTGTTTTTTTAATGTCTGTTCTTTACAAAATTTACTTAAGTCTAACTATTTACATAGCACTTTCTGATTTTACTTTACTTTAAACCTGGACTATTTTTAAATTGATTTTAAATTCTGACATAAAGATGCTCGGTTAGAGCGAAACCGGTTGTGCACTACATTAAAGAATTTTGTGAGGATCAAGACCTTGTTTTCTTCTTTTTTCCTTTAATAACATTTCGTTTATTTTAGAGATATTTTTGCAAAATTCAGAAAATAATTGGTATAAAAAGCCATCATATTATTATATTACTTCTAGTTCATTAATTTAACAAACCCATTAATTTCACTTAAACAATAAGTACTTTTCAATTAACAAAGTGAATATTAATAAGAAATAAGGATTATGCTAACCGCAATTGTAGTTAATTTAATATAATTATTATGTTTAAATTACTTTTTTTCCAAACCTAAGCCTACACTTTTGTAAACAGGTTCTCTGATCTAAACATTATTATTGTTGTGGCGAAGTTTTCTCCCGTACAGTTACGTCCAATAGGTATATGTGTTACAGCCATTGTTGCAAAGATAGCGCTTCTCCTATTTCACTCAAACACGGTTATAAAATGTTGATTTGGTGCATTTACCAAAAAAACATCGTATAGCGGCAAAGGAGAATTTGCAAACGTCACATAGAGAACAAAATAAATTAATGAGACCAAAACGTCTGAAATTAGGACCCTTTATTCCTTGATCCAACAGTTCAGCTTTACTGTACGCAAAATCCTACTGTAAACTCACTATTGCATTTGCGACAAGCAATATGCTCCTTTTATAGGGAGGTTATGTCAACAAATTGTGCAACAAAACAACACATTATGTTTCAAAAAAACATTAATTATAGCAACAGCCTAGTTAATCTTTATGCAAAATCTTAATGTCATTTCACTGCACAGATTTGTAATAGTATAGCAAAAATACTGTAAATATTTTGTTGACAATTAGTTGCAACTATTACCACTGCCCTAAACGTACTATTTGCTACAAGTGAACTGGATTAAATGCTACTCTAATATATAGATTATGTCAACATGAATTGTATAACAAAAGTGTGCATTTTGTTGCAAAAAATGCGATAACATCAGTTAACAATTTTGTTCAACTACTTGTGCGAAACTTTATAATTGTTTGAAGATTTACAACATTTTTTTTTCTGTGCAGTTTTGATACTGTATATGTATACTGGAATCTTATTTAAGTAAAAATGTGCTACATGCACTTTTTATGCACCTTGAAAACGCTTATCAAAACCTTACTGCGGCAAAGAACTTTTCACTAGACAATGTGATTTAAAATCAAGGGTTAATTTGTACTCCTCCCCTAAATAAAATTCTGGTGAAAGGAGGATAGCTATTATGACTAATTGGTAGGGGCTCTAATAATCCCTAATATGCCAATTAATTTCTGCACACTGTGTGCTGCATTCTTACCATGAATGTACTGTACCTATACGGTTCTTCAATTTAGGTATTTTGTAATTTATGTTTTTGACAATAAACGAAGTAGATATAGCGTCATGCATTTCTATGTATTGAACTTGACTTCGCAGTGCTCTTAATGGATGAGAGTTACCCAAACTGCTGAAACAATTACTTATAGTAATTATTTTAACAGTTTGGTTTTAATTATATAACACTACTTGGAACGCACTTACTGTTAAATTTACCTGATTTGTGCTCTCGAAGAAACATTTACTAAATTACATCACTTCTTTGAAGGTACTTTAACAGAAAAAATATTTCGACACTCTGTAGGACAAATAAACGACAAAAACTATCGATTTGCCCGATGGTTCGGGTATAAATTATGAAAAATGTTTCGGCATTCTTGATTCCGTTTTCCTTTGTTCCAGACATCCCCGATAGCAGTGAATTCAAACAACTGTCGACGATGGTTGATCACTAATGATTGGTAAGTGGTTTTGATGAATATTCCTGCCTGTTATACATAAATTATATCATTCGTATTAAATAGGTATAGATTCTTTGCGTCCTTACGATATCAAATTGCTCGCTAAAATATTCAAACACCGCGTGAATAGTTTCCGGGCTAAATATAGATTTCGGGCGTGTATTTACAATTGGGTATTCTATATCTTGTATATGTATCGACTTAGTTCATTACGCCGTTATTACACAGTACTTTATTTACTAGTCTAGTTTAGATAATTTCAGCAAACCTATTTGAGAATTTTTCATGGGTATTATCATTTTATGCACGATGTACTTATAAGATATACTTATTGTGTATTTGATTGACGTCATAATTCTGCAATGAAGAAACAGGCATCAGGGGCATGCATATTTTGTATTTTATGCGAAGTATATATACTATATAATTTTCTTGACACTTATTTTAATTTACGAATTTACTTAGAAAGTATTGCGTGATCGCACTGGAGTACCATATTTCATATCGTAAATTTTACGACGGTATGTTGACGAACTTTGTACGTGAATTTCATGCCAACTCTATCTTTCGTTAGGGTTGTAAAAACGAATGGACCTAAAAGCTATATAATACTTATAATTTTATTTTAGCACTGCAGTTAGGCATAAAACTAGTAGGTACTTACGCTTTAGTGTAGAAATGAGGAATATGTGTTGGCAACAACTAAATTTAGTTTATAAATTGAAATTTTTGTTTTGAAGAACAATTATACCGGGCTTTTAATTCAAAGCTACCCAGCCGGAATAACTTTTAAAATACCTTGAATTGCATTTAACAAGAAAACAGATCAATTTCAATTTACGGGAGGGGGAGAGGGACAAGTTTTTCGCATATCTGCGACCCCGTCGTTTCAATCCCTAATATGGGGGTGAAAATCGTTTAGAAAAGTTTAAATAGAACGGGGCATTGAGTGATACGTCTTTGAAAAGGTCTTGTTGTAAAATTTTACTTAAATTAAGAATATCATTGTTTCATATATATGCAAATAAATATATTCTTGGAACAAAAATAATGTTTATTTAATTTTTTAAAAAATATATCTTAATCCAAGAAAATCGTTCATAGAATTAAATAAAACTTAGTATTAGTTGAAACATTGCAGTCTCAGCCTAGGTATGTAGATATCTTAGTACAAGAATATTTTTCATTCAATGAAGCTTTATTTGCTTGCAAAGAAATTTCAATTTTACTCTAAAGAAGAAATACACTTTTAATTCAAGAGATTACCTTTGATTGGGAAAAGAAGACTTTTACTTGAACTATATGATATATGTATATAAAACCTGCCACTAATATCAAACTGGATACTAGATATATATCTCCATCTAGTATTCTATTTGGTATTAATGGTAAATTTTTTATATATAAAAAACAATTTTGGAAAATATAGCAGTTTTGTAAATAAAACCGCAATCTTCTTTCAAAATATATTTAGTTCAAGTGAAAGTCTTCTTTTCAGATTGTTTCACATCTCTTTAGTTACCATAATAGTAATGTTACATCATTTATATTAAAAAAAAAAACAAAAAGCTGTTCGGAACATAAATTTATTTTTTATTTATAATGTTGGCTTTATAGGAAAAAAACGTATTTCAGCACTATAGCACACACCTCATAAAGAGACTGCACATTTTCTAATTTGCCGGAACGTGCAGTCGAATTTTCTGGATCCTTTAATTACACTTTAATCTGCAACTGTTCCGAATATCGGCAGTCACTTGTTGCTCCTTTATTAACATTTCAAAATCTTCCGGTATCTGAAGAGATACATTATTTTACAATGAATACATATACTTCACAATAAATAGTAGATAAGAAGATGTGGTATAATAGTTGGTATATTTTTACTTGTTAGTGCAACTAAGCATCCAAATGCAGCGTCATGCTGTTCTTATTTTTATTTTTCACCTCAATTAAACAACATCCTTATAATTATTTATTAATTAATTTATACAGCTTATGGCGAGCAAACATTCTATACTCTTCTAACAATTACCTTTTAAAGGTATTTTGTAGACCAAGAAAGCTTAAGATTACTTAAATCAGAGAAATTAGGAAATTAGACAACATATGTTGATCTACAAAAGAAAAACATACTTTCGCTTAGATAAAAATGCTGTTTATAGCGTCCAAATCTAGTGCTTCCAAACCTTTTTTTCGATATTTTGCAGCCCCGTTGAAGGCAATAAATGCAGATGAATTAAGTATTGGTAGGCAAATTTTAAATCTGTAATTAAATATACGTTAAGTAATTCTATAAATTAACAAAAGATAATTACTTTCCAAAAACTTCTATTATCAAAAAGCTTAAGTACGGCTCTACAGTTTAAAAATAAACCAGTTAAACCTTGAATTACTTACCGACTTCCTACTATTATATATACAATTTAACGTATTTAGCACCATCGCAATTCACATTTCTATCTTCGATGCATGCACACAACCACTGCATTATTGGTAATCGTTCGAGTGTCACGTAGCCAAATTCACCCCACCGCCAAAATGATATCATATATTTTGAAACGAATTTTCACCTTAACATAAGTACTTATAAGATTTTCCTCAAATATTAAAATCCCTAATAAAATAATTTATTTTCTTAATTCAAATATCTGATCCACTCTTTCGTTGCCTCTTTTACTTCTTAGATCGAAAAACTTGCTTCTTGGAGAAAATATATTTTCTTAAAACAAGCCTAATAACCAAGAATATTATCGATTACAACCAAGTAAAATATTTGTTTCTATACAAGAATAATTTCTTATTTCAAATACAGATATATTTGAAAGAAGTAACACTTTTTAAAGAAATATATTTACTTAACCGAAGAAATCCTTTTTATGTGTCAAAAAAGGTCTCTTAGGTAACCCGCTCAACTCCTCCGCTATTCTATGCCTAATACCATGAATACTTTGGGATTGAGCTTTATATACTACTGTCTTTAGATGCCCCCATAAAAAAAAAGTCAAGGAGCGTTAAGTATGGTGATCTCGCTGGCCATTATATAGCGCCCCTCCTTTCGATCCATGTGTCAGGGAACTTCTGATTAAGCCAAGCTCGTACAGGCAGAGATTAATGTAGAAAGGCTCCGTTCTGTTCAAGAAATAGGCTTTCTTCATCTAGCAACAAATTTCCATTTTGATCGGTTTGGTTTTCTAAAGATTACATTTTCTAACAGATTTAAATACATTTCACCAGTAAAATTTTCTTCCATGAATATCGGACCAATTATTTTGTGTTCAAGAATTGCGACCCATACATTAATTTGGTGTGTGCTCTTCATGAAAAGGATATGGATTGATATTGCTCAATATCTACAGTTGTAAATACTAACGCATTTAAAAAAACGCTTGCCTCATGACTAAGGCAAATGTATAAAATTTTTTTTTTTTTTTATAAAAAAAATTTTTATACATTTTATTTTTTTTTTATAAAATTAGATTGTGCATTTGCTGTTTCAATCATTACTTCACAGAATCTTCTGTTATAATCATCAAAACTAATGACATTAGGTTCAGAACTTTTTACTTCCAGAAGTACATACGGAAGTAAATTTTAATACAAATTTTCTTACTATACACTACACCTCTGTAGGTAGCAGTCCAACATAAAATGTATGATTCGGAGTTCTTACTAAAAATGTATTCTTTATTAATCTTTCTCAACATGAATAATAATAATACAAATGATTACGTAGACTTCAAACGTAGCAAACCATTACGACATACAAGACTATATTCGGAATCGCGAAGAATCCAAAGTAAAGTAAAAAAGAAGAAAATACGAAATGGGAGCTAAATATGCGCTGGTCTACTGCAATGTGCTATAACATTATTTTATCAATACGTACCATATGATACCCAGTATAGTAATCTAAATGCAAGATCTTGACTCAACGAACAAGCTACGGGAAGTTGTAAATTTCAGAATCCAAATCTAATATCCAGCCAGCGTCATAAAAGTTACGGCTAAGCCAAAGGGCACAAAAAAATACTAGTGCGTTTATGAGTGTGGTTCGCTGTTTGACGCTAGTGCTGAGGCGAACAAACCTAATGTCAATAAATTTATACAAAAGATAATATATTTAATAGCCTCGTCTGTTCTATCACAGATGATGCTGCTTAATTGCCATTTACTGACGAGTTTCCTAATGTATTAGTTTCTTGACTCCTAAGCTCTAATACAGGCTAAATATATGCAAGAAGTAGTTAGTATTATTTTACACAAATTGTAAATTTTACTTAGATGCTGTACTAGTGTTTTTTTAGGTGCCAAAATAATATTTTTTCCAGTTTTACTATTTAACAATTTAAACGGTCTTATGGAATTAATGATAAAAATACAAACAATGTTTACATACAATTTCAGGAACACGTGGGCAACGAAAATACGTTTCCGTCAGGGAAAAGGTCGTGTGGTCTTAATTACAATTGTAATGAAGATGTATTGAATTTCTTCGTGGAGTAATAATAGCTTTCAGGATAGGTAATATAGGACGAAAAAATCGTTAGGGATATAATTATAAGGATAAAAGTAGGAGGAATAATGTCATAATTATAATTCTTATGGAGTAAAAAGCATATTTCCCGATCCATTTATTATTTAACCTAACAGTGTTATTACTCTGTTAATGAATGAAAATGCTTGCTGATTATGCTTTAGGAATTTTCGTTAGCGTTATTTCAGGTATGGTATTATTAATACTTTAAAAATTTGTTGTGGGTATAGCTTTTACACCGAATTAAAACTTGTCTTAAGATTTACAAGTAGATGTTTTTTACCAGTGGAGGCTCGTGAGTTATGAAAGAGGGTGGGCACAATATAAGAACGTGCCTATTTTTTCTACATAAAATCCATTCTCCTATTTTTCATGCTGGAAAAGACGTCTATGACTTTGTGGTAAAAATGCGTTAAGTCGATCTTCTGACATTGTGTTTCTCAGAAACGTTTTAATGCGTTTGGGGGTAGAAAAACATCGTTCACATTCAGTTGCCGACATGTGGGTTGTACAAATAATATCCAACAGTTTATATGTTTCCGTAAAAACTTTTTTTAAGTTGTTGTGTGTTATGAACACCAAAAGCGGCAAAACACCACCTACACCTACGTCACACATGTCATCGCGCTTATAGATTACTGAAAGTTCACTTTTCAATATTGAGCTGTCCAACATAGGATAAGATTTCACAGTTTTTTTATACACATAATTAACCGATGCAAAATATGACGATTTTTTTCCACTCTTCGCTGTATTTAATTTTATGTCGCGAATAAGCACTGTCTAACTATTCACGTATGTCCACTTTGCCTAGAACATTAAAATCCACGCATGCATTCATGTGAGAAACGGAATTTTCGTGTTTCTTTGCCTTCTCTGCGATATGTTTTAAATCATTTAACCCTTGTTTATTCCACTCACTGAGCTCTTTCTTAAAAATTAAGCAGATAAAACAAAATAGTTTATTTGTTAGTGAACATCCGCACATCAAGTTCGAGTTTTACTTATCGAAGTGTAGTTTATTTGAAGATCAGGAATAGGCCTTCCTTTCTCTTTAATTAAAAGTTTTTCCTCAAATGAGAGCGGGTTTTTTTTTTTAAAGATTTTGCACTCAATTAGCTTCCATCATTAATAATAAACGTCACTTTAAGCCTTTGAAATCACTCATGCGCTGTACGCGTTGAAAACGATGCAGTCGCAACGAATGCAAGACGTTAGCTGGGGACACGGCATTGCGTGCCCCGTAGCGACCGACCGTATAAGCGCATATAGCGAAGATAAACGGAGCCGTCCGATTCATACTCCAAATACGTACATCGGAAAGAGTGCCCCGGAACATAGTTCGCTTCGCATAGCGTTCGCATATACGCTAGCGTATGCGGTGCGGAAGGAAACTTTGATACCATCGTTATAAAAATACGTAAAAATAATAAAATAAAATAATGTACTGAATTACATGCGAATGTCTTTCTGTGTTTATCTTGGTGGTTGGGTTTTTTACATATTGCTATTGTTTTTGATTTCCAAATTAATGTATAATTTGTCAATTTTACAGTTTTAATTTAAAACAAGAAAGAAAATGGGTTTTGTTAATGTAAGATTATGTGATTAGGTAAATGTAAACATGAATTGTAGTAAGTTGTTATTATTTTTAGCGAAGAATTATGTTGTTTTAATAAATTAAGTTTTCACATTATATTTTCAAATTTAATATTAAATTTAACATGTTTGCATTGAGCTAATGTATTGTTGCTGGATTTGTTTGTGTATACTCTTTTTGCATTGAACAGCTGGTACTGTTTTTACTCGGTAGGTACGTGTCGGCCGGTGAAGTTCAGTGTTCCTAGGGCTTTCGGTTTAACTTGTTTATTGTGTTTAGGATATTTGATTTGCGCTAGTAATTTCACATTAATTTGAGTTACTTTAGAAAGTCCCTTTTAAAAACTTTAAATTGTTTTCTGATATTGTTGTAATTGTTGCAATATTTTATTAAATTTGTGCTAATTAGACATGAGATGGCGATGATTATCGACATGCTGACACGAAACTCAAACAGGATGAAAAAATTTACAAAGAAATACGGGATGTCAGAAAAATGGAGGAAAGACTGGTGAAAAGAATGAATGATATGGATACACACATTGAACAGACATTAAGAGCCATTGACAACAAAATGGAAGAAAATGGAAAAAAAAGATTGACGCAGTAGTAGGATACGTTAGAAATGTAGATTCGAAAATTGATATTGTGGACCCAGAAATGAAAATCAAAGTTAAGGAAGTTGAGAAAAAAATTGTAAATACAAAGTCGAAGAGGGATTAAAGAAAATCGATGAAATCAAATAGCGATGGAGTTCGGCTGGTACTAATAACGCGCCATTTGTCATGCCCATGCAATTGTCACCTGATTCGCTATCGAAGTTTTATGGGTCTACGTCCATTAATCCAATGGGTTTCCTGAAAAGCTTGAAATGGGTTCTAGAAGCAGTTTCAAGAGAACAACGCAAATTCTTGATGATCCGTAGCTGCTTGAAGGATGATACGCTATAATGGTGGAATATGGTATCAGATGACGTCACATCCATGGACCAACTTGAGGAAAAAATTACCCACCAGTACTGGAGACAAGCGGCACAGATGCGGGTGGTGATCAAGTCCCTAAGGATGAGAACCTATGAGCTATATTCGATGGATGGTGAGACGAAAAATGCAAGGTTCTACATAAGTGCTTTACATCCATTTCTAGACGATCAGAAAGTTTTCTGGATATTTCAGTTCAAATCTAAGACAACATATAAGAGGATTTGGGCCCTGGCAGCCATTTTTATTATTGTAAGGAAATACATAAGTGTACCTAATGTGAAAGTAATGATCGAAATAAAAAAAATACTTGTAACAATTCAGAACACGTGGATGTTCCAACATTGTTACATAAATGGGAATATAACCATATAGAAACCATCCCAAAGCATTTTAAAAGTCTGTTATATTTTTAAAATACTTTTAATATGTTGAATTCCATGCATTAATTCAATTTATTACTAACATATACGGCCGTTTGCATCGTTCGTAATTATATATATAATTAAAATTTAATCATAATTAAAGTTTGAATTCCCTTGCACCGACTGCTTAACTAATAATTAAATTCTTAATTCGTGATTATCTTTAATCAGTACCCAAGGTACGAATTAACTCACAATTAAAGTTGGGGCAAGCGTAGTTTCTTTGTTTACAATCGTGTTTATAGGCGATTATAGGTTATGTTATGCGGTTTTTGGTTATAATACAAATATCTGTGACTGTAAATTGAAATAACTAGCTAATAAAGTGTTCACTTTGAAGATTAGGACAAGGAATAGCGGCGTGCAAGAAGTGTATATTTGGCAAGGTTTTAGAAAGTCCAAGGTAAATCAAAAATTAATTTCCAAAATAAAAACTAATAATAAATGTATTTGTGGATTACTCGTGGTTTCAGGTGGGAATGACCCGGCGGTATTTCGTAATAGGAAAGGATATCTTTCTATAAATTCACAATTTTTATATGATGCTAATTTAAAAATAATGGATATCGTAGTACGATGGCCAGGGAATACACACTTTAACGATCGATTCTTTTCCATAAGCGACAGTGGATATGCCTCAAAAACATATTTATTGACCCCACTGTTAAATTCTGCAATAGTTGTGAAAAATCGTTATAATGAAAGCCATATTACAACACGGAATGTCATTGAAAGCATGTTTTCCAATACTGGCATATGGTTGTCGTTTAAAGCTGGATACCTTTATGGCAGTAATAGTTAGTACCTTAGTATTACACAATATAGCCATAAATGTGGGTGAAGAGGAAATCAATAAAGAAAAATTAAATCAAGAAATTTTAAATGGACAACTTCATGAGATTAATTATGACGCTATTGATGATGTACCTGCTGCAACACAGGCATTACTAATTAGAGATTATTTCAACAATTTATAATTAATTGCTATATAGAAATGAACTTTTGAACATTTTTTTGTATTTGTTTTCTTTGGCTTTTGTATAAACGAAATATATTTTATTTATTCTAAATGCATTATCACTTTGTTTTCTTTAAAAGAAATATTGTGTATGTAATTAACCATTTATTTATTAACTAAAAGGAACAAAATATATAAGGAAATGATGTTAATAATAAAATAATTCTAACAAGTAATAGCAGAGGTCAAATAAAGTATCAAAAATTGGAGCATTTGCAAAACAAACAAATAAAAGAATTGCATAATGAAAAAAAAACCTACATTCACGTATTAATTCCCATTTTAAAACTACTACTCAACTTTTTTTATTTCAATGTCTAATTCTGTAGCAATTTTGTTTAGCTTAAATTCCAACAACTTTCAAATGTCGCTTAAAATCGCGCATTCGCATAGCGGCAATTTTCATTATGATGGAACAGTGTTCTTAATATAAATACAATTTTTGACTAAAAACTAAACTTAACGCTTTACCAACCTATATTTCTGTCGCAAACTTTTTAATCAACTAATCATCAATTAAATTTGTTCGGTGCAATCCTATTCATATTTAATTCGTAATTAAATTTAATCTTTGATTAGTTAATTAAAATGTTAATCACAGACGGTGCAAACGGCCGTTAGATTACTTAATTTAATTTCTTTTTTCTTTGATTGTAGCGGCTTAATATAATAATCAAGTAAAATAAAGCATTCTTTTACGTTTCGACAAATATATTTGTCTTATTCATAAAAAATATTCAAAGTCATAATAGAAATGAGGCCGAAATTGATATATTAAAATTTTGAAGATTAAATATTAAAAACCTGAGACATTGTTATAGTAGATAGAAATGATTACTTGTATGTAATATGTTAGATTTTAAATTACTATGGTTGTTTTCGTTGTTTACATGGTGAGAGTTTTACAAGCAATGTATATGTAATATAGATTACTTATACATTGAAAAACTGTTTTATTTGCGGCGACAAAGTATATTTTGTCAAGAAAAACTTAATTAATCCAACAAGATATTACATTATTTCAAATAAACTAAGATTAAACCCAACGGTGAAGCCACAAAAATATTTAGTCAAAAACTTAAATTATCTCAACCAAATTATTTGGTAAAGAACTTGTTTTAACGAAATATTTTAGGCGTTCAACGCTCTCTATTTTATATAAAACATTTTTTTTTGTGCCAATCAAGAACATCCCAGCTTATTTTCTTGCAGCAGTTTTCTCCCCATCTAGTATAGCAAATTCGTAAAATACTTGAAAATGTGTTGTACAGATATATATTGATTTACACAAAAACAGGATATGGTTCAATATCAAACAAATAATATTCTTGAAGTAACAGAAACCATAGGATTGAATTCAATTATATCCTCATTACCAAGGAACACATACTTTTGCATGAATTCTGAGCAAATGAGTTTGTTAAAGAAAATTTAACCATCTGTTTGCTGAATAGGGAACTTATGTTGTGATTGAAACAACGCATGTTTGTTTAAAAGGATTATACACTTTGTTGAGTGCGGAGACACGCTGTATATATTACCAAGGATATTATTAACATTTTATAAATAAATAATTTGCGCATTTGACTGAAAGAAAGTATATTTATACGTCTTCTATAGTTGCACTTGTTCCTAAACGGTACACACATTCCCACCCTCACTAACTAAAGATCACAAGCTCTTCCAAAACTTTCCAAAACTGCTTAAATTTTCATCTCGTTGGGAAACTATTAAAGGAACTAGTGGTTTCGATCACATATATCAAATCTTAAACCTCTGTGCGATACTCGAAGAGGACTTGGAATTTCGGTAACATATCGTTTCAAGATTCTCTAAAATGTTGTGGCATGCTACCAAACGATAGCGACAGGTTTTTTTGCTTCGATTTTAGTGAAATTTTGGGCATTTTTTTTACACTGCGATGAAATAAATGCACTGTTAGTCTTTCTATTCAGTGATTTTCAGTGTCACATTCAATTTATATAATATATAGGTATGATACTTTTATGCGATATATGCAGTTATCTGTGGAAAATTGTTTAATGGAAGATGTGGCTGTACCGTAACTACATACTGCATATGGTGATGTGGTTTTATTCTAAAATTTGATTTATAGGAGTTGCTAAACTTGCTTGGCTGAAAACAAGTATCATTAAATTAATTGAAATAAAAAAATCTTTAATTTTATTATTAATTGTAACCATCTTGCTCAGTATCTGTCAGTAACCAAATTTAAATGCATCAATTATAGCAAATATGTAGGTAGTTTACTAATATGTTGTACCCTGGGTGAGGTTTAATATGTGTTATATAGTTATAAACATATACATAAGTACACATGTATAATATGTACATAAACGTAAGAAATATGAGATAGTTTGTTACCTATCATACCAGAGAGAGAGCAATCGACAACCTTGTGAAGTTTGAGTTGATTGAAGTAAAAGTGTAGTGGCTATCGTCGTTGTTTGCTTACACGACCCTGTTTGCTCGAAACAAACACTTTGCCTATTTACAACATTTCATCTGTATATTTTTCTAAAGAAATTGTTTGCCGTCATGTTATTATGCAGTAAATACTAATGTTAATTTAAAATGATGGAAATATTATACTTGTTTTGAAACGAATCCGAGTAATTAGGATTAATACAAAAAGGGGATTTTTCAAATGAAGGAATGCTGTTACGTATTCTGTGCCAAAATTTTGAACTAAACATTCAGCTTTAATTTTGAATTTACTGCTTTTACTACTACTGATTTCAATCGTGCTATGCTTTGTGTTTATTTATTTACGGTCCTAACTATAATTACAGGGTTTATAGAACGATCCATAATCAAACTGTTGCTTCGATAAAATTTTTATGTGTACCTAAAAATAGTACACCATAGCAACGCCATTTTCACCTCGTACATGACTCACTAGGAACGAAAATCAGCTATTAAGAAACGTAATCGATTAGTAACACCTTTAGCAGAGATGGTAATAAATTTTGAAATAAATAACACTACTTTATTATTTATGTATGTCTATGTAAGTCGTCCGGAAAGTTTTTGATGCAGTTGTAGATTTATGCAAGAAGAGAAAATCGTTGTAACTATCGAACACCAACAGATAAGGTTAAATCCGAAGATGTAATTATAATAATAATAGAGATTTATTTACCCAAGAAGTCACCCCAATAACAGGACGAAATATATAATTAATGCATATAACAAATCTATAGAAAAATACATATGTACATTTTATAAAGAAAAGATAGAAATAAGCAGAAAAAATATATTATTGTGCACTAGTTCCCAGGAAAATATCTTCAGAGTACTTCCTCATTCCGTGTCATGTGGTAAAGTGGCGCTCTAAGTGATAGATGAGTTCTTGGTGTTGGCATGCTGAATGTGATGGAATGCCGAGATACAATTCGTGGAACGTTGAAACTTATAAATGACAATAGAGATCTTTACTATTAATAAGTTTGTAAACATTACATCGATAGTTAAGCGCACGCATTTGATGTAGGTGTAGTAGCTCCATTTAATTTGAATCATAGAAATCTCACAAATCCACGTTGAATAAGCTCTATAGGAATCTGTTGAGAGGCATAATAAGGGTACCAAATTATTGAGCCGTACTCCAACTTAGGCAGAACAAAAGCAAAAAAAAAAGATTTCAGAAGTGCGATATCTTTAAACTGTTTAAACGTTCTAATGAGGAAACCAAGTATTCTAGATGCAGTTAAGCATGTACTTTCGACATGTGAAGAAAAGGACAAATCAGCGTCAAACGTAACTCCCAAATCTTTGGTAGCATTTAATTTATTTAAAACACGACCAGAAATGGTGTAGATAAAGGCATGTGGCTTAGCTTTATTAGTGAATGATACAGTGTAGCATTTATCAATATTTAAAACCAAGTTGTTAGTGTCAAACCATTCAAATAAAATATTGATATTGTGTTGTAAGGTATTTGCATCATCAGGACCAGAGACAAAGCAGAACAACTTGACATCAGCATACGCCAAAACGGGACAATTCAGGGATTCAAGAAGATCGTTAATAAATATATTGAAAAGTAATGGTCCAAAGTTGAAGCCTTATGGAACACCGTTCGTCAATTGAAATTCAGCCAAAGGAATCCAATTTATGTAGTATGTGTTTCAAAGTGTTAAAGTGAAAAATCCGTGCACACTGTGTCCACTTGTCCCTGCCTGTCCATAACCTCACTAACAAATTGCGTAAACGCAGCTAGATTAATTACAGTAGACCGTCCCATCATAAAGCTGTATTGTTCTGACAAAATAAGCTATTGTATTTTGAAGTTTATAGTGGAATGTAGATATATTGTTCAAAGATTTTAGCAAAATTGTTTAAAATTGAAATAGGTCGATAGTTTTTGATTTCAGAAGAATTCTTCTTTTTAGAAACAGGAATTACTCGAGTTCATTTCCATATATTCTCAAAAGTAGATGTTTTGATTGATTGTTGAAATTGGGCTGCTCAAAATATAACAAGTTTACGTTGGGTAGTCTGGTAGGTTCTTCTGCAGCAGTTAACGTATCAGGAAATGAGGCTATTTGATATCAGTTCTTCAGAGATAGGATTGAGGTAGAAATAATGAGCGAAGGCATCAACAATACGCTCAGGTACCTCTAAATCGATTCCATTGTATGACAACTTGCGAGAATACGAGAAGTGCCATTTGTAGAACGCACAAAGGACCACAGTAGATTCAATTCGTGAAATGTATAACTTGCAAGCTTCAGCAATTTGCACTTTTGTAAAGACTATCAACCTTCGATATTCAAAAAGAAAGATCGCGTCATCCGATAAATCCTTTTCTTTAAGAATCTTTTATTTTAAAATTACGTTTTATTTCATTTAAAAACCAGAGCGGAAAGGTGAGTTTGGACGTTGAAAACTTAGGAACTAATTTATCCAGTACGGAATGCAGTTTGTCATAGAATTTACAGACATTAACATTAACATCATAAAGGATATTCAGAAATGCCCAATCGACAAGCAACAGGTCCCATAGAGCTTTCCAAAGTCAGTATTCCGGAAACTGTATCGAGTTGCAGAAATATTGGGTTGAAAGTCAACTGGTTCTGAAAAAGAAATAAATTCAAGTGAGATGAATAGAGATGGATGATATGGATCTTCCGGAACAAATGGCTGGTCCTCGTGCGTTACTTCGATGAAACAATTCACGTTGGATAGAACTAAATCCACAAGTCTATTGTCTCTATTTAATATGTTGTTCAACTGTCTAAAATCGAGAATATTGCAGAATTCAAGGAAGAAGGATATTTGGCAATTATATAAGTTGTTAGCAACATGATTATGATAGCGAGGCAAATTAAAATCACCAATAAACATTACAGATTTGTTTGAGAGAAATGCCTCTGCAGCATCAAATTCATCATTTGATAAGTTAGGCGGTATGTAGTACATTTGCACAAGATAAAATCAATTAAATGAGTAGGAGCAGTAATGTTCTATACATCTATAATTTCAAACGAGATGGAATTCTGCAGTGCCAACAAAATACCGCCTTCCGTATTTCAATCAACCATGGCAAAATTACGATCACATCTAACCACATTGTATGATGGTGGGAAAAACTACGAGCTATTTTAAGTGAGTCATCAAGCCAGCCATCAAAGATATAGTTATAATATCAACAAAACAAGTCATTGCAACTATAGCGTAAATAGGATGTGATTTAGAATGAATGCTACCATTGTTTTGGTAATAAATTTAAAGGAAATTAAAGGTACCTGGGTTAGTGTCGGGCAAAATTAGTTTTCCCAGAGCACAATGGATCGAATACCATTAACATATTTAATTAAATTATACAGTGATTAGCGATTAAGGAGAGATAGCATCTGCATAGTTCAATTAATCGTCCCATCCACTGCGACCATTAGGGCCTATTGTGGAGCAGATGTTATCTTAATGACTATTATTAAATATTCGATGATAACATATGTAAATTATAGGATTACTTGCAGTAAGTAAGATATTAATAATAGGTACATAAAAGTGCCTAATTTTTTTTTATTGGACAGTAGACTATTTTAAGAAAAGAATAGGTAGCAAATTTTAAAGTAACTTTGTTAGAGGATGACACAGCAGATATAGTAACACTTTATTTATGAAAAACTAAATAATTATAAATTTTCCCAACTCCGTGTTCCACCTAAAGGTACCACACGACGCTACCTGTTGTAAGTACTATATGAATTCCATAACAAATTGAAATGTTCCTACTCTAACTAAATAATTTCCCTATGATTGTTAATAACAAAAATATAATACAGTAGCCTTCTTGCAGTGAATACTACTTAACATGAAACGCTGAAATATATTAACAACCAAAGATATAATGAAAAAAAAATTAACCGGTTTCTAGTATTAATCTTTATTTATTTATCATAGTCTAAAATAATACAGCCATAGGACTGGGCTACAAGATCGCTACCAAGAAGTTGGACATGAAGTCTGCGCGTCCCAGCCTGGGAACAGCACACATGGATCACGTCGTCGAGGAGTTTTTCCCAAAGCACTTGGTGGAATTAGGCGAGGCCCCTGCGTACACAGAGGACGAGCTGACCACCATTTATTGATAAATTAAAATGATACAAGAAAAAACTTCCTTAAACCCCATGCTCCACTCAAGGGTACTACATAGGGCTAAGTACTCTAATTATCTCATTGTTCCTAACATGTCATTGGTCCCTATTCTAATTAACTAGTGCCTAATTATTGTTGCAGAGTTATTGACGGTGGTATTCATAATATTGCGCCCATGGAGCGATTTTATTTTAGTTTAAGTGTAGCTAACCTTTCTTTCAGTGTATGAGCAAGAGAAACCGCAAACACCTTACTCTGAGAGCTAGACCGAGGCCGCACGTCTCCTGCAGAGCGGGAAAGCACCAGGACCGGATGGAATTCCCGTCGAGGCCGCAAAGAGTGTTGCAAACAGGTGCCCACAGCTCCTTTTGCACACTTACAACCAGTGCCTGAAGGAAGCAGTTTTTTCAAGGGCATAGAAACGCCTAGCGCCTGTTACCAAGGGCAAGAGTGACCCAAACACAGCGTCAGCGTGTAGACCGCTTTATAGGCTGGATACGGTAGGGAAGCTGCTTGAAAGGCTACTGAAGACGCGGCTCCTGGCCAGCGTCGACGTCGCCGGAGAACTATCCAGGCGGCACGGCTTCAGGAAGGGCCATTCTACAATTAGCGCCGTTCGGGAAATAGTGGACACCTATCTCACGGAGCGGCGCAAAAACAAACACACCAGGGGAATAGTGGTGCTCGTTACCCTTGATGTGATAGCGCCAGATGGGATGTTATTCTGGACGCTTTGGAGAATCGCTTCCACATCCCGCATTACCTTCTGCGGATGTTGCGGAGTTACCTCGCGGACAGAGTGCTTAGGTACGAAACGACGGGGAGATGGCGCACGGTGAGGATAACGGCGGGGGCCGTCCAGTGATCCATCCTGGAACCAGATCTGTGGGACATCTTCTACGATGGCATCCTCCGCATGGAGGTGCCTGCTGACACCTACTTGGTTAGCTACGCAGACGACATCGCGGCCGTGATTCTCGCGTACCGACATCGAGAATGCCCAAAGGCGGCTCAATCAAGTCATGAGAAGAGTGACCAGCTGGGTGGACGATCACGGGTTGGAGCTGGCCACCCAAAAAGCGAAGGTTGTATTGCTGACCGAACACAGGATTCCTCTGTGAGTACCGTTGAAGGTCGATACGGAGACGATCACGTCATCCGACTCTGTGAGGTACCTAGGAGTACACATGGACAGTCGTATGACGTCTGGACCATATTTGCTTCGCGGCAATAAACGCCCAGAAGGTCACTCTACGCTCGGCCGACTGATGGCCAACGTCGGTGAGCCATTGGCAAGTAAAAGCCGGCTTCTAATGTCGGTATCGGAGTCCATTCTCCTGCACGGCAGTGAGATTTGGGCATGCGCGCTCTGAAACGAAAAGTACCGCAAGAGGATGGCCGCAGTCCAAAGAAGGGGAGCTCTGCGAATAGCAAATTCCTAGTAGGATAATCCGTAATAGATCTACTAGCCAAGGAAAGGAAGGCAAATCTACCTGGACAAGTTGGAAAGCGGACCAACAAGCAGGCGGGATACGAGAGAGCGTAGTATGCGGCTGTAGCAGAAACGATGGAGAGGACGGCCGAAGTGATGACGAGTCTTCCAGTCTGGATGGACAGAGATCACGAAGAGGTTGACTATTACCTCTTTCAGATGCTGACGAGGCACGTGTACTTCAACGATTACCTATGCAAAATAAGGAAAGTGGATAGTGCCTCCTGTCGGTACCAGGACAGCGACTGTGACGATGACCGCCGTACATTCTTCGAATGCGTAAGGTGGAAGTCACTCAGAGACCAGCTGGCACGAAATGTCGGAGTACTCACGCCGGTAAATCTAATTTGGGTGATGCTGCGGGGCCGGGACGCATGGCAGAGGATCTCTGCCTTCGCGAAGACGATTCTGATCGTTAAGAAGCAGGAGACCGACGCTAAATACGGGGCACTACCTCGACGGAATGTGAAAAATAATACCGAGGTGGAATCTTGCTGGACGGGGAGGTTTTTTAGTGGGTGCGAGTCCCACACACCAGGCTAATTGCAGATGTATAAAGCATTTTTTCCTCCTACAAAAAAAATATTATTACTAATCTGATAGATGTTTTCACTACTTTTGTAATAATATGAAACACTTTTAAAATGCAGTTTTTCTATTGACCTGGTATTTTGGAACTTGCAGACATGTTTATTTATTTATCTAGCTAGGTATAAAAATTTAAATTTATAAGAAAAGTTTTATAAAATAACAATTAGTTTCGCTGGTATCATATTCCGGACTACTGTGCCATAGCATTACTTTAGTTATCTCCCAGCATTCGCCAAGGTGTAAGGGGAAACTTTGGCAAAAACTTACTCTGGGAGCAGGATCTGGAAGGAAGTCAGATACAATAACATGAGTTACAAAGCTACAATAGAAATGCGGTTTAGCACATTGTGCGGATTGTTCAGGGTCTGATAATGAATTCTGTTAAGACCTCAAAATTATGTATATTAATTACATTTACATAAACGAATATGCGAGCTGCGAATATTTGGGAATGAAAATCTCTGAAATTCCGCTTTAGTGGTTTTCGATGGATACGAAATTGTGTATCAAAGAATAAACGCATCATCAGCGAATCAATTCAATTTTGCAGACTGCAGACGCCAGTGGCCTCGCGTATACATCAACATTAATTGGATTCATTTTAGTAATTTAGTGGAAAGTAGGGTAAACAGGCTTTTCCAGTAAGTTAATGCTCGCATAAACAGACTCTGCTAGAGTATGCAGAGGTGAGATATATAGATCGCTTTAGTTAGGTTTGTTTTAGTTTAATTGGCAGTTCTTATATGCGGTGTTTCCTTTCTTTTTATTGTTAATTGCCGTAAGTACAGCTATAAACGCAAATGTGACTCATTTGTAATTTTCTTCTTATATGTGGAGATGAGGGAATCTGTCGGTTTAAAAAAAAAGTGCTATATTGGTTATATTTTCGATATGCGAATATAAACTGTATTGCTTACCCGCGCCTTACATTGTTTTGTGATAAATTTATTTTTGAATCAAAATACGAAGCATCCACTGTTACATTTAACCACTTCCAATCACCAAATGTTAACCTTTGATACATATTTTTCTTTTTGTTTTTGTGGTTTTTTTGTATGGGAGCCGTCTGATATGGAGTCTTGGGAAACACCGCAGCCTCTTGGCTTTTTGTATTTAGTCTCCTGTTTCTTTTACCCATTAAATATTGTAATGTCCACTGACTATGATGTACACTGGTACATAAAAATAGTCTTACAACTGACACAACTCCTATTTTATTGATAAATATTTATAATGACAATAACTTGTTTACTATACTTACTCATTAACTACAAACATGTATCTACATACCTAACACATACCTAACACTCCCCTCCTTAAATTGTAGATATGATATCCATGATGGTTTCGTAAATCTATAATCTCGAACACTAACTTTATCATCGACAGCGAAAATCCGCAGTCTACTACCCTTATAATTCTTCTGTTTTTGTTGTTTTTCTTTAACATTTTTAAGTACTACACTTTTATTTTGGTTATTTGTATCTGAATCCGGTAATAATAAATCTAGCCTAGTTCTAATGTTATGTCCCAATAATAATTTTGCTGGAGTTTCTCTAGTAGCAGAATGAACTGAATTCCTATAATCCATTAAAAATTTGTTTAATATCAAATTAAAATTATTACTGGGACTTCTAGTTATTAGATTCAATATAGCATGTTTCACTATTTTTACAGCATTCTCAGCTAAGCCATTTGTTGCCGGATGATACGGTGGAGACGTTTTAAATTCTATACCGTTAAACTTCAATTTATTTTTAAAATGAGTCTGATGTAAAATTAGTAGCACTATCCGACACCAACTGCTTAGGAAATCCAAATCGCGAAAATAAATTTCGCAAATGTTCAATAGTCGTTCGCGTATCTGTACTGTAGGTTACAAACGTCTCTATCCATTTTGAGTGAGCATCTATCACTACTAAAACATATTTACCAAACAACGGACCTAAATAGTCAATATGCAAATGACTCCATACATCTTTTGGGTAATCCCACGGAATCAACTTTGCAAGATTCGGCTTTGCTTTGGTACTCAAACAATTTGTACACGAGGTAATCATATTTTCAATGTCTAAACATAAATTAGGCCACCACACATATGAACGTGCAAGACTTTTAGTTTTAACTATGCCCATATGAGAACGATGCAATTCCTGCAAAACTTTAAGTCTTAATGAACTTGGTATTACAACTCGATGACCAAATAAAATACAGTCATCTTCAATACTTAATTGTGACTTATGTAACGCAAAAATATCAAAAGGTTTTGACACCTTACTTGGCCAACCATATTTAATATATTGCAATACTTTCTTTAATACTGAATCTTTTAATGTCTCACTCGCAATATCTTTAATAGTTATTTTATTTAATTTAAACGCTAAAGAGAGCAAATTATTTATGCATATAGATAACAGGAGACGTTCAAGAATTGAACCTAGAGCGAGACCGATGTTAAAATTGGCAGATACAGTACTTTGTCCCTTGTGTTTCTAAGATTGATTTGACAAAAAAAATACCAGTGAGGACATTGATGTATGTTACTTAAGCTACTCTATAATATAAGAGCATCGGGAGCAGAGCTTCCTCTTGCATGTTAGGTCGCGCATTTCATGACATGTTATTTATAACTTCGTCCAAATCATTGGTAAATTAGTCCAAAAGTTCAATGGTTTATTATGCCTAAGCAAACGTTAACGGAAAACTTTCTTTGGTGGCAATACTTATGAAATTCGTTGGAAATGAGTGTTAAAGACTCAATCTCTATTAGATATGCATTCATCGCTCCAAAAAAAAATATGTCTGAGAAAATTATCATCATCACGAATCCTATTTAAAATCGTATTTCAGAAATTCAGTTGAAGAAGGTTATCCTTTTCCTTTAAAACTGAATGAACAGTTTTGTGGATTGAGATATTTATTGCAACTGCTAACTGTCTAGTACTAATTGAGGAATCTGCACCTCCTAAGTTTAAAAACTGCTCTTCTACTTGTACAGTGGATCTTTGCCTTGGTTTTCCAGCATTTCGATCACTAAATACCAACGAGCCCGTTTCGCAAAGACCAACCTTCAAAAGATATTTGCTGTTTTCGGTTTGGGTAGCGAGCATGGTGTTACAGTTTCTCCGTTAAATATGTCCGCTCTCTCGTTTAGATAGAAGAAAATATTTCCAGATTCTATCCATTCAGTAGTAAACTATTTTTCCCCAAAGAAAGCATTGGAAAGTAGTTGGATTGGTGTTAGCTTCAGCTCAGTATTTCTTTTTGTCTAGTTGGTGTGTTGACTGAAATGAAAATTTCATTCAAAACTGCACAGGGTCTATAAAGTTGGATTAGATTAGATTGGGATTGAGGTGGCCTATGGACCTGTTTCACCGCGACCTTTTCAGATCTATTGTGATCCCCTTTCTCCTAGAAGACATTCTCTCATTTTGCCCTTTTAATTAGGCTTATCATCCTTGAGAGCTGCTTCTTTGTGTAGATGCTAGCTGTGGGGTTCTCCATGCTGATTACTGGAAACTTTGTCTTCCGCCAAGCCATCACATTGGCATGGCACAAAACTGGTGTTTCTTCCTCCTCTTGGCAGAATCTGCAAGTAGCATCATCTACCAGGCCTATGTTGCACATATGTCTATTTAGTTTACAATGACCAGTCGGCAGATCTACTATCATTTTGACAGTTTTCTATCGTTATTCGGTAGATCTTCAGTAAAGGCGCTCTTCAGACGTCTGTTTCCTTAGAAACTCTTTTGTCTGTTTTGGTTAATTTTACCACCACTCTCTGGACTGATTATGTATGCATTCATTGACGAAGTTTTTTCATTTGCGATTTGGTAGTTTCATAAGAAGGGCCCGGTCCAACGAATGACCTTGACGAACCTTGCCTGGCCAGATCCTCCGTTGCCTTATATCTCCTTACGCCAGAGTGGCTAGTAACCTGGGCCAATATTAATTCCCTATGGATGCTTACCTCATTTAGGGCGCAGTCCCAAATCGGCTTTGGGTGTACACTTACGGAACTAATCGCCTTAAATGGGGACTGCCAGAGAAGATAGCGACGCTTTTACCTGGCTCGGTCCATCTTTCTGTGTCTCTGACACAATAGTGAATTGCAGCAACCTGGAACACCGTTGTGCCTTTGCTGAAGCTTAGCGAAAGAGCTTTTTTAGGCTTCTTTGCCATATAGTATATTCCAGCTCCGACGCTGTAGTTCGTTTTAGAGCCGTCTGTTTACCAGTTTGAGTCCGCTCTTACTGGAGCTCCCAGTTCTTCTTATCTCGTATTATAGCTATAATAGCTATAGCTTACTTAAGTGTAGCTATATTAGAATTTAATCGATACAACCATACATTACATAATGGCAGATTATTTTACTTTTATTTGCCTGAAATTGCGGACGGTAGTATTATGTTATACGCATGTATCTACATTGTCGCATTAGATTACATTTCAGAGTTAAAGTAAAAAGTTTACTACAAATACAATCGTAAGCCAAATTACACGAATATGTTTCCCGAATGTCGGGACAATAAAAAACTATGTTTATAGATCGTAGCGTTTTCGTCTGTTCCATTGTTCTATACTCGTTGAAATCGAATGAACTGCTAATTTTAGAACAGTCCCGCCGATAGAATATAATCGGGAACATTGAATATTAATTGCTCTGCAGGAATTGTTGGATACTATCAGCTGTATATATCATTTTTTTTATTATTGGCGTAGAACTTGGTCGTGCCACGTTAAGTATAAGTTATATATTTGTAGCTTTTGGAAAATATGACATGCTTTTTGCCAAAATCTGTATATGCATTAATGCATATAGACATACGTTGTCTCAAATTGTAATTACATTGACTTAACACGCAAAGCGATGTAGGATATTAATATTAATAGTGAGATCGCAATTAACGTTATTGTTAAGGCGATCAACGCTGATCAAACCCACAAGATAGTTGCAATTTGTAGATTATTGATTTCGTATATTCACGGTCAGAACCCATTAATTTGGCCCGGTTAGGATTGACCAAGGGATCGGTCTCGTGAGAAAGTCGAATTAATGGAAGCTTTGTATATGGATAGGCATATCAAGGACTTAAAGAATAATATGTATTTAAAATATACATATGTATATTGTGTAAAAAGAAATTCAATGTAAGTTTTATTTGACTAAAATTTTGTATGTGTAGGTTATTCATTTCATTTACCAATGCAGTTTTGCCGTTTTTAGCTTAGCGAGTTAACTTTTTAACTTTAAATAAAACTGTGTTCTTTTATTATTGAATTTTCTATGAAAGGCCGTAGCCAAGTAAGTGTGGATCGTTGATCCCAAGAGGTTTTCGCTGAAAATTTATTTCGTATTTTAGCATAATTTCACACGAAATTTAATTAGTTAGTGCTTGTTAGTGCGTTTACTGACAATTTTATTACTGGAGTAATTACAGATTACAGGAGCATTTGATATTATTTAAGTGTAAAGTTACTAGTTTTACTTATATATATTTTAAAAGTAATTTTATATAACAAGAAACGGATGTAAAATGTAGCAGCAGACAGCCAGATGATGTCCAGGTGATACAGGAAATCTCTGCATTTGGCAAGTCCTTCAAGGCATTTTCCTTCAGAATGTATCCTTCAGGAAGTAAAGATGATCAACAGTCATACACCTACACATAGAAATCGAATATTAGAATTTGAGTAGTATATTTTTATAACAGATATTGACAGATCAGTGTTGGATCTAAGTTCAATTCAAATGAGCAATTTTATTTCTTTTTACACTGTACTTATTTTATTTAAACTTAGTCTAATAATGTTTTTATGTGCATTGGCATTCTAATTGCATTGATATGTCAACAGAACGACATGGGAAATTGTTGGAATTCGGTTTCGTCACAATGTCTTGTGTATAAATGGTTACCGACTTATTGTACTGCAATTATTTCTTTTTAAATTGTAAATTTTACATAGTAATAAGTGTTGAACATTTTTAAATATATTTTTCTCATGATCTAGACACACCTTTACTTTATTTTAAATGTAAGGTGATTCCAGAATTTTGCAATAATTATTTATTTTAATTTCGTATGAACAATCGAGAGTACATTCGATCACATGGGCATTCTCATACTATTCGTTATTTATTTGATGTCAGCGTGTTTCAATCGGAAATTCTCACCCTGCATGCCATCTGGCAGTTGAGAGGGAACACTTATGATTTAAAACTGATGAATATAGATGACACTGGGATGTTATAAATTTGATTTTTATTAATTTAATTAAAGTATCATTTTTAAAATTAATTTTTTTTATACCGGGCTGTATGCTATTTCGTGTTCTCTATACAAACATCTTCAACATCCTCATTTCAATGGCTATATGCATAATATAACTGCACTTGCATATCGAATATAATTGTTCTTCTAAACTATTTACTTTCAAAATGGGTTATAAACACCAATTCGCAGCTTTTTATGCTTCTCGCCTTTTTCTGTAACGTTACCTTAAAATGATAGATATTATACTGTTAATGTTGAATTAACGCTAATTGTTGTTGAGTTGAACTCCATATTTAAGCTTATGTCTAATTACCTTAAGTGCCTCTCTATATTGCTAAATAATGCATTTTGCGTTATATATTTGCGTTGCAGCAATGCAATATAGAATCTATAATAAAGTGGAATAGACCTACTATTTTGCAATAAGTATTTTACTAGGGATACCCAATAAGGTATTTTGTATAAAGGCCTATTTACATTGACTAATTCGTGCTATTGCGAATATGTTGTTTAAACTATCATGCTATTAGTAGTTAACTGTTATAAGTAATTACATATCCATATTTTTTATTGTTGTGGGAGCCGACTGACATGGAGTCTCGGAAAACATTGCAGCCTCTTGGTTTTTTGTGTTTATGGTGAGATTCTGATATATGACACCTGTAAGGTTATCTGCCAGATATTGCAGTATTACTCCCAGAGTATTTCAACCTGTTGTGTTTTTTTTTTTAATTTGAGTTTTTTTTTGGCAAAGCATCCTCGTTACAAGAAGGCATGTTTAAGATGTGTCGAAATGAAACATCATTCGATTCTTAAGCTGCATTCTACTCAGTTTCGGTAGAATCATTTTGGTCAGATATCGTATGGCAATTTCTATTAGAGGCACTAGGGACAGTTTGATTGGATGGATCACTTTGGTTGAGTATCATGAACACTTTTTATTTGGTTTAGATACTTCTTGCATAGCCTTTATATTTTTTGTAGCAGGGAAAACATCAGGATTTATGGGGAAAATACTCGTCGTCTCAAATTTCTTCATTGCTACAGCTGGCGTAGCTATCCCACTAAAGGCTTTGTTGAACAATTCTGCAAGTTCCCAGGTGGTAATTTTTTCTCCAGGATAACTCCTTAAAAATTTGTGACATTCAAAGTTGTATGCTGTTTTCAGTGGCTTATCGAACGATACATTTGGGTGCGATAGGAACTATGAACTGGTACTGTTAATGTAATAATTCCATTTTCTGTATAGAAATTATATGCTTTTAAGGTGCAATGACTAATATGATTGTCAACTATTAACAGGACAGGATTTTTCTTTTTTCGATTTTACAAAATGCCGAAAATGATCCAGCCAGGCGAGAAACAAACATTCATTTATCCAATCATTAGGCGAACAAGTATATGTTGCACCAGGTGGTCTATTTCTGTTTAATTGTGGATCCATTCTTTGTCGAGCAAATATGAATAGTGGAGGAAACAGCGCATGATAGTAGTAGTTTAACTTCTCCCTGCACTTGTGATAAAGTTTAGGTACTCTTCTTTGGCCTTTCTGACCTAAAACTTCGCTGGACCTTTGTACATTCGTAACGCCTGCCTCATTAGCGTTCGTAACACGAGCTGGGCAAATTGATGTTTTTCCATAAAAATGCCGCCTAATTTGGTGAAAAAAATGTTCACTTCTTCCTTGTTGAAAGTTGTTAGTCTGTTTATGCTTGTGGGTTGGGGTTTTCTTGCAGAAGTTTAAGGATTTCTGTGCAAAAATCGTTCTAACCAATTCCTACCAGCATCTAAGTTTACATTTCTCAACCATGTACACTTATCCGTATAAAAATTATTAAACGGTCGGGATCCATCTGTTACCCTATATCAACCATTTTAGGAATCTAGCACCTTACACTAATCTGTACAGGTCTCTGACTAATTGATCGAAGTAATCCTCTAGGCTCATTTTTGCCTTGCCAAAAATTGCGTTTTCTTGCATCTAGAGCATTTACACTTAATGTGGTATGCGTTCTTTGTCATCAGAATTAAATATTTAGATTGGAAATGAATAAATTGGGATCTATTTTTCTCACAAATTCCTTTATTCAATTGTGCGAGAGGTTTAATGTTTAAAATGCATCATCAGAGTCTAATTATATCCCAGAATTTTAGTCAAAATTTAAAACTAAAATCATTACGAACTAGGATGCTAATTTATTCAACCAATAAATACTGTTAAAAAGATAAACCAAGAAATTCATTTATAGCAAACACACACTTTGACCTTGCGTAACACTGTACTGTAAAAAATAATTATTTAAAGCTATCTGGTATTTAATGCTAAGTAAAACAAGTAATTAAATTAAATATTTATCCATTACTCATAAAATTAAAATATATTTCCCCGTGGGGAGCAGACACAACAATTTATTCTTCCAGTATTTACCATGTGCCTATCTGCATGTAATGTAATCAATGTTCAAAAAGAGCATTGTAGATAAAAGTTATTTATTACTAGAAACTAAATCATCCCAAAATCAATAGCGCATGCATATGCAATTATATTTTCCCACCAATAATTTGCATCAACATGTAATTTATGTATTGCATCGAAGTCGATAGAAATGTGCGTCGAAAGCATGGTAACATAGATTTGCACTAGTATTTATTTTGTGATGCAGTTTTATTCCTTTGATTAAGCCCTTGGGGTTTCCAAATTCTATGCATTACTTTTTCATATATGATACAGAAATTTGCAATATAATACGTTCTGGTCAATATATATACATGAAGTAAGCGAATACGTTGTAAAAATCTTTTGCTTATATAGAACGGGTTCTTGTTACTTGAATGTTTTAATATAAAAAGAATTTTGTACATGGAATTTTTATTTCCAAATACAGTATTGGATTTTTTTAGAAGACGGATTATTGCTTGCAATGAAAAAGAAATAGTGCTCTACGTTGATCAAAATAACCGACGTTTAATAAATAAAAGATTAAGTGTCTTTCTGAATTTATACGAAAAAAATTGAAATTACTGAATATGTATGGCTTTTTGCCAAAACTAAAATAAATCAACATCAGAATATTGTCAGAAATGTTTCATCAAAGTAAACCCAGTTATGGGAAAGGGATGAACATTAATTTCTGCCGAATGGCAAAAAGCAGAAGGCAAAAGAAGATTATCGGATACATACGTGACATAACGAAACTGACATGATAAGCTGCTTCGCGATGACTTGATCTCGGATAATAATAAACCATGTAATACCTAAAAAAATATAGATAAAATAAGAAAAAAAGAACAAACATTTTTATGTCGACTTGCGCTCGTAATGTGTTGCAATAACCAATTTGATAAAGAATGCTTTGTAATAATCCAGAAAAAATGGCAAACAAACACAACAATTATTGTTTCTGCACAAAAAATGTATAATATACCGGGTGTTTCGGAACTGCACGAAATTATTTTATTATTTTGGGTATGTGTTCTGTAACACAAAATAAACAAAAGAGTTTATATAAAAATATGTCTCAAATTAACTATTACCGAGATCAACGATTAACCCTAGAACGGAACCTTGACTGTGCGCGCCACCTGCAGTTCACGCATAATAATAATCAGTAATTTTTATGGCGATATCTAGATCTTCAATTAATGTAAAACAGAAGCGTGTGATTTCGTAATTTGATAGATGTTGTTAGTACTTCTGTAACATATTAATATTGCTGGATTAGGTGGATTAGATCACAGCTATTTACCTCGTACTGCATTCTATAGTCACCCTTAATTATTTGCTGAGTTACGCTTGGGGCGTAAGTATCTTCTGACCAAATAAAGGGAAGTATGATGTTTTGTCGTTATAGATATTATTTATCATTTCAAATTCTTTACGTTTGCAACCCTTTGAATCAGTTTGAATTCTGGCAATTCTGGTTTTGCTATTATCCCTGCAGTTTATAGCTGCAATATAAGCTTTTTAAGGAAGTACAACGATACGTTGACATTATCTTTAAAGAGAAGAAGTTTCGTCTAGGAATACGATATATTCCCAGATGAAACTTGAATATTTTCAAAAAGACGTCAAACAAAATCGTGGCAGAATGACGATGTGAAGAGTGTCAAAAAACCTAAAGATTATGATGATAAACGTTTTAGTGTCGTACATGTAGGTACTAGAAGTGACTTTATATACGTCAAAATCAAATACCGGTGATTACCACGGGGATATTAATAGTGATTTATTTATTAAGTTTATTTAACATTTTTTATGAAAACACGATGAATACGAGTGAACTTTTGGAAATAACGAAGAGACATCAGAAAGAAAGGATTTATGTTGCTGATGAATTAGGTCAAACATATGGGCATGAAGTTTTAAGAATTCCTCCGTATCACTGCGATTTGAATGCTAGCGAATTGATATGGGCACATAAGAAAGGACATGATAATAAGCATATAGGTCGAAATGGTTATGGCGATAGACAAGTATTGGAAATGTGGCAAGGAAACTTGGACAGCTGTACACCAGACATCTGGCGAAATTGCATAAATCACACAGAGAAAATAATTAAAGAGTGGTACGAACATGAAGCAAACGTAGAGGATTTTGTTCTGACGGTTAATTGTGGATCAGAAGATGAGAGCGAAGGTACAAATTAAATATATTTTTAATCGCACTATTTTTGTCCTTCAATATTGACATATTTTAATTCAATTTACGCATATTATGTTTTGTATATACTGTTGTATAGAAATTATTTTTGTTACATAAAATAAAACCGTCATCTTTCGTTTAGTTAATAATTGATAACGTATACTAAACTAAACACTTTTATGTTGCTTGAATATTCTTTACATTTGGTTTACAAATAGGTTTTTAATATGAGAATTATATTATTGCAGTGATACATTATTTCATTCAAAAAACATTTAATATAAGCTTAGCCCGATCATCACCTCTTTTTCCATAAATAAACCTCATTAAATTTGACACTTGCTATTTTCCTATAGTTCATTAAAAACCTGGTTGGTGTACCTGAATTTGTTTCAGGCGTTGCATATGTCATAAGCGACTATGACGTAACTACAAACATTCATGATTTTCCCTTATATGTATTTGCAACAAGGAGTAGTTTAAGAAAATGCTGCGTACCAAGATGTTGTAGTAGGAAAAGTGTTTGAAAAAAGTTTCCAATTAATTGGAAATTAATTGGTTTCCAATGAAACCCAACTGTTGACATTTATTTAAAGATAGTGTAAATTAATTTATTTTAATTTGTGGTATTGAAAATGTTTATGCTGTATAATTATATATTTATATGCGCACAATAAATGGTTTATTTGTTTTTATTTTCATTTATCTGTCATTTTCTATTCGAATAGAATATTATAGCCGACATATTGAGGTATAAAAGCATTTACTTAACAATACGGCATTGTTAATTCGGCAGTAAGTGAATTTGAGACACATACCTATATCAACACTTTTGTTTCTTTTGTGCCAGAGAACACATAAATATCCGATCATTCCACGTTACATCTGATTTGATTAATTTAGGACAATTGTTTCGGGAACACGTGGGTTCCTATTATCAACCGAAGACCAAATGAATTCCGTAAAAGAAAGACTTATTACCTACACATGCTCTCATCTCTCATCTCTCCCTAGAAAGGAAACATATTTACATCCACGCTTACTTGACCTTTGGAAATACTAAGAATTAGCGTGAAATGTGAATCTTTTGTACCTCCATAAATATATCAAACTTCCCCCTTTCCGAATAAATAAGTCGTTTGAGTGCTTTTTCATATAATTAAATTCACAAATGAAAGGAATCGGTTTCTAAAAATAAACGATTTATTCTTAAATGACGACTACAATCTCATACACAACCTTACTGGCCAAAGGTACTAGACTAACTAACTAAATTGCAAACTTGGGGTCTAATTATAGATTTCAATCTTATCGCTAGAAGGCATAACTTTTACAAGTTTCACAATTTCTAAATTTCACTAATGGAATTTTGTAATTAGGTTATTGTTAGCGGAAACATAATTATATGCAGGGTCCTGCAGCTGAACTCCGATCTTTGATTGCTCATTGGCTACTGAAGTTAAGCATTTCACTTAATATATAGCGAAACTAGAAATTAAGGAGCATATCTGAAAATTATTTTTGATCATACAGGGTGTTCCACAAATCGTCGGCATAATCACACGACATTTTTTTTGGAACAACCTGTATGTTTTTGCATTTTTAGAAGTGGCTGATCATTATCTGTACGTGCCTATTATGCTTTTTTTCATTGATGCATATGTTCAATGCAATTAATATTTTTGATAAAAAATTAATACATATTTACATAGTACCATTATAAAAAAAACAGTACTGCTACAAATGTGGAGTTTAAAATGAAATAAAAGGGGATTTTTTTGATCGACAAATAGAAGATACTTTAGGCAAAATTTACACTTTTAGCGGTATAGAGGGTGTTCAAAATTTACTATCCAATTTTGGAAAGTTCGAGCAACTTTTTGAGTTTTTTAAAATAGAACACCCTGTATATTTTTACACAAATTAATGAAGAGCTTAATTATGAACAATTTTTGTTAATATAACCCACTACATGATTGCAACAGTACACTGTATGAATCATTATACATATTTTTGGTGTGAATTGAAAGTGCTTTGTGTAAGGGTTAATAAACATAAGCACAGATATAAATCAAGTTATCTCAGACTAAAGTTGAACTTTGAAGAAATATGAAATAATTCAATATCATATATTTTATTTTAACAATATAATAATTTTATACAAAGAACAAAATTTAAAAATACGTAATATATTAGAAATGATTCAAATTTATAAGCATAAAAACGCAGTTAATGATAAAACAGACATACAAGGCTTCACAAAACTGTATAACTTAATTTTATAACTAATATAACTAAATACAATGATATTTTTCAGAAATCTGAAAAAAAATATTAAATACAAAATAATGTTTTCATATTTAATTAACAATAAATAATCAAATCAACATGCTATATTCAAACGCAATCTTTAAATAAAACAACATATATATTAAAAATTTATATTAAACAAAACAATTATGATTTTGTCATTTATTTTTAGCCAAAAAATATATTTATAAATAACAAAACCCTCTTATAATTTATATTTTTACATATTTTTATAACTTGAAAAAGTTTTATATTTTCTAAAAAGAAAGAAAACAAAAAAATATTTTTAAGTTTTACAGAATTATATGTATTTTCAAAGCTTTTATACAAAAAATGTTTCCCTAAAATCAAAGATAGAGCTGTAATCAAATATCCAGTCTTCGATGGGACGATATGTACAGCGTCATTTACTATGACGCTGTGTAACACCCCGCTATCACTAACGGGTTGTTTTAAATATATTGAACCTTATGGGTTCGAAGTAAGCGAGGTTACTAGAGGGGGAATGAATAAAACACCAGAGTAAGAACTAAAGGAAACTATATTATAAATTAAAAAAAAACATCAAAACGCCATAAAATTACATTAAATCAAACAGCAAAAAAAAAGAAATATATAAAAAAAAAAATATATAAAATTGGAGATTTCGAAGTATAAGTAAAAAGGGGAGGCGATGAAAATAATTAGACCGTAGAAATGCAAGCCAGAATAACTGTGCAGACTTACCCTTCTTCCTTTCGGTTACACTTATATTAAAGACAGGTAACGAACAAAAAGTAATAATATGACAAAAAAAAAACAAAAACTACTAACACTTATTAAACACAAACTAAAAAAATTAAATAAGGATCACTCCCGGAGTCCAAGATGTTCTCACGAACACCGATCCCGAACTTCCCTTTCCGAAAGGTTTTCAGGGTACTCTTATCACCTCGTATATTACAAGATAGAAACAAGTGTAGATGTTCCTTTCATTACAACAATGATTTATTTTCTTGTAAAACAATATACCGAAGACATCAACACTAGTTTCCATCTAATGACCATTGGTGTTTATCAGCACTTTTGATTTTTCTAGGATTTGCGAGTTCACATATAAAAAAAATGCCGATCTAGTGGCTGGCGTTGATCGAATGATCATACCGGAAATTGGTGTCGCGACTCACAGTTAATATGAGCTGCAATATTAGAACTTGAAATTGTTAAGACGAACGGGAATCGAAAACTAACACCTTGACGTATACAAAGAAATGAAATGGAAATATATAAAGAAGAAAATAATTTAGAATATACCGGGTTATTACAGCTGTACATATCGTCGTTACTGTAAAAAAAAATAGATAATTATTTGAATAACTCTCAATTGTAGTAACCAGATAATATAGAGAATAAAGTTAGCAGCAAAGGTATTATAAAGATATAATTTAGCATCTTTCATATAAACTTAAATAATTTCAGTAAACGACATCTTATTTTACAAAAATTATTATTTAAAAATAACCACCAGATATGCACATATAACTAAATAAAAAAGTAACTAATATAAAAATTAATACAAGCATTTGTATAACTTGTGTTATAACAATATAGAAAAAAAAAATTGATCAGGCTCTAATTTTTCTATTGCACATATAATTTCCCTACGTGTAACGTTATAAAACAAATTGTCAATACATTAGTAACTGGCGAGTAGGCAACCAGATATATCCCCATGTAAACCAGTTATTATTTTTGTTACGTCCCCATATTTAGATTTAAGTTATTTTAGTTCTAAGAAGTAGTGCATGGTTCTTTCTTTGTTGTATTATGTTTTTTATTCTAACAGACACCTTGTCATTTTGTAATTTACGACTACTTGAGTCTCTTGTACACCACCCGCAATTATTTTATAACCCACCAAGAGAAGAGTGGCCAATATAATAAGGGACTAGTAGTTCAACCATATTGTATTCAATAGTTATCGTCCGAACACTTCACATCACTGTAAATATGTCCATAGTATTTTGTTATTAAATAAATAAGTGTAAAAAGAAAGGTGTGTGTCTATCAAACAACAACCATACAGTCCAAACAACATATTTGGTCCTTCGAGCCGGATCCAACAAACATAATTGGACCAGAAAAACGGGATTCAAGTTCGACAAACAATCAAGAAAAATCGTCACTGCATCGATTTTACATCAGGACTTACCGCCAAAATTACCACGTGGAGAAGCGTACAAAATACATTTTGCACGTTCATCAACGACAATCATCATTGACGTTGAATCATCAGAAAACAAGTAAGCCTATTTATCCTTTATTAACACATACCTTGAAACACGTTTACTGACATTATTTGCATTACTATATTTCATTAAAATTAATTCATTCCAATCGCTCATAAGTGCCAACGAACGTAGTTATTTAAAATTAGAAGCGCTATCATGTCTGATGAACAATTAAAGAGCCTTATTGCAAGTAGAGGCCAATTAAAGGGCAAACTTACTCGATTTTCAAAATTCATAGCGGACAATTCGAATCGAAGCAAAATTAGCGAGATAAAATCGCGTCTAGCAAAGGCTGAAGGGTATTTAGAAACGTATGAGAATTTACAACATCAAATAGAATCGTTAGATATATCTGGAGCAGATCACATATTAGAACGTGAAGAATTCGAAAATACATATTTTGCAGAAATTGCCAAAGCAACCGATATAATTAACTGTTCAAGTTCACCACAAACTCCGGTAAACGGGATTGAGATACCAACAACAAATGCATTGACAGAAAATTCGTTACACAGTAATGTAAAATTACCACAATTGACGATACCGCAATTCAATGGTGCCTATGACAAGTGGACTCAATATTACGACAGCTTTCGTTCACTCATTCACGAGAATGTACACTTATCGAACATACAAAAATATTATTATTTAAAATCATCTCTGAAAGACGAAGCAGCTAAGGTCATTGATTCCCTTGAAATTACGGATGCCAACTACACAATAGCCTTAAATCTGCTTAAAGAACGGTTTGAAAACAAAAAATTTATAATAAAAACTCACATGAAGGGCATATTTGAGTTGGCAAATGTAGCAAGAGAATCTTATTCAGCGTTACGTACTTTCTTAGATAATTTTCAAAAACATTTTCGTGCGTTAAAAAATTTAAACGAACCTGTAGAGCAGTGGAGCACTATCTTAATATATTTGTTAGGTACAAAATTAGACGTATCATCAAAAAGGGAATGGGAAATAAAAACTCACAATAAGCTATCTCCTACAATTGCAGAATTCATTACATTTTTAGCCGACAGATGTCAACTATTAGAGTCCGTGGACAAGGGATTACATAATTTTTCCATAAGCAAACAACAAAATAAATCCCAGGTACATCTATCGTTAAGTAACCATTCAAATGCCTAAGGGTGAGCATCAGTTGTACCTTTGTAAGGAATTTTTGCAAATGCCTCCTTCGGCAAGATATGACATTGTGCGGAAAAATAAGAAAACTTGTCGGAATTGTTTACGTATCGGTCACAATGTTGAGAAATGTACGAGTACGTATTCGTGCCGTAAGTGTAAGAAGCGTCACAACTCGTTATTACATTTTGATAACAACCAAACAAGTAATCTTAACAACTCCGCGGGTGACCAAATTGATCAAACAAGCAGCAACAATAATGCAAGCAATACAAGTCAAACAGATGAAGCCGCTGTTATAGTCACTCATTCAAGTAATAGTAGTTTTGCACTGCTGTCAACAGCATTAGTGTATATCTATGACAATGATCAGAATCCAGTCAAATGTAGAGCGCTATTGGATAGTGGATCACAGTCTAATTTTATTACGGACGAGTTGTTCCAAAAATTATGCATACCACCAACTCAAGTTAATTTACCAGTTTCTGGAATAAGCTCTTCGAACATTAAGATTAATAAAATGATTCAAGCCACAATAAAATCAGTAAATTTCAATCACCAATTCAATCTTCCTTTCCTAGTACTTTCGAAGATTACAGGGAATATCCCTCAAGAGTCCTTTGACTGTTCAGAATTGAATATACCGAAAAATCTAATTTTAGCGGACTCTACCTTTAATAAAACAGGAAATGTAGATATTTTACTGGGAGTAAACATTTTCTATGATTTACTATTGAAAGGTCAAATAAGGTTAGGTTCAAATAAACCAATATTACAAAAATCCAAACTAGGATGGATTGTAGCAGGTCCATTGGATGCAAATAAGTACCCAAAGGCAACATTCTGTAACGTAACACAAATTTCATCTCTAGAAAATCAGTTAGAAGCATTTTGGCGTATCGAAGAATGTCCCATTAAGGATGTCACTCGCTCTAAAGAGGAAATGGCTTGTGAAAATCACTTTTCTGACAACTTCGATCGAGATCAGACAGAAAAATTTGTAGTTAGGTTACCATTCCGCGATAATTTACAACAACTAGGTGACTCGCTAAGCTTAGCTGTCAAACGTTTTCATGCCTTGGAAAGAAAATTTGCCAAAAATCCAGAGTTCAAGCAACAATATAGCCAGTTCATGTTAGAATATCTAGAGTTAGGTCACATGACACCGGTAGTAGATAGTCAAAATCCAAACGAACCTCTTTATTATCTGCCGCATCATGCAGTCATAAAGGATACGTCTGTTACTACTAAACTACGCGTCGTTTTCGATGCATCTGCACGACCAGAAATAGGGTTATCGTTGAACGAAACTCTAATGGTTGGTCCTACATTACAACAAGATATATTCTCTATTCTTTTACGATTCCGTATTCACGAAGTCGTTTTCACTGCGGACATTGAAAAAATGTACCGATGTATAAAGGTCGACGAGCAAGATCGTAATTTTCAACGAATAGTTTGGCGGTCGGATCCAAATCAAACGTTAACCCATTATAAGTTAAATACGGTAACTTATGGCACAGCATCTGCATCGTTCTTAGCTACACGGTGTTTGCAACAACGCGCGATAGAAAACAAGGAACAGTTTCCTAACGCGAGCAATATTATATCGCGAGATTTTTACATGGACGACCTTATTTCAGGTAGCAACGATATAAACTCTGCTATATCAACAATGAATGAGTTATCTAACATACTGAGTACAGCAGGATTTAATTTACGGCAATGGACGTCAAATAAAGCGCATATTTTAAATCAAAAAATTCGAAATAAGGATCATAATGACGAATTTGTATTAAGGATATGCAGAATTCAAACAAAACATTAGGCATTCTTTGGAATTCTTCCCAGGATAGTTTTCAGTATAAAACAACAATAAATAATCAAAATCATGTAACAAAACGTATTCTGCTTTCCATCATTAGTCAGGTGTTTGATCCGCTCGGATTAATAGGTCCGGTTACAGTAAAGGCTAAAATAATGCTGCAAAAATTGTGGCAGCTTAAGATTTCATGGGATGAGGAACTTACAGGAGAGTTATTAAATGAATGGAATCAATTTTATCAAACCCTAGTAGCGTTAAATCAGGTAAACGTTCCCCGTCATTTGGTAATATCTGAACGCGATTCATTCGAAATCCATGCTTTCAGTGATGCCTCGGAAAAGGCTTACGGTGCATGCGTCTACGTGCGAACAACCGATGCATGCAAAAATACGGTGGTTAGATTAGCTTGCGCAAAGTCTCGTGTTGCACCATTAAAGTCATTAACATTGCCGAGATTAGAACTATGTGCAGCGGTATTGGCGGTGCAATTAGTTAACAAGGTGTCAGACGCATTAGAGTTCCCAGCAACAACCACGAAATATTGGTGCGATTCCACAATAGTATTATCATGGATTGCAATGGAACCTTGTCGATTAAAAACGTTCGTTTGCAATCGCATCGCTAAAATTCAACGTGACACGGACAAATCACAGTGGTCGCACGTACCGTCGCAAGCAAATCCAGCAGACATTTTGTCGCGTGGATGCAATCCTATTCAATTAATACAAACCAAAATGTGGTTCGACGGACCCGATTGGCTATGGCTAAACCCAGAGTCTTGGCCAAATTCTCCGGTTAACATCGGTGATAAGACTGAAATTCTTGAATGCAAGACTTTACTATCAATAGCTTGTATCAATAAAATTAACGTAGCATACGAGGATATCATATACAAATATTCGTCGTACACTAAATTATTGCGTGTCATAGCGTATATACTTCGGTTTAAAAATAATACCAGATCACCTCCAAAACAACGTAAATTCGGTAGTCTTTCTATAGATGAGATTGAGGATAGCATTAGAACTATTGCTCGTATTGTTCAAATAAGTAATTTTAAACCAGACTTAGAGCAGTTGAAAATATCCAAAACCGTACACAAAAACAGTAGATTAAGTAGTTTAGATCCTCTTCTGGATGAACATAACATAATCAGAGTCGGCGGTAGACTTCAAAACTCAAATCTGTCGTTTGATGGTAAGCACCCTATAATCTTACCATCTAAACATTACTTTACTGAACTTTTAATCAAATACGAACACCACCGAAATTTGCATGCCGGTGTTCAATTAGTACTATCTAGCATTAGAAATAAGTTTTGGTTATTGAAAGGTCGCCGTGAAATAAGCAAGATTTTACGGAAATGTATCGTTTGTTTCCGCGTGAACCCTCCTAATATAATTCAAAAAATGGGCAATCTACCAGTTTCAAGGGTAACCCCGTCCAGGCCATTTTCGTCTTGTGGTGTCGATTATGCGGGACCGTTTCAGTTAAAAGACAGTAAACTGCGCAACCGAAAGTTCATAAAGGCGTATATATGTATCTTTATTTGCTTTTCCACGAAAGCGATGCATTTGGAGTTGGTAACTGACCTGTCTAGCGAAGGTTTTTAAGTGCATTCAAAGATTTACAGCTAGGCGAGGTTTATGTTCTCATATTTACTCAGACAACGCCACAAATTTTGTAGGAGCGGAAAAAATATTAAACGATTTTAAAACATTGATTGATGATGATACAATAAAAACATATTTCACCGAAAACAAAATTGTTTGGCATTTCATTCCTCCCCGATCGCCTCACATCGGCGGACTTTGGGAAAGCGCAGTGAAATTAACAAAGTATCACATAAAACGAGTAATTGGAGATACTACATTAACTTTTGAGCAATTTTACACAATTTTAGTGCAAATAGAGTCAGTCTTAAATTCCCGACCTTTGACTCCTCTCACCGAAGATCCTAGCGACCTCCAACCTTTAACCCCGGGTCATTTCCTTATTGGTGGGCCTGTGAAGATGATACCCGAACTACCAGCGATGGAAAACAAGGGCCGTTATGCGTCTAAATACAAGCACCTTCAATTAATGCTTCAACAAGTTTGGACGAGATGGTCCGCCGATTACATTCATACCATGCAGCAGAGGTCGAAGTGGCGATATCAGCACAATGGAGAAATTCTAAAAGGTGCCCTAGTCATTCTACGCGAGGACAATCTTCCGGCACCAATGTGGAAGATGGGTCGTATCGTACAGACATACCAGGAAGCGATGGTGTTGTGCGTGTCGTAACAGTGCGAACAGGTGCAGGCATTTTCAAACGCGCAGTAAACAAAATATGCTTAGTTCCGATTGAAGAAGATAATTAAGAATTTGTAAGGCACGACCTTACAACGAGGGCGGCATGTTACGTCCCCATATTTAGATTTAAGTTATTTTAGTTCTAAGAAGTAGTGCATGGTTCTTTCTTTGTTGTATTATGTTTTTTATTCTGACATACACCCTTGTCATTTTGTAATTTACGACTACTTGAGTCTCTTGTACACCACCCGCAATTATTTTATAACCCACCAAGAGAAGAGTGGCCAATATAATAAGGGACTAGTAGTTCAACCATATTGTATTCAATAGTTATCGTCCGAACACTTCACATCACTGTAAATATGTCCATAGTATTTTGTTATTAAATAAATAAGTGTAAAAAGAAAGGTGTGTGTCTATCAAACAACAACCATACAGTCCAAACAACAATTTTGTTTGAGTGATTGATTTGACCTATTACAAATTCTGAAATTTTAGCATTATTTAGTATTTTTTTATTTATTTCATTATTAATTAAGGTATTTCAGACCCGTAATAAATGTTATCAGTTGAATAACGAAAGTAATTGTCTTTTCAGTAACTACAAAAAATTATGTACGCATTAAACCAGTACATTCTCTTAAATATAATTGAATGGTTGAAGCAGCCAACAAGCTCTAGCACAGTGACTATCCGTGACTAGCAGGCACTAGTAGAAGCTTAATAAGACATGGAAAATGTACGAATGTTGTCGATACAACCAAAAAACTATGTTATTTTTACAAGTTTGAAATTATTTATGAACGAGAAGTATGCATAGTTAATCGTGAGAAACAATATACTATCAGAGGATTTCGTATAAGTAAACCATTGGAACAACTACGATGATGAGGAATTTCACTAGAATAAGCCAAGTGCTATTAATAGTTGCTCTAGTGTAGATACTTCTGAAAGAAGAGATCGCGTAAGCAATCTATTAAAATTGACCATTTGTATTTTCAATTCTTTTTAGTAACCACTGACTGCTGCTTTGATAATCTAAATTCCTTAACAAATTCTTCATCATCGTAGTTTATAATGAAGAATTTGAAAATTACTAGAATTTCGTGTGAATTCTTTGTTTAGATATGAGGATTTACTGTTTTCAACATTTTTCCCTTATATAAATATAGAAACCCCACCTAATCTAATACGGTATTGCATTATCTGTTTTCGGCTTTGTTTCTGCGTATTAACATACCCAAACAAACCACCAAACGCGTACTGCCTGCAAAGTTTAACCTTGTGTTATTAAAAGTTAATTTCAGTGTGCATAAAAAAATTCAACATTTTAAAGATGTATTGGGAACATCTATTTACGTAATTAGTTCAGATTTGAGTGAAATGGCATAAACATTCACTTAATTTTATAATGGTTCTCAAAAAATCATTTTAAAATTGGCACGTTTAGTTGAAACCAAAGCTTTTGAATGAGTGGTTCTGCATATTTATAATTGAGAAAACGTCTTAAAGAGAGGATATTATAGCACTAAGAAATAAAAGAGTTGTTAAAATCATATAAAATTCCGCATTAAATTAGCTACAAGGACAGTACATATACCTAGACACATTGTAAACTATGGCTATTAATAGTTGTCGATTTGTCCACGTATACCTGAAAAAATATCTTGAAACAGGTAAGCAATAATCATATTAAAAAGAGCCAATTTCATGACGAAATTGGCGTACAGCCTCCAGGGAGCGCACATCTGAACTGTTTATTTGTTGGTGGGCGGTTGGGGATAGAGAAATCTGAATTTGTTTCTACTGCTATTTTTCGCCATTTTTGGATTGCTTAAGATTTTCCTTTAATGCATTTTTTTCTTCATATTATGGATCAACGTGGAACTTTTCTCCGCTAATTGTAAGCCAAAAGCATTTCTTTGAAAGATACCGTTTTGTCTGCAGTGCTATCTAAATCTTCTGCAGTTTTATATTATATATTAGTAGAGTTACCAAAAAATTAATGCATGAGATTTCCATTGTGATAAACGTTCAGTACGGTGAATCTTTTTAACATTTTCAGCAATTTCAGAACACACTTCTCTATGCATAATAGAACTGACAGGAATACAAAACAGAATGACATGTTTATTTGCAGCTGTATGAATAAGCTGAAATATGTTGACAATTTCTGAATACCTGTAGGGTAACCTACGGACGTGATTCTGTCTAGAAGGTATTCTTCTCTATTCACCTATTCATAATTCATTCACGTGAGCACACATATTTCAGCTGTCACTCGCAGTAAAATATCGTTAATATTTCATAATGTAAAATAAAATTTCTAACTGCCGAACTTCAGCCGGTGAATTATATTACGGTTCTAAGCACTACGTGAAACGAAAATATCAAAAACTTTCTTAACAAGATTACTTTTATGCACCCATAGCCTTTCCACGTTCATTGTGCTGAGGTTGCATCTAAAGGTTATGCCTTTCATATATTTCTATTGAAATCTTTTATGCATTCAATAGGTACATATTAATATTTTTAGGGAAACCGCCATGTGGTCCGTTTATTATTATCTTAATATATCTGTCTTGTAAATTCAGCGGTTTTGAATACATAGTTAAATTTTTAATTTCTGCGCCACAAAATCATATAATGCGTGATTTAACACAGCTTGAATGTAAATAAAAGGTTTTACGTGTTACAAATGCAAATCAAATAGATTACTACGTATCAACAGTAAATCGTGAATAACACGTACGAAATTCTCGGCATTTAATAAATCTGTAGTTTCGCCAAATCCATTGATTATCTCTCGTAAAATGCGTGCTTCAGAAATGACTCCTATAAATAAAATTACAGCAGAGGAAAGCGCTTAAACAATTCGTCGGATCTGACAGTAGATGTAAATTAATTGGTGTTGAATGAAAAACAGCACACTGCGGCAGAAATCTAAGCAACTTATTTTTCATTATAAATACACACGAGTTGTTATTACCCAAACAGCGTGGTAAAGAATAACAACCTAGCGTATAGTACTACCATCACATTATATATATGTTGTACTTACAGTATTTGGCGTATTTGCCATTTGTATTATTCTATAGTATTACACTATTTCTCTTTTCTATGTGGGAAGAAGCAATAAAGGAGATGGTACGCGTCGAGAAACGTTGTTAAAAATTTCTCAATTTGTTATAATAAATTATTAAATAGTATTGATAGCTTTGGTACAGAAGGTCAACTCTATACCAAAGCGCTGATAGGGGATGGGGATGTTAGTTTCTCTGATAACCTACTATAGGCGCAGTAAGAAAAAAGTTAAAACCATTACTGGGTTGGTAACTGGACACTGCCCCTGAAAAAGCATCTATACAACCCAGGCCGAGTAAGCGAACCGTGGTGCAGAAGATGCGAAGGAGGAACGAGTTTACATGTAATCTGCACATGTGAGGAACTGAAGGAATTCAGGCCGAAATATTTCGGGAGAGAGGAGCCCTCGAAGGTTCTCAAGTTTCCACTGGGTAAGATACTGGGTTTTATAGAGAACACCAAGCTGGTCGAGTGGAAATAAGAGAATCAATAGGGATGGTACAATGAACACCTAGCTGAAGTGCCCGGACATTAAGCGCCCACCCTAACTTTAATGAATGAATGAATGAATGAAGTATTGATTCAGGTGCCTTTACACACAGACGCTGGTTTAGAATTTTAAGACATTAGAAAATAGTTTCAAGAAATAAATAAATAAATAAATTTGTTACCCGATCATATGGTACGGACTTCGAACAATTTAAGGAAATTGCCTCAACTTTCGTTAATAGTTTAAAACAGGGATTCCCAAACTATTTTGGGCAAGAGACCCCATTTCCAAAATGAACTGATACCTCAGACCCCCATAGCCAAATTACTTTAAAAATCCTACCTCTAGTTTTTTTCCTATTAATACAAAATACTTACCAATTTAAAAATTTTGCGGTTAGTTAAGTGAGTAAACTTGACATCATTTTCTCATCAAAATTTAACAAAATAAATAGACACAAAATTCAGTAAATATCAAGTGTAATTAATAATTATTAATACAAATTACGTAAAAATACTTAAGTAGGTAATTATTTTTTGAAAAAAAAAACATTAAAATCGTAAAGTAAAGATAAAAAAATAAAAAATTCAGTGTGATGGATGAACCTGATGACTTTCTACCAATCTAGCTAAATCTGGTTCAATATTGGTGAGTTGCAGCCTTAAATCTCCGCGTTCGATGATTTTCAAACGGTTTCCTTGTTTTGTCAAAATGTTTGTAATCACACTGAAGCCTTTTTCCACTAGGTATGATGATGGACAAGCGATAAGGTATTTTTCAGCAATGTTCCACAATGCAGGATACTGTGTTTCAATGTTGCGCTGCAACCAGAACTTCTGATAGCCTTGGTTGAACTTCTGCTTAAGCTCCTCACCTATGCTGATGATGATCAACTTTTCTTGCATTGGCTTCTTCCATGGCTGTGATATTGTACGGATTTATTATCCATTGAGGAATTTGTAAATTCAAGAGATTCTCAAACCTCTTAGTAAAACCCTTGTGTAATGTGTCCAAGTGAGTGACATATGATAAAATAACAGAGTCTTGAAGTATTTCTGGTAATTTTGACAAATGCGAAACTGCGAATATTCTTTCTGCTTAAATTTTGTTTATAAAGGATAAGTTTACCACAAAGGCCGATATTATTGATTTGTTTTAATCAAGTTGAGATCGTCACTCTGCAGCTGAAAATTAACTTTGTTAATTATACCATATCAGTCAAGTAATAAATATATGTTTTACAATTGTTCAGATTTTCTTTGAAATTCGGATCTTTTTCTTGTAAAAACTCCAACACAGACTCAAAAATAGCTGAAAATCTTGCTAAGTAAGAGCCTTTTGATAGCCAGCGAACTTCAGTGTGCAGAAGTAACCGAGTAAAGACTTCGTCGTTTTCCTCACATAGCTGTGCAAATAACCGCGAGTTCAAAGAATTGCTTCGAATCTTGTTGACAGCATTTATAACATATTGTAAAGATTGGTGCAATCTAGGACTCATCTTTTTTGCTACTAAATGCTGTCTGTGAAACACGCTAGTACCTCAGGCAGTTGCCGCTTTAAGTTAGCTATAAAATCACGATGACGACCAACCATAGATGATGCACCATCAGTCGCAACAGAAGCAATGTTCTTCCATGGAATAGTTTTGCCGGTAAAAAAACGTCCTACGGCCTGAAAAATCGATTCTCCACTGGTATCATATTTTCATATTTAATTTAAAACAACAGAGCTTCATTGGCGGGTAATGTAGACTCGTCCAACTGGAGAGAGGATTTGTTGGTCTGTAAGAAATTGCACAAAATGTTTTCCACGTCGCGCCCCATCTCGTCTATTCGTCTCTGAACGGTGTTATTGTTCAAACGAATTCTCTATAATATTATGTGCGGGCTTATGCAATACATTGTTGAGGATCTCCGCAATGACTGGTAAAATAAGCTGCTCTCCAATTGTGTGGGTTTTCCCCGACTTTGCTATTAGTAAAGATATATTATAGGACCCTCGTAAACCATCAACGTCTTGCATAGATGATGACGCAAACATCGATCTTATGGATGTCCTGTTCTCTAGTTTTTCTTTAAGTGCTTGAAAGAATGACAAGGGCTTACTTTTTTTTGTACTTGCATGTACTCTTGATAAGTGGTCCTCCATCGTTACTGAATACTTTTTCACATATGAGACACATCGGCAAGTGTTGATTTGATAGAGATGGAATAAGTAGTCCAAACTCTATTGTCTGGCTTTTATTTCGTGGTCTGCCATCATAAAACTCACAGTAAACCTGCAAATCAAAAAAAAAATGTTTAAGAAACAACTTAAAAAAAACAATAATAAAACTGTTAATTTTGCACACGAGGTTATTTTTATCACGCTTAGGTACTGGATGTTTTTTAGGTATGCTCACAAACTTACTCATTGATAAACTCAGATATAATCACTGTAGTATAGAAAATTTGTATTAGTTACCAATCAGCGTAAAAAACGAAAACAAAGAAAACTGAAGATTTATAATTTTAGGTGACCATTTTTCTAAAGTAATTTAAAAAAATACTTAGAAAAATATTAAAACGTTTTTTGGTACTTACCCTGATACTTTTTCATAAACTGCAGAAATGTATGGTTTCGCTATTAACCCGCGTAACTAAGCACTTTGTAAATTCTTTTTCAATCATTTTATTTGAATTCACTTTATTTAACTATGTAATCACTGTAATCTCTTGAAATAAATTACTAGATGAGTGTATTATCATTCAAGCTCCAACGAATTTCAAACGCAAATAAACTTTCAACCTAAGTGCAAGCTTGTTATATAGTCACGGTACAAATAATACGGTATGCTCGTTTTGAATCTCAAATTCGTCAAGGCCGGTCAGATGACGTCATTAAGGAGTGTATCGAAAACAATAAATACATGTATGGTAAATAGCAAAATATTAAATCCAAATTATTCACAACTACCAATTAATGTTATTTTAATGCAGCTTTTCCTTAAAAAAGGCCATTTTAAGTTGAAATTTACATTAACCCTCTATCTTCTCGTTCCTCTAGTAGCGCCAAGCGAATTTCGTGTGTGTTTACAAAGTGTTTTCGTGGTTTTTCTAGAAAATTAAATCGTGAAAACACCTTAACAAAATATGTTCCGTAACTCCGTCCGGATTTTTTAAACTTACCTTTCGCATTAACAAAACCCTCACGGTCGAAATCGATTTTCATATAATAATAATGATTATATATGTGGCACCATTTATGCTCCTATGTGACGTAACTTCCATATGCGCGTAAGCATACCGTATTATTTGTACCGTGTTATATAGTAAAATATGATCATGATTTCGTTCGTGTTAAATCGCGTATATGCGTCAAATACAGAGCAAGTCAAAAGGTACCTGAAAGGCTTGTACGCTCGAATCATTATCTTGTACGAACCTGTGTACGCTTATCGACTTGTTGAGTTTTTTAAAAGTACAACAATGATACTTCTTATTAAAATATTAGTCATTCCTATAACAACTTGGTACACGTAACCCAACTTATACAGCATTTTGAAAGTTTCAAATAAAAACTTGTGTTAATTAATAGGGGTCGATTTCTAGACCTCGTCGACCCCCAAAATCAGTTATCGTTTATGTCGACCCCTGGGAAACCCCTGGGAATCGTTGGTCTAAAGGATCACATAGGGCATGTCGGGATAGATAATACATCAATGCTGATGAGAGTGTTTTAATCTGAGCAACATTCCGGACGCACTTTAGTTGTGCAGGGAACAAAAATTTCAAACAATAGTTGCGCTATCTATATCCGCAACTACACATAGTTATACCATACTTTCAACAATGTCAGCTTCCGGAAAACCGCTTCCGTCTTTATTCATTGTTCTCAAAGAGCAAAGTGGAAATTTCAGTCCACGCGTATCACAGTCTTTGTTTGACTTTGGAATGATTATTTCACCACCTGTGCTTGATAAGTGTGCACAGTGTGCTTTATACGGTCTGTCGGATCATTCAAATTTACATTGAATTAAATGTTACACTAGAATCCGGTAAGTAGCGATATCTGCATGACATTTAAGAACATGACAACTATTTTCTTTTCGTATTAAATAATAATAATGGCGGGTACGAGTGATGACAAGCTGGTTTTGGATACCACTAAAATAAGTAAACGACAGTGATAAATAACAAGAAGCACAGAGAGCAAAAGAAAAATTGTTTTATTAGTCAACTATAGCGAATTTGAATTTTTGTAATTTTCATTGCCAGTAACATGTAGTGATGAAAGTAAATAAACTGTTATATGCCGGTTTGCTATACTGTTAGAGCAGTTTCACACACGTCGATATTATCGGTGTTCGGTATCGGTATCGGAATGAATCAGAAACATATTGTTTTAAACATAAATACTTCACACAACCTCCGATACGATAAAAATATCGAGAACATCTCCGATATCGTCGCGTATGTCGGTTGGTTCTGTAGAATCGGACAGTCAATGCATCGGTCGTTTTAATACGCCATTAAAATTGCATATGTGCATCCACACACAGTAATTTCAACGTTTGAAAAAGATCAGTGTCGTAGTTGATTGAATCTGAGATAGTCGCAAACTTGAGTTCTAAATTTAATTACGATACACACTTGGTGGTATACAGAGTCTCATTTGAGAATTTTGTCGCTGTATGTTATTTAGTATCTTGTCTAATAAGTAATCAAAGCTAGCTATACTTTCTAAAATAGTTAAAAAACTTATCCTCATGATCCTCAATTACTCAAACAATATATTGAATGCAAAGATTGCAAGCTTTTTACAGTAAGTAATTAACAAATTAATAAATTACTACAGTTAAAAGCAGAAATTCATTAATTTGTTAATATATAGACTGCTCCATTTACGTATCTTTCTGATAGGAGTAGATGCACTCAATACTTTCTCTGTCTATATATAAGCCGCTCCTTCTTTCGTAGATATAAGAGATACAACAGTAAGCCCCTTTTATTCATTTTAAGTTCAACAACAATTAGTAAGGTAATCTAGGTAACCAAATACGCCACTGACTTATTTTAACACTACCGTGTGAATTATAATCGAGTGTCAATCAACGTTAGTTTATCGGTTTGTGTGAAAAGTACGTCCGTTACGATACCGACACCGATAATATCGACGTGTGTGAAAACCGCCCTAAGCAAATTAGCACCAAGCCCCAACATGGTTGAGTTACGTTTGGTTTCTTCTTTCTTGTGGTAGTGGTGTGTTTTAGCGAATGTTGTTCAACCAGTGCATTTCATTTATTCAGAAGAGCGCCCCACACAACTCTTAACTTTCTGTTTTACAACTTCAACACCTTTCTGGATTGAGGTTTTATGTAAACTATTAAAGCGAACAAGGTTATTCGTTTTTGTACGAGCGGTATTTGTCATTAGGGCGTTAATAATTTTAGGCAAACCTTCTGCATGGACAGTACAGGCAAAAAGTTCACATGAAGTCAATGATAGCAGCAATAACGAGGTTAAGGCCTCTTTCAGACGAGGCGGTTATTTGATGCCACTAGTTGAATGGACGGTTGTTAAGGAGCATACTGATATGAATCCTTTCGCACGGAGTCAACTTGCCCGCTTTGGCGACTTCAATAGGTCATCAATGACAATCAACAAACCGATATATTCATCATGGCGAACGTAGGTGACAAGTGCTTAAAGTGCAACGTTTTAATAAATTGTGCAACAGAAAAATTTCTAAAATGTTCAGAACCCTGCCGAAATGTACTACACCATGGATGCAGCGTTTATAAACCAGCAGAATTAAAACTAATAGAAGCAAACAAAAATATAAAATGGGTGTGCGATACGTGTACAAATGGCGGTACTACTCAAGAGGTAGGGAACTTGTTATTATATGTACAGAAGTTAGAATTAAAGATCCAAGAATTCGCAAAAATCGTAGAAACGTACTCACATAAAGTTGATCAACACCTAACGAAAACAGATTCACAATTTAACTTACTGGTAGAAGGCACACACAATTTAGTCACGCACACACAGACACTCAGAGTATAGTTAAACAAATAACTAATACACACACATACAAGCCTGTCACACGATCCCAGTCAGCCGTGCACGGACACCAGGTCTTGCAAGAAGAGGAAATACACAAGAATATAAATAAAAACGTAAATGTTAAAGAAAGCGAAACAAATAAAACTAAAACCGAAATAAAAGAGGCGAACAAAGAATTCAGAAGCATTAAACGCCACAGTTATAAAACAAAATTTTAAACATAAAATAATTAAGGTAATAAAGAGAATACATCTTTGAATGCGGTAACATCTAGGAGGTGTGTATTTATCTCAAATTTGATTAATAACACACAGAGCGAAACGTAAAGGATTACTTAGACCAAAATAAAACACCTATTCTGGATTGCCAAAAGCTAGAATTGCGCAATAAAGATATAGCAGCATTTAAAATTGCCGTCAAATTAGAGGATTATGAAAAAATATTTACACCCGAGTTGTGGCCAATAAATGTCATAGTAAAGCCCTACAAAAATTTTCGGAAGATAGCCTCGCCGGCAAGAGTGACTTTGAATTAACTAAACAAATACGTTTGAAAAAAAACAGTAACAATAGTAGTAAATTTCTACTAGCTAATCTCAATATTCAATGTCTTAGTACACACAAATTAGAACCTCTTACTATGATTTTACGAAATAAAGACATTGATTGCATTTGCATTACGGAGCATTGGTTGACAGAAGCTCAAATTGTTAACTTAAAATTATTCAACTACACCATTGCTGCTCATATTTGCCGAAACGTGTACAAACATGGCGGCACACTTGTATTACTAAAAGAAAAGCATCAGTATATAGAACGTAAAGACCTAATAGCTTTGTCCGTAGAAAAAGACATAGAAATATCAGCTATTGAACTAATAAAGCACAACACTATAGTAATAAGTATTTATAGATCCCCTCAAGGTGATATAAATATATTTCGAGAAAAATTACAAATTATGTTAGATACTCTAAACAACAGAACTAAACCAAAAACTATCCTTTTAGCGGGGGACTTTAACATAGATTTTTTAAGAAACACACCGGAAAAGGCAAATGTAACAGATTTGTTGCTCTCTTTCAATTTGCATCCCATGTTTAGTGAACCATCTAGAGTTACATGTAAGAGTCAATCCTGTATTGACAATATATTCACAAATATCAGTGTAGCTGCAGCTGATATGGAAACAATGGAAATGCATATCTCAGATCACTCAGCGCAAATTATGGTGCTAAAAGAATTCTTCAAACAACCTGAAATGGAATATAATGTGATTAGTGGCAGAGACATGAACGACCACAACCTCTATCAATTTAGCAACCGAATTGCGGACGTACCGTGGGATAATCTTCTCAAAGGTACGGCACAAGAGGCTTATAATATCTTTCATGATATCTTCATGAAGATTTTCAATAAATGTTTTCCTGAAACAAAGAAAATGGTTAAGAAAAACACTAAACAACATCACAAATCCGATTTAGATAATAATACAGTAATACAAAATCAACAAAACGTGTTAAATGGACTGTGTACTTTGGCTATAACTACAAAGAATGAGGAAGCGTATAATGTATATAGAGAATATAAGAAGAATTATCTACACAACATAAACACTTTAAAAAAAATAAAAAATGCAGAGTATATACGAAATTCCAATAATAAACAGAAAGCAATATGGTCCATCATTAACGAAGCAACAAAGCCAAATGGAGTAAAGAATATGAGTCAACCCTATCATCGGAGGATCTGAATGAATATTTCATAAATATAGGGAATCAGCATAACTGTGCAAACAAAGATGTTGCGAACAACTATTTGCGAAACCTACCTATTATAACTGTAATTCATTTTATTTAAAAGAAACAAATGAGACCGAACTTCTTAAAACTATCAACAATATCAAGAGGAAACAAACACGAGATATCTATGGAATAACAACAGAATTTCTATACAAAATAACAAATGTGATAATAGATCCGCTTTCAAAATTAATAAATAAATGTTTCCAAGAGGGCATTTTCCCAACTCAACTAAAAGTGGCTAAAATTATTCCTGTTTACAAAAGCGGAGACATCAACGAATGCACTAACTATCGCCCAATAGCCATATTACCAACAATATCAAAACTATTCGAACGATTGATAGCTGATAGACTTATAAAGTACTTTGAAAAAAACAACTACTTCTCGGATAAACAGCATGGATATAGACAAAAGAGATCGACGGTTACAGGAATTTACGAAGTGATCGAGACTATTATAGAGGCTTATGACAAACATGAACAAGTAGAACTGACGTGTTGTGACTTGAGCAAAGCCTTTGATATGGTACGGCATGACATTCTGCTTGATAAATTATATTTCTATGGTATAAGAGGCATACAGCACAAGCTTCTAGCCTCATACCTATCTGACAGATATCAAGCGGTTGAACTTAAAACCAACAAATCAACTACAAAATCCATATCACAAGGAGTACCGCAAGGATCAATATTAGGTCCTCTACTATTTATAATATTCATTAATGACTTGCCTTGTAACATCAGTCCAACAAAAACTTCGCTCTACGCCGACGACACTTCTTTTGTAGTAACTGCTAAAATGCTATTGATCTTAAGGCTAAAACAGAAAGAGTGTTAAATAGTGCTAAGAATTGGTTTCAAAATAATAACTTAAAATTAAATGAAGGAAAACGCAACACCTTAAATTCTCTGCAATAAATGACATCCTCAACGTCGGATACCGTCAAATACTTGGGATTAACCTTAGATGGCAAATTGACGTGGAGGGCACATGTCCATGTACTGGCGACAAAACTAGCATCCGCTATATATACAATCCGGAGGATGAAAACTACTGCAACTCAATGATGCGGCTAAGACGGCTTATTACACCCATTTTCATAGTAAGCTGCCTATGGGTCTTGCTGTGGGGAACATCACCACAAGCAAAAAGAATATTTAGCCTTCAGAAAAGCGCTTGTTCGAGCTCTTTGTCAACTGAGAGCAAAACAAAGCTGTAAAACATATTTTCAGCAAGAGAAAATTCTCACGTTACCATCGTTGTACATCCTCACCGCTCTTCAGTATGTCATGGAGAATCCACAGAAGTTCCATCTAAACGGTGCCAGTCACGAGTACGGAACCCGAAGCAGATGTGACATCAGAATTCCATTTCATAGGGTCCAAGTGTCTCAGCGCTATGTTGACTATTGGGGTCCAAAAATTTATAACAAATTTAGATTTCCTCATTCCTTAGATACAAATTAAGAGGTTAATCAGAGCAAAAAAATTCTACTTTGTCAAAGTTACTACTCTCTTGAAGAATTCTTGAATTCAAATACTAGTCAGTGTGTATAATTTTAATCTGGTGTTTGTCGTATTCTTTGTTTTATATACTTTTTTTTGTTGTTGTTTGTTATATACATACTTATACTGGACCATATATTTATATATTTATTTGACGTTTCTTGTAATGTTTTTATTACAATGAATAAACATATCTATCTATCTATCTATCTATCAACTAGTTGAGAGCAAACCAGGCAATTTAATTGAATCAAGTAAACCGCTTCGTCTGAAACAAGCCTAACGTTTCAATGGCTTCTTTTTGAGGTGGTAGGTGTTCGATCATACACAACACAGTAGCTGTAATTTGGATAATTAATTGTACAAATTTTTTGGATGGTTGATTGGTTGTCCCATTATCTTGTAAGTGCCAGTAATGGTGAAAAAGTAGAATTAGTGCTACCGATTGGGCCCAAGCATTGATTGCAGGTCATTTTTTCTCCAATATCTCTGATATATAGACGACAGTTCATTTATCATGTGGAATGCTGTACTATTGAAGTACATACCTGATGAGGAAAATGATGTCGGTGTACTTTGTGAAGATAAATACTGATCATTAATATGACTAACATTACTGACATAGGAACCATTTGAGACAACATTTGCAGAGGCTGCGGTTTTTTATAAGACTTTATTTTAAAATTCGTTTAATCGCGTTATCTGCTGTATAAGCATTAGTCATATCCTGTGCGGCATTTTTCATTCGTATATGGCTAAATGTTGACTCAATTGCATCTGTACTCCCTGGTAAGAACATAATAAAATTTAGATATTTTATGCAGTTAGCAAGTACTTTGTTGCAGTAAATTTTAATGAATCTGCAGTTTCTTTTGTCAAGCTTTCATTTTACAGGCTTTAGAATGCTGTTGAATTGAATCTATGTATGCTGGAAAGGTTTCTAACATCCATTGGAGTCTGTCATCGTCTACATTTACATACACATCTGATCTCGATTCTTTATGTGCTGGACACGATCACTTACATCATGAACCGTGAAGAAAGTATAGGTAAATCGTTTCCAAAAATGTAATAGTTGCTTTAACAACAGAAAAATCACATTTGTTGTTATTTTTAAATATACACAAGTGATTTAAAAGTGCGGTCACATCACCACGAAAGATCTCAATGGCTCTTCGAACATTAATTTTTTCAATGCTTGGGTACAAGTGCTTTTTTGTCAAATTTCGAACTGGTTTAATGGCCAGGTCTTTTTGAAGGAAATACAAATGTTTCAAATGGTCGGATGAGATTCAAACGCCATATCATGATTGAAAAAGATTGCATTTTTCACTGCATGACAATAATCATAACTCAGAAACATGGGAAAGCAAGAAGTGGAAGGATGCGGAACTACCATGGAATTTTTAACATTTTCTAATAATTTAAAAAGCGCTTAAAGCGCCTAAAAGGAAGCTTTAGACAAAAGAATGACGCTTACCAACGAGCCAAGATGTAGACGTGACGCAATGTCGAACGAAAGTGTTTAAATAAAACCCTTTTCAGATAAAGAAACTCGCTGTCGCAGAACACACTCCTGGCAGTCCAGGGATAACATAAACAAACGATTTCTAACTAAGTGACTCGCATGAAAGAACCCACTAATGCGGAATTAACAAAGAATACATGGAGATCACATAAATACGTAGCTTCTATTCGGATAGTCGGCGTCGTCTACCGCATGCGGAAGGAAGTCGGAAATACGTAATCACTAATGAGTCAAAAGAACGTTAAAAAAATCCAAAACTAAATACAATTAATGTGAAAATTAAATATTGATGAGCAAGAATATGCGGAATCTTCTAGTAAAATGAAATACTATAAAAGTTACTTTTAGATGAGAAGAAAAATGCTATTAATCAAAATTGCTAACAAAACGAAGTTCGTGTGGATGACGTTCACAATACTAGATGGCGGCACAAGGTTTAAAATTCAATTTAATTAAAAAAAAAAACCATAAAATACGAAAACTACGGGCAACATATTTTATGGTAATATATTTTTTTCTTGAATAGCCATATCATCGATTATTAAAGTATACACTTTCTCTATCGGTTTTAGAGCACAGGCCTCAATTTTTAAACGAACTTCTATTAAAGAAAAGGTATATGTATTATCACTATATATTGAAATGAAGTGCTTCTACATGGAACTTTCAAAAGCTACATTTTGTATGTAACTTTTAGAGAGATATAACTTGCCACATCAACACATGCCGAAGTGATAATTTAAATCTTTTACCTTTTTATCATGGTGTAATAAGAAACAGCAATAGGCATTATTCTCTGCGTCATCCTTAATTTTCTTTATAATTAGATGAAGAGAATCATCAATAATTTCCTATTATTCTTGTTATTTATTGGATGTTATTCTTTTAACTTTACGATTCAGTTTTTTAATTGCTTCTCTACATTGTTACAGTTCCTTGCTCACAGATAATTCTTGTTCTTCATTTCTATTCTGCAATATAAAGATTCTAAAAAACGTGTAAAAATATTTATGTATTTACTAAGTCCAACAAGTATGTAGAATGCTTCGGGCAGATTGTTAAAAGAACAGGAGTCTAAAATAAAGTAGATACTAGAATAAATTATTATGTATTTTTTTCATTAGCAAGTGCACCTCAAAAATTGTAGGCACTTGCTTGGTTTATGGTGGTCCAATGCACGAATACATCTCAACAAAAGAGTGCACTGCGGAAATGGCGGAGTAACCGTGACGAAAACGATGATGTCGATTCGATATAATATTATTTTTATCCAGATATTCAAGTCGTCGCGATAGCATTGCGTATTCAAACAATTTTGAGAAGCTAGATCCCCAGAGATTGGTCGATAATTTTTAATATTAGTTTTCTCCCCTTCTTAAACACTGGGTGCACAGCAGAAATTTTTAATGAACTAGGGAAGGTACCTTCCCGAAATGACAAATTAACAAGCTGTACTATTGGTTTAACTAAACACGGTGCTACCTCCTTTAACAACTTGGACGGCACATCATCATAACCCGAACTGCTTTTGTTTTTTAACTTGCAAAATATCCGAAACATTTTATCATCAGAGAAAGGGAGTGCGCACATACTAAGGCAGCCATCATAACGACCAGGAGCCTGCGTAATATTAAATTTCATTTTATCGCTATTAGATATTGTTGAACCACTAGCAATATTGTGTGGCTCACAAACAAAAAACTCATTAAACTTAGCGGCAACCGACACAGGATTCTTCACAGGAACATCGTCAATAATCAATTCAATATTTGAACATGGCTTTTTCCTACCAATTAAGTCAGATATTATGGACCATGCCTCCCGAGCACGATTAGTTGAAGTAGATAATCTTTTCGAATAGAATAATGATTTAGTTTGCTTGACTAGAGAAAGGTGTGTATTTTTAGCTTCTTTCTCCATTTATGGATATTTTAACTTTAAAGTATAAAGATTGTGAAGGTTACTACTGGAGCTTTTAACCTCATTAGACACCCACTGATTCTTGGTATTATTATTAGGTATATTAACATTTCTTTTTGGAAAATGCATATTAAAATAAAACAAAAATAAAGAATGGACATGATTAAATGCATCGTCGACAGATAAATAACTTTCATAATCAGGCCAATCCACATCCACAAGGGCATTAACAAAATCCCGCACAATGTCATCGTGAAAACTCCGTATACTCTTCTTAATTACACGGTGTTGTTGAATTTTTGTTGGTAAATTGATAGTAATAGTTACATAATTGTGATCGGAAACGATGCATGGCAAAACTCTACAATCCGTGGCGTCAAAATTTACAAAAAGGTTGTCAAGTATAGCGTCGCTGCGCGTAGGATTTCTAAAAGGCTTACCAAGTTAAATGTGGACAATAACTTACTAAGGGTTATGGATCGTATACCATTCAACAAACAAATAAATATATTAATAATGCCGAAGAAAACTACATCAATGATACAATGTATATGATTTTCGCATATGGAAAAAAATTGTAAGAAAATTTTCTGACCTTGTACTACCGTATGATTACGATATTGTGTTACATGAACACAATAATATTATAAACCTTCGTACGATCTCTTATTCATAATCAACTTTCGGCGCTAGAATATTACGACCTATGCTTACGCTTGGTATAAGAGCGGGTAAGTTGACCAAAGACTGCTTTAACACGACAAGATTTTGAGCTGCCTCAAGAAGAAGGTTTTTTACAATGAATATACTGTAATCAATATTATTCGCGGCACCTTGAAAGAATAATTTATTTGTATTGATACATGCGTTGATAAAGAAATCATGTTCTCAGTGCTGCTAGAATTATTTTATACAGTTTAATCCTTGATTCTCTTGCTGACAACTTATAAATGAGGGAACTGTAATACCGTGATTATACTGACAGCTTTTGCATGTGTATTTATAACCTGGTTATATCAAACAAAGGCTTTGCTATATCATCACGTTTCTGCTAGCGTAAATAATAACATAACGTTATTAGAATAACAAATGATTTCATCAGATTTAAGGTACATTTTAGAGAAGCATGTGCATACTCCCGTGATGTGCTCTTGTTGTATTCAGCACTGAATCCGCGTTTATAATGAAACCGTATTTGAAATATCGCTGTTTTGAAATGTTATAATGCTGCTTCAGTCGGTGTCTGAAACTCCAACCAGCATAACATCCTCGAGAAAAGAAAAGTGACGCCTACATTGCGTAATATTGCAGAATAATGTGAATGAATGCTTCTCGACGGTCACGTGGAAGAAGGGATTTCCAATCTGTCGAACTGTAAAAGAAACTACCGCGGCGAAATTACATTTTATCGAAATTCACAGGCTCGAGAGCAAATTGTTCGGTGTCGTATCACCGGAAAATAAGTTTCTGGGAGATGTTTGCCAGGCTTTTCCCTTTCATGCGGAAGGAGTGTGACGTTCCGTTGGTATACGAGAAATTTCGACTGCGTTTTAACTCTCTGAGTTTGGTGAAAGCCTTTTAGACGATAGAAGATGAACTGGGTGTCCTTTTCTGCCTTAATGTGACGATAACATTTTAAAAGGAGGATCTGGGATATATCCGAAAGCTCGTTCGCAAGCTAGTATTCTAATGTTTATTGAAAACAATGACGCTTTATCTTACATCCGAGCATTATACTTCTGGGTATCCAAGTTCTCAAACGGGATAATAAACGTAAACAGACTAACATGTAATAGTCTTTAAGACGCGAGCACAAAGAGATATACTAAAGAAGTTATTGAAGAGAAGCTACGAAATGAGCTTTTTAAATGAAACGTTCTCTAGGGTTTATGAAGGAGTTTAAGAATCAATGGTCGACAGCATATATCTCAGTATTCATACAAATACATGTCTAACAAATAACGTATGCATGAAGTTTTCGGAAAAAAAAATTAAAAGAAATATTACGAATGCCTGTAAAACAGGGGGTACGTCTGGCGTAACTAAGAAATCAAAGTAGTTAACATTAATATTTTCGTTTCTCATGATAATCTTGTCTGATCTGCTGACATATTTATATGCTTGTGCATATAAATATGCTCTATGGTCATGTCCAGATATTTTATAGATGATACGATAGCGAAAACTGAATCGTTATCTTGATGTTACTATATGGGAGGTTCTTATGTTTACCAAAAAGTATGATTACTCAGCCATTTACTAGAATTCTTCATTACCAAGGATAATCGGTCACTCAAAAGATTCATCGATTTCTTCGACACTACTATGCAAAAATCATCCGCATATTGTTTGTTTTATAGTGAATGCTGTTACTACAATTTAAATCCGTTGTTTAAATTAAACAAAATAGGGCTCAATATAGATCCTTGCGGGAGACTTAACTCGATAGACGCAATCAAATCTGTCAATGCGTCTGTAGTCTCTTTTGTCCTTCGAAGAACATATTGATTTATAGGTAGAATGTGACGTTCTTGCCACTACCATTCCAATTTAATTTTTATAATCTTTTCGTAGACTTTAAAAATGCAGGATAATATGAATATTGGTCGGTGTGAATTTGCTAAATTTTTATTTGTCTTCGGTTTTAAATTAGAGATCACGATTGCCTTTTTCAATTCAGGGACCTCTTGGGAGACTTGACAAATATATTGAATGTTTGTAAATTATTTCGTAATATTTCGGCAATTTCACGAATTCCCTCAATCAATCGTTGATTTTTCTAGCGTACACATGAAACATTTTTCATAAATGCCCACACATCAAAGTCCAATGGTGTTAGTTCTGGGGTCTTGCTAGCAAATCAATTAAGCATTTTGAATGCAAATCGTTATTTTTATTTGTTAGGTACTCGAAAGTGAGTCCTTTAGTGTACTTGAATATATTGGGTTAGATTGTTGAGAATTGTTCTCTTAGGATCCTGGGCAAAGGATACGGAGTCTATTAAATAGAGAAGAAATTCTGTACTTTAGAGGGAAAATACACTAAAAATTAATAAAAGCCATGTTCAAAACAACTGTGAAGTAGATATTTCTTTTATCCAAGATGGTATTGTTGTACAAGTAGAGTAAAAAAAAAATAAAAAAAATTGTTGCCATTTTTTTTACTGTAGAAACTATAACAGAAACGTAAAGAAATATACAGAATCGTTTTTTAAAAAATAATCCTGATGATGGCTCTTCCGAGCCCAAAACGTGGTATTGTAAATCTGATTACAAAAACTTACAGCCAAATTATTTTGCAATAAAAAAATCTTAAGACATTTTTTTTTTGCATGTCAAAATATCATATGTTTGAAGGTTCATAATTAGGTTATATAATCAGACCCATAAAATATATAGGGGAGGGTGGGGCAAGATGGGGCCACGAGGCATGATGGGGACATCGTCTTATCTACAAAACGGCAGCAAGCATCTGTCTAATAATAGCAGTCCTAATATGGACAAATGCTGTTTTATATTTGTTGTAATGTAGGAAACTTTACTAGTCGTAATAACAAAGTTATTGCTGTTTGCGCGTGAACTTTGCAATTTCCAGAATCTCGTTATAATTTTGATGGTGAATTCAACGGCCAGTATCGGAAGCAGAAGTAAATTATTTACAACTACACTTTTTTTTTGCTTATTAATTGACATGTATTTCATGTATTTTTTACCGTGCGTTATTTGTTTATTTCAAATATTTAATATGTTATTATAACATAACCAGAAAATGTCCCAAAGAGGCAAGATCGGGCTATTGGTATGGGGCAACCTGGGGACATCACTATCTCACTCTTCACTCTGGTCCGTTGCCTGGATATGCCATTATGCTTTCTCGAAGACATAATGCCTATTTCTCATGTTAGGAATAAAGTACAGGTTCAATCAAAGCGTAACAAGGGAAATACAACAATCCTTACAAGCACTACATTTAAAAATCTGCTACAAGAAAATAGAAGTCTGGAGAATCCCTAAGGCAACTAGAAGTGCTGAGGGAGTGTTAAAAAAAAATGACAAAGAAGAAAACAGAAGAGATCAAGAAGCCGAATTCTGTAAGGAAAGCAAAGAGATAGATAACTAACAGCTTCTTGCGGGTTTCGCCGTGTGTCAAAACTTTCGCTCGACGTTTCGCTGTTCATACTGACAGCTTCTTCTAACTGAAGTTCAGTTATCCTGAAGTTGTTAGTTATAGTTACACCGGCCGTGAAAGCCTACGCAGTGTTATCAAAGAGATAGATTTTTAGAAAACGTCAAGGAAATAATCAAGTTCTTCTGTTGAGGAAGATGACGCTCAATGTTAGTATTGTAAGGAGAAGTATTGATACAATGCCATGGATGGCGAGGTTGGGTACATGGAGGCTGTGCGAATAACGTGGATAAGTTCGTCTTCTATTGTCTAAATTGTGAAGATTAAGTTTAATATTCTTATCGTTATTGTATTTCCGCTTTAAAGAGTTTAAGCTTTGTTCTTGCATGTTTTTAAGAATATTTTAAGAATCTATTTTTTTTACCTATTACCTAGATTTATGGTACGGCCTATTCTTAACTCACCTGGAACCCCATCTTGCCCCCATGGTGGGGCAAGATGGTGTATTTACACATTTCTTTTCAAAATTTTCTCACGACATTAAGAGTATCCATCGAAAAATTGTAAATTCATCATTTTGCAATCCTGATGCAGTCTTCTAAAGCTAAATGTTTCCATATTGCCTCACCTTCCCCTAATACTTCCTAATTCATTTATTATTCCCTACAATTTTTCTGTGACCGGTTTCGGTTTTAGCAAACTTTATCAGGCAGGTTTTACTTGTAATCTTGTAATCAGCTGGGGTCACCGCAGGCCAACCTATGATGACCTCTAATTCTCGTTAGCGCACAAACTACACAATTGGAGATCATCGGAGAAGGTTTAGCGACAACGACCCTAAAACCTTTCTACTTAGGGAATTTTTGAATTTATTAATCTTCTGACTACTATAAGTAAAGTCTGCCTAATGAAGGTTTGCTAAAAAAACCGAAAAGAAAAATTGTAGTAAATAATAGATTAATTAGGAAGTACTACATATTTTTATACGTCTAAAAAATATGAATTCTTTAGTTATTCTTGTGTATCTTCGGAATTGTTCAGAAACTGTTATTTTTTTCAAATGCATTGTATGTATTAGTCTCTAAAACACGCAATTTTTTACTTATTTAACCGACTCTCTATCTTTTATATTTTCCGAGATAGCATAGTATCCTTATAAATGCTACCCTGTATATTCGAAACGAGTCATTTGAGCATCAAGGTTCATCAAGATATTTTATGGAGAATTATGTCGGGTATCTCTATATTAAGTTTGCTCGCTTGACTGCTGGACACACTGTGTAAGTATATATAAGTACCACAATAAAAGTGTGGCACGTTCAATGAGAGTTATTCCACCCGGCATGAATGTTTACAAAAACATCAAAGCCGCTTTGTATGTATCCACCAGTTAGTAGACTGTAACATTGACCTACAACAAAAATAAATACACGTAGACCTGGTAATGGGCAAGGCGACCATAAAACGCAACTGTATACACAGGACTAAGTACCCTACGCTTTCTTATAATCGATTCTATAACATTATTGAATAATTTCCAAAGAAAACATCTCGAACACGCCCGCTGAAAGGGTATTTCGAAATAAGCGCGTAATAGCATCGCAAACGAAAGAATCTAGAGCGGGTCTGAAAGCAATGGAATTAGGTTCGCGATATTATTTTAAAACAAAACGGGATGGTATCGCCGATCGCCTTCCCGCCGCACGCCCATCGTCTGAACTGAACGTTCATGACACAGTGAACCATAAAATTTATTAATAGTTGGAAACAAAACTAAAAATAAAATATTCAATAAATGCCCGTCGGATCAATATGGGTATCCCATCTCCGAAAGTACCATTGTTATTATGAGACCGAAGGGGGTAAGAATCGATACCGGATTGACACTCCGGTAATTCCTAATGTCCGTAACTCACACAAACCGCCTGGGTATAAATGCGGAAATATAGTAGTGAACGGAAGTGACGCTTTTACGTAAGAATGAGGGAAGTTTTTGTAACTGAATTATCGTGGTCTCTGTATATAGATTTAATTACGTTAAAGTAATAATTAGAACAAATGGCAACTTGGAAATAGGAAAGAATTGTCGGTATCGTTTTTAATGTCAATAACATGCTGGAAAGAGATTTGTTAAAGCAAAAATAGTTATTTACATATTTATTATGAGCGAAAAATGATACATATTACTCGAGAGCAATAATGCTACTTTTTGCTCATAATACATACAATTTTTTTTTTCTACAATCACTTAACAATTTGAATCTATTTTTTAACTTTATTGTAACGTAACATTTTTATAACAAATAAATAAAGCAGTAGACTACAGTCATTGTAATTGAAACTAAAAGTGCAGTTTGTACAGTCTTTAATAACAATTCCTGTTCCTCCTGGAATATTACTGCTATATTCTGATATGGTAATTTCCTGATTATTCTGTTCAGCATAATTACTTATTTGGACATTCGATGGTCCCAATAAAAATTTCTTTGTCATTTTAATATTTTCATTAATACAGGCTATTTCACCAGTAACAGATAGGAAAAAAGTTTTTATAAATTGTTGAAGGATTATGATTTTTTATAATGCAAAATTATCGCGATTTGTACAGGTGTTTCGTAACCTCGATTCAACTTTCTTTTTTTAAATAAAATACTCCCAATATTATCGCATTTTTAAAAGCGCCAGTAAATTTTAAAAACATAAAATACAACATACTTTAGCGCTAAACTCATTAATTTCCAAGATATCTTTGATTTTCTAAAATTAAGTCGCTTGCAGTATTTGAGAAAAGCGATTGTAATTTAATTACCAGTTAAAATGATTGATTCAAATTTTCAAAAAATATCTTAGTACGGATATTAATATACTGGGTGTTCTCACTAAAGCGTAAACTTAGTCAACTTCAAATGGGTATATCTTACTTTTTTTTTAGGTATGGTGGGAGAATGTGACAGAAACTGTTTCTTGGTTTCACGTATGTATAGCGTGGGCAATTTTGATGGCATTATATGGAAAACTTTTTTATTTTATTAGATACGCAAAAACTATATAAGATGTTGCGTGCTCTTTTTCGAAGGTAAATTTAATAGTGATGAGAAAAATCAAATATTTTTAATCATTTCCGGAATATGATCGGAAACTCAAAATTCCGGTTTTCTTTATTTACTTATAATCTCTTTACTTTTAAAGATACGAAATAAGTGTAAAGAGGCTTTTTCATTAATACATTGAAGTAGATTTTTAAAAATATTCTTTAATGTCTTCATTTGTTTTCAAGTTATGAGATAAACTTTTTTTATTAAATAGAAACTGTAGTTGGCCATGACATATGTAGATAGATTTTTTTAAGTAGTCTCCAAATATATATACTTTTATAGATCAGTTCTCAGGTTATAAACAATTTCTCATTTCTGGATAATTACATGCTTTACAAGTTACAAATGAAGATGGAGGCATTATAGAATGATTGTGATTGTCCTTCCCATTCAAGTTTTATTTAAAAAACAAAATTGTTTACAACATGTGTCGGCGTGACGCCATCATTCGGTAATGTATTGTTATATGTTCTTCTTATCAATATGATTTCAATCGAACGTTGGTGTTTTGTCAGTAGGAGTTAGAAAAACAACCAGGAGAAATAAGATTCTTCAATATATATTTGCCGATGAAGCTACGTTCCAGAAAAAAAATTTCGTGTCAAGCGCCATAATGTTCATTAGTATGACACAGTTAATCCGCATGCTATCAGGACAGTAGATCATCAGCATCGGTGATCGGTTAACGTATGGGGAGGCATTATTGGCCACAGACCTGTAGGGCCACACTTTTTTTATGGTAATTTTACAGGAGTATGTTATTTACATTTTCTTGATAATGAATTTAAAGAGTTGTTGAATGATGTACCTCTTGATATAAGAGAGTAAATGAGGTTCCAATATGATGGAGCACCACCTCACTCTACGCATAATGTAGCTAATTCTGTTGAATATCAATACATCTGACTACAAATGTGAGTTAGATAAAATTGCGGTTATATAGAGAATCTGGTGTTCTAATTATTTTTTTTTATGTATTATTTGGCACGGTTTATTGTTGGTTTACTTATATTGATTTGTTTATTTTTTGATGTTTTTGGGATTTTCATATTAAATATTTATTTTCTGGGCTTCATTTTTACAATCGCCGCCTACTAGGATTGCAAATATGATCCCAACAATGAAAACTATAATAACTCGAAAAGTAAAGGAGGTGGACATAGAGTATGCTTAACAAAAATCAAAGCGCTTGTTAATAGGAATTCAATAATGTAAACACTACTAAAAAACAATAGATGTACTGCCCATTTGACCGAGTTTGCACTTTAGCGACAAACACCCAGCATATTAAAATACAACTATAAACACGCCCCTAGGTAAACGACATTATTTCTAGGAAATCAAAGACATCTTGGAAAATAATGAGTTTAACGCTAAAGTGTGTTATATCTTATTTTTTTTGTAAATTTATTGGTGCTTCTAAAAGTGCAATAATATTGAGGGTATTGTATTTAAAAAAAGAAAGTTGAAAGCTCTACCGAGGTTACGAAACACCCTGTATAAATCCCGATAATTTTGCGTTATAGAAAATCCATAATCCTACGACAATTTATAAAAACTTTTTTTTCGTATCTGTCATTGTTTACGAGTTATGGAGGAATTCTCTGCTGGCGAAACACCCTGTACAGCATACGGCAACTGTGTCCCGTGTTTCGCTCGTGTCGCTTTAATTGTGTGATGTCACTTCTACCATTTACTAATAAAGTGGTCGATGTTCGGCGGAAGCAGTGTTCTGTGTATAATGAGCAGTCTGATAGGTTTAAATATTTAGCAATTTTATTTGGTATTTTGGCAATAGTATTCATTCTCACAACTTGATTAAAACACTTTCCTTTAGTATATTTTAAGAATAATTGGGGCGGCGTGTTTTCATTTCTAGATCTTAAAGCAACGCATTTTTTATAAAAAAAATAAATAGGCGAATTTTCTTGGGTGTTATTTGTCACAGTGAAAATTCGAGTCCTTATTTCTGAATTAGAAAAAGTAACTATTAAAAGAGATTCTTCGTCCTGAATATCTTTTACAGTCGTTTTTACTAGTTTGTCACGCCTACACGCCGCGATTCCAATAATTTTGGAACAATCTATAATACAGAAATTTCTATTCAATTATAATATTAAATAAACATAAAATTTACTTTGTTTAATAAGTGTAGTCGGTTAGGGGTTTTGCACAAAGATTTGCATATTTCGTTTTGTAAAAAGGCTTTTGACTTTTTGGGTGTGTATCCGATTGCTTCTTTTTTAAAAACTGCAGTCAACTTTTTGAACTGGTTTAAGTCAATATCATTTTTTGTAGACAATGTGGTTTTTAGCCACAAGTAAATCGACCAGATATACTTTAATTCGAAGTATATCGTTATCAATTAACAATTAATATTTAACGCCGAATTACTATTGTTTAAAAAAAAAAATGTTTCAAACAACAATTTCAAAATCTTGTGATTTATGGTATAATAGAAAACCAGAAACTGAAACAGATTTACATATGTACTATATAAGACAAAAGTCTTGCATCAAATTTAAAGATGGAATTTAGAAATACATATTTACCTTATTTGAGTATTTTTTAAGACTGTATTTTGAAATAATTTAACATTATTATTTTCATTTTAATAATATATTTTATGAGTTCGTGTTTCAATAAATATATAAATTAACTAAATAGATAGCCTTTTGTTGTATTTAGTAAAAGCTCGCTCGAGAAATATTTTTTAAAGGTACACTAAGGGGATGACAGATGTTAACAAATGTTATTACAAAAAGTATTGCTGAATTAATCAAAATTATAATTAATCTGACAAGGAAAACGTGGTGAAACCAATCAAATAATTTTGTCACTCCTATTTTATTAATTTAGCAAACCTGATTCAGTTACATAATAAGTATTTTTTAATTAACAAAGGAAGAATTATAAAGAAATGACAATTAAGCAAATCAAAACTAAAGTTTATTTAATGCATATAATATGTTACAAACTTTTCCAAATCTAATCCTCTCCACATTCCTAAACACGCGCAATGATCTAACCATTATTATCGTTAAGTATTAAGTTTTCACCTACGTAGTATAATAAAAATGACAGTTTTACCAAGACATTACAGTAACAGCGACTATTTAGCATAAACTGAATGCATGGCATACACGACCATAAAATATTTATATATACACCAAATAAATATCCTATAACATGTATGATCATCAGAATGGCGACTTGTATCGCACCATGGTGCGCTTGCGAATTAACCGCAATGCGAGGGGCAATCGACAAAAGCTTGCAGTAACGACTATCGAAATCCATTTTAACAAATAATTACATATTTTACAATAAATTGATTTATTTCAACTAGCAAAGTAGTAATGTACAGAAAATATGAAAATACCTTACTTTAACAAGGTTAAGTTCACTGAAGTCAGAGTGATGAATTGAGTATTAAGAAGAAATATTTGGTTACCGTTAAATTAATATAATTGATAAAAAAAATAAGTAGGTAGAAGATGTTTGGATAAGCAAACGGGTAATTCCATAAATTCATACTTACACACGTGAAAATATAGTAAAAGTGTTTGTTAATTTGCTTAAACAGATGAACAAATTCAAGTTAAAGTATTCACTGTTTTTGAAAATCGATAGAGTTCAATTTATTAAATGGATATAGAAGCAATTCTAAAATTTCATATTATGTAGTAAACAAAAGAAAATTGTATTTCAACGAAATAGGGTTTGTCGTTTCTATTTTTCTTTGGATTCTCGTGAGGTAGGTAATTCCAATTAAGGCTTTTGTTCAACGTTACTTTGCTACTTTTATTGCCAGATATTATTTCTTATTTGGATTGTACAAACACAATAAAATCCACATCAATTCCACCCTTATCACTTTTATTTACTTCTCTTGTTTCTTTCTCCCCGAGTGGGGAGGTTTAGATCTTTAATCTGGGTAGTTATTTTCTATTTTGATTCGACGCTAGGGCTTTATACTATGCTTTTTTTACAACTTAATCTATTACTGTGTCAAAATTGAGGCTACCGCGCCACCTGATTACATTTTCATTTATTATAGATAATCCAATTGTTTAATAAACAGGTATATAGCACAGATGAAATCCGAGAACGGATCAATGAGGCAGTTTAGTTTCACATTGAATTGTCCTCTGTGGAATAGAAGTATAAAAGAAATGCAAAAAAAGCATGCACCGATAGGAATTGTATTGTGTAACACGTAATGCTGTTTGGTCAGAAGTTTGAGACTTCACTAACGCAAATAAGAAAAAATTAATGGTGACTGAAATGAGATTCTCTGCAGACAGAGTTAGAAATGCATAATTTAGTGCTTGACCAGAAATTAAAAAAGGAAGAATAATGATCGAATACTTTTGAAACACTTGCGGAACTAATCGCTTTTATCTTACTTAGTTCGTTTTTCTACTTCTGTGACACAACGATGAATGGCTGCCAGCTCAGCCTGAAACACCGCCGTATCCTTGCTGAAGCTTACTGAAAGGATCTTTTGGAGCTCCTTCCATATATTCCGGCTCCTGTGTCATTTTAAAGCATTCTTACTGCAACTTCCTCTCAGTTCTACTTCTAGGTTGAATTTCTGAGCTATGGCATCACTTGGCATTCCTATGAGGGGTGCCTCCTAAGTTCATCCAGAATTTTTTTAATGTCGGCACCGTACAATGCCCTTATCGGTGGTTGATTGTATGTAATCTGTATGCTGTAGAGCTATCAGTCCTTTGTATTCAGAGTGATTCAAAAGCACAGGACCACCTTTTAGAAGGTGCTAAAGAATCATAATTTGGCGATAAAAATGCAATCGCAATTCTTTAGAACGTTTGGAACTAATTTTTTTAAAAGATGGTATTTAAAAATGAAACAATTCGGCAACATTGTATAATTCAGGCTAAGGTGAAACTATAAGTTTGTTCGCGTCGCATGAACAATTTGCACTATTATGCACTTTTTAGAACTTTTGTGTGCAAAAGTGCATAAAGGTGCAAATAGTTCATGCGACGCGAACAAACTTTATTATGTTAATGAACAATAAAACTGTAGCCATTAGAAACCCAAAAATTTAATGAAATTTCAAATCAGACAACTGACACTGACGTTGTCAATTTACAATAAATGTTCGAAATGTTGTCCATCCATTGTTAAGCATTTTTCTAATCTTCTACGAACACTTAAATGAACATTTTGTAACATTTCGGGAGTTACCGTTTTGGCGGGAACAATAATTCGTTGTATTAACTCCTCCACATTCTCGAGGCTAGTACGGTAGACGATGTTTTTTAAGTGTCCCCATAAAAAGAAATCTAGAGGAGTCAGATCTAGCGATCTTCGAGGTCAGTTAATAGGACGTCCATGACCAATGTATGTTTGGAGAAAATTGTTATTCAACCACGTTCTCACTTGCATAATAATAATAATAATCTTTATTCATAGCCAATATACAATTGGATTGAATGCGTCATAAAACTACAAAACACAATAAGTTCAATAAGAACAGAGAAACAATAAAACAAAAATAAATTAAAAGGCAATCAAGAAGATAAAAACTCATTAAAACTGTAGAAGCAGGTCTCGCTAAGATATTTCTTGAGATGCCTTTTGAATACTTTAATTGATTCAATGTTTCTTATTTTTTCTGGAAGTTGGTTGTGAATCGTCATACATACAAACTCAGGGACTTACGAAACAGCGCCGTACTGTGATGCGGGATTGACCATGAATTATAACCCCTAGTAGAATACCCATGTTTTGGTAAGAATTTATTAAATGTATCTAAGTTCGCTTTAGCAAATAAAGCACATCGGTAAATATATATTGATGGGTAAGTCAGAATTTTATTTTGCTTAAATATAGGTTGGCAGCTATCCCGGGTTTGCATAAATATAAAGGCGTATTGATGCGCTTCTGAGCCACAAATATTCTATTCCAACTAACAGATTGACCCCATATTATTATATTATATGACATAATTGAGTAAGCTAGAGCATAGTATACGCTAAGTAAATTTTTCGTGCTAAGACTCGATTTTAACTGCATAATTGCGTAATATGTTGAATTAGCGTAATGAATTGACACTTCGTGTAACTGCAGCCATAAATTTAGTAGTTGTGCTAGTGTCAGATTATCTAGCAGATTTTGCAATTCGTCTTGTAGGGAATTAAGAAAATTATCGCCATTGATACGATGTGATATGGATATAGGACCTCGTTGAAAACTTTGAGTAAGTATGCCATATGTACATAAATAAATGTCAACTTCCAATTTGTTTTATTATTTTTATTATTTCGTTTAATTGATGATCATCATCATTGACATTTATCACCTGATGTTGATTATCAATTAATCGAAACATGTAATGAAAAGAAAATGATGAAAGAGATTGGAAGTTGAACGTTTTACCTTCATTTATTTACATTTAAATAAACCAATATCTGTGATTTTACACATAATATGCTATAGCTTCTAGTAACAATGTCGCCTAATCCTATTGAGGTTAAGTTGCAAGTATATCTATATAATATCCATCCGCAGGTATATGTCTATTATTTATATGTGCTGTTATAGCTAACTACATAGTAATAATCTCAATACATAATTAATGTAAAGTGAACTTACTTCAATTATTACTTGCAACACAAAATCAAATTCACTAGCGTTACACCATTCGCGTTACACTCAGCAGCCATCTGTCTAAACGCTGCACTTGTATTCAAACTGCGTAACTCAAACGCATGCGTCTTGTATAGTCCAAGGCTATGTAATATATTCTCGTGACGATTTTAATTTTTGATCAAGCGACAGAATATAATGCAATGTTAAAAAATGCTTATCTACATATGTAGGTATATATATTTTCAAGTAAATGCTGAGGAAGATAGATGATACGTATAAACTTTAATCAGAATTTCACGTCATTTGCATTGTTCATATCTTTGCATTTTTACCGACATGAGGAGATAATATTTCCCAAAATATGTAATTTTTTTTTATCACTAAGCAAATTTCCTCAAGTGGGAGAAAATTACTTCATTTATTAAAGTATTTTTCCTTCAAAATCGATTTACCAGGCACGATTACACCTAGTGTGTGGTAATCTGCGGTTTACACAATTTTTGGTGTAATTTTACCTTATATTTTATAGCTTTTTTCACACACCGGTGAAGTAAATTTACCATCATTTTTTAGAGTGCAGTTCATCTGTGTTGATGACGTTCCTAGTATGTAAATCTTACTATTTAATTAGCTTCTATCTATATCAACTTACTACATTATATTCTGGGGGTCGCTTGATATCGTTCGCAGTAATATTTCCTTTCCAGGAACGCGCGATCTATACTCAAAATATGCCATTTCCAATCTTTTAAAGATGTATTCGTAAGTAACTGGTGGCTAACATTGTCTCAATATGTGTATATAACTACGGATATTTATATTATATACTAAGCAAAACCTTAATGAATTGAGATAACATGCTTACAGGACTAGATATAATACCAACATAAAAATTGCTAAACACGACTAACGACATACGAATACGATCCAAGATATAATTGTTCTTTACTTTATAATCACCTACCGGTACTATATTAAGAAATGCACACTCTTGCCTACATTAACTATACGCACTTATAATTCTATTAAGTTAATTAGTTATTTTTACCTATTATTTTTAATATTTTTTAATTTCCATATGGTACTAAAAATTATTTTTATTTTCTATTTTTTATAATAAGTTTTATTCATCTTGTTTTGTATACCCTCTAGCGAAGTAGTAATTGTAATTTATTATTAATTAGGCACTGCTATTTTGTTCATTCTTATACCTACCTGTATTATTCCTTTTTCATTCTTTTGATCTATATTACACCCTATAAGTTGGGCAGTCGGGAGTAAAAGTTAATTTATTTATGTTTGATATTACATGCCCTAACAGCTTCTTTAATGAAACACTTTTCTGCTTCGAGGAATTGTTATGGATTAAAAATGAAATAAGGTCAAGTGCGGAACGACAGTAACTAGCATTTATTCAATTTGAAGGTTTTCTAACACTATGATTGCTATGGAAACTCCTAACCTAGCATTAGGGCCCAGTACCGTAGAATTTGCGCGAGGTGTGCCAGATCGATTTCGAAACATGAAATCCTCATTATACCGGAACTGAGAAAACGTTTGTGTTGTGAAGTTCATATAAAAGTATAGCAGATGTCTCTTGCGAGATGTTTACAACTTGTGAGGCATTTGCAATTGTTTTTCTATTCTTATTATTTTAAAATATCATTGATTTGTTAATACAACCAACTTTTAAAGATAACAAAATTAGTATAGTGAAGAATTAGCTTTCGACATTATATATAATAACAACTATTCCAAACCATAGGGCGATCTTGCCTTATACAGGATATTCCACGTAAGTGGTTCATTAAAAATTTACGATGTTCTAATATTTACTTATATTTGAGATTTTAGCATTATCTGTTCTATTGGAACTATAAATGTGAAATACTTTATCCACCAAAATATCACTTCCCAGATAACAATTTAAGGTTAATACAAGCCTTTTTAAACGTTGTTCCGACAAGGGAAAAAGGTTGTCAGCAAGCTTGTTATGGCAAGGGTGTAAGCTTACTGCAAGTTTATGACAAGCTTGCTAGTTGACACAGGACAAGTTTTTCCCAAGTAAGGTTACAGGTTAAGCTTGTCTGTAAAAGCATGTGATAAGGTTACCATGGCAAGGTTCCCATAAGCTTGTCTGTAAAACGATATGACAAGGTTGGAATGACAATGTTGAGCCAAGCTTTAGAGAAAGCCTGTACAAACCTTGATAAAAGTTTGTAACAATCAAAACAAAATAGGAATTGGATATTAATTTCTTCTTTTTCTTGGTTTCTAGGTCACAAAAATATAAAATGTACATTAAGGACGTTTCGTTTTATTTCAAGAGCTTTTCAAGATATATGTAAAAATATAAATTATAAATGGTATACATTTTTTTTATTTAATAAAACAAACATTGTTTACTATGAATTTTGAATTATGATTTTATCATTTATTAAACAATTTACTTATAAGTTACACCATTTACAATTTATATTTTTATATGTATACTTGAAAAAGCTTTTGAAATCAAAGTGAAACGTCCTTATTAATGTACATTTCCATATTTTTGACCTAAAACCAAGAAAATGAGAAATTAATACCCAATTCCTATTTTGTTTTGATTGTTATAAGCTTTTATCAAGGTTTGTATAAGCTTTCTCTAAAGCTTGGCTTATAGTCAAGGAAAGGAGTTGGGTATATGACCTCTTCTTCATGTGACTTTGAAAATTACTAAAATATTTTAAGGAAAGATATAACCAGCAAGCTGAAACCAAAATAAATTTCGTACAAATAAACTTTATGTAACTTCCAAGTGTTTCCAAAAATGTTTTTTACAAAATTATTGCTAAACAAAACTCAGAGAGAATTTTAGTAAATTAGATATAATTGCTTTCTTTTTATTATTTTCGGATGCCGTCCATCGTCTCCTAAAATATTTTATTGTTTTCAAAATCACATCTGTTTGCATCAAGTAAATTCATTCAAATAAAATTAGAATTTCAGTATTTAATAATAAAAAAAAACTTCTACATATTTATATATACATATTTAGATTGCGTTTTTATATTTATATAGAAACAACACTATAATCTATTTTCCGTGCCATCGTGTTGCCGCGATTCTCTGTAATAAAAAACGACAACTATTAAAAAATTAAACAATACCAGAGATGGAAGACAAGGAAATGGCTATCAGTTTTCCAAGAGTCGACAAGTCGTCGTGGATATTATGAAAAGTAACTGTTTCCCTCGTTACTACAAAATACAAACTATCTTATTTTTACTATACTTAGTGGTTATTAAATAAAATACTCACCAAAAATAATTTAAGCATTTCAGTCTTCTGGAAAGGGTTTTTTTAAGCTTTTCCCTGTTAGAGAATGATTTGCCGCAATATTGTCCTCTAGTGGCTTTTTTAGGATGTTTGATGTCAACTCTTAACGTTCCTTCCATGGGTTGATATCAAATATCGAATCTGTAAATTTTTGTTGGAATTAATTCAATAAAGAAACATGGTTTCGGACTTAAAAAAACAGGTAATAATTTAAATAATATCAATTACTCACCAACTTTTTTTTCTCCAAGAAGAGTTTTCAACTATTTGATGGTTTACTATGTCATAGAAGCTTCTATATTCGCTGAAAAAGAATTTCATAAGTTATGAAATTGATTCTCCTCTTAATCCTTATTAGTTACCATATAATGCCTGTTGTATTGTGGCAGTCTGTTGGCCAAACCTTAAACCGTATCCATTTTAGTTTCTAAACACTCTGCTATGAAAGAAAAATCTTCTAAGACCTTCCACATTACGCCTGGGTTTAATTTAATTTGGTGACGCTCATTACTGTAATCGGTTCCTAAAAAATATTTGATAACATTAGAATGATTTCTTGAAATAAGAGATACAAATACATATATATTAATATTCTTATTAATTATAACACTAATTTATATGTGTATTTTTGAATTTATTTAAAAATTCTATTACACTGTCATTAAAACTGAAAAAAACTCAAACATTTAATTATTCATAATTTCTGAATTATATAAAATCAAATTATACTACAAGCTATCTAGTTAGCAAATATAAACTTTAACTTTTTAACTAAGTGCATTGGCTTATGCGCTTATGTGTAGAAAATTAGGTTAGAATTATATGCAATAGTTGGGCAATTGGGCAGACACAGTTTCAATTCATCGGTTAGAATTATAAACTATTGATATCTTGAAGCAACAACGCATATCTAGTAAAAGATATAAAATTAGGTAATACTTACTTTTGCATGAATGATGTTTTAAACTATTATACACTGAAACAGCTCAAACGCGTACAACACAACTGGACACAACAAATAATGGCGGTCGATGACAGAATAGCGGAATGGCGGTTAAACCAAAAAAAAATCAATACTCGATAAACGATTGACGCCGAATCACTCCGGAAATACACGAAGTCACCGTACCTTGATATAATAACTTTGTCGCAACCTTTGCATTAACCCCAGCATTAACCTTTTACTGTTAAGTTTGTCTGGACAGGTAAAGTTAAGCAAGTGGCAAAAGCTTATCGTAACTTTACGTGTTATCTGGGTTTGCTGGAGAATGATATTATTTTTTAATAGAATTATACATTTTTTTATTAATTTTCGGATTCTACGACCATAAATACACCAGTCTTCATTAGCTATTCCTATAACTACTTATTGCCGTTTTTGAGTTATTTAAGTTTTTCTTTTTATTTAGTTATAATCATTGGATCATTGAGAAATTAATATGTATCTCGGTTAATACTGCAAGTATGTAGCGATTCCAAATTTTCTGAATTTATGAATCTAGATATAACTCTAAGAAACGGTACACATACTTCACATTCTAAAATACAGGGTGCCCAAAAGTGAGGAACAAAGTGACATATTTTCAAATGAGGAAAGCCCATATTTTTTTTTTTAAATAGAACATCCTGTATTTTCTTTCGAAATTAGAAAGAAATACCATCCCCTATCATTTTATATCGGCATTCTCTATACCTCTCTTTAATAGATTTTGAGATATGACTGACTTTTTGTTAAACAGACTAACTAGCCCTATCTTTAAATGCTTGTAGCTGGCTCTGAATGGGATTAATGTCAAATTCATTGACTAACCATAAGTGTTTATGTATATCATCGTAATTACATTTTTGTACCTCCACATATACAGAGATTTTTACATATGGAAATTAATATTAGCACCTCGTATAACTGGAAGTATTATTAGAGATTAATATCTATTTTATTCGATTGGACCAAACCGTTGGTAGTATGCACATGCTTTTTTTGGGCTGCATTTTGTGGTAGAATTGGAAATCGACAATTATTAAGCAATGTGGGTCAGTTCTCATAATGCGCTCTTGGAAATATAACGTGTTTTTTTATGATTCGGACACAAATGATATTTCAATAACTGCATATGTGCAAATAATACAAATATTGTTTCATCCATTTTCACTGTAATTGCAGTCAACCAGCATTTTTGCACCTATTTACAAATACATTGTAAACAAAGTGTCTGACTACCCTCATGATGGTTGTTGTTGTATGTTTAGCAAATAAACACAATTTGAATTTGCACGAAAGCTAACAAACAAGGGATATTTGCGTGAATGTGGAGCAAATTGAAAGTAAAGCAAATATTTTATTGGTTGCTGGTACAGAATTTGCCTAGTTTACATCAGAAACATTGGAACATCCAAGTAAAATTTATTCATTCGGGAAAATACTATTTATCTAACTCATTATTGAGGATCATATACTAGGAAATCCGGATAAAATCAATTACCTCCACTATTTGCAATGAAGTCAGTTTGCTATTGAATTTCATTATTACTGTAGGTACGTATAGGCATAAAAATATGTCCAGCGTCGTCTGGTGATCGCGAATGCAATTGTAATGCAAGGCGAATGTAATGGGGACTGGTTTAAGTTTCACCGTGGAACGAACAGCGAGCGCTTTGCACCCACAATGCTCGTCGAACAATCCCATTATCAGCTAGCAATAGCAATATATTGTATTGTATATTGTTATTAAACGTAAAGTAGTCTGATCTTTAAAATGGTGGTCTCCAAAAACTAATAATATAAAATATGCAACTGTACGCGGTTGAGTGAAGTGCTGCATCACGTGCTATCACTAATGCATCACTACTTTATACTTGTCGAATGGTTCTAACATACGATAGTTGGCCTTCTTCGTGTTCCTCTACCTTCTTCTATCTACACACGACATACACACATTAGCGCCTTTGCAGTACAATTAACATCGCGATAGGATAAACTAACAACTCGATAGGCAACAATTCTACCCCTGTCAAAGTCACTAACATGATGATAATTTTGACGTCTTTGAACTCTAAGCATTTTGTTATGGTTAACACTCGTAGACGGACGCGCAAAAAGATTCTAGAAAAGACATATGGAATTCGGATTTGAAGTCATACAATTAATTAAGTTTATAGCTACGGTTGAAAAGTAATTATATTACTACATTGTATCGTATCATTACCGAAATTGTTACATTTCGTATGTATTCGGGACTTGCGTTCTAGATGCATTTTTCAAATAAAAAGTATCAAAATGCTCATTACTTAAACATTTAATCGTTACAAAATCATTCATCAAAGCTTTTTCATAGAAAATATTAAATAAATCAAAATTGCTTTGGAAATATTACCGTTCAGAGCGAATGTAATTGTAATATAAGTTCTTTTTATGTCTGCCAACGATACTTATATGTAATATTATTACTTGTAAACAATTAAAGATAAATATAACAACTGTCAGGCTTAAAATGCAAAGCTGTTGTGTTTGATATTAAAGTTGATTAGTAAAAAACATTGTACTTTATATACATTAATTTATCTTCGATTGTACCCGCTACCGCCTACAAACAACGCCGCCGACGACTCTTTAATAATGCTCGCTGTAACGGCCAACATACGTCTACCTCGTTTACATTCACCTAACATTACAATTACATTCGTGCTCGATGTCTGGTGTGCAGAAGGCCCTAAGAGAAATGTTTAAATGAAACAGTATGCGGACCTTTTACAGCAACATATTCAGGCGTTCTAAAAATATCAATTTTCCTAGTAGGTATAACTAACACACTCTAGCAACATTGTGTTTGAGATTGTTCCCTTTTTACCTACCTATAGCGGGATTTTATATAAACGCGACCCGATTTGTACAAATCGTTTGCGTAACTGTTCCATTTTCAAGTTCATGCTTGCGTAATGATTGCGTTGGTATCGCCTCGGAAAAAAATCTTTTTTCATCGTTTTTTATCTGATTTTGACATTGACGGGATTCATTGTATTGTGAAGAGATGGATCCTTTAAATTGTACGTTTTCACTACGGGAACCTGATATTGGAATCTCGTGCATGGATGATATAATTGCATTAAATTTTGTCAATTCCATTGCTAAGAGGAAAATTTCCAGTAGTGCAAGTTTAAAGTAAATTAAATATATTAAATTTATTCATTTATTGAGTTGGTGTGAATATCAAATGTAAGTTTAGCATGCTCATCTTTTGATACTCACTTATTCACGTGTACTGCCGTATTTCCTTCATACTATAACACTTCTGGTTGAACAGAAAATGCACATCGTTTATCGTATTTGTTAGGAATTTTTGTTTGTTCTTCATATATTTGAAGAACAAACAAAAATTATTTAATTGGTTCTGGTATAGTTTATCATAGAAAATTTCATATTTATCGATATTTCCTTTCAAATTATGGATTCCTTTTTTTATTATTAAAGTTGGTTTAACTGTTGCTCAATAGGTGACTATTAGTATTGAATTAGTGGAAACTGCCTAAATATATTTGATATATTTAAACATCAAATTTACAGTTTGCGAGGGAATTGATTGAGAAAATATGCAATATGCTCCGCTGGCATCTGGATACGCAGCCAAATAATAACAATAAATAAAAATAAGGGAGCTTTAAAAACCCCGACTTTTCCTTTGATAGCTTATAGAAGGGGTGTTTAAGGATTGCTTACGTGTCTGCCATCTGATACGTAGAAGTTAACTCCTAATGAGATAATAACTAGTGTGTGCTAAAATAATGAAAATACCATAATAATATTTATTAAAATCTGAAAAGTTAAATGAAAACATTAATTTATAAAATTAAAAGAATATATTGTATTTCCTGTTATGTTAAATTTAATAACTAATTTTTATTTAATTAATCTGCTGCTCGACCTGGTATTTGTGCCTATGTTTGTGTGTTTGGTTTAGTTTTAGTGTGTTTTTGCTATACAGTGTCCCACGGAACTGGATCATTAGAATTTTTCGAACTTCTTGCAGAAATTTGATTTTGAAACTTGCAGAGACTCATAGTCGACTATAAACTATTTAAGGAAAATATTTTCAGCCTTATAGCACTTTGTGTACAGGTGTCTATATCAACTTTCTTATTTTAAATAATAATAATAAAAATAATAACAAATTTTTATGGGTCCAGTGCATTGCTCAAATTATTTTTGATAAGTTTGTATTATGAGCGCCACGCTTCATTAGATATTTTGACAGTGTTTCCAGAGAGTATTAAATAAAAAAAAAAGTTGTTGATATATGTTTTAAAAAGTCAAGTTGTTGTTGTTAATTTTTCCGAAAAATTAAATAAAGATAATCGGCCTACAGTATTAATGTTTCCTATTCCTAAAGCTAATCGTTTAGATATTTGCAATTTTGTCCAAATTTTGACTTTTGTACTCTTTCCAATAAAATTAAATATCTCATAGGCTATCAGACATTAAGATACTCTACTGATGTGGATGCAAGTACATGGTCATAGGTGTTGACTACACATGCAAGTAAAACAATTTTTTAAATCAAATGGAACGTGATATTTTTCAGTGCAGCACTGAATGCAGCACAAGATTCTACTTCGATTGGTGTCATGGTTTAGTGTACCTATTCCTGATCGTTTTTGAAATATTCACACTTATTTCATAAAAGCGACAGAAATATGCCACGTTAATAAAGTTAATCGGAACACTCTGTACAGCATGTTTCAAAATGATGCGTCATCTCTTCTTGTATTCAATTGTAATAATATTGAAGCATTTATTGTGACCAGTTTCAAAAACTTCAACAATACTAATCGATGTAAAATCTTGCGCCACATTCGATGCTGCCCTGAAAATACCACGTTCCGTTTGAAAAAAGAAAGTTTTGTTATTTTAAAGATATCCATATTGGACATCAGTTTCTGAACACCCTGTATCTCATACTCATTGTAGTTATCGCTCTCGTAGTCAATACCATGGACCATCTACTTGCATCCACATCAGTAGAATATCTTAATGTCTAATAATTTATGAGATATTTAATTTTATTGGGGAGAGTGCAAACGTTCAAAATTTGGACAAAGTTGCAAATATCTCAAAACGATTGGTTTTAAGAACAGTGAAACATTAATACAAACTCATCATAAATGATGCGACCAATACACTGTGCCCATAAAAATTGCACCGTTCCATTTAAAATATGGTAGTCGATACTATGATACTAAAAGTGCTACAAGGCCGAAAATATTTTCTTAAATAGATCATAGTCGGCCATGACTATTCTGCAAGTTTTAAAATCAAATTCCTACTAGAAGTCAAAAAATTCTAACGCCCAGTTCGGTGGGACACCTGTATATTAACTAGCTATCGGTGGAAGTTACCTAAATTTGTAAAGTACTCACCCAGGACAAAAGGCGTATAAATAATGTAACTCTGGAAATGATATTTTCAAGACATGAGGGAAGTTATCTGTTGTTTTTATTTTAATTTATAAAAAAAAATGAACGGATTAAAATAAAAGTAACAAAATTGGTCAGTAAAAGATAAATCACCCACATATATCATTAGCAAAATATAAAATTGGGAGCCCAAGGAACCAAACATTTGCAAGTAATGCAAAAGATCTAAATATCTCTGTACAGATAGTGTACCATGAATGAAAAGAGGATGAATAATACATCTACTGAAAATGCAAGCCCAAATATGCGGTTGTTACGTATGCAGGTTTCTAGCATCCAATGACGGTTATCTATTTACCAATATCGACAATTATGGCGATTAACGGTACCATTTAAACGAAACGTAGCCTCGTCGCCATTTCAGAAAATGTGTTCGAAAATGTGCACGCCGGAAACACTTCTCAGTTGTGTGCAATCATTCCAATTGCGAATAAATAAATGTATCGAAGTGGAAGGGCACACATTTTCTGAAATGGGTATGATAAAGTAAAGTTCTTCGTTGTTGAATGGCTTTTTGAAATGTTATTTAATGTTAAAATAAAAAAAACACAAAATCATGTTTGCTTGCTTCTCTTTTTTATGTATTTTTTCTAGACGTTCACAATCATGTTTTTTTGCGATTACAGCGCAATCTGTTACGAATCGAAAAAAAATTTCAAACAAAAACTACATACTTGATGGCGTAGAATCCGAATCTACAATACAAAATGGGTGTTTCCATTTAAGATTTCAAAGTTGTCCCCCGCCCACTCTGGAGGTGAGGTGAGGTGAGGGATCGAGTTCGGCACCATTCAGTGAGCCCACTACATTATAACAAATCTTATTAAGATCTTTTTTCGATTTGATGCAGTGTTTTAGAGATAATCCGTTGTCTCAAGATAAAAAACTCACCTGTATATTATAATATGTGTACAAATCATGAAAAAATGACGTACAAGGTGATATATTTACTTGGAAAATGTGCACCTTTGACAGTACTTTGCTTCAGAAGTATCTCTCTTCAGCGTTCAGCAATAGTCTGCCAACATAGCAGGGCTCCATTGTTTTGGTATCTCTCACCCATGGCTAGAATATCCCGGTGAAACCTTTCGCCATGCTTGTCACTGATTCAAGGAATCAAGAAAGTGCATTTTTAGACTCATGCTGCAACCCATGGCTTTACATGAGGCCACTAGATTGTTAACAATCTCTACGTTGTTTTCGACTTTACGATTTCCCAGGAAGCCGTCGCAAATCTCTTTAAAACCATGCTGCTTTTTCAATTCCATTTAGCGCCCCAACAAATTTTTCATCTCGAAGTAGCTGTCTGATCTGGGTTCTACAAAAATACCTTCGTTTACCTTAGCATCACTGATCTTAGGAAACTTACTGCTCACATATGCAAACCCACTTTTAGTTTTATCCATACCTTGTTTGGCAAAGTTTTCCATTAACGCAAGTTTAATGTGTAAAGGGGCAAATGGTTTTTTTGAGAATCAACAAGTGGGATACCAATGACGTTCTTATTTCCTGGTGTTAGTGAAGTTTGGCCACTCTTTCTTTCTATAATGGTTTTCCTATCTCTATTTTCCCTTCACAGACGAAACAACAATATTTTGCGTAACGGAGTTGCATGCCGAGCAAAAGTGAAACAACTTTCAAATCGCCACAAATATTCCACTTAAAGACATTAGATACATTTAATTTTTTTTTTCTAAAAGGAGTTTCATGTTATAAAATTCTTTCAAATCGCTTGCATAAGCCAAAGGAACACATGGGTACTTATTTCCATTGTGGAATAGTACCGCTTTTAAGCTTAATTTGGAAGAGTCAATGAACAAACACCACTCATCTGAATTATATTTATCACCAAGCGTCTTCATAACAGAACGGACATCATTACAAAATACAAGTCCTTCTTCCATAGAGAAGAAATTCTGAAAATCCGCATGGCGATTACGAAAAAGAGCAACTTTCGTTCCACTCTGTAAAATATTCCAGTCTTTTAATCTGGAACCTAAAAGTTTGGCTTGCTTCTTAGACAATTTTAAATCGCGCAAGAGGTCGTTGAGGCCATCTTGACTTAGAAGATGCGGCACACAAGGAGACGAATCTGGTTGAAATGTTGGATCCAAATCCATATTGTTGCCTGTAAAAATTTTTTCGTTTACTTCGGAAACATAAAAACTAAGGGTGATGGAGAAATTCTGAAACATAATTGATTTCAGCATGCAAAAGTATATGAGAATAAGACATTTTTCTGTTTGGGACAAAAATATTGTTAACCAGTGCATTTGGATATTTACAAAATTAATTCTGACAGCTTAAGTCAAGTATTGAATTTTAATTCTATGGGTAACTAAACATAAATATGAATTACAAAAGAAATATTAAATATATTTTTGTGCCTCCGTCCAGAAACGCTCATTTTGCAGTACTTCAAAACGGGAGGCAAAAATGTCACTAAAGGTTGGCCACACTAGATTCCACATGATAGACGTGTAATAAATTGTCATTAAGCTACTGTTCAACCATGCTAAGATGAACTGGTGTCTTAATTACGCTTATTATTGATAAATAGATATTAAACTAGAGAGAAAGTTACAGAAAAAGATTTATTCTCGTAAATGTCGAAATGCTAAGGTATGTAACATGTGTGCCAACTTGTACTGTCAACTCACCTAGTGTCAAAATTTCTTTTCTATTTTCAATTCAAAATTAAGATTTGTCGGCCCAAAAAACATTGTGTATCACACGGCTCTTTTGCGAGTAAACTGTAGTTTAAATAATAACTAAAAAATCAGTACGAAATTATTCTTTTACATTTGCGAGGATAAAATTTTTCATAAACGATGTTGGGGCGGATTGGATAAAAGTATATACATAGAGTCCTTTCTGATATGTATTATGTAGTTTAATGAAGAAAACTTGTCCGAATTTCCCCTACTTATTTAAATCCATTAGTAAATGCTAAACAACAATTCGCAGGTACTTTTTGGTCTAATTATTAGTAAAATCTTATCCCAATCATAAGATTTCTTTGTAAAAGTGATAATCTGCTAATTTAAGGTCCTATAATCTTAGATAATTTCTATAAACAATGAATATTTATTCTTTTTACTAGCTTATAAGATTACAAAATTCTGTTTTCTAAAGAATCACTAGCGCTCTTACAAAGGATCCTTTCTGTCTCTATCATTCCATCTTAAGATCTAATTACAAGAACTCAGAAGATGTATTAATGATAATTACATTTCATGATTCATTACATCAGACAATAACATTAAACGCGTAATGCAATCTGCCATTTCGAGAGACGTTACTATAAAACTGCCGATATATTAGATAAATGAGTTTTAGGGCATAAATATACACAAAATAAGAGCATTTGTTTCAACTTAAATGGAGAAATAGACTGAAAGTTACTACTTTCGAAAAATTAAATAGTAATAAAGTATTTCAATCTAAATTTTAACGCGCTAGCTAATGAAATTTTATGTAACATAAGATTAAATTAAGTTGTTTATATCTCTTGCTTTTAAAGTAGATTGAATCCATAATATCTAATTTGTAATCTAAATTAGCACCCCATCTGATTAAATCTCCGTTAACAAGATTGACGTTGTATATTACATATATACCTACGCACCATTTCTCTTAGACGGCAAATTTAACAAAGTTCCTGGCTTAATTTGAAAATATTGCGTATATAGGAACATGTTTATCGAACAAACTAGCTTCGATTCTAGCTGGTGTGATAATCGAATTCGGAAAAGAATTAGGCCAAGTTTAATTAAATTTAGACAAATCGTTCTTACGCAATATAAGCAAAGAGTAAAATGTTCTTGCTGAATATATGTATGTAGTATTTTCGAATCATAACAATGAATGAATTTATACATGTGTAAAACACATACATATAAGTGTAAATGTCGGAGACACAAGCAACTGGAATCTCAAAACATCGAGCTTACAAGTGGGCTGCATGGATAGGTAGGTGTTTAGAATTTGTTTACGCCAGGTATTAGCATATTGTTTTCTGTATATTAATTTTAACACCCATAGTTCTTATTAAAGATTAGTCAACATTCAAATATAACCTTAATGTTTTTTTATTTTTTATATTAATTTTATTTTACTGTCATTTATACAGGAATTGTTGCTATTTATATGCAAATCTATCTTCTATATTTGAAGTTGATGTTTTTGTGTGTGTTTTGCAGTGGCGTCCCCTCAGTGAATTGACAGTGCTGTAGGTATCTCTATGGTCATACATGTGGATCTGCTAAAGATAACAGTGTCCTTCCTTGTCTCATCTCTTCGCTGGTTCAGATTTAAAAAGATTACCTTCATGCAGTATTGGTTAATAATTGCAAGAAGGAAGGATATTCCAAAGAAGGAATGATGTTTGATCATAGTTTTATACCTAATTTCAAAAATAAAAATCCGCAAAAGATTCTAAAATTCAGTCAGTATTACGTAACCTAAAAATATTTCTAAAGACACAGAGTGCGCAAAATGGGTAATGTGGATCTGCTAAAGATAACATGTGGATCTGCTAAAGATAACAGTGTCCTTCCTTGTCTCATCTCTTCGCTGGTTCAGATTTAAAAAGATTACCTTCATGCAGTATTGGTTAATAATTGCAAGAAGGAAGGATATTCCAAAGAAGGAATGATGTTTGATCATAGTTTTATACCTAATTTCAAAAATAAAAATCCGCAAAAGATTCTAAAATTCAGTCAGTATTACGTAACCTAAAAATATTTCTAAAGACACAGAGTGCGCAAAATGGGTAATTGCGTACCTGCTCTGTTATCTTTTATGAAATTTCATTGATATTTGAAGGATATTTGACCGATGGTAAGAGAAACATCATATATACTGTAACGCTACAGAGTAGCATACAGCCCGGTATCAAAAACGTAAATTTTTAAAAATAATACTTTAATTAAATTAAAAAAAATCAAATTCTCAACGTCCCAGTGTCATCTATGTTAATTATTTTTCAATTCATAAGTATGCCCTCTCAAGTGCAAGATGGCATGCAGGGTGAGAATTTCCGATTGAAACACGCTGACATCAAAAAAGAAATACGAATGACTAGTTAACCCTTCTTTTTATTACTTCAGTACGTGAGGAAATGCTATGTGAGACTGTCGCGAAAATGCTCTCTATTCCAGTATGCGTGTTTACAATGCCCAGTTTCCGCGATATCATACGTACACTTGAGGAAACAAGTAACCGAACGATTCGAAATGCGACGACCGAGAGAGAAGATATCGGTTCCTTTTCCCGCTACCCCTCCCCCTCTGGACGCCTATCCGAGCGGCATTGTCCTTTCTTTCATTTACCTGCGGACGTTCGGACGTAGCGTATTGGGGGCAATAGAGATACACCGGTGACGTCATACTGTCGACAGGTGTACTTTGAGCAATTCGGCACGGTCTGTGTTAGCTTGTAAATGCGATACGGGCATGTATTATATTTACTTTTCGCCTCATATCTACTTATTGAAAGCGCATCGCGCGCGAATAGTTGACGGTATTTAAACTATTTTTGTAAATTTATTTCATTTTAAATAAACATGCCCATATAAATGCCATCCGTAAAATAACATAAGACTTCTTTCATAATTATAATTATTTGAGTTGTTGTTTGAAATAATCTTGATTTATGGCAGGACTAACGTCTGTAAGGTTACCTATAAGTTCACAGGAATACGTGAATGGAGGGAATACCATAATAATTATGGTCCTATATTTGTATATAGCGTTTATTGACCCATTAGCCGTAAATGTTACTTAATAAAAGGTTCTGTATAGATATTCCAATTAATTTTGGGTGTCATGGTAAGTTAGTCCAACCCTTCTTTAATGTTTGAAATGTGCACATTTAATTATTGTTAGTAGGAAAGGAAACAAATAATGGAAAAATACAGAGTGTTCTCTTTAAACTGGAACAGTATGTTACATGATTTAGCAAGAAGCGGTCACTTCCAATGGTCAAAATATTTTAAGAATGTAGTTCATTATCAATGACTTATTGAAAATTCTAATTAATTATGATGTTTGGTGTTCCATATACTTCTACAATGCCAACCACCTTGTAATATAAAAATAATATGTATTTCATGTAAAAATACAAGTATATATATATCTAAAATGTAAATATATTATAGAAACAGCAAACTTCATTTGACTTTCTTAGAATTTTATTGAAAAGATAAAAAAAGAAGAAGAAAAGATATCACAGAAGTTATGAGGCAAATGAAAAATATACAATAAATAATTAACAAAAATAAAATACTTGAAAAAATAAAACAGAAATTCTCAAATAAATAATTAAACAAAATAATAAATAAAAAAACATTCTAATGTAAAAGCAAATAAATTAATAAGAAGTTCAATGTCGATTCCCCGAAATAACTAACAACTAGATTACTGCATATATTCGTGTCTCGTAGATTGGTGCAAGTTCTCATGATTCCGGGGAATTGGCACACCTTGCTTCTCCCACGTCACACATAATACCCCATAGATTTTCTATGGGGTTCAGATCTGGGGATTTTGACGGCCAGCGGATTAATTCAACCTCAGGGTGATTGACAAACCATTCCGATACTTGCCTGGCTGTGTGAACAGACGAATTGTCCTGCACAAGCAATATTGGATGGTCGGGATACACCGCTCCGACGCTCGGAATTAATACTTCTTCCAAAATATTAATATATTCCTCAGCATTCATTCTGGTATCTATCCGAACTAGCTCTCCCGGTCCTGCAGCTAACATCCAACCCCAATACGCTAGGCTTTATTCGACTGCTTTTTCGGACAGTTACCACATTTTGCGGATCAAATCTGGTTCTATTGGGCCGCCATACCAATTTTCTAGACTGCTGTGATGTCATGAACACCTTTTCGTCTGTGAAGATTACAGTGGATTAATCTCGATGAAGATTTGATCTCGCAAAATGTAGTCGCTGTTCCGCATGTTCTACCCGAAATTCTATTTTTCTCGCTGGCCGTCGGCAGTGGGTTCCATTCTGCTCCAGAAAATCTCTTACGGTTCTACGGACGCATTGCAAATGCATCTGCTCCACTATAACAACTGACGAAATTATGGGGGTCTCAGCAACTAAATTTAATATCCCGTTGCGTTGCTCCTCAGTAATTTTGATAGGGCGCCCAGATCTGTGTTTCGTTTGCAGTGCGACATTTTCGTTTTCTGTCCTCCACCGTGTTATCCAATAATGGACTTGAGTTTTCTGAAAATATGAATTTCACATCAGTAAGTATTATTTTTATAAGATTAAAAGGCGTCCATTTATAATAATTGTGAAAATTGAAAATGCGGAGTATCCACCAGATTCATTTAATTTTAGTTAGGATAGTAAAAGAGAAAGAAAGAAAATATGTATAGTTAATTAGTTTAAGAAATTGTAAGTTTTTTTTAATGTTTCTAAAAATTTGATTGTCCAAAAATATATTTGTGTTTCTATGCGACATTATAAACAATAGTGACAATTTCTTACCGACAAATGCACTTGCTCAGCAATTCGTCCAAGAGATAGTCCTTGCTCCCAAAGCGTCACAACGCGTGCTCTCGTCTGTATATCAGAAACTTGCGGCATTTTGATGTTAGAGATAATTGTGGTTTTGATATACTGATATTTTCACTTACAACGAACCTTATTTATAGGATATTCACACATTCGGCATCTTTTATTTCCTAAAATCTCATTAGTCCTTTTCAGATACAATTAAACATAGTCTTCCTAATCTCCTATTTAGATGTGATTGTAAATATAATTTTAGTTACTACACTTGACCAGCCTCATTTATAGCAATTAGAATCTCATTAATCGTTTTTAAATCACACTTATACGTAGTCTTCGTAATGCGCTATTAACACGCAACTATAAACATATTCTTAATTAGTTAGAGATTAGGACGATCTCTTGGAAGAATTGCTGAGCAAGTCCGTAAGAAATTGTCACTATTGTTTATAATGTCGCATAGAAACACAAATATATTTTTGGACAATCAAATTTTAGAACCAATAAAAAAATTACAATTTCTTAAACTAATTACATATTTTCTTTCTTTCTCTTTACTATCCTAACTAAATTAAATGAATCTGGTGGATACTCCGCATTTTCAATTTTTGCAATTATTATAAATAGACGCCTTTTAATCTTGTAAAAATAATACTTACTGATGTGAAATTCATTCCTATTTTTCGAAGTATTTTATTTTTGTTAATTATTTATTATACATTTTTCATTTGCCTCATAACTTCTGTGATATTTCTTTATCTTTTCAATAAAATTCTAAGAAAGTCAAATGAAGTTTGCTGTTTCTATAATATATTTAATATTTCATTTAGATATATATACTTGTATTTTTACATGAAATACATATTATTTTTATATTACAAGGTGGTTGGCATTGTAGAAGTGTATGGAACACCAAACATCATAATTAATTACAATTTTTAATAAGTCATTGATAATGAACAACGTTCTTAAAATATTTTGACCATTGGAAGTGCCCGCTTCTTGCTAAACCATGTAACATACTGTTTCAGTTTAAAGAGAACCCTCTGTATTTTTTCATTATTTGTTTCCTTTCCTACTAACAATAATTAAATGTGCACATTTTAAACATTAAAGAAGGGTTAGACTAACTTACCATGACACCCAAAATTAATTGGAATATCTATACAGAACCTTTTATAAGTAACATTTACGACTAATGGGTCAATAAACGCTGGTAAGGAAGTAAATTTATAATTAATTATAAATTTATAATAGAGGTAATTTTATAATTAATTATAAATTTACCTCCATACCATACCATAATTATTATGGTATTCCCACCATTCACGTATTCCTGTGAACTTATAGGTAACCTTACAGACGTTAGTCCCGCCATAAATCAAGATTATTTCAAACAACAACTCAAATAATTATAATTATGAAAGAAGTCTTATGTTATTTTACGGATGACATTTATATGGGCATGTTTATTTAAAAATGAATAAATTTGCAAAAATAGGGGAGGGGTAGCGGGGAAAGGAACCGATATCTTCTCTCTCGGTCGTCGCATTTCGAATCGTTCGGTTACTTGTTTCCTCAAGTGTACGAGACTCTTGTACATCGATTATGATCAATCTTGTATGATAAAGGAAACATTTAAGTACGAACAAAGGTGGTTTTATTTAATAACAAAGTTCGAAATGTGAACCCGTGTACAAGCAGCATAAATATAAGGATATTCTTATCTCAGGTAAGTTACGTGAAGCTCGCTTATTCAATAACAATTACGTATTCTTGGTAATTCCATTTTTTGCAATATAAATACGTTTAAAATTAAATTTCAAAATTCCCGCGTTTTCTGAACGTTCAATCTGAGTCATTCTACGTTTAAGAGACGGGTGAAACAGAATTTCCAACCTTGATGGTAAAATTACTGGATTTCGGTTTGTGCCGTAAATGCATATCAAATATTAACATAGAAAAGTACCAACTTATACAAATTCCCCCAGCGATTGCAAACTGTTCACCGTTTGTACAAAATTCCTAACTCCAAAATTTATCAAAATAACCGTTAAATTTTAAGAAATTAATTGAGACACGTGTGTCTCTGACGGAGGTTGGCTAGTGAAGTTCTTTTGAATTGGAATTTTCTAACAGACTTTGATAGCGATTGTTTTTCGACAGGGGGACAAACTGTCTCAGAGGGTCTGTTAATTTTACCGAAGTGAGGGGAATTTAAGATGTTTAATATATGAGAATGCCCATGGAGACCAAATGGACTGTGGGATGTTACACAAAATTAAAATAAATGATTATTGCACAATTCTGGAATCACCTTAAATTTAATATACAGTAGAGGTAGGTGTTTCCAGATTATGAGAAAAATACATTTAAAAATTTTCAACACTTATTACTATGTAAAATTTACAATATAAAAATAATTAATTACTGTACAATAAGTAGGCAACCATGCATGCACATGACAATTTGACGAATCCCAGCAATTTTCCATGGCTTTCTGTTGACATATCAATGCAATTGGATTGCCAATGCATATAAAAACATTATTAGAGTAAGTTTGAATAAAATAAGTACACTGTAAAAAAAAAAATAAAAGTGTTCATTTGAATTGAACTTAGATCCAACTTTGATCTGTCGATATCTGTTATAAAAATGTACAATTCAAATTCGATTCATATTCGATTTCGATGTGTAGGTATATCACTGCTGATCATCTTTACTTCCTGAAGGGAACATTCTGAAGAAAAATGCCTTGAAGGACTTGCCAAATGCAGAGATTTCCTACATCACCTGGACATCGTTTGGCATTTTATATTCTTTTCTTGTTATATCAAATTATTTTTAAAATATATAAAAGTAAAACTAGTAACTTTACACTTAAATAATACCAAATGCTCATTCCACCACAATACGTACTGCTGTGGTCTAGCAGGTTTTCGCAAATTCAGTTTTAGTCGTGTTTACTCTGATCTACCTTTGTCGATGTTTCGAGCGAGTTTTCGCAAGTTCAAATATATTTATATATTTTGTATAAGAAATAGTTAATGGTTTAACTGTTTGTATGATTTATTTTATTCAAATGTTCAGTTGTTTTAAATTAATTTCACTCTGTAAAATGTATAGTTTTCGCTAGTCTATTTTCTGTTTGTGTTTTCTTCGATGAATGATGCGACTGCGCTGCACGTAGCGCGTGAGTAGGATTTTATACGTATACGACTTGTAAGGGCAGTTCTTTGGTCGACTGTCAGCGTGAGTACATATATTTTTTAAAACTTTGCTGCCATTTTGTTATTTCATTTGATTTTGAGATTTGAATTCGCGTTTATTGATTTATTTCGTCCATCAAGGAATTTGCTTGATAATAATTGTTATTATGCTGTTGTGTGCACAATTTAGGTAGGTATAAGATCATTTATTATTTTTGTTCGGGAAGATATTTTAGTTTAAAGAGTTAATTATTTTTTCCTTTTTTAATTTTGCTGATTTGTATTTAATGATTAATCACCTCGGGTTGAGTGAATAGAAGCATCGTGCTTGTATTTAATTTTTTCTTTTGTAAATTTACTTGAATTGTTCACGTTTAATTTAGTTTATTTTAATTTTGAAACCACGTGGATTGAGTTGATATAAAAAGGACTATCTTCCTGAACTAATTTGTTTCAAATAATTTTTTTTGCTTGATATAGGATTTAGCATTGTCCTATTGTAATTTAGAGTCTATAGCAGTTTTTTAATTTAAGCCAGGACCCTTTGTCCACGGTTTTTTTTCTGCAAAATTTTGTAATTAATTTTTTTTTTTTTTTGATAAATTTTTGATTATGAATTAACGTCATTCTAAATTCTGTTCTTTTATTTTAAATTTAGACCTTTTCAATTTTTGGGGAATAAAGAAAGTCAGATTTCTTTCATCCACTTTTTTACTTTTCGTGATTAGATTCATGTTTTAATTCGCGGGGGTAACCCTGAGGTTAATTGTTCTTTTGCGCCCTTTTAAATTTTTGTCCGTTGAGCTAGCTAATTTAATTTTTGTTTTTTCTTTGGTACATTCAGTACACAGACGTACGTATACTTTGCCGTTTAATGTATGAATATGCGAACCAAAGTATACCATACAAAAACTATACGATACTACGACGTATAAGTACTAAGAAATATACTACAGTATTCTTCAGTATTTTTTAAATATTTTATGTTCTGGCAAGAGCATTTAATTTCGTTAACAGTTGATTTATGGATAGATTTTTTTAAAACATTCTACTACATTAACTTTAACTGTTGTTTTAAAACACCCTGTATATGTTTTTCAACTAATGTCCATCTTGCTCAATCGATATTTAGTAACAATGTTAATGAGATACAATCGGATGTGAAATATTTAGTTGATATTGTAACAGACAAGCCGTTGTTCGCTTTGATATTATGTTCTCTAATATACCGCATTTACGTTTATTATGATTGCCTAGGGTACCGCTATACAAGCAAAATTCAATTATGCACTAATTGCCGACGGCGATACCAACGTTAAAGCGTATGCGGCTTTATTAAGGTGGCGACAAATTTGAAACTTATAATTTAATAGGCTCTACATACTTATGTCCATATACAGAGCGAAGAAGTTTCTTTCTTAATGTGCAATTTCTTGAATTTCGTTATATAATACACTTCTCTGATGGAATCAAAAAAGATTATATGGTTTTGCGCAATATAATCCGAGGTTTTGACGGGAAACTACGTAATAGGTACTCAGTCTATTCCCTGTTCTGCTCCAACACTTGACACTGACATAAATTCCGATACGCCAGCGTCTATCTGCTTACGGCCGCTTAGCCCTTTTTCTTGCTTAACATGTGCCGTCTAGCACATTGTAACGCCACAAGGCAAATGTTGATGTTGTAGTTGTATGTATGTCAAGACCTGATAGAGTAGCTGCCTGTGGAACATACTAAATGCGATAAGGCTCGTGAAAATCCTGAAACTTCACACTTCAAGTATCCTGACAGCGAAATACGTAGTGCGGACGAAGTTGCCAATAGTTGCGATGGACAGATAATTTTTGATGTTACTTTGTATGAAACTAATTTGATTTTGTTATTGATTTTTTTAAATTTCATTGTTGGGCCTTTAGCAAAAGGCATAATATATAGGAATACCTATAAATCTATAGGTACTAGTTATAAAATTATCGTATCTGATGTTGAACGTTAAACCGAAGTTGCACCAAATCTTAGAAGTACTATTTCATTCAGAGCCTGATATTCCGCATGAGGCCGCCATATTGCAGCAAGCTGCGACGTCATGTGGTGCGCAAATATGTCAAATATTTGTGGATATTTAATTCGCGTGTTTAGGTTTTTTCGATTTATATATTAGTAATTTCGTTATTTTAATCCGAGTTGCAGTGAACAGTGCTCTTTTAGTTTATTAGCTATAACTAGAATTAATAGTTTTGTGGTTTGACTAGTTTTATTATTGTTTTTTTAACGGTTAATAATGGTACGTTGTATGGGTAGTTAGTTGTAAATCGGAAGTCGTAAAAAATATGCATTGGATCTCATGATGTTTTTGCGTTTTCCAAAAAACGTGGTATTAATTAAACTTTATAAGAGAAAATGCACGTTCAGATGAATTTAACATAAAAAACGCACGAATCTGCTCAAAACATTTTCGTGATGACGACTATATTCACCAGTTGAAATATAAACTATTTGGCGTCCCTGTTCCAAATAATGCTCGAAAATTGAAAGCAGAGGCAGTGCCTTCAGTTAATTTACCAAAACCTTCATTATCCACTGAATCGACTAAGGATAACCCAAGGGTTAAAAGGCATCAAAGAAGAGTGCAAGCCAAATTAGTTCAGGAAATATTTAACACAGAAATTTTGCCATATTTAAAAAGCACCACCAGAGTATATTAATTGTAATAATATGATGACAAATTATTTATATTAATTTATGATTTCTCGAGATAAAGATGCAGTAACTTTGCAAGGAACCATGAATGGTGAACAGTTGCAATTAGACGTTGGGTTAAATAAGATGTTGTATGATGTTGGGTCAGTTTCAGTTTTATTTTATCAATACACCAGGGCTTTTGAAAAACCTGTTAAATATTGTAAAGTTAACACCGATGAGTGATGCTGACAAATTATGTGTGTTATCATTCGACGAAATAAAAATTTCGAGCTCGTATTAATACGAGAAAAGCAAAGATGAAATGCTCATGTCATATAATTATGCTCAAGTTGTTTTAATTAGAGGACTCTTTTGTGATTGGAAGCAACCAATCTTATACGATTTTCGCTAATCCTGCGAATGGGCATAAAGTGTGTGTGTTTACTGATGTACCACATTTGATCAAGTTGATTAGAAATCACTACGTGGATGATGCTTCTATAATTAATGACAAAGAAATCAATAAAGCAACCATGGAAGATATTCTTCATTTATCGAGAAGGTCCGATTTAAATATAGCTGAAAAATACAGGTAGACCAAAGGGTAAATTAGCTACAAAACTATTTTCCCATGCTGTGTTGCGAGCTATCACAAGAATGGGTAGTATGTATATGTATGTCTATATTGCAAGGGTGATATTACACTGCGACCTAAAAGACCTATTGTGCCCCTGTTCTTGCTGTTTTACAGCTTGCCCTTCAAATCCTATTCCTTTCAGAAAGTGTAAGATATCAGAAGGCCCCAGGTTAGGTTAGTCTCCCTCTTCGATTTCACGTACTCCCTGGTGCAACGCCTTTGAGTTGCACAGTGCTACGCATTTTGAGAGGGGATGGATGCCATCCTGTTTCCCAATATGCTCCAGTCGTTTTGCTTCTCCCTTTGTTCCTTCCTTGTGAGGTACTCTCACTTTGGAAGTGGAAGGCTTCTTATGGAGGTCTTGCTCCAATTTCTGTTTATTAGCGGTGTCGTACCGCTAATAAACATCCTTTCTCCATGGTTCATCCCACGAGTAGCTAGGGAAGAAAACGTCCACCTCCACAGAGTCCCGCATGCAGAGGTAAGGCTAAATACAATGGGGTGCGCCAGGTGTCCCAAGGTTGGACTAGTAGACTGGTCTTCTATCCAGCCACGTATCTCATCAGCCTAGTCCTCCACCTTAGGATTTAGGTTTTTGTTGAGGTTGTCTCCTCTCGGTCCGTGCAGTTAAGCCAAGACCCCCCATCCCTTTCGGGACCTGGTTTAACAGTTGGGCTTTCGGTGGCCAAAAGCAACAACTGGCATCGTTGTAGAATCCTGTGCAAGCCCTTAGCCACGACACGACAGCTCGGGCGAAGGGGGAGTGGTTCACGGCAACGGTCTTCATTTACCCTACTCCGGTTTTAAGCAGCGAGGACGAACTTATAGCGGCCACTAACCATCTCGTATTGAGCGAACCCTGACAAGATGGCCTTTCCCCTATCAAATCACCTAGGGGACGCGCCTGGTAGGTACTCCCAACCCCCAGGTGTAGTGGGTAGTAAGGAGCAATTAAATAGCGATAACTGGTTAGAGTGTGGTGATTTTTTTAAATGGGTGGGCAATGAATAATATTTATTTAACTGCATTCAAACCAAGAATTTCGTTACTCTAGGTGAATAATTGGTTCGACTGTCTGAATATTCGAATTCTAGAAATCGATAGCAGAGCACAGATGAAAGCGTTTGGTCTCATCGATATACAATCAAAAATTATTAATGACCTGACAAGTACAGTTAGCAATTTAGAGTGAAAGGAAAATCGTACCTGTTGTCTTTTCAAAAAGGTAAATTAATAGAATTATAACAAAATGAAATAACTGCATGATCTATTTACATTTTAGGAATCATCATCACCAATACTTCTTTAATGTTACTATTCGAAGAAATGCGGAACCTTTTCTAAGCAAAGTGTCTTCTTACCTACAAGTCAATCAGGACGCATTGGAAAATTCCTTTGGTGTTATTAGGGCAAAGAGTGGTCTCCATGATCACCCAGACATGCTCGAATTTAAATATAGACTTAGGTCGTATATACTTGGACAAAATGAGGGACAATGTCCGAGTGTGGCAACACCGAAATTGCATGTAAAGAATTTGGGTGCGCAATATTTTTCAAAACTCAATGTCCTAGAAGACGAAAGTGATAAGAATAACGATGAAATATACTTAGACGACATAGCGTACGATGGATTAGAAAATATTGCTGGCTATATTTCCCACAAATTAAAATTAAATCAGTTCAGTCCTTCGACGTCTCATCCATCCTACACTTGGTGCGACCACTTGAGTGGAGATGGTTCATCAAAACCCACACAGACCCTTATGGGACATGTTGAAAAATTAGAAGAAATTTTTCAAGAATTAAATGGGAAAACTATACTTTGTTGTATAGTTATTGGAATTATTTAGCAACAATGCTGTAAGAAAGCAATCATATAAAATGCGAAGAAGCAGCAAAAAAGTTATTTTTCAGGTGTAGAATATATTTTCGCCTGAGAACTTTAAATAAAAGGCTGCATAATCCAACTATTACCCGTGAAAGGAAATTAAAAAAAAAAACATTGCAGTAAAAACGTTTATTATTTTACCAACCGTCCTATTTGAAACCTATATTCATTCACTCATTCATTCATTCAGGTTAGGGTGGGCACTTGATATCCGGGCACTTGAGCTTGGTGCTCATTGTACCATCCCTATTGATTCTCTTATTTCCACTCGAGCAGCTTGGTGTTCTCTATAAAGCCCAGTATCTTGCCCAGTGGAAACTTGAGGATCATCGAGGGCTCCAATAGACCTCTCCCGAAATATTTCTGCCTGAGTACCTTCAGTTCCTCACATGTGCAGATTACATGTAAACTCGTTTCCTCCTGTAGTTCACATCTTCTACACCACGGTTCGCTTACACGGCCTGTGTTGTATAGATGCTTTTTCAGAGGACAGTGTCCACTTACCAACCCAGTAATGGTTTTAACTTCTTTCTTACTGCGCTTGAGTAGGTTTTCAGAGAAACTAACATCCCATCCCCTATCAGCGTTTTGGTATGGAGTTGACCTTCAGTTGACCTCCATTTCTTTGTACTTTCTTTATCTAACCAGGTCCAGATCTCCCTTCTTGCGGAATCCTTAGTAATCCCACATACGGGCTCTGGACCCATGAAGTGTCTCTGAGAGCCCTCCTTGGCTAGTTCATCAGCGATTACGTTGCCTTTTATATCCTCATGTCCCGGCACCCAAATCAGACACCGTGTTGTCTCGTGCCAATGCATTGAGGGGTTGTTTGCAGTCCCTAACTAGTTTTGACCTAGTTACAGGGTTTGAGACTGCTTTAATGACAGCCTGGCTGTCAGTCATTATATTAATTTTCCTCCTCATGCAGCCCCCTTTTGCACTCATTTCTGCACAGGCTGCAAGGGCGAATACCTCTGCCTGGAAGACCGTTGTATGTTTCCTCAAGCTTATGAATATCCTTTGATTAGGACTGGGCCCACAAATACCGGCTCCTGTCCCCTGGCTGGATTTGGATCCATCCGTGTATCAGTTTTCGTTAGCAGTGATCTTACTACGCGCCTGGTCTCTGTTCGGTATGGAGATTTTCACCGTTTCCTAATTTAAAACCTATATTAAATTTTATTCAAATAGCCAACATTTTATTGTACCTAACTAATAAAATATAATTTTTTTATTAATAAATAGTAATGTAATGGCGAAAGTTAACTAAAACTATTAATTTTATGGTTTGCCCTACTTTGATTTTAACCGTCAATGAGCATTTTTGTGCACTACATGACGTCATGCGCAGATAATTGGGCAGTTTGGTTTTCGTATGTATCATATATTTATCTGTTTGTATCATGCTACTTCATTGTGTGGTAGTCAATTAAGCTTACAGCATACGTTTATTTATACTTTTAATTGTGGTACACATTCAAGTTCATAAGCAGGTCTATTAACTTCAATGTGTAACCTTCTAAATCAAGACGGATTCATAATTTACGTATGTTTGAAAATGCTACAGATACTTCTTTCGGAAATTATATTCAATAAATAACAATATATCTTCGCGAACTCAGGGCAGACGTTGCTATGCTTATTTTTGAACAGTAGGTCAGAATCCGAACATGAACTACATCCATACGTATGTAGGTACATTACATACATACCTACTCTTCTATTTATTTACTTACGCGTTTTGGTTTGTTTAATGTATTGACAGCTGTTTATTTATGAGCGGAATTACTTCATACTCATCCATAAATAATGCCAAACATTGTTATTTTATTTTGAGAATTCGTGCTCCAGTTTTTCGAATAAATATAAGGGTGCATTAATGCAAATTACTTTATCAAGAAACAGTAATATATTGACTTTGATTCGACAAATCTTTTGACAACACATTTCTTTCTATTTTGTAAAATTGTTGCATGGAAATATGTTTATGAAAGCAAATTGTCGATATTTATGAAATTCAAATTCTTTATCATAACATTGTTTCAACCGGTTAAAAGGCATTGAACTTTGTTTAATTATTACTATTGTACTCAGCTTTCAAAGATTAACTAATTTTAGGTGTTTCTAAAATATTAGATATATTTTCTTTCTAGTCTCTTATCAGTGTGGCATTAGGTCTGGAGTGTCCACCGTAGATGCTGTTTATGATTTCTTATAGCATGTATTTGAAAATATTAATAATAAACAAATGACTGGCACCCTATTCTGCTACCTATCTAAAGCTTTTGATTGTGTTTCTCACTCTATTCTTCTTTGCAAACTTGAAAGGTACGGCCTTATAGGTATAGTTAATGATCGGTTTTACTCATACCTAGCCGATCACCTTCAATATGTGAGGTCGAAAATCGATAACAACTTCGTTAATTCAAAAGTTGGCGGAGTCCCGTGTGGCGTGCCGCATGGCTCGGTGTTGGAGCCAACATTATTCTTAATATTTATTAATGACTCAAGTTGCACGCCAATTACACATGGTTCTTATCTCTGTGACGATACTTCCTTTAAGTGACATGCCCCTAAACATGAGGATTTGGGGATTTTGATAAATACTGGCTACTCTAAAATCTGCGAGTGGTTTGGTAAGATCGTCCTTTTAACACTAATAAAACTAAACTATTACTTTATAAAAGTCAAATTAATATTATTATATTTATTAGTAACAATCTTCTTTTGCCTTCTTCCGAAGTTAAATTTTTGGGGATTGTTATGGTTGCCGACTTGGGGTCGGCCGGGCGCATGCAGCAGTTATCAACTTCTTGCTTTTCTCTCAGAGTCATAAGGCAGAACCTTGGTAAGCATGTTGCAGCAACAATGTGCTTTGCTCTCTCTGAGTCACGCAAAAGATATTGTTTTTCTTGTTGAAGTTTTACCATTACATCAACGAACTTAAAGTGTTTAAATTGCAGAAGCGGCAGTGCGCATGATCAGTGGAGTGGACGGCAGAGTCCAATGTCCGCCTTTGCTTTGTTTCTTATAAAATTCTTACTTTATATTCTTTGATTATCTATAAGTCATTGAGTATTGTGTATAAACATAGAAATAGTCACACTTACCGGTTGAACATTATTATAATACCCATTCCTGCAATATCATTACTCTTACAAAGACAGACTCCCCTCTTTTTAGAAATTCTCTTTACTGCATGGGTTTCTCTTTCTTTAATAAATGTTCTTCTCTTATAATAGACTCCCCTAATTTAAATGCATTTCGTCATAAATTGCAAGCTGAATTGCTGGAATAAACATTCTACTCATTTGATGAATTTATTCATTATAAATTTTGAGTCATTCCCTCGTTGTGAACGCATATTTGTGAAATATATTTGCAACGGCCATCCTCAAATCAACGTTAGTAGGATTATTGTCAATCCAATATTCATCGTTGATTGGATATTTAGAATAAATATGTTCTTGTTGTAACGAGCACCAGGGTTAACAACTTTATTTGGTTTACTGAATGATCGCAAGTTATCAATTTTATGTATGAACTCCAGTAGAAGATGAAGAAAGGCTTCAATATAATGAATATTATTTGCTAATCGCAAGTGGTTGACTTTAATGTATGTATTGCATTATAATTAGGTTTATTTAGTTATTATTACAGAGTAAACTTCTAATTAAAGTAATGAACTTAATTCATTTATTCAATAATTGCATTCATTCACTCAATTCACTGTTGAGTAAGTATTGCAGCTTTATTTAATCGAATTGCAGTAAACTAACATTAAAAGATTGATATCAAGCATTGGTGGTTACTAAAAAAACATCAATGGCAAGGGCTCATGGTCCATTGTGGAGGAATCTATACAAGCAGAAAAGGGAGTAGAAATGCGTCTTTAGCATTCTTCCAAGAGCAAATTCACTTTTATCATTATCGTGTCTCAAGTAATATTCTCGATTTTCCCCTCAGAGATCACGAATTTAGATGCATGCCTTCTAGGTGTCACACGTCAAATTCTCATTCAGTCAGTGACAGCGGTGTAAATCGGTAATTCAATCACTGCAGTACACCATTCATTAAGGTATGTTATCTGTTCGTTCTTGAAATAAATTGCAAACCATTGAACTAACGAAGAAGGTATCGTCTAATACTTTCATATCGTGAATAATTTTATGAAAATTGTACGTAAAAATTACAATATATATACATACTGATATTATTAACAAAATTATTTATTGAACGTATGAAAATATAGTTATTATAACAAATATCCACGGACTAATGTACAATGATTTGTTATAATAATGAAAACTAACTTATTTGACTAACAAATCTTTCTATTACTTAGTCAAAGATTACAAATAATAAATTTATCATAACAATGACACATTTCGTTCTATCGATGAAAATGCACTCAATGAATGTAGATTATTGATATCACCTCCAGTATCTTTCTCAGTGTGAAAAAAGGTGCACTGTTAAGTTAATTGCGTTTCAGAGTAGTAATAGTGTAAACATAAATAATCTTTGAATCTTTTCATTCAGCGACAGTTGTTTAACCTTCCTGTCAGAAACATTTGTAAACACAAGTACTTACCGAACTGCTTACACGTTCAAAAGAAAAATTAATAGAAATAAACATCATCGACCAAACGTGGTTATAAACTTTTGTACGTATCTCGAACTCGTAAGAAGTTCAAAACGGCAATTTTATTATACTTTAAAAATAACATTCACGTACTAGTATAAACGGAGTTTGCCCTATACTCCGATGATTTATACGATTCGTTACCGTAGGTATGTTACTACATTCGTATTCAGGACTACGTTGTATCAAGTGGCTGTTCTCCTAACCAGACCCATAAAAATTCAAATTTTACCTCAAGAGAGACTGCCGATATAATCTAGTGTGTATTCGATTACCATTTTCTTGGTTATTCCATTGAAATGTTGTATTTAAGATATTCATGTGTACTTACATATTTTAACATTTCTATTACGTATAATTTAATATTTATTGGAAAATGAGAAAATAAGTTTTTGTTCAAGTTTAACACGCATTTATGAAAAAGTGAGTGACAAATAGAATTACGAAGCAGAAGTCTCGTTTAACAAGAATCTTCCCAAATTTTAATAATAATGATAATAATAAATTTTATTGCCCAACAGGATCCAATTATAGAACAATGTTGTATACGGTAATTGACAGAAAACAAGCGTACAAATGAATTAAATGCATACTAAACATATTACAAAAAGAGAGGTCATTACTCTCTTTTTTAACTTGTTTGTTAAAAAGTATATATATAAAGAAAAACACGCACTTCAAATACTAGCGAACTAGCTTTGATATCCCAGTGCTGACGAATATCCCTGTAGTATTGATAAATATATATTAAACTAGAAAGAAAATTACTGAAAAAGGTTTATTCTCGCAAACGTCAAAATACTAAGGTGTGTAACATGTGTGCCAACTTGTACTATCAACTCCCTAGTGTCAACATTTCTTTTCTATTTTCAATTCAAAATTAAGATTTGTCGGCCCAAAAAACATTGTGGCACTCTGTGAAACTCTTTTGCGAGTATTCGTACTCATACTAGTAAAACTGTAGTTTCTGGCTTAGTGATATAAATAACTATTTATCATTTCGCAATCATTGCAGGGAAAATCATCCAAGCTTTAATTCGGAGATATAACTCGCGTGCAGCAAATGAGAAGTAACGGCGTATTCCACGAATAACTAATATAATGTAAAGTATGTGAACATTTTTCTCTGAATGCTCATATTTTAAATGACAGCGTATTTTAATAAAAACCTTATTGGCCGTCTACTGCAACTAGAGTTTTATGAGCAGAAAAATGATCTACCTTCGCTTTATTATTAGATTTTTATTTAGTTTCTATAAAAGAACCGGAAAATATAAACAGCGAAAATATTAATTTATCAATAACTATAAATTTTTGCAAAATGAAAGTTATTCGCATCTGTCTCTTATTCACTTGCTTTGGAATGATTTTTAGAAATACATCTAACCGTATCTACACGAATTTTATACATAAATATGTAAAATAAAGGTACCTACATATTTTTGTTCTAGGAAGAGAAATTCAATATTCAACATCTGGAATTTATGAAAGATTTCCAACTTTCTATTTTAGACAAATATTCATAAAATGCAGCAGCAAAAGAGCGTCTTGTATTGTAAAATTCTTCAATGCAAGCGCTTACATCTTTCTGAAATATTCCTTCACAACGAGTCGAGCTATAAAAAAAATGCATAGATACGATTCAATTTAGTATACGAGTACAACGGCGAAATCTTTAAGTATTTTTCTTGTCGTCCTACAGCGAGAGTCTGAATCAAATCAATACCGAAAGTATTTTATAAGATTTCGTGTTCGCTACATTTCGATGCCAAATGACAGTTATTTAATAATCTACAGCGCTTACCGGATGATGTTTTGTTGCTTCAAGGACTTCCCGCAATCGAATTGCCTCACTTAAGAAAAAGAATCAGAAATCGGTATAATTATCCTAGCCGTTAAAATACTTAATCGATATCGATTGTATGCTGAGAGAATGTTTATAAGATATATACATTTAACGTTATTTAACGTATATCAGTGTTTATACTTTGCGTATAAACACGAGAATTTGTTTATTTTTGTTTTAGAATTAAAGCGGAGATATTGGAAAATATGTATTATGTAAGTTACGTTAAATAGCAACTCTACTCTATTTTTAACGCAGTTTTTAAAAATATTCAAGTTCCCACCAACGTTAAAAGAGACGAATATATAAAACATGTTGAAGATAGAGGGTGGAAACACATTTCTGAATTGTCAAATTTGTTGTTTGAATATTATTATTATGAAGAAAAATCGATTCTCTTTTCACGGATAAAAGCAAAACGTTTCGTGGCGTGCTTTAAAAGTGGAAGAAGAAATGAAAGTATCAAGCGTAAACTATTAGGAGGAAAGTAGTCGACGAAAAGTAAGTAGTAAAACAGATATTAAGATAGACAAGTTATGAACTAATTCGCAACCTTTCGTTGGTCATTTAATCCAAGAATTAAATCTTACGCTCAGCAAGTGTTACTGTATACTAAAGCGACGCTTGCTCCTTCTTTTTATAAAAAGAACTTAATTTAGTTTTGCGTTAAAACTTACAGTTTTTTTTAATTTAGTCGATGTTACCTTTTAACCCTGGTTTACAGGCTGAAAATACTACTAGTAAAAAGAAACTATATCCTGAAATCCATATTAGCCGACATTTTGTTTTCATTTGTATGGAGCATCTTCAGGGTTGCTATTTCTATCGTTGTTAAAATTGAAGAACAAACATCCCAAGTAGCACATTTAGTTGTGATTACCAACACTGTAGACACAACTACTTCATTATAGTCAATGTTACGTAATTTTTACTACAATTACCAATTTTGAAGGAATATCTACCAAATAAATTACATTAAGGTTTATTACTTTATGGTGTCAATAAAATAGTAATTGTTACGTCATTCTTACTTGTTGAGTTACTCTAAAGTTAATTCGTGCACATAGTTACAGATTAAAAGTCGGCGTTACTAACATATGCTACCAAAATCTGACCTTATAGTAATTGTGACCCGCTAGTAATATATTCGATAGAATTGAGGTGAGCATACACTGTTGAAAATATTACGGTGTTGGCGTTAATTTTGCGCTAGTCAAGTATTTTAGTGTTGATTTTTACAAACTTTGCCAGATGAGTTGACTACGTGTGTTTAATAGAACAGAAATTACTAGAATTTCGTGTGAATTCTTTGTTCAGATATGAGGATTGACTATTTTTCTAGACATTCAGAAGCGTCAACCAATCAGAATTTTTCCCTCGGATAGAAAAATAGAAACCCCACCTATTCTAATACAGTATTGCATTATACGCACCACCTGCATTGCACGTGTATCTGTTTTTCGTGTTTGATTCTCCGTATTAACATATCCAAACAAACCACAAAATGTGACTGACTTGCGAAGTGTAACCTCGTGTTATTAAACGTTAATTCCAGTGGGCATAAAAAATTTCAACATCTTAAAGATGTATTGGGAACATCTATTTACGCAATTAGTTTAGACTTGAATCAAATAGCATAAACATTCACTTAATTTTATAATGGTTCTCAAAAAATCATTTTAAAATTGGTACGTTTAGTTGAAACCAAAACTTGTGAATGAGTGGTTTTGCATATTTATAATTGAGAAAACGTCTTAAAGAGAGGATATTATAGCACTAAGAAATAGGAGTTGCATATTAAAAAGACGTTGTGTTTAGAAAATGGTGTTAAAACACCCAATAGATCGCATTCATTGAGTTAAACAGCTAGTAAATTTGTCTAGTCTAGATCAAATAAAATGTGACTACAAGTATTTTATAATTCCACGTGTCAGTTGGACAAAATAACTCCTTAGCAATAGACAATACTTGACTATCTTTGCTCGTCAAATTTAAACTTCTATAGTTCTCGACAAAATAACACGAAAAGAGTGTGGACCTCTCCTGACTATCAAATTAGTCAAAAAAGTGTTAAAATTTTCAACAGTGTAACGTAGATATTACCTACCAAAGGTTATAAATATTTCTTTGTGTTGCAATTACGTAATCATTACTACCTAGGGCGACTATATGTACCTTTAACCAAAAAGTTAAATTTGACTACCACCTTAAGGTAACTATTCCAAATATATACAACTTTATGGGAAATTTAACTATAAAGTAGTAGAGTTTAAAGATAATTAGATGAGCAGTGGTTTTGTTAGGTGCAATATAAGCGCGGTGGATACTAGGGTTTAATGCAAGCCAGCTTATTGTGGCTTCGATACACTGTGCAAAGATATTTGAATTGAATTTGAACATGTTGCACTAGTATTGTGCCGTCGCTATATAGGTCAATCACTAGTTGATGTAACTTTGAAGTTATAAAGAAGTTAGAACTTACCCACGGAACTTGAAAGCGAATTCAGTTACTTTCAAGTCCTATTATATTAATTCAAAGTGAATTTAATTACGTTATAGTAACATATACAACTTGAAAGTAGATTTAATAGGGGATGGTCACGTAATATTTACGATAAAGGACAGTATTAACTGCTACCATCTAGTAAATATCACTTTAGACTTATACACTTCTAGGTTATATTACTTTGAATACGAAAACGTAAATGTCAAGTGAAACAAAATGTATGAGGCATTTTCTAACCCAATACAGACCCAAATTTTCAATTTCACTATTCATATTTTTAGTTAATATGAACAGAGTAACGTATATTTCTTTACCTACATGCTGAATAAAAAAAAACGTTGCTAACACTTATCATTTTTATCAATTAAATTTCATAGCATTTGAGGCGAGCGTATTTTTAAGGGCTATGACATTAATATTTACCAGCAAAATGGTATGCGTTTTTAATTTTATGTTGTAATTGATACAAAATTCACGATTCTATAAGTGGTCTAACAGATATATTTATTTTATATACACATGGACCATTATATTATTCATTCTAACAACGGGTAGAGTGAATATGCTATAAAAAGGTATAAAGAAGAAAAAGGAACTGTAACAATGAATTGCAATGCCATATAAAGTAAAAATTACATTTTCGGAACGTTCCAGCTACGTAACAGCTACTAGTAATTTTTACTTTGTGGAAACCTTTAAGATAACAAATACGTCGTCGCGACTAAATGTGCTACTTGTGATGTGAATTGGGATTATATGTTGGTAACGGTTGTGGCATAGATTGGACGTGATGTTATGGTTACATATATTGCCAATTTTATAGAATTCATATATGTATAGTGCCCATACAAATGTCACTTACATGTAAAAAGAAACTAAAATAATACATATTTGTATACACTTAAAAAAAGAATCTCAACAATAAATGCATAATACATACATAGACAAAAATCATACATATGTATACCTTGCATAAAACATAAGTACATACTAGTGCTGTTATCCGAATCCCGGATAATTTTGGATCCTGAAAGTTTTTATCCAAATATCTGGTTCTCAATGTTATTCGGATCTACTATCCGGAATCTCGAATCCGGACTCACTATCCGAAACCTGAGATCCGGATCTGCTATCCGGAACCTCGGATCCGGTTCTGCGATCTGAAACGTCGCTCTTGGTGCAGTAATCACTAAAATTTATTAACTCCTATGTAATGCAAAGGTAATGTGTACATATACTGTGTGTTTGTAAGCGAGTGCATCATAGTTCGAATGCTAGACACAAACAATGTGAGAAATATAGGTAACAAAAAGAGATGCCTGTCGGGGCGAGATATGTGCGATCATGGGAGGGTTACGCTCATACGCTGCAGTCAGAAGGCAGTAGGTATAAGAGTAAAATGGATTACTATACAATTGAGTAGCTATTTTGACAGGACGTGAATTGAGTCGCTATTGGCTGGGCTAAAAGGTTATTCATTGTTTCACTCCTTCTCTGTAGTACACTAGATGCGTAATGAACTTCATATTGCGGTCGCTTTAAGCCATATTGTATAAGTGCGTGGACTAATATTCAATATTGCGTTGGTCGATAATTTATATCTTTTTCAGATCCGGATCCGAGAACCGGATAGTGGATTCGAATCCGAAAACCGAATAGTAGATCCAGACCAGAGAACCGAATAGTGGATCCGGATATCCGGATCTCAATTTTATCGGATATCAATAACACTAGTACATTTACAATTTAAATTTTTGAGTATATATTTTAGTACCCCTATTATAAACAACAAAAGCCGTCTTTGTAGCACCCTTCAACTCAGCCTTAAAAATTTCTAAACCTTCTCCAAGAGTGTCTATTTGTCATAAGTAATGTTTTTTTTTTTAATTTTGCGGGATGAATTCGGCCTAAATCGCCCGGTTCTACTTTAATTTCCAATGCGTAATTAAACTCTCAAATCGTATTTTATTCACGTCCGTATGAAATTTTTAAGTTCTCTCAAACGTAAATCTACTGGTAATTTATCCGAAATAACGCACGCCGCGTTTACCGAAATAGATCAATACGCGTTAACAATCTTTGCGTCACGTAATTTTTTTTGTTTCTTTAATCTTACACGCGTCCGCCCATATCGCCCCCGCATACAGAATTGTTTATTTCGCTCTTCTATTGTTCTCTTTTTATAGCATTGCTACATTTCGCCTTTGTTGCAACTAACCGCTTATATTTACAGAGAAAAGCTCAGTAACCAGAGATAAAGTCCAAATTTTTATTTAATTTGTGGCAAACATTCTGTTCTTGTTGGTTAAGTAGAGTATCCATTTAGGGTGCCTCACGAGGGATTGCATCAATCGATATACATGGTAAAGAGTATATATTGGAAAATTCTGAAAATTTCGCAGTATACTAAAGCTGACGTAAGCTATTGAACTAAAATATTTTTAATAATCTAGCGCATCCGGTTGTACCGGTAGTGGCTCTCAACTTTGCTATTTTCAGTGGAACACGTATATATTATTACAGTTTTTAATTCCGCGTTCAAATCTAAAGTAAGTTTGTTAAAACAATTATGCTGTTACTTTCAACCATGTTTGAAATATTTGCATTTTTTTTTTAAATTTTTGACCGATGGACGAGTGGATCTAAACTGCTATAACTATAAAGGTATTTAACTTGGAAAATTGAAAATTTGTGGAGTTGTTGACCGTATAGGGTAATTCGAAACTGAATGAATATCTCAAAAACATACGGCGTGTCCGAAAATTACAGTTGAAAAAGTGTCAAAGCATTTTTTTTAAATACAACTACCTATTTTTCTCTTTTTCATCAAACTGCCTTTACAAAGATACAAAAAAAAGTCATATTCATTAATTCTACAACCGTTTTTCTTACGAAAATCCTTCTCTCAAAATCGTACAACGCAGTCGTATTAACAATACGCCAAAATCTAATAGAATCTGCATAAAACCTACATTCAAACAATAGACAAATAAATGAATGGGATTAATTTAAAAAAAACTTAACACTTAATTAATTAAATTATAATAATAAACTCTTCAACTAAAATTTATACAAAACAAAATTATTGTGAAAATTCTCAGTACATTGAATAGCGGCTGAACGGAGTAAACATCAACAAAACTATGCAACTTAAAATATACTCAGCGGTAACGCGGGTTGTCTAACCACAGCAGTACGTATAATTTAATCATGCCGGCATTGTTTATAATTAAAAACTAAGTGATATTTCATCAATGGTGGATTGTTTGCCGAATGCTCATGACTAACTTAGATGTATCAAAGCAGGATGACATTTTAAAAAACTACATAAGCTACATTCTTACACCTTACATACATATTTTACTAATTATCTAAAAAGGTATCCATTTTATATACGTAATGAATATGACTTTTTTTGCATCTTTGTAAGGGCAGTTTGATGAAAAGAAGAAAAATAGATAGTTGTATTTAAAAAAAAGTTTTGACACTTTTTCAATTCGTAAGTTTAACTGCAATTTTCGGACACACTGTATAATGTTTTCGAAAAATTCACTCGGTTTTAAATGCTACCCCATACGGTTAACAATTCTACAAATTTTCAATTTTTCAAGTTAATAGTATATTAAAAGACAAGTTTCATTTTGACGTTTCAAAGTACGAATTCAGAGTTTAAGTTAAGAGTTCAGTTAAGAGTTTTCTTAACTGAATGAGTGCTTTAATGTCAAATGAAACGTGTCTTTTATGCTATTTTTTGCAATTAGTTTTAAAATTTCCCTTTTTGTAAAAGCAAAACGAGAAAAATTTGATAATCTAGGGAAATTTTGTGGCGGTTGTCACCAGTTGTCACCTTGGTTTGGCACAAGATTTAAATTGACAAGTTAATTTAAAATTGACACATTTTTGAAATTTGTTATATATTATGTTACTAAAGTAACTATATTATAATATTTAATATGAGTTCTACAACTTTTTCATGCACTCCGCCTGAAATACGGCAAATTGCTGAAAAAACCATTAATAATTTACTTCCGGAGAAATCGTACACTATGTATCAAAAGCGATACAAAAATTTTGAAAAATGGTGCAAAGAAAAGGAAATTCTTCATATTTCTGAGAACGTCTTACTTGCTTATTTTGAAATGCTACGTAAAGATTTATAAATCGTCATCATTATGGTCGATTTATTCGATGTTAAGATCGTGTTTAAATGTACATAGAAATGTGGATATATCAAAATATATGAAACTTCAAGCATTATTAAAACGGCTATCTAAAGGTTATCAAACAAAATCTAAAAATTTAGAAGAAGAAGATATTCATAGATTTTTGAAACAAGCCGATGATAAAATATACTTAGCTATAAAGGTTAGTGTTGTTTTATTTCGTTACTTTTTTGTAAATTCTTTATTTCTAGGTTATTTTGATAATAGGATATAATGGAGCCTGTAGGCGAGAAGAATTAATTAATATATGTGTGGAAGATCTTCAATACAATTCCGATTCCATTATAGTCCAACATACCTAAAACAAAAAACATGTACCCAGAATGTTCGCAGTGACTGATGTAAACTGCATCGAACTTGTAAAAAATATAATAATCTGCGGCCTATTAACAGTTACTTACAAACGTTTTTTTTTCTAACTTATCGTCATGGCTGCTTTTAATTAATAGCCCTATCGGTATTAACACCAATGGGAAATGTTCCTAAACAAATTGCCAGTTTTCTTCATTTACCAGATCCTCATCTTTATACAGGACATTGTTTTAGAAGATCCAGTGCGACACATATAGCAAATACTGGAGGGATATTTTTAACTATAAAACGATTAGGTGGCTGGAAAAGCACGGCTGTTGCTGAAGGTTACGTTGCCTCTTCTATGAAAAATAAAATTGATGTTGGAAATATGTTTACACAGGAAAATAATGTGAAGCTACCTGGAACTTCTGGGAATGGTTCACAGCTTGAGTACTCCAACAGAAGCAATATCACTATCGCAGAGAACGATAATTTTCAACAGAATGTTTCTAGTGCACACGGTATCACTATCACTTCGAAAGATAATTCAAACGTTAATATAAATGTTTGTAATAGTTGGTACTATTTCAAAGATTAATTAAAAATATCAAATCTTACAATGAATTTTAATATATAACCTCAAACTTGCTTACAAAATGTCATATTGACATCTCCATTTCTGTTGCAATGTGACCAACTTAAAATAAATCTGCTTAAATGTTCCATTTCTATTACGCCACTAGTGCTGTAATAGACCCTATTACGGCACTAGTGGAATAAATGGTATGGTTACGGCACTAATTGCAAAAAATGAATTTAAATCATGCTGATAATTCATAAGTGACCACTGAATGGGGCTGACCGTTAAGTGAGACTACACTTTATTCTAATTTCTTTCTACTAGTATACGGTATAATGAGAAACACGGTAATATCGTACAATACGATTACAGTCTTACGAAAAGAACTTAAATGGCTTCTATATTTCCCTGGCATTACCCCAACCAGGTACGAACATAATAAATACGAAAAACGAATAAACGAAAACCAATAAAAGATATTTTGTGCTTGGCTCGGGCGAACGAAAATTATTTTCGACATCCGAACTATATCTATTGGGACTACGCACACAGTGGAATATCAATTTTCCGTGTGGATATGACCTCGTGTTATGGTCTTCCGGTATGGATGTCCTTAAACAAGAAGTCGTCGGTGGGTAGAATATCCAGTAGGAAGCGAGTACGATCACACATTCAACAGGTTACGGACGTGAGGAGACATTTTTAAAGCTGCCACTCTTTCCAAGCTAAAACTGGAGGGTACTCGATTTCTATGTATTCTAAGTTCACCTCAAAATACGTTGCCTGTGCTAGATGTTGACAGTGATGTATATATTCCGTGACTTTTTGGTTCTAGCGCTTAATTAAATGATTAAGTGTGCGTCTTCGTCATACAGAAATTATGTTGTATGACAGACAACATATTGAAACTGAAAGTATTGTCACGCATAGCAGTATATACTAGTGCTACGGAAATCGATATTGAGAAGCGGTTAACCAATTTTTCCTAAAACCGGTTAATGGATTTTCAGTTAAGATTGGTTTTTAAAATCTGTATTATTCATTAGAGTAATTAGGATTAAGTTCTATTACTGGCTACTTCCTAAAGTAAGGTCTTCGGTGATTTCCCTTGCTTTTTGACGAATGTTCGAAGATAACTGAAGTTGCTTCATGGGCGTGAACCATAACTGATAGTTGATCGATTTATTATATTTTTGTTATTATTAATAATGATCATAGGGGAATTATTTTGTTATAGTAGAAAATAGAGGTGCGACTGTTAATTAAATTTTATAACCATGGAGGATGCTATTCGTACTTTTTTTAAACATAATATTTTTTAACTTTACCTTTACTTGTGCCTTGCTATGATGGTTTAACTGACAAACGTGTAAATTAAATAAAAAAAACATATTTCTTTCACTTTGTTAAGGGATTTAAGAGATATATCAATACGGTATTTGAAATTCTTTCATTTTCGAATTTCTGTATCAATGTAACTTAATATGTATTAATTTTACCTACAACTGCTTGCGGATCCATTGGCAATAAATTATTTTCAGATAGGAGAATGAGGTTAAAAGATTCTGATCTAATGAAGATTGGACTTGCAAGTCAGGAAACTGATAAAATTTCTCTTATTTCTGTTTTGATTAAGACGTTTAGGAATTTTAGACTGTTGCGAAAATGTTAATAACAGTATGTGCGATATTTTTGCTTTTAACTGCAAAAACGAAATTGAAAGAATTTAAGAGATGCCCAACATTGTTTCTAAAACGTCATGCGAAATGGCTAAATACAGAAATTCAGCTATCCAAAAACGTTGTAAATAATACAAGAGAAAAAAAACATTCTTGTTTATTCTGGTGCTGTTGTGTCAGGATCTTTAATTTAACGAAGCTTCTTTAAAAAACGCAGAAATTCCGCGTTGCAGAGTTTGTTGCTGTTTTCGTTGCGGAAATGTCAAGTCATTTTAGAAAAAAAAAACCTCTTTCGAATTAATTTTTATATTATACCAAATTTTAGAAAGCACAGTGCATATATATTAATCCATGTCGATTTTAGAATCATCTTATAACTTAAATGAAACAGTGGAAGTACTAGTAAAAGTAATTCAAAGAAAAAATTACGGACCTCAGGTGCAACAGGGCATTCATAATTAATTAATTTATTTCTTTTTGTGTATTACCATGCCAACTTCCCAGATTTAGCACTACAAACTGCATATGGTTCTACACTAAAATTTTACCTAATACATTAGCCAAAACTACATTCGAGAATTTTTTACTGTAGTAGTACCACTTAGCACAGGTAGCCTCATGTAGTACCTTTAGGTTACGCACGTGGTTTAATTAATTAATTTGAAAGTTTTATTTTTCTAAAATGACTTGAATTTGTTGCCTCTACAAAAGCAAACATACAATGAAATACTGTTGAGTGAACGAAATATAAAGAGAGGCAGCAGAACATATACATTGTCGAACTAGATTGATCCGGGGTGCACAAAAATGTTATGCTATTACAATAAAATGACTGTATTATTTTATAGTATTCTTACGATAACATCGTTTTTAAAGTAGGGTTGCTGTATTTGCTTGGTATGAGTTGTAAAGGGTCTAGTCGGTTAAGCATATGAAAACTGCACTCGCATCTGATGAAGGGTTATTACCTTGTTTTTATTGTTCTTCATCTAAAATAGTAAAACAGTATTGTTCATATTAACCTGTCCGTGGCCCTATTTGTTTGTGAATATTGTTAGCCACCAAGAGGGGTCGCTTTGGTGCGAAGTGTGTGTCCCCGTATTTCCTTTTTTACCTTTGTACGTTTTCACCATTTAAGTTTTCATTTCTCACTTATACAATATGTCACTGTTGTGCTATATATGTAACAAAGATGTTTCACTCGAAAGAGATATAACTTGCGATCTGTGCAAACAATTAGCTCACTTAGGATGTCTCAAAATGTCGTCAACTGAGGCTCGTTGTCTCAAAAGCAAAGATCGCAAAATTTCTTATTTTTGTAAATCATGTTCCGACACAAAATATTTAATCTCTAAGATCCATGATCTTTCAAACGTTGTTGATGCCCTACAGAAGGAAGTTCAGGCACTTAAGAACAACGGCGGAACTGCTTCTAATCAAAGTTTGGCACAAGAAACACCTAATCTTTATGAAACTGAGAATATTGTTCAGGAAGTGTATGAAAGAGAAAAGAGAAAAAATAATATCATACTGTATAATGTACCGGAAGACGTAAACATAAATAAAAGGGAGCAAAATAAGAACGATACAGCTCTTATCAAAGAAGTGTTATCCTTGCTTGAAATAGCTTGTGATGAAATAAAACCTACTAGGTTAGGCAAATTTGATCCGACCAAACCTGATATTAAGAGACCAATTAAAGTCCGCCTCAATAATGAGGAGGAAGTACTGAACACGCTCAGAAATAGTAAGAAATTGAAAAACGTTGATCGTTTCAAAAGTATTGCTTTATCAAAAGATAAAACACAGTTTCAGTTGAACTTGTATCGTGCAGTAAAAACTGAGTTAAGTAATCGCAAAGCTTCAGGCGAAACGGATATTTACATTAAGCATATTAGAGATATACCTCAAATATTAAAAAGGAAGGCGGAAAACTAAATAAGTCCAACGTGTTCAGAACTTCAGAATATTTTTCGATCTACTACCAAAATGTGCGTGGCCTTCATACAAAAATTGATACTGTTTATATGAACAACTTTTCGCTTGGAGTTGATGTTGACGGAGACCTGGCTCTCACCTAATACCTCTACTGCTGAATTATTTGATTCCTCCTATACTGTATTTAGAAGGGATAGGGATTTCATCAGTGTCAATAGGACCAGAGGCGGTGGTGTTTTAACGGCATTCTGCGGAGAAGTTAACGAACAAATTTGGGACAGGCCAAACCATCAGTATTCAGCACCGCTAATCGATGTGCTTTTCTGTAAGTGTACGCTGGGATACCATAGCGTGCTTCTCATAAATATATATATACCTCCTGACATTGACAATGATGTATTTGATGCCTTTCTTGATTTATTATCCTTGGACTTAATTGATAAAAACCTCTTGATATGCGGAGACTTCAACATACCTAACTTTTCGCTTGATGATTCAAGTAATGATCGTAAGTGCCTTGCAATACGGAATTTTATGGATACGCTCAATCTAAAACAAGCAAATAGAATTACAAACAAAAATGGGAGATTACTAGATTTAATACTCACAAACCTTATTTGTGACATCGATGTACTCCATGATGATGATCCACTTGTGCCCGAAGATATGCATCATCCCGCTCTGCGTGTGGTTTTATCGTTTAACGAGAGTCTCAAATTACCAAACTTTCCATCCAACAATAATTCCCGATATAATTTCTTTAGGGCAAATTCCGCCAGACTACGTAATGATTTGACTGAAGCAAATTGGTCTTTTATTGAGGATTCTACAGATGTGAATCGCGCCGTAGGCAAGTTTTACTCAGAGCTCCGCAAAATTTTTGATTGCTCAGTTCCTAAAATGCAGCATATTACTCGCAAATATCCACCATTGTTCACCAGCAATATAAAAAATCATATAAAGCTGAAGGAACATTATTTTAAGAAGTGGAGAAATACTAAACATGACTCTCATTACAATGACTTTAAACGATTAAGAGCTCAGGTGAAGAAGGAAGTACGGCTGGCGTACAAAAATTACACCACCAGAGCGGAGGAGGCAATCATCAATGATACCGGCTTCTTTTGGAGATATGTGAATGGGCGAAGGAATACAACGCAAATACCTGGAAAAATGACTTGTAATGATGTAGACTTAGACAATGTTCAAGATATTCTCCATGCTTTCAGCATACAGTTTTCTGAAGTGTTTCAACATAGATCTTTAAATGTGACACTAGAACCTAATTGTTGTAATGTGAATGTATTTCAAATTAAGCCTTTTACCGAACAAGATGTTATAAGTAGTATAAATCACTTGAAATCAACATCAACAGCTGGTCATGATGCTATTCCCAGTTCCGTAATAAAAAAATGTTTAGTTCAGCTAGCAAAGCCGCTTACAGGTCTACTTAATTTGTCTTTAAAAACATCCACTTTCCCTCAGTTATGGAAAATAGGAAGAATCACTCCTGTATTTAAAAAAGGCGATATTACAAATGTAAGCAATTACAGACCGATTTGTATCTTTTCAAATTTTCAAAGTTTTGAGCACTTACTGTACGCTGTGTATGTTAAGACACAAATATCCGAATTTCAACACGGATTTATGCTGGGTAGATCTACTATAACAAATCTCGTTCAAATTACACAGTATATAAGTGAAACAATAGATGATAGAGGCCAAGTGGATGTAATATACACGGATTTATCAAAAGCTTTTGATATTATTGATCACTCTTTGTTATTACACAAACTTAATTACTTGGGTTTCTGACATTTAATCAAACTTTTAGCGTCCTATTTAGAAAACAGATTTAACTACGTTTCATACAATGGTTACAATTCAAACACTTTCTGCACATCATCCGGTGTAGGACAAGGTTCTAATCTTGGTCCTTTATTATTTAATTTGTTTTTAAATGATTTAATTACTTCTTTAAATTGCAAAATTTTAGCTTATGCTGATGACCTTAAAATATATAACAAAATTAATAATGTCTCGGACTGCGATAACTTACAAGATAATCTTACTCAAATATACAATTGGTGTCGTAACAATGGTTTGAGGTTGAATATAGATAAATGTGCTGTAGTGACATATACAAAAATTCTTACCCCGACTGTATATCAATACCATATTAATAATAATATAATAGTTAGAAAATCGTGTAATAATGATCTGGGAGTGGTTTTTGATTCAAAATTATCTTTCTCCAATCATATATGTGAAATTCAACGCAATTCTTCAAGAAATTTGGGTTTTTTAATAAGAACATGTCGCAATTTTCATAATCCTGATGTATTAAAAACATTATATTATTCATTAGTCAGAAGTAAGCTTGAATATGCTTCAGTAATTTGGTACCCACATTATACTTACCTTGATTTAACGTTAGAAAGGGTACAAAAACGCTTTTTAAAGTACCTAACATATAAAACTGAAAATATTTATCCAGAAAGAGGTTCTGATTACAATTTGTTGCTTGAGCGACATAGCTTTTCTTCTCTAAGAACACGAAGGGACCGTTATAGCGCTTCATTTATGTTTAAATTACTTGACCATAAAATTGATTCCCCTGATCTACTATCCCAGGTTTACTTTCTGATTCCTACATATGCTACACGTGCCACCGATTTTCTCCATGTTCCACGCTTTCGCTCCAATGTCCTTCAAAAAGCCCCTCTAGTTCACATGGCTAGGAATTTTAACTTATACTTTGCAACTAACCTAACATAATTAAAATTGTTATCCATTCTTTCGTACAATTGTTAATTACTTCAATGGTGTTCTTTGTATATTTTTAAAATAGAATTAGGTTTACTTTTTGTTTATTGCTGTTGTTTATGTTTGTTGTATTTTTGCATAGCACTGCGCTCTATACATTGTTATAATTTATGTCCTATAAATGGTTTTGTACACTGTTGGACAAATAAAGTATATTATTATTATTATTAAAATAGCCATCCAATTAATCTTACATCCCTAACCCCTATTGTAAGGGAAAAATTGGGATGACAATTTTTTTCAGTACCTATTGATGATACCTTTATGAAATTTAAACTGTACTTGACTAAGCATAAACTCATTATAATATTTTTTTTTCAGAATTTTTGTGACACTGGAAACTGTAAAAAACGAGAATTATATTTTTTGGAAGTGATTTTTTTATACAAACCCCCAAAGTGACACCTACCAAAAAAAAATATCTTATTTGTTCATTGGTTAGCTACTACATGTTGGAGTCACAAAAGGGTCGAATTGGTGGAACATTGTTAAAAAGAAAATAAAAACCAATTATTGATATGTGCATATGTATCAATTATTTACGAAAAACTATATTAAAACCTATAAACTATCTCTATACCTATCGTCATAAATATGTTCTTATAACAAATATATACAAATAAACAATAAACAATCAATATTTCGCAGCTCATCAGATACGATGACGACTACTTTGTACTATCTCGATGAAATAGATTGAATCCATTTTGTGTCCGGTGTCGTGCATGTGTTCTGCCACCGCTGATTGCTCGGTCCGACACCGGACACAAAATGGATTTCAAGAATGTAAAAGTAATAACTACCACCAAGAACTACGGAAAAAGACTTATCAGGGAAGCCATAGAAATAGAGAAGAATAAAACCGTTAACAGAGAAGAAGGGTACTACTTAGCAACCACGTGAAAGAGCCTACTACGAACCCGGTCACGGTCATGGAGCGAAAACTACACGGTTGGATGCACCAGGGGCGTATATAAGAAGAATGTCGGACCATGGAGAATCAGTTCAGTTATCCTGAAGAAGCTGTCAGTATGAACAGCGAAACGTCGAGCGAAAGTTTTGACACACGGCGAAACCCGCAAGAAGCTGTTAGTTATAGTTATGATCTTTTATCAAATGGCTTGGGCAACCTCTGTTTCCTTTTGGAATAAAAATTTTCTTCTCGTTCAATAAATGCTTGAAGTAGTATGCTTGCAGTAAGATTTTTTTTTAGATTCACCTAATGTGCATATTCTTCTTGAAGCGAATTATTGGGGTAAAACACTTGAAAGGCAGGATCATCCAAATCACCGTAACTGTCATTTTCAACACTATCATCACAGTTAGTAGATACATAGGGGTTAGGGATGTGAGATTAATTGTATGGCTATTTTAGATAAAGAGCAATAAAAACAAGATAATACTCTTCATCAGACGCGAGTGCAGTTTTCAAGTGTTTAACCGGCTAGACCCTTACAAACATCATGTAATCGGAAAAGTTTATTCTGTAAATTAGTTCGCAATACGAATATTATTGTTACAACTGTAATATTACACTCCAGAATATTTGCAGTAGTATAGGAGAACTCGTGTCTGGAAGTGATAAGTCACAGCTATGTACAGTCACATTCAAAACTCATGTCTCTCTAAGGTATCGTATCTTTGTATTTTTTTAATATAACGAGTCTCTGTGTTTGCTTAAAATGTGACCCTCGCTTCATTAAGCGCTCAAGTTTTCGTAGCGTGCTGCCTCAGATATGTTTATATTTGAATTAGATGTATTATTCGCTCACAAAGGGAGACATGAATTTTGTATTTGAGTGTAGATTAAAATGACTGTCTTTTTATGCGTATGCTAAAGAGGGTAAGTCCATATCTGAGCAAGACAATTACAAGTTTTTGGGTATCACGGTAGATAAAGGGCTCAGGCATGAGAAACATGGTTTAGCGCTTGAAGCTAAATTGGTTACAGCCCTCTATGGGATAAGAACTCTTCCAAGTAGTGTGGGTATTTATTCAGTCACTGAGGATGTTTTATTTTGCATATGTAGAATCCAGGTTGCGCTACGGAATCATATTTTGGGGTGCCACGCCATGCCTGCAACGAGTATTTTTATTACAAAAAAAAAATAATTAGGTGCATGGTGGGTGCAACTTCCACACGGTGTGCCGTCCATTATTCCAACAACTGGGCATTCTGCCGGTTTGTACCCTATACATATATGAACTATTAGTTTTCTGTAGGCAAAACATTAATAAATATTTAAAGAACTCGGACGTATATGACACAATAACGACCAGAGTATGTAATAACTTTAGTATTCCGGTTCACAAAACTTTGACTTTTGAATGTGGTCCTAAGTATCGATCGATATCTTACTATAATAATCTGCCTGAAAAAATGAAAATAGCACCAACGATGTATGGATTTAAGAACCAGGATTTTATTTAAATTTTTAGCTTTTATGTTCAACGTTTATTTTTAGTTTTATTGTTGTGGTGTTGTTTTTATTGTGAAATAATTGTAATAAGACAATGTCCAAGTTTTTTTTAAAACTAACGACAAATATACATTATTACTATTAAAAAAAAGTAAAAAATAAATAAATTGTTTTCAAACATATATTTATAGAAATATCATCTGAAAAGCACATTGCTTTGACGTTTCTTACATGTTAAACGTTCCTGGACAAGTTGGCAGTTATGAATATCAAAACATCGTGACAGACTCCGACATTAATATTTAGCACCATCAAGTGTCGAGCCATTCGTTCGGGTGCTAAATAATAGTGTCAGCGAGCTGTATAAAATATTACACTACTCTGATGCAACAAGAGAATCGTTCTGCAACTTTTTAACCGGCTGATAAAAATGCAACATTGAAAACGTTACGAAACATTGCAAGTACATGAATTTTGCAAGATTTTAAAGATTACGTAACCGTATAGCAATTAATTATACACTGAGAAAAGAGATTGCATTAAAGGAAAAGTTTTATAACTTTTGGTTTTTATCATGTTCTACGAAAAGAACACCTTTTCTCAGAAAAGTGTTTATTTTAATTGAAAGTAGCGTGCTGTTTTGTCGGAAGGCTATTTTCGACTTAAGGACATGCTTTTCGACGAAAAGTAACCGTAATTAAATGGAATGCACCTTAGTTTTGATTAATATTTTAATAATGTCTGTATAACTTCTGTTTAAGTAAGACAATACACATTACATATTATATTGTTATTATTATGTACATATTTAACAACATATTTTACTTTTTTGAAATACGTTATCATATTATTGAATTATAAAAAGTACTTTAAATAAAAAAAAGCCGGACGTTTTGGTTTATTTGTGTGTACACGCATATATAGATTGATTTACAACTTTTACCTTTTGACGGAAAATGCGAGCACCTGTATTCAAGCTGAGTGCTTTTTTACGCGGAAGTATTTTAGTTTTATTCATGTTCCCACGTGCATAAGTCTCAGATACACAAACAGTAATGAAGAAAGTGAATATTTTGGTTAAAGAAATTTCAGAGATAATTGGAATCTTTTCAGTTAATGCTGATTTACTTATAGCCAAGGAACTTTATAGCAGTATATATTGTTTGAAGGTTTTAAAACTGTTATACACGGGAAAAACGATCTTGTTGTTTTCAACCATTTTTCATGCATTTGGTTACAGTTACTAAACTATGACTTGATTTAGGAATATTAAAAATATTCCTGTATTCAATCAAATAAATAATTTGTTAGTAGATTTATTTGAAGCTAGCCCAGTATTTATCAATTTAACTAAATATTTACATGGAAGTAAAAATAAATATCGCATTTTATTTTCGTATAGCAGTTTTCTCCCCATATAGTACAGCAGATGAGCAGATATACTTATGTGTAGTAGAGAAATTGTTGCATAGATGGTGCATCTCCTATTTCATTCAGTAACAGATAATATTTCGCACAAAATAGGCTGGCAACTACAATCGTAACATACTAATCTGGTATATTTACCACATCTGATAGGAGTCATCGCCTTTGAAAGGAGGATTTCTTTAACGGCACATTAGGGGCAGAATGATCACTGCGACCAACTCCCCAATAACTACTAGGATTTACAACATTCTAACGGCAAATCCCTCCTTAGTGCATGGGCTTTTGGAGATAATTTATTTTCATTTCGATTAAAAATGATCACGGCATTTTGTTGTGTTTACGCTTAAGTCTAAAATGAATAAATGTTTTAAGAAAAGGAAAAACCTCTCGAATCAATATGTTTACGGTTTTTTGCCAATCTGCATAGTTTTCAAGATCAAAATAAAGAGGACTTGAATCAACTATCAATATCTTTCACTTAAAAGAATAAACTGTTTCAACGAAAGATATATTATTTCCGAAGAAATGCGTGAATTTAAAATTATATTCCTTTTCAAGGAAACACCAAATCATGTTGGCCATATAGAAAACGCAAAAACTTTTGGTTCTCTCAGTGTAGAGAACAAACACTGGAATTTTAACAAAAAGCATTGGTAATGTTAGTGTGGTTTTACATTCAATTACTGTAGTTATAAAAATGCAAATTTAAAGCTTGATATAAATTTCCTTAGCGATTCGCAAAATTACTATAATATTCCTGGCGTACAATTATCAGGAATAATACTGTAATCTTTTTTTACTGTGTTTTTTACTACTACTTCCTATATGTATAAGGGTGAATTGCGATTGTTTATCTTCTCATAAATTCACGTTTTTGGTGTAACTTCAAAACTTCTATCTCTTTTATTTATTAAAGAAGATGAATAATCTAATGATGCATCACGAGGAGGATTAAAGGGTAAACTTCCAGTAAATTGAATGAGCAGAGTGCAACTTTCTAATCGAATTTACAAAGTGAGTTGAGCACGTAATTTTGAGAGATAGTAAAAAGATTCAAAGTTCGATGCGCCGAACTGAAACAAGATTTGTGAATGTTCGGAACGTTTGTGAAGTGATGCGATTAATTTACTGGTGGAAATTGAGAATCTTATGCTATCTGTCAAAACCGTGAATCTTTGATAATGAGTAGAATTTAATAGTTAACTAGAAACATGCCTTAAAATTAGTGGAAAATAATTGTGGTATCGTAAATGGGTGGTTATTAATAGTTTTAATTTATTCAAGCAAAAATGAATCAAAGTTATGATGAAATAAAGAAAGAAGATTCGAGAAGGAATGTGTTAAGAATATATATTGAACTAATTGAATACTAATTTCGGCTTGCCATTTAAGTATTTATCTCTTAAGGAAATATTACTAGAAGTTTGCTTAAGGAATCTGCATAAAAAAATAACTAAAGACTCGGAAACTCTAACTATCTAGTATATTGTATCTTAGAAAGCGATGAAAAAATTGCTCCAACTATTTACAACGTGTAGGCCCGAGGAAAAATGAGCCGTGTACGTCGAATGCGAAATGACCACATGCCATCGATATTAAAACTATACGCAGCGTTCCCAATTAACTCGACTGCCTAAAATTCCACGCAGTTCGATGTCTAGCGATTGGCTCTTGAGAACCCTATGTGAAAATAAGCGCTGGCACAATATTAATTTTGTTTCATCGGCACTTTTCTGAAGAAATAATAAAGATGATCAAAGAATCTAACCCTATGAAGTTTATTAATGCATGCAGTTTCAGTCCTTTAGTGGCTAATGAATCTCGACTACTCACGCATCGGTCGTAATTAAATAGACATTAATTGATGTCTTGTCATTGTTTACCAAATAGAAATTGTTTGCCATTGCTTTGATATTTTATAGATTGTTTAAGCTTAGCCTCTGATGTTAATATGAACTTCATATTTAAGTATATATCTTAAGGGGGGATCCTGCTTTAGAAGGCTCAAGAAATCGATTTTTTTATTGTTGAAATCTATTCATAATATATCCAAGATTATGTATCAAAAGTTATAGAGGCTAATTCGCAATATTTTCAAAGATACAGCACTAAACGCAGTGAGATGTCGAGTAGATATACGAGCGCTCGGGCAGATGAAGCGCGCGCTCCTCCCCTCAGTCGAATAATGCCGAACTATGTATTTCGAAAAGTTCAAACGATCGCTCGAAACAATAATATTTGGAATAGCTGATTAGCGTATTATTATTGTAAGTAATCGAAAATTAACATTTTTTCTGAGCGTTAACTTTAAAGCGCGTTTTCTGGAGTTTTCGTTTTCACGATTTTTCTAAACTGGTGAGCGTGATTGCAAGAAAACTAGATAAGCAATCAAAACGAACCAAAGCTTTTGTTAGCTTCAGTTGAGCAAACGAAAAAGATTCATGAAAAAAGACCAACTTTTTTAGCAAGTTGAAATAATTTTGTTCCGGCGAAAAGCACATTTATTTTCAAACCTGAAAAAAATTTAAATTTCACAGTTTTTGGGTTTTTTTTTTAGTTCACCTAGAAGGAAATATATATGAGAATTAAAATTTTCTTTGTTTTTTTTTCGTTTCAGACGCAGAATAGGAGCTTTAACTTTCCTACCGATTGTAGGCTGCAATTGCAAGGTATTGCACAAATGTGCATAAAAATCGGCTGCTTTTAAATATTTTCTCTCAAAAAAAATATTTTTTGAAGCTCAAATATGCAATAATATACTCTAAAAAGTTCGCTACACTTGCTCATTTTTTTCTGTCCTAAAAAATCACCCAAAAACGCTTTTTTAATGTCTCCTAAAGCAGGATCCCCCCTTAATTGTAATATGGAGTAACTTGCATGGCATTGGGCTACTAAAATTAAGAGAATGAGAAATTAAGGTGTCAGAGGAAGGAATCTTGGTGTTATTTTTGGCTCCAAGCTTTCTTGAAATCGACAGCTTGATACAATTAAACTAGGGCGGGAACAACTTACAACTTACGCTAGCTGGAAAAGCCCTTGGAAAAATATGGGGATTAAGACCAAATGTAGAGCAATGATCACTTATGCATTTCTGATGTGGTGTTCAAATATGTAGGTGTAAACTATTATAACTGACGTCAACAAGATACAGAAATTTGTCTGTTTTGGAACAACAAGTAGAATGAGGACTATTCCTACAGCAGCAATGGAATGCTTCCACCCCATTTGATGCTAACGAAGCAGGGCCATCTGGAATTGTTGGAACTACAAGTATCAGATATGCACGACTGGGGCACAATAATATTCTCCATCATGTGGAAGGTGGTATTGAGATCAAACCACATGACTTCAACATATTTAGGTAACAGAAAAGTCAAGGTGGGTATCGGATAAGCTGGAATCAACCCAGATACAGATACAGTATCGTGGAATTGATCTGGTTTACAAACGGATCAAAAACCGAGAATTTGCACGATTGAAGCTGGAATCTACAGTGAGGCGAGAAGCACAGTGGGCACCGTTCCATAATGATAATGTGCCAAGGTGTTTCAGGCAGAGACATATGCAACATGGCATTGTACAACAGAGATTAAAAAAAAGGTCTTGGAAAAATAACCAGGTCTATATTGCAACAGACAGCCAGTCGATACTGGAAGACATTAGTAAACTTCGAGATACAAGGCTGGTTTTAAATATATTCGAAAACTGAATTGTTTCCTTCAATTGCTGACACCCCGCAATTGAAGGCAACAAAAGAGCCGATGAGTTAGCAAGAATGGGATCACCAGCTTCACATGCACCGCAATTTTTGGACGCCAAAAGTGAAGCCAAGATTATTTTGGCCAATCAGGCAGAGACCGTTACAGATAGCACAGGGTACCAGGAAACTGATATGGTTGGTATGATTTAATGGGTAAAAGGAATGAGAGATTAAATACATAAGACTAAGAAGCTACATTATTTCCAGAGATTGTAAATCAGGCGACTTCTACAATAAACAAAGAGGAACGATATTAAAGAAATGAATTGGAGACTATTGGAGATAATTGCCTTAGTGTAAGTTCCTCTTCTTTCATTTTCTATTAATCCGATAAATATTTGCCGGTAGAAAAGAAACACATTTGATATTCCTTTTTGAGCAAAGCTGTTGCTGAGAGGAGAACTTTTTAGGAGTATGGTTACCTTGCACACCAGAAGTTCTAAATTATTAAACTAATCTGCTGTATTTATACTTTATATTGTATTGTGACAAAACTAAGGCATTAAAACTCTTTAATCATCATTTAGACCAGAATATATTGGTTTGCATCGGCGCCTCCACCAACTTTCGAAGAGTAACTTTTTGAAATTATGTGGCCAAAACGGTTTTCTTGTGGTCTGTTATAATACTTTGTCGAGTTTTAAGTATTTCAGCTTCTCTAAAGATTTCGCACACATTATAAAAAGCGGATAAGGCCTATAGTTTAAAATTATCTGAAGATGTACAAAGTGTTCAGTAGAAGAGTAGCGCTATACGACCCAATATGTTTTTAAAGATTTCAATATTCCATTGAAGTAGCAGAAAGGACAATTGTATTAATGTTCAAGTATCACTTGCTCCTGTTTTTTTAAATAAAACATCTTATATTTTGTTATTTTCTTTTATTCCTTTTTTTATTCCTCTTTAACTTGTGTTAACATAACATTATATTTAAAGTTAATATTTTCCAAGATTTTATGACGTTTTCGAAATCAAGGGCCAATTATTGCTGTATTATTTATTATATTTATTAGTAAGCTTTAGATAAAAATGACCACTATAGCTAGAAGAATAACACAACAAGACAATAATCTAACACAAACAACTTTATTTTTTACGTAAAAATCGCAACTAAGTCACACGATAATAACTGATGACAACAAACAATAACTCACAGCAAATGTTTGAAGTGTCGTCCATCTTCCTCTGTACACAATGCCACATCATCTTGATAAGAATTGTTCATATTGCGAAGAATATCAACGGGAATGTTTGTAAAAGCTTGTTGAATTCTGTTTTTCAGATCATCTTTCGTAGTGGATGGTATTCTGTATCCAAGATATTTTACAGTGTTCCCACAGGTAATAATCTAGTTTGCTAGATTGATGTCGTGCTGCAAAAACCGCAAATACCCTTGTCCAGTTAAGCGGTAATGGATGATTTCGTTGATAATTTAAACTTGGAAGAGAAGAATTTGTTCATTTCCAACAGGAAGGGTCTCCAGTGCATAATTGAGCATTAACAGCAGAGGTTCTAACAGAATTTTGTAGAAATAAATGAATTGGTACCAGGGAACCAGTTAACTGGCCTGCACGATCTCCCGACCTGTCCAATGGATTTTTTTTCCTGTGGGGATATCTAAAAGACAAGCTATACAGTTGAAGATCTCCAAATATACACGAGTTGCAAAATGCAGTAAGAGAAACAATGAGTAAAATAGATCGCTATGTAATTTATCAATCAGCAAGGCAGTTATTATAATTTATTGTTTTTTGTCATTGTTATCAATAAATGTTTGCAAAATCTTAGATTTTCTTTTTGGCTTTTAAACAAACATCTTAAGTTGGCAAACAACAAAAGTTTTAACAAATTAATGTATTTCTGCTTTTAACTGTAATAATTAGGAGTAATTTTTTTCTCCTCACCCAGGATTCGAGCCTACATCCCCCGTTTGCCGGACGGTTGCTTCCTTGTATATTTGCCATCCTGCTGGCCTTTCAAGATCTAATATCGACATATGTTCGGTTAAAACGCTCGAACCTCGTCCTCTACTAGGTTAATTGGTAAAGCATCCGTCCGGCAAACGGGAGAATGTAGTTTCGAATTTTGCGAGAGGAGAAAAAAAATTCTTGGGAAAAATTACTCCTAATCATTACAGTTGAAAGCAGAAATACATTAATTTTGTTATTTTCTCACTGTAAAAAACTTGCTATCTTTGAACAAAAGTTTTGACTGTTACATGGAATCCATCATTATAAGTCGTAGCTCCTTTGTTTTTCATTTTAAGGTTATACTATTATAACAACATTGCATGCACAAATTAATTTTCTATCAATTGGTGACAAAATATACAGGTAGCCCATTTAAAAAAAATAAAGTTTTCTATTATATCTCGTAAACGAGATTTTCAATTGTTTTTCTGATTACACGATTGTAATCAGCGTAAGAAAAACCCTACATCTTTGATAATTTAATCAACATCGTAACTGCAGTATTAACAAAGTTAAGAGTAGTGTACCGACAACGTTGAACAGCCTGTATAATAGAACTTAATGATTCAAATAATTCAACTCCTCAAACTCTACTTGCTCGTTGTTGGATACAGCTGATGGTTTTAACCTTTTGGCTACTATTGATCTCATGTGAGATCCAGATTCTGTTTCTGTATTTGGGTTGTCTAGATAATAAATACAAAAGCGAAGAAATAATTTCTTCATCCTTTTTAGAGCGTCTAAAAGGTTATGGGAATATAAATTAATGTTATTTGCAATTGGACAATTTAAAACATCAAGTCAAGTCAATAGGAAGGGATCGCAAGTAGATTTATGCGGCATTCTGGTAATACTGGTAGTGGCAATATCTGCGTATTCTTCATTCGAAGATAATCAGACATTGTAATAAGTTGAAAAGCATTGCACAAGGATTTGTGCTTGTTGAATTGCTTTGCAATTTGATTACTTGTGATAGGAAGACTTTTCTTTACCTTGCACTTTAGTCGATAAATTCTTATTACTTTTTCAATAAATTCTTAATTAAAAAAAAAACGATTTCAATTGTTTCTTATTATGGTATACTGTTAACGAATCTATGCCAGACATCATCCATAAGTATTGACAATATGCAATTTACTAAAATTTACTGTCTTATTGAAAATGAATTTATCGGACGTAAAATTGGAATGGATGTGTTTGCTAGTTGAATTGAAAAAAAAATAAACCCTTCATTATTCGATGATTTTAATAAAGAAATTATGAAACATCTAGATACAAATTAGGGTTTTCTGAATATATGTAATTGATAGATTTTTCAATCCACCAGTCTAGTTTTGGAATCGCTTTATTCTTTTTAGGATAATTTATAGCAACTAGTTAGAATGAAATCTTTTGTTTTGAAGATACTGCCAGAATGTTAATAAATTCCTTGTTGAGACTAAGGTGTTAATTTTGCTTTGTTAGAGTGGTGTTTGGTTTCGCTTGTGCCCCTAGAGAGCTGATTAGACGCTAGTCTTACCTAATACGTATTACGTTTTGAGAGTGGAGTTGCAATTAAACGTAACAGACATAAATTTCGTATATCATAAGATATTTTAATTAACGTTACTAATCTCTTGAATAACTACTACTGTTTATCTTACTGATAAAACAATACAACATGGAATAATATATGTACTTTCAGTGGTACTTCATTTTACGGATTACACTATAAACAACAAGAGCGTCTACACCATTCTACTACTTATAATAATCTTCTTATTTCTGCTAGTCTGGCTTAGTTCTTGCCCTCAATTTTAATTTTCTATAGGAGTATATTATCAACTGAATCCAATAAACTTTACAATTAACTAAATAGGATATAGCAGTGCCTGAATTAGTTCCAATACTGTGGAGATTGTGAATAAATTTGATTAAACGGAATTCGAATGTACAGTTAAGGAATGAAGTCTGTGGACAGTTCTCTAATACATAGGCAACACAAATTACGGTTACGAAAGGAGATATCACATTTTGTGTCTTTCATGTTCACCTAATCTTATGAGACACTTAGAATTATTTTTATTTCTAAAACAAGTTTTTGCTACATCACTCTATTACAGTTACCAGCAGCACATAAGTTTGTTTCTTCCATAACTCTTAATCATTATTTTTGGCCGTATTCTGACCGCACTGTAAAATGAGATAAAAATGTAACTTAATGAGCCATTATGTTAAATAATAAAAGTAAATGTTTAGCAGTGGAATACATCAACATATTTCAATGAAATCGAATCAATAAACTTCAATTGGAACTACTGTTCGAAAGTAATTCATTTGGACGAAAGCATAGTTGATAAATTTATGCCTAAATGTACGTAAGACTACTACAACTATTGAAAATAGCGTAGAAATTTTTATATTTATGTAACTCAAACGAATACATATTCGAATGCATTTTTTGTTTTACCGGAGATATCATAAACTTCGAGGGTTGAGGCACAGATGTTCAGGTGGTTGAGGTCAACATTTTGCGTATTCATATTAGTGTTGAGACTTACGCCTACTTCCTAAACGCCGAGCTACAAAAGAGCTTGCAGGGAGGCGGGAATCAAGATACCAGTACACAACTCTGAGCACTTAGTAGGCATTGAGTATCTGATTAACTCAAAACTTCGAACAAGACGAAGCGAGCTGATATTCACTTAGTAGGAGTGAGATCCGTGAAACATAGTACACATTCACTCGTTCATGCGTTCACGAACGCTATGCAAAGTAGGAACTCCGGCGGAATATGAAGTAGCAAATGCGGAATTATATAACACGCTACTTGTACTAAATACAAATTGCGCGCCAAAAATATTTGTTTTATACAGGCTGATTTATTTTTTTTCGGGAAACTTAAACAGCGTATTCTACCCACCATACTGGTGTAAAAACTCCATATAAACGTATATTCAAAAATGTTTCGTTCTCGAGTTACAACTTGTTAAAGTTTTTTGATTGTAGCGAGCGTAGACGCCATTGCGGAAAAATCGCAACGTTCGTCTCAACACTAATTCATATAATGAGAAAATTGATTATTTTACTTCTTATTAGTGATGATTTTTTTCGGATAGAAATGCTATTCGGAAAGCGTTAAAGCAATACTTGGAATATTTTAGGTTCTGAAATCTTCTCTAAATTGAATTCTTCCGTTAGAAACAAGTGCATACGTAGGTTATACGTGATGTATGTGGTAAAATCGAGTGAATGAATAGAACCATTGTAGATTAAATCTTTTATTTAATTGGCTTTGAAATATGCAATGGCTTTTTTGATGTTTACTGTCTAAGAATTCTTTTGTGAAAATATAATAAAATGAATGTCCCTCGAGTTTTTTTAAGTAATTTTAAGTTATACTTTGAAATATTAATAATTTCTTTGCAGGTTTTTTATGATTAAGACAAATATATTTGTCGAAACGTAAAAAGAAAGTTTTATTTTACTTAATTCTTACGTTAAGCCGCTACAACCAAAGAAAAAAGCATTCAAATTAAAAACATATTTGTTATATATCTATGAAAAGTAACTAAATATTTTATCAAAAGAATATCATAAATAAAAACAAAACAATCTTCAAAGTGAAAATAACATTCATTTAAGATGTTACAAACGACGATAGTGATAAATCTTCTTCTTTACACATTTGCTCTTCGTCCTGTTTATCCAAGTTCACCTCTTTTTCACCTTCTTCTTTATTGTCACTGTTCTGTTCATCTACTATGTAGAATTATATACCCAGTACTGTATTACTATCACTAGTTACAAATTTTGGCAGGTTATACTTCTCCTAATCCTGAGACACTGTCGACACTGGACTTGAATAGTTCTTATCTCACAGGAATTTTGAATTATATTTGAATGAATAACAGATGAATATCCGATCACTCCGCGCTACAGAAATACCAAGAAATAGCGACAAATGTGACCATTCTACCCTCATAAATCTATCAATATTAAGTGGTGGAGGGGTGCCACTTCCAGATTCAATAAGTTATCTGAATGTTTTTTCATATGGTTTCGTATACGTCTAACACTTTCAGTAATTGCACATTTTTCACTAATTCAAAGTTTTCCATATCGATTTTATGCGCGGCATCGTTTATATGTTGCACAACGCTGATGATTCAGATCTCCCATAGCGATTACTTGCTATGTGTTTCTTAAAGCCGATTCCGATCACACCCTTTGTTTATCCAATATAAATCTTATCACTCTCGCTCTCTCATTAATTAATTTATTTCTATCCTTCTATAGTGAATATACGAGATTGGGATTTGGTATTGATTGATATTTTGTTGTAATAATACAACTTTTTATTTAACTGTCGCAGTTAAATACATGGTATAATACAAAGAATAAAACTAATTGTACCTTTTTGAATAATACCTTTGCCAACGCTATGGAGAATGTAGACTAATACGCTCACTAAATTCTGAGAGTATAGAATTCATATGTGCGTTTTATGAGTTTCTGCCTGAATGGATTTGTTTAGAAGATCATTACGTTCATTGTTGGAAATCCCCAACATTTTCTCCTGATATATCTTAAAATAATAATTTTCGCACAAATTGTTTGTGCTTTATTGCGATTGTATTGAGAGGGGTAATATTCCCCTACGTTCGCTATAATTTGTGTTGCCTATGTATGTGATAGAGCACTGTCCACATACATATTTTCTTAACTGTACAATCTACGCAATTCGAAATGCATAGGGCATAAAATGCAAATTAGAAGTTGCAGTAACATTTCTAATGCGCAAAGGCACATTGAATGAGAATATTGGAAGCATCTGAAAATTGTATTTACTAGCGATAAGACTTCATATCCTGTTGATATAAACTATATGTTCTATATGTAGAAAAAAGATATCAAATAATTAAAAAAGAAAATATTTTGCATTGCTTTAATGTGATTAATATATTGTAAGCGTTTTATGGTAGAAATAATGTATGAATTTGAAATATGTGCCGATAACTAAATAAACAATAAATGCATGCTACTGACTTTGCTGTAATTCTAGAGATTGTTTATATAATCCAGTCATGGAGGAAAGCGGATAGGGAAAAGAAAAGTGATAACCTTTAATCTGTTCAAACGTCAAGCGGACAACAAAACAAAACACCTTCAGAAGACATATATTTAGATGTGACACGGCGGATATTGTTGTTGCACGTGTTGCTGGGCAATTTAAAATTAAAATTAAACTAAATTAAAAAGATCAATATAATCATGTAGATACACCATTAGTCTTTCTTTTTAATAATCGCTTTCCATTTAAATTATTTTATGATTAAAAATTCCTTGAATACATAAAAAGATGCTTTGGTTGCTTCAATTTACGTATTCAAGTAGAGAATCCATCGTTAAACTAACTTTCGAGAGCGTTTCATAGCATTCCCTTTGGGTGGAAAATGTCAAGGAGGCAGTATTTAATTTCTTTAGAGATTTTAGCAGAGCTCTTGTCACGTAGGATAACAAAGGACTGATAAGCGTGACAAAATTTTCATTTCACGTAACGGTTTAAGGGAAGATTAATTATGTATATAGCCTGGTGAAAAAAATTAATTCACTATTACCAACTTTGTTAGTATAGAAGCTACAAATTAAATTATAGTAAAAAAAATCTTGTTTTAGTATTGATTAAAAAAAAACAATTTAGCAATCTAACGAAGTGTGTCAGAGTAATTTAAAATCGTAAATCCTCGTAAACTGACTACCCTTAGAATTTTTAATAGTTTAAAATATCTGGAAATTGTTACAAAAATCTTAATTTAGTGTAGTGTTTTTGGCAAGTTGAATTAAAACGTTGAATAAAAGTCAACAGCTAAGATGTGAATTGAACTTACAATATTAATGAATAATTAAATGTATTTGACTAATAAATTTAATTGGTAATTTATAATTGGAAAATTGATTTTTTATAAACTTTCAATTTCGATTTTATCATTGAATTTTGCGTTTGGACTAGGATCATATTAGGAAAGATCTAGTTTTATAATTGATATCTTTATTAGGGATTTTTGTACTATTAAAGTTAAAATGGTGGTCTGTATCCAAACAATGTTTCTTTAAAGCTGTGTTGAGATTTTAATTTTACATATAATATGCTAAGATTGTTATTTGTTTTATAAGCAATGTTTACGGAATTGCTACTAATTTTTTGTGTTGGTTATGAATGAAAAAGAACATGTAATTACCTTGAAAAAATGTAAATATATATGCATATCAATTATTTTTACGAACATAAATGTTTTTACAATAGACGTTTAGTATAATAATCTCTGTAAACATGTCCCTGCGAACCACCTCTGCTCGAAGGATTCTATGTATGTATATATTGCAAGGGTGATATTACACTGCGTCCTAAAAGATCTATTGTGTTCCCTGTTCTTGCTGTTTTACAGCTGGCCTTCTAATCCTATTCCTTTCAGAAAGTGTAGGATATCAGAAGGGCCCAGGTTAGGTTAGTCTCCCTCTTCGATTTCACGTGCTCCCAGGTGCAACGCCCTTGAGTTGCACAGTGCTACGCAATTTGAGAGGGGATGGATGCCATCCTGTTCCCCAATCTGCCCTAGTCGTTTTGCTCCTCCCATTGTTCCTTCCTTGTGAGGTACTCTCACTTTGGAAGTGGAAGGCTTCTTATGGAGGTCCTGCTCCAATTTCTGTTTATTAGCGGTGTCGTCCCGCTAATAAGCGTCCTTTCTCCATGGTTGATTCCACGAGTAGCTAGGGAAGAAACGGTCCACCTCCACAGAGCCCCGCATGCAGAGGTAAGGCTAAATACAATGGGGTGTGCCAGGTGCCCCAAGGTTGGACTAGTAAACTGGTCTTCTATCCAGCCACGCATCCCGTCAGCCTAGTCCGCCACCTTAAAATTTAGGTTTTTGTTGGGGTTGTCTCCTCTCGGTCCGTGCAGTTAAGCCAAGACCCCCATCCCTTTCGGGACCTGGTATAACTGTGGGGCTTTCGGTAGCCGAAAGCAACAACTGGCATCGTTGTAGAACCCTGTGCAAGCCCTTAGCCACGACACGACAGCTCGGGCGAGGGAGGAGTGGTTCACGGCAACGATCTTCATTCACCCTGCTCCGGTTTTAAGCAGAGAGGACAAACTTATAGCCGCCACTAACCATCTCGTCTTGAGCGAACCCTGACAAGATGGCCTTTTCCCTATCCACCACCTTGGGGACGCGCCTGGTAGGTACTCCCAACCCTCAGGTGCTCAAAGGATTGAGTAAACCTTTCTTTTTTGAAGTTTGAGTGCTAGTGAATAAGCCAAACCATTATGGGACAGATATGGACAGATTATGCAGAGTACTGTATAATACTGTCGTACACTGGCTTTTCCAGGATAGGGGTATATAATTTATATCATATATCATGTAGAAACTGGTGGGCATGTGAGTTATTATGTGGTTTTTATTTTTTGGTGGTGAAGAATTTAAAAAATTTCTTCCTTGATTATTCCTGATAAAGCAGCAGAGACCTGAATTTACTAGAGATCTACTGAGTAAATATAGAAAGACTGTCAGAATAATAGTAGGTCTGGTTACTGTAGACTAAATAGGCATACATACAACATAGGCCTGAGCCAAGCAGATGACGCAATCTGCTGATTCTGCCAAGAGGAGGAAGAAACACTAGTTCATGTGCTGTGCTAATGTGAAGGCTTGGCAAGAACAAGGTTTCTAGTAATGTGCGTGGAGAACCCCACAGCTAGCAGCTACACAGAGAAGATGCTCTCAAAGATGATAAACCTAATTAAGAGGGCAAAATTAGAGAGCGCCTTCTAGTAAAAAAGGGATCATAATAAATCTAAAAAGGTCGTGGTGAAACAGGTCCACAGGCCGCCCCAATCCTAATCTAATCTAATCTACCCATTTGATTGCGGAACGTTACGGATACCATATGCAGTGTTAGACTTGAAGCACTGATGGCTTCTGACCACGTCACTAGGAATGCCGCTTCTTTCAATTTCCCTTTCTCCCATTTCCCTTGGATAGGATGGAAACATTTTTCAATATATTCTATGATCTGTTTTCTCGAGTATGCTGCGGCAATTTTGGTTTTTCGGCATCTCCTCTCTTACAGATGTTTTTATATTCTTCTATTCTTATTTCGAGGGGTTTACTGTTGCACCGATGTACGGGGTTTTTGATTCATTTCATTTCAAGAAGTCGTGTCAAATGGCATTAAAAAATGTATACATCGCTGAAACTATTGGTACTAGCGATCTGCAGGTGAATGATTCTGATGATACAATTGACTATGATAAAAATAATAAGATTCAGATAAAAAAAAACTACTTAAAATTAAAAATATTAATAAGTTGTATGGTTATACTCTACTTAGGTATACCAAGATAAATGGTGCTAAAGGTATATCTAACGATGTGGTCTATGAGCTCTTCTCACCAACACTAGTGTTGTTTCCACTCTGGTTTTAGCCATTTGAAGCAGTCGATTCCAAGTAAGCTTTAAGTCAAGGATGGCAGCAAGATATTTCACTTTCTCTAGCTCGCTTTATTTCTTTATTATGTTGTTGTAGTCGTTTTGGCTGGATTGATATTTAAACCCTCCTCCTCGACCCATTTTTGTGCAAGTTGTAGAGCGTTCTATGTTTTGGCCCACACTATGCTGTATAATTTAACCTAAGTCAAAATGATAAGATCATCTGCATATCTCAAAATTTTATGTCCTTCAGTGTAAACCAATCTCCTTTCAGATATGCAGTTTATCCACTTGGAATCCCGATTTAGAGATGGACACTGTAGAAGTGTTGTCGAAAGCTTCTTCTACGCCAAGCTACATGTCCAAAAGCACTTCCTTTGTTTGCACAGGATGCTCAGTCATCTGTACGTGGGTGTGCAAGACTGTTTCTGCGGATTTTCCTTAATACGCATATTGGCTTTGATGTAGTGGCCAACATGGTAGTACATCATCTCTTATGTGCCTGACTAGCTGTTTTACAAGAGTCTTTAGCATAAATGATATCAGACTTATTGGTCTCAGAGACTTTGCTATATGATGTGCCGTTTTGTAGATGTTGGAATAAAAATAACCATTTGTATGTGTCCCAGTGCGAGATTTCTGTAAATAACATACTCAGTTTTTGCAATAAAAGTTTTGGGTCTTTTTGTAGCATAATTGGATAAATTTCTACCGTGCCTGGCAATGAGTTACATTGCTCATTTTACTTTTTCACACACTGCATTCACCACACTCTTTCCTACCTAGCAGTGCTCCCTGCATGCACGCCTCGCAGATTCCAGGTCAGCCTTATTGCAGTCTTGCAATGATGAATAGGTAATCTTAAAGCCGGGAAATGAACCGGAAAGAGTCCTCTTATAACTTCATCTCCTGTGTTGGTGTAGCCTCCACCTTCTGTTTTCAGATTTCGTATTGAGCTATGATTTTCTGTGGATGATGTCCTAGTGAGCCTAGCACATTTCGGAGCATTCTCAATGCTTTCTCCAGGATTTTTTCTCTTGTTGAATCACTCAATGTTGTCTCGTAATCAGTAAGAAGCGTTTTATGTTCATTCCAGACCAACGTTTTCTGAGGTGTATTGAACTTTCTTGATTTGCTTTTTTATGCTTTGAAGGTTACTGCTCAATCAGGGCACATTACTAAAGATGATAGGGCTTTAGAGAATTCTATATAGTTTCGTGTATCAATGGATCTTAGATTTTTTAACGATAAAAGCCAGTATTTAATTTGTATTGCTGCCATGGTTTGCCTTTAATAATCAAGTTTGTGAAAAATGGTTAGTGGGTAAAAGTAACGTCTTTGGAAATATCGGAAGCTGGTTATTCGTTTTAAAAAGTATATATTAATTTATCTCTGAAACGCTTGCTTCAACTGCCTTCTTTTTGTAATTTTATTCGAATTAGCGCAAAAAAAACAATCTACATTTTAATCGAATTCATAGTTTGCCTTTATATACAAAAGTTGACAATAAATTTTTCAATATTAGAAACACATACGTAGTTGCTCTAAACAGAATGGAGACCTGTAACCAAAAGAATTTGCAATTAAGTTAGTACAGTAAAATAGGCAGACTATACAATACATGCTTTGTTCTCACAGATTTAGTATATGTGTTTGTTTTTCACCTCAAATAAATGTTTTTTCATCTTCTTTTTCTCATGACATGCAGCCTTTTTGTACTGAAACAAAAATTCTTGAAATTCATCCTTACGTATTTCAACTGTACGTTAGGTAAAATCGCATATGCTTTGTAGTCCTACACAACTTCTGACCGCGCAGCAATTACGAAAAACAATCCGCCCACTGTCAAAACAGCAAGTTTACCTACTTGTAATTAATTTAGAACTTTTGCGGGCTGTTGCCTGAGGGACGGCCGCTGAAAGGTGGCTATAAAGACGAAAAAGATTCGTTTCCTGTAGTGTGTTTCTTGGCGACAAAACGGCAGAAAGGAAAATACGGCGGAGAAAATAGAAAGTCAGGCGAAATTTTCATACTTGCGACGTGAAATTACAATTTTGAAATGCTTTAATTTATAAAGAACGTTTTGTGGAATATTGCCTATGAAGTAAGTGCAGAAAGGAAGACAATAGTGAAACCCTAATAATAAATATGTTATTAAATGATTTTAATGATTGCATGTATTTATATCAAACGCTTGCCAAAGCTTGACTTGTGCTTCATTGAGACGCTTAATCCGATATTTTCCACAACATTACTCATTAAGTAGCAAGCATATGCCTGTCTTGTTGTTAATCGCGCACAATTCAATGCAATTTTTTTGATTATTTAACTGCCTATTATTTTTAACATGGAGAGCCAAAATGGCCATCTCAGATTGCAAAAACTGTAGGACCAGAACATTGTCCATATTGTCCATTATGTGGAAGGCAACCATCTGAGATTGTGATCGGCTTACATGATTACGACATATCTATTTAAGAGAAAGTTCGAGATGGAGATCACGGCTCGGATAATCTGGAATGAACCACTACAAAAATCGGGAATTGATTGATCTGGTTTACAAACGATTCAAAACCGAGAATGGTATTGGAGCTGGAATCTACAGTGATCATCCTTCGACTAGGAAAATATGCCACGGCCTTTCAAGCGGAGTATATGCAATATTGCATTTATGCCATAGAAATTAAAAATAGAACAATAAGCGGATCTATATTGCAACAGACAGGCGATATTGAGAACCGAATTCATATTCAGGAACCGAATAGTCTGACAGATCGCAATAAAATCACTTTCCTGTGGGAGCTCGGACATTTGGCAGTTGAAGAAAAACCGATGAGTTAACAAGAAAAGGATCATTAGCTTCAGAACTTGGTGCAGAACTTGTTTTAGGAGTGTCCAAAAACGCATCACTAGAGCAGACAAATTCATGGAGAGACCTTTATTAAGGAACCGTTAAAGAAGAGAAGCGAAGATCTACTGCAGCTAAGTAGAAATCATTTTCGCAAGGCAACAGGTTTCCATACTGACTACTCTGCGCTAAAAGGACACAGAAAATTGGGATCAACACTGGAAATGCCAATTACGGACTGTGTAATAAGTTGCCAGAGACCTGTATGTACAGATTAGTACAAGATACCAGAACATTGAAATGGCTGATAGAATTATGAAGTAGAGTATGATGGAAGATCAAATACAAAAGGTCCAAGCGATAGCAGTAATTCTAACAGTTCAAGTCAAACGGCCCCTACCAAAAAGAAACTCTAACAAACCCAAACTCGTGTGCAATTTGCAATGTTTTAGAGGATAATGCTCTGCATTTGGTAAGTCCTTCCAAGCATTTTCCTTCAGAATGTTCCCTTCAGAAGTAAAGATGATCAGTAGTGATATACCTACACATCGAAATTGAATATTAGAATTTGATTAGTATATTTTTATAACAGATATTGACAGATCAAAGTTGGATCTAAATTCAGTTCGAATGAAAATTTTAACTTTTTTACAGTGTACTTATTTTATTTAAATTTAGTCTAATAATGTTTTTATATGAGTTGGTAATTCAAGTGCATTGATATGTCAACAGAAAGACAGGGAAAATTGCTGGAATTCGGTTTCGTCGAAATTTCACGTGCATGCAAGGTTGTATACTTTTTGTACTGTAATTAATTTTTAAGATTGTAAATTTGATATAGTAATAAACATTGAAACTTTTCCAATGTATTTTTCTCATGACCTAGAACCAACACCTACCTTGATCTTATAATGAATATAAGATGATTTCAGAATTTTGCAATAATTATTTATTTTAATTTAGTGTAAACATTCCATAGTTCATTTGGTCACATGACATTCTCATATATTAAATATCTTATATTCCCCTCACTTCGGTGAAATTAACGGACTTTCTAAGGCAGTTTGCCCCCCTGGTCGAGAGACAATCGCTATCGAAGTCTGTTCAAAAGGATTCACTAACCAACCTCCGTGAGAGACGGACGTGTGTCAATTAATTTTGTAACATTTAACGGCAATTTTGATTTCCAATTTATTCCAAATTTCAACCTAAAAATGATTGTTAATTGTTAAACAAAGTTTATCACTTTAATTTTATCCAAATTTACCTATAACCTTGGGTAATTTTCTCCAACGACGATTTTTCCGAAGTATGTTCCTATTCTGAGCCATTCTTCGTGATGAGAAGTACGAAGGCCTCCATTAGATGCTTGACCTGACCTGCCTACTCTGATGTCCGCTGAATTGACCCTCCAAAAGTATTCCGTGTCCGAATCAACCTAAAAGTAAACGTATTATTTTAATTCGTATCGTAAATTTTAAAATACTTATAAGAATTTAATTTTTAATGCGTTCGGCAAATTTTGGGTTTAGGAATTTTGTTTAACCGCTGAACAGTTTGCCACCACTGGTGGAAAAACTTTTATAAGGTGGAACTACTTATGTTATAATCAATATGTATTTTCTGCACGAACCGAAATTGAGTAATTTTACCATCAATGTTGGACATTCTGATCTGCCCGTGTTTTAAGCATAGAATTACTCAGATGGCATGGAAGATAGGAAGACACGGGAATTTTGAAATTTAAATTTAACCGTATTAATTTTTTTATGATGAATTTATATTGCAAAAAGGTGGAATTACTGACCAAAAACGTATTCGTTATTTGTTAAGCGAACTCATTTAACTTACCTGAGATTATAATATCCTTGTGTGCTGTTTTTACACGGTATCATATTTCGAACTTTTTTATTAAATAAAACCACTTTTGTTCGCACCTAAAATGTTTTCTTTATCGTACAAAATTGATCATAATTGATGTACAAAGATCCTCAAGCCTGAATAACTAGATACGGGTAAGAAGATATTGGCAACACTCTACCACGGCGTTTACTGTCCTACTGAAGAAATATAAGGGAGAAATATTAGTTATTCGTCATTTTTTTAACGCCAGCTCGTCCTCTAGCCTGCTTCAATTGGAAATTTTCACCCTGCATGCCATCTGGCAGTTGAAAAGGCACAGTTATGATTAAAAAATAATGAATGCAAATGACACTAGGATGTTTAAGATTTGACATTAAATAATTTAGTTAAAGTATTATATTTAAAATTTATTTTTATACGGGACTGTAGTGCTACACTGTACCGTTACAGTATATACTATATGAATTCAAATAGAAAGTAATATGATGCAAATATTTTACAATGAAATTTAATTTAATAGGTATGTGAATAAGGATTTTGTCCTGTAGTTATTCATTTAATGAATTTTTTTTTTTTTGCGAAATATTTGAATTTTTTTTTGGACTGAAAATATTTGCCTATTAATCAACTCATATCCTCTCTGACCTTATCATGGTGAAAAACAAAATATTTCATGTTGATGTAAGATGGCGTAGGCAGGATATATAACAGTGAGGTGAATTGATGACGTCTTGTGTAAAAGAAAAACAGTTACCGAATCTTCAAACTTATTTGGTTTTCGATGAATGTAACCGCTTTTAGTCCTTTAAATAAAGCAGTAATGAGTAATAATTGCTTTCGTAAGGTAACAAATTAGTTTTTCAAATATCGAGAGGGCAAAAACATTGAATGTTTTCTTCATCTTATGTCAGAAAATGCATTATTCTTGTCATGATACGCCTCGACTTTTTTTTTAATTAATTACAACAGAGTATTAATTAAAACAAAGTTATCTGATTGTTTACCAGCTTCAAATTAGATAACTCCTTGTACCAACATGAGATTGTTTTTAATTAAAATACTTTCAGTTCCCTTAACAGTACGCCAACTTAGTAGACTAATTTTAAAGATCATGCAAATTCAAAGATGCTAGAAAGGTTAGTTAGAAGTTTCGTAAACAGTACGAAATTTTTCGATAAGTTCGGATGCCGTAGCAATTTACCCTAAATTTATATTAAATTTTCATGTAGGTACTCTTAGAACAAGTTAGATTTCTTTTCTGTTAAAATCACATCTTCATTTGATTACCAGAATGTCTCTAAAACAATACCAGCGAAATATCTAATAAGATAATTATCATAGCAATGCATAAATCTCTGGTTCGACAATTGATTATTTACTCGCGTCTTTCATTTAGGACATCAATTATTTTATATTAATATAAAATCTGATCATAACTTGAACATATGACCTTCCGATGAAAGCAGCCATCATAAATAATTGAGAAAGATTATACAATTTTTATTTGCTTTTATGAGAGTACTTGGACGTGTATTACTCGAAAAGCCTTAGCTAAATTCTCGAGAATTGGAAAACCCTTCTGAATTAATAAAAAGATAAATCGTTTAATCAGAAGTTCATGTAATACTTTGACCTTTTGAAATTTGTTCATGAAGGATTTAATCTTAAAAATAGGTAACTAAGATTTATATCCACAGAATTAATGTAAGTATTGAAATAACAGTTTGATTAAATTTTTGTAGACGTTTCTCTCCTTCATAAGTTACCCAAATTACAAATGGTAAGGAGTAGAGAAAGTAATCAGTCCAAGTGATTTGTCGGAGAGTGAAATAAATGGCTCCAGTCTCAATATACTAGTAACTTCCGTAATTTTATCAAATTCGAGGAATTGCCTGGGTCGCGATCTCACCAGGAGTGTGTCGTGCGCTATTTCACCGTCGCCAATAAAAATCGAAAATCTAATATCAAATGGAGGTGAATTTATAGATCTTTTACTGGCTCTCTTGCAGGAAATACTAATTTAAGTTATTTATCAGCAGGTTTTTAACTAACTGCGCAGCAGAAAGTAAATTGAAATTAGGTTCTTTTAATTTCACACTAACTTTCCTTTATTATTAAATGAAATGGGCAGCAAAAGTCAGGCGATAATGTTTTCTATAATGAATGACTATTCTCAAAAGCACATTTTCGTAAACAGATATCTTTTCGAGTGTTATCGCATTGAAGACTTTGTTGATGACTCATTCAGGAAACCTATAAAGGAAGGAATCAATGAATAATAAAGGCAGTAACATCATTATATACTGCACGAGCCACATCAGCCACGAACAGAAGCGTGCGTTTCATGTATATAACAACCTATCTAGCTGTTTGGAGTTTGGATGGCTCCTGCGGTAAACGTATCTGGGTATTTGTAGATAATTACTTAACATGCATAATAAACTACATAATTCTAAAACGGATCTTTGTCGGATAACTTTCTATACAGAGTTGTTCCACTGTGAAGCATGTTTTATATGCACTGCACGCAATCCTACATAGGTAAAAATTTGACGGAGTGAAATAGGGAGTCTCCGTTTTGGAAATATTTTGTTCCGAAAAGGAGTTGCCATAGCTGAAAACAGAAAGTATTTCCTCGGCTTTATACAAAATCTCAACCAAAACGGAGAGATTGAATTTACTCCGCTTGTCTAAACGATTTTCAAGGAAGAAATAATCTCCGTTTTTCTCCGCATCTACACCAACCGTATTTAAGTCCTAAATGTGAACAAAATTCCTAACATATAGCATTATATTTTCTCCTCCACGGAGGTGATAATTGTTTACTTACAGATGTTTCTATTTTCTAATACCTCAACGCCAAAAAGGAAGGATACTCCGATTGGGAAATTTTAATACTTATATCCACCGTGGAACTTACTTTGCATTTAGCAACGGAGATAATTTTATCGGATACGAGAGCTAGTATTACATACATATGGGGGAAACAACATCCGTTATTCCTTGAACGGATGGTCGCGAGGGAACACCGGAAAAGAGTTAAAACGGTGTTAGATTCAACTCCGTATTTTTATCTGTGTAGGAAATCAAATATGTTTTCAATTTCATGATTCTTTGATTCTAACTTAGTTTATGGATGGTCTATTTTTCTTTCTGGCAATGGCTGTGTATTATCTCATATCCGCAATAGCTTATAAACTAGATTTTTGCCTTCCTAATTGCAGCATTTTTTGAAATGAACCTTCCAAGTAGCTGCATTGGGCTGTCTAATATAACCAATAAAATAAACTTTCTACAATGAGTACAAAACGTTCATCTAGTGTTCCAGCAAGTGGTTCTAAAAGACAGAAAAAAGTGAAAACCTTTCAAGAAAAGGTTGAAATATTAGATAAGCTTAGTAAAGCAAAGTCAATCGCTGTGGTGGCCCGCCAATACGACATTAACGAATCTATAGTAAGGTACATACATTAAGAAAAAGGAATTAGAAATTCGTTCTGCTGTTGCTGCCAACACTCTACGCCAACTCCGAGACTCGGATATATCCCGTACAGAAAGTGCTGTTTCTTATGGGTACAAGCTATTGCGCAAAAAAGGAATTCCTGTAGATTCAAACATGATACAGGAGATAGCCAAGTCATTATACACATCTATAACAAAAAGGGATGTCGAGGGATCTTAATCTATGAAGTTTCATCCTAGTAAAGGGTGGTGCCATAAATTTAAAAAACGATTTGGTTTACGTAATATAAAATTACAGGAGAACAAGCATCTGCTGATAGATAGATAGATAGATAGAATATATATTTGCAATAAAACCATTGCACCTGACAAGGAGGCAGCCAGTGAATTTCTTAAGATTCTGAACTGACTCATTCAAGAAAAAACTTACATCCCTAAACAAGTATTCAATGCAGATGAAACGGCATTATTTTGGAAAGAATGCCCCAACGAACATTTATCAGTAAGGAAGCAAGATTTTAAGAGCCAACGCACGATAGATTAATTCTGTTATTCTGTGCAAATGCTTCGAGATACATGATAAAGCCTACCAGAATTTTCAAATCTGCAAGTCCTTGTGCACGGAAAGGAAAAGATAAATCCCAGTTACTAATGTTTTGGATGAGCAACAAAAACCTCGGACAACAACAGCACTTTTCTTGGATTGATTTGAATAGTTGAATGAATTGTTCCAGAGGTCAGAAAATATCTAACTAGTAAGGAACTGCCATTTAAGCTACTACTAATATTGGACAATGCATCTGGGCACCCAGAGGTTAATGAATTTAAAATTGACGGTGTGGAGGTCCACTATATGACCCCTAACACAACGCTACTGGATCAGGAGTGATATGAGTATTTAAGGGTCATTACACACGTTACTCAATGCAGCGGATTCTGCAGGCTATCTATGAGAATCCTAGTGCAGAAAACGTGATGAAAATATGAAAAGATTACACTATTGCTAATGTTATTAGTTTATTAGGTTATAAAGGTGGAAACAATCAATTCATGTTGGAAGAATCTTTGGCCACAATGTGTCTATTGTGTATCTATTTCCACAGAACCAGTTGATGGAATTATAAAAGATATTGTAGAATTGGCAAGAAATATTGATGGAGAAGGCTTCCGTGATATAGATATCAATGAAATTGAAGAATTAATTGATAGCACACCAGATGCTCTAACAGTAGACGACCTCCTAGAGTTAAGTCACCCTTACAGTGAAAAAATTCCAGATGAGGATGATCAAGAGATATAAATTATTAGGTTATGGGAAAGGCTTTCCAGTAAAGACAGACTCGAACTGGCATAGCGACAGCTCTAAAACTGATAACGGAGTAGGCGCTGAAATATACGGAAAGGAGCCCAAAAGAAGTTTTTCGGTTCGCTTCAGCAAGGACATGAGTTTTGCAAGTGTTGATTCTAAGCTGGTTTAGAATTGTTTAATCGCCTAAACGAGATGGGCACACAAAAGGAATTAACATTGGTCTGTGTTCCCAGCTACATGGGCGTAAAGGAAAATGAGTCGGCGAATGGCCTGACCAAATGAGGCTCACAAGGTCATTCGTTGACTCTTCCTTCGGCGTTACATGTTGCAATTTGCAAAGTCCATTAACGAATGGATACATAATAAGTCCAAGGAGTCGTGGCAAAAATCACCTCGACAAAGACAAAACAGTTTGTAGACGGCTCAAATTTACTAAAGACCTACTAAACAGAGCCAGTAAGATCATCAAAATGATAATCGGCACGTTGCCCGGTATTTGTAAACTAAATAAGCATTTGTATAACATAGGTCTGGCAGGAGACGTCATTTGCAGATTCTACCAAAGGAGAACCAAACTCCAGTTCATGTACTGTGCCGTTACGATAGCCTATTGAAGACAAGGTTTCTAGTAATGAGCTCAGAGAATCCCACAACAAATAGATGCATAAAAAAGGACCAACCTTTTTGTTGTAAGTTATCTAGAATTTTCTTGTTAAGAGAGATACCTAGCGATTTTCTACGTTCGCATTTCTGGAGTTCTTCCTTGATCTCCCCCTGAAGGGGTTCTGCCTTATAGAGCTGATATCTGACCTCTTGTTTGGCCAGCTGATCAGCCATCTCTTTATCATCTTTAATGTGAGAGTTCCCTCGCACCAAACCTAAAGTAACTCTTGTCAACCCCATCCTCTTAAGTTAACCAGGAACTCCCATAACAACTTGGACAGAAAGATAATTGTGTATACATCGTCTAAAGTGACCTGGTTATTAGTGCATATATAAATGTTGGCATCCCTCATATTCTTGTTAAGGTTTTGTGCGAAATCCATGGCAAATATTTTCCCCTGCAAAGTATTTTGGAAAGCTATTAAGGCAGTTCTGATCGATAACCCCGGCTGCCTCCTTGTTTCCTTTTAATATATCTTTATTTCATATCAGAAGTTCTGTTTCAAATTTTGGTTTCTATATCCCCTTTTTCATTGCGATGAGTGAGCACCTGAGCACCTTAGATAATTGCTTAAACGATATTATCTCTGCTTTGAGGCCATTTAAGTCACTAGTTGTCTTACTGGGTTCCCGGTTTTAAAATTGCTCGACAACTTTAATCCATAAGCACTAAGTGCATACAGCGGTTCCTTCTACTTAAAAGTGGAGAAGAGTAATACCTAATATCATCTCCATAGCTACGGTTGGGCAGATGCGCACTATGCAGAAGTAATTCCTAATTAGCCTATACCCTGCAGTTTGTCTAGTTTAGCCTATGCCTGTTCTTCTTTGAGTTTTGACCATACGCTATGAATGCATACAAGACCAAGGCTCTTATGATCAGCTTGATCTAACCAATATATCATTTTCAGATGTAGTTTCTAAATTTTCCAAAAGGTGGCAAGACAATATATATATATAGTCACTGTTGTTTCATTGATAATTCTATCTATTAGCTCTACAGTCACTGGTCAAGTAGTTTGCTAGTGTACTAGACATTTGGTCTCATTACATAACTCCAATTATCCAGCTTTCGGAACTTTGGCTACACATATTTTCTTATTCTCTTCCTGTTTATGCGTGATATAACTATGGTTCTAGGAACCACGTTAGAGGTGACAATATTTTCCGTCCTTCACAGAGGTTTGTGAATTGCTGCCTAACTATGCAGTTTGTTTAGCGTGTAACATACTCATTCTATTAGGCCCGTTTCAGTGAATTTACCCTTTTGGTAAGCATATTGGTGTCAAGAGAGTTACATTTGTATAAGATACAAATCTTCAAATGAACCAGCATTGATTATAAATTACATAAGTTGTTAAATATTTCCGTAATCACAGCAACTAAGTAAATCATTTTTATTTTTAATAAAGTTGATCCATTGAATTTACAGTAGATTAATTTTGAATTGGTGTTATACCTCTTCTTATTAGTTTGATTTTCACATAGCGCCACTGTAAGCCCTGTAAAAAAATCCTAATTAAACACAAAGCTGACTGTAATTTATTGATTGGCGGCTAATTAATTAGTCTCTCAGTGAATTTCTGACACATTTACGACAAAGCGAACATAATTTCATTAATAATCAATAAGTTATTCTCATTCTTATGGAAATATTCTTTCAGAAAAACAACTACAAAAGCCTTTGTTTTTATTCATACCAAGCTGGTGATTAGCTTTCACCCTTCATATTTAAAAACTTTCTTGTAGATAACAATTGTGTATAACAACAATGTATTTTTTTGTGATTTAATATTACTGCGGATTGGAAATAAGTTACATTTTTTACTCAGTATCTTACATTGAATGTTTTGGGTGTGTTTGTAATTAAAGTCCTATGTAGTTTATAGAATTTATTAGTACTTTAGTATATGCATGTATTCTACTATTAATACATTGAATTTAATTTAGACGCTCTGGCTTTGCCTTCGCATTGCTATGTTACTACATGAGCGGAAATGCACTGCTAATTCTTGTGCGTTCTATAAAGGTAGAAATAGTCTCTCACTTAATGCAATGGCATTTTTAAAGTAATGCGCGATAATTGGCACGCTATTGCTATTCAATTGTGATATTTGCCTATACTGATAAAATTCGCTATAGCATGTGCTTCCTGGTATCATCATTAAAACGTCTATGACTTAAACAGAGTTTTCCACGAAAGTAGCTAGTTAGAAGCTTTCGGGCTTAACAAAAACCCTCAATTCTAAAAATTTGGGGTTTGCAATAGTTTCAGATTTACTTTCTATTTAAAGTACTTTCAGGTTTCTCACACTTCCGGTTAACTGGAACTCGCCATGAGGTACATCCTATGCAGGGTGTCCCACCGAACTGGGTCATTAGAACTTCTAGTAGGAATTTTATTTTGAAACCTGCAGAGTAAGTTTATACTGATAATGATTTATTTACAGAAAATTTTTTAGCTCATAGGACTTTTAGTATACAGGGTGTCGATCACAACTTTCTTATTTGAAATGGAATGGTGCAATTTTTATAGGTTCAGTGTATTGCTCGCATTATTTGTGATGTGTTTGTATTAATGTGTGCTATTCCTAAAGTTAATAGTTTTTGAGATATTTGAAGTTTGGCAAAATTTTGACGTTTGTACTCTCCTGATAAATTAATATCGCATGATCATTAGGACATTAAGATTATCTGCTAATGGTGGATTGCAATACATCGGTCATAGGAATTGGCTACGAAAACGGTAACTGCGATATTATCCTATACAGGGTGCTCAGAAACTCATTCTACATGTGATATTTTTAAAGTGAAAAAACTTTTTTCAAATGGAACGTGGTATTTTAGTGCAGCATGGAATGCAGCGCAAGATTCTACATCGACTAGTACAAGGTTTGTATAACCTATTCTGATAGTTTTTGAATATATTCGACTTATTTCATAATAACCGCAGAATATGCAAAGTTACTACTATAAAGTAAGTCATTCAGAACACTTTGTACAGCTTTTTTCAAAATGATGCATCATCTCTTCTTTCATTCATTTGTAATAATATTTGAAGTATTTATTATGACTAATTTCTTTATTATTAGTAAAATATTCATTTAAAAACACCCTGTATACCAGAAGTGCTATAAGCTAAAAATGTTTTCTTTAAATAGATACTAGTCGGTCCTGATTACTCTACAAATTTCAAACTCAAATTTCTAATAGAGGTTCCCAATTCGGTGGGACACCTGTATATTATTAGATTTTTGAATTCACCATAAATCTATGACGATTATTATATAAGAAATTCTAGGAATATTATATATAGGAAACTCTATATCTATTTACTACTATCAACTATTTCCAAGATATTACGATTTTTGTGATTTTTTGACAGTTACACTGTAGTACGTAATCGATTAATTGAAAGTAAATGTTACAAAATGAGGAAAGATACCAAACGAGAGAGCTGCGAATTCCTTTTATATGTTTCTATAGTTTTCGAAATAATTTCATTTCATCTTCAGTAGATAATATCTGTAATGGACAATTCGTAAAACTTGAATAAGTAAGAATTGAAAAGTTTCTTACAATAGCAGTAACATGGTCGGCTACATTAAACATGAATTAAAGAATAGGAAAATGTAAATGACAATACACAGTCTGTAAAACACTTAAGTTAACAAAATTAAGTTATAAATTGAAAACTGTGAGAAAAAAACGCAAAGCAAATTCGCCATTACAATGACGATAGAGTACGAAACTCAGCTTTCGTAGTTATGATGTACTAACCACGTAAAATAACAAATTAAAAAATAATACATGAAATGCTCATAAAGTTGGATACTGAAATAAATAAAAACTAATATCATTAAGTACATATCATGTATATTTAAAAGATATGTACACGAAGAAAAATAGATATTACAACATATTATAAATATAATCAATGGTATTAACTCGGGGACAATAATACATTATCTAATAAATAGTATGCATTCATATATTACTGTTTATTAGAAAACTAGCTGTAAAGTTTGCTGTCACTATTTTTATTATCTATTTTTCCCAGTGTATATATGTAACAGCGATTATTAATACCCGTTCTAAAATTTACGGTGTTGTATTGATTAATATAAACGATTTCCAAAAATAAAAGTTTATTCTATTCATTTTGTTTTTTCAAGGGATGGAAGATCTAAAATCAAATCGATGCCTGTGTATAGTGGTGATGCAGTGAGTGATCTTGTTGTTGACCAGTAGTACAACAGTCATATTGGTGTTGTCTCAACCTAGATATAAAATATATGTATGGTAAGTGTGATTAACCCACATATAATTCGTTACAGTTTTTACAAGGAATTTTATAAATAATATTAAATTGAAATGACAAGGGTGTCTGATTCTTCATTTTAGAGAATAGAGTATTATTCGAGTTGTAATTAGAAAACGCTATTTTCAATTTAAAGCTTAAAATTGAAGAAATGTCACAGATAGATATATACAACGATCCCATCACCTATTGGATCATTTTATGTCTAAGTTACCATTTAGATTACCTTTTATTTATGCGTATGTGGATGATATAACTACATCTGTACCAGCTGAACGGACTGAATCTGTCAGACAGATTATTTATTGCCCTAACGTTTGACGCGATAAACAAAACGTCAAATATCAATCGATAAATTTCAAAATTTAGCGTCCAATAAATTCAAACTAGTCAATTTTATGCCCGCCGCTCAGGAGAAGTGCATTCCTTGAATTTATATGCGCCACACGTCTGAGTAGCATAAAAGATCACAAATAGAATACAACTAGCCGGAGAGCAGAGCAAAAATGATTAACCGTAATACAGGTATGGGGAACGGTAGAATAAATAATACAAAAAGAAATAAAAAATCATTAGTTACAAATATATTCCATTAGTACACACCAAATAAATCAATTACAAAATACAAAATTGTGAAAATAAATTCAAAAATACAATTCACAAAATATTCATAACTTGAATCCAGCCTCACTTTGGCCTGTTACCATCAAGAATTTTAAATAAAAGGAAAAGTTATTTTACAACAAAACGTATAATAAATTGTCAATATATAAACAAAATGACCAAACAATATGCTTCAAAAATGGTAAATAAATGGTAATCTACCTGCAAAGTAGTCAAGGTCACTAACCTGTCAATCTCAATCCAGATAGCGACGCCGACGCTGGTCACAATACAAATAGGTTGGAGTTTGGCTACCGCCTCATGATTAAAGGAAGATTTCAATATTGCCCCTAACCAATAGAGAGCAGGTAGCGTAAAATTTGCTCAATGAGAGCCCCCGCACGAGGTTTTATTTACAATTAAGATATTATGAGCAATACTTAGTTTTTTGTATCACTAGGCCAGAAACTACAGTTTTGTGAGTATGCGTACGGTTACAAGTACGAAACATAAGTCATATTAATAGAGTTGTGCAAGTTTTCCTTGGGGACAAAATCGAACAAAGCGGGCGAACAAACGGGCCACCCTTGCGCTGCATTCCGCCATTTTTATAGTCACTACATATTTAGATAAAATAAATATTTTTACATTTCATAAGAAAAACAGGCACTTGTTACAACACAATTTGTTTTTGTGAGAAAGAAGAAGTCGTAAAATTTAACAAAATAATAATAATAATAGTACTATATATTTATTGCGGAAGTCATGAAACGGTTGCTTATCGAGTAGATGAAGTCCCAAATCACAGGCGATTATCATGAACAATAAATCTAACATAAATTGTGTTTGTGGTGGCACGTTATTTTTGTTATTTTGGTGTCGTACGCTATTTATGTATATGATCTTTACAGTCGCTTTTATACCAGCACATGTACAAGATCATATACACAAATAGATAACGATTTATCACAAGTCTCCTTTTTCCCTTCCGCACGTCCGTCATATTTGATAATTATACGACAGCCTTATATAAAGATGTGCTGGGTACTGAATTGCAACTGTACAGTTCATCTGGTTTATTGGACTATATGAGTTGGAGCGAACGTTCTGAATACGTACCTGCCGCGCCAGAAAATTTGCCCAACTTTAATAATAAGTACAATGAAGACACCAGTTTATCTTAGCATGGTTAAACAGTAGCTTAATGACAATTTATTTCACGTCTGTCATGTGGAATCTAATGTGGCCACCCTTTAGTGACATTTTTGCCTGCAGGAAAAGCTTTGAAGTATTGCAAAATGGGTGCTTTTGGTCGGAGACGAAAAAAAGTTGTTGTAAACTGACAAACGATCACCTTGACGAATGCGTCGGTCATTGTCGATCTCCAATGGGAGATCAAACAATGACCGACTCAAAAATTTGTTTTTGACATCTGTCACGGGAGCGTCCCAAACAAACAGCCAACTAGTGCATTACAAGCATGCAGTCAATTATACCCACAGACCTTATTGAAAAATTGAATGTAACAAGATCTTCAATTCTTTTGTGCCACATCCTCAATTCACAGTTGAACGTGAAACTGATTCAATTGTACAATTTCTTGACTCTAAAATTATTAGAAATTCGAACCAAAGTATTTCAGTTGATTGGTATAAAACATCATGATTCCTGAGAAGAATATTAATTAGTTATCCAACCATCCTATCACTAAGAAAATCAATACCTATAAAGGACATGAAAGATAGAGTTGTTAGGATCTTCGATCAGTAATTCCATAAAAAGAATCTGAATCTTCTGTTTGACATCTTCAAAAAGAATAGTACCGTATTAGGTTATTGTCACCCATTTTATTTCATTCGCACAAAAGGGTGCACTTACCGATTAGTCACCATCCTGGCGAACAACGCATATTAATTTATTGTGAACTTAATTAATTAAGCTAAAAGTAAACCCTACTAAAGAACATTCCACTAAGCTATGCAAACATAAACTAATATCCTACAAAATAAATGTCTAAAGATGAAAACGGAAGCAAAAGAAATGGAGAAAAACTACGTTAAAAATGATAAGTGAATGTGACAAAAACAAAAAAGGAGTTACCTTGGTTCCCACAAAAAATTGCGAAATGTCAGAAGACGCACATAGCGAGAGCATTTAAAGCCATTTCATTTTAATCGTTTTTTGCTTACTGGAATAAAAAAAAAACATTTTCACATATGTTGCCGTGAAGAGATTAAAGGATCTTTTGAATGAGTTATCACAAGACTTCTTCCGTATTGAAATTTTAAGGGTGGGGCTGCTGCCACTCCAGGAATGATTTTAGATCGCTAGGTCCGTCACTAAAAGTTGTCCCCTCGATATGACAATTGACACGTTTCTGAATTTTATATAAATCACAGTAGGTAAAGAGTTATTTGAGGCGGCTTATTTCAATTAAAATGCTCTGTATTTTCTGAACACGTTTGGCAGAAGCAACAACTAAATTATAATTTTCAAAAAAAAAACAATTATTTAAACCATAAAATAGACAACTAAGCAACATGCGATCAGGTAGGGACTGTAAAGACGGCGAAGAGACAATCCAATCGTCATGACCCGAAGCGACAAAATGTACGAGCCCCAATTAGAGAATAAACACGCACACACGGTCTTATGAAAAAAGACCACAATTCTCTCGTTAGCTCAGGGCAGCATTGTCTACGTGTTTGCGATTGTACTGTTTACAAATTCTACGCATTTACGCATAGGAAGTAAGTTTGCACGAAATTCTTGACCTGTAATGTGGTCGTGAACGGCATGCTAAAAATAAAGGTTATATATTACGTAGGAACCCTACTTAACTGTCGTAGACTAACATTTCGCTTTTCCTATGTATATTTATAGATAAATCAATAACTCAAGGACGTGTGCCTTCGATGTTTTTGAATCTAATGTTTATTTGCTCTGACATCGAGGAACGGGGATAATTCCAGTACTGGAATGGTGTTGTAAAGGTGTATAATGGAAAGAATATATGTGCTTACATGCGTATGTATGCATGACCGTTGATACATTCCAAATATCGTTGATATACTTTTGAAATGCTTATTTACTTAGTAGGGTGATATTCGTGTGTGTTTGTATTCAGTTGTTATTTTAGGAAGCATAAGAGGAATAAAAAGAGTAAAATTAGTCAAATTAAGATGAGGTCACGCAAACATACCTAAACAAAGTTATTTTAACAGTATATTAATATTAGAAATCGAAAACGATCCAGTAAAAGGTTTCTTCAAAAACAGTGCCTGCTTACTTCTCCGACTGCGTGCTAGAACGTATATATGACAGATTTATTTTTGCATTTTCCTATTGCTAAATATTTTAAGTACTTATTTTAAATCATACCCTAAAATCATAAAGTAAATTGTAAAGAAAATATATATTTGCCATGCTAAGAAGTTAGCCGATTAAACGCTTTGATCTTTTTCGCATGGGTCATAAGTTATTTATTTTATTTTATCATGAACCTATAAATATTTCATAAGCTTTAATGATAAACTATTTTATAGTTCTTAGTGGTTTTCTGGTTCTCAGCGCCAATCTAAACGTTTGAAGAAGGAAAAAGATAAATGTTGTCACCATGCTCAGCCGGAGACGGTCGTTTGGATCGAACATGTACAGCTCGTCATTCACATCAAGCGTATGAAAACTGATCTGGAATGCGCCACGTACTACAGTATATAGTAACTTTATATTATCTCCTCGATCTTGGTATCCAAAGTTTCCTAGTTAGTAAAATGAATGTGCGTAAATTAAATTCCTCGGATGGGAAGAAAACATGTTTGTAGAATTTGGGACAAGAATTTATTTTCTCCTCCGGACCACACACAGGGCATAAATAACTCAAATCCTTCACGAGAAAAGTACATAGTAATCAGTTCAGACCAAAGTACGGCAACCTTACAAGTCTAGAACAAGGCCAGTTATGAGTAATTAATTAAAGCGAATTAATTAATAAGTGAGGATGGTACATATTGCGCCGGTTAACTGTGATATAATAAATAACCTCTGTATCCGCATAATGCCCAAACTAACATACTGAATTTTGTAAAAATTTTGGCTAAACAACCTAGGAATCACATACGGCGAAGATATATTTTAAACATAAATAGGAAGATTAAAATTTTATACGACGGGTTTTTTCATATAGAGGATCACGCTGACGCAAATATTGACAAAAAAAGGTAGCGGTAGGAAAACTTGTAGCATACACGCATTTGCTTTTTATGCAAAAATCCCATTAGTTATAGTGTAGCAGAAAAATATGTTGAGACTGCATAAATGATTTGTGAAATAAGTATCTATATAATTAATAAATAAATAATAAATTATATTAGTTTTAACTATACTGAAATTTTATTTTATCACTATACTAATAAATTACTTCAATATGAATAATAAATCTATTCCATTCTACTCATAAAGACCGATTCAAATCACTGTGCATAACATAAAATGGTAGGCATTAATGTTCTAATCAATAGATTAATCAAATTCACACTTAACAAGGCAAAAGCATTTGACAAAGAATTCCAATTTATTAAAAAACCTATTACCTTAAATTACCTTTTTATAGGATTTCAAAAGGTTTAGACGACATTTTTTAAGGGATCAGTGTGATGCTTCACGCTCGTGAAATACATTAAGTAACCTATCAGGCAACGGGAAAGATAAATCTCATCTCAATAAAAAAATCGGGTATAGTGGTTGTAATAAGGCCTACATTGGACAAACAAAACGTACTATCGGAGCTGATTATATAAAACGTAAAATTACGTTGCTTAGAAAAAAATCTACGGTATCTGCTCAAAGCTCAGGAGATGAATTTCTGATACCGGTATTGACTCATCAAAGGAGGATATTACGGTTGAAAAGTGGGTTCAGCGAGTTGATAGTCTGGCAGAACGGTACCAATGGGACGATGATACTCCAATGCGACGTCATTGCGAAAAGATTTGAAGGAAATGCTCGTCAGTGGTAGGATGAAGAAGTAAATATGAACGATCACATGGGACAACAATTACAAAGTCAAATGACCAGATAAAATTTCGTAAGTCAGTTCCATTTGCTAAATTATTAAAGGATGCAGCAAATTATGACTCTCAACCGGCTCAACATCTAGGAGACTATTGTTTTCAGAAACTTTTAAAATTGCCTGCTTTAAATTTAAAAATATTTGATGAATATTTGATGGATGCAGTAATTGGCGGCATCACGGACGAAAATATTGCACGTATGATGCGGGCAGCAAGTTATTGTCGACCCTAAATGCTCTTGTATGGCTTATCGCAATACATTGGATGACTATGCAAAGGCGAACGTAGAATTTAGCAATTTAGCTTCCAGCGTCAAGTGATTACAAACGCGCGGTATATAATATGAACAATGATAAAACAACTAAAAGTAAAGAATAAAGTTCTAAGATAAGTATATTATGTTATAATTGCAAAGAATTGGGTCACTTTGCCTGAGAATGTGACAAACTGCGAATAGAATGTTATAATTGGTAAAAAGTTTGGTCATAGAAAGCAAATGTCTTTGGAATTCTGTGTACACAAGAAAATTTACAATATTTAGTTCACAGTTGAAAAAAGTTATTTTAAGTTGCGAAATGTTTGTTTTGTTTGTGGTTTGGTTTTCTTTGCTTAAACAGCTGTTTTTCGATTTAGCGAGAATTTTTCACAATTTTTAATTTTGTTTTGTATAAGTTTAGTTAAAGAGTTAATTGTATGATTTAATTAATTAGGTGTTAAGTTGTTTTAAAATAATTCCATTCATGTTATTTGTCCTAGTGTTGTCTTTGTGTTGTTTAATGCGGATTCTATTGAAGATTGTCGTTGGAATGTTATACGTCTGCGTTGTACGATTTTGAGACAGGGATTTTCGTAAGAAAAACGGTTGTAAAATTTTGTTATGGATTTCCTTGTTCGACTATTGACGTGAGTAGACGTATTTTTGTATATCTTTGTTACCATTTAATAATTCATTTTGATATTGTATAGTTCGCATTAATTGTCTTTTAGCCAATTAGCCAATAGCCAATCAAGGAATTCGTATTTTGATAATTGTTAATATATTGAAGTGTGCACATAATAGATATAAGATCAATTATTATTTTTGTTTGGGAAGATACATTTTAGTTTATTTTTTCTCATTAGAGTTTAAAGAGTTAATTTTTCGTTATTCAATTTTGCTGTTTCATTTTTAATTATCAATCACCTCGTTTGGGTGAGTAGAAGCATTGTTCTTGCATTTAGTTTTTCAATTTTGTAAATTTCTAGTAATTGTCCATGCTTAGTTTATTTTAACTTGAAACCACGTGGATTGAAATTGAAATATTTTGGATAATCTTCCTGAACAAACAAAACTTTTGCTTTGCATAGGAAATAGCACTACCCTATTTTAATTAAGAGTCAAGAGCAGTTTTTATTTTAGGCCAGAACCTTCAGTTCAAGGTTTTTTTTCTGCACAAGTTGTAATTTAACCCATTTTGAAAAATAAATTTGATTGTTAAGTAACGTCATTGGGTTAAAAATTCTGTTCTCTTACTTTATATTAAACCTTGTCAATTTGTCGGGTAATTAAGAAAGTCTGATTCCATTCACCCCCAATTTACTTTTCGTGGTTAGATTCAAGTTTTAATTCGCGAGGGTAACGGTTAATAGTTCTTTTGTGCCCTTTAAAATTATTTCCGTTGAGCTAGCAAATTTTATTTTTCTTTGTCATTTTGAAATCAATTTTGCATTTTCAATGTATTCAATCAGTACACAGCAATACATAGACGGCTACAAGTGTGTATGTCTCATTGATATGGGCAGTACGAACATCCTTATAAAGATGTCCTTAGAACCAAAGATTTAAGCTCTCTAGTAGAGAATCTAGTGACTAGAAGTTTTTTCTGGGTCTAGTGTTTTATGTTCTCAAATTGCGGAAGTAACTCTTAAAGTAATGTAAATAATAGTAGATAGTAGTTAACAATGATAAACTTTTGCATGATGTAAGAGTAGGTAGAGATGTATTAGATCAGGAACATATAATGTTATTGAAACAACAAAACAATGTTTATCTTCGTACATCCCCAGTTTTGAAAAGTGTCTCTATAAATGATATTGATAATAACCTACAAGAAAACTCTTTGTATTAACGACTTCTTGATTGTATTACTTTTTTCAATGACAACTCTTGGCAAAACGAATGCTGTTAAGATGGAAATTAAGACCACTACAGATATGCCTGTATCATATCGACCTTATTATCGTATGCCAGAAAATGAAAAGAGCCAGCAATCAACGCTACACCTATGGGGGCATTCATTGGATATAATACTAAGCATATAACCGGAGCATAGATATTGAACGATCTAGAAACGAGGTACACAAGATAGATATAATAAATAAAAAAAAAATAGCACAGCACGTAGCGGAAGATCAAAGGTAACAGAAAGAAATATACGATAAAAGAAGATGTGAAGTACTATGTGACAGATTTGGTTATGGTGGAAATCACTAGCGAGGCAGCAACGGGTTCAAGCAAAAAGCTTCATCCCAAATGTAAGGGTCGTTTCAGAGTTTCCATGGTTTTAAGTAACGATGGATATGCAGTGGAAGATTTAAGACAGAGATCAAAACGTTTCCACACAGTAGTGGCGGTAGATCGCATTAAGAAATGGATTACATTTGAAGGTGATAATGAGTAAGTTGAAGTTAATGTTGAATCACGGAAATAGAAAGAGAGAAGGAAAGGAAGAGAGAGAAAGAGAGAGAGAGAGACAGAGAAGGATATACAGAACGCTGTTGAATGTTGAGAGACATAAACGGATCTCTGATAAATGTTGAGAGAGATCGACGGATCTCTAGTGAGTGTTGTTGTGAGAGATTAACGGATCTCTGACGAAATTTGAGACAAAGATCGATGGATCTCTGATTAAAGTTATGAGATCAACGGATCTCTGATGAATGTTAAGAGAGATCGACGGATCTCTGGTGAGTGCTGTGAGATCAACGGATCTCTGGTGAGTGCTGTGAGATCGTGGGATCTTTGGCGAAAGTTGAGTTGTGAGAGATCAACGGATCTCTGACGAACTTTAAGAGAGAGATCGACGGATCTCTGATTAAAATTATGAGATCAACGGATTTTTGGCGAATGTTGAGAGAGAGAGATCGACGGATCTCTGATTAGAGTTATGAAAGAGATCAAGGGATCCCTGGCAAATGTTGAGGGAGAACAGCGGTTCTTTGATGATTGTTATAAGAGAGGTCAACGGATCTCTGATGAAGGTTGTGATGGAGAGCGACGAATCCCAATGACCATTGACCAAAAACCATCTCTATCGTAATGGTGTAGAGATGGGTTTTTGGTCAATGTTGCAATAGAGGTCAACGATATAACGTAAACAAGCTGAATCCATGCTTTTATCAAATTTTTTTTAGATCTTTAGAAGCCTGGGGACATACTTTGATCAGGATGGCCGAATGTAGTATAATCCTAGAAGTTTGAGCCATAGTTTGGGCTGTTGTTGTTGATACATAGTTACGGCAACAACAAAAAGGGATGTTGTTGTATTTATTTGGTGTAGTAACGCGATTATTAAATAAAAGTTAAACACTAGCCCTTTTTGCCGAACGTTCGGCGTTTTCCCGTTTATGAGCTTAGAGATCGGTAAACCTTCCACACGATTCGTGTAGTTGCCGAACATTCGGAACTTACGAACTCTGAGTGTGTGAACGTGCCTGTAGAAGTTGCAATTTATGTTCGCGAGATTCCATTATTAGAAAGGTAGTATGATCCGCAGCATTGGGAGTAAAAAAAGGAACATGTGCACGACAAGGCAAACGATATTCAGATGATTATCTACAATCTCTCCAGCTAATTAAATGACAAGTGATTTTTACTCTCTCTACATCGTTTAGAAGTGAAGTGAATACCACGCGCAAAACGATGAAAATAGAATAAAAAAAAACGTTTAATCTGTGATCTTTAACCCGAGGCATGTTGGCGAGGAGCTTTTTATCTGATTTAACTTCTCTCTCAACGGAGGAGAAAATCAAAGAAAATGAGCACTTCTGAAAATTATGTTCCGCCGTGTTTGCGTACGGCCGAATTATTAAGTTTAGTGCTTTAGAAAATGCGGGAAAATATGCGATTTTCAGATTTGCCTCACGTGCTATATCTGACTATTGCGAAATTTATGAGATTCTCGTAAAACCGGTTCCAGACAAATCATCATTCTTGCTTACTGTGGTGAATTCTTAAATTTTAGGTTCATCAGACCGACACCGACATATAACGGCTACTTATGAAAAATTGATATACGGGATACGTAATGCAGTTCTACAGTGGTTATTGTGTTATTTGAATAAATGTAAAAAAAAATAAGGCGTCTTATTATACAAGTAATTTCTTTAGTTTTATCCAAGTAGTATAGTAATTTTTCATATATGATTTATGAACGTGCTTGCATAAGCCGAAGTGTTTTGTAATCAAGAACGTGTGAAATTACTAATTGGAAACTGTGCAAATTTGAAGGTCCTTGGAAATAATTATGCACCGATCTATTTTTAGTTAAGGATATTTTGTAGACCAGTAACGAAAATATGAATCCTTGTACTATTTTCATTTGAGCGAGTTAAATGTATAACCGATACGTCACTGCACAAATGCAATTGTCGAGGGAAACCTTTCAACTAATGAGTGCTACATGCAAGTAATATTCTGTAATCAATTCATCCGTAAATCCATTTCATTGAGATTAATATTTTTTATTGCTAATCCAATCTGTCAAATTTTAGCTATGATTGTTATGGATTGTTTGTTAGATAATGTTATACCTAAATTACCATTCAAAATTCCATTTATTTTTAAATATGTTGATGACATTATTTGCTCCATACCTAATGATATGGTAGATATTACTTTAAATATATTTAGTTCTTATAATAATCATTTACAATTCACTGCTGAATTAGAAAATGATCTTTATGTAGCTTTTCTTGATACCAAAGTTATAAGATCAGAAAATAACATTAATTAGTTAAAATTGGTATCAAAAGCCTTCTGGTAGATTCATTAACTTTTATTCAAACTATCCTATGAATCAGAAATATAATACTGTTACCGGATAAAAAACAGAGTTACACAGATCAATCAGTGACATAAGATTTATTAGCGATAATTTAAAGAAGTTATTTAAATTTTTTCTAGCAATAGCTACCCTAAAAATATTCTTTCTAAATTAATCTTTTCTCCAAATTCTTTGCATGAACATACTGGGTGAGTTTTTAACTTGAGACAACGGCATATTTCTAAAACACTCTGCATCAAATCAAAAAAAAAAAAAGATCTCAGTAAGGTTTGTTATAATGTAGGGGGCTCACTGAATGGTGACGAACTCGATCTCCCACTTCATTCCCTCCCCCCCTCCCCCCCAGAGTGGGGAGAGGGACAACCTTGAAATCTTAAATGGGAACCCCGATTTTGTATTGCAGATTCGGATTCTACGCCATCAAATATGTAGTTATTGTTTGAAACTTTTTTTTGATTCGTAACAGATTGCGCTGTAATCGCAAAAAAAAACATGATTGTGAACCTCTAGAAAAAATACACAAAATAGTGAAGCAAGTAAACATGATTTTGTTTTTTTATTTTAACATAAACTTACATCTCAAAAAGCCATGTGCTCGAAATTGTGCTTCGATACATTTATTTATTCGCATTTGGAATGCTATTCAACGATACAAAACCGTACTTTATTCAGTACTTGACAAGCTGTGAATACTTACACATTGTCCTATCCCCATTTAGATTATTAATTATTAATCCAATACAAATTAGTTAGTGTTGAATATTTGAACAGTAATGGAGGCTATGGAGGGTACGATAAAGTAAAGTTCTTAGTTGTTGAATGGCTTGTTGAAATGTTATTTTTTAGACGTAGATTCTGCAGACCAGAAAAAGCCTAAAATCATCACACTTTACAATAACATTAAAGATCGGGTCCACAGTGTAGTTTTTATAATGTTTCCAGAGTTACAAAACGATGGCCGATGCAGTATTCTTAAGCATATTAATCAGCTGGATTGAATTAGCCAAATTGTGTAATGGAAATCAAAATAAAATCAAAAGTCGGAGAGAGTTTATCAGAAAACTTGCAATGGAAGTACTAACAGAACAATTAGAAAGACAATATAAAAATAACACTGGACTACTTACAACAATATCGTTACCTCTGAACAATCGCCATACCCAAGATGAAAAAGCCACTTCAGTTGATTCCGAAACAAGAGAAAACCATAGCCAAGGAATACCATGCAAAAAAGAGAAACGAAAAATACTGATCAGATATAAATGTCATGTTTGCAGTGTATATCTTGGTTTACAACATTGTAGAAATAGATGCCTGATAGACTGTGAGAATGCCGAAACAGGGCTCTAAAAGACACTTCATAGGTCTAGAGCCATATGTGGGATTACAAAGACTTCGCAAGAAGGGAGATCTGGACCTGGTTAGGTAAAGGAAGTACAAAAAATGGAGGTCGACTAAAGAACAACTCCATAATAAAGCTTAATAGGGGATGGGGATGCTGGATTCTCTGATAACCTACTCAGACGCAGCAAGAAAGGAGCTAAAACCATTACTGAGCTGGTAACTGGACACTGTCCCATGAAACAGCTTCTATACAACACAAGTCGAGTAAGCGAACCGTGGTGCAGCAGATGCGGACTACAGGAGGAAACGAGTTTACATGTAATCTGCACATGTGAGGAATTGAAGGTACTCAGGCAGAAATATTTCGGGAGGGCTCTATTGGAGCCCTCGAGGGTTCTCAAGTTTCCACTGGGCAAGATACTGGGTTTTATAGAGAACACCAAGCTGCTCGAGTGGAAGTAAAAGATTTAATAGGGACGGTACAATGAGCACTAGCTCAAGTGCCCGGAATATAGGTGCCCATACTAATTAAATGAATGAATGAGGTGCCCGATAGACTGTGAGGAGGCCGAAACAAAGAGCGAATGAAAGCAGAATGAACTAAGAAGCCAAAATAAGCGTTAAATGGTGTATTACGATTGTTGTAGTTACATATTCAATTTAAATTTAAGTTCATGTTTTTGTAATTAAATAGAAATATTTTTTTATTGTATTGTATATTATTTTTTTTAAACAAAATATATCATTTCGAATAAGCGGTTCATTGAAATTCATTGATGAAATAGTTTCAACCAGTCTCATGCGCTTTGTGTCTACATTTGCAAAATTTAGGCCGCAATTTTAATTGTGATAATACTAAAATTCTTGATGTTGAAAATAATTACAAAAAGAGATAATTTTTAGAAATGGTTTATATTAAGAACAATCAAAATTCAATTAATTTTAAAGCAGACACAAATTAACTTACATTACTACCTTATTAACAAAAATGTTTTTCTGACTTTTTAACATTTCTAAATCACAAAATTTTAAATTATATTATTATATTCAAATTGTAAGTATTATTGATATATTTTCATTATTATTGTTTCATATCATGTTATAATATTTTAGATTATCTCTTGAAGAAGTCACTAATAAATGAAGAAATATTGCAGTCATAAAAAGTAGTTTTATTAAAGAGACCGCATTACCCAATTTTATATTTCTTACATATATATTTTTAAAATTTAGGTGGAAAAAACGAATGCTGTTTTTTATTTGAAAAAATAAAATTTGTGCCGAACAAAACCAGAAATCCAATCTATTCTTACTATTTGAATATGCAATCTGTTTCAATGAGATACTAAATTTACTAAAACAACAAAGCGTGAATGCACATATCAAATTAATCAACAAACACTAATAAAGGTTGTATTAAAAATGGATCCGTTCTCCACATGTGGATTTATAATATGTATATTTGCATTATTTGAATTGCCTGATGCCATGTAACACCTCCAATCTGTTTACTTATCTGTACAAACAATGAATGTCCGAAATTCAATTAAAAATTGTAATTACGTTTCACTCTATTTATATATTTACGCAAATTTTCACCAATTGAAATGGTCGTTAAACCAAAAGATTTTTCCTATCCCAATAATATTAACAATTTTCATTCATCTTATTATATTTAAATCTATTCAAACAAAAATAAATTCTAAACACAGGTTCTTATTTATTAATAATTGTAAGAACAACAAAACACCAACAACGAATATTCCTTAAGTATTGTCAACAATTAATATTAAACATTAAAAATACATTCTTATGATATGTAACACAGCTTTAAGAACAAGTAAATATCTTTGTTGGGTATATGCGTCTAGATTATAATTAAATATTTGTCCTTTTGGTCTTCAAAGTCTTATTTTATGAGAATATCGTTGCAATTCGTTGTGCTTATGGCGTGCTGTAAGGCTTCCTTTATCGTTTTCTCGATACCTAGGAGTATTTTATTACGCAGATGTCCTACCGCCCAAGAATACATTCGATCTCTGAGCCAGCTTAGGGATCCCAATCCTAATATGTCGATGTATATGTCTCTGGAATAAAATAAAATTGTAGAATACATAAATTAGTCTTTAGTTATTTGCATGTGAATATATGTAGAGCGTGCAATGACTTTAAATAAAAGGGTGGTGTTATATTAGAAATACAATTGTAACTATTTACAACTGTAATAAACATATGGAATAATGGGATGAGAGAATTTGCATATGCAAGTACCAACTAGGTACCATATATATATTCTATGCTGTCATAGCAAACTACTATTAATGACTGATGATGTTTCGAAGTTACTTAACTATCACAGTTATATCGCAACTTCAGGCTGTTTCAACAATTTAGTCTCAGCTAAGCAGAGAGACACATTCACACGGCGTTTATATGCATATTCAATAGGAAGATTACGATCCAAACCACAGTCAATAGAAATTGTGGTTAACAAAAATTTAGCATTGAAATAAGTTCGCCAAAGTTTCGGTAGTTAAAGCAGTCTCGTAAACTTAATACGTTGTAGAGTCAATATACATATATGTATTGGCAGATATATGTATGTAAATTACTGCCTCAACTCTGGAAGACAAAGCAGAACAATATAGAGTATAATGCGGGAAAATTACATGATATATTACGATTTTGAGGAAAAGACTTTATTTGTTTCATAATTAAAGAGGACAGCTTCTTCGAAAATGAGCCGAAAAGTTGGAGATTTAGTAAGTTGTGTATTTCAAAATTAACTTCACAATGTTTTTTAATTTATGGAACTTCAAATATGATTTATTGATTTATTGATCGAATTGTATTAGTAAGTAAATATTACTTTGCTTTTTCATTGGAATTTCAATTTTAATGTTATTTATGTTATATTAGCAACAGAGGAAGGCCCTAGATTCCACCATTTTAAAATTGTTTCTTATTCAGATATTCGATATTGTTATGTCGTTATGATGAATTGACTTTTGTTCTCATTTTTTCCCTACAGAAGTATATATATATAATTACAAAAGTATCCAAAATAGTTTTAAAAACGGGCCAAACTCACTTTTGCAAAATTTCAAGGAAGGGCATATATGTAGGATATTTAAAAAGTTTTTTTAAATCTCAATCCTAATATACTTTTCTGAGCATTTTGATAATTTATTATAAAACTAGGGTCTATGTAGGGCGGATGTTATCTTAGTGTTTGTCCAACAAATTCAGGCCCTTCAGATAGCGCAGTATCTTTCTTCTTCTGAATGAAATTCAACTTTCTCCTCGTCCTCCAAACACAGTCATATTAGATTTTCGGCAATATTTTCTGAATTTACAATAACCTGTACAGACAGAAACAATTACCTTGACACTTCTGCGGTCAAGTTCAAGCAATTCCATGGTTCTGACATAATTAGGTGAGACACATTCCTTCGCATCCAAAAAACAGTTGTTCTAGTATTGGAGTAATTTTTGATTTGCCCAGAATTTAATTTGATGTTTAGCTACTGTAGGTGCTGGGCGACCTAATCCGGAAGCTCACCAGAAAGGGATTTCATTGCCTGGAGTATCCTGACGAACTCACAATAGTCGTTAGAGGGCGGCTTCCAAAAGTTCTGGTGGAGCGCATGCAAACCGCTTTAAATACGGTTAACAAATAGTGTAAATAAGAACGACTACCAGTCAATGCTACTAAAGCACAAGTTGCCCGTTAACAAGAAATGAACGCTATAAGGTCTACAACCACTAGTGATAGGAAGCGAAAGGATTCCACATGTCAAAGAGGCGAAATACCTGGGGGTACGGTTTGATCAAAGATACACATAGAACACACATATCCTGAAAACAACCAGCAAAGCCACTATCGCCCCAGGTAAGTAAAGGAGGCTGTGTGGAAGGAATCTAGAGTATGGTGGCCAGAGGTGCGACAGGTGGGGGCGGCCAAAACGCTGGGTGGCGTGCAAAGACTGGCGTGTCTGTGCCCCACGGGGGGATGACATCGACTCCTACCACCGCAATGAAAGTAATTCTAAACCTGCTACCGCTATATATTTATATACAAGGAGCTGCAAGGTCTACAGTACATAAACTTTTGCATAGTCAAGTACCTATAAGTAAATCGCACGGCGCTGACTATAAAAAGCTATTAGATGAACTCAACGTGGCACCCTTTTTAGGAATACCAAGTGATGCCCAGGTTCAGAAATTCAACTCAGATAGAAAATATCAGGGTTATGATACCAGATAAGAAGGACTGGGAGATTGGTACTCCAGTAAGACGGACTCAAACTGGTATATAGACGGCTCTAAAACGGACTACGACGTTGGAGCTGGAATATACGCTAAGAAGCCTAAAAAGGCTCTTAAGGCTCGGTAAGCTTCAGCTAAGACACATCCGTGTTCCAAGCTGAGGTTGCTGCAATTCACCATTGTGTCCGAGAAATAGAAAAATGTACAGAGTCAGGTAAAAGTGTCGCTATTTTCTCTGACTGTCAGCCCACACTTAAAGCAATTACTTCCGTAAGTGTGGATTCTAAGCTGATTTGGCGGATGTAAGCGCCCTAAATGAGATGGGCACCCAAAAGAAATTAACTTTGGCCTGGATCTCTAGCCACTCGGGCGTGAGAGGAAATGAAGCGAGGCTTGTCAAGGTTATTCGTTAGAGCTAACAGTTCTTTCGGCACTACCAAATCACAAAATTAAAAATTCCGTCAGTGAATGGATACATAATCAGTTCAGAGAGTGGTGCAAGAAATCACAGGTAAAAGAGTTCCTAGAGGCCTGAATTTACTAGAGATCTACTGAATAAATGTCTGTCAAAATGATGGTAGGTTTGCTGACTGGTCACTGTAGATTGAATAGGCACATGTATAATATAGACCTAACACATGAGCAACCTGCAGATTCTGCCAAGAGGAGGAAGAACACACCAGTTCCTGTAGTGTGCCAATGTGAAGGCCTGGCGAGAACAAGGTTTCTATTAATGTGCGTGGAAAACCTCACAGCTAGCAGCTACACAAAGAAGATGCTCTCAAAGATGATAAGTCTAATTAAGAGGGCAAAATTAACGAGCCTTGTCCAGGAAGAAGGGGATCAGAATAGATCGGAAAATGTCGGGGTGAAACAGATCCATAGGCCACTTCAATCCTAATCTAATCTATTGTAATCTAATCTACCGTAGGTGCTATGTCAATAATAAAAAATATAGATGAAAATATTGTTAGTGTAAAACACTGGTGAAAAATGTCCTCGTTTTTGTTTTCGAGTTGGCACATAGGTACTTCGACACTTATTATTTGATCAATTTCTTCACTTTTAATTGTGAAAAAGTACATTATTTATAGCTATTTTTACATGAAACGATAAAATCCTATTTTATTGACCAGCAAAAATTGTTAATTCATGAAGGACGTAGTCCCTTGTGAATTAATTCCCAGATGGGTGATATGTTTTTATCGTCTGCGTCGTGCGTAAAATTGTATTTTTTTATAGCACAATTCAACGAAAAGCTCAATATATTATCAAACATTTCAGGAAGTGCAAAAAAGAAACGTTATTTTCCATTGCTTTTATGCTGCGAGGTTTGCTTCCTAGGCATTTTATAGATCCTATATTCAATAGTATCTTTAAGAGATATGCTAATATAACGCAGAGCATACGAAATATGGTTTGATATTAAAACATTAAGTTGCAAAAATGTGATTTACGAGGAGTGATAATATCGTCGGTAATATGAAAAAATTTGCAGCAAACAAAATTGATGTATCAGAACGTAGTTTTGGTGTTGTTAATATAGAAGACCGGGGAAATATTTTCTAACAATCGCCAGATCAGTGTTAAAATACAAGTTGTGATCAGAATCTGTTGCTGGAAACAAAATGATACTTGACTTATTATAATTTTGAGCATAAAAAAGCACATCTGCCGCAAAAACATTATTGTTTTGAAGATTCTACTATACAGGCTATGAAACATCTAACATCAGGTTTCCGAAAACAATTTTTATATGGCCACATGAAAAAAAACAATGTGCACTAGTTCGCCTTTGGTAAATACAGGTAGAGGAACGAAACTGTGTGATAATAAAGTGCTTTTCAAAAGAGAAAAATGTTTGACTGACGAGGAAAATTGCATCTCGAAACTAGATCGAAATATTCACGGAGTATTATATTAGCTGCAAGCAAGGTTCTCTTCCAGATCTTTTCTGACATTCAATATCATTATATAGATGCCATCAGAAACAAAAAAAAATGATCTCGCAAGGACGAAGGTGTAGTAAATTGGCTCTATACTCCTATACTGAGGCATTATCTAGAATAATATGCAAAAAATTAACTTTGTGGCAGAATTCACCTAAAAGCTGAATATTAGCAGAAACTAGCAAAAACAAAAGATTACCACTAAGCGCTAAGCTTGTATGCAATCATTTCTGAGCAGCTTTGGAAGTATGTAGAAAAGCTAAATCAACCAGTCAAGAAGAAACAGTTTACAACGTCTTTCAAGCAGAAGCATACGTAATATTTCATTGTACAACAGAAATAAATATAGATGGCTTATAAAAATAAGCGGATGTATTGGTGCAATAGATAGCCAGGCGATCTTGAGGGCACTAGCAAATCATAAGATACTATCAAGACAGGTTTTTGCAATGCACTTGAGAATTGAATAGCATGACAGACCTCAATAAAGTCATTTTGCTGTGGGTAGCCAGACATTTAGCAAACGAAAAAGCCAATGGATTAGCAAGAAAGGGATCAGCCTCATATGTAGGCCCAGAATCTGTTCTAAGAGTATCTAAAGACATAGCATGAGAACAGGTAAGGAGTTAAGGCAAAGAAAAACACAAGGAACACTATAATAATACAATCAGGCAGATTCATGGAAAGTACTTTTATCAAAGTGTCCATCAAAAAAAAGAGTTTGAAAAACTACTGCAACTCAATAGGAATCATCTTTGCATCATACAGATTTCCTAACAGGGCACTGTACACTGAAAGGACACATACAGAAAATTGGAATTAACACTGGAGATACCAACTGCAGATTGCGTAGTGAGATGACACTACATTCTGAGTGAGCAAAACGACATGAATTTTATAGCAAATCAGAGATAAACCTAGGTCATTTAACCAGAGATTTGTACCCATTATTACAGGAAATCAGGATACTGGAATGACGCATAAAATAAAGGGGAAATTAAATACAGAACATCAAGAGGTAGCAGTACTTCGGAAACTCCGTGCAGACCTTTGCTGTGAGGCAGAAAATTAAAATAATCTATCCACATTCTCTTAAATTGCGCAGTATCGTGCAAGTCAATGCTCTACACTTTATATATGAAGTTGAAGAGAGGGATCTATAGTACACTACTAGAATATGTCATAGGCAACTATGGTTTTCATTTAGCAAAATTAAACATTGCTTCTTAATTCAGAAATGCTAAGCAAAATAAAAAATTAAAGGAGAGTCGTTGTTTGACATTAAATTCCGTAACAAGCAATATTAATTTTTTTTTCTACCTTTACAAATAAAAGAGTTACAGCATTGAAAAGCTTTTGGCGAATTTTATATTTTTGCAAATACCTATCTAGTAAATGCATGCATTTTCTTAAATAGATAAAAGGGTATCTGGATTAGGCTTTAAAGATACAAATCTTTTTCAATTTAACCCAAATGCGTATTTCTTATGGTATTCGAGATCCCCATACAAATAATGAAAAAAAGTCACTCCGTATTATTTTAAGTCACCCACGAATGTTGAAACTTTTGTTTATGAGGAAGAAATTATTTTATAGAAACCCTTGAAATCAAATAGTTGTTATTCAAAAAATCCTTGTAAGCTATTTTGATGAGGACTTAGTTACTTACGTATCTTTTTCTTAAGGATAAATTGTGACTCGTCTTAAATGCAAGCACTTGTCGGTTTTACATGTAAAATATTGTCTTTAAACCTATTTTCTAAAACACCTATATGCCATAAAAAAAATGATGTCAAACTAATGAGGAAAGTTTAGAGGATTTTTTCAAACAAATAAACAAAATATAATTTTTTTTTCCATGACCTTAAACATTTCCCATAGGATTTCGTTGACATTTCAAATATCACAGGCATTTGGCCGTCAACGAAAGGACCCACATTACGAATTATTGTGGTCGTTAAACGTAGGAAAAGAAGGATTAGTTGGCTACGTGCGTAATCTAAACGGGCGTGCACCAACATCAAAATTGTAGATTAACGGAGGGTTAAATACATAATCACTGTTATTTTAGGATATTTCCGTTCTTTGTTGATTTATTTGCCATATTGATTAAGATTGTTATCGCTGGATTCAGAACTAATTCTATTAATGCATAAGCTCCGGGATTATAATTCGGGCGTATTAATTTAGGTCATGTGTTTCCATTTCAAAGTAAAATCGAAATTACATTAAGGTACCCGTTATTATTGTTTAAACAGTTTTGCTTAGGTCTCTCTTATATTATTGATAAATTGCTAGTTCATACTAGCGCAGAACTTTCGTACATGTATACCTGGTTGTAAACTAGTAGTGAGGTTTATGCGGATGGCTTCGTGCAGGATTAAAATCATTTGAATATTACCTAAAGAAAAACGCCACAAATAAAATAACGCCTTCAGTTGTTAAATAAAATTTGAGACGGGTCGTTTTTTTCCAATCATATGATTAAAATTTAGGGCTTTTAAATAAAGTAGTATTAATTATTTCATAGTTAAATAAGTAATAGGTTCGTTATATGTGGTGCTATTAAATGGAAAGTATACTGCATTTAATACGCTAACGGTTACTTTATCTTTAATATTTCATCTTTTTGAATATTCTTTTTAAACACCAAGTGTTATTATCATAACATGTTTTACCACAGTAATGGGAATGAATTTAATATCATGTCTGGGGAAACAGAAATATGTTTTTATTAAAAATAAATAGCAATTTCAGGTTGTATAGTACTCCGAGATAAATTAATTTAATAAAATTATTTTTTTTTACATTATTTGTATTCAAATTCAGTCTAAGGTCGAAAGGTAAGGGTGGAATAGGGTCGGCTTTTGTTGTTTATAATAGAGGTATGGAAATATACAGGGTGTAACAGCGGTAACGCCGTGGTCTCTGGTAGTCAAATGGCAAGAATTTTTGAAATGTTTTATGTTGGGATATATGTAGGTGGATTAGAGCTACAATTTAAAAATAATGTGACAGGGTGTTCCAAAATTTAGCAGCGCATCAAAGTTATGTGTTTCTTAATGGAACGTCCTGTATTTTATGACATTTTTGAAGTGTACACTAAAAAACTAGAAACCAATTTTATTCAAGGTTCCCTATACCTAATGTTTTATAGTTATGAGATATTTCAATTTGTTTAAAAATGCAATGTTGCAAAAAAAGTCTAGTATCTCGGAAACAAATTAATTTAGAGAAGTGAAATGAAAACCGTAAATGGCAGATCCTTTGGCTGATTGAATGCGACATTCAACGTTTTCTAGTAGTATACAGGATGTTCAAGTACCTAAGTCAAAGTTTGTGAATTTCACTAGTGCATAACTTTGTTATTTTAAATAGAACACCCAGTATATTTTTACGGTTGATAGATAGAAATTTTTATTTTCTTTAAACCAGTATTAGGAGTCCCTATACCTATCTCCACTAGTTTTTAAAGTATTTGGATTTTTTTAGGTGGTCTAAGTAAATTGTCATTACCTTAATCTAGGTAGCTTATGATTTTTTGAATGTGTCAATTTGCCGTGCATCCCGTCAGTAACATTAAGGCATCCGAGTGTATGTTTACATTGATTTATTTATGATTAATTTTACTATTCGAACAAACTTTAATTTTCCTAATTTACCTGAACATCATAAACGCTAAGAAGGATATACAAACTAACCAAAACAACAGTAAATATTTTTGTATAAAAAGGTAACAACAAGGGATTTTCGTATGTATCTATAACATAAAGGAAAAAAAAAATAATAAAAATAAAATAGAGGCACTAGCATTCAACATAATTGCCATTTTCTCCAATGCACAACACAGCTCTTTCTTCAAATGCTCTTCTAACGTTCCTCAGCATATTTGGTGTTATATCTTCCGATCAACCTATTAGGAAATTTTCTATCAAGGTAGTTTCTGACGAACCGTTTGAAATGGGCAGGAGCGCCATCTAGTTAAAACCACATCCGGTTTCTAATATTTAAGGGAATGTTTTCCAAAAGGGCACAAAAGTCCCTCTTACGGAAGTTTAGAAATTCGTTTCCATTTAGGTGTCTATTGAAGAAATGTGAGCCAATTGCATGATCACCTATAATGCCTTCAAACACGTTCAAACTCCACCTATGCTGCCGATCCAAGGTATGAAAAAGATGACGATTTTCAGTATCATAATAATGGAAATTGTGACAGTTTACTAGTCCGTTATTATGAAATGTGGATTCGTCAGTGAATAGAATATAATTAAAAAAATCATTATCTTCTGCGTAACTATCGAGCGCCCACACATAAAAATCAACTCTTCGCTCATAATCCATAGGGCATAATTGTTGGTGGTGTTGAAAGTGGTAGGGATGGTATTTGTGTTTTTTCAGTATCCTAGATACAGTCATGTAAGTTAAATCCAATTCCTTAGCAATCTTTCTTGTGCTGCTATGCGGTTCTTCAATGACTACTCCTAATACCACAAATTCATTTTCTTCGCTTACAATTGTTGTTTTATGTCGCTTTGTGTAAGCAACGTTGCCTGTGGTACGAAATTTGTCCAACAGTTTTTCAAATACCCTTTTATCTGGATGTTTTCGATTAGAGTACTTCTGCGCATACACCCGAGACACAAGGAAGCAATTTTCCTGACACTCACCAATAACTAAAATCATATCAGTTCTTTCTTGCAACGAGTATGCTTTCATGGTGCTAACTTGATACATATCAAATTGACACATTCAATCACCAGCTACCTAGATTAAATTAAGGTAAGATAACGACAATTTACTTAAACCACCTGATAACGTAGATCTCTACCCGACGCGCTTCCCTAACTCATAACTAGAGGGTCGACATATGCCGGTCAGGCGGGAAGACGTTTAATAACGCGGTCAACGACGTAATATATATACATTCGTTGTACGTAGGGTTAGTGTTTTTTCTATTTTGTTTTGTGTTGTCAGTTGTTTTCGTAACAATTAAAGTATCATAGAACTACTTTGTGTGTTTTATTCCAAGAGTGATCGGCCACGATACAAAGACGACAACAAAGCAGCGGTTGGATGAAGATAAATCAGTTTTGTTCTGTGTGAAAAACATTTTGCTGTGTGCTTAACCTAAGTGGAACATTTTTATATGAACTGTGTGAACATTAAAAGAAACAATGAGTGAATCTGAGTGTGAATACAGAGATGTAAGTGCAACGATCGACGAATTAATAAATTCAACGGGGAATACGGATATCAGAGACAAAGAAAGGTACGTACCGGAGGAAATGGCGCTAGACAGAGAGAGAGAATTACTGAGACGAGAACGCGAATTATTGAATAGAGAACGTGAATTATTGGAGAGAGAAAGGCAATTAAGTGATACAGGTACTCGTATACATTATCATAATAACAATAATAGCCAAGTAATTCCTGAATTTGATCCTGGAAACCATTGTCGTTAAACCGCTATACAGTGGGTACGAAAGTTGAGAACTTGGCAGATATTTTTAAATGGGATGACACTACAATGTTATTTAATGCTGTTACAAAATTATGTGGAGCTTCTAAACTATGGTTTGAAGGTGTGCAAGATAGAATTACGAACTGGACAAGATTTAGAGAACGACTTATTGATGATTTTCCACTGTTATTGATGATTCGGATATACATTTTGAGCTAACGCGCCGTAGAAAGAAATTCGACGAAATCATATGAAAACTACGTATATCAGATGGTAGCTATTTGCTAGCAAAGGCAATATTCAAACAGAGGGGTACTTAAATACATAATTGCGGCATAAATGATAAAGAATTAGCAAAATTATTAGCTATTAGTGCTCCAGAGGATACACAGATTTGTTAAGAAAAATTAAAAATTTATGAAAGTACTATCCGCAATACTCATACGAAATATTTAAATTCAACAAGTTCAACAAATGATCGGAGTGAACCAAGAAGTACAGATGCGTCTTCTGGGAAAAAATGCTATAACTGCGGAGAATATGGGCACATAGCGGCGAAATGTACAAAACCACAGAAGAGGCCTAAATGTTTTAAATGCAGAAAACAGGGACATTTGGCAAAAGATTGTCAGAGTCAACAACAGCACGCGAACTGTCAACAAAATTCAAAAAGTCGTCGATATCTACTGATATAAATACCATAAAATCGTAACAGTGAATAAATGTGAAATCATAGCTTTTATAGATCTCGGAAGTGAAGTTGTAACAATAAGAGAGAGTGATGCAGAGAATATAAATTTAGTGTACGAATCCTGCAACGTTACACTAAATGGGTTTGGAGGAGGAACTTGCAAAACCATAGGCAAATGTTTTTCCACCATTCGAATAGACACTGTTGAAATGAAAATTGAAATTTACATAGTACCAGATACTTCTCAAGACGATGCCATGATTATTGGAAGAAGTGCTTTAGACCACCCAGAAATACAAATAGTCAAGGAGAGAGATGTATTAATTATACGACGAATCGACCTCAATACCGACGATGAGAAGACTAGAGAGAAGGATGAAGAAGATGTAGAGACGAAAGAAGAAATCTCCAGAATAAAAGAACAGTGTTATATTAATAAGAATTTAGAAGAAGAAACCAGAATTGAACTATTAGAACTTATTACGCGAAATAAAAAGTGTTTGGCTGAAAATTTTAATGAAATAGGACTAACTAATAAAACCGAATTAAAAATTGAATTGACATTCTAGTGAAACCAGTTACGTGCCGACCATATAGACTACCATAACGCGAAACGGGAAATAGTGCAAGAAATAGTGAACGAAACTGTTAGACCGCGAACATTATCCGAAAGTCAAACTCTTCATACGCGAGCCCGGTTGTTCTTGTTCAAAAACAAGATGGTGGTGAAACGAATGTGCGTAGACTATCGACGTTGAACGCTATAACCAAGAAACTGTATGTTGCCAATGATGAACATGACGAGCAATTAGATCGATTAGCAAACAATAAATACTTCACAACACTTGACCTAGCCAGTGGTATTATAAATCCCAATTGCCGAAGAAAGTAGACATTTAACTGCTTTTGTGACAACCGAAGGACAGTACGAGTTCACACGCATGCCCTTTGGACTTGTTAACGCACCTAGTGTTTTTTCACGATTAATGGCAAATATTTTTGCGAAGTTACCGCCTGGTTATGTTTGCGTGTACATGGACGATGTACTTATCCCGAGCAAAACCGTTACAGAAGGTCTCGATAAACTTAAATGTGTTCTAAGATTGTTACAGGAGGAAGGACTAACCCTGAATTTGAAGAAATGCCGATTTCTCGAAGAGCAAGTAGAATTTCTTGGATATGAAGTCACGGGCGAAGGTGTACGTCCAGGAGAAAGGAAAGTGGAGGCCGTCAAGAATTTTAAAAGACCGGAAAATGTGCGAGAAGTTCGTCAATTCCTTGGTTTGACTGGGTTCTTCCGTAAATTTGTGCAAAATTATGCTCGAATTGCTATGCCATTGACGTCGCTAACGAAGAAGGATGTTGCATGGAAATGGGATACAGAACATGAAAAATCTTTTCAAGAACTGAAGAATACTTTGATTGAAAGACCTATCTTAGCCCTTTATGACCCAGACGCTAAATTGGAAGTACATACGGATGCAAGCAAGGATGGACTAGCTGGCATTTTATTTCAGAAAAGAGATAACGAAATGTTGAAACCCGTAGCATTTTTTAGTAGACGTACAAACGATTTAGAAAATTCTTACCACAGCTACGAGCTGGAAGCAATGGCCGTGATGGAAACTTTGGAACGTTTTCGTGTATATCTACTTGGACGCAATTTTAAGGTGGTGACAGATTGCAATTCTTTAAAAACAATAATGAAAAAACGAGAGCTAACCCCACGAGTTGCACGATGGATATTAAGACTGCAAGAATTTGACTTCGACGTGGAGCATCGATCTGGTGTGAAGATGACGCATGTTGACGCGTTAAGCCGTGCCCCAAATGAGAGTTCCCAAGAAACTCAAACTGCGTCTCTAAATGTTTTTTCAATTGCTATAGAAACTAAAGACTGGCTCCTCACCATGCAGCTACAAGACAAGAAAATTTCAGAATTGCGCGAAGTTTTAATGCGAAAGCCCGATACTAATGAAGAGAAACAAATTCATCAAGATTACAAACTAAGAGAAAATTTACTTTACCGAAATGTAGATGGCGATTTGAAATGGGTCGTACCCAAAGATATTATTTGGAAGGTAATAAAAGAGCCACGACGACATGGGTCACTACAGCCTGGATAAGACTCTACATATGATTAAGAGCATTATTGGTTCCAAAAGATGAGAAAGAAGGTGAAGAATTACTTAAACTCCTGCATCGAATGCGCGTATTATAAACTAAAGGCGGAAAAAAGGAAGGAGAACTATACAACATAGAACGGGTGCCGATACCGTTTCAAACTGTTAATGTGGATCATCTTGGACCATTCCCCAAGAGTCTAAAGGGAAAACACTCACCTTTTAGTATAACGTTGACAATTTTACGAAGTATGTGTACATGGAAGCGGTAAAAGACACACAACGAAAAACACCATAAAGGTTTTAGAAAATATTTATGCTATTTTTGGACCTCCGCGACGTTTGATACTTGACCCGTGGCACTGCTTTCACTGCTAAGAAGTTTGAAGAATTTTGTAATCTGCATGACGTGTCACACATCAAGACAGCTGTAGCCACCCCGAGAGCAAATGGACAAGTGGAGAGATTCAACAGAAGTATCCTAACAGCTGTTACCACATCGCAAACACGTGAAGATGGACGTGATTGGGACTTCGTGTAAAGACGCTGCAATACGGCATAAACAGTTTACCGGAATCGAACAACAGAACAAACGCCCCACGACTTACTATTTTGGATTTCAACCGACAATGTGCTAAAGAATCATCTCACCCTGGCGTTGGCAAATGAGGAATTAGTAGACCGAGAGGACCTCAGAAAGGTCGCACTTGAGAAAATCGAATGTGAACAGGGAAAACAGAAAATACGTTTTGATGGACAAAGACAACGACCTCGTAAGTATGTCAAAGGCGATTTAGTTCTGATCTGCAGAGAACCGACAGCTACTGGTGAATCCCGAAAGTTAAGACCACTTTTCAAAGGACCATATGAGATTTCCGAAGTATTGGAGAATGACCGCTATCTCCTTACCGACATTGATGGAGCTCAACGAACACAACGAAAATTCCGATCCGTATATTCGTCAGACCGCATGAAGCCATGGTGTGCTCCGTACGACCCAAGCGAAGGAATCGAGGACGATTCTTCTTGTAGCGAGGCCGAATGATAACGTAGATCTCTACCCGACGCGCTTCCCTAACTCATAACTAGAGGGCGACATATGCCGGTAAGCGGGAAGACGTTATACGCGGTCAACGACGTAATAATATAACATTCGTTGTACGTAGGTTAGTGTTTTTTCTATTTTGTTTTGTGTTGTCAGTTGTTTTCGTAACAATTAAAGTATCATAGAACTACTTTGTGTGTTTTATTCCAAGAGTGATCGGCCACGATACAAAGACGACAACACACCTAAAAAACCCAAATAACTTAAAAACTAGTCGAGATGGGTATAGGGATTCCTAATACTGGTTTAAAGAAAATAGAAATTCCTATCTATCAACGTAAAAATATACTGGGTGTTCCATTTAAAATAACAAAGTTACGCACGAGTAAAATTCACAAAGTTTGACTTAGGTACTTGAACATCCTTCGCATTCAATCAGCCAAAGGATCTACCATTTACGGTTTTCATTTCACTTCTCTAAATTAATTCGTTTCCGAGATACTACACCTTTTTTGCAACATTGCATTTTTAAACAAATTGAAATATCTCATAAACTATAAAAATTAGGTATTAGGGAACCTTAAATAAAATTGTTCTAGTTTTTAGTGTACACTTCAAAAATGCCATAAAATACAGGGCGTTCCATTAAGAAAAACATAACTTTGATGTACTGCTAAGTTTTGGAACACCGTATATTGCTTATTATTTTTAAATTGTAGATCTGATCCACCTACATATATCCTAATATACAATATATTCAAAAATTGTTACCACTTGACCACCAGAGACCACGGCGTTACCGCTGTTGCACCCTGTAGAATCCAAAATTTGATTTAGGGTATCATTGTAATAATTTTCTGGTAGAATTAGTTGCCATAAATCAAATAGCACCTCATATTCGGTGCGACTAGGAATTTATACGAAACGTGGGAATTATAACTGCTAACCTATTTGTATTAGAGACGTTAGAGGAAAAAAAATCGACTGATTTGTTATTACATACTTGGGATATGTTACGTCAGGTGGTGTAAAACCTTTTTGGACTAGGGCTCACGTATGTACAATTGGTAACGAGAGAGCGGATTATTAATTATAATTTTCATTTATTACAAATCAATCATGTAAATGTTACTTTATATTTGATTTAGAAGAAAAAAATTAAGGTAATCATTTGTTATTTAAATAAATCCATTCTCATCTCACCATTGTAATTCAAAATGTTAATTTTCAATTTTTTTGTTTTTTCTATTCTTTACCACATATTCATTATTATCGTCTTGCATTTTAGTTGGAAAAAACTATATGCATATAGCCGAAACGTCCAAATTTTAAAAATTTTAAAATTCTAATACTAAATTATGTAAACAAGAAAGAGTTTTATTACACATCCGCTACTATCAAGAAAACAATTTCCATTTATCTGTAATGTTACATGTTGTAGGGAAAAGAGGGTTATTTTGTTGTATCAAGTTACGGAATGAATGACGGATTACGATAATTTTAAATCATATTTATGCAGAATTGAGAGAGTTAATGATTGGCATTGTGAATATGGTGGGGTGGATACAGCGAGACATGCTTTATTTGAATGTCTACTCACTGACGGTCGCTTGCCGAAGTTAGGGCTTTAGCTAAGGTTAAATGGGCCGCGACGCGAAACAGATATTAGAAATAACGAGTTGGTCGTATGGTGGGAATTTTTTAGTAATGTTAGTAGGGAAGTACGTATATATAAATGAAAATGTCACAGACTATCTACGTCATTTACGGACGCTGTATGAACGTCATTTACATTTATATTAATGTTTATATATTATTTCTATAACATATTTTTTATTTTGCTAGCAACAAATGGAGTCATTGGTAGTAACGTCGTATCGGCATCATTTCGACGTAAATTAATCACGTACTTACTTGGTAATTAAAATAACGTTCTTTATTGGTCGATATTTGATGCATCAACGTCGTCATCCATTTTTATTCAAATATCGACGTATATTCCACGTGAACCTGCTACCTGGAAAATCATGTCAGCGATATTTACATCAATTATTACAATGAAAAAGCGTCGAATGTAGCATTTTTCCCCAAAAGGGCGTTCATTTTTCATGTGCTTACACAAATTTATAAGCAGGCACCAGATTCGATATATTTTTTTTATAGAAAAAAGGGAGTGGAGAATTGATTATTGCACCTTCATATGTTACGCATCAAATATTTATGAGGGCTGAAGCGTTCTGTTGGAAATAAAATATTCACGTCTAATCAGTTTTCGCTTAAAGGAACCCCTGAATATTTCAATACTTTGACGTGAGAAGTGTGTAGGCGTGGATGTATTTTGTTGTTATAGTTGAAGACGTGATTTCAAGAAATATAGGAATGTGTTGATGGATTGGAGTGCTAATTGACAAATTCATAATTCTATACGACAGGGCTCTTAGCAAATTAAACGAACATTCCAGCTGTGATAGTCCATTTATCACTGTAGTATTTCCTTAAAAAAATCCTGGAATAATGATAATTGATGGTCTACTCAAAAGTATAATATACAGCGTGTCCACCGAAAACTGGGTCTATTCTATGTACAAAAATAACACCACTTTATACAAGCTACCTACGATTGTTTGTGACGTACATGATATCATTGAGCCAATAATAAGTTTGACAAACGAATAGAATTACCTACGCGCACAGATAAATAATCCAATAACCAATCACATTGCGGCCTATGAATTTCGTATTTTCCATGATATCTATAGTTTTACCCGAAAATTCAAGTAAAAACAAATAAATATAAAAGATCCTCATATTTTTACAGCAAAATTAATAGTTCACTAGTAAAATTACTTTTAAAGTGCACTAAATACCCCAAAAAAAATGTCAATTTTATACTTTTAAGTAAATTTTGAGAGTAAATACAAAATTGTACATGTTTTTTCCTGTATTTTCCTTTTGAATTTTTGTTACATCTTAAACTTACATGAAAAAGCTATAAATTTTACCGAAATTTCTTTTTCCATGTTAAATATCCTAGAAAAAACATGTAAAACAAAGTATACATGATTTATTGTGGTAAATTCACAACGTCATTACATGTAATATTCCTGATTTACCATAGCAAAATTACTGTAATTTTTTACAGTGTACGCAAAGCCCTTTCAATTTATACTAAACATTTCGGATACCTGATGCCGAATTTTGTAGATAATCAATGATTTTAAATAAATCTAAGGAATTTTCATTTTGGCTTAGAATATAAACTTTATATAATTGAATAAAGCATCGAATTAATGAATATGTGTATTCGTTATCTACGGAGAATGAGGGTTTCGGTGGAAACGTTATTTTCCTACTCTGTATAAAAAAGAACGACGTGAGTATTGCGAGAGAATGTGTCAAATCTGGCCAAGAAGAAGAGGCACAAAGTGGTTGCATTATCCAATTCATAAATGCCCGTAGTTGATATTACCAATATCAACTACGGACATTTATGTTGTAATTAGTGTGATCGAGGTTAATAGAAGGCGTGCAGCTCCCAAAAATGTTTCAGTTTTTGTTATGAGTATTAATCTATCAGGACTTCTTCAGTTATGAACCAAAGAAGCACTTCATTATTGACTATATTCCCGTAATGGATTTATAACTGCTGGGAGTAACTTTATCAAACATGATGATGAACCCTCATCTTCATTAGCATTATTAGCTGTTTATTTCCGGATGATAGCATTGATGATGTCATCCGGAAATAAACAGGGCTTCAGAAATTATCATTTCAAAAGGTGTTGTGTGGATGAAAAATTTAAATACCGTTCTAAACGCATAAAGTGCGATTTTAGATGTTATCATAATTTCTGCAAAAGTAAATAATTCTGTGACATTTATCATTCTATTTTTTCTTTTCGGGGTAGATTGAATCTAAGCAATTTATTGCTTTTCAGGCACCCTGCTGTGTATGCACACGACAAGTGGGTACAATTTATTAATTCTGCTCGCAATATCAAACGTATAAAAAAGTTAAACAATTATTAAGAAAATTTAAATACAATTTAAATTAATATAAGATAGATATAGACGGAGTGAATTATATGAAAATTAATAACGTGATTTCCGTTCATAAAAAGGGTGGCATAGAGGAGCTATAGGCCAATTGCATTTGAATCAATATTATGAAAGATAATGGAAAATGTGATGGCAAATAGATTCATATGCTATTTAAACAGATTTAGGCTCATAAACCTTCAATAGCATGGTTTTCATAAAAGATTCTCGACGGCTCTTATTGACACCTTAAACTAATTGTATACGAGGACTGCTGATGTAGAGATTGTATTAACCACATTAGAAGATTTTATTACAGCTTTCGACAGTATAAACCACAATCAATTTACTGGGAAACTAGAAGATATTGGAATTAGAAGGAAATTGCAAGAATGGTTATTATTTTACATTACAAACCGACAGAAAATAGTAAAAATCAATCACACTTATTCTAGTAACGTTTGTACATGTACATGCTGGCGTGACTCGGGATGACTAAGCATCTATATTAGGTCCACTAGAACGATCTCAAATCGAATGCTGACAATAGTAAAGTGGTTATTAAATCAAATGCAAGAGAACTATCGCAGAGATGCTCGATTCAAATAGTTAAATAAGTTAAATATATTATGTGTGTCTAAGAGTTATCGCAAACGGTCCCACCTGCCTAATACTTTTTCATGCTAACTTCATGGCATAAGTTACATATGCAGCTCATAGAATCTTGGTGCTACAAAAGAGACCTATTGGATGCAAATTTGCACTACATTATTGAGACAGTTGCAAACACGTTTTCCAACGAAATCGCTTACTTACAATGCCCATCACTTATGTATTGAAATATATAGTATATATTGAGGCACATATTGCACAATTCACGCCACTCAAAGACGTAGTACCAGATGTAATACGAACCTGCAAATACCTAAGCAAAGATTAGTTCACTTCAAAGCAAATTTAGTCGACAAAGGCATTGTACTGTATAACCATCTTCCAATAGATATAAAGAACATCAATGTTATTGTATTATTCAAAAAAAAGTAAAATCACTATTAATTCATAAAGTCTATTACTTGGTAAACAACTATCTTAAGGATGGGTTTCAATAAATTCTTTTTTTATTATAAATTTTTCATATTCATAAAAATTTGTTATTTTTAGTTTTGATATTCTTATTTTCAGTCTACTCTTCACCTGTCCAGTATCAATATATGTTGATCAAAATGGATTAATAATTGTTATTATTATTATGATTACTCTTATTATTCCCCTTTTATTAATTTCATTCCAATATTCTATATGTCTCTGATTTGTTTTTTGTACTAAACCTTAATAGATCTAATGACAGTTTTCTTCCTTGTTCTAATAAACTTAACTATGATACACCAAAGTAAATCCAAAAATGATAACCATATAAAAATTTAATCACTCCATTTCGATGTTTGTATTTAGAATTTACAATTTTGTTTGAAAATGTTGTTTGTTTATTTCTAGTATGTCCTATATATAAATTTTATTTATTTTGGATTCTAATGTGTAAACGGATATTAAGCGTGTCCTATTATACAGCAGAAGGTACATCTACTACGTACAGCAGCATGCGCTTCATACATATAGCATATAAGGATGTATATGACTGTTAGTATTTGGGTTGGTGCGTGCGGTATAGTACTTACCTCCATTACCTGCAGTTATATAAGCTATTATAACTTAGGAGCGGTTAATTAAACTTGTGGACTTCATTAAGGATATAGAAAGATTATAGGATTATGCTAACATTGCTATTAACATGTCTTAGTAAATATGACTGTAATTGTATGCATGAGCCAACATTTATCATAGTCTCTATTACATTACCTAGAGGCATTACTATTTCGATGACACAGTATTTACCATGTTCCTTTTCAAGTTAATTAGTAATTACAAAGAGGGGTTGGTCATCAAATAAACAAATTGCCATGATATATTAAGCACATTAGAGTTGATTCAAGAATACCACTGGAAACAATCGTTATAAATAAGACTATAATGGCTCAGAAATACTTCATGAAGGAAATTTTACAGCACACAAGAACAGTGAGAAGCGTATCCTGGGGTACGCCGCATCATCCGGGATAAATTTAGTGTCATAGTCAGGAATCACATATCCAAGAAACTCTGAAATCCGTGGAACTTTCGGGGGATTCATACCTCAAAAATTATATGGCAATATTGCGCGGGACAACAGGTGACGTCAAGTATTTTTGGGTGTGATTCTGAGTTTTATGGAAACAAGGCGCATGCATGGTGAAAAATAGAATATTTCTCTATTGTATTTTTAGCATAGTGGTAAAGCTGGTTTATGTGATGTTACATAGTCCATTAGGATATGACATACGAAATCGAAACCGACGATTTCAACTTTCTTATCACATTAAATCAAATTTTAGGCTAGGAATTGCAACTGATACATCACCCAAACTGAAGATACACGTTTGCAAACATCGTAAAGTTGACATATTTTAAATAATGCAATTTTAATGTTATCAATTTTTCAGATATCTGGCTTTGCTCAAAGAAATATAAAGAAACATGAATGAAGTAATTAGTCGAAGAATCATTAAGGAGGAAAACTTATTGGTAGTACGAAATGTGGTCAAGATATTATTGTTCCTTAAGGAGATTTTTAATATAATGGGAGTTTATTTACCTGCCCCGGAAAGTGATAAAGTCTATAAAAAATTGTGAGTCATGGGTAAATAAAATGATTTTTACAGAGCTTTGCCTTGTGAAATGTTAGTCTTCTATTGTAAGACTTTATATCGGTGTTTCCAGTTGTAAACTTCCTGTAGTTTTGAACCGTTATATTGTAGCCAAAGCAAATCAAAAAGATTATGGAATTTCAAGAAAAAATGTAAAAAATGAGTTTTTCCTGAAAGAGCATTTTCAAAAAAATGATGACGAAATTGCAACAAGATTCTTGTGAATTTTCAGGGAACTGTTTTTCTCTCCTTATTATCGAAATTGGAAAAGTGCGCACAGTGTTCGTTTTTAAGCAAAATTCGGCGCTTGATTACAAGAAGAGATAATGTTTCCTGATACCGACCATTGAAAGAATTTGAGGATACTTCAGTAATAGTTAAATGTCAAAAAATCCAACAATTAAGAAAAGGTGCACCGATTGCCGATTTAGCTTTCGCGACATAAATGATACTAAGGGAAAGTGGTGATTGAGCTACTTCTCGATCACAACAACCCTTTCAGGATGGACGTGAATTTTAATTCGTTGGAGGTATCCAGAAAAATAACAGTACAGTTATTCATTAGAACACGGGAGCAATGTCTTCTTCCCACTCATTGGCACTAGAAGCTCTTCTGAACCTACCACCCTTACACATTGTTGTAGAAAGTGAAGCCAGATTAACTGCATATCGACTCTGGCAAATAGCGAATCAATCGCCACATACTCATGTCTGTCTGACCAACAAGCTGCTGGAATCGGTTACTTCCGACGGCATGCCCACGGACATGATGTGTACTCGACCAATGATCGATGCGTACTTCACTACCTCGCTTCCAACCAGAGAGGAATGGAGATGCAACGAAAGAATCCTGATGCAGGGCAGATGCCAGCTGGTTTATGGACGGTTCGCGAACCGAGCAGATTATGTGCACAGAAATATTTTGTTACAGTCCAATAGTTAGAGGACACCACAACCTTGGACAACACACAACGATCTTTCAAGCGGAAATCTATGCAATTAACATGTATGTGAGAGAAATTTTTGATAAAAACTACACGCACAAATCAATAAAAATCTTCAGCAACAATCAGGCGGTGCTAAAAGCAACAGAGACGCATAAATGTAACTCTAAACTGATCTGGAGCTCTGAACACACTCGAAACACATTGGGGATGGCTAATAATCTATCCCTAATTTGGGTGCCTGGGCACTCGCTCATTCTTGGAAATGAGGAAGCAGCCAAAAAGGGTGCTGTGGAGAAATTCCAGGGACCAGAACCTGCCACTGGCATACCTACGGTAGCTAACTGGCATATTAAATTCTGAGCAAACCAAAAAATGTTCCAGTATTCAAGAATTGTCCTGGTTTGGTGCATGCAAAGAGTGTATGTCTAGAACCCACACCAGAACCAAGGAACTGCTAGACTTGACCGCAAAAATGTGAAGGTGAATGCCTCTGTCCTTACAGGTCACTGTAAACTCAGAAAGCATCTACACAGATTTATATTCCCCATATTGTAGAGTTGTAGAAAGGAATAAGTTTTTTAATCCACAGCAAATTTCAATCTCCCAAAAAAATATGAAGTATCCGTGCAAAATTTATTGAATAACACTTGTGAAAGCATTTTAAAGTGTATTTCGCTTGAAGCACGAGATGGTTCATTACTTTTATTATGTAAGTGGGATTTTGATGGCAGTTCGGGATATATCTACTGCGTATAAAGACCAAAGTCAAGATGCACCACGTGCGGATGAAAGTAAAAGGTCCAAGCTTCAAGGTATTGTCGCTATTTCAGCACAGGAGGTAGCAGCTGTGAAAAATGAAATTGAAATTTGATCTCATATAAGTAGTAATAGATAAAGTAAAGTTCACTTTTAAACACGGTCTATAAAATTCTAACAACGTTAATTCAAAGAAGGCTAATAAACATTAAAAACCTCATAGGAGATTACGGTTTTCAAAAAGGAAAATCCACTGTGGGCGCGATACACAGTCTTAAACAAATAATAGAAAAAGGAAACGAATACAGGATAGGATTGGAAGTAATGTTTATTGATTTCAAGCAAGCCTTTGACTCAATCAACAGACAACAGCTAGTGAGAATTTTAGAAGAATTAGGTATTCCTACTAAACTTAGAAGATTAATAGCAATGACACTCAATGAAACAAGAGCAAAAATAAGATTTAGCACAGGTCAAACAGAGGAATTTAAAATTAGTAAAGGGGTGAAACAAGGAGATGCTTTATCAGCAACGTTATTTAATCTAGTAATAGAGTACATGACAAAGAGCCTAAATAAAGGAAACATAAGAAACCGAGGAGCGCAAATAATAGGATATGCGGATGACCTAGTCATAGTAGCGAAACAAAAGAAAATATTAGACGAAATATACGAAATAGTCAAAGCTAAAGGAAAATGTCTGGGGATGGAAATCAACATAAACAAAACTAAGCATATGCAGATAGGAGGAGATGAAAGGAAAAAATCAACTAAAATAGGAGGAGACACTTTTGAAACTGTCAGTAAATTTAAATACCTAGGAGTAACCGTATGTAGAACAGGGGATAGGATAGAAGAAATAAAGGAAAAGATACAACAAGCGAACGCAGCGTTTTACGCAAACAAAAAGACTTTCATGAATAGACAGATCTCAAAAAGAACTAAGGTAAAAATGTACCAAACTTTGTTAAGACCTATATTAACATATGCCGCCGAAGCCATGACCATGACTAAAGAAGGAGAGAAAATGCTGTTAATTCAGGAGCGGAAAATGATAAGAAGAATGTTGGGTGGAGTATTGTTGGAAAGTGGAGTGTACAGAAGACGAACTAACAATGAAATAATGAAAGAACTGGGCGGTAAAAATATATTAGGGTATATAAAAATGTTGAGGATAAAATGGTTAGGATATTTAGGAAAAGGCCGGAGGAAAATGCGAGGGCACTGACCGAATGGAATATGGACGGGAGAAGGGCGAGAGGCAGACCAAGAATGAGATGGATGGATGAGGTGGAAGAGGATCTGAGGCAAATGGGAGTCAAATCTAGATGGAAGGTGTTGGCACAAAATCGCAGCACATGGAAGAGAATAGGAATCAAAGCCAGAGAAATCGCCTGGATGGTATAAGGTCAAGGATCTGATTCGGCCAATAAGAATCTGGGGAGCTCTAGCGAGCGGCGAAGCTCCGTACGGGGCGTGGAGCCACATATATATATATAGATAAAGTAAAATGGTCTCTATTGCAACAGACAACCAGGCGATGCTGGGGCATTATAGAAGTCCAAGATAAAATCAAGGTTTGGAAATTCGCATAAGTGTTGAACGACCGGGTCGGCCACAGAAAATCGGTTAGGACTTCCTGAATGTTTCGTGATCGAAAAAGGTATCATCAAGTTTACAGTTTCAGAACCTGTCATAAGAGTATCAGGATAAGAAGGTTCTAAGAAAAAATACTGGAGCGATATAATCAGGTAGATTGATGGAAACTTATATTAAGAAGTCAACCAGAAAAAAGAGGAACGATTAGTACTATTCGGAAAACTTCTTCACGTGGAATAAAAGCACTAAAATCGTTTCCCAAAACGCGGAGGAATTTGATTCTTTTTACTATTAATCTGTAATCAATTAAGTTAAGGAACTTCCCATAACAAAACGTTGTTCCGTTTTCACAAAGTTTGATTGATAATTAGGTCTATATTGTAATTTATCGTTTTGGTACGCGTTGCTTTTAAAATGTACATATTATTCACCGCAGTTGTAGTTTTAGGCAATGCTAAACCAGCTTTGTAAAAATATAATATCGCTGAAGTTTGTAGCGAAAGGTACATTCGTAGAAATAATCATCTGCAGAAACACTAATTATCGATGACGGCAGGGTTATTTTATATTGTTATTTTTACATTTTTCTCTTCTGATAATCAGTAGCTATGCACAGTTAATTACTCGTTCGTTCGTAAAAAACAGGTTGAATACTTTTCTGATTATTAATTCCTAAAACGTGGCCACCACATGTTTCCAGTACAAATATCGAATAATGCTTTAGTTTTCATTTCAGAAAATCCCAGCTTTTAATACGTGGAAAAGTAACATGTTGACAGCATACACATACAGATCTGCGTTGAGTGTTACATGCCGATGACAAACGGATGTTTACGTCGAACATTCAAATGCAGTTGTTGAATTTGCGATATTCCGGTTCTGTGTGATCAGATAGCTGTCACTGCATACTGGAATCAACAATCTAGTTTCAAATGACAGAGAATATATACAGTTATTCATTATTTAATATTTGTAAGGAAGAATGAATTCACGCAATATTTTAAACAATAAATGTTTCAATAAATTTCATTGAAGAGTAGTCTAAGGAAATGATAACATTCATTTACAAAATAAGAAATCTTAGTTTTGCTACAGAAACTTGTGATACTGGAAGGCGATATTCTACATTGATTATATGTATATCGACGCAATTTCTTTGCTTCAGCTGAAACAAAAGTTACAAAGCACTCAGCCTTATTAAACTTATTTTCTCAACGATATTCTAGCTCTAACAAAGAGTATGTATGAAATTACTAAAGCAAAGTTCGTTTCAATGGAAAATAGTAGATGCCGTCGCATGCGCAATGAACCAATATAGGAATCGGGTTTCGTTGCTAGACTACTAGAACTAATGATAGTTCAATTATGCGTGATAAACATTATACTTCGCGCAGGTTTTGGTGGCGTATTCTTGACTAAGGAAACGAGTTCTACATAAAAGTACTATTTTAATCGGTTATGTACCTTCTAAATCGAAAAAAAAAAATATAGAAATATAATATACTTACGACACCATTTTGAATTGCAAGTTATCCAGTTTGATTCTGCAATTGTTGTTTTTTTCAATTAGCAGTTTAACGAAAATCCTATTTCTGTATACCGTTGCGTTCAAGTTGCCTTCTGATATGCTATCTCCGTACTCAGCTTTATAGTAATCATAATTAAACTAGAAAAGAAATAATGACAATTAGCAGGTATTTCATCCAAAATCCTTCGATATCGATATTGATTAGCGATGGTGTGTAAAATCAGTGCAGATTTTTCAACAACATTTATAAAATCTGTCATTTATGGAGGTAGATCGCGAAAAAAAGATTTGCCGATTCAAGTAATGTTAATGTTAAAATCAATTACGCAGAGTTGCATAAAATTATTGTTAGCTCAACTTGCTATATAGTCCATTCAATAACATAGCCTGACACGCACTTTGGTGCCTGCTATTCCTTAACGGTTTTTAGGTAATTTTTGGGTGTAGAATTCAAAATAACGGTTAAATTTAGTCTACCACATCTAGTTTTTGAAATATGCTATATTTTTTAAATTATGTATTTTCGGTTATAAGTACATATTAGCATTTGCGACAAAGACACATTAAAAACAAAGAACACAAAGTAAGGTATGTAATTCAGAAAGTAGATAAATATACACACAGTGTTGATCCTTAGCTCTGCTGTCCCAAAGATATAAAAAACAAGGATATTTTATATATCCACTTTGCTGTCCAAGGAGGAAGTTTTTAGATCGACACAAATCACCCAGTGATGTTCTTCACACATTTCTTCAGGACTATTGATATTATCTAGTAGTTCTCTTTCAAGGTGGTAGAATGACCAATGGGTATTGCGGCATATATGTTTTTTTTTTAATCATGGACGGATGTAACCCGAAGAAGGCAACTTGGCCAGAAAAACTTATTGTTCCCCCATGTACATTTTAGCCCTTTCAGTCAGGTTGCACCCTATCCTTACCTAGGAATTTCATTGCCTCTTATCCCAGAGTGACCTGGCACCTATCTCAATGTAACATTTAGATGTTCGCCAGGTATTTAAATTTTCTGTGGCACTCCAGTAGCACCTCAGAGTCAAATCTGACAGCCCGTAAAATTTTCAGGGCAGTCTGGCTGTCGGAGATGATTTCTACCCATTCTTGCGCAGGCAGTTTGAGGTGCCCTCAGCACAAGCCTGGGTCGCAATAATTTCGGCCTGGAAAATGGTAGGAGAGGCCCCTACGCGCTTTCCAGATTCCAACACCCGTGCCATTACTCGTTTTTGAGGCATCGACGAACCAGCGGGATACACCCCGATGTAGTTTGTGGATATACGCTGTTGCAGTTTCCCTGTTGGAGATATCTACGCTGTAGTCCCCAAAAGAGCTGAAAATAGGCGGGATCTTATCCGCCTTTATGGACAGTGGTACTGTTTGTTCGACGTAGTTGAAGATGCTATTGTAGTCTCCAACTTTGCCGGAGAAGCCCTTGCATCCACTACATTTTGCTCTGTAAGCCCCTAGGGCTGCTTCAGATGACAACACTGACTGCAGTGGGGCAAGCCCAAGCATGATCTCCATAGCAACCGTCGGCGTCGAGGACATGGCTCCCGTGATGCCCAAACAGGCAATCCTTTGGATTTTACTAAGCGCACTTATAGCATAGCCTAGATTAGTTATACGATACGCCACCAGACTAGCGAGGCATAAGTTATAGAGGGTACTATAACTTTCGTGTTTACCGGTGCAGGTTTTAGCTCTCACGTTTTACCGAACATACCTTTACAGCCCCAGAAGTTTTTAATGGCTTTGTAAGTCACATGTTCTAGGTGTGGTTTATACAGCAGTCTGGCGTCCAAGACAACACCCAGATATTTAACCTCATTGAGATACGAGTATTTTAGAGCTGAATATAGCGGGACACTGGAGTTTGGGAAGCTTCCTCCTTACATGTGAACGGAACCATAGTAGTTTTGCTAGAGTTGACATTAAGAGCCTCTCCTATACACCACCTCTCTACAAGCCTGAGCGCGACCTGCATCCTTTCGGATACCATCGCCTCAATTTCTCGCTGACAAGAATGGCGATGTCATCGGTATTGCCCTGCGCGTGGAAGCCCGTTCCCCGAAGTTCAGATAGCAGGCCGTCCACCACAAGGCACAATGAGAAATATGTTATGCTTGTTCAAAAGAGCATATTTCAAACTACGTTTTGAGCTGTCAATAAAACGACGCAGTTAGTCGTTTCTAAGAACCTTGCATCATTACAGAATACTAGGTTATTTCCGTGGGAGAAAAAGAGCAGCAGGTCCTTCTCTCTCTTGCGATGAAATGTAATTTTAGTACTCGTAGGGGAAGGTGTCCTAAAATGACATACTTTTACTTACGACTCGTTTTTGCTATGACCAATTAAAAGTATAAAGCTGTAAAAAATATGATACGTTTGTCTCAATAAACTTTATTGATAAACAGGAACAAAATCACTTCATCTCTATTGGAAACATAAAAAAAAAAGTTAAAAAAAAAATTGAAACTATGTCATTTTACAAAATATCCAGGTATATTCTAAAATGACACACAGTTATGGGTGAAAATGAAACTGTGTAAAATGAAAATGCTTAAAACAAAAGATTAACAGATTAATTTCTGGAAAATGCCTAGGATATATATAAAAAACAAATGATAATAAATACAGAAAATGGAAAAATAAAAGTAACAAAAAATCAATTCTTGCAAATTTCACATATGAATTTTTTTATCTTCGGAGACACTCCGGCACATTCAGTATGTGCCCACTTCATGCAATTCATGCAACTAATCCACTGCTCTCTGGACCGTGAATTTGCGAACAAGTCGTTACAGTAAAGACAGGCTACTTCATCTTCACTGTCCTCGGCTGCAAAGGAATCTTCTTCTTCATCATCATCAGCTTTTGTTTGTGTAGTGTAACATGACTGATCAAAAATTTTCTTTTTACACTGACGAACATTACTTTCTCTGCGCCTTTTCTTTTCTTCTTTCTCCTTAAGTTCCTCCAAATTGGGAGTACTTGTTAGAACACCAGTTATTGTGTTTCTCGTTTTCCTTTTTCTAATTTCTCTTATTTTGGGCACTGGACAAATATCCTGCAAAGTGATTTTCTTTTTTGAAAGGGTATTTTCTTTCCTATTATTTTTGCCGTCAATTTCATTTTGTTCTGATTGCACCGCTTGTTCTACATCTTCATTTTCCTCTATTTTATTGCTGACTGACAATCTATCTGTGGTCTTTGCTGGCTCAAAAAACTCATCCGGAAAAATATGTGGGTTCAAAGGGCAAACTCCCGTGTTCAAAAATCCGCTTGTAGCGTTTTTTTATTGTTGCCGCTTTTCTATACGCAGAAGTAAATAGACCTCCAATTTGGTTTTGAGTGATTACTCGCCCTGGATGGTTTTTCAACCACAGAGCGCAATCCTGATTATAAAAAGTCTTCAAGGGACCAAAGAAAGACACATCCAACGGTTGAATATGATGCGTGCAGTGCGCAGGGAAGCACAACATGACAATTCCATTATTTTTCGCAAAAGTTAGAGCCTTTAACGATTTATGACTGGAGTGTCCATCCAGAAGTAATAGTACTTTTGATTCAAGAGATACATTAACAAAGTTCTGAAAATGCTCCAACCACAAAACGAAAGTATCCCCGGTCATCCATCCCTGTTTCGTGAAACAAGCCTAATGACCCTAGAGGTAAGGCATCTAGAAGTTCCTCTTTTCTATTTTTTCTAGGGAAGATGAGAGCAGGCGGGCACAAAATTACCTTTAGCATTCATGCAGCAGACACATGTAACATGTTGACCTCTTTCAGTTCTGGTAAGCGATCCAACTTGTTTTCTACCGGTTTTGGCGAAAATTTTTGGCGGTCTCTGCACTGTCGACAGGCCACTTTCGTCCATATTATAAATACGATGGACATCAATTTTCTCTTTTTCCAGTGTTTCTTCCAGCGTTTCAAAAAAATGTTGAATTTGTGGCCTATTAAAGGCCATTGCTCTAGCAGCAGATACAGGTTCCGGCTGTCTTAAAGATATATCAGGATGTCGCATGCGAAACCCTCTTAGCCATTCACGTCCTGCGCAGCGATCTTTGAATCTGTTCGGTATACCATTTTTAGTAGCATATTCAAATGCAAGTTGCTTAATTTCATTGGTAGTTATCCCAAACAATCTAGACTCTAGTAACAGTATATGTTCCACAAACTCTTTTTCTTCGGCTTCACTAAATGTTGTTGAAAATCGTCCCAGAACCTTTGCACAGCCTTTGGCTCTCTTATTGACGTCATTTGCTCTTCGTCTTAATGTGGCCTGAGGGACGTTGAAGAGTTTGGCTGCTTTCAGCCATCCCATTCGACCACTTTTTACAGCGTTAATGGCATTTAACATTGCCTCTTCATTCCAGGATTGTCTGGTTGAGGTCCGGTGACGTTTAGCCACCATTCTGCAGCTATAAAATATCAAAAAGATATTATTAGTGAATGCGGACTGATTTCAAGTACGTGATTGTAAAATGACATAGTATGTCATTTTACCTTTATGTATGGGTATGTCATTATATACGCAATAGCACAAAGTCCTTTGTCCCTACCTGTTCTTTTCAGCTGATGATGAATCACAATTTGCTTATGCGCATTTGCAGTATATACTAACAGTTACATATAGTAGTAATTTCACTTCGAAAAGTACACAGGTTCCCAATAAAAAACACTTGCGCCCCAGCACGCCAAAATTTTCTCCCGCCACTAAAACACTTCTGTGAGATTAACTGCTATATATCACAGCGACAAACCAAATAGATTGCAAATACGAAGTTTAGATTGTTTTTACTCGACAGAACATTACTTTTGCGCTAGGTGGCACTTACAGTTTCAAAATAAAGACCACTATGTCATTTTACATGCTATGTCATTTTAGGACACTTTCCCCTACCAAGCAAATTCTTTTCTTTCAGTCGGAAGCAAGTAATCTGAAGTATCTTTGAGAGGCTCAGACTCCTACTGAGATCGTTCAGTTCTTATTAATTCAAACGTTGGGGTTTTTAACTGTGATAAAGAGTTTGAGAAAATTTAAGATACCATTCTGTTGGAAATAAATTCAAAAGCGTCATGGTAATGAGTAACTTGTAAAGGTGAAAATTTAACTGTTTCATTGGATGTTGCTGAAAATGGCAAAACAACTTTAACAGAGAAAGTATATCGTATCGGTTAAGGCTGCAGTCGAATACTGAAAAAAGATCATTTTTGTCCTTATAAATCCAGCAATTTAAAGTGTAACTTTTGTTCTTCGATCTGACCTTTGTGCATGATTTAGAGCTGAGCGGGAAGATAAAAAAAATACTTCCAAATCAAATTTAATATTCAAGCACTTTTATGTCAAATGATAGAGCATGTCCTCAGAATTGCAGATGATAGATCATTTTTGTTGTTGTGGGTACCATTTGACATAGAGTCTCCGGAAATAATGCAGCCTCTTGGCGTTTTGTATTTAGTTTCCCATTTCTTTTATCCATCAAATTATACCAGCGGTTCTAGATTGAAGTAATCCTCTGAGTTCATTTTTGCCAAAAATTGTCTGCCTTTTTGCTTTTAGAACAATTCACGCAGAATGTAGTAAGCGTATTCTGTCATCCCATTACATATTTCGCAGTTGGCATCTCCAGTGTTGATTGCAATTTTGTATTCTTTTGGTGTACAGTGTCCTAACCACAAGCTAAGCGATGGTGCTCACCGTCTTAACATGTGGTTCTCTGTTAGAATTACTTTACATTTTACATTGTAATGTCTAGTTATGTTGAGCATTGGTTTGTTTTAAATGATTTTCCACTTTCTTTTTTTTTTCTCTTGAGTAAGCAATAAATTAATTGCGAAAGCTTAGACGGATAACAAGGAAATTTATTTAAAATTGGTTGTATACCCAATAATACTTTCTTCAAATAGCTATTTAACTACATGTTTTGGTATTTGAAATGGTTAGAAAAGGTTTTTGAAGACCACAGATACACCACAAGTTTGATCACTTTTCACGCAAATATTTCTTTTTTATTTCTCGCTATCCACTTTTCTAAATAGCGGCAAATGTCTCTTATGTGTAAGAAAACATACTTCCTGCCGCTTAAATAAATTATTTTTTATAAGTTTTTATTCAAACTTTAAAGTTTCTGAATTAATGTGTTGTATGTTTCTTGAGGGAAGGCAACCATATTTATAGTTTAATCACACACTTCTTTATTTAGGAATAATTTCTTTTCTTTTTGCGTATAAAATATACTGCGTTGAGACAATAAAAAGCGCAGCCTTTTTACTATATAAGGCAATAAGTTACAGCAGTCAATTAAACTTCCATTTAAAAAAATTAGATATAATTGGTTTGAGTTCCATCACTCAGAAGTTTAAGTTGTAGAATCACTCACCAAACAGATACAATTATAACTATAAGTGCACCGAGAAAGAGTTTTAGTATAGTTCACATTAATAGAACGTATTTAAACGTAACAAATATAGCGAAAAATAAATTAATTAACTATATTACCTACAGGTAGGTTGGAAACGTGAATGTTAAAAGCACTGTATATTGCATATACGTGTATCGCTCTAATTAGAACTTTGTTGGGAGAACTTCCGACGAAATGAAATTACTTACTTTAAATTCCCTCAGCTCGATATTTCCGTAAACTATCAGCGTGTCTCCCTCCTCCAATATACTCATCCTCTTAACTCTGGTGAGAGTAGCCATGTCCAGCACTTGGCCTAAATTGGTCTCCAAAGACCCCTGTTGCGTTCCGGGCGGTCTGCTTTTAAAAACCACTTTCAGCGGTTCGGCTTCTAGGTTTCTCAAGCTCTTGTCTACTAAATACGTTTTGGCGGTGCATAATAGCGGATCGAACAACCTGTTTGCTATGGCGGCCCTTTGTTTTGCGACGTCTCTTGAAACAGAAAAACTTAACTGAGTATCGGTGACACATTTTAGTGTTTTTCTTTTATTCTTTCTATGTTTTGCTTTTGTGAGCTACAGTAGTATAGAGGATAAGTTTATGAGGGAGTTTAAGATATTTTTGTACTGAAAGAGAAAAATATAAGTATCTGAATTGTTCTGTATTTATGTACTTGAGAGGAGGAGTGATGATGTCGTTCCGACAAGATAAATTATTTAAAGTTTTTCGAAAGAGAATATAAAAATGTATTGGAATATAGAAAATGTGATAAACGCTCTACTCCTACAAGGCAGTGTAAAGTATCCTTACAGTTATAGACTAAAATTAAGAGGAATTAGTTCATCTGTTGCACATTTTTTAAATACCAAAAGTGAGCTTTTGCGATATTCGCATAAGGGTAAACAAATTAATATTTTCTTTCTCTGGAACTACATAACCTACTTGCATTTTACAAAAATCAAAAGCTAATTTCTTTCATTCAGTTTAAAGTTATGATTGTTTTCCCCTTTTGAGGGATCCTTCTCTTTTCGGTAGGGTTAGTAATAATACTAATACGTATATTATTTATGGGTATGGGATTTAGAGAAATTGTTTATAGATACTTTCTGTAGAGAATCGAATAAATCGATTAAATTTGAATAGAAAAAAATATATATTATTGTGATACACTGCCATGTCAATGTTCAATTATATGAATTTTTTAAAGTATTAACTAATAACTGTAATAGCTTCATATTTTAAACATATATTTATACACACCATTACTTTTTGCAATAGGACACTCTGTATGTAAGTAGCGTATTTCATTCCACATTAAACTCTGAACATCTTTTGTCATAGTTATTTTTTCCACAAAACGCTTACGTTTGAGCAATCAGCTTCCGTAGTATTGCAGCATAGGGTGCTCTGCATTTTAAAGCCAAAATATACTTTATAATGTTTAAACTATGTGTCTGTAAACTTTTAACGTAGAGTCGCGTGTGGTGAGACTGCTAGTGCGCTATCAGCGTTTTTTCACAAATGATAATATACATAGCTTTAGATGCCACTTGGCCCGAGTTGATTGGCCCTATATATTATGCGATTCCAGAAATATAAACAATTGTTATAAAACTTTTATGTCATGTTTCCTTCATTATATTGAGATGTGCTTCCCACGTAAGCGTATTACCACTAGGTCAAAAAAACGTACTATCAAGATGACTCCTGAGTTAGTTGAAGCCAAAAGTAACTTGCTCTTAGCTAGAGACTTGTCATCTATCTATCCTGAACTCAAATATGCAAAACGAAGTTTAGAAAATCATTACAATAATTTATTGAATGTATCTGTAAAGCAATATAATATCAATAAAGTGCTACTGTCTGCAAACAGAACAAAAACTATGTGGAATATAGTTAATTGGGAGTTAAATTCCACAGAATTTTTTAAACACTTTGGTATAGATGAATGTCATCTTGCTACAAAATTTAATAAATATTTCGTTGAATGCAATCAGACAAAAGGTGACATGGATAGTGATTTCTTATATGAGAATGTTCTTCCGAATACTGTATCTTTATTTTTCCATCCTATCACAGAAAATGATACTCTACGGCTAATAAATAAACTCAACTCCTCACATTCAAGTAGATATGATGACGTCTCAAATAACCTTGTCAAATCTGTAAGTGATTCATTATTATTGCCTTTAACCCTTTAATCAACCTTATGTTTGAAAATGGATTGTATCCATCGCATCTTAAACTGGCCATTGTTCAACCGATATATAAAAAAGATAATTGAGCATTACTTAAAAACTATAGACCTATTAGTTTACTATCTACTTTTGCAAAATTATTTGAATTAGCTGTGTGTGAGCAGCTTGTAGATTTTTTCAACTGCAATAAATTATTTTCCCATTGCCAACATGGCTTTGTTCACTCCAGGGGAGTAGACAAAGCACTTTTTGAGTTTGTTTCGGAGATAGTAAATGGAATAGATAAAAAATTAAATGTTTTAGATCTGTTTGTCGATTATTCTGGTGCTTTTGATAGTGTAAATCATGACCTGTTACTAAAGAAACTCCAACGCTATGGGGTTCGTGGGAAAGCTTTAAACTTATTAAAGAGTTATATCAAAGATAGATTTCAATGTGTGAAACTACCAAGCGGACATGTCAGCGAAAGCATTCGGATTACTGCAGGAGTCCCGCAAGGCTCTATTTTAGGTCCACTCTTATACATTTTATATACAAATGATTTATTTCAATTTTTAGAAAAATCAAACATACCTAATTTCAAAGTTATATGTTATGCAGACGACACAAACATCTTGTTAAAAGCAAATTCTTTAACAGATGTGGTAAACCTTGCCGTATGTGTGTATAAACAAATATCATTGTGGTCAACCAAAATTTTTTTAAAATTAAACGAGAGCAAAACGGTGGCGGTACATTTCACAAGTTTAAGATCAAATTTAAATTTAGTAAACCATGTACATAATAATATCAAATTAGACACAACAGTTAAGCTGCTTCCAGTATTATTTTTTCATTGCTCATTCTTTTATCTTTATGTTTTGGTAAGGTACTTCTACGCATATACCCGAGAGGATTGGGGTAACAAGATGATGCTAACAAGTGCACGTCAAATTGCCACATCAAGAAAAAAAAAACACCAACCACATAGACTAAATTAAAATGACAATTTATTTAAATCACCTAGAAAAAAAGAACCAAATAACTTAAAAACCAATAGAGATGGCCATAAGGAATTCTAATGCTAGTTTAAAGACTATAAATTTTTCAGCCTAGAGATATACCGAATGCTTTGTTTAAAATTACAAAGCTTCTCTTGAGTTAAGTTTACCAAGTTTGTCCTAGGTACTTGAGTGACCTGCAGACTACTGAACAATGTTGAATATTGCATTCAATCAGTCAAAGGATCTGTTATTACGGTTTTTGCTTCACTACTCTGAATTAAGTTATTTCTGAGATAGTCTAACTTCTTTTTGCATTTTCGAAAAATACAAATATCACTTAAACTATAAAGGTTGCTTTACGGCTTTACCGCTCTTACGCCTTGTATATATAAAAATTTCTCAACGGAAGAAACGTTCATTATACACAGTCAAGTCGTACTCCAACAAAGAATGCGTAACATTATTAACAAAAATTAAAAAAAAATCGCTCCCAAAATGCTTCCTTGAGGACCACCCTACTGACTGAAAATGTCATGGTCAACACACTCGAAAGCACGACTCAAATTGCAAAAAACTCTTATAGGGAATTGACCATCATCTAAGCCTGATATAATAATATCATAAAAACCATAGAGTATAAGGTTTTATAAATATTTTGAGATTCCCTACAAGAAACGTTTTTAAAAATTTTCTCTTACCCCTATACTTTTTCAAATTAAGAGAAAATTTCTTCGCACCCTAATAAAGTAGTAAATTGCAATAATAGGTTTCAGAGGGTTTTAGAGGGATATACCCTCTTGCTTAATTAAACAAATAAAAACACGTTTGATGGTGTTTTCTTCAGACCAATGCTTAAAAGAAATGGTGGAGGCGCTTACTGGAGTCTTACTGAAAGTTCTTTTTGAAGTTTATTAAGGAAACTTTGGAATACACGTGAGGCCGCTAGTACAAGCTCATGTAAACAAATATTTTTTTTGCGCCTTCATGGCTAGGTAAGGTAATTTAATTATTTACCTCATTTGATCGGGTTCATTCGTTTGTCCTGATAGCAGCTCGTCAATTGAATCTCGTACAACTACTTCTGCTAGCTGTCTATGTAGAATGCTGGTCAGTATGTCGGTAAGTTGTATCCAAAAAGATTTGATAATGCGATTCTTTTCTGCAATTAAAATTTATAATTAAGGATGCTGTACCATAGCAGTAACAAAAACAAACAAAAAATTAATACTTTCAAATTTTTGTCATAATTGTAGCTATCTTTGGGGTTTTGTCCTATTACCATTTTCATATCCTGACGTGTCTCGAACAGCTGTAAGGTTTGAAAAATACAAAACATAGCTGTTGGCGAAAATACAACGGTAGAAACCAGAAATAGTTACGAGAATGAGCTAATATATTTATTATTTACAGATTATTTAAATGCAAAGAGACAGAATTCCGTTTCGTTGACAATGAGTACTGTAAACCAGAATAATTTTAGAATATTTTTTGCAAATATCTCGTTAACCAGTCCAGTCAGTTTTTCAGATTGAACTTGCAATACCTAGATTCTTTAAGATTCCAGACATATTTAAAAGAAATTTGGAAAAAGCATTTACTTTTCTCATAATCGGGATCCGAATCAGATGTAGTATAATAATAGTAAAAGAATTTATAAAAATTGTTATTCAAGAATAGGAATAACAATTACCTAAACCATTGTGTACATTCAGATATTACATGCGAAAACGCAGAATTGAAAATTAGGATTAATGTTTTTCTCTCAATGGTCTAAAAAAATCCATTTAAACCTCTTTTTTCCACCAAATTTATTCCTCCACGCATAGCATGGCCACCAACGGGATTACTAAACCAGGAAAATCGATTTTAAAAACCCGGATTTCTTGAATTGAAACCTGGACATTTTTTTTGTTATAAGCGCATCAATTTATAAATAGTGAAAATGCAATTAAAATAAAAATATTTATCAACTAAATTTGGATTCAGTAATTAAAAATTAAAGTTATAAAACTTGAAACATTGAAGTTTCCATGGAAAATTAGAACTAAATATCGTTATTATTATAAATGATGGTTTTTATTTACTACAGTTTTTACAGTAAACTAAAACTAGTTTTGAAATATTTATAATAATTACAATTCAGTCAAGAAGGACACTGAAACGTAAAATAAATATAAATACCACTGCCTCAATAAACGAAAGAAACTCGAAGAATAACCTACGAAATCTTGTAAGCTACTATCGTTTATTTATCATAAAATGACTCTGATTTTGAACATTTCAACCCCATCATTCGAGCATTCTAAAATAAGAGAAAATGCATGTGAAACAGTCAGGAAAAAATAATATTAAAATACAATAACTGAAAATTTACAAAAAAATCTAGTGTGGGTTTGTCATTTATTTTAGTATTTTATTATTTATCATTAGTCTTCTAGATACTAGGAGCACATCATAAGGCATCATAGGTTGAAACAACTTTGAGGATATTGACACTACATCAGTAACAGTTGCAGGGGAGAAGTTTCTCTGGATCAAAACTAATTGAAACATATTTGAGAACTACAATGACTTAGAGTCGTCTAACACCTCTCACTATTTGGCAATCGGAAATCGACCTTATTTTCTCATTTTCTGATGATTGTAATGACTTAGTAGATGATTTCAATTCAAAGGAGAACCGTCAATATTTTATTTTTTTTCTATTCTTTTGATACATTTAAGTAAATATTACATAAAATATACAAGGTTACACAGCACGGAATATTGTGGCCAAAATACGCGACATTCAAAACGTTTCACTTTCGGGATATATGTGGTCGTGTAACCTTGTATAGTCTATGTAATATTTACTTAAATCTATCAAAAGAATAGCAAAAATTCAAAATATTGACGGTTTTCGAACTAAGTCATTACAATCATCAGTATTTGTAACACCCTTGTTACAAATGCCATAAAAGTATCAACTGACTAAATCTAATCACTAGTCAAGTGCTAAAGTGACAGACTCAGAGGTTTCCTGAAAAAACTCATCCTAAATGAGCCGACAAGAAAAAGTAATCTGTGCTATATTTTTAGTTTTCAAAAATCAAACATACCTTGGAAATTTAGAAAAATGTAGTTTCTCTCACCAATAAAGTGCCTTTTTTTTGTAGGAGACATGGCAAAATGTTATTAACAAGAGTTGTTCAGATTAATAAATTATGCAAGTATGCAAAATTTAAACAAGATCGACTATGCTTTGGAAATTTACAAAAAAAGCTATTCCCACTAATAAACCGGTAGTTGGTCCATTAACCGTAACACCTTTATGTTCTAGCTTCTGTATTTCTAAAAATTTCGCAGTACGAATGTGTGTCCATCGTAATCTACACCAGCCCTACACGTAATCACGTTGTGTTTGTCTTTCCTAGCTTGCTGTTGGTTTATCTTTAAGATTAGTATTCTAGAAATGCATCTCTTAAAAATTGCATTTATCTGTCAGGCTCAGCGACACATTTGTTTGTGCAACGTTCAGCTGCTGGAGAATTTACGGAAGCAAGAGGAAATAAGGCATTTGCAGTTTCGCCAAAAACAAAAAAAAACAAAAGACGAATCATCTCATGTCTAGATGCACACATGGGAATCGTGTCTTTCCTAATACTCGTTTATGCATATATGCGCAAATGTAACTCCCTGCATAAATTGTACTGAAGCCCTGGAGATCCTCTCTTCGCCAATGGAGAGAAGAGGACCGTGGAAGATACTGAAAAAAGGACGCATACAAGATGAACGTGCTCCGAATATATTAACGTAAAATAGGAGGAAAACATCGTTCGGAAGACCTGTGAGCTACAGCGCCATATACGACAACAGAGGCGTCCGTAAAAACGAAGAAATCCTCTCCGGGGCGCCATCTGTATAATTCGGGACTGATCAAGCTTAGCGGTCGACTCGCTCTAAATGTAAAGCGATACGATGAGTGATAATAGAGGAAAGAGCAATGAGAAACCACCGTCGATTGGGAAACCGCAAATAACGACAGATCAAATGGTTTACGATGTTCATCTCGTGGTCGACATAAAACTGATTAAAGCGATTGTTGGGATATACTATACGGAAGCCGCTTTGTCTGATTCTTTTCCTACTGTATGATGAATTGATACATTTATTGCATTTATTGGGTGGTGCACTTAAATAATGACATTAAAAAGTATAAGGTGTTGAGATATAGAGGATGAGTCGAGTAGACTGGACTGAACTTCATATTGGAGTTTTCTAAAACTTGACATAAGATAACTTTTTATTTGAATTAATGGGCAAGTACTTTCCAAAGAAAAATATAAGAGAATTACTTAACTAACGATAAGAGAAGTTGATAAATGATTCCTTGCAGTGAAAAAAAAAAATATAATAAACTGTTAAAATTATAGGGTGAAGTGTAAGAGTTGACATAGTTGAAAAGATACATCTCGCCTTGCAGTCTGTAAAAAATGAATCCGCTTGACAATAAAATTACTAACATTTTTCAGCAGCCCAGGTGTAGTGTCGTGATTGGTTCAAGTCGTCAATTGATATAGCAGTAGTTACGTACATTTTAGCTTTTAAGAAAGCCTACAAAAAAGTATAATGGTATCAAGTTAAGGGAGCTACCCATTCACTGGTTGCCTTCTCCCTACCCACCTATCTGGCAGCAGTTCTTTGAGATAATCTCGTATGCATTTCAACTAAAACGAGACACAAATAACCCTTCACATTCATATAAAATTCTGAAGTCTCTCAATTGTCATATTAAGGGGAACAGCTTTTAATGACGGGTCTGACGATTTCAAACCCTTGCTGGGAGCGCAGCAGTCCCTATCCTTAAAATTTGAATAGGGAAGATGTATTGTCTCATTCAAAATGTCTTTCATGCCAATATCAAAAAGTTGTTTTTTTTTTAGTTTACAAGAAGGTGCACAGGGGGTATTCACTAGCCCCATGCGGTACATGTGTTTATATAGCGCGCAGTTCCCAGTTAAGAGTGCTGTGAGTAATCTCAATCTGTCCCTGCTCTTAAAGACTGTCTTACGGGTCTTCCCTCATTCGTTTGAAACCCTAGAGATTTACAGTGTCTTGCGCCGGCGATTCCATTTCAAAAGGACCAGTGCCTAGCAGCAAGTTGGGGCTTGACAAACGTTTTGATGCTGCCATATGAGCTACCACACGTCGGTTCTGGACCTAAGAACGGCAGCTCGCTGGTACCTCTTGCTAACATGTCAGCTATTTAAATACCTCTGATCCTAGAGTGACCTTGCACCCATCTTATCCCATCCCTATGTTGATGTTCCGCCAAATGTTGAAGTTTTATGTGGCACGCCAGTACCATCTCACAGTCAAATCTGACAGTTCGCAAAGCTTTGAGGGCAGCTTGGCTGTTGGAGATGATTTCTGCCCTTCCATTCTTGCACAGGTAGTTTGAGATGCTCTCAGCACAAGTCTGTATGGCAATAATTTCGGCCTGGAAAATGATGGAGGAGGGCCCCAAGGTAAAAGCTTCGCCGTCCCGCTGTCCGTTTCTCCAAATTCCAAAGCCCGTGCCATTACGCGTTTTCGAGATATCGACAAACCAACGGGATAACCCCGATTTGGTTTGCGGATGTAGGCTATTGCGGTTTCCCTGCTGGAGATATCGACACTGTATCCCCCAAAGAAGCTGAAAACGGATGAGATCTTATCCGCCTTACGGGCAGTGGTACTATTAAGACTTTTTGAAGATGCTGGTGTGGTCTCCGACTTTGCCGGAGAAGTCCTTGCATCCAGTACAATTTGCTCTGTAAGCCCCTACGGTTGCTACAGACTACAACACCAACCCCAGCGGGGGAAGCCCAAGAATGGTCTCCATTGCAGACGTCAGCGTCGAGGACATCACTCCTATAGCATAGCCTAGATTTGCTTTTCCATTTCCAAAACAACGGACTATTCTGCATTTTACGTAAAATACAGGACATTTTAATTCAAACGAGCCACAGACAACTCTTTATTGCTGTGATTTAATTAAAATTCCGAAACCTGTCACTCGTCATATAAAGGGGGACAACCTTTAATAACGGACCTGATGATTTAAAATTATTCTTGGGGGCACTGCTCCCCCTACCCTTCAAATTTGAATAAGCAAGATGGATCTTGTAATCACTCATTCAATATGTATTTTAATTCTCTTTACAGCAACATGTATCAAAAACTTTTGTTATTGCGTGAATAGGATTTTGGTTTCTTGAAAGCTCTGACTCTGACTCTTCTACACTTACACGTGGAATGTATTTAATCTCGCATAAAATAATAATAATTCATCTCTTATCATCTCCCAACAATTTTATCCAATTATAGAGAGTACCGGCCGTGAGTTTTTCTTGTTTTTATTTACTTCTTTTCGAATGCCAGCAAGGTCTACAGATTTCTAGCAATTTATGTAATCCAGTAGCATAATTGCATTTTCACAGTGTTTTTGATATTGATTTGACAGTAACTCATTATTCGATTTTCACACAATTCGTTTTGCTTCCGTTGACGCTCATTCCTGTTTACGAGATCATAAATTCCTTTTCTTTTATATTTATTTGCTTAGTGAATTATATGATCCCAAGTAAGTTTAGCGCAAAAAAGTATTTTTTTTTACTAAATGTAGTGCGAAATAATTTGTTATAGAGATTAATTTATTTTCAGTTTATATTTTTTATTGAAAATTAACTTTTTATTGCTGTGTTCTACTATCAAACACAAATAACAGCAATGATAATGGAATACTGAAAGATTAGATTATGATTTCAAATAAATATTGCTAGTAAATTATGCTAAAAACTACTCTTTATTGCCGCCACTTAGAATTACTCCCAGCAATTGAGAGTAATAAACTCGTTGATGAGGTATTTAACATTTTATTTTGCTCGATAGTAAAATCGCCGCTTGTTACCGAGTCTTTAAGAAACTAGGTATGTAGGGCAAAGCATCGATTAATAGATGAATCGGAGCCATAATAACTTTCCGAAGCGCCCGTCAACCTCGTCTGCTGACACGATCGAGAAAAGAATGCACTTCAAGTGCCGAGCTCAATTTTAATTTAAAATTAACTCCCCCCGAGCTGTGCGTCTACTATTCCGCCTCTTTCACACGTGCCAGAGCAATTTACATAGAATTTGAAATTCAACACTCACCCATATCCAATTCGGTGATTTCGTTATCAACTTCGATGCCGTCCTCTTTAAAATAGGATACCTGAAAAACGGAAAAGCATTCGGTAGTAAATAAAGAACGTTTTAGTTGTTACGCTGTGAAAGTGTGAAAAAGGAATTAAAATAGATGGTGATTTATGGCGCACATAAAAAAATCGAATTGTTCGTGCGCGAAACCGTGAAATGGTGCGCACGGAATAAAGTACTCTCGTTTGGGCTACGTATTGGATTCTGCTTGTTTTAAGATAGATCGCCTTACTAAAGCACACATTAGACCATTATGTATACATTCAAGCAACTCTGATTTTGTTTTAGTTGATTTTGAAGTCGAGATTCAATTTAGATAAAATATCATTAAACAAATAATAATCTGTATTGACTATTATTTGTTTAGTGAGAGTTACATTACTTACTTGCATACTAGTTGCAAAATATTTAGACAAATAACACTGGTAAACAAAATTGTAACTTTGTTGTGCCACATGGACTTTTATATTTTTCACTTTAATTGGTGGTTGGCAGTAAAAAAAAAAAAGAATTTTATTCTCTTAAGTAATTTAAAATATTTCATAAAACAATGACGTCCTGAACAAAAAAATGTAAAAAAGTTTTATTATGAAGTTACGATCTAAGATTTTCTAGCAAATTTAGCTCCTGGTTGGTCCCTTTTGATTGTCTAGCAATAATCTGCCAACATATTCGGGTTAGATTTGCCCTGGTAACGTTTTTCCATGTTCGAAATGTCCTGATTGCCCTTTTCTCCACATCATTCATCGCTCACAGCCCCCAAAGAAAAAAAAACCATGTGTGAGTCTAGATAATGAATCTTGAGTGACATGTTGCAACTCAGTGCTTGATAAACCAATAATAGCTCGCTAACCAACACTATGTAGCTCTCACTTTTATGGTTACCTAAAAAATTTGCAACAATATTCTTAAAAAGTTTCCATGCTGGTTTTTCTAAATCGCTCAATTTTTCCGAATAACGGATCCTTTATTAACTCCCTAATTTGAGGTCCTACGAAAATACCCTATTTCATCTTTGCGTCACTTATTATTATACGATCCATTGCCTTTACAAAATTTTAGATCAGGCCTATTTTGATATGCAATGGTGGAAGAAGTACTTCGGATGGCTCTACAAAGGGTAAATACTACATTTTTTTGTCCAACAATTAATGATGCACGCGTAGGCCATATTCTTTTATGATAGTGATTAGCTCTGTCTCAACTGTCCCATTCACATAAAAAAGCAGCAGAATTTAGTATAACCCATCAGAAGTCCGAGTAATAAGGCAACAACTTTTAAATCGCCATAAATTTCGAAAGAATGTGTACTATACTTGATATTTTCAAGTAATAACTTCACGTTTTCATAAGGTTCTTTCATATTAGCAGTATTGGCCAGATGTACAGAAGGAAGTATATTTCCCGTTATGCGGCAACATGCCTTTTGGACTTGTTTTAGAAAAGTGAATGAATAAATGCCACTGGGAGGGATCAAGATCGATTTCTAAAGTCTTCAAAATTCCATTTATATCATTACAATACACCAAGCTACGTCTTGAAAAAAATATGATTTGAAGTGTCGATCGCGATTTTAGTTTCATGATGTATCCAATTCCATCCTGCTTTGACTTTTTGACAAATTTAAATCGCGAACCAAATCGTTTAGGTCTTCTTTAGTTATCAAGCGTGCCTTGGTTAAATTTTCTTCAAACTCGGAGTCACTGTCTTCATCAATACATTGGCTTGAAATGGAAGATTGTGTATCGCCAATCTCAAGGGACGCAGATGCAATCAGTTTAGGCAAATTTTCACTATGAGGACTGGTCTCTTGATTGAAGATAAATTAGGGTAAATAGCTGAAATTTATATCATTCACGTCAGTAAGACAAAAATAGCAGTCCGAAATGTGATCTGTCCTAATCATGGGTACAGCAAATGGCATATGACGGAACTCTTTCTTCCAATCGGTTAAATTCTTCACGCACGTTATGCAACAAATATGAGGGGCCCAGGATTTGTCTTGATGGGTTACAGTGAAACCAAAATAGCGGTGATAACTCTCCAAGATTAGTTTTATGAAATTTCGTCTTTGTTTTTTGAAAGTCAGTTCACCACAGACATAACAAAAAGAGTTAGGACCGTGGAAAATATGTAAAAAAAAATAAGTTATCGATTTAGTGAAAAAAAAATACTTATTTCGCGTCACTTGAGACCACTGTGTATTGTCGAGATTCGCAATACACAGTGAAAATATAAAAATAATAATTACAAATATAAATATAATGATATACAATCCAAATTCCAAAACTTTTAATTATATTATTATATTTTTAAATTTGTAAGTATTAGTTTTATATTTTCATTACTATTGCTTTGTATCCTTTTATAATATTGTAGAACTCCTCCTGAAGAAGTATCAAATAAATGACGAAATATTCCGGTCATATAAAGTAGTTTTTATTAAATAGACCGCTTTACCCATACTTCTCATTTTATTGCTTAACGAAGTCCGGTCGGTACTCCTTTTCAAAGAAAATATAATGTACGTTATATGGAAATGAAACAGTTTCAAATTACTACAAACAATTACAGACGATTCTGAAGGCAACTACGAAAGCGGATTTTCGATATCTCATTTATTAACAGATTCACCTTTAGACAATTTGTTTAAATTATTGCCATTTGTTTATCTTTGAACTATAAACGAATGCAAAATCACTACAAACAACTACAAATGATTTTGAAGGGAACTACGAAAGCGGATTTTCGATATATGAAAGTCGGGTGCGATTGTTTTTTTGAAGGTCCTTAATTGTTAATGGATGGAACTACAATCGAAATTATTGTTACTGCAAACAACTACAAACGGAATAATAACATTATCCATGAAAAAAAGTTAATTTTTGAAAAGAGGGTGCCAGGTTCACATAGGTCGCAAATACTATCTACTCAGTACCTACTGCGATGTAATTCATTTTGAAGCAGTTTATATATCTGCCATACCAAACAAATCATAACTTTCTAGGGGAATTTGAAAATGATTGTACGCATTTTTTACTAAAATACATTTCCCACACCTTACATTACATTCATACGCCAAGCTTTAAAATATTTTGTTAAACAAGGAGGGAAATACTTACTCTCATCAGTATTTCAGTCGGTTTGTATTTCATATCATAATTTTCTACTACAAATGAGTCTTCCGTAATATAAATCCCAACACGTCCGCTACAAATCACATTCCCGACAACGATTCTGTAAAGAAAAAAAAAAAAACAATTCTTAAAGTGTCCAGTAAAACTTTTATACTTAGATAGACGAGTTTCAAACGCAGAAGTGATGTTATTCATCAAAAAAACTCGCAATAAATAAAAAAAGAATACCTGTCACTATCACTTACACGATTTTTCCTATCTGAGAAATGGGCAGGATCTTCTGCAGGGATTTATTGGTCACTTCGTACTCTCCCTCGATCTTCAACTGTCCCGTGCTCAGTTCCAAATTTAAGGTAAACATCGTCAAGTCCAGGGCGAAGTTATTCACCTTAAAGTCTGGAGTTCTCGTTAATTTCAGGTTACGTAATTCCCTGCGCATGAAGAACAGAAATTGGTGAGAATGTAAAAGAGATTACGTTAATATTGTTCGTGGAAGACGAACTTAAAGCTCAAAGAGAACGGCAAAAGTTAAAGTTGCAAACACTGGGATTAAAGCGATTAAAGTGATATCATTCTACTAGCGGAAAATTTAATTAGAAACGTAATTTTTTCGGTGTGTTAGACGCTATTTTTCACCATATAATTTCAACTTGAAAATTAAAATACTGAAGCTAAGATACGAAAGATCTAGGGTATGCAATGCGCGTCAATAAAGGCTTTTATTCATATAAGAGGAGATGTCCGATGATTGAGATGGATTTCTAATATTTGTTCTAAAAATTCTCAATATATTTCACAATACCTTATTTTTCAGATTGTTTGCTTTCAGCTCAATACAAATAATTCAAACTGCTTTCGTAAAAACCCAACAGATGAAACGATTGAAGAAAAAGGTGAAGTTTAAGTAAATAGGAAGGTTATATTGTTCGTGGTATATAAACACGATTTCTAAGAATGTTAACGAGTATATATCAATAAAAAATGAAATATTTTTAAACAGTGTAATCCCATGAAAGCGATGTTAATGTAAAATTAAAGCAATTTTCTTTTGTGATTATGTTATCTAGTTTGAATTAGAATACCTACCGCTAATTGTAGTAAAGTGTAAATTACCCCCCTAGTGACAAGTGGAGTCTAGTTTCAAGATGGGTCTAATATTCATACGTCTACTATGCATCTAGTTATGAAATTCTAGTTAGAAATATGAAAATCTGTGTGACACAAATAAGGTCTGCTTTTTTTCACAAAATGTCTATTTATTAATTACAAAATTCGCGATAACTATTACACCTTTAGGCTAGGCTATAAACGGGGTAATCCTTAATTAATGTAATACAAATACAAACAAGTAAAATCACATGTAAAAATCACACCAAAATGAAGGATAAATAGACAAATCCACAAAATATAGGCTGTTAGGAAGAAATGGTTAGGCAACCAAATTATCAATTGTAAAACTAGAATATCTATATAAAGTTGGCTGCATAACCAGTTCGCAAACACAGGTATAAACAGAGAATACTTTTACCTAACAATATTCATCGTATGCTGATAGAAAGCTTTCTCTCATTCAGAGAAATATATTTGTTTCTCAAAATATGGCAGTTGATATGAATGATTCAACTTTTTTTTTTCTCAAAACAACGAAATACTTTCCTTATTACTGCTGCAAGAACTTTTTTCAATTAAAAAAAAAGCACTTGTAGTGTGAAATTCTTGACGATGAGTAGGGTTTGAACCACCATTTTTCACTATCCCCTGCTGAATTGTTTCAGCAGCGTATTGTTTCTGTGGACTGAATTTCACTGTCGTGTAGGAATTTACTAAGCCGTCCAGGGCCAACATTTCCAAAACCCGATAACTGTTGATAACTGTTTCAAGTATTTCTTGCAAAAACGACACTACTGCTAGTCGTTAATTGATATGTTTTATGATTTTTCTCAAAAAAACATGAATTACATTATCATTTTGATGTTTCTAGACTTTTAGAAAACACTGTTTATCGGGTCCTTTAAAAGTTCTTGACTTTACAATGATATCTCGATTTTGAAACTTTGGTGTTAAACATAGTTAGCTATGATCTATTTAAAAACAAATAACTTCATCTATGTCGCACTTCTGGTTACAACAAAAGTCATATTATAAATAAAAACCTATATTTTTTGTGTATTTTTAGATTCTACAAGCAAGCAATTTTATAAAACATCTACATACCTATTGGTTACCGTTTCAGAGTTATTTTGACTTTTGTGAAAGAAAGCTAAAAAAAATATGATGCATTCAATGCGTATAACAGCTATACAGTAAAAAGTAGAGAGTTTTTATGTTGACTGTGGAAAGTGTGAGTTCTCTACTATTTAACCAAGGAATAAAAAGTAAACAAAATTTTACAGCGTGTCCCACAATCTAGGAATGATTTGGGGTAACTTCTTAGTACTAAAAGTTTTTTTTTCAAATGGAACGCCCTGTATATGCTTGCACCATGTGATGTAGAATTGAATCCTCTGTAGCAAAGGTGTTCTTATGCCCATGTATCTCTATCGCTTCTTTTAAAATTAGTGATTTTCAGAAAGTAGTTATTAATTAGTATTTATTTAATAGTAGGAGGTGACGAATAATTTTAATTTTAAAAGCATATCAAAAAGCATATAGAATGAAAAAATACCCTCACCTCACAGTTCCATAAGTGCTACTCTGACGAAATAGGCATATCATATTCATTAATACGGTTAGGGCCGCGTATTCATCTGTTTCGACCAATGCGGCGTGCGTTATTTCGGGAAATTTAAATTTGGTAGAAAGACGCGAATAAAATAGGGTGTGAGGGTTTAGTTGCGTATTATATCCAATTTATAGGTTCTTTTATAAAGGGTTTAGAATTTTTTACGGATGGCTCGAAGGGTGTAGGCGGTACAGAGGTGCCTTTGTTGTTTATAATAGGGGTATTATAGCCGTTTTAAGATACTATTAAACCAGTTTAAGGAAAGTGGAAGTGTTAAAAAAAACATAAAAAAAGAACACTATAGCAAAAACAAATTTTGCAGGTTAAAGTGACAGACTAAATTAATTATTTGACATTTTTAACCACGTGTGGTGCAAAAAAACGATTATTTGATGTATTCTGTAAAAAATTGAAAACGAAGCTATAAATACCAATTCGATAAGTAATTACAAAGTCCATTTGCTGGTAATTTAAAAATATGCCGTTCTATTTAAATTAATCAAGTTATAGCTACTTGAAGTTCTTATTTGATTAATTTTAATTGTTGTACACACTGTACAAGAGGGGATTGTAAAATATGGTCCATTGTTACACATCATTTTAAATTTTCCTTAATCAATTAAATATTTGTTAAGTATTTGAAACAAAAATTAGGTTAGATTTTCACAGTTCAAAAAAACGTTCGGTAAATTTACCGGTAAATTACAGGTAATTCGGTAAATGAAAAATCTATACCAGAAATTTTTATCTACGAAATATTGTGTTTATAGATATGTATTTAAAGGTCTAAAGGGACATTGAAAATAAAAAAAAAACAGGTACACTTATTAAATTTATGGGAGATGTTTTTTGTTTAATTTTAATTTAAACTTTCTTGAGATTGAGAACCGCTGTAATGCCTTAGAATAGAGAATATAGAAAAGAAACTGACAAAAACTTTTGATTAGAAACGTATAACCTCCATTCCACCGAGTTAGTCAGAAAGAGAAGGAATCAAAAAATTGAAAAAATGGTCGTGTAAAAATTTAAAAAAAATAAGAATGGAAACAAGACGGATAACAAAAAGCAACGCAAAGAAAAGCGAGATTAATATTCATTTGTTGCTAGGACGGTAGGAAGCAAAACACCCCACTTTTCCTACCTGCTTTGTCAACAAGTGCAATTTCAATTCTCTTCATTTTTTGTTTTTTTTGTGTTTTACTTATCTTTCGGAAAAAAGTTGAGTTAGCATATGTGATTTAAGCTCTGAAGCTTTTTAAGATTTTTAAAAGTTTAAAATCGTTTTTCTTAAAGAGTAAGTAAATGTCTCATTTTTTAATATTTAAAAATAATAACATATAAGAACAACATTTCACGTATTTAAATTAAAAGCAATTTTGAATACACCACATTATGAGAGAACATTAATGCAACATTGTTGTAAAATAACATTAAAATTTGAACCTTAAATATTTTGTTTTACTTCATACAACTGTTTAAAATAATTAAATACAAATATTTATTACAAAATTCTAATATTATGCCTTAAGATTCTGTAAAATATGTATTATTCTAGCCTAACTTCTAATCCTATTTCCTTGGGGAATCTCCATTAATGTCACATATGAAAAAAAAATTACCGGTAATTTATCGGTAAACCGGTATTTTCATTTTCATTTACCGAATTACCGGTAAATGAAAAAATCGGTAAATTTAACAATCACTAGTTTCGTCTAATCTGGCTTCTTTCTATTTCTCTGTATTTCTGATATCTTTCACTTTGTGAAAGTGTAGTGTAAACCATTGAACTAACGAAGACGGTATCATTTAATACTTTATTGCGTTCGTATCGCATATCCGTGGGCTAATGTACAATGATTTGTTATAAAAATCGAAACTAAGTTATTTCACTACTGAACCTTGTTATTACTTAATGAAAGTTGTAAACAGTATTTTATTATAAGAATGACACATTTCGTTCTGTCGACGAAAATTCACTCAATGAGTGTAGATTATTGACATCACGTCCAGTATTTTTCTCAGTATACATTTTTGTGAACTTTAATTTATCGTATTTAAGAAAGAAATTCTAGAAATTGCTTTTCCGTTAAACATATTTGACAATACAGCTAGTATCTGTCGTGCGCAGGTATTCTTTAAAACGGAACGGAATAATAAAACCCGTCGTGTTACTTTCCGTAAATACTGACAGTAGGAATTCATGCCCTTTGCAATTACCCCATTATAAAATTCTCACGCCGTTGACTATTTCTCGCAGATGAAACTTCCTTTAATTCTGCTTTAGTCACGTTCGACTATGTATTTAATCAGTTCAATTCTCAATTCTATTTTAATATCTTTCATAGATGGAGTTGAGGAAAAAATATCCGAGCTATTCAAACCTGAGCAAGCAAGGGAGAAATATCAGTTCTTACTGATGGAAGGGATCTAATAAATTCTCTCTCGCTCGACTAGGCTCGCATCGTTCGGATATTTTCTTATGCACTGTAGCGGTAGGCAAAGTATCATTTTAAACGTCAAGTCTTAGTACCGAATAATGCTGTCATCCTCACATTACATTTAATCTCTGATCTGAGTCTTCAACCACTCTAAGCCATTTTAACACTCTTCCTCTCATCACACTTCGCAGGTAACCGCAATTTGGTACATTTGCAACTAACTTATTCGATCCTAACATAACATAATAATAATTCTCAAATTATTTAATTTACAGAATTACTATATTTTATTTACATAAACACAGATTAAAAACATATTGTATTTTAAAGTAAACTAAAATTGCTGATAAGATGTTAGCGCCCAGCGAAGGAAAATCTATCATTTTTTTCTTGCCTAAACCGCACGTAGTGTAATTCTGATAAAACTACAAAATCATTGGAGCACTAATTTATTTTTAAAAAACAATTCACTTGCTAATTATACTAAATGATTTACTGAGATCTGCGAACCATATTACTAATCGTGTACATTAGAGCTCGACGGATTTCTATAAGCTAACATGCTAATAGAATCCGGTGATTTTTTTTAAATATAATTGTGAGCAATATAATTAGTGTACTGTGAAGGCTATCTGTCATAACTACAATAGTTTATAGGTCGAAAAACACGACTTGGTGCATGCTTGGCTAAACTCATCCTGTCATTATGGGAAAAATATTCTGAGTTAATACTTACAAATTCTCTAACGTAACAAACACGAAATATGTAGATACTATTTGCAACGATTTATGTATTAAAAATTAGTACAATCATAAACATAAGAGAGTATTTCTTAGAAATAAATGAAGATTTATAAACGAATATATGATAATTCTTCAAGACTTTAACAGTAGTATGGGTTAATTAGCGAATTAATATATTTTTATTATTTATTATTGTTTTTTTTTCCAGCAGGGAGGAACGTGCCGATTTGAGCGAGGAAAGTTCTACTTTTCTCTCTAAGGAGGAAAGTTGTACTTTTCCTCCCGATGAAGGAAAAGTACAACTTAGTTTATGGTGAAACTGTACATCCTATAATATGTGACATTATAGTTACATGACATTAGTACATTCGACTCAGTCTTAGCCTATTTATGAGATAATTGCTAGATTATTAGGTATTAAATTTCAATTAAGCTATTATTAAACACTTTTAAAACGACGCTAACTTGATATCTATCATGTCACTCACTGGTATGTCTTTAATATTTTTAGACCTTTAAGTTGAAATTGGACTAGTTGGGAAAAAATAGTATTCAAACCACGTGAGGAAGGTGCTATTTGCCCGCGGCCTGCAATAAAGCACTTTCTTCCCTTAGTTTGAAATATACTATTACTCACAAATATGAAACTCAAATGTTAAATTGTTTTGTGCATTCGTTATCGATAACACAAATGAAGTACAATAACTCGTTTTTTGTATAACTTATTGAAGGACCATCAATATGTTACCCAAGAACTTCATTGTGTTCATACTGAACTAGATCATTCATTCATTCATTCATTCATACAAGTTAGGGTGGGCACTTGATGTCCGGGCACTTGAGCTTGGTGCTCATTGTACCATCCCTATTGATTCTCTTATTTCCACTCGAGCAGCTTGGTGTTCTCTATAAAGCCCAGTATCTTGCCCAGTGGAAACTCGAGGACCTTCGAGGGCTCCAATAGATCTCTCCCGAAATATTTCTGCCTGAGTACCTTCAGTTCCTCACATGTGCAGATTACATGTAAACTCGTTTCCTCCTGTAGTTCGCATCTTCTACACCACGGTTTGCTTACACGGCCTGTGTTGTATAGATGCTTTTTCAGAGGACAGTGTCCAGTTACCAACCCAGTAATGGTTTTAACTTCTTTCTTACTACGCTTGAGTAGGTTATCAGAGAAACTACCATCCCCATCCCCTATCAGCGTTTTGGTATGGAGTTGACCTTCAGTCGACCTCCATTTCTTGTACTTTCTTTATCTAACCAGGTCCAGATCTCCCTTCTTGCGGAATCCTTAGTAATCTCACATACGGGCTCTGGACCCATGAAGTGTCTCTTAGAGCCCTCCTTGGCTAGTTCATCGGCTATTACGTTGCCCTTTATATCCTCATGTCCCGGCACCCAAATCAGAGACACCGTGTTGTCTCGTGCCAGTGCATTGAGGGATTGTTTGCAGTCCCTAACTAGTTTTGACCTAGTTACAGGTTTGAGACTGCCTTAATGACAGCCTGGCTGTCAGTCATTATATTAATTTCCTCCTCATGTAGCCCCCTTTTGCAATCATTTCTGCACAGGCTGCAAGGCGAATACCTCTGCCTGGAAGACCGTTGTATGTTTCCCCAGGCTTATGAATATCCTTTGATTAGGACTGGGCCCACAAATACCGGCTTCTGTCCCCTGGCTGTGAACTAGATCAAATTCAATAAAAAAACTTTTCTCTTCTTTTCACATCAATTATGCATAAAGCGTTACTTAAGAAATAATTATTAGCTTATTTACTGATTTTTTTACTGTCATTTATGTCCTTTTCCTTTCTAGTTGTAATTAACAGCAAGGTATTATAGATATATACGAAAATAAATTTTGACAAATAATTAAAATACAAATTTAAAATCAACAAATTAAGTTATATAAGAACATGTTATTAACGATGAATAAATACTTATAAATAAATCAATTAAGTAATAATGAAAAGAATTATTTACTATTAATAACACTTAAACAGTGGTCAAAAAATAAAAATGTAAAATAATTAAATTGTGCAAGTGCTGTCATAAAATACAATAAAGCACACACATAAAATAAAATAAACTGCACGTTAAAACTCTAAGGCTTATTATTTGTTGTTAATAAATTGGCCTTGGCGTTAACCATTAGCTAAGGCTTATTACTTACTTTGTTTAACATAAACTATTATTGTTAAACTATATAATAGAAGTATCAAAGTAGCAGTTTGTGATTTAATTAAATTTTAAATTAACTTTTTGAAATACTGTGAGAACCATCTTTATATATGAAACCTACGTTAATAAAATTAAAACAAATAAATAAAAGAAGATAACTTGTAAACCATGTACGACCACCTATCAATTATTTCCCTCTAAAAAGGAGAGATATGTATAAGTGCTTTTTCTACGCCTACTTGACCCTTCGAAATACCAAGAATTATATTGAATCATTCTATCCCCATAAATCTATCAAAATTGAGTGGTGGACGGATGCCACTTCTCGATTCAATAAGTAATTTGAATATTTTCTCATATATGGTTTCCTATGCGTCTAACCCTTTCGGTGATTGCACATATTTCACTAAGTGAACGTTTTCTATATCGATTTTATGTCAGGTATCGTGCATATGTTGCGCAACGCTGGTTGATTCAAGTCTCCCATAGCGATAACTTATTATGTATTCCTTAAATCTAGTTCCGATCGACCTTTTATTTGTCCAATGTAAACTTTATCACTTCCGTTACGACCCATTTTGTAAATGTCCGAACTGTCATTGAGATGAGGTTTATCCTTTGCGTTGCCTAAAATGTTTCTCTGTGTGTTACGCGAGGTGAAGCAAATTTTGTTCGTTAAAAATGTGGCCGAAACCTTTTGAATACGATGGAAAGAATTTTCTTCTAAAGTTAAAGTCGTGACACTTCCTACATAGTATATTTATATTGGACTTTCTTATTTATACACCGGACTACATCTATAGACGAGTAACCATTATAGATGAATTCTTTGTTAAATTTCGCCTTGTTAAGTAGGAATTTTTTGAGTCTACTGTTGATTGTCCATTATGAATCTATTTGTATCGGTATTGTTTCTTATCACTAAACTATTTAGAAAAGGAAGTTGGTTGTTCATTTTTTCTTTTATAGTAAATTTACTGTGAAACCTTTCTTTCAAGTGATAGAAATAAAGTAAAGAGTAAACATATTCATGTGTCTATTACTGCGCCACAGTCTACAGTGATATCTTTGCAAGGAGCCCATTAATAACTATATCACAGCGAGTAGGTTTCCGACAAATCTCAAATTAATTTATTGTCCATTAGGGAATAGATAATAGTTACACCCAGAAAATCAAGGCGAGTTTGAACCTAAACTGTAAATTTAGTTGTCTCATGCAGGGAGTTAGATAATGTAAAACACAAAGTCAATCTACATATCTTTCGTAAAATTTAAGGAGGAAGGAATATTATGAATAAAATATGTAGATAGTTTCAAAATAATTCATCAAGATGATTTGATTGTAAGTCAATGATTGTTTATATGCAAATTAAAAGTTCTTTCCAATCTTTAGATGTATGATTTATTTACTACATGTTTCGATCCAAACTTAGACCATCTTCAGGTAATTACTGGTAAATTTGACAATATTTATTACTTGAAGATGGTCTAATTCTGGACCGAAACATGTAGTAAATAAATCATACATCTAAAGATTGGAAAGAACATTTAATTTCTTTTTTGAGGGGTAGTAATGCCTAAGCTATACTTGTTAGCTTATCAGGCCCCCGCAGAGTGAAATTTCCCTCCTAATCAACATTACGATCCCGGAAAAAAACCGATTATCGTAATTGACCAGAGCGGGATTTGAACCCCGGACTCCGCACTGATAGCCGAGCGTGCAAGCCACTCGACTATCAGCCAGGCTAGTAATTTGCAATGAATTCATGAAGAGGTGTGCTATGATAGATGAAATTGGAGCACCTATGTCCAGCTCCACTGGAACAGAGTAGATAGGGGAAGGTGGGGCAAGATGAGAACATTAAGCTTTAGAACACTCCATCAGGATTGCAAATTGATATACAAGGTTCTAAGTACACTTGTTGTAATCTTTAAACATTTATCTGCTGATGGATGAATTTACAATTTTTCGATGGGTACTCTTGGTGCTGTGAGAAAATTTTAAAAAGAAATGTGTAAATACACACAGTGGGGTTCCAGTTAAGAATAGGTGGTACCATAAATCTAGGTAATAGGTAAAAAAAAAAATAGATTCTTAAAATATTCTTAAAAACATGCAGGAACAAAGCTTAAACTCTTTAAAGCGGAACTACTTAAAATAAAAAAAAAATACAATAACGATAAGAATATTAAACTTAATCTTCACAATTGAGACAATAGAAGACGAACTCATCCACGTTATTCGCACAGCCCCCATGTACCCAACCTCGCCATCCATGGCATTGTATCAATACTTCCCCTTACAATACTAACGTTGAGCGTCATCTTCCTCAACAGAAGAACTTGATTATTTCCTTGACGTTTTCTAAAAATCTATCTCTTTGCTTTCCTTACAAAATTCGGCTTCTTGATCTCTTCTGTTTTCTTCTTTGTCATTTTCATTTTCCTTAACTCTTCCTCAGCACTTCCAGTTGCCTTAGGGATTGTCCAGACTTCTATTTTCTTGTAGCAGATTTTTATACGTAGTGCTTGTCAGGATTGTTGTCTTTCCCTTGTTACGCTTTGATTGAACCTGTACTTTATTCCTAACATGAGAAATAGGCATTATGTCTTCGAGAAAGCATAATGGCATATCCAGGCATAACGGACCAGACTGAAGAGTGAGATAGTGATGTCCCCATGTTGCCCCATACCAATAGCCTCATCTTGCCTCTTTGGAACATTTTCTGGTTATGTTATAATAACATATTAAATATTTGAAATAAACAAATAACCCACTATAGAAAATACATGCAATACATGTCAATTAATAAGCACAAAAAAGTGTAGTTGTAAATAATTTACTTATGCTTCCGATACTGGCCGTTGAACTCACCATCAAAATAATAACGAAATTCTGGAAACTGCAAAGTTCACGCACAAACAGCAATAACTTTGTTATTACTAGTAAAGTAGACTAGTAAAGTTTCCTACATTACAACAAACATAAAACAGCACTTGTCAATATTAGGACTGCTATTATTTGACAGATGCTTACTGCCGTTTTGTAGATAAGACGATGTCCCCATCATGCATCGTTGCCCTATCTTGCCCCACCCTCCCCTACATCTGCGTACTATTAAAGAATTTGTGAAGGAATGTATTTTAACTCCACCTGGTATAATGTGCTTCTACAGAATGATTTCAATCTTTGTAGTTAAACTAATGCCCACACTTCCTATTGCGAAAAGTGTATAGGTAATAGTGATCTCAATGAATATATTTTGTGTACGTTTTAACAGTTAACATAAAAGCTTCCACTAATTAGTACAAATTAAAAGTTTTAGATGATTGAATATTTCTCGGATATTAATACACATATGTTTTATAATTAAATTAAATAAAAAAATGTCAAAGTAGGATAAATTAAGAAATATATTTCAGAAAAAAATGTCTTAAAATATTTTTTTCAATAAGCTATTCCTTTCTTTCAAATACAATTGTTGAAATAGAACATATTAATTCAGTGGGTGGTCCAAAATTTACATTCATCATTCACATCATTATACCATTAACAATACAGCACCCAAAATAGCTTTAAATAATTTTAACAAGCACCAATCATTATTCAATTATGTAGTTCCATTATATATAGTAGTAACCTACAATATTAATAAATTTTAAATTAGTCCGGAATGCAAGTAAATTTAAATGTTTTAGTTTTATATTTTTTGCAATTCATAAAATCATATTTAAAAAACACACAGTTTTAATGTAGGTCTCATATGTCATATATATTTATAATTATTATACTTACACAACATTATTGTCTATGATCTCTAAAACATCATCCAGAGGATGGGCCTGAGATCCGCTCAAGTCATGAATGTGTATGCCCTCGTTTATGAACCCCTGAAACGAGGAAATCCTTCGATTTAAATTCGTCAAGCTTACCGCCCAAAGCAAGCGGTGAATGAGAAACAAACACGTAACACGCCGTCTGGTCCCCACCTTACGTTAGAAACTTCCACGTATGTATGTAAACAGAAGCGTGTTAGTATCAGCGTCTTGCGTTAGATTAGGTTATGTGGCTTCTTATCAATTTATGAATGGAAAATCTAACTCACCCGTTTTAAAGTTTCCTCAAAATACGGCGTTATCCGCTTCAAAAGGACTTGCAGGTTGTCAGGTACTTCCGGTAGCATCTCTGTTGATTAAATTTAACTAAATTAGCATCTACACAGCCGACACTAGTCACGCGTAAAATGATACGGATGCACATAAATAAACGTAAATTTTAAACTAAAAATTCTACCCACTGTGTCGGGTATAATTTGTTACACGTTGAACCACGTGTACAATAACATATCGTCACTTTTACCGCTTGCTTGGTAGTAACGTTATCTTTATTCATAATACATAACTTAAATAACTGATAGGTGACGATTACAGACGACAATATCAGTCTTTATTAATAACATCTTCAAGTACGGTGTGGCAGGTAAAATGCTGACCTATTACTACACGGATTGTTTTACGTTTATGTTATTCACGACAAAACACAAGCATGCATTATTTTAGGAGTTATCAAGTTGAAGTCAATCGTGGTTAAGTGAAAGTGCGGTAGTAGAAAGTGGCCGAAACAAACCGATAAGCAATAAAAACATACCTACAGTTGGTGGCAAAATTATGGAGCGATCTATTTAGTTTATCAAAGTTATTTCATTCATTAGTAAATACACGCGGAGAAATACATGCATTGATTCAAATCAGAAAACGGTGAATTCATTTCATTCATTCATCATTTTTTTTTGTTTGAATGAATATAAAAATTAATTATTGTAAGTTGTACACAGAGAAAAAATTTCAAACATTATATATTTTTATTTATTTATTATATACATATTTTTATTATTATAAAGTCTCGCACAAGTTGTTGAATATATAAGGACGAGCACAACTTGTATTAAAATTTCTCACAATACTGTTGACAAGAGCAAAAAAATGCACACTTTTGTTATACAATTTATGTTAACAAAACCTATATACCCCAGTAGCATTAATTGCAGATCACTTGTAAATAGCACGTTTACGCTAGCGCTAGCGGTTAGTTAGTAGTTAGTATAGTTGCAACTAATCGTCAACAAAATATTTTGCTAGTATTTTTGCTATTATTACAATTACAAATCTGTGTAGTGAACCGGCATAAAGATTTTGCGTACAGATCAACTACGCTGTTGCTATAATTAATATACCTAGTTGTGAATAATTATTTACTGTGTGGTGTGTTTTTATTGAAACATAATGTGTAGTTCTGTTGCACAATTTGTAGACATAACCTACCTATAAAAGGAGCATAAATTCCATATTGCTTGCCGCAAATGAAATAGTGAATTTTCAGTAGAATTTTGCGTACAGTAAAGCTGGACTGTTGAATTAAAGAATAAAGGATCCTTAATTTCAGAAGTTTTGATCTCATTAATTTATTTTGTTCTGTATGTGACGTTTGCAAATTCTCCTTCGCCGGTATACAATGTTTTCCGGTAAATGCATCAAATCAACTTTTTATAACCGAGTTTAAGTGAAATAGGAGAAGCGCCATCTTTACAACAATGGCTGTATCACATACATATATTGAACATAACTATATTGATATAAAATTTCGCCATAATCATGATGCTTGGATCACAGAACCTGTTTACAAAAGTATGGGCTAGGATTGGAAGAACAGTAATTTGAACATAATAATTACATTAAATTAACTGCAATTGTGGTTAGCGTAATCCTTACTTCTTAATAATATTCACCTTGTTAACTGAAGAGTACTTATTGTTTAAGTGAAAATTAATGGTTTTTTTTAAATTAACAAACTAGAAGTAACAAAATAATATGATCGCTTTTTATACCAATTATTTTTTTAATTTTCGCAATATCTTTAAAATAAACGAGATTTTATTAGTTTGTTGGCAGTTGTTGGATATAATTATTATTGCTATGTCGACAGGCTGATGCCCGTCTTAACATTAGCTTTTTTGCTTCAGAAACAGCAATTCGTAAATTTTGAGGTATGTCCAAGATTTTGGCCAACCGACGCAGTGTTCAAAATGAGCGAATTCGTGATCGAAATTAATCACGCTCAAACTGTAAAAGTAATTTAGCTGAAAAATTCAATTATGTTGAATTATTTTATGCATTACAAATATATATAAACAATGGACACCGTCTCATTCGATTTCAACCCCTTAGGAGATGAAATAGGTACTTACAAACGTCGCGATCTCAACGATTTTTACTCCTTGTGATATATGACACATAAATATTTATTTATTAATAAATGACTGTTAATATTTAGTTATAAAGAGGTGGAGGTATTGTTGTAAGGAGTAGGAGATGGTTGATACATTTTATCAAATTTTCAGAACGTTGTTTTATCACAAATAAGTTGAAAACAAATATTAGACTAATTATCCGAATCTTCAGTTGCTTCTTCCCTCTTAATTTCGCCTTCGTTCTGATCCTTTTTTTTGTTGTCGGACCGTCTAACATGTAGTCTCTAGAAACACCTCTTGGCTTTTTGTATTTAGTCTCCCATTTCTCCTACCCATTAAATTATACCAGCTATTCCAGAATCCTACTATCCTGCACTAATCTGTACAGGTCTCTTTCTGGATGATCGAAGTAATCATCTTGGTTCATTTTTGGCTTGCCAAAAATTGCCGGTCTTCTTGCGTCCAGAGCCTAATAATCACACAGAATGTGGTAAGCCTTCTCTGTCCTCTCATTACACAGTCTGCAGTTGGTATCTCCAGTGTAGATCCCAATTTTCTGTAAGTGTCCTTTCAGTGTACACTGTCCTGTTAAGAGAGTTGTTACGATGTGAAAATGATTTCTACTGAGTTGTAGTAGTTCTTCAGCCTTCTGTTTTGATGGTGCCTTGAAATATATCTTACCAGGAGTTTGCCTCGCTGTATTATTCCAGTGTTCTTTTTGTTCCTGTTTGACCCAACTTCTTACTTGTTCTCGTGCTGTGTTTTTAGACACTCCTAGAACAGAGTCCAGACGTATATATGAAGCAGATGATCCTTTTCTTGCTAACTCATCAGTTTTTTCGTCTCCTTCGACTGCTGAATGCCAGGGCACCCACAGAAAAGTGAATTTAATGTGGTCTGTAAGGCTATTCAGTTCTCAAATACATTCCCAAACCAGTTTTGACTGTATCTTGGAGTTCATTAGTGCCTTCAGTATCGCCTGGCTGCCTGTTGCAATATAGAACCGCTTGTTTTTATAAGCCCTCTGATTGATCAGAGCACAATGTACTATTACGTATGCCTCTGCTTGAAAAACCGTGGCATATTTTCCCAGCAGAAGGGTGATCATTGTATTTCTCACCCCCGCTGTAGATTTCGGCTCCAGTCCCACTTTCGGTTTTTGATCCTTCTGTTAACCAGATTAATTCGAAATTTCTGTTAAAAAGATATGTCAAAATCATGTGGTCTGATTTTATTCCCAAAATCACCATGTGGAGGGCAATAACATGATGGACAATATTATTATATTATAAATATTAATAGCGTCAAACACGATCAAACCATACACATTAGGTTGTAGCGCATGCGCGCTGCTCTTTCTTCTAAGTATAGCTAGTCTTGTCATACATTAGTATATTATTGTTTCATCTTCGTTGGTTCATCGCGAATCGCAATTTTATGTAGCAACATTGAGAGATAGTTCAATCCACAGTATCCAAAGGCGCACATTTATATAAATTAGGTCATGTTCCGCACTTTTCTGCAGGTAAAACAATATATTTTTGAATTACCTATATTATAATCTTTCATTTCACGCAAAATTCACGAACTAGCAAGTATTAGCAATAAACGTAAACCCTAATTGAAAGTTTATTTCTACGTAAATGTGATAGGCTTATAGGCAACCGGTATTACTTAGAAATAAAAACAGCTTCCTATAAAGTAAGAATGCTATTTAAGTCACTAAAGTAAGTACTTTCACCTATAATAATTACTATTAAATCGACCAAGATATTTGGGCCAGGTAATAGCAAACATAAGTACAGTTCCGGGTAGTAAAATATACATTATAAAATTATTGTTAATTTTGCAGTTTTTAATAATTAATATCGGTGGTACCGACAAAGATAAAATAGCAATTCTTGGTGAAAACAACGTATGATGATGTAACAAACAAATATATATGATTTGCAGCATTATCAAAAAATTTCAAAATATGGAATTACGATCACGTTTTTATCTATTTTGAACACTGTGCGACGTCCTTCTTAACATTAGCGGAAATCAGAATATTGCACTTATAGTTAATTAATTATTAATTCGATGAGTGAACTAGTGTTCGAGTACTATAAAGTTTCCCAGTATAAAAATTCTCGTTTGTAATTTTTTCCCACTCCAAATAAGCAATTTATTATATCCACTAGTTGTAAAATATTGTAAAACATTTCAGAATATTTTCTAAAAGATTGTTCTACAATATTTTCTAACAATTATGTTGTTTTTTTTTTGTAACTCTGCTATATAAAATTGCAATGACGTTGTTTAAAAAAATTGCACAATAGTAAAAATTCTTACTACAATTTTCGTCCAACAGTGAAGTGTAAATATTACTATGCGGATTTTTCTCTGTATAGATTGGGAAATTAATATGGAAGACTAGTAGCGAACGCTGTACAAATTACAATCCTTTACTTAAATATCTTTTTGCAATTAGTGCCGTAACCATACCATTTATTCCACTAGTGCCGTAATAGGATCTATTACAGCACTAGTTGCGTAATAGAAATGGAACATTTAAGCAGATTTATTTTAAGTTGGTCACATTGCAACAGAAATGGAGATGTCAATATGACATTTTGTAAGCAAGTTTGAAGTTATTATATTAAAATTCATTGTAAGATTTGATATTTTTAATTAATCTTTGAAATAGTACAACTATTATAAACATTTATATTAACGTTTGAATTATCTTTCGAAGTGATAGTGATACCGTGTGCAGTAGAAACATTCTGTTGAAAATTATCGTTGTCTGCGATAGTGATATTGCTTCTGTTGGAGTACTCAAACTGTGAACCATTCCCAGAAGTTCCAGGTAGATTCACATTATTTTCCTGTGCAAACATATTTCCAACATCAATTTTATTTTTCATAGAAGAGGCAACGTAACCTTCAGCAACAGCCGTGCTTTTCCAGCCACCTAATCGTTTTATAGTTAAAATATCACCTCCAGCATTTGCTATATGTGTCGCACTGGATCTTCTAAAACAATGTCCTGTATAAAGATGAGGACCTGGTAAATGAAGAAAACTGGCAATTTGTTTAGGAACATTTCCCATGGTGTTAATACCGATAGGGCTATTAATTAAGCAGCCATGACGATAAGTTAGAAAAAAACGTTTGTGAGTAACTGTTTTAGGCCGCAGATTATTATATTTTTTATAAGTTCGATGCAGTTTACATCAGTCACTGCGAACATTCTGGGTACATTGTTTTTTGTTTTAGGTATGTTGACTATAATGGAATCGGAATTGTATTGAAGATCTTCCACGCATATATTAATTAATTCTTCTCGCCTACAGGCTCCATTATATCCTATTATCAAAATAACCTAGAATATAAAGAATTTACAAAAAAGTAACGAAATAAAATCAACACTAACCTTTATAGCTAAGTATATTTTATCATCGGCTTGTTTCAAAAATCTATGAATATCTTCTTCTTCTAAAATTTTAGATTTTTTTGTTTGATAACCTTTAGATAGCCGTTTTAATAATGCTTGAAGTTTCATATATTTTGATATATCCACATTTCTATGTACATTTAAACACGATCTTAACATCGAATAAATCGACCATAATGATGACGATTTATAATCTTTACGTAGCATTTCAAAATAAGCAAATAAGACGTTCTCAGAAATATGAAGAATTTCCTTTTCTTTGCACCATTTTTCAAAATTTTTGTATCGCTTTTGATACATAGTGTACGATTTCTCCGGAAGTAAATTATTAATGGTTTTTTTCAGCAATTTGCCGTATTTCAGGCAGAGTGCATGAAAAAGTTGTAGAACTCATATTAAATATTATAATATACTTACTTTATTAATATAATATATAACAAATTTCAAAAATGTGTCAATTTAAATCTTGTGCCAAACCAAGGTGACAACTGGTAACAACCGCCACAAAATTCCCTAGATTATCAAATTTTTTCTCGTTTTGCTTTTACAAAAAGAGAAATTTTAAAACTAATGCAAAAAATAGCATAAAAGACACGTTTTATTTGACATTAAAGCACTCATTCAGTTAAGAAACTCGTGGCTACGCCACTCGTTTCTTAAACTCTGAATTCGTACTTTGAAACGTCAAAATGAAACTTGTATTTTAATATACTATTTCATAACCGGTTCGGTGTCGGAACATGTCACACTTTAAAACTTTTAACGTTATAACAATTATTAAAACAAAACATCACATATCGAAATGAAGCTGATATGTTCTTTTTTTTAAATTTACTGGTTTGAATTAAGTCCGTATAACAACCAACAACAATACATTTAAAAATTTAAATTTTAATTAACTGAGGCAGATTCCTCCGGTTTTACTCCTCATCATGACCCTGGAAATATCCGCTTATCATATTTGAACCTGCGGCACCTGTAATGGTCAAGATCACAAACAGGGCCATGATATGTCATGAAAAATATACATAATATTTTTGTAATCCTACCATTCTTGATCATGAACACAATTTCCAAAAGTGAGTAATATCTGAAGTATTACACATAAAAACATCAATAATTTTACCAACTTTGTAATTCTTTCACGTCTTTAGCATTAATTAAACAAGCTGCGTTTGTTGAACCATACTTGCCTAATTATCATTTTCTTTGGTTAATCTTAATCTGTAGCCCTCTAATTGATTTATTTCTTTCATTATGGCATATATTTTAACCGATGAATGAATATAATTCTTGCTTGCTCTGTCCCCGTTTACACTAAATATTAATTATTTTACGTCTTTTTAAACCGTGTGGAATGATCCCAATGTTATTTAATTTGTTGTTTTACTTTTTGACTTTGTTGTTTAATTAATCGACAGGTAATTTACCTTTTAAAAAAGAAATAATACAGCTTACTTAAACATAACCCCAGATTGTTCTAAATGAGACACGGAAAAATTGTGTTAGTTTTATTTTATAATATTTATCATTAACAGCAGTAAAATCTGAGGTTATGTTTAAGTATACTGGATTCTTTTTTTTTTATTAATAATAAGGTGTAATAACTATATTAGTTCTTTATTAAACGATTCTTGGCTGAGAAGATGATTTACCAATCTATACAAGTACTTACAAAAAGAAGTGTACTTATGATGAAAAGGATAATTAGAATGTTCATTAGTTACCATTTCACAGTGAGTGTTTCCTAACAATCTCGAAATATAGTTTTTTTGCTAATTAGGGGGTGGATAAATAGTTAAATCCAGAAAATTAACGCAATTATTCAGTTGCACTTCTAACGTAAATTTAGAATGATTTTCGGTTCTAAGTGGGTACGGAATGCATATGTATTTTCTTTATTTTAAAGTGTAGTTAGTTGGTTTTTATACTTTTAATGCGTTTTATTCAATATCCAATGTTTGTGTTTTACAAGTTCCATACAATTTTAATAATCTATTTTGTACCATCCATTTTTAATTTAAAATTAAAGTTTGACTAACTTTAACTGATTTAAAATTCCGGCCTGATGATGTTCGATTAAAACGAAGCCGGTTGTTTCTGTGATATTAAAGAATTCTTGTGAGGAACTAAACCTTTTGTTTGATTTATTTCCTGAATTATTAACCCACACAACGTCAAATATGGATTATTAAAATAATTACTATTCATTTCAATATTTAGTACACTGTTGAAAATATTACGGTGTTGGCGTTAATTTTGCGCTAGTCAAATATTTTAGTGTTGATTTTTCCAAACTTTGCCAGACGAGTTGACTACGCGTATTTAATAGAACAGAAATGACTAGAATTTCGTGTGAGGTCTTTGTTCAGATATGAGGATTGACTATTTTTCTAGACATTCAGAAGCGTCAACCAATCAGAATTCTTCCCTCGGATGGAAATATAGAAACCCCACCTATTCCAATACAGTATTGCATTATACGCACCACCTGCATTGCACGTGTATCTGTTTTCGTGTTTGATTCTCCGTATTAACATATCCAAACAAACCACCAAATGTGACTGACTTGCAAAGTGTAACCTCGTGTTATTAACGTTAATTCCAGTGGGCAATAAAAAAGTTCAGATGTATTGGGAACATCTATTTACGCAATTAGTTTAGACTTGAATCAAATAGCATAAACATTCACTTAATTTTTAAAATGGTTCTCAAAAAATCATTTTAAAATTGGTACGTTTAGTTGAAACCAAAACTTGTGAATGAGTGGTTTTGCATATTTATAATTGAGAAAACGTCTTAAAGAGAGAATATTATAGCACTAAGAAATAGGAGTTGCATATTAAAAAGACGTTGTGTTTAGAAAATAGTGTTAAAACACCCAATAGATCGCATTCATTTACTTAAACAGCTAGTAAATTTGTCTAGTCTAGATCAAATAAAATGTGACTAGAAGTATTTTATAATTCCACGTGTCAGTTGGACAAAATAACCCCTTAGCAATAGACAATACTTGACCATCTTTGCTCGTCAAATTTAAACTTCTATAGTTCGCGACAAAATAACACGAAAAGAGTGTGGACCTCTCCTGACTATTAAATTAGTCAAAAAAGTGTTTTCAACAGTGTAAGCTTTTAGGAAAAGAAGCTGAAAATTACTAAAATGCTTATAAGTTAATAACACTGGGGAAAGGAAAAGAACGGAGAAAATTGCTTGTGCATTGTTTTGCATATTTCAAAACGCATTTTTTTACATATATGCAATGGCATTTGATATGCCCTGCACCTTTTCAGTAAAATAATACAAATCCCTCCACGTCAAATACGCCGAGCATCTATGCGCATTGCGCTTTCATATTACAATAGCAACAGCTCAACGACTAGTTCTGGAATGGAGCTCGAAGAGAAGCGCAGTCATTCTCTCGGCGGAATGCCTGGCTCTTGGCGAAAATTGAGGTTAAGCGACTGTTCTTTTAATTATGCCCATTGTTAGGCGTTAGTCATCTACTTAAGTGGATGAAGGGTCACTGCCATACTCGTATGCGTAAATTAGCTACCCGTTATAAGGACGTTCTACTGGTTTTAGCAAATAAATATTGCCTAAGTTTACATACATATGTGTCAAGTTATATTTGAAACTAACGCATGTAACATATTTGTTGATTTATTAAATTTTTTTTTTATCTCACATATGTTTCAGTATACATTGCAAAATTATTTTTAAGTATGATTCATTCTTAAGGCAATTACGATTAAAAATTATTTTAGAAAATAAATAGAATTATGTTTAAAGATGAGAAATAAGATAAAGTATGTAAAGTGAAAAACGTCAAATTAACTGAAAATGTGGATCATCTGCAATAGTAGAAAGACACGCAGTGCTCATGTAAAAAAAAGTAGAATGATTGAAGAAAACATACCCTTCGTTTTAAACAAGTTCCATATTTATTGAACATAATTATATTCATTATAATTACATATAATAAAATTTAATAAAGATGGAGCATAAGTTAGAGTTAGTGGAAAATTGAATTGTAAGGCAATTTTGACAACCCAAAAAAAAAATTCAATTTATAAACTCTATACAAGTCATAGTAACTTTCAAAGATTATTATAATGAAATATACCTCTGCACAATCTTAATACGTAATAGGAACTGGTTAGCGACTAATAGCCTTGAAGCCGATTTTGAAACCGGTTTAGAATTGATTTTGGTTTAAAGTTGATTAATCGATTTTACTGAAATGATTTGAAGAAAGATCGGTTAATCAGTTTTCAATATCTGGCGATTTCCATAGCGTTAAATATGTGCTGCTTCTTGAACAAGCTCTAAACTATTGTTCCGAAAGAATATTGTATAGGTACAGATTATGGCCATGTAATAGTTATTTACGAACCAAGTGTGTGAAAACACATTTCGCGAATGTCTGGCCAGTTTGAATTCATGGGAACGCATTATGGCTGGCGAGCGTTTGTACTTTTTTTTTTGTGCGAACTAATAAATATTTTTATTTACATAATCAATCCAATTACATCAGATTTTGTTCGATGCCGAATCCGACGGTCCCTAAAACGTATTGCCTGTCTAAAATTCATAAACTGAGAAAATCGATAAGACCAACTGTATGTCCATATGACTAGTGAACGAATACAAACATTGTACCCATTAAAATGAATAATTTTGAAGTAGCGAATTCCTTAGATCTTGTTAACAAAGTACGGTATGCGGCAAAATAAACAGTACTGAAATGCGCATGTGTCAACTGTGTGTGTCATGCACTGAAACGTACGGAGTGGTTTGCGAACGTGGTTACAACGTATGTCAATGTCTTTTTAATGTTAGCCTTTCGAAGCCTCCGAAGATCATCATTAAAATTGAATATCAGTGATCCATCCCTTCGTTGAATATTCAAGAATATTGGTGGATTATACGGATTATGAGCACGCGTCGTTCTTGTAGAATGTTTGGTTTTCCGATGAAAGCCATATTCATTTAAACGGATACATTAACAAGCAGACAACACGATTTCCTGAATTCGAACGCCCTGACATAATCGTCGAGTAACCCCTTCATAGTGACCGTGTTACCATTTGGTGTGCTGTATCCGCATATATGCATATGGCATATTCATTGAATCAGATGATGGAATGCCATTAACTGTGAATCAGAAGCACTGCAGAGAACAGGTTATCACACCATTTTTGCATGATCTTCAGCGATTTTGTCGTGCCAGGAACCTACCACGTAATCAACAATGGTTTCAGTAGGACGGGATAACCTGTCACACGGCTAGGGAGTCTCTCCGAATGCTGCGCAATCATTTTGGGGATCGCCTTATTTCGGGTGGCACTGATTTCCTATACCCATCGCACTCATCGGACCTAACACCACCTGATGCGTACATATGGGGATGCTGAAGGAGGCTGTTTTCCGTACCGATCCACTGTCTAACATTCCGAAATTGCAGATTAAAATTCAACGTTTTTTCGTGCCATACAGCAACCTGTGTTCACAGACATGTTTGTGAACCTTCGCGAACGCTACGAATACTGCTTGAAACTGAACGGAGGGCATCTTGAGTATCTGTTTTATCAGGAACGTCGTCGTGAATAATGTTTGTAACACTATATAATGTTAAAGTATCGCTATATAATGTAAAGTAAATACATAAATAATAAATAATAAACGTTTCATAATTTCAGTACTATTTATTTTGCTGCATACTGTAAATAAGATTAAATTGAAAAGGGTGAAATTTTAGTATCGTTCGATGCTCGTTTACTCTTTCCAAATGCACTGATACCTGAAACTATGGAAGAATTGGCAGAATTTGTAAAATTAAATACCTTAGGCGATATTGAAACCGCGGAATAAAAGAGATCAACTTCCTTATACAGTGTGGTAACCACTTATGGAATAATAGTATATTAAAAGACAAGTTTCATTTTGACGTTTCAAAGTACGAATTCAGAGTTTAAGAAACGAGTGGCGTAGCCACGAGTTTCTTAACTGAATGAGTGCTTTAATGTCAAATGAAACGTGTCTTTTATGCTATTTTTTGCAATTAGTTTTAAAATTTTTCTTTTGGTAAAAGCAAAACGAGAAAAATTTGATAATCTAGGGAAATTTTGTGGCGGTTGTCACCAGTTGTCACCTTGGTTTGGCACAAGATTTAAATTGACAAGTTAATTTAAAATTGACACATTTTTGAAATTTGTTATATATTATATTACTAAGGTAACTATAATATTTAATATGAGTTCTACAACTTCTTCATGCACTCCGCCTGAAATACGGCAAATTGCTGAAAATACCATTAATAATTGACTTCCGGAGAAATTGTATACTATGTCTCAAAAGCGATACAAAAATTTTGAAAAATGGTGCAAAGAAAAGGAAATTCTTCATATTTCTGAGAACGTCTTACTTGCTTATTTTGAAATGCTACGTAAAGATTATAAATCGTCATCATTATGGTCGATTTATTCGATATTAAGATCGTGTTTAAATGTACATAGAAATGTGGATATATCAAAATATATGAAACTTCAAGCATTATTAAAACGGCTATCTAAAGGTTATCAAACAAAAAAATCTAAAATTTTAGAAAAAGAAGATATTCATAGATTTTTGAAACAAGCCGATGATAAAATATACTTAGCTATAAAGGTTAGTGTTGATTTTATTTCGTTACTTTTTTGTAAATTCTTTATATTCTAGGTTATTTTGATAATAGGATATAATGGAGCCTGTAGGCGAGAAGAAGTAATTAATATATGTGTGGAAGATCTTCAATACAATTCCGATTCATTATAGTCAACATACCTAAAACAAAAAACAATATACCCAGAATGTTCGCAGTGACTGATGTAAACTGCATCGAACTTATAAAAAAATATAATAATCTGCGCCTAAAACAGTTACTTACAAACGTTTTTTTTCTCAACTTATCGTCATGGCTGCTTAATTAATAGCCCTATCGGTATTAACACCATGGAAATGTTCCTAAACAAATTGCCAGTTTTTTTCATTTTACCAATCCTCATCTTTATACAGGACATTGTTTTAGAAGATCCAGTGCGACACATATAGCAAATACTAGAGGTGATATTTAACTATAAAACGATTAGGTGGCTGGAAAAGCACGGCTGTTGCTGAAGGTTACGTTGCCTCTTCGATGAAAAATAAAATTGATGTTGGAAATATGTTTGCACAGGAAAATAATGTGAATCTACCTGGAACTTCTGGGAATGGTTCACAGTTTGAGTACTCCAACAGAAGCAATATCACTATCGCAGAGAACGATAATTTTCAACAGAATGTTTCTACTGCACACGGTATCACTATCACTTCGAAAGATAATTCAAACGTTAATATAAATGTTTATAATAGTTGTACTATTTTAAAGATTAATTAAAAATATCAAATCTTACAATGAATTTTAATATAATAACCTCAAACTTGCTTACAAAATGTCATATTGACATCTCCATTTCTGTTGCAATGTGACCAACTTAAAATAAATCTGCTTAAATGTTCCATTTCTATTACGCAACTAGTGCTGTAATAGACCCTATTACGGCACTAGTGGAATAAATGATATGGTTACGGCACTAATTGCAAAAAAATATTTTTCATGTTATTCTAGAATTTTATGAAAAATGCTTGAATTGCTTGCGTCAATTTTTAATTCTAAAGATACGCCTTCTGAATGAAATTTGAAATATACAGGGTGGTTTACGTAAGTGCAGCACAAAGTAGATGATCTTTTTTAAATCGAACACTTTTTTTTTTATTTTAGTCTCCTTAGTGAACTGATTTCAACGACCTCTAACACTGATCGAAGTAGTTAATTAGGTTAATTACAGGCAGTAAAACTATGAGATTCTAATAAATAAATATCGCATTAACAAATTAATGTATTTCTGCTTTTAATTGTAATAATTAGGAGCAATTTCTCCCAAGAAATTTTTTTTCTCCTCGCAGGATTCGAACCTACATCCTTCCGCTTGCCGGGCGGGCGCTTTATCAATTAAGCTATTAGAGGACGAGGTTCGAGCGCTCTTACCGAACATACGTCGATATTAGATCTTGAAAGACCGACAGTACGGCAAATATGCAAAGATTGCAAGTTTTTTATAGTGAGAAAAAAACAAATAAATGTATTACTCCAAATTATTACAGTTAAAAGCAGAAATATATTAATTTGTTATTTTAATACTGTAAAAAAAACTTGCAATCTTTGCATATTTGCCGTCCTGTCGGCCTTTTCAAGATCTAATATCGACTATGTTCGGTTAGACGCTCGAATCATCATCCTCTACTAGCTTAATTGTTAAAGCGCCCGTCCGGCAAACGAGGGGATGTAGGTTCGAATTCTGCGTGAGGAGAAAAATTTTTCTTGGGAAAAATTCCTCCTAATTATTACAGTTAAAAGCAGAAATACATTCATTTGTTATTTTCATACTGTAAAAAACTTGCAATCTTTGCAAATATCGCATTGTTTATTAAGGGCAGAATGTCTTCCAAAAAGGGATAATTTACTTGAATGTTTCTGTCCCTGTAGACGATAATGTCATATTATTTCATTGTTTCGTTGCCTAGGTTATTTTTATTTTGGCGCAAACGGCAATAAAGATTCGTATAAGGATAGCTATCTATATCACTAGGCCAGAAATTACAGTTTTGCGAGTATGAGTATTACACGTGTATGTAAAAAATTTTGAATACCGTTCTTTGCTGGTATGTACTGAAATTGGGGGCAAGTATTGTAGGAAAATAATTTTCACTTTAAGAAAGTACAGTTTTTTACTTTTGCGGTTTTATAAAAATAGTAGTCTAAAGAATTTCTGAATTTAATTCCTCTAAAAGTAATTATTTGCTCACTTAGGTCATAAGTGTTATAGATCGTTGATATCAGTTCATTAAGGAGATATCTCAAAAATACAAAAATATGCAGGATTACATAAATCACTCTGTATATTTCAAATTTCATTCAGAAGGCGTATTTTTAAAATTAAAATTTGCGTGTTCGAAGTTTTTTTAATAAAACTCTACGATAACATAAAAAATAACTTTATTCCATAAATGGTTACTACTCTGTATATGTATCAGTATCGTTTTCAAATAGATAGGCAGTATTCTAAACAATCACAAGGAACAGCAATGGGAAACCTATTGTCCCTGTTCATTGCTAACCTTTCATGATTAGATACGAAATGGACTTGAAAAAAAGACACCGAATGTTTCCCTAGAATTTGGTTGAGGTACGTAGATGATATTTTCGCGATTTTCTGCACCACCAAAACAACTACCGCGGATTTTGACTCAAACCTAAACTTAAAATTTAATAGCATTAAATTTGCTACAGAAGAAGAAATGATCAACCAAATTCCTTTTCTAGGTAGTTAGAGAAGTTCCTTATCACTAAGGAATCATAATAAATTAGAAATATACAGAAAAGAAACCAATAAAAAGAGATTTATAATGGCCAATTCAAATCACTGTGGATAACTAAAAATGGCCGGCATTAATTTTCTAATTAAAAGACATAAAATTGGAAATCTTACTCTTCTATGGATGTAATCCAGAGTACAAGGGAAGTCTAATATAAATACTATGTAAGAAGACTTTAACTTCAGAATAAAATCTCCTTAAAAAGTTTGTTAAATTATCTTTCCATCGTAGGTACTTCAAAAGTTTAGGCCACATTTTCAAAGAACAAAATTTGAAAATTTGCTTCACCTACCGTAACACACTTAGCAATCTTTTAGGTAACGCAAAAGATAAACCTCATCATAAGGAAAGATCGGTTTTACAGAATCGGTTGTAGCGAATGTGATAAAATCTACTTTGGACAAAGAAAGGGTGCGATCGAAACTAGGTTTAAGGAGCACATAGCAAGTTATCGATATGGTAGACTTGAATCATCCAGCGTTGCACAACATATAACTATCTCGTACATAAAATGACATAGAAAACTTTGAGTTCGTGAAAAATGTACAATCACCGCAAGAGTTAGACGTATACGAAACCGTATATATGTAAAAAAAAAAAACATTCAAATAACTTATTGAATCGGGAAATGGCACTCCGCCACCATTCAAGTTTGGTAGATTTATGGGACTAGAAAGGATTCACGTTTGTCGCTAATTCTCGGTATATGAAGAGGTCAGATAAGCATAAAAAATCACTTGTAAATAGGTATGCTTCCTTTTTGGAGGGAGATAGCAGTGGATGTTTAGGTAACAGGTGATTTCTTGTTTGTACGGAATTCATTAGGTGTTCGGTTGATAATGGGAACCCATGTGTTCTCGAAACAATTGTAAAATCCGATGTAGCGCGAACTAATCGGATATTATGTGTCTATTACTACGTTACGGTCCTGTGATATCTTTGTATAATCAAATACCTTATGAAATTTGATAGTCTAGTTACTTTACGTTTTAGAATATTACCAGAAATGTCAATGCACTTGCTACATTTGGTTCCTTCAGTACGTACAGTTTCCAAATAAAATACCCTGACAGTGCAAGTAAGAGAAGAGATATATATCTTTCCTCCGCTAGAGATCTAACAGAGTGGCAATACATTCTTCGCACACTTACCTGTGGACATTCGATCACAGTACAACTAAGCTTTGACGCGAGCATATAGCATAGTTCGGCAATATCTAGTTACCCTTAAGTAATGTCATAGTGCTTTGGGTGAAACTTTGGCAAACAATGTAGCGGTAGTTATGAATATACAAAGGGCAGCGCATCGAATGCATGCCTGCTCTAATTATATTTTATTACGAAAACAAACTAGTTGCCGGAATTCCTAGATGCTTTGTCCAATTAAATGTATCGTACTGTATATTTATCTATCTACAGTATGATTTCGATTTGATTCACAAGTAATGAATTAAAATTTATTGAATTAAAAGGTATTCAAAACTATAAACTAAGTAAACAGTTAAAAATACAATTTCTCAATAAATGTAAATAGCTGTCACCATTTAAATTACATCTTATGAAAAATGGTGCTATTGTATGCACACAAAAAAATCTATTATCAATCTGAATATTTTTATTTATTCAGAAATCGAAACTTCATATATATTTAAATGAACTAAATTTTGTTAGTTAGAACATAAGAGTAAATTATCTGAAAACAATATACTCTTAAAACAAATAGTATAAATATTTGCATTGAAGTATACTTTCTCCAAATGAACATTGTTATTGTTGTAAGGAATGAATCTACGCAGTCATAGTGAGAAAGTCTGTAGATTCAAAATAAAATCCTTTATACGTTTGGCATAATGAATTACTATGTAAAATTATTAAATGTTTTGTACTGAAAACATGAAATATCAAATTGAAATTACCATAATATTGAAACATTTGAAACGAATTTTACCCCACCATTTATTGTACTAAAACTTATCTGTCATTGACTCCCTCTTTTTTAGTGGGGTTTAGGGGGTTTGCACATACATATGCTTTACTTGGCGTCGCTTTTTGATTGACCAGCGAATAGTGTTGTTGGTTGTGAGTGTGAGTAAATTTAAATGGATACCCCAGCCATTTCACAGCTACTTAGAGAATGGGGCTGCACAGATCCTACCATTAAAATATTCGAAGGAAAGTACGTACGTGTTATCTAATATTAAAGGATTACTGGTTTAAAGAACTTTGAAATAATACTTAGAGTCAACGCCATTGTGTCGATAATATGTAATATATGTATATGAACATGGTAGGTGTGTACATTAACAAACATATGTAGGTATTTATTAGTTATTAGTTTTCAATAGGTCATACCAGCAAATTATTATACTGATTGAAATTATATCAGTAACCAACGCCGACTAGATACCAGTTCCAGGCATTGAGTGGGAAGTATCCCGAGAACACCGGTCGCGACGACGGATACGTATAACATCTATACCTCTACGCATCAATATCCCGTGCGCACTCCTGGAGTACCCCGATACGCTAACTTCTCTCAAGTATGACAGTAAATTTATTTAATTACATAATATTTCTTTATTTATTTTTTCCCCCACCGAGATTGTGTTACAGACACAAAATTAGTAGGTAATTATTACTCTTGAATAGTAGAAATGCTTAGATTAAGCAGGTACGTATTATCAGTTCAATATACTTATATTTTGGAGGCAAATAATGGCAATACTTCAAATAATACTTTTATATACTTCTATCAAATGTACATAAATTATTAAGGCATAAATATGATAGTTTCCAGTTGAGAAAACCTATTTACTCAAATCTAAAATAATTATTTTTGTGGCGAAAATATTATATGTTTATAATGATTTTAGTATATTGATTACATTTGAACTAAAAAATTGTTTCCTTTAACAAATTCACGGGTTTGGAAAACTAAACAAATTTTATTCCCAGTATAAACACATCATCTTCTTGCTTATATAGGAAGTTATGTTATATTTAATGTGATGTATTTATATTCAAATTGAGTGATTATTTTTTTGTCTGGTTTCGAAATACAGCGGCCCATCTATTTACTTTTTGAGGGTGCTGCGTATGGGCTTCGTCCATCCAGTGAGGATTTTCATTTGTCCAGTAACGACAATTGCGCCTGTTGACCGTACCATTGAGACAAAATGTTGTTCCATCAGAAGAAAAAATTGATTTACAAAATTGGACTGTTCTCTTATAAATTCATTATTTCATAAAAGTGAAGTCTGCGATCTGGAGAAATATTATGGATTTGTCCCAATTCCATTGTAGACATATAAGGATTTTCTTGAACTGTAAGTAAAATATTCAGACTGGTGTCGACATCGGTTACTGTTCTTGGATGTCCAGACGAAAATCTTTTCCTTGGCGAAATGCCTCGTACTTCTGAATTGTCCGGTACGCCGTACTTTTATTTATTTGGCGATCCGGATAAATCGTATTAAACAATGTGCCAACTTCTTCTAAAGAACGTTGACGATCACCATATCCACGGATCATCAAAATATCAAAACCTTCTGGTTCTGTAAGTTTTGCTGCCATTTTAAAAAATAATCTACAAAACGACAGCTTGTTACCACGACATACTTACTATCAACTTATACTTATCGAAATTTGTTTTTCTGTAAATCGCAAAATAAAATTATTTGAAATATTCTACATCCGGAAGTGTAAAAATATGCAAGATATCCCATTAAAAAAAATAAAAGTTGAAAACTATTGCTAGCAAATAGAAAGCGTAAACAAAATGAGGATATCACACAAATTTTAACTGTATATCTATACCAAATTTCAAAAAAATACCTTTTCAACTAACAAAGCGACTATGTGACCGTTTCGGGACTTTATACTAACCATGTATGTATAAACGCAAACATCAAAGAGTTACCAATATATATTCTGAAAAAAAAAGTAGGACTACATTGCGAAAGTTAGAAAAGGATGCATCCAAAAGATTTTGTACTATCTTCTCTATACCTGAACGGCCTAGAGTCTTTAGTGAGACATCTAGCTGTGACATTGTGGATATAATTATTATATTGTACACATTACCATGTTTCTTCAAGTATGCAAAATGTACACATTTTGATGGCTGGGGTCATTAACTCCAAAGAAAAAAGGTATGGTCACGTAACTGCTTTCAATGCTATTTGCAGTACAATTATATAGCAAAATATTTGCTCTGACATTATGGCGTCCTCAAAGAAGTAACTGGCATTCCTTCAATAATAAGTACTTGTCGTTAACGCATTATGCATTATGTAATGGAACTACCATAATATGTACGTTCTTCATTTCTATGTATGTATCTATTACGTGCATGCAAATTATTTATAATTTAATTTTACCTTGGTTACATATATTAAATGTAATGACCATAAACTAAACAATAAATCATAACAAAATCATTTGAAATAGTAAATGTACAAATTAGTTTAAAGATAGCAATGATGGGTAATTATGTAGTTGCTAGAATTAGATTCTTAAAAGTTCTCGTTGACATTAATCAAATACATCAAGCGAAACTGTTAAACATACCTTTTTACTAAGTATTTACGCTTAAAAATACGTTTTAAAACGTCAGCTCGTCGCGTTAAGAGTAGAAACAATAAATTGTATCTTTAAATAAATAGATAACTTGTTGACATGTACTTAATGTATATATGACGGTTGATTTCAACGTGATTGTCTGGATTTCGGCGGATAGTCGCTGTAACTGCATCATTAGTGCGATGCACATAACCAAGAAAATAACTGCCAAATTCTGGATTAATTTTCGGAGACAGTCATGTTATATATACCTTGACAAAGTCACGTACCGCTTGCTATGCAGTCGTTATTTGTAAAATAACAAATTTCAGGGGACGATATACATAACATATGTATAATAAATTCGCGAACTAACGAAACCATTATGAATGTGATATATAATACAGATATATAGTCTGTAGGATTGCAGTCTAGGCGCAAAAAAATACAAAACTCTTTTCCAATTTATCCAAGCTTTCGTCAATTGTTTATTGACATCTTCAGAGCTACAAAAGTAATACAGAAACATTGTTGGCAATGGTTGCACAAGGCTAAAAATGAATTTATAACATAATTAATTACATTTTTCTTGTAGGTTTGTCCATTTTTATTACTATTGTCGTCTTTTAAATCATAGACATTTCTTGTAGCAATAATTTTCTTTAAAGTGAAGTGTCCAACAATATTGTGTTATTCATAATGTTTTTTTTTTTTCTAATAAGTAAAATTTAATAGACCGGTCGTGATTATACTAATAAAGAAAGTTGTTTGAAGTTAAGTTAAAATTTAAAATGAAATTCACACGTAAATGTATAAGACAAATGATACAAACAAGAGACAAACTAAAACTATACAGAAATACTCCGCAAATGTTGTTTTCAATTTTTTGTGCAGAGAAGAGGAAAAACGAATAAAAACCTACGTGGATACAAAAAGCAAGGACGAAAATTATTTGGTAAACTAATTTGTATTAGATTTCACATTAATTAGATGAGAGTGTATCATCATCTCACCATTGGTATCTCGGTTATTACGAGATATAGGGAAACGGTTAAATGGGAAACGTTTTGCGGAATTCAATAATTTCAGCAAATACAGTTTCAAATTTACCCTAACTTTTTAAATTTCAAGATATTTTGAATTATTTGATAAAAACCAATATTCATCAATTTTTTTTTCTCAATAATTCGATAATCCTTAATGTGAGCGCTTCTATAGCTTTACATTACTTAACATATCTTGTCTATTTCATTTCCCATCCGTAATCAGCTTCAGAGCCTACTAATTTCATTGTCAAATTTAACGTCATGACGTTTTATTCCATGGCTTCCTAATTTTATTGGAAAATCATTTTGTTAGTATGAAACTAACAGTCAGTATCTTTTTAGTTATTTTATAGTATTACTTACAATTAACACATCTCTCAGCTTGCATTTCCCATCGGTGTTCAATTTCATATTAGAGATAATTTACTTTTTTGTTAATATCTCCGCTATAAATAAAATTTTTTCAACTACGTTATACATCGTTGAAAAGCTCTCTTTGAAGACAACCTAATTAACCGAAAATTCAATATAGCCGCCATATGAAAAACAAAAGATAGCACTAATAACTTGAAAACAAATGACAATCGGGGACTTCTCTTTACATAAAAAAAATGGTCTTAAAAAAGTGTCTGAATAAAGGAAAGCTTTAAAAGCGCTCACATTAAGGATTATCGAATTATTGAGAAAAATTGAAATCAATAAATTTTGGTTTTCCCAAAATATCTTGAAATTTCAAAAGTTAGCGTAATTTGAAACGGTATTTGTTGAGATTATTGAATTGCGCAAAACATTTCCCATTTAACCGTTTTCTTATCTCTTCTAATAACCGAGATACTAATAGTGAGCGTCGAAATGTGAACACACTGTTAATACCTTAAATTTGAGGTATCAGTTTTTTTGTTCATAAAATTACTATTAGTTTGAATGTGATACATTTCTAAAAAAGGGCGTTTATTGTAGTTCTGTTCGAAATCCATGATTTTTTTATCCTCATAATTAATATGTAGTTTAGTTGTTTGTTGAAGTTGAGCAAGTTCTGGTAAAAGTATTTTATTTTTATTTTTATAATCACTCTTATGGGACATTATGCGTGAATGTAAAAGGCCTGATGTATGACCTATGTAGACCAAATTACAGTCATTGAAAGGGATCTTACAAACAATTACTGATCTATATTCCTTTTCTAATGGACTTTCAATTTTTGTGAAAATAGGAGATATTAGTGGCTAACACGTTTTCGTTGAAATGTTAGGTGTTTTTGAAAAAAAATTGTACTAATTTAAGGGTTAATTCTTTAATATATGGGAGGGTTTTATCACTTATAGGGGTAGAGTTTTCTGGATAAAATCCCTTGCAATGACTATAATTTTTGTCTATATAAGACATTAATACAAATGCACGCAAAATTTTGCAATATAGCAGAAAGTATTCCTTGTTCATCTCAAAAATTCTAATTTAAGTAATAACCTTTATTTTCTAAAAAAAAAAACTGATTTTTCGCTTCAGTAATTTATTAAGCAATTTATGAGCAAATACTCAACAAATAAAAATTTAATACAACTATTAATTAACTAAAAACACTTTTATTTTATACATTTAATCGCTCTTCTATACCACCTTTATTGTTTTAGATATGATTCTAACCTCAATTCAGGGTGTGGCCTCGAATTTGTATAATGTACTGGCTAGCTACCTAGAAGATAGAAAAATCCAGGTTGGGGAACATAGCGAAAAAGAGATATCGTGCGGTGTGCCACAGGGGTCAGTACTGGGTCCTACCCTAAATTGTGTTTAAAAACCTTTCAATATGTATCATTTAAAAGCTTTTATGGTTAAAATTTCATACGGTACGAAGGAAACACACAATAAAACTAATAAAATACACACCGATACATTTCAGGACTGCAAATAATCATGCATCTTAATTATATTCTTTTTATTACGGTTGTATTAAAGATAATTTGGTAGGGGGCATATTTTCCATATCTTAAAATAAAGTTTTTATAAAATACGTACTCCTAAAACTACAAATAGAACTAACTAGTTTAGTTTGTGGAAGTGATGATAAGACTTCATTTAGAAGGTTAGGGGTAATATCAACTTTGAACATTCAGGGTTGCAAGATCTTCATAAAAGCATTTGATTAACGTTTGACTTTTGTTATTTCCTAGATTATGGCGCGATTTTCTTAATTGGCGTATGAAGTTATGAATACGTAAATTACAGCAAGTTAGTTGAAAATTGAGAATTTCCGGAATATAATATGATTTTAATTGCATACCTTTAGAAAACGTTCTTCGATTACTGGATGTTTAATAAAACCAGGTACCACAATACAATTATTTTTTTTTAATGGCCACCATGTATATTTTTACATTATGAAAGATCTATAATCAGATTTAGACATCTATTGATGAGGTGTGCCGGGAGGTAACGCAGTGAGACCTTTGCTTTTTTTGTTATTTATTAATGACCTCCTACATTATATCTCTCAAGTGAAATAGTATATTTCAAACCAAGGAAGGAAAGTGCTCCATTGCAGACCTTGAGCAAATATTATAAACTGAGCGGAAGGCGAGGTAAATAACATTTTCCTCACGTGGTTTGAATACTATTTTTTCCCAGCCAATCCAATTTTAACTAAATATCTAAAAATAATAAAGACATACCTGTGAGTGACATGGTAAATAGTAGGCTTAATCTGTCAAATATTTTTTGAGAAGTGTCAAGTTAACGTCGTTTTAAATGTGTTTAATAATAGTTTAATTGAAATTTAATACCTAATAATTTAGCAATTATCTCATAAATGGGCTCAGAGTAGGTCGAATGTAGTAATGTTCTCTATCAATAATGTCACATATTATAAGATATACAGTTTCATCATTTCGATGTCACTTACTTTCCTCCCTGACGCGAAAACATATTTTTGTACGCCGACGATACATCTTCAACTTCTTCTTTAAGTTAGGGTGAGCATCTATAGTCTAGCCACTTGAGCTATGTGCTCATTGTACCGTCCCTATTAAATCGTTTACTTCCACTCGAGCAGCTTAGTGTTCTCTATAAAGTCCAGTATCTTGCCCTGTGGAAACTTGAGAATCCTCGAATACTCCAATAGATCCTTCCCGAAATAAATTTCTGCCTTGGTACTTCCAATTCCTCACATGTGCAGATTACATGTAAACTCGTTTCTTCCTATAGTTCGCATTTTCTGCACCACGGTTCGCTTACTCGACCTGTGTTCTATAGATGCTTTTTCTGGGAACAGTGTCCAGTTACCAGCCCAGTACTAGTCTTAGTTTCTCTCTTGCTGTGTCTGAGTAGGTTCAAGTTTGATATTTTGAAAAACGATCATACAGTTTTTAATGAATATAGGCGTTTCCAAAACTTAGTTTTTTGTTTACTAATGAATATGGTGACCTTAAAAACATAAAATCTAATAAGATTTATAAATCAAAATGATTCCACCACTTTGCAGGTTGATATCTGGTTTAATTCGTTCAAATTGAACTTCTCTAATTGAGTAGGTACTCTAAATGCTCAAATTGCATTCACTTTAAATAAAACTCAGTACTATCATATTATATAATGCACTGGAAATTATTATTTCCGATTCTGTAAGCGTTTCCTTTTCGACAAGTTTAAGGTTATGGAAATAAATTTCTATATGTGTACCAAAATCAAAATTAATTGATTGACTGATTATTTGGAGCATCTATTAAAACTGAATAAATAAAATTTGAAAGATACATTGCTAGAAAATTACCTAAATATCCTTTAACTTGTTTTTATTTATTTAAAGTTGAAGGGAAAAAATAAGAAACTCCAAAATATTTGAGTGTCTTCCCTTATTTTGGTGAGGATACGTAACTTTTCAAATTTCAAACAAGTATCCTAAGTTAATTTTTAATATAGTGATTTATTTTAATTTTTGTTCTCGTTTTCAACTGTATATTAGTAAACAATCAACTATGCCACAATAAGTTCGTATAGGCTTATAGGAACGAAGAAAGTTTAAATCATAAAGCACAAAGTACTGTTACACAACATTTGCCCCACACAAAAGTATATTATAAGCCATTACCACCTAATATCTTAATATTTAATTTACAATTAGTATTATATTGCTAATAATTACAAACCAAGTAGTTAGCAAGTTTAATTGAACAATTCACATATTCAAACAGCTCCGTCCTTGTAATTACAGTAACTATACATTGTACATGCAAAAGGCCCATATGCACGTACTTGGAACTACTGTGCCTAATAGATCATTGCTCATTTAGATAGGTAGAATAGGTTCGTTTGAACCTATAGTTCGAGAACCGTTCTCGAATTTGAAATTCTAGTTCTAGTGCGCATGACAGTTCAAGTTCAAGTTCCAAAACAGTTCTGAAATTAGCGGTTCGAACAGATTTAACCTAAAATTTCAAATTCGCGCCATGTTTATAGTGGATAAATAACCACAATCATATAACATAACCTGTACATCTACGTTAAGTATTGAATTGAGTTATTTCGTCCTTACTACTTTTTTCTTGTTATTGAATTATACATTTTATATTTATTTATTTATATTAATGGAAATTAGAAGAAATGAAAATGTGGAAGGTAAGTTTTAAAGAAATAATAATTATAAGATGAAATAAATTAAATTCTCTTGCAGAAATAATGTTGATGGTTAATAAGAAAAGGGAAAATGTGAATGCGTGAATGTGATGCCCCATCAATAGCAGAAAAGCGCTAATAGAATTGTATAAACAAAATAAGGATAAAATTGGGACGAAAGAAATTCGGAGTATGAGGGAATTGTGGGATAAAATTGCATTAGATATGGAAAAATACGATGACCAATTATTCATACCACAGGATTGTGAAAATAAGTGGAAAGTCTTAGAACGTAGTTATAAGAAAGTCGTGGATGATCAAAATAAATCTGGAAGGGGTTGAAAGACGTTCAAATTCTACAAAGAACAGTTAGACATATATTAAGCTAAAGGGAAATGTGTATCCACAGCTGCTGTTGACTCCTGACGAAGGAATACAGCCAAAAGTTATTGTAATTCTCAGGGGCAATATTATATTTTCTTTTACATGATATATTTGTGATATAACAAATAAATACACAGAAAGTGTAAATAAACTCTTTATTTTGTATGTATGCATTAATAACCATATATAAATAATGAAATAGTATAGATAATAGATATACATATATTCACCTAGAGCTACTTTATTTGACTTATATCGAAATGGTCCTTAACATCACGGAACGATGCACTCTGTTGGCTAACAAATCATAAATTTCCTTTTCATAGCGTCCATCACCACCACCTTTGTAAAAGTGTCCATAAGTTATTAAATGTGATGCGAGTTAATCAAAAATGTTCTTTAAACCACGTATATAAGAACAGCTTCCTCAACATGGTCTGCATTTTTGTTAAGCAGTGAAGAGTCCATCCTATAGGCCACTATTGACAAACTATAAAATATTTGCGTATTGTAATGTAAAATAACAAAAAAAAACCTTATGCTTACTTACATCCATGACAAAAGTAAATACCTCTTAACCTAAAACAATGATCTACACTATTTGACACTCTAATAAATGTCTTGAATTACAATGCGCAGATCTAGAATTACTTCGGAATTTCAAATACTTACTCCCTAGCAAGAACTGATTGAACGGTTCTAGAATCATTTTGAATTTGTAGTTCTGACAGTGTGAACGTTGAATTTGAAATTCTAAGAACTTCAAATTCGAGAATTCTAAGGACCGAATGGTGAAAATATCATTGCGCACGCCATCAGAGAACGGCTCTGAACTGTAGGTTCGAACGAACCTAATATATAAATATAAATACTTTAGGATTGCGTGAATCACTGAAGTTGAAATCACTATCTTAAAACTTTGATTGAACCTTTGATTTGAAATTACGGCTTCAATTTTTACTAAATGAATAAAATATAATGGAGATGGACGACTTTTGTAGAAATAGAACTATATGTGGTAAAGCCAAAATAGATCAGCAACTATTGCACTAAAAATAAGTAAGTAAAATAAGTCGTTGGTAATAGTGAGGTGAGAGTTGCATGAATTCGTATTTCATTATTTCAAGAGTGTGTCCTACAGATCGTCACTGTAGAAAATAGATTATAATACTTTTTGAAGGGTTCTTTAAAAAGCTTATTTTCACAGTAATGCTTTAAATATCGATCTAATTCTTTGACACTATTGTGTTCATTTCGCACACGCTTTTTAAAAACTCTAATTACATTTCTACATCCAGGCATTCTACAGATGAATCCAATCGATAAAGAAATGATGGTTTTTTTTTTGTTGAGATAAATAAACCTCTTTACAGGAAACAGTTCATCTGTAACATCCGCGCATATTGTTACTCTAATTCATGCCAGATAGCTTCCTACCTCAAACGTAATGAAGTAAATCAACTATTAGAAGGGATCACATGAATAAACTCAACACCTCAGATGCAGTTTACGTTTTGAAAAAAAAAAATATGGCAATTTTCCAACATACTGATCTTTTTGTTTTTCATGTTTAGAATAACATACAAGTTACCACCTTTCAATTTATTTGAAGATGTGGATACTTTTATTTCTTTTTTTAAGCATATGTAGAGTTGTAGAGATTTACTTTGATGGTAAATTTAACATACTAATAACAGTCAAATATATAAAATACAAAAATAATTAAGTAATTGACTTATAGCTAGCAATGAATTAAAAATTTCGTGGATTAAACTAAGGTGAACAACCTCATATTCGATGCACAGGAATGATCAGAAAACTTTCTTTATACCAAAATCATTAGGAATGCTAACCAAAACATTTCTGTTGACTGATTCCTATAACTCAATTAATCAAAAGATGAATTACATAAAAGCCTTGATGGAGAGAGTGGTTAAAATATCTAACTGCAGTTCTAACTAACAGTTCTGCAAGACAAATTTTGACATATTGTTTGATATTTTCAAAAATAATGCTTACCTAAATCATTTGTTGCCCTCCATTTTGTTTCATTACGATAGTAAGGTTCGTTTATTTGTTGAAGACAACCGCAGCACTCAACAGGATGTCGTTGCTTATTATAAATTACTTTATATAGAACATTTGTCTTGCAAACTTTCCTCTATTTTAAAAAAATATATAATATTTAAAAATAGCATACTGCAACTACAAATCTAATATGATTCTTTTTTTTTAAAATGAAATATAAGATACCATTGTTGCTTCATTATTTACATAACTCCCTGTAAAAATTATAGCATTATTGGAAAATCCTCTTAGTATCAGCACGACATTCTGACAAAATTTCAACACGGCTTTAGCAAAGGAAGGTCGACAACTACTGCTCACTTTAATTTTTATAACATTGTCTTAGAGTGTACTGATTACGTACAGTATGACAATGTCGTTGAAAAGTTACAGAGGGATGGCATCAGAGGTATAGTGGCAAATTGGTTTGCTTCCTAATTGTACGACCGCATCCAATACATGAAGTTTAAACATGTTAAACTTTCTGGTAAAATCGAGAGGGCTCGATCTCATTCATTGCTGGTTGTGATGGGTATCCCACACGGTTCTGTTTTGAGCCCTGTGTTGTTTAATTTGTATATTAATGACATTGTGTTTTTTCTATCAGATATTTACCTAATAATGTATGCTGATATCTTCATACTAACAACGAATGATGAGCGAGAATTTATTACAAATACACTGCTTCGTACCCTAATGGAATGGTCGCACCAAACAAGCTGTCGTTAAGATTAGAGAAGACAAAATATATGATTTGTTAGACATAGGCGAACAGATATCACAAATATCTCTTTAAAGGGCAGAAATCTACAGGAGGCTAAATCTGTAAAATTCCTTGCGTTACATTTGAGTCTATCTGTTATGGAATGAGCACTGTTAAAACTTAACTAACAAATTATCAAGTAAGTGTTATGTTTTTCATTATTTGAGATCCCAAGTTATTTCGAAGGTATGCTGACATTGTACTACGAGGTTCAGTCGAGGATTCAGTATGGAATTTTGCTTGGGGTACATCGACAGCATCCAAGAGAGTGTTTTTCGTGCAAAAAGCCATTGTTAGATCCAGTGTTGGTGCTCACTTCACCCAATCTTGCATACCAATATTTAAAAAAATAAATTTGCTGCCCCTAATCTGTATTTATATATTAGAACTAGCTTGCTATGTTTATAAAAATAAAGATACCTTTACATTGAAGGCAGAGTACCATGATTATCAGACTAGAGCAAGGGATTACATGCCCACTGCAGGTTGCACTCTAAACATCACGAACTTAGGGTTGAAAAGTATGGGGTTTACAGTACACAATCATCTACTTTCTAAAATTGTATTGATGCAAACTTTTTCGACCTTCCGCAATGCTTTGCAGAAATTTCTCTTTCGGCATAATTTTTATAATTTGGATGAATTTTTCTGCCAGGAACAGTAAATAATATGGGTTCAAATTTCATACTTGCTGTAATTGATACAGCCTCAGTATTTCCATACTTACACTTATAGTAATACCATAATTATTCTTCTTTCATTTTTCTTTTATTCGCTTTATTGTTTTCTTCTTGTTCTTTCTTTTTTTGGGTGGCACATATAATCTTTCTTTCTTGTTGTTGGTTTTCAGAATGGTTGTTCTTTTTATTACTTTATGAATTTTTTGAGTTGTTAAATACACGTGTGTGTCTTATAACAAAATTATTATTATTATTATTGTTTTAAGTTTAGACTTAAACATCAATATGATTGTTCTGCGGGCAACAATTAAAGTCCGTTAACAGTTCATGCTCTGAGCACGGGCCATCATTTTGACTTCCAGAACGCCTCCATTATAGCGAAATAAAATGAACACAATCAATACAATACTGTTAATATCAGAACGTACATTAAACATTTAAATTTCATATATTCCCTCATTCTTAATAATGAATGATTAGAAATTAAATAGTGTTGAAAATAGTAATCTTAATCAGGACTTATTTTTCTGCTTATCCTTATGTATTACCTTGTTGAGGTTAAGGTTGTTCACCTTAACATAAATCCACCATTTTACTTCAGCTTTCGTAGTATTGTGGCCATTAATGGCGGATTGTCACATGTTTTCAAGCCGATCCTAATTTTTAATTCGCCGTTAGTCACTTAATCAATCACTTAACTATGTTTGTTTTTTTATATTTTCCACTGTTATCAGAATGTTTAAATTTGCTATCCAAGTTACTCTCTCTACTTAAAAATAGTCTCACTTTTTGTCAATGATACTGTAACTGAAGTGTTGACTGATGTAAACATAAAATATTTTGACAGCTTTAGTGGCGGAAAAAATTAGTTCTTTAATTTGTTTGTTAGGTATCATTCTATAACATTTTGAAAATTTGAAATAAAGAATTACAAAATATTTAATATTAATGTAGTATCACAGCACTTCCTGTCCGTAAGTAATAAAGTTAATCAAGCACGAAGTTGCAATTATAAGCTTTAAATGTATTGGCAATATTTTGGAAAGCTTTACGGATACCTGATTTTTTTTTTTCCGGTTGTCTTACCCTCTAATGAGAGTATTTATTTTTCAACTTCATGCCTTTTAAGCAAATCATATAAAAACTTGTTAGCTTATAGTAAACAAATAATTTAATACTGTGGCATTTCCTTTCGCATATTAGCTTCAGAAAAAATAACAAGTTATAATAAAAACGTTTTTCTCGGTAAGGCAATATTTTTTGGAGAAATATCTATTGCAATTTATCGATACTTGAAGCAGCGGCTTTTAATAATATATGAACTATATTAGTTTATTTTTAGGTATTCTAGTTCTAATTTGTATGTATGTAGGTAGATGAAGGTTGGTGTTACACTGCGACCTAAAGGATCTATTGTGTCCCCCATTCTTGCTGCTTTACAGTTGGCCTCCCAATCCTAGTTCTAATTTACAAATACAACATTTCCTTTTCTTGGTTGTAATGTCCGCAAAAATTTCTTAAACTTCTCCTGCATTATCTTCTTTTTTTTTTTAATCGATATAAGCTACTACCTTTTTTTAGTTTAAGCTAAAATGTAATTTACCTCCTGTTACTAATATTTTTTTTTACTTTTATGTTAATAAAACCTTTAATATAAAATTAAAAAAAAAAATTAATAACACGAGAAAATTACATTTTACCGTAGGTTAGAAAAAAAGTAACTGGTATCGATTTAAAAAATGGACATTGGAGAAGAAGTTTAAGTGGATTTTACTTGAAAAAATGTTGCGAGCATAACAATGAAACGTTGCTGTAATTAATCAAATACAAGACAAGAGAACGTTCCATTTGTAAATCACGCATAAATACCGAAATGTAAAACAAATACTAAGCATTAAAGGAGGGCCAAAAAAGAATGAAAAGAGATTATTGAAGGAACACAAGAAAGTGTTTTAAGGTTTTTGAAATACAAATTATAGAAAATTGCAGTCGAAATGCATACCAAGTTAGCTCGAATAAGAAATAAATCTATCTTTATTCTAACTAATCTAGCACGCATTTCAACTACAATCTCTACGCTGGGAACTAGATTAAATTAAATTAAGTAGGTAGGGTTGACCATGAACGTATCGCAACCTTTTCAGTTCTATTGTGATTGCTTTTGTGCGAGAAGATGCTCCCTAACTTTGCCGTCTTAGTTAAACCTATCGTTTTTGAGAGCGGCACCTTTCGTAACTACTTGCTTTGCGGCTGTTTAAGCCCAGTACTAAAATCCTTGTCCTTGTCCTTGTCCACAAAATAAACTGGAGGTTCCTCCTCTTTTTTACAGAATCTGCAAATAGCGTCTTCTGCCAGCCCTATGTTATACATATGCCTATTTAGTTTACAATGTCGTCAGCAGACCTACTATAATTTTGATAGTTTTGCAGTGTCTACTCAGTAGGTCTTTAGAAAATGCAAGCCTTTATTCCTCTAAGCACTGTTTTGCTTGTCTTTGTCCTGATGACTTTTGCCACCACTCACTAAACTTCTTATAAATCCATTCGTTGACCAACTTAGGAGGTTGCGATTTGATAATGCCGAAGTAAGATTAGGAATGACACACCAACATTAATTTCATTTAGGTGCCCACCTCATTTAGAACGTTTGAACAGTCGAAACTAGCTTAGAGTCAACATTTGTTAAACTAATCACTTTAAGTGTTGCTTGACTGTCAGAGAAAATACACGCACACAATGACACAGTGATGAATGACAACCACTTGAGCCTAAAACACCATTGTATCTCTATAGTCTCTTAGTATATGTTCCGACTCTTACTCCATTATCAGTTTTTAGTCCTTCCGATCTTGTATTATAACCTGATACAGTCTGCTTAAATTATACATATCTCTCAACTCTGGTAGTACATGGCATTTTCTGATTGGTATCTCCTTAAATTCTGTTAGTAATTTTTATGGTCAGCACCGTGCAATTTACTTATCAATGCTTGGCTGTGCATAAGTCTGTATACTTGCAGATCTATCATTACCTTAGCGGTGGCAGGGTCAAAAACCTCCATTGCGGTGGCAGAAGTCGATCTCATCGCACCCATGGCACACAGACATGTCAGGTTTTGTATACCACTCAGCGTTTTGTTCGCCTCACCCCTTATCATAAGTCTATTTTCCTTTCTTCATTACCACAGAGTGATCTAGGGATAGACGCCCGAATTTCTTCCATACAACTTTGTGGACCTGGTTAGGATAATAGTGATCTTATTGGTTTTCTGGATTTGAGGATTCCTTGTATGTCTATGCATCTACCAAAATATTTCCATTCTTTAATAAATTAAATCCCTTCTCTTCCTAATACTAAGAGCTGAAAGTCTCCTACCACCACTTCTCTCATAAATCTGACAACTTGTATTTTCTGAATAATGAGTGGTATTGGCACTTGTTTACACCAGTCGCCAACCGGTTTGCATTAGGAAACCACCCTCTAACGACTACTGTAAAATCGCCAATATAAGTTGGGTAGGAAATCCTTTCCTCGTCAGTTTACGAATTAGATCATCTATCAGGATCACTCAGAGTAAAGGAGACAAGACTCTGCCTTACGGCCCTCACCCTCCGGTCTCTGCTTCAATGATAGCTTCGCCAATTGTGAATGAAAATATTATCCTTTTCCGGCTAGCCGTTATTCACTCGTAAGACTTGGGTAAAATGCTTTTTTCCCCTTAAGCCTCAATAATTGAGTTTGCAGTAGCACTATTGGATGCTCTGTTTCTTTATCTTTTTTTGGCATAAATATTATTCTGTTGAGATCGTCTAGTCACTAGTGGAATATCCCTAGACTTTCCCGATTAGTAGGCATATTGTTCTCTCAGCGAGGTGTCTCTTATGAACCTATCACAAACGTTTTAAGTGGTTTGAATAAAAGGGAGAATTAGACACTGGAAGCTAAAAGATTATCCGTACAAAACAGCACTAAAATTGTAGAAGATATAGATAAATATTTAACAGCTGAAGGATGTATGTAAGGTGTTACAAAATGAAATAAATCTTAATGAAAAAAAGAACATTTAATTTGCAGTGGCACTCCAAAATACGAATTTGTGATAATTCTCCAGTGTATTTTTTTAAGAGTTTTTGAACACACCAAAAGTATTCTGGCCTATAATTAAAGTGCATTTAACTAAAACATTGTGTAACAAGTTTTAGCTAAATAATAAATTTCAACTTGTTACAAGATCTAATACAATATTTCTTTTTGTGGGGAAATAAAACGTAGGTATATCTTAATATGATAAAATAAGTATTTATTCTGATAAGAGTGGATTTTTAATGGCTAAACAATTGCATATTCTTTTCTTGGTGATTATTGGCATGTATGTATATATATTACCTGGAACGTGTTTTACGTTGACAAGACGAACGGTATCACCAACTTCAAAAATTAAAAAGAAATGCATATAGTTGTCAAAATGCTACCTTATTTATACTAAAATGTGCAGAAATGCATTAGGGATCTTTTATTATAGGAATACAAAAATTTAATTTTTGATGCATGATTGAAGCATGATTCTAGTTCTCTTAAGGCCTTTCACTTATTTATTTAATTTATTTATTAGGAAATACATATTAACGAAGCATGTATATATGGGTAATATTCTAATATTTTAATGTATGTATATGCGTATAGATATTTCTGCCAACATCAATAAACAAATTAAAACCAATCTAATTTATTAATATTTTTTCTATAATTTATAAATCGCTGGAAAGAATTTAAGTATTGAGGATAATATACTTCTAAATTCATTCAATCACATGCAGGTAAAAAGATTATGCTACACACCATGAATTCACATTCTATTCGTTTGATATACTAAATATAGTTATCATACTCTAAATAATTTTCATATTTTAAAGAGTATTTACATACCACCATTGCAGCAGGTAAGCAAACGAAACACAGTAACAGAAATACAACCACAAACATTTTAACGTCTGAAATCAAATTGTTTGCAAATGAAATGTTATAATAATACGATAGAGTTATGTAGTATGCTGTAAAAGGTTATCATGTTATCAGAAGAATCATTTAATTCTTTTTTAAAACGTCTACTATGAATATACAAATTAAACACAGTGCTTTCTATAAAGTTGTAGCCTCTTTTATAGACCAAAATAATAATAAATAAGGACGATTTAAATGAGATTCTAAGACATGATACTAACGAATTGTTTTAACCCTAAAATACGTAGTGTAAAATTGCGGATTGCTTTTAAGAATCTACTTTTAAGTTTTCTGCTATTTTACAGTGCATAGCTTTACTACTGAAGTAAATTTAAATAAAATTATATAAAAACTGTAATTCAAAACATAGAATTTTCATGTAATTGTCTACTTCAAACACTGATAAAATATTGTCAAATTCAGATAAAACTATTTTTACTCGTTCTGGCTAGGGACGATTGACAATTTGGTTGACCTCCCAGAAGAATCTTTTAATACCATTGTATATTATTCCATTATCTAAACATTAATTTAAAATATTTTTAGGATTATAAATACAATGCGTGATATTACTACCAAGCAAAATTCTGCTATTATTGATTAAGGATAAACATTTTACTCCTGTTGCAATTTCTTTAGAAGTCGGGAGTATTATACAGGCTGGGCGCATTAAGGCGTGGAAACTCTATATATCAGACATTATAAAATTTATCAAAAAAAAATATTAGGAAAAGGTATAGGTATTCTTAAGCTTCATATTTTAAAATTAGGTGCACATATAGAGGCTGTTTCATAACGTCGTGCCAGATCTAACTTATATTTTTGTAAATAGAATGCTATACTTTTTTGCGTTCTTAATTTATGCTTATTTTTTCGAGCCTTCTTATATAGGGTTTGCCATATATATTGCGAGTGTTTAAAAAGCTATGACCATTTTGTGTTTAAATTGAGGTGTATTAAGAGGTTTAGTCCCGGTAAGAAAAAAATTATAGCACCTTTTTCGCATCATTACTTGGTTGGATGTGTCTTCTATTAGAATTTAACAAAAGAAGTATTCCTTGTTTATAAGGTGAATTAAATCTTGGGTATTCAATTTTTTTTATTAAACTTAAACGGAACACGCTATATTTTTTATAATGTTTCGATAGTTATTTATCCGCTTTTTTATTTTTATTAACCATTCCCTATACCTAACTCTTTGACTTTAGTGGTTATTTCAAATTAAAAAATTAAAATTGATTTTGCTTTTCAAAATTTTATTAACCAACAAGTTATACGCTGTGCATTATTGATAAAAAAGCTTTTCTTGTTCTTTTTATTTTATCTTCTCATGTCGTTACCGGTATTTTGTTTCTTTTTTCGGTTGTCTTCGTATCTCACTTCATAAACTTTTGTTGCAAGCACGCAATTTTTCTAACATTCTCCCAATACCCAAATCATATCTGTTAATTCTTCAACTGAGTGGTGTATTTGTGGAATGTAATTGTTCATAATGAAACTAATGTTGTATGTACCACTGGCTGCGCGAAAAATGAAAGTGTTGATATCTATCGAAACACCATAAAAAATATAGGCTGTTCCATTTAAGTTTAATGAGAAAATTAGGGACCCGAGTTTTGACTCACTTTGTATACAAGAAATATTTCTTTTGGCTAATTCTCAAACCAGCGAAAATAGAAAACATAGCCAAACCAAGTAATGGTGCGAAAAAGGCTGATATAATATTTCCTTACCAGAACTAAGCCTTTTAATACATCTCAATTTAAACATAAAAATGACCATAACTTTTTAAACACTCGAAATAGATATGGCAAACCCTATATGAGGAGACTTGCAAAAGTAAGCAGCATTCCATTTAAAAAAATATAAGTTAGGTCTGGCAATACGTTATGAAACATGCTGTATATGTGTACCTAATCTTAAAATATGAAGCTTAAAAATACCTATTCCTCTTCTTGATATTTTTTTTGATAACTTCTATAATGTCAGATATATCGAATTTTCACACAGTAATGCGCCACCTGTATATATTTTTTTGTATTAATGCCTGCCATTACTTATAAGGAATGTATTTCATCTTTGATTTTTGTTCATTTCTAGGACCTATCCTAATTCATGTTTCAATTCATTTTTTTTAATATTCTTTTTTGTCCAATTCTCTTTCAGGTTCCTTTCGAACAGAATGCCTTAGTTCAAGATGAAAGTTGGGGATTCAAAGACATGTACTATACACAGAGGAAAAATCTACACACTCACTCCATCTTCCAACATAGAAACATCAATTTTACAAGATCGAATACAATATCCCTACCCTTTATGTGGCGATCAATACAAAACTTGTTTTACTTGTGATTTAATATAGTTTAATAAAAGCTATACAACATCGAACTTAATATACATATTGAGTTGAAATAAAATTAATCAGAGGAAAAAGGATACGAGCATGTCTTCATCCAAGGTAGTAATAGCAGTAATATGTTTATTATAAGATACAATTCAAAGTAGCGTTGTGATTTTTAGATGAACTTACTGCACTATGTGGTGTGCACCGAAATCATTATTTTTAGTGCAAGTGACGTCAGATGAAGATTGTTCTTTTTAATTTGTTCTTAGCACCACAGTTTAAACAGTAAGGACGACGGATGAGTCATCGGGGTTTTAATTTCTAAGCCTAACTTTACTTCAAACTTCAAATCAACAACTTTCCAATATGGCAGTTTGTTATTGTTTATATTTGTACCTATATGCATTAATTTACTCACCGTTTTAACCTACACGATTTACTTGTTTTATTTATTTATTTTATTATTTTTAAATTACCCATGCAATTTTAAAAACAGTTAATGAACTTTGATAAGGTGTATTGTATAAAAGGTAAAGTTAGTGTCCATAATAATTACATACTTTACGTTTGACTGAAATAACCGTGAAAGACGACGCCGGCATCATGGTATTGTGCCATTCACTCTTGCATAATAAATTCTGGTGCTAACGATGTCGCAGTTTCTTTGGATTTCCGAATCAATCCATTTTTGTAACCGAATTAGTCAATTTGAGAACTACAACAGGAAAAAAATTAAGACAGTGCATAGATAAGAACTATTGTTGTTGTGCAGAGTTTCCTAGGTCATATTAAATCAATTTATTTGTTAGATACTCATTTTAAACCTTATCGCTATTTATCACAATAACTAACTAAATGAATTTTATTTTATGTTAGCTTTTTAAAATAATGTAATTTTGGTCTGAACTGTAACGAGAATTAGTATAAGTTTTAATCCTCACATTTTACATTATAGACAACTTGTTATTATTTAGTCTAGAAAACCGCTGGACATTGTTGACAAGCCAGAGCTGAGTCGGATGTTAGAAATGAAGTAGTCGAATAAAAAGAAACAATCTATGTATCACACAGAACAGTATAGTCATAACCACAGATCACCTAAGAAAAGATACTCAACTCAGCCGAAATTCTGTGCATCTGGGAATTAGTTCGGCGTATCCAGACACCAACGGCGTTTTTTTTTACCGCGTTAATTTGAAAATCTAATTTTTGGTCTTCAAATTATTTATTATTGATTGGAGATAATTTATGACCAAACAAAAACATGCTGTATAAGGCTCATTCTTTTATTCATCGATATCTAATTAATATATTGACAGAAAAAAACACTATAATCAATATACCTATCGATGAACAAAAAATACGCCTTAAACTTAAAAGAAGACAGTCACAAAGGTTTTTATTTTTAATGCTAAAACATACGGAAAATGTGTATATAAAATCCCTACGAATATTAATTACTACGTGCAACAATATCCCACAGAACTATACACACATTTTGGAGAAGTTTCAACATTAAAAACAAAAATCATCGTCTCGTTCCAAGCAAACATGTTCTTGTTTAGCAATAAATTATCCACTTTTAACTCGAACGTTCACGTCGATCCGTCGATGTAACTTTAATAACATGAATGTTATATTCTATTACAACAAAAATCAAAGTTCTTTTTAGCGTTGCCGACGTTCACATGCAGTTGGGCATCCATTTTGGTCGGCCTAAGAGATAAGGACAAGAAGTACAGCTGTTGTAGGGACTGCCAACTTAATACGCTACGTTTGCAACTCGACTAACAATAAGTGCTTTACTTTTCAATGCAAAATCGGGTTAGTTTACATGGCATGGTCATAACTCTTTAACCCTAATTATAAGTTGGTGCATGTTCGTATCAGAAATTTTAAAGTCCACAATAAAACCCTTCCACCGACATCATGGCATTTTTATTAATTTATTTGCGAAGGAACCACAACATATTTATTTATGGAAGAATATTTTACACTCTAAAATATGTGAATAGAGACTCAGTTTCGTAAAAGAATGTAAACTTAATTATTGTAAAACTCTTGCAAATATATGTAACATTTAATCAAACATTATGTTACTAGAATCGTATTTTTTATTACTATAAACTGTTCAGAAATATTTGAAATAATATTAGAATAAAGAAAGCATTTTTTGGAATTTTCTAATCTATTTTCTTACTTTCTTTAAAATGCAATTTACTCTACACGTTTGCAAAATTCCCGGCAACAGCATTACAAGATGGCAGGCTTGAAGGTAATTGAAAATGGACCATAAAAGAACATACGATTTAATAAGGTCGTCCTTACTGGTTTATACTGTGGTGCTACACCTCAAAGGAAAAGGTTCAGTGGCGTAAGGCCGAGGAACCTAGCTGGTTAATTCAGCCAATTCTACTAATACCTTTTAGGAAAATTATGATTTAACCATTAATAACCAAGTCCATATAGCGCACAAGGCAGTCGTCTTATTAAAAAAACAGATTGTTACGTATGATTCCGGTTCTAGGATATTTAAAAATTGTAAAATGAATGTTCCCTAGATGTGCTAATTTAATTTTTTTCAATGAAATTTGCACCCGCTAATCTATGAAAGAAAATTACGCATCTACATTAACTTTTTATAACGTTTTCTTCTTTTATTAATTCAATAATTAGGATTATCCTACGCCTCCTGTAGCAACCATTTTGGGTAAGTATATTCCTAATGCAAAATATAGATGCCCACTAGCAAAACTCTAAACGTCTCACTTCATCTTCAAGTTCTAGTATGTGCACTGTGCAGTCCGACATCCTAAAATTTTTTGCTTATGTTTACTTTTATGCACACTCTCTTAGAGTAAAATGGGATTATTTGCAACTCATCATACTGTTAATAATACAGATGTGTTATTTCCATCGTATGTTTTCTTAGTTTTTTCACATTCATTAGGGAACCAGTTTAAGTGAATTTATTAATTAATTTTCGCAACCATTCCTTCGAGACAGCCGAATTAGGAAAACTTTCGTGGAAAAATCAATTCAATATATACACTCTTCTTTCCGATATTGACGCCTTTATTGTTCGTACTAACTAGATTAAGAGTAGCATATCAAAGGAGATTTTAAAAATGGCTTACTTTGGATTGTTGCATTCAAAACTCTGCTATGGTTTGGTACTTTAGAGCCATTCACCTCATACTAAGAAATTGGTTATGTTTTCTGGCAATGAAAATTATTTCATTCATTAAATTTGTATAAATAATTATCATTCTTATATAATTTAGGATTCTTATCAAAGTGCTCAAAAGGCATTTTTAAGTCAAGTGATTATATTCTAGTTATCTTCTAACTTTAATGGTTATCTTTATTGTTATCATAATACTGACTCATTGTGCCATACATAATGCAAGAAAAATAACATTTGTTTGAATGTTTTTACATGAAATATGATTAATTTTTTTCTGCATCAAGTTGTCCCACTTTTCAGTAATGTTAACCTAAATATTCCCTAGGCCTTGTGCAAAAAAAAAAAATCATATTTTTCCTCGTCGTTCATTCAGAGATTCACATTTTTTGTTATATAAGGATCCTCCCATGGGATTTTTTTTGTACATTTACAATTATGTATTAGGCTGCCCGAAGGCAGACACAAAATAAAAAATTAATAGGGAAACCACATTTCACTGCCGTTCAAAGCGCAATGAAAATCATATGCTCCCACTTAAATACGCAAATCGTGTGTGCGCTAGCCCCCAGGGTAGTAGAGAACTGCCTTCCTCACTATTAAACTATGCAAACAGTTGATACAGACGAAAGCCGCCCTTGCTGAATGGTTTCTGCTTCCAGACTGCAGACGAAGTGATCGTATTACAACATCCGCCAAACGCGATTTTAGGAGAGAGCACGGTTGCCCCTGGCCCTATCAAAATTTCATTTCGTAAACGAAAATGAAGCGGCGTCAGCGACTACGAGCTTCGACCGAAACCCACGCCCACCCCTTTTGGGTTCGCTGTCTTTGCATTTTGATGTGGTGTGGGTCCTGCAAGGGTCAATTATATGATTATTTATTTAAGGTGGCGGGGTTTGTCGTCCAATTAAAATTCTCTAATCTGTAATTTTAATCCGTCTGTATCGTGATGGTTCAGAGTTCAAATTTTCGCCCCCCCCCTGCAGTGCAACAAGTTTTAGTGTACATGTAGGGTGACTTTCTTATATATCACAAGTTCATTTATTAAGTAACTAGTGTTAACTGAATGAAAATATTGATAGGTACTTGGAATATACAGGATGCGGCGTCCAAACCGTAGTTTATCGGAATATTGGGCATTACTACTGAATGTTGAAAATTTGTCTATGGGGATATTTGGTACTGATTCTTCAAATAAAAATATTGGCAACAATTTATTTACAAGCAGCTACCTGTTCTAAGTTCTATGTAGATCCTAGAACAAGTAAAATATTAAGTTGTCGGCTTTTGCTGACTATTGACTAGATCAGGGGTCGGCAACTTTTTTAGGACAGGCCAAGTCGCAACGAAAAAGTTCAGTGGGCCAGGTTGTAAACTCTAACGTGTATATGTTTTATTAAATGTGCCTCTGTGTTTTATTGAACCGAAAAGTTTCCGTCGTATCATACAGGGTGTTTAAAAATTACTGACTTGTCAAAGAATCTTAAAGTTACAAAACTTATTTTTTTTTTTTCAAAAAATACCCTGTATATTCTATATTTTGCTGCAAGATTCCCTATTAGGCTTCAGTGGTTTTATTTTAAATTATTCCTATTATTATTAACTTTTCCAAATGTCAAAATAATTTTACCTGTGTGATTATGAATAACCATTACAATTAAATATTATTGCTAGTAAATATTATAATAATCATTGTTTTCTGTATGTTAGTACTAGAAAAGTACGCAATGATATAAACCAAACAATAAATATTAAATATTAAAAGTTTATCTTCATTTGGTTCGCATTTTGCAAAATGGGGCAAAATGCGAACAAAAAGTTAATAAAGTGTTTGTGTGATATAAGAATTTGCAGAGGATTGAAATAGCTACATCGGGAATCTTTGCAGACGATGTGGTAATAATAACAGGCAGTGTAAAACAAAGAAAATTTGAACATATGGAAAGGAAACATGGAAGAAGAGGACATGACAATAAACATAGAAAAAGCTAAAATCCTCGAGGAAACCAGAATGTTGAAACTAAAATTGAAATAAATTGATACTAAAATAGAGCAAATGAGAAATTTAAATATTTAAGAGTAACATTGGAAAAACAGGAAAACAAGAATGCTGGAATAAACGATTGATAAAACAATCAAATACTACGCAATAAACTAACAATTTATTAATAAAAAGACAAAAAAGACAAACTTATAGTAGTGTTATGAAGAAAGCCAAGAAAAATAAGATTCCACTATTTTAGGGCATTGTGAAACGCATTCTCAGTAGTTCAATACCTGCTACTTCTGAAGATTTGGGCCACTTGAAAAACATCTGACGTGAAAATTGTCGAAGTAAAATAGGATCCATCTTTAGGAATTCTAATCCAATCTAGAATCACAAGAAATGAATTGCGACATATTTTTTTGTAATACTTCAACGAATGTTAATATCTTTTTATTTAAAATACTTTGAAGGACGAAAGTTCAGTTGAGAGGCATAAGAAACAGAAGCAATAATTTACTTTATGGACGGAACGATTGTAGAATTCTTCTCTCATTTAAAAAAATATTAATAATTTCTCTGAGTTCCAAAAATCTCAATAAAACTTTTCCACTATTGCACCATCGAACTGCGATTGGTAGCTCGCCGAAAGCCAATAAAGTTAACCACTGCCAACAACTTGGGTCAATAATGCAAAATAATAGAGGTGTTTGATGATTATGCAATGATTTATTGAAAGCTTTGCACAAAAACAAATAATACTTTGGCAGTATCAACAATCAACACATGACTGTTGGCTTCGTAGAACTAACAAAAACCCTACTAGATGTTTTTTGCCTTCTCCATTAAGAACGCGTATTGTGATATTCTCAATTATCTGACAGTCGCTTGAGCTGTAGAGGTCAACAGCAAAAACAACAACAAAACAACTTTGGCACACTTCTTCAGCTTTACCGCAAATGTATTTAATGAATATTTCAAATTTAATTCTAAATAAGTTAGGAATATTCTTGCGAAGTACGCCAAAAGCGTGTTCATGTAAATGAAGTAACCGACTTATTACCGCGACATCATTGACCTATCAGTCGGTGAATAGTAGTATGTAGATACCTTCCGGTACAATAATTTTTGTAAACTCTTTTTGTGGTGAGAAAATACTATCGGAATAGCTAATTAACGCGTTGGTACTTACAAACTTGCGCGGGCCGGATTGAAATACGCAGTGGGCCGGATTTGGCCCGCGGGCCGTAAGTTTGGCGACCCCTGGATTAATGAAACTCAATCTCATTGATAGATGTTGAAGTAGAAATTGTTATTTCGCAAATTCTTCAACGTGAATGGATGATATTAATGGAAGAATAATTAAAATAATTCGGTTCTTTCCATTAGATTTTTATATATTCTTAGATGGGCAACGTTTTTCGGCCTATGATGGCCATCTGTTAATACTAAGACATTTTACAAGAGCCTAAAGTTGGCCAGTACAGGTAAACATGTTGCTCATCTAAGAATATTAAATAAATTCGATTAGAAAAAAGTAGAAATTGTTTTTAAAATGCAAAAATGTATAGAACAAGAGTAAACTGTTTTAAAAAATACAAAAGCAATGATTTTTTCAACAAGTTTAGATTGACAAAGAAAATTGTGAATGCATTATTAAATCGAAGTTCTATTTCACATATATGTATAGATATTATCTACACACATGTTGCCTTCCTTCTGTTATCCAAATGAGAATTTTTTATCTATAAATATATATTGGGAATGTCGTTGCTTAATCAGAATATTTGATTTACAATAATATAAATACTTAATTCATGGAAAGAAAATAATTACAAACCATTTCGAACTCCGTGTTTCACCTAAAGGACTGCACGAGTGTACCCATTCCAGCACTATCGACATGTTCCTATTCTAATTAAATAGTTTCCCTATGATTATTAATAATAATAACAAAAACATAATAAATCCCACAGCTATCAGTTGTCATTATGTTTGTGCTAGTGGAAATATTTAAGTTATCTCCCACGCTCAGAAAAACACCAATATTGGTTTAAGAAAACATTTGTGGAGTTTATTTTCAAAACGCGCAATTTCTGTAAAAAAAATTTTTTTTCGTTTTTAGGTTCCTTACGTCGATCTCTTTCGATTGTTGAGAAATTGCCGCTAGAAAACAAAGTAAAACCACTTAAGTTGAAAAACATTGAGACCCTGATGAGACACTCTATGACGAAGAGTGGAAAAATGTCGAGAAGTTTGTTTTTTACAAAAATCTTTTAGAAAAAAAGGGATGCTGTAAGTAGCTGTCACAACCATGAGACAGAAAATGAAGACTCAGGTGATGATGAAGATAATAATTGCGACTGCTTATAGATGGCTGCGGAGTAAAGCTATAACAGCTCTTGTATTTTTATAAATAAAAAAAGTGAAACATTTGTTGTTTTTTTTCTTCAAAATGTAATTTATACTAAATTTTATTTTCAAAATGCATTTATTTTTATATTTTTCTCTGTTTTTTGATACAAATATAATTTTCAGCAAATTGTTTGCGCGAATATTTTTTTTGAGTTCTCTATTTTCCTTTTTACTCTAGAATGGTTAAATTCAAAAAAACTTGTTGTTACAAAGCCGACTTTAATTGCAATTTTCTCGAAAAAAAGTTTTTGTCGGAAATTGCGTTTTGGAAAAAAAGCTCCACATTTTTTGTTATTTTATTTTGGTTGAACCAAATATATATTCAGTAATTTCAACAAAAAATCTGTTTATAATCAACATAAAATTTTAATGTTGCTGCAACATAAAAATTGTAAGAGAAGTAGAAAAACAAATTATATTTTTAAACTATGTATTTTTTTCACCTAATATTAAAATTACATATGTGAAGTTTTAGTATTCGGTGGAATCATTTTTTTTAACAAAATTATCGGTAATTCATACATAGCTCAATTTTATTAACGCGCTTCCAAACAGTACTACAATGTTTATTGCAAACAATCCTATACTAAATATTTTCAACAGATCATTCATGATAAAGATCTGTTTCTTTTCAGATTAACCGCCGGATTTTGTAACTATGGGGGAATGCTACTGACGTTAGTCCATGTTAGGGACGCTGCTATCACTTGACCGAAAGATGACACACGACGAAACTCATGACAATGACTTTGGTTTTTTGAATAAAAAAGTCGCTCTAAAAAATTTTTGGTTGATCAATGCATGTATTTTCCTGAGTGTAGCATTTCTAGAGGAACAAGAAAAGCCACGAAAACCTTACTCTGGGCGTAGAACCTGGGAAACAGCCCAAGGCCCTGTTACTGATAGCCAGCAAGTTATTGTTATTATTCTTCTGGGTTTGGAAGAGGCAACTTCAGTTCCGATAGCTGTGCCGTCTTATATAATGGTATTTTTAAATAAAGGAAATATATCCCCTAAATAAACATAAATATTTGTAATAAAGCTATTATTGACATTATCTTTTTTATCATTAAAACATATAGTATTAATAAATTTGTTCTCCATTACTAATTTGACAATGAGTCAGTCGGTTTACAATCGAAAGAAAACGGTGTAAAGATTATCCGAGAATTTATTGTTCTGATAATTCTAATTTTTAGATTTTCGCTGTAATCGGGAATATTTTCGTAAGCTCTTGTAAATATTTCCAAAAAAAGCCAAAAGGCTTAAATCTGGCAAACGAACTGGCAATTTAATGTTTTTTTTGTCTTCCAATCCATCTACCGAGGACAGCGTTGCTATTGAGTTCAGAGAAAAAGTTATAAACTTCCCCAGTAGCGAACTATATTTATTTCATATTTCAGAAATATTTAGAAAATATTCAATCTTTCTTGAATATTAGTTATATTAACATAATATGTATAAAATATATTATAGGAAATATATTAGGAATACGTATTACAAATATATATGTTATGTATAGAATTAATTATATTTTATTGCAAATGTTTTCTCAACATATTTTCCTTAACTCTGCAAGAATATTTTGCATTGTATTTCTGTAAATATTTATTTCATATAAAAAATAAAGATTTAATTTTTGCTTTTGTACACTTGGTGTGTAGGACTAATAATATAAAATGTGCATACATATTAAGTACCTATTTAAAATGATAGTTTAAAGATTAAATTAGATTATATATATCTAAATTATGTTAGTTAGTATCTTAATTTGAGCGCTGTAACTTCTATTAATATATCTGGTGTTTACGTAAAAGGTAATTATATTGCGCAGGAGTTAAAACAATTGCGGCTAGGTAACTGCTATATGCATCCATTCACAGCAAATCAAGAGCAATAATATAATCATAATCCAGAACGATATATACTTCTACTTTATCTAACTTTAGAATAATTTTTTTACTTTTTGATTTTAATTATTTATTTTATTTACTATGTTATATTTTTGAAGCATTATTGATTATAACTTGTATGGTGAGTGTGAAGAAACAAGTTCTTCCTTTCTCAAGGTATGTTGTTCTTTTTATTTTCCGGGAGAGTTTCATATAGCTTTTTGTTATCGATGTTATACATTCTGAACAACCAAGATATATAAGTTACTGTCTACATATAATTTTAGTTCATATTAGTTGGCAAATTAAATAGCTTTGTATGATTCCATGAAAAAACCCAATTTTCATATAAATAATATTTTACAAATATTTTAAAAAATATCAAACTTACATTGATTTAAAATATGGAGTAAATATTTCAATTGTATATTTTATTTATATTTAGATAAAATATAAAAAAGATAAAAAAAAACAAAGGGTTCATATATTCTCAAATGCCTAAAATGAATATTAATGACAATAAATCGCCATCTTCATACCTTTAACTGTAATAAATAATCTAACAGAAATCTAAAACTAAAAAAAAAAACAAGCAATATTTTAAATAATTTATATTTTTTTCCTTTTTAACTAGACCTATCTTCTTTGATAGTTGATGCTTTATGTAGCTGTTTGCCCAAGGGTTTGGTAGGCCGTTGCAATGGGTACAGAACATGAATTGCAGTTTCCTCTTCGTTTTGATAGCATGTGCAAATAACATCCTCAATGCCTATTTAATGTATAGTGACCAATCAATAGCTTTACATTTTAACAATATTTCTTTTGTAGGTTTCTTGCAAATTCAGGCCAAAATTTGTCCTTCAAGAACTATTTTACCTGTCTTTATTCTGGTGATTGTGTATGCGTTCCTTGATAGACTTCCTTTTATCCACAATTTGTAACCAGAAACGATGATTTTAAGGTTAAGTTTGGGTCATTCCTTGGTTCTGATTGAACGAACCCGCCCGTCAATCGATCGGCCAGTCATATTCACCGTTTCTCTTGGAAAAGTGTGTCCTTTTTAAGGAAAACCATTTTAACGTAAACATTGTCTGTGTGTAACAGTAAATATCAAAGTGCGCTGGCAAATATATTGATCTAACAGTAAGATAGAATAACTTATTTGTAATTCCAAGTATGTATTCGAATTACATTTTCTTACAGAGCAAAGTATATTTTTTGCTATAAAGTTTATTTATATTTACTGTGTTTTCGAAAAATTAAAGTCTAGCAAAAAGAAATATAAATTACGAACCTTGGATTAGAATTATAAAATGAAATAACATGACGTAAAATTTCGGCAATAAGATTTCTTTTAAATTCTTCGATAACTTTTCAAAGTTTTAGCAAAATAAGAATCATTAAACTTTTAAACACCACGTATTAATTCTATATCCTTACGCCTCTAACTTCTCAAGTTTCGATGAAATACACTTATTTACCAAACCAAGGAAATTGTTTCAAAGGGTGAAGCAGAGAGTGCTCTCTGCTTTGCTAGAAATTGTTTTTCTGCTTAGTTACCGTAACTCTCCATCTTAGAAGAATGCATGCTTTTTCATTTCCTTGAACAAGAGAGAATATCTACCAATACTTCATTGGGTAGTTAATTTGCGTAATTCTGTCGAATAACGGAAGCTATCTGTAGATTGATTGATGACATATTCACTAATGTTGAATTTAGAAATCTGGAAAGACTGGCTGTGAAACATACTTGTATGATCATTTGGCATAGATTTTAAAATGCGCCATCTCTACGAAAAAATAAATATTATAAAAAAAATGAATAATAACAGTATCATACACTTCAAAGAGCAACTATAAATCTAAACTTCACTTACCTCATGATATTAACGATGCCGATTTACTCTTTGACAACTTCCATAATTCGTTGGCTGCAATATTCAATTATTGCTTTCCAGAAAGTTAGAAAATCAAACCTACAAAAACAGTTATTTAATAAACGAAGGAATCAGTCATGTAAGAAATAAGCGAGATGCGTTGACAGCAATAACCACGGTAAAGGTCTGAATTCGGTGGTGCGTCTAGCGACTGCGTTTGCGATTGCAGCCAAATGCAATCGCCGTCGCACAATTCCATGTGTTTTCAGTGGTACGTTTTGTACACAGCGACCCAATTAAGAGCAATAGAGTCGCAGTCGTTGCAGCTCGATCGCAAGCGCTCGCTGCTGAAACGCTTCACCGATACCGTTTGTATATAAAATACATAAAAGCAGTCATGCGATTGCAATCGCAGTCGCAAACGCAGTCGTCAGACGCACCACCGAATTTAGATCTTAATAGAAGATCCAGATTACTATTAGATGTATCAAAGCTTAAAAAATTAATATTTACAAATCATAGCGAAATTTAACCAATATACGAATTCTTTATATATAAACAGTTCAAGCAATAAAGTGAAAACTGTTTGGAAGGTTATCAACAGCGAATTAAAATATTGCAATATTAATGTTCAAGACGTTTACAATCCATTGAGCGGATATTCTGAACGAATATTTTCCGAAATTGGCAAAAAAATACAGCAAGCGTACAGTTCAGTCCGGCCATTCATTCAAAGGTGCTTCAAATAAATTCTCAATAGTATTAACCTGAAAAACACAACATCATTGTATATGCCTTCAAGTACTCCAATGGAAGAAAATTGACTAAACCTTATAAAGGAAAGGAATCAGTAGAACAAAATGGAATTAGAAGAACAGAATGCAGAAAACGGGATGAACACACCGACAACGAACAAATTTATAAAGACTTCGTAACCGTAAAAACTTAAAAAAAAACAACGGCTAAGAGAGGGCAAGAACTACCTTGCATAATTAAATTGCTTAGGAGATACGAACATTTAGCTATCTTTTTACATAAATAATAGGGGTGAAATCAATAGATTATCCCATTAGTGCATGAAGTTTTTAAGAGACAAAATAAGTACTTTTTATACATAAACCATGACTTCATTTTAAAAAAAGTTATTTTATACAATCATTACTCAAAAAAGTTACATAGTTTGAATTTTACAGAACATATTGCTGTGGTTAGACAACCCATTCCACTGTGTACTTCAAGTTGCATATTTTGCTTTAATTGGTTGTTTTCTTTGCTTAAACAGCTGATTTCAATTTACCGGGAATTTTCAAAAATTTTATGTTTATTTTACATAAGTTTAGTTAAAGAGTTTATTGTAACATTTTAATTTATTTAGTGTTAAGTTTTTTTAATTAATCCATTCATTAAATTGTCTATTGGTCGCTTGTGCTGATTTTATGCGGATTCTATTGAATATTGGCGTATTGTTATACGTCTGCGTTGTACGATTTTGAGAGAGGGATTTTTGTAAGAAAAACAATTGTAGAATTTTGTTAAGGACTTCCTTGTTCGACTATTGAAATGAGTAGGCGTATTTTTAAATCTTGGTTGCCATTTTGTAATCAATTTTGATATTGTAAATTTCGCATTACTTTTTCTGTTTTAATTTATCCGATCAAGGATTTCTTTTTGTGATAATTGTTAATATATTGAAATGTGCACTTTATAGATATAAGATCAATTATAATTTTTTTGTTTAGGAGAGATATATTTTAGCTTTTTTCTCTCATTATATTTCAAAAAATTAATTTTGCGTTATTCAATTTTGCTGTTTCATTTTTAATTATCAATCACCTAGTTTGGGTGAGTAGAAGCATTGTTTTTGCTTTTAGTTTTTCATTTATGTAAATTTCTTGCATTTGTCCACGCTTTGATTTTAATTTGTGAAACCACGTGGATAGAAATTCAAAGGTTGTGTATTTTGGATAATCTTACTGAACAAACAAAACTTTTGCTTTGCATAGGATATAGCATTGTCCTATTTTAATTTAGAGTCAAGTGCAGTTTTTATTTTAGGCCAGAACCTTCAGTTCAAGCTTTTTCTGCACAATCTGTAATTTAACCCGTTGTTGAAATAAATTGATTGTTAATTAGCGTCATTGGGTTAAAAATTCTGTTCTTTTATTTTTATTTAAACCTTTTCAATTTTTCGGGTATTTGAGAAAGTCTGATTTCATTCACTCACAATTTACTTTTCGTGGTTTGATTCAAGTTTTAATTCGCGAGGGTAACTCCGAGGTTAATAGTTTTTTTGCGTTCATTAAAATTTTATCCGTTGAGCTAGCTAATTTTATTATTTAAAATTCATTTTGCATTTTAATTTAATTATACGTTATATCGGATTACTTTAATTACTGATATTTATAGGTGGGGTAACATAAAATATATGCTAGGGAATAAAGATTTTAGTTGTTAAATTAAAAGAAAGAACTGAAATATATGGTAACTTTGAAACACATTTTGGCATGAAGACCTTGCTTACACTTGGAACAAAGAATTGGCTTTTATCTCCACGGAATTTGCGAAGCCTTTCAGTAAGCACGTACCTATTCTGGCCGGTGATCACGACCATCACACCGACTATCATTTCCTGGATTAGATATCGCTATTCCTCTTGTAGATGGTTGACCATGTGTTGTGAGTATGCTCACACCAATGCCTGCCTTCGGAAATTCAATAAATTTGAACATTCTTTATGATTTAGTTTCAATTTTTTCATCAACAACCAAGCATTTACTACAGAAACGTCTAAAAGGTAACAAAAGATTGGCCATCACCACTTTATCTGCCTCATTCGTGTGCGATAACCAGCCACTAGTTGATCAATTTTGTCGGCTCCTCCCATTCTTGTATTGCATGTATTGTAAAGTTGCGGATGCGTAACAGCAATTTTGCTTTTCTTTTCCTTTGGCCACGAATATCAAGTAGTTGTTTGCATGGAGTCAAAGTTAGTTGCACATGTAACAATTTTATTGTCTTTCCATCGCACTAAGCAAACTTTATTCATATCGTCAGTCCTATGGTCGCATGTGCCTCTTTCCAGTTTCTGAATTTCTGTGACTTCGGTTTCGGAGGACATTTCGCAACTCTACCGTCTTGAATGGTACCGGAAGCACAATAACCAAGGTTGAAATAAGATAATATGAAAAAACATAAGTGTTTTACAGTGAGAAAATAACAAATAAATATATTTCTGCTTTTAAATGTAATAATTTGGAGTAATACATTTATTTGTTATTTTTCTCACTATAAAAAACTTGCAATCTTTGCATATTTGCGGTACTGCCGGCCTTTCAAGATCTAATATCGACGTATGTTCGGTAAGAGCGCTCGAACCTCGTCCTCTAATAGCTTAATTGCGTTAGGATACCAATCCTGCGTGAGGAGAAAAAAAAAATTCTTGGGAAAGATAACTCCTAATAATTACAGTTAAAAGCAGGAATACATTTATTTGTTATATTCGCAAATAGTTTGCAACATTCTAGGTCCCATATCGTTTAGATTACCAGAACCCTCATCATCCCTAACACCACTATCGCATTCTGTGTCATTACCATCCTTGGGGGGTTCTACAGTTATATATCTACCGGTTTGTGAACACCTTTCTCAAGTTCTTCCAAAAGTTGAGCAAGAGATAATCTATAACATTTAAGATCAGTTATAGTAGTAAAACTCGTTTATTAGGATTTATAATCCGATATATTGGATGCAAAAGTAAACGAATTTTACTTGAAGACTAAAAATTAGTTGTTACAACTTTGACACATATCAGTAACTAGTATTTAGGGTATTTAGTAAGTGACCTCATATCCAACGAAGATGTTTTTTTTTTATTTTCGAATTGTTTTGTCAAATAATTATGTAATGATGTCAAATAAAATATAAGCCGGGCTAATTTTTATAAGTTAACAAACATAATATAATTATATAATTATTATTATTATTACACCATGTAAAGATAAATCAGCCATCCCATAGGCATTAGATATCACACCAATGGATTTCATATCCCTACAGCGATCGGAAATATGCAAGTTTACATCTTGGCGCAACACTATCTTAACACGCATTCTTTACTAGCATAGGATAGTGTTGCAGCAAGTGACAGAAGTACTGAATTGAATATTTGTTCTTGAAAGAAAAAAAGAGATCAATAGAATACAAGATGAGATGAACAACGTTTTTATAAAATTTCTAATATCAATTAATTTTCAGTGCCAGAATTCAAAGTAAATTGAAACAGATAATATCATACACCTTTTTTGTTGCTATATTTTACTCTAGTAATTATTCACATTGATTATTTTGTTCTGAAATATCACCTCAATATAAAAACGAGTACGTGTAGTTATGAATTCTTTATCAACGGAAATAACTGCTATGACGAAGGCAAGGTACGTAAATAATGATTATGATGATCAGTTCCAATATCTAAAGCAAATAAAAAAAAGCATAAAGCATAGCGATAAATAATACTACATGCTACCTTTAGTGACATAATTAATCTAATTCACTTATCAAAAGAACTGATAAAATATATATGACATACTTTTTTATACCAACAAGTTGTGTACATGTTATATTTTTTATAGGTCTAGACTTAATAAAGAAAATTGTAGGTATAGCTATATATGTATATGTGTCAAAACGCAAAAACCGCTGGTAGAAAGACTTGATGATCGTCGCAAATATTCTAAATTTAGTACATACGGTCACTCATTTTCTCGTGTTGCAAGTTTCTGTGCATAAAATCTACTTACGAGATTTCTCTCATAGATAAAAAACATAATCACTCTTTCCCTTTACAATGATCATGATAAGATATATCTGCAGATGAATCAATAAATCTCGTAATCTTTCGCATTCGAGTAAGATGAAAGTATTAAGAGACAAAGCTGTGGATAATTAAACCTTTGGCCTCTTGATTTTTTTTTTGTATGCGTAGAAATTGGAATATCATTTTTAATATTTTAATAATGAGCCATCGGTTATTCTTATAAGAAGAGCTTAACAAATATAAAATCCATTTAAGTTCGAGTTTGCTTTAGATGTTCTCCAGAGAACCCATGTATAATATTTTAACCTCTAAAGATTGAACTGCTTTGAAAAGCTTTGTGCCAAAAAGTAACTGACGTTAAATGATGTTTTCCTAGTCATAATACTTGTTAATTTAGCAGAATATAGCCGCGTAATTTAGGTTACTTACTGGTTTGCTGCCAAAAAAGGGCACTGCGATTTTATACACAGGAAAAATAGTAGCTTTTATCTCCTATCTATATCCACTTTGTTGAATTTGACGGTTCAGTGTTTATTCAAGATATAATATCTAACAGATATAAATTCTGTAAATGAGACATAATATAATTGTAAGGTAATTGAACTTGGAATTCACTTAATAATAATAAATATCTTTATTTTTCACAATCAAGTATAGTAACATATATTTAAGTTTTTATGTTAAATGTACGTGAAGTGACAAATCTAAGGGCATAGTTTGCTTTGGGAAAAAATCTCTTTACCAGTCTTACACTAAACCCCAATAAAAGCGATATATGAAAAACAAGAGATTTTGCCTATTCTAGGTATAACTAAAAAACATAACCTCCAAAATGTAATTCGCTACCTACGCACATTTAAACCTGTTTCATGAGATGCTCAGAAAGCAGAACATTGTATTGTTGATTTTTAAACATCTTCAATGGCAACGATTTTAACCATTTAGGTAGGTATAGAGCATTATAGAGTTTATATATGTTAAATGAAAATGATTGTTCAAACAATACCGTAGAGTGAAGTGGACGAGTTATGATACCTTGAAATAGAGATATCGAATGAAAAAAAAACGATATTTCATTTTTAACCAACCAAACTGGTGCTTTGCAATAGTATGGATGCGAGACTCTTTAAAATCTTGGAATACCGAAAATGTATCTAATACAATAATTTTGAATTGTTTGTATACGTTTTCTCGATGCTTCATCTACGCACGGCCAGTATACGTTGAAGCAATAAGAAAAGTGTGATAATACAGTGACATTCAACATGACAGCCTCGCAACTATGTTTTGTGCGAATCCCTGACTGATAGTTCGGTAATATATCATGACCCTGTACATATCCTCGCAGCTGAGCCTTCATAATTTTTTCGAGAATTTTTTTTAGAAATAGAATTAATAACTCTGCGAATAGTATTTTCATCTATTAGTTTGAATGAGAACGAGGAGCCATTATTATTATTATTAATAGCATTAGAATTAAAATAATTTATTGTATCGTTATTCTGATCAGAACTGAACTGACAAATACAAATATAAACAATAGTATTTGCGAAAGAATATTTACCCTTAATTTGCTGAATGGTTTTCTTAATACAATCAGAAAGTAGATAAGGGAGGGTGGGGCAAGATGGGAACATTAAGCTTTAGAACACTGCGTCAGGATTGCAAATGGATATACAAGGTTCTAAGTACACTTGTGGTAATCTTTAAACATTTATCTGCTGATGGATGAATTTACAATTTTTCGATGGGTACTCTTGATATTGTGAGAAAATTTTGAAAAGAAATGTGTAAATACACCATCTTGCCCCACCAATGGGTCGATTTATGGTACACTCTAGGTAATAGGTAAAAAAAAAAATAGATTCTTAAAATATTCTTAAAAACATGCAGGAACAAAGCTTAAATTCTTTAGAGCGGAACTACTTAAAATAAAAAAAATACAATAACGATAAGAATATTAAACTTAATCTTCACAATTGAGACAATAGAAGACGAACTCATCCACGTTATTCGCACAGCCTCCATGTACCCAACCTCGCCATCCATGGCATTGTATCAATACTTCCGCTTACAATACAAACATTGAGCGTCATCTTCCTCAACAGAAGAACTTGATTATTTCCTTGACGTTTTCTAAAAATCTATCTCTTTGCTTTCCTTACAAAATTCGACTTCTTGATCTCTTCTGTTTTCTTCTTCATCATTCATCAGTCATTTTTTTCCCTTTAACTCTCCCTCAGCACTTCTAGTTGCCTTTAGGGATTCTTCAGACTTCTATTTTCTTGTAGCAGATTTTTATAAGTAGTGCTTGTAAGGATTGTTGTCTTTCCCTTGTTACGCTTTGATTGAACCTGTACTTTATTCCTAACATGAGAAATAGGCATTATGTCTTAGAGAAAGCATAATGGCACATCCAGGCATAACGGACCAGACTGAAGAGTGAGATAATGATGTCCCCATGTTGCCCCATACCAATAGCCCCATCTTGCCTCTTTAGGACATTTTCTGGTTATGTTATAATAACATATTAAATATTTCAAATAAACAAATAACACACTATAGAAAATACATGCAATACATGTCAATTAATAAGCACAAAAAAGTGTAGTTGTAAATAATTTACTTATGCTTCCGATACTGGCCCTTGAACTCACCATCAAAATAATAACGAAATTCTGGAAATTGTAAAGTTCACGCACAAACAGCAATAACTTTGTTATTATGACTAGTAAAGTTTTCTACATTACAACAAACATAAAACAGCACTTGTCAATATTAGGACTGCTATTATTTGACAGATGCTTACTGCCGTTTTGTAGATAAGACGATGTCCCCATCATGCCTCGTGGCCCCATCTTGCCCCACATTCCCCTATTATTTAACGTCGATATGTTTCAGTGATATCTGTATTTCTAAAGTGCATATTGCATTTTATAGAGATCAGCAATTTAATTACTAGTAAATATGGGTTTTCACATTTGAAAAATAAAGCCACTTTTACGAAGAACAATTGAATTACGTGAAGATTGGTAAGTACCCCATCATTTTATGATGACTGGTTTTCATTATTTCTGAAGGCCTGACAGCAACATGTGAATGTTAAGTGTAACATTGGTGGTTTGGTTTAGTCGGTTAATGTCAGTAGTAGAGGGTTGAATTTGGATTTCCGCAAGGTTGAATTTTGGGCCTATTTTATTTCTGCTTTTCCTTAATAAATTGGCTGTATTACTTAATGACTAGGTTTTAATATTGTATACCAACAATGTGCCTCTCTTATTTCTGCTGCTTTAATTATACCTGTCATGCGGATTGTAATAAAACTTTAGCTATAATAGTTCGTTAGCGTAAAAAGATTTTTTTCGCATATGATTTTATCTAAAACCGTAAGTGCGACAGAAGACAGATTTAATATCGAGCCACCAACATTTGATAAATTTGAATAATACATTTTTTTAGAGTGTCATTTGATGAGTGCCTTACCTGGAAAACCTAGCCTGAAGATTCTATAAACAAATTAAAATCACTGTGCCATATATTTAGAAATTTAAGAGAAGTACTAATCACTGGTCAACTGAGTTCAAGAGTTAGCCAAGAAGATGCATTTAGTGGAGTTTGTCAGCCTTAGCACCAGACGTTTTCATGGTAAAGAAATGAATGGTGTGCATTGTTTTGGGATAATGAGTCGAGAGTGTTGTAGAGATACTTTTAAGCTTTTAAGAGCAGTGCTGTAGCAGTGACAAACATTTTTATTTCGAGTGTGTTACCGCATACACAAAAACCAGTTTTTCTAGAGTAAATAACGTACTTGCAATCGATACTGGGCGACTGATCGATTTCGATGTTCGTTTTTGTAAATATAATACAACATTAAGGTTGCCTTGTTAAATGGCTCTCGAAACTTTTAATGCTCTTATAACTTATAATCAACATGATAATTGAAAATGATTTTGTTTTATTTAGCCGCAACCTTGGATCATATTTATTAAGCATGTTACACATATAACAAATCCATTTATGATTCTATGACAAATACAACATACAGGGTAAAGCAACTAAGTAAAACAATGACACAAACAAGCACGTTAAAATAGAAATGAATGGATGGCTGTTTGTTCGCATTTAGTCTTCATGTCTGCCAAAGCCACCACGCAAACCAAAATATGTAATTGTTTTTTAAATAACTTTGACTTTATTCCAGATATTTCGTTCTTTGGCTTTCGATTTTATTTTAATCTTTTTGACACTTCGTGTAGTAATAAGCATTGGTAAATTTTACACTTTAATTAATTGAATTTCTTTTATTGCATTTGTTTTCTTAGTTTGAAGAAAGTGAAGCTTTCACGGAAACTTGTTTTAATTAAGTATACAATAAATATATTTTTGGCAGTGTCACTTTAATTAACCGTTACCTGTTATTTATTTTGTTGTCAATAAATATACTTTACATACATACATACCACGCGCGTATACAAGGGGGGGTAATGGGGGTAATTACCCCCCCCCCCTCCCCCATGAGCCAACGAAACCTACTTGCAAATTAAAATTTTGCATTTAAAGACAAACATTCATCCTTATTTTTTTCTTTTTTTGTGTAATTACCCCTCCCATGATGACACTATTCAAATTGTATCGAAAAAGAGTCGACCTTTTTTTTTTAGTTAAAATAAAAATATCATCTCGATTACCCCCCCTATAAACTCAAGTTGTATACGCGCCTCATACATACATGCAATACTCCTCAATTGCCGTTTTAATGCATTCTTCGTAAAATTTTGCCGGAGCGTATTTTGAATTAATCGCATAACTTTACATTTATTAAAGTTTATTAGTACACTGAGAGAAGTTGTATTAAATAAACAAGAAAATAAAGATCCAACAGAAAAAAATTGTTAAATACAGTCATATGAAAGTGTTTGTTAATGTAACAAAATATGAATGTTAAAATAATGATGTATATTTGACAATACTGTTAGCATTATTTTAACAATGAAAGTAATTTTATTTTAAACATTCGTTATTGTAAGGGCTATAAGTGTTCGAGGCAAAATAAATAACTATTTCATGTTAAATCTACCAAAAAAAACTCATTACAATAGAATGCAGAAGTTGTCAGGTTAAATAAACATTTTAAGTTAAAATGAATAAATGTTATCTGTTATATCAAAATAACAATTTTTGCTGTGTTAATTATGTTGTGCCAAACAGAATTGCTCAGTTAATAATATTTTAGTGTTACAACTACACGGGTTTTTTTCAAATTCGCGTTGCAAGGGAAAATGTTCAGGTGTTCTGGTATTGTATATTTATCACCTTATATTCATAATATAAAGTGCAAAATATTCGTAAGATAGGATATTTTTAAATTCCTCAAGAGATACAGTTTTTACCACCATTGAACGCCACCAATCGCTGCTAATGTCCGCAGCTTCTACTGAATGTTTGATTGGTAAATGCACTAGATTAATACTTTATATTTTATAACTCTGACTGTTGACCAGTAATGACACATAAGGATCATAATAATGACCCTTATGTGTCATAATGTGTCAAATAATGTTCAATTTGATTAAAAATGTTGTTAATGCAATAATATTTTTTCAATTTATCAGCTTTCAGCGTAACTTTTTATTATGCGTCCAAACTTGAAACTTCTTGCAAACGCGTAAATGCGAAATCAATTTTATATAATGAATAGCAATATTATCAGTATATATAAAATAATTACAGTTCTATATATATATATGTCCACATTATTAACATATAAGTTAGACAGTAAAGAACCCAGGATACTATACTGAGGTAGTTCAGGAGTAATAAAATCAAATGTCTTAGAATTCGCAACACAATTTAAACTTACTTTCAGATACATAATTTTGAACCACTATGTCACAAATATTTATAGCATCCACCAAAACAGATGTAATTGATAATGCCAAATGCCCTTTCAATTAAAAATCAACTTAATATTGGAAAAAAGGTGTAGAAAAAGTACTTCCAATTGATATATTTTATTTTATTTACTGCATTTGATAATGAAACTTTTCTGCACTACCGCTTTCGACTTATTCGCCTTCTTCAGGTGCATCAAATTGTTTTTTAATTAGAAAAGTAAAAGTCAACAATTTAATATTTTTTTTAAAACTGGTGGAACCATTAATACATTAGAATAAAACGTTGGTGTAGTTCCGTGGTCGTAACCTCTCCGGACACCAAATACCATTTCAACGCTGAATTACATAACACCTTTTTCCAACTAACTAAACCCAATTATGGACATAAAATTACCATCAAATTAATATAATTCCAGAAATTTTGGAGCAAATTAATTTTATTTTTTACAGTATCAACTGTTGCTGTATCCACACTTTCATAAAACCGACTGTTTTCTCTCCATATATGTGGAAGTTGGGTGTATAAACGAAATTTTCTGTATCGAGAACTTGGTCTGCAGATCTGAATATTAACAACAGGGCTGTTGCTAGACTGAACGTCTATAGATACTTTTTTTTAACTCAAGAACTTTCAATATGAAACGCACGAAAATTCAAACGTATATGACAAATTTGTTTCTTACGTCAAATTGAATCGATCTCTTTGCTTTTTGCTTACGTTATGTGTAATTTACTATAAACCTGTATTTTTGAATTTGAAAACGTGAAGAATCATCTCGTCCTCGAATGCTAGACTTTTGTTAGTTTTAACTTAACAACCATCTAACTGATTGTGACTTTACAGTATAAATTTTGTCTGCAAATAAATAAGTTTCGCTACTTAACTTAACTAATAGGACGTCTAATAGCGTACCGCTTAGTACATATGCTTAACAACTATAGATAATATATTTTGTCAATAAAAATGAAATCACTCATGCATGTAGGTACATGTTGATCTAGCAAATTAATGTGTTCGACCTTCACAAAAAATTCTTGTTTTTATCCATAGGATTATATCAGAAAGAAAGCTCCACTATACTTAATCTAAGGATTAATAGCAATTGTAACAGAAGGTACAGTTTAAATGTTACGGATTTATATATAAGTACATAGACAATAGACAATAGGTCGCCAGACAGCGCGACGCAGTATGTATGTTATCGGATTGACATTCTACACTTAAAAACAATTAATACACTTAGATCATAGACGTCTTATTTTGTATTGTTATGTTAGAGATACCATTTGTCATAATTAGTATGTATATAATAATAATATATTACTACAAACTGTTAAAATTGCATCATGTTGGAAAGTTGGAGCAATATAATACACATTGTTCTTGGAAAATAGAACTTTATAACCAACTTGGAATAGTTTCATTCCAGCACAACAAGGTATTATGCACCTTAAGTTCTTAAATGATTTACAGCTTTCTATGTATAAGATTACCTTCAATCTTAATTGTTTGCTGTGCATGAATGGGGGGGTAATATTACACTGCGACCTAAGAGGTCTCTTGTGTCCCATATTCTTGCTGTTTTTCAGCTAACCTTCCAAATCTATTCCTTTCAGAAAGTGTGGGATATAAGGAGGTCCCATGTTGGGCTAGTCTCCCTCCTCTGTACAATGCTACACAATTTAATCGGAGATGAATGCTGAAGCACTCATTCATCTCCGATTAAGTTGTATGTATGTATTGTACATAAAATGATGTTTGTTCCCCACAAAATCTATATTCAGATTTCTTTGCTAATCTAGAATTAGTCAAATGTCCTCTCAGTTTACAATGGCCTGGAAGTGTTTCTGTTAATATGCGAATATTGTTTTTACTCAGGTTGATGCATTCTGTAAACCTCTTCTGGTTATAGGTTTCCAGAAGAGCTTTAGCTTTCCTCATTCCCTGGAGATTCCATCAATAATTGTTAAACGTTATTTCGTTTCCTTCCACTCCTGTGTGACCCAGAATCGACAGAAGGGTTACTTTATTCCTTTTGCCCAGCTCGTCTAATTTCCTGTAACTGATTTTATATGAGCTCAGCGCCTTGATGGCTGCTTGACTATCTGACATAATGATAATCTCCTGCTTTCGGTAATTCCTATCAATATTGAACTAGACGCATCTTTCAATAAAGTGTATTTTCGCCTGGAAGATAGTCGGGTATATCTCTAAGCTTTCGAAATAATTGGTTCTAGGCTCACATATTTTGATTCCAGTTCCCTCTGCCGTTTTGGACCAATCCTCTGATGGCATAGAGAGCATGTGAAATCGAATGGGAAGATTTACCTAACCTGAGACCTTTTCACATCCTACACTTTCTGAAAGAAATAAGATGGAAGTCCAGCTGTAAAACAGCAAGAATAAGGGATACAATAGGTATCTTAAGTTGCAGTGTAACATCACCCTCCATACATGCATACATACATAGATGTGACGAGGGGTAAGACGCTGTTGGATGGATTCTAATACCCCCTGTTACGCGTATGTATGCTGATCTTTGCACTTTCGAGAAGTTAATTCTCGCGGTGGCCAGATTAGTTCTCTAAGCTCCACGCTACTGACGCATAAGTGATGGTTGGTCTCACTATAGCTGTATACATCTAAAGCAGTATTTTTAGGTTGCATTCCCAACTTTTTCCTAGAAAGTTTCTGCACACCATCAGGTCTTTTTTTAGCTTCGATGGTTGCTTCATGTTCGTGTTTGTTCCAGAGAAGTTTATTGTTTAGGGTAAGGCCTAGGTATTTAACTTCCGTTCTTCAATATATGTTTTGCCCATCCTTTTAACGCCATCTTCTCGTAAAAGTTTTGTCCTCTTGATCCACGTTGCAGAGAGTATTCTCAAATTTGCCTCTTACGTATATGAGAATAGCATCAACATACTCTTGACAAGGTATACCTAGTTCAGTCAGCATAAGAGTTCATGTACTATTCGGCTTCACATAGGTGGGGATGTAACAAACCTTACAGATGGTCTTAGTTCTATCAATTTTCCTTTAATAGTGTAATGTTTCCTGTGCGAATCTCCTAGTTTCTTTCTATTTTTGAAGATCGGTCCTGGATATTTTATTTTTCTTGCTTTCTTAGCCATACACTTCCAGGCTGACCTCTCCTGAAGTATTTCTAAACTTGGGTTGAATTTTCTTCCAGAACCTTCAAAATCACTAATATTCTCCATATGTGTAGGTGTATAATGATTCCTTATTCTGAAAATAATTAAATAGGTTTGAATGGTGATATATATAACGATTTGACTTATTCACTAGCACTGGAACTTCAGAAAAGAAATGTTTACCCAATCCTTCCAGCACTGTCGGTTTACAGGGCCGTATTCACAAAGATTATTATACTGAATGTCTATATAAAAACCTTTATGTTCGATTTTAAAGTATATTGACATGCATACATATGTACTTACATTTTTAAACTAAATATATATTTTACATCAAACTTAACTTAAATACTATGATCAGTGTATTCCTAATTGTAATTATACTTTATCGACTAAAAATAGAAGAAAATTTAGCTAATTTTCTTTGCTTATGGAATTCTGATTTTCTTTATTTCATTTATATTTAATTAATTTTAAGTTTTAATGTAATTTTTTAGTTGTATTCAATCTTATTTTTATTTGATATGTATACAGGGTATTCCACGTAACTGGTTCATTAAAAGTTTATGATGTTCTATTATTTACTTATATTTGAGATTTTGACACCAGTATCTGTTCGATTGGAACTATAAATGTAAAATACCTTAACCAAAATATCATTTCCGGTTGACAAAACTGAGGAACAAAGTGACATATTTTCAAATGCAGAAGACCCAATTTTTTTAAATAGAACACCCTGTATTTTAATTTGGAATTAGGAAGTAAATATCATTCCCTATCACTTTAAAAACTTAAATAACTCAAAAACGGCAACAGGTAGCTATAAGAATAGCTAATGAAAACTGACGTATTTATAGTTGTAGAATCCAAAAATGAATAAAAAATTATATCATTCTATTTAAAATAAGAAAGTTGACATCCACTTCCGGTCAACCGGAAGTGATATTTTGGTTAAGGTATTTTACATTTATAGTTCCAATCGAACAGATACTGGTGCCAAAATCTCAAATATAAGTAAATAATAGAACATGATAAACTTTTAATGAACCAGTTACGTGGAATACCCTGTATAGTGCTGTGTTTCATAAGAGGAAAGCTACCAACCATATTGAAATGCAATTACTATTTTATGTACACACCTGTTTGTAAGTCCAGTATAATTTCGACTAAATCGTATTAGTAGTCATGGAAGTTGAATATGATTTATCGTCTGACAACTGTACGATAGCCTGGTATCCTAGGTCTCTATTTTAATTGAATGGGGAGTGACTCAATGTAATTCGTATAAAGAAAATGTATGAAAATCCTTGGTTACGTGTTGATAGTTGATGGAAAGTCTTAGAAAAGCTGTGTCATTTCTCATCAGATATAAATGAATTAAACCATATTGCGGGGGTATATCTGGTATCGAAGGGCATAAATTAACAAATTTGGTGTTTACTATATCTGGGTACATGTTTTACATGGGATTTTACATGTGTTTGCTGCTCCGAGTCTAATCATACATCCTGAATGTAACGAAGGAGGTCGGTTTCCTGAATTTTCCTGATACCGATGTTATTCTCCTGGTCTGAGCTTTTGTAAGTTGGCAAACGTGGTTGGTGGTTTTCTATTCTCTAATGATAGCGCGGGATATTTTAAAAGTTCCTTTTTGAATTAAAGAATCTAAATTATACTGGATAATTGATAATACTTGTTTGAATATCCCAAATAACTATACTCACCCTGAGAGTAAGAGTTCTCATGCTATTTATTTGTTTCTGATATAAACTTATTAATAAATTATACATGTTATTAATGATTGCACTGTTTTATTAAGGGAATTGTATTGTGTCTATCATTGTAGGAAGGTATCTGCAAAGAAAAGGCAGATTTAATTAGAAAGTTATTTATTTATTTTTCCTTTGCTCGTAAAAAGCATATAGCCGGGAAATCACAATAATAGTAATATTTTTTCTCCAACAGGCGATAGACCCAAGTACAGAAAAACATTCGCCTCATTTGCTTATTTCTGGGTACTTGCCGCAGCAAGTAATGGATAATACACATCCTTAGTCAAATCTTTATAACTATGGACAAACTATACATCGATTTTAATAACTTACTGATAATTCAAGAAACGAGCTACTTGGGGCATTATTTAACCCCTGTTTCCCATTGTTGCACTTTCAGTTTACAAAATCCCATTTTGGCGGTTAATCCCTTTTAGATAACCGTTATCTCGCTAAGTAAATTTTACCTGTTGCCAACTTTGTTACCAAGACGTTTGCATGTAACTTCACTTGAAAGCTTTTTACCGCGTAGAAATTCATTTTATCAATCTTCAGTTTTTTCTACGCTAGTACTTAATTCTATTATTATTTCCTTTTACTTATGTAAGTAGGTTTTGACGTCAACAGTACTTTGTTTCATTTAATCGATTCGCTACCTCCTACTGTTTGTTGTTAATTTCATAATTAGTATTCTCGACGATAAAACAAACATAGCTTGGTTAAAGCGCCTAAGGTGCAAAAACTTTAGTTTTTTGCCTTTCAAATCTTAAATATTACACATTTAAGTAATTAATTCACCTTTAATAATACTAGACTGCTACAGCAAGGCATGTACTTACAAGAAAACGTGTGTGTAGGAGACCAACTTATTTTTAATATACTTTCACGTTTATCTTTTTATCTAACGCAATTAATAACTAAGATATCGCGTTATTTACTGACTTATATGCATAAGAAGATAATTTTCATATTTCGCTCATTCTGTTTACTCTATTGCATAATACAACTTTAAAAAGATAAATTAGCTTTAGCAGCTAGAAAAAAAAAAATAAGATTCCATTAAATGTGACTTGCATTTTCCGAGCGTAACATACAATTACCGATCGTAAATAAAGAAATTTATGCAGGAACTGTCCTTTCCCATTATCCTCGGTACCGCGATTATGGCACGTCCGCTTCAGATACAATAAACATTACATGAAACGTGCTAACATCAAATTGTAGTCTATACGATCTCTTATCCATTGATTAGCGACAGTGTAGTAACGAGAAATTGGTGGTAACGTCGCGGCTTGTAACTAGACACCGAGTTCATAAAAAGCGCAATGTTCGCGGGTGACAGGCAGATGTATATTCGCATGTATTAAACATTGCCACAGTTCTATGGTTGTGTGTGTATGTACAAAGCAATCGGTGTAAACAAAAATACACTCATCGTCAAGTTACATGCTATTGTTTTCGCAGTTTATCGGGAACTGTAGGTGAACTTTATTATCGATTTGCCTACGTGATTTCGATAAGATAAATACGGGATACATGGATACCGACAGTTTTGTGATGGTTCCTGGGAAATAAGGTGCTCGCCAGTCTCTTGTTTTTGTTTCGAAACATTATTTACGCCACGTGCGTCGTGTGATGAAGTTACAAATAGAGAACAGTTTGAAGGAGTTTCGATGGGATAAAATGAAGAACAAGATGATCGATAAGGATCTTAAAAAGCGTTTATTGATGGTCGAAGATTTCGTGCTGAACTTATACGCGCGTTCATACGAGGTGTACAAGTTTTGCGAGAGTTCTAACCAAGGTTTTCCGTATTCCACGCCGACGATAAGCGAGAAGGACAAACACACCGAAGCGTACCAGAAGAGTTTGTTGAACTTAGAAGGTATTTATCAATTCGTCGAGTATATGGTGTCGAAACAAATCAAAATCGAGGACCAAAACAATGCCAAGGATGAATTGGTTCTTTGCAAACAGGAACTCAACGCGAGCTTAGGCCAATTGAAGTCCACGAATTTGGAGAAGGAAGCGTGGAAGAGGCGATGTAAGGACATCATTAAGCACACCCAGATGGTGCATGAAAAATGCAAGTTGAAAAAATTACACTACAAAGAGCTTATCAGAGACAACGAGCACCTTTTAGCCAAGAACAAAACGATGGACAGCGATTTGAAAGCATGCGAGTCAAAGATTGCAGGACTAACAGAGGATTTGGAAACAAGTAGGAAACACATACAAAAAACGCAGAGAGAATTAAACTCCTTCAAGAACAAAATACATAAAATGACGATTGAGATCAACCTTTTGGAAAAGATTAATATCGAGCAGGCTATCCATGACGAGGATACCAAAGAAAAAATGCAACGCCTCAAGGAACACGATGAGGATTTATACGAACACCTTTCAACATGTAGCGAAAAGGATAGTTGCAAATACATTTCCAAAAAGGAAAATAACGATACCCTTCTTAAATATGAAAGCGCGAAAAAATTACTCAAGCGCATGCAAGTTACTTTAAAGAAAAAAGAAAAAGATTTGCAGGAGAAAACTGATGATGTTCGTGATTTAACAACAAAGCTAATGGAAGCCAAGACAGAACCTTGCAATTGCGATAAGAATCAAATCGTAGATAACGACGGCATCATAGAAGAAAACAGAAGATTATGGGACGGTTATTTTCATCTGCAATTACAGCAGGTCAGTATAGAAAAAGACATCGAAGCGACGGAGGCTAAATACCAAGAAGTGAGAGACATATTAAATGAAGTTAACCAAGAAAAGTATCGCTTGCGCGAGGAAAATACAACTCACCAGCTTAAGATCAGCGAATGCTTGGAGTTAATTGAAAATTTGAAAGAGAAGCATAAGAAATTAGAGGAGACACTGAAGCAATTTGAGGATCAGATTTCCAAAGTAACTTCCGAGAAACAGCAAGTTGACACTGAATTGACGCACTTGAAATTATTCGTCGAACAGCAGCAGGATTCGATTAAGGAACACGAGCTCAAATTCATTTCTTTAGAAAATGAATATTTGTCAGCTCAAGAACTGTTAGAGGACTACAAGATGTCCCTCGAAAAAGTCGAAGAACTTCTTGACAACAAAAACGCGGAACATGAAGAGAAGATGTCGGCTGCAATGGAAGAGCTTGCTGAAGAGAAAAACGAAAATGAAACGTTACTTAGCATATTTAGCAGTCCTTTAGTGAATTGCGTGGTTAAAGCTTATATCAAGATAACAGAACTAGAGGAATGTGTTGAAAATTTGATAAGCCTAAGGGATGGTCGAATATCAAACGATCTACGGTCATCAAACAACAATTACATAGAAAATAATAACACAATTCAGGAGAATAACAACGAGGAAGTCGAAAATATAGATAAACACCTCCAGTATGAAGAACTGAAGTACAAAATTAGGGATCTGAGGAATAAGTGTGGCGAAAGCATAGAGAAGATGGTAAAAAACGCAAATAATAAATTAGAAAAATATAGAATGACACTAGCAAACGATGAAAATTATAAAGAAGTAGAAGCATTTATACCTTCCACATTTGAAAGTATTAAATTTCAACTGAGTACTGTATATACATACTAATTGTTAAAAGATAATGTAATTTCTTAAGTTTTTTTTATGTATTTTAAAATGTATCCCCTTAAAATACTGATTGTAAATTTTGTAAAATAAAGGTATTTATGACGTTATCTACATTTAATTTACCCGATTAACTGCAGAAAAGATTATTCAATATATTTATGATTGCATAAAACCAGTATTAATGGAGATTTTGTTTGAGATAATAATGCAGTAATTAAATTCACACTACAGCTAGCGATTTTAATATGATTGTTTCCAATGTAAAAAAAAGGTTTTTAGACGCCTGTACATATAGGCAACCAGTATAACTACAAAAGTAAGTATACACGTGGTTTACCCATCAATACACATATTATATTTCTTGTTACTATCGAAGTAAATGAATAAAGCGTTTTAAAAATGAAACATTGAAGTACCTCTCCTTGCTTTCTACAATTGCCCGTGCAAATATTTTCGTTCTGGTTCAATCGAATGAAGCAGATTAAATTGCGGCAGTGCGATTGCTTCGATATTGAAAGAAAATTGATTTTCTACATTGCCTATAGGTGGTCTACCGAAGAAAAATTCCCAAGGCAGAATTTAATTGAACGTAAGAGAAAGCAATAATTACTGTAAATAGCTGTTGAATAAATCAGGTATATCTTAAAAGATTAGATGTATCGTAGAGAAGAAATATAATTAAAAATGACTTTTAGTAAATACCTAAGACATATAAAACTTATATTAACTGTTAAATACTACTCTGCTAAAATAATGTCGCCATAAATTTAGTGCCAAGACGTAATAAAATAGTAAGGTAAGCAAAAAATATATATAAATCCCGATTCTATTCAGATGAAGTTTTTAATAGAACTTATATGCATTAATTTAGCAAACAATAATGAAATATATCTTATGCGACATAATAATGAAACAAAGAATGCGGAAAATGCAGAATGAAACGATAACATATTGAAATACGAGGAAAAAGCAATAGGGTTTTCCAACAAAGCGTCTTTAATGTCTCCGACAAAATTGGAATTCTACCAAAAAATTATCATATACTATGATGTACCATATTTGCAAAAATGTAGGGTGCAAAGTAGGATGCGAAAAGAAGTAGAGTACTCGCCAAATCGGGTGGATGTTAAGCTGCACTTAGCTGTTACGTCATAAACTACTATCTAATCAAAAAAATACACCATAAGAAGAGCTAATCCAAAAGTTAGAAATTATGCTACATGATTTTTAATAAAAAGATTTCCATCTGTTTTTAAATGTTCGATGGCGATCGCTTGGTATTTGAACATGCGACAATGTGTAATTGAAGAGTGGAAATACGAAAGGGGTATGTGCCAAAACCTTAGTTCAGAGGAATTTAAAAAAAGTTTTTAAAATTTGTAATAATAGTTTTAATACAAAAGTTATTTTATAAATATTTTCAATACACAACGGAAACCGTATTTATGAAACAAAATAATAAATCTAAGAAAAATCTAATCATAAAATATAAAAATCAAAATAGTTAGGAAAGGCGTAAGTGCTACATCATCTAGTCTTTTTGAAAACTGCGTCCAAGACGGGAATGAGTTGGCAAAGGTTCTTCCAAATTAAGTAATTTTTTGTAGAAGTCTTTATGGTCTTCATTGTTCAGATATTCGATCATGGAACTAAGAGAAGTACGCTTATTTTGTTGTTATTTTATTTTCTGGTGGCAATTTTCTTATTGCCGTATTTTTCAGTTCGGTCATAGTAGTTCCTTTTTTCAAAATGTTTACTTCCGCCCAAGGTTCCGCCCCACTTCGGAAAATGACGTATTCATTTTGACTATAGTTGGATTGTCTTTTTCTATTTTTATTATAACTGCTTTACTGATTTTAAGCTTAGCAGTATTTAAGAACTTGTCTGCTAAGTTTTTTATGTCCCAAAATCCTATAGTTATCATATTCACTATCTTAAACGGCGGAGTGTATCTTGCAAAAGAAACAACTGTATATAGATCTGTTGGGACAAATGCTTTCAAGACACGTTTCCGCTTTTCCATAAGTGCAAAATCTCGGTCACATGGCATAAAGCTATGTCTACTAACCAAAAACTTAACTGAATAGAATCTAAGACTCCATTTGCTACCAAGAACAGCAACAAAAACAAAATTATCTTGTTTTTGTTTTGTCCACCGCAATTATCGCACCAAGTGATTAAATTTTTCTTATGAGTAAAAGAACTGTTTATGAGGTGAAACGAGCAGGAAGCTATTTCGTTTGCCCCACGTCCTGCAAAACTTTTGTGCCACATAAACTTCAGCTTCATTGGTATCGCCAACATGAACACCAAAGTTGTAACATGAAAGCTGCGATAGATAAACATTTTGGAGTGAGTCAAAGGCTGTTGCAATGCAATCATGTCCTGCTCTAAGAGCTCTTAAACTTTTTCTGCTTTACGGTGGTGAATTTCAAGAGTATTTTGAGCTTCACGACTTGATGCAATATTTACTCGTATTTCACACCGTAGCTTATCGCATAAACTGCAAGTATTCTGTCATGGACGTCGAAAACAAAGATTAGGAAAATCTTAAAAATGAAAACATAATATTTATATGTAATAGCAGAGAGTGAAAGCTCTGAACAGTCGGTTTAGATTTAGATCTGGGCTTATATATTCTTTGTTTGACTTGGCTCTTGAGTAGTGTCCAACTTCTCTAGATATCGAATCGACGATCTTCTTTAGAAAATTTTGGCGTTTTATGATTCGTCCTTCTATCTATATAACAGGTTTCGCCCATACGTTTCTAGTACGCCCATTTTTTTGTTAGTGATGCCAAAACAGTATGCTTCTCCAGAAGCTTTAAGTCATCTTTGTTCTTCACGAAAAGTGCTGGCGAATTATTTTACTTTGCAATTGAAAATAGTTGCAGAATGCAATATCAGAGAATATTAAGGCATCAGATTTGCTTGCAACTATTTGCTGGCTTAATTATTTTCGCATCACTCATATGAACTTAATAAATAACATATAAAACAAAAGAATGTGAAAGAAAAAATATTTTTTAAATACTGTATTAGAAATATAAATATAGAACTACGATGTTTAAAATTACAAAGGAATAATAAAAACTATAATAATTAAGCACCATCATCTAAAAGAAAAGAAAAATCATCAACACTACTTTAAAATGCACTACTTTTAAACGCGGCCGGCAAACGTATTTGCACACTAAAATTTGGCCCACAACATGTCAAAGGTTGCCCATACTTGCTTTAAATTGAGTTTTGAAAGTACATTTTTAATTTTTTTTGGGAGATACAAGAAATATGACACACTACGTTAAATTTATGCAACAAGAGGGCGGGATCTTTTAAATGTAGATTATATTTAATTAACTGGATTGGAGTTAGAATGAAAGCAAATCCAAAATACCTTCCTTCAGATTAAAATCTCCTGGAGCACTTGTAAAGATATATAGCAAAAAAAGTGTTCAGAGAAGTGAATACAGTAGCATCGTAAAATCGCAGATTTTTTTTTTGCTTTAGCTGTTTAAGTTAAAGCAACTTCAAGAATGGAACATAATTTTAATCATTGTCTCGAAGATTTCCCTGAAACTGTCTTAATGTTAAAAACAAATAAAATATTTTAAATACCTTCTAAGCAGATCAAATCTTTTTTTAATTAATATTAAATTATATAATATATTAATATAAAATTTATTATATAGTGAGGTCGTAAATTGTGTCCCTCCCCCCTTTATAACTTTTGAAAGGAGTGTGATAGAGCAATGAAACAAAAACGAGGTGAAATTAGAGACAATTTGTGACTTTTTGCCTATAGGGATACGTACATGGGTTCTGGTGTATAACAGAGGGCGTAGCTATCCTTAAAATTTTAAATGGGAAATAATTTCATATAGAAGCTCATTTGGAAGATATTTCTATTACTTTTATGGCAATGCAAACAGTTTTACGATTTTCAAAATTTTTACCAACTTATCCAAGGTTAATTATTGGGGTACCTACGTTACTTTTTCGATAACCCTCGTATTCGCTTTTTGAATATAGTGTACAGAAACCTGTAATTGCAGTAATCTGTAACATAGACACCCATACATATAAATAAGACAAATAAGACACTTTTGCTAAATTTTGCAAAAACGTCATCTTGTAAAATATATCATATTTTACAGCAATCGCTTCCTATGTCACATAAACCACAATATGAATACGAGGGCTATCGAAAAAGTAACGTATGTACTCCAATAATTAATCTTGGATAAGTTGGTAAAAATTTTGAAAATCGTAAAACTGTTTGCATTGCTATAAAAGTAATAGAAATATCTTCCAAATGAGCTTCTAAATGAAATTAATTCCCATTTAAAATTTTAAGGATAGCTACGCCCTCTGTTATGCCACTAATTCTAACTTTAAACTAACATTTCAAAAAGCCATGTGTTCGAAACTGTGCCCCCTTCACTTCGATACATTTATTTATTCGCAATTGGAATGCTATTTAACGATACAAAACCGTACTTTATTCAGTACTTGACAAGCTGTGAATACTTACACATTGTCCGATCCCCATTTAGATTATTAATTATTAATCCAATACAAATTAGTTAGTGTTGAATATTTGAACAGTAATGGAGACTATGCAGGATATGATAAAGTAAAGTTCTTCTCTATTGTGGAAATAAGAATGAAGAAACGTTGGTGTGCCTGCCTACTTACCAGTTAATCAGATAGGTAAATTGAATGATGTAAGAAAAAATATGACAAATGATCATTTAGCAGTCTGCTAAAAACAACATTGTGATTTTAGATTGTCTTATGCAAAGATATGTCAAGGACGGTAGGACACACAAAATAGCTGATTACTCCGTGTTGCAGGAATTTTTGTAATTCTGGACAATTGTTTCGAAAGCACGTGATCAATTTTGATAAGTTTATGGCGGTAAGATGGTTCACATCATCGCTAATTTTTGGTATTCCTAAGGGTCAAGTAAACGTAGGAAGCACACGTAAATATTCAACTGCAATCAAATGATGTTCTTTCCATTCAGATTTGTTACTATTTATAAGAGCAATCAATACTGCGCATGTTTCGGCCGAAACTGGCCATCTTCAAGCTCTCAAGTTAAAAGCAATTACAATCAATTAAATATTAAACCGTGAAAACATTTTTTTGAAATGTAATAGGGTCCTCAAGAGAAATATTATATTACTAAATTTTATAATGTCAATATAAAAAACAAATAAAAATGCTGTCATTGATTTAAAATAAAAGTAAACTAAAGAGAAATGTGTCATCTATATATAAAATTACTGGTGTGTGTCAATTTCAACTGTTAGAGGAATGGATATTAGTACGAATGTATTATATATATATAAAACGTAAAAATTTAAAAACTTTTAAAGTGTATAAGGTTTGTAGTAAAAATAATATTCTAAATAAGGTGACAGCAAGAAAATGGTAAAAACGTATGAGCGAAAAATATATACTATCAAATAAATTGAGTAATAACAGTATTAAGAATGTTTTTACATATATGAAAATTAATGTAATTTGTAAGATGAATAAAATGAATTATGAAATTTGAACATGAAATGGATATAAAAATATAACGAAAGATAAAACAGAAAGAAAAATAAATTAAGATTTAAAACTCATTTCATTAATTTATTGGATATCTGAATAATGGTTTTATTGTATTATTTATCCATCTGTTCATTTGGTAAATTTTTGTTTTCCTTCTCGTTATGCCTTTCAATTTCATATGCTTCGAGCAATTTAAGTGAAAGATCTTTTCTGTAGTTGTGTAACAGTTTGATATTGTCATCATCAATGCTTGTATTTGTACTGCACTTGTTTTTTGTCCGTGACACCAGTATTTTTCTATTAGGGTGACACATTTCTCTCTAGTTTATTTTTATTTTTAATCAACGACAACATTTGAATTTGTTATTTACGTAAGCGTTTTAACACTATATTTCGGCAGTACACTTCATTATACTTTAAAAGTCTTTTTTCACAGATTAATATTTTATTTATTATAATTGCTTTTAACTGGTAAAGAGTATGAGGATGGCCAGTTTCGACAGAAGTAACTCTTACAGATGATAATAAATTTGAATAGAAAGGACATTATTTGATTGCATTTGAATATTTATCCATTCAACTCGAAAACTTTCAACATTCATCTTGTGAATATGTTCCTTTATAGAGAGAGATAACGTTGCATGTTTAAGGTAATATATTTTTTATTTACTTAATTCATTCGCTCTTCGGTTGATAGTAGGAGTCCACATGTTCCCGAAAAAATTGTTCCGAATTAATAAAATCTCGTATAGCGCGGAGTGATCAGATGTTTTATGTGTCTTAAACTTACTTATTCTGTAAAATTTTCTGAACTAATTTAAAGCTGCCTTCATTAATACCGCACCTTGAAATAAGGGAATTATCATTGTAGGAATATCGCAGTCGGAAATATTCTCGCTGTTATGTATCTACTAGCGATAACTTACAAATTCTCGGCATTCTATGCAGTCTGAGGATCTAATATCGTGAAATACCAACCCCTATACCCTTCTCTCAATTACTATTACATAGTTTTCGTGTTATTAAGCTTTTAAGAATGATTATTTTTTTGCTGGCATTAAATGTAGTGCTGATAAATAGAGAGGTTTCCACCAAAAGTGAAAATATTATAGCAATAGATTATTTGATTACTAATTTACAGTACTGTAGGAACTTTGAATGCTTTATCAAACCATTATATGCTGTGTTGTTGGTCTCTTAACCTTTGCTATTTATTATTCACCAAGATGCGGATGAAATTTTCTTACGTATAAAATGTTCACTCTCTCGTAAATATCCTTTACCCAAAACTTTGTAGATGACATATATAAGGGATACTCCACCTATTAGTACAAGTTTACTATATTTAATTAACTGCATCAAAGCGAACTTTTGGGTAGCTTACGTTAAGTACCTTCACACAAAGTTGGGTACAACTCTCTCAAGTTATAAATAAATTTCGTTTTCGTTGTTCCAGATCGTTGGCGCTGTTTGGAAGAGCAAGATGCCCACTCCTTTTTGATGACGTGACGTAGTGGTGGAGGACATGTCATCCACTGTACTGACAGTGGTTTTGACACTCATATCGATATTAGGACTCATACTGAACATTTACATATTATTGGCTGTTTTATTAACAAGACAGGTAAGTAAATGGGTATAAATTTTAATCACTAATACAATATGTCTGTATTTTCTTGTAATTTTTCCTTTTGGGTTTAAAGTCGAGTAAATTCAGAAAACAATTAGTTCTTTATTCTTTCTTTTTTCCTTTTATTTCTATAACGATCATTTCGTTATATATTTATGACTTCTTCAAGCAGTTTATATTTTACTACATCTATAAAACAACGAAATTATCAATGATTACTTATTTGTATTTGATTCACTATTACATTACCTACACTGAGAGAAATATCCTCTTCATTTAAAAGGAATTGCTGCATGAAACCAAAAGTTTTTGCTTTTTCTATATGGCCAACATGATTTGGTGTTTTCTTGAAAAGAAATATAATTTTAAATTCACGCATTTCTTCGGAAATAATACATTGTTGAAACAGTTTATTCTTTTAAGTGAAAGATATTGATGATTGATTCAAGTCCTCTTTCTTTTAAACTTGAAAACTATGCAGATTGGCAGAAAACCGTAAACATGTTGATTCGAGAGGTTTTTTCCTTTTCTTAAAATATTTATTCATTTTAGACTTAAGCGTAAACACAACAAATTGCCGTAATCATTTTCAATCCAAATGAAAATAAATTAACTCCAAATGCGCTTGCACTAAAGAGGGATTTGCCGTTAGAATGTTGTAAATCCCAGTAGTGTTGGGATTTGGTTGCAGTGACCACCCTAACACGCTAGTGTGCCGTTAAAAAAATCGTGCTTTCAATAGCGATGACTCCTATCAGATGTTGTTCTAGTAAATATATGTAAGATATTTGAAAAAAAATGCTTTCAAAAGAATAACAGATTTCACACTGAAATATAACACCTTAAGCCAATCAAAAGGTTGGTTTTACGAAAACAACCTACACTTGAATATCAAAAAAACTAAACTTTAACAATTCAACAGTAAGCGTGACGTGAATATTACAGTTAGAGGTATCCAACTTACCTGTTCTCCTGAGGCTATGTTCTTGACCTGATTTTGGATTCCGAGTTGTCCTGGAAAAGTCACATCGAGGTCCTTGCAAGTAGGCTGTGTTCCCAAAGTTATGCGTTAAAGTCAATAGTTAAAAATGTTAGTATTGAAGCAGCTTTGTCATTATATTATGCGGATGTTTTCTCCAGAATAAAATACGGTATTATATTTTTGGGAAAATTCTACAGACGCTGATGGAATCTTCAAACTATAAAAAAGGTGTGTAAAAGCAGTACTTGAACGTAACTATAGACATTCGTATGTGGATGTGTTTGGGAGTTACGGAATTTTGACATTACCTTATATGTATGTATGTATGTAGATAAAGGTGATGTTACACTGCGACCTAAAAGATCTATTGTATCCTCTATTCTTGCTGCTTTACAGCTGGCCTTCCAATCCTATTCCTTTCAGAAAGTGCAGGATGTCAGAGAGCCCCAGTTTAGGTAAGTCTCCCTCTTCGATTTCACATACTCCCAGGTGCAACGCCCTCGAGTTGCACAGTGCTACACAGCTTGAGAGGAGGTGGATGGGTGTTTCATCCAGTTCCCCACAAAATCTACATTCAGATTCCTTCGCTAATCCAAGCTTACTCAGGTGCCCTTTCAGTCTACAGTGGCCTGAAAGTATTCCTGTTAATATGCGAACATTGTTCTCACTCAGGTTGATGCATTCTGTAAACCTCTTCTGGTTATAAGTTTCCAGAAGAATTTTATTTTGCCTCATTCCCTGGAGATTTTCCCAGTAACTGGATTTTCTCTGCTCCATTTCTGTTTTTAGTTTCTTCAGTATTGTACTGCTACGTAACCCGCAAAAGCGTTCAGGCCCTACAAAAGGCATTCCAGCCCTTTTTTTGCAAGGTTATCCGTTATTTTGTTTCCTTCCACTCCTGTGTGACCCGGAACCCACAGGAGGGTTACTTTATATCTTTTACCTAGCTCATTTAATTTCCCTAGGCATTCCCAGACCATCTTGGAACTGATTTCATATGAACTCAGCGCCTTGATGGCTGCTTGACTATCAGACATGATGATAATCTCCTGCTTCCGATAATTTTTATCTATATTGAACTGGATACATCTTTCAATAGTGTGTATTTGCGCCTGAAATATATTTGGATATTTTCCCAAGCTTTCGAAATATGTGGTTCTAGGCCCATATATTCCTATTCCAGTTCCCTCAACCGTTTTGGAGCCATCAGTATACCATATGATGGCATTTCTATTCAAGTTCAGGATGGTGTTATGATTCCACTCGCTCCTGTTACTCAGCTTTATGATGAATTCAAAGCTGAATTTTTTTTAACATACCATCCTGGCGCATATTCCAGGTTTGATCCCCGTCAGGAGATTAAGGCCTATGTCTAATCATTCTTTCCTTGACCATTCTGAGTGTGGTTCTTTTTGCCGCGCCCTCTACTACAATATGGAGGAGGGTAAGATCCGATACTACTTTGATAGCTGCTGTTGGGCAGGTTCTCATAGCCCCGTTATGCATACACATGCTAATCTTTGCATTTTCGAGAGGTTAATTCTCGCGGTGGCCAGATTAGTTCTTTTGCTCCATGCTACTGATGCATAAGTGATGATCGGTCTCACTATCGCTGTATACATCCAAAGCAGTATTTTTGGGTTGCATCCAATTTTTCCCTGCAAAGTTTCTGCGCACCATCAGAGCTCTTTTGGTCTTGTTGGTTACTTCAAGTTCATGTTTGTTCCATAGAAGTTTATTGTCTAGGGTAAAGCCTAGGTATTTAACCTCCGTTCTCCAATCTATATTCTGTCCATCCAGTTTTATGGTTTTAAGATTGGATTTTCTTTTCCTGGTAAATGCTACTAGGGTTGTCTATTGACATTATCTTCCCTATATATTTTAGAATACGCTGTCTTTGTCAAAATAAATTACAATGACTTCCTCGAAGAACTTGAACTCATTCATACTCATAACACGAAAGATACCAACTATAAGACGCTACTTTCGCCATATACTCACTTAAGAAAAGTGCAAAAAAGTGTTGCATACCAGTGCATCAAAATATACAATCATATACCAGAAGACATAAAGCTACAAACAAACGCATCTTTTAAAAATAAATTAAAAACTTACCTCATCGATAAAGTATTTTACATAACAAAAATACTCTAAACTGTAGTACTGGTAATGCTGCAAACTTTTAGATCCCTCACCACAAACTGGACGTACGTACACTGAACAGTTCAGTGTTTCTGCTGATGATGATAGCTTTTGCTATCGAAACGTACGTCCAGTTTAGTGCAGTTTGTGGTGAGGGGTCTAGAAGTTTGCAGCAAAGTATTTTATAGTGTAAACGACTTTTTTAAGAATGACATAGGTCAAATGTTTAAGTATTTATTTTTTAATCTGTTGTATGTGTTATATTTTTCTTATTTGTTATTTTACTGCTGACATTTTCTACACATAATTTTTTATTATGGAAAGAATTAGAAAGAGTTACGGGCTGCATAATTTTTCTCGGGCAAAAATAATTTTCCTCTATAGCCTTTTCTAATAGCTATCCACCCCCTAAGGGCCAATCAAATGCGAACTGTAAAAATATGGACGGTTGATTGAGTACAGCTGCAGACATGTAATTCAAAAGGACGCGGCCAAGGGAATTATACTATATCTATTTTAAGAAATTATATAATTCTTTTTACATTATTTCTTTTCTGACTACTTTTGAATTCATCACAGCTTTTTTTTCTTTCCTTCTCTTTTCCTTAACTTCAAGTAATAAGTTAATTCCAATGCTCGGCGGCCTTTCACATAAATATAGAGCGCTCGCATCTATTGGAATGAAATAAAAGGTAATATAGTGAATCTGATCCATCAATATTCAACAACTAATGACATATGCTTTGACCAATTTAAACTTGTCGTAACCGAACCGAGACATTACATGCTACATACATTGCGGCCAGCAATTAGTACGCTAATTAGTTATTAGTGTATGAGGCGCGATTCAATTGCGGGATGTCTTCGGCATACAGTCATAAAGCAAAGGGCTACATCTTCTAGATAGACGTGACCTGGAACTATACACATATTGAATAAATATGGGTTGTTTACGCTCTATTGTTTACCCTGTGGTCTATGTAGGTAACCTGGTTCTGGTGTGGTAATAGTTGAGTGTATGTGTATGCGGTTCACATTTGCACGCACCATCCCTTTGCAGTAAAGGTACAGGATATTGTATACCTGCGAATTATATTGGGGGTGTAAAACCCGACGCTCAACCTTAATGATCCAACAATAGCACACGCGCAGGGTATGTAATAATGTCGTTTGTTTAATGTTGGGAATTTAGAACTTAAAATTAGCATTGGTATTACACAATGCTGCGTAATTATTTTATGTGAATGTGGCAAATGGATTTCGCCTTTATTAAATAATAAACCAGTATTTGGTGATGTGTATTTAATGTAGTCCATTTAATGTTACATGATTTATATCATTGAAGTAAGTATATTACATAAGATTTTATTAATTATTATTTTTTCATTTCCTTGGGTATACCGGTTTTTGTTTAATTATAAAGATGTTCTTTTTACGTTTCGGAAAATTTATTGTTTCCTTTTTCACATTTTATTTTTTATCATTAGTCATTTCTTTTTTAGTTTTCACGTTTGGGGTGTTGTCAATATTTTTTTTACATTTAAACTTAAAATTGTAAAACACGATTGTACATTATACAAGTCAACTAACAAATATATTTGTTAGTTGTCAACTAACTATTTGTCGACAATTTTAAGTTTAAATGTAATTAAAAAAAATTGTTACACCACCCCAAAGGTGAAAACAAAAAAGATGGAAATAACTAATGATAAAAAATAAAATGTGGAAAAGGAAACAATAAATTTTCCGAAACGTAAAAAGAACCTCTTTATAATTAAACAAAAACCGGCATACCCAAGAAAATAAAAAAAAAATAATTAATTAAACACCCGTTAAATAATTTTGAAGAAATTTATAAGATTTTATTTTAACCTAAATACTTACAGATATGTCTTGTTATATATACAGGGCTTTCAGAAATAGATTCAACCCACGTGACCACTTTTATGAGATGCAACTTTGGTTGCATAAATAGTACGTTGGTAACGAATTAAATATTCCTATATCCGGTACTTACTCTTCACTTTAACAAATGACACTTACATACTCTTTTGCCGCATTTTTTGCGTCATTGTTATATGTATTGTTTTAAGCTTTATTTTATTGTATCAGTTTTTGTTAAAACTGAAAACAATCTGTCAGTATTGACATCTGCGCTTGATGAGTTATTCGACACCTTAATAATCAAGGTAATAAATAATCTTGCGTTATGAAATTTTAGGTTATCATGATGGTGTTTCCACCAGAGCATGATTACTTTATTTTAAAGGGACGTTACAGATGCGATACGCTACACAAGATTCTAATGGAACTTGAAAATATTTTCTCCAAAGCTGCATCGATCGGTTTATCCGTATTCCCTGATTTCGATAGGGACTACGAAGCATTTAAAACCCGTAGACATTCAATTCTTCATAGATTTGAAGATAGACATTGCATTTGCAAAAAGAAGTCTACATGTACCATCCAAATTACCGAAATTAGCCAATCAGACATCAGGTATTCTAACTTTTTCTATTTGTTTAAATTTTGACGTCGCTTATATTAATTTATTTTGTAGTAAAAACCTGCATATGCATCCATACAAAGTAAGCACAGTGCAGTACAACAATTGTTTCCATCTGATTTTGAACAAACATTTTGCCACTGGTTCAATGAGCAGAAGCTTAGTTTCATTTGTCAGGATACGTTAATTCACAGAATTACCGAACATGGGTAGTACTGGAAATCCTCATGAATTTATTGAGACAACTTTACATCCGATAAAAATTGGAATTTCGGTAGCAATGTCTAGGCGAAGAATTACAGGTGAACGATACCAAGCTAAATTAAACGAACTTTATTCCACAACTACACGACGATGAATTACAACATGATTTTTTTCAACACGACAACGCACCAGCATGTACAGCTAGAGATACTCTGCAATATCTAACAGAATATTTCGACGATACGCTGATTAGTCCAAATGTATGGCCTCCAGGCTCTGCGGATTTTTATTTATTTGGTAACCTTGAAGAATAAGGTGTTTAGAAATAGTTTTTACAATTTGGAAGAGTTGCAAGCAGCACTTCAACAAGAAATTGCAAATGTCACTGTGGAACAGCTTCAACGTGTGTTTGAAAATTTAAAGCAAAGAGTGAATATTTGCTTGGAAAGTAATGAACGACATTTTGAGCATATGCTATAGATAAATAGTTGATAAATTTTATTATCAGTTTCCTTATATTTAACTTTTAACTGTAACTGTCAATGTAATTTAACCTAAAATTCTTGTTTCATTTGTTAATAAAGATATATCAAAGTAAGTAAATAATCAAACCACACACCTACTTTATTTTACCACTTTGTTACCTTTAAGTGACTGCAATCACACTGCAATTTTGACGAGAAAATGGCATTTTCAAATTCTTAGCAACGTTAAGTATGTCAATTCAAATTTTCTTGAAATCAGGGAATTATTTGTTAGTTACCACATTGCAAGATTGGTTGCATACTCAAAGCATGTCACGTGAGCTAAAACCTCTTCTGAACTCATAGTAGGGTGTTTACGGTCTTGTGATTTTATTTTCATGGGGTTATTAAATATAGTAAAATAAGGTCATTAACGTTTAAAATATCTTAACAAAAGTTGCGTAATAAAGAAGATTTTTTTTTTATTTTTAAGTAACGATTTTTTATATTTTTTTTGTTCAAAGTTATCGCCGTGTTGTTGAACACAAAGTCTCGCTTGACGTATCCATGAATTAGCATAATTTACTAGGTCATCAAGAGGGTTAAGGTCAGGTGACCCAGGAGGCCATGGAACAGGACCACGTCGACCAATTCACTTATTTTCGAATACAAATGGCGGCGGTGCGCCATTGTAAAAAATCGTATTGTGTTAAACAATTTTTTTTCTAATGGTTCCATCAAATGCTTTTGCAAAAACAAAAGATAGTCACACCCATTTTCCTGAACTGCCAAGCCCACTAGATTTGCGCGTGTGAAGTGAGAACGCACGACTACGCATGGTACTAATGCACTGCTAACTGAAGTATTACCTTTTTGTGTGGTTATTGTATATCTTCCTCGATTTTGGACTCTTCACCGTGTATTTTTTATTTATTTACATAAAAAGTGTTCATATAAGATGAATTCCTAAAATAAAAGCAGAGAAACAGAAATTGCAACTTATTATTTTGATGATGTGGGATTACGCTCAAATAATTCTCTACAACTTCTTTATGACATCCATTTTTCATCTCTAGTGTATATAAGCTAAAGGAATCAAGTCTTTTAGTCCACCTAACCTCAATGCCCAAAACGAACAAAGAATATCATACAAATTAAAGATTACATTTTTTATTTTGCATACATATATTAAATCATAAATAAACGTTAACGCCGTGTGCATACATGTGTTTTCTTTAACTCGTGTTTTGGTTCGTTTATCTGGTGATAAAACTGTTCATTAAATTTGCAATTCATATCATTGTAAAGCATATAATTTTCTCTTTCTTTGAGCATAATTTTGTTGCCTATACACTCGCTTATTATCTAATTATTTGACTGGTAAGTCAATTTCTGGAACTATACGGTCTCGTTTTTTGCAAATACTTTTTCTTTACTATTATTTCTTACACTATTTTTCTGTTTTCTTTATATACTTGTGTTTAACAATAGTCAAACGTTTAAATATATACTGCTATTTACCTTTTGTTTCTGCTGGAGTACCTTTCCGTTGCCTTGTTTACCTTACTGTTTTTGTTTTTCTTTAAGTCGCTGTGAAAGGCACCACTAGCGTGAAGAGTGTGTCCCTGTCTAATCCTTTTATCCTTATAGCAGTATTTCTTTAATAATAAAATTTGATAATGCCGTCGTGTTCTTGTTGTGGGGCTATTGAAGAGTCGCACAAGGTCGTTGATTGTTGTGTTTGTAATAAACCATTTAAGATCGAGTGTGTTGATGTTTCCTCATCAGAGGCTCGCAAGATTCATTCTAAATCTGGTATAACTTGGACCTGTAAAAACTGCCTCCAGCTTGGTAATGATCTTTGGATCAGATGAAATTTCATGCAATACTAATACTGTACAAATTGCTACAGATGTGCGCATGGTTAACGATATTTTGTTCTACATTGAAGATCAAAGATACAACTTTTAAAGCTGCCAGACTTGGCAAATTTGATGCAACCCTTCCTGAGCGTTGCAGACCAATTAAAGTCCGCTTTTCGTCCGAGTCTTCTGTTCACACGATCCTACGCAACATTCCAAAATTAAAAGAGTTACCTAATTTTTCTAATTTGTCCATATACCGTGATCGAACTCCAATGCAAGTGCAGATTCATAAAAATGCCAAAGCTGAGCTAAATGACCGTATTCCAAAAGGTGAAGCAAACTTGAAAAATGTATATAAGAAAGGAATTCCCACCATTGTCAGTGCTTTAAACTAAATAGCTCCAACGTCACTTCCTTTACACTTGATATTTACTATCAGAATACACGGGGTCTCAAAACTAAAACTCATCAATTTTTTACTGCTGCATGTGAGTCATCCTATGATATTATCACTATTACCGAAACTTGGCTTGATGACTCAGTTACTGATTCTGAATTGGTACCGTGCTCATATAATGTCGTGAGATCTGATAGAAAATTTTCTGTTGTTAACCGCTCTGCAGGGGGTGGTGTTTTTGTCGCGTTATCGAATAAAATTTTATATGAAGTGGTTGACACTGCTTCCATTTGTTCATTGGTTCCGTTAGTGGATATTGTTATTTGTAAGTGTAAATATTATTCAAATTCGTTCTACTTAATTGCTGTGTATATCCCTCCTAATATATCATCACAAGATTTTGAACTTTTTTGTGAGACTCTTGAGGCTATTTTGATGAATGAGTCAGCTCTTCTGATTGGTGATTTCAATTTACCACAATTTGCAACACATCCGCTTTCCTGCTCAAAATGCTCCACTTTTAACTGCTTATTGAATTCACTTAATCATACACAAGTAAATTCTGTTTGGAATTGTGATAATCGGCTTCTGGACTTAGTTTCTTCGAATTTGTCTTCTGTTCCTGTGGTTTCTCCTGATAACTTACCATTTGTTCCTCTTGATCCTTATCATCCTGCGCTATCTATTTCTCTTACATTTCCTTTATCAGGTGGTGATCAATCTACGTTTCCCGCCAATGATAATAGTCGGTATGATTTTCGTAGAGGTAATTTAATCAAATTGTATTCTGATCTTTTTAATACTGATTGGTCATTTCTTGAGAAACACAGTGATATCAATTCTGCTCTTGATGAGTTCTTTGCGTATTTTTACCAAGTTCTTGATACCTCTATACCACTAAAACATGCATATACTGGCCCTTGTTATCCTGCGTGGTTCTCTATAGCCATTATTTCCAACCTTAAACTAAAGAATTATTATCGACAGAAATGGAGAACTACTAAAGAACTCTTACTTTTACCAACAGTTCAGCAGACTTAGGTCTATATGCAAGAGTGATATCGCTGCTGCCTATTCAGCTTACCTCGCGAAAGCTCAAACTTCAATCAGAGCTAACCCGCAAGAGATCTTTCAGTTCATTCACAGCAGGAATGGCACCACACGCATACCTAAAGTTTTATTGATGATGATGCCACGTATTGATACACCTCAGGAGATAGTGATGCATTCGCCTCCAAATTTTCCTCAATACACATTGATAGTAATGACTGCTCACCTAAAATCACTCATTCCAACTGTACTCCTTTCACTTTGTTACCAAACTACTGAAGAAGAATTAATCAGTATTATGTCAAAGTTTCCACAGAAGTATATCGCTGGGGATGATCAAATACCTAGTTTTCTCCTTTATGATGCTCGTTACGTGCTTGCGAAACCCTTGGCGCATATCATTAATTTGCAATTGTACTTCTACCTTTCCTACGCGATGAAACGTGCTAAATTAGTCCTGTTTTCAAGAAAGATGACAAAACTCGCATTAGTAACTATAGACCAATTTCTATCTTGTCGAATTTTGCCAAGGTATTTGAGCATGTTATTTATTCTTGTTTGTATTACAATACACTCCAATATATTTCACCGCAACAACATGGGTTCATTAAAGGAAGATCAACAGTCACTAACCTTGTCTTAAATGCCAATATCTAAGTGAACAACTTGATCTTCAAGGTCAGTTGATGTCATCTACACTGATCTTAGCAGACCTTTGATTAATTGATCACGGAATTTTGCTTGACAAGCTGTCATTCTTTGGATTAAGTTCTTCTCTTTTGCAACTTTTATATTCTTACTTATCTAACAGAGTTGACTACGTTTTTTACAATGGTTATAAATCATTTGATTTCATTCCCTCTTCCGGAGTTCCGCAGGGATCGCATTTGTACTGTTCATAAACGATTTATTGATGTCTCTGTCCTGTCCAGTACTTGCTTATGCAGACGACGTAAAAATTTATGCTCCCATTAGAACTCTAAATGATGTGGCTCACCTCCAACATAATTTAGATCATATTTTCAGCTGGTGCTTCTCACATAAATTAAAATTGAATGTCAGTAAATGTTTATTTGTGACCTACACGAGGAAAATTAATTACATCAACTCGATGTACTCAATACGTGATACTTATCTCAAGAAAGCGGACACGGTTAGAGATCTGGGTTTTTATTTGATTCCGATTAAGCTTTGCTGAACATATTGCTGAGTTGTGCGTTGCTGCTTCAAAATCTTTAGTTTTGTTCTACGCTCATGCAAGTTTTTCAATGATGTGTCTCTTCTTAAAACTTTATACTTTAGCTTTGTTGTGAGTAAATTAGAATACGCATCTATGGTTTGGTCTCCGCATTACATCCACCTGCAACTGAGTATTGAAAAAGTCCAACGCCGTTTCTTAAAGTATCTATCCTTCAAACTGGATAGCGAGTATCCTGCTAGAGGTATTGATTACGAATCCCTGTTGGAAAGGCATAGTGTGCGATCGTTGGAACACCGTCGGGATGTTGCTGGAGCAAGATTCGTCTTGAAATTGTTCGTGGCTGTATTACTCTCCTGATTACTTTCCTCTATGATTTCTTGTACCTCGTTTATCCTCTCGTTCCTCATCTACCTTTTCATTACCTTTCCCTCGAACCAACTTATTACGAATGTCACCTTTAGTTACCATGTGCCGCAATGCTGATCTTTTCTTTGATGATATATTCTTTGATGCTATAGATAAACAAATTTAGTTCTCTTTTTTTCTTATCTTTTGTGTATTATTTTTTAGTTTATACTTTTATGTATGTATGTACTTTAGTTTGTCCTGTAAAAGGTTTTGCCGTTGGACAATAAATTATTATTATTATTATTATTATTATTATTATTATTATTATTATTATTATTAAAAAAAAAATCTGTCATTTGTTTTACAGTGCTTTACGCTAAATAGGAATGTAGACAAGATGAACTGGTTATGTACAGGAATTTACAAAAAAATGTTCGTGTTTGTCAAACATATTTCGAAGACTAGGGAAAAGGATTTAGGAAATGATTTGAAAACAACCGTAAAAACACTAGCACATTTAAACAAGCAATATTTGTTGTTCCATCAAAAATTACACTATTATTTAAAACGTTTCATACCTTAAAAATTGAAATGGAGGATTTTCTAAGAGAGCTGGGAAAAAAAATAAAATTAATATTGTTACAAAATATATAAGTAAATAGATAAAGGAATAAATAAATGCTTTTTCTTGTTTTATTTACGATACAGTAACTTCCATTTTTAATTCCGTGTAAAAACTAAGACTATTTGTTTGTTGATTCCCATTACCATCTGCAATACTTTTCAGTACTTTAATGTTAAAACAAATTACACATTAACATCTGTTTTTATATTAGTTCATATACTATCTTAAGGCCGTTTTACACCTAGCTATTTATTGTGCAATTTATTAAATAAAATAAAATAGCTAGGTGTAAAACGGCCTTTAAAATGGTTTTGGCGTATTATTTGTTTTGTCACACTGAAAATATGCTTACAACGTTGCTCTGCATTTAGATGCTGAAAGCTGCAAACTAATGAAAGCATCAAAAGTGTCGACATTTTACCCGTACTAGCATTTTAATATAAAATAGCTTCCTAACAGTTTTTGCACTAAAATGCAATTACTGATAATAAGTACCTTATTGCCTTTAGAATGACGTGACGGTTATCAAACCTCGACACAGAATATATTTTTGAAGGAATAAGAAACCTTCAAAAATATTTTGTTAAATGAAACGATTGTAACGCAATTTAAAAAATAGCGGAAACTTAGAAAACACTATCCATTAATTCCTTCAATTTTATTCCGTGAGAATATGTTGAAGTTGCCCTAGATAAGTATATTGAACCAGACAATGGGGCAAAAGATAAAAGCAGGCAGCGACACAGGCAGTCTGTTGACATGATAACCGCAACAAATGTGAATACGCGAAAAACGCAATCGATTGTTTGTGTTTCTATACGGAAATGTCATTCCCACTGATTGCGATAGTATTCGTTCATTATAGGGCGAACGAAACCACTGTAGAGAGTTTAATTAGGGTTGGAAACCCTTATTCAATTTTAGTGCTGGGTGTAGATAATCCCATTCTTTGTGTATATGTCTTTTTTATATAAAATAAAGCAAAGTAATGTATAGTTTGTCCACAGATATAACGATCTAACTTATTCACTAGCACTCGAACTTCAAAAAAGAAATGCTTACTCATTCCTTGGAGCACGTGGTCGTTCACAAACCACAAACATTTATACATTATCAAGTAAAAATAAGAATCAATATAACTAAACAAAATAATACTACAAAATTACTTTAAAAATTAAAATCAAGTAAATATAAATCAAGTAAAGAAAATGAGAATTAGATAAACAAAGAAAATGTTCAGCATCGCATTGTTCTGTGCGGCGATTTTAATATTAATTTATACCGTGTGTCCCCGGATGGAGTTGACAAGAGGAAAAAAATCTTTATTATTGATTTTACGAGAAAAAGTCATTTTTTATAAAAAGTTCTGTTTGTTGAGTAGATAAATTAACCATCTGATGATTTTTGTAGGGTATTTTAAAGCAAAAAGTTTACGCAAATGACCTGCCGCATTTTAATTTAATTATTTATGATTTTTTGAGTTTCTGGAGCTTTAAGAATTATTTTTATATTTTTTCTTTTGTTTAGAATGCAAATTTATTATTACGTTTTATAACAAAAGTGCTTTAGAATAAATTTATTTTTTGTTATTAATTAGGATTATGTTTTATTTTCAGTTATTACCCAATATAGAATTACTTTTTGTTTATATTCTTGGAATAATTTATTTTGATTAATTTTCTTATGTATACTTTTTGTTTCTTAATTCTTTGTAAATTATTTTTTCTTTCCCTCTTTTGATTTATCCGATTATTATTATTGTTATGGATTAATAAACGTTACTTACGTACTGAAAATTAAATAAATTCTCTTTGATTGTCTCTTGTCATTTCTTGCTTTCCTTTTGAATACACCATTCTAAACGATTTTTTGGACTGCTCCGTAAGACACTCCCACATTCAATGTTGTCTGCTGTGGCTCCAATGATTTTTCGCACTATCAACATCGTCTTCTATCGAATCACTACTTTCACTTACCAAAATATCACTATCTGCGAATACATCGCTTCTTGAATGTTGTTGAATCGGTAGTCCACGGTCTCCACATGTTTTTGTTTCACAAATTTAAACTTTACGACAACTGTCTTTCAACTATATTTTCTTATTTATTACCTTCTTATATATGTTGATTGTTGCAAATTAGTTAATTGAGCAGACGGGGTGTTAATATTTAAGATACTATTATACAATATTCTGCTTAGACACCAACACATTTTGGTCAACCAATTACAAGTATGTATGATCTATTGATATATAATTGTTTACTTTAGAATGATGAGATTTAAATTGTAAACGGTGTATTATATTAAATAAAATATAATTATTCTGTACTTAAGAAAAGTGCAATTTCCCCTAATACAGTTCATTACTTCATTTGTATAATTTCTCGGCTCTTACCCTACCAGGTACTGGATCATTACTGGTAAACATCATTAGTCAAATCGACATATCTGTGGACAGACTATACAAACAAATCAAATATTTCTAAACTAAAACATTTTTGAATAAAACATACATTTTTAATTTTTGCATACTAAAACAATACATACATAACTTACCTTGGTTTTTTTTTCCGAAAAGTAGGTGTTCTATTTCAAGAATGTCGACATATAATAGTAATACAAAACCTAGTTCCTAAAACTTTACTGAATTACAGCGTACCACTTCACACGCATACGTCTAAAGCTAAAGTTTCGACGCACGAACAAAATCAGTATGCCGAACAGCGATGAAAAATGTTCGAAACTTTGTCGCCTTCTATCATGAATACGGGCATTAATACTCCAATAAAAGTATATACCTATGTGACTACATGAGATGAGTTTTGAACATCAACTTTGGAACTATATTCAGAGGAACGAAGTACCTACAATACTTTCTAAGTATGTCAAATGAATGAAAATTTCTCGAGGGCATACATTGAGTCGCAAAATTTATCCCAGTTTAGTTTACTTCAACTTACATAGATACACCAAAATATGTAAATTCAAGCTGAATATAAAAAGAAATTGATAATATATAAGCTAGACAAATTTCATAATATACTCAGTGATACTAGAAATGTTACACTTGGAAGAAATAAATTGTTAAACTTGATTTTCTGGCAATGTGATAGTTTCACATCAAAAGTGAAACCATAATATTTGCAAGCAATTTTACTAACATGTAATACAAAATAAATTAATAATGTGTTTGGCGACTTCGTAGCTAAGTACACTCCTGTATACGCCTGGCATCTCGTTCCAAGCAATTTGAACTTCGTGGATTAACTGTGCCAGAGTCTGTGGAGGATGGTGCAAAATGGACAGTCTCCTTCTCATGATATCGCACACATGTTCAATGGGGTTTAAATTCGAAGAATAGGGTGGCCACGGCAAAAAATTAACGCCTGCTTCTTGGAGAATATCCGTAGTTCAATGAGCAATATGCAGACGTGCGTTGTCTCGCTGAAGACGAAAGTGTGGACAGCCATCTAGATAAGGTAGTAAAGTGGTTTGTAGGACTCATCAACATAACGCGCAACTGTCATACTGCATCGAATAAAGAGAAGTGGTAAACGGTTATCATATGCAATAGCCTTCAAAACCCTCGCTCCAACAGTTTTGTGTACACACTCAACAGCAAATACGTTGTTCTCTACTAGATAGAATTGCGATCCATCGCCGAAGACGACATTATGCCATTATGCTTCCCAATGCTGCCCTTCTCTGCACCAGTTCAAACGTTGGTGACAGTGATCCGCAGTCAAAGGAAGTACTAGTCGTGGACGGTCCGAAAAAAATCCGAAATTCTAATGTATACACATAGTAATAGATCTACCTTCTTCTCCAAACCAGTGGTCAGCGACTTGACGCGTGGTAACAAAACTATCTCGTAGAGCTAATTGACTGAAGCGCCTATCTGGGCGCTACGTGGTAACCCTCGGTTAACCAGTTGACCTTCTTCGTATTCCTCTACCTTCTTCTGTCCATACTCGACACGCACGCATTACCGTCATTGCTGTGCAGTTAACACAGCGGTCAATTTTGTTTATGTTTGAAATTATTTCATGCTGTAAGTAAAAAATGTTTCGTTTATACTGCTAATATGTATAGCACAATCGTTCAACAATCCTGCCACAAACTCAATTATTAAGGCTCTATGGAGGAAAGAGCATTACGCCGAAATTCTGTAATGGATAAACGCTAATCTGGAAAGAAAGATAGTTACATCTACAATGTCCACTATAGAAGATGAGTGTAGGGTGGCCGCAGCTCTTATCATCTCCACTGTATACTGCCCTAGTGGACGGTTTCTAAGGTCCGTGGTAAAGTGATTGCAAAATATTTTAAACAAAGTTCGCGAATAGTGTAAACAAGAGCAAGTATCAATCAATGCTCTGAAAGACGTGTTGTTACGTTCATAAGGAAAAGAGCACTACAAGGCTTACAAATCCTAGGGTTACGGAGAGGCAGTATTCCACATGTAAAAGGCGAAATACCTTAGGAGATAGATAGTTGAATCAAAGACGTGGAATTTATATATCCAGGAAACAACCAATGAAGCCACCACTGCTTTCAGCAGCTGCAGGAGGCTTGGTGTAATAACTTGGGTAGCTTCCCTAAGAAGACTTCGTGGTTATACTCAAGGGTAATTAGGCCCATGGTAACATAAGGAGCAGGAGTATGATGGCCAAAGTTGTGATAACGGGTGAGATCAAAGTACAAAGTGATATACAAAAGTTGGCTTATTTGTGTGCCATGAGTAGACAATGAAGTCGACTGCTACTACTACTACAATAGAAGTAATTCTAAATCTGCCACCGTGATACATTTGTATGTAAGAAAGAACTAGGTCTGCAGCCTACATACTTATTCATAGCAAAGCTCTGATAAACAAATGTACGGTGCTGATTATCAGAAGCTATTTCGCTCACTGAGATACCAATAATACCAACGTTCAGAAATGTAACGTGTATTTATAGGAACGGACTGAAAGTGGATAGGGTTAAACTGATTATGGAATAGAAGCCAGAATGTTCGGAAAAAATCCAAAAGGAATATTTTAACTTCAGCAAACGCTGCAGTGTCGCATTGCGCGAAACTTTGAAGAAACCCTTCTAAGTAGATCTAAAGTCTATTGAGAAATTGTGGTAACACCAGACGTTGATTTATTATAAGCGAGAGTTCAGATTTTGTCGTTCCATCCACTGCGGCATCTAGGACTTATTATTGAACGAATGTTTTCTTAAAGTTCATCCGACAAATCCATGCCCTTAAGGAATTTCAGAAATTTCGTTGGATAACATTGTTTTCAAGTGTTCTTGAGAAAGAATGAACCTTCCCTTCCCAAAAATTAAACACCTTATTGTGGCGGCAGGACAGTGGCGGAAAATGTACTCTATATCTTCTCGTTCTCCAAACGCAGTCGGCATTCAGTCTCATCAGAGAGACGGATTCTGTATAGGTGATTTCTGAATCGGGAGTGACCTGTAAAGACAGAAACAATTGTTTTGGCGCTCAAGTTCAAGTAGGTTCTTCTGACACGATTAGGTGAAGTGCACTCCTCCGCATGTATCAAACCAGGACAACTCTTCCAATATTGGATCAATTTGTGTTTTGTCCAAAGATTGATTTGCTATTTAGTTACCGTTCTGGACCTTGAAATTGATCCATGGCACACGTTGTCGCAAGGGTGTGTTACGGTTTTTCCTTTCGCCTATCTTGTATTTGTTTGTGTTGATCAAAGTAACAATTCCTAATGTCGGTATTATCGGTTCCACGCATCGATTTGTCGATTCATCGTGTTCCATTCAGATGCCCTATTCTGTGTTTACATTTTTCCGACGTTAGAGGGCACCTCTATGTCTTTATTCTTGTTTTATTTATCTGTCTTCTGATTGGTAGCGTGACGTATTCTTGCTTCCGCTTCCTGCTTCTTGTTGGTGGTTGATTAGAGGCATTCTCACGAGTAATGCTTCCTATCTTTGGGAATTTTGGATATTTTCCCACATTTGTGGATTTAATTGGAAGTTTACTGGAAATATTCATTGGCCGTATCTTCGTTTGTGTTTAAAGTGGAAACTTCGTGATTATTACGGCGGATGAGTCCGATATTTTGGGGATATAATTTGAGAACCACGCGTCTGCAACGCCATATCTGTATATTTCTTCTCTTCGTTGTAAAACCTCGTTATTTAACGGTAAGCAGATCTTGTCATTTCTTTTAAATCACTGATTTTGAGGTTTCTGTGTTTTTAGAGGTCTTTTCAATCCCCTTTATTTTTGAATTTTGGAATCTTCGTTTTATGTGAGATTTTGAACACCCACGTGCGGCGGAGGACTTCTGCGACTTTTTAAGTCCTTCAGAGAACCCTACCTTCCTTGAATTTACCCGGACCACCTGGTTTCGGTTAGTGCCGAGTCAGCCCAGAGGCTACGATCTGTTCGGATAGGAGAGGATCTCCATGGCCCGTAACAGCTGATCAGGGGAAAAGCTAAGTTGCACGTTTTCTCTTTATTTGTAAATTTTGTCCGCGTTTAAAACTTTCATCAGTAAATAACCAACCCCGATCACCTAGTTTTTTATGTTTTATTCAACGGTACTGTAAATTATTTATATTATATCAAGGATCGGAGGGTAGTTCAGCAAAATAATTTAACTTTAGTATTCATATATCTTTTTTTTAACGAATTCAAAATATTTATTTAAAACATCAACCGATTGACTATCGGCCTGTAATATACAGGGTGATTTATTCACCACTAGAATAATCGAGTCAAATATTTAGCTTTATTTTAGTAGTTAATTTTTTTGTAACTGTAAAATTTTCTTGAATTTAAATTAACTCTTAGCCTAAGAATTTTCTTTGTATAACGTGTGTGAACTGATTGCGTTGGCCAAAGCGTTCGGTGTTCGAGTCCTACCGTAGGATTATCTGTTATTTTTTTACAATATTTTATTTACATTTATAGTCGTTAATAACGTTTACTGATACAGAGTATCATATTTATTTTCTGAACTTTATGTCAATAACACCAACATTTTTCCCCTTTATTTTATGTCAAATTTTATTGATAAAAGTTTAACTGTTTTATCAGTAAATCTATCCTTTTATTTTTTTGTGCATGAGTTTATTTGCAAACCGCTTTACCCCTCGATTTTTTTATTTGTCACCTTGGATTCCTGCTTATCTTGGGGCATGACAGGGTAAGTAACCTAAGCAGGTGGCGCCGAAATTTTATTATCCATCTTAGGTTTGTGTTTCTATCAACCCACTCCCTCGCCGACGAGCTGGCTGGCACCCTGCATGATTACCGAATATCAACCCACTTATTCAAAGGTTTGTAAAGCGGAAGTGCAGCACCTTTTCTGTTTCTATTTTGAGTTCTTGCCTCGCGATTTTTCACGGTACTCGACCGTCACTTTCGGTGCCGGAAATTTAGGTAACAGGTGTGCACTTTTTCATTTCCCCAAGTGAGTGAATGTCCAGATATGGAGATTAAAGATATTTAGATTAATTTCGAGTTATATTTACGCACCTCTAGAGCACTCAGCACCGACTGACTATCACAACTTTTTTATTGGTTTGTGTGCTATTTTCATTCAAAATCTCCCTAGCACACATCTTAATGGTATAGATTTCGATTTGAGAATTGATTGTGTGTTGCACGAGGTTATAATATTTTCTAACTCTTGAACAGTGACGAAAAATTGCTGCATTCACACCTTATTCTGATTTTTCTGATTTCATCCATAAACCAGCAAGTGTCTACGTTAGTGGTTTTTCGTTGTATCTTCATTCATCTCCATTTGGAGACGAAATAGTGAAGTATGCACGATCATTGGTCGAGCACACATCATGTCCAAGGACATTTTCAGAATGCTGTCGGAAATGACCGGTTCCAGAAACTTGTTGGTCTCACAAACATAAGTATTTAGTTCGCTGTATGCCAAAGACGAAGTATAGTTTGGCCTTCTATTCCACAACGATGTGCAGGTGCTAAGTCCAGAAGAGTTTCTGATGCCAATGACGTGAAGGAAGGCAAACGTGATGGACTGGGTTTGGAGGTAGATCCAAGATTTCAGACATATTTCTCGACAAGTTCATAAGAATAGGCTTGCCTTGTGAGTAATCTCTCCCCTAATGCGGATTCCAGGATAGTAGTTTATCAAATAGGACGCCTAAATATTTTAAATTAACTATGAATATGAAAGTTTTCACTTCTTAAATAGTAGTTGGTGGTAGTAGCGTTAGTATTCGTCTCGGGCTATAACCGCCCTGCATAAGGATGATTAGGGATGAAGGAATTATGTTGTTAAATGCTACTCAAAATTCCAATTGCTGACATTCGTTGCCCTTTTTTTTGTTTCTTCTATTATTTAGTGGTCTTCACCTTGTTCACTTGTAATACAACAGATGTCTCTAGTTGTTGTCAGTTCGACTTACTTATTCTTCTCCTAATTTTAGTACAGCAATTTGTTTTTTTTTTTTTCAATTTAGCCTTTGTGTAGTCCTTTGATTCGTAGTGCGAAACTTGGGTGATTCTTATTCATACAAGCACTGCAATATCATAATTTTTAGCTGCGGCCGAACATTAGAGATACTTAATCTCTCAAGATTCTTGGTGTTATTTGGATAATCTCACTTCTAATTTATGCTAATCACAACATTTTTAGATTTTCCAGTTTTCAATTAATACTTTAAACGCATTGCTGGTAGTTAAAACAAAAACAAAAAAATATTTTTACGCTTTTATGGTTGATTATTTCTGTTCTGGTAAACATTTCAGTCGTCATGTCTAAACTAAAACGATTTGGCAAATGAGATATTTTACACGCAAGCCAGGATCGAAATAAGACGAATGTACGAACAAACGGACGACATTGCGATGAATGCATGATTGAATCACTTATGTTTTATGCTATAGACGACGTAACTTTTCATAAGTGTCTCGGGGAGTAACGTATGCCGTGAATAAAAGATTCTTATGTTTGAAAAAGTGACAGCTCGATAACTACAGGTGTATACATAATATCTAGTAACATTATCTTATTGACAAAAAATTGTTTTCTGGACTTTTACATTCTTAATTCCAAAAAACTTCTATAAAGTTAAGTTTTATTAAATAGACCGCATTACCCATACAGCTAATTTTATTCATTAACGAAGTCCGGTCGGTACTCCTTTTCAAATAATATTCGAGATGGTTTTTGTCTCGAATTATCCAAGAAATATGGTTACGATATTATGAGGACGATGAAAGAATGGTCATCCTTAAGTATTAATTAGGCCAACCAGTGAACGAGAAACACTTCTTTGGGAAGATGTAGAAGACAGAATATAATTTCAGGCCATATACAACATAATATAAAGAACATATGTCAGTTTATTGATAACTACTGACTGGAAGCTGTGACTGGAAATTTCAAAGATGTATAGATACACGCCCAATTAAAAGAATCTTTGAAATAGGTACCGGATCACATACATGCACCATCATATTTTTGTTTGATCTGGTAAAATCGAAATCTTCGTTTATTATGCTTTCGACTTTTTCTACAACACACATGTTTGTTATGTTACTTGTAGCATAAATGGATTAATAAACTTTCGCACTTTGGTCAACCAATGGTCTATTTTAGTCCATCATACTTAATAATTTTACGTCCGCTCTATATAAAGATCCGCTCGGCGCTAGCTTATAATTCTACGCTTCAACTGTTCTATAGCATTAGGCTAATATTTGAATGAGTTATTATTGCGTATTCAATTCGACCCTGGTCCGCGGGATGATATTGCAACTCCATCTGTTACACACTAAGTTATAATTTAATAAAAAGAATCTGCAAAGCGTCATTAATTTTTATAAATGCATAATGAAATTTGATTCGTTACCAAGTTTTTACCGAACAGGATTAACTCATTCAAATACCAGTTCATATTTTATATCTATCTATCTCCAAACCACTTATATCCAATTTTCCGCACGGAATAATTTCCAACCATTTTAAGCGCAATTGGGAGAAATGTTACCGCTTTGTCTGTTGACCGAAAATTCGTCAAGGATGTAGCCGAGTAGAAACGATTGCATGAGCTTCCGGATTTATGTTCGAAGATTGCGCCTATCCGGCCTTTCAGCGGGTCGAAATTGTTTCGCAAATTGTAATTTCAGCGCCAGTTGATTACTGTTTACGACCAAAATATGACACTGTGAAAGATCGGGTGGGGCGGACAGGAATTCCGTAGATTCGCATAATGGAAAGGCATCGTAAAAACTGTTAATTCACGTTCCACGCTTTTATGTCGGGCAGGCCGTTTATCATTATTCTTATCCTCTTTTTACTACTCCTGCTCTGGACTAGTCTATTATTTATTTTCATGGTGGGTTGCTTTGAAATTAAAAAATGACGTTGTGGTTGATGTTCTGTAAAAAAGAATATATATTTTAAAAGTGTATGAGATGAAGTAATCTAACAAATGAACTTGAAAAGTTTTGAGGCGCCTTCATAACTTTTTTGTGGGTGCCACCAAAATTAATTTTGAATCATTGCAAAATATTTTTAGCCTGGGAAAATTACGTCAAAATAATTGTGCAACATTGACGAGAAAACTATTTCCACATTTTCCCATACAACCGCCATTTTCCAAATAATCGCGGTGTTTGCTAATGAAAAGAAGACGACACGAATATAATTGTTGTGGGGTGTACAGGCTGTTTCAGAGGGAGGGAACTTCGCTATAACTCATAAACAGCAATAAATATAAAGAAAAAAATTTTTTATAATTTTTTACAGGATTATGATTTCTCTAAATCGTAAAATTATCGGAATTTATATAGGGTGTTTCGTAACCGCGGTACAGCCTTCATTTCGTTTTCTTAACTCTGGAGCACTCGTTTGTTACGGTGTTGCTCGAGAGCTCGTGTGAGCATTCTTTTCACATATAGTTTTAAGAGATATTTTGGGCTATGTAAGTATAAAATTGTGTTGTTTTAACTTAAAACAAATAATAACAGCCTTTACTTAACAGTTTGTATACAAATTTTTTTTATAAAGAACAGAGCATAGCTACAAATAGATTTAAATATATGTATGAACTTTTATGATAAAACTAAAACACAATCCTTTTATAAATTAACGTCTTCATTATTTGTACCAGCGCAATTTGAACAGATGTATGTCACATGCTCTGTACAAACAGGAATGGCACAATGGTTACAACGTTATTTGGTTTTAAACCAAAAGCGGACAAAAACCGCAGAAATTATTGCTTTTGTGCATTATTTCAGAATTAATTCCTCCAATATCCAACATTGTATAAATAATCTGACGAGGGCCATCTCCAACAAATTGGATACGAATTCCACATTTCATTTCGTCTACTCGTCGACGCTCCCTTTGTGGAGTTATAAAACGTAATAACTTCGGGCTTGAATAATTCGCCATATTCTGGGTCAATATCATCGCTCCCATGAAGTGACGAAAGCGCTAGGACGTTTTTGTTATATTTTAGTTTGTAAGAAACCAAGACCAAATTTTTCTGAAAAGCAAACATGCTACTAAGTAAAGATCTCTCTTTTGTGTTTAGTAAAATTGGAAGGCAACTCCCTTTATTCTTTCTAACGGTTTCCAACTATTGGTTTGTTTTCAGCCTTGAACATATTATCTTTAACCAGAGGTATTGAGGTAACGAATTGTTTGTCCATTGTTACGTTTCTACCATGTGTTTAGTATTAGCTTTGTTATGCATTTGACGACAAAGCGCTAGCCGGAGTATTCTCAATTTATAGGGCCCATCGGGCTGCTTTTCAGCATAAATTTAAAGGTTGGAAGGCATAATAATATTCTAGATTCGCACTACACGCCCAATTTTTATGCCATACTTTACGGGCTTATTTGCTATGTACTGCCTAAACTTGCAGCGCCCTCTAAAGTTCTCCAACATTTCGTCCACCGTACAATATTCACCAATTTGGTAATTAGTTTTACATTTTTCTGTAAATTAATCAAATACTTGCCGAATTGCCGAATCAAACCTTAACGCACGTAACAATAAGTGAAACCTCTCTCTCCTCATAGTCAATCTAAACTATTCTGGAGCAGTTCCATCGTCTTCCCAAAGTTCTTTTGTATTCAAATATTGAGCCTTTTTCACTCCAGCCATATATAAAAGACCTATTAGCGCATTGCTGTGTACTGATTGAATTAAATGAAAATGCAAAATGAATTTTAAAATGAAAAAAATAAAATAAAATTAGCTAGCTCAAGATTTTAAAGAACGCAAAAGGGAACTTATTTAACCCAGAGTTTATCCTTCGCGTAAATTAAAACTTGAATCTAACCACAAAAAGTAAATTGTGAGAGAATGAAATCAGACTTTCTTAATTACCCGAAAATTTGAAAAGGGTTTAAATAAAAATAAAAGAACAGAATTTTTAACCCAATGACGCTAATTAACAATCAATGGTATTTCAACAACGGGTTAAATTACAGAGGCCACTAGTACAGAAAAAAATTTGAACTGTAAAGTGACTCTGACCTAAAATAAAAACTGCACTTGACTCTAAATCAAAATAGGACAATGATATCCAAAATACACAACCTTTGAATTTCTATCCACGTGGTTTTACAAATAAAAATTAAAAATGAAACAGTAAAATTGAATAACGGAAAATTAACTCTTTAAAATATAATGAGAGAAAAAAAACTAAAATATATCTTCCTAAACAAAAAAATAATACTTCATCCTATATGTATAAAGTGCACACTTTAATATATTAACAATTATTACAAAAAGAATTCCTTGATTGACTAAAAAAATACAGAAATGTTAATTTTTATTAAATCAAAATGGATTACAAAATGGCAACAAAGATTTAAAATACGTCTACTCACGTTAATAGTCGAACAAGGAAGTCCTTAACAAAATTCTACAATAGTTTTTTTTACAATAAGCCCTCTCTCAAAATTGTACAACGCAGACGTATAACATTACAACGACACTAGGTAATAGAATACACATTAAATCAGCACAAGCGAACAATAGACAATTTAATGAATGGAATAATAAAAACAACTTAACACTAAATAAATTAAAATGATACAATAAACTATTTAACTAAACTTATACAGAACAAAATAAAATTGTGAAAAATTCTCGGTAAATTGAAACAGCAGATCGGAAGAATCAAAACAACAAAATAATGCAACTTACAATACACTCAGTGATAAATGGGTTGTCTAACCACAGCAGCATGTATTTCAGTTAGATCTGTATCCCGGCAATCTCTCTCGGTTATAGTTTGGCCGTAATTTTGCAAGATATATGTTTGTACAACTGACAATATGTTCAATCATATGTACCGGAAAAAACAACTCCCTGCTTTTACACCGGGTAAATGAGTTACTATGTTATGCTTTCGAACTCGGACATTGGGTCTAAGAGGATGTGCATTCCAAAAAGTTATATTATCTTTACCGATGTAGCGATGTTCGTAAGAAACATTTGAAGTAGTATTGTTATTCACAATATTGTCTTTACAATCGTCCGATTGTTCCGAATCAATCTCATGTTGGCTATGTTCACTAGCAGCGTCGCTTTCCAGATCTGGACGGTCTTCATTGTCCCTAAATCTTCATGCTGTTGCTCCTGTGTTACTAGCTTTGATACTGAAGTTGTTTACCTCCATTCATGTCCACAAGAACTACGGTAACAATAATAATTAACATTCATTTAATTAGAATAATACGAACTTACAATAAAAAATTAATCCAATGGTAACATTTTCAAACGTAAAGACAACCACTACAAATCTCACCACAATCCCGACTAAATACTAAACTACAGTGTGTATTTTGTAGATCAGATTTGAAAAATCAGCTGGAGGGGATGCCAGCGGGTTAACTACTACCCGTTATGAAATAATAGCAGTTACTATCATAATGTCAGAGAGAAACTCGTAGCGCGAGTGCTCCAGGGTTAAATACAATATATAATACTTTTAAAAATATATTCAGTGACATTAGAAGTGTTACACCCAGAAGCAATAATTTGTTCATTTTTTTGGCATTACAATGACTATACAGAGTGTCCTACCGAACTGGGACATTAGATTTGGCGAGTCATTTGCAACTAGTTTATATGAAGGTTCCCTATCCCTAAACTCGACCGTTTTTTGAGAAATTTTCATTTTCGTTGATTTCTTGACATTTGCACTGTTTCAAATAAAATCAAATATTTCATGAGATAGCAGATATTTAGTGGTTCTACTAAAGTCGATGTAAATACAAGGATGTAGCTATAAGGTGTTATAGCAATAATCACTGAATCACATACAGAGTGTTCAAACACGCGCCCCCAATGTGGATACCTTTAAGTTAACAAAACTTTTTTATTTCAAATGGAACATGGTATTTGTTACTACAGCGTTGAATGCAGCGCAAAATTCTACATCGATTGATATTAGAGTTTGGTATACCTATTCTTACTAGTTTTTGAGGTATTAGCATTTCTTGCAAAAAATTGTTAAAAATATGCCTAAATTCCAAGTTTCAAACAAATAAAATGAGTTTTTTCCTACAAAACACTCTGTACATTATAATAATTAATATTTAGATAGGTTATGCAATCTATGTAAATATTTATGTTTCAGATATCTAACGTTCACTAGTTTCTTACTAATAGTAATGTCTCTTAGTCATTGAGGACGCACATTAATTATTAGATATTAGTAGGCCATGAGATGTGCTAACAAACAAGTGACATCCATTGTTGATAATTTACCAATTTTCGCAGTGATAAATCTATGCAGTATTAACAAGTCATATCTTTTATAGTAAGTCCTAATGCTGTCAACTCCTTCACACATTTTTCTCTAACCAGTAAAATATTGTAAATCGAAAGAAATAAGAAAAACATTGAAAGTTACATGTACAAATAACATTTTAGACTTATTTTACATTCATGAAAAATGTAACAATGATTAGATAGCTACACTTATTTGCAAGGAATAAAAACCTCAAAAAAATAAAATACAAAGGGAAATTAAAGCAGATATCCTAAGTACACCCATAATATTTCAAATATTGTTCACTTACTAGACCAGGTATTTTCTTTGTAGGGGAGCCGTTTGACATGGAGTTCCCGAAAACAATACAGCCTCTTGGCTTTTTGTATTAAACTAGGTATTAAGCGATACAGACAGATAACATAAATCAGAAACAAACTATTGAAAGTCTTCGAAAATGCCCAATATAAATGTTCTTTCAGAATAATAGTTTCTCAGTTTTCTTTTTCTTTTAATTTGACTTATTTTCGATGTATTTAATAAGTAGGCAAAAATATTAACATGTAATTTGCTGTCGCATAATAATTATGGCTTATTAATATTTTATAATTACAATTACATAAAATTTGCTAATAATTGGAAAACTTCCAGTGATAAATATCTCGGTTATGGAAACCAAACAATGCAAAAAAGATACGCATAATTCTAAAAAATAATATACAGAGTGCGTTTAGGAAAAAGATATTTTATTTACTCGAAACTTGGAAATTAGTCATATTTTAGGCAATAAATGCAAATATCTCAAAAACTATCAAAAATAGATATAGCAAACCCTAATGTCAATCGATGTAGAATTTTTCGCTGCATTCAGTGCTGTAAAAGATACCATGTTCCATTTGAAATAAAGAACGTCTTTGTACTTACATCGACATTAGTAGAACCACTAAATATCTGATACCTCATCAGCTATTTAATTTCACTTGAAACAGTGCAAACGTCAAAAAATCAACAAAAATGCATATATCTCAAAAACGGTTGAGTTCAGGGCTAGAGAACGCTCATGTAAAATAATTGTAAATGACTCGATACATTCACTGTACCGATAAATATTGTACCATTCCATTTAAAATAAGAAAGTTGATATCAACATCCTGTATATCGAAAGTGCTATAAAGTTGAAAATATTTTGTATTTAAACGAGTAAGAATGTGAACATTTTTGAGGAAAAAAAATATCTCTTAGTTTTTTGAGAAGAAACATGTTTATGAAAGTTGACTAGTACAGAAATGTTTAGTTACATATTGCGCGTTCGTCTACGAGTGTTAAACGTATCTAAATGTTTAGAGTCAAAGACGTCAAAATTATCACCATGTTAGAGACTTTGACAGGAGTGGAATTGTTGTGTATCGAGATGTTTGCCTTATCGCGAAATTGACTGTCGTTTCAGACAAGTAGTTCTACGAGACCGTTTTGCTACTACGCGTCAAATCCCTTGATCAATGGTTTGGAGAAGAAGGTAGATCTGGTACTATGCATATACTATATCACTGTATTTCAGCTTTAAGACATTTTTCATGCTGTTCGCGATAAGTGCTTCCTTTGACTGCGGACCACTGTCGTCAACGTTTGAAGTAGATGCAGAGAACGGCGGCATTGGCAGACAGAATGGCATAATGTTTTCAGCGATGAATCGCGATTCTGTCTGGATATGCACTATGCCGTAGAAGGATACAACGCCGGTGTGGAGAGCGACGTTATATTTGGTTTGCTGTTGAGAGGCATGTATGTAGGACTGTTGGAGTAATGATTTGGGGGGCTATTACCTATGGTAGCCGGTCACCACTTCTCTTCATTCGAGGCAATATGAGAGCTGCGCGTTATGTTGGCGATGTTCTACAAACCACTTTACTGCCTTATCTAGATGGCCGTCCATACGTCCTTTTTCAGCAAGACAACGCACGTTTCCATATTGCTCGTGAAAGTATGGACTCTCTCCAAGAAGCAGGTGTTAATGTTTTGCCGTGGCCACCCCATTCACGGCATTTAAACCCCATTGAACATGTGTGGGATATCATGGGAAGGAGAATGCCCACTTTGCACCATCCTCCACAGACTTTGGCACAGTTAATCTACGAAGTTCAAGTTGCTTGGAACGAGGTGCTACAAGCAGATGTGGGTCGCCAACACATTTTTAGTTTTTTTTTTTCATATTACATTTACATTACATTATTAAAATTTCTTGCGAATGCTATCGTTTCATCTTTATGTAGAATCTATCATATTGCCAAAAACCTAGTTCAACAAATTATTCCGTCTAAGTGTAGCACTTCTAATCTCTCAGAGTATATTAGTAAATTTTGAACAAATAACTCTTAATTTTCAACATATCTTTGATTTGTAAAAATTATTTCATTTGTAATTATGATATGCGGTTTCCTCCTAAAATATCATTATTCCAAACAGTTAATCCACGTGTAATTGGAAGTGTAAATCGTCAGATCAAGGTAGTCGATTAATGTGGAGAAGGTCTTATTGATATACTTTTAGATCCGCACTTCTTTGTTATCTCACATGAGTATTTCACATTTTTTTGAGAATGAATTTAGAGACTTATTATCTCTTGAAGTAAGAGGGCAAGTATTGTTCAAATAGGATGAAACACCGGCTCACATTGCGCACGGCGCAATTGATTATTTAAATAATTACTATAAATGTGCATTAGATAGAATCCCATGTTTTATGCCACCGTATTTATTATTTATTTATTCAAATTGATTTATTTATCTGAATTCTTATGCAAATATTTATTTCTTGACCTTGATTTTTAGAATCGTCACTCACTTGCATTTAATAAATTGGAATTGATAGAAACCACAATAACTCTAAAAATAGAAAAAATGACATACGACATGCTTAATAAAGAACAAAGCATTTATTGCATGATTATGTCCACATTTTTGTATATTGATAAAACAATCAGTACATAAAACTCAATTAATGTTACAAATTATTCGGCTGACATGTTTCGGCAGACTAGTCAAATGTAAATCCATCCAAGACTAGTCAGCCGAAACATGTCAGCCAATAATTTGTAACATTGATTGAGATTTTACCTACTGATTTGTTTATCATTAAAGCATTTATTAATACGAATTCAAAGATATAAATATTAAGAAGCTCGGGATACTCCCAATTCAAGTAGTTTGAGTTTCTTTAAAAAAATATCTTTACGTTTAATCCTTTGGCGGAAACTACAAAGGTCAAATTATGTGATTGTAAATCTTCGCGCAACCCGAAAAGCTGCAGCATCTTCGTCGCATATCGCAAAGAGTATTATTATTTACCAATTCCGATGGTACTGCATTTTCAAGTGTAACAATGCGATAGCAAAAATTTTAATCTTTTTGGCTGGCAGCTACAAGTAGATCGTAAAAAGATCCACCCCATCGCGGATTACGAAAATAACATATACTATAGAGTATCTGTTACTGCCAGTTGAAAATATATAACCAAATTCTTTTAAATTCTTGTATTCTATAGAGCTACCTGTTTATAAGGTATCCTGCAAAAAATACATTCACATATTATTTTTTTTCTTTATTAGTGCAAATTAATTTCTCCTTATATCTTATTTTCAGGCGTCTTCGGCGAACAACATACTCCTTTTGCATTTGGGAGCAATAGATACTCTGTTGGGGATATTATTCCTGGCATTCTCAGCGCCTGGACTAACGAAAGACAACTGGCTGTCTATTGGGGCGCCTTGTGCATTCCATGGATTTCTCTTCACCTTACTACATCCGCTTCTTTTGTGGACGGTTTGCGGTTTAAACTGCGATAGATATTATGCGATTGCATCACCTCTTCATTACGGGCATTTAGTCAGTCCCAAGAAGGTAAATCCATCCAAGAATATTAAGAATATGTAGAACGCTTTAGTTATAGCATGCATTGTATATGTAAATTTCTACTACTTTCCATCTTATGCCAATCTGATTCAGTCTCTGAGACCTTTATTTTTCTGTGCTGCTTAGTTTTATCTTTTTTTTATGTCAACCTTCTCTTTTTTCTCCCATAAACACTCCTTTTGTCACCTTCTCCATTTCTTTGTGGCGCTTCATCGACTCCAAATGCTAGCAATCAATGACTTCCCACATAATTACTTATTTGTATATTCAATTTCTATTCCCATACCAATTCCGTCTGTTTTCTTTGAAATATCCTTTCCAATACCTTTCTTTCCCAAGATTGCTTAACTTTTCTTTAATATTGCTCAGTAATTTTTACTCTTGTGTTGCTGTGGGTTTTATAATTACTATTGCCTGAAATCTAATTTTGCTGATCTGATATTTCTCCGGATTTTATGCTCATTATGAGTGAACAATATCAGATAATCTAAAAGGGCAACTGGCATTTCAATTTACAGCGTGAGTTTGTAAATCCTGATGTAGGCCAACTTCAACTCAGAAGTAAGTGTATTGTAGTGTTGCAAGGTACCCCGGTAGTTACTAAAAATGTGCTTTTGTAACTGGCAGCTCTGTATTCTTTAAAATCATTTGAAAGATCTCAAAATTCTTAATAAAAAATACTATTATTATTTTGGAGTAGCAGTTTTGGAGCAATCAATAAAATAGGCTAAAACAATTAGCATAATAATGTTAATCAGCTAATGTAGGAGCAGTAGGCACTGGAAAGCAAACAAAAATGGTATGTAGGCAACAAGCTGTCATTGTGTTAGTTGACAGAAACTGTTGTATATGAGACTTACTTAAAATTAACATTTTTAGTCACTTGCTGGAATAAATCAAATTACACCATAAAAGAGAATGGAATTAATTTTTCTCCAATATTGGTGGCTTAAGCCCACGCGCTGCATGCGCTGAATTTCATGTGAGGCATCCAATAAGCCTCTTGCAAACACCAAGTTTTGAGATACAATTTAAAGAATCAGAGAGCAATAGGAAAAAAATTCTTGTTTGTACTGTGCGTGTAATTTGCGCCTAGTTTTTAGAAAAAAAGGCCTGGTTAAGAAAAGAATATTTTTTATAATGATGAACCAAGTTTTATGGTATGGTCATTAATCAAAGTTATAAATATTTTTGTTGTTGTTGGAGTCGTTTGACAAGGAGTTTCTGGAAACACTGCAGCCTCTTGACTTTTTGTATTTAGCCTCTCATTTCTTTTACCCATTAAATTATATCAGCCATTCCAGGACCCAGCACTAATCTGTACAGATCTCTGGTTCGTTGATCGAAGTAATCCTCTGGGTTCATTTTTAGCTTGCCAAAAATTGCTTGTCTTCCTTCCTCTCCCAGAGTAAGATTTTTGCCATGGTTTTTCCTTATTCCGTAGCCATTGATTTTATATAAGTATATTATATATAATCAATGTCTTTGGCCAATGCTGGGAGATAACGAAAGTCGTTCCATGGGCGCATTTAATAATAACTGGTAGCTGACCGATTTACAGTAGACTCGCGATTATGTGAACTAACCACATATTTCATCGTTTAACAAAAAGTAGTATTCAATGGTCGCGAGGCTACCGTTATTATATTTTTGTTATTTAGAATTATAGGGAAATTATTTAGTTAGAGTAGGAACATTTCAATTGTTATGGAACCCATATAGTACTTAGAATAGGTAGCCTCGTGTAGTACCTTTTAGATGGAGCACGGGGATGGGATGATTTGTAATAATTTAGTTATCGTAAATAAACTGTCTTCCTTCGTCCAGAGCCTCGCATTCACGCAGGGTGTGGTATGCATTCTCTGTTCATTACACAATCTGTAGGTGGTATCTCCAGTATTGATCCCAATTTTCTGTAGTTGTTTCTTCAGTGTAAAATGTGCGGTTAGGATACTTGTTACGATATGAAGATGAATCCTACTGAGCTGCAGTAGTTCTCTGTCTTCTTTTTTGGTGGTCCCTTAATAAAGGGCATTACCATGAATTTGCCTGGTTGTATTATTCCAGTGTTTTTTTTTGTTTCTCGTTAACCCAGTTATCCCTTACCTTCTCTTGTGCTATGTTTTTAGACATTCCTAGATGTATATATCTACTCATGGCTTTTTCGTTTGCTTTTATTACTGCTGAATGTCCAGGAACTCAGAACAAAGTCATTTTATTGCGATCTGTCAGGCTATTTAGTTCTCGAATAAAATCCCAAACTAGTCTTGCTTGTATTTTGAATTTCACTAATGCTCTCAGTATCGCTTAGTTGTTTGTAGCAATATAGATCCGTTTATTTTCATAAGCAATATTGCATATACCTCTGCTTGAAAGTTCGTGGCATATTTTCCTAGTGGAAAGGTGATCATTGTGTTTCTCACACCGCTGTAGATTCCAGCTTCAGTCCGGTTTAGGATTTTTGATCCGACTATAAACCAGATCAATTCTCCGAACCTATCTCTGTAGTTGGATTGATTCCAGTTTATCAGATCCTGTTCCACGAAATTTCCGTTAAAAGGATATGTTGAAATTATAAAGCAAGTTTGTTACAGGAGACTGGTGCTGGTTGTGACTGGGGATAGCGGCAACGGTGGCTAAATAGATTTGAGAGATATGGTTTCAGGGGTGACGTTAATGAGTAGTTTAGATCCTATCTTACAGATCGCCAGCAGTACGTGCAGATACATGCTGGCGGGGGCTACGTCAGGTCGGGGATCGGTCAGGTGGTGTGTGGTGTGCCGCAGGGCTCAGTACTTGGACCGACGCTGTTCTTAATATTTATTAATGATCTAGCTTTTGCCGCTAATCAATCACGCACCGCCCTATTCGCTAATGATACGTCACTTACATAGGCATGCCTCGAATAAAAACGATCTCGAGAGAATCATTAACACTGGAATTCTTTGTGCTAGTGTGTGGTTTAATGCGAATAATATCACTCTTAACGTCAGTAAAACCAAATTATTGATATACAAGCAACATATAAATATAAATGTTTGCCATAATAATAATTTACTGTAACCTTGCAATCATGTAAAGTTTTTGGGTATTGTTCTTGATGCGGATTTAAAATAGACTGAACAAGTCCATGTCCTTTCGAAAAAGCATTTCTGTTTGTTATGCTTTGCGAGTGATAAGACGTAATCTTGGAGAGGAAGTGTCTCGTATGGTCTATTTTTCTTTGTTCGAGTCTCGTATGCGGTACTGTCTTTCCCGTTGGGGATTTACTTCGTTGGCAAATCTTAATGTACTTTTTAAGGTGCAAAAGCGGGCAGTGCGGCTGATTTGTGGGGAAGGCAACCGAGTTCATTGTCGGCCCTTGTTCATATCGCGTGGAATCTTAACCCTTCCTTCCTTATTTCTATATGAGACCCTTAGCACTACCTGCAAACAGCGTCAGAAACAGAAATATCGGTTTGACATACATTCTCATTCTCAACTTTCCTAAACCAGGCTCCTCCCTTTGTAGAGGTTCCTTGTATTATATGAGTTTTTCATTATATAATAAATTACCTACTTCCTTAACTAATTCGCCAACTCAAAAAATGTTCCAGCGCCAACTAAGGGCCGTACTGTTGGAACAAGCATTTTATTCCATTGACGAATTTTTAACATATGATTTGATAATAATTCTTATCTACCTTATACTCCCCCTTGTGAACATTTGTTTTATATTTTAAATGTAACACAGCTAAAACTAGTCCATCAAATTACATTACGATCAATTTCATTATTTTATCTGCACTGATTATTATTAGGATATGTTTATTTATGTCTGTTATATGTATTGCCAAACAACACCTAGTGTTTTTATGCGCAAATAAAGTATTATTATTATTATTATTATTATTATTATTATTATTATTATTATTATTATTATTATTATTATAGAGAACGCTATATTAACGCTAGGAAGTGGCAAATGATCACACAACCATCGGCCGATACATTTGCCACTTCCTAACGTTAATATAGCGTTCTTTGTTTATCACCGCTTGCCGCTGTAACTACCTACCCCTGTCACAACCAGCCCCAGTCTTCCTTACTCCAACCGTAATAGCAAATACTGTCAGAGTAATTTACTATAAGTCTATCCTTCACAAACTGGTATCACGTGATTCACCTATGGTAGGAATAGTAAAGGACCCAGCAGTTGCACCCTGTGCCATAATAAATGCAGCGAGTTCTCGTCTGATGACATTTCACCAGTCAATACGAATAGCCTCTACTATACAAATACTAAGTTATCAAGTCAAGTCGTACACCACGAATACCAATGACGCACTGCTTCGTTTGTTTTCTCTGTTGACCTAAATCTTTTTCTGACACTAAAGCCAGAAGAACATTATTGATATCATTTTTAAAATTTTAATATTTTTTACAATACATATTTAGAAATGCTCGAAGGTGTTTTTCTTAGAAATCTGTTCTCTCTCTAAATGAGACAAAAAAAAATGACAGAGAATAGATTTCCAAAACATTTCTTTCAAATAGTTCTAAACATTGATCCATTTATGAAACTACGACAACTAGAAGGTTTTGAATATATTCCAAAAACTGCTCGGCAAATCCATCATATCCATAATTAATCCATAATTAATTAATATGATAAATTCTTATAAAATAACAAACCACGGGCAAGAGAAGTAAATGCTGTTTTACACCGATTAGACATACTCGTGTATTGTCGGCTTTTGGGAAATCAATAGACGTCACGAACCCCCAATCATGAGGCGAATAAACACGAATGCGTCTAGTCGTTGCAAACAACTATTCACTTTCGTTATCTTGCTCATCGCCAAAGATTACTCTTGTCTGCAGCCTCACATAATACAGGGCTAAGAAGTATCGATTTAGCAAATTTATTTCCAATTATAATTTTATTGTTTAACTCTGAACTATGTCCTTTGTCTTTAACTTTCGATTCTCCCCTTCTATTTACAATATTCATTTATTTTTTGTTTACAATTGTCTACTGATATGTTTATCCAAACTTTCAGAAAACCTGCAAGATATTTTATATTTCAATTATTTACACCAATCTGATAATATTCTATTTTGAATTTCAGATTCTAGTTGGCCTAGGTGCCGGATGGACTGTATCTGTTGCATTATGCGTTCCACCATTATTTACGGTTGCTCCATATAGATACAGTCCTGGACTAGGAGCCTGTGCCCCGGATTTTTCTAACGGAACTGGTGCGCTATGGTACTCAGCTGTGTATACGGCGTTCACACTTCTGTTACCAGCAACTCTCATAGTGTGTTGTAATATGAAGGTAAAACAGCGCAAAATAGATTTTTCGTTTTCCTCAGCTAATATTTCTATTTCTAGATCTTGATGATTGCTCGTTATCATAGGCACAGGATAGCTTCAGCTATATATGAAGTCACCTTGTCCGCCCAAGTCACCATAACGCACCAGAGAAATCCATTCTTTGTTCCAACGGTAACAGCTCCCTCTGCGGGTGGTCCAAAATTTCGCGGCAGAAGCGCTATTTACAGCGTACTGCAACTGTTAGGATCGTTCATGTTGCTCTACCTCCCTTATTACGGCGTCATACTGTGGGAATCATCCGCCAATACGCTTTTGATAAAGGAACCAAAGACAAAGCTACATCCCCATTTCGTATCGGTCGTATCAACACTGCTTACCTGTTCGCCGTCAGTTAATGGCTTTTTGTACGGCGTCAAAAGTAAAACAGTACGAAAAACATTCCAGAACTATTGGAGAAAGAAAGTAATGAAAAATGAAGTGAACCAAGAGATACAAGCTAGAACTCCGTCTACTTGTGGTTCACGCAGACAATCTCTAACACCGCTGGGATTCCTATCCAAGCCAACATTACAAAGGCGATTATCAGAAGCGTTATTGGACGTACAAAAGACAGTTGGAAGTCCTCAGAAACCCAGGATTAAAAGGATAGCTTCGGAAATCGGTTGGAGGCCCAGATCGACAACCGCGTTGAATGTATCACCATCTCAGCAGAGGAAGTTGTCTCACACAGCTAGTTGCAACACGTTGCAAGTTCCAAAGCATGAGGAGGAAGTGTCCGTAATAGGAGACGAGGATGTTCAAATCAGTTTGAATAAAAAATCCGAAAGCAATTCTACCATAGCGAAAGCCAATGTGAGCACTACGAATTTATTATTGCAAAAATTTTTCGGTTTGGACGACCACGCTAATAAGAGGGCGGCTGTAATACAAACAGTTCTGGAAGGAACTCCTAAGAGATCTCCAAGAATTCTGATAACCAGAGCCTTCTCAGAAGAAAGCGATAAAACCCAATCTAATCCCTCGACTCCAGCCAAAGAAATCAATAAGAAACATTCCTCGTCTGCCACGACGTTATTAGAGCGAAAATGGCGGCAGCTTAGATATAAGGATGAAATTGAAATAGCAGACGTCCAGAAAGCTAAATGGCCAACGACTAAACCGCTTCTTCAAAATAGTACGGGCAGCAATAAGAGCAGCGATTCCTCAGATATTTCAGACACGTCTAGTGGAAGATTATCTATGTCCGTCGATAAAACCACAGAAACAGAAAACGAATCCAATGCTACTGAAGATCAATTGTTGTTATCGTGGCCGACGTCCAAAAAGTATATCAACAAGAACGAAGATGCGAGAAGACCGATGAAGCAAAACAATCTAGTCAAACAGACAATGATCCAGTCCCAAGAAGTAGTTTTGTAGTGAAAACGATGTATATAAAACAAAAATACGGTTGATTTTTCGTTTCCTCCACTTTTTGGGATTATTCGTTTATTTTTTTAATGTGATGTTTTCGATGTGATATTAAAGTTAGTAGGAGCAACTACGTACATACGTATATATAACAAAAGAGTGAAAGATTGAAGCAAAGCTATTATACTATACGTGTATTATTATTAAGTACTATTACGAGATGTAATCGGTAGTTCATTATTAATTGGTTTAGTATTTATTTTCCTAATTTTCGCTGTTGATATGTCGCTGAAATCTTGTGGACAGCTAAAATATATTGAAGAAAGTATTAGATACGAAACCATATCCGAAAATGTTGCAAACCAGAAGCTAGGATTTGTTTTTCAAAAAACTTAGCAAGGTAAATTCATAAATAAATATGGCAGAAAAAAATTGCAACACCTTGAAAGAGCTGAGTCACAAAGCTGAAATTTTGGAAAGTTTCAAGTAGTAAATCATAACTACTACTTTTCAGAAGTAAATCGTAACAATTGAAAAAAAATACCAACACAAAAATTAATCAAAGAAATCAATAAAATGTCACATCCCCACGATTGCTTATGCACTATCTAACTGTGCGAGCCGGCATGCTCTGAATGAGATGACCAATGACATCTTGTGAGATCTCATCCCAGGCTTGGTATAGATGACGACAAAGTTCCTGCAAGGTATTTGTTGCTTGTGGTAAATACCTTATGTAGCGACCCATCATATCCCACCCATGCTCGATCGGGTTTAAATCCGGACAGTGGGCAGGTCAGGGGAGAATGTCTACTTTCTCGTAGTGTATGAAGTTCTGCCAGAGGATTATCAGCGACTTTTTACATGCTGCCAGTTGTTTTGTTAAGATTTCAGCTTTGTAGCTGACCTATTTTGAGGTGTTGCAATTTTGTTTGGCAGGTAGTTTAATATTCCAAATCTTATTTTAAGATTGACTTATAAAAAATAATAGTAATGAAAACGAACCTGTTGTCATAGCATTGATGAACACACAACAATTTTATGTTTACAAAATTTTCTTGTTGCAATACTTATGTTATTGAACTCAATGTATATTATTACTATTAGTTACAATTTTGAACGTATACAGGGTATAAGGATTCCATTATAATCATTTCCGAAATATGCAACTTAAGGGGACGCCTGATGTCAAAAAGGTACTTATTAATTTAAAATGTTTTAAAAAAATCCTATATGTTCCTAATGGGTACAAACATAATGTGACAACTCACAACGTTTTAGTTTGCGATTGAGTCTTTTTTTATTCAATACAAATTTAATTCACAAACTCATTTAATTTTTTCTTTTCTCCCAACTTTTTCCATGATCGATTTCTTTTTTGACTTATGTTTCTTTTAATTGCTCTACCCTTCCTTTCAGCCTCCCTCACTCGTTTTGTATCTGGTTTCATCAGGGCTTCTACGCAAAAGGCTTTCAGCTCTCTTCCTAATTTTTGTAGAACCCTATGGCGGTTACCATCATTGTAAAGACCAATACATTGTCATAGTTTTCAGCAGCACAAAATATTTTTTTGATTTCCATATTTCCATATCCTTTAACACTTTCGTTTACATTTTGAGTTTTTCCATGGAGGCATTTGCTTAGCAGGTCCGTGTCGGCTAAGCTCCGAAAAAATAGGTTTTATGAAATTTATTACAGAAAGAGGTAAATGGAAGTGTGTTATCGTGTCTACACTGAAAAATACCAAATTTTGTTGTCCTGAACAAATTGGTTTTTCCGTGTATAAGGTAAATATACCAAATTCTGACCCTGTCCTAATTACTGACACCGTCCCTATTTTTTTTTTTCCTATAATAGTTTATTTAATTTAAGTTTAAAAATTACATTGTTGTTCCAGTGTCATCTTGGAATCTTAATTGACATCATTCTATCTCTTTTAAGTGTCAGTAATTGGGACTTCTACCTTAATTCTATCCGCTCAGATTTGCTTTCTTGACCTGCACTAGTCTTCGTTAGATGATGTTGTGATTTCTTGTCTGACGCACCAACATGGAAAAAGTCACTCAGACAGTTTTTTTTCGTGTTTTCCAAAAACGATAAAAATGAATTAATTTATATTGATTCTTGGATTTTGTTTTTTGCATTTAGTCCAACATAAACTACCAAAACCACCATAAACTGACACAACCACTGTTATTATATACATATACTGTGTTGCTAGCCACAGAAAATGGAATTGCTAAAAAACAATAGATAATAGAAAAAAAAAACATCAGAAATCGATAAACATCTTATCTACAAAAACATGTTTCCTTCTACATTTGTGCCCGTAACAAATATTGTACTCAACTAATGGAACTTAGTTTTTTTCTTGTTTTGTTCGTAAATATTTCTGCACACTATAGAGAATATCTGTGTGCTCAGAGAAATGATAAAATATTATAAACTATAAACTGATGTAAAATGTTGTTTTTCTTTTAAATTACTACAAAAACGTAACTGTTTAACCAATTGTTTTGCATATAATACTGCAGTTAGATGAATGCATACTAAAACTAGTGACAATTTTCGATACATAAAGTAGTTTTTGAGATACCGGTACATAAAAAAGGTACTTTTTGTCTTATGAGAGCGATAATCGGGCGTCCATTAATCATGCATACTTAACTAATAAATTAACCAAACTTGCAACTTAAATAAAATGTAAAAGCATTCATATCGATCACAGACAGTCGTTAGTTAGATACCGAAGCAGCAAAGTGATACTTCATCGAAAGAGTTCAATAAATATGCTTTATTGCCGTAGTGCATACAATATTTTTTCGACTACCACGTACTAAAAGCAATTTACTTGCATCTACAGCGGCCCGATCTTGTATGACAGGTTGTGTGAGTGTCCAGTATGTAAGACACTCTTTTTATAAATTAAACATGCGGAAATAATACTATTTCTATATACTAACATTCAAATTCATTAATTTATTTTGAATAGTGCTATGCAACAAGAACCAAACTTGAATAAACAATAAATCTATTAATGATTGGTTTCCTGTTACATAACGCCACTTTAGTTGATATTTACATATAAGTAAATAACAATAACCTGAGCTGATTAGTGCCACTTGAGAATAGTGAGAACTTGATCTGGTAAAGCACATAGGTACTTCACTGTCCTAATACAATAAAACTGGTGTTACCTGGATATATTTCCGTTAACGATATTGCAACTCTAATTAAAAAAAAAATATATATATATATATCAATAACTATTTTTGTTAGTTTAAACTGAATCGCAAGATTTCTTGCATTGGCAAGTTTATCAATTGGATTTTTATAATCTAATAAATATATTATTTTCTGTGAAGATCATAAGTGACTTAAATGGAGTTCAGATAAAACGTTCCTAAATAATATTTAATGATTTCGGCATAAGATATAAAAGAGCGTTCCCCGCTTCTACTAGAAACAGAAATTTTCAAAAGTACTTTTATTTTAGTTTAAAGAAAAGATATTGATGGTTCTAACTTGATCAGGTGAAAATAACTATTGAGAGAGAAGATAATGTCATTGATAAATTGATAGTTCATTCTCATTAAGAATTTTCGTGGGATGTATATTTGGTTGCAAACTAATATTTTCGTAATTTATTTCAATTGGCGCTGCCCCATTCTACCTATAAAGATAATTGAGGCAATAAAATTCAAGTAGTGAGATTTTAAGAGTAAAAATACCGTTTCAGATTACATCTAAGGGAAAAATACCAGAAATTAAACAAAGTTTTCACTTATTAGGATATTTAGTTTAAAACATTTAGATTTGTATTTTGCCAATTTATATGATAAGAAATTTCAGTTTTAGATAAAGTAATATTCAATATCTATGAATTAAATATTTAATACCTATACTAATTATATGCAGTGTCTCAAAATGCGTTTTCTTAATACGCCAGCAATTATTTTCTTTTTACTTTTTTCGTCTTTCTACACAATGTTTAAAACAGTAAGTGCTATTTTCATAACACGCTTTATCATATTAATGAGGAAAACAAATATCATAGTTTGGGGAACAGAAATATTGAAGTTCTTATTCAAAATAAGTAAATAGGTATCTGCCGTTCTACTTCGTGGTAGATTGCTGTAAACATATATATTTTCTTCACACAATCTACATTCAAATTCAGAGTAAAAAAAATGTAGGTAATGCAAATTACTATAATAAACACTCACTGAATTGACAGTTCTATTCGCAATAGTGGATATACATATTTTTTATTTATGTAAATTGAATAATTTAATTAAAACTGTTTTCTTTATGTACTTCGCGATCGACAACCTCGTTTTTTATATAAAAAGCTGCAACAGTTTGGTCAGTTATAATACGTTTTTTTTCTTGTCGTATAATATTAAATACGTATCATGTCTAGTATTTTAGAGATCTTCTTAATCAGTATTGATAATCTAAATATGGAATATGATACCGAACAATTGCCCAAATTCATGTTATTCTAAATCATTAACTTTCTTAATTAACTTGTCATTTTCAACAGGGACCTTCCCTGTTCAATTAAAAGCAGGTAAAGTTATACCAATCTTTAAAAAGGATGATCACAGTTTATTAAAAAATTACAGACCCATTATAATTTCAAATTCGTTCTTAAAGATTTTTGAATATGCTTTTCTGAATCGTTTATTAAATTCTATAACCACAATTAAAATTCTTGATCCTAATAAACATGGTTTACGTCAGAACAGGTCTGCATCAATAGCTATGCATGCTTTTTTTAACCAGATCATAGGGAAACTTGAGGCGGGTCATTGCCCTACTGCGGTCTTTTGTGACTTAAGCAAGGCTTCTGATTGCGTCAATTATGAGGTTAGAGGTTTGGCCTTGGAGTGGTTACAATCTTACCTGTTTGAATGTAATCAGATCGTTTCATTGTCATATCTTATCTAATAATAATGTAATGTACGTGTAAATATTAATTTAAGGGTTCGTATAGGGGTTCCTCAGTGCTCCATATTGGGCCCTGCACTCTTTTTATAATAATTTGTAGATTTCGATCTGTGTTCTGATAGTATTCAACACGTTACTTACGCTGATTTATTAATATATAATAGCAATAAGGATAATGCCGAGAAGATTTGTAAAGACGCAATAATTGACACCATTAATTTTGTTTTAATTATCATGGTCTGTCTTTTAATACTGCTAAAACGAGTATTCTGCAATTTCATAATTGGCAAAATGATGTTAAGCCTATATCATTGCGTGTTGGTGCTGGTGTTCTGAATAGTAATGATGACTAAGTTTTTGGGTATTCATCTCGATAACAATTTAAATTGGAAACTTCACGGTTACAAATTAATTTCAAAACTTTGCTGCGCAACTTATTTGATTATGAGTTTAAGACATAATTTAGAAAAGTATCAATTAGTTGCTGTCTACTACACGCATGTTGAGTCGCATCTGGGCTATGGCATTTGCTTGTGGGACAACTCTACACTTGCTAGGAGAGTTTTTATTTGTCAAAAACGAATACTTAGAAGAACAGCTGGAGTTGGAAAAACACACTCTTGCAGATCATTGTTTCCAGAATCCAAAATTTACAAAAGAATTTACTTTGAACTCAGATATACATAATATTATCACCAGAATAGAAATAAATAAATAGAAATAAATTTCATCTATCCATAGTCAAGTATAAAATAGGCGCTAAGCCTCCAAACATTTTCAAATATGAACTTAGAGAGCTGTTGCTCGAGAAGTGTTTTTCCACCATGGACGAATTTTTCGTAATATACATTTATTAAATAATATTTCATTTAAATTAATTAGTTTCGTGCAATGAGTTCGTTTGTAGTTATGTTAAATTTTATTTTTTTATCAAAACTGTTAATAACACAAACAAACGAATGTCTAATCAAAGTTTTACATTTAAAAACAAACCAAACACAAATACCGAGACGACATTACAGTTTTAACTTTACTGGATTACACAAAAGCATTCGACACTATTAATCATGATTTGCTTATCTCTAAACTTAATTTCTTTGGATTTGAATTGGACTCTCGGGATTGCTCGCTTCTTTTCTGAAAAATAGAACTCAAAGGGTTTCTCTTGGCGGCTGCCTTTCGGCTGAAGTAGAAGTTGGTGGCGGCTCTCCACAGGGCTCCGTGATCTCCCCTATATTATTTATCATATATACTGCTGAATTTCATGCAAATTTGAAATTTTGCACCCCGCATTTTTTTGCAGACGATAGTCAACTTTACTGCAGCTTTAATGTTAATCGATTGCAACTGAGTGTTGATGCTATTAACGCAAACATAGAAAGATTGGTCAAAGTATCTCAAAACCATTGCCTACAAATCAATAGTCGTCCGTGATAGTGTTTTCCAAACGACAACATGGGGCCGTGGATGGTGTCACCATTAAGGTTGAGGAGAGTATTTCACAAATTACAGATACAGTTAAGAATTTAGGGCTCGCGATAGATAACAAACTTAGATTTAAACAATATGTGAATAACTGTATTTGAAAGTACTTTGCAACATTAAAATGTCTCTATGCTAGTAGGAAGTTAATGACTACTAAGCTTAAAACTTTACTTTGCACTTCACTAGTATTGTCGAACTTTGATTACGGCAACATCGTCTACGGTCCGTGTCTTGATTTTGCAACGTCTTTAAAAACACAAAGAATCCAGAACCTCTGTACTAGATTAATTTTTAACATAAAACGGTTGGTTGAGAATGGATAACCGTAGAGAGCTACACCTGTGTGTATTTGTTCATAAGGCCTTGGTGAGGGGTTCGCCTGGGTATATCACGGAGTTGCTGATACCTAGGAGCATGGTTTATGATAGGGATCTTCGGCATGTTGCTGGCCTAACTGTACAGCAACATCGCTATACAATATTCACCAGATCTTTTTTCTATGCATCTGCCAAATACTACAATGAAATTCCGCACAATTTTATAAATCCCAATATCATTTCCTTCAGACAACACGTAAAAAAAACTATTCCTGCAGAGACAGACACCTCACGTTGGCTGAACGCATGTGTGTGTTCTGGATATATCTGTATAGCTTAACCAGGTTTTTTTTTCTTTGTTATTCTTTTTTCCTTAACGCCATTTATTTATTTAAACATTTAGTAAGTAGTTAAGTATCTTAGGTTAAGTAGAACAGCAGAACTTCGCCTATGATTGGATGATTGTAAATTACCTTCCAATAAAGACCACTTCTTATTATTATTACGATATTCTAGAAAAAGGCCTGAAAGGAATTTCCAATTCTTCCAAACATCCAAGTAATAGCAAAACACATCGCTTTTGAAATGTGACCTGGTAGAAAACTATCCTTATTTACCGTAGAGCACCTCTAAATATAGATGGAAATGAAACTTAATATTGTGCGTAGATCGATTGAAATGAGGGTCTAAAATCGGTGCGAAAATATTGAATGAATCATCAAGTTATCTATGATAATATGCAAAAATTACACAAATGCATAAACATTTAAGTCACATAGGATTCTTTTCTTTCTTGCGTAATATTTAGTTATATTTAAGAAACACGTCATACTGTAGTGACAAAATTACAAAATAATTATATCAGGGTTAAACAAACAAAGCATTTACGTAATGGTGTGATTATAAGTAATTACCGCGTAACTGGCTGTTCACAGGATACTTCGTACGACAAAAAGACATGCGCCTGGTGCAATCACAAACATACGTATTAAAAGTAGCATTATAATGACGAACAATTATCTATAACAAGATTTATTTTCTCATTCGATATACGTTCGATCTGCAATTGATGTTCGTGAATATAATAGACACACTGAGAGGAAAGCTGCTTTTTCCTTAATATCAATGTTGCTAATGAAAACTGAATTATAAAAATTAATGTAAGACTTTAAAAGATGTTAAACCTATACACCTGTTAAATCGCAACTAAATACACATTGTATACAGTTATCCTTAATAATAATAATAATAAAATTACAATTTTTAATAATTTCTGTTAAACTACTCGCAACCTCAACACCCCATATTCGTATTTCGTTTCCTAAATTTTCTGCAAATTGTTACTTCGGCATGTGGTTTTAACTGTATACAAGTGCTACATTTACAATACAGTGTTAATAGTTAAGCATAAATGATACAAAGAGTATAAGAGATTGTTAGATATAGTAGATGTTTAATAAAGTTGTTACATATTCTTTTATTTTGCGAAACCAGGCCAGTAGTATAGTCATAATAAGTTTATAACTATCTGTTAAAACGCAAATTAGTGTCAGATGGAGAATAAATTCAAAATGTTTTCGTAAAAATATGTAAGTAGGTACTTCAAAGAATTAATTCTAATTTTGCCTCGAAAAGAAGAGAGCTTAAATTTATTGGTGAATCTTTCTACGGTATTGGAAATTTTGGTTGTCCTGATCAACACAGGGTAAATTCAACAATCAAGTACGAAAAAAAGAGAACAAATGAACAAAATAGTATAAAATACAACATATCTGCAAGCAGTATTATTACTTAAAATTAGGTATTTTTAAGCACAGTCGTATATATAAGGAATATGTACATATATACTTACATAACCATATGTGTACATCATACATGCATACTACATTTGAAAAGTATAAATGAAAAAGATGTGTAAACCTCAATGGATACCTGTTTGTTATTTTATTTATTTTTTGCAATTAATTAAATAAAAATTACGCATTATTTGCTGTGTTTCATTTCATTTCATCAATTAGAGGAATAATAATAATAATAATTCTAGAGATATCAAGGCTACAAATAATAAATTCCTGTGAAGTAAATGGAGTTGGACGAACAAAAGCTTTCCTAGATTAAAATTAGAATAACTAAAAGATATTATTTCATACCTTTCTCTTAAACTATTGCCAATTCTATATCTAACGATGTTGATCTCAGATTTTTCTATTCACTAAAAGTGTTCAAAATATTTTTTTTAACACCACATACATACTGGTAGAATGTCTCAAAAGTATTAGGTGAACGCTTAGATATTTCAATATTCTAACGAGATCTCCTGTATATTATTTTATTTTGGAATTCTAAAGTGAAATATAGGACAACTTCATATTACCATACACAGTGCCATCTTTAACAGTACCGCTGTAATGTAATCTTTTATAATTATAATGTAAAATTTCAATGAAGGTAGGGTTAATATGATTTTAGTATTATATGTTGGACCGGTTCAAATATGCCAAAACAACAATTACTTCACCGATAATTGATTAGATACACCAGAATAACTTTTGTTATAATAATAATACTACAATCACCACAAGATCGGCTTAGCCGAAAGTTTATATTTTAGGTAGAAAAATAAAACATAAATTATAAAATAGTATACAGGCTGACTTGTTTAAAATAACGAAGTAACTAAACGATTATTTGCTTGGAAAATGGTGTGTATGCGGAAATATATTTAAAGTGCGTAGAAGTGTATTAGGTAATTTTAAATAAAGCAATAAAAAAAAAATTGATGGCCACCTATAATGAAAGACTTATTGTTAGACTGTAGTCTAAGAAAAAATATATGACCGACATAAATATTATATTGTATTTTTTCTATTATTAAAATATGCTATTTTTTGGATAGATTGTGCATGTATAAGAACCCTAAAATTTAACGTGACCATTAGTGTGGCGGTAAATTTAAAAAAATTGCTATAAATCTGGAAAAAGTGAGGTTAGATGACATGATATCCAAAAAAATTATTGTTTTTAGATGCTCAACTGTGGTAATATTTCTAAATTTAGGTGATACTCAAACAATTTTGTCAAATTTTGCACAATTAACACAGCAAACACAGAAAAGTCCATCTTCTGTATGACAGTTGTTACAAGGGACTGTGTCTAGTTGTACTCAAACATTTCCAAACATTTTCATTTTAAACCACTTAAAATTCTAATATCTGTTTTGTTTTTTGCATGAAAGTGGAAAGCCCTTGTTCATTATTATGTTATGTATTGTTATGTTATGTTAATTTATTATACTGATATTCATTAAAAATTTCTGCCGCCTCCCTGGCGGTCTTATAATTATCACAGCAAATTAAAATAATTAATTTTTTTCCTGTTGCGAAAGTTGAAACGAGAAGGAAAAAAACCATACGGACACGAACGTAAAAAATAACTTAAACAAAATCCTAAAATATTGAAAGATAGACTAAGAAAGATACAGGCTGTTTCAGACCACTCGTCCACTATCTTTTTTTTGCGATCTATTCTATATCTAAAGAATCATGCGAAAATATTTCTAATTTCCGGAAACGTTCCATTACACCGGAAGTGGATAGCAATTTTCGTATTTTAAATTGAATCATGTTTTTTCTTGCCTCAGTGAATTCTACAGATTATTTGAATATAATTTTTACTAAAGTTCTATATCCCTAAATTCAACCGTTTCTGAGATATTTACGATTTTGTTAAAATTTTGACGTTTTCATCTCTTTCGAAAACGTACCATATTTTGCAAACCATTAAAGATAATGATGTTATTTTACTAGTACCCAAGAAATATAGTTGCCCACACCAAATTCTGTCAAAAGAACCATTAAATTGTATACAGAGTGTTCGTAAATCGATTGCCACTTCGAATACATTTAACCTTAGAAAATTCATTTTTTTCAAATGTAACATTATATTCCTAATTATACTATTCAATGCAGAAATAAATTTTCCGGTCGATAAGTATAAAGGATGCATATACCTATTCCAAGTGGTTTTCAAGATATCAACCATTATTTACTCCGCTATGAAAATTTTAGTACATTCCTTGCAGTGGACTGTGAAAGTTTGACAGTTATCAAAGCAATAGAGTTGTCATGTCAGTTTCAGATTCAGAAGCGTCAAACTTGTCTTTGCTGGTCTTCCTATTATAGTCGAATTTTCATTGTTGTTTGCTTTATTGTTACCCGTTATTTTGTTATTTTTTCTTGTTCAAGTTTTATGAATTATTTTTTCAATATGGCATTCTCAAATTCAGAAGCATTCGACATGTTGATGATTAAGGGTGAATGTCAAAACAAAAATATGGCGATGGTAGCGCATGCATATGCCGAGAGGTATCCAGAGCGATGGCAGTTTACACGTAAGGTATTCTTTCGTTTAGCTCTCTGTGGGCAACAAACAGAAAATGTGCGCAAGTTGCGAAAATGACTTAAATGTCAAAGACTTTATACTTTATTAGTTTATTTATGAAAACTAAATTATTACAAATCATCCTAACCTCGTGCTCCACCTGAAAAGGTACTACACGAGGCTACCTATTCTAAGTACTAAATGGGTTCCATAACAATTGAAATGATCCTACTCTAACTAAATAATTTATAATAATGATTTTTAATAACAAAAATATAATACAGTAGCCTCGCGACCATATGAATACTACTTTTGAGAAATGTTAAAATACTTTATACTGTTACTATTTTGTTTACTGTATCACGGCACACTACATTATTTTGTTGTTTCTAATTTCAAATGCTATAAAAAAAAAAAAAAACAGAACAGTATGCGTACCTAGCAAGTATATATTTTTGAGTTTCATTTCTTAGCTGTTCATTACTACTACTTATTGTCTAAATGTTTTTTGCTTATTAAGTATTCTCATCATTATTGATTTATTTCTATTGAGTTTCGTAATTCGAAACCTACTTAAATACTTTCGGTACTTGCAATAACATTGTGAGGGCTAAGAAATGTAATTTTAGTTTTGGACTCATAATTTCCATTTTAATGCAGAAATAGGAAAAACAATATTATAATTTTTACTAAAGATAAAATTGCTAAGCGGTATAGAGTTAAAATATTTGTAAAATTTTGATTACTACTACTAGATACAGTCCCTTGCGACAACAACTGTCGTATTCAAAACATACTTTTTAGTTTTCGCTGTGTTAGTTAAGTATGCACAAATTGATAAAATACTTTGAGTATCAACTAAATTTAGCAATATTAATACAGTCGAGATGCTAATAATGAAAAAAAAAAAAAAAAGTGGGAATATTTAATTCAATTAAACAATATTTGGAAAAGTCGTGTATCAATACGACTGCAGTGTTTGACAAAAAGTAATTAATTATTTTCTCAGTTATAATTTCTGTAAATCTAATTACAATTTCTACATAACAGTAACTATTAGCTGTAACTAATACTTCAAATAGAAATACAAACCGTAACTTAGTTAAACGTGATTGCTGTCAAATATCGTTAAGACAGCTGCAAATGATACTTCTTTTTCTATTGGCAATTTGTAATCGTATGTCCGGTTGAAAGAAATATCCATTAGTAGTTCATGTATAAATTTTCTGCTATTAATACTATAGTAAGTGAAATAGGTGAGAAATTTTAATAGTGTTTCTTTATGGAACAAGATTCATGTGTATCCAAAGAACGAGGAAGAAGGAACATAATAAATTATGTTTAATCAATTTACTAGTATTATTTTTTGAATGCATTTATTTTTTTAAGAAACAAGTCATCTCCCACTTCTTTCCGGCTGTTAAAACAAATAATTTAATCATTCCCATTATCTTTAGTGTTGTATACAAAAAATCAAAACAGGCAGACAGAGTTTCTCTTAAAGAACCTTTTTTTGATATACCTATCAAAACAATGTTCAAAGCATTAAAACATTTGTATGCAACATTGGTATATAATATTTTCTGTGAAGATGATGATCTAGATACGTATATACATTTAAAAATTGGATATTACAAATAGGAATAAATGGATGTAATAAGAATTAGTCAGCAGTAGTAATTGAATACCAAGAAAGTAATTAATTAAGAATAATTTAATTACAATGTAATTCCAAGTGCAAAATAATTGAACACTTTCAATTACGGAGTAATTTAATCACTGAAGATAATTGTACAGCTTCAATTACAAAATAATTGGATTACAATATAAGGTTAGTTATTTTGTAGTAAATTTAGTAATTCACTTAACTTGTAATGAACTAATTCTCAACACTGCGTCACTGACAGCAAATTATCAAATGGTATTCACTACCACTGCTACCGCAGTTTGTGTGAATTATCTACATACTAGACACCTTCAATCTTTTAGTTACATAATCGCTATCCGACGATTTCCCACAAAGGGAATCGGTCCTAAAAACCTAAACTGCGGTCTTGGAAAATTCGATATTACCAAGTGGAACCACTGATTCCAGAAACAACTTTCTTTTTTTTTCTGTGTTTAACATACAAATAGCTTATTATTATTATTGGCCTCGGTATTATACCATTAGCCACTACAAAAAAAAAAATAACTTTCTTTTTTGTTCTTGATTAAAGATAAGGATAAGTTCTTCAAAACTAAGTAAAAATCTGTGCCATAGCATATTTCTAATGAACTATCAAAAGAGTTTCACAACTCGAGTCCGGTCGTCCTAACAACGTGCTTCTACGAAATTTTTAATTGATGCTATGACAATAATGATTACATACTAATAAATATTTAAAAGGAAATAACCGCTACTCAATTATAGATGGCTCAGATTTGAGTGGCCAGTGTGAGTAAACTAGTTTATCTTATAAAGTATCACATGAATGATCTACAATTACAGGTAAAAAATAACTGGTGTTTAAGGGCGCTGTTAACAATAAGCTATAAATCCATGATATGATTTCATTCAATATCAGTATACATAAATATACCGTAAAAATCAGTTCAATTGTAAACAAAAGCGTTCTCTTCATACATATAACGGTATATACTGCTCTGTTGTTCAGAACAAAATGCCCGGAATTTCAAACACTTCCCCGTAATAAAAATTGGGTTTAAGAATTATTAATTATAGTAATAAAGTGTATATTATTCTAGGACAACATCGAAAATTAATAACTATAGTATTTCAAATCGAAATGAACTACCATTCACATCCTTCTTAGAGCAAAAATTATGAAAATGAAATAATAAATATAATAAGAGAGTTATTTCTGAAAAATACACCATAATAGTGTTTTAAGTAAAAAACAATATAGAAATTACTTTTAATTTTGTTTTTGAGAAATTTGACACTAATTTAGTTAATGTAGTTTTTTTATATATACAGTGTGTGCGCGGATGGAGTTGACAATAAGTATAATGAATAAAAATAACAGGGCCGTCGCATACGGATTTCGGTTTAGATACTTCCCCACAATACAAATTGCGTTCAAGAATATCTAATATTTATTAATTATAGTAATAAACTCTAGTATTATTATAGGATGACATCGCAAGTCAATAACTATAGCATTCCAAATCAAAATGAATTACCATTCATATCTTTCTTAGGGTAAAAATTATGAAAATGAAATAATAAATATAATAAAGGAATTATTCCTGAAAAATGCATCATGATAGTGTTTTAAGTAACACAAACAAGCCATTTGCTTAGGGAAACAAACAAAAAGAATAAAAATTGTGTTACCCATTCTTTGTAAGAGATGCGTTCGCTTATGCTTAGAATACCCATTACATTATACTGGACAATCTTCTCTTAAATAACTGATGTACACCTGAATAGTTTTGCGTTAGTTAGGTGAGGGAATGTAAACAAGTGGCCCATGCACGTGCAGTTTAAAGACTAGAAATATACGAGTCCGAAGGATATATGTTAATATTTATGTTTAAGTAGATAAGTATTCCCGATAAGAGCTTATTGTATTTTTCATTTTAAATTGCTTATAAATTTGTCTACATTAAATTTTCTGTGGGGGTCTTATTTTAGTTAGCAATAAACGAGGCAATAATTTGCTGCAAACTGAGCTAAACTAATTCAAGACTTAAAAATTAATAAAAAGGGGAGAGGGAGGAGGGAGAGGGCGGAGTTGACCAGATGTTGATCCCACTACTCAATATTTTCACAAGCCGCCACTGATATACATACCTGCAGATACATAAAACATATATATATAATATATAATCAACAACCTTAATTACCCTAAGGGTGTAAAGGTAGGTTCCGTAAACCAACACTTTTATTTCTTGTTGTAGATAAACGCTGACCATTCTTTCTTGTTTTTTGCCATTCTTCTTGCTTCGTTCCAGGATATTCCCCTTTTTCCTCAAACATTCTTCTACTGTAGAATCCCATGTCTTTCTCGGTCTGCCTCTCTTTCGTTTGTGTCTTGATCTTGCCAGCCATACTCTTTTCGTCAGTCTTTCCTCTTCCATGCGTATCATATGCCCAAACCATTTCAATTTCTGTCTCTCTATACTTTCTAAAATCGGCTCTACTCCTAATTCTTCTCTTATCTTCTCATTTCTTATTCTATCTCTTCGAGTGACCCCTTTCACCGCTCTTAAATACCTCATCTCCACCGCTTGTATTTTACTCTTAGCTTTGATTATTTAATATCCAACTTTCACAGCCATATGTCAATATAGGTTTAAATATTGTGTTAAACACCGTTATTTTTGTTTTCTTTGAAATTTCCTTCTTTCTTATAAAAGCGTTGTTCATTGCATAATATAATTTTATTCCACTTTCAATTCTGCTGTTAATTTCTGCTTCCTCTTTACCTTCTTGATGTATATTTATTCCAAGATATTTGAATATTTCTAGTTGTTCTATAATCTTTCCATCTATATAAATTATTATTTTCTCATCGTATTTCCCTATTGACATAACTTTAGTCTTCTCTGCATTTATCCTCATATTTCTCTTTTTCAAAGCTGTTTCCCAAATATCTAAATTTGCTTGTAGATCCTTTACATTCCCCGCGTACACTACCAAATCATCGGCAAAGGCACTTTCCGCGATTTCCACTATTTTCATGTCTTTATACCCTATTTGTAATTTCTTTGTTTTCTTCTTAATCTCTTTCAAGATGTCATCAAGTACTATATTAAAGAGTGTAGGACTAAGTATTCCCCCTTGTCGCAATCCTTCCTTAGTTAAAAATTCTTCTGACTGCATTCCGCGCACTCTTACATAATTTCTGGTTTTATTATATATACTAGCAATTGCGTTTTTTAGTTTGCTACTTATTTTTCTTTCATTAAGGCTTTTCCATATTAAATCTCTCGGTATACAGTCAAAAGCCTTCTCTATGTCTATAAAAGCCACATACATGTTGTTATTACTTGTGTTTTTCTCTAGCAGTTGTTTCAAAATGAATATATTATTATCCTGTACTCCTCGACCCTTCCTGAAACCACACTGTGCCTCTTCAAGTTGTACTTCAGTTGTTACTTTCAGTCTTTTCTCAAGAATGCTCTCGTATATCTTTAGCATAGTACTCAGTAGGGTAATTCCTCGGTAACTTTTACACTCTTTGTTGTCTCCTTTTTTATACAAGGGTAGCAGTATTCCCACTTCCCAGTCCTCTGGTATTTTTTGCTCCTTCCATATCTTATTATATAGCATCTTAATAACTTCTATTCCAGTTTGTCCAAGATTTTTCAGCATTTCAATTGTAATCCCATCATTTCCAGCTGCTTTTCCTCTTTTTAATATCTTTATCATTTGTAATAATTCTTCTGTCGTTATTTCATCGTCCTCTGCGGTCTCGTTGTTTTCTGCATAAATCTTATTTTCTTCCTGTATATTTACTGAGTCTGTTATTTCCATGTTGAGTAAATCTTCAAAATATTCTTTCCATCGCTTCATTATGTTTTCTTCCTCTTTTAATATTCTTCCTTCCTTTGATTTTACATGGATACTTCTATTTTGCTTGCCTTTTCTTATGCTTTTTAACATTCCATAAAATAGTTTTTGATTTCCTTTACTATCTTTTTCCATTGCTTCCCCAAAATCTTGCCATGATTTTTGTTTTGCTGCGTTTACTAATTCTTTGACTTTTATTCTTTGTTCTTTATATCTGCCATACGTTTCGCTAGTTTTATTACTCAAATATATCTTCCATTTTTGTTTTTTAACTCTTATTTCTTCCTTTATTTCGTTCGTCCACCAATTTGTTTGTTTTTTATTCCTATTTATTCTACTGAATCCACAGGTTTCTTCTGCTACGGTTAGTAATATATCTTTGACAGTTTTCCAAAGTGTTTCTATTGACATACTGTCTATGTTATACTTAATTTTATTCATTTCTCTCTCACATATTTCCCTATATAGCTTAGCTGTTTCTTCTTCTCTAAGTTTGTATGTTCTAATGGCTTTCATTATACCAATTCTTTTATTTGTTTCATTATTCTGATTTTTTTCTTTGTTAGTTATTTGCATTTTTGAAAGAAAGATAATGATCTGAATATATCCAAACCTCTTCTAACTTTAGTATCTTTGACTTCGCTTCTAAATTCCTTATTTACTATATATAATCTATTATAGATCTTTCATTTCTATTTATTTGCTCTCTTGTATACTTGTGAATATTTTTATGTTCAAAAAACGTTCGGGCCATATGTTACTATAATTGTTGTTTCTATCGTTTTGTCAATTTCCAATTCTATGCTCAAAATTCTTTCTGAGACTGCATTCCATTTTCGTATGTATTTGTGTGTGTTCCTTTTTAATGTAGCAGGCAACTCCTTCACTGGCTCTTCTTTCCTTTTCGACCCATATATATACAGTAAATGTCCTCCTGTTAAAGTTACTTCTCCTATTCCCTTTCTTTTCGTTTCCGTAATACCCATTATATCTATATCGCCTCTTTCTAATTCTTCCACTAATTCATTCTCCTTCCCTGTTAAACTTCTGACGTTCCATGTTCCAATTTTCCAAATATTACCCTTTCTTGTTGTTTTTCTCAATACATCTTTGACCTTATTACTGGATCCACCTATCCCTTTTTCATCATTTTCTAATTGAGATTCTTTTACCCTTACGTTTCTTAATTCTGTCTTATCTCGATTCCTTTCCTTTTCATTGCCGAGGTTCTTTGCCGCGTTTTCACCATCATTTTCTCTTTCTAGTTTTTTGTCATACATTTCTTATTTCATCGTTTTCCTTATCCATTCTCCATTCTTCCCCATTCACGATAACCCTATTGTAGGCCTATTTTAACTTCTTTTCCTTTTCTTTTTCCTCCTTTGCGAATGTTCTTATAAGTTTTTGTTTTTCTCTTTCTTTCTTGGACATATCATCATTAATACATAAAACATACTAAAAGCTAATATACGTAGAATATACTAAACGCATATCCAATTTGATAGCAAATGAATATGGTATGAATGTGCATCGTATATAACACCAAATTTGCATATTCTAGGTATATACAATATCCTTACTAATGAATTAATACATTTCTCTCATTCATTTTTAAGAGGATTTTTTTCTAAAAAAAATTTCTTCATGCAGGATTCGAACCTACATACTTTCGTTTACCGGACGAATGTTCTATCAATTGCGCTAATGAAGGAATGTAGGCTCGTAGGCTAACTCAATTAATAGAGCGTTCGTCCAGTAGTATGTAGGTTCGAATCCTGTATGAGGAAAAATTTTTCAGAAAAAGTTCGTCTAAAAATGTATTACAGTTATTAGCAGAAATGTATTCATTCATTAATAATTTCACACTGTAAAAAACTTGCAAATTTGCACAATAACCTCACTAATATATACATAAGATCTACATAGGATGTATTTTTCCTATGTGAGTAACCTATAAACAGTTTTGTCAGTTCCTAGTACGAAATTCCTAGTTTCAGATACCCTATTTGAGACTATCTCTTAGGGCACCACTTCACAAAGTTCACGATTTTTGTTACTTTATTTTTTTCTTATAGCTGTAGATGCCACCGAAGCACAAAAAAATTAACGTTGCTGATATGCTAAAGATTGTTGATGCATTAAGAAAAAAAATTAGATGGGGTATCTTAGAGCCTCAAAGACTTTTGGAGTGCCTAAACGGACTGTGGAAAGATACGCAGAATCTGATAAAAGATCTTGTGGGCGTATCAGTTGCCCGTAAACCAATTCTTTCCCCAGAACTGCGATGAGTTGGTGAACTACCCATTAGCTATCTCTATCGTTTGTCTATCACCCCATTCAACAAACAAAATACAGCCACATGATGTTGCCTTTATGTCTCCGCTAAAAACCTTTCATGCACAAAATCGGCTTCGAAAAAGTCAACACAGTACCGCTTTGTACTATGCAATTGCTATTATTTTTTGCACAGACTATAACAGAGATGCAACAATGGAAATGGATTTCTAGAAACAGGACTGATGCCTGTTAATAGAAATATTTTTAGAGATTTAAACTACAGCATTCATAGGATGGAAGATAGCGCAATCAAACAGAAGATCATTCAGCTGAAGGTAATCAGAGCAACGACACAGATCGGAAAAAAATCACACCCTCAAAAAGTCACCTAAAAAGTAAATTTATTTCCTCAATAGGCATTTGTCCTTTGCCGTCGTACAAAAGGCAAGCAAATAAAGAAAGCATCAAGTAGAAAAAGCGTTAGTAATTATTCTCAGTTTACATAAGACCTGGATGAAAGCTTAGGGAAAAAAGAACTAATCACTGCATAAAAAACTTTAAAAACTAAGGTAACAAGAAACGGTAAACAATGTTCTACATTATACTTGAAAAAGACGAAAAATAAAAGCAAAGGTTTTACTGGTAGAGTTCAAGTTCAGAAAGTGACAAAATGCTTGGTTAAATGATCCTTCTTCAGACGAAAGCGGTGGGAACGATGTTGAGTATTTGTTCTGTACGGGTTGATTTTCCGAATGCAAACTTGGTGACAAGTGGGCAAAATGTAGTTATTATAGCAACTAGGCACATGAAGAATGCGGGGAGGTCAACAGCAGCGTTTTTATATGCTCTTTTTGATATGGAACAGGATTTTTTGAATAATATCTCCTATCTCAAATTTAGATACCCTCATATCCCAAATTAAAAAAAACTACTTATCGTTTGGTTAAAACGTATTTTTAAAAATATTTTTCTGTCTAATAGCTTCGTGTTTCAGATATTAGATAGATTTAGCCTCTATTCAAAAATATAGGTGTATATGGTGTAGGGTCTATATAAGAATATAGGTGTTTTAGAAGTAAAAAAAATGAAATAATTTTTTCTCTGTAAAGAAGGTATCAAATTTGGCTAGCTTCCTCTACTTTTTCTTTTTAAATAAGATTTTCTGAATATTTTTCTCGGCTAAAAAACATAATACATATTGCTGTGTACTGATGGTACCAGCATAAATGCAAAATGAAAAGAAAAAAAAATGAAAATTTAAATTTACTAGCTCAGCGGATAAAAATTTAAAAGGGCGCAAAAGAACTAATAACCTCAAGGTTATTTTCACAATTGAACTAATCATGAAAAATAGAATGTGGTAAAAGTAATCAAAAATAAAAGAACTGAAATTTTGAATGACGTTAACAATCATTAAATTTATTGTTATAAAAAAAAAAAAGAAAAAAAACATTCAATTACAATGATGCAGAAAAAATAAAACCATGAATTTAAGATTCTGGCCGAAAACAAAAACTGCATTAGACTCTACAATTAAAAAGGACGATGCAAATCCTCTAACAAACAAAAGAGGTAGATTTGTTCTAGAAGAAAATCCTATTTCACAAAAAATCCACGTGGTCTCAAAATTACAACAAACTAAATTAATTTAAACGTGGATAAAACAAGTATAATAATATAATTGAAATTTAGTCACAAGCACAAAGCTTCTTTTCACCTAAACCGAGGTGATTAACTAAAAACTAATTTGAAAACTAAGAAACGGAAAAATTTAAACTCTTTAAACTAAAAAAACAATTTCTTCTAGAACAACATAATAACTGATCTTACATCTGACTTGTGTACACAATAAAATACAACAGCAATTATTTAATGAGTTCCTAGATGGACGATTTAAATATCAAATTTTACGAACAAATCTTTACATAAGAATAATTGCAAAAATGGGAGCAATGAAATAAAAATTTACATGTACTTACTCCGGCATCGTTTAAGGAACTACCTTTTAGGGGCCCAAACATCGCATACATATAACAATTTACAATTGCGTGCCAAAGCGGCGCATGAAATGCAAAGAAAATTCTAGCATATAAACTACAAAATATACAATACTGAAGAAGGCAATATGTACAATAGAATGAAATTAATATACACAACTGAACAATTACATTAATCTTAACAAACAATTCTATTAACAAAATCTTTTCAAAATAAAATATTAAAATTGTGGAAACTCTATCATTGCACTAATAAAAATGAATTGGAATGAATAAAAATACAAATTTGAATTTCCGGAAACCCGGGTGCCTGACCACAGCAATATGTCGTGCGTTAGGTCATTTACAGATCTCGAACTCATCAGAACTCTGAAACAAAGTTGTAGCGCTGTAAATAACGCCTACCCTACTCTAATATAACAACTCTTAGGCATAAGTGATTGATTTTTTTTTTAATTGGAAAAGCGTGGAAAAAGGGCGTATAGAAATTATCCAAAATAACAAAGTAGATGAGTGTTCCGACAATAGAAATAATTGATTATGTATCTAAGAAAACATAAACAACTAAATAAAACAAAAATTGAGATAATGCGGTAATATAAATATAATTTGAAAAATTCCAGAAACTATAAAAAGACCAATACTTTGACCAGTGAAGTGGAAAATTTTATCATAAAATGAAGAACCATCAAACGTAAATAAGTACACTTTTCAAAATATTTGATAGTATTCTTTTAAATATATCACCAAGTGCTTAACAAATAACACTTGACGTATTGCTTTCGACTTGCGTGTGTAAAACGTAAATTCCTAGTGAATAAAGTATTTAGTGGTATTTGAATAATCGAACGTTTATCGAATAGGTGAGTTAATAACATTTTCATTATTATTTCAGGCGTAGGAGTAACTTATAATATCGTTAACGTGCGTGTTATTGCGTTGATTAAATCATTTTGCTTTTGTTTAGTTATAAGTCCTCAATACTTTGTAAAATCTACCACGTAATACGCACTTAAATATCTAGGAATTTTGGTTTTTGTTTTAATTGGCAGTAGTTAGTTGCATAACATTTTTCCTTTCGGATAATTTCGATGGTATTTTGGAGATGACTAAGTTATTTCGTAAAAGTTATTTACCTTTTTTTACGATTCGGTTTGTAATTCAAAATTCAATATGTTATCAATGTAATCTATACAGTAGAATCGCGTTCATTTAGTGTTTCGCTATATAAAATTTGCCCAGTAATAAGTTTCTACACTGAGAGAAATAGATTGTACTCTTTAATATAAATATATTATGCATTAATATATCTTATAGCTCCTTTAGGGGCAATCATATTTTATATTACCGCTGAGAATATTTGTATAATAAATTTCTGTTGATAGATTAACTCGTATAGTAGAGAAAGTGTCTTATTAATTTTAGCATTCATGCTAAAAATTGTTAATGTAAGTGTTCAATAGCGCTGATAGTTTTTCTTAATAATGCTTAGCATTTTTATTATACTTTCTTTAATGTAATATTTTACTGTGTGCAATATATGATGATCAAATTTACCATATAATTTTTTAATGCTTGTAATGTTACTTTGTATTAAGGTAATAGTATTCAAAGTAATAGACAATAAGTAATAATATATTCATATGCTGATTATGCATCGATACTTATCTATAATGTAAATACACTGAATAAATTTTATTTTTTATTTCTATTTAGAGCCATTATTGCCAAAAAGTATTTTTCTCTATTAAAAAATTTCTTACTATCCTTCGAAATTATGATCATGTATATAAGGTTTGAAAGTCACAAATATTTTGTCTGATTTGTCTTATCTATCGCATGTCGATATTGTATCAAATTAGAGAGTGGAAATTAAGTTGTCGAAGAAAAAAGAAGAAACTTAAAATAAATCTATACGATATAAGGTAACATTGAAAGAAAAAGTATAAGCGAACAAAGTATTTATTTTTTTTTAAACAAAGTTAATAAAATAAAAATATAAATAAAGTGTCTTAAATTATGTAGACATAAATTGAAACGAAATTTCATTTTGAATATGTAAAAACTCTAAGGAAGTTGATGTTACCCTATTTTTAAAATTACAAAAAGATGTACACTTACACATAAATACTCTAAAATTATTTAAAACTCTCATTTCCTTAATTGTTTTCAAATCCTTGCGTTAAATTTAAAGTAAATAACATTCCTCATAGTTTCTTCAACGAAAATATGATTCTTACTTAACATTTTGCACATTATAATCAACTAAGATGTAATAACCAAGACACGCTGAAACACAATCAATCAAGTTAATTACATACATTTTTCGCTACTGAAAGGATAAAAGTGTGGACGATGCTGAAGATCCTTACTTATTTTAACACTGTATAATAGATAGGTAAATAATAAACTGGAATTCAAAACGAAAATTAAACGTAAGCTTTAGAGAAGATACACTATGGAATATTATAGCAGGCGTTTTCGTAAACTACAATAACAGGTATCCACCCCTTCCACCTACTACAAAGAAGAAATTTCGAAAAATTGAAAACAACTTTTTACACACGGGAACCGTGATTTTTGTTTACGCAGTTCCCGAGTGTGAAAAGTCGTTTTCAATTTTTCGAAATTTCTTCTTTGTAATCGGTAGAAAGTGTGAATATCTGTCATTAAATACACCACATGTTATATTTAATACTTTGTTACATTCTCCATGAATGTAGAATAAATTCAAAATGTTGCTGTTCGAACAGTCGTTCCTATTCATATTGCGTTGTGCAAAAGTGTAATTACGAGGACATACACACACATACTTATGGTGAGACAATGACTTTGACATTAATCCCATTCAGAGCCATCTGCGAACATTTAAACCTAGTTACTTAGATTGTTCAACAAAGAGTTGCTCATATCTCAAATTAAAGATAGGTATAGGAAGTGCTGATACAAAATGATAAGGGATTATACTTACTTTCCAATTTCGAATTAAAATACAGGGTGTTCTATTTAAGAAAATTGAGTTTTCTTCACTTCTTCACTTTGTTTCTCGGTTTTGAACGCCCTGTATGTTAGAATGCGAAGTGTGCGTACCATTTCTTAGAGTTATATCTACATTCATAACATAGCAAATTTAGAGTCTCTATTTGCAGTATTAACCGAAATATTGATTTCTGAATGAGGCAATGATTATTAGTAAAAAAAAGAAAATCTTAAATAACTCAAAAACGGAAACATGTAGCTATAGGAATAGCTAATAAAAACTGACATATTTATGGCCGCAGAATCCAAAAATGAATAAAAAATTATACCATTCTATTTAAAATAACAAACTTGACATCCATTTCCGGTTAACCGGAAGTGATATTTTGGTTAAAGTATTTTGCATTTTTATGTTCAGAGATAGTTAAACAGATAATGGTGCCAAAATCATAAATATAAGTAAATAGTAGAACATAATAAACTTTTAATGAACCACTTACGTGGAATATCCTGTATAATTCACGCTATTATGCAGGATAGATTATGTTAATATTTATATCCATTAGATATAAATATTAACATTTATATCCATTAGATATAATATATAGATGATAAAATCCAGATTGTATCTCTTATTATAGATATTTTAAAACCTGATTATTTGACCATTAATAAACAACATTATCCTTTTGACTATAATTATTTTAGTAATTAATATAAAGGAATTTCGAATCTAATTTCTACAATCTATTTTTCTTAGTATGGAAACGTTGTTTACTGAAATATTCAAATGTATTATTTTCTGAGATGTACGCGATTGCTCAATAATTTACTTAGATTATTTGCACAGAATTCAGTGCGCCTAATGTATTTGAACATAGCTGTATTTTAAATGGGTTTATCGTAAACTTATCGAAGACTTCCTTTCTTCATTCCAGGCTACAAAAAGGAAATTAATTTCGAATGGTGTATAGCAAAGCTGTAAAAATATTTTAAGTGTTATGCATCTGATGTTTCAAGGCAGATACTATTACATGTATACATTCTTCTTACACCACATGTGTGTGGTGTGTTTTATACCGGATGCTCTAAGGTGGATGATGTATTAGAAGTATATGAAAAACCAAAAATCAGAATGAATTCATGTGTTATTATGTATATATTATTGGAAGTAAACTACGTATCTAGAATATGTTTGCCAATGTAATGTTGCCGTCTCTGCTTTTCCAGACAGAAACCTCTTTAATTTAAATAAAACACCATGTATTTTTCTCATTATTGGATTCCTTACTAAATTTTATGTAAAACATTTTATAAATTCGACATTTACCAAATTAGGCATTTTCTTCCATTATAAAAAATAAAAATACAATTTAATTTGGAGAATTTGATACGAATAGATATTTACGGTATTTACCAGTGGCGGCTCGTGACAATATTGAATGGTCGAGGCCAATCTAGAGTCAACTACCTCCCTTCCCCCTATTCTGTGTATTTTACAAAGTTTTGAATTAGTTTAGCTCAGGTTGCAGTAAGTTATTATCTCCTTTATTGCTAACTAAAATAATACCAACACCAAAAAATTAGTATGTGAATGTAGACGAATTTAAAAGCCATTTTAAAATAAAAAATACATTACGTTCCTATCAGAAACACTTACCTACCTAAATATAAATACTAGCGTATTTCCTTTAGAATTGCATATACTTAGTTTTTAAATTGAACGCACATGGCCACTTGTTTACATTCCCTCACCTAACTAACGCAAAATTATTCAGTTGTTTTTGTGATCAAATCGACGAAAACATCGAATAAAACATAACACAACACAGAGCACATGAGTTATTTAAGTGAAGATCGTCGAATAAACTATAATGGATATTGTAAGCATAAGCGGACGTATTTCTTACAGATAATGGGAAACACAATTTATATTCTCTTTGTTTGTTTGCCTAAGCAAATGGCTTGTTTTTTTTTTACTGAAAACACTTGACGTATTTCTCAGGAATTACGCCTTATTACATTTATTATTTCATTTTCATAATTTTTACCCTAAGAAAGATATGAATGGTAGTTGCTACAGTTACTAGCTTGCGATGTCATCCTAAAATAATACTACACTTATTACTCAAATTAATGAATATTAAATATTCTTGAACGCAATTTTTATTGCGGAGAAGTGTCTAAACCGAAATCCATATGCGACGTCCTCTTATTTTTGTCCATTATACTTATTGTCAACTCCAACCGCGCACACACTGTATATATATAAAGAACTATTTTACCTAAATTAGTATACCGAGAAATCGTCAAATTTCTCAAAAACAAAATTAAAATTAATTTCTTGAAAGCGGAATTTAGTAATGAAAAAAAAAAATTGAATCAATTTTGACGTTTGGTTTTTCATATGCTCTTAATACGCATCCATCTTGAAGCATCTACAAATTAATTTTGGTGCATTTTTGCTATACTCACCATAAACGTAACAGATAGGTGATGTAATAAAAGAATTACATAAATAATTTCTTTATATTTCATGCATTTTGTCACCCTAGGACATTTCATTGTTGTACACTACTAGGTCGGCATAGGCTTGTATACAACCACATTCGCGTTGGGTTGTATATGAAAAGTGGTAATATATTTTCAATTTTTTTTTGTTAAGGGTTATTCAGAAGGACCACATTTCAAAATTATTTTGAAGCATACAGGCTGACTTAAAGAAAAGTTACACACAAAAGTTGTGAAAAATTAAATGGAACAGCCCTGTATATTATGACATATTTTGATAGTACAGACTAGTGATGCAACGAATACGTGGTTTTACACATTCGCGAATGCGAATGCGAAAGCGAATATGTGCACTAGACATTCTCGAATGCGAATGCGAATACGAATATTAACTTTTAGTACATACTAAATAAAGAAAAGTTGGTGTTAGATTTCTTATGCCTAACTCAACTCGTTTACGAGATAGTTAACTATTCTTCAAAATGTAGACCAATATTTAAGAGGCAACCCTGTCATGCATATTTAAGCTACATTAAGCTAAAATTAAATACAAATATTTATTAAATTCTAATATTATCCCTTAAGATTGTGCAAAATATGTATTATTTCAGCCTAATTTCTAATCCGATTTTCTTGGGGAATCTCCATTAATGTCACACATGAAAAAAAATTACCGGTACTTTACCCGTAAACCGGTATTTTCATTTTCATTTATCGAACTACCGGTAAATCAAAAAATCACATTTACAATCACTATATCCAATATCTTCGCTTTCTTTTCTTTTCTGCTTATTTTGCTTTTCTTCTTCTTCTGCCAGAAAACTAGTAATAACAATAGCTTCATCTTCGCTATTCATGTTACCAATTGGAAATATTTATCTGCGACAGTTGTACGAAACTAAATAACGGTACGAGTGAGTAAAAATTGAAAAAATGCCTACGCGTCATTCGGATATCCGTAGACTACGAAAACAGTGGACGCAGTATATCAAATAAATCCGATTCGTACGATGCGTGCCGTCCGTCCGATACATAATAGTGAACGCCTACCCTAAATCGTCAATAACAACATCTGTTAATGTGTGAGGCGGAGTATTTGGAAAGCACGTGATAGGGCCATACTTTTTTGATGGTCACTTGAATGGTGCCATGTTTCTACAATGTATAAAATATAACTTAGAAATACTTTTGGAAAATGTACCTATTAATATTCGACAAAAACTTAGTGATTGCAATTAGACAGTGCTCCTGAGCACTTTCAAATAAGCGTTCGCGAGGAGTTAGATAGGCAGTATCCCAGCAGGTGGATAGGCCGCGGATGTTTACAGAATAGGCCAGCAAGATCTCCAGATCTAACGAACTCAGATTTTTGTATGGGGATATATTAAAAGTATTGTTTATGACATACCACCAACCACACCCGACAATATGAAAGAGCGAGTAAGAATGGCGTTTCGATCTATAACACCAAATGTTTTGAGTAGTGTTAAAGACTCATTTTAAGAAAGAGTGCGCTTCTGCATTGAAAACGATGGCTCTTATTTTGAACATTTTTTAAAACATTAGCAGTTTTTAACATATCGGTTTAACCGTTTTAATAAAAAAAACATTTCTGAAGTTTACTCAGTTATGACTTTTAATTAGTATGTAGGAAAAGGCAGCTGAAGAGTTAAGCTGATAAGTATCGTCTATCTATGTTGAATAATAACAGGAGTTTTGTCTAAGCTACTTAAAAAAAATAATGGCTAAGGATTAATATTTGAAAAAGAAAATTATAAATTACAAAGAAACTATAACAGGTAGGTATAGCAAGCATGAATACAATCTTAAAGACCGTTAAAATTAGAAAATAAATAAGGTAATACATACAGGATTTCCATTTAAAATAAGAAAGTTGCTCGCCTTTAAAGATAGCGAAAATTGAAAGTATGTTTTTTTCAGCCTGTATAATGTTTTTGCATTGCTTTTATTTTATTATCAAGTCTAATGCTTTAGTTAACAAAGAAATACAGTTTAAAATATAGATAGATAGATAGATATGCATGAGAGGTATGCCTCTTAAATTTTGTCTACATTTTGAAGAATAGTGAATTATCTCGTAAACGAGTTGAGTTAGGCATAAAAAAACCTAACACCAACTTGTCTTTATTTAGTCTGTACTATCAAAATATGCCATCATGTGCGGGGTGTTCCATTTTTGGTGTGTAACTTTTCTTTGAGTCACCGTGTATACTTCAAAATAATTTTGAAATGTGGTCCTTTTGAACCTGTATAACCCTTAACAAAAGAAATGAAAATATGTTACCACTTTTCGTATATAAACCGACGCGAATGTGGTGGCCCACCTGTATATAAAATGGGTCTGAAATTTGGAAAATGATAATCTGAACATCATAATTGCATTACATTAACTACAATTTGGAAAATCCAACAACTTGTCTATAATAAAGGGCAGTTTGTTAATTGAAAAACATTTATTATTCAAGTAAACTCATTGGATTTTTTAAACTAATAAATTAGAAATAACAAAATAATATGATTACCTTAACTACTATATTTTATAAATAGAATCTGTTTTGCTAATTTAATATCTGTCGTTCTCTAGTAAGAATTTATATTAAAGGCTTAATAAACTTGTTGACAAAACTTATATAGGATAGTCTGCGGAGAAAGTAGGAATTTTGTAATTCGTCATTCCTTAAAATGTTACTATTTATCCTCTACTACAGAATTCAACAATAGGCAATTATACCACGACATATACGCTAAAAACACATTGTTCCTAGTATCGACTGTTTGCCTTAATCACTTCTCAATTTAAAAACAAGTGGTTCCACAATTCCGCACTTAAACTACTTAGAAATAGCCAATATTAAGAAACAAGATCCAATGATACTAATGTGGAGATTACGACTGTGAGTCAAGAAAACTTTTACATACATACATATGTATGTTGTACATAAATATACGTATACATCCATGACGTGTATAATTCATGGTTATTGCAGCGATTGGGCGAACCAGCCGGCATCTCAACCCACCCGAGTAATAGCTTGCAGTGTTCTTCTTGGTGTCGTACCCACGTGTAACTGCGACAGCACCGTAATTGAACGAACAGGTTTGTATACGTACTTTTTTTCTTTTACCTTTTTGCGTACTAAATATGTGTTGACGCTGAAGAAATCGCGAGGACAGATGAACTCTAACGATTCGTGATTCTATCGGCACAGAAAAAATATGCATTCATGTTAATTTATTCTTATTATATTATCGAAATAAACTGTTACTAACAAATGAGTACATCAAGTTAATTTTAATTTACTAGCTGTATTACTAATGTAAGTATTTTTAAAACTACAATAATATTATTTATATTCAGAACACAAGAGACATAAAATAATCAATAGATACATAACACTATCGCACAAGTATTTCTTCGCTACTTATTGGAATTTTGTAACACTACTACGCTTTCATCGATTAGATAATATTACAAAAAAGGAATGTTGTAAACAAATATGAATTAGAAATGTATTTCATCATCTTAATACCTTCTACGTGGTCAACAATCAACAGAGATAGTTTGGTTTACTTTCGTGAAAAGGACTTCATTTCGATCATAATCACTCAATGAAATATGGTATAATTATAACGGACACCAGTTTTGTTTTAACAACTTTATTTGGTTTACTGAATAACCGCGAGTTATCAATTTTATGTATAAACTCCAGTAGAAGAATAAAGAAAGGTATACAATGAATATTACTTGTAGATATGTTATATACTTGTGGTTGACTTAATCTATGTTATTCATAATCCTAATAAACTTTAATTATTGTTATACACTAAACTTCTAATTAAAATAATCAACTTAAATCCATTGATGCATTAATCGCATTTCGTCGTCAAGAATTTTAGAAATTCTAAAAGTAAAGAGATAAGTTTCTTCAAAAAAATATATTTTCCCATTACTAAAAACTTCTTCCTGGTTTCGCCGTAGGTAAAAACTTTCGCTCGACGTTTCGCTGTTCATAATGACATCTTCTTCAGGATAACTGAACTGATTCTCCATAGTCCGGCATTCTTCTTATATACGCCCTTGATGCATCCAACCGTGTAGTGTCCGCTCCATCGACCGTGACGGTTTTTCGTAGTAGGAGGCTCTTCCACGTGTTGCTGAGTAAGTGCCCTTCTTATCTGTTGACGGTTTTATTCTTCTCTATTTCTATGGCTTCCCTGATAAGTCTTTTCCCGTAGTTCTTGGTGGTAGCTATCACTTTTATGTTTTTGAAGACCATTTTGTATCCGGTGTCGTGCATGTGTTCTGCCACTGCTGATTGTTCGATCCTTTTTAATTTTGCATCCCTCTCGTCCTCCTTTATTTTTGTACCGATAGCTCTTCCTGTTTGTCCAACGTAGCACTGCCCACATGAGCATGTTATCTTATAGATACCCGCTGTGCGCCCCTTGGGTATTCTATCCTTAGCGGTCAGTAGATACTGCGAGATCGACGTTGCAGTTCCGAAGCGTACTTGTAAGTTGCGTTTCTTCAAAATTCGACCTACTTTTTCGGTGAATCCCGCTATTTATGGTAAATACGCCGCGCGCCGTCCCTCTCCGTGATTCTGTAGTTGTCTCCAGTGTCGTCTTCTTCTTAGTGGTTCTTATGTCGATGTCAGTGTAACCATTCTTCTTCAGTGCTTTCTCCAGATGTATCTTTTCATTGCTAAGATGTTGCTCGTCACTGATTGTTTCGACTCTGAATACTAAAGTTTGTATTAATGTCTTCTTCTGCATCGGATGATGGTGAGATCCTGCATGTAGGTACCTATCGGTCTGCGTCTTCTTTCTAAATACTGTGTGTTGTAGTATTTCCTCTTCCGTTTTCTTAACCATAACATCCAGGAAAGGAAGATTTCCATTTTGTTTTTTCTCCATGGTAAACTTAATGGCTGGGTGCTGTGAGTTGATGTGTTCCAAGAACTGTTGTAATTTTTCTTCTCCGTGTTGCCATATTACAAAAGTATCGTCGATATATCGCAGTCAGCACTTCGGTTTCATATCCTAGAACTTATGACTGGTGATTGTAAATTTACCGATTTTTTCATTTACCGGTAATTCGGTAAATGAAACGAAAATACCGGTTTTCCGGTAAATTACCGGTAATTCTTTTTCATGTGTGACATTAATGAGGATTCCCCAAGAAAATAGGCTAGAAAAGTTAGGCTAGAATAAGATATATTTTGCACACTCTTAAGGCATAATAGTAGAATTTTGTAATAAATATTTGTTTTTAATTATTTTAAACAGTTGTTAGAAGTAAAAAAAATATATTTAAGGTTAAAATTTTAATGTTATTTTACAACAATGTTGAATTAATGTCCTCTCATAATGCGGTGTATTCAAAATTGCTATTAATTTAAATACGTGAAATGTTGTTTTTATATATTATTATTTTTAAATATTAAAAAATGAGACATTTACTTACTCTTTAAGGAAAACGATTTTACGTTTTTAAAATTCTTAAAAAAACTCCAGAGCACAAATCACATATGCTAACTCAACTTTTTTCGAGAGATAAAATCCATACAAAAAACCAAAAAATGAGAGAATTAAAATTGCACTTGTTGACGAAGGCAGGTAGGAAGGATGGGGTGTTTTGCTTCTTACCGTTCTAGCAACCGTCCTAGCAACAAATGAACATTAATCTCGCTTTTCTTTGCGTTGCTTTTCGTTATCCATCTTGTTTCAGGCTTATTTTCTTTTAATTTCTATACGACTTTTTTTCAATTTTTTGTTTTCTTTGTTGAGAAGTTTTTGATTCCTTCGCTTTCTGACTAACTCGCTAGAATGGAGGTTATACGTTTCTAATAAAAAAAAATGTTAGTTTCTTTTCTATATTCTCTATTCTAGGACATTACAGCGGCTCTCAATCTCAAGAATGTTTAAATTAAAATTAAACAAAAAACATCTCCCATAAAACTAATAATTGTTACTTACACTTACCTGTTTTTTTTTTTATTTTCAATGTCCCTTTAGACCTTATATATTATATTAATATCTATAAACACAATATTTCGTAGATAAAAATTTCTGGTATGAATTTTTCATTTACCGATTTACCGGTAAATTTTTGTAATTTACCGTTAAATTTACCGAACGTTTTTTGATCAATTTAACATTTAATACAATCCTTACTTATGGCCTCTTCTTCAAATGCTTCCATAAACAAGTTGGCTATTACTGGTGATAAAGGGCTTCCCATTGCTGTTCCGTTCTTCTGCTCGTAGTATTTTCCGTCATACAAGAAGTATGTCGTGGATAAGTACAGTTTTACTAATACAATGATGTCTTTCTGTAGTTACTAGAATGTCTGTAGGTTCAGTCTTCAACGTAGGCAGAATTTAGTAATCAATATATTTTTCATTTTTTTTGGAGGTGCTTAGCCCAACACTATCACTATGTAGCATTTTTAAACACGTTTTCTTGCATTAGAAGAAATATACTATGACACAAAACGTGCAGCGGATGAATATATAAACCTACATCACTGACATCATTGGGGGAAGTCCATAATCTTAATAAGAAAATAAAATAACTAATCAAGTGTCCGAGAGAGCACTGTTATTTGAAAATTGAATTTTGTACGGTAACGGTTTCGGACGGTATATCGTATTTTTGTCTATTTTACCGTACAAGTACGGTAATCATCGTACATTTGGTAGCACTACTTCTCAGGATTATTCTCTATTTCCCCCTAAGAGACCACGAGTTTAGATGCCTACCCTCTAGGTGTCACACACCAAACTCTCACTCAGCCAGCGGCCGCGCCGTAAGTGGTAATTCAGTCACTGCCGTACATTTTACATTAAAGTAGGTGTGTTTGTTTTGACACTCCGCGTCGTAACGCGAAAAACTAGCCGCGTGACGCCGCGTAAAGTTTTTCAACGCAAGCTATGGCCGTAAAACTCTGGATTGACTCCAGCTTTAGATTTTATGATTGCTGTTCCTTTTGTCATCAAATCGAACAGAAATGCTTACGGCTGCGTTACGCTGCGTGACGCTAATGCCAAAACGAACAAACCTAGTATGTTCATTCTTGCAATAAACTGCAAGCCATTGAACTGATGAAGAAGGTATCATTTAATACTTTATCGGGCTCCTATCGTAAATAATTTTACAAAAATTGTACGTAAGAATAACAGTACACTTTATTCGTTCATAATCATATTATTAACGAGATTATTTATTGACGGTATGAAAATATAGTTACCATAACAAATATTATCCATAGAGTAATGTACTACAGTGATTTGTTATAATAATGAAAAACTAATTTATTTCACTAATAAGCCTTGTTATTACGTAATCAATGGTTGTAAACCAATGTTTTATCACTAACAATGACGCATTTCGTACTGTTGATGAAAATTCACTCAATGTATATAGATAGAGATATCACGTCCAATATATTTCTCAGTACAGCTTATTTGTACAGCTTATTTCATTCTTTTGCCTATAATTCCATTAAAACTGTCATACCGACATTCACTTAGCAATATATTTTCTCGAATCTTAAGTAGTTTTTCAATTATGGTTTTCACCACAGCGCTGCAGCACACAAAATTTGCATGTTTGAAGCCTATTTCGTATTTTATGACAGTTATGCTAATTAATGAATTTTGGCAATACAGTCAGCGTATGTTTAGATAATTCGTAAGTACTTTCCTGATTTCCCAGGATTTTTACATATAGTGGTGGTATAATTCACGAAACTGGATCTGTAGCTCATTAAAAAGATAGTAGGCCAATTGTTCGTACAGAAAAATTGATTATTGATGTTTGTAATGGTATGGAACAGGTCCCACAAGATCCTTGAGATGTATATCCCAAGAAATTGGAGTATCTTATGGAACATCTTATGAAACGGTTAGAAGATGTTAAACATGCCAAAATAATTGTTCGTACGGAAGAATTGATTATTGATATTTGTAATCGTATGGAACAGGTCCTATAAAATCTTTAAGACCCATATTCTAGAAAATGGAATATCTTGTGGAACATCTTATGGAACCGTTATAAAGAAGAACTTAGACATGTATTCATGTAAGATGGTAAACAAAGAACTTGAAGTAACCAACAAGGCCAAAAGAGCTCTGATGGTGTGCAGAAACTTTGCAGGGAAAAATTGGGCATGCAATCCAAAAATACTGCTTTGGATATATACAGCGATAGTGAGACCGATCATCACTTATGCATCAGTAGCATGGGGCAAAAGAACTAATTTAGCCACCGCGAGAATTAACTTCTCGAAAGTGCAAAGATTAGCATGTGTATGCATAACGGGAGCTATGAGAACCTGTCCAACAGCAGCTATCGAAGTAGTATTGGATCTTACCCCCCCCCCCTCCCCCCATATTGTAGTAGAGGACGCGGCAAAAAGAACCACACTCAGAATGGTCAAGGAAGGAATGATTAGGCATAGGCCTCAATCTCCTGACGGTGATCAAGCCTGGGATATACCCCTGGATGATATGTTAAAAAAAATCAGCTTTGTGAGGGAATTCAGCATAAAGCTTAGTAACAGGAGCGAGTGGGATCATAACACCATCTTGAACTTGAATAGAAATGCCATCAAATGGTATGCTGATGACTCGAAAACGGTAGAGGAACTGGAATAGGAATATATGGCCTAGAACGACATATTTTCGAAAGCTTGGAAAATATCCAAGTATATTTCAGGCGAAATACACGCTATTGAAAGATGGTCCAGTTCAATATAGATAGAAATTATCGGAAGCAGGAGATTATCATCATGTCTGATAGTCAAGCAGCCATCAAGGCGCTGAGCTCATATGAAATCAGTTCCAAGATGGTCTGAGAATGCCTAGGAATCAAATGAGCTAGGCAAAAGAAATAAAGTAACCCTTCTGTGGGTTCCGGGTCACACAGGAGTGGAACGAAACGAAATAACGGATAACCTCGCAAAAAAGGGACTGGAATGCTTTTGTGGGTTAAGTAGCAGTACAATACTGAAGAAACTAAAAACAGAAATGGAGCAGAGAAAATCCAGTTACTGAAAAAATCTCCAGGGAATGAGGCAAAGTAAAATTCTTCTGGGAACTTATAACCAGAAGAGGTTTACAGAATGTATCAACCTGAGTAAGAACAATGTTCGCATATTAACAGGAATGCTTTCAGGCCACTGCAGACCGAAAGGACACTTGAGTAAGCTTGGATTGGAAAAGGAATCTGAATGTAGATTTTGTGGAGAACAGGATGAAACATCCATCCACCTCCTCTCAAACTGCGTAGCACTGCGGAACTCGAGGGCGTTGCACCTGGGAGCATGTGAAATCGAAGAGGGAGATTTACCTAAACTGTGGCCCTCTAACATCCTACACTTTCTGAAAGGAATAGGATTGGAAGGCCAGTTGTAAAGCAGCAAGAATAGGGGACACAATAAATCTTTTAGGTCGCAGTGTAACATCACCCTTCTATCTACATACATACATACAAGATGGTAAACATACCAAACTCCTTTGTCCATATGGCTACTCCAGTCGTCTTGAATACTACCAGTAATTCGTCATAATTTAATAAATTACGACTTGCTGAACTTCACTTTTTTTCTGATGAAATATAGTTTTATCTTTCGCGGTACGTAATTTCTCAAACTATGCGAATGTGAAATAGTGATAATCCGCATTCTTTTTTGTTGAATCTCCACTGTATACTCAGCAATTGGTGTTTTGGATTGCAGTCTCTCGTAGAAAGATAATGGCCTGATTCTTTTTTTCAATTTCACTATTAGATAATGCAGGAAATCATGGAATTGACATTTTGAATGGATTTGTTCAACTTCACAAATATGAACTTCAAATTGGTTATTTCAGGCCTGAGGGTGCAACAGCATATACGGCAAGAAAAACTGCAGCCTTTCTCCGAGATTTTTTCCGATGATCGATTTATAAATTTACATACGCAAATTAAGTTTCTTCCGAGGTCACCCGGTTAGCTATTATGGACCTTTTTCTGTAACTCCTGCACCTAGTTAATTTGAAAACTGTAAAACAAAAGATTATTCAAGAATGTGCAAACTTAACAACACAAATGCTGCAAAATGCATTTGATAGCAGAATAACTGGCGTAAATTTGTGCTTTAAACAACATTTTTCATTAAAATGTTATTCAAATATGTAAATTATTTTTATTACTGTTTAAATAAACATTTTACTGTTACGGAAATATATTGACAAATTTCTATCAGTGTTATACTTAGCCTGACATTTTTATCAGAATTATAACAAAAGAATTGAATAAGCTGATGCGACAGACATTTTTCATTTCGTGGCAAAGTTTTCTCAACATAGTTTTTGATCTCAAAAATAAAATAACGGTTGTAAAGTAATTTAGTTACTATGGTAGTGTTATACTTTGTTTACTACGATTTTTACTAATGTAATGCCGGATATCATTGTCAAATTAATTTGTATTTATGCATAGATACTAATTATTTCCATAGAGTTTTGGAATGAGCAACCGAAAGCTATTTCTTACGATCAACATTAGTAACTACGATGGTTACTGGACGATGTAACCGTACTCAGTGATATCCGACATTACTTTAGAAACTAAATTATTTTACTACAGTAATTCACTGCAGTAGTTTTATGAAACAGGCCCCGGTGTTTAGACAAATATGTCAAATGCTGTTATGTCTATTGGAAAATACAGAAGAAGTTTCATTATTTTACTTCTGATAAACATCGGATATGACAAGTCTTAAGTCATAATTATAACTATAATAAGTCCAGCACATTATAATTATATTGAAATTTTTGTGATGAGAATGCAATTATATTGGCTTCTTCAACTAAATTTTAATTTTTGACTCATTTCTTCTAAATTTGAAGGTAAGAAGCCAATATAATACCATTCTCATATCACAAAAGTTTAAATGTTATTGTAATTTATTATAATATTAACTAAAGAATTGTTTATTGCTGATTAATTTTCATTTTTTTTTAATTTTGTTTTGAAAAAGCAAGATGTAGACATTTGCGAAACGGCAGCAAAAAAAAAAACTTCAACATTATTTAGATCCATTTCCGACAATACCAAGAATAACAAAAAATGAAATTCCAATACAAAAGGGAAAAGAAAAAACTTGAAAGTATAAATATAATAATAAACTGTAGGCTGTTTTTAGAACATATATATTATTAGGTATGTTGGCAGATCGTTAAAAAATTTTAAGCCATTGCCTTTATGAATAAGTCAGGTTCATGTAAATTCTTTAACCGCAAACAATTGATTAGCAGGAACAGTTTATACAATGACTATTTTTAGTTATTTCAGCTCTTATATGATCAAAGATATCCGAAAACGTGACATGTAAAATAAATATTTTACATGTCAGGTTTATTATGCAAACATTTAGCAAAAGTTTGCAAGTCAAACGTTTGAAATATAAAAATAAAAATTAATTTCGGCTATGAAAAATGCGAAAAAAAACAGCGAAATGTGAATTGATAAAATGAAACAAAGGATAATTAAAAAAATATGCAATCGATTAATCGTCAAAGACTTAAAGGTGACACAAGTGGAGAACAAAGTAAACTTTATTTTAACATGAAGCAATGACGACGGAAAACAATATATTCCCAATAATATAGATAAAAATATTTATATTATTACATTTACAAGAAACAATTACCGCTTAATATGATGTAACTTTTATGAAAGAATCGTGATCTAAATAGTTCTCGATACAAAGCTTAAGCTACCAAACACTTACTTTTGAAAATTAGACATTGTCCTTATTCGTTTAATCTTATCGCACTATAAAACAAAGGCGCAATTAAAAATTTAAACTGACGAGATCTTCTCTTGTTGCCTTCTTGAGATACGCAGCAACAAAAGATTTAACTATGAGCTAAATCATAAGAAGAAAAAATATGTAATGCGCTATGTTGAAGGTACCAAGAGAACTAGCATTATACTAACCAATATGACCTGATATGACACCAGTCTTTTTTGTGCATTAGTATGCATCTGAGTAGATGATGATCTAACTCGATGATATATGTAATGTAAAATATGCTATTTAAGTATATTACCATACACCGCCTAGAAAGAAAAACGCACTATTGTGAAATTGTTGGAAAAATATTATTAGACTATTACCAAAAATACTCATAGTATAAGTATATAAATATGTAAATAGAAGACATTTCGGGTTAAAAGTGATCAATAAATAATTTTACCACTTCTCTGAGTACAGTTTAATACGGTTGGGCATTGAATTAATTAAACGGAAAAGTATCCTGGGGTTCTGGTTATTTCCTGCCACGTTGCATTAACTTAGTGCCATAATTCTTCCCTGTTAGTAGTAAGAAAGAAATTTCCTGTCTGTCCACCTGATACCTGACACTGATACCACCTGATTCCACATGTGTTCTATGAGTAACAGATCTATAGCGATCTTGCAAGTCATGATATTGTTTCGGTTAAAAAATGCTTAGTTTGTTGCCCTATATGAAAACAAGCATTACTTTGTTGGGATATCTCGTTTTTAATGTTTTCTTTTTGTTATGGGAGCCGTCTGACATGGAGTCTCCAGAAATACTGCGGGCTTCAGCTTTTTGTGTTTAGTCTCTTATTTCTTTTACCAATTATACTAATCATTCCAAAATCCGTGTACCTACACTAATTTGTACAGGTCTCTGGCTGACTGGCACTCACTATAGCCTCATCTTTGATTTATCAAAAATTACCTGTCCTTTTGCGTCCAAAGCCTCGCATTCGCAATGATATGGTATAAGATATATGTTCTCTGTCATCTAATTACACAGTCTGCAATTGGTATCGCCAGTGTGGATCCCAATCTTCTTTAAGTCTCCTTTCACTGTGAAGTGCCAGGAGACTTGTTACAATGCGAAGATGATTCCTACTGAAGTGCAGTGGTTCTTCGGTTTTCCTTTTGATGGTCTCTTCAATGGCTTATATAAAGAGTAATGCCACGGGTTCTAGGCCACCTGTATATAACTGATAGCTGTTTCAGTGCCGCAGATTTGTACCAGAGGTGGCTTAAAAACAGAACTGATAGCGCCTGAAATTGTGTATTATGTGGATCGTAGGTGTGATGTGCCCTCACTCATTTTCCTTAAGATTCCAGCGTATCACATTTTAACACTGGAGATAAACCGAAAGTTACAATAACTGATCGCTTTTGTTAAATTAAATTATTGTAAATCATGATTGTGGCCACAATACAAGTATTCGAAATTAAAATAAAGAATTTAATACTATTGTACATTTATTTCACGGCGCATTTGAAAGATTTTTTTTTTGAAAGAAGTTCCTTCTTTTTCGAAATCAGCTAAGATTTCCCGGTAAATTCCGAACTTTCGCTATATAATACAAATGAACAGATAATATCCCTATTCCTAGGTATGTGATAACGATTATATGATTTTTGCAAAATAAAAGTGTCTATGCACATACAGGTGATTTTTTAAACAACGGAATATCTCTAAAACACTGCATCAAATCAAAAAAAGATCTTAATAAGATTGTTATAATGTAGGGGGTCCACTGAATGGTGCCGAACTCTATCCCCCCCCCCAGAGTGGGAGGGGGAACAACTTTGAAATCTTAAATAGGAACCCCCATTTTGTATTGCAGATTCGGATTCTACGCCATCAAGTATGTAGTTTTTGCTTGAAACTTTTTTTCGATTCGTAATAGATTGCGCTGTAATCGCAAAAAACATGATTGTGAACGTCTAGAAGAAATACACAAAAAAGAGGAGCAAGCAAACATGATTTTGTGTTTTTTTATTTTAACATAACATTTCAAACGCCATGTGTTCGAAACTGTGCCCCTTCACTTCGATACATTTATTTATTCGCAATTGGAATGCTATTCAACGATACAAAACCGTACTTTATTCAGTACTTGACAAGCTGTGAATACTTACACATTGTCCGATCCCCATTTAGATTATTAATTATTAATCCAATAGAAATTAGTTAGTGCTGAACATTTGAACAGTGATGGAGGCTATAACATTACAAGATAGAATTGAAATGATTTACATATATGATTACATATATCGATGATGCTGATCTTTATTCACAACGTTTTCCCGACAACGTGTGATCGCGCGGTCCTTTTTACCGAGTCATTCAACAGGTCTCTAGCGAGGGAACTGTACAGTCAAGAAAACGTAATCGCCGAAAAACAATTGCTGGAGAAAATAATGAAATCGCGGTATTAGCTGCAGTAGCTAAATCCGCTCATTAGTACTCGAGCAATAGCGCGCAGATGAGAAATTTCTCAGTCCACTATCTGCCAAATATTAAAGCGTAGGAAATATCATCCATTTAGAGTATCCATGCGTCAAGAACTTCATAGCGATGATTTTCAAAATCGAGTGCGATTTTGTCAATGGGCGCTTCAACGGATACAAGATAATCCCAATTTTTTGCTGGAGTATTATTTCCTGACGCGGCGACATTCACAAATCACGGTACGGTAAACCGGCACAACATGCATTACTGGAGTATCGAAAATCCCCATTGGTTGCGTCAAGTTGAACATCAACATCCTTGGAACGTAAATGTTTGGTGTGGAATAATTGGCAATAAGCTTATTGGTCCATATTTCAACGATGGAAACTTAAATGGTGAAACTTCTAGTGTTACTTGAAGACCTTCCCTTGGGCGTACGACAAACAATGTTGTCCAGCACATTATTCAAGAATAGCACGAGAAGTATTAGATCGAACCTACAATCGTCAATGGATCGGAAGAGGTGGTCCAGTGTCTTGGCCTGCAAGATCACCAGATCTTACTTCCCCTGACTTCTTTTTGTGGGGCCACTTAAAGCTTGAAGTTTATACAGAAGTACCAACCACGAGGGAAAACATGATTGAGCGAATCACCAACGCTTATTCAAGGATTACGTCGGAAATACTTCTCAGTTATGTGCAATCATTCCAATTACGAATAAATAAATGTATCGAAGTGGAAGAGCGCATTTTCGAACCCATTTTCTGAAATGGGTATGATAAAGTAAAGTTCTTCGTTGTTGAATGGCTTTTTGAAATGTTATTTAATGTTAAAATAAAGAAACACAAAATCATTTTGCTTGCTTCTCTTTCTTGTGTATTTTTTCTAGATCTTCACAATTATTGGTCTGGTCTTTCTTAGTTGTTTCAAGGAATACGTCTTCCTGGCCTTCAATGTACGCTTTAGTTACTTTTGCATGAGATGTGTTTTTGCGGTATGTTCCTTCTCGAGTCTCTACTATGTATCCTCAGTAACAGAAGTCTTGCACCAAGAAGGAATATTCTGTTCAGCTAGATTTTTTTTGAATCAAAATGACTATATTTAAAACAAGCTATGTTAAGAATTTGAACTTTGATTTTTCGCGAAAAAAAATTATCTCTTAGCTTTTTGTGAAGAAACCTGTTTATGAAAGTTGACTAGTACAAAGTGTTTGGTTGTTGCGTGTCCGGCTACGAGTGTTAAGCGTAATAAACTGCCTAGAGCTCAAAGACGTCAAAACTATCACCGTGTTAGTGACTTTAACAGGGGTAGAATTGTTGCCGATCGAGATATTGGTTTGTCCTATAGCAAAATTGGCCGCCGGTGTTAATTGTACTACAATGATGGCAACGGAGGCGTACCACAGAGCATCAAGATAGGCGACTATGCGTACACTACATCGCCGCATTCGAGCCTTTGGACTTTTTTCATACCGTCCACTTCCTGTGACTATGGACCACTGTCGTCAACGTTTGAACTAGTGCAGAGAACGGCAGCATTGGGAGGCAAAATGGCTTAATGTCGTCCTCAGCGATGAATCACGATTGTGTCTAGGTATGGATGATGGCCGTGGAAGGGTAGCGACGTGATACTAGGTTTGCTGTTTAGAGACATGTACACTGTTGGAGTAATGGTTTTAGGAGCTATTGCCTATGGCAGCCGATCACCACTTCTCTTTATGCGAAACAGAATGACAGCTGGGCGTTATGTTGATAATGTCCTACAAACCACTTTACTACATTATCTAGATAGTCGTCCACACTTCCTTTTTTAGCAAGACAACGCACGTTCCCATATTGCTCGTCGAACTGTGGACTTTCTCCAAGAAGGGCGCCTTAATATTTTGTCGTGGCCACCCCGCTCACCGAATTTAAACTTCATTGAACATGTGTGGGGTATCTTGGGGAGAAGACTGTCCACTTTGCACCATCGTCCACACACTCTGGCACAGCTAATCCAGGAAGTTCAAGTTGCTTTGAACGAGGTGCCACAAGCAGATATCGACAATCTCAAATTGGCGATGCCTAGACGTCTACTCAGCTACGGGGTCGCCAAACACACTATTTTTTTTTCGTATTACATGTCAATAATTAAATAATTTCTTGCAAATGTTATCGTTTCATCTTTGATGTAAAGCTACCGCATTGCAAAGAAAAAAACTAGTTGAAATTATATATACACTTCTAATGTCACTGAGTATAGATGTTGCTTTATCTGTGTTTTCTTTATTTGCTTTCTTGGTAATCATTTTTTTTGCAGCTTCCGTTCGCACATTATTATCAATATTTACTTCCTTGGTGGTTTAGCTGCATTATCAACATGGAATTTTTCTTTACCTCTTAGGTTTGATAAAGGTTTTCGTTTATTGGTATTGCAGTTCCAGGTATTCTAGACATTAATCTTTGATTCGAAGAACCTAAACTGGTAACCCTAAGAGTATTAAGGCTAAGGAAGTGTAAATTTATCCTTTGTGCACCTTAATAATAATGCTTTATCTTTCTTTACCGTATATTGTGTCAAATTGAAATATTCCCTCCGTTACATAGTAGTTGTCACACTTGACATATAAATATAAAATAACATACATTGTGCATGCATTCAACAATTTGGAATGGAGAGAATATTTCTTTTTAATGTGCAAAATAAAGGAACTCTTTAAAATGTTTCGTTACATTGCGTAATAGGTAAAATGTACAAAACGTAGGTTCATTTTAAAGTTATTAGGTAGGGGAGGGTGGGTATAGTTGTAACACTTTTATATTTTCAAAAAACTTAGAGGTCATCATTGATTAAATAAAAATATTTTAATGGTACCATCTTTAAGGTTCATCTTCTAAGCTTACTGAGACAGAGAATTAATAATTCCTACATTGTACTTTGACAAATAATAAAGAAACAAAAAGGTAGTCGAGTGTTACATCATACCCCATGGGTGGGTACAGTTGTAACAAGGAGTGGGGTAAGATGTAAACAAGTAAAAAAAAGAGAAGTGTGTAATTAAATTTTTATTTATTTATTAATAATTATTTTTTAGAATAAGTGAAAACTGCTGCGCAATGTTTTCTTAGTTGCCCTAAGATTTTTCACATTCTTCTCTCTTGGCTTTTTCTTCTGCAAGGCTTCGATTTGTAGAAAAAAATATGATTGTACTCGATATATATTAATCATATTAATGTCACAATAATTTATAATTCTGTTAATTTGACAATGTCAAGAAATTTTTGACAAAGTCACATATCCAATTTATTTATATATTTAAAAAATCATGTATGTAACTCGTTGCGAAAGTAGTGTTTTAGGCACTTGACGTGTTGACCAACGCGGCTTACACCTCGTTGGTCAATATCACGTCTAAACACTTCCATTTCGCAACTTGTCACATAAATAGCTATTGTAAAATCCGCTTTACAGTTCTTGCATGCAATAAAAACTGCGTGCAACAAAAATTGCCCCCATGTGCATTCAATTGATTTAGATCAGCTGAGTGCAATTTTACTTGCATTGCATGTGGAATACACGGAATAGAACATGCGCAATTTTTATTGTATGCAATTTAAAAAAAAATGCAAACTCTAAAGCGGCCTTAACAAAAATATTTACCATTTGAAGGTGGGGATAGTGGTAACAAATATTGGGTATGGATGTAACAGGTTGTTACAAATATCCCCAGACCCTCTATTTTTTAAATTTCACCCATCATTTTCAAACACCCATCCGCTGCAATGAACCGAAGTTCACTGTGAAAGCAGCTATGAAGCTGTATTTTATGCTAGCCAAGGATGGCTAACTTACATTGACTGCTTAATGATTTATAATCAATTAATTCGAGATTGAAAAAATTACTATCTTACCTAAAAAGCAGTTTTTTCTCCTTTTCTTTCCTCAAGTAAACCATGTGCCATTACTACGTCAAACTACTAATGACGGATATAAAGCGTCACCTAGTGATACCATCATAAACAATTATATCTGTCATTCCACTTGACATTCGCTTTGTTACAACCATACCCATGTTACAACTATACCCACCCTTCCCTACTTTTATTGAATTTACATAGCTTACGCACTTTATTTATGAAAAGATAAACAATTACAATTACCGACTTAAGTTATCTCTCAGCATTTCCAAGAAGTAAGAATAGTTATTTGTATCACTAGGCCAGAAACTACAATTTTGCGAGTAAGAATACGGTTTGTGGGACGAATACTCGCAAAAGAGTTTCTGGATGTGTGATACACAATGTTTTTTGGGCCGACAAATCTTAATTTTGAATTGAAAATAGAAAAGAAATTTTGACACTAGGGAGTTGACAGTACAAGTTGGCATACCTGTACATATCTTAGTAGTTTCCGAGAATAAATCTTTTCTGTAATTTTCTTTCTAGTTTAATATCTAGTTATCAATAATAACTGCAATGAAGACACCAGTTCATCTTAGCATGGTGAAACAGTAGCTTAATGACAATTTGTTACACGTCTGTCATGTGGAATCTAATGTGGCCAATCTTTAGTGACATTTTTGCCTGCCTAGGCAGGAAAACGATAAGAAAACTAACTTTTAAGTACTGCAAAATGAGTGTTTCTAGACAGACGCGTAATAAAAACTTTATTCTGGGAGCAGGACCTGGGAAGTAGCCCCAGACCTCGTTACTTGATAGCCAGCAAATTATTATTATTATTATTATCCCTCTGAGTTTAGAAGACGCAGCCTCCACATCCCTTTCAATGATATGTCTGATATCTTCGCACTGGTATTGTAGTTGAACCTTTTCTAAATCTGATGATTAATTGTTTCCCCAACAAATGCTAGTTCTGGGAGTTTTTCAACTCGGGGGCTTTTGATTGGTAACGTAATTCGTAAGCCTTTAGTAACGATGTGTAAAAAAGTTAGGTGATTTTCCTCTCTGGTAAGTTTCTGGATGGTCATCTTGTGTAGTCTGAAAGAGCTATTTAACTCGGGCCCATAACAAACATATAACTCCTGACGTTGTAACATCGTTTAAACTGAGATTTAGAAATATATTGATAAAGTTTTTGGAAAATATTCAAAGAATTTCTAAATGGTGCATTTTCAATTGCTGAAAATAAGCATTTATTACTAAAATAAATAAATAAATACTTTTTGCGGCAATAGACCATATAACCTACTAATTGAGAATTTGAGTTATTCAGCCCAATCAAATGCAATAAATGGCATGTAAATGTATCTTCCTCTATTCCAAGTAACAAGACAAAGTACCAAAACAGTGCATTAATATTCAAGATGAAATCTCAGATCAATTTAAACACAGACTGCGACAAATATACACGCAGCCAGAATCGTATAGTATTTTGAAGGTTACCATTGCGCCAATTACACGATTGAGTACCTTGTGTTTTTTTTTGCGCTCTTGTATATACGGCAATAATAGTGTTGACCTTTAAATTACGTACTTATATAATTAAATTTTATTTGAAATATTTGTCTATTTACTCAGCCACGATTGAAGCTGACCATTCGAAAAAGTATGTCCCGGTGCAAACGTGTACAGAGTGTCAAATATTTATTTTGCTAATAATAAGTAAGTTTTTTCATTGATCAAAAATTTTAGACTGGCTTTCAATGACAATCGCTTCTTTACAAATTTGGCATGAGTGCACATGATAGAGATGTTGAAAAACCGCTATTAGAAGAACGAACTATTTTACGACGATATTTTTTTGTTATTTTATGCAATTTGTGCATAAATTGAAAAAGTGAGCAATTAATTTACAAAGATAAAAATTCTTAGTATTAAGGGTTTCATTCAATAAGATCTTACTTTTAGTAATGTTTTAGTCTCGTCAAAGAATTAGCTTTATTGTAAGTTTTTATATTATAAGCAAGACGAAGAATATTGTGCTTCGTAACGTAGTATTTAATTTCTCTAATAAAAAATAAATCATGTTTGTTTTAGGTTGAAGATGGCAGTGGGTTCACTTGATATTACTGAAGGAGCCAAAGTAACTAAAAGGTATGAAAACAACTTTGTAATTATAGCACATAACAAGTGTGTAAAATTTTTATTCCATGATTTATTTCTCTCAATTTCGTGTTGTTATATAACACTTCATATTTCATTGTCTTCTGTTCCATTCTGTATATAAAATACGCCTTAATGATTATGATGCTTTATCTTACTATACAATATGTTCGCGGATCGACTTTAAAAGAGGAAAACATTTTTTATTTTTGATTTCTCAGAAAATTTCACTCTTATTGATTTGTCCAGCTTGTTTTCAAACCCTCAAAACACAAATAACTTTTTATTTAACTCGAACGGTTCTCGAGATAATATCATTTTCTTGCTAGAAAATATTCAAATTGGGCTTAAGTTTTATTAATAAATTAATGGTGGGGGGGGGGGGGGGAGGTAAAATGAAATAAAATTATCAAAAAGCTAAAATATTAATTTTCTATTCAAATAATGCTCCTCCTTTTTCTGCACAGATTTCAATGCGAGCTCTAAATTCATTGAAACTGCATCTTATTTCTAAAATTCATAAGGACTGGACTGCATTTTGTATCCTATTTTTTAATTGCTCTACATCATTGTCTAGTGACTCACTGTACACAATTTGTTTTAAACGACCCCATAGATAAAAGTCTATTATTGTGAGATCAGGACTTCTCGGTTGCCATAAAATGGTACCATCTCTCCCTATCCAGTTATCATGGAACTCTGTAACGAGCCACTGGCGAACATTTCCGGCATAATGAGCAGGACAACCATCGTGCTGGAAAAACATTTCCATTCGGTAATTTAACGGCAATTCGTCCAGTTTATCAGCTAAAAAAAATTGCAACATCCAATATGAATTACGTTTGAATTTGGTATCAAAAAATATGGACCAATAATGCCATAGTACGATACCGCACACCACACATTAACATTTTTTAAATATTGTCTTCGACAAGAAATTCTGAAGTTTGGATTGGTCTCACTCCAGTACCGACAATGTTGAGATGAAACGACTCCGTCAGTTGAAAAGGTTGATTCATCGGAGAACATAATTCGTTCATGAAAATATTAGCGAATAATTTTTATCTGGTAGGTTGCGACTTTGACATTATGGTTGTCAACAAATATAACCTTTCAGTGTTACATATTTCGCGTCCAGATTAGTACATGTTATTGTGTTATCCATGAATCAACTAATGGAAGATATTGAAAGAGTTTATTCCAATCTGGATATTTATATTTATTTTACATTCACGGAGAATGCCGGAGAATTGCAGGAAGAACTTGTCGGGAATTCAATTAAATATACTCCCATTTGTCACCAATAAATGTAAAAAAATTCAGGAAAATTGAAACACTTTTGGTAGTGTTAAATCCAGGAAAAACCATAATAAACCTGTTTCTGGAAATCAGGAAAATGAAATAAATGTTTTAGCGTATTTTGAGGTACATCCACGCAGCTCCATACCTGCTGCTACTGAAGATTTAGGCATTTCACAAACGTCTATTCATAGAATTTTGAAGTGTAATAAGATGCATCCGTTTTCTGAAGTTCCAGAGCAGGCTTTTCGGCATGAAGATGAAATCCAAAGACTTGAACTATGTGAAATAATTGTTATGAAACTTCAAGATGAACATTTTTTTTTCTATAAATAATTTGAAAGTGACGCATCAACAGTCTGGAGGAATAATAAACAGTATATACGTATCTAAATATTCATATTAAAACTTATTTTTACAATTATAAAAATTTATTTTAATATATCGCAAATTTTAAAACACTTGTCTGGTAAGCACAGAAGGTTACATTAGGTTTTAGTGAAACAACTCTTGTTAAGTTGTTGACGCTATGGTTTATGCTGTTTTTTCTTGATTTAAAACCAATCTATTAAGAGAAACCATTTCAAGGTTTTCTCAGTTTTGTTAGATATATTAGCGCCAGAGTTCTTCCTGCAATTCTTTAACATTCTCAATGAATATAAAATAAATTTAAAGTATCCAGTCTAAAATAAGCTTCTTCAATATTTTTCATTATTTGATTCATAAGTTCCACAGTAATATGCATATCTGAGCATATGACGGGTAACAAACAATGGCCGCGTTCAGAGTACGTAACTACTACGTAGCTGTTTCCAAACAGTTTGGGAACTGTTTGGAAACAATTCGTCTCAAAAACGCACCGCTACATTTGCGCTACATCAATAACATACAATGGGGCGATCGCCAATTTTGTGTAGCGGAAACCGCTATTGATATGTATCATGTTCGTATTCATCTACTCATACTTATATCTGAAAAAATTAAGTTTTTCAACATTCAAAATACTTTGATATGTCACTAATTTTGAAATTCCCTGTATAATGCCACTGGATTTTTTACTACGTTTTGGTAAAGCAATGTTAGTACTCGTTTCTATGGCAATTTCCGGTTAAGTGCAAAAAAGGTGAAAATATTTTGAAAGAACGTAAATGCCAAATTGTTACAAATTCCAAATTTTTAAAACAGGAATTTCGTTCAGCCGGGAAACTTCTAACTAGCCAGTTTCGTGGAAAGCCCTGTATACATTTAACTTATCACTTCAGAGCGGCATATTTCCGGATAGATAGTAATTGGCTGAAGTTACTCCAATATTTAAGTCTGGAGGTGTTAATCACATACATCCAATTGTGTTCCGATATCCATTCTGTCATAAATTTGTTTAACATGTATTCACAGCAAAATCTCCCCTTAGATAAAATCCGCAATAGTTCTCGAGCAACATGTTTTTTTTTTTTGTATAAGATCGGTGGATTTGTTGATATATGCTATATATATATATATATATATGTTGATCTATCAAAGGTTGTTGAAATCGGTTGTCAGGTAGATGCCAAATATACAGCTTTTTCAAAGGGCTTCGATAATCATAATATTCTCTTAAAGAAACTCAGTGCGTTTGAATTCTCAAATATGTTGGTGAAATCCGTTGCTTCTTACCTATGCAACAGACGGCTTTGTGTTTTGTAAGGGTGCTATTCCGACCCGTTGAGATCGTGTCTGGTGTCCCGCCGGTGAATAATTTAGATCCACTGCTATTCATGATATTTATAAATGATATTGTCTTTCATATAAAGATGTCTGCTATTTGCTGATGATTGTAAAGTTTATAAAAACAATTTACAGAGTGAATAGTAGTACCTTGCCAAGAAGAACATCAGTTAAGGATCTGTTACTTTTGATAGCTCCTTTACTTTTTCTGAATATATCCGTAAAGTTAGCAATGATCTATTCAGGACCTTGGGCTTTATTAAGCGTAACACAATGAATTTTTCTTCTCTCTATACAATAATTACCCTTTACAAATGCCCTCGTACATTCTAAACTTGAGTATGCCTCGCTGATTTGGTGTCCGATGACCATAAAAGATGAAAAGCTGATTAAGAAGGAGCAAATTAATTTTAAGTTTCTTTACTATGAGAAGTGCAAACGGAACCCTCCCTTTGACTCATACAATCATATAAGGAATGAATTTAAGATATGTCTTCTTAAATCGAGGCGTGAGATGCTTGGCTATTGTCTCTATTGAGATTGCATATATGGATAGTATCAGACCTCAGCTTCCCACGTATGTGGACTAGCGAGTGCTGTCACCAATCAATAGAATATGCAAGCAATATAATAATCACTTTGAAACTATAGAGATTTTTGACGTTTCCAAACGAATTATCACAAAATCCGCCAGGTCCATGATTCTATCTTTTTAAATGATTCTCAGCTGCTGCCTTTTCTCATTAATATTGGCATTATTACTACTATTATTCTTAACATTATTTTTATAAGTATTAATTAACACTACGTTTCTTTTTTTATGTTATTATTAATGTTAGTATCATTTCTATGACTGACTTTATTGTTACTTGTTTTTCTCCTGTATAAGAACCCATTAATTTAGGATTTATCCTATTTTGGTATCTGGTATCTAAATAAATAAATAAATAGCGCTAGGAAAATATGCCACGGTACTTCAAACAGAAGCATTCGCAATATTCCATTAGGTAGAGGAGACTGGGGTAGGTAGTTACAGCGACAACTGTGGTTAAATAGAGGATGCTATGTTAACGTTAGGAAGTGCCAGATCATTTGCCACTTCTTAATATTATTACAGCGTCCTCTGTTTAGCCGCAGTTGCCGCTGTAACTACCTACCCCTGTCACAGCCAAGCCCAGTTCCCCCTACGGAGTTGAGTCAAAGAAAAACACAAAGAACACTGGAATAATACGACAAGGCAAATTCATGGAAAGACCTTTATTAAGGAATCGTCAAAGAAGAAGCTTAAATAACTACTGCAACTCAGTACAGGCCATTTTCGCAGCGCAGCTTGCCAGAAACTTGTATAGACTAGGTATAATTTAATTTAACGAGTGAACGAAATGGGAGATTAAACGCAAGAAGGCAAGAGACTGCAATGCTTCTGAAAACTCTATCAAAGGGCTCCTACAACGAAGAAAATAAGCTTGCAAAAGATTATACTACTGTAAACGCCATCTTGTCAATAGCGTAGATATTTGTACCAATTTTAATGCAAGTAGGTACAATAAAATTCTCCAATAATTTTTCCTAAAAAACCTGCATTTCGAATGCATTAATTTTGGATACATTCAAACGGAGAACCATGAATGTTGCTTGTCGACATAAGACTTTACAAATGCTTGCTGAATTTGCAACAGACACTTTGGTCAAAGAACATGTAACCAAGAACGGACACTTAGCAAATTTTGTTAGCGCGGAACCGCTACTTTTTAACCTATAGAAGTAAATTAGCGGGCTGAAGGTCACGAATTTTTCCCCCGGGAGTTCAAAGGTGCTGACGCTGAGTATCCGTTCTTGTTGAGGTGTTCCTTGCTTTGCTGGTTGCTGCTATTTTATCTTTATTTTATAACCTCATTGATTAGTTTTGGCCCTTATAGATGACCAATTCACTAATCTAAAATAACTGTAATTCAAAATCCTTTGTAACTGTCAAACATAATTTGCCTATTGTCAAAATTTTGGTTACTACTTGGTATTAGTACTAGTTAATTAAAATTTTGGAAGGAAAGTTGCAAGTTCACTGGTCAGCATTAAACGCGTAAGTTATTTTTTCTAATATTTCTTTCTATAAATAATATATTTAAAATCATCTTTACACGTGTAGCATATAGGCATAGAACTCAAACCCTTTCTCCGTTTAATTTAATATAATGAGAGTACCATTCGAGATTTTTGCGATTAATTTACACATTACGCGCTTCGTTTCCGCGACAATATCTTGGCGCGTGCGCCCGCTTTTGTTCTGCGTCGATTTTTTCCAACTAGTATCGACCGGGTGCTTCTCCACGTGCAGACATTTTTCATAGACCTGCAGTGATAAGTACAGTTGTCGGTGAACGAAAATGTCACCGAAATCGGCGTGGTAACATGGTGGATTTTAAAAAACGACAGTTCACCACTTAACGATCCACAACTGTGTTAATTAGGCGAAGAAAGCTCTACTAACATCCAACGCAGTAAAACCTATCGGGATGGCTCTAACTTCGTCCTATCGGCGATTTTCGCTTAGAGGAAGGGAATGTTATTTTGATAAGTGAGTTTTACTATCGTAATTCACGCAGAGATTTTAAATTTGCTTGAAACGTTTCATCGTATATTTGGTTGCATATCCTTACCTTCATATCGTAGTTACAGTCCATAATACTGTAATTGTGTGCATAGAGGTGGCGCCACAATGACATTTTTTTAATCAATAGTCCTATATTTTTCAATTTTAAAACGAAAGAACTTTTAAAATGCTTTGCAAAGGGTATTATCGAACTCAATATATTTTTCTTAATGCCTTATCGATTTATTTAAAAAACAATCGTTTTACATTTATGATTTATAAGCTTAATTACAAATAATTATTACTTTGGAAAACAGTTTTACATGTTTGAATATTCCTATGGCGTGTTACATAGCTACATATTCGTCAGCTAGAAATACAGGACACAGTGTTGTAAGTAAAAGAATATAAAGGGAGAAAGAATGTATAAATATCTATATACAACATGTATAAATATAACATGTGTGTTGGATAAAGATAGAAAAAGAATTCACACTCAATTTAATATAATTTTTATGTTTTAGAATTCCATAACAACTCATGTAGTATACATACACACTTCTTACGTTTCCATATACAGGGTGTGTATAAATTAGGCGAAGAATTATGCGTATTACAATGTTAAGATTTAACATCCTAATATTGTAGTTAATCCCCAGCGTTCGCGGGGCTGATTTAAAAAAAAAACTACATGTGGCAACATTGTTTTGTTACTTATCTGCTAATGTAGTATCTGCTATGAATGACGATATTAAAGGCGCGGGGCCACTGCACGCGAAGCGAAGCTAAGCTCAGCGAAACTAATTTCCTTGAAAATTAGCTCGTATGTAATCTTACGCGGACGCGGCAACTAAAGCTAAGCGAAGCGAAGTTAGGCTAGCGAAGATGCGCGTATGATTACATGGGAACTATTTTCAAGAAAATTAATTTCGTTGAGCTTAGCTTCTCTTCGCGCGCAGTGGCCCCGCGCCTTAAGATTACATGGGAGCTAATTTTCAAGGAAATTAGTTTCGCTGAGCTTAGCTTCGCTTCGCGTGCAGTGGCCCCGCGCCTTTACGCGCACGCGGCTACTAAAGTTAAGCGAAGCGAAGTTAGGCTAGAGAAGATATAAAACATAATTTATTTCCCGCTTGATTTAGCTCTGTTCTGATTTGAGTGAATTCAGCGCTGGTGCAGTTTAATTTCAAATGCGCACTTGTCGCAACTTGTCTCGTCAAAATTACATGCTGGAAAAGAAACAATGGTTGCAAAATCTGTGCAAACGCAAGAGAAAGTAATTGAAACAGTTCGGAAATATGAGGGGCTTCATAACATTGCTTTTTAATATCTACAGAGATTATTCCATGTAATTCAAAGAACTGAACACGTGCATTCTGAAGTAATTACTTAATTTTTCTTCATTTAATTCATTAATTAATCTATGAAATTTCCCGAATGCTTCCCGTCTTTTCATGTATCCCCTCATCCAGAATTTCCTTTTTTTTCTAGTTTCTGTATATAATAGCAACTGCTCATCTTCGAACGCATCATCAGAATCCGATTCGGAAATTAATTCCATTAACACCGATTTAAGTAATTGACTCATGTTATGAACCTATCTAAAACTGCGACCTACGTCTTTCTTCTGCTCTTCCAAACTAACATATAAATCGCGCGCACACCGCTTCTAATGGCCGCGGCTCATTCGTTTCGTCTAGCTTAGTTTATCTTAGTTTCGTTTCTCTTAGCATCGCTTCGCGCGCAGTAGCCCCCGCGTCTTAATGAGTGAATTGTCGCTTGTTCGAAATAATTTAGATTGCGTTAGTGGACAACAAATATCGTAAACTGGATACAGCTAATGTCAGTTTAAATTGGTATTTATAAATATAGATATTTTCTTCCATTAACTATTCTCTCCATTCTGCCTGAATTTATTTCAGCAAAAAAAAACCGAGATTCCAGAATTGGGGCAGAGGAAAAGTCTGCAGAAATGCATGCATTACGAATGAAAAATCAGAAAAAAAAAAATGTAGAGAGAATAAGATTGCTCAGAGAGAGAGAAAAAGCGAAAATATATCATAAAATTCAAGTCATAACTATGTAATAGATCATGCAATTGCTAGGTATTGTCTTTATTACTAAATATAAATAAATTGGCTGATTCATTTTCGATCCTCACCATTAGGATCTCGCTTATTATTGAAGATAGACGGTTGGTTTAAATTTGACAAAGTTACTAAATTTTGTGGTTATTATGATTCCGAAAGGAAAGTAGACATAGAACAAATGATGTTCGAAATTTAAAAAAAAGCGGAAAAATCTCATTTTCTTATTTTGCCTCTAGCACTTTTATTTGGCCTTGCAGAGAAAAACTAAAGATGCTTTCCCAAGGCCACTTCTAATCTTGAAATTTTAGATATTAAGCTTTAATTCACGAAAATTCCCATTTAAGATTAAATAAGGTAGCCATGAAATTTTGAACTGTCAATCACTTTAATTATCGTTAATAGTAATAGAATAATGTCGTATACCAACGAAGAGAAAGGAGGTATATAATATATTTTTTATTCGTCGAAATACAGCAATAGCGAGTACAATTGTATCCTTGACGACAGCAACCATCTCGTACCATATTTCTAGATCTTGACAGAAATTTAGTCGAATCATTTACCAAGCCGCGTAGTGTTTATGGTAACCGGGATTTGGAAGAAAATCAAGAGGGTTTTTGCATAGTTTATGTAAACTTTGTATTGTTCTTAAGTAAATACTAATCCATCAACATCAACAAGAGAAATAGCGCCAGAATTCAATTTGTCTCAGATTCTAGTATAGAAAATTTTGCTTGAACTGTACGAGGACCATGTAAGCCATAGTTTACTACCTGGTCATATTTTAAGACGACTGGAATACTGTAACTGATTACTGGGAAAGTTAGAAGATTTTTTCAATTTCAAAAACACCATTAATTAAAGATTAAAAGTGGCGTTGAGAGTGTGTCTTTAGTCTATTTTCTTTTCGGGATCATAATAACCTGTTGTGTACTCGATATTATTTAAATGTAAAGTTACTATTTTACTTAGTTATATTTTAAAACTAATTAGATATAATACGAAAATGATATAAAATGTAGCAGCAGACAGCCAGACGATGTCCAGGTGATGTAAGAAATCTCTGCATTTGGCAAGTCCTTCAAACATTTTCCTTCAGAATATTTTCTTCAGGAAGTAAAGATGGTCAGCAGTGATATATCTACACATCGAAAATGAATATTAGAATTTGAATAGTATATTTTTACTATAGATATTGGATCCAAGTTCAATTCAAATGAACATTTTTATTTTTTTTTTACTGTATATTTATTTCATTTAAATTTAGTTTAATAATGTTTTTATATGCATTGGCATTCCAATTGCATTGATATGTCAACAGAAAGGCATGGGAAATTGCTGGAAATTGGGTTCTGTCACAATTCTATGTGTATAAATAGTTGCCTACCTTTTGTGTACAGTAATGAATTTTAAGATTGTTAATTTTACATAGTAATAAGTGTCTAAAAATTTTAAATGTATTTTTCTTATGATTCAGAGACACCTACCTTTATTATATTTTAATTGTAAGGTGATTCCAGAATTTTGCAATAATTATCTATTTTTATTTCGTTTAAATATTCGACAGTCCATTCGGTCATATGGGCATTCTCATGTATCAAACAAAGTATATGCCCCTTATTTCGGTGAAATTAACGGACATTCTACGACAGTTGTACTCCTTGTCGAAGACAATCGCTTTCAAGTCGCTTAAAAGTTTTCAATTCGAAACGATTCAACAGCCTACCTTCATCAGAGGCAGACGTGTCTCAATTTGATTTTTGTAAAATTTAACGGCTATTTTAAAAAAAAATCAATTTTATTTCAAATTACAACCTAAAAATAATTGTTAATTGTTAAACAAACTTTATCACATGAATATTATCCAAATTACCTACAACCTTTGGGTAAGTTTTCTTCCAACGACGATTTTCTCGAGTAATGTTCCTGTCCTGATCGAGCCATCCTCCGTGATCAGAAGTACGATGTACCAGGGCCCCTATCAGACACCCGACCATTCCTGACCACTCCGATGTTCGCAGATTTCGTCCTTGTAGAAGGCATTCCTCGTCAAATCTACCTAAAAATAAACGTATTATTTCAATCTAATCTAAATTTAATGATACTTATAAGAAATTTATTTTTAATACGTTCAGCAAATTTTGGGTAGGATTTTGTTGTATCATTGCTGAACGGTTGCAGTCACTTGGGGAAATTTGTATAAGTTGGTACATTCTAGGTTAATATTTGATATGTATTTACGATACGAACCAATATCCAGCAGTTTACCATCAAGGTTGGTCATTCTGATTCACGTCGTTTAAGCATAGCATAACTCCGTTTGAACGTTCAGAGAACGCGGGAATTTTGAAATTTAATTTAGACGTATTTCACGTTCTCGACAATGAATTTATATTGCAAAAGTGGAATTACTAATAAAACGTATTGTTATTAATTAAGCGGACTCACGTAACTTACCTGAGATAAGAATATCCTTAGATTTATGTCTGATTTTACGCAGATTCACATTTTGAACTTTTTTTCAAAATAAAACCACTTTTATTCGCATTTAAATGTTTTCATTACACATGAGAGATTGATCACTATCGAGGTACAACACTATCGTGCCTACGACATCTTCGAAACTGGTCATTAATATGCAAATTGAAGGAGAGGACATTTTTGGCAACACTCTTGCATGCCGTCACGCACGTACTGAGATAATAAGAGGGGTAACTAGCTATTCGTATTTTTTTGATGTCAACGTGCTTCAATCGAAATTCTCGCCCTGCATGCCCTCTGGCTTGTGAGAGAGCACCTTCTAATTTAAATTAATAAATATAGATGACACTGGGATGTTCTGATCTGAAAATCTGATTTTTACTAATTTAATTATGTATTTTATTTTAATATTTTTTTAATCGGGCTGTATGCTACTCTGTAGCGTTACAAACCATAAGATTTAGCAACTTAAGATTTTAATAGTGGGGATCGAAAATGAATCAGCCTCATATGCCTACATTGTGTTCGAATTAACCTAATTGAAATGCTTTCAATTACAGCTATCGAAATTATATTTTGCCTGCCTTCTTGCAACTACTGCATTTTCCACCTCATCATTCTCATTATCTGAAAATTATTAAAGGCAATCATTTGATTTTTTTCTGTCATCTACATTAGTTGCTTCATTATTTAAGCCATCGTTGATTATGATATTATTACTATAGCTGCTTTTGTCGTATCAAGCTTGTTGCATCCCATTAAATAACTTTTAAATCAATTATAAGATATGCCATTTATTTTTCTTTCTATTTTTTTTTTTTTTTGATTGTAAATCATCATATTCAAATGAATTTATTTTTTTCTAATAAACCTTTGATTACGATAAATAAATGAGAACTTCTTCCCTTACTTTTTGTGAATATCTATCAAGTTTTCAATTCTCAACAACATTAAAGCAGGTCCACAAACTTTAAGAAATAATATCGTCATATCCGTTGGGGCGCTGGAGTCGTCGGATGAGTCATATGCCAGCTATAGAGTGGTGTTGAATTCAGCAAATATTCAAATTCAGTGTCTGTCTCATGAATTTGTGGGAGTTGATCGCTTTATTACCGTGTGTTATTTTTATTATCTAGTTTACTACTTCATATCAATAAGTGTCTTTTCAAGACATCTCATACTTCGTTTATAGATAGGTGAAGGAATGTATGAGGAGAAGCTGCAAATAAGCTAATTCTTTGTTCATTGAAAATTACGATGTATTATATATTATGTAATTTCTATTAACCAAATATTTTTACGAACGTTTCCAAAATATTGACGTACCCAATAACTTAATTTAATAATAATATTAATTATCAACATTATTATACATAATAATTTGATTGCTATTTTTCTGCTTAGTAACTTCTGTTACTGGGCGTGCATTCTCTCAAGCACCTCTGTCAATTTAAATCACCTCCGCCACTGATAGCTTCAGCTCGCGTATTCTACGTGCAGATTATGATGACTAATATGTATTTTGTATATTGAGACTCACTCTACCTTGCCGCTATTACGGTAAATCGCCATTTACCCTGTAGAATCGAGTAATAATACTATGGCGCACACGTACATGCCCAACAAATAAAATTTTCTATTTACCCATCCTAACACAATTACGCTTAGTTCCTTAGAAGTGCATCTGTTTTTTTATATCGTGCGTTTGTAGAAAAATTAACAACCAACAAAACCTCATCTGTTGTATCCATAATTCTACATATATACATAAAACGCAGTAAAATATTTTACATCCTATATCCACAATCATTGGGCGTGAAATAAAAACTTCGAAATTTTTAAGCTATTAAGCTGGCCCAACTGGGCGTTTTAATTGGTAATTCACACATCCACCCATTATCGTCGCATTAATAGGCAATATATTGCTACCGCAAATTAATTAACTCTACCAGTCACAAGCCGGTGGCTCAGGTACTCTATAGAAAGCCTCCTTCGTAGATCCTAGCGTAGATTTCGTACCGTTCAATAAAGCTCTTCGAGGCTACACAAGAACTCTAAACTTATGTTTCAATGACGAGGACATTTGAGACGTATAGTATGTACGCATTAACGAAAAGGAGACTATAATTACTTTGTGATCCTATGTAGGTACATATATAATATAATATGCCGTACGAAGGTGTTCGAACCGCGCCGCGATTCTAATTAGGACTCCTTTGACGTTTTGAAGCCTTCGAGCGATTTGTTGGATACGCTTGACTGCTGTTTGTTTAGCTAAATAACTGAACGTCTAGAGAAATGTTCGTGTAGGTATTTATAATTAACTTCTCACATATTTTAAAAAACTCGTAGTTCGTGACGGTATTAATAAAAAAGGATTAGTGGCGGAATAATATGAACCGTGTATGTTTTGTTTATTGTAAAGTCACAATCGTTTTGGTTGTTTCAAACGAATTTATTATATAAACAAGACGCAATACAATCACTACAATGGTTCGATGTTTAGTTCTATATACATTTCCTCCTCTTTTTTCTGGAACGTCTGCAGGTTTGCCAACCCTATTTTTAAATTATAACTTACAACATCTCTAAACATACTCCCCGTTGAACAAGCATTTTAAATGTGATGTTCAAACTCAAATCAAGATACATACAACACAAAAATAAACATAATATGGCCTAACAAGCGCCAAACAATATACACGAACTAATATTCAAGTGCGTACAAATCTGAATAACACAAATGTCTTTCAATACTGTTCCTCTGTCGGGTCGTCTTCTATTGGGAGGGGACAGATCTTGGTAACTGGACGTTTCAAGGTACCACCTGCTGTTTTAACTGTCACCACTCTTGTTATTCCATCATTACCCGGATGAAGCTCCACTATTCTTCCTAGGCGCCAGTGACACGGAGGCAAATGGTCATCTTTTATTAACACTAATGTGCCAATTGGCTTCGTTGGTGAGGACAGCCTCCATTTTGTGCGTTGTTGCAAGTGATGGAGATACTCTTTTGACCATCTTGACCAAAAACACTGATAAAGTTGTTGTAGGAGTTGAAATCTTGTTAACCTATTCATAGGTGTGGTCGTCACTTGAGGTTCAGGCAAACCGACAAGAGCTCTTCCAATAAGGAAATGTGCGGGGGTGAGTGGAGATAGGTCGTTTGGATCAGTCGATAGAGGAGACAAGGGTCTGGAATTTAAGGTAGCTTCAATTTGCGTGAGAACAGTTAAGAATTCTTCATAAGTTAAATGTACATTACTAATAACCTTAAGTAAGTGACGCTTAATACTCTTTATACCCGCTTCCCAAAGACCACCGAAATGCGGTGCTTGCGGTGGAATAAAATTCCATTGCACACCTTCGTTAGCGCATGCAGGAGCAATATCTGATTGAAAACGTTTATAAAATTCCCTTAACTGATTGCAAGCGCCAATGAAGTTTGTTCCATTGTCAGAAAATAATTTTGAGGGTTTACCCCTTCGAGCTACAAATCTGCGAAAGCATGTCATGAAAGCATCTGTTGACAACCCTGTCACTAATTCAATATGAATCGCCTTTGTAGCAAGACAGATAAACAAACATATCCAAATTTTAGATAATTTTGAGCCACGCCCTTTGCGATCGCGTAAGAGAAAAGGACCTGCAAAGTCAACCCCTGTATTGTAAAAAGGATAACTGGAAGTTACACGTTCGCATGGTAAATCGCCCATTATTGGAAACTGAGTTCGGGGTTTGAACTTAAAACATGTTACGCATTTTCTAACTACGCGTTTTGCCACTTGTAGCCCAGATGTGGGCCAAAATTGCTGACGAATGTGACTGAGTAATTGTTGAGGACCAATGTGTAATAGTCGTTTATGTTCCTCTTCCATTATTAGTTTGACAAGATGATGTTTGCCACTTAATAGAATCGGATGATTAGTATCATAAGAATTCCCTGAATTTCTCAATCTACCACCTACCCTCAAAAGACCATCCTTATCTATAAATGGTGAAAGTGATAATAAATTACCCTTTAAATTTAAATTTGAACCTGTTTTAAAAGCTGTCAATTCATGTGCAAAACTCTCTTCTTGAGCCCATTTGATGAGTACAATGCTGGCGCTTTGTAACTCTTCAGTCTCTAGAAAACCTAATTTTCTACTAATTGATGGTAATCTTACATTTTTTATAAATCTTAAACAATATGCAATTATTCGTTTTAAACGGTTATAGCTTGAATAATTCTGAAACGGAAAGGGGTTTGAACTGACGTTCACAAATGCCTTAAACTTCTTCTTTATTTCTGGAATTACTTGCGGTATTTCTTCTAACTCTGTAATTGGCCACTCCTCCTTGTGCAATGATGAAAAAGGTGCACCGTGCCACCACAACTGTGATGAGATTAAACCTTTAGGTGACATGCCCCCTTGAAGCGATATCAGCTGGATTGTTGGTTGATGATACATGATACCATTTGTCTACATCTGTAAGATTTTGAATTTTTGCAATGCGGTTTCCTACAAATGTCTGTAATTGCCTAGCGTCTTTCCTCAACCATGCCAATACAATTTTCGAATCTGACCAATATGAAAATGTCGTGTTTTATTTCAAGAAGGTGCGATACCCTTTGCATAAGCTCAGCTAATAGTAGTGCGCTGCACAATTCCAATCGCGGAATGGTAAGTAATTTTAAAGGTGCAACTTTTGTTTTTGAACATAATAGATGAGAGCTTATAGTATTACCTTCATCAACGCTACGGATATAGATACAACACGCATATGCCTTCTTTGATGCATCACAAAATCCAATTAATTCTATTGAAGTAGCTTGTGGTGAAAGTGCAAAACAGGGTACTTGTATTTCACTTAGCAATTGAAGGTCTGAACATATTGTTGACCACTCGTTACACAGGTCAGATGAAATTGGCCCATCCCAGGTTAAATTTGACGACCATAGTTTTTGAATCAATATTTTTGCTAGTATAACATATGGACTTATTAATCCCAATGGGTCAAATATCTTTGATATTGTAGATAAAATAATTCTTTTCGTAATTACTTGGTTGTGACATACTGTTAACGCCTTGTACGTCAATGTGTCTCGTTTGCTATTCCAGTGAACGCCTAGTGTCTTCACTTCATCTGTCCCTAAAGGCAAAAAGCTAAAGAGTTCACCCTCGTGAGTCAAATGATTTGTGATATATGCACTGTTCGAATGCCATTTCCTCAGTAAAAATTATATTTGCTTAGAATGTCTGAGACTTGTTGACATATTTCCACAGCTTCTTCTTCCGAGCTAAACCCTGTAATCATGTCATCGACATAAAATTCACGTAGAATAACATCTGCTGCCTTGGGAAACTCTTGTTGGTTTTCATAGGCTGCTTGACGTAAACACCTAATAGCCAAATAAGGTGCTGAACTCGTCCCATAAGTCACCGTATTGAGATTGTATATCTGTGGTTGTTCATGCTCATCGCTTCTCCAAAATATTCTCTGAAGTTGTCGGTCATCTGGATGTACCCAAATTGTCGATACATTTTAGCTATGTCAGCCATCACTAGAAATCGATGTTGTCTAACGCGCAGTAAAATTTCGAAAATATCATTGATAATAGTAGGGCCTATGTGTTGAATGTCATTCAGTGACCATCCAGTATCAGATGGCGCCGAACCATCAAATACAACACGCAGTTTTGTCGTGAGGCTATCATGTTTCACTACCGAATGATGTGGTAGGAAATATGAAGGTGATATGTCATCATCCTTCGTAACTAAGGACATATGACCTAGATCATAGTATATTCCTGCATGAATTCTGTGTATTCTGATCTTAGTTTCGGAGAATTAGCTAATTTGTTCTCTACCTTAATCAATCGTTTAAGTGCTTGTTCCTGTGAGTTACCTAAAAGTTTGGGTGAGTGTTTTAATGGTAATCGGACCATAAACCTACCATCGTCAGCACGTGTTACATTGGTAGTAAAATGTTGCTCACAAAATTCATCGTCGGGAGTGTTTGACTTTGTCACATTTACCTCTTCTAATCCCAAAAATTCTTTAAGTCGAGACCCGCAGGATCTGACCTCGTGAGATTGCAATTGCTGTTTGACTTGGTTGATTTAATGAACCGCATACGATCCACCCAAAGGCAGTATGGCGCAACGTCGGAAGGCCTCTACCTATTTTAAAAGTTTGCTTGTAAATTGTTTGCCAAAATAGTTCTGCTCCTAAAAGTAATTCTATCTCCCCCGATATATTAAATTTAGGATCTGCTAATGGTGTATGATTCGGTATATTCCACGAATTGATATTGATTGAATCACTGGGTAAATCGTCCGTTATCTTTGGCAATATGTAACAAGTAATAGAGTATTTTGAATTATTATATAAACTTGAAATGGTAATGTTACATTTTGTTTTAAGATTTGAACTCATTTTATTGACACCTACTACTGCTATATCTACGGGTATTTGTTTTAAATTTAATTGTTTGCAAAGCTTTAACGATATGAAATTGATTTGTGAACCGCTATCAAGTAGCGCCCTTGAAACACATGTCTCCTTGCTTGATGAATTTGCAACCTGAATTAATGCAGTAGATAATAAAACACATTTGTCTAGGCTGTATGCCGAGAGCGATACTTGAGGTGCAGGATTGCTGGATTCGCAAGTTACAGGTGTTTGTTGCTTGTCTGCATGTAACAGTGTGTTATGCTTTAATTTGCATTTTCTACAAATCCCGGAACGGCAATTCGTAGCAAAATGCCCCGTGCACAAACAATTTTTGCACAAATTTAGTGATGTGACTTTTTCAATTCGATCGTTAACAGATAAATTTAAAAATTCTTGACAATGATAAATAGAGTGTGCTTTCTTGCAGTAGTTGCATTTTATCGACGTGGAAGTTGCCATGGCTGTTCGTTTTACATTATTGTTGAAACGTGTGTCTTTAGTTTGCGAATTTTTGCTGTGATTGGTTTCAAAGGTTTCTAAAGCATCAGCACGATTTGCTAAAAAGTCCAAAAAATCCTTAAAATTAGGAAAGTCTTCCGTACTTTTAAAATGATCCCATTCACGAAGGGTTGTCCTGTCCAATTTATTTGTAATTGTGTAAATCAGAATTTGGTCCCAGTGTTCAGTGGGTTGTTTTAATGTGTTTAATGCGTATAAATGTTCTGACACTGAGTCAATAATCGTTCTTAAACTTGCCGCGCTTTCGCGAGTTATTACCTCTAATTCAAAAATGGCCTTTATATGGCTGTGCACTAGTAATTGGGTTTTATTATAGCGTTTACATAGTAATTCCCAGGCTTTTTCATAATTTTCATCTGTAAATTCTAATGATTGTATGATTTTCAAGGCGTTTTGTTCTAAAGAAGCTCTTAAATAATGAAATTTTTGAATATTGTTAATACGAGTATTATTGTGTATTAATGATTGAAAAGTGTCTCTGAATTCCAACCAATTATTATAATTGCCTTTGAATTTTGGCAACTCAATTGTGGGTAACTTAATTTGATTAAAATTGTGTGGCAAATTATTTTGCAAGGGATTACCACCCACTTCAACGCTTGTTTCTGATGTAGAATCTTTTTGTGTGGTAATTGCAATCGGTTGATTTAAACGATCTAATATCGTATATGCATGTGCCTGAATTGACAGTAATATGTTTGTAAATTCGTCTCTGTATGCTAAATGTTCACTCAAATTGTCGTCAGTGCAATTGCTTTCAATTGCCGTTTGAATTTGTTCACATTCCTTTTGCATGTCACTGCAATTTGCTAACCGTAAATCTAATTCTTTGAAATCTTTGTCACTAGGATCTGAATTACTATTAATTTGTTGCTGTAGTGTATCAATAAATTTTGAAAAGTTAGTTAAACGATGCTTTAATACACCACGCTTTCGCACATTTGTTTTTAACTCATCCATAGTAAATCGTGAATGTGAATTAAAATTTGAGGTTACGAAACGAGTAGAAACAGTTTATAACAGTTTCAAACTTTATAATTGCAACAAATATGTTCTCGCACAAATGAAAAATAGATTTGTACTCACATGTAATAGAAAGAGGACTGGAATACATGGATAGCTTCTTGTAAAGGCACACAACATAACCTCGTGAAGGACTCGCTCAACTGTTGTACATTATTGACCTTGGCGTATCTTCATAATGTCGCTGATGTGGATCGAAGGACCAGAAATGTTTTGTTTTGTAAAAGTACAATCGGTTTTGGTTGTATTCAAACGAATTTATTATATTAAACAATAGCAATACAATCACTACAATGGTTCGATTGTTAGTTTTAATAATTTTCCCTCCTCTTTTTTTTCTGGAACTTGTCAGCAGGTTTGCCAACCCTATTTTTAAATTATAACTTACAACATCTCTAAACACCAGCCTTTTAAAGTTTACAGTGACACATGTTTATTATTACTGCTTTCCTAAATACAAAGAAAAAACAAACGTATTGTAGAGTCCGTTGCGATAGAGAATAGTACATGTCGTCACCAAAAGCTGCGCGAAGCCTGACATCAATTACGCCCCGCTGCCTGCTACTACTGTCTGTTACCTAGCAACGAGGCATTGGCTACCAATATTCGTTCATTGCGCATGTGACGTCATGTACCATTCTCTATTCCAACGGACTCTACATTGTCAAAACGATAAAAAATTCTCGTCAGCTACAACATTGTATTGACATTGCAATACAAATTATAACAATTAACTTAATCAAATAAATGAAAAAAATACATGAGTGTTTTTATTTCATGTAATTGCTAAACAAACAAAATTTATTCGTTTTAAAAACTATTAAATAAGGATATATCTTTGCATTTTTTACTTCTAAGGTACAAATATATAAATTGGTTATTTTATGTTTTCATCGAAAATGATACCTAAATTTTTCCTAGGGATTGGAAACTCTATAAAATTATTATCCAAAATTATACTTGGTACTTATAATTTAGGATTGTTGCAAAAATGAATTCCTACTTTTTGTTTTTTGGCAATTTACAAGGTATAAGAAAAAATATGCGAAACGATACGAGTCTAAGTAAACGAGAGAGAAGATATCACGGTCCCTTCCATTACAAGGATATTTTCTCTCTTATTTGCTGAGTTCCATCGTTGGGGTATTTTTTTGACTCTACTATTGTAGCCAATTAATGTCTAACCAGTTTGATATATTTTAAGGATATTGTAAGCTTTACCAGTAATCTCTAGCTCGCCTCGCTAGCAAATTAGGAGCATGAGTAACAATAATATTCGTATTATCAGCGTATAAACAAGTACATAGTGAAATATGATTAATCAAGTCGTTATTAAATGGGATACTCTGTATAATTAAAAAATATTTTAGGTGTGCAACATTGAATTTTTAGGTATAAAATTTGCAGAACATATTTTTCTCTAAAAAAAAAATGTAATCAAAAGATCCAGTCTGTTTATGTATGTACATAAACAAAGGTACGTATATATAAACTGGTTTGAATATAAGCGCCCTGCGGTCACTTTATCTACGCCACTGGTAAGTATAATTACAATAAGTAGTAAATAATACGTAATACTTATTAATACGCATTTTTCAATTAGCAAATATAGAGAGTATGGTAAATATGAAATAGGTTGGGGGAATTGGAAGAAATAAAGCAATAGGTAATCTACTGCATAAATGAAAAGTAAGAAATTAGTGAACAGATTTTATAACCGCACGTTTCGAAAAATCATAAACTTAAAGGTTATGTGGGAGGAATTTACATTCGAAAATAATGGCTTGGTTCCAAGTACTTTAAACAATGCACAACTACGACCTATGGATTGGACACTGCAACTAAGACACGTGGTTTGTTATTTAAATAGTTATTTTATACAAATGTTTCTTCCGCAGATATAACATTAATTCTCTCATAACATGCGTTAGGTAGGATATAATCAGTCAGTATTCTTATTAAGTGACTAAAGGCCATAATTGTATACATGATTAAACTCTTATGTACTATTTTTTTGAATATATATTTAAAAAAGCAGGAAAAAGAAGAACATCTACATATTGGCGTTTTTATTTTACATTACTTTAAAATAATTGTAAACTCTTCCAATGCAATTATTTTAGGCTTATCTCGGTCAATTTCTTATACATGTATACGTACATACAAAATATATTTATATAAAACTATACATAAAGTCATTTGCAACCCGAATGTAGAGATAAAAACGCTTACGGTTTCGATAACATATCCAAAATACAAAATACTTTTAAAGTTGTTTTAAAGGAAAATATATAACACTTTGGCTTCAAAGTATTACAATTGCGGAAAAAAGATGAAAAATAAAAACGGAACTAAGGTTTAAAATATGAAAAAATATTTTTCTGAAAGGCTGAATTGAAAGTGACAAAAATCAAAATTTAGAAAAACATATAAATATCGAAGTTAATATTTTTAACATGAAAGTTCTCAAACGTAAGAAAAAATCTAATACATTAAGACAAATTTTTGCCAATTTATTCTCAAAATTAAATTAATTTTTCGTTAAATTAATATCACATTCATAACAATTCTCCTATATATAGGTACGACTTCAATGAAGCTTTAAATTTTGACTGTAGGCACTATTAATATTTAATAATGTAATTATTTATTATTATATATGTATGCTCATTTTGCATAGATTCTAGCTGATGATGACCAATCAAGCCGAAATTAGCCACTAAAAATACAACATTGACAAACTTTTTTCCTCATTTTCTTGTTATTAATTGCTTTGCCACTTTCTTTTTCAAAACAATCCTTACACATATTAAATAATTAAAAGCGAAATTACGACATTATTAGGGTGAAGATTGAAGAGATTAAGAAAATCGAAATATATGTAATATTTAAATCTCGCGCCATATTCCTAAACTCGATTTATTCTGTGGCTCGGTGCAATCGCAATAGTCGTACATGTTTGGTTCAAAAACGTCGTTGTTGTAATAAAATCGTGATTTATCGTGTGTTCCTGTAAATGTAGAGAGCTTAGGTTTCTGTGCTCTGTGGTAGTTATCAAATTTATTTTATTAAGCTTTGGCCATGCAACCAGTAATACTCCAAATTAATTATTGTAGGTCTACTCGATTTTTTTAAATATGATAGTACCTAGTACAATAAATAAAAAGACAGAATTAAACGAAAACATACTGCTCTCGTATATTTAACATAAAAAATATATGACAGAAAAACAAGGACACATGCCTTTATGCATTCGTTCTATTGGATAACTATGTGGCAAATCAAACAGACCTAATTTTATGTTTCAGATAGTTTAACTGTTTTATCGATGGTAGACTTTAGGGACTTTAGCGACAAATGACATTTTGACTATTGGGTCAAACAGTCAATCGGTGTTTTTCGACGCTTTCGACTTCGACATTTGTGTTTCTGTTTGAAGACAAAGGTAAATGGTGTTACAGGCATGTTATTGTAAAGTTTATATTAAGAAATACATTGAAGCAAATCATTTTTTGAATCATTAAAAATGCCGGCATTAGATGTGGTGACCAATAATCCACCTAATGCTGAAAACACAGAGGAACAAGCACCTACTAATCCCGTTGTCGGGATTATATATCCCCGCCAGAAGTGAGAAGTATCCTTTCCAAATATTGTAAGAAACACTGTGTGTACATGTAAATCATTCGTAAGTATTTATCTTCTAGCCTAGCTTTGAGATGTATTTTCCTGACAATGCTGAAAAAGATATCGTCGACAAAACTGCTAGCTTCGTAGCTAGAAATGGTCCAGAGTTTGAAGCCGCATTAGACAAAATGAATTAGGAAATCCAAAATTTAATTTCTTAAATACTGGAGATCCGTATCATGCATATTATCAGCATAAAGTTAAAGATTTTCAGAAGGAAAAGGTATGTAATATAGATATATTGATAATATATAACATTATTTCATGATGAAATTAGCCATATTGAATATTCGGCTTTTCATCAGCCTTGAGTATTGTGACATTTTCCTAATCGAGAGCGTATCTACTGATTTATCACAGTTCTATTATCTTTATTTGCATATAATTGTCTGGTTATTATACTTACAAAAATTCTAGGTCAAGAGCCTTCATCAGTATTACCGCGGCTTTATCAAAATTATCTGTAACAGCGGCCGCTCAACAGAAGCAACAGGAAATTTTAAAGTCAGTTGAACAACCATTTATCCAAAAGACCCTCCAACAGAGTTGGAATTTATTGCTGATCCACCATCAATTTCAGCTCTTGACTTGTAAGTTCTTTTTTGCTTATGTTAATGTAATGAGTGTAAAATGTTTATTTTAGGGATATTGTAAAGTTAACTGCACAGTTCGTAGCTCGTAATGGAAGGCAGTTTTTAACACAACTAATGAATCGAGAGGCAAAGAAACTTTCAATTTGACTTCTTGAGGCCACAACATTCATTGTTCCAGTATTTTACTAAGCTTCTAGAGCAATATACAAAGGTAATGTTTCTTTATATTGTTCTTGATGTACTATCTATATAACATTTGTTATTTATTTTGTTTTTGCGCTTTTTTAAAGTAATAAATAGAACAGTTTTATGGAGCACATTCTATGAATTTATCTAATTTTTTTTTGAAAACAGTGCTTTGATTTATCTCCAGGATGCATGTCCCAAATAACCATGTTTTTTTACTATTTCAATTTTTGCATATTATCAAATTAAAAATCCGGCAAAATTAATATATTTTATGTATGTAATAATAAATAGTTAGAATTGGACTTACTAATTTATTTAATGTATACATACTATAATAAGTTACAGGATATTTAAAAAACTAATATAATCAATAAATAGAACTGAAAAATAGCTAAGCATTTCGACTTTGGTGCAGTGCCGCGGGCGTACTCTTTCTGATGTTGCAACCATTGTCAAGCAGGAGTATATTCAGTGTACTAAAAGTTTTAAACACTAAAGAGTGCTAAATTATAATTGAGAAGTACAATTCTCATTGCGTCTATTATTACAACAACGAATTACTTAATTATCGATGTAAATTTATCATATAAACATAAAAATATTATTCAGTTATTTGGATAACGTAAAAATTGTGTACTAATAATAAGTAGAAACAGGTGTCTACGATAATTAAATATTTTATAACTTTTTTATGATATGTTACATGAATAATATTTTGAAAAACTCCCAACATGCTTTCTCGTGTAAGAAAAATCGTTTTCTCGATATCTTGTGGACTTTCGATCTTTTTGTAATCAAATTAGGGTGAATGTGTAGTGAAACATGTAAGTTTAAGATAAATATAGTGTGTAAAACGTTATTATTATTTAAAAGTTTCCTAATAGCACATGTTAAAGAAAGAATATGTTTGGTTAAATGAGCTGTATAGTAAAGTGTAGTAGTCTATTGTAGGATACTTTATTTGAACATGTTTATTTTGCATTATTATTTCAAGATCATAAATCTATGATAATTTCGTCCGAAATTACAATTTCTCTTACTTCTCTAATCCTTCTTAATAACATGCAGATTAAATAATTAAATCTCTACAATAGATGAATATTATGTTTTTAATTTGTTTAGGTTTTAAATTCCTCGAAAAGCATGCAACAACGACTTAGAGATGAAGCAGAAGTGCAGCCGCAGTTCTAGAACAAGTTAAGTACAGAGAGAGTGGTTAAAATATCAAGAAGCCCAAAAAGCTCGCGAAGAAGAAATTCGAAAGAGAAAGAGGTATACACTCTCACTTTCCGCATTATTTGAATAGTATCTATTGTATCTAAACTGTTTCCTCTAAATTTCTATCGCTTACGCCTCAAATTGATTGGCACGACTTTGTTGTGGTCGAAACCGTCGATTACCAACATTTGAAATAGGAAATTTCCACCACCACTACTCCGAAGAAGTGGCGCTAGAATCTCATACAAGAGCGAATTGAAGAGGGCGAAGACATTGAAATGCAGCTCGAAAGTGACGAAGAGGATACTCCTGCTCAACCGGTAACTAATTTCGAAATAAATACCGCTTAAATTGATTTCGTTATTTTCTCAGACGAAAACTTGAGTACAATGGAAAGATCATACACAACGAAAGTCGACGGTAAAGACGATAATAGACTGCAAGATATGGATGAGGAGAGTTCAGGGGATGAAGGCGGAGACACACCATCCCAACCCTGATTCAACCTCCGCTGCCACCAGCTCCAGACAAGGTAGTCGTTAAAAATATGATCCAAAACAGGTGTGTGGTTATATTGACAAAATTGCTTCTCTGTTGCTAATTTTGTTCTTATTTTTAGCTGTAAAAGTCATAGACAACAGTGGGAGATGATTACTTAATTTCACTATTACTGGCGAAAAGATACCAGCAAGCAAAGTGCAAGAGCATATGCGAATTGGTTTGTTAGATCCTAGATGGGTTGAACAACGAGATAAGCATATAACTGAGAAGATGAATCAAGATACTGTTTACGCAGCTGGAAGTAGTTTTGATAACATGTTTCTTTCCCTCCTTATATTAATCAAATAAAACGTATAAATGAACAGAACACAAGCGTTGAAATCATTTCAAGTAACATTAAAAGTAAATTAAAACTGGTAATAAAACAATATTTTTGCTAAGGTAATTAAAGTAATACTTATTGAAAAAAAATAAAAATAATTTTTGCAGCAATTGTTACCACTCTTGCACATTGACAATACTAGTGACTACTGACGCGTTTGACAATGAGTGAACGCAAATATAACGTTATTACGGCTATTAGATTGGAAATATAAAAATTTAGCAACCTAAATCAATATGGAGCTTATATTCTTGCGTTAATTAATTTAAAAACAAAATTCGAAGAGATATATAATCAAATCTTTTTAAAAAACCATCATAGCTGTAATTATTCGAAAGACATAATGAGTGTTTTAACGATAACATAAAATTTTAACATCTTCCTGTGTATTCCGTCCAAGACATTTATAAATACAAGTATCCTGGATTCCTACAATTGAACAGTATTTTTAATTTTCAACGGACGGAAGTATTATAAGTTATGCAACAAGTGTTCAGTAGTTTGGTATTTGTGCCTATATAACCTAGTATTTTAAATGCTTGATTGCATATTTCTAACACACCTTCGTTATATGAAAGTTTAGAGTCAGAAAGAATGCCTAAGTCCTCAAACAATTTACCAATGTCAATATTTATTCCTTTTAAGTTATAAGGAAAATAATAGTAGTTTGCTTTCTATCAAATATAATTGCTTTACATTTACTCTTATATTTGATGGGCAGTTACGCTCTCTCCGTCTATAAATGACGGCTAAATCTTCCTGCTTCCTACAGACTGTAATAATTAGTTAAAGAATAATTGACCTTCTAAAAACCCTTTTCAATCATCTATATAACATCATAACAATTGACTAGTTTAATCACTCTGAAATATCATCAACAAATGTAAGAAATAACCAAGGCCCCAAAAACAGATCCTTAGAGAACTCCAGTTGTGTGACTTATAAGATTGAGATTGTAACCAAGACTTCAACATAATTATGCGATCACTTGAATAGGATTGGAACAAGGCAATAATGCCATCGCAAACTTCATAATCATGCAATTTCTTGAAAATTAAATGACACTGTATCGACACAAACGCTTTTGGAAATCTTGCATCAAACCTGGTATTGTTTTTCCCAAGTCTTCAGAAACATAATGTGTAGAAGAATTTTGCAATGACCTACTTTTATAAATCCATGTTGAACAGTTGATAATTTATTTACAATATAGGCTAGGCCAATAGTGGTTTAAATAAAAACAGTTTCTAGTACTTTAGAAAAATTGATATTATAGAAATATGACGGTAGTTACAACTCTCATTCTTATTGCCAGCTTTACAAATGGTGGTTATATATGAAAATTTTCAAAACAGAAGGAAACTCTTTTTGGAGGGTATTACAGTGAAATAGTTTTAATAAAGCATAACGACAATACTCAACAATAAAATCAGGAATTCCATCGGAACTCATGGTACTTTTAAACATTTTAGCCTTCAAGAATATCATATTCTGAAACTTCTTTTAAATGAAAAGAAGATAAAAAAAGCATCCTCAAAAATCATTATGCATATTATATTGTTCCTCAATTGTCAACACTGAAGCAAAATGGTCAAGCGAAAGCATTTGTTATTTCAAAAGGGGAAGATAAAGTTTGCTTCATTTTGAATCATACGTGTGGATTTTGATTTTTGATTAAGGAAATTCCCATAATTTGTTAGGATTTGATTGAATACTGTTGTCAATTTCAGTCATACAGCATTTAAATGTTTTGTTGAACTTGTTTTCTATCTTCATTTTAGGTTTGCAATTGATGCTAGCTTGAAACAGTTAGCCGAACGTCGTACCGATATTTTCGGTGTGGAGACGAAGAAACGGCGATTGGTAAGAAGATTGGAGAAGAAGATGTTAGGAAAGATGAGAAAGTTACTTGGATGGGCATACTTCCAGCGTTGAAGCAGCTACAAGAGCTGCTAGAGCTAATATAACTCTGGAAGAGCAAATACATCAGATTCATAAAGTAAGAAAATATCGATTGTAAAAATTAAATTTTTATCTTAATCTCGTAAAATTTGCAGGTAAAGGCTTACTCCTGACGAGGAAAAGGAAAAAATGGTCCCAAGAACGTGGCTGCCTCTAAAGGAACTAAATCAGGAGCGATTATTCTGCTAAACCACAGGCAAATCCAAATCCAGTTGTAAGTTTACGTTTTTGATAATGACAGTGCATTTCCAATTGTATCAATTAAACTTTTCTAGCCTGTTAAACCACCTGCAACCACCGGCGCCACCACAACAACTATTCTTCAAGTACCTCCGCAACCACCAATGCTAGCTCCACAGCACCAATAATGATGATGCCGGCACCTTCCCATACCGCAGATGAGACCTCACCGTTGATGAGTTAGTATTTACTTTTCATTTGCCTAAATAATCACATAATTGCGTTTTTAAATTTCAGTGGCTACTCCTCCGCCATGGCCGGTTCGTTACCCCAATGGCACCGCAAATGACGAACAATATGAATATGGCCGTCAAGCACGGAAGCGAAGGTCCAGCTGAGGACGAACCGTCAAATAAGAAGCTTAGGAACGAAGATTCTCTCATCCAGAGGCTGTATTTTTGGCGAGAAATGCGGTTTGTTCTAAACTTAAAGTTGAATTATAAAGCACATTTGCTTATTATTTCGTTTTTAGAGCCCTGTTACGATTAAAATCACCATTCCGATGGCTCCTGAGAAACCAGAATGGAAACTTAACGGTAAACACTTACGTTAACATTTCCACTGAGCGAAACATTGCTAATGTGAAAGCAAAGTCCAAGATGAATTGACTATGCCACCAGCTAAGCAGAAGTTATCTATGATGTAAGTTTTATTTAGGCAGATTATGGTTTATCTAACTGCGCTTATGTTTTAGGTATGTTCTTCAAAGATTCAAACACTTTAGCATATTTTATATATTCGCCAGGAGCTACCGTACAATTACAAGTGAAGGAGCGTGGTGGTCGCAAGAAATAAAATAGAATTTCATGTGCATTATTCTAATATCATTTATGTATATCCAGAACATGTGAGTTTAAAATGAATAAAATCAATTAAGTTCGTCTTATTTTTTTATTTAGCTATTTTATTGTGATTTCCAAACACATATCCTTACATGGTTTTAAATGTTGAATTTAATATCGATTGGCATGTGTAACTGCTTGTATATCAATAATAAAATACCTATATCTCCGAATAATTTCAACTTTCCCGTTCACAATTACACAGTAAATTAGAAATACGTAATAGGCACATACAATTACACACAAAATTTATTACAGGACAAAAAAGAACAGAAAAAATACTACACTAATGTCAAACCATTGTTTTCGCGGCTAACTATCCTAATATCGAAATTTAAAATTCCTGCAACCTTTTTTAGTAAACTCAACGTAAAGGCGTTAAAATAACCATTAATGTAGTACAAAACGGTAGAAATTGTAAGAATCAACGTTGAAACGTTGAGATATGAATTATAGAAGTTACCACGGTATGCTCGTTCTGAATTTCAAATTCGTCAAGTCGGCCAAATGACTTCATTAAGGAGCATATCGAAAACAATAAAATACATGTATGGTAAATAGCAAAATGTTAAAATCTAAACTATTCACAACTACCAGTAAATGTAATTCAAATGCAGCTTTGCTTTAGAAAGTCTGTTTAAGTTGGAGTTTACTTTATCTATCTTGTCGCCATCTAGTAGTGCTCGTGTGTATTTCTACAATTTTTAGCGAATTTCGTAGTGTTTACAAAGTATTTTCGTGGTTTTTCTAGAAAATTGAAAATTCGTGAAATATCTTAACGCTTTTAAAATATGTTCCGTAACCCGTCCAGATTTTCTAAACTTACCTTTCCCCGTAACAAAACCCTCACGGTCAAAATGGATTTTAATATTTAATATAATATATAATAAACAGCAAGATATTTCTCTATTACCCCCCTACGGCAGGGAAACACGTAAGCGAAGCCATTACATAAATGTTATACCCTTTAAACGGTTGTGAAAAAAATGCCTTATGATTTCACCGTATTAGAAATCATTCGATTAGCCATCACTACATCGTAAAACCATTTGTATAAATCGAACAGACCTAGTGAATCGCTCATATAGGGTAGATTCCAATTTTATCTAAGTAGAGTTTCCAATCTTCGCGGCGTTATTAGAAGCCGGGAATAATAGAACGGGAATACAAATTATCGTTCTGCATTATTAAATTTGACGTTTAAGGCTGGGCTATTTGTGGTGGGGAGAGGTTGTTAAACGTGACACCAGAAAGTGCTTGTCCCTAGAGTTTAATAGTAAAAATACGTGCGAAAAAGTAACGTCACTATTACGATAGATGGCATAATACAACCAGTTGCAGTAATGATTAATAAGTTGCCTATACACGAGACATATTTGCAGAATAGCTTATACAATGAGGTCGTAAACTACTGTACACTATATCCAAAAAGCGAATACGAGGGTTGTCGGAAAAAGTAGCGTAGGTACCCCAATAATTAACCTTAGGTTTTTAGTTTAACTTATCATAATATATATACATAGTTGTCCACTTGGCATTCTTTCTTAAATATTACGTTTAATATTGATCTTATCAAAAAATGTTAAGATACATGTTTTATTCGGACGTTTCTTGTTCTATCTAAAAATATTATGAGAGAAGAAACACACAAACAAAATTATAATAAAAAAAAAAACTGTTTGTAATAATAGATTTACCGAAACAATTTCATGTATCATGATCTTTTTTTTTGTTAATATTTTCAATATTACTATTAGTAAGTAGCAGTAAATAAGTAAATACAGTATTTAATAATATGATAATAGCATACACATTCGGCCAGTGAACATTTATAATCGGGGAATAAACGTATGCATAAAACCCACTGTAGTTGCCGAGCATTGTGAACCAACGCACGCGAAGGGATTGGGAGTACAAACTATCGCGGTACGCTTTGGCAACGTGCTAGCAGTAATATTATAGGAAATCGCATTCAGTGATACCATTCCATACCGGTATAGTATATCTGCGTTCACACGAGTTGTCTTAAACCATAACCCACTGTATGTATGTACCCCCTTGGCAAAATTTAAATTTCCCACAATTATTCTTAGTAACTCTAACATTGAAACACGAAATTACCATTGTATTAATTACTAGTTATTTTGATGTTTTTCTGTTGAAGTTCCAAAAATAATTGTGGGAAATTGAAATTTTGCCAAGGGGTATGCAATGATGTCATTTGGTCTATCCTCGCATCTATTCCAGACGTAAATATATAGTTACGTAAATACTTTAGTATAAACAAGAGGGTAAATGGCGAAAATAGAGGCGAACTACGAATCATATGTTCAAATAAAGCAGTATTAGTGAGTTACAGAGTATTATTATCAAATATAAAAGAATTAATTAACATGTGATAATGATTTGTGCCATGAGAAAAAGCAATATAGAAAGAATATTTTTTTTAAAAGGTAGCAATTTTTTCCAAGGGGTATGATTTTTTAGACTTTGTTAATATAAATAATTGCCAGTGGGATTTATGTGTGATAAATGATTTTATACGTTCACATTGAAAAAATTCTTATAAAACTAAATGTTACACAGTTTTTGTAATCGAAGTAATGGCTTCAGCAAATTTATTTCAAATAATTATACAAGAACACATTTTAAGTACTTTGTATTTGTATTTGTAAATTATACCATCAAAACACCCGTCAATAATCGATGGCTAATATAAGCAACAAAGGAGAAGTATATACGCCGATAATCATTCCGAAAGTTAATCCCCTAGATGTTATGCGACAAAAGTACCGCAAATTTTTCTGCTAGTGATTTATATTCGTAGAATTTTACTTTATAGTTTCCGCGGAAGAATTCAATATTAAAATTCTTAGAATCTGCGCACGCGCAATCGCTGGTAGATTAAAGCAGTTGTATCTTTCCTTATGTTTCCTAATGGCTTATTTCCCTATGTCATCTTTTTGAGAGTGATCGTACAATCGAAAACGTCTCTAATATTAGTATACCTCCTTCAATAATGCCGAAATATGTAAATAATTAATATATTGTATGTATGTATATATGTCAAATTTTTACGGTAACAAAAACACCGTGCAAAGCAGTCGTTCTTCGTTCTTGCTTGGTGTTTACTTGGTTGCGTTTCTAGTTGGGTGCATATGAAAACTACGGAAACTACGTAACATGACAATGATACTTGATATTCCTCAATAATAATTTATTACTTTACGCCCTTGATACTTAAATAAATATTTTCATTATATAATTCACAAAATAATACAATTCTTCCTATTAAATTAAAAACAAAATCACCCGCATTGCCATCTCTTGAGTAAGTGCCAAAGGTTTCGAGAGCCTTTCCAGGCCTTTCTACCTTTCTCCAAACCATGTTGCAACTTCACACCGGTTGAATGTGGTTAAATATAGCTTTTCGGAAAACTAATAAATTGTTTACAATTTGCTTGAAATTGCTATGTTGTACGAATTTAGGCTGTCCATGTGCTGGGTTGGGTTTAATTTTTTACAGTTTTCTCGCTTACACAACAAAATTATTTAATATGAATACCAGCAAATGGTGTACCTATTAATTTCTAATCGTTATTTGATCTTTTATTCTTTATTAATTAACTTTTCTGAACGACAAAAGCTATTCCCAAACGAAATCACCTTCCCCCACCACAAATAGCCCAGCCTTAAGGCGAATCTGGACGTCCAAGTGTGCGACAGAGACAAATATATCGGAAAAGTATTCCGCGCTTTTTGAGAAAACGGTACGGCCGATTTTTAAATTTTAAACTGTATTTGTCTTAAAATAATGTTTGAAATTGCGCCAACCTTTTAATTTTTTTATTTTCTATGTATTTAAATTTTTAAATGTTATAAGTTTGTTATTAAAAACAATTTCTAAAATCGGCTCAACGGCGCATGTGAAGACCAATGTCTTAATGACAAAACTTGTTTAACTTTTGAATTTGGACTAATAATAACGCCCGAAACAGAAATATTCATTTTTCTTTTTTCCATCAAATGCCGACAGGCCGCCGGCTTCTATCGTAACCTACCCAAAACCTATCCAAAACTAAACAAGATATAAACTTATTATTTTCTTATTAACATATATATTTTTAATATATTTAATAGATTTTATAAAAAATATATATAACATGTATATTTTTTATAAAACATATATTTCGATATAACATTTTTAACGATACACATATTATAGTTATATTTTATAGTAGTATTTTAATATCACTTCATCACTCTTGATGTTGAACAGTATGGTTAGTTTGGTTTTTCTCTTTGTCTCTGAAACAATCAAGAAATCGGATGTTTAATATATGTAATATTATTAATTATAGAAATATAAAAGGTAAAAAAGGAAGACGTTTCTATTAATATATTATCACAAGGAATCTTTCAAATCTTTTAACATTTGTTTACATATTATTTGGATAAAAAACAATACAATTAATCTAATGAAGGACTGTTTTAGAAAAATTACATTTGAAAAAGCTCGTCATAATTTGACTTTTATAATATTAATATTTAGAAAAATAAATATAATTTACTCACGCAATTCTGTGAAAACGTGTAGGAACTTGAGCAATCCAATTAATCATGAGTTTTGTAATCATTTCTTCGGTTGAATTTATATCGTGCAATCGAACAACAGCTACAAGTATAGAAAAGTATTTATAATACTGTACATAGAATACTATGAACATTTTACAACTTACCTAATATAATTAAATTAAGGATTTTAAAATTTCGAAATGTTTTTTTTTCCTACTGAGCTCCTTTCCAACTATATGCTATGACTATATGATGTTAATATGTCATCCTTCATCAATGCTTTGAAAATGTTTTTTATTACATCCTGTAGATTTGTCCCACCTTTCAATTTCAAAAAAAAGTTTGTTCGCGTCGCATGAACTATTTGCACTTTTATGCACTTCTTAGAACTTTTGTGTGCAAAAATGTATAATAGTGCAAATAGTTCATGCGACGCGAACAAACTTAATGTCTCTCTACAATAATTTGAGATTGAGATATGTAAATTATTAATATAAAATGAAATCTGTAAATATGTGAATATGAAAAATTAACCTAAAAAAAATACATTCATAATCAAATACGCATTAATATTGTACAGTTACAATCGTATGGAAATTCTAATCATTACAAATCCAAAATTAACCTTTGACTCACATAAATTATTTTTCACATATATAATCACTATTTTAATATCTGATCACCGGCGATTATAACTGTCAGGTTTTTTTAGGTTAATGATGCTACTGGATACTACTTGATACTACGGTGACTACGCTAAATGCACCAAGCACCAAGCACCAATAAGTGATGGCGGATTAATACATTTTGTCCAATATGTATCAACTACATGTTTGATCTTTAATATATTTATATAATATGCGCAATATACCTGCTATGTATTATATATGTATTTTCACTTGAATACATCAAACATATTACATTAATTACAAATTTAACACGTTATATTTCATACGTAATAAAATGTAATGTAAATGCAATATTGTTACGTATTTAATATGTAATTGCAATGAAAGGTGCTGTATGGGTAGTGTTACCCTATACATTCAAGTTCATATGACAGACTAACTAATGTTTTGAAAAGATCTAATTACTCAAACTAGTATCATTTCTGTAGCGTACTCAATTCGACGGGTGTGCTACCGTTATGGTTGTCCCGGCGGACGAGATCAAAGAGAAAACGCATTTTCCTTTTTCGGACGCTATTTGCTATCAGAAAGAAATGAAAAAAAGTGTTTTAGTATTAGTAAGGACCGCTGAACCGTCGCCCTTGACCACTTTTTTATTTTTCCTGTTTGGAAGCCAAATAGAACCAAACAAAAAATTTAAAAAAAGAAAATTTAAAAAATAAAACGTTGGCGCAATTTTAAATACTGTTTTCAAAACAATCTCTTTATCAAATTTAAAATATTTTGATTGGTATGTCTAAAAACAGCGGAAAAGGATCCGCGCCATCTCCTGGAAGAGAATCTCATTAAAAGGCCGTCCAGATTCGCCTTAAAGTTTATCTTAAAACGGTATTCAACTAAAGAACGATCCTAAAATAGCAAAAATACATTAGTTGACGCGATCTTTCGAACTCCCAATCATAACCCTCGATTTTTAACAAACAACGCATCAGAATGCGTTTTTTTGTTAAAGTGGATGGCGTCGGTTTTACTCTCTTTCGAATTATCGATAATTCCCGCACATTAAAAGGTGTTTAAAGTAATTTTATACTTATGTTTATAGATTTAAATTAAATTAATAGATATATAATAAACATTAATAACTACTTAAATATTGTTCACCTACTTGGAGTCAATAGAAAATTCATCCTTTATTATATGATTTATACGTATTTATATGTTTCCTTGGAGAACTGTATTTGGCATATTTACCACCGTCTGTTTTCTTTTTTTTTTTACTCTCAATTCTATAAATTGTCGACAATGACACCCCTGTGGCCTTCGCAGCTTCCGGTCTTATAGTTATAAATTTTCTTCTGGAAAACGATCTCTTAAATAGTTAATAACATTAGCAACAATTTCGCGACTTTGTGCACTAATGACACGTCCGTCTAAATGAATTGATGTACGTTGTATTTTGGCCGGCACTATAACTATACTGTAATAACCTGTGTACTTATATGTTGCACTTTTATTATCAATGAGTAACCAATAGCACAGCTGCAACTGGCCTTCCGCGCGCTCCTCTCATCAGCGAGCCAATGACATGTGAACGTAATCGCCTTAGCTTCGCGCTTTTTGTAACTGCGCAAGTCTCACCAGCGATTTGTCGACCTGTATTTATATAGTTGGGCCACCCAATGCAGTCGGTGATTACGTGCAACGTCATGGCAAACATATGATTACACGATATATAGCAAATAAAATATTTAAGTAGAAATTCAATAAAAAGTGAATTTTGCCATAATTCAGTTTTCAGTTTTAGAAAATAAGTGTTCAAATTTAAAATCTATAAGTACGTAAATAATGGTCATAAAATAATAGTGATAATACAACGGACAAACATCGAATGTAAGCGGTGTAAAGCGGATTTCCAATTGCGATACTTCAACAGTACCATTCCACAATCACGTGCCTATCACTAATTTTTATTACTCCGTACGTTCGATGGCCGTACTATAGATACAGAATACGATTAAATACTATTTTACGTTTTGATTTTTTACCAGAAAGGAAAGTTGTATGTTTATAGTGTCAATGTTTATATGATTATTAATAAAAATATAAAATTAACACTAGGTCTAAAATGTTAATAAAATATAAAAATTAGTGTGAGAGCGCCATCTATTGGAATTATTTATAAACCAAAGGTGCTGCAGATTTCTGTAAATCGCTGCTGTATATTAAGTTGCCTAAAATAGTAGAAGAATTCAATAATTCCTTACAAATTTATTTTGAAAACAAATCGCTGTCTGCTATGCATGAATGTTGTATATATGTAAAATTTAATAATAATAATTTTGCTTTTGTGTAAATTTAAATCTATAGCACTACGAACAATATAATTAACAGCATATTTATGCGGAGTGCATATCTTTCTGTACGCTGTTTATAAGAGAATATTATAAATTATAAGCTCTCTGACAGATAATGTGGCCATCATTATAAAATTATAATAGTATCCGTGGAGTTAATACGATTACTTGTTCGCCAGAACAAAAGTCAGAAAAAATGCATATCTACTTGGTGAATAAAATAGCTATCAAAACATTTAAGAATTATATACCTAATTGAAAGAGCCTTTTATGTTATAGCTGACTTTATAGAGGTGGATATTTCATTAGTTGTGTTTCTGACAAAAGTATTATTGTAACCTTTATACTCTGTGTGAATAAGAAAATAAAAGAAATAAAGTATTATTGCTCGCTAAATGTGCTCTGTGATTTTTATTTCAGTCTATGTATATAAGCTACTTTAATATTTATAATAATTCTTAGTTATATTGTGATTATTTTAACGCCCTGTGAACGTAAATTAGCATTTATAAGGCCGTCCTTAAAAAGAAATTTTAAAAGCCTACATTGCTGTAGCCGTAGGAACTACTTCATAGATGGCGCTATAAGTGCAAAAATGTAGAATAATTACCTGTATTATTTTTTATTTAATAAAAAAATTAATATTGAGTAAAACAAAACAATGTAAGGTATATGCACTTATACAATTATACTGCACTTTTTTTAAACACATTTTTATTGATCTATCACAAAACAATAACATTAACGTAATAAATACTTTTATAAATACTTAAGTATATTCTAATTATATCACAAATTTATTGCTATTTGCGTTTCTCGTGCTTTTTCCATAATTAGTAAAAAATAACACGCAGTTATAAAAATGAAAACAAACAAATATAAAATGAAACGAAAAATGCTCAAACAATTACACACACCGCAAACATGTTTATCTCTTATCTTTTATTTTTTTTTAAATTGCATTAAATATGTTTACGCCTCATGCTCAAATCAAGAGGTAAGTCCACATCCATATGATTCTCCCTCAAATCATATGAATATATCCGTTTAGAGTCGGTAAAATAGGAGTCTATAAAGCTATTCCAGGGTCGTACTTCCTTTTCTTGTATATTTATCAAGGAATTTATACCAAGGCATTTTGATAGGTAACAGCTGTGCGTGCAATTGCATCCACGCGGGGAATTTGATTGAAAGTGCGCTTCGGGTGCCTTATTTAGGTTTATGGCGTACGACACTTCTTCTATGTGAGGTGTCATTACATCATTTCCTGTCTTATCGATGTCTGGTACTAATCTATGATCCGTTATACTTTCGACGTGGGTGATGTTTAATTGGTTGTTTTCATTGACGAAATGTTTGTAAGTTTTCACGTGTTTCCGCAAACTACTGGGATCTGTGTATCGTTTGGGGCACCCTGGGACTTTACATTGGTACGGCTTCTCTACCTGATGCGTTCGAGTATGTTTGAATCTGTCGCTGGAATTTGAATAGGCTTTGTTGCAACCGGGAACAGGCAGATGTAAGGCTTTTCGCCACTGTGTGACCTAGTGTGGATCTTTAGATTTTCCGCCCGTGAAAAGGATTTACTGCACAAGTTGCACTGGTGAGGTTTTTCGTTTGTATGCGTCCTAACGTGTACCAACATCTTATACCTGGAATAAAAGAAAAATAACCGTTAGTTTCTATTGCACTTAAATCTTGGCTATTGGCGTTACCTGGCGTTAAATCCTTTGTTGTTTCTAGCGCAGCCATCCCAGCCGCAATAATATAAGCCTCCAAGTCCACTTATTGCATGTACTTTGCTGACGTGGTCTGAGAGTTTATCGAGGGATTCAAATACTATGCCGCATGACCTCCATCGGCATTTGGTTTCGACTCCTTTTGTTGAGGTAGTTGGGGCAGGTGTTCTCATAATTGGCTCTGGAGAAATATCGATACTTGATATGGAATTATCACTGTCACTCTATAAATAAGTGTAATAAAATAAATTAGTTGTATATGAATGTGTTTTTACGTTATTTGTTGAGCAGATTTTACGGGAACATATTGATACTGACTTTAAAATGGGGCACCCACCAATTATTTTTCATAACGTTGGGCTACATAAAAAAATTTGTGCATTTTTTTTGAAATAAAAAAGTCTATTGTCGGAATCGTAATATCATCAATGACAGATTCGATATTTCTGCCTATCATGCGTTATCAGTGTCTTTGCGAATGCTTGTGAGTCTCTATCTCATAGGCATGAACAAAATAACTTCTAGAGTCATTACTGACTTGCTATTGACGGCTGTCATGAGCTGGTTTCTTTTATTTTTTATACAGGTAACACACTTCATTTTTCATGCTTCGAGTTAAACTTGGTTTTCTCCAAGCTGTTGATTATTTGTTGACCAAGTTTAGGTTGAAACGTAACTACTAAAGTCATGGTTATCAACTACTAACTCGCAAAAGATTCATCTTCAGCTTATTTCGTTAGCGTTGGCAATTATTGCGGCAAAAACCGTGATACCGTGACATGAATTCCAGAAAAAAATGACTTCCTTTTAATAAATTTATTATTTATGTTTAAATAAACTTTCTAGATTTGATTGAAATATTCGTTTTTATGGATTCACAGATATCCTGATAGTTCTGTAAGTACAGACTAAAGAATCAATTGACTTTCATACGTTCCGAAAACATCCATTAACGCTGAAATTTTGGAGGGGAATGTGTCATTTAGATGGTTCAGCAATGGTACAAAACTATGAAATATGCTCCAAGCACCTCCATAGTTTCGATTACAATGATCAAAGAGGTACTTTAATCGTTATGGAGTCTATTTTGCAATCTCTTTAAACGTTAGATAATAATGATTTATTTCTATCGTCACCTACTTTTTAGAATGAATTAGGTAATTTATCACGTTTAGAACCCTCAGATAGTAATGTCTTTCAGTAATTGATATAACATGTCGGTTACAGTTTCTTTATTTCTTCCACAATAAGTGTTCACCTTACCAAAGTAATATCATCAAATTTAAATATATTTCTCGAAGAAAATTAATTCCTCGCTAATCAGTTTCAAGTTTGCTAAGGATAGTTTAATTAAGAAATGCGGTTGCGTATCTATAAATTGCTACCAAAAAAGGTGGTTTTCAACTTTTTTTTCTAATTTCTAGAATTTATTTTTAGATTAAATTAGACACGTGTCTGCTATTTCTGCAAATTAAACACATTTTGGTCAATCTTCATATCTAATATTTAATTTAACAATGTCGTAACTAAATTTAATTATAACTTTCAACATTTTATTGTGATTATTTATAAAAGAAAATGAATATTTTAGGATTATTAGCAAAAAAATTACAATCTTAAAAATTATTAGAAGTTGTATTAAAAATGTAATCGCGAACTTGTTAACTTAATAATAAACTGTAAATATGATCCGCTAAAAATCGAAACATTTAATTTTTAAAATTTTGCGCCGTATTTCGTAGTTCTATGTTTGACCGTGTACATCCTCAGAGGGCGCTGTTGCAGTGCAATTGTGACGTATCGTGCTTCCAACGAAATATACAGGACCCTTGTTTCATTGTAATTTTGTATTACTATTATGTGAATTACAAGAGGCTCTAGTGTTACTGCAGAAACTAGGGTGGGTCTTTAAAGCTGATTTACCTCATTAGCTTTTGAAGTATGATGATTCGAACAATAAACCATGGGGCTTTTTGGTGTTTAATTGATGTTTCATAGGTATGTCTTTTGCACTGAGAAAAAGCTTTTCATATTTTTTTGAGGAAGAAAGATGACGGTCAGTTCCAGCGAGGCTAAGACTAAGTAGCCCTATCTTTGCGTGTTTGTAGTCTGTTTAACAAAAAGTCGTTCATATCTCAAAATCTATTAAAGATAGGTATAGGGAATGCTGATATAAAGTGATAGGGGATGATATTTACTTCTTAATTCCGAATTAAAATACAGGGTGTTCTATTTAAAAAAAAGAATACTTAGTCTGTTCAACAAATGGTCGCTCATATCTTATAATCTATTAAAGATAGGTATAGGGAATGCTCATATAAAGTGATAGGGGATGATATTTACTTCTTAATTCCGAATTAAAATACAGGGTGTTCTATTAAAAAAAATGAGTTTCCTGCATTTGAAAATATGTCACTTTGTTCCTAAGTTTTGAACACCCTGTATGTTAAAATGTAAAGTGTCTGTACCATTTCTTAGAGTTATATCTACATTCATAACATAGCAAATTTGGAGTCTCTACTTGCAGTATTGACCGAGATATTAATTTTTCAATGATGCAATGATTATGACTAAAAAAAAAGAAAAACTTAAACAACTCAAAAACGGCAACATGTAGCTGTAGGAATAGCTAATGAAAACTGACGTATTTATAGTTGTAGAATCCAAAAATGAATAAAAAATTATATCATTCTATTTAAAATAACAAAGTTGACATCCATTTCCGGTCAACCGGAAGTGATATTTTGGTTAAGGTATTTTGCATTTATAGTTCCAATCGAAGAGATAATGGTGTCAAAATCTCAAATATAAGTAAATAATAGAACATCATAAACTTTTAATGAACCAGTTACGTGGAATATCCTGTATTATATTTGCTAAGGTCTTAAAAGTGAAATTAATTGTACAAAATATATTTAATGATAGTTAAATGTAATATTGAATTAATACTATTTGAAAACGTGTGTATTTTATTATAATTGCTCATTTAAAATTATTATGATATACAGGGTGAGCCACTACATTCACGTCGGTTTATATAAAAAAAAGTGGTAACATATTTTCAATTTTTTTTTGGTTAAGGATTATACAGGTTCAGAAGGACCACATTTCAAAATTTTATTATGAAGTATATAGGGTGACTCAAAGAAAAATTACACACCAAAGTTGTGAAAAATTAAATGGAACACCCTGTATATTATGACATATTTTGATGGTACAGACTAAATAAAGGCAAGTTGGTGTTATATTTCTTATATCTAACTCAACTCGTTTACGAGATAATTAACTATCTATAACTTCAAAACGTAGATCAAAATTTAAGAGGCACGCCTGTCATGCATATTTAAGCTAGATATTTTAAACTGTATTTATTTTTTAACTAAAGCATTACATTAGATAATAAAATAAAGTAATGCATAAAATATACAGGTGAACAAAAACGTACTTTTAATTTTCGCTATCTTTAAAGGGAAGTAACTTTCTTATTTTAAATGGAACACCCTGTATTTATTACGCTATTTAGATTCTAGTAGTAGTAGTAGTAGTAGTATGAAAGAGACAATAGTCTCTTAATTACATATACTTCGACTAATCTCAACTTTTGACTTACATATGTTAGCCGAGCGACCTGTAGCCATTAATAAAAAGCGGATTTTATCTATTTTCTGTATTCCTTCATTCATAGTTCTAACTTTCTATCTGTTTCCCCCACATATCATATTGAATGTTGGGCTATTATTTGTGTTTAACTTTTAAAAAGTAGCAGTGGTTATTTAGCAACCAACATCTGTTAACTTATAACTTCCTCTTTATAACTTTCTTTTTACTTGGCAGATTGTTAACCATAAAGTAGTTTAAATTTAATAATATTTTCAGATGTTATTTGATGAAATAAATTTGGAAAATTATTAGGAATGGTGTGAACCAAAATGTGGTTCGTTTTGGTATTATTTTAATAATAGAAGCACAAACTTTTGGTGTAATCAGATAAATTGAATTCAGTAATGGGTACCAACCTGCATGCTGCTCGGTGAATTTGGTATCAGCAATTCCTCGGACATCTTTGGCTCCAGTTCAAATCTCCGAAAATGAATAACCGGTGGTCGCAGGCGATGTACTGTAGGCATAGGGATGGTAGTGCAGTGGGCTGCCTTCGATCATCCTGTGGTCGTAATAGATCATCATAAACTGCTCGACGTGAATACACAATAACAACGACGTTTACTTTGTTAATGAAAACGTATTTACTGACTGACAAACTTAAATAGATAACTTGAATCGGAGCGACGAGATTATTCGCAATATTCCTCGTACTTGCTCGGCCAGTGATAACAAGAGGCGCGAGATGAAGCCGAGGATCTCACAAATTCTTCTCTAACTATTGATAAGGGCCCTCTCGTTCCGATTAGGTATTTCTCGTATCTTACGTCTCCGTCCTGTTTCACTCGCTGGGGGCAAAGTAACAGTTTCATTTATAGCTCGGGGGAAATCATTACGCACACGAATTGATATAAGACTAGTAAAATCCAGTCGGAGTTTTTATGGATCATGGAGGTTCTGATAATTCGCGATAGTGACAAAGTTGTCTGACCCCGTTACCAGTTATAACCGGTTATTATCATGGAACGCTTAGCTGAAATTACATCAGTGCTAAGTCTTCGGACGCATATACAACTTGAAAGTTAAGGTTTATACGAGATATTTGTTTATGTGTTTATTTCTTTATTGCTCCTAAGTTGATAATATTTACTATTTATATACACATATGTGGCGGAGAAAAAATACTGTTATGTCAACTAGTATATCGAAAGTTAGTGTTTTTGAAATAGCTTTCGTATGTATGTCTGTGGGACATCGATATTGACTGGTATCGCAAATTGGTCATACAGTAAATGGTTTACTTGTATAACGTTATCCTCTATAGTTCAGTGTGCTATTACAAAAAAAGATTACCGGTCTACATACTTTGCTTATTTTATAAAAGCGCATGACCTAATAAGAGAGAGAAAACAACATGGAGCAATAAGAAACTGAAATGTGGTTATTTTATGGTTAAAACACGGAAGACCCAACCCCTTAAGATTTATGATTTAAGATTTATTTAAACCGTCTTTCATCACAAATAAGGGCATAAGATTGTACAGAGCATTTCAATTGAAACCAACCACCTTTAAAGTTTGAATAGGGGAGATGGTGTTGTGAACACTCATTCAAAAAGGTCTTTTAATTCTCTTGAAGGCAACGTGTATCAAAATTTCATTTTTTTTTAATCAATAAGGAAAAAGATGCATAATTTGCAACTTATTTAATGAAATTCGATTAGAATGAAATGGTTTGGATTTTATTTTATTAAATATTCAAAATGACGGCCATTAACCCCATTCAATTATACAGTCTTGCTTCAAATGCTCTTCTAACATTTCGCAATATTTCTGAAGTTATGCGTTGGCATTCTCCAACAATCTACTTGGCGTAACTCTTGTAAGGAAGTGGAAAGCGTGGCATATATTTTAGATTTAAGGTGCCCCCAAAGAAAAAAATCAAGCGGTGTAAGATTGGACGATTTGCAGGCCATTCTATAGACCCTCTTCGAGCAATCCAATGATCGCGAAAGTGATGATGCAGAAATTGTCGTATACAAAAGCGTGCCATCCGTAACATTGAATAGCACGCTTTGTATACGAAATACTGATTGTATATCTGAGTCGGTACCCCTGCAAGAGATACCTATCATATATCACTTCACAGACTTTACAGACTTTATAGACACATCATCTGCAACAAAGTACCAATTTCTCATCATTACATATATTTGGCAGGTTAAAATAAATTTAAAAGAAAAGAAAAGGATGAGGCACAGACCCTTGCAGGACACCTCTTCACACAGGCAATGTAGATGATAAAGTTTCTACTTCTACCATCTGCTGCAGGTCACTCAGATATGATGAAAACTAATTATGAAAAACATCTCTTAAATCAAAAACAAACATTTTGCTTTGGGGGAACGACCTCTGAAGAATACATATGGGGTAAAAAACAAATCTCGAGATGAAGAAAAATTATATGGATACTGCAAACTTAAACTGAAACCTCAGAGTTGATCCAACATTTACTACTTTTTGTGTAAGTTTATTATAAAAACCCCATTTTGTAGGAAGATACAGATGTTTCAGCTCGGTCGTTTCAATCGGTTGTCAATATTGAATTTCGTTCAAGATATCATCAGAAGAAACTTTAGAGATAATATGAACAGCTAAACTATTTATATATCTGTCCGACAAATTCAAATTATCATTATCATTTTGTCCTTTGCCTGTGTTTCAATAAGTAAGTGTCTTGGAAAGTGTCACAATGAAGCTTTTCTGTGTTTAAGTTAGCAGGACAGGAGGCTTTTACAGAAAATGTGTTAAAAATAAAACAATTTGTCTATACAAGAGCTGTACAATTACTATATAAATAATTTTAATAATTTGTGTATAGGCCAGTATGTAGTTATTAGATATGAAAATGAAGTGTACGAATCTAAAGGAAGATGTTCTGGAAATTGTAAAAATACCTGTTGTACAAAATAAGCGTTTAGTGTTTAACATTCCAGAAATGAAGAAATATAATTAAATTATAAACACAGTTATATAATGAGTAAGTAACATACAGTTTCATTAACTTTTTTATTCTTTTTAATCTATCAATAATTGGCAGTTCAAGGGTTAAAATTTGGTAGAAATTAAATTTTTATGCGATGTTAACAAATAAATTGGAAAATCTAAATTTAATACGTGATAATGATTAACACGCAAGGAATTTTAATTAATTAATATATTATCTATCTATTATGAATCTATTACAAACCTATATTTCAATATAAAATATCATTGATATCATTCTGTCCCTTAAAGTCTCAGTAATTGGGACTTTTACCTTAATGGCTTTATTATCCGCACAAAACTTATTTGCATATTCCACATTAGCTCTTCTTGATTTCAAGGACATCTACTCTGTTTTAGTTTTAATTTCCTTGTATTTTAGCCTGTTATTTTAAATTTATTAATAAGTAATTACGAATGTTTGGAACTAGGTTTATGGATTTGTCTCTTTTTATTACTACCTTGGCAACAAGCGACTTAATTATAAGACATGAATGCTGGTACAATGCAGACACCATTTTGACCTTTTTTTAGTGATTAATATGTAATACCCAAACGTGGACAGTACAATTATAGGACGAAGAAAAACGCAGTACCTGAAGCTGTAGATTTTTATTTAACGTCATCTGTAAATTTTTAAATAAGAGCGAAGAATAAAAATAAAGTACCCCTTCATTAAATAAATATCTAATAGACATAAGAGGCGTTACAATGTTAATACCCGTCATTTTTCTATAGAATATGTATTAGTATAGTTTTCTTTAAATCTAAATTGTAAGGTAAGGGAATATTTAAGAACTATAAAAGCACAGTTTTATGATACTTTATGATTTCATTATTCGTGTAAGATGGAGCTAGGAGAGAACACTCATCATATACGAAGACTTTCTAAAGGTGAGTTACATCGGCAATAACTTTGTTGTAAATTTAAATACTTCCTACAGAATTTGCGAAAGAAGTTTACGCAGATTCTGTAAAGAGATGCCTCTTACCGGCAAAATGTTTGCTGGAGATGTTACTAATATGGCCAGGGATCGATAATAAGTATATTACCGGTGTAGATTGGTTAAACTTTATAAATATCATGATAGTTGAGATACTGCACGCTGCTTTCGTAATCATAAACAGGAAAGATATTGTTAACGCCCTATTAGTTTCTGCGACAGTAACTACCACAATGGAGGTAAGATTTTCAAATAGGGAATAACATTTAGAAGCTAAGACAGTATTCTAGGCATTGGTTAGAGTTTATATCATAATTTCGAAGAAACATATCCTAAATGATATTCTACATGACATATGGAAAAGATTTTGGCCGGTAGCAATAATGAGTAAATCTAAAACTAGGGAATTAACAATAAAATGCTACGTAATGGTTGGTTTGACGCTCGGCTGCTTCGTTCCAGCGATCTTCTGCAATGCTATCATCACTTTATGGCCATATTTAGCTAATGAATTGGTCTTCAAATCTGTTTATCCGTTTCAGTGGAACCAAACATATGTATATGAAGGATTGTATCTATGGCAATATTTCACAGAATGGTATATTTTAATAGTAGTGAACGTATTTGATAATTTTATGGTTGGAATTATGGCCGTTTGTGTCGCACAATTTCTAGTGTTACAAGGTGTTTTCAAAAATATCTTATCCAACATATCTAAACACCAAAGATTGGTGTTGTTCAATGAAGTAATATCCGATACGGACATGGTAAGAAAATGCTTGGATCAGCAAAGGATGCTTATCAGGTATGTGGAAAACTTAATTTGTTTGGACGAAATTGCGAGATCATCTTTTAGAATTTGTGAACAACTAGCCGGCATACTCAGCTTTCTGATGTTGATGCAATTCTTTAATAGTACTATCGCACTTTGTGCCTCCTGCATTGTTTTGGTAAGTAAAATATTTGATTCATTTAATAAACTTGTACTTCATCTCCAATAATTTAGAAACTGGAACCAAGTCAGTTTATAAAGATGTTGACATACGCTATAGCTCACATGCTCAATTGTTTAATTACTGTTACGCAGGGCACGAATTATCTACTCAGGTTGTTATTGATGAATTTTCTTAAATTAACAATTAGCTGGCATAAACCGGTTTTAGAGTGGAGAAATGGCTGTAGCAATTTATAATTGCAATTGGCCGGTTTCCGTTGATGACAAATTGAAAAAGTCTGTGATGTTCATGATACAAAGGAGTCAGAAGTTGCAGGTTTTTAAGGCAGGAAATATCACTGAGGTTAACCTTGTTAGTTATGTAGCGGTATGTCAATTTATAAACAAAGAAGCATTTTACATAAATTTTCTTCCGTTTCAGGTTTTAAGACTGTCTTTTTCATTTTATACATTGTTTAATAATTTGATAGATAGAAAAAGTGTAGAACAGTAGATTATGGTTACAATTAGCAGAATATAAGCTTCAGGTAGATTGAAGGTCTGTAGATATTGCACATGTAACCAAAAGGAACGAATCGTTCCAATATGATTCTAATTTAGGACTCAATTTAACATTCAGTACAAAACCTCAGTAATGATTATGACCTACACAAAAGTTTATTTAGCTGGTTATAGGTCGTAGAACTGTGGAGGATTTTATAAATAAAAATAAAATTTTCTTTATTTTCGTTTCGATACGTTAAGGTTCATACATATCAGACAGCAAGCGCGAATGTAATTATACTGTAGTTGTAATGTAAGATGAATATTGTATGCTCTCCGAGCACCGATGAACTTTTATGGCAATATTTGCTTACATATATGCACATATTGTTTAGTTACAGTTCTACAGAAATTGTCATAGGATTACGGTAGTATGTAAACCTCCACAAATTTGTCAAGTCTAAATAAATCTTAAGGATAATACTGTGTTGCATCACCGAAGTGTTATCAAATAAAAAGTATCAAAATATCCTTTACTTAAGCATTCAATCGTTACAAAATCATTCATCAAGGTGTTTCAAAATATTAAATACACAAATGTTGCATGGTCAAACTTAAACCTCTCCATTACATGCGCCTTACATTACAGTTACATTCTGTCAATAGATAGTGCTGTTGCACAAAATTAGTTATAAAATGTTTTATATATAATACCCTTATTTACATTAGTACTAATTTTTCATATTTGAAGATTGACCTATACAAAATTTCCGAAAATGCTTAAAAAGATATTGTTTGCTAAATTAGAATTCTATCGTAGAACAAAGTAATATTTTCAAATTTTATGTTTGTCTAGGTATTACCACTCTAAGATAAATGGTGCTGTCACATATAATTCCCCTTGGTTTAGCTCCAATCTTAATTTAGACATACAGGCGACATCTATTGATAACTGTTTAAATTATTTTGCTTTTTTTTCGAACTTGGCTAACCTAATCACTGGTACCGAACTAGGTTTAAGACCATCAGATCACTATGCATGTTGTGCAGGTTGTATTGCTACTAACACATTCGTTAGATAAAATCTTCTATAGTTAAGACCTACAAAGTACCTATACGATAGCAAATTAAGTTTTTGAGAACTGCTTATATTGTTGTTCACTTTCTTGTTTATTAATTTCAAGAAAATATTAAGGATCACTAACATTATGTAGATAAGTTCACATTTATAATTGTATTTACTAGTTACATATAATGCGCATTAATCTATTAATACAACAATAATCTTGTATTTTCCACAGTAAGTTTTACTGGTATAACAACATATGGTATTTAGTAGTGATATTTGCGCATTATTTTTTTGCAATATTGTGTCAATCCAGCCCTGCACATACGGCCTGAATCCATAGACAAAGATAATACTACTAGAAAGAGTTTAGACCTTTGCGCATTCGCGAGCTTTCAGGTTTTGTCGCCATTTTGATGTATGCCGTGTCAAACATCATCTGTTGTTGCAGTATTTTGTTTTGAGAGGCTTAATAAATCGTATTGCTTTTAAGGTTATTCTTGCGTTCTTGTAAAATTTCATGTTTACAGTCTTATTTACACTAAAGTTTTTTAGTAAGTGATACATTGTTAATGTGAAGTTACCTAAATTATTGAATAATAGATGAGTAGTGTATTAGGAAGTTTTTTTTAAAAACAAAAATTATTGGCAGCTTTCAATTACGATTTGCCTCGATAGATTTCTTCCTAAATTTCTGAAATTTGATGTAATGTAAGGTCAGAGTAGTAATTAATTAAGAGAAAAAAGTTAAAAATTTGTATTTTCATTACAAAGGACATTTTTAGAAATACATTTTGAGTGTAAAATATCTAAGTTAGTACACACATACGCAGTTACTAATATCACGTCTGTATCGAAACAAAATAGTAATATGTTTAGTATTTACTATTTATGACTCGATACAAGTTTGTAAATAATAAATATATAAACAATGTCAATGAACTCCTCCCACTGCAATTGTCCACTTTACTTGTATATGCACAAATTCTTCACATCAACACAATTCAAGATTAATTTAATATTCTAGTCTTCTGATGAGCGCGCATAATGCCCACTACATGATAAGACTATTTTTCGCATTGGAACTATGCATTAATCCAAAGTTCGTATTGGGTCGTTTCGGTGTAATTCTTGTTTTGTCAAGAGCTATTCTTGGCGATAAAATTGATATGTGTTTTTAATTATGTGATTCATTAATTACTGTTTCATTAAATCAATTAATTATAAAGATTAGTACCAGATGAGAAAATGGAAAAATTGAAGAAGGCAATACGCATTTTTGATTGGTGTTTGTTCTTTATTACGTAGTTAATATTGTAATATTTGTAGTAACAAATGGAATCCTACATTGTTTGCCAACAAGTCTCTGAAAAAATAAATAAGCTCACAATTCAACATTTAACATAATAATAAATGGTAAAGTTATGGTAATTAAAAGATTTATTCACGTAAGACTGTGCGTCTTATAGTATAAACAGTCGTGTCAGTGCTCTAAACATTGAATACTTGAATTCAATAATTGCACCTACAAGTGCAACAGCAATGTCACATTCGCGTAATAAAGACATTGGAAAAATACATCAAACTACAATAAAACAGTAAAAAGGCGCCATTAAATATCGTAAGTACTCGTAAAAATATAATTGCTAATTTTGCCTCTATAGTAAAGGGTGGTTTGACAAATTTTAAAAAGAGACGTTGTTTGCATAATTTAAAGTAAATCTGTCTTCGCCGATCATAGCTCAGTAAGGAGATTTCCACCAGCCTTGATAAAATGTGTTTTAGAAAATGTGTATAAACGGGAGCAAATCTTTAATGCAGGTGGCACTGATTTATTTTGGAGGAAAATGCCCAGCTGTACTTTTATATTGAAACAACACAAAAAACGTGCTTGGACTTAAGACAGCTGAAGACTGCCTTATTTTATTATTTTGCTGTAATACTAGCAAGCATAGTTTTCTTATTAAACGTGCTTGAGTAAGGACAAGAGCAATCTGCCGACATATTAGCGTGCAAATGTATGGATTGGTGTATAGCATGTATTAATTACTGCTGAAATTGCATGGATTGGTTTAATAATTGGTTTAGTAAGCCTTACTGACGACGCTACCCAAATATACACCACAGATATAGAAAACATTTTGCAGTCTCATTTCAAGAGGACATCACTAATAAAGAAATCCTAGAAAAAAGCAAATGAAAACAAACTTGATAAAGATGATATTGTGCAGCCACTCAAATCATTAAAGAAGAATATGTAGGAAAAGTTTTTAGTTTCTGCCAAGAAATTGATGGCCTCTTGGTTGCAAATGATCCACTAATGGACCACAGTTTAAAATTCGGAAACGAAATGGAACAAGTTTAATTCCCAAACAGGGAGCTTTATGAGACTTAAATTCAAGCAAATACTTACAAGTAGGTTTTTCTAAAGGATTAATTATTATATTGAGATATTCTTTTTATCCTCAATACTTTTATATTACATATATGTGGTTTTAGTTATACTAGATTAAATTAGATTAGGATTGGGGTGAGCTATGGGTAGGGTTGCCATACGTCCGTATTTTCTATGGACAGTCCGTATTTTGTAAGCCTTGTCCGTAAATTATAAACTGTCCGTAGTTTGTACGTATTTTTGCAAGGCGTCTGTATTTTTTTTTTCTAGTTTCCAATTTGTCGTACTCAAGTCGTACTTTTGTCATTTTATAGTTATTTTAGCATTCAAATTTTCGTATGATGCGCGTTAACATTGCATTTCCAGTAGCATCACGTCTGAAGAGATATATATCTATATTTTTATACAATAATATTAATAATTAAACAATATGTCTCAAGTGAATATTGAAGAACATTTCACGGACATATTAATTGATATAGCGCACTGTCCGTATTTTTGCTTTTGAAAATATGTATTTGTTGTGATGCTCTTTTTTCCTAGAGGACGCTCTCTAGTTTGGCCTTCTTAATTAGGCCTATCATCTCTGAGAACGGCTTCTTTGTGTAGCTGCTAGCTGTGGGGGTTCTCCACCCCCATTACTAGAAACTTTGTGCCCTCGCCAGGCCTTCACATTGGCACAGCACATGAATTGGTGTTTCTTCCTCCTCTTGGCAGAATATGCAGGTTGCGTCATCTGCCAGGCCTATTTAATCTACAGTGACCAGTCAGCAGATCTACTATCATTTTGACAGTCATCCTGTCTTTATTCAGTAGATCTCTTGTGAATTCAGTCCTTTGCTCCTTTAGAAACTCTTTTGCCTGTCTTTGTCCCGGTGATTTTTGCCACCACTCTCTGGACTGATTATGTATCCATTCATTGATGGATTTTTTAATTTGCGATTTGGCAGTGCCAAAAGAAGGGCCAGCTCCAACGAACGACCTTGAAGAACCTCTCCTGGCCAGTTAGTCAGTTGCCTCATTTCCTCTCACGTCCGAGTGGCTGGGGACCCAGGCCAGGCTTAATTTCCTTTATGTGCCCACCTTACTTAGAGCACTTACACAGTCTCAAATCAACTTATAGTGCACGCTTATACAACTACTCGCTTTAAGTGTGGACTGACTGTCAGAGAAGATAGCGACGCTTTTATCTGGTTCGGTACATCTTTCTATTTCTCAGACACAGTGGTGTATTGCAGCAACCTCAGCTTGGAGAACCTTCGTGTCTTTGCTGAAGCTTACTGAAAGAGCCTTTTAGGCTTCTTAGCGTATATTCCAGCTCCAACGCCGTAGTCCGTTTTAGAGCCGTCTGTATACCCGTTTGAGTCCGCTCTTACTCGAGTACCTGTCTTCCAGTCCTTCTTATCTGGTGTTTTAGTTATACTAACTATGCAGTTATTGCACTTTAAATGTGTTATCAGAACCACTTTGTACATTATTATTAGATTTAATTATTAGAACCTAACCTCTATAATCCTATTAACGTAATGGTGCCACTAGCATGGTTTTCATTGGCGTACTCTTTTCAAGGAACTACGTCAAACAAAAATCGGCTAAAATAATATTAGAAGTGGCCTTTTATGGTTGAAATCGTACCTCTCGAATAGAAAACGAACTGTCTATTTATATTCTGAAGCAAAACGTATATGCTCAAAGGAAACTGTCAGTAATAGGGGTGTCGCACAAGCAGCGGCTTAGGGCCTCTATTATTTGCTAAGTGATTCAATATATATTTATATCTATGCTGCCGAATATATTGTCGGCGATTCGCACTCGATAACTATTAAAAACGCGGATGACACCTCCATATTAATTGTCCAAGACGACTTAAACTCATTAATCGCTAAGAGGGGATAAATATATACAGAGTGTGGAACATTGGCTGTACCAAAACAATTTGAGTACCAATCATAACAAGACTAATATAATGTTATTTTACAGTAAACAAAGTAGTTATCCTGATGCTTGGTAGCTTCTGTTACGCTGTTATTCGGCTAGAACACTGAATAAATAAGCATTTCTTGCGAGTGGCATACTACAGCTGCTGTCATTCACTCTTGCAACACATATATTCTTTACATCAACACAATAGTTATTTGTATATTGATTAAAACTGTTCTTTCCAATCTATTATTACTTTATTATCTATTACGACATGTTTCGGTCAAACATATATGACCAGCTTTCCACACTTAAGTGTGTGACACACACTTAAGAAGCACATGCATAACAAATCTCTGGTCTTCGTTTCGATTGTTTTTCTTAAACATTCATTAATCAATTTTAATAATTTCATAAAGTAAAATTAATCCTACATACAGACGTTTGATTTTTGCCAACCAGTGAACCTCGACGTTATTACTGCCTGAAGATGGTCATATATGTTTGACTAAAACATGTAGTAATAGATAATAAAGTAATAATAGATTGGAAAGAACATTTTTTTAATCAATATACATATACACAACCAATTATGGACCCACACCCACAATTGTTATTGTTTGGGGTGGCCGTAGTGACTTAATCCTTAATCCTTAATTTTTGTTTTCAAACAAAACATGAGGACTTTTATAAAACTGGTAGAATAGTTTCCAAACGATGAAATTATTTTTCAAAGGGCCTAAGGATATTTTTTTTTGCAACACTAGTGTGTTAGAGTGAGGAGTTGCCAGGTGAAATGAATTATTTGTTTTTAAAGGCTTAATGTTCTTAACGGGTAAATTTTTTCTACACTGTAAAAGGCGGGTAATCATTTTCTTCACCTAAGGAGTAGATAGTTCAAAGTTTATGAATAATGGAATTCACCCTCTTATGATACCAAGGGTGGAAAGATCGGTAGAAAGGAGAGTATTATTTTTTGAACAATTAAATTAGTTTTTTAACAAGAAAGAAAAGAAGGAAGAAAGTCGATTTTTGTTTTAATGATTCAATTATTTTACGGAACAGGATAGGGATAATTTATATAAATTATTTCTTAATAACACAAATGTCACAGCTGGTTAAGATGTTTTATGATATTTTTTTTTCTTTTCTTTTTAAATCATTAAATTAATGCCCGGCGATATTCGTAAGGAAGAGGCATTACTTTTTAATGATTAAATGATTTTAATTGTCAATTCAAATGAATTACATATTTCAAGAAAACATATCTAAGTGGAAAGGTGTGAAAAAATAATAAAATATTTTTTTAATAGCATCTAAGCATTGAGTTATTTGCGGATTGGGAAGTGTTTCTGCTTAAGTAGGCTGGGGGTACATGATTACTGCCATAATTCTACGAAAAATATAATACCAGCTTAAGCATATTTTTTTTAAGTACAAATAAATATTTCATCAGAACTACGTGATGTAAATTCTTTGAATTTATAGGTATATTTTCAGTACCTAATACGAAACTACTAATGAAATTTTGCTTCATATTTATCCTTATTCTATATTTATCGTGCTCTTTTGGTAAATACGTACACTGCAACAAAACAACATACTAACGATCTGAGCGTTCATCTTTTCTTATGGTATCGCTATCATCTGTGTTTACAAAAGAGGTGCAGCGGTTCACACAACTGCGGATCCCTGGTGTTGGCCACACAGGTAGGTCCAGAATAATGCTATATTAATAAGTCCCACCAGCGTAGCTTTCGAATGTGTACACTGCCAGGCATTATTATTTCCATTAAATACGAAAGCTGAAACATATCATTGAGAACATGTATTTGGATACCATAATTTTTAATTTCCGGCAATTATTTCTGATTATTAAATTTAGTTAATATTATAGCAATTTCATAGCATAATTTCTTCATTCGAAAAATATATTACGGATTTAAAAACATTTTAACAGTCTTTGAACAGATCTATTAAATACACTTATATATATTACGCAGCAAAATCGTCTATTAAAAAGAAAAATAAATAAGTTGAGGCTTTATGTCTAGTCTTTAGAAACGAACTTTGACGGGGTAAACAATCTTATCATCGAGATCGTAGACATGATAAAGGAACGCGTGATGGAAAAAAAATCAACCTACGTGTGGCACACTTATGTTTGCCATCGGTCTGGTGTCTACCACATATCGCGTCTTATCTAATATGCGGTATTTCGCAGGTGTTTTATCAATAATGCACTTTAATCTTCTTATTCCTGTGAGTCTATTTGTGACCGTTTTCGAGTGTAGATAAAATAAACTTGCAGACATACTCAGCAATTAAAAAAAAATCTACATAATATTAAGTAGAAATCGTTACACATCAAAATATTGAATATTTATTGTCGTTATCATGCATGCGTTGTATATACACACCTTTCTTCATAGATTATAAGAAATAATTATTTAAAAAATATTATTAATACTCTTAAGCGGAATATTAATATCAAAAATAAAATATTTGATAGCAAGATTTGTTAAAACCTCATAAAATATTGCACTATAGTTTTTTTTTTCTATAAAAGCGTTGTAACAGATCTTTGATAGTGTTAAACCTGCATAATTCAGGGCTTTTTATTTTTAAGGGTACAGTAGCAATAACAAAGTAATAAAAAATATATAATAAGAAATAACCTAGCAATATATATATATATATATACTACCTAAATGAAAACAATATTTTAATCGATTTTTGAATAATGCCGGAGTTAATATAACATGTAAAACGTAACAGTAGTTACATGAGAGTACAGAAATTTGAATTTATCTACCACTATAATATCCATATAAGAATATCTAAGAATGGAGAACGTTAATTATTCTTACTTAACCTATTAGGTGTTGAGTATAAACTAAAATCTGCGTCTTTCATTCCAATGTAGCAGTAATAGATTATGAATTTGCAGCGTGTAGAACTAAAAGGCTGCCCACAACTATAATATGAGTTTGGGATCATACTTAACAAACTTTTATAGTTAGAAAAGTGCGCGGAAATGCTCAGAATATAAAAGAATAAATGCATAGATTGTTATACACATGTATCATTTCAGATGCAGAACAGTATCAAACACTTCTTAATAATACATCAGCGTTAGTGGTTAAAAAAAATACAAGTTTTTCACGCTAGATTGTATATTGTGGTCAAAATATGTGATCTTCAAGAAGATTCAGTTTTGAGATAAGATAAGGGTCTATTATGGTTACTTTTTAAAATTACTTTCTCAGAACACAAGGTGTTTCAAATGCGTTATAAGTGTAAAAGTTGTGGTTTTGAAAATGGAATCCCCTGTATATTATCGCAGTTTTGGTTTCTCCGATCAAAATAAGGATCTGTTTTAATGAGGTTTATAATAACTAAACCTTTAGTAAATAATTGGATTTTGGAATCTAACCTAATTTTTATGTTTCAAATAGTAAAGGAGCATTAAAGTTTATTCATTCATTCGTTAAAGTTAGGGTGGGCACTTGAGCTAGGTGCTTATTGTACCATCCCTATTCTTATTTCTTCTTCTTCCCTTCTCTTATTTCCACTCGAGCTGTTTGGTGTTCGCTATAAAGCCCAGTATCTTGCCCAGTGGGAACTTGAGAACCTTCGAGGGCTCCAATAGATCTCTCAAGAAATATTTCTGCCTGAGTACCTTCAGTTCCTCACATGTGAGATTACATGTAAACTCGTTTCTTCCTGTAGTTCGCATCTTCTATCCCACGGTTCGCTTACCCGGCCTGTGTTGTATAGATGCTTTTTCAGGGGACAGTGTCCAGTTACCAACCCAGTAATGGTTTTAACTTATTTCTTACTGCGCTTGAGTAGGTTATCAGAGAAACTAACATCCCCATCCCCTATCAGCGCTTTGGTATAGAGTTGACCTTCAGTCGACCTCCATTTAGTATTTAAGTTATCCAAGCGAAATTGACAGTAAAGTGTAACAATAGACCATACTTTATAATCAAAATAGAATAAACAACAACTAACAAAGGATACTTGATTTTTGCATTATCAGTAATCTCTAAAACTTTCTTTACCAGCATAAATATAATTCTAAATGTACAAGAGTTCAGCACAGCAGGGAAGAATTGATGACGTAATAGAGGAAAAGCAGAATGAATATAAATGACATTATTAAAAAAAGATTGCCGAATATTTAGCAACTATTATCTTTTCTAGCAGAAGTATACAGAATAGAGAAGCAAAGAGAAGCAAGAAATAAAGAACACAAACCCTTATGCTGAAGTGATAAAGTCCTACACAGGTGAGGAAAGAAAAAACACCAAAGATATAGGAACAGAATAAAAGAATCAAAATTTTCCTACAAAAAGTACACTGCCAGACAAGCAAAATAATAATATTAAACAAACAGCCTCAGTCAACAGCAAATAAATGAGCATTAGATGAAAATTATAAGAGGGAATTGGCATAGGTATTTGAGAAATAAGACTCAATTTAAGTTTAAGTATGTAAAGTACACAGAATAAATGTAACAAACCTACTGTTAGTAGTTAAAAGGAAAAAAAGATGGGATGAACCCCGTGACAAAATGGAGACAGATAGCAGAGGTAGCCAATAATTATTCTTTAAGTTATTGAAAAGCTTTGGGGAGGAAATAAAACTTTAGAAAGCAGAATAATTGGGAATGAGTAAGAAAACATACGTTTTCATGAAATAGAGATCACGAATCGGCCGAAGGAATACGTTCAAATATTACTCAATACAAAATCAGAAACAGAGAAAGAGTGTAGAAATAATGTAGACCAAGAGCACAAAAACAAAAAGTGCTAAGTAACAACAACACTACTATACCGTAATGAAATATATTGGTGTATGGTCTGGAAATGATGAATATGGTATTGAAAGATGCAAAATATTAAGCGAATGGTAAACGAGACAAATATTGCCGAGTATTCGATTAGGGAGGTATCAAAAATTGCAACAGTTATAGAGGTATAACCCTACTAAGTATGCTAACCAAAGTTCTGGGGGAAATAGGAAAAAAAAAGATTTAGACAAGGCCTAGAACTAGAGCTCTCAGGATGTCAAAGTAGTTACTGCAAATAAAGCTGCATGCAAGATCACATGAGTTAATAGTTTTCAATATCTTGGAGTCATGATATGGAAATATGGAATCAAGAAGTGGATCTGAACAGCAGATTGGAAAGAACTAATTTAATTATCTTGAAATGAACGAGGGAATATTAAATAAGAAGGAAATCTCGACCAAAGGAAAATGAAAGTTTATAAGGCAATATATAGACTAATACATAGATAATCAATAAATATCTGAAAATTTCGATGTTAGATAAGGAATTAGAGGGATCCATTGTCGGCAGTCTGGTTTAGCATAGGCTATAGAAAGCTTTGAGAGAGGCAGATATCAATAAAACTGGACTTGCACATCACAAAAGATATCATTTACTTACATACTTAGTATCTGCAAATAATCTTGTAATCAAAGTAAGAAGCAAAATAGAACTTAGGAATGTAGCTATAAGATTGGAGAAAAAAGAAGTAAGATTGGAATTAAGTGTCAATGAGGAAAACACAAAATATACGGAATGGATGAATGAAGAGATCAAGAAGAATAACGTAAGTGGAATAATGTTTGATAGTCGATGTATAGCAGCACTTAAAAAAATAGCACGAAATAAAAACATGCAGAAAAAACTAAATTCAAGATATATACTAAAGTAATAAGACAGATAGTAAACATATTCTTGCGAAATTTGGGTTCTACACTGTTGAAAATATTACGGTGTTGGCGTTAATTTTGCGCTAGTCAAATATTTTAGTGTTGATTTGACCAAACTTTGCCAGACGAGTTGACTACGCGTATTTAATAGAACAAAAATTACTAGAATTTCGTGTGAATTCTTTGTTCAGATATGAGGATAGAAATATAGAAATCCCACCTATTCTAATACAGTATTGCATTATACGCACCACCTGCATTGCACGTGTATCTGTTTTTGGGTTTGTTTCACCGTATTAAGATATCCAAAGAAACCATCAAATGCGACTGACTTGCAAAGTGTAACCTCGTGTTATTAAACGTTAATTCCAGTGGGGCATAAAAAATTTCAACATCTTGAACATGTATTGGGAACATCTATTTACGCAATTAGTTTAGATTTGAATCAAATAGCATAAACATTCACTTAATTTTATAATGGTTCTCAAAAAATCATTTTAAAATTGGTACGTTTAGTTGAAACCAAAACTTATGAATGAGTGGTTTTGCATATTTATAATTGAGAAAACGTCTTAAAGAGAGAATATTATAGCACTAAGAAATAGGAGTTGCATATTAAAAAGACGTTGTGTTTAGAAAATGGTGTTAAAACACCCAATAGATCGCATTCATTTAGTTAAACAGCTAGTAAATTTGTCCAGTCTAGATCAAATAAAATGTGACTAGAAGTATTTTATAATTCCATTCCATTTGCTCGTCAAATTTAAACTTCTATAGTTCTCGACAAAATAACAAGAAAATAGTGTGGACCTCTCCTGACTATTAAATTAGTCAAAAAAGTGTTAAAATTTTCAACAGTGTAAGTAAGGCTCAACAAACTAGTTTCGAAGTGTGGGAAAGACAAATGCTTCGGAAGGTACTTGGTGGTAAGGAAATTGGAGATAAGTTAAAATTCTAGGGGAAACGACATGGAAGAGCAAAGCAGAGTATATGAAGGTATATGAAGGTTTGAAACATATAGACCTAACGGGAAGGCTTCCAAGTTTTCTGGATTAAGTGTTATGTAGTTAGGTTAGTCTACAGAGTTGATAGAAAATTGAATCTGTAGAGAAATCATTTTATAGATATTACTTATTAGTTTTATAACTAAGAACATTTCTCAGACTAACAATAAGTGCATTAGCACAGGCTATAAATAAGTTTATCGTATTATTTTTTACCAGTTCGTATGTAGACGGAGGAGGTATGTACACATACATTGTATTTTTGTAATACCATAAATCCTATTTAAGTACCTACTATAAATCTGCACGATAAATATTTCGTACCTCGGTGACGATGGTGATGAAATAAGCGACAAAGGTTGCTGATAAATACGTTTTGGTCGCCGCGATTACAACTGATCCTTGTCGCAATCCCCGGAATTGTGCCGGAGTTCGCCACTTAAGTACCTGCTATAGATAAAAGTTACTCATGACAGTCTTAGAAAAAAAAATATGTTTTGCTCGGTAATAACTTTGAGATAGGTACATACGTAAGCATCATTTATGGAGTTATTTGTGTTTCCTCTCTCCAAGAATGCTTTGCAATAAATTAAATAACAATAGATAGAAAATTAAAATACGGTTTCACGAACAGCTAGTGAGATTTACTAACTAGATTGTGGTAGCAAAAATTAAAATATTATCCAAAAATTTTTGCATTAAAAACAATAGATTTGCTAAAATCAATTGTATACAATTTGTCTTTTTTTACCACAATACTCTAGCATTCATCCACTGAAAACAATTAAGTTCTCGCCTTCTTTCTATCTATTCTATCCTATTATTATTTACCCAGGTAACAAATTAAAATTATCAGTTTTGATGTCTATTCATAATTTTTACAAGTTTAGTTGTGAAAGGCAAAAAATATTCTATTTATTTGGAAGAAAATCAATAGTTATAAAATGCAAGCTTGTATGCGTGTTTACGTGTAATGTTTATTTGCTGCGGATTACGAAACCTACAGAATCCTTACTCCTGCCAAACTTTCTAAAGCTAACATTCGAATCGTGTACTCAAAGCTAATAACGGAAACACTACAGTAGTATTGGACAGTAATGACAGTATGAACAAGAGATCTTTACCCTAAGATGGCTTCTACATATCCCTACAACACCAAATCCATAAAATCCTCATCAATTCTTCCTGAATTCCACAGATTCTCAACACTTAGCCATTCCAAAACACCTAAACTAAATGGTCAACTCAAAATCGACATAAGTAATGTTGCTGTACATCCTATTGGTAGTACTACAAACAGTTCCATCTATAAGCTCTCCAAATACCTCTTTAAGATTTTCAAACCTTCTACTGCCAACACTGCCTTTGTCCAAAACTTCAAACATTTCGCGCACAGGTTGAGTGGACTGACATTCCTTATCTACTGCAATTTCCGATACTACTTCTTTAAATTCTGAGAGAAATATCCTTATCACTTAAAAGGAATTGCATTAAATCAAAAGCTTTTGCGTTTTCTATATGGTTAACATGATTTGGTGTTTCCTCGAAAAGGAATATAATTTTAAATTCACGCATTTCTTCGGAAGTAATATATTTTTCTTTGAACCGTTTATTCTTTTAAGTGAAAGATGTGGATAGTTGATGCAAGTCCTCTTCATTTCGAACTTAAAAACTATGCAGAACTATTGCAGAAAACCCTAAGCATTTTGATTTAAGAGGTTTTTTCTTTTTTTACAACATTTATTCATTTTGGACGTAAGCGTAAACACAACAAAATGCCGTGGATTATTTCTAATCGAAATGAAAATGAATTATCTCCAAAAGCCCATGTACTAAGGACGGAGGGATTTGCCGTTAGAATGTTATAAATCTTAGTAGTATTGGGGAAGTTATATATCTTCCGACAAAACAGCACGCTACTTTCGATTAAACTAAACACTTTTCTAAGAAAAGGTATTCTTTTCGTTGAACATGAAAAAAACCAAAAGTTATAAAACTTTTCATTTAATGCAATTTCTTAGAGTATCTTCCAACCTCCAGCCGGATTGGATGACTTGGTGGAAATTTACCTTAGCTAGTATTTCCAGTTCCGCAGCTACCACTACGAACAAGTTTGAGCAACAAATCCTAACCTCCTATTACCAGAAGCCGAAATGTTGGTTTTGATACATTGATAACACCTTCATAATTTGGCCATAATAACGTGATCTTTTTTCAATTTCCTCATATTTTTTAATTCCCAATATAATGCCATAAAACCTTAAAATTATTTTACCTGTTGCACGTATTTGTCATTTTTATTGTTTTCATATTATTAAGAGACCATTCTAAGCTTTCATATTTAGTTAAAGCAAAAGACGGTTAATATTTGTTTTATTTTAGCACTTCTTTGGCATGTATAGTTTATTTGAAGATTATTTGATTTATGTAATAATACAAATAATAAACACAATAAGTGTAAACAGAGATAATATTTAAATGTTTATATCTCAGTTATTTGTGTACGCAGTGTTTTTGAGTGAAACTTATTAACCAAATAATATTTTCTAATTCTAATAACTAGTGCTAGATGAAGTACTGCAATATCAGATCGACGACATTTTTATGGTTGGCTCATGGTTTAGTATTGTCTTTATAATGGTTGTTTGAAATTTACAGATATGAAACAGTAATTACTATTGAATAATAAGCTATTTACATTCAAAATCTTAGGTGGTCGGAAGTGAAATGGCGAATTGAGAGTGTTCTAGAATTACACTGACATTGTTCTTGTTTTATTTTTCTTCTGATATACAATATGAGTGTAAAACTTATAAACACAAGTCTAATAAAAAATATGCCAGTTAGAATTGTATTCGCTGATAAAAAGTATCAAAGTTCATAGAAGATAAGACGTCCTCTTCAAGATCCTATCAACATACGCCGGAATTATGTTTAATATTTGTGTATATTCACATAAATATATAATACACACATATATACATATGCAACTGTGATAAGCAGGTTCAAATCGCCATGTATTTTTTTAAAGAGAAATACAAATGGAAAGCAATTTTTTCGGAGGATCTCTTCAGATTTGCGATGTAGTACAACTGGTTATAACCAGTAATGAGACTCGAGATTAACAAATATAAAATATTACTTATATTAAACAAACATCGTATAAAGTTATTTAATGAGACAGATATTCTTAATTAAGAAGAAATTGATAATTGTACCAATGCAAGCTTAGTATACACAAGTACTAGATATATCGCAAAAATGGTTGTCCATATTTTGCGGTGATTGTGAGTAATGTAATTTTCATACAAGTGGTTTTCGTTAGGTGCCACTTTCAAACAACAGAAATTTATTTAGCGTCATACAAAAGTACCATCGTCTCCTGTGTGTTATCTTAAAAATTGTATAACTCAGCTATTTCGCAGCTTCTTTTTGCCACCTGCGGCTATTAATAGCCAAATATACCCATTGAAATACGATTATCGCTACTACGCCTTTGATAAGGTGGATGTTGAAATTGTAATTACAGATTTAGGTGGAATTCCTAGTAAATATTAAAGGTGCCCGATATTCTACGAAGTATTTGTAAGGACGTATCAATCAAATAATCTACCCGCCAAATCAACATACTTACTGATCTGATGCTCAAAATATCTCATAGACATTATTCGTTTGATCTGTCCGTTGATAATTTTTCTAAATGACAAGCAATTTTAGAAGGTAATATCAATATAATTTAGTGTTTCCTTCGGATCTTTTATTAGATTAATCTGTGGTTGGAAATTTTTTACAATTTTATTTGTTTAGATTGGCCATCACATATACTGGGCGACTGGAAAGTAGACATATTCTCTTGAGGGCATGATTTTGTCATCTGATAAGTATTAAATTTAATCGTCATATCTACATATTTGTCACTGCATATTATAATCGCTATTGAAATAAAATATTTTAAATAGTGTTTCAGCTCAGTGTTTGTGCTAGTTTTTTTTTCGAAAAGACCCTCTGTATATCTAACGGAATTATAAATATGGCTTATTCACATGTAAGTGAATATGGCACATTTTCTGGTTCCGACAAAAGAGGGTGAAAAGCTCCTGGTAACAAAACCAGTGAAGAAACCATTCAAGTTGTAAGACAGCACATTGAAAGTTCATCCAGGTCATTCTTTATAGCGTTATTTCTGTTAATTTCTGTTGTCCACGGAGTCTTTTGTCCTCTATCATTGTTTAAACCTTATATGCCTTCATTAATTTAAATGTTGTGGATACTAGAGTAGTCACAGTAATAAAGACAGAATAATGGAGACGAGAAAACACAGCTCCTTGGCATCTCAGATACATTAGGAAAGCTAGTTAGCAATACCTAAGAAGTCTGAAATTTCACTCAAGAACTTAGTTTTTTTATTGCCTTGAAATCAGTAATGAAAAGGGGGTTTATTTATGTTTCATCAAAAATACAATATTTAATAATGTTCTTTATTCTACAGTGTGCCCTACTTCCTATAATCAATACGCTATTGTCTTCTTCTTTGAATCGTTTCTATGGGCAGTTATCTGCTTGCTATTGCTTCTTTTACACCCTGTAACTGTGTTTTATCGCGGTTGTCTTCTTTTACGTCTTCCAAGTGGTGTCCAGATCTTTTCTTGAATATCTCTTTCCGTTGATTCGATTGAAATGCTCCGTACCATATCGATCCTTGCTATCTGCTGGGAAGTAGGGAGGGTGGATAGCCATGTACACTTTGGCCACTATAACTAGGCTTAACTATCAAATATTTTTCTTTCTCTATCTGTTGTATTACAATCTGTATTCATTCCTTCTCTGACGACAATATTACAGATATGGAGGAGTCTCGTTATCGTGCATTATTCTCAGAATTTTGCTCTCTTGAAGTGAAGTTCGTGATTACACCATATAAAGTGATACCTTCTGTTATAGTTTGGTATAGTTTACGTTTTGTACAATTTCTACATCACAATAGGTTTTCTAGCTGTTTTGTAGATATACCTCCTTGATTTACCCTGTGAGTTGCGTCTTCCTTTCAATCTCATTAAAATGAAGGCAAAATGTATAAATTCTTTACATCGCATCGTCTTATTCGACAACTTTCAATTTCTAATCCATTTGTATCTGCTTTTTTACAGACTCCGGGATTTATATCCTTTTTTAACTTTATTATTATGTTTGTATATGTAACTATAACAAGCTGACACTCTGCAAATAGGAAATTGGAATTATTAGTCCGTATTCCTATATTTTAGCAGTGTTTCGTGTCCATTGTTTGAACATAAGATACTTAAATACTTTTATTTTTGTAAAAGGCAAGTGACAAGTAGTATCCTTGTAAAGGAACTTTGGCGGCCGAGCAATTATCAGACATAGTTTCATTTACTTTTGCTTCCTTGGTTATCTTCAAAATTGACCTTCTAATATTATATGTGATTTTGTAATACTTTGGGGTTTATTTGGGTTTAAGGTCGTTTACTTTTGCTGATACTGCAGAATTAAGCAGTTGCTTTATAGGTCATATATCGTTTCGATGTATGGTGATATTGCCTAGTACATCAAATAATCTGTTTCGTGACATGCTGCCTTATGCTTTTCTAGGTCAGTGAAGACCCAAGTGTGTTTTCCTACTTCGAGCACAGTTTTCTATTAATTGTTTCAGACTGAAGATATTTATTATATTCTCGCATAGCTTCTCAATGCTTCTATGTATGTGTTTCTATTTATCTGGTATATCTTCTTTCTCTAGAGTTGTTCAGCATATCCACTTGAATGCCTTCAGCACCCAAAACTTTATCATTTTTCATTGTTTTGGGGGGTTCATCAATTTCTTCTATATTTGTATTTTCTATATTCTCCATACAGCCGTTTTTCATTAAAGTTTTTAGCATTCATTTGACTTTTCGAAATAATTTTGAAAAACGAAAGAATGTGAACACAATTATCGTAAAATACTTGCAAATATATGTATCCTTAATCAAACATTATTTTACTAGAATCGTGTTTTTTATTACTGTAAGCTGTTCAGAAATATTTGCAATAAAATCAGAATGGAAAACGCATAAATTTGTGTATTTTTTAATCTATTTTCCTACTGCCTTTCAAAATATAAATGACTTCACACTTTTGGACATTCCCGGCAACAGCTTTACAAAATGTCAGCTGGGCTCATTCAAAACAGACCATAAAAGAACAGAGCTTGTCCTTACTACTATATACTATGCTATGGCTATATGTTTTGTATATCGCCGGGCGAGTGTGGTAAGCAGACACATTTGACCACTCTAACTATGTATAAACTGTATTATATACACGTTGTATGCATTGATTGCTTTAAGTTAAAAGACACTTTCTCCCACTTTCTTCGAAAAAGTATGTGTTGTCATCGCTAGCCTTCTAAAAAAGAAGATGCAAAAATTGAAATCCCCTTAAACATCAGCATTATCTTTTCCGCGAATTTGTCGATTTAAAGGTTGTTTATTACATTCCGTTATTCTGATATCAATTATTTATTTTTCGCAGATATAAATATACCATGTTATATAAAAAAATAACAAAATACCTTTCCTATTACGACAAGGCTTAATATTTAATTAGGCAGTAAGCTGTAGCCGATAACTGTGTACAATTTTGATGCAAATATAAATAACAATAAAGTGTCTTTTATTTATGTTAAATTATAATATTTTTATCGGAAACAAGTTTTATTGCTACTGTTATCTGTGCATTTTATAGACGTTGTCGCGTTCTGATAAAATTTTGTTTGCGCTGAAGCAACTTAAAAACAAATATCGCGGTAGTCAGTCAATGAATTCAAAAAAAATACAGTGCAATTCAAAACAACCCGACTTGTTATCGTTTAGTTTGAGTGGATAGTGTTAGGCAAAAAGATATTGTATTCCACTTGCCTTTTTGTTACTAATTTTGTACTAAAACGCTAAAACGGGATCTTTTATATATTAGAATAACCCTGCCAATTTTAACAGAATTAAAAACTTTTAACAGCCATTTAGATTGCTTTGTTTGTTTAAAAAGTATGTTTAAGCCAAATAAACATTGTATTCCATTTGATATTTTGTCAATAACTGTGCACTGAATAGGACTTTTTATGTGGTTAAACATGTTTATCAATATACATAGGTTCAAAGTAATACTTTGACAACCAGTTGAGATAACTTCTTTCGTTTATTCAATGTATGTTTGACTGTGTTCGCATAAATGTGATTGTTTTTGAGTCTTAAGCTGATTCCATACATTCGTTTTATGTGTTAACAGGAAACACGTTTTCCCAATCAGAATTTAATATTATTATTATTATTAAATTTCTTGTCCAACGCCAAAACCTTTTACTGGACAAACTAAAGTACATACATACATAAAGGTACAAAATGAAGACAATACATTAAAGAAAAGAAAAACAAAGAACTGAGGTTCAAACTCCCACATCTCTAGCCGTGTCCGCTTTCTTGAGACAACTATCACGTATTATTATTAATTTTCCTCGTATAGGTCACAAACATTTACTGACATGACACATGACAATCTTAATTTATGTAAGAAGTACCAAATATGGAAATATGGTCTAAATTATGTTGAAGATGAACCACATCGTCTAAAGTTTTAATGGGAGCATAAGCGAGTAAGGGACAGGACAGAGACATCAATAAACCGTTTATGAACAGTACAAACAAAAGGGGACACAAATGCGATCCTCATGGTACTTCGGTAATGGGAATGAAATCAAATGATTTATAACCATTGCAAAGAAACATAGTGAACTCTGTTAGACAAACGCAAATATAAAAGTTGCAAAAAAGAACTTAATTCAAAGAATGACAGCTTGTCAAGGAAAAATCCACGACCAAACACATCAAAGGCTCTGCTAAGGTCAGTGTAGATGACATCAACTTGACTTTGAAGATCAAGTTGTTCACATCGATATTGGCATAAAGAGACAAGTACCAATTTCCAAATTAATAATATAGGTCAAAGGTTTCGCAAGCACATAACGAGCATCATATAGGAGAAAACTAGGTATTTGATTGTCCCCAGCGATATTCCTCTGTGGAAATTTTGACGTAATACTAATTAATTCTTCTTCAGTAGTTGGTAACAAAGTGAATGAAGTACAGTTGGAATGAGTAATTTTAGGTGAGAAATTATTACAATCTATGTGTACTGAAGAAAATTTGGAGGCGAAGGTGTAGTTGGTACCTTACCTATCGATAGTAATTCTTTAGTTTTAGGTTTAAAATTATGGCTTTACAGAACTATACAGGACAGCAAGGTCCAGAATAGGTATATTTTACTGGTAGAGACATCGAGAACTTGGTAAAAATACGCATAGAATTCATCAAGAGGAGAACTGACATCATTGTGTTTCTCAAGAAATGACCAATCAGTATGAAAAAGATCAGATTTGACTAAATTGCCTCTACGGAATCAACGGACAAATGAAAGCAGTATCAATAACTTCAAGTGGGATTCTATTCGATAACGCGACAAAAAAACCACCACCCGTAGAGCGGTTAACAATAGAAAATTTCTTGTCAGAGCTCACGGCGAGGTATGAATTCAGAATCAGTAACTTAGTCGTCAAGTCAACTTTCAGTAATGGTGATAATATCATACGATGACTTACATGCAGTACTGAAAAAGAATGAGTTTCAGTTTTGAGACCACGTGTATTCTGATAGTAGACTTTAAGTGTAAAAGAATTGTCATTTGAGCTATTTATGTAGTTTAAAGAATTGACAATGGTGGGAATTGCTTTCTTATATACAATTTTCAGGTTTGCTTCACCTTTTGAAATACGGTCACTTAGTTCAGCTTTGGCATTTTTATGAATCTGCACTTGCATTGGAGTGCGATCACGATAAATGGACAATTTGGAAAATTTAGGAAACTTTTAATTTAGGAATGTTACGCAGGATCATGTGAACAGAAGATTCGAAAGAAAAGCAGAATTTAATTGGTTTGCAACGCTCAAGAAGAGTTACATCAAATTTGCAAAGTCTGCAAACTGATATTCAATGTATTCAAAACCAATATCGTTAACCATACACACTAAAAAAATTTTTAGATTACTTCTAACTATAAGTAACCTGGAATATGAATAATAAAATTCTAAAATGTGGGTAACTTTTCCAAGATTTTTTCATGTAGTCTGAAATACTTACAAAAATTTCTGAAGTAGTGTTAATTTACTTCTTTGAAGGTAAAACTACAAAGAAAAGTTCAGTATTTCTTAATGTTCAGCTGATTTGTTTTTGATATAAATGGAAAATATGCGCAAAAAGCACTAATATCATTCTTTTAAGTTTGTTAATTTAAGAAAATCCTGTTTTTTTCAAAGGTAATGATGACGTCGGCTGACATATATATGAAGCAAGGTGTATAATTTTATTTTGAACACGAGATACGCTATTTCGTAATGCGACATATCTCGAGTCGTTATGATACACAAAATTTTGCGATAAAGCTTAATCATTAGCCAAAAATAAAGTCGAATTATTAAACTTTGGGTAGTAAGAGGGCATTGCTTACGTGAAACGGAGAATTGCCCATTTGCGATAACAAAAATGGAATTTTTTTAAATCGTCACTTCACATGCGCCTAAATCATGTTTACCGGCCTTGAGGTTTCCTATACGGCTAGCGATACACAATTTGCTGATAGACGTTAACAAGCCGCTAATATTTATGTCGAAGCTGCAGGAGGTACACACACCATACATCGTCGTAGGTCGTACAGATGATGAGGCCACGGTGACAAAGAAAACGATCGCATTGCCACTGATAAGTTCTTCGGATACAAACTGGTTTTCCGAGTAATATGTTATCAAGACCTCCTGCGAAGCCTTAGTTTCTAGGACCGGGTAAATACGGAGGTGAAGAGGTGAGGCGAACATCGATAAAATATCGGTTTGGAAATGGATTTTTATAGATCTGCTTTTGGGTGTAAACAAAGTCTTGGGTGCACTACAGTGGACCAATCAGAATTAATGATTAATTGGAATGTGATAAGAATTATGTTGTTAAAATAGTTTATAAATTAATTATTTGGAATGAATATCTTAAAATCCACATACGGTAAATCGATTCAAAACACTGCAAAACATGTTGACAATAACAATAACACATAGTTTATACGTTGTAGAAATATTATCCGGAAAGTACTTCATATCTTTTATGATTTTAAGCACTGCTTGTTCAAGACTGTTCCTAAGAAAACAAAAAAAAATCCCATTACAAAAAATACAATAAATTAGCTGTTTTTCAAAAAAGCCCGCAGTGTTAAGTTTAACACAAGTTCACTAAACCGCAGGTGTTTCTATTCCCTTAAAATTTGTATTTATCTTGGTATTGATCGTTCATATCTGTTTTTATGGTATACATTTATTTATCATTTATATTGTATATACGTTGCTAATACTATTATTACCACCTCTGCTAAGTTGGGCGGAAATTAAGAGATGTTATTATATTGAAACAGGTAAGGGATAGCCTTTGCAATTTACAAAATTGTTACCAAATAGACTTCAATACAATTTAATAGTAGAACGACAAATAAAAACATTGGGCTGCTTAAAATGGATAGAACTGTTAACAATTATTAAATTTTCTCGGTCTGTTGTTTAATGTAAGATTTGCTTTACATAAATATAAAATACATAAAACACTGCCTAATATATCAACGAAAATTTGTAACCACCGTTGGAGTTTCTCACAATGTGACAATGAATAATATGTACTAAAAGCACACCAACATTCATTTTGTCGGGTCTGCTTATCTATGAATCGTAAACTAAACCTTAGTTAAATATATGATATTAGTATCTGCCATCCACGAATCCGAAAATAGCCGAAGCGCACGGCTTAGAGCATGTGGGAGAAAGTATAGATACATGGTCGTAAGGGGGAGACATTAGAAAAGAAGCCTACTGTACATATATCTAATTGATTCTGGTATTCACTATTTTATATTTTTAAAATTTGCCATGTAGCAGGTATGTGTAGGTGTGTTTTCCCGTAACATTAAAGAAGAACGAAATGCAAGTACTGTTTTATAAAAAGAATAGTGTCTATGTATGCACTTTCGGTAGTTTTTACATGTAAACATCAATAAAAACGGATAAATATAAACCTGTTCTCATAGACGAATTATAAAGAACAGTGTCTTGTGACAACATCGATTTCTGCAACATTTGGCCTTCAGAATTATAATAAAATGAAACAAAAATAAATTTGTATTTGTAACTGATCATTTAGAAATACAAATTTAAATATATAATACTATAATTTTATTTGGACAACTTCCTCGCGAACCTTGTCAAGAAATGCCGCAATTTTATTGCAAAACCTCTTGACGACATTGCGAATTCAATGCTGGAACAATGTGTATTTCCCAATGCCTTAAAGCATGCAAAGATTATTTCGGTAGATAAGAAGGGTACTGAAGATAGTTTGAATAATTCGAAAAAGTAATATATAACCGTCTCTTTAAATTCTTTACAACTAATAATCTGTTAAGCGTCACCCCAGTATCGTTTCTTACCTAACAACTCATGTGAGAATGCTATTTTCAACTGTTCTAAATCAATTTTATCGGCATTGGACAACAGATTGAAGGTATGTAGATTGTATTTTGACCTCAGCAAGGCTTTTGGCGTTATTGACCATGAGGTATTGTATAGCAAACTGGAGCGCTATAGTGTTCATGGGGGCGCTTTGGGGCTGCTGAGATCATACTTGACAGTTAAGACCCAGCGTGTTAGTCTCTATGCCGAAGAAAATAGCACTAAAATCCCCGTTTATTCAACTCTGTTGAATATCTTACAGGGGATACTTCAAGGTTCGATTTTGGGTCCTTTGATGTTTTTAATATATGTCAATGACCTAAATAAATTTATAAGACACAGATAACGCGACATACATAACAAAAGGTAATTCGTATCAGGAAGTCAGCAGCATGTGCAATGCAATTTTTAAGGGCATGAGTGATTGGTGCAAAATTAATAAATTACACCTTAAAGCGGATTAATAACGTTTACTTCACAAATAGTAACCCAAATTTAATACAACCACAAAGGATGTTTACTTTTTTTTAAAGACTTTATTAATTGTTATTAGAGTTTTTTTTTTGTTTCTGAATTTTTATTTAAAGTTTAAAGTCTTTCATAGTTTCTGCTTATTTGTTATTTTTATTTTCATTATATTTCTGTATAACCAGATGCGGCTTATTAAAGTTTATTGATGATTTTGTGTCTAACTTTTAGAGTTTATTTTTTGTTTAAATTAGATATATTTGTGATTTCTGTAAACTAAACGTATTGGTCAATATTCACACCCAGTAGATATTTAATTTTATAATGTTGTAACTTTAGCAGAAAATTTGATAACCTCAAAAATATTTAAAAACGAATTAAAAATTCAAATACGACATTGTTATTAACAATTAAATATTCGCTGCAAACATGACTTATTTTTAGCCGAAGTATTGCACTGAAGAGATTAAGAAAAATCGAAATTTATCTAATTTTTCAAACCTGGCGCCGTATTTCGTAAGCACAACTCAATCGTAGTTCTATGTTTGGTCGTGCTTTGAAAAAATTTTCCATATGTTGCAATATTTATCCCGGCCACTGTATAATAATACATTTTTGCTTATATTAAAGTAACCCTTACACTAACAAGCCCTATCATTTTGCATGTGAAATGATAAATTAATTTATCACTTTATATACTTTTGACAAGTCTCTGTATAATCCCCTGTTATCTAATATGAGTATCCGACAGTTAAAAAAAAATTGAAGGAACGGAGTTTCTAAGTTAACTGATTTACTTAAATAGTTAAACGGGTTTTATATACGAAAATCCTACTGCTTTAACGCTAGTAATTTTGCACAATACTTTTAGTGGTTATAAAATACGTTTAGTATCCATAAAATAACGTGAAACAACACATATAATTTAGAAGAAAGAATTTTTATTTTGATGTTGCAAAGAGTGGGTGGATCGAAACAGTAACAAATTATTGATTTGTAAATTTAAGAAACCTAACATCTATTGTCTCCCTGTGAGTCAGCGAGTTTTAAGTTCAATAGATGAGGTAACCATCCTATGGTAAGATTGGTTACCTCATCTACCTACATAAACACATACATATCTCCAAACGCGCGTAATTTCTTGTCTTGCAGGTTCTAATTATCTATGTACTTCTTATTTTATTATTAAACAGTGACGCGAATTTGAGATTTTAAAAACGCCATTCATACAGAATACATAGGATTTTTAATGTGTACCAAGTTTTGTCTGATAATTTAAAATTGTAGTGCAATAAAAAAATAGCATCTCCAGTATGGAATGCTTGTTTGCAACAATACCCAGAATTGTCAGCTTCTACGAAGGCTTTATACTAATTAATATCTCAAAAAATTCGCATGAATACCTAATTGTTTCGTTTAGGAATGAGGTCATATAATGTGGTGAACTTTAAATTAAATTTTGTTATTGATTCAATTTAAATTCAGTTAAATAATTTTCTAGTTTGGATTGGTTGTTGACAAAAATATACCCGCGTTGTTGAACTGAATAAGTGAGCAGGTAATTTATAATCCTAACTGCGTAGAAACTGAATTAATTTGCAAGGCACTCAATTTCAATCTCGATTTTAATCTCTTAGTCAGTGTGTTTGTAAACACCAACTCAACGTAGGTGTAGTATTATTACGAATTAGAGTCTTGACCTGACGGTAGCAGGTAAAATGTTAAAATAGTAAATTGGTGATTATTGTTAAAATTTTATTACAATTTTAATGATGATTAGAACCTTATTTATGAATAATTATGCAAATGCCGTAAACTATAAAAGTTACATACCAATAGAAGCCTATTATTTATGTATGCAAGTAAATATCCGGTAATAGCCACCCACTGCGTACGTAAAGGGACTCCACGCCGGCTATAGCGACGCACAAATTTTCTAAAACTGCCTTTTGTGTCCCCTACGATATTCGACCACAGTGGTGTTAAGTTTTTTTTTATTCCAAATTATAAAAAAACACATGTTATGGCAGTGGTTCTGCTTAATAACGGTCGCCGGCGACGGGAATATAATAAGATGCCGGCCTTTACTCCTTTTGACGATTGTGCGCCTATTAAAATGGACCCCATACAAAGAACTCTGTTCCGCTCTTCGCCTACTGTTGATCGTTATCCGTCTCCGTCGAACGTGCTCGTGACGACATCTCTCTCGGCACGGTGTACGTCTTTCACATATTGGAAAGATGCCCCCAGCAAGGAGAGGTCCGCTCCTCCCTCTTGTGATTTAACCAATGACCTAGACATATCTTGTTTTAGTTTTTTGTTGTGTAGGTATAGAATCTAACCCTAATGTGATCTTTTTTAATTGTTAGGTTACCTGGGACTGTATAATTTAGATAGTTTTAAATTTATTTCATCAAATAAGAAACATAAATAAATAGGAGCAAAGTTTTCGGAAATTGATATTCTATTCCACTTTTTCGTAACATTTCTTTTATTGAAAAAATAGTATTTTCTGTTGGGATAGAATTTATAAAATGAGCAATAATAAAGATTAGTTCTTATTAAGGCCGCTTTGCAGTTCGCAATTTTTTTATTGGGTGCAATAAAAATTGCATACAATAAAAATAGCGCATGGGTATTCAATGGATTTCGATCAGCTGGGTGCAATTTAACTTGTATTGCGCGTGCAATACACGGAATAGAGCATGCGCTATTTTTATTACACGCAATAAAAACATCGCGAACTGTAAAGCGGGCTTTATAAAATAAGAAAATTGATAATCCAATTTTCTTTCCCAATCTAGAAATAATATGGAAAGGTAGTATCTAAATCTGTAAATAGAATAGAAGATGCATTTAGGAAAATTCAGAAGTGCGTTAAAAAGAAAGATTACACCATGTGAGAGATCCAAACATGATCTATAGATGAATCCGGCATTAATTGGAAATGGTAAATCTATGAAGGAAATGACCCAGCAACACTTATGAAATATATTTCTTTCTAAAAGTAATCCTTTGTAATGGACGACGATATTTTGTATAATAAAATGTTAATTAAATGATGGAGATATGATTGTATGAAGTTATGAAAACTAAGATAATTTTTCTTATAGTTTGTCCATAGATATAACAATTTGACATATTCACTAGCAATCGAATTTCAGAAAAGAAATGTTTACCGAATCATTCGAGCACGAGTGGTTCACAGGGACGTATTCACAAAGATTATTATACTAAACGTCTATTATAAAAACATTTATGTTCGATTTTAAAATATATTTTTAAGGTAAATACATGTTTTACATTAAACTTAACTTAAATAAGTATGCAACTCTCTATTTACATGACATTCTTAGAATTTAGTTAACACAAAGGTCACCGAGCGCTATATCTAAATGCATTGTGGCGCTACATTCAAATTTATATATTATTTGAAAGTATTTTATAATAATCTAATAAAATAGTAATAAATAAATACAGGGTGACTGGTACTTAAACCCACATATTAAAGGACGTGGTAGTGCACCTGATTAACAATAGATTTAGCCAAATTTCCCTTATACAAAAGTTAGTAATTTTCACAATATTGATTTTTTTTGTATTTGTATACTGAGAGAAATATCCTTTTCATTTAAAAGGAATTGCATTAAACCAAAAGTTTTTACGTTTTCTATATGGCCAACATGATTTGGTGTTTCCTTGAAAAGGAATATAATTTCGAATTCACGCATTTCTTCGGAAATAATATATTTTTTGTTGAAACTATTTATTCTTTTAAGTGAAAGATATTGATTCAAGTCCTCTTTATTTTGAACTCGAGAACTATACAGATTGGCAGAAAACTGTAAGCACGTTGATTCAAGAGGTTTTTCCTTTTCTTATAACATTTATTCATTTTATACTTGAGCGTAAACACAACAAAATGTAATTATTTTCAATCGAAATGAAAATGAATTATCTCCAAAAACCCATGCACTAAGGAGGCATTTGCCGTTAGAATATTGTAAATTCCTAGTAGTAGTATTGGGGGGTTTGTCGCAGTGACCACCCTAGCACTCTAGTGCGTCGTTAAAGAAATCGTCCTTTCATTGACGATGACTCCCATCAGATGTTGTTCTAGTAAATATATCAGATTAGTATGTTACGATCGTAATTTCCAGCTTATTTTGTGCGAAATATTATATGTTACTGGAATGAAATAGGAGATGCGCCATCTATGCGACAATTTCTTTACTACACATAAGTAACTGTAACAAATGCATGAAAAATGGTTGAAAACAACAAGATCGTTTTTTTTCCGTGTATAACAGTTTTAAAATCTTCAAACACTATATACTACTGTAAAGTTCCTTGGCTTACAAGTAAATCAGCATTAACTGAAAAGATTCCAATTATCTCTGAAATTTCTTTAACCTCGCGCGAAAAATAATCACTTTTGTTCATTATTGTTTGTGTATCTGAGACTTATGCACGTAGGAACATGAATAAAACTAAAATACTTCCGCGTAAAAAAGCATTCAGCTTGAATACAGCTGCTTGTATTTTCCGTTAGAAGGCAAAAGTGAAAATAAAATTTCATGAAACATACATACAAAACATAATTTTGGAAAGAGTTGATAATTTTAAATTCATATGCATCATTTTCCATTTTAAAACTTTGTTTTTCTGCAACTTTACATAATAAACAGTTGGTAACAAATTTGTCTCCTATTTTTTAATGTAAAATTTGTGCAATTTTTTTTTGTACTGTACACGAAATTCATATAATAATCAATATGGGTTAGCTGCCTTTTCAGATATATTTATTTACTGATAATATCCTGTATGAAATCGTACTTGCTTACTACTGAAGGCTTATCTGGTAACTATAAAGAATATCAGAAAATTACAAACACTAGGTAAATCACAAATGCGTAACCCGTAAAGCAGATAATCCGTAATTATACAAATAATAAATACAGTTTTGGAATTCCCCATGATAGAATACATATCTATAACATGTTTTTATAACACAAACACAACCCGGATTATATTTTGCAAAAGAAAGTGAGTTGATAGGATATTTTACCAGTAGGATAAAGCTTAATATGTCAAGAAAGGGATTTAAATCATCACTTCTTTGAAGGAAAAAACAGCAAAACTAAAGGAGATTATTAATATGCGTTGGTGTTGCTTCGCTTAATTAAGGAAATTACAAGAGTAGCAAGTACAACAGTGCCGTATAAACATAATCTTCAATATAAATTGAAACAATAGAAATTGAGTTAAAGAAATATAGTATAGCAGTATATATACATAATATAATTAAAAAAATACAATTAAATGCCTTGATAAAGAAATACGCTGATTTTTCTTTCGCTTCCAAGATATTACAATGCCTCAATAAAATTAATTCTACATTCCATCTGTAGGTTTGTAGCCAAATAAACCTGCTATTTTAGAACTGTTTTTATCACCTAACAATAAGAGTTATATTATCTTAGCTTTACTAAAATATTTGTAGTCAGTATTACAATTTACTAATATTGATTATACACAATGAATTTTGTATTGTTTTCATTTATAATGCAAAACAATCATCTTACATAATCTCAAATGTTTCGACTAGTTAACGCTAGATGACGCTAGCATACCATAAATAATACATCAATGAAAACTGAAATTAGATGTTTATAAAATCAATACGATTTATTATTAACGATAAAAAGTATAAGTATTATATTAAAAAATATTTGTCTCATAATGACTCTAGAATTACAGATATTTTTGCAGTATATTTTAAACTATCTACGCCCACAATACAACAAATTTAAGAACAGGCTTTCATTTGCGTCATCGAATAATTTAATTTAATATAAGCGACGTTCGAAATTAGGAAAAAATGAAAGTTGTTTGTGAATATTTTGAAAGGCGCGCGAGAATATTTATTTTTCTATATAAATTTGCCATGATTAATAATTTCTCCTTAACCTAGTAACGTCAAAATTTGATTTCGTAGGTAATTTTTGCTAATGTGTTCAAATATATCATAGAAAAATGTGTTTATCAAAATTTGGATAAATTGTTGCGTCGGTAGTTGATTTAAGGTAATTTATGACAATATATTAACGTTTATTAAAGTTTTGTACGTGATCATCAATTTGGAATGATCTCAATTTGATTGTATTTTACGTCATTTTGAATTATTTTAGTAAATATTTCTTCTTATTTACATATTTACGACTAGAACATTATAATTTATGTGGAGAATTGGGGCTAGGTACGAAGAGTTACCTAAGTATTATACATTATTTAATAAAATTTGTTTAGCTAATCTATTTTATGTATCTATATAATGGTAATATGGGTGGTTATCACGCATTGATATCACTTGTGGAAAGTGTACACTCTATTGTTTTCCTTGTTGTGCAAAAAGAAGATCTAAATATTAAGATTTACGCTTTGATAGGTCGGCATCGTTCAGAATAATTCTTTAACATTTTCGATTTCTGTCCGTGTTCGTTTTGAATACGAATACTATATAAACAATGCAATTTTACAACATTTAGTACGTTTTCAGCGCGCTAGGTGGCGCTTACAGCACTAATTCCGAACGCTCTCCGCTAGGTGGCTCTGGCGGCATACGTATTGCGACGTTTCAGGAAATTTCAGCATTACTTCATGACGTCTAAGGTTCAGATCGACCAATCCTCGGTCCGGAACGCCATATTTATTGACACCGTGCGTGCATACCTTCAATCGGCAGTCAGTGAACACGCGATTTCCGCATTTACCGGAAGCGGGAGCCCTTAATCACCGCCGCCGATCGTACGGTGTGTTTATTTTCGTCGCCGGCCCGAAACGTCGACCTAGGTTCGGTGGGTAGCGCGAACCGAAACTGTGTCACTAGTGCTAGTAGTGGTGTTATTTAGTTTTTGTTCGTCGGCCAGTTAGAACCTGTTAAAACATCCCCGAAGCGGTTACGTCATTCTGGGCAACATGCCTGTGAGGAAGCAAGGTAATGGAATGTCATGATCGTAGTTGGCGTGTCGAAACTAAAACAGGCTAGCTGAAACCCCACGTCCGTAAGAACTGTCAATAAAGCGCCTCGTGAGTTCGCACGTGTTGGACTCGCTGGAGGGGGGATCGCGTTTCTAACCTCAAAACGTCAGTTGAGTCGGTGTGGTTATCTTATTAATTTTTCTATAGTAAACCGCGTAGTAAAGTAAATATTATCGTACGGACGGTACTCGAGTTATTTTTACATCACTGTTAAGCAGTTTACCGCTGAAAACGGCGCATAAATAAAATGCTTTTACTGTAAAAATAGATAGCCGGCCCTAGGGTGATTTTCTGAAAGTTGGACCAGGGCCAGGAATTATCTGTCCGCGGTGGTCGATATGGTTCTGAATTCTCGCTGAAACTGGGATATATTCACGTATGCATTTATATGTGGTAATATCTCTTGTGTTTTACGCTTGGAAAGATCTGTGTTCATGTAGGACTCCGTAAATCTTTTTTATTAGTTATGGTTTATGTATCCCCTATTTCTCATATTTTTGAATGGGATAAATCCGCCTTGTTCTTGTTCGAACTAGATCAACGAGTTCCTAAATATTTATAGCTGCCTTCCAAATTAATTATAATCGGCTTTTAGATATAATACGCATTTATAAACTAGGGCAGAGGAATATTATCCTTAGAATCAATTATTTCTCTAATTTAGTTCCTAAACCTAGCGATAAGAATAAATTATCATGTAACAGAATAAATGTCAAAGATATTTTTGTTAACAAAAAGGCAGTTATTGGGGCTTTTGGAGTAGGTACAATAAATTAATTAGCTTCAAAAGAATTGCTATTCTATTTTTAATGATGTTTTGAATAATAGGAATAATAACAACATTGGAAAAACAATTTATTACTATATTTGGGATATATTTACATGCATTAATGTATGTTATCTATATTATATATTTACACTCTGCAATAAACTGATATTTATTGACACATTGACTTCAGTATTAAATAATTTCTATTCTTAATTGTGGTATAAATAACACTGTTGCGATAATCATCTTAATGAAGTAACTAAACTCATCTTGTGTTGAGATATCGTGTAGAATAAGAATTGCTTAAATACCTAACAAAAATAAAAGAAAATCTCTTTGTAGTAACACATATTTGTGTAACGTAAAAAAATACATATTTAAACGTTTCGAAACATTGTCAAAATGATGAAGTATCTTCTCAATTGGTTAATGCACCTTTCTTGATAAATTTTATCCTTAACAATTTCAATACGAGTCTTGTTAACTTCAAGAATTCTTACAGTAAACATAAATAACTATAGTACTCTTTTACTTGTACAATCTATTCCAATATTTCAGAAAGTTGGGTTTTACAGGCTTTTATAACTTCATTTTTAAATAATTATACCAGAAACACAGACATGGTAGAGCCACGTAGTAAAGCGTTTTGCATTGTCTATTTAAACAACAATAAATGCCCTTGGTCTATTGTAAAATGAATAAAATATGGAATAAAATATTTGAATAAGTCGACATATGACAGCGAATTATCGGTAAGCATGCTACTAAAAAATAACACCAGCTTGAAATCTGCAGTAAATACGACAACATGATAAAAGATAGAAGAGGATGTATTTATACAAGTTATGAAAGATAACGTATATATATATATTAATCATAAGAGCCTGTACGTTCAAGATTGGCTGGATTAGATTTAGCAGGATCTTTTAGGTTAATGCCTATGCAAATTATGAATTGTATTTAGCATTAGCAACACCTTTCAGACGAACATGTATCTAACACATATATTGAAATACAAATAATATCATATGTGCACTGATGGCACTGATGCTATCATTACTACACTATAATCGTCAAAATTTAACTAGAGTATAGAAAAGCGCCGGAAAGAGCGCCCCGCTTTAAAATAGAAACAGACATATAGCCGTGTCTCCACATGGCTAACGCCTAATATCCCTTCAACATTGGCATCGGTGCGTGTTGCAAAGTTATTTTATGTGTAAGTAGTATGAGATCTCTATACTAAAATTATGTCGATTATGGTATAATATTTGAAAAGGAGTACCGACCGGAACTTCGTTGAAGAATAAACTAATCTATATGGGTAATACGGTCTTTAAAATAAAACTGCTAAATAGCCTCAATATTTCGTCATATATTTATGACTTCCTCAGGAGGACATCTACAATATTACAAAGAATATGAACCAATAGTAATAAAATATTTAAAATAATACTTACAAAGTTCAAATATAATAATCAAATTAAACGTATTTTAAATTTAGAATTTTTAAAAGTCAAAAAACATTTTTGTAAACAAGGTAATGTTACTATGTATTTTTTAAAATGTTGCAGTAAATATGGTTGAGTTGATTTCTGTCTGTTTTGAAATTAATAGAATTTTGATTACTGTTACATTTTCAAAATCTAGACCACAATTTTAATTATGATAATACTAAAATTCTTGATGTTGAAAGTAATTACAAAAAGCGGTTATTCTAGAAATGGTTCATATTAACAGTAATCAAAATTCTATTAATTTCAAAACAGACACAAATCAACTCAACCATATTTACTGCAACATTTTAAAAAATACATAGTAACATTACCTTGTTTACAAAAATGTTTCTTGACTTTTAAAAATTCTAAATTTAAAATACGTTTAATTTGATTACTATATTTGAACTTTGTAAGTATTATTTTAAATATTTTATTACTATTGGTTCATATTCTTTGTAATATTGTAGATGTCCTGCTGAGGAAGTCATAAATATATGACGAAATATTGAGGCTATTTAGCAGTTTTATTTTAAAGACCGTATTACCCATATAACTTAGTTTATTCTTCGATTATGGTATAATTATAACTTGACTATTATAAACAGAAAAGGCCCCAAAATTGACCCTTGCGGTACACTAGGCTAAGTTCACGCTTCTTCATCAAGAAATATTAATAATAATAGTAATATCTTTATTTTGATCTATGGAATAACAAAAGTCCAAACAAAACAAAACACATCAACAGAGAAAGAAAGAGTATCTACACATTTGAAAATTTCAAAAAACTACGAATTATCAAAAAAATCATTAACACAGTAACAAGCTATCCTGTGCAAATACGTTTTTACACTTCGGTTAAAACTATTAAAGGTAGTACAGACAAATTCAGATTAAAAACAAAACAAAACACGGAGATTAAAACATGTATTATTATTGATTCATAAGAGCATGATAATCTTCTAGTATAACGTAAAATTAGAGAGACTGTTCTTTCAGGTAGTAGTCTGGGGAATAGATATAGCTATTAGAAAGCGAACAACTTATATAATGGGAAGTTACAGCACTATGTGGTAGAAGAACTCTTGATTTAAACGTATAAAAATGTACAAAAGATATTGATTAAGCGAATACATAACCAAGTTGAGGATGTGTAGTTAGAGATTGTTTGAAATCTATTTGCAGTCTTATAAAAATATGAAATTAAGATATTACTATGATATCCATATTATTTTACGTATGCAGAATTACTATTTGATAGCAGTTTATAAATAGCGAATGATATATCAAACTATATTTGTATTCAAAGATTGCAAGTTTTTTACAGTGAGAAAATAGCAAATTAATGTATTGCAATCTTTGCATATTTGCCATCCTGGCGGCCTTTCAAGATCTAAGATGGACATATGTTCGTTCAAAAACGCTCGAACCTCGTCCTCTACTAGCTTAATTGGTAAAGCGTCCGTCCGGCTAACGGGAGGTTGTAAGTTCGAATCCTGCGTTAGGAGAAAATTTTTCATGGGAAAAATTACTCCTAATTATTACAGTTAAAAGCAGAAATACATTAATTTGTTATATTTGTATTGTTAAAAAATTCATGGATTTATTAAACGTTACGGAGTAAGGCCAGGCAACTCAGTATTTTCAATAGGATTTCAAAGGTCAATTTGCAGAAATTGTAATCAATTGAGTTATTTTGCTTCAAAGTTGATTACCACTAAGTAACTGTGTATTGTTCACAAACTGAAAGAACCTCGGTTATCGCGGAGAACAACTCATCTAATCTCGCGGAGAAAGTGCTTATAGCAAAGCACTTTCTCTAACACTTCAAAACAAATGGGAAAGCTGTAGTCTATTTTAACATCAAAGTGATTTCACACACCCTAAAGAGTTAATGGCACTATTAAAGGTACTGGACTAGAAATAGATTATAACAAATTTTTCTCTTCTTTTTCAGTCATCTTACCATAGTGCTAGTTATCATATGTTAAAAGATGTCACTCATGCCTTAAAATTAGTGATATTATACGAAGTATCGTTTGAAATAGCTAAATAAAAATAAATGAATATTTGAATGGTGAATGATTTTGCTTCTGCGAGTTTTGCTTCCCCTAGTATTTGTATATTATGACTAGAACTAAAATATTTATTATTATTATAACGAACGCCTTTGAATTACTTAATAGATAAAGACTGGAGTACCAATTTGAGTTTTCGGCAGTAAAGGAAATTAGTATGCTACTCATATAGCATGTACTTTTTGAACTCCATGAATGTAACTCCAACTATTTTTCAAACAGCAGGATTGTGGAACTTGGAACAAAATCAATTCCTGATTTGACCTAATAAACTTGTGTAGCAAGAGAGACTTTGGCAAATGTGGACACTGAAACTTTTACTTTTATATGTAACGTTTTCATCCTACAAAATATTCGGAGTTCTTTTAGCATTTCAAAGCTTTATCTGCATCAAATTTTCCTTATTTTACAAAATGAATTTTATAAATACCTAATTATATCGACTTTCCACCGAAAATAGTTGTTCTTATTTGTTGTTATCATATTAATGTAAAAAGAAAATTTATTAGGTACCTAATTCCTCTATGGCTTTACCTAAATATTCGTTTATAGGTTTGTGTTGGGTCTAATTAATCTTGTGTAATCTTCAGCTTGGCTCGTAAATTTGTTTTTTGGGTAATAATGCCGCAGTAATAAAACCGCGGTTTCCCTTATAAAAAAATTTTATGGCTCTGGCTGAGTGTTATATTGCGTTTTGTAATTGCAACACGATGAACGAACATAAAATTATTATTTCTGCTTTCTTCATCAGATTTAGTTCACTTAGAATTAGAACTTAATGTAGTAACATTTGCGAAGTCAGGTTGGTTAGCTACAGGGAATAATACAGCATTATTTCCAATATATACATAGTGTGATCATTTCCAACTTATATGAAATATGTATGTACAGCGAAACATTCTAAAAGTCAGGAAACACATAAAATAACAACGTGATTAATGTTTCTTCTATGAGGAAAATGGTGGTACGGAGAGCAAACGTACTGCACCTCAGTTTTCTCTGCATTTAAAGCCATTAATCTTCCTATGACTCCATAGCAGATTTGTAAATAAGACAGGCTCCAAAATCGAGCCTTGCGGCACACCATTATAAAATTTGATGACATGTGTGCTGTCAGAAAAGCAAAACTTAACTAAGATCACTGCCGCAATCAGAGGCTTTCACAGGTCAATAAAGCTTAGAGAAACAGACTTTTTAGGTTTCTTCGGATATATTCCAAAGCAACTAGAGGAGCAGCTATGAGGCGCGAACACAACGCTATGATGACAAGCGCGCTAAAATCCAGGAGATGTTATAGAAAGGTTGTTGGCAAGCATGAAAAGGCACCAGATGACAAGGAATCAAACATTACAACGTGATTAAAACATACTGGGCGATCAGAAGACAACTCAAAGGGTAAATAGAAGATAAAAGGATTCAACTAATTATGTAACGAAATGTCAATTTTATATAAGTAGGAGCAGATATTAATGAAATTATTAATATCTTGACGAAGATTAATACTATTAGGTTTAATATTGATATGAAACATTGTTAAAACAGTCACTTATAATCAATTCTTTGTGGCCAAAATTGCTGCCACCTTAGCTTAGATCACCTTTGTCTTGTTGCTTATTGAAAGAATCTTTTTAGGTTTCTTCGGATACATTCCAAGGGAACTAGAGGAGCAGTTATGAGGCGCGAACACAACTCTATTATGACAAGCGCGCTAAAATTCAAAAGAAGTTAGGAAGAGTAGTTGGCACGCAAAAGAAGGCACCAGCTCCTCCGCCATAATCTGTTTTAAATTTAATAATAATAATAATAATAATAATAATATATGATTTACTAGCCAATCTCCGTGAGACACATCTGTGTCTCGACTAATTTTCTAGATCCTAACGGCTTTTTCCATAAACTCTATTTATACTAACTATTTATTCTAAATTCCAAACTAAAATCGTGGTTATTTTAAAACAAGCTTAATTAATTAATTCTACCCGCTATTTACCTACATAACTGTTGAGTAATTTGCTCTAGCAACGATTTTCCTGAGAAATATTCACGTTCCTGAGCCAACCTCGGTAATTTGAAGTACGAGGGGCCCCCCTTCATTGCTGTTCCTGACTAGACCTGACTATTCTGATGCTTGCCGGTTTCTCCCTCCAAAGATATTCCGCGCCCATACCAACCTAAAAATAAACGAATTATTCTAATTATTATCTAAGTTTTGATATACTTGCAAGAAATTTTATTTCGTTATGTATGATAAATTTTTGGGTTAAAAAAATTTGTATACAACCCTCAACGATTTTGCTGCTGCGAGATATAAATGTCTCGTAGACGCGGAAATTTTGAAATTCAACATTTAACGTATTTATAATTTTATGATTAAAATAAATTGCAAAACTCGGGATTACTATTTAAAAACGTAATTGTTAGAATTAGAGAACTCATGCTACTTATCTGGGATAATCTTTTCTTTATTTACATTGTTTTATACTGCTATTTATTTTGAACCACATTTTAAAACAAAATCTCATTGTTTGCATGTAAATGTCTTACGAAGTCGATCAACAACATTGATACTTGATGCATGAGAGTCTTTTCCACAAAATTTCACCTGAATTAACCACTTCAACATTGAATATACGAGCAAAGGACCACATAGCGTCCTCGTTATACTAAAGATAAGAAGGGAATCTGCCTATTCCTAATGTTTTTAACGTCCGAGCGTCCTCTAGGCTATTGTAGTCAGAAATTGTCCTCCTGCATACTAACTGGCGTTACAGAGAGTATACTCATGATTTATGATTAATAAAATAAGTGACACTAGGATGATTAAAATTGGATTTTAATAATTTAATTAGAGCGTTATATTCAAAAATTATTTTTTTTATACCGGCTGTGTGCTATCTCGTAGCATTACAATCTGGATATATAAATAAAATAAAAAAAGGCAGAGACGACCATTCGAAGAAAAATACTAGTGTGGTGCAAATAACTATAATATATCGGAAATATCCCATCTCCTGAAGACTCCTTCATAATCAGGACAATTCCTCTTGTTTTAACTGCACACTTCCTAAAAACCGGAAGGTGTTCGGTGTGAAATCACTTGTGGTCTCGCGTCCATAACGTTTTTGGAGAATTTTTAGACGTAGTAAACATTATCTTATCAACAATATACAGGCTGATTCTCAATATATGCGACAAACTTTAAGCGCTGATTCCTGGGGTTATTTTGATCATAAAAGTTCATAAGAACATATGTCCAAAATCGCTTAGTTCTAAAGTTGTACAATGTTTAATAGTAAGTTAACATAATGAATGTTTTTATTATAAATTAACAAAATAATTAGTAAAACAAAATTAACTTATACTAACTGTTCAAAATAACCGCCCTCAACTGCAATACAAGCTTCTATCCTCCGTCGTATTGACTGGCGAGTCCGTTCTAAAATACCAAGGGTATTCGAATTGTTTGAAAGCTGCGATAATACGATTTCTCAGTTCATCGACATTTTCAATGGAGTCGTATAAAATATGATTTAAGTGACCCAAGAATCCAAAGAATTTAAGTCTGGAGACCGAGGAGCCATGTGGACTCCGTCCTATCCACGATTGGATACGTATTGTCCAAAAACTCGCGAGCAACTAAAACTAAATGCGCTGGAGCACCGTCATGCATAAAAATAACATTGTAATCTTAATTGCAACGGAACTTCTTCCAGCAGTAAAAATGTGGACCCTATCAACTGATCTCCAACAATTCCGGCCCAAAATTGACAGAGAATTGATGTTGATGACGGGCATTCACTAGTTCGTGCGGATTTTCTTCGGCCCATATGTGATTATTATGAAAATTAATAATCGCGTTTCTAGAGAAAGTAGCCTGGGGTGGGTGAAGAATATTTGAGCCAAATAGTCAGGATTTTCTGCGATTTTGTGTTGCATCCATTGACAAAAAGCCACTCTTTGCGGAAAATCTGCCGGCAGAAGTGTCTGTACCCGTTGAATGTGATATGGATACAACAGTTGATCTTTCAATATTCTCCAAACTGTGGCCTGACTAATATTTAAAGCAAACGCAATTTTTCTAGTGCTTGTGGTAGGATGTTCCTCAATTTCATTTAGTACCATTTCTTCAACTTGTGGAGTTCTCACTGTAGATGGGTGCCCGTTATTAGTCATCCGTTTTTTAAAATTTCCCGTTTCACTAAGACGTTGGTGAAAACGGGCAAATCTTGAGTGATGCGGGACAATACGGTTCGGGTATCGTTCTTCATAAAGACGTCTAGCAGCACGCGAATTTCCATTGGCAAGACCGTAAACGAAATGGATATCACACATCTCAGCATTCGTGGAATTCATTTTAGAAAACAGAAACTCGCAATAAACTGAATGAATACTCTGACAACTATTGACAAATATTGAAATGACAAATAAGCAATTCCCTCTCAACACAATAGTTTTTGAAGAACCAACTGTGATATATCGTGTTAGTCATAGTTCATAATTTATTATTAAACATTCAATAACTTTAAAACCAAACCGTGTTGGACATATACTCATATGAACTTTTATGATCAAAATAACCTCAGGTATCAACTCTTAAAGTTTGTCGTATATATTGAGAAGCACCCTGTATAATATTATGTAAACTGTGGTTTAATCTACCGTATTGGAGTCTCTTAATTTGAACTTAGCTGTTATTTGAGACGACAACCATCCATACATCCAACTTTAGAAATTGTTGTCATTTTAGCATTGAGATCTTAAAATGTATTCATAGATACATTTGTATCATATTTATATATACAATAGATCACTCTTATAAGAAAAGGTTATGATATTATCTCCGCTAGGGCACGACATTAGCTTTGAAACATGGTGCACACCTTACAACAAGCTTTATTTCGTAGAATTTGTTTCATTTAGGCCGACACACCTCGCCGAGGTGGATTTTAAATCAATTGGCATTCCTAATAATCGCTCGTTCTATACTCTCTAGCGGATCATTTAACATAATCCAGGGAACTGGGTCATCTGGACAATGCACAATATAAAGCGAGCGCTTCAGATAACTTCCCCGTTTGTGCCGTCGCTAGCAGGGCATCCTAGCTTGCAGCGTCCGTCGGTTTGAACCGATACGTTTGTCATACTCACACACGCGAATATCAGCGTAAATGTTAGTTTACAATGGGAGTTTCAGGAACATTGAAAGCGTCCGTCGCACGTTTAGAAACTGTTATGGACAGTATTTTATCAGCCTGTATTTCAAATTTAAACAACGACACTGTAAAATATATATAAATGTCTTACTACAACGCTTATGTAGCGCTAAATATAAGTGAGCACTGCTGAGATCCGCATACAGTATCTGCATTATTAGGTCTGTAGTATTTCCGCACTCACTAGGAGCTTTTGTAAACAATGTGGATTACTGGAAATTGTTCCCTTATGTGACTTTTTTCACAATTAATAAAAGTAAGTTTCTTTTTCGTATTTACAAGAAAAGGGAATTAGGATATGTATTACTTGCATTATATTTCGCAATTGAAAGTCTCATTCTCGTAAAAGTGGATCATTCAATTATTTTTAATAATAAGCGGAAGAGTTAGACACTGTGGAGTTTTATCATCGCGTTACGTTTTACGTGTTTACGTTAAAAACTGAGTTATATATTATTGATTTTAAAGGTCTAACAAATTGTCTGTATCAGAGATCTTGCTTACCCCACTACACACAGAAAAAAGTTTTCTATTGTCAAGTACATCTTCTTACGCATTTTTACTAAATGTAAGATAGTATTCCCTTTATTTTAGATAATTTACTAGATCCGAGTTAATAGGTGTCCTTAAATATAATGAATTATTTTCTTGAAATTTTACCAATAACAAAACAAAATTTATTTGTGGCAAATGTTATCTCTCTTAAAACAAGTACATATAATTTTTATAAGGAATAATTCACTCTCTTACGATTTTTCTAATATTGAGTGATATTTCCTTGACGCAAGCAACATAAGTTTCTTGTATTCAGAATAGAAAAAAAATGTTGGAATGTGGAGGGGTTGATATACGCTGAAACTTGGTTTTATCCAGTATGATCGAGTTTGCATTTCGGTATTAGAAATTTCGCAGTATTTCGATAATATTTGCCCTGTGCGTTACCTAAATCTGTTTGTCACCTATTTACAGTGGTTTGAATAACGATAAGTATTGTTATAATATAATGCGTATATATACTAGTAAATAAAAAAATATACATATGTAGTTACGGATATTTTTATAAATAGATATGTCTGAAGAACAATTTTATATTCGGCTTCAATATAAAGGCCATTTTGAGTGGTGTAGCATTGGCGCGGAGATAGAAACCGCAATAAAAAAAATGTTAATAATATATAATATGTAATCCCTTACAAGTCTAGTAATTGTAGAAATAGTTGCCACGATGTCGTATTAGTTTGTGTCTATTAGAAGAAGAGTTCGCTTCGTTTTGTATGTTAACATAACCTAAGAATTATTCTTTAAAAAAAAACATACTGTAAATGTAGTATCTAAATAAATACTTTTTAGTTGTAAAGTTATTCGATTTGTATTTTTTCCTTACCTACGATTTAACAATTCACAAAATAAAATTTAAATAAACTAATTTTATTAGTATGTTAACTATGTATTCTTGTAATTTATTTCGAGTTTTTACCTTAAAGTATGTGGTGTTACATGGTAACAATACAAATCCTATGTAAGAAACAACGTATATTATAAGTAAGATACAAATATGTATATTTAGCCAACGAAAATTATTATCAAGCAACTAATCCTGAATAGGGTCCTCTGCCAGCATAATTAAAAGTATAATAATGTATTGGGTTTGGTCTTGTTGTTTGCAAACAATTGAGTAATATTTCGTCATGCTGCTGGCTTTTTCAGAATAACCAACAATTCAGTTATTTTTGACGAAACTTTAATCAGTTTTTTTGCAACCAACAGTACTAGAGTAAAGGTTATCGCACATTACACCATTTTTGTTTCTTGATTTAAAGAAAGGAATCCTTAAGTTCAAGTAAGTACCGTTTTCATGTTTAATTAAATAAAACAAAAACGTTTGATTTAAAGGTATTAGATGTTTACCACTAGAAAACGACAAACTAATATTAAGCTCGCTTTGCATTTATTTTAAGGAGAGGCCTGGTTTATATCAAATTTATTTTTTCTCAATTCAAACTTCTCATAAGTTCGAATTAAATATATAATATTCTTGAAACCAGTTTTTTTTTATTTGTTTCAAGTAACCAGCTTTCCTTTGTCTAAGGACATTAAATTTCTTCAAACAAGGAATTAATTTCTTGGGATATTGAGAAAATAATTTTCTTCGTCTAAGAAATTATTCATTTGCTTATATATAAGAAGGAGAGGTACTTCAGTTGAGAAATTCTCACTTGATTCTAGAAATTACTTCTCTGTGTGTATAGCCTCAACCCTCTTTCCGGAAGGGGACTGAAGAGAAATATACAGTTAAAACCGAACCTACAAACACTAGATACGTCATGAATTATGGACTTCGCAAAAATTGGGAATGGGGACGTAATACCTATATCTATCGCTCCAGTAATATTTCACTTGAACACAGGTAGTTGGAAACATGTTGCTCTCAATATCTCAATTGATACTGCACACTAATCAATAAATTGACAAACATAGAAGTAACTAACCTTTTCGAAGAAATCGCTGTGGCGATACAATGAGGATTTCAGTTTGTTTCAAAAACTTTTTTCTCTAAAGCAGCAATATTCGTTGGTGTGTACTACTACTTTTACTATTTGTTTAATGAAACTATGCTGAGTTAATATTTCATTATGACGCACCTTTTTAAAATTACTTGTAATTTGTAGGATCTTCAGAGTTGATATTAGTATGTCTAGGTCGTTACAAGATTATGCCTTCCTCGCGAGATGAAGGTTCAGAAGTATAGTCCAACTCATTTACAACTGCTTTCTCTTAAACTTTGTTGTAATCAGGTTTTCATTTTGTTATCGAGGAAAAGTTGTATAGGCTAATAAGAACGCAATAAGGAGTTTTAAATTTTAGAGTGGATGATCGATTCCATAAAATTTAATAGATGGTATCATTATTCCAATACTGACAAACAGAAATTTTATCTTTGACGTCGATTGTTGAATCTCTTATAATTACTTTTCTACTTAAACTCACTTCCAAGCTCGTCTTTATTTTGCGATGTAGAAGGCTAAAATTTAATTAACAAAGTATCCAAACTGCAACATAGGAAAACCGCCGTCAGAGCACTTCTTCATCAAGTCAAGTTACTGCCGGATATAACTACCTACCTACCTATCCGAGAGTTACAAATAGCACTACAGTTACAAACTTATTTTAATATCCCCATTTACCACTAGGAAATGCAATAATGAAGTCGTAGAAGTTTTATGAAACATGCCTCGGACTTGGGTGGAACATCTCTCGGAGAACTCGAGCAACGGTCGTTGAAACAAAAAAAAAAACAAATTACCGGAAGCGTACTCTTAATCTTCCAACTAATTGAATGAAGGGAACAAGGATCACTTGATGCCGCTTCCTGAAACTTCTGTAATTTTAATTTAAGTAAACATTTAAGAGTTTGGTGATATGCATTTTAAGTTTTTATTTGTGTTAGTTTTCAAGAAATAGTTTTATTTTTCAATTGTGAGTGAAAAAATGCCATGCTTGTTGAATATTTCTTCAAGCAATTATGCTTACCCTATATTCGTAATAAAAGACTACTTGAATTAACTCGAATATTAAACAAAATGAGCGTGCCTATTTAAAATGACAAAAAATGATTGCCCATTGGGTACTTATGTCCAGTGGCACTTCGTAAGTCATAAAATTGCACTTAGGTAATTAAACTTTGAGCACCTCCTCTACAAAAAAAAAAACTAGAGAGTAAAAAACTTAGAACGCAGGATGTAGAAAAAATTAAAGAATATCTTATGATCCAAGCACATAAAGGCTACAGCAATGTTTGCATGCAGTTGAGCAGTGCAGGCACAGGACACAATTTTGAGGAGGAATTCAGGAACTGCATCTTTCATTATTGTGATTGGGACTAGACGAGCTTTTCCTCCACCCCTATAGTAATGGACCAATGTTTCTACCCAACTATGCTTGCACCTAATGGTACGTGCGCATTAAATGCAACCTTGCGGCATCTGATGTTGGCGCCAACCGTGCTGGGTTGAACACAGTTTTTGTTGTTTAGTTTGGAGACAAGGTATACTTCAGCTCGTCCAGTAACTCACAGGTATTTTGCCCATACATTGCCAAGATGAGCTGTTCCCCTGCGTGTCTCTGAGACTAGGGGTTGAGGGAATTTGGCAGTAAGGGCTATCAGACGTGGCCGTTGTTGAATGATGGAGCAAGATTTTGTTTTTCCGTGGTAAAAAAAGGCGGACGTTGTGTCATAACCTGTAAGCATATGGATGAAGAGATTTGTATGGGATCAAATATCATAAATCTACCTTCAGGAAAACTGACAAAATTTTGCTTTCATGATTTTTTTAGGAGAGTTATAGCATTTTCTTTCTTTTTATAAATGTGAAAGATCTTCCTCTAGGACGCATCAGGAGGAATTGTAGACGAAAAATTCAAATAAGTGTCATGATTTCGAGGTTTTTGAACCACAGAAAATTCAGCGTATTTAGTAAGAAAAATATACTTTTTGTAAATAAAATGTAGAATATATTCAAGTAATGACACATAAAGAACGGCATCTTCCAGTTCCTTTGCAAACTAATTTTCATTTATTTCTAACACAGAGTATCACCTAATTGGTTAATCCCTTTTTATAGGCCCATTAAATCGATAATAAATTATCACTGACTTACTGCTTAGTTAAAGTAGATTGTTTGAAGCCATTAGGGTATATTCATTGTTAAATACAGCAGTGCGCTTGTTTTAGATTGAATTGCTCTAATTTATAGGCACCCACGTAGTTCTGTGTGCTTTTGATCCCCTGCGTGCGACGTGATATTTGTTTAGGCAACGCAGTAAACGCCAACAGAGAGTCCTTCCGTCACTACGTATATATCCTTTCCAAACAAATTGTGACGTGTAATTTTAGCGTTTCCACCTACACCTGATATTTTGAAACCTTCATTACGATATCCAAAATATGATCAAATGTACATTTTTCTCCTAGAAACATAAATTGACCGATTTTTTTCTCACTGCTGATAGAGTCTATATCAGTGAAATATGGTCTTGAACACAAACTTTAACGCTACGAAGAAGCATAATGGTTACTAATTTGCCAATCCAGTCTCACACTGCGCCTATTCATCCTGTTTTTCGTCCTTAGGGAGGAAAAGTATAACTTTCTTCCCTGCTGGGAAAAGAAGTTCTTTTTTTTTATAAATTGTTGTAAGGTTATAATTTTTCTATAACGTAAAATTATTGAGATTTGTACAGAATGTTTCGTAATCTCGGTACAGCTTCAACTTTCTTTTTTTAAATGCGTACCCTCAATATTATTGCATTTTTAAAAGCCCCAGTAAATTAAAAAAAAAAAATAAAATATAACATACTTTAGCGCTAAACTTATTAATTTCCAAGATATCATTGATTTTTTTTTAAAAATTATGTCGCTTGCACTGTTTGTGACACTGAAAAGCGATTGTAATTCAATTACTACATAGAATAAGTGAATCAACTTTTGCAATATCTTAGTACGGATCTACTTGTACCTGCAGGTGTGTTTATAGTTGTATTTTAATGTACTGGGTGTTCGTTACTAAAGCACACTCAGTAAACTTCAAAAGGGTATATCTTACTTTTTAAATAGATCACTCTGTATATGTTTACATATCATTGAATTCCTATTAACAAGTGCTTTAATTTTTATTAAGCATATTCTATGTCTATCTCTTTTACTTTTGGAGTTATTATAGTTTGAATTAATTTTTAATTATTGTGGTCCTAGTAGGCGATGATTGCAAAAATGAAAGCCAGAAAATAAATATATAATATGAAATCACAAAAGATCAAAAAATAAACAAATCAATATAAAATATAAATAAACATAAACAATAAACCGTGCCGAATACATAAAAAAATAACTAGAACATCGAATTTTCGGTTAACCGCCATTTTGTCTAACACATATTTCTGGTTAAATGTATTGAAATTCAGCAAAATTAACTACATTATGCGCAGAATGAGGTGGTGCTCCATTATGTTGAAACCACATTTCACTTCTAATATTAAGAAGAACATCACCCAACAACTCTTTAAATTAATTGTCAAGGAAGTGTAGATAATATCGTGCTCCTACAAGGTTACCATAAAAAAAATATGGCCCTAAAAGTTTGTTTCGAATGATACTTCCCCATATGTTAACAGACCACTGCTACTGTTGATCAACTGCCGTGGCAGCGTTAACTGTGTCATACTAATGAAAATTATGGCGGTTAACGTGATAATTCTTTTGGAAGGCAACTTCATCACCAAATAATATATTGATGAAGTGAGAATCTTACACCTGCTAGCTGTTTTTCCAGCTCCTATTAACAAAACATCAACCTTCGTTTGAAATCACATTGACCTAGTTCTTGGACCAACTGATAATGATCAGGATAAAATTTGTTTTTGGTTAAAAATCGATGAAATTCCTGTTGTGCCTAATACGAACGCCCGCATAGAAATATTTGGGGATTCAACAATACTCCCTAGTACTCAAAATTCGTATCCTTCGGTGGTTATAGTTCTTCAGTCTTTTAAAAGAGAGCGCATTAGCTTTCCTTTCAGCTTTTGGATGTTTTTGACTGTACATACGTGAAACCAGAAAAAAATTGTCACATGCTCCCAGTACAGATACCACACTAACTAATTCTTCTTTCGAAAACATTATTTTCCCCAAATGATTTAATTACTCACACTAAACACGATTAAACGCCAAAAAAAAACGACTGTCATTGTCATTATAGAATCGTCGCCTGCTGAGATTACAAATATGATAGTAACAATGAAAAATTAATCAAATATGTAAGAACTCGAAAATGCGTATAAATACAATCAGTGCGTAAATATCAGTCTTTTGTGTTGTATTTGGTGAGATTACACATTCTCTTCTACTAATCTTCCTTACCTTTAGACATTCTATTGTTCTATGTCTATTCAAAAATATAATTATTTGTAATGGCACATTTTGTATCTTCATAATAATTTATAGAATAGAACACCTCGGCTCCTCCACCATAATTCATACCACCTAATTCTATTATTACAACTCGCATTTCGTTCGCTCTATACTGGCGCACCTACAATGAATTAAATACGACATCAGATAAATTGAAACATGTTTTAGAGCGCCACTATTCTTAACAGCGAAAGATTTATTGCAGCGAATATGGGAAAACCGCTGCTGTGCCGCTGTAAGAAGCCGACCTCAGATTTGACAAAATCCGGGCGGAAAATTTCTACCCGCGAAATAATGCATTATCCTTCCACCGTCGTAAAATCGGAATTGCTAAGCATCTATTCGAATATACGTGATCTTAGGCGAAATCAACATAACGTGTCAGAATGCAGCACGGCTATAGGTCATTCTGCCTCATATCCTTTCAAGAAAATTTGGATATCGCAGGCGCAGTAATAATAATGTTTCTTCTTCCTGTCTCCTCGGTTAGAAGTCTTGCTATTGAAAGGGCTCTGTGCGCTTGTTATTTGTATCAAACGTAAATCACGCCCGGTCGAACACTAAAGCAGTCTTCCGTACCGAAATAGTTCAACCTCCGTACTTGGGAGCTTCCCAGGATACAGTTTGCACGTAATAATTTATGCGATATCTCAGTTTACGTCGGCACTTTTATTATCGACGGTTATTTATTGCGTTTCCGGTCAATCGCAGGTTCAAATTTTTGCCACCTGGCCATTGGTCAACATTTTAATCTATTTGGCTGTAAGAAATTTATTTATCAATTTACAAGACAGGAGTAGAGAGATTAGAAAGTAATGAAGTTATATCCCTTTGCGTCATAGTTAATAAAGAATTTGCCTGAATTTAAGCATTGAAAATGATTTGGAAAATACAGCTTAATTGGGTTAATTGGTTGGTGTTGGCCCTACTTTTGGCATTGCTAAATTTCGAATTAAAAAATCATCAATAAATGGTTACATAATTAGTCCAGAGATATAGGTAGCAAATGTCACAGGGACCAAGACAGACAAATGAGTTTTAAAGGAAGAGAGGAATGAATTTACTAAAGATAAGTCTGCTGACTAGTCACGTGTAGACTAAATAAGCATATGTACAATGTAATATAGGTCTGGTAGATGACGCTATTTGCAGATTCTGCCAAATTTCTGTCGAACATGAACCTCTTGCATCGGAAACAGCTGATCCTTATCACCCAGCTCTGTCTGCTGCTCTTTTTCATTTTCATAACACCACACCTCTTAACTTTCCAACTGCTAATAATATTCACTTTAATTTCCGCAGAGCTGATTCTTAAGCTGTATGATGACTTATTAAACGTTGATTGGTCTTTTCTTGAAAATTTCTCTGATGTTAATTCTGCTCTCGTCAGTTTCTATGATATTATTTATAGTGGTTGTAGTTCCTCAGTTCCCAGCAGCACTAAATCTAAATCTAAATATTCTCCATGGTTCAGCTCCTCCATCATAGCACACATTAAGACCAAGGATTATTATAGAAGACGCTAGAGTAAGACAAATTCTGAGTTTTATCAGCGCGAGTTCAAAAGACTAAGATCTGTATGTAAAGATGAAATATCATCTGCGTATCAAACGTACTTAAATAAAATTCAAACAGACATAACACCAATCCTCGATATTCATGTTTAAATTTATACATTTACAGTGGCATGTTTTTGGGCAATGAGTGCGTTAACCATGCGTAACTGATTGTTAATGCTTTTGCTGAGTCATTTCAAAATACTCAAATACAATCTTCTTCCCTTGTTGAAGTTGATGCATATAGTGAGAATACGTCACTTTCTCTTCTAAATGTGACGCAGGAGGAGGTGACTAGAATTTTAGGTAAACTTCAAGATAAGTTTACATCTGATGATGATATGCTTCCTTGTTTCTTTCTTCGTGATGTTAGATGATTTGTTATTTCTCATCCCTTATGTATTATTATTAATCTCGCCAACAACACTCCCATTTCTCCCAACGTTTGGAAGAGGCCTTAAACATAGAAAAAAGATGACATATCAGCTATAAAAAATTACAAGCCCATATCTCTTCTATCAAATTTTGCCAGTGTTTGACAACATCATATGTTCGTGTACTTTTAATAATATTAAACCATTTTTATGTGTGCATCAACATGGCTTTATACCCGGTAGATCAACGGTTACTAATTTAGCAATTATTTCCTAGTATATAAGTCAACTTCTGGATAATGTATAAATAATAATTTGAAATGCCTTTAACACAATAGATCATGGCATTCTTTTGACAAAGATGATTGCATTTGGATTAAGCCCATCTTTCATTACATTGCTTGCCTTACCTCTTCGATAGAACTAATTATGTCTCTTATTTCTTTCAACCTCAGGTGTTCCACAAGGTTCAAATTTCGGTCCTTTGTTATTCATAATATATATTGATGTAGTAAGGTAATCTTTATAACACAGAAGAACTTTCCAACGAAGAATTGCATATGTACATTATAGGCCTGGTGGGTGACGCTACTTGCAGATTCTGCCAATTCATGATAGGTCTAATTAAGAAGACAAAATTAAAGAGCATCTTCTAGGAAAAAAGGAATCACAATAGATTTGAAAAGCCGCCTCAATCCTAATCTAATCTATTTCTAAAATTAGTTTCAGCAGTTACTTCGAAGATTTCGCCGGTGTTCAATATTGTAATGTGACCTGTTTCATTTCTCTTGCGAAAATTTCAGGAAACTTATTCTGAACTCTGAGCTTTCAGCTTTACGCATTTGTTAAAACCAATTATCTCCCTCTCAAATTAGAATACAAAGTAGGAGGAATGCTTAAACAGATATTACTAGACTGCGGATATGTCACCCTCTCTATCGTCATCGGGTAAGGCAGATGCGAATATCTAGGCAGTCAAAAATCCGTACTTTAGTTGCTACATCTAATTTAATTAATTTTTTGCTAAGAACAACGGGTATTAATTTAGGGAGGGTTTTTTTTTTTAGCGTAAAAAATTATTACTTCGTATTTTCCTCCTTTTGATGTAGCTATTTCATTTAGGGTTTAGCAATTAGAGCAATGTAATTGCCAGGGGCGTAAAGAACGTTATAAATAAGACATGTATTTTTTGTACGGTCTGTGCACGCTAGTCGAACTGGTCAGCCATAAAAAAGGGTAGAAGCCTGACGAGAAATCAATATGGGTTATTCCAGGTGAAACAATCAATCTCTTCACCTGCCTTCTGCTAACACTGATGAGGCGTATTTTTTTCCTGTTGTAAAAATAATACAAACTCTCACAAATGACTACGAATTTTATGAAAATATAAACTTTGTTGCCTTGTAGAATGTAAGTTGTTTAAATATACTGGTTCTTATGTTTCTTTTTTATTGTAAAGATATAGACGGTACGTTTTGTTGCAAAATAAGTTGTTCTGCATTTGTTAAAACGATTGAGTTCCTTATTTTGCATTGCGATAAATTGCACCGTCAGTAGGTTCTTTAAGTTATGAAAATTTATACCTTCTTTTCACATGAATCGTGGTATTATGTCTCTTTGTTTGCTTAAGCTTGTAAAGTCTCTAGGTCTATAAAAGTGATACTATAAAAGCAATCATTTAAGTTATTAAATAATTTATTCTTATATTTCTGAAAATTCAATGTTTTATCGTTTTGTAGTGTAACATTTTCGGGGTCCAAATAATCGACATAGGCAATTTTTTATTTATGCACTTAAGTCTAACTAAAATAAAATGACATTATTAAAAACACTAACAATAAATAATTAAAGTTCTACAAAAACACTTAAAAAAACCCACTTAAATACTGCTTATTTATATTCATAATTTATTTGTTCTGTTTACTTAGGTTGCACTTATTGACTTTTCATTGCAACGCTTCAATAGAACTCAACCCTTTTCGATCGAGGCCATGTTGGTATTTAGCGCCTCTGGTTTTGGAACGGTCTATGACTTTCCTGAATGTTCTAGTACGGCAGTTCTCTAACTTTTGGTGACGCTACTCTTTTGAAATACTAAACATTTTACGGAGCCCTAAAATAAGAAAAACCTGGTTTTATGATTTTTTTTTAATTATCATCATTTAAAGCCACACAAAAATATGTAAATTGTACACTACTGACTTACAAAATATACGAAACAACACATAATAATAATAATAATACACAAAATAACACTGTATTGGTTCCATTGTAAATTAATGAAATTGTTTCAATTTAGTGAGAGGAATGAAGTAGTTTTTTTTTATTTCTGACCAACTGTTCAATGATAGACTTGATAAAAGAGAGTTGAATACTCTCTTTTATCAAGTTATTACTCTCAGAATGTAATGTAAAATTTTAAGGTCCTCAAAATCAAAATGGTTGAGATCGAAATAGTGTGGGACTGAAACTGTTTCTACGCTATTAAAAAAAATATTTGGAAAACAGACTTGTTTATGGTTCTGCATTCTACATAAAAGATACTAGATAAAGAATTAAAGCAGTTAAGACTTTCTTTGTACATTTTTTTTTTGGCCCAACATACCTGTTAAATCATTTTGATGTTTGCAAATGTAAGATTTAATTGTTTGGAACAAGCACTATGTGTGAAAAGACTCTCTAGTGGGTAAGTCCCCTAAGGGTTAACCATGAAATATGAGCTTAAGATAAAATTTATAATTCTGAATTTGACGCTAAAAATTTAGCTGTCGTTTGTTTTTTATGATATGGATATAGCTGAAGTTTGGTGGTATAAAATTAAAAAAGAATGGATTTTATGAAAGTTACGTATACTATCACTTAACAGCATCGGAGGTTCCATCGTAAAAGCTTTGTTTTATCATACAGATAAGAGTAAAGGTTTTTATAAAAGGTATCAGTGATTTCACGTTTGAACTTTGGAAAGTTAAATTCGGTAGCTTTCGCGCTGAAAACATTGGCTTAAAAGCCGTACCGTTTTCTGAGAAAATAAAATCAATTTCCCCTATACACGTATGAACCTCCATTAAGGATCCTTCAGTCTCTGAAATCTCTAAATTCAATTAGGGAAGACGAGCGTAATCTATCAAACAGGCACAATGCAGGAGGGCATCAACAACTATTCTTCCATTGTAGAAGCAGGCACTCAATAATAATTCCTTTGTGATCTATTTATATTTTGCTGAACGTAGTCTCTAACAGAGAGGCGTAGTGCAGGTAATTCTCACCATCAGGAACCGTTAACCGTGCAAGCGCCGACTAGATAACGAACCAAAGGGATTCCAGGAATTTCCAGGATACATTTTCTATTATGCCCTGCGCACAATAGAATAGTGTGGATAGCTGTTGCAAGAGAGCAGTTCCAGTTTACACCGGAGCCAATGTCGTTTCTATCTCACAACATTGCTCCTATACAATAGTTTAATATACATTTATGCACAGGGTATGAGTGTCACGGAAATTCCATTGATGCTAAAGTTTAAAATGAATTTGTAAGCCGTGTAGGGTATCATACACAAACCTGGGCTGTTTTCGATTAAATGTTTAACTAGGTAGTTCATACGTGAATATTTCAGGAAAATTAGTAACAACTAACAAATTTTATATTCCCTGCTTAATAGACAATTATTAATGACAAAGTAAATTTTGGAAATAGGAAATATGAAGTTATTTAGTCTGATGTCTAGGACTACTTATCCTTCAAGAAAGAGCTACTATTGCTCTTCTGAGTGTATAAAATACATAAATACCTCATTATACTGCTTTTTATAAACTATTAATAGAATTAAACAAATATTAATGTATCATTGTTTTTATTTTTATTTTGAGGTAGATACTGCCTAAGCAGTTAGTTGCTTATCAGCATCCCCGCAGAGCCAAATGTGCCTCATTATCAAATTATCTGATTACTATTTACAAAATAACACATTAACAAATTTTGATTAAGCCTTTATTTTTGACAATGAGGTTAGTTGCTATGAAAATATGTGCATTTAAACTAATTTAGAGTCATCTAAAACAGGTTTCAAAGCGTAATAAAGAAGTCATTTTAAGTTATGCATACTCGGTTGCATAATCTACAGGTTTATTTCATAATTTCGAATTTGTAAAACAATTAACTATTGAAATAGATCATAGTGGATCGAAATCTAAATTTTATGATATTAAATACGATGAACTGTATTTTATTTGTTACCGCAAGCTTACCTGGTGTTTCTTTTTATGTTTTTATTACATTTTGCTCCGATTTATCATTCTCCGGGACGTTTATATTCGGTAACATATCCTGTATTCCCCTCCAGATAAGGTAAATAACGACATTGTAATGTCAGTTACTGGTTTTCCATTTAAATCCTAGGTTGGTTATCTGGCAGCGATAACAATCTTAAACTTAGGTGTTTAAGTGAGCATTCTTTCTGTGGCCACGAGACACAATGGTTGTTCGTGAGCTCCTACAACAATTTTTATGCCACACACTCAGAAATATCCCAATGTCACAAAAGTTTTTTCAGAAAGCATTGATATATCACCTGTATAGTATATAAATCTATAGTTACCTGAGTGACCTTCGAGATTTTTCCACGAAATATTCTGAGAAGAATTCAAAGTACCATTTAACCGTTTTGCCGGAGCCCTGCATACCTACAATTTGATCCAGGAAGTTCCCTGCCATCATACCGATAACTTGAGCTGTGCATACGTATCAAGGTATTTTCATCCAACATATCCCACCTAAAAAAAGAAAATAATGAATTAGTTTTAATTCAATTTTACCCAGCAAATTATATTGTTTATTTATGTTCGTGATATGTTTTATTTTGGAATTAACTTTGTATGAACCGCCATTATAGTTATTTGTATTAGGAGTTTTAATTTATTCGATGCTGGCATAAAATCGACATTAAAATGGTCTATTATAGGAATTTTTAAATTTAGCGATAACACGAGTATTTGAATATTATAATTTCCTTACAAATTTAGTTTGGCCGCTGATTGTTAGATGACTCTGGTTATCAAATAGTTACCCAATAATTTTTAACGTTTCTATAACTTAATTTATTAAAGTGTCAGATAAGTTTGAATATGTATTTTAATTGAAATAAATTTGTTTTATATAGTATTTGAATTCAACACACGTACTTGTGATCTGAGAGTCTCGAATTAAATAATGATGATTATTAGGTATTTAAATAAAGAAATGTATTTGTTTTGCTTTAAATTGTTCTTTTATTCCACGATTTGTGTGATCTTTACAACGATATTATATATATTATATAATATTTATTTATTATATATTTTCCAATTTTACCTATTGGTTAGCAAGCGGCGGAAAAGTTAATTTGGCAGCTAATTTGGTGCTTCCGTAAGTGTCCCCTGCCATCTAACGGGTAAAATGTGACTGATCCCGATACTCATTCACAAAATCAGAGAGGTGGCTGGGTGAATTAAAACCGCTAAGTTATCGTAATTATTTTTGGTGTAAAAAAAAAATAATATAAATAAAATAATTATAAAGTTAATTAGAATATTGAATATTAAGTAGAATTATATATGAATATAGTTAGAATATCGTATTTTACTGAAGTTTAAAATAAAAAAAAAATATATAATTTTTATGGCATCTGTGAAGTAGTTTTATGTTTCTGGCATTACTTATGTGTTCTGAATTTAATACATATTGGTTTTCTTTATTCTTGTATGCGTAATTCTCATTTTCTATCAGTTTCTCCAATGTATAGTGCGTTGCAATTGTATTATTGTTCTGTATTAGTATATAGGATATTTTGGTTTAAATATTGCTTATATGTTATATGGTTCTAAATGGTTTTTGACTTCATTTGATATAGTGTTATATGTAAAAGCTATATACATTTTATTGTCATTTATGAATAAAGGATCTCTTATCATTTTGTATTTCGTAATTAACTTTTGTAAGACGCATGTGACATAAGCTTTATTAACACCTATTTGTTTCACTATTTCCAATTCTTTATTATATTCTATGAGGTTTAATGGCATGTTATTAATCTATTTAGATAGGAATGAAATTTTGTATGAAGAAGGACGGTAAGAGTTATATGGTATGATGCTGTTGGTAGCAGTTGGTTTTCTGTAAATGCTATGTCCAAATATGTCATTTATGTGGATGTTTATATCTAAGAGATTGTAAAGTTTTATTATTTTTCATTTCAACTATAAATTTTAAATTTTGGTGAATATTATTTCGGTAGTTAGATATTAATCTATGTCGTTTTTGATTTCTTTCCATAAGTAAAATCTTACATATTTAATAATTGCAATCTCTTTTTTTCGAAATATAAAACTATGGTCTTGATATGTAGATAGACGACATTATCTCTTTTAAGATACAAAGATGTAATATCAAATAAATATATGCACTTAAGAATAGCACAAACCTTAATATCATCCAAAGAAAAATTATATTTCCATACCAGCTAATAATAGAATGATATCTGATCGCGCGTGATGATCTAATATAATTTAATGGTAAATTACAGTGTAGTTGGGACAAACTGACGACATTTCTTGATGAAATATGTAAGTGTGTCACGTTGTCGGCCGAATTTATGCAAATCCCTTTATCTCTGGGTCGGTCCCCTGAACACGCCGACAACCTAGGCTCCGGTAGCACGTGCGAATAAATTTGTTGGTATTTCTGCAGCCTCCAATCCTATAGACTGTTTAATTCCAGTTATACTGATGCAGTGATGGAAAATTGAAGTTATATTAAGGAATAGCCTTGGACAATATCATCGGAACGTTAAAAACAAATACGCTTTATCGCTTTGCCTTGTACGCATGCACGCCTGAAAACCAAAATATACCGTAGTAATATTTAACCTAGAAAACATAATTTTGAGTATGCGCTTCCTGCATGGCGGTATTCAATTTGTTATCTAATTCTCCTTTTATTTCCTCTATCAAGTTGCTGAAGCTTACCGAAAGAACCTTTTCAGTCTTCTTTGCCTATATTTCAGCTCCGATGCCGTAATCCGTTCTAGAGCCGTCTGTATACCAGTTATAACATCTCTTTAGATATCTGTTATTTTTTCTCTATTCACTGTAAAACACCATCGATTACTCCAACCGTTTACAATCACAAAACACACAATCACAACCGCAGAATTGCAAGATATGTATTGAGAATCAATGTTTTCTCTGGGAATATTTGAGGAGCCGTGAAACCCAGAAGGCAGGTGTACACAGTAGGAGCACGGCACCCTTTCATATTTCGAAAGCTGACGCAAAAGAAATAAGCTTTTCACGGGCGAACCATAGATCAACGATATCATTTAGATTTAGTACGGTAGAAAAGAAACGCGATATGTCTCAGTTTACGACGCCATACATTTTCATTGATACTCGAGAAGTATTGCCGAAGTACCCGTCGATGCGGAAGAGAATAAGGGGGAAATAGTTTCAGTTGCGAACTATAGCTAGCATATGGCTCGTGTTTGCTTCCGAAATATATAATGAGGTCGTGTAAAAGGAGTAAACTACCGTAGCTACGTGAACATCATGTTGTAGGTTCGGTATTCAAAGGCGTTTTTGAGGTTATAGTTTTGCATAGACGAATATCTGAAGGAAAATTTTAAGTGAATATAAGCAAAGATGGCAAAAAGTATTGTTAGAAACGAAGGAAACCAATCAGTAATCTATATATTGCTGTGGAAACAGATGTATTGAATATAATATAGCGTCATTTAACAGGTTTTAAAGCCAAATGAAGAAGTAATTGTAAATTGAAGTGCACACTCGGTTGCCTACTATACAGGCAAATTCTGAGTTTGCTAAAATGACTATAAAAATTTATATATATAAAGATGTTTTCGGATTAGTTTCTAGTTATAGCCTTATATATAATGTCAATTTTATTTTATTTGTTAATTAAAGCTTACCTGGTATATTCTTTTATTATATTTTGTTGAGATTTTTCATTCTTTGGGATGTTTGTTCGGTAACATTTGCTGTGTTCCCCTCAAACTAGAGTAAATAACGGTATCTTAATGCCAGTTACTGGCTATCTATTTGAATTCGAGGTTGGTTACCTGACAGCGATAACAATCGAAGGCTGATTATAGATAATTTTAGTTTAAATTCTCATTCACCCTTGGGCTCGAAAGACAATGGCTGTTAGTGAACATCCTATAACGATTTTTATGCCACACTCTCAGAAATATCAACGTTCCACAAAGTGTTTACCTAAAAAGTATCGATGTAACACCTGAATAATTTAAATCCATACTTTGACCTGTATAATCCTCGAGAATTTCCGATAAAATTTCCTTAGAAGAATCCTGGCTAGAATACCATCCCACGTTATGATCGTTAGTGGAGGCTCGAATAGAAAGTCGAACCTGTACCCAGAGAATTACCTACCCAGAGGCCGTTAGAGCTGCCCATTCGCGCCCAAGTTAGTATTCCATCAAGTACATCCCACCTAAAAAAGTAAATAATTAATTAGTTTCAATAATTAAATAAATCCTGTTTGAATGGTGTGGATAATAAAATGTAACTTTCCTTTCAATTCACTTTAATTTAAAAAAAAAAAAATACAACATGCTTCGGCGGGACGCAATTACAGGGTATGTTTGTTATAACTTAAAATAAAAGTGAAAAAAGCCGAAAAGCTCCTTAAATGTTGCGGCTATGATAATGTAATACAGTGTAACACAATTTAATTAATGGAGAGAGAGATATGCATTATGTGAAAGATCGGTAGGGAATGTATACCTACCATTATTGTGTAAATATATTTCTAGCTATAATTAGTTTCAATTCAATATTAACCAGTAAATTAGATTTTTGTAATTTATGTTCACGTTAATTTTGGGATCAGGTTTATATCCGCCATTATATTAGTTACTTTAGAAATTTTAATATTTGAAGGTTGTCTTAAAAATCACTCACACTCATTAAGATGGTCTATGGTAATAGTTATTTGTAACATAATACGGATAGTGAAGATTACAGATTTCTTATAAATTTAGTTTCTGCTATTTACGGGTAGATGACTCTGATTTAAATTGACCGAGTAATTTTGACGTTTCTTTAACATCGTTTATTTAAAGTGCAGGAAAGTTTGAAAACGTATTTTTGTATTAAGTAAATTCTTTTATATAGTATTAATGATTCTAACATACGTACCTGTTGTAAACTTCTCCTAGACCCTTCACCACAAACTGCACTAAACTGGACGTACGTTTCGATAGCAAAACTGTCATCATCAGCAGATACACTGAACAGTTCAGTGTATCTGCTGATGATGGTGAGGGGTCTAGGAGAAGTTTACAGCATTACCAGTACCACAGTTATACGTACCTGTGATTAAGAGTCTTAAAAGTGATAAAACATAGAATTCTGGTTTTGAAATAAAGAGTTACTCTTGTTTTGTGTTAAAACACTCTTTTTTGTGCGTTTAGTGGGTTTTTACCATGGTATTTGTTAACTACATTTTCTCAAATTCAAAAAATCAGAGAAGGGATTTTGGGGGCGCATTTTTTAGGTAAGAAAATTGCCTATTTGTTAGCAAGCGCCTGGAAAGCTAAATTGACAGGTGATTTGGTGCTCCTACAAGTATCTCGTGCCACCTAGCAGGAAGAAGGGCACTTTTCACAGTATTCATTCATTTATCAGAGAAGTCGCTAGGTGAATTAGAACCACTAAATTGTTGTATTTTATTTTATTGAAGTAAAAGTTAAAATTCTGAAATCCCGGGCATTTAGTTTTGGAAAAACAGAGCAACATATATGCATTTACATGAAGGAGAAATTGACAAAAAAAAAGAACTAAGCGAAGATACAGAACAAATACTTACCTTTCAGTAATAACGCAATCTGTTGGATTCCACACAACGTTGAACCAATTCTCCTTTATACACGTAATCAGTCTATTCATACATGAAGCTCTCGTTTCATTAGACATGAGGCAACCACAACAATTGGTTTTGAAGTGTACTTGAGCTTCTCTTTCAGTATAGCTCATTGTAAGTCTATTGTTCGATCCTCTCTGCTCGCGTGTTGTGTGTGTGTTTTATAGTTTCTTGTTCATGTCTATATCTGCACACATTTTTGTTTTAGGTAATTCATTCTTAGTGTATAAATCAATCAATGTAACTGTTTCAAACTTTGCACGCGAGGCGTAGTACATACATAATATATCCATGTATGAGCATGAAATACAATAATATAATATATTCGATTGATCGATGAATATATCAACAACAGCTGGCTCACTGCTAGTGAGAGGGCCTCCGTTAATTTTCTACTGATTGTACGATACGACTTAATTATGGCGGTCCGTAAGATATTTAAGAATGCTCGCAAAACATTTGTCGGGTTATAAGATAATAGGAAGAAAAAATAAAATTGTCTTTTACTCTACCAAGGATCATCAGTGTCACGAACTTTGTATGTGTGATAGAAAAAAAGAACTCGGTATATACTTATTATAAGAAAAGTGTAGGAGAGTTTTATGATAGAAGTCTCATTATGTTGACATTATGTTTCTAAATAAGGACATTATGTTTGTAGGATGACGTTATGCTATTAAACTCGTGTTAATATTGTACACCATAAAAAGTCGATGAGAATCTACATCCCATATTATTGTAAACTTCTCTATCTAAGCTAAATCTAAGCTATCATCATCAGCAGAAACACTGAACAGTTCAGTGTTTCTGCTGATGATGATAGCTTTGCTATCAAAACGTACGTCCAGTTTAGTGCAGTTTGTGGTGAGGGGTTTAGGAAAGTTTACAGCATTACCACTACCACAATTTGGAGTATTTTTGTTACCCCATATTATGTAAAAATAAAGCGCTTGCTATGTAGTTACATTACAATACGGTGACTTCTTACAGTGCAGTTAAAGGAGTAGAAATTCCCATCACTAGAATGCCAAGTGATGGCATGTTTGAGGTACATATATTACCTGGATAATAGATATAAACCGAACTATTACTCGAACTGGTATACCCATGGTTTTCAACTATTAAGACTATCAGACTAAGACTATGATCAAGGTTTTTTCTTGAAGCTTTCTCTTCCTTTGGCATTACTATATCAACAGTTCATCACCTACTGGATACACGACAGGTCTAAGGAAATGTGGCAAAAATTACCGCAACAATGCAAGCAAAAGTTCTTAAACGAACAAAAGCCCGAATTTACTAAACTATTAAGACCTTCTGGTTGTGAGTAAATATAGGGAAACTATTGAAAAAAATAGTAGAACTATTGATTGATCATTGTGGAATATATAAATATTTATAGGATAGAACTGCAGAAGATGCGAGTTCCAGAAAACGCTTATTCACAATCTGTGTCAATGTGATGGTCTAGCAAGGAGAAAGTATTTGTTATTGAGTTTGGAGAACTCTAGATAGGAACTTAAAGTAACCACCCAAGATATAGATCCAGGTGACAAGGGAAAATTGTGGAGGACCTTCTAGTATGAATGGGATCGCAATAGAACTGAAAAGGTATGAAATATAGATGGGCGTCCGACCTTTTAGGGATTCGTACGATATGATTCTTTTTCAAACCAAGATGTGTATCATTTGTACTAGGAAGGCGATATTACACTGCGACCTAAGAAATTTGTTGTTATTCTTACTGTTTTACAGCTGGCTTTCCAATCTCATTCCTCTTAGAAAGTGCAGGATATGAGAAGGCCTCAGGTTACCATTTGATGATACTTCTATTCAATTTGAAGATGATGCTTTGATCCAACTCGCTCTTGTTGCTAAACTTTGTGGTAAATTCTTTCACAACATCGAATTTTTTTCATCCCGGGGCATGTCAGATGAGATTTGATCACCATCAGAAAATTGAGATCTAATTGTTCCTTCCTTGATCATTCGGGGTGTGGCTCTTTTTTTCCACACCCTTAATTGCAATGTGGAGATGGGTAAGATCCAGTACTACCTCGACAGCTACTGTTGGGCAGATTCTTATAATGCATACGCACAATGCACAGCTACAAAAAAATCAATAAAATTGTTAGAAAATATTGTAGCACAATCTCTTAGAAAATATTGTGATATGTTTTACAATGCTTTACAACTAGTAAATATAATAAATTGTTTATGATGGGGAGAGAAAAAGTTATAAACGAGAGTACTCATACTGGAAACTTTATAGTACTCGATTACTAGTTCACGGATCGAATTAACAATTAAGATCTTGGACATACCTCAAAATTTACGAATTGCTGCTTCTGAAGCAAAAAAGCCTGTGTCGACATAGCAGTAATAAGAATTATATCCACTATCCCTTATTGTCGTTAACTAAATTAACAAACAAGCCCCTAAACTAATAAAATCTCGTTTATTTTAGAGATATTGCCAAAATTAAGAAAATACTTGGTATAACAAGCGATTATATTGTTTTGTTACCTCTAGCTTATTAATTTAATAAATCCATTAATTTCACAAGTGAATATTATTAAGAAATAAGGATTACGCTAACCAAAATTGCAATTTATTTAATGCAAAATTACTTTTTTTTCCCAAACCTAGCCCAGACTTTTGTAAACAGGTTCTGTGATCTAAGCATTATTATTATGGCGAAGTTTTCTACCCATATAGTTACGTTCAATAGGTGTATGTGGGACAGCCATTGTTGTACAGATGGCGCTGCTCCTATTTCACTCAAAAGCGGTTATAAAAAGTTGATTTGTTGCATTTACCGGAAAAATATTGTATATCGGCGAAGAAGAATTCATACAGAACAAAATAAATTGATGAGATTAAAACTTCTCAAATTAAGGACCCTTTATTCTTCTTGATCCAACAGTCCAGCTTTACTGTACCAAAATTCTACTGAAAATTCACTATTGCATTTGCGGCAAGCAATATGCAATAGTGAATTAATAAGTATAATAGGCGAAAATGGAAGCCTCGTTTCCTGTGGTATGATCGTTAAAAGAAATAGTAACTGAGTCAGCCGTCAGAGGAATTGTCGAGAAGTCGATTGTCGGATTTTGTGAAAGAATATACATAGTTGTTCGTGGTCCTAGAAAGTGTTTTTTATATCTACCCCACAGTAAAAAATGTTACATAAAAAATTTACCCGGCGCCTCCACCATTTATCGCGTTGTTACTTTCAAAAGGTACTGACATCTCTATTTAACACAAACTATAAAAAAAAACACAGTATACAGTAAATAACATTCACAACTAGGTATATCTATTAATTATAGCAACAGCGCAGTTAATCTGTACGCAAAATCTTAATGTCGGTTCACTATACAGATTTAGTAGCAAAAATACTGTAAATATTTTATTACGATTAGTTGCAAATATTACCACTGTCCTAAACACATTATTTGCAACAAGTGATCTGCACTTAATGTTCTGTCAACATACATTGTATAACAAAGTGTGCATTTTGTTACAAAAAAATGCGATAACTTTGTTCAACAATTTTGTGGGAAATTTTAATACAAGTTGTGCTCGTCCCTAGATGTTCTACAACTTGCGCGAAACTTTATAATTTTTTGAAAATTTACATTTTATTTTCTGTGCAGTAGGTTGCATTCCCAATTTTTTTTCCGCAAAGTTTCTGCGCACAATCAGGGCCTTTTGGCCTTGTTGGTTACTTCAAGTTCATGTTTGTCCCAGAGAAGTTAAAAGTTTTGTTTTGTCTTTATTTCCGATTTTTCATTGTCATATTATTCCTTTTTTCTTTTTAGTAGTCAGATTTCAAATATGTATGTAGGTATCTTATTTAAGTACGCACCTAATAAATATTCTTTGTCGTATTACCTCCGAAGTTATTGATAGATGAAGCTAGACAAATACTTCAAATATGCATATATCTAGTGACTACCTTCAACAAACTGCGATATATCTAACTTTGAAACAGTTCAGATAGAATCACGTGAAGGAACATTAACATGAAAACCCACCTTTGTGTTCTAAATTATGAATACCCACACCCTTTATATAAAGAGCAGTAGGCGGCCCTCCAGTTTGAAAGGAATGTGGGCGTAGTTGTAAGATAATCAAATTAATGCAGTTACAGATCGCCGGAAGGCGAGTTTTGATTGTTCGTGGCACTAGTGCTAATCGCAAGTAACTGATAAAGCTGTTAAAACTTCAGGAGCAGATTTTGCTCAAATAAATATATGACTTCTTTAATGTATATCTGGTTGAGAATTTATAGTCGTCACGTTTCATTCCTTCTGAATATGAAAATAAAAAAAATGGGTTGTTCTCTAAATAAATACTATTTCACTGTGTTCCTCAAGAACAGTTAATTTCCTGAACGTATTATATGATTTTTAAAATATTGGAGCTAGGTGCAATTTAGAGTACTGAAGCTTGATTCAAAATAAACAATTCTGCTTTTCAATATAAGCTGAAAATAAATACAATATACTCTCTGTGGCTATTCGATATAAGTGTCCATATACCCAAATTGTTTAAGCTATGCAATTCTAAGCATGAAGGCGCTTCAGTGTCTCTTACATTAGAAACAGGACCAATCAAATTTACTAATGAAAGATCAATTACCGTAGTACATGAACAGATTGCCCGCTGTATATTACGGCACTTGCATTACAATACCTACCACCACATAAAATATGTATGCATACGCTGTGTATGTTCATATTTATGCGCCTTAGTTATATGGAAACACTATTTCTAATCCATTAGCGAGGCCGAAATGTTATACTGCGATGCATATGTGATTTTATTCTGGGGGAGCTATACAATTTTCGTTTATAAACGTCCATTCGCGTGTTCATTTTCCCAATTTATTGTTCGTCAGTGACACTAATTACGTTCCCACGTCATGAAACTCCAACTTCCTACGCCTTTCAGTCTTGCATTTGCAATTAGAATTATATGTATTCGATGTGAATGAAAATGTGGAGGGCAGAACGTATGTACATAATATTCTTGGGCGCAAATGAATTAGGCGTTCGAACTGATACGTGGTTTAAAATATGAATATGGAATCCTACCCGTATTAACTATTAATTGATAGAAGTTAATATCCAATGAAGCGTTGATTTAAATATAGAGAGAATTGCAAAGTAAGGGAGAGAGTAAATTAATATCTGAACCCGATCTCTTTCGAAAATCGGTCTAATACTCATTGCAAATGCTGGTAATGCTAACAAACAAACAGTAAGTGAACGTATATGAAATAATATGCAAATAGACTCTCAATGATTTCTAAGGGTAACCACTAGCAAATGATCTCTGAGTAAAAGCTGTGGAAGGTGTTGGAAGATGAAGATCCCATGAACTACAATTTTTCTTTTGCCGACTGTTGAAATATGTTAATTCTGAACCTAATAAAGCATTCTTACTAACACTTTAACTCTAGCATCACAACGTAGGTTCCTAACTACTAGACGATCACAGCTAGCACCACAAAGCTTAGTAACATGAGCGAGTGGGATCATAACACAAATGGTACATTGATGGCTCCAAAACGGCAGAGCGAGCTGGAACAGGAATATATGGGCCTAGAACCAAGTATTTCGAAGGCGTGGGAAAATATCCAAGTATCTTCCAGGCGGAAATTGAAAGATGCGTCCAGTTCAATATTCATAGAAATTATCGAAAACAGAAGATTATCATTATGCTTGATAGTCAAGCAGCCATCAAGACACTGAGCTCACATGAAATCAGTTCCAGGATGGTTTGGGAATGCCTAGGGAAATTAAACGAGCTAGGCAAAAGCAATAAAGTAACCCTCCTGTGGGTTCCGGGTCACACAGAAGTGGAAGGAAACGAGATAACGGATAATTTCGCAAAAAAGGGGCTGGAATACCTGCTCCTGGTAGGGCCTGAACCCTTTTGCCGGATAAGTAGCAGTACAATAGTGAAGAAACTGAAAAGACAAATGGAGCAGAATTAATGGGAGGATCTCCATGGAATGAGGCAAGGTAAAATCCTTTTGGTAACCAATAACCAGAAGAGGTCTACGAATGCATCAACCTGAATAAGAACAATGTTCGCATATTAACAGGAATATTCAGGGCACTGTAAACTGAAAGGACATCTGAGTAAGCTTGAATTCGCAAAGGAATCTGAATGTAGATTTTATGGGTAGCAGGCTGAAACACCCATTCATCTCCTCCCAAATTGCGTAGCACTGTGCAACTTAAGAACGTTGCACCAGGGAGCATGTGAAATCGAAGAGGAAGACTCACCTAACTTGGGGCCTTCTGATATCCTAGACTTTCTGAAAGGAATAGGATTGGAAGGCTTGCCGTAAAACAGCAAGAATAGGGGGCATAATAGATTTCTTAGCTCGCAGTGTAACATCACCGCCTCCCACATATACCTACATATATAGTTATAACTCTAGCATCAACAATGACAAACATTGACTCTGTCGAGATGAGTTCTTGAAGGTGGTGTCCTATTCCGAAAAGCTTCTTATAATAACCAAACCAGAAGAGATTGAGAAGAAATCTGGATTACATTACTAGCTTCTAATTTTTACTAATAATTTATAAATTTGAAATGAATAGCACAACAGTAATTTTGGCCTTCTACATACATATAGAAAAGAAAAAAAAATGTAAGAATAAACTATTGCAATAATATAATTTAAAAAGAAAATGAGAGAAAGATTTCTGTGCTGTCAGTTAAATTAACAACTCAAATTCGGTATGGCATCGCGTTTGTAGAACGGAAATTAAATGAACTCCCAATTCCAATTTCAAGGCGCTTTAACGAAAAAGAGAAAATATTCCGGAAAATATCCTAATATCATTGTAAAATTTCAAGCGCTCTTGGTTGCCTCAAACGTCGAATTCCTTCAACTGATCGATCGTCTTTAGTCTTCTTTTTTTTCTTAGTAAAGCAACGGGTGTCTTATCATCGAACGTGCTTTTATTATTGACACATAAACATGCAGTATATAGGCTCATTCATTTCAGATTCTCAACATTGGGATGTTGCTTATTGTTGGAGGTAGAGTGTAAATTTAAATTTGGCAAAGTGGCTAAATTTTGTAGTTATTATAATCCCGAAAAGAAAGTAGACTTAGACAAATGGCGTTTTAGATATAAAAGAAAAACCGGAAAAGAACTCATTTTATATTTTGTCTTTAGCACTTTTATTTGGCTCGCAGAAAAAAAATCTAAACAGCCATTCTCAAAGCCGCCTTTAGTGTTCTATCTAATAGTGTACTTCAAATTTCTATGCGACATTTCGGTTCTTTCCGACAATCACCAACTTTCTTATTTCTTGGATTTTGACACTGCTAGAAAAAGTTTTTTTTTCTGATTTCAACCATGTGTACCAATGAAATTTCGAATTGTCAATCATTTCAATTATCGTTGCATTGGTAATAGGAAAATGTCGTATACCAAAGAAAAGAAACGAAATATATTATGTATTTTTTTTATCTTGTTAACTCTAAACAAAACATTACCTGTCAGCTGATCCACCAGCAGATTCATTTTACTGCTCCAGTAGCATCTTTTCACATCTCGCAGTTACTTCCGATGTAGAATACGCACAAATATTATTTAATTTAGTTTGAAGGAGCAGATTCGCCGGTATTTTTATTGCTATTTTAATTGTTATTGGCAACAAATCATCACCAAAAATATCATTTTGATATAGACTTAAGGCTGAGTTAAGTTGTCAAAACACAGTGGTTTCAATCCACATCCACTGACCGTTAGATTGGCGTATTAATTATTAAATTGAATGAGATTTTCTCGGCCAAAAAATCTAATATAACAATAGCGAATACAAGATATTTACAATTGTTTCTTGAAGGACGACAACCATATCGTGCCATGTTTCTAGATCTCGTTAGAAATTTAGTCCAATCGTTTACCAAGCCATCTAGTATTTATAATAACCAAAATTTGGAAGAAAATCAAGATGATATTTTGAAGTGGTAAATTAACGGCGTGCTGTTGCTAAATTCAAGTAATTGTAGTTGTATCTTATTTGTAACAATAAATTAAAATAACAATAAAAATAGTATAAATAAAAACATCAATAAACAATAATTACAGTAAATGGTCAAATATGCCGCCATTTTCAATAATCCACAATTGCGCACGCTATCGAACTGTTTTAACTGGTCCTTGTATGGTTCTCCTAAGAACTGCATTGAAGGCATTTTCGAGTCTAATATTGAAGTTCTTCAATATTATATGGAAGATCACCTTTATAAACGTTACTTTTAACAACTCCCCATGAAAAATGATCTAGAGGACTTAGATGAGGAGATTCGCTAGCCATTCAACAACTCCACCATTTCCAATCCGGAGGTTTGGAAACTCTTGACTTGGGCAGTTCCGTACAATTGCCGCATTGTGAGCTTGTGCGCCGTCTTGTTGCAACCACAAATATTGTAACTGGTTTAATGTAACATTATTATTACCTCAGAAGTTAGATACAATTTAATGTCTCTTTATGGATTACTGGCCTTATAAGACGATTTTCCAAAATCCTCCAAACAATTAATCCAAAACAATGTTGGGATCTCCTTGCTTTATTTTGACTAGGGTTCTGGAATGTATTTCTATTAAACATTCCACAATTGGTATATTTACATCCAGCTGACCGGATGATTTTATTAAAAACAAATTTTCAACGTCTTCTAATTTTCCAGTAACCGATTACAATATTTTAGTCGTTTCCATATTATTTATTTATTTTGCATACCCTAGTCTGTGACCAATTTAATTCTGACATTACTTCTCTCGTTGACGTTGATGGATTATTATTACCAAAAAAAAAAAAAAACAATATCATATTTAAATTTGCAAAAACACAATATTAGTTGATGTTTGAGCTGTTTTCATCCTCTATTGGATTGTTCTAGTGTATTTACTGCCGTTAGTGCGTAACTGCATACAACAGGGATCATATCAGCACTCAGATGAGTTAATAAGGTGTTATCAGATTTCTCGAATCACAATAACAATGGAAAATGGAAAAAAAAATCTTAAAAATCAACAAACATATAAAGAAACTTTCTGTAGAAACAGATTTAGAAAATATCAACAGTTAACCTTCACATATTACATATAAATATAAGCTCCAAATAATATATACCTATCCCGGAATAGTCAGTATACAACCGCACTATACAGGTACGTGAACACTGTCCAATACAGAACAAATGCATAGGCAATTCATATATGAGAGTAAATACATTTCCATCGCAAACAATGAATTTGACACAGTCCTTATCAGGATTACCCTGATGACAGCAGTAGAAACGTTGCCGAAACGTCATTTAAATAATCCAACAGACGATGGAAACAGCCCAAATATCAATTCATATTCTAGTAATCCATTGTTAAAAATTTCACGTCATGAGTTGCAAAAACACACATTAATTTAAAAAAAAATGTAAAATATTTCCTTCATTTTCTTCCAAATTCCCGTCACCATAAACGTTCTGCAGCTCACGATCCAAACTTTACCAAATTTAAAACTACCATTTATCTGAAATCCCAATGTGGTTCGAAAATGAATCAGCCTGTATATGTTTCATGTTTTCATATTCGACATTGAGTAGCTGAAGTGTTCTGTCATGTTGTAGTGCTTTATTTTGGTGGCTCTATTTTGCAGACGTCCCTATTCCTAGGAGCGCTGTCTCCGTAGTAATTTCCGGAGAACACAAAACGTTTTGCATATTCCCATATCCATACCTTACATTAGCGTGTGGGGCGGTGAGAGCCACAGAGGAGCGATGCGACGCTATCGAAATTACATTGAATCGCGATCGTTTGTTTTGTTTTACGCTGCTGCCTGTAAATGCCGACTTGTAACGAAAACAAATAATGGAAATTTGATCGTCTCTGTTTGGCTACGTACCGAATGAAGTCTAAACACCAGAAATGCTAAACATGTTGAACGCATTGTTTGTATTTGTATTTGTATTTGTGCTTTAAGCTAGTTAAATGGGTTTACTGCAGAAAATATATAATGGAATTTCCAGTGAAGTTACCCAAACAGACGATAGAGTTGGGCGTGCCCGTACAATTGCACATTATGCAGAATTTAACGTGATAACCAGAGATGGTAAATAGATATTTCGACGTCATGTAATATTTATATCACATAGTGCAGGTGTCAGATTGTTCGTTTCGATCGACTTCGTAGGGAAAGGGTCCATTACATTTATTTTCAAATAAGTTGACATAAGTGACATCTATAACTGAATAAATATACAGTATGTTTCACTTTTTGTCTCTCTACAGTACAAGCCAACCCAACACTAGAGCTACAAAAAACAAAATGCCGCTATATCAACCTAGTTTTCTGGATGAGATATATAAAAGGAAGAAAGAAAAGTTTCTGTACGCGTTTGCGCATACACGCCCAGCATCTGATCTTTTAAAAAAGTAATCAATCTACTGACAGTGAAACATCAAAGAAAAAATCACAAAATACAATGAAGCGATAGAATATGCCACCAGGCGGGGCTCATGTCAATGAAAGGGAATTAACACTAGGAACATATCCGAGGTCCTCCGAGTGTATAAACACACTTTCATCGCTAATTACATCTCAAGCTTTACGTACAATCACCTACTAAGTTAAAAAGAGTTCAGTTTGAACGCCATCTAGGAACCACGCGTCAAACTCTCACTCGCAAGCAACTGTAGTATAAAGCTGGGAATGCAGTCATTGAACTAGCTCAGATAGTTCGTTGACTATCAATCTCGCTAGATGGCTCGCATAAATGACAACCACACTGGATATGATTGTGATTCCAAGAACGGCTTACCATAACATAATGAAACATTAAAAGAAAAATGCCTAAATACAATGAACTGATAGAATATGCCACCAGGCGCGGCTCATGGTTTATTGTAGGAATCACCATACTAACAAAGACAATGAAAGGGGTATAACACTAAGAACGGACCCAATTTTTTTCCTACCGGGCGTCATCAGTGCTCCTCCGAGTTTGTAAAGCCACTTGTATCGCTAATCACAACTCAAGCTTTACCTACAATCACAAGTGAAAATGGGTTCAGTTTGTGCGTCCCTTAGAAGTCACGTGCTAAAGTCTCATCCGCAAGCGACTGTAGCATAAAGCTGGCAATGCAGTCATTGAACTAGCTCGAATAGTTCATGGATTTTCAGTCCTACTAGATAACTGATAGGTATAAACTCTGAGGCAATACCAACACAAAAAAAAAGAAATAATTTCAAGAGCATCTGAGTATAACTCAGAAGTTGTACAACAACAAAACGGTTAAAACTAAATACATATATCTAAAAAAATAGCATAAAATATAGGATTATCTACCCTCATTCTGGTGGAGAATGCTAAATATACAACCACAGCTGCGAATTCAAACAGCACTAGAAATCGTGGCTGATACTGTATGAATCCTAAGCCAACATAGTCATAGACATACAAGAATGTTGCGAAAACGGAAGAACGAACGAATGACAAGGCAGACGTTAATGAGCAGCATATTTCTGGTTGGCAAAGAGTATATTTTTAATAGGTAACTTAAAACCGGGAGTTTCGATCATAGTTTCTGTAAATGCTTTCCCAGCACACAATTCTATGCCAGACTTTTATGCAAAGATGATACGTAAATTTGAGTATTTGTTCAATCTTTTTCTTTGATGGACCCTCAGTAAATATCCCAAATTTTTATTTGTTCTTGTACTGTGTTCCTGGTTACTTCTGAGAGGAGTTATACTACTACAATTGGCTACGAAATTATAGCTCAATTTTTATTTGTTTAAAATTTTCTAATAGCGGTTAAGTCAAATACAGCTCAAAATATGCTGGAAGCAGTCACTGAAGAAGTAAATGGGCTGAAGTTATATATATATTCTACACCAGCATGGTTCTTGTTTTATAAATACTGTGTTTCTTCTATTGCAACTCTTGCTGAAGGAATTTACTCCACAAGAGTTTCTAACAGCATAAATAAATAAATAAATAATCTCGCCTTCAAGACAGAAGTTGTAATGAGGGTACAGAGGTGATAACCTCAGTGAAGTTTACATTCTGAGACGACCCTAAGAGGCAATTTACTTATCGTTGCTGAAGATCGTAAAATTTTGAGTCAACTGAACTGGAACTGTCATGAGTTCTTAATTTATGGAGTTATAAGTAGCTATGTTCAGTAAACAAATGAGATTTCTCCTAGAGTGATCACAAATGTTCGGGATTTTGTAAGAGCTAATAGTCTACCAGCTAGCGTTAAAGTTGTTGGACACCATTTGAAGGCAGGACTCTTAGTTTTATTTCTGTTATTTCATAATTATTACACTGACTACTTCTTTTCAGGGACTTGGATTCTGAAATATTATTTAAGTTAGCTAGAGTACATAATAATTACATATAAGGAAGTACGTCATTGGGGACTTGATCCTAAATAGACAATTAAAGATGCTTCTAAACCAATAGGGTTAAGAAGAATTAAAAACCTGATGCCACTGCGACTCGTATGAAAGGCAATGTCGATACGTTTGGTATGGAGGCCACTACGTTGGTTAAGATAAATACTATCAGTATGAGTTTGCTGACGACCTTACAATAGTCGTCAGAGGGCGGTTTCCAAAGGTTCTGGTGGAGCGTATGCAAACCGCTCTCAACACAGTTGACAAATGGTGTACACAAGAGCGACTATCAGTCAATGCTCAAAAAACACAGGCTGTCACGTTTACAAGAAAAAGAACGCTAGAAGGCTTACAGCCACTAGTGATAGGAGGTGAGCGAATTCCATACGTCAAAGAGGCGAAATATCTGGGAGTATGGTTTGATCAAAGGCACACATGGAATTCACATATCCAAAAATTGACTAGCAAAGCCACCATCGCCCTGGGCAGGTGCAGGAGGCTCTGTGGAAAGAATTGGGGCCTTAGCCCCAAGATGACTCTGTGGTTGTACACAAGGGTAATCAGACCCATGTTAACGTATGGAGCAGTAGCATGGTGGCCAAAGGCGCGGCAGGCGGGGGCGGCCAAGGCGTTGGGTGGCGTGCAGAGGTTAGCGTGCCTGTGCGCCACGGGGGCGTTGAGATCGACCCCTACCGCCGCGATAGAAGTAATTCTGAACCTGCCCAATACAATATTTTTGTACAAGGAGCCGCAAGGTACACAGTACATAGACTCTTACATAGTCAAGTACCGATAAGTAAATCGCACGGGGCTGACTATAAAAAACTGCTAGACGAACTCAAGGAGGCACCTCTTTTAGGAATGCCATGTGATGCCATGGTTGGAACCCCTAACCTAGATAAGAAATATCAGGTTATAATACCAGATAAGAAGGACTGGGAGGCAGGTGCTACGGTAAGAGCGGATTCAAACTGGTTTACTGACGGCTCTAAAACGGATTACGGCGTTGGAGCGGGAATATACACTAAGAAACCTAAAAAGGCTCTTTCTGTAAGCTTCAGCAAAGACACGACTGTGTTCCAAGTTGAGGTTGCTGCAATTCACCACTGTGTCAGAGAGATAGAAAGATGTACCGCACCGGGTAAAAGCGTCGCTATCTTCTCTGACAGCCAGTTCACACTTAAAGCGATTAGCTCCTCAAGCGTGGACTCTAAGCTGATTTGGGATTGTGTAAGCGCCCTAAATGAGGTGGGCACCCAAAGGAAAGTAACCCTAGCCTGGGTCCCTAGCCACTCGGGCGTGAGAGGAAATGAGGCGGCGGACGAGCTGGCCAGGCGAGGTTCGTCAAGGCCATTCGTTGGAGCCGACCCTTCTTTCGGCACTACCAAATCGCAAATCAAAAAATCCATCAATTAATGGATATACAATCAGTCCAGAGAGTGGTGGCAAAAATCACCGGGACAATGGCAGGCAAAAGAGTTCCTAAAGGAGCAGAGGCCTGAACTCACGAGAGATCTACTGAATAAAGACAGGAAGACTGTCAAAATGATTGTAGGTCTGCTGACTGGTCACTGTAGACTGAATAGGCATATGTATAACATAGGCCTGGCAGATGATGCAACCTGCAGATACTGCCAAGAGGAGGAAGAAACACCAGTTCATGTGCTGTGCCAATGTGAAGGCCTGGCGAAGACAAGGTTTCTAATAATAGGGGAGGAGAACCCCACAGCTAGTAGCTACATAAAGAAGCCGCTCTCAAAGATGATAGGCCTAATCAAGAGGGCAAAATTAGAGAGCGTTCTCTAGGAAAAAGGGGATCACAATAGATCTGAAAAGGTTGCGGTGAAACAGGTCGATAGGCCACCCCAATCCTAATCTAATCTAATCTAATCTAATCAGTATGAGTTAGGAGAGTGTTTAAGGTATCCTTAGATATTTTGATTCGGCAGTCCAGAGAACGTAGATCTGAAGTTGTTATTTTATAAGATGGGCAAAAAATGTAGGCGTTATGCTCCTTCTAAACTGTAAATAGATTTAATTAAAAAATAGTCCATAAAATATATTTATTTAGATAACAATTTTCTTGTGAAAAGTGCTCCAACAAAAAACTATAATCATGCATCAGTAGTGGAAATTGATTTAATTTATATTTTGACATAACTTTCAGCACGTACCAAATTAATTTAAATTCAATTTCAAAAGCATTTGCCGCCTCTAGATATACGTCAAGCTGTTTCCAAACGAAACAAGTGTTGATACTCTATTTGCGTATAATTCATAGGTAGATATTTCTGAAAACTCGAATCAATATACACCTCTAATGTTCGTATGCTTGTGTATACCGAATTGAAATATGTTACTGGCGTTGGGTATTGATGACGACCGCATATTTGAATGCAAATATTGACGCGGATGTTTGTCGTCCTGTGGCAATTCAATAAAACTTTATTTCCCCCGGCAGCAGTTTTTGCACTTAATGGGAATGCATGTACTTTATCACCGATACTGTTCCACTTTGAGTGGTTTTCGTTTCAACTAAAAGGGGTAAAAGTGTTGAAGTAAATTTTATTGAGAAAACTTCTAAGCTCAAGGAATGTAATTTCAAGGAAATTGTCGTTAATTAGGTATTTATTTAGGTAAACATTAATAAAAGTACCAGAGTGGGTGGTTAACTAGTTTCTTTTTTAGTCATACAGCATTGTAAACGAAGCGGTATTGGTTGTTAGTATAGTGTTCCAGTTAAATTTTCTTGTTCTAAATTAAGAAACAAACTAAATAATTCTGTAAAACTCTAATTAGGTTGTCTAAATAGATTTCTGGGTGTATTAGAAAATGATAGTGATCTACGAAATGACTTTATTTCCCATTGAGGTATTTAAACCGCTTTAGTAATATACAGTGTATTCGAAAAGTCTGGAAATATCTTGGGCATATTCATACGCTTCGTGTTGAAAGGTTAAGTGAGATAAATAACGAACGTAACATCAATTAAGCTTATAATAAAATAATTCAGGGTTTTTAGGACTACGCATAAATAAATTTGGCATCATATTCTTTATGCAAGTATAAACGCATTTTATAATATATTTGATTCAATAAATGCAATAATAATAATAACATGTCTTTAGAGAGCTTAAGAACAATGTACATTCATAATAAAAAAGAAAAAATTAATATAAATGTGGGTTTGCACAGTTATACTACTGTAGATACAAATTTGCTCAATAGGAACCACTTCTTTAATAACTTTATTTATTTACTAAAATATTGATTTAAAGTATGAAACATAAAATGTATTATTGGAAAGTAACTAACGATGCTAAAACTTTAAAACTTTTGTGTTTAACGTTCACTGAATAAGAATATACAGTCTGTTTGATTCTAGCTGTCACATATCTTGGTTGTTAATGTTAAAGAAGAAAAGTTGTTCTACATTTAATTTCCTACTATACGCCTTAGAATAAAAAATAATTGTGCATCAAATGTGTCAGATATAGCAAATACATACAAAATTTTAAATAGAATGTACCCATAAAATTGGGTATTTTAAAACTCTAAAAGAATGTCTTTACATTAATATATCATATGTCATATTGCCACAAATCGGATTGGTTGAGTGGAGATAGATACTATTATATGTATATATTAAGTGTCCGGTCTCGACGCGGAACTTCCGTCTACGAAACCAGCAATAAAGAGCTTAAGTGTATTGATCTTTGGTTGATTCCTGCCCCTGCAACTCCAGGTAGGTACAATTATTATATAAGTATTACCTCTGAGCTACTCCGTCACGCCCCAACGTGACATTTGGTGGAGGTGCCGGGCCCCGACGTGACAATATAGTTATTTAATCATTTAAAAACATAGATTGAAAAGTTTGTTGCAAATGCACGCTTATATGAATTTAACACATCGCCTAAAAAGGTTTTTTTTTGCTTTAGTGTCAAACTAACTGAGATAATTTATAGGTATTGTTATTTTTATCAAAAGTAGATATTTTTCTGTGGGGTTTTCTAAAACAGAAAGTTTATATTACTTGTCCACTGATCTAGACGATCTTAAAAATCGAATTCGTAGGTACCCGAATAACACAATACATACTGCAAAAAGCGATAGGAAACTTAATACGGAGATCTCGAGGAAGTATTGCAAACATCGGAGGTCATGTTGAACAGAAACTATAGATTTATGAACTGATATTTTAATCTCAATTTACATATTAATGTATTGTTACTCTATTCATGTTGTTATGTTATACATACCTATGTGAAATGTATTGTCAAGGGTCATCATTAAGTATCATTGTTCAACTGGAAGATGATAAAAAAATTCATTTGTTTCACCGCTTATTTTTTCCCCGTAGCAAAATTTAAATTTCCCGCAATTATTTTGAGTAACTTCATCATTGAAACACTAAGTTATCAATAATTTTTTATTAGATTGGTAGTTATTTTGTTGTCTTTCTGTTGAAGTTACTAAGAATAATTGTGGGAAATTTAAGTTTTGCTACTGGGGATTATTTATTAAAGCTTTAATCCACTACAGTATGCATTTGTAACAAGCTTTTCAATTTATGAATTGGAAATAATAAGGAGTTTGAGTTCAAATTTTATTTATTTTAAAATATTTTTGATTCATGAACTTTAGAAGGTTATTGCAAAAACGCCATTATTATTATTATTAAACAATAGCTTTTTTAAAATGTTAATTGACATGTTCTATGATTTTTCTCAAAAAACATTAATTACCTTCTTATTTGGGTGTTTTCAGATTTTTCGCAATCACTTTACATATATGACAGCATGATTAGCCAAGGGTTCTTGTTTGAAAGCTGTTATAAATATTCGCTTCAAATTATGAATAATATTTGAATTATCTGAGACAATAATTTTAACGTACGGATTATAACGCTGAATTTGTACTACATCAAACGAGTATTTCAGTTACAAAATGTGGGTAATTAAACACATATTATAATTTACTTTTTGTTGTCAGTTTTACTTTCCCTTTATTTATCCCTAATGTAGCTACATTACGTAAGCCGAGCTTTCAGGCAACTTTTTTTTACAGCAACGGAATGACCTAATATTGTGTAGTAACTTTTTATCAGAGTTGGTATACCAGAAAAAAGAGGACTGCTATAAAGATACTTATCTAGCATTGAAACTTAATGTCACGGAGTTTATTGTTATAGGTGTTCAGAGGATTGTGACATGTGTATCCATCTCCTCTGTTTGACAAATACTTTTTATGACTCTATAAAGGTGGGATAAGGATATAGCAGACAAGACAAAATAAAACTTTTTCTTGCATGGTGCCTTGATTTTATTTATTTATTATTTCTAATCTAACCTTTCAGTTAGGATAATGAAACATGAAATATTAATATATTGTTTGCTTTTTCGTGGAATATATAGGGCAGCCGTCGACGAGTCCCAGATGGTCCCATTTACTTTTTTCCCGAATTTTTAACGGTTTTTGAAATATCGTGGTTTGAAGCAAAAGTAAATTATTTAAGAACTAAGACAAAAATGCTGTTTATTTCAATAAAAGCGTAATGACTTATTACAGCTGCTCAATGTGTATTGGAGCTTTAGTTCCTTGTTGTACTTCTCTAACCTCATAAAACTTTTGCAAAATTGAAATATCTTCATATGTCCTCAGCTGAGAAAATATAGTGCTTCAGATCCAGACATGGCGGTGGGGAGCAATTGGACCACCACGACCTATCCACCGATCTGGATACTATTCATTGAAGAAATTAGCGATATCTCTTCCATACTGGAGAGTACCATCAACATCGTCCTTCTGATTTGAAGAGGAATGTCCTCAAGTAGTCGTACCTTAATATAATAAATTTTAATGCATTCAATTCTACTAATCTTAATGTGTATTCGTCTTAATCACAGCTGCAACTTAAATAAACACAGTATAAGGCACACAAAAATTTAATCAAATACGTTATGACACCGAACACTAAATCGCATTGGATCATCTTAATCTGTCTATTGGACACGTCTTATCAATTGGATTAAGCAGGGAAAGATGTTATGGCATCCCTTCTCTCTCTTTATCTTTGGGGTTCATCCGTACCATATTTGCTTACTTTGTCTACTACAGAATGCTTCATTGGGATTTTAGTTTCTATTTGAATGTTAGTGTGGCAAGCCTCGCAATAAGTGAAAAAAAATACTCAAAATGAACGGACGCCTGGCGACCTAAAACCCATTGCTACCCCTGGGTAACCGATTAAGAAGGCTATACTGAGCTGGAGAATTTCGGGACCGGATTGTGGGACAGTGGAAGAATTTTGGAGCGATGAATCGATATTTAAAGTCTTTGATCAAAGTAGTAGAATGCTTGTGAGACGCTCGGCTAATAAGAGATTGCTTCCTGAACCTGTTGAACGGAATAAAGTATTAAATGTTACCTTCTTCGTTAGTTCAATAGTTTGCAATTTATTGTAAGGACGTATAGATAGCATATCTTAATGAAATGTGTACGACAGTGATTGAATTAGCGATTTTCGTCGCGATCGATGATTGAGTGAGAATGTGGCGTGTGGCTCCTAGAGCATCTTACCGTTAATTTGTTCAGGCATTTTCGTTTGATTCGTTTTTGGTAATCACCAACGCTTGATATCAATCTCTTAATATTATTTTTACCACAATTCAATTAAATAGAACTGGAACGCTTATTCAACAGTGAAATGAGTGAATAAAATGCGATTATTGCATTAACAAATTAAATTAATTATTTTAATTAGGAATTTATTCTGTAACAACTAAAATTTATTAGGATTATGAATAACAGACATTAAATCAACCATTTGCGATTAACACATTAACAGGTAATATTCATTGTATTGATGTCTGTCTTCATTCTCTACTAGAGTTCATTCTTCAATTGATAACTGGCGGCTATCCAGTAAACCAAATAAAGTTGTTCAAGCAAAACTGGTGTTCGACATAACAATAACATATTCCATTGGACCAATCAAGGTTGCCATTTCATTTTCAATAATTTTGGTTTCATTGATACAATGAATGATTTATTGCTCAATAAATTCCGCGGTTATTTAATAAAATCTTTTTCATTGATTTTTAAGCTATTCACACCGAAATACAATATTGTTGTAAAATCACAAATAAATTTTGGTACAAATACTCTAAAAATTGCGGTATAATATCCTTGTTTTAAGCATAAATTTTACGTTTGAAAATTAAGTTATTGCCGTACGAATAATCGGTAATTAGATGTATCCGTAAATCTGGAATCCTGTTTTTTTTTTGTTGCTGTATAGGCAAGAGAACAGCTCCTATTTCAGAAGAAATGCATTAGCTTATACAATTGAGTATTATTGTTACATGAAACGGCTTCAGTTGGTGCGCTTTAGTCTTACACGTATAACATAATAAAACACTTAACCCTGAGAGTATTTCAGTTTTAAGCTGGTTCAAATAACCTTAGTTACTGCTGTTTGTATTACTGACATAGTTAATCGCATGTATTCGTAAATGCGATTTTAGTCTCTCTGTTTCCCGAACCCATTACCCTCGTAAACTTAATTAAGGGCGTTGGGTAATACATGACTTCTTAATTAAAAATTTACCTAACACAGTTATGCTCGTAATACTCACTAAGCGTTACATTGATTTCCTCCAGAGACCAATATTTCAGTTTAGGGTAGTGAGATCGAGAAAATTTGTTTTTTGGGCAGATATTCTAATATATTGCCTTCCAACCCAAATAACACTTTACATTCTAAAGCTGACACACGTGTCCCATATTTATCAGAACTGATTTAAATCCTTGAAGTTCATAAAACCAGAACTGTCTGCCGATACAAGTTCCGCATTTGCGATGTCGCTTTTCAATTTTTAAGCATTATCTTCACGTTCGGTCATCTATTTCGAACTGGCAATTTATTTTTTCCCTCTGCTCGCGAAATGCAGCTAACGCTTTACGCCGGCAACCTATGAATTACGTTTATACGTGAACCTACTTCGGACCGACACGGATTTGGTGGGTAGCGGTCGTAAGTTGGGACTGTGCAGACGGGAATGTGCCATCTAGCCCGATCCTGCCGGTCTTATCTGGATTTCGAGTGGATAACGTTAAGAACTTGAATAAACAAGCTAACGAATGGAAGAATAGGCTTAAGACAGATTTATGAGCGCAGATCTCATTTGGAGGTGGAACAGTTTCCTAACCGGCCTCGCCGGAAAAATAGAAACCCTGGTGGGAGTATTATTTTGCATGGGGATGATATAACAAGACGCCGGAATATAAACACGAAAAAGATAAGTTTTGTAATTCCGTAATAATGGGGTCTTTAAAGCTGCGAAGTGGGCCAATTATGTTATTTTTTTTTCTATTTCGCGTGTAATGATGGAATTTGGCAATTGAAAAAAAAAGAAATGGCGTTGTGACATTGCAAAACTGTTTTTCAGTGTATTTTTAATTCATGATTGGTTTTGTTGTTGCGGAATTGCCAATCGATACTTGTAAGTAATTGTTTGAAAGTGGATACTGTAACGTAATATCTATAAGGATCTTTGTTTGATTGCTATAACAAGGTAGACATTTTTCCCTGGCAAAACGAAACAGGATGGAGCAAAGTTTTGATACCAATAAGTTTGATATCATTTATGCTGAAGACTTGAAAAAACTGCTGGACAGATTACGTATTACCATGTTGGCCAATACATCAAGGCCAATATGCATATCGATCAGGAAAATCCACAAAGACAGCTTAATATCGGCTGGTGCAAAGGGTTGAGCATGCCCTCCAGCCCAAGGAATTGCTACGCAAAGGCAGCATTTGGAAATACTTCCGCAGCATTCATTTTCAAAGTATCAAGGAATAAAATGGATTAATGAAATAAGTTGCAGGTGAATAGGCTGCATGCTTTATTATTTTTTTAGTTAAGGTGGACACCTAGAGTCCAGGCACTTGTGTTAGGTGCTCATTGTACCGCTTGTATTAAATCTCTTACTTCCACTCGAGCAGCTTGGTGTTCTCTATAAAGCCCAGTGTCTTGCCCAGTGGAAACTTGAGAACCCTCAAGGACTCCAATAGATCCTTCCCGAAATATTTCTGCCTGAGTACTTTCAATTCCTCACATGTGCAGAGTACATGTAAATTCGCCTCCTTCTGTAGTTCGCATCTTGTGCATCACGGTTTGCTTACTCTACCTGTGTTGTATAGATGCTTTTTCAGGGGACAATGTTCAGTTACCAACCCAGTAATGGTTTAGCATCCCTATCCCCTATTAGCGCTTTAATATGCAGTTGACCTTCAGTCCACCTCCATTTCTTTGTATTTTCTTTATCTAATCAGGTCCAAATCTCCCTTTTAGCAGAGTCCTTGGTAATTCCACATACGGGCTCTGGACCTATGAAGTGTCTTTTAGAGCCCTTCTTGGCTAGTTAGTCGGCTATCATATTGCCCTCTATAACCTCATGTCCTGGCACCCAAATCAGAGACACCGTGTAGTCTCGTGCCAGTGTATTTAGGGATTGTTTACAGACTCTAACTAGTTTTGACCTAGTGACAGGATTGTCAGTCGTTATACTTATTTTTCTCCCCATGCAGCCTCCCCTTGCAATCATTTCTGCGTAGGCTGCAAGGGTGAATACCTTTACCTGGAAGACCGTCGCATTCTTCCCCATGTATGTGGTTATCCTTTGATTAGAGGTCGGTCCACAAATACCGGCTCCTGTGCCCTAGCTAGATTTGGATCCGTCCGTGAACTAGTCGTCAGAAGCAGTGGTATCACTACATAACTGGTCTCTGCTCGGTATAGAGATTCTCACCTTTTCAGTGAAGATAATCTCGGGTGCAATACTATTCGTGGACATTTGCAGCAATGGTTCGTCCAGTATCGTACCCGTAGACTGCATGCTTAAAGAGAAATTAATTTTCGCAGCGATCATGAGAGAAATTGGTGTCTCGGGTCGGTGATTTAGCCATTTTAACTCAGGCTAAGTTCAAAAGCATAGTGCCGGAGAATATGGAGAATGTTCTACAAATTGTACAATCGTAGGCTGAAAAGGAGGGTCTAGATATACCTTTAAAAACATCACATTAACAGCAACTAAAAGGAGGAACATAGATGGCATTGGACCCCTAAAATCCCGGAGTGAAGAAATAAATCGGTCAGAGGAAGTCAAATATCTGGATGTTATTTTCGGCTTCAAGAAGATATTTTTGAATGGTCGCCTTCAGGTGATTAAAACTAGGGCGGAAACAACTCTCACGTTGGTTAGAAAGGTTCATGGAAAGACATGGGAGTTAAGATCTAATATGACTAGAAGATTATTGAAAATCCACCACAGTGGTCAGACTCATTATCATATATACATCTGGTGTCCTGAACGGAGATCCAGCACAAAATTGCTATAACTAAACTAGCAAGATACAAGACTTGCATGTTTAGGAATAGCAGGAGCAATGGGAACCACTACTAAAACAGCAGTAGAATACCTTCTAGACTTTCTTTCTCTCAATCTGGGGCATCTCAGATGGCAAGAACCACCAAGTGGCAGATATGTAGGATTGGGACACAACAATATTGCCCATCGTGTGAAAAGCACTTTTTTTAAAATGGGATCAGAGCATAAGATTTCGGCATAGGATTTTCTTTAACAAAAAATTCGAGGTGGAAATCACGGATCGGGTAAGCTGGAATCAATCGAACTACGGAAACAGACTCGGAAAATTAATCTGAATTACAGACGGACAGATCAATTTATGGAATTTGCAAAAGTGAAATTCCAGAAATTACTGGGTATCACAAGAATTCGTATCGTAATGTTTTTCCCTAGAAGGAGTAACAAACTTTTTGGCAATCTTGACAACTTAAATAATTGTGTTTAAAAATCCGTCTTTGTCTTCACCTCGTTTTCGCCGTCTTGTTAAAGTTGTTTCTGCCAGGGAAGCAGAAGGATGTATAAAACGTCAGCTTCCTCCTGTGTAACTGTGCAGATACAGTGTCTCAGAATTTCTATAGGAACGAAAGCATAGAAATTACAATGAATGGCATAGGGAATACAGAGAGGACTTTTTTCGAAATCACTGGATTCGATAAAAATCTACTTTACAGAGCTGGTGCTATTTTGCGAACAATGAACAGTGATTTTACCATCAACCCACAAAAGTTTGATACGTATGCTAAAGAAATTGCGTCACAACTTGCGGAAAAGTATGGCTAGTGCTACATACACTCCTCAGCTCACGATTTCAATGCATGGAGAGGAAGATTAAGAACACCATTTTGCCATAGGATTGCTTAATGGAGAGGCCAATCACTCTTGGCTCCACATAAATGGAGATTTTGTCAATTACCTCATTTTCTTTTCGGATTCCATCATGAGCGTATCAAGCCGATAATCCTTTTCTTACTAGATCATCAGTTTTTTTTTCATTTCAGTAGTTGGTGATACTATGGCGGTCTGTCAGGCTATTCAGTTCCTGAATGCATTCCCAAGCTAATCTTAATTGTATCTTGGTCTTCATTAGTGTCCTCAGTATCACTCGGCTGTTTGTTGGAATAAAGATCCGCTTGTTTCTATAAGCCTTTTGATTGATTTCTGTTACACAATGCAATATTTCGCATGCCTTTGTCTCAAAGACCGTGGCATATTTTCCTAGTGCAATGGTGATCACTGTGTTTACACCTCACTGTGGATTCCATTTTTGGTCATATTCTCGATTCTTGATACGTCTGTAAGCCAGATCAATTTCCAGATATTGTCTCTATGACTGAATCGTCCAATCTGTGATTTCCACTACGAAGTTTCGCTAGATAGTTATGTGGTCTGATCTCAAAACATTGCCTTCCACGTGATGGTCAATATTATTGTGTTCCAGTCCTGCATATCTGCTAGTTGATAGTTCTTACAATCATCGAATAGAGCCCAGCGAGGTCTAGGAGACATTCTATCACGCAAATCTATATCCTGGTAAGATCAGTTATTTGTAGTTTGCTGCTGTATCGTTGTTCATACCAAAGATGTGTAACTGATCATGAATCTATTTAGGTTTAATTCTCATCTTTTTCAATAATTGATTGTTTCTGAGGGCGCGTTCGTTTTAAATGAGATAGCTTGTACATGTTTATTAGTAATTTCTTTTCGCAAACAACATGATAAAATTGCTTCACAGAGACAAATACGTCTGTTCAAATAAGTGCTTTTCATTCATTTAAACACAGATATGAATAGGTAATAAATATTTTAAATGAGTTAAATATTTTTCAACTAAGTAAATGAATGATTTGCCTGTTCCGCGGTAAATGTTTTAAACTCCACACTACGATTATACGAATGCCGCACTGTGAAAACTATACGGAGGTAAGGAAAACAAAGCACCTAACGCCAATGAACAATATAGAAATGCGAATTTAAAACAGATAATTAAATGCGCTGTTTGAGTTAACGGTAAAACTTGCGGCGACAGAAATGCTAGCAAAACCCGCTGGCATAGAGGAAATACCGTGTTCCATTGTGTAAAGCAAAAATGGTTTCCTTTTCCGCTCTTGTACATATTGTTTGCCAGGGATGGTTGTGGTGAGTATTATTCTGCTCGAATGTTCAAGCCTTTAAGTGAAACGAGATCCTGGACAAGTAGCTTTTTGTGCGAAAGAGTTTCCACATCTGGTAAAATTATTATTATACTGTAACGTTTTTCTATTTTTAAAACGTTGTCGGGGTTTATAAAAATACGCAGGCGATATATTTAAATTAATTTAATTTAAGAACGCACTTACACTACTTAAAATCTATTAAATAAGATGAAAATAAACACTAAAACTAAATCACCCACTACTTACTATTAAAAATCACTTATTAATTAAATCACTTAATTACTAATGTCTTAATTTATGTAAACGATTTATTTGCACCAATATTTATATCACACGAACTAATTCACTCGCATTTATTTCACTAGTATCTTCGCTATTAGCTTATCTGCACAATTCAACTCGTATCCACTGACTGACTTCCCGACCAATCCCCACACGTTATTTATATCTGGCGCGAGAATTGCGAGATTTTTCCAGTTAGTTCTAGGGCGCGTTTCCAGATTCAGGAGACTAATCGCGACTCTTCGACCCGGTACTGCCCTCTGTCGTTCCTGTTTGGAACCTCGTACGTAGGCCTCTCTTCGCGATGCTAGCGCCATCTAGGGGCGCCTATCGAAACCGCCAATTTAAAAATTGGCCCTCGTTACAATACATTACTGTATGTGAAATCATGTAATATTACTGCACGTAGTTGAGCGGTTAACGGAAATGATAATATTGATTGAGAAATGCTGAAATTTTATTTGGAGTTTTGAACTCTAATGTTTATACAGGGTATTCTAATTAAAACGAGTAATAAATAAAATGCAATAGAATTAGTATTTCCTAATTTCTGTTTATTGATATACTGTAGGATGACTTCAGCTACTAGTATCGACAGTTAGTAATTGTCTTCATCAGCCTGTAGCGTGCTCTCGTAATAGTCAGTAATTAAAAGCTCAGAAAACAGCGTAAGAAATTTGAAATGTGTATGATTTGCTGATCGGACATTGTGGGAAAAAAGGGAAGGAAAAATTCCAATATCCCGTCTGATACGTACTGATCGATGGTGCAGTTCTGAAGCGTACCTGTAAGTTGTGTTTCTTCAAAATTCAACCTACTTTTTCGGTGACTCCCGCTATGTGAAACCTCCTTATGTCGATGTCAGTGTATTCCTCAAATGTATCTCAAATGTATCTTCTCACTGGCAAGATGTTCGTCACTGATGGTTTCGGCTCTGGATAGTAAATTTTGTATTAACGTTTTCTTTTGCATCGCATGATGGTGAGATCTTGTACATGTATGTATGTATATATATTTTGCAAGGGTGATATTACACTGCGACCTAAAAGATCTATTGTGTACCCTGTTCTTGCTGTTTTACAGCTGGCTTTCCAATCCTATTCCTTTCAGAAAGTGTTGGATATCAGAAGGCCCTAGGTTAGGTAAGTCTCCCTCTTCGATTTCACGTACTCCCAGGTGCAACGCCCTTGAGTTGTACAATGCTACGTAATTTGAGAGGGGATGGATGCCATCCTGTTCCCCAATCTGCTCTTACCTTTGTTTCTTCCTTGAGAGGTACTCTCACTTTGAAAGTGGAAGGCTTCTTATGGAGGTCCTGCTACAATTTCTCCTTATTAGCCGTGTCGTCCCGCTAATAAACGTCCTTCCTCCATGGTTGATCCCACGAGTAGCTAGGGAAGAAAAGGTCCATGAAAGGGTCCAGAAAAGGTAATGGTGAGATCTTACATGTAAATATCTGCCGATGTGCATCTTCGGCACAAAAAAAAAAAACTTCAGCACCGTAAAAGTGATAGCTACCACCAAGAACTACGGAAAAAGACTCATCAGGGAAGCCATAAAGATAGAGAAGAATAAAACCGTTAACAGAAAAGAAGGGTATCATTTCAGCAACATGTGGTAGAGCCTACTAAAAACCGTCACGGTCAGTAGAGGGAGAATTACACGGTTGGATGCACCATGGTAGTATATAAGAAGAATGTCGAACCATGGAGAATCAATTCAGTTATCACGAAGAAGCTGTCGGCATGAACAGCGAAAATTTTGACTTACGGCAAAGCACGGAAGAAGTTATTAGTAAGAGTTGACTTTTAGTTTAATCGTGAATTCATAATAAATTAATGCGGCCCATTCTATCCAAGAACGTGTGGAATTAGTGACTTTGTATTATGAGAATGGGAGGTATGTAAGATCTACAGCTCGCTTATTTAAGAAACATCATGCGGGCCAAAAATGAGCGACACAAGTACGTACTAAAATTAATCAAAAAATTGACAGAAACAGCCTTCGTACATAACAAAAAATAACATTTTCATCGGGTTGTAAAGATATCAACGCCGAAGCCTGAGGCCAGGTTGCAGTGATTGGAAATGCGACTTCGATACGATAGGAAGCTCAAGCATCAGCAATAAGCTGTTCATCAGTTTGTAGAATACTTAGGAAGCTCAAATTTTATCCCTTTAAAATTACACTTTTACACCTAGTGATACTTTTGGCGAGAGGTTGAAATTTTGGGAACTAATGACCGAGCGCCTCAACGATAATGGAAACTTGTTGTATAATATCTGTTTTCGAACAAATCATCGATCGTTTCATCGAAAGGTAAAGTAAGTCGACTCAACTGCAGATATTAGAGTAACACCAACCCCTACTGGACGCGAGAAACCCATACACAACGGCTACAGATATTTAATGTATTGGTTGGTATCATTGGCGATCATCTCATAGGATCAGTATTCATTGACGAGATTTTAAATAGTCAAATGTGTTTGAAGATGCTGGACGATACAATCAATCGTTTGATCACAGAAAAATTTGAGCAGGATCCAGATTTGTTGGAGAATGAAATAGTAGTTTAGCAAGATGGAGCGTCTCCACATTACGCTGTCGGAGTATCGCAATTTCTGGTTTATCACTTTCGCGATCACTGCATTGGTTGAAGGAGATCTATAGAATGGCCTGTCAGTTCGCCGGATCTTATACCACTTGATTTTTTTATTTGCAAGCATCTTAAGTCTAGGGCGTATGCCAAATGTATAGCTTCCTTACAAGAGTTACTCCAAAAAATTGTTGAAGAATGCCAGCGGATAACTTCTATGCTGCGAAATGTTAGGAGAGCATTTGAAGCAAGTTTGTACTATTGTATGGAGGTTAATGGTCATTATTTTGAATATATGTATAATAAAGTAAAATCCAAACAATTCCAGTTTAATCGTATTTTATTACAAAGGTTGCAAATCATACACTTTTTGCTTACTGATGAAAAAAAAAATTACACTTTGATACGTGTTGCCGTAAAGAGAATTAATAGACCATTTGAATGAGTAGTCACAAGATCCATCTTCCTTATTCAAATTGTTATTAAAAGTTGTTCTCCTTGATGTGAGAGTTGACAAATTTCGGAATTTTATACAGGGTGTCGCACGACGAACGTCAGTAATCTATATATGAAAAACTATTTACCAGAAAAAATTTAAAAATTTTAGTGTAGACAAATATGGATTTTGCCTAATCGAGCAAAATATGCACGAGTCTCTAGCACTTTTGGTTATACAGGCTGTGACATTAATTTTCTTCTTTTAAATGCAATACCCTATATATTTTTATATGTTTGAATTGCTCTTAAAATTCTAGAAAAGTTTAAGGGATCCATATATCTAAATTCATTTGTTTTGGAGATATTTTGATTCTTTGCAGAAAAGTGACATTTGCAACCCCTTAGAAAAACGTTATCTCATATACGCTTCCAGTTTTCTTCAGTCCATTTGGCATACTTATGGACTGAATGCATCAAGATGGCGTATAAAAATTGTTATATTAGAAAACTGTTCAAACATTAGTTCAGAAAAATGCAGAAAAGTTAAAAATTTCAAATGGCATACCTTATTTTTTCTACCTTATTGTTATTTAGCATTAAAAATAAGGCCAATTTGTTATTAAGTTCCCTATTTAAGAGAAGTATTTTCTTACATTCATCAAAAATGTGACAAGTTAGCCATCCAAGAGATAACGCAAATACAATTGCAATAGAACTGTTAATATTGTGCAAACCAAAATGCCAGCGCGTCTTAACTACACAAACGCAGACTATTTAAATTTATTTTTTATCTATGGAGAACGTAACTGCTTTAAAACGAATAATTGACAATTTTAAAAACAGTGGCACAGTCAGCGCTACAATTCGAAAAAGAAAACCTGTTAACAATAACTATAATACAATAATTGCGATTATGGCTTATTTTCTAGCATTTCCGATGGCATCGTTGAGACAAGCTTCTTTGGAATCAGGAATATCAAAGGATTCAATACACAGAATTTTATGGAATCATAAAATGAAGCAGTATTTGTTCCACTTGGTTCAAAATTTGAAAGAACAAGGTTACAGGAAGAGAGAATAGTTTTGCGAATTTATGTTAACGAGACAAAATATTATATGGCGTGCGACACCCTGTATAAATTACAGCATTAAAGAGTTGTTTGAGGTGGGTTGTTTCCCTGTATTTCATAAAAATACTCGGAAGTGTGGTCCCACCCACGAATTGATTTTTCTTCGATAAACTAGAGTTACCCGTAGTTTTAGGGTAATATTTGTAATAAACTAAATCCTAACGTATTCGTTTGCTATTAACGTCAGGAAAAATAAGTATTCAGCTTGTTTTTTTTTTTTTATATACAATTTATTTCCTTATTATGCTAATTCCAACTTCGGCAATAATTTCTTCGTGTTCGGAACTGGAGCAGTACGAGAGTTCTCCATCGACACGGGAAATACTTTAAAGGAAATAACAGCGCAGGAAGCGCATTATACACACCGTTTAGCAATAAAACATTCATTCTAGTATCGGTATGAGACGATCTCGGAATTAGGTTCATCTCTTTCGATTGCCTTATTTCTTATTTCTCTCTTACGTCAACGGAAACCATATCTGTTGTCGTGGTAAACAGGAGACCGGTTTAGGAATGGATCGTCCGTGTTTGCGGGATAAAATAGAATTTGAGGCTGTGGGGCAGCGTAACCCCATTTTCTTTGACACACTTGAGCATTCCTTCGTATTATTTTTCCTTTCTTTTCCATTTTGATTACGATCAAAAGGAGAGCAAGTGGTAACTTGGAAATGCGACCTTATCAGTTGGGTTTCTTTTGAAAATGCGCGGTAATAAAGATAGAATAATCTAGTTTTTTTTTTAGAGAAATATTTGTTTGAAAGGGACAGTCCTCAATATATATTACCGCTTTATTTCTCCAATTTGTATTCTCGTTTTCCTCCCTCACCTAGATATTTCTTAATTGTCATTACTGGCTTCCTTAGGGTGTTGAGAATTGTTTATGTTTTTAGAAAGTATGTTCCTCCTAGATACAGAAATTACAAAGAATGTTAAAATAGCTTAAAGTGATGATTTTACTTTAAAAATATTCTTTTTTCAAGTGTGTCCAGTAGAAGTAAATCTCTGATAAATAAATACCCCTATAGTAGTAGTAGTAGTATGTAGATAGAAGGGTGATGTTACACTGCGACCTAAAAGATCTGTTGTGTCTCCTATTCTTGCTGCTTTACAGCTGGCCTTCCAATCCTATTCCTTTCAGAAAGTGTAGGATGTCAGAGGGCCCCAGTCTAGGTAAGTCTCCCTCTTCGATTTCACATGCTCCCAGGTGCAACGCCTTCGAGTTACACAGTGCTACGCAGTTTGAGAGGAGGTGGATGAGTGTTTCGTCCTGTTCCCCACAAAATCTACATTCAGATCCTTTTCCAATCCAAGCTTACTCAGGTGTCATTTCAGTCTACAATGGTCTGAAAGTATTCCTGTTAATATGCGAACATTGTTCTTACTCAGGTTAATGCATTCTGTAAACCTCTTCAGTTCCCAGAAGAATTTTACTTTGCCTCATTCCCTGGAGATTTTTCCAGTAACTGGATTTTCTCTGCTCCATTTTTATTTTTAGCTTCTTCAGTATTGTACTGCTACTTAACCCACAAAAGGGTTTAGGCCCTACAAAAGGCATTTCAGCCCTTTTTTTGCGAGGTTATCCGTTATTTCGTTTCCTTCCACTCCTGTGTGACCCGAAACCCACAGGAGGGTTACTTTATTTCTTTTGTCTAGCTCATTTAATTTCCCTAGGCACTCCCATACCATCTTGGAACTGATTTCATATGAGCTCAGCGCTTTAATGGCTACTTGACTATCAAACATGATGATGATCTCCTGCTTCCGATAATTTCTATCCATATTGAACTGAACATTTTATATTTCCGCCTGAAATATACTTGGATGTTTGCCCAAGCTTTCGAAATATGTAGTTCTAGGCCCATATATTCCTATTCCAGTTCCCTCTGCCGTTTTGGGGCCAACAGTATACCATTTGATGGCATTTCTATTCAAGTTCAAGATGGTGTTATGATCCCACTCGCTCCTGTTACTGAGCTTTATGATGAATTCCTTCACAAAGCTGATGTTTTTTAATATATCATCCCGGGGCATATCCAAGGTTTGATCACCGTCAGGAGATTGAGGCCTATGCCTAATAATTCCTTCCTTGACCATTCTGAGTGTGGTTCTTTTCGCCGCACTCTCTACTACAATATGGAGGGGGCAAGATCCAATACTACTTCGATAGCTGCTGTTGGGCAGCTTCTCATAGCGCCCGTTATGCACACACATGCTCATCTTAGCACTTTCGAGAGGTTAATTCTCGCGGTGGCCAGATTAGTTCTTTTGCTCCATGCTACTGATGCATAAGTGATGATCGGTCTCACTATCGCTGTATACGCCCAAAGCATTATTTTTGGGTTGCATCCCCAATTTTTCCCGGCAAAGTTTCTGCACACCATCAGAGTTGTTTTGGCCTTGTTGGTTACTTCAACTTACCCCTATACTGATACTATTGGAGTTCTGAATTTTGTATAGAAGTTATAGACAATAAAAATTTGTTTATGGAGAAATAGGAAGGGATTCATCATTAGTGAAAAAATTGAAACAAATTTATTAGCTTATTTTGTAGCATTTTCAAATAATTGTATTAAAGATTTGGAAAAAAATACCTTAACTTTGACAGTGATTTCTAGGATATCAAAAAAGATACGCCTTATTTTTTTTTAGTTAGCTTCTTCTTACAGAGAAAACTTAGAATATGTCAACGAAACAAAAGTTTTTCAGGTCAAGAGATAAAGTTAATCTTAAATGTACTGCATGGTTTGATTGGTGTGGATGGATTGCTCGCTGGAACAAGATATATGAACTTACTTGAGGTTTTGAAAGGATACCTAGATGACATTAATTTAGAAAACAAAACTATGAACCACTCACTTCCAACAGGAAGCCTAAATATGCCATAACTTCCGTCAAGTTCTATTTTGCAAGACAAACGATCTTGTAAATTGTCCACCTCGATCATCAGCCTTGTCGCTTTTAGATTTTTTCTTTTGGGGTAACATAGAAGATAAAATTTACGATGGAAGATATGCCAAAGTAGCCGAATTACAACATTTGCATTCATTTATGTATTAATTACATTGACAGTGAAAATATTTCGACTGCTATTAGGGGCATTTATAAAAGAACGCATCCTAGAAAATGGGGGCATTTTTGAACATTCAATGTAATCTTTTGTACTCACATTGCATAATAGGAAACTTTAGGTATTTAAAAGCGTGCGTGAAGCAGCATTTTACGCACTAGTGCGTAAATTGAGGTTGGTACTTACTCAAAAAACCAGATGTATGCTAATGCATTAATATTCCTGATGATATTTAAGAAGTGAAGTAACTAAACTGTCAGATGTTGTAATATATGTAACTATTTGACAGGTAGTAAGTATGTTTAAGTGTAATAAATCATAGCAAATGAGTATTTTATTCCTATATAAAAATATTTGTTATTCGCACAAAAAAATATTGTTCAAACCTCGTGCGTGACACATTTCGCGCACTATTACAATGTTAATTAAATGGTTTATTAAACAGCCACAAATACCTTGATTTTATTTAAAAAATGCTAATATCTACTTTATCTTGAGTATTTTGATATAAGGATAAATAATAATTTGTCGAAATTATTTTTCGTTTTATTTAAAATGTAAATATGTAGGATGCCACATTTTAAAAATAAATATTTTGGTTAACTTCATAGCTCCAATACTATCAAAGTTAGTGATAGTGCCGCTTTAATTTGAGACAGCCTGTAGAAGGCGCTGCTTCTCTCTTATGCTTGCCTTTCTCTCTTTATGGAGTCGGTACTGGATTGAATGATGTTATTTAAATAGCTTTTCTAGTTTGCTTTTTGTTGTTCTATAACTATAACCTCCTTGAAATTAAATTAAATTAAAAGCGAAAATTCGTGTTCGAATCCTCTTTTATCCTCAATGTATCTAAATTACGACGCATCATTTTAGAAAAACGAATATTGACGTTTTATTGCCCGATGATGGTTAATTACCGAAACATGTCGCAATAGGATATCAAATAAAAGAGGATTGGAACACGAATTTTCGCTTTTAATTTAATTTAATTTCAATTTACATACACCGATCCCCTGGGACACTATATACGATAATCTCCTTGTTCAAATCATGCCAGTATTATGACTATTGTATCTGTATTTTAATTATATTTCAAAAAAATCTCGGTTTGCGCCTACCAATTGCAATAGTAATTATTACAGCTTCCTGCAGACCGAAGCATATGATTAAACTGCTTCGGTCTGTTTGATGTTGTTTTATTCAATAATATCAAAGATTGGGAGAAGATTTGGCATTTGTATGCTAGAAGGAATCACTAGAAAATGCAAGAAAAAACTGCCAATTTTAATTTATTTGACATTAAGTAGAAGTTATTTATGATTTTCTGTTACCTATATGTTTAATTCCATATCTAAAGCGTTATACCATAAACCTCCATAATAATAATAATAATACTATAATACCTAAACCAAGAGCACAAGAAAATACAGAACAAGTATATGTGATATAGGATAGGTCAAAATACCTAGCTAAAAAACGATAACAAAAATAACAATAAATACTAACGGTTCAAACATTATAAAAAAAGTGATATAAAAATTAACATGATTCAAAATACTCATTCAAAGAATAATAACACTTACTAACCAAGTTTCAAAACATGTGCAGTAATACGTTTTAATGACATGTGTGTTTGATACTCCCATTAATTGGTAAATCACGTAGCGCGTCTGTGATAATTTACAACATGAAATATCAATGTGTGTTGACCAATCTAAATCATTATCAATATGTAGACCCAGTAACTTAATGGAAGTAACCTGCCCAAATCAATGTCCATCAACTCGCAGTAGTTGGCTACAGTCAATATTACTTCTTTTTGAAGTAAATATAATGAAAGCAGTTTTGTTGATGTTTATTCTCTAGTTGTTAACGGTAAACCACTGCATAAATATGTTTAGCATACTTTGCATATATTTCATTAATTCCTTAATACTGCTGCATACATTACGAGATTATCGTCATTAATTACATATGGTAAATCCTTAACAAACATTAGGAAGAGCAGTGGCCCCAGTATCGAGCCTTGCCGCACCCTGGCTTCACACTAAGTTCAGATGAGAGCACGCCATCCGCTGTAACTATCTGTTTTCTGTTGGCTAGATACGACGTAAGCTAACATTTTATTAAGCCGTTCAAGTCGTATAGTTCTAATTTGCGCAGGAGTAATTCATGATTAACTAAATCAAAAGTCTTAGATGGGTCGATAAAGAGGCCCATACTCTTTCCACCATTATTCAAATTGTCATAAAATTTAATCAAAAATGAAAGTAATGCAGTATAAGTAGATTTTCGTAGAACAAAACCACGCTGAGCTTGATGTATTATATACTTTATTAAGAAGTTAAATACAATTTTGTCGAAAACTTTTGGCACGATTGGCTTTCCTTTTTTTAAAAAATAGGGATGACACTTTGAGGACCAATTGAAAAGTCTAGCTAATATTAATCCGAGTTAGAAATAGGTATCTACATAATTTTAAGTAGGGTTAAATATCATGCTCCTTTCCATATTATTATAAATATTTCCATCATACAAGGGTTGCTTTTAAGTACCGTTAAATTGCAATAACAGTACCTTGTTATTTCTGGAGGGATCTTTATCTCTTACTGGTCGAGAATTATATAAAAAAAAATCGAAAATTAATCAATCTGCAAACGAGTGCTTTACCCCTTCAAAGTGAATTTCTTGGGCTAAAATAATTTTCTCTTGCATATCTAAAGGGATTCGACATTCCAAACGAGTTTCATGGAATTCGACACTTGAAAACCTTTCCTTTCTCAATATTGTATGCATTTCTAGTTTTATATTAATATCATCTAAAAATAGAACGTGAATTAACACTACTGAAGTTACAATTAAACTAAAAATAGAAAACAATCCATTTAAATTCAATAACACCTTTAATTTAATTTTAAAATGCAATTAGAAGTCTCTTTTCTCTATTTTTTTTATATTACTAGAAAATAGATAAGAGCATGGAAGATATACACGAATCCGTGACGTGATAAAGCAGTTAGATTCACTGAAAGAGTTCTTTTTGAACGCAATTTGGAAATATAAGTCAGTTTAAGCATAAATTACTACCATACCAGAGGGAATAATTGAAAAACAGTACCTTAAACTCATTAAACGTTAAAGTACGAAGTGGGTATTCTACACGTAAATATCCGCCCGTTTAAGGTGCAAACATTCCCGGCACAATTCTAAACAGATTAGGGCGATGTATCGATTTCAGTCCCTGACAGCCCATTTCACGGGATAATCCATCCTCCTCTGGAGGGTAGGTGATTATAATCTGCGGGAATAATCAGCGACCTTTGTTAACCTTTCAGAAGATATCAGCTACTTATTATGCCGGGCTGTTACCTAGAAACTAAGTTCTATATCTTCTCGTCGCCTGTGCTATGTCACTATAAACTTAATGATTTAATATTTATGGGCACATACTCATTAAAATGATTGAAGTAACTTTATAATGATTTAATTTTGGAGTTGGAAATTTTCAGTTGATAATGATTTAGATTGAAGCTGTTGTGAAAATTTTGAATTGATAGGCAATATTATAATATTATGTGAGAAGAAATTATTATGTAATATCGGAATTTTGACAGGGTGGAATATTTATACAGATAACATCGGTTCATTCTTGTTTCCATACACAAAAGTTTATTTATTTGGAAATTCTATCGTAAAGCGTTAAGTGATATTTTTACTACTGTGCAGGCTTTACTATACCATTGAAGTATTAATGATTATTAAAGAACTATCTGTTGTAGCTACTAAAAATATTTCACTGAGGTACAAACCATCTCTTGAATTATTTTGCAAGTTTTACCAGCTTTTCCTTATATTATACACAATGCTCCATTTTAATTTTAAGCGAAATTATTCTTACTGACTCAGTTATAAAAGCTTCAGTTTCTCAATTTAGGGTATCAGGAAAGCCTTAAACTTTAACTGTTCGAGAGGAATTACATCGTGTAGAAGTCTTACTTGATCCTAGTGGAGAATATGTTGATATCTGGGCGTTACGTGTTATCTCTTGCTTGTAATGCGCTATTGGCGAGAAGCTTAAGCACTTTATGTGGAAATTACGCTGCCTCTGACAGATAAGAACACATAATTTAGGGATACATACCATAATTGCGCTATATGTTGTTGCATGTGCTTCTCTATAGGTTAAGATAACAATCAAAGCAAATGTTTGTGGTATAGTGTTACATAAAATAAATATCTTATATATATTAATTATTCATGTAAGTTTAATATTATCTAGATATTGTACACACAAAAATCGGGGAATACTTAGTACAGGATTTTGTCCGACTAAGTGTCAGGCAATTTAATATTTTGGCATTAATTGTTCATCTGTTACCTCTAAACCGTAATTTTTAAATGGGCTCTACATTTACATTATATATTTATCCACTAATAAATTAATTTAGCAACGAAACTATATATCTGCGTTCTTTCAATCAATTATTCTACATTTATCTGAGTTGCCAATATTACTATGTGCTTTGATAACAGATGTAGCGATATAGATCTTAATGATATTCATAAAAGAAGCAGCAAGTAGAGGGCAAAAGTGAAACAAACAGTAACACGCACAAATTTAAATAAAAGAGCACATATATATACCAAAATATGACAGTAAAAGTAAACAGCAAAACAGAAGGCAGGAGATCAAGAAAAGGATAAGGATGGGAAACCGAGCATATTTGAGTTGCCAAAGGCTGCTGAAAGATCAAACATCACTAAAACCAACAAACACATTACATCAGGTAGTTTATGAGATGGTGATACAACGAGGTGGTGAATGAATGCGCCGAAAATAATGTATTTAACAAACAAGGCGAAATAGAGAACTTGCGGAAGATTTGGAAGAAAAGAAAAATTTGAAAACAAATATAAGGAAGCGAAGGTGTACATCTGCGCCTCTCTTGCTCCTTCTTTTGCTTAATATTTTTCTATGAAACCATTAAATAGATGGGATTGCGAGAATAGAAAATATAGTCATTACACATTCCACAAGAGCACCGAAACTAAACAGTCGACACAATAGCTTACAAAAGAATCTTTATCATAAAACTTAAAACCAAAAACCCAGTAAAACATGTACGAGCAGGACAATTATGAGTTGTTAGAATATATATAGAATATATAAAATAAATATATTCTACTGTCATATACTGCCACCTCATTATTCCACAGTTATTCAGTTGCTATTAAATGGAGGTTCACTTTCAAGTTGTGCTGCATTGTCGGCTTCGAGTAAGACTTAAGTATTTAAACAATTACTGTCAGCCTTCTCACATCACCCTTTTGACAATTCATACACTGAGAATGGGGCAACATATTTGGCTTCTCATCAAAGCCTCCAACAAAAGAGAAACCTGAATAAAGTGCTAGTGAAATAGTAGCCATATAAATTAGCTGGAACATCCTTCTCACACAGTTTCTGCAAATCAAGTCCATAAAGTTCTGGCTCTTGATCTGATCCAATCATACCAAAAGCATTTGTAAATTTTCAAATCATACAATAATAGTAACAGTAATAGTAATAATAATAAGTTAGCTTTGGAGCTTTTTGATTGATCGTTGAGTTTACTGCCAGTGCTCCTAGCGGGCGTCCGCTTGCACTACACCTATCCAAAAGTGCCCGATTATACCTTGACAGGTTTGATTAAAATATTGACCACGACCTGCTTGATGTGTTTGATAGTTTGCTTTATACCGCCTGTTGAATCATGACTTGCACGTGTTCACCCTTGGGTTGCAAAATTGTAACACCAAAATGTTAATTTCAATTTGAATAAATGTCTTGTTGACAAGTGCTGAAGTTTATATTTTTCAAAATTATACAAATTCATCTGCTTGCTTCGTCAAAAAATCGAACCATGAGGTTTTTTAAAGTTGCGTTTTATTTCTTATTGATTATTTAGGTTACATAGTTATTTGTTTACATAGTTTTGTACTATTTAGTTTTGACATAAACCAGGCTGCCATCACCTATATCTGCCGTCAGTCACTATTATTTTGACATGTTAAGAAAGTAATTCTTATGTGCGCAAATGTCATGCCGATGTTACGACTTTCCAGAGTCTGGTAAAACATTCAATTCAATATAAATTTGAATTATCCGATAGGCCGTATAAAAACAAACTGTCCAAGTCATCAAGCAGGTCGTGATATTGACAAATTAAATTCTGACAGTCCATAGCTAAATATCTACAATGTAAGTTAACTTCCCGGCTTTTTGAGCCACTTTCACTACACCTACCCAGAGGTGCATGATTAAAGCTTCATAGGCCTGGGATGATTTATCTTAGTGTTTAGGTGACATTTAGTATGATTATTCAATAATTGCGTTTATATTTGACATAAACTGAGATACTGTAATACGTTGTGCATCTTTTTTTTTGAAGTTAGGGTGAGCACCTATAGTTCAAGCACTTGAGCTTTAAATCTTTTACTTTCACTCGAACAGCTTGGTGTTCTCTACAAGCCCCAGTATCTTGCCCAGTGGAAACTTGAACCTTCGAGCGCTCCCGAAATGTTTCTGCCCGAGAACTTTCAATTTCTCACATGTGCAGATTACATGTAAACTGGTCTCCTCCTGTAGTTCGCATCTTCTGCACCACGGTTCGCTTACTCGACTTGTGTTGTATAGTTGCTTCCTCAGGGGATAATGCCCAGTTACCAACCCATTAATGGTTTTAACTTCTTTCTTGCTGCGTCTTAGTAGGTTATCAGAGAATTTAGCATCCCATCCCATATTAGCGCTTTAGTATGGAGTTGACCTTCAGTCGACCTCTATTTCTCTGTACTTTCTTTATCTAATCAGGTCTAGATCTCCCTTCTTGCGGAATCCTTTGTAATCCCACATACAGGCTCTGGACCCATGAAGTGTCTTTTAGAGCCCTCCTTGGCTAGTTCGTCGGCTATTATTACATTGCCCTTTATATCCTCATCCTCGGTCATGTCCAACCAAATCAGAGACACCATGTGGTCTTGTGTTAGTATAATGAGGGATTGTTTTCAGTATTTAACTAATTTTGACCTAGTAGTTCGAGACTGCCTTGATAGCAGTTTGGCTGTCAGTCATTATACTTATTTTCCTCCTCATGCAGTCCTCTTTGCAATCACATCTGCACAAGCTGCAAGGGCAAATACCCCAGCCTGGAAGACCGTCGTATGCTTCTCCAGGCTTATGGATATCCTTTGATTAAGGGTTAGGTTCACAAATACCGGTTCCTGTGCCCTGACCAGTGAACCAGTCATCAAAAGTAATAATATCACTACGTGCCTGGTCTCACCAGGATTCTCACCTTTTCAGTGAAGATAATCTCGGGTGTCACACTGTCCGTAGGCATTTTCAGCAATGACCCGTCCAGCATCGCACCCGTAGTATCAGTGTGCTCTCCAACCCTAGTGTTGGGATGCCACAAGTTGTGGTTTTTGGTCTAAGGATGGCATTGATAGCCTCCGCTTTCACATAAAGCTTCAGAGGGTAGAGGCCCACAATGATTTCCAAAGAAGCGGTCCCTGTGCTGTTGATTGCACCAGTGATTCCCAGCAATGCCTGTCTTTGAACAGCGGGTAGCAGCTTCACTGCGTATGACACTTTTGTCTTTCTCCGCCAGACTACTAACTCGCATGTTGTCGCCGGTCTTATCACAGCAGTATATAGCCGATTGATCATCCTCGATTTTAATCCTCAGGTTTTACCAGCAACTCTCCTGCAGTGCCAGAATAGTTGCGTAGCTCTGGTCGTTATTTTTAGTGTTTTTTTTCGCATCGAGTGTAACACCCAGATTCTCTACTTCTCTAGTTAATTGTAAATCTTGCCCAAACAGTCTAATGCCGCCTAGGTCATTGAGTTTCCTCATGTTGGTGAAAGCAAGCAACTTTGTTTTTTGTGGATTAACTGAGAGTCCTTCTGAAAGACACCATTTCTCCATTATTCGTTCCCTTTAGGTACTATGACAATATCATCAACGAACCTCCGCGTCCATATTCCTTTGTCGTTTAATGATCTGATGAGATCATCCACGACCAAGCTCCACAGCAGTGGTGACAATACTCCTCCTCGAGGGCACCCTCTAGTTGTCCTCATGGCGATGATTTTATCTAGCATTTGTGAATAGACACTCTCTTCTTAGCATGCACTCAACCCATCTGCTGGTTGTGTAGCTAATGTTCCAGTCTATTTAGGATCAGTTGATCGAGGGCGTTGTTGTGTTACCAACGGCGCTTTCTATGTCTAAAAACACTGCAAGGGCAATTTGCTTTTGATGTAGGCTCCTTTTGAGTGCCCCCACCAAACTCCTGATTTGCCTCTCTGGTATGTCCATTGCAGATAATGCAGAGGAGATCTAGCAAGTGCTCCATTTGTAGTATTAAGGTGTATAATTTTTTTCCATAGTCCACGTTGCATCACGTGCATCTATTAAGTATTAAAAAATCTGTAAAAATACTGAGGTAAGTTTTATAAGACAATCCTCGTTATAGGATTTATTCAATTAGGTCATCCTGAATTTGGAGTGGCTTTTGACCAAAATTTATCATCCATTGATCACAATATGATCTCCTATAGAATAATTTCGAACAAATTCAGGTTATGGAGATTTTGTTTTTGCAAAAATAATACAGGCCATAATTCTAATAGATTCTAATCAAACACAATGTCATAATTGAAAATTTGATACATTAATTGACAGCGCAGGCGGAGGCGTAGATTGTGCAAACGGAGAACACAATACAGTAATTTTTTTTATTGGGCGGAACAGTTGTGGTGCTACATGAAATACCATTCTCATAAACAAAAAAAAAACTGTAAATTCGTAATAATCTGAAACTTTCTGACCCTATTGTATGTAGCAACATTACAGCATAGTTTATTAAGAAAACGAACTTCTAGCGAGAACAATGATAAACAGCGCATCGCCAAATCACGATTCTGTGGTTATATTTCGAATTTAAATTCCGGGCAAGCTGCGATTAGGAATAAATACGTACAAGTCCAGGCGTACGTTATATGGCGATAGCGATAAAGGTAGTTTCGTGCTATTTTTGTGCTGAAATTTTCATTATTTCCTTTTAAGAATTCTAGACACGCCAGCATAATACGCCCTAAATCAAAAACAGGTAGTGTAGTGTAATAACGGATTAAATAAGGAAAATTGGTATGCGAATTATGGCGTTAGTAGTTGCTGGAATGTATGAGAATTATCGAATGATTTGGAAAAAAAGAACTAGAATTCCCAATACTACGTGTAGGGTAAAGCTAGGCGTATAAAAAAAGCCTTTGGGATATTAGGAAGGGTATTGCAGCGTTTAAATCGAATAGGTTTCACAATAAATCCTAGCGCCAATACTTCCTCTCTTCCTTTCTTTACGTTCCTTCAACATTTATTGAGCTTGTCAGTGTCGGTTTTATCAAGAGAGGTTTTATAGGCAATTCCAATTTAAAATCAAACCCGTATGAAGGAAGACACACAAAAAAATCATTATTTTGTATTTACACTTACTGAATCTGCTTGAAAGGAATAAGATTGCTTATTGTCTTCGATGGAAGTGGAAACAGCTTTGTGGTTCTAGTAGAGGTAATAAGATTATAAAATATCCCGCACATGTTTAAATTAATTAGTTGGATATAGCGATTGATGGCATTGTGTGAGAGAAACATGTGGGAATTGGTATGTGTGAATATACAGGGTGGGCCAGTACATTTGCGTCGGTTTATATACGAAAAGTGGTAATATATTTTCAATTTTTTTCTATTAAGGGTTATACAGGTTCAGAAGGAGCACATTCCAAAATTATTTTAAAGTATTCAGGGTGACTCAAAGAGAAAGTAAATAGAACACCCTGTATATTATGATATATTTTGATAGTAGACTAAATAAAGACAAGTTGGTTTCTTATGCCTAACTCAACTCGTTTATGAGATAATTAACTATCCTTCAAAATGTAGACCAAAATTGAAAGGCGTGCCTATCATGCATATTACTATAACTAAATAAACTTCAGATGTTAAAAACTGCTAATGTTTTAAAAAATGTTAAAAATGATGGCTGTGGTTTTCAACGCAGAGGCGTACTCTTGAAATGACTCTTTATTATTCAAAACATTTGGTGTTATAGATCGAAACGCCATTCTTATTCGCTCTTTGGCGTTGTTGGCCAATTCTGTGGACCTCCGTGGTGTACCCACCTGTTGGGATACTGCTCATCCAATTCCTCCCGAACGTTTATTTGAAAGTGCGCAGGAGCACCGTCTAATTGCAACCAAAGTCTTTGTTGGATATTATAGGTATATTTTCCAAAAGTATTTCTAAGTTATATTTTATGAATCGTAGAAAGATGGCACCATTCAAGTGACCATTAAAAAAGTATGGCCCTATCACGTGCTTTCCAACTATTCCGCCCCACACGTTAACAGACAATCGATATTGACGATTTAGGGTTCTAAAGAAACGAGGATTCTCGTCGCAGTAATAATGAAAATGATGGCTATTAACTAATCCGTTGTTATGCAAAGTTGACTCATACGAAAATAACATATAATCGAGAAAATTTTCGTCATCTCCTAACTTTTCTAGAACCCCATTATCCCATTATTACATAACTTTCATAAATTCATAAAGAAAAAATATTGCCACACGTTGTTCACTATCTTATATGATCCCCCGATAGGTGAGAGAAGGGTGCTCAAGATTATTTCGATTCGGGCGTCTGAAACCTACCTTTTTATCCCGTCATTCAGGGTGTTAGCTAGCCAGGTTAATATGACGGCATGGTTACAAAAGGTAGTACTGCCACAAATCGGACTGATTGATAGATAGTGGGGATAGAGGTATAGAGGACTTAGAAAAGGAAGATTTATTCAAACAAACGACAACAATAAATGGTTATGTGCTATACACACTTCTTGCTATGACGGTATTAGTAGTTAGTGTAGTAGGAGTTAAAAATTAAAAGAAATGTAAACGTAGAGGAAATTCTGACATGGAGCTACAAAATTTCCATAGTGGAGTATTTGTTTTACCCGATGGAAGAAAATGTAAAATAAACCTACGAAACTCGGAAAATCAGCCGGTGCCGGTGTAATTTTTACACAAGAGCAGTTGTTAAAAGTAGAAAGAATGTCAGATTTATAAGAGTATGTGAGATTTTAGATATAAGGGTGATATAAAATACTGTCTGCATTACAAATAAGTATTTTCAATATGTATTTTTTTACGGCCTAACCGTTATTTGTTTATGACTATCAGTATAAGTTCCATATATGGAGGTGTGCTCCCTGGTTAATAGCTGTTCGCTTTGCAACAAGGCAGGCCCCGCTGTGCAGATCAAAAGCATTTCCCCACCACCGAGATCCCACGACATAAACGACTTCCTAGGGCAGACTCCATTCCTCTGTCGTGTGAGAGGGATTAAAAGGAAGTACAGTCAAATTGAATTTCGTCAAATTGCCATTCAGTATGAAGTTTTTATGGACTCCCATAGTAGAGGCTATGGTCTCGCACAGATTCGGAAGGAGAAAAACCTGGATGATACCGACGCAATACCTAATATGCGCTTTCATGTTGCTCCTGAGCTGGTATGTTGACATTTGACAGCCGAAGTTCAGGACGAGACAAAATTTACAAACGCAACCCTGTGAGAGCCGTTCACTCGAATAGTGGAAAGTCGTTACACTCATACCGTCGATGTTTTGGGACATCGGGGGAAGCAGAATCCATTGGGGACCAAATCTGGAGGCACTGTGGCCCTGTGAATGGTGGAGGTGGTCCAACCTGCTAGCTTGTAGAACGAATGAGGAGCATCGAAAGCAGTTCCTGGGGAGAACATAAAAGACAACCTGTCGGGATGAACTTTTGATAGTGTTTTAGTGCGTAGGTTAAGATAGTTAGTTTTACCATTGTGATTCTTGTATTTAGTAGGGTATAGATAAGCATAAATTAAGAATTAATTAAGAAACTATCCCCTGCATGGTTAGGTATTAAGAACTAAAATAAGCAAGCTCAGAAGTCCGATTTGTGGCTTTCAGATAAATAATTTCAGTCGACTATTTTAATTTTACTCCTCTTATAAAAGGCAACCCCTGCGGTTTTCTGGAGGGGGGGGGGGGAATGCCACAAATCGGACTGATTGATATATAGTGGGGATAGATATTAGGGTATATATTGGGTGTCCGGTCTCGACGCGGGACTTCCGTGTAGCGACGAGACCGTCAATAAACAGTCTAAGTGTATTGTTCTTGTTGTTGTTTCCTGCTCCTGCAACCCAAGGCAGGTACAGTTATTATCTAAGTAACACCTCTGAGTTACTCCCAGTCACGCCCCAACGTGACAGTACAAGACGCCATAAAAAATTAGGTCTTATCAGAAGACCGCCTAAATAGGAAATTCTACGTATTTGAAAGAGTAATGCCCAATTAGAGGGTTTTATATCTTAGCAACAAAAAAAAAACAAGTCGCATATTGATACGAGGTTGGTAGACAAATTTAACTGGTACATAAGTTTCTCCAAAAATCCTTTCTTGGGGCCATGTCACCACGTTTTTTCGCCTTGTACTGGAAGACCTACCTATACCTAAACTTATCAATGTTTGTTACGTTAATGAACGTAATGAATGACATGGAGTGCTCGAAGTGCATTAATTTACAAGCAAAACCGTTATATGGATCGTTTCAATTTACCATTGCATTATTTACCTTTCCAGTTGTTTCACATGCACGACATCACTGTAATCATATTAGCTAATCATTGTTAATTAATTATTGCAACGAAAGAGTTTTATGGCGAAAGGTTTGAAGAGATTTATCCATGACACGCAAAACAATACTAGCTCGTTCGCGTGTACTCTATTTGTACGGCGGTGCATTTGTGACATTTGCCTCGTTAGCCCAGAAGGGTCTGGTTAATTAAATACTAAAGGACCTGTGTATATTCTCACATATTATGAATTAAATTACGTGCTTACCGCCACTACATTATTTTCTTATATATGATATTGAAGAAGTACTGTGAGAAAAAAGACACAAAATTGACTCTATGTAACGCTGTAATAATATCCGGATTTCATACCCACGTATCTTGCATGAAATGGTAAAGAATTCTGTTGGCCTGTCAGAAAAAAAAAATGTTTTGCTATCACTCTTAGACGATGTGCGACAAACAATTTTGAAAATTAAAATCAAATGTATTTATAAGGCTAGGATTAAAATATATTGCTATTCAATAAGCGAACCCATTTTACTTACCTGAGATACTTATATTTTTATTTCCGTAGTTTTTACACTGTTTTACATTTGGAACCTTTTATAAAATAAAATCTCATTTGTTTTAACTTAAACGCTTTCTTTATGTTACAAAGTTGATGAACAACTTTGATACTTGTCGTATAAGAGTCTCTTTCACACTATTACACTTGAATTAACTCTTTTAACATTGAATATTGGAGTAGAGAATATCGAGCAACAGCCTCCCACAGCGTCTTCGGTTATACTAAATATAAAGAAGGGTATCTTCCTATTCGTAATTTTTTTAACGCCAGAGCGTTCTCTAGGCGATTGTAATCAGAAATTATCTTCCGCTCTCCCCACCGCATGCCATCTGGCATTTGAAAGGCACTGGGATGATGAAAATTTGATTTTAATAATTTAAACAGGAAATTATTTTTGTAATTTTTTTTTTCTAGCTGTGTGCTACCTCGTAGCATCACAATACATATATTTCACAGATTGAATTGGGAAAATAAAACTTTTTGATGACGATAGTAGAAAACTCTGACGAAAAGTCTGATTTGTTATAAGTATAAATTTATTTTTTAAGAATATCAAAAACCTTAGATCGAAAATACCGCTATTTATTTCAATTTAAAATTGCAACACCACAATAAGTTCTAAAGTGCATCGTATAGTTTTACTATACTAAAATCTTACTGTCTAGGATTAAGATTTATTCAATCCATCACAATTCATGCAAACAGTAGATTCCAGGAAACAGATTTGTTTTCTTGTTGTGTCGTGTCGTCTGCAACCAGTTAGCAGTGCTTCCGATGAGTTTTACCTGGAAGTTTGAAGTTCTCGAAGTGAAACCTCGTTACCGTCTATACTTTACAATATCTAACGTACATGCACAACGACTCCATTGAAATAACCATATAAAAGGCAAAGGCAGTTGTGGAATAAGGGCGTAAAGAAATGAAAAAACCTTTTTTCACGCAATTTTATGCGGAAATTGTTGACGATATTGGCGAGGTTTTTGTTGGTTTTTTATTCGCGCTTTAGCGACACGTAAAGTTCGATTGAATTCGAACAAGTTCCTGACAGATTCGTGTGTATGTTTGTAATTCTGTTAGCTATTCAATAAATTTATGAAAATCGAGTTTTCAATTGTGGACGAATACATATTACATTTTGTTGGTTTGTGTTTTTTTAATTTAGATAAGTTATGCTTGCAAATTTTTCGAAATTATGAAGAAACGTAATTTCGTGTTATTACGCTCGGAGTTGTTTATGGAAATTCATTCTTTATTTTGCTTTGGTATTATAGGCAGCTCATTTTTTACAGAAATCATTATCAGAGAAAATGAAATAATGTTTAAGTTCTTTTTTTAATTGGGCGATTTAAACATAGTTTTGACTGTATGGTATCCCAAAGTAAGTGAACATATATTAACGTTATTTTAAAAACAATACCTTATATTTATATTTTTTACTACTATATTTAAGAACTAGCTAACCATTATCAAAATTTACAGATATGTGAGCGTGTCTAAATAAGGTTTGTTTAATAAATTGCTGTAAATCGAATGATAAAAAAATCGATTTTACGACATTCATAGGTTAGCAAAAGTTGTTTTTGTGAACATATTGCGGTATGATCTATGACGACAGACATGGGATTTTCAAGCAAATATTTTCAAAGCGTGGGCATTATTATTGAAGAAACATTGTTCTGAGGTATTTTTGCATTTAGCTTAAAGCAATACTTTTATAATCAAAAGTGTTTTCTCTCAAAACACTCCTAGAGTCACTCATAATTACAGTACCCCTCAGTTTTTGCCGTTTCTATATACTTTAAAGCTTCCCAAAAAGCCATCACCTCCGCCGTGAAAACAGATACATCATTTAGTTTAAACGTTTGGCTGAAGTTGTTAGTTATGTCAAAAAAAGGCACACCCACATCCATCATTTGACTTCGAGGCATCTGTATAAATAAAATCTGCCGGAGATAAACTTTCAATTAAAGCTTTATGAATAAGACAGTTCACTGTCGGCACTCTGCCATACTTTGGGAAATAAATTGGGAGGGGCTGAAGGCTGTCGAAGAAGTCTCTCTCTGACACTTGAATTCTGGCGGTAGCATCCTTAACCGGTGTTACAAAATTATGTGCAGTACCCAGCAAAGGGGTTTTCTTTTTGGTCCAATACGAGGATGCTGAGCAATATAAAGCCAAACTCCGTATGTTCTGTACAATGTGGCGGAAAGTATTAGAAGACGGTTTTCAAAGGTTCTGGCAAAGGTAATGTAAACCGCTCTAAACACGGTTGACAAATGTTGTAAACAGAGCGGTTATCAGTCAATGCTCAGAAAACACAAGTTCTCACACTCACAAGAAAAAGTATATTAGCAGACCTCCAACCACTGGTATGTAAAATAATTTCATATGTCAAAGAGGTGAGATACCTTGGGGTATGTTTTGATCAAAGACTTATAAGGAGCCCGCATATCCAGAATACAACCAACAAAGCCACTATTGCTCCAGGTAGGTGCAGAGTTGTATGGAAAGAATTGTGGACTTAGCCCCAAGTTGACTCTGTGGCTATATACAATGGTAATTAGACCCATGATGACGCATGGAGCAGTTGTACGGCAGCCAAAGACTGGCGTGCCTGTGTGTCACGGGTGCGATCACATTTATCCTCACCACTGCAATGGAAGCAATTCTAAACCTACCACCACTACACATGTACATACAAGGAACTGCCAGGTTTATAGCACCTAGTCTTATGCGTAACCAAACACCGATAAGTAAATTGCACAGCGGTGACCATCAAAACCTATTGAATCATTTTTTTTGGAATGCCATGTGTCGCCATGATTAAAAAATTCAACCTGGGTGGAAAATATCAGGTTATAAAACCAGTTAAGAAGAACTGGGAGACACTATATTTATGAAAAGCTAAATAATTCCTACTCTAACAACATAATTTGCCTATGATTGTTAAGAACAAAAATGAATGTATTATGTGAATACTGTTTTATGTGAAACGCTGAAATAAGTGAACAACCAAAAATGTGATTATTTCACAAAATCGCGACTGTAAATCAGTCAGCTATCAGTTATTATATTTTTCACACGTCATGAATTTGAAGTTGAAACAGAATAGAGACTATTAAGGATTGGGAGACAGGCACTCCAGTAAGAGCGGACTCCAACTGCTATACAGATTACTCTAAACCGGGGTGAAATATACGCAAAGAAGCCTAAAAAGTTTCTTTCGGTAAGCTTCAGCAAAAACACGATCATTGTATCAGAGAAATGGAAAGGTGCACCGAGCCAGGTAGAAGCGTCTCTAGCTTCTCTGACAGTCAGTCCACATTTAAAGCGATTAATTCCGTAAGTGTGGAATTGAATTTGATTTGGGACTGTGTAAGCGCCAAAAAATTAGGTAGGCACCCAAAGAAAATTAACATTGGCTTGGATCCCTAGCCACTCAAGCGTGAGGGGAAATGAGGCTGCTGAGGCTGAAGATCTGGCCAAGCGAGATTCGTTAAAGTCATTCGTTGGGGTTCGCCCTTCTTTTGGCATTGCCAGATCACAATTAAAAAAATCATCAATGAATGGATACATAATGAGTCTAGAGAGTATTGGGAAATGTCACCTGAATAGAGACAGGCAGAAGAGTTTTTGAGCCTGAGTGTACTAAAGACCTGATGGGTAATTGTAGATTAAATAGGCATATATACAACATAGGCCATGATGCTACTTACAGAGTCTGTCACGCCAATTCATGTGCTGTGCCGATGTGAAGGCCTGGCGAGGACATGGTTTCTAGTAATGGGCCTGGAGAACATCACAGCCACCAGCTACACAAAGAAGCCACTCTTAAGGATAATAGGCCTAATTGCTCTGAATTGGGCCAAATTAGAGAGCGTCTCGTAGGAAACAAAGGGGATCACAATAGGTTTAAAAAGATCGCGGTGAAACAAGTCCGTGGGCCACGCCAGCTCCAAACTAACCTAGGTCAACTGTATTTATAGGAACGAAAAGTTAAAATTGCTGTAAAATTCACATTTTGATAGTATGGCAGCAAATTCGCAGTTAGCATAGTATTTTTAAAAGTTATTACGTAATCTTCTACCTTAAGTTATGGTATTTGGACATCTTAAAGGTGTGCTTCTTTATTATATGGACCGTCTGACATGGAATTTCTGGAAACACTACAGGTCCTTGGTTTTCTGCATCTGGTTTCTCATTTCTTTTACTCATGAAAATAGACCAGCTATTTCATTATATTGGTATCCTGCACTAATCTGCATAGGTCTTGGTTGGTTGATAGAAATAATCCGCTGGTTTGTTTGTCTTTTTGCGCCCGGAATCTTGCATTTACACACAATGTGATATTCTCTGTCATTCCATTACGCAGTTTGCAGTTGGTATCTCCAGCATTGATTCCAATCTTCTGTAGGCGCCTTTTCAGTGAACTGCGTCCTCTTATGAAACCTGTTACGATGCGAAATTGATTTCTACTAATTGTAAACTGTAATTGTTTTGATGGTCCATCCACGAGTTTGTCTGGTTGAATTATTTCAGTGGTCTTTTTGTTTCTGTTTGACCCAACTCCTTATCTGTTCTAGTGTTTTGTTTTTCAGGAAGTTCACTTAAAGAATGTAGGTTTATATGAGCGGATAATTTTGCTAAATTGGCTATAAGATGAGGTAGTGATTTTCCGCTACTTTTTACATTATAGCATAGTACACGTCGACGTTATGTATAATTGGCTCATTATATAGTCATATCTCTGACTGTTTGTGAAATTTTAATAACGAGAACGCTAATTGGAGCAGTTTGTTTCCATAGTTTATTATAGTTTATAAAACAGTTAATAAAACACCCGGTGCAGTATTATATTTGCAGTTATTCTAGATCCTGTGATGAAATTTTATTTGTCTTTTTTTACAATTAAAATCAATCCGCATCACGTTCTATAGTGTCCTTGTCGTAACCATATCCTTGGGAATTACTTTTTTTATGCCCTGAGACACGTTCTCGTCGTCAAGTTTGAGTGCAATTCAGCTTGCGGCATCCCAAATAAACAAACCCCCGTCCCCCGGTGCAAAATATATAAGAATATCACTCGAGCACATATTTCAAAACAACCGGGACAACGGTAAGCTCCTTAGTTTTAATAATAAAAATACGCCACCACCATCCCAGCGTTCGTCCGTCCGTCGTTCAAACATCGTGCGCCTCGCCATTCAGAAGGCGCCCCTACTCCGCCACACGAAGGGCGCCGAAGCGCGAATCGATCCCGTCCGTCCGGAGTTTCGGCGGCGGGAAGCAACCGGAGTTGTCGCGCGTTACCGGAGCCGCGCGGAACATCGCCCGGTTTAAGTTACATTGCACGGACCATGTATCATGAGTACGTACGCGACCAGCCTTTTACGTACGGCAGGCTATATAGAGTTACAGGTATATTATTGGTTATTGTGTTTACCCTTTCTACAAAGTCCGCATAGTTAGTCCTGATTAATACGCCTACAGCTATTACCTAAACCTGACATTTTGTACCTACATACTTGAAGTATTAATACGCATATGTACTATATGCAAACGACCATTGTAATTTCGTGTACACTATGTTAATAATGAATTAAATGTGAATGGAGGGGGAGTTTTAGGTAGGCAACCAATCTAACAAACTCATATATTTGTGACCCGTAATATACAATTCTTTCGATTATTATTTCATTCCGTATTTAAAGGCCTCTTTCTGTCGGAGAATATCCTTAAACTATATTTTTAAATATATAAAACCGTGCACCTATTTTATTGTCAAAACGTTGTAAGCGTTAGTGTTGGAATAATTTTCTCCGTGTTTGAAACCGTCAGTTGTCAAAACTTGACGTATTGTGAAATGAAAGTGACATTACATACAGAGTGAGCAACTGGATGTGATCAGCACGTGACCTCAAATTTTGAGGTGGCAACATTGTTAAGTGGGTAGTCAAGATGTATTACATTACTGATTTGTCAGATGATATTTTTAAAACTTAATCTTAAAACAAGAAACGTGTTTTTTGTTTACTTACAGGAATAATTTAGATTACATTTAGAACAGAAACATTTTGGTAAATATTTTTATTAAAATATTTCTAGAGAATAAAAGATAACCACCCTTATGCTGTATCATTTACGTTATTAATAACATGTACGTTATCATTAAATATAACGTATTTACGTTATTTCTGTCAGAAGTGGTATGCTGTATCGGATAAGTGTACGTTATAAAATAACATGCGTGTTATTTACTGTACGGTTAAAGTTTACTGAGTTGTCAATAGAAACGAGTTGATTTTTGAAAATGAGTAATGATTTCAAAGTTGTTGGTTAGGCATTTGTTGGCTGTTGTTATTAGAGCACTTTTAACTGTTAATGATAACACTAACTGTAAAATAGGCAACCAAAAGGTACATTACATAAAAAGATTATTTGTGTTTTTGTAGGAATAATTCTGTAATTGAAATAGACCTAGACCTGACTTGAACATTTGAACTACTTCTTGATATTTTCATAAAATTATTTATAGGTAGATTGCTAGAATATGGTGCTTACATAACAAATAGAACTATTCATACAGCAATAAAGACAAACATTAATAGCACTTAAAAGTAGAATATCTGTTCAAACATGGAAATATTATATTTTCAAAGTACATTGGTTACGGATGTAACTATTTTTATGCACACAGTTGTTACCAGAATTGGTGGGGGACAAAATTTTTAGGTGGCACTAGAACAACTGTTGAAAGCTGAATAATTCCGGGATAAATAATGGACTAGTAAATATAAGGCACTCGCAACTCAAATTACTAAAAATTCAAGAAGAAACTGTTATGTATGTACACTTTTATATTGTGAGTCGCCTGGAAACAGCTTGTTATTATGAATTAAAAAATATATGTCAGTCGTAAAAATACTTCAGTGTTTTAATCTAACTTAAATATTATATTAAAAAATGTAACAGAAACCATATTAAACAAAGATGGAACTTCACGTAAAAGTATTTGAACATCTGTCATAAATATATATATTTATATTATTCTACAAACTTGTTTTTAATAAATACACAAAAAGTTTCTTATTATTTAATTTTGACTATGTAGGGATACTGCATTAAAAGGAGGTGACATATGTATATGTATCCCAAGATGTAAGGTGTTTAATACTTTCACTGATATATAAATTTGCTCGGTTCCTTGGTAGCACTTTTCTGCCGTTCCAATCCAAGCCTCTCTCCTCCAAGCACTAACCCATCACGTTGCTCTACTTAACTTTACAGGATCTCCCTCATATTCTTTTCCTTTGTGGCTATGTTTGCCTCTGCTTCTCCAGTCAAATTAAGTGTCCAAATCATGTTAGTTGTTTCTCTGTACTGCTTGGATCGATTTTAATCTGTTCTTAGTTCTTACTACCTCGTCTCAAACTCTGTCTCTCTTTGTGTTGCCTCAGAATATGATGATAAAGAAAAACACTTCACTTATTAATTTTAAACCGGGTTTTATTCACAGCACCGACCATACATTCAACATAACCTAACACACATTTCCTATGTGACTGTTCGCGTTAAAAATAACGTTAATTTATCATACTGAATTGGCAGGAGTTAGAACTTTCTCTAGTAATTAATTTATTAATAATATCCTTGACAGCGTTTCATTACAACAAATATTTCGGGTTTCTTTAGTTTTGACATTTTTATATTTTACATATTCCTTGGGTAACTGAAGTTTGACTCTGTAGTTGGCGCTCGTGGCGAATTTCGTTCTTCTTTTAATATTTTAATCTTTATGTTCGCTTCTCAAGTGAATTTGTATAAATAGTTTCTTCAAAATGTCATTGTCAACGACACAACACCACTACCACACTAACCGCTACTTTAACAGGATCGCGTCGCAATTATTCTTTCTAATTGACAGAATCACGCATAAAGCTGTCTCCGTTGTTAGACGTTTCCCATCTCTATACTTTTTTCTCTAATAACGTTTTAATTTTTACACGTGGATAACGTATAGTGATACAACATACGCAATTGATTGCAACCGTTATGACGATGCTTGCATGTTATACGTTATGTTATTTTTAACGTTTTATGTTATTTATAACGTAAATGATACAGCATAGGGGGGATTATCTATAACAAAAGCTCGAAATGACAAATCATTATTTTATAAACATAAATTGATTCTTCGTTACATATTGTGAAACACACTGTTTAAAACTTCTTTGTTGATGCCATTTACCACTTCGGTGACGGTATTTCTCAGCTCATCAAGAGTATGGATAGAGTTTCGAAGCACTACGTTCTTTAAATGCCCAAACAAGAAAAAGTATAATGGTCTCAGATCGGGGAAATGTGCTGGCCAACGTTCTCTATTTATTAATCGGTTGTCAAAAATATTCTTCAAGATACGTTAATATAGCGTTAGCTCATTGGAAATACCATTCTGGAGTCCATCATCATGGAGTTCATTAATAAACTGTTCGAAAATATTGTGTCTATAACGAACAGCATTAACTGTATTGTCAAAAAAATATCGGTGTCATATAATGCGTCTACATGACATTGCAATCCACACACCAGTTTTAATAGGATGTAATGTCGTTTCTTTGTGTTTGTGTGGGTTTTCTGCAGTCCAGGTACGATAATTTTGGTTATTTTTATGTATAACCCGAAAGTTGAAATCAAGCTTCATCGGAGAAGAAAGTTATGTTTAATTGCTCCTCGTTTAAATGTTCATATAACCACAAGCAATAAGTTCGACTTTATTCAAAATCCCGAGGAAATAATTATTGAAGTACCAGTGGGTTTATACGGTAACATCATGTGCGAATGTTTATTTAAGGTTGTGCTACAGTTTCCATATGATATTCATGTAAGAAAGAAATTTGAATATGTTATCAATTATTTAGTAAGTGCATATCTCTTTGAGCAGAAAATTTTCTAACCGATTTATTGGAATTAGTTGTCATACAATCAGAAATGTCATTAACTGCTTTCGCAGTTAACACTCGTGGTGTGTCAACCGATTTACGCTTTCCAATGCTACCAATCTGCATAAATCGCTGTACCACCCTGTTGTGATGTCGAACAAATCGGTCATATTCATAGTTTTAAATTTGATATCCCAATGCAAATGTAAATGTAAACACTTTGAAAATGCGCCATTAGAATGAACTTTCTTGTTCATCTGTAAATGCCATTTTCAAAAGGCGAATATTGAGCGTTCGGTTCAGTAGTCTTTAAAAAGACAGTTAATGTGCAATAAATGCTATATTTACAAAAGCTCATAAGAAAATCGCAGGAAACGTAAAAACTAGCACTTTCAAACTAGTTAAACGTCAGGTGACTGAACGTAAACAATAGGCAGGACAGCAAACATTAAAAAGTGTATTTTTTTTTACACTTTTTCTGTGACGTTTGTAGTCACGTGATGGTCACATCCGGAAGCTAACTCTGTATATTATTGTATTTGCTGTTTATTGTGCGGAAATACAACGAGTAAATACGAATAAGATTAACTTGAATGCATTCAAATAACAATAATTATTCAGAAGAACCAGCTGTCGTCCACGTGTGTGGAAGATATAATAGAAAAAAATGTGGAACAAGATTGACTTGCATCAATGGTAACACCATTTTGCTGGAATGGATATACTTTAATATGCAGGAATGAATAATTACAAATGTTTTATATAAGCTATTGAGAATCAATAATGGACCAAATATTAAATGTTCTTTCTTATTCTTGGTGCTTTTTTTCTCGTTATATTGGCTGCTTGGGCTCATAATGTAAATTAATATACAATGTTTTTCTTTTTTATATATAAATTATAATCAATTTATTTTTATTTGTTAGATATATGTATGCACCTATCTAAAATAACTTTTGCTTGCATAATTTTACTAATTATTACGTTTTTTGAAATCAAATTTAACGCGCATTATTTGAAATTCGTGCCCAACACTCTAAAACTTGAAATATTCAAAAACTGACTTTAACTGATAGATTTTATGTTTACCTTCAACTCTTTAGATAAATAATATACAACTTGTTGGATTATAATTATTATTTACAATAATTTAATACTACTTGTATTAAAATATTTGTAATAATTTAATACTACTTATTAAAAAGTAAATCCAGACCCGAAAAACGACGCTGCCACTGATGTAAACCTATCTTGTTGCAGAATTTTTTTTATTTGTTCTGGACGACATTTGCTTCTTCTGAATAATTATTGTTATTTAAATGCATCCATGTAATTTTCTTTCGTATCTTAGTTGAACTGCGCAAAGTTGTCTGCGGGGTGCTTCAGGATTCTATTTTGGACCCGCTTCTTTTTACGTTGGATATGTCTAATATAAATTCCAGTGTAAAGTTTTGCAAATTACATAGTTACGCTGGCGACACGCAAATTTATCATTCTTTTCAATTAAACAATGTTCACGAAGCGTTGCTAAAAATTAATGAAGATCTGGTTTCTTTACCTCTTTTTGCCGAAACACATTGCTTGAAAATTAATTCTGAAAAGTTAGCAGTTATATTATTCAGCAGACCCAGGCACTGACAAACAATTATTGGTGGGCTTGACATTATGATTGCTAATTATGCTATACGTATCGTTGATAGTAAAAGGAATATGGGGTTGCAGGTCGATTGTAACCTCAGATTCAAGGAGCATACAGTTATTACTATACGCAAAACATTTTCAGTATTGAAATTGTTGTATCACGCGAAGTCGTTCTTGAACATGAAAACTAAAATATTATTAGCTGAGCTACTAGTGCTTTCACAGTTTAATTATACAGACGTTGTTTATCATCACTGCATTGATGAAGTGACTTCTCATAGAATACAATTAATGCAGAATCGTTATATTAGGTTAATATATGGCTTAAGACGGCGTGAACAAGCATCCGCTAAATTTAAAACGCTCAATTGGTTGAATATGGCAAACCGGTGCAGGCTTCACTTTCTTGTTTTGTACCATAAAATTCTGTTGAATAAAACTCCTCAGTACTTGTTTTCTAAAATTACATTTCGAACTTATGTTCGCAATTTGAATGTCCGGTTCAAAGGCCTCCTTACTCTACTAGTTCATGAAACTGCAGTCTTCGAAAGAGGATTTTCTTAAAATATTTTTAAAGAGTACATTATGGTGGACAAAAGGTTAAAGGCACTATGAGTTTATGGGTTTAGGAGTAGTACGCGTGAGCAATTGCAGATGATCCAGAATAGTCGTTATTAATTGTTTTTGAAAACACTTATTGTGTATATCTTGTGTACTTTATGTTCCCTTGTAGCTTTAGGTGTAGTTGTGTCTTGCTAGCCAATAAGGATTTTGTTGGGTTAGCACCATATTATTATCGTTTTTGTGCAGGGTAGTGTGGTAGATCAGCGATCCGTTAATGTGCACTAGGCTAAATATCGCCCCGGGATTTGTGCCATCTTGATTTGTTATTTTATTTGATTTATATATATTTCTTTTATAATTTCTTATATTGTTAGTTATATAGTTTCTATATTATGTTCCATCTAGTATATATTCTGATGGTACAAATAAAGATTAATCTTATTACATGAACATGGTTTAAGGATATCCGTAGACAAAAAAGGCCTTAAGTACCTAATTAAATAAAAATCTAAATTTGAGTCCATGATTTTTCGTATAAATATTGATTACGAATTGAAATAAAATTATTACTAACTACATGTTTTGAAAGTCTTTTAGGCCATCCTAAGGTAATACATAATGTCGCCGATTTTACTAGATAAAACCAACGACGCCCATATTGCACGCATGTGCCATTAACGTTATGTGCTGGAAAAGATAAGAAGATAATTTATATTTAAAAGTGTTCAGTGTTCACAATAAAATAAAAATTAATGAAGTTTATACTGTAATTGTATGCACTACGCACGCGTTGTTTATAAAATGTGCTTGCAGCAATAAATCATACATTTTTGAGATCGGAAAGAACTTTCAATCCGTAATCAATAAATTCTAAATATATAGGTCTTAAAAGAATTGCGCTTTACGGACCACAACTGGATGATCTTGTTCAGTTGGTTGCCTACCTAAAACGCCCCCTCCATTCGCCCTTAATTATTAACATAGTGTACATTCAACTTAAATGCGATATTATTCGATTGTTATGCGCAACGATATCTGTCATACGGTGAACTTTTGGATCCAACCTCCCCGGTAGTCAAGCTTCAGTGATTGATGGTGCGCGAAAAAAGGTGATGTTAATATTTCGCCTCATTTCCCCTCGCCAAAAGGAATCCGCCGGCATTGTGGATTACTTAGCGAACATGCGGTGAATATTTACCAATTTACCTGGAAATACTTGCGCGAAATACGAGAAGAGTGATTTTGCTACGTTAACTCGTGACGCACAACCCCGCCTATGTAGGTGTTACATTGTTTCCTAAACAAAAACAGAGGTTATTCTCGCAATGTGGGCCATGATTTACGGAAGGGGGGAAGGAAAATTAATTATTCCTTGGCTTTCTCTTTCAATATTTATTACATCCTGGTGGATTTTTGCAAGAGTGAAAAATTTTGGCGGTTTGTTTTTGCATGTCGAGGTTTATTTAGATAAAAATAAATCATTGTGAGACACGATATTCTATTTTTTGCGGTTGACATTTCCATAATTACATATTAATAAACATTAGATACTTATATTTGTTATTTTCCTTTTGCTTTAGTTTACAAGTAGGGTATTTTATAATAAAAATAATTAATACATTTTTAATCTCTAAGATTACAAATTCATAAATAGCACTTCTTTGGCATCATCTCTTTAATTTTTTTGGTTAAAAATTTGTGAGAATAATTGTTAAGAAGTCATAAATAATTGCGATAGTTGTCAGATAATGCTGACGCTTTAATGTCGATGTTGGTACATCTAAGGGAAACTCTAGAGCATGTGTGGTTCCATTTCTGTAGCAATAATTATTCCACAGTTTTGTCGTTGACAAATTGCGGTAATTGAAATATGTCCGGTAATAATATAATACTATAATCAATTAATATAATACTAATTTTCCTAGCAGGGAGGAAAGTTGTACTTTTCCTCCCTAGGGCGAAAGTAAGTGACATTGATATGATGAAAATGTACATCTTATGTGCGATATTATTGATAAATTACATTAGTACATTCGACTCAGTCTAAGTCAATTTATGAGATAATTGCTAAATTATTAGGTACCTGTCGTTTTAGGAATGAGTATAAGAAGAAGAAATTCATAAATATTACTATTATTCAACACTTTTTGACAAACGACGCTAATTTGACAGTTTTCAAAAAATATTTGACAAATTATGCCTACTATTTATCATATCACTCACAGGTATGTCTTTATTATTTTTAGGCATTTAATTAGTTAAAATTGGACTGGCTGGGAAAAAGTCGTATTCAAACCACGTAAGGTAAGTGCTATTGCACTTGGGCAATTACAAACCTCGGCTTCGGCTCGGCTTATAATATTTGCCGCGGTCTGCAATAGGGCACTTTCCTCCTTTGGTTTGAAATATACTATTTAGGGCCAGTTTTGACTCCCTTTATTATCATCACTTCCGTAATTTAGAAATTCGCTTTTCATCAAGTGGAAAACTAACGCTCTATACAGTAATAGTCAATGAAAGTCTGCATGATGAAATATTACTAATACTTCTCTATGGTTAGGTTTCCTTGAATCTCTTTTACATGTCACAAATTCCATCTGATTTTATGCGATTTTTGCAATTTGCATCGTTGTTGCGAATAAAAGGGGCAGACTCTGTGTGGTATGTCATATTATGCTGAATTTAGACTGTTGTAGCGTTCCTTTTAGCGTCTGGACAGAATTGGGCGTTATTCAAATAAAATTCTCCAAGATGGCCATTTAAATAACGAAAATATCTAGATAATCTATTCAAAAATAAAATTATTTATCATAATATAATTGAACTATAGATAATTTCAACTGTATCTATGATACACACGTTTTATTATCGCAACGAAAACAGTTTAGTGAGAAAAGTCTTGAAACATTAATGCTACAAATTTTTCAACCATCCTATATCGTTTCTGCTACTTAAATAAGACAAGAAGCTTATATATATTTTAGTCGTAAAATATCAAGAATAGCCCGCCCGCTCTGAAGATTGTAATGTTGGGCTGTATGAGTGTAGAATGACTCCAGAATCACGTTAGAGTGTTTATTTTTCTATAAATTTTCTTAAAAAAAATACGATTTTCAGGTTATACCACCACATTTCATTTATTAACCAATAATTATTATAACCGAGTTATTTTTGTCAAAAAAAGTATACGTTTGTATTCGTAATGTAATTGGATCCTGTGACACTTTGTGGTGACCAACATAAAAAAAAAACCCTAATCATAGCAACAATTTATCGCGAATACCAACGTATTTGCTAAAAATGAAGTTATTTCAAGAAAATAAGTTAATCGAATCAAATTACAACGGTTATTGGTTGCTAAATGCGTTTTCTTTTCAAGATTTCGACGTGTTTACTCTGGTAACATAACTTGAAAATCGCATCTGTTTTTTTAAGAAAAAAGTGTGGTCTCCGTCGAAAAATAAACCCTAACGTGATTCTGGAGTTATTCTGCATCCATACAGCACAGCATTGCGATCTTCAGAGCGGCCGGGCTACTCTTGATATTACCCTTTTAGTTAGATAAATAAATGATTTTACTCTTTGCCGACACTGTATTGCATACTTGTATTAAACGTTATAATGTCACATATATGAAACTTAATACTGACCTGGGGCGCAGACGAAAGTTGACCACTTTAATAATAATTTATTATGAAATTGTTTCATTATGGACACAAAAAAAGTTTTCTCCTTATTGATAAAATATTTCAAAATTCAACTTACCCTTTTGTTACAGAGCGCGCATAAAACAATTTCGTCTATAATTTTTAGTGCACTGCAAACACTTATCCAATTTTTGATTAGAGACGACCTTCAAACTGAAATTCACTTTTATCCCACTCTACAGCAGAGATGTAAACACGTTTACGAACGAGAAAACTATGAAGGAAATTAATTCCTTTTCGTACTAATATAATGCAGCCGTGCAGGACTTATACCTGCATTCATGCTTACATGTCTGAAAAAAAATGTTTCTTTCCTAAGGTCTAATTGCCCTCTAATCCGATTATCAGTACTGTAGGATTTAAATTTCTAAAAAGGACATCTGTCTCAATTTTAACGATTGTTCTAAATAGAGTGGTCAACTTTCGTTTGCGCGCCAGGTCAGTACTAAGTTTCCGTACTATCAAAATATGTCATAATATACAGGGTGCGCTCCATTCAATTTTTCACAACTTTGGTGTGTAATTTTTCTTTGAGTCGCCTTGTACACTTCAAAATAATTTTGAAATATGTTCCTTCTGAACCTGTATAATCCTTCACCAAAAAAAAAAATTGGAAATATGTTACCACTTTTTTTTATATAAACCAACGCGAATGTAGTGGCCCACCCTGTATATTTCAGTGAGGGCCAGTTCTTAAAACCTCACTTTCCCCTATCTGACTGTTTTAATATTATTTATTCAGTATCTATTTTACTCTTTGAAATAAAATCCTATTTTATATTTGAAAGTTACTGTTCATTACTCATAAGGGAAACAAATGAATTATTAAATTCAGAAAAGATTGCGTAGAGGGGCCTGTAAAGGGTCAGGTACCCATTAAGAATTATTAGGCCATTCATGTCCCAACATCTGCAATAAGTAGGTCGTAGGGTTGCTCAGGGCCGGTAACACTGTGCAGAGGCGTGTTTATAGGCTAACGGTTTTGGAATTGTTTGCTGACTTCGAGAATACTTATTACAAGTGGTATGGTTCTTACACAAGGTATATAGTACCAACATCGTTTCTTATAGTGGACTTTATATATAATAATACTTTTTATTTTCTCTAGCGAATTTTGTAATATTGTTAAAGCTCAAACATAAACATTTGTCATAAAGATAGACACTGTTGAGCTTTGTGAAAGTATAAAGGGTAATGAATTCTCATACTATTTGTTTTGTTGTTCTTATATCCATGTAAGTGAACTTTGCAGCTTGCCGTCTAAATTCGGAGATTAGGACTCTGTTGTTCTTATGCATATTTGAAAGCTTGATTGTGTGTATTATATAGTAACAATGTGCAAAGCGAAATGTGTCCATAAACTTGTAACCTCACGTTGGTAACTTCGACATAACGTGGTCGAGTAAGGTTGTTGTGCATTATTTATACAAGGCATCCTAAGGCATGAAAATTTTCATGATTTTTCAAATAGAAAAGATTTTTAGTGTCTGTTATTCGTTACAATCTGAATATAATTTAAATATTAAAAATAATAGTTCTTTTTTTTTTCAATCGTGTTATCAATTGATATCAACAGAACTTGTTGAAACCTCTTTTTTTGTTTGTAATTTTCCCCTTAAACTTTCAAGCATTGAGATAGCATTTCCTTAAACGTAAATATGTTTAAGGAAATCATATCCAATAGGATGCCCCCGTGTTTTAGGGTTCATTAGGGAATTTAAATATTCAAACACGACTGTTCTGTACGAAGTAGTGTCGCACCTTTTGAGTTTTACAAACAGTTAGTTGTCTGCCAGCGCTTCGAATGCTTTGAAAATGTATTAAAACTTCGTTTAATGACGAAACTTCGTGAAGTTGATGCAATATTCATATTTTAGGATTTATTTCGTTTAGATACTTGATGCATAAACGTGTTTCAGCTGCATGTTTCAGTTATTATTTATGCCTTTAAGTTAGTTAATGGAAATCGTAAACTCTGTTAGACAGAATAAATAAGAGAATATGAGGAAGGAGAACTATCTACCTGTAAAATACTCTTTCTGTTGGTGGAATACAATACTTTACTTCTACTATAGAGAAGTGAGTAGCGACATCTGTTTCTACGGCGATGAAATATTGTCTAGTCCGTGTATTGTCACAAGTTTTCGATGTTTATTTTTTTGTGAAGCAAACTCAGTTCACTTGTGACGATTTATCAATGTAGAAGGTGTGAAAGATATGTATTTTTCAGTCGAATCCATAAATAGAACAGATGAAGCTGGTGCTCTTTCTTCCTACCACCTACAGGATGCTGGATCTTTGATTACAATTCCATTTTTCTTTTACCAGCAAAATATCTTCTATGAAGTTTAATAATATATAATACTACATAAATTGTGGCAATATCCTGAAAAAAGCTTCAGAGAATTGTTATTAAAAATAAGATATATACTTGAAAATCATTTACGTTTGCCTAAATTAATGGGTTAGACGTAGTAATAATAATAGACGCCGACATTGTAATTGGAATTAAAAAAATATTTCTTTGTATGACTCAAGGTTTTGCTCGACCGTAGCGACTATATGCATCTTCATCTTTTACCCTTTCTTTTTTTTTTGCAATTAGGATGGACACCTATAGTCCAAGCACTTGAGCTAGGTGCTCATCGTCCCTATTAAATCTCTTACTTTCCCTCGAGCAGCTTGGTGTTCTCTATAAAGCCCAGCGGAAATTAGAGAGCTCTCGAGGGCTCCAATAGATCCTTCCCAAAATGTTTCTGTCTGAATACTTTCAATTCCTCACATGTGCAGATTACATGTAAACTCGATTCCTCCGGTAGTTCGCATCTTCTGCACCACGGTTCGCTTACTCGACCTGTGTTATATAGATGGTTTTTCAGGGGACAGCGTCCAGTTATCTGCCCAGTAATGGTTTTAGCTTCTTTCTTGGTGCGTCTGAGTAGGTTATCAGAAAATATGGCAGTGGCTCGCGATGGAAGAGGATCTTTTCGATCGAAATTTCGGCGAATTTTCTCGTTTTTCTGCACTTTTATAGAAACTAAAATACCTCGGTTCCCGCGGAACAATTTTTCCCCATTCGGCCGTCATTTATTTCCCTTTTAATCTCCCTTGCCTTCCGATTCTTTGGTGACGCAAGTTTTTTTTAGCGAAACACACACGCTAAATGGTGCATACCACTGTCTCAGACCTACTGTTAGACAAAGACGGAGCGATCAAGATTTATTAGTAGTAACTAGAAGTTGGACATTCTCCTAGAATGTGGTCCTTGAAGAAGGTGGTTTTTTTAAAGTCGGTCCATTCACTCGAAAAGTTTCCACTTTTAGAATGTGCAATAAGCTTTAAGTAGTTTTCTTTTGTTTTTACACTATGTCGTTTTTGTTTTCAACATTTGTTTTAAATTTTTTATTAGTATTTTTCCAAATATTCAAACTCCTTTTATATTTGTTTATTTTTAATTTTTTCCCTATTTCCTTTTTCTCATTTCGTTTTCCCTTTCCCTATCTCTATTCCCTTTTCTTATTCCCTTTACCTATTCTCGTTTCCTATTCTTATTCTCTATAGTTTTTTATGTATTTTAGAAATACATAAAAAAAGAAAAGAATAGCATTAATGAACGTACAGGCACAGCCAATCTATCCATAATTTATTCAATATTATTTTAGAAAATTTAAGGTCAATCTATGTATATTGAATAGTGTTCATATTTTTTTTACTTACTACAAAAAAATTTACATATGTCTGTTTGCCTCCCAATATAAATGCATTTATTGTATGTCTGTTTGTTGCACAGACCTTTTTAAATTGTAATGCATCTTAAGTACTTAATTTTAATGTATAATTATTTACGAAATAACAATGCCGCTATTAATATAAATTTTATATATATATAAAAAATGTATTTTATTGATTAGAATCATGCAACAATATTAAGGTATTATAAAAAAATAACGTTAACACATTTATTTAAGAAAAGTCGACATGCAATTAATTTTTTAGGTAATTGAAAAAGACAATAAATTGTCGAAACATCTTGCCACATGTAATTAGTTGTTTTCATTGAGCCAATATTTCCAACAAATCAGCCGTTTAATAACTATAAACATAAAATTCAAAATTGTTGTAAAAAACTGATTTTCGATGTTTTTTTTTAAATGGTCGTTTAAAAGATGTATCTTATACGTATTACAGTGTACTGACTGAATTTAAATGAAATTTAAAATGTAAAAGAAAAATTAAAATTAGCTAGCTCAACGGATAAAATTAAATTGAACAAAAGAACAATTAATCTCAGAGTTACCTTTGCGAATTAAAACTTGAATCAAACTACGAAAAGTAAAATGTGGGTGAATGAAATCTGACTTTCTTAATTACCCGAAAAAAATTGAAAAGGTTTAAAATAAAATAAAACAACAGAATTTTTAACCCCACGACGTTAATTAACAATCAAATTTATTATTATTCAAAAAGGGTCAAATTACAACTTGTGCAGAAAAAAAAAACCGTGAATTGAAAGTTCTGGCCTAAATTAAAAACTACACTTGATTCTAAATTACAATAGGACAGTGCTATTTCCTATACAAAGCAAAAGTTTTGTTCGTTCAGGTAGATAATCCTAAATATTTCAATTTCAATCCACGTGGTATCAAATTAAAATAAATTAAACGTGGACAATTACTAGAAATCTATAAAATCGTAAACTAAATGCAAGAACAATGCTTCTACTCACTCAAACCGAGGTGATAGATAATTAAAAACGAAATAGCAAAATTGAATAACGAAAAATTAACTCTTTGAACTATAATGTGAAAAAATTAACTAAAATGTATCTTCCCGAACAAAAATAATAAATGATCTTATATCTACAACGTGTACACGTCAATATATTAACAATTATTACAATCCGAATTCCTTGATGGACTACATTTTTACAGAAATCAAATTTCAATATTACAAAGTCGCAACAATGATAGAAAAATACGTCTACTCATGTTAATAGTCGAACAAGGAACTGCCTGACAAAACTCTTTGACGTTTTTCTTACGAAAACTTGCAACGCAGTCGTACAATTCACCGACAAAATCTAGTAGAAAACGTATTAACTCAAACTAGCAAACGCTAGACAAGCAATTGAATGAAATTAATTTAAAACACTTAACACTAAATTAAATAAACCATAGAATAAACTCTTTAACTAAATTTATACAAACTAAATCTAAATTTGTGAAAACTCTCGGTAAATTGATTCAGCCCGGAAGAAAGTAACAAATCAAAAATATGCAACTCAAAATACACTCGCGAAAAATGGGATGCCTGTCCATAGCAGTATGAACTGTGTTTTTATTTGTTAACAGGATCAAAAGCTCTGCGAGGATCAACGACATGTATTTCTTTGCTTATCGTCGCGTTGATTATCGCTTAGTGAAATAAAAAAAATTAATAGCTTACATCGGTTCTTAAAATAGCAAAAATATTAAGCTTAGTAAATGTAAATGCAACGGTTCATTGTATATTTTTAGCACTGAAAATGCAACAGCCAGCCATTTGCTTTGGGTATGAATTTGTGCATGTAGGAGGTAAATGGGGTCTCTTTGTTTCCTATGCAAGCGCCTTGAGTAACAAATAGAACGGTTAAAATGTAATTTGTCTGTGTTACAAGCACATAGGCGTGTTAACCGAGAGCGTTAATTGGTTGGCAAAGTAAGTATCCGAAAGCACTATCTGGGGAAATTGATCTTTCCAGTCAAGTAAAATAGAATGCTGTCCTTTCAATAAGAAGACTAGTGCGAATGACTTTTTTTTTAAATCGCTATGTTTTTTTCGCTTATTTGGATTTGTTCACAGATCATAGATATCCTATAAATTCAATACACAACTTCATTTCAACAAAAGCCCTGACTTAAATAGACTTTGGAAACGTGGCTAAAATGTGGTAAAAATTTATATCGACATAACAAATACACAAACATAAATGGTTTTGAACTTCCGCAATATAAAAATGGAATCCATAGGGTGATGTGTCATATCTATTTTCCAACTTAGTTACTCTGAAAATAGTTGAGATAAGGAGTTGTGAAAATCCAATGGAATTGGGATGAAAGAATTAACATGTAACTTCATAATGTCATCGTTCCAATTGTCTCATGTGCGAGAGATTTGGGCCTTATCATCGATAATTCTTTTTGTTATAAAAATCACGTATGATCATAAACATGGCATATAATAAATTAAAAATATTATACCCTTTCGATCTTGGTTTGATATGAAAACCAAAACTATGTTGTACTCTTTTTATTTAAACATGCTTCACCGGTCTATGGTCCATGCTTAGATGCATTTGATAGGTGTCGAGTACAAATGATGCAGAACTCATGCATGAGGTATATATTTGAAATTCTAAAATATGAGAGAATTTCCCATAAGCTATATGATCTATACTGGCGCAATATGAAAAATCGAAGAAATATGTCTGCCTTAAAACTGAAACTGCTCTAAAGTTTCTACTACACCCTATCTTTACGAGAAAATACTATTCCGTACTGAAGTGCCTCACATTAATATCAGGAATAATAATCTCATAACACCGCCGTGGCACAGAACAGCTTTTATTAGGCGCTCCTTCTCGTTTGATGTTTATTCAGCTTACGATCATTTACCGGTGGCACATAGATTTTTGGATGAGCGGGCGTTTGGCTATTCGGCAGTATTTGTTTGCGCATCAGCAGTAATTGCTATTCTCAAATGCAATATTAAGTAATGTTAGTTTCTAGATTTTTTTTTCTTTTCTGATTGTATCTCTAGCATTGCAGAGGTTAGGTTAAGTTAATTTAGGCATTTCGTTATTTTGAGAAACTTACTGTTTTAATTGAGAGTTTGGTGAAAAAGCAGGTGCTGAACTATCCCCTACGATTTTGATAGTATAATCACGCATTATTATTTTTTTATATATTTTTCTCTTTTTAATTCAGTTTAATAGTTCAGTTTCAGAGTAAAATAAAGGCGATTATTACTATTATTTTTAGACAAGATTCTGTTATTATAGCACCCCCTACAAGAAGAGGTTTCATGTCATCTAACGTCATTATATTTGATATAAGTATGCCTTTGTGATAGATAATCACCTAAGTAATAAATGTTATTAACAGGGTATTAATATATGTAGTTTGTAATAATCTCCTTTTAAAATGTTACAAATAATACAATCAAAATTATCGAGTTACATCAACATTATGTACCTTAACAAGAACGGTACACCTAAATGATAAAAGGAAGCTGAAAAAAATAAATCCATTCTTTCTGTAATAATATTTATCTTCCAAACAGCTGAATGAAGCCCTGATCTTCGACTGCAAATAATTTTATCCACCTACCTCTAACAGTCAGACAGATTTATTTTATCTCACATGCTTTGCCGTAGATTCCCTATTGCAAAAGCGGAGGGTGTAAAATATCCCTTGTTCACTGGACTACATATAAATGGAATTTGCAATTAACTGAGTCAAAATAAGTGAGGTGAACTGAACTGAACTCGCATTTCGAGTAAGAGAAACTTACAATTAGTATTTGTATTGAATACCCAGTCAGTCGTTTTTGAAAAATCAATTAATTCTTTAGTATAATATTGTAGCGGTTTTGTATTATTAAAACACTGTCGGAGTTTGCAAAAATAAACCGGCGATATATTTAAATTAATTTGATTTATTTAAAGTTTACTGAAAATCTATCAAATAAAATCAAATAAACACTACTAACTAAATTACTATTAAAACACTTATTAATTAATCACTTAAATAACTAATAATTCAATTTATCTAAACGATTTATACAAGCTGATTCTCAATATATGCGACAAACTTTAAGCGCTGATTCCTGGGGTTATTTTGATAATAAAAGTTCATAAAAACATATGTCCAAAATCGCTTAGTTCTAAAGTATGACAATGTTAATAGTAAGTTAACCATAATTAATGTTTTTATTATAAATTAACAAAATAATTAATAAAACAAAATTAACTTATACTAGCTGTTCAAAATAACCGCCCCCAACTGCAATACAAGCTTCTATCCTCCGTCGTATTGACTGGCGAGTCCGTTCTAAAATACGAGAGGTATTTCAAATTGTTTGAAAAGCTGCGATAATACGATTTCTCAGTTCATCGACATTTTCAATGGGAGTCGTATAAACTAATGATTTAAAGTGACCCCAGAGAAAAAAGTCCAAAGAATTTAAGTCTGGAGACCGAGGAGGCCACGGTTTGGACCTCCCCGTCCTATCCACCGATCTGACATGTATTGTCCAAAAACTCGCGAGTAACTAAACTAAAATGCGCTGGAGTACCGTCATGCATAAAATACATTTGTAATCTTAATTGCAACAGAACTTCTTCCAGCAGTAGTGGTAGCTCCTCTTCAAGAAAATTGCGGTATACCTCGCAATTTAACCGCCTCAGTAAAAAAATATGGACCTATCAAGTGATCTCCAATTCCGGCCCACACATTGACGGAGAATCGATGTTGATGACGGGCAATCACTAGTTCGAATGCGGATATGGCTTCGAACATATGAATCTGTCAATATATCTCCAAACTTGGCCTGACTAATGTTTAAAGCAAACGCAATTTTTTTGGTGCTTGTAGTTCCACCTCAATTTCCTCAATTTTATTTAGTATCAGTTCTTCAACTTGTGGAGTTCTCACTGTAGATGGGTGCCCGTTATCAGTCTTCCGTTTTTTAAAATTTCCTGTTTCACTAAGACGTTGGTGAAGACGGGCAAATATTGAATGATGCGGGATGATACGGTTCAGGTATCGTTCTTCATAAAGACGTCTAGCAGCACGCGAATTTCCATTGGCAAGACCGTAAACGAAATGCATATCACGCATCTCAGCATTCGTGTAATTCATTTTAGAAATAGAAACTGACAATAAACTGAATGAATACTCTGACAACTATTGAAATATTGAAATGACAAATAAATAATTCCCTCTCAACATAATAGTTTTTGAAGAACCAACTGTGATATTATATCGTGTTAGTCATAGTTCATAATTTATTATTAAACATTCAATAACTTTAAAACCAAACCGTTTTGGACATATACTCATATGAACTTTTATGATCAAAATAACCTCAGGAATCAGCTCTTAAAGTTTGTCGCATATATTGAGAATCACCGTGTATATACGGGTATTTATTTCACACGTATATATCTCGACTTGCTGTCCGCTTACTCGCACGACTCAACTGTTGCCGTCTAACTAACTGGCCAATAACGGCGCGATATTTATATTTCGCGCCGGAGTTACAAAACTCTTCCCGAGATTTCCATTTCCTCTTCGAGATCTAAAAAGAACAACCAAGAATCTTCGACCCGGCACTGCCCTCTATCATTCCTCTTCCGAACCTTCGTACGCAGTTCCTTGTACTGGCGCACTAGTACCATCTAGGAGCGCCTAACGAAAGCACTAGTTTAAAATTGGTGCTCGTTTACAATATAATATACTTATAAATTTAGTGTCCATGGTAGCTAACAATTGTTTTAATAGTCCATTAAGAAAACGGTTAAAAAAAGCTTCATTTTAGTAATTGCATATGCAGTGGTACATGATGGTGAATTAGTAAGAAATTGGTAGTGTGTGTAAACGATAATAATTTTCAATATATGCTTCTAAGTGTAAGAGTGATACTTGGGCAAACCGATAGAAGCCGAACTGTCTATGACATCCACGGACCGTAGTTTTGTTAGTTGTATAACTGGAAAGTCGCAAAGCATTTTGGTCTTTTAGGTTAGGCTTACTTTCTTCTAACTTTAATTAACATTCAGTTCAAATCCGGTATAATAATTTAAGAATCAGAATCATTTCCATAACAAATTTCGTAAATAAATCATATAGTAACAAGAGCTTTCACCCATTTATACTATTTAAGAAATAAACACAACAGTTTTAGTGGGTGGATATATTTAGCACTGTAGGGGTACTAAATATCACCTTTCGCCAACAACAACTACGTACTTACCTTAGCATAAAATAATTAGTAAAAGTACCTTATTAAAAAAAATTCAGACTGTACTCGTCGTAGTTAATTTTCCAAGTCGCAAATTAAAAAGTTCATTAATGAATGGATAAATAATAAGATAACAAGTCTATGGAGTGGGCGCATACATCACGAAGACAAACACAGACAAAAACGAATAAAGGCTTGAATTTACTAAAGAATAAGGACAAGAAGACTGTAAAAATGATAGTAGATCCGTAGACCGATCGTTGTAGAGTAAATATGTAAATTACGTGCCAAAAAAATTGCAACACCTCAAAGGAGGTCAGTCACAAAGCTAAAATCTTAACAAAACAACTGGCTGCATGTAAAAAGTCGCTGATAATCATCTGCCAGAACTTCATACAGGCAGAGGAAGTAGAAATTCTTCATTGATTTTCTCGTTCTCCGGACTTAAACCCAATCGAGCATGTACGGGATATAATGGTACATAAGGCGTTTACCATAAGCAGCAAACACCTTTCAGGAACTTCGTCGTCATCTACAGCAAGCCTGGGATGAGATCCCACGAGATACCATTGATCATCTTATTCAGAGCATGCCTCCCAGAGTTACAGCATGAACACTCATAGGGATGTGACATAATATTGATAACATTTTGCTGATTGAGTTGGTATTTTTTTTGCAATTGCTATGATTTACTACTAAAAACTAGTAGTTATGATTTATTACTTGAAATTTGCCAAAATTTCAGCTTTGTGACTCAGCTTTCAAGGTGTTGCATTTTTTTTTGGCACGTAGTTTATAAAATTAGCTTGGCAAACGGCACGATTTGTAAATTCTACCAAGAGGAGAAAGAAATCCCAGTTCACGTGCTGTGCCACTGCAATGGTCTGACGAACACAGGGTATAGTAGAGAATCCCACAACTTATTGCTACATAAATGAGCCTCTCTCAATGGTGATAAATCTAATTAAGTAGGCAAAATTAGGGAGCGCCATCTAGGCAAAAAGGGATTACAATCGGAATGGAAATAGGTCCGTATAGTTACCTCAACTCTGATTTAATTTAATCTATGTATGTCGCATCAAACAAGATTTAAATCAAAATTCACAGTAACTAAAAATTTAAAAAATTGAAACCATTATTATTTCAGAAAGAATGGAACTAACAGAATCCACTATAGGAATTCCGTAAGTTTGTTTGAAAAAAATTTCACTTAATATACCTTAAACATTACCTTCCAAAAAAATATTCAGCACAACACTCTATTTCATACAATCTATTTCCAATTTCCTCAAAGATCAAGTTAATGCCAGTAATTGCTATTGAACAAAATAAAAACAAAGAAATAAGCCAGTGATTCTATAAGCCGGCGTCTTTGTGATTGTTGTAAATGTATTTTATAAATGGAATACTTGCATTATTGAAAGCACACCATACAGCACGGCGTGCTCTCAATATCGAGAAATGGAGCATATTATTGCATTGTAATGCTGCTAATGACGTAAACATAGATCCCTTAAATAGTGCCCTTTACGTAAAGCATCATTATGTTACATTCGAATAATGTGGGAGCTATATTTTAGTTAACATGGTAACGATAAATTACGCAAAGCTTTCCTCAAACTATAATTGAATTTCCAGTGTAGCATTCACTGGGTCCTAGAGTCTCTCGCGAAGTTATTTCGTTTTCCCTTAGACTCAGACTGGGTGCTTTAAAGCATTAAAATTAATAGCGAAAGATGACGACTATTAGTTGGAGAATATATACGTTCGCACAAGGCTAGGTATGTATTGAATTGAAACTTTGTAATTTGTAAATACGGTTTCTATTTGAGTTCGAAATGATAGCGGAGTGACAGAAAAGATTCTTATTTAACAATTGATATAGAGCAATTGAAACGGCGGAGAAAATACGGTGGAATATACATTTTCTCAATTATCTCCATTTAATACGAAATATGTTTTGTTAAAAACACTTACATTGTTTGTATAGAAGAAGGCGGGGTCTTAGATCTAAGATGACTTCATGGTACTATACAAAAGGGTAATTTGAGTGTAATGTAATAACATTGAGGGATGATATGGTAAGCAAAAGGCGAAAACGGCCAAAACGTTCACTTATATGCGTGCCACATACCAGGACTAACCAATAGGCGATGCACAACGAAGCACCGATAAACATATCACAAAGCACACATCAAAACTTATTAGACTAAAGCATTGGAGCTGATCCTATTATTCGGGAAATAACAAAACCCTGGATTTGTTAGGTAAACATGCGGCAAAAATTCAAGGGGTTATTCCTTGGCTTATTCTAAGAATATTTTGTGCTATGATGATTTTTGAAAAAACCCCTTTGTTTCGAAGATACAGGGCGAACAAAATTTGCAACAACCATATTCGATATTCGATGAAATTATTAATGTAAATAAAAGTATGGTGTACGCCAATGAGTTTATCATGTACTAAAAATGGTTTACAATGCGTTGTTATTTTTTCGATCTCGATTACATGAAACGGCTATTTTATCTAGTAGTGGATTTCATTTGAATAAGTCTCATCCTATTTATTTAGATTGAGTGTCGTTTGGCTGTTTGACGTGTCCTTAATAGTTAGTGAAACCCTCTGTCATAATGTATACGAACGCCGAGATAACAGACATGCATTTCATGTATGGACTTGTTGATGGTAACTCATTAGAAGCTAGACGATTGTACATTGAACGATTTCCAGTCCGTAATGCCACGACCCAAAAATCTTCGAAAACATTCATCGACGTCTTCGTGAAACAGGCTCTATGAAACGAAGTGGAGGGCCAGGAAGATCAATAACTGCAAGAACGGTACAATTGGAACAGAATGTGCTGAAGATGATAGAGGAAGATCCTGGTAGTTCTACGCGAAAAATTGCAAATACTTTGAATGTAAGTCATTGAACAGTTTGGAAAATTCTTAAGGACAATTTGTTGTATCCATACTACATTCAACGCGTTCAGGCACTACTATCTGCTGATTTTCCTCCACGTATTGCATTATGTCAATGGATATTGCAAGCATTAGTTCGCATCCCTCTATTCCTGACACAGATTCTTTTTACCGATGAAGCCAGTTTCTCAAGAAATGCAATAAGGAATTTTCATAATAACCATGTCTGGGTAGATGAAAATTCGCATGAGGTATTTGAAGATCGTTTTCAACATCAGTTCTCGTTAAATGTTTGGGTTGGAATTGTGGGTGACTATCTAATTGGACCGGTATTTCTACCAGGAAGACTTACTGGCTTGGTATACCGCAACTTTTTGGAAGCAACGGTGCCTGAGTTTCCGGAGGATGTACCAATGTGGTTTATGCATGATGGTGCACCACCACATTTCAGTTTGGTTGCTTGTAATTTTTTAACAGCAACATACGGAGGTCGCTGGATTGGTCGAGGTGAGCCACACGCATGGACTGCTCGATCCCCGGACTTAAACCTCTTAGATTATTTCTTCTGGGGATCTCTGAAGTCAATAGTTTACGCTACGCTAGTGGAGAATTTGGACGATTTGCGAAATCGAATAATTGCTGGGTGTAACTCAACTAGAAACGACCCTGGTGTGTTTGAAAGAGTTCGACAGTCAATGACGAGAAGATTGAATGCTAGTATCCAGGCTGGAGGAAGCTATTTCGAACATTTATTGTAGATTGAGCAACTTTACATGTACTTTTTGATAATAAAATATTGTTACTGTCGCAATCTTGTTCACCCTGTATCTTCGAAACAAACGGTTTTTTCAAAAGTTATCATAGGACAAAATATTCTTAGAATAGGCTAAGGAATAGCTCCTTGAAGTTTTTCCGCATGATTACCTAACACCCTGTATATAGAAAAAGTTAAGCTATAATACGGGACAAGAAGGCGTGGGAGAAACGCCCACTGGCCAAAGTGGACTTGTACTGCTATATTGACGGATTCAAAAGTTAATAATGGTGAGACAGTCGGGGAAGAAAGCCAGAATGTAATATGTAATAGAGGTGGACGACAATGTCTACTCAGAATCGGGTGGCGAAACTCAGTATGTGTTACAAAAAAAGACAGACCGGTGTAGGGTATATTCTTTGATAAACAGGCAACCCTTAAGGGATTAATTCCTCATGTGTTGGCTCCAAACTGGTTTAGGATTGCATAAATGCCTAATCGTGGTGAACAACAGAGAAATATCAAGATTGTTGCTGAATCTGGTTCTTGCATCGTCGTAATCAAATCACAAAAAGTGATGCTCCTGAATGAATGGATATGTAATAAGACCAATGAGCGATAGCAAAAGTCACCAGGGCTGAGATCTTAAAGGAACAAAAGACATACTTTAAGTATAAAAAGAAAGGATGTTAAAATGATTGTAAGCCTATTAACCGCTCATTGTGCACTAACAGGTTTATACCTACTAATTGGGCCGACAAAGCATACTATCTGCGGATTCTGCTAAGACGAAGAGGAACCCCATTCATGTTCTGTGCCATTGTGATGATTTGGCAAGAAGAAGGCTTCTATTACTGGGCTCGTAGAACTTCAGGGCAGATACAGTATAAGACAGGTGTGTAACAGCAAGCCTACTTTAAAAACGATATTACCGTAAGGATGCTACAAAGTAATACATTCTTTATCAAATATTTTCGAAAAGGGAATACAATTCTGGTGCTTAAATTTACACCGTAGAAATAACTAACCGAAATACTTTTTTCGTTCAAAGGTGTTATCATTACGAAATCTTTTCGAACTTCACAAAGAGAATCTATTAACACATCTGTTACAACGGCTTTTAACTAGCGCTCGGTACCTGAATATTTCCGGGTTATTCGCACCCTCAAACCTCGACCGGTGCAAAGTTTTTACTCTTATAGAAAAGTTGTTCCCGCTTTTTTTTCTATTGAGATCGCTTATTTTCCAAGTGCTATTACACGGAAACTTTCAGTGATTCGTTATTTATTACGTTTTCACGCGGCATTTCTCCTTTTCAGTCGCTTTTTATATGCATACCTCCCTTGAATAATAATGTTTGCTCCCGTGAAATAGACTGAATTGATAGAATCGCCTTTTGATGCTTTTCTATAAAAGTCTTTTAAATTCTTACAATACAAAAGATTCTCCACGCGTCTAAGGAAACTTCTCCGGTGTGCTGGATTAGTTCCATCAGAAAAACGTTATAGAGTGAATATTCGCAATAAAACTGGAGATCCAATTAAGTGCAATTTAATGTAAAAGTTTTCGAATAAATTTATCCGTGCTCTGATTTCGCATTCGCGTGTCTCCTTTTCTATATGCTGATACCTTTATGACGCTAGTATAAAAGCTTGATTTGAATAATCTGCATAGTTGTTTCAGAGGGTAATGCCGTCGTCAATTCAAGAGCGAAACCGCTAAATTTGAAAAAGATATGAGAATAACGACAAACTAAAGCCAAATTATGCAAGTGAGAAAGTTATGTCGTTAGATGCGCTAAGTCTTATCCAATGTTTAAAAGATATAATAGATTTCTTGTTTGTGGCTATATGGAATATCTTAGAACAGCTTTTATAAAGAACATTGCTGTATTTTAATATGGAGTCATTTTATTTTAGTTTGCTAAACGCATTTCACTGATTTTTCGCGATTTTCCATTTTTAAGCGCCACACGACCATACCAAATAATTTTTGTTGTGAAATTGCTTCCCACCTATGTCAATTGTCTTCCTACATATATATGAATGAACAGTTCTGGGTTTTTATAAATGGTAGAGTACACATTACAGTGATAAATTTATTTAATTGTTTCGAGACCGAAACATAGAGCATAAGGATCTTTTTAACAAAAACATGACAATCAAAATTTAATTTCTTGATATAGTCATATAAATATGATTCCATGAATCGCATCTAACCACTAAAAAAAAAAAAAAACACTATAGCAAATACAGACTTTTTAGGCTAACTAACAAATTGAAAATTATTTGACATTTATACCATAAGCATTAGATCCATTAGGACTCTTATTTAAAAAACATCAAGAGGTTTAAATAAATGACAGATGAGATAACATTTGACGGAAACGGAATTTATTTGATAAAGGAAGACTATTGCCATAAAATAATTGAAGTGTGACAAATATTAAAATGCAATTATTAACAAAAACTAGAGAACCACTGTAGTTATTTTCTCTTGCTTTGAAATTTTAATACAGTTCTGCTTTTGTTGAATAATATTACATTTTCTTATTATTTTTTTTAGTTATTACAGCCTAAAAACTAACCAAACATAAATACCTGAGCTCAATTTCGTCTATTGATTTGACACCTTTTGGAACAACCTTGAATTGTCTTTCAATTTTTCTTTTAGTAGCATTTTCCCTGCTGATATCGGGTTTTGCTTATACGGTAATTGAAAGTTACCACACGGTTGCGTGTCTAATGTATGTTAAAAGGCCACTTTTAAGAATAATTATGCGTAATTGATTTATGTAAATTGTATTATGGATAGATTTATCAGAATTAAATGGGTATTACACTTGCACATATACTTGCAGTTCAATGAACTGGAAGGGAATCTAACGGCCGCGCAATTTTTCAGTAATGTGGACTAGCGTCTGCATTTATTTATTTTAATTATTTATTTATTCGCTCCATTGTGTATATAAAAAGTGTGGAAAGCGTCAAATAGAAATTAAACAATATAAATATAAGTAGAGAAATTATTACATTTACTACTGTATTGACAAATAGGTGTCAAACTGCCAAGAAAATTACCGAAAAAAAAGATTTATTCAACCAAGAAACCCATCTGTAATGAGATGAAAAGGAAGTACTGGGTGTACAAAGTTAGGCTCACAAGGTAAAGGTTAATGGACATGGCAGCCGAAGTTTGAATCAAATACTCTATTCTTCAATTATGAGTTTTTGCAGTCATTTATTGTTTCATCAGAAAATTAGAATGAGAGTGTACGTTGGTAGAAATAACACAGAACAATGTAACAACAATACAACATTTTAAAGAACTGGAATCGGAATATTAAAATTTGTAATTTAAAATTAAAAACGAAAACAAGCTCGGGAGGAGGCCATGACGGCGTGCACACGACAACGTTGTGGCAAGTTATAGAATAAGAATGTATGTCGATGGTAGTGTTGGGAACGAAACTTTCATCATTATTCTCGGTAAATCGTCCGCTTCATAGCAGTCTCCTTCATTCATGGCATAAATGAAGCGCTTGTTCATGAAATAAATCTTTCATATTGCCTTCGCGAAAATAAACATGTAACAACATGTTTGTACTTACACAATTTACTATTTATTTCATCAATAAGTTATTATTAATGAGATGCTTGGTCCTGCGTTTCGCGAAATGTATTCGTTCACATTATGAACGCAACCTTGAGCGGTTGTTTCATTCGTAACCTGGTTTCGCACTGCAATATTTACTCATAGCTATGCAGGCGAATAAAACTACTTTCATCCCAACACTATATCGAAGCCTCAGTAAGCTAGCTTGCGTTAAACCCTAGTACGCACTACGCAAATATTGCACTTAACAAAACCACTGCTGATCATCATAGGTAAATTTCCTGTAAAGTTGTATATATCTGGAATGGTTACTTTAAGGTGACTCAAATGTAACTTTGGTAAAGGTACATACATTGCGTGAATGAAGCGCTTGTGCGTGAAATTCACATTGCTTTCTCGTGAATAAACGTGTAGCAATCTGTTTGTATGTAAACAATTTGCTATTGATTTTATCAACAAGTTATTATTAATAAGGTATTTGCCCATAGACTAAATTGTAACCTATTATGAAAGCCACGCCGTGAACGAAGCTGCTCGCTGCTGCCTTTCACGAAATATATCCATTCATATCGTGAAAGCAATCTTGAGTTTTCGTTTCATTCGTTGTGTTACTTATAGCTATATAAGCGAATGAAACCACGTTCATCGCAACACTAGTCGATAGGCATATTAATTGATAAAAACGGCGCTCTAATAGGTATAAAATTGAAAGTAGAGACGCCTGATTGAGCAAAATTGTAATTCGTAAACTTCAACGTATTGAAGTTTTCGTCAATTGGTCGTGTTTACTTTTATCTTGGTGGTGCATGTTTAGCAAAATTTGTATTGACATTGGTATCTATGTCTATATAACGTATTTATTATTTACGGATTAATTTCCGAAAACGGCCAAAAATACTAAAGTGATATGATAGGTAACAAGAATTGCCAACTATTTCTTTCAGTTTCCGGTCTAGTGATACAAATAAGTATTGTTTACCAACCAGTGAGGCCATTTTTTGAGAACTTAGTTGTTTTTTTTTCTGCCTTATTATTAACTGAACAGTATGTAAACTTACCTCAATATGGCACCTAATAAATGGTTATTTTTACTTGCTGTTGGTGCAGGCAAATTATTAACTATTAGAAAAACGTATATGTATAATAAAAATGTGTGGCACACCTAGAGACATCTATTTAAAAAATATATCATACACGTAAATGGGTGAGATGGATCGTTATTCATTGTTCTAGAGAAGCTACTTTTATTGAGAATGAAAAATATAATGATTTCTGTCAGGAATAAGTGGAATGAAGCGGAAAATATAAGACGCACTAAATCAGCAAAAGAAGGCCGTGGGTTTTACTGCGGAAGCACGCGTGTCGAACGGTACTTTTCTAAATTGAAATCATGTTACGGTAAAACGAAACGTCAGCGGCAAATGGTCGATATTTCTACCAAACATTAGCAATTTGCTTTTTGCCGAATAATGGCAATAAATTTACACAGCACGGCCATTATACTTGACTAATCGTTAAGCGCATTAATATTCCTCTTTTCGCCTTACCAACGCAGTAAAACTTCAATATTTGTTATTATTATTAGCAATAAATTGGCATGCCTTCTCTTACAACTGGTACTACGTATAACGTACTCTAAAGTCGTTAGTATTATGGAAAGCTTATGTTTTCTTCGTAAATATAATTAGAATATTCCATTTCGCATCAGTTGCTAAACGGATTTATTACACAATGCCGTTTTTGAAATTCATTAATTAACGAACATGATTTTTATGGAGATCATCTTGTCTAAAATATTAATTTGGCTAATATTTCATTTCTGTAGGAGAGGGCGATTCGAAGTTTAGCAGTTTAAAATGTTACTGGCCATTAAAGTAGCGGCTCTTCCGCTTATAATTTACTGCAGCTTCTTTTACAGCCTTTTAATCTTTTATTTAGGTAACTTTTTAATGAGTTTTACTTCTGGATTCGTAAATTGCCTTTAAGGATAAAATCTGAAATGTATTATTCGTCCGGTGACTTTTTACAGCTTGTTTACTTTCACACCCTCCCCTGAAGAGTATATTAGACTACATAACTATACAGGGTATCATAGAATAATATCATATTTAATATCAAAAAATTACCTGTTACGATCATTGGATCTTTCCATTTCAATTTTCCCGAGAAGAAATCCTCATGAGGGCTACCTTGTAGAGCCCTATTTACCCCCGATTTGCAGTCCCATTTTTGACGCATTTTTCTGCAGCCACGTATTTAAATGAGATCTTCGATCTCATCTAATCTTTCTTTTAAAGCCACTTATAGGGACTAGTAGCGATTTTTGTTTGTTTTATATCAATTTCTAGCGTTTCTATTTAAAACCAGATTTGTTTTGAATGTCTTTACGCTTATTTTTACGAATGATCTTTAGGACTGCATAATTTTATGTTTTCGATTGAAATCGAAAATGTTCTGTTGTATACTTGCTACGCTGTATATCCTTTTATCTGGTGAATTGTTTGGGTTCGCGATGGAACGCAGTGAGAGTACAAGGAAAAAAAAAAGGAATGGGGAAGGTTGAACATATTCTTTGTCGTTATATTGACATGTAAATTAATTCGGCCGGCAAAATAACAACATTTCTCACAAACGGAAGCTTTGTCAAAATCTCCGTTTTATCGATTGTGCCCCGAGCTTTTCTCTGCACACATCATACCTACGCATGTAAATATTGCTTCTTCCTCTGTCAATACGTTCGCGCTTTTACTTATTGATGTCAGTTTAAGCATTTTCCCCTCCATCGCGACTGTTGCTGTCAGATCCGTATTTAAGGGTCTAAGAAAGTCGCAGCGTTATTGGATTTTCCACCTGTTTCAGCACGAAGAGATGCTGACGATATTGGGGGCACTGCGATCTGCCGTCAAGAAACATTTATTAAAATCTAGCTGCATTTAATTGAATTACGATTTTAGCAGTAAGGAAAAGATTCATTCGTTTCTTTCACGTCTGCGTTCTTTGTCAGATGCGTAAACAAAGTTTTAATCTCTTGCAATTCGGTTACGCAAGCTTTTATAGTAGGGATAAGCTTTACAAGTTTTGTTGTGTGCATGCGATATCTATAATGTCAGATCTTTAGGATAGGTTACATTTTGGCAGTTTATTATTAAACAAACTGTAGTTTATAATCTAATCTAGTTGGTTTATGGTATTAATTCAAATATCGGCAATAACCGTTGAGACCTGCTACAACTGTGGCATATATATATTTTTTTTTGTAGAAGAGGAATCTTTATAATTCATCAAACGCACCCATGTTTACTGCGACTACTAGGGTCTATTGTGGAGTTTATCCAACAAGTTCAGACTCTTAAGATAGCTCAATATCTTGCTGAATAAAGTTTTTTATAAAGAAGTGCCAACTTTCCCAAAGTTTGCATAGGTACCTGGTTCTTGTAACGGCAGGGTAGTGGCATAAGATATGCTAAATTGTCTCCTCGTCTTCTAGACACAATCGGCATTCTGTCTCATCGGAAAAGTTGATTCTCTGTAAGTGCTGTTTGTAAGTTTACAGTGACCTGTAAAGACAGAGACAATTACCTCGACACCTTACGGTGAAGTTCAAGCAGTTTTTGGTTCTGGTATGACTTGGCGAAATACACTGCTTCGCATACACCAAACCAGTATTGGAACACTTTCTGGTTTGAATTGCTGTCTAGCTACCGTAGACCACAATACATGCACTCATTCGTGCTATCTTTGCTAACCTCACGACTTATTCTCGAAATATCCCTTATCCAGTCACAAATTATGTCATATGCTCTTTAAGCTTACAGTCCTTTCATGTTCGTAAATTCGAAATCAACCTTTATGTTCATTGCCCCTGTTCAGTATTTTGTTCCACCTTTCCTGCCACACCATTAATATTTCTTCCTTTGCCAGCTAGCTTTTGTTTCTTTTTTTGAGGTTCCCTTTCATCTCCCGATCTAACTCAAAGATATTCTTTCTTGCAAATGCTAATAGGTCGATCGATGCTGTCCGACGTAACACTTGAAACGCTGCCGTGAATACTGTACCAATGGTTCCACTCTCAACAGGATCTTAGTTTGGAATGTAGGGATATCATACTATGTGTCTTATTATGAAAATTCATAATTCTACGCCTAGAGAAATTGGCTTCATAAATGAGTAACATGGTGTCAAAAAAATTATTTCCAATTATTTCTCAAAACGAATGACGCTAATGCATACAAAGGGTATGGATGTCATTGGACCATTAAGCTTACGCGTGTTAAAGGATGTGAGAGGGTTGCATATTGACATCCTTTTCAGAATATGCGAAATGTTTTTAACTAACTTTTCTCATTAAGCACACTCCTTTTTGGATTACCTCCAATCGAGTCTTTCAATAAGGTTCCTTTTTATTTACCAAGAGCGCCACTTTTATCCTAGTATACTTAAAGTTTCAGAGCATGATACACTTATGTGGATATAGAATCACATTCGAGTTTAATTCTTAAAGGATTACCATTGACTAATCCGTACAGAAGGTGCATGTTAATTATTTAAGCATCATTAGCGGCCGTCGTCAGAAAGTTATAATAACAAAATGGAAGCGTAAAGCTATATTTGACAGACTGATTGAATATAAATATATTAATCAGCTAATATAACAGTAGTAGGTACTAAAAAGAAAACTTGAATGTAGACGAAGAGCTGTTCTGCGTAGGAGAGTAAGTAAAATAATATTTTTTATAGATTTGCTAAGATAAATCAGATTATTCCACAAAAGAAAGTTCAACTAATTTTTCTCCACCTTCTTGCTCTAATATATTGAACAATGTAACAATAATGTTTTGAATTTCGTGCAAAGTTATCTATGTCTTTTCCAAAACCGGAGTTTTTAAGACTTAATTTAGAAGACCGAGAGCAGCAAGTAATGCTTGTTAAATTAAAGTTCCCAAAAGGGCTTAAGGACAGTGTCAATGAAGGAAACATTTTTATCTGTGCCGTGGAAGATCCTATAAAACCATATACAAAATAGATGGTTGTCACTCAAAAGAGTATAGAACTTGAACAGGGAAAATCTAACAGTGAATAGGCTAATTTAGGTACAGAGATTAATTCGATACTCATTTCTGTTGGATTGAACAAAGAAGACACCAGGTATTTTCTCAAAGACTTGTTCCTAGGAAACTGGATAGGAAGAATTGGTCCAATTGAATGACTTGCTGGTTGCTTGACTTCACGGCATTACATCTATTTTCTGTGGGGCTTTTTGGGCGGATGTAACCCGAAGAAGGCAACTCGCTCAGAAAGACCTATTGTGCCCTCCATGTCAATGTTAGCTCTTTTAGTCAGGTTGCACCCTATCAAAAAAGTGCGCAATCTGGCTAAGAGCTTACTGACTTTGGGTTCGTCCAATCGATCGACCCCAACTGCACCTGCCTTTCCGCGTCCATTGCTGAGCAGTTGACAAGAAGGTGAGCAGGAGTTTCCTCCGATCTCTCACACTTTCTGACAGGGGAGAGTTCACTAGCGCCCTGCGGTACATGTGTTTATTTAGTGCGCAGTGCCCAGTGTTCCAAATTCCTGTGAGAAATTTCAATCTGCCTTTGCTCATAAAGACTGCCTTACAAAGTTTTCCCTCATTCGGTTGAAGCCCTAGAGATTTACAGTGTCTAGCGCCGGCGAGTCCATTCCAAAAGAAGCAGTGCCTAGCAGCAAGTTGATGAAAACGTTTTGATGCTGCCATATAAGCTACCACACTCGGTTCTGGACCTAGGAACGGCAGCTCGCTGGCGCCCCTGCTAACGTGTCAGCTATTTCATTGCCTCTGATCCCAGAGTGACCTGGCACTCAATGTAACATTTAGATGTTCCGCCAGCCGTTTAAGTTATCTGTGGCACTCTAGTATCACTTCAGAGTCAAATCTGACAGCCCGCAAAGCTTTGAGGGCAACCTGGCTGTCGGAGATGATTTCTGCCCTTTCATTCTTACGCAGGCAGTTTGAGATGCCCACAGCAAGTTAGATGGCAATAATTTCGGCCTGTAAAATGGTACGCGAAGCTGAGGCGTGACTGCTCTTAATCATACTTGACGTATTTAATTATCCAAGAAATCAACAACATTAAACCCGAGATCTTAGTAATTCTATTCTTAAGAGGATTTTTTTTGTAAACTACGGGGAGGGTAGTTAATATTTATTGGAAAACACGCAAATATTTAACTACGTTAGGCATTATACTTAATTACTTACATTAATTTTACTAATAATTATTTGCTTATTAGAGATATTAGTATCTAATATTGGCAAGTTTTCTAGGGATATGGATAAAAAACCATGTCTCTAGAAAGCTTGCTCCAGGAATCTCTTTTTATTGAAAATTTTTAAGCTCCACAAAAAAATACAATGTTGCCATTTACGAAAACATCTTTTCTGCCGCTCTTGAAATATCTGAAAGCACCGCTAACTAATTATTTATTAGTTTTTTCAGTTTCTCAGTAACATTTAACACACGTAATATTGACGTCATTCTACGTCACTTTGTTGTGTGACTATTTACTATTTTGCTTTGGAAATCACCTCAAACTGCATATCTTGCTTCAGTTATTAATCTCAATTTATTAGCTACATTACTCTGAAAATATTAAAATCAATGGTTGCCTTGCAAAATTGCTTTCACAATAGCTAAGAATAAGCTACAAAATAGACTTAAAAACATGGTGGTATCCAGTATTTGTGACACGTGACAGTAACGTTAATGTTCTGTTAATGTCGACGTAAAAGAGTTAATTGGTTCTCCATTAAAATGACACCGGCATCAATTATCGTTTGAGTACGAAATCTGAGTTAAAGTTAATTGTCAAATTAAAAATTAAGGAAGGATTTATATTCTCTATAAAATAGGCTTTTTGACATTTGAGAGAGAAATTAATTTCGTATTAATTTAAATTTATGTATAATACTTAAGTTGTATCGTTTTATAATAATTGTATTTCCGATGTAATTATTTGGTATTCTATTGAAATTAGAAATCCGATTTCATGAGTGGAAGCTATCACTTCCAAATAAAGCGTATTTATATATATCTAGAATCACAAAAGCAGAAGAGTATTAAACTGACACGGGTGCGTGAATTCCAGCCGGAAACTTTACGAATGCTTGACATGAGAGGGAAGTACACACAACTTGAGTTTCGCGCGATATTTCTAAAGTTACCACGATATCAAAGCGGTGTGAAGCGGCAAACTCTACGTGTGTCTGTGTTATCCTCTTACCTCCATTAAATCCACGACCCGTACAGGTAATCCTTGCTTACTCGCTTGCTTGAACAAGTTGTGTTATTTTTTATGTTTATTTTTAAGAAAAACTTGAATTTAAAGTTGTGTTGTACTTTTCGTAGGCGGAATTCGGATGTTTTATTTTTTAAAGGGAATAAATAAAGTGTAAAGACCGGGGTATAAGGAACTGGTGCAAAAGTAATTGACGTAGAACAACGTATCCACCTTGACAAAGTAAAACTTCGTAGAAGTTTAAATTTAGTAGTGCGAACATCTAACCCTCATCAATGTTGACCCAACGGATCCATTTTCTGATTAAAATAGATAGGATTTTTGTATGGCTCAGAAGAAAGTTGTAAACTAATTATAGTATAGATTTATTACTTATTTACTTATTAATTTAATTTCCCAACAGATAAAATTCTACTCATGCCAACTGTATTCTAATAGCATATAACTATGATCCCAGATCAAATAAGGCAAAACGGCTTTAACCCCGATAAAATTAATAAAAATATTATTTATTCGTATTTAATTCCTGATGCACCTGATGCTACTTAAACTGAAAGTTGGAAACAATTGTAATAAAGGCTGACATTTTCTCTCATTTTTTTTTCTCAAAATGCACATTAAAGTCACCAGTGAAAATAATGTTCATATTAAAAATAAAGTGAAGCAGATCAAACACCAAATACATAAAATTATTAGTCACCATTCGCAGATTTTTAACAGGTTATTAGGATAATACTAAAAGTATGCAAAGGCCTTTGTAAGCCGCACACATCAAAGTCAATTTCTACGCCATATCTATTAAAGTTCATCATAGAATAGGTTTAGCAACGTTTTTCAAATATAGTCGTACCGTCGTCAATGTGTACTTATACAAAACTACACAGGTAAAAATTTGAGGGAGTGAAATAGGGAGTCTCCGTTTTGGAAATATTTTGTTCCAAAAAGGAGTTGCCATAGCTGAAAACAGAAGTATTTCCTCGGTTTTGTCAAAAATCTCACCAAAACGGAGAGATTGAATTTACTCCGCTTTCTAACACGATTTTCAAGGAAGAAATAATCTCCGCTTTCTCTCCGCATCTACACTACGGTATTTAAGCCCTAAATGTGAACAAATATCCCTAACATTGCATTATATTTTCTCCTTCACGGAGGTGATAATTTGTTTACTTAACAGATGTTTCTATTTCTAATACCTCAACGCCAAAAAGGGAAAGGATACCTCCGATTGGGAACATTTGTTCTCCAAATCGTAACTGTTTCCTTAAACATTTGAAAATTGCAAGTTCGCATAGGCATGCGCATTTATTAAAGCGATATTGTGCAGCGCATGTGCAACAAGTCTGGACGTAGTCACTTTGCAATAGTTCGAGAATGGAGAAGGATATGGCGGAATGCACTGTACCTGAAATTTATAAAATACACATCAGAGTAAAGTACGAAAACCGTAAAAGATGGGTAAGAGTTATGGGAGCAAACATCACCAGGGCAAATGTAGATAACGCAGGTAAGAAATTGGCCTCCACTACATTCTAGGTGTTAGCTCCTGAATAAAAGCACGTTTATCTTAGCTGAATCCGTGGTGTTTCAACTGTGTCGTGCCTTCAACCCACGGTCGTACCAAGCTCGAAAAGCGATACTATATTATGGATAAATAAAGCAATTCCAATGACGGCTGCTCTGTGACCGCAGAAGAGGACGTGCTTAGTGTGTCTATCCTAGTAATCATTAGGAATATATCAAAAATAATTCAAGAACTTGAGGTTCGATGACATTTTTGATGCATTTTAATGATAAAAATAGAATAAATGCACTGAGCAAGGGTGCTTCTGTCCACATAGAATAGCCCCATTGATTTAACTCCAATATGATGTTAAACTTAGCTACTATTGAGCTAGGTAATATAAAAGTAGAGTTAAAACCTTCTCACTAGAGAGATATTCTCCTCTCTCTGTGGCAGGTACCTTCTTAACGGAAATAAATTCATGTGTAAAGGATGAAATACATTCCGAAACGGAGTTAACGTTTGTTTATTGCGGATGTAATATTTCCAAGTGGAGTTACTTGCATTAGCAACGGAGATAATTTTATCTGATACGATAGTAGTATTGCATACATATGGGGAAACAACATCCGTTATTCATTTTAATAACAGCAGTAGGAGTTAAAATTTCTCCATTTCGGAAACTTTTACATTTATTGCAAAATAGTAAAACTGCATAAGAGAGACAAATTGGTCCTTAACGGATTAGGTTGCCTCGGTTAAAGATGTTTTTTCCCCTATGAAAAGCAAAATTATCTCTGTATTCCATCCGTTTAGTAGCAAAACATTTAACTCCGAAATGGAGGCTCCTTGAACGGATGGTCGCGAGGGAACACCGGAAAAGAGTTAAAACGGTGTTAGATTCAACTCCGTATTTTTATCTGTGTATACAGCAAACTTATAACCTTCAAAACGATACGAATTACAATTATCTTCATTTAACCGTGTTTCAACGCAAAAAAATGGAATTCACACATACAGAAATCTGATTCTAAGTAAGCTAATTTGGACGCCTGTAGTTCCTGACTGTTGAAGAAACACAACTATATATTTTGGATCCTTTCGGCTATATTATACTAATATTAAAAAATATTATGTTTTTTTGTAAAACATTTCGTATTGACCTTCTTACCTTCAATATAATTTTTTCTTCATTTACACGTGACTTGTTTGTCATTGCCTAAATATATAATTTAAAAATATTATTTATTGTGGTGTTGAAATAATGAAACTGTAGAGCAATTATATAGAACAAACATTGGATTTTTAAGAAAAAGTATTAGTAATATTTAATGTACTTCATGTACTGTAAATTTCCTTACACAGATAAAAATACGGAGTTGAATCTAACACCGTTTTAACTCTTTTCCGGTGTTCCCTCGCGACCATCCGTTCAAGGAGCCTCCATTTCGGAGTTAAATTTTTTGCTACTAAACGGATAGAATACAGAGATAATTTTGCTTTCATAGGAGAAAACACATCTTTAACCGAGGCAACCTAATCCGTTAAGGACCAATTTGTCTCTCTTATGCCGTTTTACTATTTTGTAATAAATGTAAAAGTTTCCGAAATGGGGAAATTTTAACTCTTACTGCTGTTATTAAAATGAATAACGGATGTTGTTTTCCCCATATGTATGTAATACTACTATCGTATCAAATAAAATTATCTCCGTTGCTAATGCAAGTAAGTCCACGTGGAAATAATTAATTAAAATGTTTAAGGAAGCAGTTACGATTTGGAGAACAAATGTTCCCAATAGGAGGTATCCTTTTCCTTTTTGGCGTTGAGGTATTAGAAATAGAAACATCTGTTAAGTAAACAAATTATCACCTCCGTGAAGGAGAAAATATAATGCAATGTTAGGGATATTTGTTCACATTTAGGAGTTAAATACGGTAGTGTAGATGCGGAGAGAAAACGGAGATTATTTCTTCCTTGAAAATTCGTGTCAAAAAGCGGAGTAAATTCAATCTCTCCGTTTGGTTGAGATTTTGTATAAAACCGAGGAAATACTATCTGTTTTCAGCTATGGCAACTCCTTTTTGGAACAAAAATATTTCCAAAACGGAGACTCCCTATTTCACTCCGTCAAACTTTTACCTGTGTAGCGACTTGCAAAATTACAGTAATATTCAGGCGTAAAATCACCTGGAATATTACTGTAATATGGCAATGTGCTATATAAACTCCGGACGTATAATTATGTATAACTATAGTTATTTTAAGGCAAATTTGATACAAAATGTTAAGGTTATGTGATATTTTTTAAAAAGAAACATTTTTTAGCTTTTTGAAAAAGGTATATAAACAGCTAAAATATTTTTGCTTTGCTATGACCCTTACTAGGCGCATTTTCTTATTTCTTTAAAATACTTTTTTTTTTGTTATTCTTGTTCGTTGCAAAAGAAATAAAATAAAATATTTATTATTATCCTTATAATTGTGATTATTTCTCACTGGCATGATTCATCATTTCACAAATATTCTTGCGTATGATACGAAGACAGGAATCGTTAAGTTGGTGACACTGTTGAGTGAAGGAGTTGTAAAAAGACGCAACCACCCATCCCGTTCTGAAATAGAAAAGGGATCCAGCCGCCAGATGGCTCTATATGTTTCACGGGGTCCGAGATCTCAGATCCTACTTCAGAAGATGGATGATACGTGTATTTATGTAAATTATTTAAAAAACGAAAAAACTCAATAATATCAGCTGTTTCAAGTTTTCTGTGAAAGATGATAGTAGAACAAAGGGTAAATGCAAAATTGCGATAACGTGAATGTTACCGACTAGTTTGTGAGAAGCATTTTATAGCAGTAAATATTACAACAAATAATAAACGTGAACTCCTGAAAAACGAATTTCTATAAGATATAGTAAAGCAAGTTCTAGCACAATGAAAGGATTTAAATTACTTATTTTGAATAATCTTTTTTTCCGGTTTTTTTTGTTGTTTCTTACTTGGTTTTGTTGTTTTGTTGACTTTTACATATTTGGGGTTTGCGAAATTTGCATCGGTATGTAATAAAAAAAATCAAATTTTTCGCAAATATTTTTAGCAACTTAAAGTTTATTCAACTTTCGAAATAAGAAAAAATAGAATTTTTTATTTGAATTTCGTATAATCGGGATTCTACTGTGGTAATAAATTTAAGTTAAAAAATCATTTATTTGTTTGGAAAATAGTTACGACAGTGGTTTTATCATTTTTTTATTTTCATAAATTTAGTTTCTTTTTTTATCAAAATTTCTATTCTTAATTCAAAAATTGGAATTGTCATTTCGTTGTTAAATAAATGAATGTTATTAAACAATTAATTTAGGATGTTATGTATTTCTTTTATTTTACAGATACATATTGCTGTGGTTTGGCACCCCGGGGTTCGTAAATTCAGTGATTTTTATTTATTGAGATTAATCTTTGTCAATGTGTCGGGCAAATTCTCTCAGAAATTAATATTTTATTTTTGTATAAGATTTTGTTAATTCAATTGATGTTATTTATTCTTTTAATTGTTCAGTTGTTTAAATTAATTTCATTCAGTTGTACATTTTGCGTTCACCAGTATTGTATATGTTGTTCAAATGTATATTCTAGAAATTTTCTTTGCGTTTGTGCGTTGCGAGTGCACGCAGGTTTTGATATATGTATGCGATGTTATCCCTGAGAGGCGCTCAGTTCTGAGATTGATGCTTATGCGTGAGTACATATTATTTTAATTTCTTTGCTGCCATTTTGATATTACATTTTTCTAAACTTTTGTTCGTTTAAGTTGATATTTTATTCATCCATCAAGGTACTCTTTAAATAATAATTGTTAGTATATTTTTGTGTACACAAATTTGATATAAGATCAGTTATTATATTTGTTCTGGAAGGTATTTTTAGTTTAAAAAGTTAATTTTTGCGTTTTCTAGTTTACAAATTTGTATTTTATAGTTAATCACCACGGTTTAGGTGAAAAGAAGCCTTGTGCTTGTAATTAAATTTCAATTTTGTAAATTTACTTATTTTGTCCACGTTTAAATTAATTTAGTTCGTTTAATTTTGAAACCACGTGGATTTTTTGTGAAAAAAGGATTTTCCTCTAGAATAAATTTGTCTTTTGCTTTGTTAAAGGAGTTGAATTGTCCTTTTGTAATTGTAGAGTCTTAAGCAGGTTTTGATTTCGGCCAGAGTCTTAAGCTCATGGTTTTTGTTTTCCTGCAAATTGTATCTAAATGTTTTTTTTTTTTTTTTATAAATAATAAAATTTTATGATTGTTAACGTCATTCGAAATTTCTGTTCTTTTATTTTTGATTCAACTTTTTTCAATTTTTGGTGTATTTAAAGAAAGTCAGATTTCTTTCACCCACATTTTACTTTTCATGATAAGTTTTATTGCGAGAGTAACCCTGAGTTTAATTGTTCTTGTACGCCCTTTTAATTTTTATCCACTGAGCTAGTTAATTTGATTTTCATTGTTTTTAATTCATTTTGAATTTTCGAAAGCGGTGTACCTACTTTAAACATATGTAATACATTGCTTGGTCACTAGCATCAAAACAAACGGATTATGAAAATATACAGCTTTAGCTTTAATCGCACAGCTTATTCATATACTTATATACAGAGCAGAATAGTTGTTCAAGAAGAGAAAAGGATACATATATGGTACGACTTCTCTCATGTAATTGCGCCTTTATAACTGGTAACACTTTCAGTTCTATTTTAAATTTATTAATTTTTGGCGATTAAACATCTATGAAAACAACGACTTTCTAAATATGAACTAAACTGAGTTTATATTATAAAGTCACAGCCATGTGACCGCAAAACCTTTTCACGCCTAGACAGATTAAATGAAAATTTACACATCAAGAAGTGTGTAATTTAAATTGAAATGTAATTATAAAATATGAAAAAAATTATAGTGAATGGACACTTCAATTATTATTTCTGTGAAAAAAAAAAACTTTGTCATTTCAGAACTAATAATTGGTTTGCGACCCGTTAAATTAATCCGACGTAATTCTTTTTTGCTTCCATAAATCAACGAGACGAGTGTTAATCGAACACGGCCGGAATAACCGATCTTAGTAAACGCGTACGTCAATTCTTTCCTTGGTCTTCGCGTAACAAACACCCAGACGCCCGAACAATGATCGATCTTTTCACCCGGTTGCTGTCGATCCTCGAGAGATTCGGATCATTTATCTCTGGTGGAATTATGGCTGGGAGTCGATATGCGGATATTGCTCGTAGGCAATTCCCGAAGTACAGCGGAAAGTTCTGTTAGGTCGCTTCTGTTGCTCCCTCCCTATTAAGACGCCTATAATTTACACTCTAGAATTTGTACCCGAAACGGTCGTAGATCTAGTAATTGCTCTGAATTAGGATATGAACGGTGTTCAAGAACTACTCGTCTATCGAAGTTGGTGCTGAATTAAATAAAGATTGAAAATTAATAGGATCCGGAGTTTAGTAGGGCATATGGTACAATGAACATCGTCTGAAGAGGTACATAATAATGTTTATTTTGAAATATCATGTGATGTTGTAGTTATGTCGAGTGAGGTTTGTTGAATAAGTTCCAAAAGGAACATTTTTACTAATAATATTAACCACATGTGATCCAGAATAAGAAATATGTTTGAGAGGTAATTTCAAAATTCTATCCAAATTTGATTTTCTGGTTCCAATCAAGGATTCCATCGATATAATCCGAAGTATAAAGAAAGTCTAATATTAACACCATGTAAAACGTGCCACGACTTTATCTACAGAAGAAAATCGCGACAAAAGTTTGTTGAATTATCTTTTTATCGTATTTCAAACCGTTTAAGCGACATGCTTAATGGACAAAATTTTTCACCTCGTGAAACACACTGAAAAGCCTTTTATGCAACACGAAAGGTAAACTCTCGTCTCAATCGAAAGATCGGACATTGTAATAGTAATGTTTACATTGGATCAACAAAGCGTGCGATCGGAACTGGGTTCAAGGAACACATAGCAAGTTATTGCTGTGGGAGACTTGAATCATCCACGGTTGCTCAACATATAAACGATACCGGATATAAATAGATACAGAAAACTTTGGTGCGGCACTGCGGCTGAGAAGGAAGGGTGCATCATTGCCAATCTTGTACATCAAGCAGCAATATGCGGTACCGGTTATTGGTTAGGTGACCATTCGGATAGTGCTTTCAGCGGCTCAGTGTTCCGGCACTCTAAGCCCAAGGGCCTTCAAGGCCGTAGTGCTGGGTTACCACTATTATTATAGAAAACTTTTAATGTAAAGGATGTATAATCACATTCAAATAAACCGGGGAGTTTATACCCGTCCACAATTATTCATTTATTATACAGCGACAAGAAAAGTTTATTAATATGCATATTACTTAGGGCGGTTACACAATAATAAGTGCTCTCTGTATTGTAAATTGTATACATTTTTCATGTAATATCTATAGGCAGTATTAGAGATGATTAAAACTGCTCTTTTCTCGGAACTAATCTTTCTGCTCCTGCTCCGCCGACAAACCAGTTCTTAAAAACAGCTCCTGCTCCGTTTAGTTGCTCCAAGAAGTAAGTTAGTTATACCACTTATAAAAGCAAGTGGAGTAAGTTGTTTTGAAGTGGTCTACCCACCTACCTTCCTGGTTTTTACTTTATGTGTCGCACGGTGTTCCTTAGTCTGTTTTTTATTTATTTATTTTATTTTATAGGTATTTAATTATGTTAACAGTTATTTTTTTTATATGCGAAATAAGCATGTAAACTGAATTATTGAAATAAATCTATTTGTTTTATATTAACTCAATATTGTATTAACAGTAACTAATTTGTGTATACAAATTTGAATTTTAGGAAGTGTATCGATTTCACAAATTGATAATAATAATTATATCTGCCCACATATTCCTCAAGGTTTACGTATTGTTGTTGCTGAGGCCAATAAATAAGCCCTAAAGCTTACAAAAATTACAATTATTTTTCTTCCGCGCGATCCTATAAAAATTTCCACTAATGCTAGAAAGCTGATAGGTCAGATGGCATGGCTGTAATAATTATATCCAGCAATATTTTCGATATCTCTAGAGATCTACGGATTGTTATGGTTGAAACCAAGAGACAAACTCTTGAACTTGCAAAACACACAACTATTTTTCTCCCATATCTCCCAATATTCTTCAAGAATATTTTCTTAAATAATTAATCAAAAAAAAAATAGTTTTAACTTTAAAAGATATTATCCCACTATCAGAAACCAGCTCTTTCTGCTCCGAGCCCCGAACCAGGTTCGAAATATCAAGTTTGCGATTTCACAACCATCTCTAGGCAGTATGCAAAATTTAAGTAATTTTCCTACTAAAAATTCTGATGGTATGTGATAGCCTATTACAGTAGTATTGCTTTACATTGAGAAACATTCTTATGTGTTATTATAGACTTAGCCTATAAATTGAGGGTTTCCATGAACGGATATTATGTCAAATAACCAACATTCTGCAGTTCCGAGCTGTCTAATATACTCAAAGTCTAGATTATTATAAAAGTATTTAGATATTACAATATTATAACAAACCTTCATAATACTTGTAGAATGTGTTTAATATTAATAATTAGGAATAATGATTTTATTCAACCGTATTAGAAGCAAGTTTTTTTTTTCATCTGGCAGCAGAAATCACTCTAAATATGTTTTATTACAGAGATTGGTGTAAAGATGGCACTCCTTTTACCTACTCATGTAATCTATTCGACAGACAGTTGTAAAGCACACTTATCTGGCATATACCCTAGCTAGCCGTGATTATCAGAATGACCAATACAGAATAAAGTACTTCTCCATCATCGTACCGCAGTTGTGTTAACAACTGCGATCACAAATGGTATCACATAATAGTCAATACACGTAATTAGCTTAGTATCCTCTCTTGGGGTAATCAGCAATCAGTATTTGTAACAAAAGTATAATATCTACTATTATTTTAGAGTTTTATTTATACAGTCAGAATGCTTGACCTATATTACATCCCAATCCGAAAGTAAAAGGTTCGATTATTTGATATAATAATTTGCCTGTGGTATCGGTACGGTTATTTGGTCCTTTCCCAATATAACCACGTTCGTAGCAATTCCATGAAACATTATCTTACGACCAGAAATGCCCTCTACTTTCTGTCGTTTCAATCTTTCGATTTATTCACCATAAATCTTGTTTCTATTGTTACGATACGAAAGCCAATACAATCAGTATTCGACTATTTTGCAACCGTACATTCATTTAACATAACTTATGGATACATAGGTTTTATTTATTGAGGAATATTTGAAGGAACTCTATAATATTGTATATAGAAAAATATGTGTTTTCTTTTTTTTATTAAAGCGGTAATAACTAATTATCTCGATTATAAGTAAATATAATATTTTGATCGACATGAAAATACTCACATACTGAGAGTTGCTGAATGTTATTCAATAAAAAATCTATCCAACACAGATTTTTATATAATCTTGTATTTATATTATTTATAATAGAATTTGGGTTATTTAAAAATGAACTAGTTATATTGAGTTTTATAAATGTTTATCAATACTATCAATTAGTTTTTTTTTTATTGATTTTATGAAAGCCATACTACAGCAAGTCCAGCTAAGTTTTGTACCCATTTGATGGATATACGTTAAATACACTGTATACAAAAGATATCACCATGACTGTTTTAACGCCAATGCTTGGTATTTGGAAGGATCAAGTAGGCTTAGAAAAAGAGAGATAGGGGTGCATGTTTGGGTAATAGGTCTTTATTACTTTTACAAAATTCATTCAAGATCTATTGTATTATGTTGTTGTTAATTTAATGGTTGATTTGTATAAGTATAATATTGTTAAATGGTCATCCTTATTGAAGAAGATTATACACTTTGGAACGTAGTTAAGACAAATGGTCAACTTCAGCAACAAATAATGATTAAATATAATGTCAACTTTACTTCAGTACTACTACAGATATATTTAAGGATTTTTGAAATTTTTTAAACACAGTGTCGTTCTTCCTTTTCCTCTGCACTTAAATATTTGGCCATCACATCGACTTAGAACTTACAACAAACAAAATTCGAATAACATATCAAGTTATCGGCCATTATCATTTTGATAGAATAGATGTAGATTGTTTTGTGCTAACAATAGGTAACTACAATAAAATAATTGGTGTTTTATTGCTGAATTCTTTCATTCAAAATCCCATACATAAAAAAAAGAAAAATGTTTTCAAAGCTGCCAAGAGAACAAGAACTTAATTGCCTAACTATGGATGAATTATTTCGTTATTTTCATCCACACTGAATAAAGTAGGTAGGTTATAAATTTCAATGCATACGGTAAGAAGAAAACAGAAGAATATATTTACGACAGGAAAACAAATCTAAATAAATAACATGGTAGCAAACACAAAGATCTTCAATTAAGCACTTGTAATTTCCTAGTTTTTGAAGGATCCCTTCAAAAAGAACAGGATATACAAAGTACGTGTTAGGAGGAGCTAGTGAAAATGTCGGAGGAGAGTGTTTCAAGTATCTGACTTTGAACGACTGTGTACAATATAGTAAAATACGCCTGCCACTGCGTTTTTTTATACTTCTTTATAAACAGAAGTTATAAAAGCGACACATCAGTACAACAAGTTAGATTTTAATTTACGATGTGTACTTGAATTGCATTTTTGATTATAATCTGCTTTTATTTTCCTTTGTGAAATTTATTACAATCAGTTTTCGGTAAAATTTGTAAGTTAAATTGTGTATTTTGTAGTAACATCCCATATAGCTGTGTTTCAGTTTTTGAAGAAATGTAATGGTAGATAATTCTATCCTATTTCTTAACACTAATATGATCAAAAATTTCGTTCAAAGTATTTTATTATTGATTCTGCAAGTCCACGTCCTCAGATAGATATATAAACTTTTTTTTTAATTCCGTTAAGTCAAAAAGACTTACTACTACACGAGCAATGAAGGGCAGAATTGTAAAAATATCTGATCAATAATTTCACAAGAAGAATTTTGGAGTTTTTTGTGGTATTTACGGATAATGGTTATCCTGAAAAACTATGCTATTTACAGCTACAGTGTTTACACCTAATGATACTACTTTAATCTATAGAAAGTTTCTTTATATAGTACCTCTTTCTTCCGAAATTAGATCCATGTTTGAATTCGCTCTTGAAAACAAATGAAATTACCTTTACTATAAAATCAAGCATAGTTATAACACACTCTGTCTTAATTACCTTAAAATGTACAATGGTCAGTTCAATTAGCTTTTGATGTGTACAATGATAGCCAAGCATTTTTTACGAACTGGTTACAAATTTTGTCAATGTTTCTGTCCTCGACATATAGGTTGAATGTTAAAGAAGTTTATTTCTTGAGATGGTTTATATAAACAGGGCTGCCAATACTCTTTATATATATGGTTATAGTTATAGACTGACTTTAGCAACCTTAATTCAAATTCAAATTCAAATCTATTCAATTCCATTCATTCTTTGCTTCTTCAGATACAAAGAGATATAAACACAAGTAGCACTGCTATAACGTCTTTAGTTTTTTTTTCCCCTTCTTAGTATCCCATTTTCCTTTTATTCCATTCTTATAACGTCTGTGCGTTCCTTTACTCTTGGTCAACTTTTTACAATATATTTGCTTAACCTTTGGTCCGCGCTGTACATATGGTTCAGTCAGATCTGCACTGTCCGCATTGTACATGGCGATCATCTGTCATATTGCATTTTCTATATCTTGACGATTCCAATTTTATATCTTATGCTGTATTTTGAAAATTTAAATCAGAGCAGGGTGTGGATGCCCGATGTTTTTTTTGCAGTACAAGAATTAGAAAACACTACAACCTTGGACAGCAAAATGACTTTTTAGACTAAGCCTTATGCCAGAGATGTGGCACAAATCAATAAAAGTTTATTGAAACTACAGAAGCTGATCTGTTGCTGTAAAAACACTCTAAATATATTGAGGACGGGTAATAAGCTATCCCTAATCTGGGTACTACACATTCACTCATTTGGGAAAATGAGGAAGCAAACACCCGAGAGAGAAAGGGTGCTGTGGAGCAATTTCAGGAACTAGACCTTGCCATTGCCATAGTACCGACGATAGCTAAAACAAATCAATGCCTGGGCAAAACAGAAGTTGAATCAATATTTTTTGGTTGGGTATATGCGAAGGAGCTCAATTCACATGCCCATGTCAGAACTAAAGAACTACTTGAAGTTGACCGCATTTGTCTCGAGAGCAGCTACACAGAATCAAGGTTACTTGAAGAGATTGAATGCTGGCAGTGTTTGGAGGATTACGAGACAATTGAGCACATTTGTTGTCACTGTTCTGCTCCTGTCCTCACGAGAATTAAGTAGTTCATCTTTGGAAAGGTTGACGTTTTCCTAGGAGACCCTGAAACAATTTCATTGAACAAGATTCTGAGTTACTTTAAGGGTCTGGACTCGTTGAATTAATTTTAAGGTGACATCCGCTCTAAAGTAGCTCTTAGGAGCCGCATTGGACGGGGCTGTGAAAGGAGCTAAGCAGATGCTATTTCTCCTGAATTTAAATCTTATCTGCAGCCATGCTTTCTCCACGCTGTAATGGGTAGGTTTAGACAATTGTCACAGTAACATAATTTGAGCGTTACATGAATCATTATCACCATTATGGTTTATTGCTAAAATGAGATATTTCGCAATAATCATTTAGTTGCTGCATAGATTATTTGGGATACAACCGTATATATCCTTTCCTATCTATTGATTCATGTGCCGAAGAGCGCCTTATATCATTTGAAACACCTTATGATGATATATGTATGTTTTGCAGGTATAGTTTAAGTAGTTAAGCGGAAGGCATATATTCAAGTAGACGTAATTTACAAGTTGTTGCCAACGTTAGCGCAATACGGTGTAGTAAACATATGTTATTGCCGGCATTAATAAAATTTGTTTTTCCATTTTGATGGAGATGTGAGATAAAGCGGAAACGTGAAAACCCCTATTAGAACTGCGTAGTCTCCGCGCGAAGCCAGAGGAGCCGACGTCGACGGAAGATAGATATTGATCAGGGCACTTTTTAGACAGGAAACGTAGTATCTGTGAAAGTGCTCCTTTATCTTTATTTGATCTTGCATCAGCCGCGAGCGCCTGATGAATTTTTCCGAAATTCCAGTTTTTCGCGACGGCTAAGTTAAGGAATAAATTTCTTAATTAACTGGTTTGAAGGAGGAAGTATATTAACGTAATTTTGAAACATGTATATTCTTCAGTTCTTTGACGAAAATGCACTTTAACGCGCAAGTTAGCCTTTCGAACGGGCTTCCTTTTAATAACGTTCCTCTTGGAAACCCTTTGTCAGTTTCGAGTGATATTTTGAGCATATTTAATATTGTTGCGAAAAGAAGTTTTGAAGAAATGCAAAAAGGAAAAAAAAATATTAAACTTTGATTGAAACTTAATTGCATTTGTTTTGTCAGGAAGTCTGCTTTTAATGAAGCTGCGACAATAACTAGAGATATTTCAGATTACTAAATGTATGATCAAACATATCTGTGTAAATAGAATATAATCTCAATTTGGAAGTTTAAACTGTCCTAAATAATAAATAAATATATCCTAGCACTTCCTGAGCGACGGATTACCTACCACGCAGTAGGAGATCATAACTCATTCCTTTGTCAAACTTCTCTCTTATATTGATATTTTGATCGGATTCTAATGTCAAATTAAAAATTCTTTCGAAATTTGCCATTGTTTGATAGAATTTGAGTTAAAGTGGGGCGTACGAAACTGGTGTTACTAAAACAATATGCTATGAATTATTTAAGCTAATAACACCTTTGAGAAACTTTGTGCTTCTTCGTGAATTTTTCGGTTTCTTTTGCGTGCAAATACTTCCTCCTTATCATTCTGAGCCTTGCCTTAGTACCATTTGGTTTTTCTTCGGCATTCGATTACTTAAGATTTGGTAAAAATGCTATGATACATGTTTACAATCATTTACATGGTAGTTTTGAAGCTATACGTCTATGCGGTGAAATTTGTCGTTTTTGCTTTGTGAGTATGTGGTGCCGCACGAATCCATCTTAGGCTTCCTGTTTTAGACCATACATACATTTAAAATGGGTTTGCACACTTTGAACGGAAATTCCCACTTTGACACTGACGATATACAGATATATAAATCTTTCAATGCATCTGACATTTCTGTAGCTTCTGCACAAATAAACCAGGATCTGCGGAAATTAGTTGAGTACTAGGGTAAGTTATGTTTACGAATAGATCATTCTAAATCTAGTCTGACGATATTTAATAAAAAAACATTGATCGTTCTCACTTGTTGCAAATTTCTTTGATTGAAATGAATGTTGCGGTACCCATTTGTTGACGAGGCAAAGATGATTCGACATAGACTTGCGGTTTAAAATCATGTTTCTGTTTGCTTTCAAAAAGCCTTCGGTGCACTGAAAAGCAACGCTTTTTTGTGTGCTAAAATGTGTTCAAATTTGTTTACCTTGTAAGTCCGGTAGGTGTCAGTATGAGTTAGATATTATGGACGAGGCGACGAAGGAGCAGAGTTCAGAATATCTAAACGAACACTGTTACAAGCACTACCGGATGTGTATCGTATAAATTTTTACTTCATACTGTCAAACTGTGGCTAAAAGTAAATTACTACAACATTTGTACTAATAATAAAAAAATGCCATTATCTTTTATAAATCACCACACTTTTTTTGCGATATACTGAGAAAAATACAGGACAATCAATCAATAATCTACATTCAAGCAGTGAATTTCCACCGATAGAACGAAATATTATATTTTTATGATAAAATATTATTTACAATCTCTGATTAGTAATAACAAGATTCGTTAGTGAAACAAATATATGATATGAGCGCAATCAAGTTTTAAATGATACCTTCTTCGTTAGTTTAATGGTTTGCAATTTACTGGAAGAGCGAACAGGTAGCATTCCTTAATGAAAGGTGTACGACAGTGATTGAATTACCGCCGCAGTCACTGATTGTGTGAGAGTTTAGTGTGTGGCATCTAGAGGACGTGCATCCAAACTGGTGATCTCTTAAGGGGAAATAGAGAATAATATTAAAGACGCTTGGTAGATAGGAACTCGTATTTCTATTCCCTTTTCTGCTTGTATGGTGATTCCTTCACAATGGATGATGAGCGCCTGCCATAGTGGCATTGTTACGGTTAATTGTTTCTTTTTGGTAATCATCAGTGCTTGATATCAATCTTTTAATATTACTTTTAATGCAATCTAATTAAGGGTGAGTATTTGAAAAAAGAGTGTTCTTTCAAAATTTATATTAAAAGTATAGGTATAGTGAACCCAAAATGAGAAGCACATATGTCGTCATATCCGTTTTGAGCGCTGGAATCGTCGGAAGAGTCTATTATACTAGCTTTAGGGGTGTTCCTGTCACTTTGACAGAACTATTTAATGTAATTTCTATCGTAAAAAAACCACCCCCACTACTAATGACTTTAGTTCCTCTATTCTACGTCGACATTACGATGACTACATATTTACTTCTCATTTTGGGTTCACTCTATATATAAAATGACATTATCTTTTGAAAATCACGTCACGTTTTTTTTTGCTATAGTAACGGCGTTGGCATTGTATATATTTAGTGATATTTATATGGAAACAGTCCGGTAGGTGCTGCCTAGCGACACTTACCGGCGCTGATACTGTAACAACTCACTTCAATTGATTATGAAAACAAAAATATACTGGGCAGCATGAAATAAACGAAGATATACTAGATAGTATGAAATAAAACGATGTTAGTAACGGTAAAAAAGGCTTGACCTGCGCAAAGTTGCCTTTTTGTTATCTGCTGTTGTGGAAATATAAGCTGCTTTCTATTTATCGATTGACTCATCTCGTTTCAGTTTTGTGCGCTAAGTTACGAACTGTTCACGTCAAACCCATTTAGTCGCCAGGTTATGTCATTCGTAGTAAGTAACTCGTAGCTTAATGCACAAAACTGAAGTGAAGTGATCCAGACGATAAATGGAAAGCACCTATTGAATTGTGACAGATTGTAATACTGTCACCACTGACATATTTTGTCATTTTGTATAGTGCTTATTTTGTTTATCTGCCACTATAACCTCTCTGATTTACCTATTTACCTCTATTATGGTAAGACTTGGTATTTTCGCAGCATGCTCGTTTCTGTTGCAACAAATTGTGGCAGTCAAACAACTGTGGAGGCGAATCAAGAACGAGTATGCAAAGAGAAACTTTCATTGTACAAATTTCATGCTTTCTGTTGTCGTCCATTTAGTTTCAGGTCTCCTGTAGACTTTCATTTAAGAATATGAAATGTATCGAGAATATGACTTGTACAGTGTAAAGAAATCGTTTATAACTTACACAGAACATTTATCGATTGACGCACTAAAAACAGAACATTGCACAAGAGCACTTTAAGAGCTTCAGAGCGGAAATGAGCGCTCTAATTTTCCGAGGAAGTTCGATTCTTTTAATTACAGATTTCCCAGCAGAAAGCGCTTATAGAAATTCCCTCGCTGTTTGGAACATCTTCATTCCTTGTCAATCGTATTGATTCGCTAAATATTCTCCGTTCTCGTTTCTTTTTTCTTTGCACGGATAACCATTTTTAAATCTGTCAGCGGTTTCCCCAATCCGTTCCGTTGCGAACGGGATAACGAATGCGCTGGAAACGGGCGTCAAGCGACCGTTGGATTCTAAATTCCACCAAGAATCGTCACAATCCGATGGAAACGCGGAAATAGTTCCGGCCGATGCGGTCGAGACCTCGCAGGATTTTAAGTGATTGATCATTGTTCAGTACGTGAGCAGATATTCGATTTGCCGCAGGCTGTAGCTAGCTTCCTCGTTTCCGGAATACTATAAAAAAAAAGAAGAACGGACGAAAGTGGGAAAATAGTCGGTGTATGATTTTGTGGATGTTTCTCGCTTCGCCTGGGGGAAATTGCTACGTAATTGTAGTTGTAATGCTTCCACAGTGGATGGTAGTTGTTCGAGATGTTCGTTTTCTCGTTAGTTGCCAATAGGCAGTGCCTTGGTTAAAACGGGAAATTCTTCATAGTGATTTTTGAACTCAATTAGGTGACTGAAAGGCACAACGGTCTTCGTATTAGTTGGCCACTTTAGTTTGGTGAGAGATTGCATTCATATGGTTTGATTAATCGTCCTGTCTACTGCGGCTACTACACATTAAAACACTTTTAGTAAATTATCCATGTTATCCTAATTAGTGAAGTATCAGATTCGGAAATTGTGCAGAAATGAAAATGGAGTGATGTCCTTCTTCACTAAACTTACTAGAAGCATACGAAATACATAAACATAAAAATAATAGCAGCATAACACTATTAAATGAACAAATCCAAAATAGCTCTAAAAGACACTTCATAGGTCTAGAACCCGTGTGTGGGATTACTAAGGACTCTGCAAGAAGGGAGATCTGGATCTGGTTAGATAAAGAAAGTACAAAGAAATGGAAGTTGACTGAAGGTCAACTTCATACTAAAGATTCTCTGATAACCTACTCAGACGCAGCAAGAAAGAAACTAAAACCATTATTGGGCTGGTAACTGGACACTGTCCCCTGAAAAAGCATCTATACAACACAGGTCGAGTAAGCGATTTTTAATATTTAAAAATCGTCATTTACTAACATGGTCTATTGTTATAGGGATTATTACATATATCGATAACGCGGATAGTTGAATATTATAGTTTTCTTACAAATTTAATTTGGCCATTTACAGATACATGACTTTGATTTTTAAATGTCACCCTGTATTTTTGACGTTTCTTTAACCTCATTTATTTAAAGTGACAGGCAATTTGACTGGTGATTAGATGCTCGCACAAGTGTCCCGTGCCACTTAACAGGTAGAAGGTCACTGATCACAATATTAACTCATTTATCAGAGAGGTCGCTAGGTGAATAAAAAAGTACTAAATTGTTGTATTTATATTTTTATAAAAAAATATATATATAGAAATAAAGAAATTATACGTTAATTGAAATTTTGAATATTGAATGGAATTTATTGAAAATAGTTATACTATTGTATTTTACTGAATTAAAAAAAATTCAAGTTTCAAATCCCGGGCATTTGTCCTGAATAACAGAGTAGTATATATATATTTGCCAATAAACTTGTTTATTATTGTTATCATTTTGCTTACTTACGTATCTCATTTGAAATTAACCTTTGAATTTTTGAAATAAAATAAAATTCATTCCGTTTCAAGTGTCTTGCTTTCTCTTCTATGTTTGTGATGATTAAAATTAAGAATTAGACGGTATGGTAGACTCCAAAAACCCTTCTCCTTTTACATCGTATTTCTGGATTGATTAAATCTTATCCGTTTTCCTTTTTTTCTAAATCATCTTGCTAACATCTCTAAGGATACATCTTGTAATTTGTTGTTTGTGCGGGTGTCCCATCCATTTTATCTCGTCATAACCAATTTCGTAAGTGCTCTTGGCAAACTACGAAGAAATTTCATTGCTTTTTTCTTTTATACTCGTTCAGTTTATGACCTCTACTTGTTCCTGTACTTTTAATATAAGTGCAGAGTGTACAGCGGCAGTTTTCCTCAACAATTACGCCATGTTATCGTTACTTATCACAAAGAGGCGTATAAAGACAAACGCAACTAACTTGTTGAAGCAACAGCTTTAAATATAGCGTTAAATATACAAGAAAGCGGAAGGTTATAAGGAGAAGTAAATAATTGGGAATTGGGAAGGCGAAGGAAATTATTGAAAATGTAGTTAGAATTGAAAATCTACTGAAATTGAAAAAAACGCGGTGAGTGATGATATACTTCCGTGAACGTCTCCAGCAATGTATTGACAACGACGGCCGTCATTATTCTGATATAATTTTTAAAGCGCAACAAAAACTATATTTCATATTCTCTTCAAAAATGTATTCAGTTTTTTTCTAGTTATATTTATTGTTTTTTTTATACCTATTCAAAATGTGGGAGATCTTTATGCCCCATCAGTATGCTGTGACCTGGAAGCTGTATGTACTGATAGCGCCCCAAACTATACATCGATCGAAAGTGCTGGTATGCTGTATGGTTTCCTTAAGGTTGGTGAAACACTTTTACTCCACCATCATGTTACCACAAAAAAAAAAACGCAATTCATCTCTAAACACTACAGAATTTGATTCATTCTACGTAATGTTCTGATTCCTGCACCACATACCATAAGCCTATATTCGTGCGTTAAGGGTAGTTACGATAAAGGCTGGTAGCTGCTGAACCCAATGGGTACTATTTGTTCGTAAACTCTGGGTAACGATGGTCTACAACCAATAGCGCTCCACTACTGTTGCGCTAGAATTGTTGCCGACTCAAATTGATGCCGTGTAACCAAAAGTTTCAGTTCTTCTCAAGGGATGGTCTCTCTACTTACCTGGTCTGAATCTGGTCTACATGCTATTGACTCTTCGGGCAGTTTCACGGGATAGAGGCGGTGTCTCTTTGTATTTTACAGAGCAATGATTGATAGTTAACTTAAATTGTGTATTTATTAGAGGCAAATTTTATAGTGGAAATACTTCAACAATTTTACCAATTCTTGCCTAACTGATAGAGCTAGAATTAAAGAAGTTTTCAGTATGACGCCTGCTGCTGCAAGGGATTGTATCCATGAGGAATAACTAAATGTTTCAAATATTTTTATTCTAAACTATACAGCAAACAATACTTTAGAGTCTAAAGTGTGCGATTCTTTGATATGGAAAATGAAAATCTAGTATTCAAGCAGAAATATTTCGGGAAGGATCTATTGGAGCCCCCGAGGGTTCTCAAGTTTCCACTGGGCTTTATAGAAAGCACCAAGCTGCTAGAGTGGAAGTACTTTTAATGTGAACTTAATTCGAGTAAAGAGAAACGATAAAGTTCTCAAACAACGTACGGATATTCAGATTTTGTGCACTTAGGTAAAACTTGTCTCCGAAATATTAAAATAACATATAGCCAGATAACAACGGATCTCCAATCGTTTATTTAGGATCAGGACAGCCCCTGATGGTGTTATATCGAAATGTATCGGGCGAATATAACCACCCGGCACAACTTGGATATGTAATGTGTACACAGTCGATAGCGTAAGATTAATTAAATTTCTATAGGGATCTGAGCCACTAGCTTTACCTAATGTTTGCCGGAAAATCGGCCGCCCCATATCTTACCTCAATTATTCGATACGATCGTAGTTTCCATTAATACCCAGTTGCGGCTTACGACCGACACCGTTATTTACGCCCCGAATACATTATGCAGTCGACGTTACGTTTGACTGAGGCGGCGCTTTTACAAGTTGCGGTTAGTTGCCGGGATACGCAATGCGAATTGCTAGCATTTTTCCGACTCTCGGATTTGTCTTGTCCAATGAGCGAGGCGATAAATTAAAGTGGCGTTTGATTTTATGCTGTGAAGGTAAGTTGAGAAATTCGTGCACGCGATGTTTACGTTCCCCCAGATTTATATAGAAGCACTAGGTTCCACGACCCTAAATTGATTAGAGTTTTAGGTGCTCATAAAGTTGGAAATGAACTATATAAATTAGGCAATAATAAACTATGTAATTAAGGTGCATTTATTTTCGTATTTCTTTAAGAATGTTGTTCCGAAGCTTATGTTTATACTCTTGTTCTTTTCGACATTAGTTTAAGTACCTATTATATAAAGGTTTCTCTCGGTGTGTAGTTATCTGAAGCTTTTTATATACAGGGTATTGTGATAAAATAAATTAATTAATTAATAAAACACTTAGTTTTATATATTTATTATTTATATTATTATTATTTAAATATCTTTAAAACGGAGAGGATGGTGTTGGCGAAATTTTTCAGATAAGTGTAAGGAAATATAATACATCTGATGTTGATTTTGTTGTTGTGACTGTATTTCCGGTTCAAACGAAAGTTCCTTCTTTTTTTTTATTTAAATGGAACATCTTGTATATTCTTGCAGATTATAACAGATCTTGTTTTTCTGAATTCGGGCATACTTATTTTAGCCTCTTTATCTGCAAATAATAGAGAGATAATTAGTTCGGCAAAATGTCAGTGGGGATTATACAATACAAGTCCATAGAAGTCAGTCACAACCCGAAGCTTTGCCCAGCAATAAACAAACAAAAGGTATTATCATCTAGTAGGTACTTGTTGACAAACAGTAAAGTTTATTTAATTCGCGTCCATCGAACTATTAATTGTACGGATGAAAATGGTGCATTTAAATGAAAGAGAGCGTATTGAAATTTTAATGATGATCGGGTTTGGCGATCGCGCTCATGAAGTGTCACTTTTTTAATAATTTGCATCCCGAAAGACGTTCAGCTGTCACTAAAACACTAAAACGTTTTAGTATGACTGGAACGGTTAAAAATTCACCAAAAACAGGAAGACCGCAGACCGCAGCTAACGCAGTTGTTAGAAAAAACATTGCTATTGAATTAGAAGAATCATCTCAAACTTCTACCACAACTTTAGCACTCAACCATGGTATAAGTCGTCGTTCTGTAGGACAAATATTGAAGAGAGAAAAGTTCCATCCGTATAAAATACACCTACTTCAAGAACTGTCAGATGATGATTTTGACCGACGTCTGGAGTTTTGCGAAAGAATGATGGAAATTTGTAATGCAGACGAACATTTTGCAACTAATATGGTATTTTCTGATGAAGCAACTTTTTGTTTAAATGGAACAGTCAATTGCCATAATTCCAGGTACTGGTCCAATGAGAATCCTCATTGGATCCATGAAGTCCATACTCAACATCCTCAAAAGTTGAATGTCTGGATGGGAGTTGTTGAAAACAGGCTTATAGGTTAATTTTTTATAGAAGAAAACTTAAGTTGGGAAAAGTATTTGGATCTACTGAGAAGCCAGATTATTCTTGCACTTCAACACAATGGGTAGTTGCCTCAAAGTTTTTGGCTTCAACAGGATGGAGCGCCTCCTCACTATAGTAGACGAGTTAGGAATTTTTTGGATGCTACATTTCCTAATCGATGGCTTGAACGTAGAGGATTCATACAGTGGCCTGCACGCTCTCCAGATCTTAGTTTATTAGATTTTCATCTTTGGGGTTTATTGGATTTTGTGTTTACACTAGGCGACCAACTATTTTGCAGGAGTTGGGACAAACAATAGTCCACGAAGGTGATTTAATCCCTAGAGGAATCCCCTAACTCAGGGATTTCGTAGACTTTAAGACTTAAGTCAGGAGGTAAACGGCGAGCATTTTAAATGAGTTCTTTTATAGAATGACTATTCGTTATAATTCCACTGTGCTGCTGCGCTGTCGTGTTAAAAAATAAAATCCTCCTTTGTTGTGAAAGAATATCGTCAATCACTTCTTGTAAACTTTGCAGATGTAGTTTAGCGTTGAAATTTTTTTAATGATAAGATTACTCATAATAGCGCACCATGCCTTAACCCGTATATCTCTTGTTCAATCTGATGGGTTTATAACCTGGTGAGGGGTAATATTAGACTATCACAGCGCGTTTCCTATTGAACTACTAATGTGCACTTCGTCAGTTCATATAATTTTCCTAAAGGAAAAGTGCATCGTGCTGTTGTTTCTGTAAGTACCACAGGAAAAATTCTAAACGACGGTTGTGATCTCCTGGATGGAGGTGCTGCGCCTTTCTGTTTTTATATGATTTATATTTTTCTTTCAGAATTCTTAGCGAGTAAACTCGAGATACACCAACTTTATGCTCTCTTTGACGGCTTGATATTTTTGGATTTGCCGCAGCAGCTTCTAAAATGTTGATAGCATCATTTTCCTCTCCTTCTTTATAATAGTTCTTTAGTCGTGGTTTGTCGAATGTCAGATATTTCTCTTGATTCCACTTTAATTTCTGCAATTATCCGGATTCGATTTTTATGAACCTATCCAATATTTTTTTCTTCATTGGACGCTTCATATTTCAATAACCTTCTGAAGAATTCATCGTCTGCGATACAAATTCCATGCAAATAGGTGTCTACAAAGACTCTGATTGCAGCTTTTCCTAGAGTATCCATGATATAAAGGGAGTTACAATGGAAATACTTGCTCCTTTCATTTTTGCGTTAATCGGCGGTTGTTGGTTACATAAGTAAGTGATAGTCACACCTCTTGCTTATATTAATTGGTAAAACACATTTTATTTTTCTCTATCCGAAGTAAAACACTTATTCTATTAAAATATTTAGCGACGAAAGCTTACAGGTGTACAAAATTATCAACGAAATGCTCAATTCCCATTTTCCACACTAAAATCTTAATAGCCTTTTACTAAACATACTAATCGTAACGTACTGTCAGATATAATCCTTATCAACCTACTTCCTCTGCTGCAATATCCGCAGTTCAAAAGTGAGCTCCGGTTTGTACACGTTTTGGTTGAAAATCTCTACATAAAGGTATCGTTCTCTAATCCGTTTAATTACACAGATGTTCTCCGCGTTTGCTGTGAACAGATAACACCGTACGAAATGCGAAAATAGGAAAGAGAGAAGTGCAGAGAGAACCTCGCCAAACATTAAGGCGAGAAGGTGTTTCCTTTTGTACCCAAGGCTGGCAATTTCTTTATTGCTGTTATGTTCCTTGAATGTTATTATGTTAAATTATAAGTCCTGTTTGTTTTTCTTGTAGACGAAGGTTCCGCGTTAATAATAATTAGAGATGTAAATTGGATTAAAAACTTTTCCTCGTTATGATTATTATACCAAGAAAATTTTTCCCAAGACTATGTCTTTAAAGAGAATTAGAAGATTATATGCCTTTAAAAAAACGAAATATTTTCTTAGTTACACTTTATCCAATTTTTTAACGTGATGGCAACAGCTATACATTTTGTTACAGAGAGGATTTTGTTTTATGGGTGTCATAGTGTCATAGTAAAATTTACCACCATTATGGCATGCTATAGGACAAATGATAGTTGCTGTAGTGAAAGCTATGGAGGTATAGTATGAAGTACCACATTATCGCAGTTTTCTAAAAGTAGTCATTTGTGCAATTATATTTATACATACAACTGAAACCAGAATAGTGGTAGTTCTTGTAAACATATCTACTAGTAAGCCAAATGCGATTCTATTACGGTAAGTAGCGGTAAAAGATACCATTTACATAGTAAACGAAAAATTGCATAAACATATATTACACAGTTAAATTCATCATCTTTACATACGTAAATGGTTTTTGGTTTTCTGTTAAGTTTATTATAAATCATTGTTATTTGACGTATTTTTTTCTGCGGTAAATAACTAGAATATTAATTCGGCGTTAAGAATTATTTGTTAAATTAGAAACGATCTACTGTTTTGACTCAAAATAATTATAATTATTTGAATATCAAGATACTTTCTTGGATTTGGCATTTTTTTGCCATTTAAAAAATATTTTAAATTCTTTTTTCCAATGGGGTAAATACTACCACAATATATTGTTTGCTATAAAATGTTCTACATACAAATATATTTTTCTCTACTTCCTAATCCAGCTTTGACATATTTCATTAGAATATAACGATTATATCAGTCGCATAACATTATAACTATTTAACCAGATCACGATAATATAAAACCATCCTTATCTCTGATTTATCATTTGTCTTTAAATCTAGTACCAACTCAAAAATATGTATTTTGGACAATATTTCTATTTAAAACTTAATAAATAATTGCACCAAAACTAAAGTTTCCAGTATATCGATTTCCACTTTCAAAAACGTGTGCGCAGAGTGTTTGGATACCCCTAAGACAGGTTTTGGACTTAATTATGAAGTCACTGATCCTTTTATTGCTAATTCCATGTCTTTTTCATTTCTCTCGATTGTCGAATGTTCGGGTATTCACAGCAAAGTGGCTTTATTACGGTCGGTCAGGCTATTCAGTTCTCGAATACATTCCCAAACCGGTCTTGATTGTACGTTGGGGTTGACTTAATTCTCTCTGTATCGCCTGCCTGTCTATGGCAATACAGATCCGCTTGTCATTATTTTGAGAACATATCGTGATCGTATATTGTAATTTTTGTTTTTATGTAATACATTTGTGCGTATAATTTTATTACCTTGAAAGTTATATGAAATCAGGCACTTTAGATCAATAGGAGAATATCCCTGCTTATTTATTACGTTTCCAATATAATAATTCATTAGCGACATTGTGGTTATGTTAATTTTATGCGGCATTGTTATTTGCATGTGGTGTTGGCCGAGTTAATAGAGCGACTATGTCACCACACGCCGCAACAAATCATGCTTCAAATTAATTAACAGTAAACATTAATTACACCAATATTAATAAAGTCACGGAACTATTGTGAAGCTTGTATAGTAAACAAGGCACTGTTACTAATTTGGTTTGTGTTAGTCAAATGTATTAGGTGGGCGAGGTTTTTGATGGACGGAGAAAAATTGAATGTTATCTACATTGACCTCTCAGGAGCCTTTGACACTATAAATAGACTATCAAATTCTATTATCTAACACTAGTTATCAAACCCTGAACGCAAATTTTATGCTTTTTACAAGTTTTCTACCAGGTTTGGAGTTCCCCAAGCCTTTAACTTAGGCCCTCTTCTATTCAATCCGTTTATCAATGATTTACTACTTTGTTTTTTCTGTCCTGTTCTTGATTATGCTGATGGCATTAAACAAATGGAATCGACTTGCTCTTCCTACAATCTAACCTTGATAAGTGGTAGCATGGTGTCATCGATAGAAGCTGCAGGTTAACTTTACATAGCATATTCTACACGTACAGCATCGCTTTTGACTATCTCTCATCATATCTGTGACTTCTTTCTTTAAAGAAAATCTGTTATTACTGATTTGGTTGTATTGTTTGATACCAGCTTTTTCTTTAAATATCACATCGCTAAGATCTGTTCCGAGTAATCAAGATCTTTGGGCTTTGTAATGCGTTTCTGCAAGAATTTCAAGGATACACGCACAGCTAAAACTTTATCTCACTCTTTTGTTCTTTCTAAACTTGAATAGGCGACTTTAATATGATATCATATTAACTGGATGCAACTGCAAAGCATACATTGCAAGTTTTCAATTGCTTTTTCTAGCAAACTGAACATTTAATTTATCCTTGTATATTCTGTCCTGTATTAGACTGCAACGTGTTTAGGGAATAAAATTGTATTATTATTGTTAAAACCAAATTGCCTTGATGCCAACTGTGTAATTTTAGTGGAGCGATATATACTATCCTCGAGTACGTTGTTGCCAATTAAATCCGTGCCCGCAAAGCTAGAATTTTTCCGCTAGCATCCTTTAAAACTTTCCTAATTAGTAATGACTGTTAGCGGTGTTAGTTTCCTGTTACTGATAGCAGCTTCCGGATTTAATTAATATTTTATCCGGTTTGATTAAAACATTAAAAGGACACTCGTTTTTTTTTTTTTGCGGGGTATTTTCCAGGTCTTTGGCGGAAAAGTAAGTTACGAAGTTCAGGTAATTCTTTAACAGTATGTTTATAAACAAAACTTTTACTAAAATAACCTTTACTGAGTAATTTATTGTGCTACCAATTCCGCTTATTCTTTGCTTGTGCAGTTTTTCATATGCGATGATTGAATCAAATTGGATTCTGTTGCATTTTCTTGGATCAATATAAATGGTATATACGTGCTTCTTCTTGAATCTCACTCTTTTCTCTCTCTATCTACACAGGCAACACCGCTTGATTAGATCTAAATGTGCATATCGCTTTACGAAATAACCGGAAATTGTTTATAGTATTTGTTTGGGCGCTGAAAGGAAAGCAAAATAACCACCACAGGAAAGCTTAACAGAGGTGGAGGAAGAAGCAGAGTGAATATAATAAGATCCCCATATTCTGTGATGGGTTGTTATTGAAATGGGCATGTCATTTCATTTTAAAATTTCTCCTAAGGAAGAAGTAAACACTCATATTCCCAGGTCTACAAGAAGAAAGTACTCTAATAAATGTTACCAATACTTTTCATAATTGTGCAAGCTTAGAGAACAAATAAAAAGAAATACCATTGCCAAAGAAGGCAAAAACTTACTGCATCTGCTTGCTGCAAGTGCAGCTGAAGGCCTCTTTGAAATTTCAAAAAAGAATTTAATGATACAAGGGTATTACAAAATAAAACTTGCTATATTAGAGCGACAAGTGACTGTAATTGAAAATTTGTGTAATGCCTTGAGAGATAGAAAGTAGCTATAGAATAAAGGTATGCGTTTACTATTAAGTATCGGACGGACGGCACGCATCGTACGAATCGGATTTATTTGATATACTGCGTCCACTGCTTTCGCAGTATACGGATATCTGAATGATGCGTAGGCATTTTTTCAATTTTTACTCACTAATACCGTTATTTAGTATAACCGTACAACTGTCGCAGACAAACATTTGTAATTGAAGATACGAGTGGACGAAGGTGCTATGTCGCATTTTAAAAACTGTCTTTTTTGCATGAAGCAAGGTGTTTTATACCCATTTTTCACATAGCACCATCGAAAATTCTAGAAATTCAAGAATACTCGAGTCTTGTGAATGTATGAATGTATGTATTTTGAAAAAAATTACATAAAAAACTTAATTTCTGAAAAAGTTTGATTTTGTAACATAACACCTTCATCCACTCGTGTCTTCAATTGGTAACATGATTAGCGAAGATGAAGTTATTGTTCATTCATTGAATTAGGGTAGGCACCTAAAGTCCGGGCACTTGAGCATCCCTATTAAGGGTCGGTTTCATAATAAATCGACCTTGAGTCGACCTCCATGTCTTTGTACTTACTTTATCTAACCAGGTCCAGATCCCTCTTCTTGCGGAATCCTTAGTAATCCTACATACGAGCTCTGGACCCACGAAGTGTCTTTTAGAGCCCTCCTTGGCTAGTTCGTCGGCTATTACATTGTTCTTTCAATCCTCATGTCCCGGTATCTAAATCAGAGACACCATGTCTCGTGCCAGTGCATTGAGGGATTGTTTGCAGTCTCTAACTAGTTTTGACATAGTTATGGGATGAAGCTATTGTTATTACTAGTTTTCTGGCAGAGGAAGGAGCAAAGTAAAATAAGCAGAAAAGAAAAGAAAGCGAAGATATTGGATACACAGCATTAATTAGAAAAGGTTAAAATATGGAGAATACCATACCTCATTCCCCGGATTTGATAGAAGATGATAAGATAAAATCCTATTAATATTTTCATATGTCTCGCGCTATGTTTACAACTTTACTAGATATTTTGAGACAACATTTAACAAGACAAAATACACCATTTAGGAACTTATAGGACCTCAAGAAAGACTGTATCTATTTTTATTGTAATATTTAGGAAGAGACCATGGAAAGCAATCCTTCGTTGCTGATTTAAGTACTGTGGATGTCTTAAATTATATAATTGTTCATATTCTTGCATAATTGCAATAAAGCGAGCAACGTTCATGGCAATAACTGCTTGAAATACTAAATGCGAATGCCGAAGAAGCACGTGTACTTGGCGGGATTTTGAATGACATCATCGGCAGCTTACGGAGGTATCGGATTTTAATTCGTCTATCCGAATTTCTGTCAGCATTACCGAAGTGCGATGCGTAAGATGCGGATAGATGGACGTAGTTCCATTAAAAACAATTCAACTAATAGTAAAATGCGATCCGTGCGATGCGTGCCGTCCGTCCGATACTTAATAATGAACGCTACCTTAAGTGTTAAACCTGTTAACCCTTTTACACGGAGACAACTTGTCCACTTCGTCGGCTTTAATAGGACTTCAATGACAATCAACTAGTTGACAGTAGACCAGGCAACTTAGTTGAATCAAGTAAACCGCCTCGTCTGAAACAGGCCTTATTCTACTGACCAGCTGCGTGTTGATGGAGTGTTAGCCTTTTCTGCTAACAAAAATGTATTTTGAATTTATGGAGTCATCCACCGCAGGCGAGTAAATAGCAGTATGGGTACACTCTATATATTCAATAACCCCTGTTATTTGAAATATATTGTAAAATCTGTAACAGTATGGATAATATCCCAAAATATATGTGCAAATAATATGCAGCTTTGCATTTATTCTTTTTATAAAAGTAATATATACTTTTGTTGCATTTTATTTAATTCAGCCATATTTCTGAGAAATTTAACTCATGCGTTAAAAATCTCCACTCTATTTAAAGTACTGATAGATAACTTCTGCTATACGTCTGCTTACTGATGCCTGTGATATACCTAAAAAAAGCATTAAGGCGAAAGAGATGCTGATAGCTGCCAGTAGCAAAAAAAATTCAATGCTACTAAAATCTAAAAATATTGATATATTTGCATGTGCAATATATATCACATAAAAAATAGTTCAGTTATTTTGCTTAAATGGTTAAAGCTGATACTCGTTGCTGTGGTTGCTTTGTCCTCTGTTTGGTTCACCCAAGGGACTATTGTTAAAGTATAGGGTTTTTCAAAAGCAAGTGGTAATTTAAATAATAAATATTTTCGTTAATATTTGTAATATTGTAAAAATAATACTAGTACCCGGCCACATGGATAATGGGATGTATTTGTCATTTTTTGGTCGCCATAGCAACAAACTCGTTTACGAACAAGTGCGTGTTATAACGTTGTATGTGTCATATTGCACCGTTTTTTTTTGTGTTGAAAGAGGATTTATTTGTTGAAAGGAATGGTTTTGTCTCTGCAAACTCGCATTGGACTTGTTCAATGCTATTATGAATGTGGACGGAGTTTTATGGCAGGCTTAAGACGATTTCGTACATTAAATGGTTTAAGAGCTGGCCCACGTTGTTTGAGTGCTTTCAAAAACTCATAGCAAAATTTGAGGGCAACTGGTTCTGTGATGGATAAAAGGAAATCAGGAAGACCTTCTGTCATCACTGATATTGTAGTTGCCGAAGTTTTACAAGAAACGCAAAACTTAGCACATGAAAACGAATAAGGAACATCTAGTATCAATAAAATAACCGGACGTTTGGAATTAAGTAAGACAACTGTATGGCGAATTCTGGCAATTTAAAATGTATCCATATAAGATGCAGGTTCTATTTGAACTAAAACAAGCTGATAGAATCAAAAGAAAGGTGATTTCGCCTTACAAACAATAGCGGAAATTCAAGTAAATCCACAGTGGCTTGACAACGTGCTTTGGACTGATGAAGCACACTTTGAACTTAATGGTGGTGTGAACATGCATAATTGTCGAATTTGGTCAATAAATAACCCACAAGTGAATATTCAACAAAGACTTCACGATTGAAAAGACGTGACCGTCTGGTGCGGCTTTACATCACGTTTTATCATAGGCCCGTATTTTTTTGAACAGATTGAGAATGGAAGAACAAGCCCAGTTACGGCAACTGGCCAGCGTTATTTGAATATGCTTTGTGATTATGCAATACCGTTGTTGCAAGAGCACGACATTGAAAACATCATATTTATGCAGGGTGGTGCACCTCCGCATATTTTCAATCCAGTAAAACAGCTTTTAAGGAACAGTTTTGGCGACCGTGTTATCAGCAGATAATTTCCTAAAACTTGGCCCCTCAGATCACCAGATATTAATCCAGCCGATTTTTGGTTATGGGGATACCAAAAAGAAAGAGTATTTTTAAGAAAACCAAATACCATCGATAAATTGAAGGAGTCCATCACACAAAACATAGCAGCTATACCAGCAGAGATGCTCAGAAGTTCGGCTTATAGTAATGAAGAGAGGTTGCTGCTTGTTCAAGAAGAAAATGGCGGCCACATTCAACATTTGCAATAAATGTAATATTTTTAATAAATTCTATTTCTGTTTATACAAGCAGGTATTTTTAATATTTAAATTACTCAAGGATTGATAAAAATATCAAACTTTCAAGATACCACTTATACAAGGTGTATCAGATATAGAGGTAAATATAATAATATGTAGCAGCTGTAATAATATACGATCAAAAAGTCTTAATGTACAGGGAGTCTATCTGTAAGCATTAACAAGAAAAAAATATTTTGTAAATGCCGTGGGCTAGAGCCGCACCTGTGCCCAACCTAAATGCTGTCTCGAGTATACCCCCACATACCACTATCATTCAGCCATTACCGCTGTTAGTTTTGTGTGGATCGCCACTTGGAATGCAAGCCACTTCGAACATTTTATTTAAATTCTTCCCGTCTCGAAAAAACGATCCTTTTCAGGATCATCATGATTTCATATAAAGAAAATCGAAGCTTGATGTATCGGCAAAAGCGCGGGAATGTATAGATTCATTTTCGCGCGACATCATATAGTAAAAAGGCGTGTTTGCAAATTTTCTATATTTACATTTATTTCTGTGTAATTCGATTCAATTCATTTTGCGTTGATGATTAAACAAATCCAAAAGAAATAACTCTGACTCATGTGGTACCGTTTATTAATAACTAACTCTCGATTCGACAAAGCAAAAGAAAAATATTTACATTTTTTGTAACTACTGAAGTCGCATATCCGGTGAAACTCGAACGCCTTATCAGGATATTAAAAATAATACTTTGTAGACTTACGTAGAATGCTCTTAACAAAAAAGGAATGTTTATTTTATAAAAAGAAGAAGTTTAAAATGCCTCAGTTTTGCTATTTTTACAAGGGCCTTTATTTATTCAGAATGACGTTAAATAAACTTACGGCATACCATTAAGAATAATACTAAATGAGTGCAATATATTTTTACATAATACCATGTTTATCGGGTGCTTAACATGACATTTCCTTGCATCAGGCTCGGACTAAAGAATTGTTGGGTCTAAATTTTACTTTTTTTTATTTTTTAATCATGAAATCCGGTTTCGGCGGGTTTGTGCATTATATGTCGTGTAGTTAACACCAAAGCAAAATTTACTTTTTTATTTGATACACCCTGTATTTGCAAAACCCTATATGTGTATTCAATATTTACAATTTTAAGACTGCTTAAAATTTATGCGCGGTGAATGAGAGATATAAGCATGCAAAAACGTTTGGGGGCAAATGTCCTTCCCGGGAAAACAGTTTTCCATTCTTGTATCACTTTTATTATTTCTACGATATCGGTGCCTACAATGTTTATAGATTTTTTGGGTATTTTGTGGATTTTAGAAGTATAAAGCTTGAGAAATTTAAGAAGATTTAAACAAAGTAATAAATGATTAAAAATAAAACTGTGTCATTTAAGTTCTCGAGAACTTCGCACCCAGTTCTAGATAATCGCGAAAACTTTCAAGAATCGAATTCTAACGATTCCTAGTTCTCAAGAACTCCCATTAGCAATAGCAACATGCATTTAGAGATTAAAGGTAACAGAGTTTAAAAATTGCGGTGTAAGTTACTCTGCTATTACAAGTAAACACATAATTTGTTATTTTTAACAAATGTCAACTATTAGATTAGTGTTATATTTAACGAATAAGTTTTTATATTAATATTTTCACTTAGTTTGTTTACACTAAACATATGGATATGACTCGTAAGCTGTTCTTTTTTATCTGTATTTATCCTTTTTATCCTGGAAAATAGTTTCTGAACTTTCTGGTAAGACCACGCGCTCAAATAATATTATTTTATCTGTTAACAACTCCAAAGTAGATAATCCTTCTGAAGTGGCGGAGTTATTCAATAATTATTTCATTAATGAACCGCTGAATGTTCGGAATAATACTAAAACTCTAATACTACCGGGGTGTCCTTCCGCATTGCCGTAATTCTCTTTTTCTTGTACCTTTGAGCCAGTGAGCTCCTAAATTTAATTGGCTTCAAATTAAAAAATAAAGCTTCACATGGTTTTGATGACATCCCTATGTTTTTAATTAAAAAGGTGTTGCCCGTTATTGTTGAGCCGTTGGTTTATTTGGTGAACTCATCATTTTCTAGTGGAGCTTTCCCTTCCAGATTGAAGTTAACTAAGGTCGTGCCTGTTTATAAAAAGAACGATCGTGATGTGCTGGCAAATTACCGCCTATTCGGTGACCTCGCTTTTTCTAAGATTTTTGAATACTGTTTCCTGGAACGCATATCTAAATTTATTACTGATAATAGCTTAATTACCGACAAACAACACGGATTTTGTAATGGAAGGTCTACCGGTACCGCACTCCTCTCTTTTTATGAGGAATTAGTTAACGGTGTCGAGGCTGGCGGGAGTCCTGTCGGGATCTTCTGTGATCTGAGTAGGGCTTTCGACAGTGTCGATCACTCGATTTTGCTTAGTAAACTCTATGATTACGGCTTTAGGGGAGTGGTTTATGATTGGGTTTCGTCTTTTTTGCGTGACAGGAAGCAGTATGTGACAATTACTTATCTTTCCGACGGATCACCTGTGATTGTTAATTCTAATAGTAAGGTGAATAACATAGGAGTTCCGCAGGGATCTGTTTTAGGACCAATCCTTTTTCTTCTTTTCATTAGCGACCTGGGCGTGTTATTTCGGGATAGCTTTCTGGTAATGTATGCCGATGATGTCACCTTTTTGGATTCTGCCACCTCTGACATTTCCCTTCAGGAAAACTGTAATAAAATTCTTAAGCTTTTTCTGATTGGTGCAATTCCAATTTTTTAAATTTAAATATATCAAAAACCGTTAGCCTGAGGTTTCATAACAGACAAAAGCATTGTGATACGATCAAATTGAACTTAGATAATGAATCTTTAACTAACTTAGACAATACTACTTTCCTGGGTCTACAAGTTGATCAACATCTTAGTTGGAAGATGCATTGCGAGAACCTTGTTCATAAATTAAATTCTTTATGCTTTTTGTTTAGAAGTCTGTCGAATGTACTGACTGTAGACCAAATGTTGGCCCTGTATCACGCCCAGGTTGAGTCAAGGCTTAACTATGGGATCTGTTTGTGGGGGTTGTCTACCTCGGCACCGGCGTCTTTACGGTCCAAAAGAGAATTTTACGCATTACTCTCGGTCTTTCATATCGAGCGAGTTGTCGAGAGTCGTTTAAGCAGTCCGGATTTTAACTTTGACGAACTTTTATCTTAAATATTTTACTTTACATATTTAAAAGAGAGACAGCTTTCAGAGGGTCGGTCAAGGGCAAAGAGCTATTACTAGACAACAGAATGATTCTACATACCATTTTATAATATGATATAGGCATGAAGTCCCCTCATGCATCGGTCTTAAAATCTACAATTCTCTCCCTCAGGAAATCAAAAATTTATCAGCTTTTTTCCATTTAAACGTGCTTTGAAAGCTTACTTACGTAATCACGTTTTTTATGATCTAGCCGAATACTTTAACGCACCGCAGCTGTGATCTTAATTTTATATAGTGAGTTGCTAATGTAATATTTTATATTGTTTGTTGTCTTTAGTTTTATACAATTATGTGTATTTGACCCCCTCCCCCTTTTTTTGACAATTCCTTTAAAAATATTGTAATTTTTATATAGGAAATATATTATATTATTATTATATTATTATTATTATCTGTACATAACATTCTAGTTAGAATAGCACCTTCTAACAACAAAAACATTAAAACATATTGTGCAGCTTCCTATTGAAGCTTTCATACCGGAACGACCAATGCTTCCGGAATTAAGTTTTCCAATGATAAGTGCATACTATTCCCAAACAGAATATAGGGAGTGCAATCGAAACAAATCTGGCCCTGAAAGCGAGGGCGTATTGTTCGGCCGTTTTTCAAACTTACGCGTACCATTGTGAAGTTTCGCCGTCGGTTGTAATAGAAAACAAAAAAGGACTGCCGCAATCTACCTGGTCGACGAGAACTTGCATTCGGTTGCCATTGAATTTCGTAACAGCTTTGTCTGACTGATAGTGACTTTTATGTTGCTCTAAATTTCAAAGTTTATACCCTCTGCTGTTAGCCTCAAAAACATCCGGCGTATGTTTTATTATGAATGGAGGTATGCTCGTTCATTTCCGGCAATAGAGGGCAGATACAGACCTGGAAGCAAATTTTCAGTTATACTTAGACAGTGTCCGATTAGAGCAGAACCTTGTACAAGATTTCCTTGTTCAAAAATTAGAGAAAGTACTTAGAACTGTTGTGAAGATTTCGAAGGGGAGGAGGGCGGTTAGAATAGATATAATATAATAAGAATATAGAATAGAATATGGTAATTATTAAGCTTTTGAAATAATTTAGCTTTAAAATACGTGCTCAAAATTCTTCGATTTAAAAATAAAACCAGGAATTTGCTGGAGAAATATTATGAACGAAATAAACTGCAATGCAAACACAGCTTTGCTCTGATTTTGGCATTCCCATGTCCATAGATTTCTAGACATTTTGGTTATTCTTTTTAATCGTAGATTGTGTAAAGCAACAAAAACATGAGGCAAACCTTTTTTTCTGCAGCAATTTTGTTTGGAGGTTGCATTCATTTGCATATTTCTACATTCTAATGTAATAATAATGCAATACCATTGATGAGCGAACATTATAGGAAACATCTTTATAATTAATGCAGTAAAATGATACTTTTTACTCCTTTAGCATGTGTGGAATGTATTATTTCCGTAATTTGTTATCTAAATAGTTGCCCATTTAAATGTAATAATTAATTTAAAGAAATTATCAGAATTCTAGCCTTTAACAGATGTTCAGAAGATGTTGTGCTATGCAGCATTAGGAGGAGATAGATATAACGATTTGACGTATTCACTAGCAACTCGTACTTCAGGAAAGAAATGTTTACCCAATCGTTGGAGCACAGGTGGTTCACACACATTTTTACAAAGATTATTATTGTTATTATTCATAATAATTACTTTGTATTTATTTTTTAATAATTAGTTATTATTTAATGATTACTGGGAAATCATTAGTATACAACCTAAGACCTTCCAATATTGTATAAATAGATTTAGTTGGAACTTTGGGTACTTCTTCTAATTAAAAAGTCACTAAAAGGAAAGCCTGACGACAATGTTTAATGTCAACTCATAGTTAAGTAAACTTCTTGACTACGAAATCCCTTTCAGAAACACGAACGACCTACAAGTTATACTAAGCTGCTGAATTCTAACTTTATCATTATCTTCAACGAGGTAGGGTCTGTTTCAATAGCGGAAATACATATTTTACATATTGATAATACTAAAATGGAAGGAAAAATGACTTATTTACTCTATGTTTGAGTCCAATAATAGACTTGTTCGTGATGTAATCAAACCATCCATTTCAATTATGTTAAAAATTACGTTTAAGCAACCATGACTATTTTACTGGTTAAATAAAATGACAATTAAGAAACTATCAGGGCAAATAGTAAGAAAATACATCTCTTTCAAGAATTTATCGAATTATACAGCCTTCCAATGCCAATATTTACAAAATTTAATTGCGTTATTGAATTATTATGTCCTATACAACTGAATTGAGAAACATACACAAAACCTCAACCAGCACATGTCTTGGGGCAAATTAATTCTCTCTTATAATAACGGAATTAATGCTGTCACCAAAACAGTTCGTTTGATACCCTAATCGTGGAAGTTAAATTCTCTGACTTATTTCATGTTATCACCGTGACAACCGGCAAATTCTGTTAATTAAGAAAAGCCTTTCCCTATATTAGATAACATATATGTATAAAAGCTTTTTATGATTTTGCTTGCTATTGAATTTCAGAGAGATGTAGGTACAGACAGTGGTTGATGTTATATAACTCTGAGCTGTATATACCTTTTAATGTTATATATTGTTACGCTATACATATTACATATATTGTTATGTTATATACCTTAAATCATGCTAAGAATAAGCACAAGTTTTATTTTGTTTACCTACCTGTTTGTAAAGCCAGTATATTATGGACTAGTTGAATTGGAAAGGTAGTCTTGGTATGGAATTTATTGAAGTCTGTCCATCTTCTCATCAGTGAATTATTTTAATTGAGTTTCCTTGGTATTGGTATTTATTCGCGGACAAAGAGCTAATGCAGCTTGTATTAAAATAAATGATTACTGATCCGTGGAGACAATATTCTGTTGATTGATATTTTTTTCCCTAAAAATTGTTTTTATGTTTTTGTCAATTCATAAAAGTTAGACCTCTTTCAGACGAGGCGGTTAATTGATTCCACTAGTTGAACGGTCAATAGGTCATGAATTACAATCAGCTAGTTGAGGGTAAATCAGGCAACTTGATTGAATCAATTAAACCGTCTCGTCTGAAACAGGCCTTACATTATACTTTCGTATCCTCCTGTGGGTGGCAAAAATCACCGGGACAAAGACAGGCAAAAGAGTTCCTAAAGGAGCAGAGGCCTGAATTCACGAGAGATCTACTGAATAAAGACAGGAGGACTGTCAAAGTGATTGTAGGTCTGCTGACTGATCACTGTAGACTGAATAGGCATATGTACAACATAGGCCTGGCAGATGATGCAACCTGCAGGTACTGCCAAGAGGAGGAAGAAACACCAGTTCACGTGCTGTGCCAATGTGAAGGCCTGGCGAGGACAAGGTTTCTAATATTGGGGGAGGAGAACCTCACAGCTAGTAGCTACATAAAGAAGCCGCTCTCAAAGATGATAGGCCTAATTAAGAAGGCAAAATTAGAGAGCGTCCTCTACGAAAAAGGGGGATCACAATAGATCTGAAATGATCGCAGTGAAACAGGTCCACAGCCCACCCTAATCCTAATCTGATCTAATCTAATCTAATACGCCTGCAAGTTTAATGGACTTTTAAGGGAGTCGTTGAGTTTTTACCATGGGCCACAAATCTACAAAAGACACGTTAAGATTATTTATCATTACAAGAAACTTTCTGGATTTACCTACCTTTTCTCGGAGATTATGACCGTTTGCTGTTCGAGTACCATGATGCAGATACTTGCAAGGAGCTCTCTCTGTGATGTCAGTATTCGGGTTCGTACAGGCCCTTTTCCTTAATATATTTGGTTTGTCGCTTTGAGAAATTTTGTTTTAGGGTATCTTTGGATGTATACAGGGTGTATCAAATAAAAAAGTAAATTTTACACGACATATAAAGCACAAACCCACCGAAACCGGATTTCATCATTAAAGAATAAAAAAAGCAAAATTTAGAGCCAAAAATTCTTTAGTCCGGGCCTGATGCAAGGAATCGTCATGTTAAGCACCCGCTAAACGTGCTATTATGTATAAATACATTGCACTCATTTAGTATTATTCTTAATGTAATGCCGTAAGTTCATTTAACGTCATTCTGAATAAATAAAGGTCCTTGTAAAAATAGCAAAACTGAGGCATTTTAAATTTCTTCTTTTTATAAAATAAACATTCCTTATTTGTTAAGAGCATTCTACGTAAGTCTACAAAGTATTATTTTTAATATCCTGATGAGATGTTTGAGTTTCACCGGATATGCGACTTGAGTAGTTACAAAAGACGTAAATATTTTTCTTTTGCTTTGTCGAATCGAGAGTTAGTTGTTAATAAACGGTACCACATGAATCTGATTTATTTCTTTTGGATTTATTCAATCATATAACGCAAAACGAATTGAATCTAATTACACAGAAATGAATGTAGATACAGAAAATTTGCAAACACGCCTTTTTACCATCTATCTATACATTCTCGCGCTCTTGCCGATGCATCAAGCTTCGATTTTCTTTATATGAAATCATGATGGTCCTGAAAAGGATCGTTTTTTCGAGACGGGAAGAATTTAAACAAAATATTCGAAGTGGCTTGCACTCCAAGCGGCGATCCACACAAAACTAACAGCGGTAATGGCTTAATGATAGTGGTATGTGGGGGGTATACTCGGGACAGCATTTAGGTTGGGCACAGGTGCGGCTCTAGCCCACGGCATTTATAAAATATATTTTTTCTCGTTAATGCTTACAGACAGATCCCCTGTGCATTAAGACTTTTTGATTGTATATGATTACAGCTGCTACATATTATTATATTTACCTCTATATCTGATACACCCTGTATATGTTAACAGGAATCGAAATTTATTAATGTTTAAATTTAAATATGTTTTACAATTTCCAAACTTTGAGGTTAGAGATTCTGTCTGTGAAAAGATACAGGATGATCCATTAAAAAAAAGTACCGATGACGTCATATCATGAAACATATGAACAGTTGTTAGAAATCAAAGTATGTGTGCTAGAATAAAAATACTGCAAAAACTTTTTGTTTTTATTTCTTAATAGAACCCATAATTTAGCCAAATATTAGGTGCTCCCACACATTTGCCTGACCCTGCGTAGTAATACGGAGAAAAGTGGTACATGCTATTAATATACAATGTAGTCTGACAAGAAAAAATAAATTAAATTTAAACAAATTTATTGTATCTCTGTCAAGCCCAGATTGTTGTCTGAAAAGTGATCTATCTTATAACTAAACGTTTAGTGACAATAATTTATTATTAACATTACGGAATTACCAATTTTTATACTGCCGATAATATTTTTAGAATGCCGTGTATTTAAAAGAATAACTAAATAAATCTCTTATTTTTAACTGGTTTTCTTACTGATTTAAGACCTACATAATTTCTTTTAGTTACTGAAAAGACAATTATTTTAGTTATTCCACTAATAACGTTTATTAGGGCTTGAAATACCTTCATTAATAATGAAATAAGTAACAAAAAATACTAAATAATGGTAAAATTTCAGAATATACGTCAAATCAATAAAAACAAAATAACTGGCTTGTGGTATATCTGGTTGCCTACTCGCCAGTTACCAATGAATTGACGATTTGTTTTTTAACTTTACACACAGGGAAATTGTATGTGTAGTAGAAAAAAAGAACTTGGTATATCTATAACTTGTTAACTAGGCTGACCAATTATTATTTGTAAAAGCGAAACGTACTTTCAACTTTCAAACAGTTTATTAGGGCATAAATATGCTTTAAATCGTATTCATTGAACAGCTCGCTTGCTGGCAAAGCTTATTACGAACTCCGCTTTTTGCGGCGGGTCCCTTTGATGTCTTTAATTGATTATCCATCAATGTGGTACAGTTTACCGCCTCGAAGACTCCTTCGTCCCTAGACGGGCTAATCGTGATAATGTTAATACTAAGAGTGCATACCAGGAAATGTCAAATCATTCAAGAATCGGTCATGGATAAATATATATAATCTGTGTTGCAATGTGGTAAATGCCATAAAGGGAAATTATGCACGTTATGGGCGATATTTATGGGTTTTGCTTTGAAGTGATACATTTTGAAACACCCTGTTAATGAAACGGAAATCCTAACATTCAAAGATAATAGGCAGCATTGACTATTGAGCAGCTGCGGTCAACATACGAAACCAACGTTTTCCAGCAGAACGATTTATAACTGACAAGGGAACACAGATAAGTGGGTCACACCGATCAAAGTGAAACTTGGTGGGTCTGTAGACTGATGTAATGTAAGAACAACGATGAGTTTCATAGCTGCTAAATTTCGTTTTTTTGAGGGCTGGAACGTCCTATCGGCAACACTACTCTTCACCATTTGCTTTAGCATCTCCAACGTTATAAGATATATCAAAAAAAAAAAATCGCAATAGAATCGCTTATTTGCTTAAAGAGGTTATGTACAATTTATCCATATATATTAAACATGCCAGAAAATAGCTCAATTTATAGAAAAGAAAAACATTATTAGCCAGTTATTATAAAGTGAAATTACTTATACCATGTACAACGAATAATTGCAGGGTTGCGACAAATACTGCATAGTGATGTACTTTGTGAATCCTTTTCGTATAGGATTTTTAAACTTTGGTGGCTGAACTGCGATGTTCTGAGATTGAAATACCTTAGCGCTGACAATTGATTATATGTCAACGATTGTATATGTATGAATAATGCTGTTTCTTTGATGTATGTGGTATCCCATAACCAGTACTTTATTTGTGAATGTTAAATATTAAAGTTGTTTTCTTAGGAATCGTAAAAATGCCGAGTTTTTGTTCGTTGGTACTAATTTTTTCACATCACTCGGACAATATTCACTCCACGAATCCAATAACAAAACCCTTTCAGCTTCAGTCTTTGGCAAGAAGACGTCTGTAAACCAATTTTTAAAATAGGAAAAAAAAAGAAATCAAACAAGGTCTGGATCCTCATAAAATTCTTTAATATCACATGACCGGCTTCGCTTTATCCGAGCATCCTCAGGTCAGCTAAAGAAGTATCAAATCATGAGAGTATGCGACAATTATTAAAAAAATAGTATTGTATGAAATTATTTTTTTATATATATATATATATATAAATGAGGGAGTAAAGCAAAATGGTAAAAAATATTTAAAAGATACTTGTATTTAAAATCAGTTAAGAATGGTCAAGGTTGTGCAATTTATTTCAACAACAGATGTCTTCGTTGGATCTGTGCCCGAGATATGTTTCCATAAAAATTAATAAGGCTTCGTTATCTCAGAATTCCAGGACAACACTTCGTAACTCTAGAAGACTCTTAACTAAGGATGAAATTCGACATAGTTACCCCAGACTATATCACTTTAATATTCGCTTGAAAACCATATATGACAACTTAAAGGTAACACTCTCGGTTATGTCATTTGATCACCTTCTCGTAGACGTACATTCTTTAATTATAAAAATAAAAAAGAATCCATAAACTAAATAACAAAATCAGAAACATTAAACGAAAACATAATCGCCCTATTAGAGATGCTTTTATATTTATACATAAAGATAAATAGCATACATCTGGTATGGTTCATGATGTGAACATTCGCGTGTAGATCTAGCAGGGACGGAAGTCTTTCAGAAATCTTCTTTTTATCTTCATCCAAATGATATTAAAGAGTGTACCACGCGAACATTATTCGAGCAGCAACTGAGAAATTATGTTATCGGTAAACGTCCGTATAGTTTAAGTGAATACTAACTAATCTTTTATAGTATAGTACAAGCTTATATTGGGTAAGATCTTGCATTTGTTTGTTTGTGTGGTTTTGTTCGTTCTTTGTATTATACATATTATGGCTATAATTATACATATGTTGATACTGCTAACATTTACAATGATCTAAAGGCAATAAAATATTATTATTATTATTATATTTTTAAAATTTACCGCCATACTAGTGGTCACGTGACGTGTGTCGAAATAAATTTTCGAGTTCCTAGACAAGCACAACCTACTCCCCAAAAAGCAACTTAGTATATTTAGTAATAAAAACAAATTCCCATATATATTGCGGTTGATTTCATAGTTATTAATGACAGCTGATTAACTAAAACAATTTTACTGTGTATTACGATGAATTTAAAATGAGAATAACATTTTTCCATTATTGATTCTTATGCTATAAGCAGGTGAACCGTACTTTTTAAATGAGGGCGAGGCTGCAAATCCTGCAGACATCAAGAGTGATTTTTTTTTTGTATCTTGAAACTCGCTCTACAATGGATTTGCATCAAAAGAGAAAGAAAATGTCACGGCACAATTTCTGATTTAATAGAATAAGAAGATTATTTCCTTTCCCATTTGTTATACTGCTTCATGCTGCTGATTTAGCTACATCTCAAAGTACATCTAGTAAAGGTAGAGAGGATAAAAATAAATATCTTCATTTTTAAACGCACATACAAAACTTCATTATACAGACAACTTCTACATTTTCAATTCACAAACAATCGCGGAAATGAAAGAGGATCCCTTAGCATAGTAATCACTTCTAATACTTACCCTGTTTTTTTTTTCTCATTTCAGAAGCCCACCGCGCCCTAGAGCTGCTGGAAGATTATCACTCAAAGCTGATCAAACCCCAGGACAGGCAGCTACGACTTGCTATAGAACGGGTCATTCGCATATTCAAATCTCGGCTCTTCCAGGCACTCTTAGGTGAGCTTTATTATTTTTTCAACGGACCTAATGTTCCCCAACCTAGGAAGAAATGGAAACCGGTCCCTAATTCGCGACACGTTCAACGAATCAGGAGGAACGCGTATTTCGTTAATTGAGTTCTGCGATGTTAGTGAGGTATAAAATTGGCAAACGTGCCTTTTTAATTTCTGACTTATCTACATGGTTTACATGCTCCTAACTGGTTGCGTGCTTCAAATTCATATACCGGACCCTTTTTTTAAACGGAGGACGTAATGCGGATTTAATTACATTGTACAAACACCGAAAGAATGGTCACATATGTACTAAAAGCGCTAAACTGCTATAATAAATATAGCAAAAGTACCTGTCCGAAACATTACCCAATACAAACATGCATTTGTAAATCTTGTTTGCTTTTATTTGTAGGCTTTTTGACAGAATTTGCAAACAATTTGTTTGAATAAAATTTTATGTTTACAGGGTTTATTCCAGGCCTAAAGTGATTATGCATTAATTTGTCAGTGTTTCATTTTTGTGAGAAGTATTACATTGACAAAGGTTTTTAACTTTAATCTATTAAAATATCGAAGCTTCTTGATATTGATTCTTTAGTTACTTTTTGTTGTTATTGTTTGTGGCGGTCATCTGCACACATTCTCTGCAATAAATTGAATGCAATACCAATATTGTCCAAATTACTAGTGATGTGTGTACACACTAAAAAATTAAGGTAATTTTTCTTGGTAAAAATATTTTTTTTTTGATTTTCCGCACTGAATGGGGATAAATGTACAGAAACTTAAGTAAATTGTCGAAATGTTAGAAATTTTCCTATAATACAAGTAATTTACATGAATATTACAGGAAAATTTCTGTTTCTTAGAAAAATTATAACTCCAAGATTGTAATATTACCAAGAAAAATGTTAATATCTCTTGGGAAAACTTAAAATTACAATTTGGAAAATTACAGTTATAAATACAATAATTTTTAAGTAATAAGGAAATAAGGAAGGCGCGCATGTGTTAACTTAGAATGTTCTGGTTCAAGTCAGATGCAGGCTGAAATGACATGGTGTTCGGCCATTCGTATTCTGCTTTCTTGCTATTTTAGTTTGTTATACTAATTATTAGTAGGTGGTATTAATTCGTATTAGAAAATCTATTTGTTGTTCCTTTAATGCTTTAAATTTGTTACGCACTCTGCTACAATGTGAACATAGAACACGTTGGAATTAATTCAGGATTATCTGTTAAAAACTCACCCACATACTAAAAAAATTAGGTATTTTTTTTTTGGTAAAAATCACTATTTTGGATAATTTTCGGCATTCAATGGGGGTAAATGTACATAATGTTTTACGTGAATATTAATGGAAAAAATTCTGTTTCTTAAAAAAAAAATATTACTAAGAAAAATATTAATAATATTAATTTCTTAGCAAAAACTTAACATTTCTTACAATTTGGAAAATTACAGTTAAAAATAATATCTTTTATTCAAATAAATTACCTTAACAGTAAAAAAATATTTTTTTGGTTGTATGATATACTTACGATTTTCTTCAAGAAATTATTTATTTTATACAAATTCGGTACAGTTACAGATAGGGTAGTAGTAGATTTACGTCAAAACTGTATTACAAAACTGTAAATCATCACGACATGGTATTCTAAACATACAATAGCAAAGTTCTCTGGCCTATAGTAGTAAGTAATATTCTACAAGTACAGAAATTGCTGCGGTTCTCCTTTTTCACTACATTGACTTTCCATCCTCGATGTAAGTTTTCTACATGGCATACATATTTTAAAGTTTCATTTCTTGACCATGTATATATTTCAATATGTAAAAATAACCTTTAAGGACAACACTGCGTAGGCTTTCACGGCCGGTGTAACTATAACTAACAGCTTCTTGCGGGTTTCGCCGTGTGTCAAAACTTTCGCTCGACGTTTCGCTGTTCATACTGACAGCTTCTTCAGGATAACTGAACTGATTTTCCATGGTCCGACATTCTTCTTATATACACCCCTGGTGCATTCAACCGTGTAGTTTCCGCTCCATTGACCGTGACGGTTCGTAGTAGGCTCTTCCACGTGTTGCTAAGGTGGTACCCTTCTTCTCTGTTAACGGTTTTATTGTTTTATTTGTTTTATATTTTATTAATAAAACCGTTAACAGAGAAGAAGGGTACCACCTTAGCAACACGTGGAAGAGCCTACTACGAACCGTCACGGTCAATGGAGCGGAAACTACACGGTTGAATGCACCAGGGGCGTATATAAGAAGAATGTCGGACCATGGAGAATCAGTTCAGTTATCCTGAAGAAGCTGTCAGTATGAACAGCGAAACGTCGAGCGAAAGTTTTGACACACGGCGAAACCCCGTAAGAAGCTGTTAGTTATAACCTTTAAGGACGACAGTGGTATTATTAGAGGTATTGTATCAATTCGTTTACTTATTATAATGAGAGTGCCCCAACGTTCCATTTTGGGTCCCATTCTTTTTATTTTGTTCCTCAACGATATTGTTAATTTTATAAAATGGTCTTTAATTATTCACGCGGATCAAACCTCTACCGTGGTAATTGGTATAAATAAGAAAGAAGTATGTAAAAATGCAAAGAAGTTTCTGGATCACATAAGCCGGTGGTTTAACATCAATAAATTAGGCATGAATTTATCTATAACTAATTATACGCTTTTCCATATCTTAAACTATAAAAATAAGACAGTTTCCAATACTAGCGTGCAGTGTAATGATATTGTCTCGGAACAGAAAACTAACGTAAAATTTTTGGGTTTAAATATTGATGATAATTTGAATTGGAAACATCATTGTGTAAGTTTAATTCGGAAAACCAACACGACCTGTTTCCAAATTAGAAACTTGAAACACATAATAGATTTGAATTATTTACTTAGTTTTTATTATGACCAGGTATAAAGTGTAATTCAATATGGAATTGTTTTTGGGGCGCAACGGCATCATGACGTCTTTCTAGCCCAAAAGCCCATAATTCGCAGCATGGCAAATATTGGAAGTAGTGACTCCTGTCGGCCTTATTTTATTAAGTATAATATTTACCTTTTTATTTATTTTAATTTATTGCCTAATGTGTATATATACTAGAAGTTTTATTACATGTCTTTGCCAATAGGAACGGTTTTATCAGAAACGGTGATTTTCATTTATACAATACCAGACAAAAAACAAAAACAGTATATCTTTAAACAGGCTTAACATTAAGGTACGATTTCGACCACGACGGCAGGCGACAACTGCGCTGCGATAGCGAAAGACGGCAGTAATTTATATGCAATAAACTTTACAAAGCACTGCCGTCTGCCGCTATCGCAGTGCAGTTGTCGTCTGCCGTCGTGTTTAAAATAGTACTTTTACTAAGAGACCTCTTCCTCATTATTATTTATTACCGTCCGAAATTGCAGCCCTGAATAATGTAAAAAAACTTAAGACAAGGGTACGCTCTCGATTGACCCATCACTACGTCTACACCGTGAAGAAGTTTATTGTTTTGTTCAAGTGAATGTAGCGCTACTTTAATGTTTTTATACTTAAATTAATCATGTATTTTATTTGACATGTCCTACACATTTTTTGTGTCCATTGTATAAATATGAACCTATCTATCTATCTATCTATCAATTTACATACTAGCAGTTGGAGCGTTCTTGAAATTTAATAAAATACACATGTATTTGTTGCCATATTCTTTATTTTACTAACTACTAACTTGATGTTATTACATTATATCTCATACAACGCTAAAATACTACGTTTTTATTTTGCTTAGGTTGTTAAATTTACAATAGTCTAGTATTGGCGTTTGTTGAAAGCAGTGTGGTAATCCAAGTTTAACAAAATAAAATTTTATTCAACATATTACAAATATATAACAATTGTAAAAATGAATCCTTATTTTATATTATTATATTATATTAGTTTTAGAATCTAATTAATTTTAAATGTGTTCCTTATGTGTATATTATATATTATATATCTACTAGATATTATGACTACCTTCGTATTACTATAATTTTTCCCAATTTATATGGTTTAATACTTCAGTTATTTATTGGAAATTCCAACAAAAACTATATATCTACAAGCAAAACGCTGCCAGAAAATATTAACTTTAAACTTAACGTAAAGGCAGATACAGACATTCTTCTGAAGGCTTCATCTCAACGCAGTAAAATTAAATACAGCATTCTACTCAATCGCTGAAATTTAATAGTAGCGAAGAGCATAGAGTGTACTCGACTATAATACAACAGTTGCGTATTAATTGAAAATTCTTTACGTGCAACACTAGCTATCCGTCTACTCAGGGCGACTTTGTACTCATACACGCGATCACGCAATCATCTCATTAAGTATAAATTATATATGCATGTAATTCATACGTGTTTCTTTCACTTTTCCATTGTCTGTCAGTGCAGAGCGGTTCTTGTAATATGTGGGATGTAAATTTAGTTCCTTTCCTCAGAACAACGGAAATGTATTCGCTGTAATATATTTTATTCGGTTTTGCTAAGCCGTAGATAACGAGATTATGTGCCTAAAATGCGAATAAAATTTCAAATAAAATCCCCCGAATCACCAGTAGAAGAGCGAGTTTTAACTTTAATTGCTGGTATTCAGATTTCTCTTTTACTGGATAATCACCATTGTCCTTGCTCTTGGATGGAATATAACGGTGTTTTTAATCCTAATTGCACTTTTTTTTTCTGGAGAGGCAGCTGCGCTTGTAGTGAACGAGACCAATTATTTGGGATAAGCTTTTACAAGAGAATGGCTTTGTGCGTGTGAGAAATAAATTTATATTACACGTAGAAGAAGATAAACAGATCTAATGCCAATGATCACTATTATTGTTATTATTATTGACGGCTTATTAAAAGTGCAACATACTGTGTATACTTTAAATGGAAGCAAATTAGGAATTTTATCGGTAACATTATACATTTTAGAGAAATGAGGATTAAAATCCATATTTGACACAGGGTGAGTTGTTAATATAAGGAAAAAGATATCAAACAACTAGATTCTCACAAAATTCTTTAATAACACATGAACTGCTTTCGTTTCGGATAGAACGAAACCAAACGGAAATCCATAGGTCAGCTATAGAAATATCGTATTATAAGAGTGTGGAACAATTATTAGCAAAATGGTATTATGTACAATTGAAAAATATTTTTTTTTTTATAAATCAGGGAGTATGTTAAAGTTATTTAAAAAAGATACTATTTAAAACCATTTAGGAATGGTCAAAGTTCAAAATTAAAATAAAATTAGAAAGTGTAAGGTAGATAGTCGAACTTATGTAAAACTTGTAGAAAAACATACATACAACACTTTAAAATATTTGAAATAACTGTAAGCACTTAAGCACGAACTCAGGATATAAAATGATTCTGGAAAAGTGGAGACTAATATTTAAATAAAGGTAGGAAATTCCAGAAAGATACAATAAGCTTCTGTCATCTATTATGAAAAAACGACGCAGTAGAATACTTGAAAACCATATTTATACATGTGTCCACCGAACTGGGGCATTAGATTTTTTTTGAACTTCTAGTAGGAATTTGATTTTGAAACTTGCAGTGTAGTCATGGCCCACTGTGGTCTATTTAAGGAAAATATTTTCAACTTTATAGCACTTTCGGTATACAGGGTGTTGATATCAACTTTCTTATTTTAAATAGAATGGTACAAATTTTATCGGTACAATGAATGTATCGAGTCAATTGCAGTTAGTTCACCCTATCCCTAAACTCAACCGTTTTTGAGATATTTGCAAGTTTGTTGATTTTTTGACGTTTGCACTGTTTCAAGTAAAATTAAATAGCTGATAAGATATCAGATATTTAGTGGTTCTACTAATGTCGATGTAAGTATAAAGACGTAGGTAGAAAATGTTATGGCAATAATGATCGAATCACATACAGGATGTTCGAAACTCCAATGTGGATACCTTTAAACCAGCAAAACTTTTTTATTTCAAATGGAACATGGTATTTTTTACTACAGCATTGAATGCAGTGTAAAATTCTATTCGATCGATTGATATTAGAGTTTGGTATACCTATTCTTTCTTAATAGTTTTTGAAGTATTAGCATCTCTTGCAAAAAATTGCTAAAAATATGCCTAAATTCCAAGTTTCAACCAAATAAAATAAGTTTTTTCCTACAAAACACTCTGTACATTATTTGCCTAACCTATCTAAATACTTATGTTTCAGATATCTAACCTTCACTAGTTTCTTACTAATAGTAATGCCTTTTAGTCATTTTCATTAGTTCATTAGTCGAGTTTAGGGATAAACTAGTTGCAAATGACTTGTCAAATTCATTAGACCGATGAAAATTATACCATTCCATTTAAAATAAGAAAGCTGATATCAACACTCTGTATACCGAAAGTGCTATAAAGTTGAAAATATTTTTCTTAAATAGATGACAGTGGGCCATGACTACACTGCAAGTTTCAAAATCAAATTTCTATTAGAAGTTCAAAAAAATCTAATGCCCCAGTTCGGTGGGACACCCTGTATGTAAAAGGTCATCTATCTAGTAAAATTTGGAAAAGGGGGATGAACCCGAACATTAATTGTGAGTTAATAACGAAATAACTACTGTCTCGATACTTCCAATGCCTCCAAGTTGTTGAGGTAGATCCCTTTTGTGGTCGTATGTAATATTTGGCAATTGTGATTGATGTCAAAGTGATGTTTATTTTTCTTTTAATGTTTACCGAACAAACAATCTACAGTAGAATTGGGTTTTACGCTACGGGAATGCTCTTTTATCCTAATTTCAATACCTCTAAAGGTCCTTCCAACGTATGTGCAGTGGCAATCATTACATGTGAGGAGGTCAACCACTTTCTTTTTCAGTAGTTTTATACTATCTTTATTTTTAATAATTAAATTTCGTAAAAGATGTAATGTTGTATATGATGATGGACATGTAGTTTAAGAATATTTGCAATTTTGTAAGAGAAAGGACCTATATATGGGATGGATGTAATATCCTTGTCAACTGTAAAATCTGTGGTAATGTTTAGATAAGATGCATTTTCTACTTTTTTTTTTGTTATTAATTTTATATAATAACTTATCTATTATATTAGAATTAGTAATTATTATTCACTATGGCTATTTGTTTAGAATATTTAGTTCCTTATGAAAAAAATTCTTAGTAGTGGAAGATTAACTGCTCTGTGAAGGTACTTGTTAGAAGGAAGCATACTTGTAGTTAAAGGGATGATTAGATTGTTGATAATTACCATGCCACAGTGAGTGGATTTTCTGTATATCTCAAAATTTAATTTACTGTCAATGTAGCAGTGAATAATAGTTGAATACAGAAAATTAATCCGATTATTTAGTTGTATTTCTAATGTAAATTTAATAGTGTTATGTAAGGCGTTGATGTAGAGAAGGAAATCTTTCAATTATACATTTTCTCCAGACCATATAATAAGAATATCATCTACATATCTAACCTAAAATTTAATATAATTGCTGTAAAGGAATTATTATGTATAAGATATATAGTTTAAAAAAATCATAGATATATCTGCTACCAGAGGTGAAATTGGAGAACCCATCGCCAGACCTACAGGTATATATATATAGGTATATAGTAAACGTTGTTATCAAACTAGAAAAAGTCTTGTTTCAAACAGATTTCAAGCTCATCCCTCTTTTCAGATGGAACATTATGTGAGCAAAGTTTATCGATAAGCAGTTGGATAACTTCTTGTCTCGGTATATTAGTAAAGAATTAGAAGTCCAAGGAAATGAGGATATCCTCATCCTGTATGTTAAAATCGTTCAGCTTCTGAGTTACATTTAAGCTATTATTAACTGCATATTTGAAGCTAGTACCAAAAAATGTCTTTCAGATTATTAAAAAATGAGGGTTAATTTGTCGTATCAGACGGAAGAGTTAATAACGGGTCAAGTCATATATATGTAGAATTGGGAGAGGGAGGGGGGGAAGGGTTAATGGTTCGCATTGTGAATGTGGTGGCGTAGATACAGGGGGGGCATTTATTTGAATGTCCATTCACTGATGAATGGCGGTCGCGTACGGACGTCAGGGCATTAGCTAGGCAATTAAATTGGCCGTGACGCGAAACAAATATTAAAGATAAGGGAACGAGTCGAATAGGAGTTGTTTTAGTAACGCTGCTATAGAATTAGATAGGTTATGACATTATATTTATATAGTTAATAGAGTAGTACTTATTATAAATGAATATTTTATACTCTTTCATGGTCTAAATTGGTGTTAAATTATTAGCAAGATAGGAGTGTAAAAATAAATATTTAAAATATAAATTCATATTTTAATTAATATTGACTAGTGTAATTAAGATTAAATTCTTTTTAAATATTAGAATAGGTACTGCTTTTTTTGTCTTATTTGCTTTCAGTTAACTACGACGACCCGGCCTTCCGCTAGTACAAAAGCCGAGGAGTTACCTATAAACGGTGCAGCTATTGGAATTGAAGAAGCGTGGAGGCCTCTTTGAAACACAGAAGGATAATAACAATAATTTGCTGTCTCTCTATAACGAGATCTGGGGCTGATTCTCAGGTCCTGCTCCCAGAGTAAGATTGATGATAATGATGATTTTTTTTCTTTACTCCTTGGCGAATACTAGGAGATAACTAGCGTCGTTCCATGGGCGCACACATAATAACAATTGACAGTTGAAAACACAGCTGATTTATTATATTTTTGTTATTATTATTAATAATCATAGGGACATTATTTAATAAGAGTGAGAACATTTCAACTGTTATGGAATCCATATATATGGAGCACGGTCTATACGATGAACTATAATTATTTAGCTTTACATAATTACATTATGTATACTTTACAGCATTGGTGTTCTTGTTGTTGAAGTTGAATTTTGTGAACAAAAAGGAAGGGTACATTGTCGTATATATAAGATTTTTATATGAATTTGTTGTCGGGGAAGCTAAGATCTAAATAACAAAAGAAAGCATTTTCAGTAAAGGATTTTTATATAGAACCTGTTGTAAGTACTGGTTATTGGATAACTTTTTTTTTATATTTTCAGACTTTTTTCTTTATAAATGACTTCCATTCTAATATCCACCAGCAGAAAAGCTTTATAAAATGCGAATTATACTGCTTTTGACTGAACCCATTATTTACCTCATTAAGCTTTGTTCATTATTACATGGTATTATATAAAGTTTACAAAGAATGAATTTCAATAGAAGGCACCAAACCATTTTATATTTTTAAGCAGGGTTATACAGAAACATATAACATTATCTATAAGAACTTATATCATCTGGCACTGTTACCAACTGCAAGTGTTAATGTATGTGGAAATATTTCGCAAAATCTATTACAGGGCATTTGACAGATTGACGAAGTTAATGGTTACTAAATCTATTCGACTGGTGACTTACTTACTGCAATTACTACGTTTAATTGTGCTGTTGCGAAAACCGTCTATTATCGTCAATAGCTTTCTAGATGCGGTCATCAACAATAATATGTTTTCTCTATACAACAATCTATTACCCACCTGTTCGTAATCGAACTTGGTAGAATAACTATTACAGTTTGTCAGCTAGAAACCCAGAGAAACTGCTTTTATATATTTAATCCTAAGTCTTTAATAGTGGAGGCAATAAATTAAAATTGTAGGTAAACGGTTGACCTGTGTTTTCTCCTGCAGTTAGTATATTTGCCGTCAGCAGAAATAAAAAAAAATAAATTAAAGATGGTAGGTAGGTAAGTTAGGTGGAAGTGCTAGCTATACTTATTAAGGCTAGAAATGTTGGTTTGTTGGGCGGCAGCCAAATGAAACAAGAATTTTCTTTAGTTGTTTTAAATGTCTCAGCTTTCGTAAATTGTTTTTTACTTCCTCAGAGACGAAAAATTAAAAGCGAACCCAGCACAATCAACAACCCCAATGCTTACAATGAATTACGTAGATACACGGTAAAATGACATCAGTGCAAGTAACAAGATAAAATAGTTGGAGCATACAAATGAATGAATGTACAGTGAGAGTCAAAAGACACAAAGTGAATATATAGTGGAACCCAAAATAAGGAGAACTAATGAAAAAGTGAATTAGCTTGGCTTTCTTAACGTTTTGTCTATCTTAAATATGTGTATATAAATGTTGCTAAGACTGTGAATGTCTGTTTTGAAGTCAATTGATTTGTTGTAGCTATTGACGTAATACACCTCCAAGAACAATCTTTTAAAATAATTTTGTTCAGTATGTAGAATTTTTGAAATTACGTCAAACGTCAAGTCAAAATTATGTAAAGTATTGATACTATGTAAAGTTAAGCTGTTCTACCGCATTTATAAGCACAGTCCAATTCGTGTTGTCTGAGACGATTTTTTAAATATTGTTCAGTTTGTAGATAGTAGATAGGTATGCATAACCTAAGGGGTATTTCTAATTACAATTTTGAAAACTTCAACTTTTGATTTTCCAGTTTAAAAGGTTATTCCTTAAGTACAGAGTGTGCAGATGTTAGAAATCTTCTGTTTTACATCTTGTGTCCATATAAAATCTCGAAAGTTTCAATATTCAATTGGTATATGCATTATGTAACAGCCTGCTAAAACAAGTAGAAGGATGAAATAGCGTAGTATTCTGAAGAAAAGTTTCCCGTAAATAATATGCTTTCGCATCATAATCTCGTTTTAACATACTTTCTATAAGAATAAACTGTGGGAATATTGTACAGTGAATGCGGTATCGTATATCTCGTTGTAAATGGCCGAATTAATTCGTATATTTACATTGTGAGTATTTTCTGTCGTTCGAAATAGTATTTAATTCTTTCTTATGAATTTTTGAGTTTATTCAGTTGTGCACGTTTTTTGGGCGATTTAGTTTTCTCTTTTCGTTCATTTGACATGGATTTTTTATTTATCGAGTACGTTGGTATGTACGTAGTATATGGTGCATGTACTGGAAATGGCGACAAGGCTACGTGATAATATCGTGCTCGCTACCCAAACCGAAGGCATCCTACAGCAAACGTCTTCCGAAGATTGGATCAACGCCTTCGGGAAATTTATTGGTTTATATTAAGTCATCGAAATTCTAAAAGATCAAGCCAAAAATATAAAAAAGATAAACTTCAAACTAGCTTTTGGAATAGTGAACTCTCTCCTGTGCAGAAAGTGTGTGAGTGCGGTAAACTCCTTCTCACCTTCCTTTGGGGTCCATCGGTTTGACAAACCCAGAGTCAGTAAGTTAACTCTCAGCCAGATTGCTCACTTTTTTGATAGGGTGCAACCGGTCTGAGAGGGCTAAAATTGACACGGGGGCATAACAGGTCTTTCTGGCCAAGTTGCCTTTTTTGAGTTACACCCGCCCATGAAAAAAAAAAACTTTTGGAATGAACATCCTAAGCCATAAAACAGTTCATTGAAAACATCCCGATTGAATTTCTACAATAGAATTTTTGGCGAGTTACCAGTTTTCTGAGACATATTCTTTGCGACGAATGCATATTTACTACAGAATTACAGACAAGAGATCATTTGCATTATTGGACTGAGGAAAATCCGCACAAATTTCGTGAGTATGGTCCCCAAGAAGACGACTTTCTATTAAAGTTTGGTTAGGTATAATAAACCATATAGATATTAGACCATTTTACTTTCCGAACCGTTTAGATGCTGTTGCTTACCTCAATGTTTTGGAAGAAATTATAGATAACATGGCATTGAAGGCGCGATCCAATGTATTCTACATTCATGATGCTTTTCATGACAGAGATTTGTTGGATGAATATTTTCTAAACAGATGGATTGGTGGTGGTGGTCGAATATTATGGCGCACTAGGTCACCCGATCTTAATCCATCAAACTTTTTTATTTGAGGTTTTACCAAAGAAAAAGTGCAACTGCTGAAAGTAACGGCTTTTAGTTTCAACATTTAACGCACTCAAATAAACTCTTAGTTTAGTAAATGTAATTCTTTAATAATTGCAATTTCTATATTGAATTTAAAAGCCTTGTTTTGCCATTTATTACAGTAAAATGAAATTAAGAATACAAAACTTTACCCTATTGTTTCTTGCGCACCCTCTATTACCGGGTAAATACAGTGTTTCACATGAAGTTTTTCCAAAAAAAAGTCCTGTGAGTGTAGGAAGGAAGATACAAGATTAGAATTTTAATATTTTCGATCAAAAAACGCACAAAAAGTATTCTTGTATATAATTATTCTCGCAATTTATGCACCCCTGTAGATCCCTCACCTCATCGTGAACATTTTCAGATGTTATTTTTAACTGAATGCATGTCGCTTGGATACAACATGCCCATCTGTCTATACATACAATGCTATTCTTTATAATTTAAACTATTGATGTTGATAGAATATCTAAAATGCTAAATGTAAGGATCAATAAACGAAACATAACTCCAATATAATGCAATCCAAATATAATTTGAAATGAACATGTTATAGAGCGAATTTGTGATGAAAATGGCTAAATAAATAATTCCAGTTATTACTGTCGAGTTAATTTTATTTGCAACAAAACAGCGTTGGTAATACAGATATCGTATTTACCGGGCAAATGAACTAGATTTACGTATTTATCTCAATAAATGTTTTCAACAATTTCATTTCAACTGCACCATATCGTGAGGGAACATTTTATCAGCATGCTGTAAAAACAAACTTCTGCAACAACACACCAAGCATTGTAGAACATATGCAGGAGATATGCAATATTCACACTGGCGAAAATTGAAAATACTATAATATTTTATGGGAGCTTACCAGCTGTGTACACATTTGTTTACAACAGCACTCTGCTATATCAAGATTTAGTTTTCGGTGTCAGAACAAGATATGTATGCAGGCAAATTTGACTGGCACGAGATGAGGGCACATACAAGCTAGGAACAAGCTATAAATTTGTATTTTAGGTGCGCCCTTCCGAATTCTTCGAAATTTATGGGGGATCTTCGTAGCAACAACAATTACAAATGACGTTAGGGTAGATTCTGTTACACGGAAATTTATAAGAACGAGATGAGAATACTTACTAATTGGGATTTTTTATAAAGCATATCTCCGTGATAAAAAAAAGAAAAAAAATCGAACAGTTTTGCATGTAGATTACGTACGATTACAATTTGGTACACTCAGAGAAATAGATTGTATAAATATAAGTTGGCTTCTTCTGAGTGCTATCGATTATTTTTCTCAGGAAGGTGAGCTAATTTATTGTACCAACGTCTCTGGGGTTATGACAAGTTTTAATGTTAGGAATGTTCCTCAAAAAGGAGCTTTGAAGAAGTTCTTTTACATAACAGTAATAAATATGCTTTAGTACTTATTGGTCATTCGGTTCACTTAAGGGAAGCACACTAAAACCTGGAAGTCTTGAGCAAACTTAGCTATTAAAGCCATAAATGCAGTATTTGTGGCGATTGGAAAGTCAATTCAGTGTTGCTTGGTCAACAGAACTGGAACTATCAGTTCCAATCCATGTTTCCTTTGTGAATGGGATAGCCATGACAGAAAACAGCATTACCTTAAAAAGAGTGGCTAGTCAGAAAAATCTTAGAGGTCGGTTCAAAGAATATTTTGAAGGCAAATCTTATATCCAAAGAAAGTTTTGCTTCCTCCATTTGATATCAATTTTTTTTTTTTTTTGAGTCTGTTAAGGCTTTATCAAAGAAAGCAGAATGCTTTCGACATCTTTGTCACCAGTTGCCAGGTTTATCTGAGACGAAGTCGAAAGAAGGAATATTTGTTGGACCAGACATTCTAAAACTTATAAAGGATGATAACTCTGACACAAAATGGGCCCAAAAGAAAAAGCAGTATGCGTATGTTTTAAACTCGTTGTAAACAGAGATTTTTTGGTAACGAAAAGAATCTTTACTTCCAGCTATTGTAGCTGAAAAGTTGGAAAGTTTTAAGAATTTAGGTTGTAATATGGACCTAAAAGTGCTCTCCACTCACACTTAAACTACTTTCGAGGACATGTGGGTGGTGTCAGCGAGGAACAAGATGAAAACATTCACCAAGGTATAAAGGAAATAGAAAAACAAGGAAGGTGGAATGTTAACATGATAGCGAACTGCTGCTGGAGGTTGAAAAAGGGCGATTGCCAGCGATTCTACAGCAGAAAAAGCAGAAAATGAAGTTTTGATGGAAAGCCAAAACAATACTACAATAACTATATTAAATAAGGTCATTCAGTTTTGTGTTGTTTTTTATGAAAAATGTTTGGTTACTTATGACTTAAAATGTGAAATAAAATATATATTCCATACTTTATTGTATTTGGTTTACTGTCCCTAAACTAACCTGCTTTTTTTGTGAGAATACCCTAGGTGACGGGAAAAGACGGTTTTCGTTTTCAAGTTCAGCATTGAAAAACACAAAAATCCGGAGCTAAACTTCAACAATTTTTAAAAAGTACTTTTTTTGCAGCCCTATGTTATTTATGAGTCCTAATAGTAGGTAATATATTGGAACAGACAGGTCAAAAAAGATGGTGCTTATTCTATACTGCTTTCCGCGTTGCTTAACATATTTACTTTGGTACATCGTCATAAAACTAGTAATATCGCGTTTTCTATACTTTTACTATAAAAATTACATATGTTCTCGATTATACTTGAGTTACTATCGCGAATGATTTACGTTTAATAAAATAAAAATTATTACCTATTTACTGCATAATGCCAGCTAATTTTTTTCGAAATAGTTAATATATAATAATAATAATAATATGGACTTTCTGCAAAGTAGGGTAGAATCAAGTTGGTCCTTTTTGAATTGGTTAGTATTTTCCTTGTTAAAATATATATTTTTTAATCTTTTTTTAATCTCTTATTTAAATAAAAGATAGAATGCTTTTTTATGTAAAGAAATTTAGGGATAAGAAATTAATTGATTTAAGAATTTCTAGTTCAAAGGTTATCGATCTCAGTATCTTAAAACTTATATAAATTTTTATTTCGTTGTACATATTTTATACAATTTAATCATTGATGCACTAAACTATAAAAACTTCCTTTGCGTAGAAAACATTCATAAAATCTGCCACTAAATCAAAATACGAGAATAAGATACGGATACCACTAACAGTAAGACCAAATGGGTGTTATAAAAGAAAAATATAAATTCAGTAATTTCTACTCCATAAGAAACGTTCCGAATTCGCATTCCTTGTGATTCTGACTTCCGTAGAAGTAAAATGTTTCCGTCTATGCGACTCCAAGTTGTCGCCCAGTCTCATCTGCCATTTTCCCTATCGGCGTCAGGCGAACAGCAAATTGATTAGATTACATCGTTCGTCGGGAAATGGCATGTCGTTGCCGAGACTAGTGTTTTCCTTATAACAGAAGTTATGTTGCTTAAACGTTGTTATGAGAAAATGTACAACATTGAAATTATTTACTCGGAACAGGTATACGACAAAATCGAAGAAGGCAATACATTACGGCACATTTCTTCAACACATATGTGCACATTCATATACAGATTATTCGCGCTAGTTGTTTCCTTATTAGGTTAGGTCAGAAGATTACGTTTTGCTTAATGCTGTGCCCCATTTCTGCACTATTTATCGCTACCATTGTTTTTACAACGTTGCCAATTGATTACCATGTCGGATTTTCTTAATAAACTTTTTCTTATTTTATATTATTAACAGTACGAATTTATTTATGTCCTATTGCAAATTTTATTTTTGCAGAAATGCTTAAGAAAATTCTACCAGGTTTATTAAAGGATCCTGTTCCGTTTTAATGCGAAAATGAAATAAAATTCTAAAATCTTTCTTTGCCGATGAACTATAATTAAATTATAATATAATTAATAAGATACTTTACCTAAATCTTGTCGCGCACTAACCCTGATCTTCGCTTTGCACGTTTGACAGCTGTGTACAATTTTTCTCTTTGTACTGGTGGCTTCTTCCAGTTCGGAATTCCCTTTATAGTTTGTGGTACCTTTAAATCTAGCGCCCTAATTTTTTTCTTCCGAGTGTGCTCTCTGAAACAACGGTGCTGCTGTAGGTGATTCCATTAGTTTGGTTTGATTATAAATATTGACTCACCAGTTGTAACAGTAAAATATAATATTTAATAGAATTGATTTTACTGAAAAAATGTTTTTGCATGTCCAACAATAATTATTATTTTGAACTATATTCTATTTACTATTTCCATTCCAAATTTCCTGTTACGTTGTCAGTTCTACACACCATTTTAAAATAATATCAAATGCGTCAAGCGTATCAATAGCAACCTCCATGTCGTCCTGGAGTTTATTAAGTTTTGAATTACTGTTAATTGCAACTAAGCGCATGTATACGGAGAAAATTTATGGAAAACTAGACGTCTAGTTATTTGTAACGCAAATATAATTAGCTTATTTAAAACAATTCAAAACTAGAGAATTCCTTGGTGCCTTGAAAGTTTCCACAGTAAATTGTCCCATTATAAATTTATGTAAACTTTATAGAATGTAGGAACATTGTATAAAGTTTGTTTTTAAGCATACTATCTACATAAATATTACTTGATGCTACAGTTGTTGACATTTCTTGATTTTCAAGCATTTTTTTTCAAATTTAAGATTGGAGATTTAAGTAATTTTTATGTGGTACTAAAAGTATTAGCGTAGAAAAGTTATGACCAATGTAGAATATGATTTATTTGACATTGTTTAAGATTTTTTCATTCATAAATTTTAACCTGTGTGTTTTTCTCCTAAACCTTTCAAATCAAGCAATTAATATGTTATTAATCTGTGGTTATGTGAGTATACAGCCCGCGAATATAGAAATTTTTACAGTGTCTAACTCAATGTATTAGGCGTACACACATGTCGAATCGTAATTGTGATACTTCGCCTGTCCCGGTGCAAGCCTCGCATCGCCTCTGCAAGCCTCGCTGTAGTCCCACTTCCAATTGCTACGCCCTACTGTCGTTCGCTTGCATGGCTAGGCGGCATTTGTGCTTGATAAAATTCATAGGTTTTAGTCCGTATTGTAAAAATTTCAATTCGAGAGCTGTATATTTAAGACATTTAAAATGGGTTGTGCACCTCAAATAAGTCGATTTATGATAACACTGTTATTTAAACGCTAAAGAGTAGCGTCTTTCCTTGTAAGAAGACAAAAGAATATGAAGAACTTTGTATTCCCACGAAAGCACGAGAAGCAGTGGTGAGCCTTTATGAGGACGTAGGCAACAAACCAAATGACGAACTGCAAGAAAACGGACTGGAAAGGGTGATTAATGATGAAATTTCTTTACAAGAACCGATTCCGCTATGCCAATCCACTACACCTGACCGGCCTACCGACCTACCAGCAGTAAGACGATCGGACCGGATAGCTAAACAACGCAGAGGTGAGGGAACGCATGCAAGATGCCCCACCTGTATGTTAAGTAGAGGCGCAATCACACCAGACCCAACCACGCTAACAGAAGCTCTCACTTCACCAGACAATGAAGAGTGGAGGAAAGCTATGAAGGAAGAGATTGGGAACATGGAGCGAAATGAGACCTGGACGTTAGTCAAAAGACCAGAAGGAAGACGGGTCATAAAATCAAAATGGGTGTTCAAACGAAAACATGACAAGGACGGAAACCCAACCCGTTATCGCGCAAGACTGGTAGCGCAAGGATTGAACCAAGTAGAAGGCGTTGACTACAACCAGACATTTTCACCAGTCATAAAGATGAAGTCTATCCGAGCGCTATTGGCCATTGCGGTAGAGAGGAAATGGAGGATACACCAAATGGACATTACTGCTGCTTATCTAAATGTACACTAAAGGAAACGATATTCATGGAACAGCCTAAGCCTTTTGACAACGGTAATACGGGAGAGGTTTGTCTGCTGAAGAAGAGTCTGTATGGACTAAAGCAGTCTGGAAGAGAGTGGAACCACACCCTTAATGCGTTTCTTACGAAGATAGGAATGATAAGGTCAAAAGCGGATCCATGCGTATACATGGAGGAAATCTATTGATAGGAGTCTACGTCGATGACTACTCATAGCAGCACGAACCGATGAAATCGCAAACAGTTAAGAAGAAGGTGAGCGACGAGTTTGAAGCGAAAGATCTGAAGGAAGCAGAGAGTATACTAAACATCAGATTGACGAGACAATGGCTCACTTACGCTTGATCAGAAGGTCCACATCAAGGAACTTCTGAGTGAATTTTGGATGGACGAAGCTCGCGGTGCATCATCACCGTTGGACCCGGGAACAAATTTTTTGAGATCTTCGAATACTAATGAAGTGATAGATAAGTCAAAATATCGACGAGCTGTGGGAAGTTTGCTTTATCTGGCAAACGGGACGCGACCAGACGTTGCCCATGCAGCTGCCTATCTGAGCCAATTCAACGAGAATCCAACGCAGGAGCATTGGACAGGAGTGCGCCACTCGCTTCGATATCTCAAGAAGACCGAAGACTATGTCCTTACCTACTGACGTACTGGGAAAGGAATTCAAGTCTTCTGCGATGCAGATTGGGCTAATGATAAGACAGACAGGAAATCTTATAGTGGATACGTGGTTCTACTGGCAGGGTGAGCATTATCCTGGCGAAGCAGCAAACAGAAGACCACGGCACTCGCCACCGTAGAGGCTGAGTATATAGCCATGTGCGAGGCAGCCAAAGAAGTGATGTGGCTACAATCGTTCTTAGGAGAAATCAACGCAGCCGAATTCTCAACGAAGCCACAAAGCATCTTTACTGACAACCAAGGAGCTATGGCTCTTGCTGACAATCAGGTAACGTCAGAACGAAGCAAACACATCGATTTGCGACATTTCTTTTTGAGGGAGAAGGTAGAAGACGGCATTATAAAGTTTACGTATGTAAGATCTAATGATAACGCTGCAGACTTGATGACGAAGGCCTTAAACGGAAGAAAGACTTCAACACTCGCAGATAGAATAGGAATAGGCGTCTCATCAAGGGGAAGTGTTATTTATAGTTAATATTATCCATAGATGATGAGCCGCTATCAAGGAAACTAGGGAGTGTGCTTTGTTTGTTTGGTTGTTGGGTATAATTAGTAAATAAGTATTGACGTGACAGTTTTCGGTGTTTATGTTTGTTATATGAATTGTTCACCGTTTTTATTATTTCTTACGGTAATAAAGATAGCATCCATACAAAATATATTATTATTTATCACCTTTCAAACCGACGATTCCACACAGAATAAGAAATACTACTACACAGTAAAAGAAATCAGTAATAATCTTACGCCTGGAATATTGCTGTAATTTTATTAATAGGGGTAACTACAGAATAATTTATTACGATAATTATTTTACATCGGAAGAATTATTAAAAAAAAAAATTAAATAAACAAACTGAAAAGAGGCGCATTCGATTATCGTGTGTCTCCTAACATATCTTTTTTCAAATGGTGCGACAATAGAATAGTCAGTAATAGAAATGCACTGTCCAATTTCCATGCAACTAATGCTTCTAAAGTAAAGCGTGTTCAGAAAGACGGATCAAAACAATTTTTTAATTGATAATAATAAATTATATGTTCTATCCAATCAATTATTTATTTTAAATTTCGCTGTGTCTACCGGTTTCGGCCTTTCGCTATCATCTGGACACACAGTACGTAATTTTTTAATTGCGGAAGCTTTTGCAGATTATAATAGATACATTGGTAAGGTAGAACAAGCAGCTCGATTACGTCAAGCGTACTGCAGTGACATTCGAAAAAGTAGTGGCATCGACTGTTTTTTGGATTGTTAGATATGGCCTTTGTCAGCAGCTATATAGTTTTTAAAAAAATCTACCCAGCAGAGAAACAACATTACTGGATTATAGACGCTATGTCAGTACAGAGTTAATGAATTATTCGAGGAATGCCCTAAAGAGAAATAGTTTGCAGACAGTAAACAATAGTCTAAATCGAAGTCCTTGCAGTAATAAACGTCGTAAATATAACTACAACGTGAGCAATAATGTGAGGTTAGGTAACAGCGGGAACCACTGGCCAATATTTATTGGAAAACGAGGGCGATGTGAGCAATGTTCTGCATCATCGATAGAACCTAGACCTCATTCCGCCTTCGAAGTATTAACTATTGGTGAATGGAAAAAAAAATGTTTTGTTAAATACCACGAAATCAAGTTATCGAATTTCAAAAAAACTAATAAGTATTCGTTTTCTTTTAATTTTTTTCTGTAATTGAGTTTTTAGTTCTTTTACTAACATAATTCGGTAGCCGCAATTCTTTTGGCCTGGCAAGACTTTAAAGTTCCATCCCTTACCCTCTTACTTTCAGTTGAAAGATATTTCCAAGCAAAGGTTTTACCCTAATTAGCCGTTTTAGAAAAGAAGAAAAAAACATTAAATTTAAATGCTATTTACATGCTTGGACACAAAAGGTTTGACATACAATTTCTCAATTTGAAAATTACGAATAAATTATTAGAAAGCTTCTTAGGAGCCGCCAGGCATTGGGCTGTATGATCAGCTTCTAACTACACATTTTATGTCCAGTAAAGTCACGTGAAATTTCAAAATTCACATTTAAAAATGCATGTATATGTAAAAACTTACATTTGAAACATTAAATTACGTGATTTTGAAGAAACACTTAAACAACAAACATCAATACGGCCTGTTTTAATATACTCTGTGGTTGTAAGCGAGTGCATCACAGCAAGTCCTAACGGTAGACGCAAACAATGTGAGAAATACCGGTAATAAATGCGGTCGCTTTAAATCATATCGTATAATGAGTGTTTTTAATTAACTTAATAAAAAAAAAAGGTCTAGGCTGATATCGTTTGAATTAGCTAAAATGTGCATCTATTATACAGTATTACGGTGAAAATTTAACATAAAAATCTGTTTTTACTACCTGAAATGATCTTCTTGTGTTTCCTCCAATGCCTTTTTTACTTATTACTTATTGTACACTACCGTGTTACATAGAAAAGAAAACTTTGAGCTTGCAGTTGATCAATATAAATTGAAGAGACGAGGTTTCTGGATTTAAATACGATTTTTTTATGCGTACTGTCGTGTAATAGCAAAACAAGCTGCGGCAATATTATTGACACCATTTTGATGGGTATATAAAGATTATTTTGTTTGGATTTACACACATACATTCTACAGGGCGACAATACATGAGTGTGAACATCATCTAAACGAAACAAGTTATATACTTGAGATCCTAATCAATAGTCATCCTACATTCACCTATTGATGTTAAAAGAAATCATTTAAATAATAACCAATAACCTATAATTTTCGTTACTGATTGTATTTTCCAAACTTTATAATCTTATCTCAGATATTCACAAAAGGATTGGCCTGTCTAAAATCTATTTGAACATTCGTGTGTATTAAATCTTTAAATTGTACATAATTCTGAAATGATAGTTTGACCATGTTATGAATTATTATCGGTTCCTGTTAGGATTTCCTCATGATTACAGCTAAAGGTGAATTACATCATGAAATATTAATGTACACGAAGAGGTATTATTCGAATGAACATCTCTTCAATATTTAAGCACAGCTAAAGGTGAGCTGCACGTACGTAACACCTACAAGCTAAACACGATGTATATAAAAGAAATATTTCTGTAGCTTTTTAAATAACGGAAAAAATAATCTTCTGGTGAAAACAAAATTTTGTTTTAGAGTGCATGAAATTTACAATTGCATATTCTGCTAACATTAAAAATACGAATCCTTCCATTATTTGTTAAAGCTACTATAACTATATATTTAGATTTTTCTGTAATTATGTATCTACATCAACTTTTTTGTTTCATTCCACATACATTTTTCCTGCATTGGTAACTGGCGAGTAGTATTTAACTTTTGACATTTCACTATTAATTATTTCTTACTTAATTTCATTAAGTATTAATTAAGACATATAAACGTAAGTAGGGTAGAGTTTTATTTCACAGCAAGTTTTCAAAATTACTACGTTGCTTATACCTTTGCTTGCTCTTGAAAAGCACGCAGATCATTTCTAATAAATTGTGGCAGGGACCCACCACTTACAGTGCGTATACGGTCTGTCAGATCATCAAGTTATGTATTTTCACGTGATTGTCAACTTTGGCTTTCAGGTGACCCCAAGAAAAGTTATTATTTCAAACAAATCGGCTGATTTTGGGAGCCATAGTATGGGGTCAAACGTGCCAACTCATCGGCTTTTGCAGGTGCTATTCAAAAAATTCGTGACAGCATCAGTAGAATTTACTCGAGTCCCGTTCCTTTGGAATGAAGGTTTATCAACGTTTAGCATATCGATTAATAAAATGATATGGTCTCGTAGCAGCCAAGAAATCGAAAACTCTGCTAGAGTGTGACAATGAAAACTGCGCTAATAAGTCTGTTGCTTATTATTTCAATTGATTTTTTGAGGGTATTGAGGATTTTTACGGGACCAATATCTAATAGCTGTAAAAGAAATTTAGCAGTTTTCAATGGATAAATCTAGTATACGAACTAGAAATTCTTTGGAGGATCTCCAAATCCCTGAGACGTGGTTCGGCGCATTCTGTCGCCCCCCAGCTGCACGAATCTTGCGGAGTTATCGGGGGCTTATGCCAATTACCTTGAATCTGTTTGTGGTACTGCCCCCGAATTCGTCGATTCCTCCGATGAGGAGGACGAGCTAACGCCGGCATAAAAAACCAAGGGGCGCTAGCCTTTAACTCCCACCACTGAGGCCGAAGTGACGCATATCATTAAAAATCTAAAGGCTAGTAAGGCTCCGGACCATGACGGAATTACTAATAGAGCCCTAAAACACCTCTGCCCCCCTACCTCCTTCTCTCCTCCCCCTGTAGTTCTGACTTTGACTAGGATCATCAACGCCATCTTATGCCGTTTCCCGACCACTTGCAAACATGCCGCCGTTATTGCGATCCCCAAGCCTGGGAAAGACCGCCTCTTCCCCAGAACTACCGCCCAATAAGCCTCCTCTCTTCCTTGTCGAAGGTAGTCGAGGAAGTTATTCTTACTCGCCTTCGTGATAACATAACGACCATCAACCCTCTCCCGGACAAACAGTTTGGCTTCCGTGCTGGTCTGTCGACTGAATACCACCTGTTTGATTAACGGAAGCAGTCCGGGATGGTTTTGAGAGGAAGGACACCAGTGTGGCGGTTTCGAAAAAACTTTCGATTCCTGTGTGACGTGGCGGTGTGCTGTGCAAGATGGCGAGGATTGGCATTAATCCCCATCTGGTGAGACTGGTCGGGGTCATATCTGTCAGGGCGTACTTTCTCGGTAAAAGTCGGGAGTGCTTGCTCCTTTTTTTGACCCATCGGGGCTGGGGTTATTATATACACCAATGATATCCCCAAAAGTCCGGCGGTCAGTATGGCTCTTTACACAGATGACACGGCCGTTTATTCCGCCGGGGGGCAATGGTGATCCGGCGGGTTCAGTCTGCGGTGGATCAGATCATCCAATGGTCGGAATAATTGAAGATGAAAATCAATTCTTCCAAGTCAGTACGTTTCACACGTAAAAGGACAGTCCCGTCGGACTGGGTAGAAATAGATGGGGACGTAATTTCCTGAGCGGATCGGGTCAAGTACCTGGAGCTCTTGCTCGATCGGGCCTTACTTTACACCAACATGTCAACGAAATTGAGGGTCAATCTGGCTGAAAAGCTCTAATTAATGCCATTGTTAGCTCCACGGAGCAAACTTGATATCAAGTCCAAGCTTTTGCTCAGTACTGCATGCCTGAGGCCGATCCTGATGTATGGGGCGCTCGCCCTCTGTACCATGGCCAAGACGCATCTCACCACCATGGAGGTCCTGCAGAATCGCATGGTGCGTTTGATAGCCGGGGCTCCATTGATGGTGAGAAACCAACAGCTGTGAGACGTTCTAGGAATACCCTCTCTGGAAGAACAAATCTCGGAATTAGACGCCCGGTCGTGGCTGAGGGCGATTAAGTCATCTAACCCCCTGCTGGCCCAGGTTATCGAGGCCCAGGACAGACTCCCTTGTTCTTGTCCGTCGTGTTTGCGATCGGTTGGACCTCACCGCTGAACGGTGCCCAGTGACAAAGCGAAGAAAGAAACAAGGCACGACTTCTTATCATGAATACAGGACAAAAATGCCACAAAGACGTAAGTCTGGCATTAGAAAGGCGAGGAGACCTATATATAGAAGGTCTGAGAGTTGATTTAATCACATTTAAGTTAAACGTGGCTTCATCAGAGAAAAAAATAGGTATTTTATCCAAAATTTCTACGTTTTCATTTAATATGTTAAACATTGTTTCGCAAAAATCTGTTTTTTTTATCTTTGTCAAAAAGCTTTTGACGATTCGATATTTTGCATAGTTTATAATTATAACTTTTGGAATCCACTATTTTTTTGCACAACAACTGAAAGTGATCTTGCGGCTGTTCCTACATTCCTTACATTACACTGAGAAATAAAATGCAGTGAAATAAACGTTTTTATTATAATGTATATCTGCGCATTGGTTTTACAATTCGAATAAAAAAAAGACAAATTTTCTGTTCACAGGATGCATCTCTCTGGTTTCGTCATTCACTTTTAATGATTATTTCTTTTTAGTTATGATACCAAAAAAAAAACAAGCATTCTGAATGAATAAGTATCTATAGGTACATTATGTATATTGACTATTATGTTTTGTGTTTTTCTGCAGCAATATGTTCAATTATACCAGCTTTCGTGTGTATTTGCAACTGTAAAGACCATACTAGAAATATAAAGAACAAATCTTTATTGAATACCTAACAATAATTAGGAATAATAAGGATTATACAGACCATAAACCTTTTTTATTTATTTATAATGTCCATTGTTAAATTAAATTGTAGAAGCTTTGGTCATTTTGGCCGATTCTTCATTACTGTTGTTGCTGTTAAATTGTTTCTTTTCTGTTGCCTGTTTTCTTCTTCTAATAATAATATAAAACTGTTGAGCATGAACGGACTGGTATGTGCTTGAAACAGCGTTAAATTTACCTTGAATAACGTACTTCAGCACGCACAACCTCAATAACGAACTGAAAGATCGTGTACCTACTGCGTGTGATTGAATACTTCCTCAAAGAAATGATCTGTATTCTTTTCAAGACCGTCTTGGTGATTGCCTTGCAAGAAAACGTAGTTATTTTGAAAATTTGTTGTGAAGTAAAGCGTCCCTTTTATTGTGTTGTGTTATGTGCCTTAATTAATACTTAATGAATTACTTAAGTTAATAAACTTAAAACAGAATGTTATTATCAATTAATGTCAAACGTCAAACGACTTGTATACCTTGTTGTCTATTCGCTAGTTACCAAAATGCATATAAAAATGTGGGAGTAAACTTACTATGTCTATATATTTAGATTTTTCTATAATTATGTACTTATATAAGTAATGTAAACGCTTTAGGTATTTTCTGCAGTTAATATACCTACGTCTACAAGCTTTGTTAATTTAGCAGTAATAGGGTAAGTTTCAGAAACCGTAACTGCTATTTCTGGTCACGTACGCAATAGAAAGAGGTACTTTCGTACTAGAATGAATGTTACCATTATTGCCCAAAGGAAACTATGCCAGAAGTTAATCTCATTTAAACTATATAGGGTACTGTAAAGTTTTGCGTGTTTTTGTCATAGTTTTATAACAGAATCTAGTTATCGCTAGGAATAAAAGTTGGAATGCAATGTGAATTCAACTAAAAAATTGAATGCAGCTTTATGAAACTCTTATACAGCTTCTTCATCGCGACGAAAAGTTTATTATTTCCAGTTTCACTTGGAGGCTTGTAGCATATACGATATAAACAGTTTGTTCAATATAATATTGACATAAAGAACCCCTTAAATGCTAACCAAATCATCAAAGCAAGAAATTCTGATTGGAATAACAAAGGCTTTACTGCAAATAGCTTGCATCTCAACAACATGCTTTTTTAAATGTAGTTTTACTTTATAATTTGGGATAAGAAGCAAATCGGAATAAATCGTCCTGTAAAAACTTTCTACCACGTCGAAAAAATTCAACACCTGTAGCTTTATTTAGTATTGCAAGTACGTGGACATCCTAGAGATCATATTAGAATATTTTGATTACAATCAGTCGGAATTATTTTGAGATTAAAGGAATCTGTATTATTTACCTTTTGAACACGTAATTTTTATTTATTTACCACTTATACATGCACAGCTTCTGTATTACTCAAACCAGTATGTGTATTTCAGTTAAAGCAAGTTAAACAATGCCTATTGTCGTTCCTTCAAGAATAAAAAAAAATTAATGGCAAAAAGTTGTATTTTATGCAAATAAGTTATAATTGAATGAATGATCAATACATGTTAAGTCTTCAATGATATCCAATAGACCAGTTTTCACAAATACCACCACAAATTATGCTGCTCTACAAGATTTTCTTTGGCAGATAGACTTAACAAGCAACTTTATTAACCTAGTTGCAAAAAGCCCATTCGTCACGAATTATAGAAGCATATTTTCTGGCTAATGCTTCCATATCAGCTAACTGGAAGCATTTTTAACCACAATCCAATTTTTGGTCATGGACCATATTTCCTCCTTTAATTAGTTAGGTTTAATTAGGATGGTACAATGGCAATCTCAGAATACTTTATATATGAGATGTTATAGTTATATTTTTCTTTATTAATTTATTAGAGCTATCGTTTTGAATAGTTGGAATAAAAATATATGTTTCATATGAACCATATAAGAATCTGAATATTTCCTGTCCTAAAAGTTGGGCCATTTTCAACTTCAAAATTACGATATGCCACATTGTTCAGGACCAGAATACTTCTTGGTGAGAGATCAATTGTATCGTCACTCCTTTTTTAAAGATTGCTTGTATTCTTGTTGTCATGACAGTCACCTGATTTTGTATCTTCAAGAAAAAGAACAGAAAGTTGTGTAAGGACGCCTTCAGCCTATAAATATCATGGCATGTGTGGCATTTATCGATAGTAAAGTTTAGGCAAAGCTATTATTGGGAGCCATTATTAAATTTGATATGGTATTTTGAATATCCGGTGGTTTTGTGTGTCAAATTTTTGTGTAACTTGTTTGTCTAAAGACAGAGGGTTTTCGGCTGGGGGTATTCGTGTGAGATGTGAAATTTCCACGTAATGAAATCAGGATAAAATATTTCAATAAGATTATTGAGAATAATTATTTTTAAATCTACACTTATCCTTAAAATATAAAATACCTACTGGTTTCTGCATGATAATGTGAGATATAAGTTTATTAATAAATAATACTTTTGTTGGTTAAAAGCACCCTGCCTTTATTTGTATTGAAGGTTAGAATTAGCTACATTAATATGGAAAATAAACATAGTGGTTATATATAAATATCATAATATTCACATTTATGTTGAAATGAGCACTCGACCACAGCCTTCCACAATACCCTTTTGTATATACATATGAATGTGAGGCCTCTTTCAGATGAGGCGATTAGTTGATTCCACTAGCTAAACAGACGATTGTCAAGGACCATACTGATATGAACCCTTTCACACCGAGTCAACTTGTCCGCCTCGGTTTAGAGTAAACTACGCAACTTAGTTGAATCAACCAAACCGTCTCGTCTGAAACAAACTTAAATGAGGAGCGATAGTACACTACTACCTATAAGATCTATTGCGTCCCATATTGCTGTTTTAACCTATTTCTTTCAAAAAGTGGAAGATATGATTAGGCCCCCAGTTAGGTAAATCTCACTCTTCCATTTCACATACTCCCAGGTGCAACGCCTTTGGATTATACAGCGCTGCGCAATTTGAAAGGAGTTGGATGGCCATTTCATTCTATTCTCCACAAAATCTACATTCGAATTCCTTTGCTAATCTAAACTTACTCAGATGTTCCTTCAGTTTATAATAGCTTTAAAGGATCCTTGTTAACATACAAATATTGTTCTTACTCAGGTTGGTACAGTCTGTAACATTGTGTACATTCCTTTGCTCTATTTAAAGGGTAAAAGGGTTCATGCCCTGAAAATGGTGTACCGGCTTTTTTTTTGCAAGATTATCCGTTATTTCGTTTCCTCCCAGTTCTTTGTGTCCTGAAACCTACAAAAGGATGACATTCTTCCCTTTACCTAGCTCGGTTAATTTCCTTAGGCACTCCCAGGCCATCTTAGACTGATTATGTATTAGCTCAGCGCTGTAATGGCTGCTAGACTACCAGACATAATGATAATCTCCTGCTTTCAGTAATTTCTGTCAATATTGAAACTTCAGGCATCTTTCAATAGCACCTATTTCCGCTTGTTAGTAGATACCAGCGTACTTCTACAAGCTTTCGAAATACCTGGTTATAGCTCCATATATTCCTATTGCAGCTCCCTCTGCCATCTGTGTACCCTTTGTACTAAACGTTCCTTCCTCGATTATTCCGAGTGTGTTTCTTTCTGCCGTACCCTCTACCACAATAGCTTCTGTTAGGGACGTTCTCGTAGCCCCACTACATGTCCATACTAATCTTTGCACTTGAAGAAGATTAATTCTGGAAAAGCTACTGACCCATAAGTGATGATTGGTATCACTATCGCTGTATACATCCAAAGCAAAATTTTTGGGTTGCATTTCTTTTTTCTGCACGCTATCAATGTTTTTTTTTGGCCTTGGATAGCCATTAGAAGAAATAATTTAATAAATGTATCTTGTTGTCTGTAGGCAGGTAGCTCTGATTCAAGTGAATGCTTTTCATGCAAGAGTTTTTGCCATCTATTGAAGGAGATTCGATTCTTTTGCACAAATTCAAAAGGCTGATCTGATCTTAAAATGTGCAGCTCCTGACACTTAATAGGCTCGTTTTATGATTTCAGCGCTCGTATCAAATATGACATAACATACATTTCTTACAAACTATTCTAGATGCTTGCAAGGTGCTCGAAAAACGTATGTCAAATATTTACTACGGCCTCGTTATATATTCGAATTAGTCTAAATATATTTTAGATGAAAGGTTAGTGTTAGAATCACTTAAGAAGTTTGTTGTCTGTCGCTTATACTAGTCAGCATTAAAAAGTAAGACCATGATGATCTCAACACCTGCGAAAAAGCACATTGTTTATAAAACTACAATATAACAAGATAACTTTTGTCTTACCGCTACATAAGATTCCAAACATAACAGAAAGAAATTACATGCGTATATTTTCATGGGTATTTGCAAATGCGTCAAAGTAAATAAGAGATTTTTTTGAAATGAAATTGGAGCATCCGGCCAATCCATAAAATATGCAGCAACAAACATGTGACTACTCTAGAAGAATAAATTATTCGTCCAGGTGGAAGCCGTGATAATAACAAGTGTATATCTTCACCTTATATATGATTTCGTTTGCGTACCAATTAAATTGTAACAGTTCAAATAATACAACGAAGAAGAAAATTAGTCGATACATAAAAGATAAATTAAATGAACCTTCCTAAAATATAGTGTCAAAGTAATATTGTAGGTGCATATATTAACAATTCGTAGATATTTGTTGATATTTTGACTTACCATTGCAATGTTGTATAATAGTACGGCCAAGGTGATGATACAATTGGCCAATATCGAAAAGAAATGGTAGGTATATACTCTGTTTAATATCTGAACCAAGCTATAACATTAAAATGTGTGTTATCCTTAAAAATGTTACTATAGACATTTATGGGACTAAAAAGAATATAAAAAAATTATCATTTCATGCAAATTCATATTGTCATTCAACGTTTTTACTTATTATTTTAAGTGTGGCATTTTCTGTTGTTCACTTAACCTTTTCTGTTCTATATTTGAATTTAGGGTACCAAAATAATAGCAATGATGGTTATACTATTACAGAAACTCTAGGTAACAGTCATTAATTTTATTTGAGATAAGGGACATTTAAGTTTATTTTTTTATTTTTGCTATTTTTGGAATGTTTTTTTTTCGAAAATTCAAATATTTACACTTACTAATACCTTATGTTTTCTCCCAGTACTGAAAAGTTTCAATTATTCTATAAATTTATTAAACCTCAAAATTAAATCTCAAAAAGTGGCAAAATCACAATCACAGAAAATATTCTTGCAAAAAAATGGTTCCGAATTAGATTTTGTAAAGGAAGCGATTACAGAAAAATGCTTTGGTATGAATGCTGGAGCGTGATGGCCTCTGAAACAACTTCCACTGGACTTAAGTCAGATCTAGCAATAACCAATGCCGCGATATGTGATGCAGTGACTGAGTGAAGCGCAAGAAAAGTCCAGCTTTACTGGAACGATACTGATGGATTGAGACACGCAAACACATGATGGGAAAATCGTCACATTTGTCTACGGATGTATTGATTCTCAACCGAACACAGCTTAGAATGGCGACAAGTATGTTAACAGATATGGTAGTCTAACGAAGTATCCGCAAAGCACATGAGTCTTTAAAACTGAATCTATATATAGACTCCTTAAGGTGAAGGAAAAAACAATATCTCTCTAGGTATTTTTTAATGTTTCGCAATAAACCAGCTGAGATTGGCACTTCTGGGACACTGAATTCATCGATAAATCTACCAGAACAAAACTGCGTCGCTTTACTACTTAGTCTAGTGACCATCCCAGTGTTGAAACCGCCCTTACGTGGCAATCACGTCTGTTATCATCACCCTGATTACCCATGAGTAGCAGGTTGCCTGTTTCACAGTGAGGAAGCATCTTTATTTTAATTCGATAACACACCAAGAGATGGCAAATGACACATGACGCGTGCGTCGTGGAATTCGTGGATAAGGAAGAAGGCCAATCTTACCGATGGTTACCCAATATTTAACGTGTGTCTATTGTCGCTGGCGTCTATTGTCATTTGTCTTAGCACATGGTTAGCAAAAAAGTAGAGTAGGCTTGAAAGTGTACAGAAAACAACTTTTCAATCATCACCAGGGAGTCTCTGTTGAATGCAGTTTCCCATACTCCCTGCCTGATCATTAAAATTTTTAAGTAGCAGTATGCTTTAGTATACTGTTTAAATAAGCGCGTGGTTTTTAATAAGCTTTGATAACACACCTACAGATGGCTCATTACTGTCTCAAAACAGTATATGCAACATACCTATCTATAGTAACTAGTTTATCTGTGGTGGGAGCTGCTGTTTATGGTGACTTCTACATGGTGCTGAATTATTATATATTGTATTGCATGTTACTAATATTTTGCAACAATACTAGTGTCTGTTAACACAAAATATTAGACTCTATTACTTAAATGGATTAATGTATGTAATAATAATGAAGAATTCAGTTAATAATAAATATAGAATAACTGTAAATTAAAGGTGCATTATTTATATTATTTCATAAGCAAAATCAATGCTTAATTTATTACAAACATAATATACAGCATATCAGTAATGTCCAATACTCAAAATTGAATTTATTTAAAGTCTTTAGAATAGTTTTTCAAAACTAAAAGGGTGACATGAAATTAATATAAATAAAGTCAATATGATAAATGGGAAGCTGTATACACTGTAATATTTATAGTATATGTTCTGGTACGCATAGAAATATAAGGAAGTGATTATTTATTATTAATTAGTAACGAAAATTTTAATTGAAAGTTAATAAAAAGTTATTAAATTAAGATCGTAAAATTGAGAAATATTAAATATAGAACATAATTTATTAAAACGATTACATTGAATAATGCAATTGGAAATTCTAATATTGCATTAACGGAATTTGGATATTATATGGAAATAGTTGTATAATAGGATATATTACTTGAAGGTGGGTTAAAAAAAGGAGAAGTTGAAGAGGATATTTTAAAGAAAAAAATCCAAATTAAGATGCCTGATAAATAATTGAAGAGAATATTCTAAATTGAGGTCGGACTTTTATTTTTTATTGTTATTAAATTCAAATACGCATCATTACACAAAAAGATTTTAGCTAGGTCGAGATTGAATTAGGTATATTTTTTGTATAAGATTTGTAAGAAATAATATTAATTATTAAAATTATAAATGTTTGTTATTAACTGAAATATTTTATTATTTCAAAATTTGACATCAAAGATCATTTATCAGTAAATCTATAGTATGTGAAACCAAAGGTTTATCTTTTTGGATAACAGAACTCTCTAAATTTATTATCCCTGAGAAAGTATCATTACGATATATATACTATATACTATTTGAATGCACTTTGGTGGTGCCTGTCGGATAATTCGCATGTCAATACGCATTATGTAAATAGTGAAATGAGAGAAATGCCATCGTTAGGTCAATTTCTGTAATACAATATATTTAACGTGGATTTCATCATGTGGAGTATACAACCTTGCTATAATATGGTTTAGTAAAATTCGCGAAAAATTGCTTTACAGAAATAATTAACTATACCTATTAATAAAACTTTTTACCTGTACATTAGATTATGTATTAGTTAATTGTTTTGTGTGTTCACGAAACAACTGCCATAATCGCCGAATTTATAACTTTTAAATAGTATTTAATCGTTGTATAGTATTTAATAATTTAGTAGTATTAAAATAGTTATAGCTGTTTTAATTAGCGGTTCATCACTAGCTTCTCTGAAAATAGAAAAGCAACATTCCTAAGAAAAGTTTTCTTACCGTATCAATGCTCTGTGTTTATGTACACATTCTATCAACATATTGTTCATTTTCTGGTGCAATACGTCTTTTGTAGAATTATCACTCTCATCTACGTTCATTTCTACTTCTGAGTGTTTTTTTAAATTACTCAAAATATCTGTAATAATATCCAACTGTCCAATAATAAAAGCCATCAACACTAATGGAATGGCGTCCAGAGTAGGGTGTATTACTCCGTGCGCTCCCAGATATAAACTTTCATAGACACAGATAATTTGATACGTCGGATATTTGTATTTATTCACTGGGTACCAAAGCGACATCGGAAGATCGTTATTCAATATTGAACATATGCTCCAAATATTTGTGTTTATCGCTGCAGCCACTATCATAATCTTAACATATCTTTTAATTTTTAACATGGTACTGCTGATGATGTACTTCTGGTGTGCATTTTTAGGGTGAAATATCTTTAGATCAACGTCGCCTAACAATTTTCTGATATCTTCCTTCTGTTTGATGAAATAATATCCCTTAATAGCGTAAGACAAGGTGGTAGTGTAAAGCATTAGTACGTCTAGTATTTCGTCTAATTGACTGAATGTTTCTATCACCGTAATTGTTCCCAAACACGAAGGCAATATTATGAAAAATATCGCTACAATTGCAGAATAGAAATTGTAACACATTGAGGTTGCCAATTCCGACGAGTACCAACAAAATGCTCGCATGAGACGCAGAAAGGGTTCAAAAAAACTTGAAGCACGGAATATCTCACTCGACTTTGTTTCAACCATGATAAGCGATTGAAATGAGATGTAAAATTCGAATTTTTGAATTTATACACTATATTAGCGTGTTTTATCCCAATAAATAATTGAGGAGTACGGATAGTAAATTGGTAATACGCCCAGGTTATATATTCTCGTTACATATTATAATGTACGTAATGCTATTATTACTTTAAATATGCATACTGCAAAATATAAGTTAGAATATTGGTACATCATTTTTATATAAATTATGCAATAGTGTTGGAAATAGTAAAGTACATATGCCTTAGCCTATTTGTTTCTTTTACAGATAGAGTGGGATTTTTATGCACTCAAAATGTTATAGATATGGACTTAAATGTTATATGTATAATTATGTATAGTTACGTTCAAAAGGTAGGTATAATTATTATATTGTATATTGTATTGGTATATTGTCACACCTTGTCACGCCCCCCGTGATATTTGGTGGAGGCGCCGGGCAGCAAGAATGAATCAAGACACAACTAACAATGAACTCTTTATTTCTGGTTTCGTTTACCCAATTACAATGATGATTCAGCGAAACATAATTGTAATTTAAACCTTACATCTAAATAAACTTATTAAAGAAACGTTCAATGTTTCTTCCATCCTTCATAAACCTATTCTACTATGGTACAGTGCCTTAATAACAACTTACATGTTAAAAAATAAATATGTTGAAACACTAGATAATAATTGAATTAATGTTAATAGTGTTGATTAGTTGATACCTATTTTGTGGTTAATTCAACAATTTCCTCTTCGAGTATACTATTCAAACATATTCAATTTAACATTTTTGATAATTATACCAACCACAAGGTAGAAGCATTTCACATGGAAATACTATAGTAAAAAAATTATATTAAATATTTTTGATAGATATGAATCAACGATGCAATGTTCCACAACTTTCCGATTCTGAAATTAAGATTCAAAGCGCATTGTTCAATAAATTATGTAAACCAAAGATAGTGTTCAATTCACTTAAAATAGGTTAATTGAACATTTATTCCTCTCAGTGCAGAGACAACTAGAAGTTCAAACAAGTTACAAGAAGTGGTAACTTACTACTTAGAATAATTCGTCTCTGAGAAAGCAGTAACTTTTTGCGAAAGCTTAGGTTAAAATAAGGAAAAAGTCTTTTATTGAGCCTTGATGCTTCCCCATTCTGAATTTTTTACAATGTCTCACAATAAATGCAAAGACGTTTTCCTAATTTTACTTAAGAAACTCTAATGAAGTTAAATATAAGTATGCTAATTTCCCTATACCTCCCATTATTCGAATGACTCATATTCTTTTATTGACATAAACTTATAAAATCTAATACAATATTTTTTTATATAAGAATAGTTACCCCGTGCAAACGATTCCAAATCGCCGTAAGGTTTAGCGAGGATGCGAATATTTGCCAATTTTTCTTTAAGCTTCTTGACGTAAGGAGACTTCTATAAATATTTGTTTATGTTCAGGATACAGGAATTAATTGCTCCAAGTTGGCGTCTAATTTCCTCTGTTATCCCCTTGTAAATAAGATTTTTGTAAAAAAAATCAGTTATCAATAGATTTACAGCAAAAAAGTTATTAAGTTTTCGTTAGCTAATGAAACAATATGTAAATCATCAGTTTTCTGCAAATGCTTGCCAATAATCAAAAGACGATTTTTTAAAACATTGTTTTTATTTTAATTTATTATAATACCGTCTCCTTCTTTACTTAAAAAAAAAATCTATAAGTATTTCTGCATGATTTGCAATAAATCCTATTGAAAAATTCGACCTGAAAATCCAATTTCAGACTATAATTTGCTATATTTTTAGTTTACTATTTTTTATCTCAATTTTTGTTTGGAAGGAATCTCCTTCCACTAATAACTTTTCTAATACACATGATAACGTCAAACATATAAAGTTAGGATTGCTAAGATTAATTTTTGGGTGGCACTTGCTGGACACTGTGCAAAAACTCTTGTAGGCTTTTCTAAGTAAAGAAAGGAGAATAATGTTATTTTTTGATTTTAGTAATAAAAATATATTTCCTGCATAACATTCTGACGCTAAAAAGACAAATTAAATGAAATAAATATAACTACGCCCTTCAAGTTTATCTAGCTCTTAGTCCAGTGCTGTGATTAATTTTTCAATTTTTAGTTTGTTCCTAATTTACTATCTACAGTGATTGTTGCTCTGATAGTTCATAGTTTTTGTGTATCATCGAATATACTAAGAGTGTGTGTTTTACTGATAGAATCATTGCATACAAATAATCTTTATAAAGATTTCTACAGTTTCAATTAATAAAAGGAAAACCAAATAATAATTGCCAGTATATTGGAAATTATTTTCTTCTTAACGCACTATTGATTCGGTTTCTTTATTTTATTATTCTTGTTATTATAGCAATTGCTTACTTAGCCTTCCCTTTGTGTAAACCATCATAGTGAATAACTTCCAGGATATCTGTTTGTGTTGCGTTATCCTATTGTCTTGTTTAGGTAGATTAAGATAAGAAATTTTGCTGTTAATTGTTGCTTACAGTAGTTAGCATTACAAAATACGACCAAGAAGTTTTCACAACCTGAAATAGGAATAAAGATCATCGTATAATCATGGAAGGAAATTAAACTCACACTAATATATGATTCCAAGCACAGTAGAAAGAAATTTAACGCATACAGCTTTATCGGAACTTGAAGATGGATTATAGTGAATAATAAATTCTTCTGAAACGAAATCGGTGTGCCTGGCCAATCCATTGAATAAGCTGCAGTATGTAAATTACCACTCTGAAGTATTGAAAAACTTTGAAATAATATTTGCTTATTAAAACAGATAATAAATGCTAGTAGTAGGTACATATTATTGTTAATGAGCACTTTAAATTACTTTACATATTTACTTAATTTTTGAAGACATTTTAGCAACCACATAAACACCTACCTTGTAAATAATTTCATTTCCATACCAATTGCACATGAACACTAACGTCATCATGGTACCGAAATAGAATATCATGAATATAAATGTGAAATCCAACGTTGCCGCCTAAAATTTAATTACAATTTACTTTTATATTGAAGCTTGCTTCATAATTGTACCTTAGACATTTTGTACATCAAGAAGGCTAAAGCCAGCATACAATTTGCCAGAATTAAAAAGAAATTGTTTGTGTATATCTTATTTAAGTCATTAGCGAATCTGTAACATGTTAATAGTATAGTTTTAGTGGATATGACGGAACCACAGAGATAAATCATCAGGTCAGCAAACAACGCATAATGACAGAAAGCCTTGTTGGTGAATTAATGGATTTATATCTTTACCTTCTTAAAGCTCTATGTTTTGAAACGCACTCAATCAGTAATATATTCATTTGCACATGAATTTTCTCTGTAGTATTAGGTTCCCCCTTGATATTAACTTCTTTCTCTGCGTAGCTTCTCAAATTAATCAATGTATCTTCGATACTATGCAATTGGCCAATAATAAAAGCCATGCATATTATATTTATCGCATCCAAGACACAATGTGTGAAAGCATGCGTTATACTCACTATACTTTCGTAAGCGTATGCGATTTCATACGCGGGAGATTTCGTGGTATTCACTACTGGGTACCAAAAATTGATTGGACCATTTCGCTCTTGCCTGTTTATAAGCAATGGTTGTAAATCCAAAAGCGTACAAGTAAAGCAGCCACCTGCTGTAAATAATGTCAGAATTCCCTTTGAAGTTAATATTTGCCCCTTAATAAAATTCCTTTGGCGCGTGTTTCTGGGTTGAAATATGTCCAAATCCAAACATCTCACTAATTTCCTTACATCGTCTTTTTGTGTAATTAATGAAATTGATTTCAGGGTATAAATGAAGAAGGTAACATATATTAATAGCGTCGCCAATGCTTCATCCAACTCGGTAAAAGATTGCAATACGTCAACGGTTTTCAAGAAGCATGGAACGAAAATCAAAAGTGTAACTTCAACAACAGAATACATCTTATAAGCTGTAGAACTAGCAGGCACCGGCGAATAACAACTAAATATTTGTAGAATACGTAAAAACGGTTTAAAGAATTCGGAAATCACTAGTCTTTCTTTAGATTTTTCTCGTATCATTGTGGCGAGTTATTTAACTTGCTTGAGAAACTGTTTTAAATTTTCTGGTTTATATACCAAGCTGGGGCATATTATTGAAATTAATAATTAAAGCATCAGGATCGTTGTTAATTATGCGTCTTGCCCTTGAAAGTTTCCATATATGTTGCAAACTCGTACATATATCCAGAAAATATACCTACAGTAAGTATTTTCAATTGGACTATTAAATATATTATGTGCTAGAATCGACTATTTTAATTGTACAGTGTATTTACAAGGGAATGAATAAATTTGATAAAACAGTAAATATTAGTATTTTTTTTTTAAATTTGGAAAACTTTCATTTCGTTTCTATTAATATGGAATCTGAATATACTGTATGATTCATGTTCTTTTGGTACTACATTTCGTTGCTGAAGCCTTAATCTGGTACTTCTGTAATTTGCATAAAAACGTTAAATGTTAAAACAATTAAGTTGTCTTTATGTTAAAATATTTGTACATTCATTTCGATAAATAAATGGCTTCCCTATGAAAAGTATGGGCTACCGTTTTAGCTTGTCACATCTGTATATTTAGATACTGGAGAGAGAAACATAATATGGAAAAAATGTATTTTTAGAATTCTTTTAAGCTCTAATTTATTTTTTTTATTGTGAACAACCAAAATAAATTAATATTGTACTCATGAATAAAGTCCTATTTTTAAATCAAAGTTGCCATTCTAACGAGGCGACGTGTTTGTGCTACATTAAACAATGTACGTATGTGTATTGTTCATTTAATTACAGAAATTACTTTGAAATTTATTTCTATCACGAAGTATTCGATTCATGTGCGTCTAAATATATCGAAAAAAACCTACCTATATAAGTGTCTGAAATAGAAACAGATATAGCCATACAATTGTAGAGTAAAATTAGATTTACATTAATATATGATTCCAAACCGAGTAAGAAGAAATACGAAACATCCAAGTTTATCGAAACTTGAAGGTGGATTATGGCAAGGAGTAAAAAAGAGTTCCTAAAGGAGCAGAGGCCTGAATTCGTGAGATATCTACTGAATAAAGACAGGAAGACTGTCAAAATGATTGTAAGTCTGCTGACTGCTCATTGTAGACTGAATAGGCATATGTACAACATAGGCCTGGCAGATGATGCAACTTGCAGATACTGCCAAGAGGAGGAAGAAACACCAGTTCATGTGCTGTGCCAATGTGAAGGCCTGGCGAGGACAAGGTTTCTAATAATAGGGGAGGAGAACCCCACAGCTAGTAGTTACATAAGGAAGCTGCTCTCAAAGATGATAGGCCTAATAAAGAGGGCAAAATTAGAGAGCGTCCTCTAGGAAAAAAGGGGATCACAATAGATCTGAAAAGATCGCGGTGAAACAGGTCCTTAGGTCACCTAATCCTAATCTAATCTAATCTAATCCAATGGCAAGGAGTAAATTCTTCTGAAACCAAAATAAGCGCACGACAGTTCATTGAGTGACAGTATGAAACTTACCACTCTAAAAAGGATATTACTAAAACTAGTTAGGACTGGGATATTATTTGTCTCTAAATGGTCCTAATACAAACATAACAGCTGTACTCGAATCGGACGTGTATCTCTTCTTGAAATCTTTAAAAAAACACAAATATCATGGGCAACGACAACATACCCAGCTTCCAGATTCATGAATGTGCTCAGATATTTACTACACCTCTTCATTACATATCTCATTTGTCGCTAGCAACATCAACTTTTCCGGAGTGCTGGAAGACTACGAGAGCAATCCCAATTCACAAGAAGGCTGACACTTCAGTTATAGAAAATTACAGACCCATTGCTATTATAAATAATTTTTGCCAAAGTCTTTGAAAAGTGTGTGTACAAATACATTTATCCACAATTCAAACTTACTCTATCTGACCATTAACATGGGTTTGTTAACAATCGATCCACCGTGACTTAGCCACCTTATCCCACTTTGCATCCCAGCAAATTTATAATAATGAGCAAGTCGACGTCATCTACACTGATTTTGCCAAGGCTTTTGACCGTTTAGATCATAAAATCTTACTGACAAGGTACGAATAAGGCCGACAAATCTTAATTTTGAATTGAAAATAGAAAAGAAATGTTGACACTAGGGAGTTGACAGTACAAGTTGGCACACATGCTATATACCTTAGTATTTTGACGTTTTCGAGAATAAATCTTTTTCTGTAATTTTCTTTCTGGTTTAATATCTATTTATTAATAATAAGTGCAATGAAGACACCAGTTAATCTCAGCATGATTGAACAGTACACTGTTGAAAATTTTAACACTTTTTTGACTAATTTAATAGTCAGGAGAGGTCCACACTCTTTTCGTGTTATTTTGTCGAGAACTATAGAAGTTTAAATTTGACGAGCAAAGATAGTCAAGTATTGTCTATCGCTAAGGAGTTATTTTGTCCAACTGACACGTGGAATTATAAAATACTTCTAGTCACATTTTATTTGATCTAGACTAGACAAATTTACTAGCTGTTTAACTAAATGAATGCGATCTATTGGGTGTTTTAACACCATTTTCTAAACACCACGTCTTTTTAATATGCAACTCCTATTTCTTAGTACTATAATATTCTCTCTTTAAGACGTTTTCTCAATTATAAATATGCAAAACCACTCATTCACAAGTTTTGGTTTCAACTAAACGTACCAAGTTTAAAATGATTTTTTTGAGAACCATTATAAAATTAAGTGAATGTTTATGCTATTTGATTCAAGTCTAAACTAATTGCGTAAATAGATGTTCCCAATACATCTTTAAGATGTTGAAATTTTTTACGCCCACTGGAATTAACGTTTAATAACACGAGGTTACACTTTGCAAGTCAGTCACATTTGGTGGTTTGTTTGGATATGTTAATACGGAGAATCAAACACGAAAACAGATACACGTGCAATGCAGGTGGTGCGTATAATGTAATACTGTATTAGAATAGGTGGAGTTTCTATATTTTTATCCGAGGGAAAATTCTGTTTGGTTGACGCTTCTGAATGTCTAGAAAAATAGTCAACCCTCATATCTGAACAAAGAATTCACACGAAGTTCTAGTCATTTCTGTTCTATTCCACACGCGTAGTCAACTCGTCTGGCAAAGTCTGGAAAAATCAACACTAAAATATTTGACTAGCGCAAAATTAACGCCAACACCGTAATATTTTCAACAGTGTAGCTTAATGACAATTTATTACACGTCTGTCATGCGGAATCTAGTATGGCCTCCTTTAGTGACATTGCCTTTTAAGTACTGCAAAATCAGTGTTTCTGGACGGAGGCGCAAAAACAGTTATTGTGCTGGCACAAATCAGACTACACATTGGTGGTGGTGCATCTGCTCCGTTATCTACCTATAAAGATTATTTTAATTACGCCTGTGTACATCCGTAGATGTTGAACAGTCTTCTTCAAAATATAAGCATGTTTTATCATCGCGACGAAAGCGGTTTAGTGAGACAAATCTTGAAACATTTAATGCTACAAACTATTCAGCAATCAATATACCATTTCTGCTTCTTAAATAAGGTAAGGAGTTTATATAATATCTATAGTTAAATGAATAAATAATTTTGCTTTTTCCCGACACTCTTTTCACTCACGTCTTTTTTTTCTTGTGTTAATGTTAATGTCACATATATCAAACTTAGTACTGACCTGGCGCACAGACGAAAGTTGACCACTCTAGTGATGTATTTAGAAACCAATGGCGTTTTGTACTGATTCTGAAGAAGAGGATTGAAACCTTTAGGTATTTACGGATTTACGAAATTAATACAGCACAATATTAAAGAAATTTTGCGTACTATGTAAAGAAATATATAAAAATGCAGAATATTGAATATGTTGTATTGAATCTTAGAATAACAGTGCGTTCTATAAATATACAAAATAAAATGTGGTAAAGATGCGTTGAAAAAGAAAATGTTAATTCACAATATAATGTTTAGATCACATACTATTATTAATAGATTTACATTTTAAATGTGTTTTTACAATAACAAATTTTGCGTAAAAAAGCAAATTCACGTGTTAAAATGACAATAATACATTTTTTACAAGTTTATAGCTTTATAATTAAAATTCAACTTATTAATACACGTATACGATTACGCCGTGAGCAGTTTTCTTCGTATCTTTCTGAGGCGATAAACTTTTTGTGTTTGGTTTTTAACAGATATTGAATACTTTAAATGTAATAACAAAACGCAAGTTATCTATTGATTTGCAAATTAAGCCTATAATAAGTGACTTTACTAATACACGTAAATTGGTTTAGAATATAACATGACGCGATAATTGTAGAGACATTTTATATCTAATATTACATTGCAATCAGTGCCGAGATTATGTATTGTCAGTATAGTAAAGTTACAATTTGAAGTTGTAAGCTGAAAAAGTATACTTAAATAAATTGGTAAAGTAAGTGATAAACCGAAAATGTAAAATTACATCCAAATTGTGAAATCAAGGAGATTTTTTTTTCATTGTAGAGCCTCAGTGTATTTTACCAAATCTGTTGAAAATTTCGTTCGCCAAAGCACAACAATATAACTACGAATGTAATGGCACAATTTTTTTTTGGTTTGTACACACGTAACAATATAAATGTCCACTCTGTTTGAATATTCGGTACAAGTCGTTATGCAATTTTACATTTCAATGAAAATTTACTTATTGTAGGTATATTCTTTTTTTCCAATAGTTTTGGGAATACAAGAACTAAATTAGTGGAAATGAATTTCCCATATATCTTTGGTTATAAAGAAAAAGAATTTTGCCGTTATTTGCATGCTATTCCTCATTCATATTGGTAAGAAGCAAAAAGTAGGACCAGGATGTCCGCAACACCTGAAGTAGTAATAAACTCTATTATATGTAGTAAATACAATTATTCTTTACATACGCCAACAGTAGGATTCCAAACATAATAGAAAGAAGTTGCACGCATATATTTTCATTGGGATTTGAAAATGTATTAAAGCGAACAATAAATCCTTTTGAAACCAAACGGGAGTACCAGGCCAGTCCATTGAATAAGCAGCAATATACAACGTATCACTCTAGAATAATTAAATAAACATACTTAGTACCGAGTAATAATTCGTATAGAAATGCATTTATACCCTTATTTAGCAAGAATGTATTCATAAGAATAAAATATTGAAATTCAAACAATAGTGGGGTATAAGAAAGACAATCTAAATCACTCACCTTAAACGTAACCTCATTTCCATACCAATTATATAGGAGTAGTTGTGTCATCAGCGTAGCGATATGGAAAGTTGCAGTTATTATACTTTGTAACCCTTCCTAAAAGAAAATTTCGGAAGGGTAAAGCCTGCTGAATTATTATTATTATTATTATTCTATAAAACCTACCGTAGACAATTGGTACAGTAATAGGGCAAAACCAATAATGGCATTTGACAATATCATCAGGAAGTGGTAGGTGTAGACTTTGTTCAAGGCAATAACTAACCTATAAAAATACAAATAGGAATCAGCACTATAAAATTTTATGGTAGTAAATAAGAAAGAAAAAAAATCGAAAAGAGGCATGCATTAATATACGCCTCGTCCAGATCTCCACAAACGTGCGTTGTAACAAATCGAGAATGTTAGTTTGAGATATTTGAAATTCTTTAGGAGTTACAATGTATATGCGTACTGGTCTATTCATATCGATTAATTGATTTTGAGAACTGAGTACAGATTAGATCTCATTATCCCCTTCAAATCGTGCCCTGGGGTGAACACCCTAGTCTCTTTTAGGTTTAGTAGCCAGTGCGGTAAATCTTTTACCGATAGATCCGTCTGCTATTCCACGCACATTGAGAAACAATGTGGTGGGCTGCCCCCTTTTCCTGCTCACTGCATAGTCTGGATCAGCGCTCGGCAAGGTGGCTCGTAGGAGCTACCTGTTTACATTCCCCCACCCAACTACTTTTCCACTTTGTTGTTGCACCTTCCTTAGGCCTCTTCCAGACGATGATTAGTTGATTCCACTAGTTGAACGGAGGGTTGTTAGGGAGCATACTGATGTAGGGTTCAGGCGGTTCCAATCATTTGCTACATCACTATGGTCTTTGAAAACCGTCCGTTCAATTAGTGGAATCAACTAATCGCCTCGTGTGATAGAGGCTTTAAGGATTCAACATTTTGCTCTGCAACTCCATCTATATCGATGTAGGTTACGTTTTTAATAGAACATTTACATAGATAAGCTCCTAATCACCATCCGAAAGTCCAAGTACTACTGGCCTAGTTGTGCCTTTGTAATTAAAGAAGTAGACTTTATCAGATCCGGGTTTATGCATGTCTGTCAATACCACCTAGACAATGGAGGAAATTGCCAAAGCTCATTGAATCGTTTGACAATGCTTAGTCATTCACGTATTAATCCGGAATTTAATTAATTTAGAATACCTCTTCTTTCAGGTCGCATACTTATTCAATTTTTACACCATATTTTACGGGACTAGCTGTCATAGTTGTATTAAAAGATGATAGCTACAATAGCAATACTTCTTGGTCAGCTATTTTACGGGAATATTAATCGACTTACAAAATGTTTGCTACTAATCTTTCATTTTAAATATTAAACAGGAATTTAATTAACTTCTAAATATTTGATACTAACTTTCGGATATAATTTTTTTGTGTATGACACGTAAATAAATTTCCTTTTACATGCAAAATAAAATTTAATACAAAATTCCATGCTAAATTGAGTATAATGTAAAACGGGCCTTAGATATCTTTATTAGTTTGAAAATATTGAAATATGTAGCCTTATTTTCAGTACTGCACCTTTTACCCATTTTCGGCTTGTTGTAAGCGGTCTTGGGGTAGACGGTAGCACAAGAATGGTACTCACAAAACCCCCATTGATAATTGATTTATCGCATACAGATATCTAAAATTTGATGACCGATTACATCATTTCCAAAGTTGAAAAAGTTCGGTTTTTCATGACACCATGTATATAGTTACATGGTCGGATGCAAAAATTAATTCTGGATCGATTCATTGTGCCTTTCCATATTCCTATTTCTAACGGTTTTCTTATTATTCCATATTCTCTATCAAAAGCCAATGAAACGTCAAAAGTCTTATTTAGTAGACATTGATTTTGATAAGAACTGAAACAATGTTGTTGGTTTTATATCAAAGCAGTTTAAACCCAGATATTGGTACCTATTTACAGTTCTAGTAATTTTGTTAGCTTTCTCAAATACAGTTTATAATGGAGAATATTGAAGGATATCCTATTGATGAATTGTTAATTTTTTTTTATGCATGCATAGTGAATATGGACGAATTGTCAGACGAACATGCAGATTATTTAACGAACGATATCCGAACCTACCAACAATAAGTTCGAATCGCCGAAATAATCACTATTGGGCACAATATAATCCACATGCTATAGGGTACAATAATCGCCAGGACCACTTTCGTTTTAATGTTTTTTTTTTGTTTAATTATGGACATTAGAGTAGCAATATTAGATGTACTATGAACATTTTGATGGTGCTAGATATAGAGATACTCAGAGGGTTTTTTAATGATTTTCTAAATGCTCTACCACCATGTGACAGAGCAAAAAGTTGGTATTAACTGGATGGTGCTCCAGCATATTCCACTATTGCTGTACATCAGCAGTTGACCTAGATGTTCGAAGATTGGTGAATTGGTCCGTAGAGACCTCGGAACTCGCCACACAGGCAACCCAAGTTGATGCCCCTGAATTTTCAGCTCTGGGGCCGTATAAAAGAACTAGTGTACTCTAGGCCTGTATATACCTACTAAAAAGGAATTATTGAACCGTCTTCACCATGTCTTTACAAATCTAAGTTCAAACGAACTGCGGAGGTCTATTACACGAGGAGCTAATTACAGAGTTATTCTTTGTTTAAATCAAAATGGCGATCATATAAAACAATTATTGTAAAATGATTTCGTTTACATTAATTTACTATTTCTTGTATAAATAATAATGTTCCAAGTTTTTATGTTTATCATTTACTATTTTAAATTTTGTTACCTTCGTATTTTATTTTAGTGTTCTAATTAATGTGTTTTTTGCCGTTTTAGTCATGTTGTTTTTGTTTCGAAAAATAAAGTATGTTTCTGGCAAAAACCACACGAATATAGAAAATATGGAATAACAAGAAATCCGTTGGAAATAGGTATATTAGGGGGAGACATAGCAAGTCGATGCAGAATTAAATTCTGCGTCTGAGCAGCTAATAATATACAGAGTGTCAAACATGAAAAACGTAAAAGTACCATTCTTGTGCTTTCGTCTACCCCAGGAGTGCTTACCACCAGTCGAAAATGGATAAAAGGCGCAATATTGAAGATGATGCGACATATCTCAAAATTTTCAAAATAATTAATGTATTTAAGAAACAAATGAAAAGTTTTTTCTAACCATGGAAACTTCTAACGAACGGCTACCGTGAGAAAGCCTATATAAAAAATCCCCTGCAGTAATTTTAAAGCTGTACCTATATATTGGACACACAAAACAATATGTTAAGAATCGTATCCAAAATGATGGATCTTCTACAAATTTAACAGCTTTAAAATTAACCGTCGTCATCTATTCATCTTTAACAACACTAAAATTGTCGCTACGAAAAAAAATTATTGTACTAGAAATATTTTGGAAATGATTTATATAAGAACAGATAAAGATAATATAAATGACCGCACTGACATTGCTACTCTTTCAGAAATCTATATGTCGGTATTATAATCAATTATATTATTTTTTATTTTAATTATAGTCAATCCTTGTATATCTGTATTGTTAAACATTTAATTTTTTTCGTAAATACCCTAAAATATGACTACAAAAAGATTTGCGTTTTTGTTTGTGATATCCACCAATAGATTTCAAATATTTGTAGACTTTTATATGTTATGTTTGTTGCCCCATACATAAAATAATTTATTTTACTAACATTTTAATATGTTGTGATGTTTTTATTCATAACTTGTTTAATTAACATAACAACGCAATGTTGTGAAATACTTTAAAGAAAATAATAATCAAGTTAATACATCAGAATCAAACGAATTTTCATTATTTAACAAGACTGTCCATTTTAGAATTATTTTTATTAATTGAAAAAGACTTATGGAAGTAGTCGAAAGGTTATAAATGATTTAAGAAGTTCTTTTATTATCGTCCAGCAAAAATGAAATTTAACATCTTTGGCTCATAGCAGATCATGAGCAAGAAACAGTTATTACAAATGGTTAGGGGATTACAAACTATAGAATTTTGTCTATTTTCTCCAAATCGGTAAAAGTGGATTTATTGCTTTTTGCTTATTAGCTCCTCAAATAGACTTTAGAAATGATCAATTGACTAGAAAAACAGAACAACGTATGTTAAAATTCTTAAGCAAACAATGCCTTGTTTTGACTAAAAGTGCAATAGGTTATAGTGCATTTCTTCAAATAAAAACTATTTAAATACAACGAAAAGAAAACTAATATTGCTGGATATTAATTATCTTAACATCTCTAGCCTCAAACAGTCGTAGCTTTAAATTTTGGATTAGATATAGAGGATAATTGATCTTACCTTCTTAGTGCTCTATGTTTGTAAACGCACTGGATTAGCAATTTCTTCATTTCCACATGAGTTTTTACTGTATTATCTTTCTTATTGTCCGTCTTAGCGTCTTCTTCAGCGTATTCTTTCAACTTTCGTAACGTATCAGCAATCATATTTAGTTGACCAATGAGAAACGCCATCGAGAGTATGGGTATTGATGCTAGAGAGACATGTGAACAAGCGTGTAACATCATGAATATATATTCGTAAACGTAGACTACCCAATACGCCGGAGATTTTGAAGTATCCACCGGGTACCACACATTCATCGGTAGACTGGTATCATTTCTTATCCGTGGTTTTATGCCATAAAGGAAACAAAGAGCGCAGGTCACCCACATACTGATATCAATGAATCGTTTTGCCTTTAACATTTGGCGTCTAATGATAGCTCTTTGAAATTCATTTCTCGGCTGAAATATATCTGAGTCCATGTCATTGAATACTTGCGTGATATTATTCTTTTGGACAAGGAAACAGTATACCTCAGATGTGTAAGTAACGTTGGTGAAACCACGAGCTAAAATCTCCGGGTCTCTTTCCGCTATGAGACATTTTATTATTTTAATTAGATTGAGAATGGCAGGAGCAACTACATACAAGAACATAGTAACGGCAGAATAAACGATATACCACAGCGGTTCACCCGGTTCTTGATAATAATAACAAATTGCACGTAAAATCCATAAGTACAGTTTTAGAAAGCCTGAAACGTGTATTCTCTGATTTGGATCAGCCATCGTGCCGCTCCACTTTAATGGAATTTGTGAAGCTCCGCTGATTTTTTCTTCACTTATATAGTGGCAAAGCTGTAATTTCTTTGCTAACACCACATCATACCGCAAATATACGATTGCAGTGAAATTTTAATTATGCATGGATACTTAAAGCGAATTGTTGGTTAAATTCCTCTTGACATATGTGGATGTCTATACTTTGGTGGCACTGCATTCACACGTTAATTTTTAAATCACTATGCAGGGGATTTTTTTCTAGCAGAATAATGCAAACGGTCAAGTATATTAACACGTGTGTCGTGCATTATTTAGTTTAGCTGCATGAAGTTAATTGGGTATTGGATGAAAAAGAAAAAATGTTTTCCTAGAATTAAATGTAAGAGGGCTTTATCGCTAAATATTTTGCATAAAACAAAATATACTTAGTCAGTGTCAATTCGATTCCGAAAATACTAACAGCAAATCATGTAAATCTTTTGATGCAAGAAATTTATTCGTATAAGTGAAATTAATCTGTTGTCCATATGGCGTAAAAAAAATAAATCGAACTAGTTTTAAGATAGCATAAACTTCTCATGCATTAAAGAACAATCTGTGTAAAAGTTCTATAAATAGAACTCGTTCCTTCATCAATTTCTTTATACATCATATTTGTATTTTTTATTTTTGTTTATTTTAAGTACTCCTTGCTTTGTCTGAAAGTGTACCAGTGACCCAGGTTGATAAAACGAATTCGTAGACGTAATTCTAACATATCTGTTTTAAATGCAATGCCATCGTAATTTGCGACGGAGAGGGCTATCATCTCGAGATATAATACCCTTTACAGTGCGCGACAAAGTTGCCGCCACCTTTTCGGATTGCCTAGCGATTTACACTCCCAGAATTAAAACCTTTATAGTTGCTACCAAAGGATTTTATACAATAATTCTGATTTCTAATTCTCCTGTTTACGTGGAAATTTTATTTCAATCAACTATTCGCATTTTTTTCTTATATTTGAAATATCATTAACTATACTTCTCTTTAGTTACCTGGGTGCGTTATATTAGTATTTATAATAAACATATTTAAACAATAATTTATTATTGTAGATAGTTTTAGTTTAAATTGTTTTATTTCAGTTATAATAGGGTATATACATATATAGTTTTTTTAACTAAAAATATCAATGCCAGTTTACTCGTTTAGTTATTTACAATAGATATACTATATCAAAAGTATGAATATTGAAAAGGAAGCGGTTTGCTTGCTTATTTCTCATTCAATAGAAGGGGCGAACTTTCTATGGAAAAAATACCTAGAAGAACAAAATAAAATTATAACTAGATACTTTTTGTAATAATAGGTTTACCGAAACAATTTCATGTATGGTCTTTCTTTGTTCATATTTTTAATTTTACTATTAAGTCGAATCATCTTAATTTTTGAAGCTTAAAACTCAAAACATCTAATCCACATTTTATGCAAAAATTCCAACAAGTGTAATTCGATTTGTGTCGTCATAAAAGGTAACAGGAATAAAACATTAAAAAAAGAATAACTATTTTTTTTAATAACTATTAAAATAATGTTTAATAAAAAATAAGATTTTTTTCATATTTTCTAGAATTTTTCAATAAAAATTGCCATTTGGCATTCATGTAAATTAAATCAAGACATCATAATTCTTAAAGTTTAAAACTCAGAACATGTAATCCACATTTTAGGCAGAAATTCTAATAAATATAATTCTATTTGTGCCGTCATAAAAAGCAGTAGAAATAAAACATAACAAAAGAATAAGTATCTTTTTTCCATATTTTCTAGGCTTTTTCAATATAATTTGCTATTTGGCATTTATATCTGATAGATTATTTTATACATCAATATTACCAATATTCTCATAAAACTAAAGCTTAAACAGTTTTTTGTAATTGAAGTAATGCTTTCAGTAAATTTAATATATAATATATAAATAATTATACAAGAACACATTTTAAATATTTGCCCAAATTATGCCATCTGGTCACCTGCAAATAATCGATGGCTAAAATAAACAACAAAGGAAAGCTATATATAGGCCGACAATCGTTCCGAATCATCCCCTTGATGTTATGCGACAAAGATGTCGCAACATTTTCAGCTAGATTTACATTCGCAATGTTTTGCTTTATAGTTTCCCCAGAAGAATTCAATAAGAAAATAATTCATAGAATCTACACTCGCGCAATGACTGGTAGATTAAAGGAGATGTATCTTTCTTTATGTTTCCCTATGTTATCTTTTTTTGAGTCGATAGTACATCTATTTCAACGTTCTTGTGAACAAATAATAATTGTGTTTGCCATTATACCTTTATTAAATGTTTTCTACAGTAAGAACTATTACTCAAGTTAATTTATATGCTCTTTAATAGAGTGAAACAGGAGTATGAAAATTTAACAATCTGAAAAAAAAGTGCATATTTTAGAGTATGTTTTATATATTTGTTATATCCAAAACTTACTGAAAGTAGTGTTTCTAAGGAAAGTACTATGAAATATCCCCCATAAACCTTTATTGGTTCTCTCGTACACACCATAAAAAACAATAAATTCTTTTTGATTGTTCTACTCATACCCACCCATTCACATTGATATGCGGACATGGATAAATCATTGCTCTGAAAAATATAAATTCATGTTATTTCAAATATCAAGAAAAAAAAAACATCTACTTTGGAGCATCATGTTCAAGCAAAGGTAACAACAGACTTGTTTAGCAATTCGTTTCCTAATATTTATTTGTGTAACACTGATCGGGAAGCATTCATTTTTGATGAAAATACAGTCAAGAATCGTTGAAAGCAAAAGTATAGTCTTGAAAAGACATTCAAATACATTTTGGTCATTTTCTTTTAGAATAACTGCATGCACAGTTCTTCTTAAATACGAGCAATCTCCTATAATGATGAAATTGCAATTAAAATATTATTTTAGTGCTAGGTATTTTTAACTTAATATTGCTTGGCATTGCGGATGTAAAATATAAATTCTCCTGTGTGTAATGTAAACCTACATTATCGAAATAATTACATGAGGCATAAGATCATCGGCAAAAAGTAGTTTATTACAATGAATAGGGTGAGTGATATTATTAATAAAAATGTTAAAGAGCAAAGGGCCCTGGCTAGACCCTTGTGGTACTCCTGAAATTGCTGCGTAATATCTGGAACAGTAACCATTGAAGAAGATATATCGAGTTCTATTGTCGAGGTAAGATTTAAAAAAGTCAATTAGGTTGTTACTTAATCCAAACACTTTAAGCTTTCCAAGAAGATCTCCATAATTCAATCGGTGGAAAGCTTAAGTGAAGTACATGTAGATTATATCCACAGGATTTCTACAGTCAACAATATGGGAAATAAATTGAGTGAAACGGGGTTAAATTACTAATAGTGGAGCGTTTTGCTGTGAATCCGTGTTGGAGAGTGGAAATGTAGGGACTAATGGACGGAAAAGTTTGGTAAATAGACATTGTTCAGAGATCTTGGCAAGGTTGGACAAGATTGCTATGGGCCTGTAGTTCGACACATCTTCATGATCACCCACATTAAAAATAGGAACAATTCGTGCCACTTTCCATTTGTTAGAGAATGTAGAAGTAGTAAGAGATAAATTAAAAAAGACAGCTAAAATGTAGCTACAATCTTTGATTAAAAATGCAGGAATGAAATCATTTTTAAGTGCACAACATATAATTCAGAGATGGAATTGACCCCAATACAAGAATCTTTGACCAGAAAATTAGACGTTGGAACCGAAATAGCTGGTGGCGTCTAAACACTACTAAAATAGTTACCAAAGCCGTGCACAATAGATTGAGCATCATTAAGATGTTGATTGTTAAGAATCAGGCTGGTGGGTATACGGGTTTGTTTCCTGTTCTCCCGAACATAGGGCCATAGTTGCTTGGGATTATGTAATAAGTTTTCTTCAACAGCGGACATATAAAAACTGTAAAATTGTTTAATCTGAGTTTAATAATTGCTCGCATGTTGTGAAAGTGTTGCAAAGTCATAAAATATTGAAAAAAGAGTGGCGTAAAACATTTCACAGGCAGTATTCACTTTAGAGAAGGAATCAAGAAAATTCCAGTCAGTATTCAAAAGACAACAATACAGTGCAGGGAAATTAGCCTTCCGAAAGTTACATATCTTGTCATGTTTAGTAGAAAATACGTTAAAACCTGTTCGTAGGATGCTTATGTTGATGGAAAGACAGGGATGGTAAGAATCCTCTCTAACGAAAGGCAGAGGATCACGTGAAACAGTACAATGGAGACTGGACATCAGAAGATCGAGAGAACGGCTATGTGTATTAACAATATCATTATATTCTATGAGATTGCACACATCAAGAAAACTTTGAATAGCCCGAGTTCTATTGTAATTCGCTTGTTGTAGTGTAATTAGAACAATAATTGAAATCACCAACCACTAAAACGTTATCATAAGTCAAAGTATACGGCTCAAATGGTTCAAAAAAAGCTTCGTACTCAATTGTATTAACATGAGGAGGAATGTAGACAATAAAAATATGGATACCAGTAGAACTAATAATAAACTTTTACATGCAACAACATCAATCCTTAAGAATTCATCAGTTAAATTTTGCAAATCCTTTTAGCCTGAGGGCCTCCCCCACTATTTTCCAGGCCGAAATTATTGGCATCCAGACTTGTGCTGAGGGCATCTCAAACTGCCTGCGAAAAGAATGGAAGGGTAGAAATCATCTCCGACAGACAGGTTGCCCTCAAAGCTTTGTGGGCTGTCAGATTTGACTGTGAGGTGGTACTGGGGTGCCTCAGAAAGCTTTGAAGATTGCCAACTTTTTTGACAGGGTGCATGTTAATTTTAGCCTTCACCGAGAAGGCTAAAATTAACATAAGTGCACAATAGGTCTTTCTGGCCGAGTTGCCTTCTTTGGATTACACCCGCCCGTGGGAAAAAAAGTCCAAACGAAAATTTTAGTCTATCTCGAGTATGCTGGAGCTTGAACGACTTCAACAAATTTGTAAACTGCGCCTTAGATAGCTTTAGAAAAAAAAGATATAAGGATCTGGAGACTTTTTGAAGGGGGCTTTTTGTAGTACCGTGTTATCAAGAAACTGTCAATATAAAGTAACTTTTACGTTTAAACATTGCCTCTATCTTTTATAGGTCGAGAAGTAGTAATAAAACCTAGCAATCTAGTTTCCCCTCATAAAAAAGTCCCCTTGTATATCTGAATATATTCTATATATTGCTACCAAGTTTCATCAAAATCTGAATTTGACACCTTTTTAATTAATTTCATAAAAACATTAAGAATTTATTTTTAAAAACATAACAACATGATTATCTTATTTACCTTCCACATAATTTCATTACCATACCAGAAATAAACAGAAAGCTGAACCAACATGGCCATATAATAATTAGTAAACGATATTCCTTCGGGGCTGAATGGAGCAACCTGAAATTGAATGTGTGCCATTAGAATTTAGGTAGCCCATAAAATATTTCTATACCCTCGATAATTTATATAAGGCCATGCAAAGTATAATCGCCCCGAGTAAAGATTGTACAAACACTGGTACCGCTAGTAATTTATTCATCGTCATTGATAACCTATAAAGAAGACTCTTTAAAATTTGAACGGAAACTAAACATAACACCAACTTTTGAAGTTTCCTATGTAGGGCTATACAAAACAATTGATCTCTTAGCAGTTGCGACTCATTTTGGATGCCTTTATTGGTGTTCATGAGGCGTAAAGTGCGATTGAGTACATCAATTTGCGTAGAAATAAATGCCATAATACCAGCCATCACTGCATCTAATGCTATATGAGAGGCAGCAATAACGTACATGCCAAACATTTCATAGGCATATGCGATTTCAAACATTGGACTTGTTTTAACATCAAAAGGGTACCAGTAATTGAAGGGCAATCCAGTTTTATTAACAATAGGAAACATACCCCAAGATGTAACGGTTACAGTGCAAAGGCCCAAGTAAAAGAAAAATATTCTTCTCCATCGTTTCATACCATTCATAGTTATTTGCTTACATTCTGCGTCTTTACCTTTGAATATATCGCTCTTAAAATCGTCGAAAATAAGGCGTATTCGTTTGATGTTATAGATGAAAGAAATAGCCTTCGACAAATAGTTGATGTTCGTAAATAGCGTAACGAAATTTTCCATTATCTGATTCACATCTTTACTCTCGAAAACTGTGATGCACTGGATGGCAACGTATAGTATCACTCCTATTGACACTTTAACACCTGAAAGAACTTTGTAAATGGTTTGCCTGGCATGATTTGTTGAAGAAGATGGCCAGTATAAAATAGCTCTTATGATATATAAGTATAGGCTAAAACCAACTGTTTTTATATCCATTAAAAGATGAGTTATCAAATAAAATTTATATCTACTTGCTTTGGATGTCTGGCTATATACTGCTAAACGAGTAAGTAAAAAGTTTGAAGGAAATTCCCTTGTAAAACTAGACATATCAAATTATGTTTACATTATATTAAACTCGAAAACTTTCCATATTTACGGAGTGATTAATACATATTTAAAGCGTTATTGTACGTTGTGGCCGGCAGATCTTCAAAAAAGGCAATTTCTAATTATAATGAACAAGTTCATATTAAGTATCAGGAGTGTATTACACACCAATATCATTTAAGAATTTCTTATCGATTTTTGAAGACTATAGTTATGGTGTTGATGGCAAAATCATTATATTAGGTGATGTTCAATGTAACTCATTTTAATAATTCTTCTTTGGTGAACAGTAAATCGCACTCAATTAAAAATTTTCTGCAATTTCTCAATTTATGTCAACACAATACGGTATTGAACGCACGTGGAAGATTGCTGGATTTGGTGTTGAGCACTGTCACAACTGTTACTATTACGAAAAAACATTTACCTGTTGTTGAGGAGGAAGCTGATCACCCCAGCATTGCGATCTCCGTCACTATTAATGATGAACATATTTCTTGTATAAATGAGAACTCCAATAAAAAGATTTACAGTTACAAAAAAACTAATTTTACTGGTCTCTATAGGTCTTACTTCACAGAGATTGGGTCAGACGTGTATATTAAAACAATGTAAATGAAACTTTAAGACTTCTGCACTGCATTCTTTATCGCCATATTAATCCATACGTGCACACATCAAAAATAGCTCTTATTTACAATATCCTATAAGGTATACAAAAGCACAACATATTCGTGATATTAAAATGAAAGAACATCATCGTTTGAAATATAAAACCCACAACTCAGCATATCATCTGAATTCTTTTAAAAAATTTCGTACGAAAATTAAAGCTAATTATAAATATTTATATAATAAATATATATTTGAACCAGAGAGTGCTATTTTGAGCAATTCGAAACTGTTCTGGAAATACATAAATCTAGAACAAACAGCACGGGTATTTCTGCCTCAGTATCGAGTGCAAATAGTGATCGCTTTAGAGATTTTCTTCCAGTAAACGCTTCAGTGAGTACTTTTCAGCCAATGTACCCATCGAAGAGGAGCTCTGTTTTGCCGACTCTCCGTCAACACTTCCACCGCTGTTAGTAACGCTTCACTATTGATTCACTATTGACTATTTCATGATCGTTGATGTATTGAAAGCTATAAAACTATTGAAGGAGAATGATTCGATGGAAAATGATAACGTACCTGCCATGGCCTGCAGTATTTGCTGCCCCATTGTCTTATATTTCAACCTAGCTTTGAAGACTATAATTTTTCCAGATGCTTGAAAGATTGCTAGATTAGTGCCTGTCTACAAGAAGGGAGATAGACAGTTGATTGAGAACTATCGGCCTATTGCTACATTAAATAACTTCGCGAAGATCTTTGAAAGGTGCTTGCATTCGTCTGTTTATCCTCACGTTAAATCATATATATCCGACTATCAACATGGATTTATAAAGAATCGGTCCACTGTGACGAACATGGCCATTGTTACGCAATTCATCTCCGATAATTTGGACAAGAACCAACAAGTAGATATTATTTATACTGATTTTAGCAAAGCATTTGATCGTATAGATCACTCTATTCTTCTTCTAAAACTGAATACTTTTGATTTTTCAACGCATCTTACAGCTTTATTCTCATCTTATTTCACACACAGACAACATTATGTAGCATTTTCTCCTACTGCCGGTGTACCACAAGGAGCGATACTTGGTCCACTGCTTTTTTTCTATTTATATTAATGACGTGTGTAATCACTTGTACTGTTCCAAATTACTATTTGCCGATGATTTAAAACTTTTTGTTGCTGTAAATATAATTAATGACTATGTACACCTTCAACGCCATCTTGACTCATTACAGATTTGGTGTATGGATAACAAGCTCGAATTAAATGCAACAAAGTGCAACGTTGTAAGCTACACATGTAGAGTAAATCCTATACAGTATGCATGTCACCTTGATAACCATATCTTAACAAGATACCATTCTGTTAAACACCTAGGAGTCACATTTGATTCTAAACTGACATTCAAAGATCGCATCTGTTTTGAAAACATTGGGGTTTATTGTACACAGGGTGGATTTTCTTTTTAAAACTAATTTCATTTACAGTGAAAACTGTACGGCATTATAATACGGCCCATTTCAGGGTTTTCCCGGTTTCATATAATACAGTGCTGTGAGGGGGCACGGACAGATCATTTCTAGCCCTTGTTTGCATGTTTACTACAAATGTCTTTTTGTTATTTTTTGTTGATTTTTTATATAGAACATATATGTGACGACGTTAATGATTAATATACATAACTGTTTAGAAATTTCACGACATGACTCCCGAGGGCTTACTATCCGACCAGACTCCTCAAAATCTTTTTTTAAATAATAAATAGTTGTGCCGATGATCTTAAACCGCCCCGAAAGATGATACAGTAACTTAGACGTGACTCCACACAGACGAAGTAGAAGGGCATTAGTGCTTCTAAATCACAGCACTATCGCAAGTTCCTAAGGGCGTACAACGTTCTGGCCATAGATTTATTTAACATGGCGCAATGATCGCGCCATTTTATGGTTAGGTTCCACACAGACACCCAAGAACATCGCAAAGGATGCCTCTGGAATTGATCTGCTATCACACTTTACATATAGTCTGCATGGATAAACCGAATACCGATTACTAAAATGAAATCTGTTTTCGTTCGGTTTAAACTCAATCCCTGGTTGTCACACCATGTAATCATGTTACTCATTACTGAATTTACCGTGTCTGAAACATGCTCAAGATTACCAGGAACGGCACAACTCGTGTCATCAGCATACTGCGTCAGCAAGCACTGCCCAAGTGCACGTTCTAAATCATTAACGTATGATAGAAATAATGTTGGCCCATGTACAGAACCTTGTCGCACGCCGCTCGTAACACCCCCAGGCAACCGAATAAAAGCTCGTAAGTATGTTGTTCCTCCCTCCTAACAAGCATGCTAATGACTTCCTATGTGACAACAAGGATTTAAATAGGTCAAGAGTTACTCCTCTTAGACCATACAGAGATAACTTCTCGAGTAAAATGGCATGATCGAGTGTGTCAACTGCTTTTTTTAGATCAAGGAACAATCCAACAGCATATTGCTTCCGGTCCAAACTTTCAAAAACGTGATCTAGAACATTATACACTGCGTCACACGTCGATTTCCCACGTGTGAAACTGAATTGGCTGGCATTCAGTAATTCAAATTTCTCTAAATAAGATATTAGCCTGTTATTAATGATTTTTTTCAAAGATTATGGAGAATACTGATGGTAGAGCTATTGGCCTGTAATTATTTACTTCTTTTGTACTTCCCTTCTTATGGACTGGGATCACTTTCGAAGTCTTTAGGACGATTTGGGAAAGCGCCTTCCACTAAACATGTGTTAAATACTTGTGCCAGTGGATCAACAACTCTGTCAGAAACATGTTTCAAAAGGGAGCAAGGAATTTCATCATCAAGCCGAACTCTTACTACTGATCTCTTCGGTGATTTAATTTCGCCAGCATCGGTAGGTACTAAATACAAATTGCTGCTAGTAGTATCAGCTTTTATGTCACTATGTGCCTTGTCTGTTACATCAGCAAAAAAAGTGTTTAAATGAAAACCACCACATGTTGCTGCTAATGCAAAAAGCCTAACACCCACATTAAAATTTCTATAACACAACAAAGTTTTAATTTTATGAGTATCGATTCACATTCGCCACATCTTACTTTACTATTTTCCACCTAAACATGGAGAAAAAAATCAGTTGATGATCCATCAACCGTATAGTTCCGATGCATATTACAAGAATTTAACGAAGCGATTGATTTGCGATTCAATAGTTCGCAGAACGTGCTTTGTTTTTATTTTTAATCATGCGCCAAACTTTCCAGAACGAAGATAATCGGATTTATAAACGAACCTTTGCAGTAAAAGTTTTCCGCTAAACTTTGTGTTTTGCAGAACTGTTACCTATCATAATTAAACTGTTCTGATTTGTGAGACAGCAGCTAGCGTTGTACGAATGAATATAAATAATTTGAGTTCGGTATATTAAAAAGTTTATAACCTTTAAAGTTAAATTAGAGTTAACATGTGTTTCTGTGTACAGTACCTAAGTGGCCTATTAGATGTGTGAAGTTAATGGTGTTTGTGAGTTTTGAAATTAATATAGCACATTGCCGTGTAGAATTTAATGGATTTAAAAACAGTGCATTCAGAATTCGGAAGTATTTACTGATGTATCTTTACTCTTTAGGCAATTTTTTGTACCAGCTACTCAGCGCAATAAGAGCAAGTTTGACAACAATTTAGTTATTTCCATGTATAAGAAGTCGTAGTAAATTTGTACCCATCTAAGGTAAAAGTACGTACCTACTATGTAATTACATAACATTACATAACATGTGATGATGTTCACTAAGGTGCAGGTGGGGTAATACACTTCTTACATCTACGTAGAACTCATACTTTCTTGGGTATAATTCTTCTGCTAAACAGTAAATGATAAATTTCTGTTAAATAGCCATAATAGTAATGTAAGCTTTATTTAAATTTATTTACATATATTTTTAATATGTAAATAAAACGTGGTAAGTAAAGATAAAATATATAAAGGAACAATACAAATACCACGGACAACACACACAAATGCAGGCAACAAAGTGAATCAGACTATTATTTTTTAGCACACTTTATTGACGAGAAGTTCTTTAGTTTTATTTGAAACTTTCTTGGGAAGGCTCTTTTAGCTTCTGCGACAACTTGTTGTATAATTTTGGCCGCCAATTGTGTATACTGTTTTATCAGCCTGCGATACTCTATTCGCAAGTTGCCCGCTTTCTTGTAATATAGATATGGTTACTTCCGTTTAACGTAAATTGCGTTTTGTTGTTCGTGCATAAATTACTGTAGTAAATATATAAAGCTAACCCATGATAAATATCTTTTCCGCATTGAAATGGTTTTTGCACATCTCAATATTTTTCTGACCGCACTGAATGCAAATGCTTTCCTTTATAGAATAAATATCAGCTCGGTCTCAGCTGTCACCCCCTAGAAAATTACACCGTAGCTGAGGTGTGGGTAAAAAATAGTTAGTTTTGGTTACTTCTGGCATGACAACTTGCACTAATACGTCTAATAGCGTACATCGCTGAAGACTATTTTTTAGTGAACAGTTTAGTATGTTTGTGTTGGAGATGTTTAAAATTGTATCTGTTGCAAGGCTGATAATTTTTACTGGTGATGTTACTGATGCACCTCTTCTTAGTGTAAGTGCTAGGCTTTGTGTCCTGTAATTATTGTAGGGGAAAGCTTCTGCTTCTTACATAACTCCTTGCAATTTGGCTGTTAGTTCTAAAGTATCGTTTGCTCCGCAAAACTGGCAATATCGTCCTTATAGACGATCCTCTGCATTACTTGAAGAGAGATTGTTGACATACATTATGAATAATTACACTAGCGGAGAATTTTAATTATTTCTTTTGAATAACTGCTGTAAAAATGGGTCTAAAGTTCTTATGGTCTTTAGCTGAAAGCATAACCAAAAAAAACAAATCTTCCAAATGTCTAGTTCCAGAGTATAATCATACTCGCTAATAAATACAGGGTAATTGTATTTACCTTTTATTAAACAGAAATTATAAAAAAAAATAGATTAATATAAAAATCTTGACATAAATGTTTAATTAGTGTCAAGAATACAAAGCACTTAACTGTACTCAAAGTAAAATTGCTGGTGCATTAAAGTTTTGCATAAAAAGAGCTATTTCTTCCTTTTATGAAGGTTGTTGCCTTCTTTAATGAAAAACTAACAAAAATCTTCTATCATGACCCAACCTACCCAGATAACGTTTCTCTATTTTCTCCCTTCGTCACTCCTATTTCTTAAATTAGCAGGAAAGAAATTCAAATGTGGATGGAAAAAATGAACTTCGAATCACATTCGGCATCCTAAATTTTTATAGTTTTATAGCAAATTTTTGATGATATCTTGGTAGTTTTAACTCTTTTGATTTCCTGGAAATCGTTTGCAAACACTTTTAAAAGAAGACAATGCTGCCATCTTTAAATTATTCATAGTACCTTTAAAATTCTCTGAATTTTTTAACAGCTTCCTAACTTGCAGACCAAGAAATATTTTTTTGCGAACTTTCACACCAAACAGTTTTAGCAACACTTAAATAATTAAAACAGTTGCCTTCTTCTTCTAGTGCTCTCGCAAACTGTTTAATGAATCCTAATTTGATGTGTGAGGGGTACAATCATCAAAATTAGTATCCACTAACTGCTAAAATTCTATATTAGTTTTTTTAGGAACAATGTTAGTCTGTAGCTGCCATTCTTTCATTTGGGAATGTTGCTGAACTGCTCGGTTATTCCACAGACACAAAAAACAACAAATTTCATACAAAAATGAGAGTCTCCTATGACGAGTCTGGGTAAGAATAGCGGAATAACGTCCTCGTTTACCAGTTTACCAGGAATTAATAAATATCAATGAAGATCCTCCGGCAGGAAGAAATGAACACTTCTCCAAAAAGGAGACGATGTAAAGATTGCTCAAGTACACTGGATCGAAAACATGTTCTGCACCAAATGCAAAAAAAACTATTTGTAAACAATATTCAAACCAAACAATTTTATGTAATTAATGTAAGGATATCGAATAAATCGTTCTGAAATTACGAAAAGTTAGGGGTGAAAAGCCCTTGTTAGTTTTTAGTTTTTAATTCCAAGGGCGTTTTTGTTTTGCATAATTATCTACTTTACACTTTTTTTATTAGTTTATGAATTTTTTCATTGCTGAATTATTTTTTATTGTTACTAAGGAGTATGAGACGTAATTTATTTATATTATTTTATTTAGATAGCTGTATTTTTGAACTATAATGAATATTTCTTACCTTTTTATCATAATCCTTTCTATTTTAACCTACACAATACATTCTATCCATTTTGGTAAAAAAATAACTCTCCCTCCCTTTACGATAGAGCTGGGTCATTGTTAGCTGGAAATCGTCATACCAGTTAAGAGCTATTCTTAGTGAGAACAGATAAAAATATTATTTTGAAAATGCTATATGTGACCCTATGTTAGCATACAATTTTTATGTTTAAAGCAATGCAAAATACATTGTCAAGTCAATGATATAAATCGTATCGGTTGATGTAATAGGCCTGGCATCCTTGGAGAACACCAGTATTTAATTTCGCTTACCGACAAGTAGCATTGGCTAAAATAATCATCTGTCTTCTATCATTTGTATACGGTATTAGCAAGTTATAGGAGGTTTCTTCGAATATCAACTTTTGTAGTGCGATAGCGCGGTGTATGAAATCAAAAGGTTTGCTAAAATCAAGTTAGTTTATTTGTGACAACCCGTAATCCTTAAATGCTACGTGGATAAAGTTACAGTGCATTCCTTTCGATATTCGTGTTATTCCAGACACTAATAACTCTTCTTTTCGAAATATTCTCTCCAAATCTCTTCAAGATGGCCTGTTCAAAGATCTTGGAGGCTGCCGGCAATATGCTGGTCACTATACTACGATAATTGCAAGCATGGGATACAATAATGATAGACTCTCTCGAGGTACCAAATTTGGGAAAATGGTTGTACCTATCTAATAGTAATGGTAGTACATAATGTCGTCGTATGTTCATTAGTATGGACTGTAAACGTTCAGAGTGTTTATAAATATGCAAATGATACCATGAAAAGATTCTATTATAAACAAGAATTATAATTATTCATAGGCGTTGTATTATTACCGGAATTTCTAATAGGAGAACACTTTCGCTTATCTGAGGCAACGACCGGAATATTTCGAACCGTTAGGACGCCATGGACATCGAACATGATACAGATACTCTGATCTACGTGCGTATATCTACCTAACTGTTTATGTATGGGTGTGTGTTCTACGTAAGGACATACCGCATGCTCCTTTACCGCAGAAATTTCAGGTCTTCGGTGTCGTAAAGGCGGCGCGAATTTATAGCGAAAATGCACGCGCACATAAAAAACACTCTCACTCGATCGACTCCCATGTCGCGCAATAAATCTGAAAGAACGAGGCGGACCGTCAGGATTACAAATCAGCTTTCTTTTACTGTCGGCGTTAGATAGAAGAGGAAATGCGAAATGTATGATGAGATGATACAAATATCGTAACCGTCTTGAACACAATGCGAACGCGTACGCGTAATAAATGACGTAAATATTGATTACTATTTAATTTTAGAGTATGCTTATTTTGGGAGATTGGTTCCAGAAGTGTTTTCGGAAGCACAGAATTACAGAGCATCTATTATATTCCAGGCATATTTCATACTGTTAACCTCAAAGTAATAAATTATCTACTATACATAAACTACTTTAAGTAGTTCATTAAATGGTTCATTAAACTGGTTTCATTTTAAGAACGCAAAAGTGAGGTTTGTTTAATTTTTAATAGAATCGAATCCATCAAAAAATTAATGTTACCACCAGACGCAGCAGTTGATGATGTTTTCTTATTTTTTATTTTCAATTCTACGGGGTTTATTTATGTCATATTTTAAATTTTATTTTAATGTTGAAAAATTATTTCGAATTTTACTAAAGACTCATTTTTTGTGGTTTTTAAAGGTTCGTTTAAAGCGAAATAAAATTCGAGAAGGTTTCTTTACTGATAAACCATAATTAATTTCGAAGCGCTCCTTAAAAAAAAAACGTTTTTTGTTCTTTTTTTTGCATAATTTCAGAATAGGAAAATTACGAAAAATCGGCAACCGATGATACATTATGCAAAATTTTAATGTTAATTATATTGTAATTACGTGACAAGTGTTAGTGGATCTTTTGGCTCAAATGAAAAGCATAATTTAAATTTAACGGCGCTTCAACATTCTAATGTCTTTTTCAAGTTATTGCAAAGTATGAATTATTAAACTAGGGACAAACAATATAAAATACAAACTGAGAGACAGTCTGTATTTCATATTGTTTGTTCGTAAATGTAAATGTGTTATCGTCTTATAAAACTTGTTAACGTTAAAAAATTAAATTAAATTAATTAAATTTCCTATTCTATTTCTTCTTTTGGTGAGTCACTCATTTTTCTGTGAGAGTTATAATATTATGGGATAAGGGAAAAATCATTGAATTTAATACAATCTTAGCACAACGATAAAGTGCAACTAACATCCTGGAAAGGTTTGCAATCGTATCTAGAATGCATCAAATATGGAGTTCCTATGAGGAACATGAGGATATAAAGGGCAACGTAATAGCCGATGAACTAGCCAAGGAGGGCTCTAAGAGACACTTCATGGCTCCAGAGCCCGTATGTGGGATTACTAAGGATTCCGCAAGAAGGGAGATCTGGACCTGGTTAGATAAAGAAAGTACAAAGAAATGGAGGTCGATTGAAGGTCAACTCCATACCAAAACGCTGACGGAAGGGGATGGTAGTTTCTCTGATAACCTACTCAAGCGCAGTAAGAAAGAAGTTAAAACCATTTCTGGGTTGGTAACTGGACACTGTCCTCTGAAAAAGCATCTATACAACTCAGGCAGAAATATTTCGGGAGAGATCTATTGGAGCCCTCGAAGGTCCTCAAGTTTCCACTGGGCAAGATACTGGGCTTTATAGAGAACACCAGGCTGCTTCGAGTGAAATAAGAGGCTCAAATGCCCGGACATCAAGTTGCCACCCTAATTGAATGAACAATGAATGGAATGAATGGGGTTCCTAAAGGATTAATTCTCGGACCACTACTGTCCTCATCTACATTAATGATCTTCTGTGTAATATTCATGGAACCGAATTTTATTATATACTAAAACTATAGTTATGATTGCCGAAAACGGCTGGCTGCTACTTAGTTTATAAAGAAGATCCCCATATGAACTACATGTACGAAAAATAGACTAGCTGGCGGTAGATGCAATCGAACACGATCTGTTTGCTGCAGTACAAATGTTTTTGAAGTGTGAGCTGTATTAAAACAAATTTGACTTGATATCTAAGTTGTAATATGTTACAGTTATCATTAACAATAGTTTAATAACTGTACATATTTATTTTTATTGGTTCAGATCGTATTTATACGATAGAGCGTAATTAGCAGTAAAAACAAACTTCAATATGAGCTTGAAATATAAAATTGCAAATGAATATATGAATTTTAATAACAATATTTTTATTTATGCATGGTGCAACCAGGGATTATTAATTAAATAAACATCTTAATTCCATTTCACTCATTCTAGATTGAAATATCGATTACTTTTTGAGATATTTGAAAAAGAAGTGGTTCAACATACCTTAATTCTATATGTATGAGGTAGCACAATGTCCAATCCTCAATCTGTCAAATGTAACTAATGTTATAGAATCAGGCGTATGGTATATAATTTAGAGTCGTCTAAAACAGATTTCAAAGCCAAATGAAGAAGTAATTGAAACTAAACTAAAAAGTTGAAGTGCATACTCGGTTGCCTACTTTACAGTCAAATTTTGAATTTGTTAAAAATGTGCTAAGTACAGCCTTAATTAAAATGTAAACTTTATTTTGTATGTTAATTCAAGCTTACGCGGTATATTTTATATATTTTTATTATATTTTGCTCGGGGAGATTTTTTTCATTCTTCGGGATGTTAATTTGGTAACTTTTGCTGTTTTCCCCTCAAACTAGAGTAAACAACGGTATCTTAATGCCAGTTATTGGTATCTATTCGAATTCAATGTTGGCTTACCTGACAGCAATAACAATCGAAGGCTGATTATTGGTAATTTAGTTTAAAACCCTATTCTGCCTGTGGCCACGAAAGATGACGGTTGATATTGAACTCCTATAACGATTTTTATGCCACACTATCAAAAATATCAAAGTTCCACGAAGTGTTTACCTAAAAAATCATAGATATTACTCCTGAATTATTTAAATCCTTACTTTTACCAGTATAATCGTCTAGAATTTCCTATAAAATTTTCCTACCATTCCATGCTATTGACCGATACAGGGGCCCGTCGAACCGAAAGTCCAACCTGTACTCCGAGAATTACCTGCCACCCTATTAGAGTGTCCGTTCGCAGCCAAGTTAGTATTTCATCAAGTATATCCCACCTAAAAAAAGAAAGTAATTAATTGGTTCCAAATCAATATTAACCAGTAAATAAGATTTTTATAATTTATGTTCACAATATGTTAATTTGGGGTTAGATTTATATGAACCGCCATTATTTTTAATTATTTTAGGAATTATTAATATTTAAGGGCTGTCTTCAAAATCACTGAGGTGGTCTGTGATAAAATAGTTATTCTTAACAAATATTGATAACCTAGATTATAGTTTTCTAGTAAATTTAATTTCTGCTATTTACGAGTAGATGGCTCTGAATTTTAAATTTATTCCTTTTATTTTGACGTTTCTTCCCGAAACTAGTGGCTATAACTTATTAATATTAATTTAAATAGATAAATTAAATAGATTGTGAGTAAGGACCAATCCTGTAGTTTTCATTGTTTTAATAAAAATAGATGTAATGCCTGAAATATTTAGTCAAAAATCAGCTATACAATCAAAATAATTAAAAAAATATCTATTTACAATTTATTGCTTTTAAGTTGTCTATAAGAATAACCAAATTAGCACTATTCATTAGATTAGATATATAAACAAGTAGCCACTTTGGTTACCACAATTTGACTTTATCTATTTCAGTTAGGTTTTATAAAACTATCTGGATATATTTATCATTTTTTTGACTAATTCAACTACAAAAATCATTGTCATTCAAATTAGGTATTTTATATACTATATTCGTTAAAAATACTCTGGCAGGTTTGGCCAATTTAACCACATTACATAAATGTCGTGATTTTCTACTTACGGCTTCATTCTATGCATATCTGTACCTCCTATAAGATCATCTATAGGTATGTGTAAGTGTATATTATAGATAAATACAGACTTACACATAAGCTTATAAGCGTTGTAGATATGCTTATATGTTGAATCTCGCCATCAATTGTGTTCATTAATATATCTTATATCATACTTATTTTTCCGTGTATGGATTATCAAGGATCACTTGAACAGTTAAGTTAAAACGTTAGTAAAAAAAAGTTTTTTCTATGCAAAATCCGTGTAGATACATAATTACAGCTTATATTAATAAATATATGATGATGTGTATATGATATATTTTAGAAATCGATAAATTGATGAAGCCATTAAATAGAAATTTATTCAAGCATTTCACAAGACAGACTTTCAGTAGGAGATAACCAATTAATTTCATCTACTGACAAGTTTGGCACCAATGAAATATTGCTGTTTAACAAGAATTCAGCAGTTATAGTTTTGATTACATTTCCGTCACTTTTTAGATAAACTTTCTAGGCACTGTAGTTTTGCCATGTAAATTTACCAAATAAAATATTATTTTAAACGAGAGCAGCATGTCCTACAATCTATGTCTTCAAAAAACTCTCTCAAAATCTAATAGCCGTGACAAGTAAAATAATTAGTATGCTATAAACAAAGTACAACCATCTTAAAAACACATAGATTATATTGTTTAACTTAATTCAAAAAAAACTTACCAGCTTTTCTTTGAATCATCCTTATCTTCTAAATCCACTTCATCTACAATAACTGGTACGGTATTTAACACGCGTGTTTAAGCGATTTACTGTGTCGATAGACGTCACTGCAAGTGTATATCCTTTCAAAGTTAGTTCATTTAAATTATTTTAATTTTCATCTCTCTACCTTGTTACTTACCTGCAATATCTTCAATCAAATGGGATAGACCTAATCTTGTAATAAGTTATTTGTAGCATTACCTTGAATAGTGAGGAGCTGAGTGCAAGTTCGAGGACGTGCACGAAAAAGTAAGTAAATAGAGCTGCATAATTATGTAGAAACCATAAATACAAACTCTTTTTGTTTTACCCATTTAATATAGTTGATTTATCGTAACAAAAGAATTGTCTAAATGTATTGTGATATACTAGTAGGTATAATCTCTATGTAGACGTTATTAGATCAACGTATAATAACTAAAGTTAAGTCATAAAGAAAATGTTTTGGTTAAATAAACTAATTGTATATCATTAGTTCCAAAATATCAATTAACACATCGAAAGTATATGTATAGATAAATTAAATATCCAGATAATTCAGCAACTGTTAGATCATCTAATTATTTACTATTGCGACTACTTTATTTTTGTCTGTGTATTGTTTTTAAAAGTTAATCTTTTTAAGTGGCATGACATTTTTTGCCTTTCAGGTATGAATATAAATAAAGACGATCGTTTCCAACGATTGCCAATCCTTGTTTGAATAAAGCTATTTATTGCATATTTTAGATATATTAAGCTTTCATTCTCATTCTCAAAGTTTTGAAGTTGGAGACAAAAATGTTTTGATTTAATCTACGTTTCCAATAACTGTTTCAATCAATACTGATACATAATAGTTTGGAACAGTGATTTTTGGAACCTTTTAATTTCTGCTTCTATCATATACAGTTACCTGTGACTTACAGTTTCTTGTAACATTTACACTATCTACTTTGTGTACATTCCAATCAGTACTATTACATAAAGCATTTTACATTCCTGCATATGTATTTCCTCTAGTATACATGGCCAATCATTTTAGTAGTACGTTTTTGGTCGCATAAAATGGTTCTGAATATAGAGACTTTAAATTATAGGCATATAAACATAATACCACTTTAACAAATATTTTTTTTTAAAGTACACTTTCACTTCGGTTTCCCAAAGATCTAGAATACTTTAAGACACCTGTCATTTATTACTAATCCGATATTTTCTCTCGACGTGTTAAAAGCTATTATTCAATACTAGAACGTTGCGGAATATTCTTATGTGTATTCGACTTTCCTTTTCCTTATTTTTATGATGAAGAACACGATATTTTGAAGACATTTGGGTAAAATGGGAATTTCGCTATGTGAGTAATTGACTCAAGGGATTAATAAATTTGGTAGTTCTATAGAGAACACTTGGTGAATTGAATAGCAATTGTTGCTGTAGTAGTTAGACCCTTTATCGAAATTGCGCATACTTAAATATACATGCAATCATACTGCATAATGATCATAAGTTGGAAAATGTTTTTTTTTATTAGTATTTCGTCGTATTTGAAATGACGTGCAAAAAAAAAAAATTTTAATGTAACCCTGCGACATTTTACTTAAATCTTTTTCAAATAATCTTAATGGTAATACGTAAAAAGTCCAAAACTTATTGAGCGTTAATTATAAATAACACACAGATAATAAAAGTTAATTGTAACATAGTTACAACAGTCGAATTAAATAGGACATTCAGAAACATGTTAAAATTGTATAAAACGAGGACCACATGTTGTAAAATCTAATAATACAATTTGTATTAGATTTCACACAGTTGTCCCATTTACTTCTACTGTTGTCACTATGTTACATTTAACTTTTATTATCTGTATGTTAAAATTAACACCCAATAAATTTTGGATTTTTTACGTATTACTGTTAAACTTGCTTGAAAAAACATAAATTAAATGTCGAAACGTTACATAGAAACTATCTAGCTTTCTTTTTTTAGCTAAGCCATACTCCAAATAAAACGAAACACTAATATAGTATTTTTGGGTAAATAATTCTCAACAACACAAGAATAAATGTTTTTTAACACCTACCTACATTTACGCAAAATCTATTTTGTAGCCATCAAACTCCTCCATTACATTTTTGTTTAAGGAATAATAAAATGTCGTTATGAGAAACGCTGCTAACATTATAATTAATTTTGAGGATGAATTCTAACTATAATCATAAAAAGACTGAACCAAAATCAAACATTCTTTAAATTTAATACCTCTTAGACAAGGTAGTTCTAAAAATAACATTTTACTAAATATTTGATAACAAGAAGATCATAATATTAATTAAATTAAGTAGTAAAATGACATTGTACCTCAAAAGGAATAAACCAGAAATATAAATCTGTTACTCAAGTTATATAATAAAATCTACATAGATGAAATCCATAAATTCATATATTAGGTTGCTGAAGCAGACAGTAAAGTTACTCATGCGCGGTTATTTTTTTACGGATATTCTTACCATCAATACTGATATTCTAAGGCTCAAATTCGCTTGAATTGATAAAGCTTTCCCTGGTGGTGCAGTTATCTATACGTATAAACTTTGCTGCTTACAGAGAGGATGTATTACTTTGATGTTTCCTTTATGCATATTTGAGGATATTTATATTTGATTTCGTTATTTGCAGATTTTATACTTTTGCAAGGGAAAATTTGTTTTAGCTTTATTGAATACATATTGTGAAAGGGGATTTGTGAAATTCCTTATGGAACTTCATGTTTCACATTGAATTCCTATTTAAAAATTTAATTTTTAAAAAAATTTATTAAAAATTGCAACAAGACTAGATATTCTTACATGAGACATTATAACATAAAAACTTATTGGTATTCTAAGGTTAATTGATATGATTATTGACTGCGTTTGTATTTGTACCCACCGTTGCCGGCGTATGATTGACCTTCTATCACATTTTGTCCAGTTAAACTTTGTCCGCCATAACCTTCAGATGCTATTCCACTCGATATAGCCGCCCCTCCAATCGGACCAGCCCCTAACGCATCACCTCCAATTGCACCAATGGACCCTCCGATTGCCGCTGCATTAAGGCCACCGCCACCATAACCACCGCCACCGTAACCACCGCCATACGAGCCCAGGTATTCGACACCTCCAATGGAGCCTCCATTTCCTCCAAAACCGCCACCCCCAATAAAACCTCCCACTCCTCCTATTCCACCCCCTCCAATTCCTCCTAAGTCACCGCCCCAATGAAAGCTCCACCACCTCCTATCGTCCACTCCTGCAATTAAGCCTGCACTTCCTCCCAGGGCTCCAGGGCCAATAATTTGAGTTGCTACTGGAACTGGTATATCGACAGGGAATGGTTGAGGATATGGCACTCGCACTGGCTGTGGAATATTGACGAAAACTGGCCTTCGAACTGGTACTGGCACTGGTCTGGTGATGGGAACTGGAACTGGTCTGGAAACGCTGACAGGATACGGCTGCGGAACTGGAACCGGAACTGGACGCGGCACGCTCACTGGGTTTGGAATAGGTACAGAAACTGGTACTGGACGTTTTACGGTGACAGGGAACGGCTGCGGCACTGGTATCGTAATCCTTTCGGTTCGATGGCTTACTGATGACGGCCCATAGCTTATTCCTCCACCACCAATTCCGAAAGCGCTGATCCAAGGCTTGGACCAAATCCTCCACCAACTCCAATGGATCCTGATAAGCCGTTACCAATTCCGATAGGACCTCCACCGTAACCAATGCTGCCGCCAGAAACTAAACCACCGCTTGCTCCAATATCCCCATATCCTCCACTAATTTGTCCGCAAATTGCTACTCCTACGTAGGCTGAAAATATCTAAATAAAAATAAAATTTTAAAGATTTTACCGTGCCGACTTTTGTCCAAGTTACTGTTTTTCATCCTTACCACTAGCAGTTTCATTTTGCACACGTGCATTAGATAAGAAGTGGATCTTCTGAAGAATTCTTAAAATTCGTCCCCTTTATATTACGGCTCCTCCAGTGGCCACTTTCACGCATTTCCGATTTGTCTGTCCCACTACAAACAAAAAAAAAGAAATGGTTTTCTTTTCTAATACACTCGAAATTTGTAAGAGCGAGTTAACGATTATTCCCCCTTTCTTTTTCCGCATCCGTGTGTCATCTATTTCATTTATATAGACGATTTCATAAATTATTCGATCGTGGGATAGCGAAAATTTACATTTTTATGTGTTTAGCTGCGGAGAATCGGTAAAAGTGATGTTACTATTACTTCAGAAGATCGAAAGTTGATAAAATCCTTAGATTAATGTGAAAATCCTATAGAAGAAGCCCAAAAGATTTTTAATATGCAGTATTAATTTTTTTTTATATAACTTTAAAACAAATGGAAATATGTTACATTTTGACACGATAAATTAAACATAGTGGTGTGGAATTAATTAATAGTTTTACATCAAGTAAAATTGACGCACAGAAAGATGATTACAATTCTAAAATAGTTTCAATGTTGAAGAGATATAAACATTATTTCACGAAATAAAACGTAGTTCTAATACTTTACAGAGATCCACATCTCTTTGTAAAAACTCAATTGAATGAGATTTGTATATATTCTGTGAAAAGCTAGAGACCTGTCAGATTTTATGTAAATCATCCCTTGCACAAAATGGAAACGTTCCTTTTTCGAACGCAACGGCTTCTCTAAGAAAATGTGTGTATTCGACGATTTATGAATGTTAAACTAGCCATCTGCTAACACTGGCCCAACTTGAATTAAAATAAATTCGCACGCATTTGTATATTCTGATCACAATCAATCTTTAGGATCGTGATGAGAATATTGCAGCGAGCAATAGAATCGTTAATGTTATGCTGTTATATTTTATTTGAATGACAATAATCATTAGGTATAGCGTAATAAAATAATTTTAAATTAAGGGCACATGGATAATAGTGAGGATATATAAAGAGCCCTTTAAAACTCTTTCGTGTTGTTGTGTGCTGCCATCTAGAGCAAAGAATGTAACATTGGGTATTACATTTTTTACGAATTAAACCAAGTGTTTGTGTCACAGTTTATACCTGTGAAATGTATCTGTCTGTCCAACGCTGAATTTTCGATTGTGAAAGCACTAACGTAGACAACACAGAACAGCGCCATCTATGCAGTAATAACTAAACTATACATTTCACATTGTATTTTATAACAAAAACAAAACGTTTGACGAGACTTTCATTTGTACAAAATTTTAAGATTATTTTTCTATTCTTTTGGCTGATTTTATCAGAAAAATATCTTATATTATGTAATATAAAAAGTAAGCAATTTTGGAGGCAGATTGTAAATGGTTACCCAGATAACATGTAAGCTTACGACAAGCTTTTCACTTGCTTGACTTTGAATCGTCGACGACAAGCTTGACAATAAACTGTTGACAACGTTATTGTATCATTTACTGCAACAAGTGTAACAGTATGATCATTGGGACAAGGTCGCCGTAGAATTTACACACACTCCTCAATGAAAACGTTGTGACAAGGTTATTGTGTCATTTGCCGTGGCCGCGTGTATTTATGGAGTGAATCGTTCATTGAGTATTGATTTTTTTTGGTTTAACCGGCATCCTGCTATTCTGTCATTGACTGCTGTTGTTTTATTTGTTTATTCTGTCGTGTGCGTTTGTGTTGTGTTAGAGCTTTTAGTTTAAAACAGCGAGTGCGCCTTCATATACCCAATTCCTATTTTATGTTGGTTATCGCAAGCTGTTATCAAGATTTGTACACGCTTTCTTTGAAGCTTGGCTCAACATTGTCATTTTAGCCTTGTCATAGGCTTTTACAGAAAAGCTTATGAAAATCCTGTGTCAACTAGAAACCTTGATAAACCTTGCAACAAGCTTATACCCTTGTCAATGACAAGCTTAAAGACAACCTTTTTCGCTTGTCGCGGACAACCTTAAACAAAGCTTGTGAAAACTAGTGGAAAAGCTAAATAATTACAATTAATTCTAAACCCAGTGTTTGCACTGATGCACGAGGCTAAAGTGTTCTTTTACTGTACAATGTCAAGTTAGGAGACCTGTTGCAGTGTGAAAAAGATTCTTACCGAGCTGCAATAGTTCTTCGCTCTTTTTTTTGAAGGCCTTTAATAAAAGTATTTCCATCAATGTGTCTGATTGTATTATTCCAGTATTCTTTATATACGAATTTGACTCAACTCCTTACCTACTCTCGTGCTGTGCAGGTAGACACTACTAGAATACGTTTTGGGCCTGTATGTAAAGCCGATGACTGAGCCTTTCTTACTAACTCATCTGCTTTTTCGTTTCCTTAGATTGCGAATGTTTGGGCACCCGGAGGTCTATCAGAGTGTAATAGGCTATCAGTTCTCGAATGCGTTCCCAAACCAGTCTTGATTATATCTTAGGATTCACTAGTGCCCCATGACCGTTTGTTGCAATGTAGATCCGCTTATTTTCATAAAAAGAGATTAGAGGAAAGAGTAGATATCATCTGTATCTCTTAGAGTTCGCGAATTATACAGAAAAATCTGAAAATTAATCAATATTCGAAGGGATGTTCTTCCCATTTAAAGTGAATTTCCGCAGATAAAAAACTACTTGCATACCTAATTAATTTGGTACCTGAAGATTTTTTCTTGTTAGTCCTTTGTATCTGTTATTGTCAATATTGTTTAATACAATCTTTTTTTCTTATTTCTTTTGCAAGTGCACGGTTGGTAAAATACACGGTAATATTTGTTACTGAAGTTGTGGTCAAGATTTCTTTTTTTAAATAATGTTGCATGCGAATTAGGAAGAATAGAGATCTGATGTGACTATACTGTAATGTTCTTAGTAAGAAAATCTCGACTTTTAGCTGCACAGTTGTTTTTCATTATAGGGAAGAAAATTTACAGAAAGACTGTTGTAAAAATCAGTGCACACTATATTTTTTAAAAAATGAAAAAGGGAGATGTTATTTTTACGGCATCGGACAGATATACCATCTTAATTAATTATGATTTAACCCTCACGAATTACATAAAGATCTTGAAATTAACGTCGAAAAAGCGAATAAATTTTTGTTCTTTCGAAAAGTTAAAATTAAAATCTCTTATGTTTGCTAACAGACGAAGCAGAATATAGGATATTCCGCCTTGGCCGTTAACTGAATTTATTTTCCCGAAGCTTCGCCTGCAAAATTATCTTATTCTTATGTTTTCCTTGCATTTCCAATTCACATTATTTATTGACCCTCGTTTACAATGCAAATCGAGCCCTAAATTGATACGGTTCACCAGGTTTATTAATTCAAGGGTTTGAAGTTCCTGAGGCAGATAAAGAATTAAAAGTTTCTATCTTGTAAATAGACTTGTTCGTTCCGCCTCCGGAGGAATACGCCTGTGGCAATAAAAGTTAGCGAAAACAAAATGTGCCGACACCTATCCAGCCTTACATTTGCTCTCCCGAAAATGACAATGTTTCCCGCTGCCTGAACGTTTATTGCGTTATACTATTTTTCATTATTATTTTTAATGAGATTCCTCAGGGTTATTAAAATACAAGCGCTTTAACAAATGTTAAAAGATATTATTTGATATATAACTACGGTGTTTATTACTCTTACATTAATAATTAGTTATTGTTTCATTGTTTATTATTAAACCAAACAAAATCGATCGTTATAACTAGAGAGGTCAATTTTCATCTGCGTGCTAAGTTTCATATATGTGACGTTAACGTTTAACATAAATATACTATATACTGTCGGGACAGGGCAAAGTTATTTATTTATTTAACTATAAATTTATATAAAACCCTTACCTTATTTAAGTAGCAGAAATGGTGTAGGATTGCTCAAAAGTGTGTTGCATTAAGTGTTTCAAGATTTTTTTTCACTAAACCGCTTTCGTCGCGATGATAAAGCATGCTTATATTTTGAAAAAACTGTTCAATATCTACGGATGTAACACACGCATAGTTAAAAAAATCTTTATAGGTAGAGAACGGATCAGATGCATCAGCACTAATGTGTAGTCTGATTTGTGCCAGCACAATAACTGTTTATCGCTCACTATACAAAATATATTGGCACCACCATAATGTAAATCCTGGAATTCAGCGTTATACTTTTCTATATTATGATACAATAGTCGTTTCCTGGGATTTCCTACCCCCGACATCGTATTACATTTACAATGCGTAAAACGTCAACGGAGAATTGTACTATCTCGCATCAAGACTCGACTAACACTGATAATAGTTACTAGACACACGAATCGGAGGAAGTACTTTTACTACCTGGCATATACAGATTATTATAGTATTATTCATCATAATATTCCTTTTTTAAACTAATGAATGAATAACATTGTAGCCAATTCACAATTGCGGTTAAATTGTCTGTCAATAAATATTTTATTATGGTTAGCAAATTAACAAACGTTGTTTGATTAGAATTGGCAAGGAAACATGCTTATTCAACTTTTTTCTGCTTTTTATTTAAAAAAACATATGAAAAACGATAATTGCAAACAGATACTATAAAAAAGAATCATGAAACATTATTACTTTTTTGCTGAATCTCAAAAATTCTCAAAAACTCATTTTTGGTACTTTCTTAATAATGGCCTAAAAAATGAAGTAGCTAACATAGGAGAAGCTATTCTTTTGTTTCTTTTTACCTTCTGATTGATTATTTTAGTCAATAAGTTCGAATCAGCTTTTCTCATTATCCCCTTGACCACCGTAGCCTGAGAACATATTGTATTATTCTGTATTTCATTTCTCTCCTTTGGCACACATGCTAAAATTTGTTGGCTGTTAATATTTGGTCAAGATTCTTAGCCTGGTTTAGCCCTCTTTTGGTTTTCAGTTTTTCTCTCCACTCATCCTAGTCCAAGTTAACCTTGAGGGTTTGTCAAAGGAGAGCTTGTGTAACATAATGTCACTGTCCATTTTTAAAGTAAGGTTTGTGACTTCGGTTATTATTCTGGAATATCCTGAAATATTTTCGGTCCTCCAATTTCCATCACATTTCACTGTATGCTCCAATTCTTGCCTCCTCTTCAATACAAATAATCAAGGGCGATGGATTTAGCCTGGTTTCTACAGCAGCTATTGGTGAGCTGTTTGCAGATCCAGCAGTGCACAGGCAAGCCAACCTCTGCATTTTTTCGAGTTAGTAATAATAGCTCGTTTTTGCGTAGTCTTCGTCCACCAAATTAGACAGTGTATAATGACTGCATCGTGCGTGGTTTCAATCTTTTTTTTTTCAATTGCACCGTTTCGTTATGAAAGGGTTGGTAATTTTAGCCCGTCCTACTTTCTTCTTTTAGCAAATGGAGCTAGTGTTACTTTCCCAGGATTAACTCTTTGGTTTTCGAGCACAAGACTTTTGCGTTTAGAGCGTAAAGGGGAAACCAATATGATAGAAACGACATAAATACAAAAACACCGTTTTCCTAAGTGAGTAGTTAACCCTATATTATCGCTAGGTCCATCAATGAATTGGCCATGTCTTATGAAGTGGTGGACCAGGACAAAGACACTTAAGGCAAAACAGTTCTTAAGGAAACAAAGACCAGAAATTACAAAGGACCCATTAATTGTAAGTAATGATAAAAAGAAGCGATAGAGTATGCCGACTGGACATGCTAGTTGTAGATCTAGCCAAGATAATTAGGCAACTCTAATATCTGTTCAAGAAAGAACAACCCTATATTATCATTACAATGGGAATGAAAACAGTTTATTTAATAACAGCCGAGCTTTTCGGTCAGTTTGCTTATAATTCTTGAAACGACGGTAGAAAGATCTGTATAAATAAACAGCTGCTTCGCCCTTCCTTTAATTAAGTTTTCAGTCAAGATTGTCGACGTAAATTGGCAAAATATAAATAATGAAAGTCCACGGTTGCGGTTCTTTTGTTTGTTTTTTCTTTAACTGTTTTTTTTTCTTCGTTAAAAGGGACAACGTTCTTATTAAAACTTGTTTAAATTGTCTGGAATTTCTCATTCAATTGTCATGTAACATGGGAAAATTATTCTGTGGGTAAATTATATTTACATATAGTAATGAAAACTGATAATTGAGTGTTATGGAAAGATAAAGAAAAATTCAACTTCTTATACTACTGAACGAGAATGGTTAGGCAATCCGAACAATTGGCGAAGCCACCGTTGAAACAAAGACGGGAGAAAGTGTCTGTATGGTGGAATTGCGGCCCCCTTAGGATCTTACCGCCTGGAATATGCGAACGATCTCTACTACTCTACTATAGTTGCTGGAGGGCAGTTTGCAAAGTTTTAATAAAACGAATGCAAAAAAAGCTCTAAATACAGTCTACAATTGGTGCAAGCAAGAGTGTCCGTCAGCTAATGCCTAGAAAATACAAATTGTCATGTTCACAAGAAGGAGAGCGCTAGAAAACTTACAACAGCTAGGGAGGAATAAATGATTCCAGGTGTCTGTTCCTTTGACATACGGAGTCCTTCGAATAAAGTTCCATTAAAACTACATGGCATCCACAAATCCTCAAAACAACCAATAAAGTTACCATCGCCTTGGGCAAGTATAGGAAGTTATGTGGAAGGGAATCTGAGTTCTCAGCTCTAAGATTATTCCATCTTTATACACAAGAATAACTAGACCCACGATAATATACAGGGTGATTCTCAATATATGCGACAAACTTTAAAAGCTGATTCCTGGGGTTATTTTGATCATAAAAGTTCATATGAGTATATGTCCAAAACGGTTTGGTTTTAAAGTTATTGAATGTTTAATAATAAATTATGAACTATGACTAACACGATATAATATTACAGTTGGTTCTTCACAAACTATTGTGTTGAGAGGGAATTGTTTATTTGTCATTTCAATATTTGTCATAGTTGTCAGAGTATTCATTCAGTTTATTGCCAGTTTCTGTTTTCAAAATGAATTGCACGAGCTGAGATGTGTGATATGCATTTCGTTTACGGTCTTGCCAATGGAAATTCGCGTGCTGCTAGACGTCTCTATGAAGAACGATACCCGAGCCGTATCATCCCGCATCATTCAATATTTGCCCGTCTTTACCAACGTCTTAGTGAAACGGGTAATTTTAAAAAACGGACGACTGATAACGGGCACCCATCTACAGTGAGAACTCCACAAGTTTAAGGAATGGAACTAAATGAAATTGAGGAATATCCTACTACAAGCACCAGAAAAATTGCGTTTGCTTTAAACATTAGTCAGGCCATAGTTTGGAGAATATTGAAAGATCAACTGTTGTATCCATATCACATTCAGCGGGTGCAATATTCTTCACCGACGAGGCTACTTTATCTAGAAACGCGATTATTAATTTTCATAATAATCATATATGGGCCGAAGAAAATCCGCACGAACTAGTGAATGCCCGTCATCAGCATCAATTCTCTGTCAATGTGTGGGCCGGAATTGTTGGAGATCACTTGATAGGTCCCAATTTTTTACCGATGCGGTTAAATGGGAGGTATACCGCAATTTTCTTGAAGAGGAGCTACCCCTACTGCCGGAAGAGGTTCCGTTGCAATTAAGATTACAAATGTTATTTATGCATGACAGTGTTCTAGCGCATTTTTAGTTTAGTTGCTCGTGAGTTCTTGGACAATATGTATCCAGATCGGTGGATAGGACGGGGAGGTCCACAACCGTGGCCTGCTCGGTCTCCAGACTTAAATTCTTTGGATTTTTTTCTCTGGGGTCACCTTAAATCATTAGTTTATACGACTCCCATTGAAAATGGCAATGAGAACTGGGAAATCGTATTATCGCAGCTTTTCAAACAATTCGAAATGGCCCTGGTATTTTAGAACGAACTCGCCAGTCAATACGACGGAGGATAGAAGCTTGTATTGCAGTTAGGGGCGGTCATTTTCAACAGTTGGTGTAAGTTAATTTTTGTTTTACTAATTATTTTGTTAATTTATAATAAAAACATTAATTATGTTAACTTACTATTAAACATTGTACAACTTTAGAACTAAGCGATTTGGACATATGTTCTTATGAACTTTTATAATCAAAATAACCCCAGGAAATCAGTGCTTAAAGTTTGGTCGCATATATTGAAATCACCCTGTATAGTATAGTGGCCAAACTGTGCAGTGAGAGTTGTAAAATGTTTTAAAGTATGTAGTGTCATCACTGCCATAGTTGCGAATATTTTTGTGAAAGCCAGTTATGTACCACAAATGTGAAGAGATCGATTCTAGGTGCTGCAATTGAAGTACTTCGAGACCTGCCATCGCTATACATTTACGTGTAGAAACTGGGTCTGCAACCTAAAGACTGATAGCCAATTATCCCACCAATTATCAATAGTTGCTAGACAAAGCAAAGGAGGTTGTTTTCATGGGGATACCAAGCGATACCATGTTTCAGAAACATTATCTGGATAAGAAGTAGGTGGTTGTAATATTAAACAAGAGTTGTGGGTAAAAATGCTAACCGGTAAGAGCGGACTCGTATTAGTATACTGACTCTTCGAAGATAGATGATAGTGCAGGACCCACAAGATGTAAGGAAAAGCCTGAGAAAGATCCAAGTCCAAGTTGATGTTATCACAATTCAATATTGTGTTAGAGATATGGGCCGACGTAGGTAAGACTGTAGCCAAATTCTCTGACAGCCAGTTAATTTGACATACTTAAAGGCGGCTAATTCGCAAGTGTTCACTACAAACTGGCTTGGGATTGCATAAGTGCTTTAAACAAGGCAGGAAGCCAAAGGAAAATGACATTAGCCTCAGTGCCCAGCCTTTCTTCCTCATTACCAAATCAGAAATAACATGGGCCATCAATGAATTGGACATGTCTCATTGAGTGGTGGCAAAAACCACCAGGACAAAGACACTTAAGGCGAAATAGTTCTTAAGGAAACAAAGACCAGAAATTACAAAGGGCCCATTAATTGTAAGTAAAGACAGGAAGACTATTGAAGTGACAGAGTATACCGACTGGACATGCTAGTTGTAGATCTAGATCTAGATATCTGTTCAAAAAGGAACAAGCTTCCTGCTACTGAGCTTCGGAACTCCAAGGCAGACAACTACACCCAATGAGCTACTCTCACGAGTGATTGTTTCATTAAGCAACAAAATTAGAGATCGTCTTCTAGGATAAAAGGGATCACAGAAGATCTGAAAAGGTCGCGGTGAAGCTGATCATGAAGGTGATCATCCCAATCCTAATGTAATCTAGGGAACCCAATATTCTCTATTCTCATCTCAATTCTCTCTGGTCTCATTTCAATATACATTTTACATTAAAAAATATCTTTGGTTGATGATATATAATTTTCCTTAACTAACTTTCTGTATCTCAGACGGTGCGTTCTTAATAAATTTTTCTTTATATTGTAATATAGAATGTATATCTAGTTTCCATACCAATAAGTATTGGTGTTTTTTTTTATAATGAAACCTTTGATAAATCACTATGAAAGGTAGGTGGATAAATTATAAATTCAGCAGTTTTTTTTCACATATCACGTGCACCCAATTTGGCTTTGTGTTAGTTTCATGTGATACTGTCACTATTCTTTAGATAACAAATAATATTTAGATCTGTACTATTCCATTTAGCACTGTTATTATTTTTCTTTGAAAGTGGTACAATCATTTTTGTTGAGTTTTTGTAGTAGATTATTAATTAAAAGTAGGCATTACTTTTTCTGGGCTTCTGCTTTAGTGGGGTAAGAATTATTTTTAAATTAGATTTATTTTTAGATAGCACCTGCGGTAAACTTTTGTTTGGCTATGAAAGTAAAAGTAATGGAGAGACAAATTTATTGACTGTTATAGGAAAGGTCACACTATTTCTTATGAAAATAAAAATAATTTATGCTAAATATCTCATTCAAATGTTAACTGATGCTGTATTGATAATTGCCAATAATTTACAACTAAAATGACAATTACTTAAAGGTTATTTATTATCATTAAAGTTATTCTTGTAATCATTTCATGATGATTGCTACTTGCGAAGGTATTGAGAAATAAAACAACGAACCACAATTTAATGTTTTATTGTTTAATCAGACTAGTATGTACATGCATCGAAGAGACATACAAAGATGTTTAGTTTACTGAGACGGAGCTGGAAGCTGTTGCTTCGGCGCTAGAATCTATTTCGGGGTGTGGCGTGGTTACACCACTGATGCCATTAACTTGAGAGCTTACGGATTCGAAGCCGGAAGAAAAACGATCTCCTAGACTAGCTGCATCTATACCACCAGCGCCTGCAATACCGTTGGAAATACCGCTGATTGAGCTGCCGATTGCGGCTGCGTTGCCGAATCCACTAGCTCCGGAACTGATTCCAGAAGCGATTCCAGAGATTCCGGAAGAATAATCGTTCAAGCCACCTACGGTCGAGCCGAAGTCAGGGGCGACAGTGGAAGACAACAAGCTGCCTTCAGAGGTTCCAGAGATGCCTGACGCAATTCCGGTAAGTCCAGCGGAAACGGAAGAGATTCCGCCGTCAATGCCAGAGGAGAGGCCAGATCCAAGACCAGAGATTGCTCCAGCTCCCAAGCCAGAGGAGAGGCCGCCGCTGGAGAAGGAAGAGGTAAGAGTAGCTGCGTCGATTCCGACGCTCCGGACAGGCCAGATGCTCCAGAAAGTCCAGACAGTCCAGAGAGTCCAGACACTCCAGAGAGTCCAGATACTCCAGAAAGTCCAGATACTCCAGAAAGTCCAGATACTCCAGAAAGTCCAGATACCCCAGAAAGTCCTGATAGTCCAGACAGTCCAGATGCTCCAGCACCGAAACCGCTGCCATAGCCATATCCCAAACCGTAGCTGCTGGGAATTAATCCAGTTACAGTGTGAGCATGGACGCCTACGGGGTGGAAACCAAGATGTTGGACTCCGACGTGAACGGGTTCTCTAACGTATACTGGGCGTGGTACACGGACTGCATATGGACGTGGGACGGATACTGGATAAGGTTGAGGAACGGCTTGTGGTACAGCTTGAGGTACTTTAACATAGACTGGAGTTCTGACAGTGTATGGCACTGGTTTGGTCACGGTTACTTGATATGGTTTAGGTACTTCGACTGGTACGGGCACTTTCTTGGTAACGACTACTTGGTATGGTTTTGGTACTTCAACTGGAACTGGAACCCTCCTTTCAATCGTAACTGGGTAAGGTTTTGGTACTTCTACAGGTATGATACTTTCTTAATAACTTCAACTGGGTATGGTTGTGGTACATCGACTGGTACTTGGACATTTACAGGGACGGAATAAGGTTTAGGTACTTGAACAGTGTATGGAAACGGAACTTTTCTATCAACAGTTACATGGTAGGGCTGCGGTAACAGATACTGGGACCGGTCGGCTAACATGTTGTACTTGTGGTACAACTACGGTCTTTTCGATATGTTGTGGGATGATGGTGTGCTTGCGGAGAATAACGGCCGGCGTTTTAGTTACGATAGAAGTTCTATAAGCTGTTACTTGTGTGTGACCTGCTCAGCTCCGACACCATATCCGGTACCATATCCAGAACCCATAGCTAGTACCGAATCCGGCGCCATATCCGCCACCGTATCCGGAACCGTATCCGGAACCGTATCCGGAACCGTATCCGGAACCGTATCCTACACCAGCTCCATAGCTGCTAACTCCTGCGCCTCCAAGCCACCAACTCCCAAAGATCCAGCTCCTACACTTGAAACTCCTAGGGAACCAGCATCTAAACTGGCACCTCCCAAAGAACCAGCTCCTATGCTCGAAGCTCCCAAGGAACCAGCTCATAACTGGCAGCTCCAAAGCACCAGCTCCATAACTGGCACCTCCCAAAGATCCACCTACAAGGCTGCTTTCGGCATCTCCCACTCCAAGGCTGCTGGCTCCAAGTGAACTGGCTCCTAAGCCACCGACACCAAAACTGCTGCTGCCAATGCTGCTAGCGCCAAAGCTGCTAGCGCCAAAGCTGCTAGAGCTGCCTAGAGAGCTGGCCACCTAAACCGTTGAGACCTAAACTGGAAACACCTGCATCGGCACCAATAAGAGAGGATCCTAATCCAGCACCGAACTCGCCACCATAGATGCTACGTTTTGGACTTGCTTTAGCTTCCTTGGGCTTAGCTTCTGGTTTAGCAGAAGCTACTACTAGCAGAGCTGCAATCTACAAAAATATTGATGATATTAATAGTTTATTATCAGGTATCAATATAAAAAAAAGAATCACGAAGGGAAAACATTAATTACACATCAAAGAATATTTATTGCTTTGCGCTAGTTGATTGTTATTTATGCTGAAATACTATGCGGGCCATTGGTATCTCAGAATATTTAAGTTTTTAATCTTATTCTTTCTTCATGCGCAATTGCGGATATGAAACTCTGGTTTATTTTCAATGAATTTATAAAGACCCACTAATAATTTTTGTACGTACCAGCAAGACCCTCATATTGTGTGCGAAAGGTGATCTTCTGTACACAAATGATACAGAAATTCCAAAAAACTTCGTTTATATACGTGTATTTGGCATTGAAGGATTCCAGAACTTGATCGTCGGATCGTTAAAGCTCGACGCATCTGCGAGTGTGTGCGTTCTTTTTTGTAGCCACATCCTCTTCTATTCTCTCTATAAATCGCCAAATCTTGCCCGTTCAACTTTGCATATGCTAATAAGTTATTTATATGACAATTTGTGTATATATCAAATGATGTGTTTTGGGAGCGAATGCGAACGCTTCTGTGTGTAATCCATGTTTTACGAAACACTTTCGTGACATAATACCGTGAGATTACGTATTCTATATATACCTATATCGTTATAGGAACGTCTTAGTTTATTTGGAGCAATTCTGCAGATAAGTAAACTATATAATCGTCTGAAAAAGATGCACAGCAATACTGCAACGTTAAATTATTACCTACGCTAAATTTGGAGCAAACAATATAGTTCTTATCCAACATCTTTGCAATGTATTTTTGTCTTAGAAGTTGACATTGACCTAGTAACCACTTCACTATAAATTATGCATCCTGCTTCTAATTAATTTTTTTCGTGCAATCAGCACAGTTACGTTAACCTCAAGCATCTTGGAAATCAGTTTTTATGCATATGAATAGAGATATTTGTAAAACATATATTAAAACCACTCCATCATGAACATAATTCATTTATATACAGTAAAATTACAATAATAGATAGTGGTTTTAAACATTTTTTAAACAACAGTTTTATTAATCCAATAATTGAATAGAAATAGTTCTATAGTATCTTTTACTTTTTCTTTTCTCTTCATATGAAATAATTTAAAATGTGTAGAATCTTTATAAATGTCGTAACAAATTAGTAAGAAAAAATAGAAGCTACTATCTCCATATTGATTTTTGAAGTTTTCCTTAAGTATTGTTTCATTTTATTAACAATATAACATTATTATTTACTAAAGAGCAAGGCAACTTGGCGGTGATAAAAAAATATATTGAGCAAATTTACCTTATAAAATTTGAAAGACACACATAAAAAAGGGCAATTAAGCAATTCTTGACCGTAGAATTGGTAATACATGATACGGTTTCGGTAAATACCTGTACCATCTTCAGGCTAAAAACATCAACAATCAAACATTTTTGTAAATAAGGTAATGTTACTAGATATTATGCAAAATGTTGCGTTAAAATTAAGTTGATTTGTGTCTGTTTTGAAATTAATTGAATTTTGATTATTGTTAATATGAACCATTTCTAGAAATAACCGCTTTTTGTAATTATTTTCAACATCAAAAATTTTAGTATTATCATAATTAAAATTGTGGTCTAAATTTTGAAAATGTAAAGACAAGGCACACGAACGTTTACCTATACGACTATCACTTTTATGTTGGGTTATTCTATACTTTATAATAAAGTGTCATTTATGTTATGTTGTAGTCCTTCTTCGGTTCTTGCCATTATCACTCATCATCCGCAAATGCGCATTCTGGTATTTCTATTCTGTTCATGTTTATGTATCCAACTATTAGCTTTTCCATTTGGGGTTGATATTCCTTAATAACATGATCCATTGGAATATTACATGGGTGTCATTGTCTTTGTATAGTGACTTAATTACGTCGATTATTAATCGACTAACTCCTCTCTCCTCCAGTATTTTCCACACTCTCGTTCTAGGTAAGGCTTTTTGTAGATCAATGAACAAGAAGTATGGCTTTCGTTTTACTTTTCATGGACTTATCTATAATTTATTTTAGCATGAAAATATAACCCTGCGTACTTTTTCCTCGTCTAAATGCAGCTTGCGCTTCTTCTAGAGTAGGTTCTATGCTGCCTCGTAGTTTTGTTTCTAAAATTCGCTCATAAATCTTTGCTGCTGTGCTCAGTAGTGTTATTTCCCTGTAGTTATTACAATTTTTTGGATCACCGTTCTTATGTATTAGAACAATAACTCCCGTTGTCCAGTCCTTAGATACCTTATTCTCATTCCATGCCTTCTTGCAGATTTTCCAAAACAGCTTCCTCGCCCATGTTTTTAAGCATTTCCGCCATTATTTTATCATGTCCTGTGGCCTTTCCATTTTTACACTTCCTTATTGATACTTTGACTTCTTCTATTGTGATTTCCATTGTGTCTATAATTTTATTTCTTGTTATCTTCGGGAACTCAGTGGTTGTTTCATGACTTCATCATTTGACTCTGCTATTTGTTGTCTTGAAACATACATCTGCGTCTAAAAATTATATATCTTCAGCATCTAACGAAATTATTTGATAACAATGTGCAATTTGATACATACATGAAGTAGATATATTAAGATTATTGAATATTATGTTGTGCTTATGTATATAACTATAAATAATTATAATACCTTTTTTACAAATGGAAGTACAAAGCAAGTATGGACCCCGAAGAGGACTTTCTGAGCTTCTCGTACGTCTAGAAATGCTTTCTCAGTAATGCCTGCGGCAACACGACCGAATTCTTACATATCAGGGCTTAAAACAAAATAATTCGTTTCTCAAACGCCATTGCATGTACCTGAATAGTACGTTTTCCTTTAAAACTAAACACTCCGAAACTCCTTACTGCGCAAATACAGTGTCAGAGATGTAATTACCTACGTATGCCTACATTAAATAAAGTTTTTGTAACTGACATTTCCTCTTATGACTATTGCTCAGACTATACTATATGTCACCAAAGTATTTGTTCCAACTGCTTGATATGTCGCTTTCATTATTATTTTGTGTTTTCACTCTCATATTCTTACAATTGCTTTTAATATATTTATATATTATGTATCTATTTAGGTCGAAAATGTATCTATCTATGAAACTATTCTAACTATACTACTACTATTCACTGGTATTTATTTAAAAATTCAATAAGATCTAGTGTCTCTCTTATACGTACCAACATACTTCATGATTAAGAATAAATAAATTATCATTTAATTTTCATTATTCTCTAAACTGAATCATGTGAAGTGATTAGAAGAATTATGAATCTTAGAAAAGCCGGCGCCGCCACCAAAACATGGTGCTAGTAAATAATAAGCAATAGTGGATTAACTCCCAAGTAAGATAAAAATGATTCTACCTTATGATCTGAAGAAAAAAATTGAAATTGAAATAAGCCAAATTAACGCAATCGTATTAAGAAAAGTAAGGCGATTTGAAAAACTCATTGTACTCTTAATTTCTAAAATAATTAGCTGAATTACCTATTTGAAATATTAATTCTAATAGTTAGGATATATTAAAAAATAACAAGAAAAAATGTAATTTTTCTTTAAATTTCAATAATTATTTTTGTGCAATTGGCTTCATGGACCCCGTACTGAAATATAAAATATTAATTCATTAATAGCAGTTTTTGAGTATTTACTGTACCGACATAAGCAAACTAAAAATGTTTCTTTGTTAAGGACGTAATTGTCATAAATTGTATACTTGGTTACGATAAATACTATTGTGAAGGAACGATTAAATATCTTCGAAATGAGAAATATCTATAATCGATCTTTTCGCCTAAGAAATAAGATCAATTTCCTACTTTTGTCTCGTCTTTATACATGATGTAAATAAGTTGCCATTTAATTGGAAGCTCTGAAAATACGTTATATCACGTAAAACGGGATTATTGTAAGAAGAAAACATTCATAATTTAAAAACGGTTTCTAATATGCTAGTTATTATTGGAGTTCACGTAACAATTTATGACCTACGTAAGCGTGTATATTGTGCATAGTAAATAAACGATAGGATGTCCGCATCATAAACGTTGAATAATTGTTTGTTATCTCAAAAAGGTAGAATAAACGTTTAATAATAGTATAATAAACCATAAAATATCGAAAGAGACATATCTAATCATTGATGAAATTTTTAGGTTCATTGTATATTTGTATACTTATAGTAACATTACCATATTACGTTCTAGTCTATCTATCAACTTTACTATGCTCATAGAGGTGACCTTCTGCCTGATTCCACTCTCTTGGTCAATTTTTTTCTCATCTCAGTCGTTAACTTAAGTCTCATCTTATAGGTCCGTGTTCCGATAAAGATCGCATTTATTCTATTACCACCTGCTTTGTCACGTGCTCATGATATCTTCTCTTGTCCGCAGTTTTTACACTACACACTCACTTGCAAAGGAACATTTTGTTCGTTATTCCTCCACGGAGGGTAATCGAACATATATCCACAACAACTTAACTCGCATTGGCAGAAATCGTTCTATATAGGAAAATTATTCTTAATAAGACTTTCCCCTGGAGCTCGTCTAGCGTCTGCTTTTTTCTAGCTATTGACCAGAATAGCACCAAGTGCAGGATCTAGGTCTGGGCAACATGGTACAAGTAACCTCATTTCCTGCCGCTCATTGGCTGCACTCATATTTGGTATTATCTTGAATAAGACGGTTAGAGTAAGTTCGGCCTCTTTACTCCTAGATATTTAACTTGTTCCGTAGGATTGATTTGATTCGCCAGAATGCAAAGAAGGTGATCCAACCCTTCTTGTCCTCCACATCTGTCTGCGACGTAGAGGTTGCAATTTACAGGCTATGTTTGGAGAAATAACATCTCTTGAATTCTTCGCTTTCACCAGCAGGACGAGATCATCCCCAAGGCCATCATTGTAGCCGGCCAGATAAGCACTTCATGAAAAACTAAATAGTTACAATTCATTCCAAACTCCCTGCTCTACCTAAAGGTTAGTACTTAAGGTGCTACACGAGGCTACCTATTCTAAGTACTATATAAATTCCTAAACAATTAAAACGTTCCTACTCTAATTAAATAATTTCCCCATGATCGTTAATACTAATAACAAAAATATAATAAATCGGTCAACTATTAGTATGTTTGCGCCTATAGAATTACTTTAATTATCTCCTAGCATTCGCCAAGAAGTAAGGGAAAACCAAGAGGAAATTTTACTTTGAAAGCAGGACCTAGGAAGCAGACCTTGTTACTGATAGCCAGCAAATTATTATTATTATCCTTCTAAGCTTAGGAGAAATAGTCTGCACGTCCTCTCAAGTCTGACAGCCGTGTGAATAATATTGTTTGATTATTAGTATATTTTAAATATTTATTTATAGCTGCAATTTAACGCCAATTCAGGCCACTAAAGAGTATGGAATACTCATTTATAAATATGTACTTTTCTACTAACTATCTATATATCATGCTGTAAGTATCTAATTCTTTAGTAGCATTACTAAAAAATTCTGACCATTCGGCCAACTTATTATCTCTAATATCTGTTTCGCGTTGTGGTCAATTTAACCCTAAACTCTTAGCTACGTGATCGCTACTCATCAATGAGTGAACATTAAAAATAAAACATGCTTCGCTGTATCTACCCCACTACATTCACAATGCGAATCATTAACCCTCCCTATTCCACATAAGATTTATTTAAAATTACCGTGCGCCGTTATTAATTCTAGCACGTGAGACGACATGCCAGTTTAAGCAAAGGTGTAGCACTGTAGACGACATTCCAGAGGGATGACCTAAATTCGTAAAATTAAATTACTTTTAAAAGATTCTTGCTACCATGTACTTGTCAGTCTTATTACTGTTGAATTTGAGCCAAACGATTTAATACGATATTTATTATCTTTTTTTTCTCTACGAATATTATGAATAGTGATGAAAGGATTGTATGTATTTAAAATTTTAATTGACATTTAACACTGTTGTAGTGGAATTTTAAATGACGAATTTTTTCTTGTTTCAACAAAAAAATACAAATTAGTTACTATCATTATACTAGTACGCGCTGGTTTGCGACAGACATATTATATTCATGTTACCATTATGTTTATTAGTGAGATATTTTTATTTATGGTTGCACTCGAAATAAACCTACACCTTTATTTCTAAATGTCAATGACTGAAAAAGTATATAATAAATACACGTGAGTAATATGAGCCGTTACTGTGGCCGTACGAGAGATTGACCATGGAACAATGCGATCATCACGTACAGCTGATAAGAAGAATACCAACTTGTCTTATTTTACATACAGTTTAATTCGTCGTATTGTAGACACAGAATAGTTTGTTTCTTTTTGTAATTTGCGTTCAATAAAAGCTTTGTTTTTAAAAATTCTTAACTCGAATCGAATCATTTATTTGGCGCAGTCAGTAGGATGTTCTACAAGTTTATTGAAAAATTTGGTGTGTTCAACGCTTTAAGAACAACCCGAAGAGTTAGAAAAAGACGCAAGAGGACCGAGTATTAGAGAAAAACACAGACAGGTCACGGCACTTTATCGAGCAAGTGGATCGCTGTGTTCGCTGAATCTAATATTCCAACGTCCGAAGCACGAAGACAGCTTGCCTTCCAGACGAAAGGTAGGTGCTATTTCTGTTACGGTACGGCTCCTGTAACTATTCAAGTTATTTCGTTAATTGAAAAACATATCCATTGTCGATATCCCAATTTTTCCTTGAAAGTGACAATCCTGTCATTACCTTTTAATTGGTAAACCCGAAAACACGAAACTGGACGATTTAGTCGAAAGCTTCCAAACCTTAGATTTAGAGATGAATTACAATTGTTCAAGATAGAATTAGACGCAATACCAACATTTGGCGGAGAACCGACGGTATAAATTTGTTCATAAATTCATCGATCAGATATGTACGAAATATGCGACAAATGCGACGTAAAGAATGTAATTTTCAAACAATATTAGGCAGATTAAGAGATAGGGCAAAAACTTTAATTTTATCAAGAAATGAATTAAATACGTGGAAAGTGTAAAGATGCCATTTATAGTTATTTTCCGACAAAAGAGATTTTGGACAATAGTACAAGAATTTACGAATACAAAAATTCACCCAAAAGAAAATACAATATCATTTGGTCACAGATTACAAGATTTATTATCCAAACTTAACACTAATTAGCGCAAACACCAGGTATAGAACATAAACGCAAAGAGCAGTTATTTATGCGCAAACTGCCTTAGAAGTATATTTATTAAATTTGCCAGAAGACATTCAAGTCCACGTCAAACCCTTAAAACCTACATCACTAGAAGAAGCTATAGGATACGTGCAAGACGCCGAGAATTTTAAATCCGATCGAACGCTTTAAAATCAGCCAAAACAACAATCCTTCACACGATAATAAGAAACCCTTCACAATGTATAAACAATCCAGTATCAACACGACCAAATTATTATCCAGGACAACATTATCAGAATCCTGTACAACAACATCAATTTACACCCTATCAAACTTCTTTTCCAAGAGTCCTATACAAAATTATCCTAAACCAGTATATAATCCACCTTCTAAACAATTCAAAACAAACAAGTATTTGGCTCACAACGTAATGGGCACCAGGACAAATAACAATTCCATCATCAGAAACCAACCCCGATGTCCGAATTTCAACAGCAGTAGCTAAACCTGTAAATTATAACGAGTTAAACAACACAGAAGACGAAGAGATTACCAATCAGCACAACTGATATTTAATGAAGAAAATGGACTATGGTATATGCCAAAAGAACACCACCATACGAATTTTCCCAATAACGTCCCTGAAGAACAAACGAACGAACAAGAGGAGGATTTTCGTTTGCCTGCCTCACAGGAGAAACTCAACAGATTAGCAATCAATGAATTACGTATATTCAAATTCAAAATCCACCATTAAAACTTCTTATAGATACAGGAAGTACAATATCGATGATTGATCCCGAAATTGTTCACAAATGTTATCCTAATATATTGTAAATGAAACATTAGAAGTAAGAACTGCTAACGGTACTGTTTTAATAAATAAATGTGCTATGATTCCTGTTTTAATGAATTAAGAGCTAACGGCTTTATAAAATGTTAATGTTTAAATTTCATAATTTTTATGACGGTATATTAGCTTAGAAGATCTAAGATCTATGCAATTTAATATAAATTAAATAAGGCACACTTTATCGAGACAACTATGAATTCCACTGAAATTTAAGAAATATGACACTATTACAATTCCTGCTAAATCAAAAGTATTAAGAAAAGTATCTGTAAATTATATTGAAGGAGAAGTATTAATAGAAAATTTTACACAAAACAGTATTTATATTCCTAATTGTATAACATACGTGAAAAATGGCGAAGCATTAATTGAAATACAAAATTGGTCAGAAACAGAAACAGAATTCCAATTGAACCCTTATCAACAATTCCTCTCGATAACTTTCATATTTTCATTATCAAGTTAATGAATCTGAAACAATGGAACGTTTAAATAATATGTTAAGAATCAATCATTTAAATAATGAAGAAAAATCTCGTATTTTGCATCTTTGTAAAAATTACGTTGATATTTTTAAGAAACCCGAAGATAAATTGAGTTGCAACAGTAATGTTCAACACGAAATTAAATTGAAAGATAATATCCATTTTTCAACGCGCAAGACGATTTCCTCATGCAATCAAACAAGAAATTAAAATCATATTGATAAACTTTTAGAGGATAATATAATAGCCCGAGTCAAAGCCCTTGGGATCACCTGTAAATTTGGTAAGTAAAATTAGATGCATCCGGAATAAAGAAAACTAGATTAGTTATTGACTACCGCGCTATTAACGAAAAGACAGTAGACGATCGATATCCAATCCCTAATATAGAGATATTTTAGATAAACTTGGCAGATGTCAATATTTACTACCCTTGACTAGCATCCGTTATCATCAGATACAAATGCATCCGAATCAATCGCTAAAACAGCTTTCAATACCGAACACGGACACTATGAATTTTTGAGAATGCCATTTGGTTTAAAGAATAGTCCGGCGACATTTCAACGAGTAATGGACGATATTTTAAAAGGTTTATTAAATTCATTTTGCTTAGTATATTTAGACGATATAATTATATTCTCACCTTCTTTAGAGGAACATATGAAACACTTGAAATTAGTTTTGAAGGTTACGAAATGCGAACTTAAAATTGCAAATAGATAAATGTGAGTTCTTAAGAAAAGAAACAGAATATTTAGGTCACATTATAACACCGAAAGGTATAAAACCAAATCCGAAAAAGATAGAAGTTATTAAACAATTCCCTATACCGAATACGCAAAGAGACATTAAATCATTCTTAGGCTTATTAGGCTATTACAGAAAATTTATAAATAATTTTGCCAAAATTACTAAACCCTTAACAAAATGTTTACGTAAAGGAGAATCAGTAAAACATACCCCCGAATTTATAGATGCATTTGAAAAATGTAAAACTTTATTATGCAATGACCCTGTTTTAAAATATCCTGATTTTTCAAAACAATTTGAATTAACAACTGACGCCTCGAATTTTGCAATAGGCGCAATTTTATCTCAAATAATCACCCAATAGCGTACGCATCGCGAACGTTAAATCCAGCAGAAATAAATTACTCCACTATCGAAAAGAATGCTTGCAATTGTGTGGCATGTAAACATTTCGACCGTATTATATGGTACAAAATTTATAATCAAAACAGACCATAAACCATTACAATGGTTATTTTCTATAAAAGATCCCAATTCACGTTTAACACGATGGCGATTAAAACTATGCGAATACGATTATGAAATACAGTATAAAAAAGGAAAATTAAATCAAGCCGACCCATTATCACGAATTAAAATTAAAGAACAGGAAAATTATGTAAATACAATTGATAATGATTCAGAATCTTTATTGGTTCAAACAGATGACGAAATTGATCAAAATATTATAGACGAACTAAATGAAGTTTTAAATGATTTACCACTCGAAACAAACCCTGATCCTAATTCACAGGCAGTTATCCAGATAAGTGACGAAAATGAAAGTAATACAGACAATACTATCCATTCAGTAAACGGTGACGTAGAAATTTCAATTCCATATTCGGAAAAATTATTAAATATCGCAGATCATCAAATTATATTAGACGCTACGCATAATACGACAAATCCTATACTTAGAACAATCAAAGTATTTGATAAAACTAGAATTTCTCTAACATTACCTTTAACCACTTACAGAGAAAATATTGTAAAAGCCTTAAAAGAATGTTTAGTAACCGATAAAAAGAATGTTATTTACTTTAAACACAAAAATATAGAAAGAGAAATTATTCAAGTTATTCAAGAATCATTTACTAAATTAAAAGTAGAAATTTCAAATAAAATTGTAGAAGATATTGAAGATAAAGATGAACAACAAGTTAAAATTAAATATTATCATGAAGGAAAAACATCACATCGAGGTATTAACGAAGTATATCAATCATTAAAGAGGAAATACTATTGGCCAAACTTAGAAAAATCAATTAGTACTTATATTAATAATTGCGAAATATGTCAATTAGCAAAGTATGATCGAGCTCCTCAAACTCAACCAATTTCTCATACTTATACCCCTAAGAAACCTTTTGAACAACTGCATATAGATTTATTATTTATGAATAACAGAATAATATTAACGATTATTGATCATTTTTCAAAATACGCCCAGGCATATTTAATATCGGATAAAAATTCGAATACCATAGTAAACGGTATAATAAAATTTACAAGTCACCACGGGATTCCAAGAATTATAATTGCAGACTCTGGTAAAGAGTTCGACAATATTTTACTAAAAGAATTTTGTAAATTACATAAAATCAAATTACATATTACATCAGTAGGTAACTCAAAATCAAATGGAATTGTAGAACGATTTCATAATACTTTAGCAGAATCAATTAGATGCAGATTATTAGAAGACGATATGTCATCTTTCGAAAATCAATTAGTGAATGCTATATTAAGTTACAATAATAGTATACATTCGAGTACTAAATTTACTCCTTTCGAAGTCATAAACGGCAATTCAGAAACGAATCTACCTTTTGATTTAACTGAAGAACGTATCACACAAGAATTTATTAATAATAGAGCTGAGCAAATCAAAGCAATTAACAAGAAATTTATAATAATTTAGAAAAGAATAAAGAAAGATTTGTGAAAAAGTAAATGTAGATAGAAACGAAATAGATGATATAGAAGAGCAACAATCAGTTTACGTTAAAAGAAATTTAGAAACAAATTAAAACCGAAATTTAGTAAAGAAAAGTAGCAAAAGTAAATCAAAAAACTATCGAAACGCAAAAGGTACTAAATTATCAAAGATGTTATTAAAAGAAAAGAAAATTTATAAGAAATCTTGTTGCAGGATGAAACCAATACGGACACTCCTAATATTAGTGGTGCTGAGAATAATAACCAGCCAACTACAAGTGAAGCAAATTAACAACTTCATTTTACCATATAAATTAGGCGAAGCCAGATTAATACAAAAGCGTCACGATTTCATATATAAAATCGAAGCTGAAAATTTATTTAAAAATGTTAATATATTAATGGAACAAATTAAAAAGGTCAATGATACACTTAATAGTAAAGTCAACCCCATTATCTATATTAGGGTATAGATATACTAAAATCTAAATTTTACACGCAATTAAACGAAGGTCAATTAAAATCAATATATTCATTAATCGCACAGACCGTTCGTAGTATTAGTCAAGTTAAAAATAAACTTGAAACTATATTTCCTGAATTTATAAGAAATAAGAGATCACCATTAAATATTGTCGGCAACGCAGCCAATTGGTTATTTGGAATAATGGATAACGAAGAAAAGAATCGAATTGATGCGGCATTGGAACAATTGTATACAAATCAAGAAAATCTACGAAAACAGCAGGAATGTAGTATGTCGATCTTAAAATCGATCGCAAACCGTTAACGGAAACGTTTAAAGAAGTACAGATAATCAAATGATTATTAGCAAAGAATCAATTCATTGACTACAATTTTGGAACAAATAGAATTTCTCGAAATGGTAAAGACGCTAATGAACTCATAATGCAAAACACTAACATAATGTTAAACATCTAATAGAAGTTCAAGATTGCTATTATTTTTCAAGCATGATAAAAGTACATCCATCTATTTTAACCGCAAATGAAATAAGGGAGATCAATTACCAATTAAAATCCCTATATAATCCTAATCAATTATTAGTTTTTAAGAATACATTTAATTATTATATGTATTTTAGTATCCAAAACTACATCAGTAGTAAGGAAGTTATCTTTAGAATATCTGTTCCTATATTATACGAATCCATATATAACCTTTATCATATTTATGCTATTCCTTATAATAAACAAATTATTCCTATTGCCCAGCCGTATTTGTTAACTGCAAATAGTACCTATGCTTTGGAGACACATTTATGTCCCAAATTAGAAGATGTCTACATATGTGGAGAAGAACCATTGCCTCACGACGACAGCTGTTTATTGAATCTAATGAAGAATAGTGATACATGTGAAAAAATAAGTGTATATTTAAAAGATACATTAGTACAACAAATTGGACAAGCAGAATTATTGATTTATACACCTAACAAAATTAAGCTAACTTATAATTGTAGTGAAATAGGTATCTTGGAAATAGTTGGCAACGTATTATTAAAATTAAAACCAAACTGTATAATTCAAATAAATAATGAAAAATTCTATTTCCAAAAAGAATTATAAAGGTCAAATATTTAATTTACCAAATATAGATGCAAGTATTTATGATGTAAAGAAACGAATTCAATCATTTAAATAAAATTAACGTAAAAACTATAATAAGATAAATGATGATATCAAGAATTGAAATTGCCACATCTAGAAAAGATTGTCAATAATAACTCAAAATAAATTACTTTGTTATGGTATTGTAATTGTAATAATTTTTGTAATAAGTTTCAAATATTGTAAGTATTACTGTATAAAAGATTTAGGAAAGCATCCAGGAATTCAACGGTTCTTTCCGACGTTAGTCGTCAAGATCCTTTCTAAGCGGGGAGGAGTAATATGAGCCGTACTGTGGCCGTACTGAGAGATGACCATGGGAACAATGCGAATCATCACGTACAGCTGATAAGAAGAATACCAACTTGTCTTATTTTACATACAGTTTAATTCAGTCGTATTGTAGACACAGAATAGTTTGTTTCTTTTTGTAATTTGCGTTCAATAAAAGCTTTTGTTTTTAAAAATTCTTAACTCGAATCGAATCATTTATTTCGTGTTTTAAATATAATACCGGGATATGATTACGTAACTATCCCTTTTTTATATTTCAATATCATTTAGAGAACAGTCAATCCTACATAGATGTGCAACGGTGCTAACTATATTGGTTTTGAAAATTAATGTGTAATTCGAAGCTGCTCTACCTTAAATCTATGATACCTAATTAGCATTATATCGCTTAGAATTAGAACAAAACAAACGCAGACTCTTCCTATTAATTTGAATATTATAGATTGCGTCGGCTTGATTTTATTAGAAATAAGGATTTGACATTTTTATACGAATCAAATAACAAAGGTAAGAGACATTTGGGGGCTATAATTATTCATGACTATGTGGGACGCGCTTCGTTCTTAATTTGTGGTATAATATCAAGGTTTATGCGACATATATAGTGTAAATGGAAGGATGAAATCTTTGCGAATACCTACATAAATTTATGTATATAATATATAAATATGTATTCATAAAATATTTTTATGGCGGAAGCCTTAATTTAATTACAGAAGATGCTAATGCTTTTATGAATATGTGTATCGATAGTTCTGTAGCATGTGTTTCAATCTGATATTTAAAGGTTCCTCCGACTGTAAAAGAAACGTTTTTGCCTATCGAAAGAATTGATTCGCAACTTTTGATGTTTTATTAATTAGGATTTGATTTACTATCAGAAAAAAGTAAATCCATTTACTATTGCATAGTTCCCAACTTTGCATAAGAAAATCAAAGCTTTCCTAAAATCCACATTCCGATGACTTATTAAGATATATCATTTAGTTTAAGAGAAGGCATGAAATATTTTCCTAATTTGGACATATTTTTAGAATAGGTGGTTCATATTTATAGCTTATACGACATCCTTATAACTGTCTGTCTGACGAGGATATTTTACACTAATAAACGTGTTTATAATTCTTTATTTTGCATAAGAACGGAGGAATTGATGAAATATAAATTTCATTTTGTCCAATTAATATCTGGTTTACCTTACTAGATCCTACTGTTAGAACTCCGGCCTGTAATTAAATATATTTCGTTATAGAAAGCTTTCGAGTTATAAAACTAATTATGATGTTTGTTACCGCAATAAAGTTATATGTCATTGCTAAATCCTAAAATTTGTAAAAGGACTGCATATATAATGTTTCGCTCTTGAATCATAACAAATCTGAATGATTGCCGTAACATTAGCACAGGGCGGACCAGCGACAGACTCAGTTGGCCTGGATTCATATTGAAAGAGCGTATTATAATTGTAGATTATTATTATGTATATATGTAACATAACAGAAGCCTAGGTATAATCTTTGCAAAAAATACTGGAATTTTGTTTAATGAAACTAAAACAAAATTACAAAATATATTTTGTAAAAATATATAGTTATTAAAATAAGCTTTAAATCACAATTTGTTAAACGAATTCGTACATCACAACTAGTGGAAGATGCACACTTAAAGAAGGGTATTTTTTAATTACAGTATATTTCACTATATTTAATTGTTTCTAAAACTACAGCATTCTTTTTTATGCTTACATCCAAAAGTTTTCCTGCAGTTATAATTATTTCTATACCTAATGTAATTCGGTTACGTAGGATCAATCACACGATAAGGATGTATTCGGTAACAATTATTGCCTTAATTACAAGAAAATATATATATATTTATTTTTTAAACAGGAGCCTTGATATTATATTTTACTGCATCGAAAAGGCAAAGAGCTGATTTAAATATATATCATACCATACACACTTTTACCAATAACGGAAAAATATAAATTCGACGTGTTTCACGATCACAGAAGGCCGAAATATACAGGGTGGCCATCACATTCGCGTTGGTTTATATAAAGGAAGATTCGGACAAAATCTATGAATGTGTGTGTGTATTTATAACAAATATCTGTGAAAAATTTTTAGGTTTGAATTTTTCAAAGAAATAACTGTTAAGAGGTGCACACATTTATTCCTGAATAATTTCTGTTGGTTAGTTGTGTATATCAAAGTCATCAAAATTCGAGTTATACAGCTAAAAATCTTGTAGATTAAACAATACACAATCGTATATGTCAGATACACTTATAAGAGTTTTTTTATGTACAATAGCTAAAAATATATTATTTTCTACAAAGATGTTTTTTTGTTAAACATCAGATTTTCCAACTTTTACGACTCCTAAATATTTATGTTTAGGTGCTTTTATAATGTAAGTATGTTTTTTCGTACGAAATGATAATGTTATTGGTAGGTGTTTTTTGACGACTTTAACTTAATTAGTCACAAAGTAATAAGATACAACTAATGCATTATGCATGTGCCCTTTTCGCTGTATATCAAATTTTACATTCCTACATATATGTAAGTATATTGCGTAATCTTAATGAATAGTAAAACAATATGTTCCTTCTTTTATCTATTATATATATCAAGATTGATTAATTTGATTTGAACAGGTAGATTTGAAGTTGAAGAATATGTCATTTCTGTTAGGAATGAAGGAAAAAAATATTAAAACAGAAAGTGGTTTCAATAAAGTTTATTTCGACTAGGTATGTACATTATGCACAGCAGACAGATCGGCGTGTCTCTAATCAGTTTTATTTTTTACGATTTACATGTTCACATATTATTTATGTGCTGGCAAATATTCGGGGCTGATTGTGCTGCTGAATCCCTCGCCTTCGGATATCGCGGGAGCTAAGGTGCTGCTAAAGGTGGAAGCGTCGACATGTGATACTTCAGAGGCGCCTCCTATTCCAGAGATTGAAGAAATGCCAGATAATCCGGATCCCGCTCCAGACACCCCTAAGTCAGAGGATATTCCAGACAGACCAGATGAGAATCCACCTGCACCAGAGAAGCCAGAAGAACCTCCAGAGAAGGCAGATAAGTCAGCAGAGCTCCAGAAAGTCAGATGAGAATCCAGAAAGTCAGATGAGGCTCCAGAAAGTCAGATGAGAATCCAGAAAGTCCAGATGAAGCTCAGAAAGCCCAGATGAGAATCCAGAATTCCACCCAGGCCAGATGAGCCACTAAGTCGGATGATATACCAGCGCCGAAGCCAGCGGCATCACCTACTCCAGATGCTCCACCGAATCCACCTAAAGATCCGCTGGCTACACCTAAGCCTGAGCTCAACAAGGAAGAGCCGAAACCTCCGGCGGATCCATAGGAGTATGGCAAGGAGCTGCCATAGAAGGATGGCAAGAAAGTGTTGACGTTGCTGTATGCACCGCTGTGAATTACTGGCCTGGTGACTACTTGAGTAACGATTGGTTGCGGTACCTTAACTAGTACTGGAGTTGATACCTGAACTGGTACTGGGCGGTCAACGCGAACTGGGTAGGGTTGGGGTACTGGGACGCTGACAGGGTGAGGAACTTTTACAACGACGGATTGCCTTACGGGTACCGGTACAGTTTTGGTTATATGAACGGGTACGGTTTTGATACTTCTACAGGGTAGGGAACGTTCTTAACAACCTGAACTGGGTACGGTCTAGGAACCTCAACAGGTACTGGTATGTTCTTGGTGACATGTACTGGAACTGGTCTCGATACTTCATAGGGTACTTGTACATGTTTGACGACCTGGACGGGTACTGGTCTTGGTACTGGAACTGGTACTGAAACTTTGACTGGGACAGCTACTGGCCTGTCTACATGAACTGGATAAGGTACAGGTACATTGCGGCTTACTGGTACTGGGTACGGTTGTGGAACTGGGTAGGGTACGTCCTTAGAGACAGTGTGGATTCGCGGCACGACACGGGTGTGGACAACTGGTACGGTGCTAACAGTGCCACCTTGGCTGAATACCGGAATTGGATGAGATACGTGACCTGCAGTTCCTACGATGCCTCCTGCTGAATAACCTACTGAACTTACTCCTGATGAATAACCTCCTGAATAACCTCCTGAATAACCTCCATAGCTACTTAAACCACTTAATCCACCAATGGAGCCTACGCCGCCGTTTACACCATCAAGGCTGCCACACCCCAATTCGCTTGCGTCACCATAGCCGCTTACGCCACCATAGCCGCTTACGCCACCATAGCTGCTTACACCACCAATGCCGCTTACGCCACCAAGGCTATCTACGCCGGAGTAGCCAGAATCATAGGAGCTGACGCCTCCCAGACCTCCGAGGGAACCTACTGAGCTTACACCTCCTAAACCAGAGAAGGAGCTGTCGCCGGAATAGGCGGAGATTGCAACGCTACCACCCCATAGTCCACTGTTCAATCCAGAGTATACACCACCGTAGACTCCAGAGTTCCAGCCTAAGCACCAAAGCCGCTGTCCAACCATATCCGTAGCCCAAACTTCTCTCGGCTTTACGGTGAGGCCGATTTTTTACTTCGGCTGTGACGATGCAAGCAATCGCCGCTAAAATCTGCGCACATAAGAAATTATTGTTAGTATAATAATATGTGCAATTAACATGATCTTCAACAGCGAACACCTACCAGCAAGGTCCTCATATTGTGTCCAAATCGAAATTCAACACAGAAATGACACGTTCATTCTAAAAAATCCTCCTTTTTATACGTTTATTTGTCATTGAAGATGCCGAGTAGAAAAACTAGACTTTCAGCCGGTCGTAAAGCTCGCGTAGTTTTTGCACCGGTCCCCGGAGTCTTCCGATTAGTATTCACCTAATCATGATTTAAAATTATGCGTGTGCGATGATCGAGAGCTCGCGCGTTCTTTACCAGAATCCGAAGGTCTTACGTAAGAACTTTGGCATTGATATCGTTTCATAAGGCAATTTTCGGCTACGAACGTTAAAATGTTAATAGATCAAGATATAAATAAAATAAAACACGGCTTGGTAGGCAGCTGTGTAACATTAGTTGACAATGTAGTGGAACGTTCCATAGGAGAAAAAAGAGTTTCATCTGACATACTGTAGATTATGGTTCTTTGACATTATAAAATTTAAAAATACTTACTAAGATGGCACATGTAGCTTCCTTATACATATAATTCCAACTGATTTATTTTGTGCATAACGCTAATATGTAGGATTACTCACTAAATAGTTTATTTCAACGTCGCTGTCTTTGGTGTTAAATGAATGTTTTGTTTTCGGCTGCAAAATATCTTGTTATCCTAGAAACAAATGTTTGTTTTTTTTTTTTTGTTAACACAGTAACTAAAAGGGAAACAATTAAACAAACAGTTCTGAATGCTTCATGGTCACTATAGCATACACTTCTTATGATTAAAATCCTAGGAAGATTTGGGATCTTCACCATAACCAGCCAAAATTGAGGCTCGAATTTCCTTTTCGTCAGTTAGAAAGTATCTTTTTAGGATACCATTGATTATTATTATAGAAATAGAGTTAAGGTTAAGTGTTCTCGAAAAACATCTTTAGTTTTTTATGGTTAAATATTATTTACTGTGAGACCTAACAGCAATATTGGAAACTGATAACTAATTCAACAATTCATGTATTTACTGCTTTAAATACATTCGTTCTGGTATTCCGAAAAAGTTCATTGTGGCTTACTGATTTTAATTTGTGCTCATTCCTGTAGAAGTCTCTGACTTTCTGGTTTCTTTCCAAGAATTTCCTTTTTCATGTTCAAATACCATTCAAGTGGTATGTGCTGTGTTGCTATAGAGTCTGCAGTGAGAATTCCCAAAGTTAATCTTCAATTTCATGAACATGTTCCATCAGTATAAGGTGTTTCATTAGAGATCTACTATTATGTGAAGATGATTCTTACTAAGCTTATGTAGTTCTTTTTTCTGATGATGGCTTAACAAAAGCCTTTCCATGTGTTTGCTTTGCTATATTGTTCCAGTATTCCTTCTCTTCGACGCAACTGCTTACCTGTGCTTATGCTGTTTATTGAAATACTTTATGGACAGGTTTTTTGGAACTATCTATGAAGCCAAGGATTTATTTCTTGTTTTTTTCGATTTCCAATGCTCGAGACAGGAAAATGTACTGCCAGGTTATGCACCCCTGGTATATATTTCCACATCAATTTTGAATGTACCGTGGGATTACAAAACGCCCCACCGTACATTCTGGTAGTGAGATATTGCACATATCTAAAGACAAGCTACTAGAATAGTGGTCAGAGTGTTCTTTACGTCACTGTAAATTCCATTGTCTATGGCGTTATCGATTTTTGACTCGTCTGTAAACCAAATCAATTCACCGACTTGTAGTTGGATTGATTCCAATTTATACGATCTGTGGTTTGTATCTCAAAATGTATGTAATGTAGCATACATGCTGTTTGGGATGTTCTGCCATCTGAAATGCTGACTTCTTGCTTATCCGATTATTACTGATGTGAGTGAAGAAGAATGTAGTCTACCAGAAGCTTGATTGTTGCTGTAGGAGTAATTCTTATTATCCTTGTTGTTACCAAATATTTGAACGTAATTCCTGGGAAGTCAGTTTCGATCATTAAACGTGATTTGTAAAGTTACACACAGCGAAGAGATGATGATTTGGCTTTGCGGGGTTCCTGATAAGTAACTAGTTGCTTAGGCATCATCTACCCCGAAAAAAAATTAAATAACACAACACCAAGAAATTAACCAGAATAATAAATTGAATTAAAAACGCCTTGGTGTTACTCCAGTAATAAGGTTTATTATTTTCAGTCAACGTCAGAACAATGACTGCAGTGCGGCCTCTCTGAAATTGAGAGTGCTGTCAGGACGCGAAGTTGTGCATGCGTACCAACTGAAACAGGAAGTGTCTTATCTTTTTGCTGGTTAATTTAGTCAAAAACTGACACTTCCTGTCAGAGGCTTTGATGTTATGTCGCAAAAAAAAGAGCTCTGTTGATATTGCATTATATCAGCACCAAATGTTATTGTTTTTTCTCTTTTAATTTTAAATATTTTTTCTGCAATTTGTGAAGCAACAAGTTTAGGAAACATGTAATATCTCATTGATTGACATAAATAATGGTGCGACTTATTTTTTCTCATTATGAATAGACTAGTAACTACTAAGGCATAGAACATAACCATTACGCAAACGACATTTACTATTACCAAAAGGTCATTTACGTTAATTTATATAAATTCGGCAAGTGCATATGTGGACATATCACTTATCATTTTTATGACTACTCAAATGCATTTGATGCATTGCAGTTCAACAAAAATGCTTACAAGATGCACCAAAGAGTTAACAGTCGTTAGTTCATTATTTCATGCATGATTTGAATCTCCTGATATAAATCTGTTACACTGGGCAACAAATTTTCGAAGAGTTCATGCTTCCAAGCTGAAAATAGTCATTTCTTAATGAATTCAATGTGCTGAACACGAAAATGACTAAGAAAAAGCTGAATTGGCTACGGGTTTTCTGTAAAATGTACGCATATTTCAGAAAAAGTGTACTTATGTCAATATTATAATACATGGTAAGAAAACATTAGTCTGCTTCTGGCTTTCGACTTCTTTTGGCCTGCCGTTTGTAGTGGACTTGTGGACCATCTCTACTGATTGTCCAACAATAGTCAGCTAGCATTGACGTAGACCATTTGCCTTGGTACCGTTGCTCCATGGTGGCAATGTCCTGATGAAAGCGTTCGCCGTGCTCATCGCTGACCTGCCCGCAGTTATCAGGAAAGAAATCTAAGTGGGAATAAGAAAGTGGATCTTTAAGGACATATTGCAGCCGAATTCATGAAACAAGCCAACATATCACAACCAGACACTTGTAATTTTCTGCCTTGTCATTCCTCAGGAAGTTTGCTGCACTTGATAGAATGCATCCCAAACCTGTTTTTCTTTACTTGAAGAAGTTCTCAAACTTGGGGTCTCGGAAGAGCTGTCTAATTTGAGGCCCCACAAAGATGCCTCTTTAATTTTGGCTTCACTGAGTCGAGGAATTTTTCATGCAGGTACTTGAATGCTGGTCCATTCTTATCCATGGCTTTTACAAGTTTTTGACAAGACCGAGCTTGATGTGTAAAGGAGGAATGATGATTTTGTGTGGCTGTGCCAATGGTGGGTGCTGTACATTCGTTTCTCCAGGCTTAAAAAATGCTCTCGGGGCAGTCTTTCTTGATGTAGTGCAAATCGATTGCTCTGCTGTCCACAGACAAAGAAACAGCAGTACTTTGTATATCCCTGCTGCAAACCCATCAACAGAGATACTACCTTCAGGTCAGAACATATCTGCCAGCCATACTTGCTGTAGTTAATCGTCTCCAGTAGCTGCTTTAGATTGCCGTAAGTCTCCTTCATGTAGACCGCATGTGCAATAGGTATGGATGGAAGCTGGTTCCCATTATTCAACAAACGCTTTAGGCTCAGTTTTGAAGCGTCTATAAACAGCCGCCATTCGTGGGGATCATGTGCAATACCGAGAGCTTGTAGTAGACCATCAACATCGCAGCAGAACACAAGGCTTTCTTCTTTCTTAAAGAAAGATTCGAAGAGCTGATGGCGAATACAAAATGAAGTCACTCGGACATTCTGTTCCAGAAGATTCCACTGTCGAAGTCTTGAGGCCAGTATCTCCGCTTTGCTTTTCGACAGATCCAAATCGCGAACAAGATCGTTCATTTCATCCTGGGTAATTTTATGTGGTGGCAGATGTTTCGTCAAAGCACGAAAAGTTATCTTACTGCCACGTTGAGGAGAACTCGCCGACGCATGGCCATCCTCATCGTCTGAACTGATAGAAAAATCTGTAGGAGGTTCTGGAATTGGGAGTCCTTATTCAACTGTCCATTTCTTCTTCTTGGTGATGCCTCCAGAAGCTGGTGGTACCATACAGAAATAACAGTCGTCAACGTGATTGGTGGGCTCCCTCCAAATCATGGCACAGCAAATGGCATTGCCTTTCTTTTGCATTAAGCCACTGTGAAAGATTTACGCACAAGTGCGGCAGCATACGTGTGGGGCCCAGTCTTTGTCCTGGTCGCCTATCTTGCAACCAAAATACAAATGATACGCTTTCTTAACTGTTGCACTGATGTTCTTTTTCTGTGCAGCAAATGTCACTTCTCCGCAAATATAACAGAAGTTATTTGCACTATTACACAGTTACGAGGCATTGCTACTGTTTAGTTACTTTACACTATAGCAATCACTTGTGTATGCTAGAGCTTCGAAAAATATGCGGACATTGCACGAGTTAATTGTCACGTCGGCCATTTATAAATAAACTATAATTAGCTATTGCTTGATATTGCGCAATCAATTTCGCAACACTCTCAATGGAAACTTACAGCAAATGCTGCATTAACTTCTTTGCATGAAGGGGCGATGCAATATGACGCAAAATTTCGTAATTTCTCACTAAATTGCATTACATTATGCAATAGCATCTATACAATGGACAAAACGTCAATATCTCTGGAACGTGAGCCAATCAACTTTTTTCAATGTGATATTCGTGTTCAGCACGTTGAATTCATTCGGGATTGGGTACTTTCACCTAAGAAGCAATTTCACTGTTGACCAGTGTTATCGTTTCATACAGGTCGATTTATTCCTATGGGTTGCTTTTTCTTTTGTTTTTATTTTTTTTTGAGGAGGAGGGTTTCTATACACCCTACAAGTGGACATTTTTTCATTATCATCGCCGCTGCTAATAATTATTAGCAGCGGATTCTATTTATATATATATTTATTATTTCAGCAGATTCAAATCATCTAGGGAAATATAAACGAGCAGACGTTAACTTCTTGTTTCTAATGTACAATTTTCATTTGTCTACATTTATTTATGAAAACTAAATTATTACAAATCATCCAACCCCGTGCCCATCTAAAACAAGTACTACAACGAGGCTACCTATTCTAAGTATCTTTGGGTTCCATAGTAATTGAAATGTTCCTCCTCTAACTAGATAATTTCTCTATGAATCTTAATAACAAAAAATATAACACAGTAGCCTCGCGACCATATGAATACTACTTTTGTGAAATGATGAAATATTTGAAATGTGATTAGTTCATATAATCGCGAGTCTGCTGTAAATCAGTCAGCTATCAGTTATTATTAACTGCGTCCATGAAATGACTTTCGTTATCTCCTAGCATTCGCCAAGGACACTGATTATATATAATATACTTATATAAAATCGATAGCCACGGAGTAAGGGAAAACAATAGCAAAAACCTTACTCTGGGAGGATCTGGGAAGAAGTCCCTGATCTTCATTTGTCTACACTTTATTTATGAAAACTAAATTATTACAAATCATCCTAACCCCGTGCTCCACCTGAAAAGGTACTACACGAGGCTACCTATTCTAAGTACTATATGGGTTCCATAACAATTGAAATGATCCTACTCTAACTAAATAACTTCCCTAAGATTTTTAATAACAAAAATATAATACAGTAGCCTCGCGACCATATGAATACTACTTTTGAGAAATGATAAAATATGTGAAATGTAATTAGTTCACATAATCGCGAATCTACTGTAAATCAGTCAGCTATCAGTTATTATTAAATGCGCCCATGGAACGACTTTCGTTATCTCCCAGCATTCGCCAAGGACACTGATTATATATAATATACTTATATAAAATCAATGGCCACGGAGTAAGGGAAAACCATGGCAAAAACCTTACTCTGGGAGGATCTAGGAAGAAGTCCCAGACCTTATTACTGATAGCCACAAATTATTATTATCCTTCTGAGTTCATTTGTCTACAGAACGATATAATAATTAATTTAGGGATATCATCAGAATTTCGGCCTTTACTCGATATTCGAAAGAAGTAGTTTGTAATAATACTGTACTAGCAAACATAAAAGTGGAATAAAGATTAGTAATGTAAGTATGTTAGAATTGAATGACGAAAGGAATAAGAAATATCTTAAATTGCCATTTTATCGAGGTTACACGAAAGACCCAGGAAATATTTTCTCTAAATGCAAGTTATAAATTGCTTCTTCAATTTATAAAAAATCGTGTAAAGGTTGTGGTCAAATATACATTGGGCAAACTAAAAAGTCAATTAATACTTCTTACACGAGGCTGTGGAGGTTAAACAACATTTAACTTTGTTCTTCTTGTTAATACTGTTGTGAGCATTTTGAAGCGATTGATTTGTTCAGTTGTTTACAATTTGTGATGTATTTTACTATTGATTGTGCCTTGATTCGGAATGACAAGATCATCTACATATCCTAAAATTTTATCTATTTCTTCCTCTAGTTTCATTAGTAGCTTATATCTCGATTCTAACCACCAGAGCTTTACCACGACGGTAATGTAAATTAAGCTCGATTGAAGCATGCAGCAAACTTTATGTAATGTTCTACGAAAAATGCTTTTAAAAGTTATGAACGTCATTCTAAATATGTTAACTTTAGTACTTAATATAGTGCTGTCCGACAGTAATCGACTGCTTTTATAGTTGCCGTTTACTGGCAGCAAATTTGGAAGTTTGTTTGAGTGAGGATGAACTAAACTTATAATTCATCTTACAACTAGTTTAATTCAAAACCATTAGCAAACGCCAGCACGAATTTATATAATAGAAAAGCTTTGCTTAATTTAGTGAACAATTCTGTGTTCTTCCAAATAAAATTACATTACTTTTCTGTGGTGGTGTTAATCTATATACAGATTTGTTTGATGCTGATATGGTAGCCTGAAGATTTATCGTAAACGACGACAGTATCAACAGTATTTAATATCGAATATTTATTAACACTTTCCATTTCAACTTGTACAAAACTTGGTGTGGCAATAATAACTCCGTGCAGCTAAATATTAGATGGGAATCTAGTAATAGCCTATTCGGTATGATATTTGCTGTATTTTCAATTGGTACCAATTATTATATTGAAAAATAATCACATAGAAATATCGCGAAAGGGATACTAACTTGCAACAATAGTTCACAACTTGTTTAGTTATAAAAGAAAAACATTCCAGTCGCCTCGTATTCACGTTAAAATCTTACCCATCAAATATTCTGAGCGTATTATACGGATGAATGCATCGTAACAACAGTGCACTGCCGGAGAATTTCGATTAATTCCTCCGGTTTTCTATATAGTGAAGAGGAATGCTTGAAATAATCATTTTGCTTCCATTTTCTTAAAGTTTTTAGAACGATATTTGCGTCTCTAGCACATATCTCAAATTTTTTATGCACTTTACGGGACAACTTCCAAACACTAACATCGCAAATGGTTTCTGTACTGGCAAAATGTAATGATTGTATGTGAATCGTTCATCATTAATATTTCCGAACATTTTTTAAACATTAAAGTCACTAGAATAAATAATATGCTGAAAGTAATGGTATTGGAATGTAATTGAAAAAAGGAGCTTTAAGCCTCTTTTTAGTTTAAAATTGTTACTGAATAAGTAAACTTTCCTAATTTTCCAAATTCTTAATTAAGTATTGTGTTTATAATTAATAGTACCTATTTCATTTTTAAATTATTTTTTGTACTAGTTTGTAGTTTTGAAAAAGAAGAGGAGATTATCAACACCATCCTGAACGCCACAAGAATTTATTTTCATTTTGTTTGCATTGGAAGTGTTCGGGGATATATTTTTGTAGCGCAACGTGACAACAAGTGGGGGAATTAAAGTTTCCAATGGTGTGGTATCGAAGCCAAAGAACTAGCAATAAACTCTCATCCAATCAAGTTGAATTAATGCAAGTCGTAATTGTCACCTCGCCAGTTACTAACATGTTGTCTTCTCGTACTTCAGAATAACAAGTGGTGCTTATTCCATTCATTTTATAACATACTTTACACATATATAAGCAAAAACATAGATTATTTGTGCATGTAATAAATTATCTGCTGACAAGAATATACCATTTAAAAGAAAAGAGAAGCAATAATAAAAGAAATATAAGTTATAAAAGTTAAAATTACGTTCCCCACCAAATTTGACTCAGTACACCTCCTGAAACAATATCATTCTGGTAATTATAACTGCTCCTTTCATACTGTTTTCTTTTATAAAATGTGTTTTCTTGGAGCAACAAAAAGGGGTGCACAATGTTATGTAGGGGAGACCGGGGTTTGTTGTTACAGGGGTTGGTTGTTACATTTGATTTGAATTGTGCGCCAAATGCGATGATGACGCCACCATCACTTCTAACAATCGAGAATAAACCGTGTCATCGTTCAGTGTATTTCTGTTCGGATCTGCAGCGTTCTTGCCGAATAAGTTCAATTTGAGTGCTTTTTGACCATGTTAGTAATTATTTTGAAACAAACAATTCGTTTTATTATCGTGGTAGTTTAAGTGTGACATATTTCTTGTTTTGTCAGAGAATACACCTATATGTAAGTAATATTTCTTTACCTAATTCATACTTATGAAATGTGGGGTTAGGTTGGTGTGATGCATGTTTTGTTTACGTATAATGGTCGGCGGGTAGCTTGTTACAGATAACACGGGGTTTTTGTTACATTGTAACAACCAACCCCAAAATTTATTTTGATGCGAATATCGTTTTATTTTATTTTTAATTTGTTATAAGTATTTAACCGTCCATTTATTTAGTAGACAATAATATGAGAACCTACAAGAGGAAAACTGAAAGGGGAAAAGTATCACAAGAGATTTTCCAGACTGCCGCAAAAGAGGTTCTGGAAATGGGTAGATCACGCAGGACAGTTGCAGATAAATATTCTATAAACTTCATGACTTTACACAGATACTGCAACAAAATGAAAAATAAGGGTGAGTGAATAATATTTTATGATGCCTTAATTTTTTGTTTTAAATCCAATTCTTGTTTTATTGCAGGTCCTAATGAACCTGACCCTACAATCGGCTACAAAAGAAATCGACAAACTTTGCCAGATGCACTGGAAACTGAACTCGCAGACTACTTAGTCGAGTATTCCAAAATGTACTTTGGTCTATCACTAAAGAGGTTCGCAGTTTAGCCTCTGAATTTGCCATTAAAAACAACATTTCTGTACGGCAAGCCTGGCAAGAAAAGTTAATGGCGTCGGCCGACTGGTTGTCGGCATTTTTAAACCGGCATCCTGCACTATCTCTACGAACGCCTGAAGCTACCAGCCTCAGCAGGGCAACAAGCTTCAATCGAGAGAATGTTACAAAATTTTTCAATCTCTTGGAAGAAGTTATGGATCGGTACAAGTTTGAATGCCAAGACATTTACAATGTCGATGAGACTGGAGTTACGACAGTTCAGAACCGGATAGGATAGTAGCTGAAAAAGGTGTAAAACAGTCGGGTCCGTAACCTCAGATGACGAGGAGCTTTGTGACTGTAGCTCTAGCCGTAAGTGCTAGTGGAAATACAGTTCCCCCAATGTTTATTTTCCCGCGGAAAAATTATAGATGCCATTTTGTGGCAAACGGCCCACCCGGGTGTATTGGGATAGCAAACAAATCAGGTTGGATGGTACAGGAGGACTTTGTCATATATCTTACACATTTCATAAAGCATACGAAATGCACAAAAGAGCGACCAGTGCTCCTGATTTTAGATAATCATGACTCACATCTTTCTATTAATGGCATAGATATGTGTAGAGATAACGGTGTTGTAGTTTTATCCCTCCCACCACATTGTTCACACAAATTGCAGCCTTTAGATAGGGCTGTCTACGGTCCGCTGAAGAAGTACATCAATAGTTTGTGTGATTCCTGGATGCGGAATAATCCAGGAAAGACTATGTCTATATATGACATTCCGGGTATTGTACGCGATGCTTTACCATTGGCTTCAACTCCAAAAAACATTCAGTCAGGTTTTAAGATTTCAGGAATCTATCCATTTAATAGACACATCTTCAATGACGATGAGTTTCTTGTAAGTTCTGTGACTGATCGTCCTATTCCTCTTGATGGACAGGTTACGGAGATATCCAATACACACGTTGAACCTACCCACATTGATCCAGCAAGTGTAGAAGAAACCTTACAAACTCCAAGTGCTTCAGCTACACCAAATTCGACTGTTGCTAAATCGCCAGAGCCCGGTTGTTCAGGAAACACAGCCTATTATAGTCCTTCAGATATACGACCGTTTCCCAAAGCCGAACGGCGCAAACCTAATGTTAAGGGTCGTAAACGTCGAAAAGCTACAATCTTAACAGACACTCCTAATAAAGAGAGCTAGCAGCGGACAAGAAAAAACGAAATGCCAAAAAATTAGGCAACAGATAAAAGCAAAGGTGTGAAAAGAGATATTGTAGCAAATAACAAGGGAAACCAGAAAAAAAATAAAAAGTGTAAAAAATCTGTTCGAATAGAGGATGATTCAAGCAGTGATGACGAAACGTTTTGCTTAGTCTGCGTCGGTACCTATTCTACATCTAGACCAGGTGAAAACTGGATACAATGCACCAAATGTAATAGATGGGCACATGAAAAGTGCGTGATGCGGATTTATACTTTGTATGTAAAAATGTAACCTCTGATGATGATCTTAACTTGTAAAATCAACCTCCATACATGTAAAACCAACCCCAGTATGGGGTTAGATTGTGACAATTGAAATTGCTTATTAAAAAATATATGCAGCTTATTTTGTGTTTAATATAAGAGAGTTTTACTTGTTTGTGTACTGAGCCGTATATGAAAGTCTAGGTGTTAGCACTATCCGTTTTTGTTAAAGTCTCAATAACTTATCCTAATAAATATTTTTATTAAAATTGTAACAACCAACCCCGGTCTCCCCTACGGAAATTATGTCAACATTCTTTTGGGTAGATTGGAAAGCAAATGGGATTACCGATTCGACAAGGGAAATTTGAAATACGATTCAGACACAGAAGCCGGTTTGCGAGATGATTCAATCCAGTGGCGGCTCATTTATTCATTCATTCATTCATTAAAGTTAGGTGGGCACTTAATGTCCGGGCACTTGAGCTAGTGCTCATTGTACCATCCCTATTAATTCTCTTATTTCCACTTCGAGCAGCTTGATGTTCTCTATAAAGCCCTATATCTTGCCCAGTGGGATCTTGAGAACCTTCGAGGGCTCCAATAGATCTCTCCCGAAATATTTCTGCCTAAGTACCTTCAGTTCATCACATGTGCAGATTACATGATTACAGTAAACTCGTTCCTTACTGTAATTCGCATCTTCTACACCACGGTTCGCTTACCCCACCTGTGTTGTATAAATGCTTTTTCAGGGGACAGTGGTCCAGTCACAACCCAGTAATGGTTTTAACTTATTTCTTACTGCGCCTGAGTAGGTGTAGGAAGAAACGAACATCCCCATCCCCTATCAGCGCTTGCGTATAGAGTTGCACCGTCAGTCGACCTCCATTTCCTTGTATTTTCTTTATCTAAACCAGGTCCAGATCTCCCTTCTTGCGGAATCCTTAGTAATCCCACATACGGGCTCTGGACCCACGAAGTCTCTCTTAGAGCCCTCCTTGACTAATTCGTCGCCTATTACATTGCCCTTTATATCTTCATGTCCCGGCACCCAAATCAGAGACACCGTGTAGTCTCGTGTCAGTTCATTGAGGGATTGCTTGCAGTCTAACTAGTTTTGACCTAGTTACGGGGTTCGAGACTGCCTTAATGACAGCCTGGTTGTCAGTCATTATATTAATTTTCCTCTTCATGTAGCTCCCTCCAGTGGCGGCTCGTAACAATATTGAATGGTGGGGCCAGTTTCGAGCCAACTATCCCCTGCCCCTCCCCATTTTATTAATTTTACAAAGTCTTTAATTAGTTTAGCTCAGTTTGCAGTAATTTATTACCTCGTTTCTTGCTAACTAAAATAATACCGACACCAAAAATTTAATATAGACAAATTTAGAAGCCATTATCAGAAAAATAACTTATTCCATCTATATATTGCAATAAATCTAGTTTTTAAAAATGCACGTACACCGTTATTCAGATGTTTTGTGATTTTATATCGACGAAAATATAACACCAAAAACAGCAACATTGAGTTATTTAAGCGAACATGATCGAATTAAAATATAATGAATATTTAAAGCATAAGCGACGTATTTCTTACAAAGAATGGGAAACACAATTTTTATTTTCTTTGTTTGTTTACTAAATAAATGGCTTGTTCTTTTTTACTTAAAGCACTATTATGATGTATTTTTCAGGAATAACTCCCTTATTATATTTTTATTTCATTTTTAAAATTTTTACTCTAAGAAAGATATGAATGGTAGTTCATTTCGATTTGAAATATTATAGTTATTAATTTGCGATGTCATCCTAAAATAATACTATAGTTTATTACTATAATTAATAAATATTAAATGTTCTGAAAGTCCGTATGCAACGGACCTCTACATATGTTTCTAGTTTCAATAGTCAACCTTCGACGCGCCTTACTGACCCACACGCGCCTACCGCGTGTAGTGGAACCCTCCCCCACAGTTCCGAGCACTGACATAAACTGATACGTAAATGTGTGTGCATGTGTACATCTATTTATCGGTATTTTTGCTGAAAATAAAAGCTTTTTAATGATTAATTTGTGATTTGCAATAGTGATCCCATGGCCTCGTGGCTCTTTCGGAGGAACCGCTCCTGATTCAATCACAAACGATAATTTATGAAATATTGTGTAGGTATAAATACTTAACATAACTTAAAAATTTATAGTGTATTACATACTAATCAATAAGCTTTTTATATATGTGCTACTATTTGTACAATTGACGACCTTGGCTTTTGCAGATAATCTGATGTATTTGAAATTAAACTCGCGTTCTGCTATTATCTTATGGGACCGTACGTATTCATAGTCAATACGATCCTAGGTTCGTATGCTAGTAGGTAAACCGTACCGTTAAATAAGAAATGAGTTATTTTGTCCACAGGAGGTGCAGTAAAACCTTGAAATGCTATCTGCCTGGTTGGAACAACCATTCATCGACTGTTGTTCCAACCATGCAGATGTCTTATCGTAGTCTTGGTACCTAATTCTACTATTCGCCTATTTTCGTAAACCTGAAGAAGCTTTAATTAAAAGTGAAATTAAGCAAATATTGGTTTGTAACGGAAAGGGTGTTTAAGAGTTAGCTGTGGCAATAATAATTGATTAAGATAAAAATCTAAAGAACTGTTGCCTAGAAGGCTCTGCTATAATTTTGCTAGCAACTTCTCTTCCGCAGAAATATGTTTTTGAAACCGTTGTTTCTGTAATAGCATCACATAATTATACACAACATGGACTGTGGCTTCTCCTTTTAATCTTAGCAAAACCTCAATTAGTGCTTTCTACTGTCCCATAGTATACCTACATGTGTGTATTGGTTTAAAACTTGTGGTCAGTGCTTTGCTAGGAATTTTAATAGCTTTCCCCGCTTAACCCATGATGAGTAGGCTCTTGTGAACATAAGATCATTTGTTCTTTAACGGATTGTTTTGCTTTGCTTTTCAGCAGTATCACATTTCGCCATTTTGTTGACCTTTTATTTGTGCTTTGGTAAACGAAAACAAGTGCTAGTTTCATGAAAGGTCTAAACGATCCGTGCCTAGTCATAATCGTTGTCGCTCAATTCTCTTGACGCTTCCTTGGCTGATACACACACCGATGTTGTTTTCCTTCGGTGGTTCTGGTTTTAGGACGCTTACGTACGTTTGAAATCAAACACTTGTGAATTAATCGCTTTAAATTTGCATGGCAATTGGAGATTACACATTTTTACACCAAATACTTTCCTGACATTCTGCAGCTCGAACAAGGATACTATCTTGTGTATTTACTAACTAACGTATAATATAAAATTTTAGATTTTTTTTCAGTATATGTCGACTGTTGCTCTTATTCGAATATATTGATGAAATAATTGTATGATAAAACGCTTAATAAATACAATATTATCGATGCAAGTGCTGTTTTAATATTCAAATTTATAACTGCAGTAAACATGTACTAAAGAATTTACGGAAATGTCTTCAGCGGTTTCCTTATGTTTCAGAGTGCAGGGTAGAGTATTGTATATTAAAAATTCTCAAAATTTCCCGGTTTACAAGGGCAACACGCTATAATAAAGTCAAGAGCTCATAGAATCCTTTATTATTATTGTAAAGAGTTTTGAGGCATTGAGACCTAAATTTTATAATTTTAATCCATACTTGTATGATATTGACGATAAAATAATTCCNTAATGTAAAATTTCAATGAGGTAGGGTTAATATGATTTTAGTATTATATGTTGGACCGGTTCAAATATGCCAAAACAACAATTACTTCACCGATAATTGATTAGATACACCAGAATAACTTTTGTTATAATAATAATACTACAATCACCACAAGATCGGCTTAGCCGAAAGTTTATATTTTAGGTAGAAAAATAAAACATAAATTATAAAATAGTATACAGGCTGACTTGTTTAAAATAACGAAGTAACTAAACGATTATTTGCTTGGAAAATGGTGTGTATGCGGAAATATATTTAAAGTGCGTAGAAGTGTATTAGGTAATTTTAAATAAAGCAATAAAAAAAAAATTGATGGCCACCTATAATGAAAGACTTATTGTTAGACTGTAGTCTAAGAAAAAATATATGACCGACATAAATATTATATTGTATTTTTTCTATTATTAAAATATGTTATTTTTTGGATAGGTTGTGCATGTATAAGAACCCCAAAATTTATTTTGACACGCGCCACGTGACCATTAGTGTGGCGGTAAATTTAAAAAAATTGCTATAAATCTGGAAAAAGTGAGGTTAGATGACATGATATCCAAAAAAATTATTGTTTTTAGATGCTCAACTGTGGTAATATTTCTAAATTTAGGTGATACTCAAACAATTTTGTCAAATTTTGCACAATTAACACAGCAAACACAGAAAAGTCCATCTTCTGTATGACAGTTGTTACAAGGGACTGTGTCTAGTTGTACTCAAACATTTCCAAACATTTTCATTTTAAACCACTTAAAATTCTAATATCTGTTTTGTTTTTTGCATGAAAGTGGAAAGCCCTTGTTCATTATTATGTTATGTATTGTTATGTTATGTTAATTTATTATACTGATATTCATTAAAAATTTCTGCCGCCTCCCTGGCGGTCTTATAATTATCACAGCAAATTAAAATAATTAATTTTTTTCCTGTTGCGAAAGTTGAAACGAGAAGGAAAAAACCATACGGACACGAACGTAAAAAATAACTTAAACAAAATCCTAAAATATTGAAAGATAGACTAAGAAAGATACAGGCTGTTTCAGACCACTCGTCCACTATCTTTTTTTTGCGATCTATTCTATATCTAAAGAATCATGCGAAAATATTTCTAATTTCCGGAAACGTTCCATTACACCGGAAGTGGATAGCAATTTTCGTATTTTAAATTGAATCATGTTTTTTCTTGCCTCAGTGAATTCTACAGATTATTTGAATATAATTTTTACTAAAGTTCTATATCCCTAAATTCAACCGTTTCTGAGATATTTACGATTTTGTTAAAATTTTGACGTTTTCATCTCTTTCGAAAACGTACCATATTTTGCAAACCATTAAAGATAATGATGTTATTTTACTAGTACCCAAGAAATATAGTTGCCCACACCAAATTCTGTCAAAAGAACCATTAAATTGTATACAGAGTGTTCGTAAATCGATTGCCACTTCGAATACATTTAACCTTAGAAAATTCATTTTTTTCAAATGTAACATTATATTCCTAATTATACTATTCAATGCAGAAATAAATTTTCCGGTCGATAAGTATAAAGGATGCATATACCTATTCCAAGTGGTTTTCAAGATATCAACCATTATTTACTCCGCTATGAAAATTTTAGTACATTCCTTGCAGTGGACTGTGAAAGTTTGACAGTTATCAAAGCAATAGAGTTGTCATGTCAGTTTCAGATTCAGAAGCGTCAAACTTGTCTTTGCTGGTCTTCCTATTATAGTCGAATTTTCATTGTTGTTTGCTTTATTGTTACCCGTTATTTTGTTATTTTTTCTTGTTCAAGTTTTATGAATTATTTTTTCAATATGGCATTCTCAAATTCAGAAGCATTCGACATGTTGATGATTAAGGGTGAATGTCAAAACAAAAAATATGGCGATGGTAGCGCATGCATATGCCGAGAGGTATCCAGAGCGATGGCAGTTTACACGTAAGGTATTCTTTCGTTTAGCTCTCTGTGGGCAACAAACAGAAAATGTGCGCAAGTTGCGAAAATGACTTAAATGTCAAAGACTTTATACTTTATTAGTTTATTTATGAAAACTAAATTATTACAAATCATCCTAACCTCGTGCTCCACCTGAAAAGGTACTACACGAGGCTACCTATTCTAAGTACTAAATGGGTTCCATAACAATTGAAATGATCCTACTCTAACTAAATAATTTATAATAATGATTTTTAATAACAAAAATATAATACAGTAGCCTCGCGACCATATGAATACTACTTTTGAGAAATGTTAAAATACTTTATACTGTTACTATTTTGTTTACTGTATCACGGCACACTACATTATTTTGTTGTTTCTAATTTCAAATGCTATAAAAAAAAAAAAAAACAGAACAGTATGCGTACCTAGCAAGTATATATTTTTGAGTTTCATTTCTTAGCTGTTCATTACTACTACTTATTGTCTAAATGTTTTTTGCTTATTAAGTATTCTCATCATTATTGATTTATTTCTATTGAGTTTCGTAATTTCGAAACCTACTTAAATACTTTCGGTACTTGCAATAACATTGTGAGGGCTAAGAAATGTAATTTTAGTTTTGGACTCATAATTTCCATTTTAATGCAGAAATAGGAAAAACAATATTATAATTTTTACTAAAGATAAAATTGCTAAGCGGTATAGAGTTAAAATATTTGTAAAATTTTGATTACTACTACTAGATACAGTCCCTTGCGACAACAACTGTCGTATTCAAAACATACTTTTTAGTTTTCGCTGTGTTAGTTAAGTATGCACAAATTGATAAAATACTTTGAGTATCAACTAAATTTAGCAATATTAATACAGTCGAGATGCTAATAATGAAAAAAAAAAAAAAAGTGGGAATATTTAATTCAATTAAACAATATTTGGAAAAGTCGTGTATCAATACGACTGCAGTGTTTGACAAAAAGTAATTAATTATTTTCTCAGTTATAATTTCTGTAAATCTAATTACAATTTCTACATAACAGTAACTATTAGCTGTAACTAATACTTCAAATAGAAATACAAACCGTAACTTAGTTAAACGTGATTGCTGTCAAATATCGTTAAGACAGCTGCAAATGATACTTCTTTTTCTATTGGCAATTTGTAATCGTATGTCCGGTTGAAAGAAATATCCATTAGTAGTTCATGTATAAATTTTCTGCTATTAATACTATAGTAAGTGAAATAGGTGAGAAATTTTAATAGTGTTTCTTTATGGAACAAGATTCATGTGTATCCAAAGAACGAGGAAGAAGGAACATAATAAATTATGTTTAATCAATTTACTAGTATTATTTTTTGAATGCATTTATTTTTTTAAGAAACAAGTCATCTCCCACTTCTTTCCGGCTGTTAAAACAAATAATTTAATCATTCCCATTATCTTTAGTGTTGTATACAAAAAATCAAAACAGGCAGACAGAGTTTCTCTTAAAGAACCTTTTTTTGATATACCTATCAAAACAATGTTCAAAGCATTAAAACATTTGTATGCAACATTGGTATATAATATTTTCTGTGAAGATGATGATCTAGATACGTATATACATTTAAAAATTGGATATTACAAATAGGAATAAATGGATGTAATAAGAATTAGTCAGCAGTAGTAATTGAATACCAAGAAAGTAATTAATTAAGAATAATTTAATTACAATGTAATTCCAAGTGCAAAATAATTGAACACTTTCAATTACGGAGTAATTTAATCACTGAAGATAATTGTACAGCTTCAATTACAAAATAATTGGATTACAATATAAGGTTAGTTATTTTGTAGTAAATTTAGTAATTCACTTAACTTGTAATGAACTAATTCTCAACACTGCGTCACTGACAGCAAATTATCAAATGGTATTCACTACCACTGCTACCGCAGTTTGTGTGAATTATCTACATACTAGACACCTTCAATCTTTTAGTTACATAATCGCTATCCGACGATTTCCCACAAAGGGAATCGGTCCTAAAAACCTAAACTGCGGTCTTGGAAAATTCGATATTACCAAGTGGAACCACTGATTCCAGAAACAACTTTCTTTTTTTTTCTGTGTTTAACATACAAATAGCTTATTATTATTATTGGCCTCGGTATTATACCATTAGCCACTACAAAAAAAAAAATAACTTTCTTTTTTGTTCTTGATTAAAGATAAGGATAAGTTCTTCAAAACTAAGTAAAAATCTGTGCCATAGCATATTTCTAATGAACTATCAAAAGAGTTTCACAACTCGAGTCCGGTCGTCCTAACAACGTGCTTCTACGAAATTTTTAATTGATGCTATGACAATAATGATTACATACTAATAAATATTTAAAAGGAAATAACCGCTACTCAATTATAGATGGCTCAGATTTGAGTGGCCAGTGTGAGTAAACTAGTTTATCTTATAAAGTATCACATGAATGATCTACAATTACAGGTAAAAAATAACTGGTGTTTAAGGGCGCTGTTAACAATAAGCTATAAATCCATGATATGATTTCATTCAATATCAGTATACATAAATATACCGTAAAAATCAGTTCAATTGTAAACAAAAGCGTTCTCTTCATACATATAACGGTATATACTGCTCTGTTGTTCAGAACAAAATGCCCGGAATTTCAAACACTTCCCCGTAATAAAAATTGGGTTTAAGAATTATTAATTATAGTAATAAAGTGTATATTATTCTAGGACAACATCGAAAATTAATAACTATAGTATTTCAAATCGAAATGAACTACCATTCACATCCTTCTTAGAGCAAAAATTATGAAAATGAAATAATAAATATAATAAGAGAGTTATTTCTGAAAAATACACCATAATAGTGTTTTAAGTAAAAAACAATATAGAAATTACTTTTAATTTTGTTTTTGAGAAATTTGACACTAATTTAGTTAATGTAGTTTTTTTATATATACAGTGTGTGCGCGGATGGAGTTGACAATAAGTATAATGAATAAAAATAACAGGGCCGTCGCATACGGATTTCGGTTTAGATACTTCCCCACAATACAAATTGCGTTCAAGAATATCTAATATTTATTAATTATAGTAATAAACTCTAGTATTATTATAGGATGACATCGCAAGTCAATAACTATAGCATTCCAAATCAAAATGAATTACCATTCATATCTTTCTTAGGGTAAAAATTATGAAAATGAAATAATAAATATAATAAAGGAATTATTCCTGAAAAATGCATCATGATAGTGTTTTAAGTAACACAAACAAGCCATTTGCTTAGGGAAACAAACAAAAAGAATAAAAATTGTGTTACCCATTCTTTGTAAGAGATGCGTTCGCTTATGCTTAGAATACCCATTACATTATACTGGACAATCTTCTCTTAAATAACTGATGTACACCTGAATAGTTTTGCGTTAGTTAGGTGAGGGAATGTAAACAAGTGGCCCATGCACGTGCAGTTTAAAGACTAGAAATATACGAGTCCGAAGGATATATGTTAATATTTATGTTTAAGTAGATAAGTATTCCCGATAAGAGCTTATTGTATTTTTCATTTTAAATTGCTTATAAATTTGTCTACATTAAATTTTCTGTGGGGGTCTTATTTTAGTTAGCAATAAACGAGGCAATAATTTGCTGCAAACTGAGCTAAACTAATTCAAGACTTAAAAATTAATAAAAAGGGGAGAGGGAGGAGGGAGAGGGCGGAGTTGACCAGATGTTGATCCCACTACTCAATATTTTCACAAGCCGCCACTGATATACATACCTGCAGATACATAAAACATATATATATAATATATAATCAACAACCTTAATTACCCTAAGGGTGTAAAGGTAGGTTCCGTAAACCAACACTTTTATTTCTTGTTGTAGATAAACGCTGACCATTCTTTCTTGTTTTTTGCCATTCTTCTTGCTTCGTTCCAGGATATTCCCCTTTTTCTCAAACATTCTTCTACTGTAGAATCCCATGTCTTTCTCGGTCTGCCTCTCTTTCGTTTGTGTCTTGATCTTGCCAGCCATACTCTTTTCGTCAGTCTTTCCTCTTCCATGCGTATCATATGCCCAAACCATTTCAATTTCTGTCTCTCTATACTTTCTAAAATCGGCTCTACTCCTAATTCTTCTCTTATCTTCTCATTTCTTATTCTATCTCTTCGAGTGACCCCTTTCACCGCTCTTAAATACCTCATCTCCACCGCTTGTATTTTACTCTTAGCTTGATTATTTAATATCCAACTTTCACAGCCATATGTCAATATAGGTTTAAATATTGTGTTAAACACCGTTATTTTTGTTTTCTTTGAAATTTCCTTCTTTCTTATAAAAGCGTTGTTCATTGCATAATATAATTTTATTCCACTTTCAATTCTGCTGTTAATTTCTGCTTCCTCTTTACCTTCTTGATGTATATTTATTCCAAGATATTTGAATATTTCTAGTTGTTCTATAATCTTTCCATCTATATAAATTATTATTTTCTCATCGTATTTCCCTATTGACATAACTTTAGTCTTCTCTGCATTTATCCTCATATTTCTCTTTTTCAAAGCTGTTTCCCAAATATCTAAATTTGCTTGTAGATCCTTTACATTCCCCGCGTACACTACCAAATCATCGGCAAAGGCACTTTCCGCGATTTCCACTATTTTCATGTCTTTATACCCTATTTGTAATTTCTTTGTTTTCTTCTTAATCTCTTTCAAGATGTCATCAAGTACTATATTAAAGAGTGTAGGACTAAGTATTCCCCCTTGTCGCAATCCTTCCTTAGTTAAAAATTCTTCTGACTGCATTCCGCGCACTCTTACATAATTTCTGGTTTTATTATATATACTAGCAATTGCGTTTTTTAGTTTGCTACTTATTTTTCTTTCATTAAGGCTTTTCCATATTAAATCTCTCGGTATACAGTCAAAAGCCTTCTCTATGTCTATAAAAGCCACATACATGTTGTTATTACTTGTGTTTTTCTCTAGCAGTTGTTTCAAAATGAATATATTATTATCCTGTACTCCTCGACCCTTCCTGAAACCACACTGTGCCTCTTCAAGTTGTACTTCAGTTGTTACTTTCAGTCTTTTCTCAAGAATGCTCTCGTATATCTTTAGCATAGTACTCAGTAGGGTAATTCCTCGGTAACTTTTACACTCTTTGTTGTCTCCTTTTTTATACAAGGGTAGCAGTATTCCCACTTCCCAGTCCTCTGGTATTTTTTGCTCCTTCCATATCTTATTATATAGCATCTTAATAACTTCTATTCCAGTTTGTCCAAGATTTTTCAGCATTTCAATTGTAATCCCATCATTTCCAGCTGCTTTTCCTCTTTTTAATATCTTTATCATTTGTAATAATTCTTCTGTCGTTATTTCATCGTCCTCTGCGGTCTCGTTGTTTTCTGCATAAATCTTATTTTCTTCCTGTATATTTACTGAGTCTGTTATTTCCATGTTGAGTAAATCTTCAAATATTCTTTCCATCGCTTCATTATGTTTTCTTCCTCTTTTAATATTCTTCCTTCCTTTGATTTTACATGGATACTTCTATTTTGCTTGCCTTTTCTTATGCTTTTTAACATTCCATAAAATAGTTTTTGATTTCCTTTACTATCTTTTTCCATTGCTTCCCCAAAATCTTGCCATGATTTTTGTTTTGCTGCGTTTACTAATTCTTTGACTTTTATTCTTTGTTCTTTATATCTGCCATACGTTTCGCTAGTTTTATTACTCAAATATATCTTCCATTTTTGTTTTTTAACTCTTATTTCTTCCTTTATTTCGTTCGTCCACCAATTTGTTTGTTTTTTATTCCTATTTATTCTACTGAATCCACAGGTTTCTTCTGCTACGGTTAGTAATATATCTTTGACAGTTTTCCAAAGTGTTTCTATTGACATACTGTCTATGTTATACTTAATTTTATTCATTTCTCTCTCACATATTTCCCTATATAGCTTAGCTGTTTCTTCTTCTCTAAGTTTGTATGTTCTAATGGCTTTCATTATACCAATTCTTTTATTTGTTTCATTATTCTGATTTTTTTCTTTGTTAGTTATTTGCATTTTTGAAAGAAAGATAATGATCTGAATATATCCAAACCTCTTCTAACTTTAGTATCTTTGACTTCGCTTCTAAATTCCTTATTTACTATAATATAATCTATTATAGATCTTTCATTTCTATTTATTTGCTCTCTTGTATACTTGTGAATATTTTTATGTTCAAAAAACGTTCGGGCCATATGTTACTATAATTGTTGTTTCTATCGTTTTGTCAATTTCCAATTCTATGCTCAAAATTCTTTCTGAGACTGCATTCCATGTTTCGTATGTATTTGTGTGTGTTCCTTTTTAATGTAGCAGGCAACTCCTTCACTGGCTCTTCTTTCCTTTTCGACCCATATATATACAGTAAATGTCCTCCTGTTAAAGTTACTTCTCCTATTCCCTTTCTTTTCGTTTCCGTAATACCCATTATATCTATATCGCCTCTTTCTAATTCTTCCACTAATTCATTCTCCTTCCCTGTTAAACTTCTGACGTTCCATGTTCCAATTTTCCAAATATTACCCTTTCTTGTTGTTTTTCTCAATACATCTTTGACCTTATTACTGGATCCACCTATCCCTTTTTCATCATTTTCTAATTGAGATTCTTTTACCCTTACGTTTCTTAATTCTGTCTTATCTCGATTCCTTTCCTTTTCATTGCCGAGGTTCTTTGCCGCGTTTTCACCATCATTTTCTCTTTCTAGTTTTTTTGTCATACATTTCTTAATTTCATCGTTTTCCTTATCCATTCTCCATTCTTCCCCATTCACGATAACCCTATTGTAGGCCTATTTTAACTTCTTTTCCTTTTCTTTTTCCTCCTTTGCGAATGTTCTTATAAGTTTTTGTTTTTCTCTTTCTTTCTTGGACATATCATCATTAATACATAAAACATACTAAAAGCTAATATACGTAGAATATACTAAACGCATATCCAATTTGATAGCAAATGAATATGGTATGAATGTGCATCGTATATAACACCAAATTTGCATATTCTAGGTATATACAATATCCTTACTAATGAATTAATACATTTCTCTCATTCATTTTTAAGAGGATTTTTTTCTAAAAAAAATTTCTTCATGCAGGATTCGAACCTACATACTTTCGTTTACCGGACGAATGTTCTATCAATTGCGCTAATGAAGGAATGTAGGCTCGTAGGCTAACTCAATTAATAGAGCGTTCGTCCAGTAGTATGTAGGTTCGAATCCTGTATGAGGAAAAATTTTCAGAAAAAGTTCGTCTAAAAATGTATTACAGTTATTAGCAGAAATGTATTCATTCATTAATAATTTCACACTGTAAAAAACTTGCAAATTTGCACAATAACCTCACTAATATATACATAAGATCTACATAGGATGTATTTTTCCTATGTGAGTAACCTATAAACAGTTTTGTCAGTTCCTAGTACGAAATTCCTAGTTTCAGATACCCTATTTGAGACTATCTCTTAGGGCACCACTTCACAAAGTTCACGATTTTTGTTACTTTATTTTTTTCTTATAGCTGTAGATGCCACCGAAGCACAAAAAAATTAACGTTGCTGATATGCTAAAGATTGTTGATGCATTAAGAAAAAAAATTAGATGGGGTATCTTAGAGCCTCAAAGACTTTTGGAGTGCCTAAACGGACTGTGGAAAGATACGCAGAATCTGATAAAAGATCTTGTGGGCGTATCAGTTGCCCGTAAACCAATTCTTTCCCCAGAACTGCGATGAGTTGGTGAACTACCCATTAGCTATCTCTATCGTTTGTCTATCACCCCATTCAACAAACAAAATACAGCCACATGATGTTGCCTTTATGTCTCCGCTAAAAACCTTTCATGCACAAAATCGGCTTCGAAAAAGTCAACACAGTACCGCTTTGTACTATGCAATTGCTATTATTTTTTGCACAGACTATAACAGAGATGCAACAATGGAAATGGATTTCTAGAAACAGGACTGATGCCTGTTAATAGAAATATTTTTAGAGATTTAAACTACAGCATTCATAGGATGGAAGATAGCGCAATCAAACAGAAGATCATTCAGCTGAAGGTAATCAGAGCAACGACACAGATCGGAAAAAAATCACACCCTCAAAAAGTCACCTAAAAAGTAAATTTATTTCCTCAATAGGCATTTGTCCTTTGCCGTCGTACAAAAGGCAAGCAAATAAAGAAAGCATCAAGTAGAAAAAGCGTTAGTAATTATTCTCAGTTTACATAAGACCTGGATGAAAGCTTAGGGAAAAAAGAACTAATCACTGCATAAAAAACTTTAAAAACTAAGGTAACAAGAAACGGTAAACAATGTTCTACATTATATTGAAAAAGACGAAAAATAAAAGCAAAGGTTTTACTGGTAGAGTTCAAGTTCAGAAAGTGACAAAATGCTTGGTTAAATGATCCTTCTTCAGACGAAAGCGGTGGGAACGATGTTGAGTATTTGTTCTGTACGGGTTGATTTTCCGAATGCAAACTTGGTGACAAGTGGGCAAAATGTAGTTATTATAGCAACTAGGCACATGAAGAATGCGGGGAGGTCAACAGCAGCGTTTTTATATGCTCTTTTTGATATGGAACAGGATTTTTTGAATAATATCTCCTATCTCAAATTTAGATACCCTCATATCCCAAATTAAAAAAAACTACTTATCGTTTGGTTAAAACGTATTTTTAAAAATATTTTTCTGTCTAATAGCTTCGTGTTTCAGATATTAGATAGATTTAGCCTCTATTCAAAAATATAGGTGTATATGGTGTAGGGTCTATATAAGAATATAGGTGTTTTAGAAGTAAAAAAAATGAAATAATTTTTTCTCTGTAAAGAAGGTATCAAATTTGGCTAGCTTCCTCTACTTTTTCTTTTTAAATAAGATTTTCTGAATATTTTTCTCGGCTAAAAAACATAATACATATTGCTGTGTACTGATGGTACCAGCATAAATGCAAAATGAAAAGAAAAAAAAATGAAAATTTAAATTTACTAGCTCAGCGGATAAAAATTTAAAAGGGCGCAAAAGAACTAATAACCTCAAGGTTATTTTCACAATTGAACTAATCATGAAAAATAGAATGTGGTAAAAGTAATCAAAAATAAAAGAACTGAAATTTTGAATGACGTTAACAATCATTAAATTTATTGTTATAAAAAAAAAAAAGAAAAAAAACATTCAATTACAATGATGCAGAAAAAATAAAACCATGAATTTAAGATTCTGGCCGAAAACAAAAACTGCATTAGACTCTACAATTAAAAAGGACGATGCAAATCCTCTAACAAACAAAAGAGGTAGATTTGTTCTAGAAGAAAATCCTATTTCACAAAAAATCCACGTGGTCTCAAAATTACAACAAACTAAATTAATTTAAACGTGGATAAAACAAGTATAATAATATAATTGAAATTTAGTCACAAGCACAAAGCTTCTTTTCACCTAAACCGAGGTGATTAACTAAAAACTAATTTGAAAACTAAGAAACGGAAAAATTTAAACTCTTTAAACTAAAAAAACAATTTCTTCTAGAACAACATAATAACTGATCTTACATCTGACTTGTGTACACAATAAAATACAACAGCAATTATTTAATGAGTTCCTAGATGGACGATTTAAATATCAAATTTTACGAACAAATCTTTACATAAGAATAATTGCAAAAATGGGAGCAATGAAATAAAAATTTACATGTACTTACTCCGGCATCGTTTAAGGAACTACCTTTTAGGGGCCCAAACATCGCATACATATAACAATTTACAATTGCGTGCCAAAGCGGCGCATGAAATGCAAAGAAAATTCTAGCATATAAACTACAAAATATACAATACTGAAGAAGGCAATATGTACAATAGAATGAAATTAATATACACAACTGAACAATTACATTAATCTTAACAAACAATTCTATTAACAAAATCTTTTCAAAATAAAATATTAAAATTGTGGAAACTCTATCATTGCACTAATAAAAATGAATTGGAATGAATAAAAATACAAATTTGAATTTCCGGAAACCCGGGTGCCTGACCACAGCAATATGTCGTGCGTTAGGTCATTTACAGATCTCGAACTCATCAGAACTCTGAAACAAAGTTGTAGCGCTGTAAATAACGCCTACCCTACTCTAATATAACAACTCTTAGGCATAAGTGATTGATTTTTTTTTTAATTGGAAAAGCGTGGAAAAAGGGCGTATAGAAATTATCCAAAATAACAAAGTAGATGAGTGTTCCGACAATAGAAATAATTGATTATGTATCTAAGAAAACATAAACAACTAAATAAAACAAAAAGTAGATAATGCGGTAATATAAATATAATTTGAAAAATTCCAGAAACTATAAAAAGACCAATACTTTGACCAGTGAAGTGGAAAATTTTATCATAAAATGAAGAACCATCAAACGTAAATAAGTACACTTTTCAAAATATTTGATAGTATTCTTTTAAATATATCACCAAGTGCTTAACAAATAACACTTGACGTATTGCTTTCGACTTGCGTGTCTGTAAAACGTAAATTCCTAGTGAATAAAGTATTTAGTGGTATTTGAATATCGAACGTTTATCGAATAGGTGAGTTAATAACATTTTCATTATTATTTCAGGCTAGGAGTAACTTATAATATCGTTAACGTGCGTGTTATTGCGTTGATTAAATCATTTTGCTTTTGTTTAGTTATAAGTCCTCAATACTTTGTAAAATCTACCACGTAATACGCACTTAAATATCTAGGAATTTTGGTTTTTGTTTTAATTGGCAGTAGTTAGTTGCATAACATTTTTCCTTTCGGATAATTTCGATGGTATTTTGGAGATGACTAAGTTATTTCGTAAAAGTTATTTACCTTTTTTTACGATTCGGTTTGTAATTCAAAATTCAATATGTTATCAATGTAATCTATACAGTAGAATCGCGTTCATTTAGTGTTTCGCTATATAAAATTTGCCCAGTAATAAGTTTCTACACTGAGAGAAATAGATTGTACTCTTTAATATAAATATATTATGCATTAATATATCTTATAGCTCCTTTAGGGGCAATCATATTTTATATTACCGCTGAGAATATTTGTATAATAAATTTCTGTTGATAGATTAACTCGTATAGTAGAGAAAGTGTCTTATTAATTTTAGCATTCATGCTAAAAATTGTTAATGTAAGTGTTCAATAGCGCTGATAGTTTTTCTTAATAATGCTTAGCATTTTTATTATACTTTCTTTAATGTAATATTTTACTGTGTGCAATATATGATGATCAAATTTACCATATAATTTTTTAATGCTTGTAATGTTACTTTGTATTAAGGTAATAGTATTCAAAGTAATAGACAATAAGTAATAATATATTCATATGCTGATTATGCATCGATACTTATCTATAATGTAAATACACTGAATAAATTTTATTTTTTATTTCTATTTAGAGCCATTATTGCCAAAAAGTATTTTTCTCTATTAAAAAATTTCTTACTATCCTTCGAAATTATGATCATGTATATAAGGTTTGAAAGTCACAAATATTTTGTCTGATTTGTCTTATCTATCGCATGTCGATATTGTATCAAATTAGGAGTGGAAATTAAGTTGTCGAAGAAAAAAGAAGAAACTTAAAATAAATCTATACGATATAAGGTAACATTGAAAGAAAAAGTATAAGCGAACAAAGTATTTATTTTTTTTTAAACAAAGTTAATAAAATAAAAATATAAATAAAGTGTCTTAAATTATGTAGACATAAATTGAAACGAAATTTCATTTTGAATATGTAAAAACTCTAAGGAAGTTGATGTTACCCTATTTTTAAAATTACAAAAAGATGTACACTTACACATAAATACTCTAAAATTATTTAAAACTCTCATTTCCTTAATTGTTTTCAAATCCTTGCGTTAAATTTAAAGTAAATAACATTCCTCATAGTTTCTTCAACGAAAATATGATTCTTACTTAACATTTTGCACATTATAATCAACTAAGATGTAATAACCAAGACACGCTGAAACACAATCAATCAAGTTAATTACATACATTTTTCGCTACTGAAAGGATAAAAGTGTGGACGATGCTGAAGATCCTTACTTATTTTAACACTGTATAATAGATAGGTAAATAATAAACTGGAATTCAAAACGAAAATTAAACGTAAGCTTTAGAGAAGATACACTATGGAATATTATAGCAGGCGTTTTCGTAAACTACAATAACAGGTATCCACCCCTTCCACCTACTACAAAGAAGAAATTTCGAAAAATTGAAAACAACTTTTTACACACGGGAACCGTGATTTTTGTTTACGCAGTTCCCGAGTGTGAAAAGTCGTTTTCAATTTTTCGAAATTTCTTCTTTGTAATCGGTAGAAAGTGTGAATATCTGTCATTAAATACACCACATGTTATATTTAATACTTTGTTACATTCTCCATGAATGTAGAATAAATTCAAAATGTTGCTGTTCGAACAGTCGTTCCTATTCATATTGCGTTGTGCAAAAGTGTAATTACGAGGACATACACACACATACTTATGGTGAGACAATGACTTTGACATTAATCCCATTCAGAGCCATCTGCGAACATTTAAACCTAGTTACTTAGATTGTTCAACAAAGAGTTGCTCATATCTCAAATTAAAGATAGGTATAGGAAGTGCTGATACAAAATGATAAGGGATTATACTTACTTTCCAATTTCGAATTAAAATACAGGGTGTTCTATTTAAGAAAATTGAGTTTTCTTCACTTCTTCACTTTGTTTCTCGGTTTTGAACGCCCTGTATGTTAGAATGCGAAGTGTGCGTACCATTTCTTAGAGTTATATCTACATTCATAACATAGCAAATTTAGAGTCTCTATTTGCAGTATTAACCGAAATATTGATTTCTGAATGAGGCAATGATTATTAGTAAAAAAAAGAAAATCTTAAATAACTCAAAAACGGAAACATGTAGCTATAGGAATAGCTAATAAAAACTGACATATTTATGGCCGCAGAATCCAAAAATGAATAAAAAATTATACCATTCTATTTAAAATAACAAACTTGACATCCATTTCCGGTTAACCGGAAGTGATATTTTGGTTAAAGTATTTTGCATTTTTATGTTCAGAGATAGTTAAACAGATAATGGTGCCAAAATCATAAATATAAGTAAATAGTAGAACATAATAAACTTTTAATGAACCACTTACGTGGAATATCCTGTATAATTCACGCTATTATGCAGGATAGATTATGTTAATATTTATATCCATTAGATATAAATATTAACATTTATATCCATTAGATATAATATATAGATGATAAAATCCAGATTGTATCTCTTATTATAGATATTTTAAAACCTGATTATTTGACCATTAATAAACAACATTATCCTTTTGACTATAATTATTTTAGTAATTAATATAAAGGAATTTCGAATCTAATTTCTACAATCTATTTTTCTTAGTATGGAAACGTTGTTTACTGAAATATTCAAATGTATTATTTTCTGAGATGTACGCGATTGCTCAATAATTTACTTAGATTATTTGCACAGAATTCAGTGCGCCTAATGTATTTGAACATAGCTGTATTTTAAATGGGTTTATCGTAAACTTATCGAAGACTTCCTTTCTTCATTCCAGGCTACAAAAAGGAAATTAATTTCGAATGGTGTATAGCAAAGCTGTAAAAATATTTTAAGTGTTATGCATCTGATGTTTCAAGGCAGATACTATTACATGTATACATTCTTCTTACACCACATGTGTGTGGTGTGTTTTATACCGGATGCTCTAAGGTGGATGATGTATTAGAAGTATATGAAAAACCAAAAATCAGAATGAATTCATGTGTTATTATGTATATATTATTGGAAGTAAACTACGTATCTAGAATATGTTTGCCAATGTAATGTTGCCGTCTCTGCTTTTCCAGACAGAAACCTCTTTAATTTAAATAAAACACCATGTATTTTTCTCATTATTGGATTCCTTACTAAATTTTATGTAAAACATTTTATAAATTCGACATTTACCAAATTAGGCATTTTCTTCCATTATAAAAAATAAAAATACAATTTAATTTGGAGAATTTGATACGAATAGATATTTACGGTATTTACCAGTGGCGGCTCGTGACAATATTGAATGGTCGAGGCCAATCTAGAGTCAACTACCTCCCTTCCCCCTATTCTGTGTATTTTACAAAGTTTTGAATTAGTTTAGCTCAGGTTGCAGTAAGTTATTATCTCCTTTATTGCTAACTAAAATAATACCAACACCAAAAAATTAGTATGTGAATGTAGACGAATTTAAAAGCCATTTTAAAATAAAAAATACATTACGTTCCTATCAGAAACACTTACCTACCTAAATATAAATACTAGCGTATTTCCTTTAGAATTGCATATACTTAGTTTTTAAATTGAACGCACATGGCCACTTGTTTACATTCCCTCACCTAACTAACGCAAAATTATTCAGTTGTTTTTGTGATCAAATCGACGAAAACATCGAATAAAACATAACACAACACAGAGCACATGAGTTATTTAAGTGAAGATCGTCGAATAAACTATAATGGATATTGTAAGCATAAGCGGACGTATTTCTTACAGATAATGGGAAACACAATTTATATTCTCTTTGTTTGTTTGCCTAAGCAAATGGCTTGTTTTTTTTTTACTGAAAACACTTGACGTATTTCTCAGGAATTACGCCTTATTACATTTATTATTTCATTTTCATAATTTTTACCCTAAGAAAGATATGAATGGTAGTTGCTACAGTTACTAGCTTGCGATGTCATCCTAAAATAATACTACACTTATTACTCAAATTAATGAATATTAAATATTCTTGAACGCAATTTTTATTGCGGAGAAGTGTCTAAACCGAAATCCATATGCGACGGTCCTCTTATTTTTGTCCATTATACTTATTGTCAACTCCAACCGCGCACACACTGTATATATATAAAGAACTATTTTACCTAAATTAGTATACCGAGAAATCGTCAAATTTCTCAAAAACAAAATTAAAATTAATTTCTTGAAAGCGGAATTTAGTAATGAAAAAAAAAAATTGAATCAATTTTGACGTTTGGTTTTTCATATGCTCTTAATACGCATCCATCTTGAAGCATCTACAAATTAATTTTGGTGCATTTTTGCTATACTCACCATAAACGTAACAGATAGGTGATGTAATAAAAGAATTACATAAATAATTTCTTTATATTTCATGCATTTTGTCACCCTAGGACATTTCATTGTTGTACACTACTAGGTCGGCATAGGCTTGTATACAACCACATTCGCGTTGGGTTGTATATGAAAAGTGGTAATATATTTTCAATTTTTTTTTGTTAAGGGTTATTCAGAAGGACCACATTTCAAAATTATTTTGAAGCATACAGGCTGACTTAAAGAAAAGTTACACACAAAAGTTGTGAAAAATTAAATGGAACAGCCCTGTATATTATGACATATTTTGATAGTACAGACTAGTGATGCAACGAATACGTGGTTTTACACATTCGCGAATGCGAATGCGAAAGCGAATATGTGCACTAGACATTCTCGAATGCGAATGCGAATACGAATATTAACTTTTAGTACATACTAAATAAAGAAAAGTTGGTGTTAGATTTCTTATGCCTAACTCAACTCGTTTACGAGATAGTTAACTATTCTTCAAAATGTAGACCAATATTTAAGAGGCAACCCTGTCATGCATATTTAAGCTACATTAAGCTAAAATTAAATACAAATATTTATTAAATTCTAATATTATCCCTTAAGATTGTGCAAAATATGTATTATTTCAGCCTAATTTCTAATCCGATTTTCTTGGGGAATCTCCATTAATGTCACACATGAAAAAAAATTACCGGTACTTTACCCGTAAACCGGTATTTTCATTTTCATTTATCGAACTACCGGTAAATCAAAAAATCACATTTACAATCACTATATCCAATATCTTCGCTTTCTTTTCTTTTCTGCTTATTTTGCTTTTCTTCTTCTTCTGCCAGAAAACTAGTAATAACAATAGCTTCATCTTCGCTATTCATGTTACCAATTGGAAATATTTATCTGCGACAGTTGTACGAAACTAAATAACGGTACGAGTGAGTAAAAATTGAAAAATGCCTACGCGTCATTCGGATATCCGTAGACTACGAAAACAGTGGACGCAGTATATCAAATAAATCCGATTCGTACGATGCGTGCCGTCCGTCCGATACATAATAGTGAACGCCTACCCTAAATCGTCAATAACAACATCTGTTAATGTGTGAGGCGGAGTATTTGGAAAGCACGTGATAGGGCCATACTTTTTTGATGGTCACTTGAATGGTGCCATGTTTCTACAATGTATAAAATATAACTTAGAAATACTTTTGGAAAATGTACCTATTAATATTCGACAAAAACTTAGTGATTGCAATTAGACAGTGCTCCTGAGCACTTTCAAATAAGCGTTCGCGAGGAGTTAGATAGGCAGTATCCCAGCAGGTGGATAGGCCGCGGATGTTTACAGAATAGGCCAGCAAGATCTCCAGATCTAACGAACTCAGATTTTTGTATGGGGATATATTAAAAGTATTGTTTATGACATACCACCAACCACACCCGACAATATGAAAGAGCGAGTAAGAATGGCGTTTCGATCTATAACACCAAATGTTTTGAGTAGTGTTAAAGACTCATTTTAAGAAAGAGTGCGCTTCTGCATTGAAAACGATGGCTCTTATTTTGAACATTTTTTAAAACATTAGCAGTTTTTAACATATCGGTTTAACCGTTTTAATAAAAAAAACATTTCTGAAGTTTACTCAGTTATGACTTTTAATTAGTATGTAGGAAAAGGCAGCTGAAGAGTTAAGCTGATAAGTATCGTCTATCTATGTTGAATAATAACAGGAGTTTTGTCTAAGCTACTTAAAAAAAATAATGGCTAAGGATTAATATTTGAAAAAGAAAATTATAAATTACAAAGAAACTATAACAGGTAGGTATAGCAAGCATGAATACAATCTTAAAGACCGTTAAAATTAGAAAATAAATAAGGTAATACATACAGGATTTCCATTTAAAATAAGAAAGTTGCTCGCCTTTAAAGATAGCGAAAATTGAAAGTATGTTTTTTTCAGCCTGTATAATGTTTTTGCATTGCTTTTATTTTATTATCAAGTCTAATGCTTTAGTTAACAAAGAAATACAGTTTAAAATATAGATAGATAGATAGATATGCATGAGAGGTATGCCTCTTAAATTTTGTCTACATTTTGAAGAATAGTGAATTATCTCGTAAACGAGTTGAGTTAGGCATAAAAAAACCTAACACCAACTTGTCTTTATTTAGTCTGTACTATCAAAATATGCCATCATGTGCGGGGTGTTCCATTTTTGGTGTGTAACTTTTCTTTGAGTCACCGTGTATACTTCAAAATAATTTTGAAATGTGGTCCTTTTGAACCTGTATAACCCTTAACAAAAGAAATGAAAATATGTTACCACTTTTCGTATATAAACCGACGCGAATGTGGTGGCCCACCTGTATATAAAATGGGTCTGAAATTTGGAAAATGATAATCTGAACATCATAATTGCATTACATTAACTACAATTTGGAAAATCCAACAACTTGTCTATAATAAAGGGCAGTTTGTTAATTGAAAAACATTTATTATTCAAGTAAACTCATTGGATTTTTTAAACTAATAAATTAGAAATAACAAAATAATATGATTACCTTAACTACTATATTTTATAAATAGAATCTGTTTTGCTAATTTAATATCTGTCGTTCTCTAGTAAGAATTTATATTAAAGGCTTAATAAACTTGTTGACAAAACTTATATAGGATAGTCTGCGGAGAAAGTAGGAATTTTGTAATTCGTCATTCCTTAAAATGTTACTATTTATCCTCTACTACAGAATTCAACAATAGGCAATTATACCACGACATATACGCTAAAAACACATTGTTCCTAGTATCGACTGTTTGCCTTAATCACTTCTCAATTTAAAAACAAGTGGTTCCACAATTCCGCACTTAAACTACTTAGAAATAGCCAATATTAAGAAACAAGATCCAATGATACTAATGTGGAGATTACGACTGTGAGTCAAGAAAACTTTTACATACATACATATGTATGTTGTACATAAATATACGTATACATCCATGACGTGTATAATTCATGGTTATTGCAGCGATTGGGCGAACCAGCCGGCATCTCAACCCACCCGAGTAATAGCTTGCAGTGTTCTTCTTGGTGTCGTACCCACGTGTAACTGCGACAGCACCGTAATTGAACGAACAGGTTTGTATACGTACTTTTTTTCTTTTACCTTTTTGCGTACTAAATATGTGTTGACGCTGAAGAAATCGCGAGGACAGATGAACTCTAACGATTCGTGATTCTATCGGCACAGAAAAAATATGCATTCATGTTAATTTATTCTTATTATATTATCGAAATAAACTGTTACTAACAAATGAGTACATCAAGTTAATTTTAATTTACTAGCTGTATTACTAATGTAAGTATTTTTAAAACTACAATAATATTATTTATATTCAGAACACAAGAGACATAAAATAATCAATAGATACATAACACTATCGCACAAGTATTTCTTCGCTACTTATTGGAATTTTGTAACACTACTACGCTTTCATCGATTAGATAATATTACAAAAAAGGAATGTTGTAAACAAATATGAATTAGAAATGTATTTCATCATCTTAATACCTTCTACGTGGTCAACAATCAACAGAGATAGTTTGGTTTACTTTCGTGAAAAGGACTTCATTTCGATCATAATCACTCAATGAAATATGGTATAATTATAACGGACACCAGTTTTGTTTTAACAACTTTATTTGGTTTACTGAATAACCGCGAGTTATCAATTTTATGTATAAACTCCAGTAGAAGAATAAAGAAAGGTATACAATGAATATTACTTGTAGATATGTTATATACTTGTGGTTGACTTAATCTATGTTATTCATAATCCTAATAAACTTTAATTATTGTTATACACTAAACTTCTAATTAAAATAATCAACTTAAATCCATTGATGCATTAATCGCATTTCGTCGTCAAGAATTTTAGAAATTCTAAAAGTAAAGAGATAAGTTTCTTCAAAAAAATATATTTTCCCATTACTAAAAACTTCTTCCTGGTTTCGCCGTAGGTAAAAACTTTCGCTCGACGTTTCGCTGTTCATAATGACATCTTCTTCAGGATAACTGAACTGATTCTCCATAGTCCGGCATTCTTCTTATATACGCCCTTGATGCATCCAACCGTGTAGTGTCCGCTCCATCGACCGTGACGGTTTTTCGTAGTAGGAGGCTCTTCCACGTGTTGCTGAGTAAGTGCCCTTCTTATCTGTTGACGGTTTTATTCTTCTCTATTTCTATGGCTTCCCTGATAAGTCTTTTCCCGTAGTTCTTGGTGGTAGCTATCACTTTTATGTTTTTGAAGACCATTTTGTATCCGGTGTCGTGCATGTGTTCTGCCACTGCTGATTGTTCGATCCTTTTTAATTTTGCATCCCTCTCGTCCTCCTTTATTTTTGTACCGATAGCTCTTCCTGTTTGTCCAACGTAGCACTGCCCACATTAGCATGTTATCTTATAGATACCCGCTGTGCGCCCCTTGGGTATTCTATCCTTAGCGGTCAGTAGATACTGCGAGATCGACGTTGCAGTTCCGAAGCGTACTTGTAAGTTGCGTTTCTTCAAAATTCGACCTACTTTTTCGGTGAATCCCGCTATTTATGGTAAATACGACCGCGCGCCGTCCCTCTCCGTGATTCTGTAGTTGTCTCCAGTGTCGTCTTCTTCTTAGTGGTTCTTATGTCGATGTCAGTGTAACCATTCTTCTTCAGTGCTTTCTCCAGATGTATCTTTTCATTGCTAAGATGTTGCTCGTCACTGATTGTTTCGACTCTGAATACTAAAGTTTGTATTAATGTCTTCTTCTGCATCGGATGATGGTGAGATCCTGCATGTAGGTACCTATCGGTCTGCGTCTTCTTTCTAAATACTGTGTGTTGTAGTATTTCCTCTTCCGTTTTCTTAACCATAACATCCAGGAAAGGAAGATTTCCATTTTGTTTTTTCTCCATGGTAAACTTAATGGCTGGGTGCTGTGAGTTGATGTGTTCCAAGAACTGTTGTAATTTTTCTTCTCCGTGTTGCCATATTACAAAAGTATCGTCGACTTATCGCAGTCAGCACTTCGGTTTCATATCCTAGAACTTATGACTGGTGATTGTAAATTTACCGATTTTTTCATTTACCGGTAATTCGGTAAATGAAAACGAAAATACCGGTTTTCCGGTAAATTACCGGTAATTCTTTTTCATGTGTGACATTAATGAGGATTCCCCAAGAAAATAGGCTAGAAAAGTTAGGCTAGAATAAGATATATTTTGCACACTCTTAAGGCATAATAGTAGAATTTTGTAATAAATATTTGTTTTTAATTATTTTAAACAGTTGTTAGAAGTAAAAAAAATATATTTAAGGTTAAAATTTTAATGTTATTTTACAACAATGTTGAATTAATGGTCCTCTCATAATGCGGTGTATTCAAAATTGCTATTAATTTAAATACGTGAAATGTTGTTTTTATATATTATTATTTTTAAATATTAAAAAATGAGACATTTACTTACTCTTTAAGGAAAACGATTTTACGTTTTTAAAATTCTTAAAAAAACTCCAGAGCACAAATCACATATGCTAACTCAACTTTTTCGAGAGATAAAATCCATACAAAAAACCAAAAAATGAGAGAATTAAAATTGCACTTGTTGACGAAGGCAGGTAGGAAGGATGGGGTGTTTTGCTTCTTACCGTTCTAGCAACCGTCCTAGCAACAAATGAACATTAATCTCGCTTTTCTTTGCGTTGCTTTTCGTTATCCATCTTGTTTCAGGCTTATTTTCTCTTAATTTCTATACGACTTCTTTTCAATTTTTTGTTTTCTTTGTTGAGAAGTTTTTGATTCCTTCGCTTTCTGACTAACTCGGTAGAATGGAGGTTATACGTTTCTAATAAAAAAAAATGTTAGTTTCTTTTCTATATTCTCTATTCTAGAACATTACAGCAGCGAGCAATCTCAAGAAAGTTTAAATTAAAATTAAACAAAAAACATCTCCCATAAAATTAATAATTGTTACTTACACTTACCTGTTTTTTTTTTTATTTTCAATGTCCCTTTAGACCTTATATATTATATTAATATCTATAAACACAATATTTCGTAGATAAAAATTTCTGGTATGAATTTTTCATTTACCGATTTACCGGTAAATTTTTGTAATTTACCGTTAAATTTACCGAACGTTTTTTGATCAATTTAACATTTAATACAATCCTTACTTATGGCCTCTTCTTCAAATGCTTCCATAAACAAGTTGGCTATTACTGGTGATAAAGGGCTTCCCATTGCTGTTCCGTTCTTCTGCTCGTAGTATTTTCCGTCATACAAGAAGTATGTCGTGGATAAGTACAGTTTTACTAATACAATGATGTCTTTCTGTAGTTACTAGAATGTCTGTAGGTTCAGTCTTCAACGTAGGCAGAATTTAGTAATCAATATATTTTTCATTTTTTTTGGAGGTGCTTAGCCCAACACTATCACTATGTAGCATTTTTAAACACGTTTTCTTGCATTAGAAGAAATATACTATGACACAAAACGTGCAGCGGATGAATATATAAACCTACATCACTGACATCATTGGGGGAAGTCCATAATCTTAATAAGAAAATAAAATAATAATCAAGTGTCGAGAGAAGCACTGTTATTTGAAAATTGAATTTTGTACGGTAACGGTTTCGACGGTATATCGATTTTGTCTATTTTACCGTACAAGTACGGTAATCATCGTACATTTGGTAGCACTACTTCTCAGGATTATTCTCTATTTCCCCCTAAGAGACCACGAGTTTAGATGCCTACCCTCTAGGTGTCACACACCAAACTCTCACTCAGCCAGCGGCCGCGCCGTAAGTGGTAATTCAGTCACTGCCGTACATTTTACATTAAAGTAGGTGTGTTTGTTTGACACTCCGCGTCGTAACGCGAAAAACTAGCCGGCGTGACGCGCGCGTAAGTTTTTTCAACGCAAGCTATGGCCGTAAAACTCTGGATTGACTCCAGCTTTAGATTTTATGATTGCTGTTCCTTTTGTCATCAAATCGAACAGAAATGCTTACGGCTGCGTTACGCTGCGTGACGCTAATGCCAAAACGAACAAACCTAGTATGTTCATTCTTGCAATAAACTGCAAGCCATTGAACTGATGAAGAAGGTATCATTTAATACTTTATCGGGCTCCTATCGTAAATAATTTTACAAAAATTGTACGTAAGAATAACAGTACACTTTATTCGTTCATAATCATATTATTAACGAGATTATTTATTGACGGTATGAAAATATAGTTACCATAACAAATATTATCCATAGAGTAATGTACTACAGTGATTTGTTATAATAATGAAAAACTAATTTATTTCACTAATAAGCCTTGTTATTACGTAATCAATGGTTGTAAACAATGTTTTATCATAACAATGACGCATTTCGTACTGTTGATGAAAATTCACTCAATGTATATAGATAGAGATATCACGTCCAATATATTTCTCAGTACAGCTTATTTGTACAGCTTATTTCATTCTTTTGCCTATAATTCCATTAAAACTGTCATACCGACATTCACTTAGCAATATATTTTCTCGAATCTTAAGTAGTTTTTCAATTATGGTTTTCACCACAGCGCTGCAGCACACAAAATTTGCATGTTTGAAGCCTATTTCGTATTTTATGACAGTTATGCTAAGTTAATGAATTTTGGCAATACAGTCAGCGTATGTTTAGATAATTCGTAAGTACTTTCCTGATTTCCCAGGATTTTTACATATAGTGGTGGTATAATTCACGAAACTGGATCTGTAGCTCATTAAAAAGATAGTAGGCCAATTGTTCGTACAGAAAAATTGATTATTGATGTTTGTAATGGTATGGAACAGGTCCCACAAGATCCTTGAGATGTATATCCCAAGAAATTGGAGTATCTTATGGAACATCTTATGAAACGGTTAGAAGATGTTAAACATGCCAAAATAATTGTTCGTACGGAAGAATTGATTATTGATATTTGTAATCGTATGGAACAGGTCCTATAAAATCTTTAAGACCCATATTCCTAGAAAATGGAATATCTTGTGGAACATCTTATGGAACCGTTATAAAGAAGAACTTAGACATGTATTCATGTAAGATGGTAAACAAAGAACTTGAAGTAACCAACAAGGCCAAAAGAGCTCTGATGGTTGCAGAAACTTTGCAGGGAAAAATTGGGCATGCAATCCAAAAATACTGCTTTGGATATATACAGCGATAGTGAGACCGATCATCACTTATGCATCAGTAGCATGGGGCAAAAGAACTAATTTAGCCACCGCGAGAATTAACTTCTCGAAAGTGCAAAGATTAGCATGTGTATGCATAACGGGAGCTATGAGAACCTGTCCAACAGCAGCTATCGAAGTAGTATTGGATCTTACCCCCCCCCCCTCCCCCCATATTGTAGTAGAGGACGCGGCAAAAAGAACCACACTCAGAATGGTCAAGGAAGGAATGATTAGGCATAGGCCTCAATCTCCTGACGGTGATCAAGCCTGGGATATACCCCTGGATGATATGTTAAAAAAAATCAGCTTTGTGAAGGGATTCAGCATAAAGCTTAGTAACAGGAGCGAGTGGGATCATAACACCATCTTGAACTTGAATAGAAATGCCATCAAATGGTATGCTGATGACTCGAAAACGGTAGAGGGAACTGGAATAGGAATATATGGGCCTAGAACGACATATTTCGAAAGCTTGGGAAAATATCCAAGTATATTTCAGGCGGAAATACACGCTATTGAAAGATGTGTCCAGTTCAATATAGATAGAAATTATCGGAAGCAGGAGATTATCATCATGTCTGATAGTCAAGCAGCCATCAAGGCGCTGAGCTCATATGAAATCAGTTCCAAGATGGTCTGAGAATGCCTAGGAATCAAATGAGCTAGGCAAAAGAAATAAAGTAACCCTTCTGTGGGTTCCGGGTCACACAGGAGTGGAACGAAACGAAATAACGGATAACCTCGCAAAAAAGGGACTGGAATGCTTTTGTGGGTTAAGTAGCAGTACAATACTGAAGAAACTAAAAACAGAAATGGAGCAGAGAAAATCCAGTTACTGAAAAAATCTCCAGGGAATGAGGCAAAGTAAAATTCTTCTGGGAACTTATAACCAGAAGAGGTTTACAGAATGTATCAACCTGAGTAAGAACAATGTTCGCATATTAACAGGAATGCTTTCAGGCCACTGCAGACCGAAAGGACACTTGAGTAAGCTTGGATTGGAAAAGGAATCTGAATGTAGATTTTGTGGAGAACAGATGAAACATCCATCCACTCCTCTCAAACTGCGTAGCACTGCGGAACTCGAGGCGTTGCACCTGGGAGCATGTGAAATCGAAGAGGAGATTTACCTAAACTTGTGCCCTCTAACATCCTACACTTTCTGAAAGGAATAGGATTGGAAGGCCAGTTGTAAAGCAGCAAGAATAGGGGACACAATAAATCTTTTAGGTCGCAGTGTAACATCACCCTTCTATCTACATACATACATACAAGATGGTAAACATACCAAACTCCTTTGTCCATATGGCTACTCCAGTCGTCTTGAATACTACCAGTAATTCGTCATAATTTAATAAATTACGACTTGCTGAACTTCACTTTTTTTCTGATGAAATATAGTTTTATCTTTCGCGGTACGTAATTTCTCAAACTATGCGAATGTGAAATAGTGATAATCCGCATTCTTTTTTTGTTGAATCTCCACTGTATACTCAGCAAATTGGTGTTTGGATTGCAGTCTCTCGTAGAAAGGATAATTGGCCTGATTCTTATTTTTAATTTCACTATTAGATAATGCAGGAAATCATGGAATTGACATTTTGAATGGATTTGTTCAACTTCACAAATATGAACTTCAAATTGGTTATTTCAGGCCTGAGGGTGCAACAGCATATACGGCAAGAAAAACTGCAGCCTTTCTCCGAGATTTTTTCCGATGATCGATTTATAAATTTACATACGCAAATTAAGTTTCTTCCGAGGTCACCCGGTTAGCTATTATGGACCTTTTTCTGTAACTCCTGCACCTAGTTAATTTGAAAACTGTAAAACAAAAGATTATTCAAGAATGTGCAAACTTAACAACACAAATGCTGCAAAATGCATTTGATAGCAGAATAACTGGCGTAAATTTGTGCTTTAAACAACATTTTTCATTAAAATGTTATTCAAATATGTAAATTATTTTTATTACTGTTTAAATAAACATTTTACTGTTACGGAAATATATTGACAAATTTCTATCAGTGTTATACTTAGCCTGACATTTTTATCAGAATTATAACAAAAGAATTGAATAAGCTGATGCGACAGACATTTTTCATTTCGTGGCAAAGTTTTCTCAACATAGTTTTTGATCTCAAAAATAAAATAACGGTTGTAAAGTAATTTAGTTACTATGGTAGTGTTATACTTTGTTTACTACGATTTTTACTAATGTAATGCCGGATATCATTGTCAAATTAATTTGTATTTATGCATAGATACTAATTATTTCCATAGAGTTTTGGAATGAGCAACCGAAAGCTATTTCTTACGATCAACATTAGTAACTACGATGGTTACTGGACGATGTAACCGTACTCAGTGATATCCGACATTACTTTAGAAACTAAATTATTTTACTACAGTAATTCACTGCAGTAGTTTTATGAAACAGGCCCCGTGTTTAGACAAATATGTCAAATGCTGTTATGTCTATTGGAAAATACAGAAGAAGTTTCATTATTTTACTTCTGATAAACATCGGATATGACAGTTTAAGTCATAATTATAACTATAATAAGTCCAAGCACATTATAATTATATTGAAATTTTTGTGATGAGAATGCAATTATATTGGCTTCTTCAACTAAATTTTAATTTTTGACTCATTTCTTCTAAATTTGAAGGTAAGAAGCCAATATAATACCATTCTCATATCACAAAAGTTTAAATGTTATTGTAATTTATTATAATATTAACTAAAGAATTGTTTATTGCTGATTAATTTTCATTTTTTTTAATTTTGTTTTGAAAAAGCAAGATGTAGACATTTGCGAAACGGCAGCAAAAAAAAAAACTTCAACATTATTTAGATCCATTTCCGACAATACCAAGAATAACAAAAAATGAAATTCCAATACAAAAGGAAAAGAAAAACTTGAAAGTATAAATATAATAATAAACTGTAGGCTGTTTTTAGAACATATATATTATTAGGTATGTTGGCAGATCGTTAAAAAATTTTAAGCCATTGCCTTTATGAATAAGTCAGGTTCATGTAAATTCTTTAACCGCAAACAATTGATTAGCAGGAACAGTTTATACAATGACTATTTTTAGTTATTTCAGCTCTTATATGATCAAAGATATCCGAAAACGTGACATGTAAAATAAATATTTTACATGTCAGGTTTATTATGCAAACATTTAGCTTTTTTAAAGCTAAAAGTTTGCAAGTCAAACGTTTGAAATATAAAAATAAAAAATAATTTCGGCTATGAAAAATGCGAAAGAAAAACAGCGAAATGTGAATTGATAAAATGAAACAAAGGATAATTAAAAAAATATGCAATCGATTAATCGTCAAAGACTTAAAGGTGACACAAGTGGAGAACAAAGTAAACTTTATTTTAACATGAAGCAATGACGACGGAAAACAATATATTCCCAATAATATAGATAAAAATATTTATATTATTACATTTACAAGAAACAATTACCGCTTAATATGATGTAACTTTTATGAAAGAATCGTGATCTAAATAGTTCTCGATACAAAGCTTAAGCTACCAAACACTTACTTTTGAAAATTAGACATTGTCCTTATTCGTTTAATCTTATCGCACTATAAAACAAAGGCGCAATTAAAAATTTAAACTGACGAGATCTTCTCTTGTTGCCTTCTTGAGATACGCAGCAACAAAAGATTTAACTATGAGCTAAATCATAAGAAGAAAAAATATGTAATGCGCTATGTTGAAGGTACCAAGAGAACTAGCATTATACTAACCAATATGACCTTGATATGACACCAGTCTTATTTTGTGCATTAGTATGGCATCTGAGTAGATGATGATCTAACTCGATGATATATGTAATGTAAAATATGCTATTTAAGTATATTACCATACACCGCCTAGAAAGAAAAACGCACTATTGTGAAATTGTTGGAAAAAATATTATTAGACTATTACCAAAAATACTCATAGTATAAGTATATAAATATGTAAATAGAAGACATTTCGGGTTAAAGTGATCAATAAATAATTTTACCACTTCTCTGAGTACAGTTTAATACGTTGGGCATTGAATTAATTAAACGGAAAAGTGTATCCTGGGGTTCTGGTTATTTCCTGCCACGTTGCATTAACTTAGTGCCATAATTCTTCCCTGTTAGTAGTAAGAAAGAAATTTCCTGTCTGTCCACCTGATACCTGACACTGATACCACCTGATTCCACATGTGTTCTATGAGTAACAGATCTATAGCGATCTTGCAAGTCATGATATTGTTTTCGGTTAAAAAATGCTTAGTTTGTTGCCCTATATGAAAACAAGCATTACTTTGTTGGGATATCTCGTTTTTAATGTTTTCTTTTTGTTATGGGAGCCGTCTGACATGGAGTCTCCAGAAATACTGCGGGCTTCAGCTTTTTGTGTTTAGTCTCTTATTTCTTTTACCAATTATACTAATCATTCCAAAATCCGTGTACCTTACACTAATTTGTACAGGTCTCTGGCTGACTGGCACTCACTATAGCCTCATCTTTGATTTATCAAAAATTACCTGTCCTTTTGCGTCCAAAGCCTCGCATTCGCAATGATATGGTATAAGATATATGTTCTCTGTCATCTAATTACACAGTCTGCAATTGGTATCGCCAGTGTGGATCCCAATCTTCTTTAAGTCTCCTTTCACTGTGAAGTGCCAGGAGACTTGTTACAATGCGAAGATGATTCCTACTGAAGTGCAGTGGTTCTTCGGTTTTCCTTTTTGATGGTCTCTTCAATGGCTTATATAAAGAGTAATGCCACGGGTTCTAGGCCACCTGTATATAACTGATAGCTGTTTCAGTGCCGCAGATTTGTACCAGAGGTGGCTTAAAAACAGAACTGATAGCGCCTGAAATTGTGTATTATGTGGATCGTAGGTGTGATGTGCCCTCACTCATTTTCCTTAGATTCCATGCGTATCACATTTTAACACTGGAGATAAACCGAAAGTTACAATAACTGATCGCTTTTGTTAAATTAAATTATTGTAAATCATGATTGTGGGCCACAATACAAGTATTCGAAATTAAAATAAAGAATTTAATACTATTGTACATTTATTTCACGGCGCATTTGAAAGATTTTTTTTTGAAAGAAGTTCCTTCTTTTTCGAAATCAGCTAAGATTTCCCGGTAAATTCCGAACTTTCGCTATATAATACAAATGAACAGATAATATCCCTATTCCTAGGTATGTGATAACGATTATATGATTTTTGCAAAATAAAAGTGTCTATGCACATACAAGGTGATTTTTTTAAACAACGGAATATCTCTAAAACACTGCATCAAATCAAAAAAAGATCTTAATAAGATTTGTTATAATGTAGGGGGTCCACTGAATGGTGCCGAACTCTATCCCCCCCCCCAGAGTGGGAGGGGGAACAACTTTGAAATCTTAAATAGGAACCCCCATTTTGTATTGCAGATTCGGATTCTACGCCATCAAGTATGTAGTTTTTGCTTGAAACTTTTTTTCGATTCGTAATAGATTGCGCTGTAATCGCAAAAAACATGATTGTGAACGTCTAGAAGAAATACACAAAAAAGAGGAGCAAGCAAACATGATTTTGTGTTTTTTTATTTTAACATAACATTTCAAACGCCATGTGTTCGAAACTGTGCCCCTTCACTTCGATACATTTATTTATTCGCAATTGGAATGCTATTCAACGATACAAAACCGTACTTTATTCAGTACTTGACAAGCTGTGAATACTTACACATTGTCCGATCCCCATTTAGATTATTAATTATTAATCCAATAGAAATTAGTTAGTGCCGAATATTTGAACAGTGATGGAGGCTATAACATTACAAGATAGAATTGAAATGATTTACATATATGGATTACATATATCGATGATGCTGATCTTTATTCACAACGTTTTCCCGACAACGTGTGATCGCGCGGTCCTTTTTACCGAGTCATTCAACAGGTCTCTAGCGAGGGAACTGTACAGTCAAGAAAACGTAATCGCCGAAAAACAATTGCTGGAGAAAATAATGAAATCGCGGTATTAGCTGCAGTAGCTAATAATCCGCTCATTAGTACTCGAGCAATAGCGCGCAGATGAGAAATTTCTCAGTCCACTATCTGCCAAATATTAAAGCGTAGGAAATATCATCCATTTAGAGTATCCATGCGTCAAGAACTTCATAGCGATGATTTTCAAAATCGAGTGCGATTTTGTCAATGGGCGCTTCAACGGATACAAGATAATCCCAATTTTTTGCTGGAGTATTATTTCCTGACGCGGCGACATTTACAAATCACGGTACGGTAAACCGGCACAACATGCATTACTGGAGTATCGAAAATCCCCATTGGTTGCGTCAAGTTGAACATCAACATCCTTGGAACGTAAATGTTTGGTGTGGAATAATTGGCAATAAGCTTATTGGTCCATATTTCAACGATGGAAACTTAAATGGTGAAACTTCTAGTGTTACTTGAAGACCTTCCCTTGGGCGTACGACAAACAATGTTGTCCAGCACATTATTCAAGAATAGCACGAGAAGTATTAGATCGAACCTACAATCGTCAATGGATCGGAAGAGGTGGTCCAGTGTCTTGGCCTGCAAGATCACCAGATCTTACTTCCCCTGACTTCTTTTTGTGGGGCCACTTAAAGCTTGAAGTTTATACAGAAGTACCAACCACGAGGGAAAACATGATTGAGCGAATCACCAACGCTTATTCAAGGATTACGTCGGAAATACTTCTCAGTTATGTGCAATCATTCCAATTACGAATAAATAAATGTATCGAAGTGGAGAGCGCATTTTCGAACCCATTTTCTGAAATGGGTATGATAAAGTAAAGTTCTTCGTTGTTGAATGGCTTTTTGAAATGTTATTTAATGTTAAAATAAAGAAACACAAAATCATTTTGCTTGCTTCTCTTTTTTGTGTATTTTTTCTAGATCTTCACAATTATTGGTCTGGTCTTTCTTAGTTGTTTCAAGGAATACGTCTTCCTGGCCTTCAATGTACGCTTTAGTTACTTTTGCATGAGATATGTTTTTGCGGTATGTTCCTTCTCGAGTCTCTACTATGTATCCTCAGTAACAGAAGTCTTGCACCAAGAAGGAATATTCTGTTCATCTTGATTTTTTTTTGAATCAAAATGACTATATTTAAAACAAGCTATGTTAAGAATGTGAACTTTTTATCTTCGATAATTTTTCGCGAAAAAAAAAATTATCTCTTAGCTTTTTGTGAAGAAACCTGTTTATGAAAGTTGACTAGTACAAAGTGTTTGGTTGTTGCGTGTCCGGCTACGAGTGTTAAGCGTAATAAACTGCCTAGAGCTCAAAGACGTCAAAACTATCACCGTGTTAGTGACTTTAACAGGGGTAGAATTGTTGCCGATCGAGATATTGGTTTGTCCTATAGCAAAATTGGCCGCCGGTGTTAATTGTACTACAATGATGGCAACGGAGGCGTACCACAGAGCATCAAGATAGGCGACTATGCGTACACTACATCGCCGCATTCGAGCCTTTGGACTTTTTTCATACCGTCCACTTCCTGTGACTATGGACCACTGTCGTCAACGTTTGAACTAGTGCAGAGAACGGCAGCATTGGGAGGCAAAATGGCTTAATGTCGTCCTCAGCGATGAATCACGATTGTGTCTAGGTATGGATGATGGCCGTGGAAGGGTAGCGACGTGATACTAGGTTTGCTGTTTAGAGACATGTACACTGTTGGAGTAATGGTTTTAGGAGCTATTGCCTATGGCAGCCGATCACCACTTCTCTTTATGCGAAACAGAATGACAGCTGGGCGTTATGTTGATAATGTCCTACAAACCACTTTACTACATTATCTAGATAGTCGTCCACATTCCTTTTTTAGCAAGACAACGCACGTTCCCATATTGCTCGTCGAACTGTGGACTTTCTCCAAGAAGGGCGCCTTAATATTTTGTCGTGGCCACCCCGCTCACCGAATTTAAACTTCATTGAACATGTGTGGGGTATCTTGGGGAGAAGACTGTCCACTTTGCACCATCGTCCACACACTCTGGCACAGCTAATCCAGGAAGTTCAAGTTGCTTTGAACGAGGTGCCACAAGCAGATATCGACAATCTCAAATTGGCGATGCCTAGACGTCTACTCAGCTACGGGGTCGCCAAACACACTATTTTTTTTTCGTATTACATGTCAATAATTAAATAATTTCTTGCAAATGTTATCGTTTCATATTTGATGTAAAGCTACCGCATTGCAAAGAAAAAAACTAGTTGAAATTATATATACACTTCTAATGTCACTGAGTATATGATGTTGCTTTATCTGTGTTTTCTTTATTTTGCTTTCTTGGTAATCATTTTTTTTGCAGCTTCCGTTCGCACATTATTATCAATATTTACTTCCTTGGTGGTTTAGCTGCATTATCAACATGGAATTTTTCTTTACCTCTTAGGTTTGATAAAGGTTTTCGTTTATTGGTATTGCAGTTCCAGGTATTCTAGACATTAATCTTTGATTCGAAGAACCTAAACTGGTAACCCTAAGAGTATTAAGGCTAAGGAAGTGTAAGATTTATCCTTTGTGCACCTTAATAATAATGCTTTATCTTTCTTTACGTATATTGTGTCAAATTGAAATATTCCCTCCGTTACATAGTAGTTGTCACACTTGACATATAAATATAAAATAACATACATTGTGCATGCATTCAACAATTTGGAATGGAGAGAATATTTCTTTTTAATGTGCAAAATAAAGGAACTCTTTAAAATGTTTCGTTACATTGCGTAATTAGGTAAAATGTACAAAACGTAGGTTCATTTTAAAGTTATTAGGTAGGGGAGGGTGGGTATAGTTGTAACACTTTTTATATTTTCAAAAAACCTTAGAGGTCATCATTGATTAAATAAAAATATTTTAATGGTACCATCTTTAAGGTTCATCTTCTAAGCTTACTGAGACAGAGAATTAATAATTCCTACATTGTACTTTGACAAATAATAGAAGAAACAAAAAGGGTAGTCGAGTGTTACATCATACCCCATGGGTGGGTACAGTTGTAACAAGGAGTGGGGTAAGATGTAACAAGTGAAAAAAAGAGAAGTGTGTAATTAATATTTTATTTATTTATTAATAATTATTTTTTAGAATAAGTGAAACTGCTGCGCAATGTTTTCTTAGTTGCCCTAAGATTTTTCACATTCTTTCTCTTGGCTTTTTCTTCTGCAAGGCTTCGATTGTAGAAAAAAATATGATTGTACTCGATATATATTAATCATATTAATGTCACAATAATTTATAATTCTGTTAATTTGACAATGTCAAGAAATTTTTGACAAAGTCACATATCCAATTTATTTATATATTTAAAAAATCATGTATGTAACTCGTTGCGAAAGTAGTGTTTTAGGCACTTGACGTGTTGACCAACGCGGCTTACACCTCGTTGGTCAATATCACGTCTAAAACACTTCCATTTCGCAACTTGTCACATAAATAGCTATTGTAAAATCCGCTTTACAGTTCTTGCATGCAATAAAAACTGCGTGCAACAAAAATTGCCCGCATGTGCATTCAATTGATTTAGATCAGCTGAGTGCAATTTTACTTGCATTGCATGTGGAATACACGGAATAGAACATGCGCAATTTTTATTGTATGCAATTTAAAAAAAAATGCAAACTCTAAAGCGGCCTTAACAAAAATATTTACCATTTGAAGGTGGGGATAGTGGTAACAAATATTGGGTATGGATGTAACAGGTTGTTACAAATATCCCCAGACCCTCTATTTTTAAATTTCACCCATCATTTTCAAACACCCATCCGCTGCAATGAACCGAAGTTCACTGTGAAAGCAGCTATGAAGCTGTATTTTATGCTAGCCAAGGATGGCTAACTTACATTGACTGCTTAATGATTTATAATCAATTAATTCGAGATTGAAAAAATTACTATCTTACCTAAAAAGCAGTTTTTTCTCCTTTTCTTTCCTCAAGTAAACCATGTGCCATTACTACGTCAAACTACTAATGACGGATATAAAGCGTCACCTAGTGATACCATTCATAAACAATTATATCTGTCATTCCACTTGACATTCGCTTTGTTACAACCATACCCATGTTACAACTATACCCACCCTTCCCTACTTTTATTGAATTTACATAGCTTACGCACTTTATTTATGAAAAGATAAACAATTACAATTACCGACTTTAGTTATCTCTCAGCATTTCCCAAGAAGTAAGGAATAGTTATTTGTATCACTAGGCCAGAAACTACAATTTTGCGAGTAAGAATACGGTTTGTGGGACGAATACTCGCAAAAGAGTTTCTGGATGTGTGATACACAATGTTTTTTGGGCCGACAAATCTTAATTTTGAATTGAAAATAGAAAAGAAATTTTGACACTAGGGAGTTGACAGTACAAGTTGGCATACCTGTACATATCTTAGTAGTTTCCGAGAATAAATCTTTTCTGTAATTTTCTTTCTAGTTTAATATCTAGTTATCAATAATAACTGCAATGAAGACACCAGTTCATCTTAGCATGGTGAAACAGTAGCTTAATGACAATTTGTTACACGTCTGTCATGTGGAATCTAATGTGGCCAATCTTTAGTGACATTTTTGCCTGCCTAGGCAGGAAAACGATAGGAAAACTAACTTTTAAGTACTGCAAAATGAGTGTTTCTAGACAGACGCGTAATAAAAACTTTATTCTGGGAGCAGGACCTGGGAAGTATCCCCAAACCTCGTTACTTGATAGCCAGCAAATTGTTATTATTATTATCCTCTGAGTTTAGAAGACGCAGCCTCCACATCCCTTTCAATGATATGTCTGATATCTTCGCACTGGTATTGTAGTTGAACCTTTTCTAAATCTGATGATTAATTGTTTCCCCAACAAATGCTTAGCTTGCTAGTTTTGGGAGTTTTTCAACTCGGGGGCTTTTGATTGGTAACGTAATTCGTAAGCCTTTAGTAACGATGTGTAGAAAAGTTAGGTGATTTTCCTCTCTGGCAAGTTTCTGGATGGTCATCTTGTGTAGTCTGAAAGAGCTATTTAGCTCGGGCCCGTAACAAACATATAACTCCTGACGTTGTAATATCGTTTAAACTGAGATTTAGAAATATATTGATAAAGTTTTTGGAAAATATTCAAAGAATTTCTAAATGGTGCATTTTCAATTGCTGAAAATAAGCATTTATTACTAAAATAAATAAATAAATACTTTTTGCGGCGATAGACCATATAACCTACTAATTGAGAATTTGAGTTATTCAGCCCAATCAAATGCAATAAATGGCATGTAAATGTATCTTCCTCTATTCCAAGTGACAAGACAAAGTACCAAAACAGTGCATTAATATTTCAAGATGAAATCTCAGATCAATTTAAACACAGACTGCGACAAATATACACGCAGCCAGAATCGTATAGTATTTTGAAGGTTACCATTGCGCCAATTACACGATTGAGTACCTTGTGTTTTTTTTTTTGCGCTTTTGTATATACGGCAATAATAGTGTTGACCTTTAAATTACGTACCTATGTAATTAAACTTTATTTGAAATATTTGTCTATTTACTCAGCCACGATTGAAGCTGACCATTCGAAGTATGTCCCGGTGCAAACGTGTACAGAGTGTCAAATATTTATTTTGCTAATAATAAGTAAGTTTTTTCATTGATCAAAAATAAAAGTGGTTTTTGATCTTAACTTTCTTTTTACAATAAGATTTTAGACTGGCTTTCAATGACAATCGCTTCTTTACAAATTTTGCATGAGTGCACATGATAGAGATGTTGAAAAACCGCTATTAGAAGAACGAACTATTTTACGACGATATATTTTCGCTGTTTTGCAACTTGTCCATAAATTGCTAAATAAATCATTATAAAGAGAGTCTCTTTGAAAAAGTGAGCAATTAATTTACAAAGATAAACATTCTTAGTATCAAGGATTTCATTCAATAAGATCTTACTTTTAGTAATGTTTTAGTCTCGTCAAAGAATTAGCTTTATTGTAAGTTTTTATATTATAAGCAAGACGAAGAATATTGTGCTTCGTAACGTAATATTTAATTTCTCTAATAAAAAATAAATCATGTTTGTTTTAGGTTGAAGATGGCAGTGGGTTCACTTGATATTACTGAAGGAGCCAAAGTAACTAAAAGGTATGAAAACAACTTTGTAATTATTCACCTAACAAGTTTATAAAATTTTTATTCCATGATTTATTCTTCCAACTTCGTGTTGCTATATAACACATCATACTTCATTGCCTTCTGTTCCATTCTGTATATAAAATACCCTTAAATGATTATGATGCTTTATCTTACTATACAATATGTTCGCGGATCGACTTTAAAAGAGGAAAACATTTTTTATTTTTGATTTCTCAGAAAATTTCACTCTTGTTGATTTGCCCTGCTTGTTTTCAAACCCTCAAAACACAAATAACTTTTTATTTAACTCCAACGGTTCTCGAGATAATATCATTTTCTTGCTAGAAAATATTCAAATTGGGCTTAAGTGTTATTTAATAAATTTAACAAAGGGTAAAATGAAATAAAATTATCCAAAAGCTAAAATATTAATTTTCTATTCAAATAATGCCCCTCCTTTTCTGCACAGATTTCAATGCGAACTTTAAATTCATTGAAACTGCGTCTTATTTCTAAAATTGACAAGGACTGGACTGCATTTTGTATCCTATTTTTTAATTGCTCTACATCATTGTCTAGTGGCTCACTCTACACAATTTGTTTTAAACGACGCCATAGATAAAAGGCCATTATTGTGAGATCAGGACTTCTCGGTGGCCATAAAATGGTACCATCTCTCCCTATCCAGTTATCATGGATCTCTGTAATGAGTCACTGGCGAACATTTCTGGCGTAATGAGCAGGGCAACCATCGTGCTGGAAAAACATTTCCATTCGGTAGTTTGACGGCACTTCGCCCAGTTTATCAGCTAAAAAAAATTTGCAACATTTCCAAATATGAATTACGGTTTAAATTTGGATCAAACAAATATGGGCCAATAATGCCATAGTACGATACCGCACACCACACATTAACTTTTTTAAAATGTTGTTTTCGACAAGAAATTCTAAAGTTTGGATTCGTCTCACTCCAGTACCGGCAATGTTGAGATGAAACGACTCCGTTAGTTGAAAAGGTTGATTCATCCGAGAACATAATTCGTTCATCAAAATATGACCAAATAATTTTTATCTGCTAGGCTGCGACTTTGACATTATGGTTGTCAACAAGTATTATAACCTTTCAGTGTTACATATTTCGCGTCCATATTAGTACATGTTATTGTTTTATCCATGAATCAACTAATGGAAGATATTGAAAGAGTTTATTCCAATCTGGATATTTTAAATTTATTTTACATTACGGAGAATGTCGGAGAATTGCAGGAAGAACTTGTCGGGAATTCAATCAAAGATACCCCCTTTTGCCACCAATAAATATAAAAAAATTCAGGAAAATTGAAACACTATTGGTAGTGTTAAATCCAGGAAAAATTATAATAAACCTGTTTCTGGAAATCAGGAAAATAAAATAAACGTTTTAGCGTATTTTGAGGCACATTCACGCAGCTCCATACCTGCTGTTTCTGAAGATTTAGCCATTTCACAAATGTCTATTCATAGAATTTTGAAGTGTAATAAGGTGTATCCGTTTTCTGAAGTTCCAGTGCAGGCTTTTCGGCATGGAGATGAAATCCAAAGACTTGAACTATGTGAAATAATTGTTATGAAACTTCAAGATGAACATTTTTTTTTTCTAAAATAATTTGAAGTGACGAATCAAAGTCTGGAGGGACTAATAAATAGTATAACGTATCTAAATATTCATATTAAAACTTACTTTTACAATTTTAAAAATTTATTTGAATATATCGCAAATTTTAAAACACTTATTTGGTAAGCACAGAAGGTTACACTAGGTTTTAGTGAAACAACTCTTGTTAAGTTGTTGACGCTATGGTTTATGCTGTTTTCTCTTGATTTAAAACCAATCTATTAAGAGAAATCATTTCAAAGTTTTCTGAGTTTTGTTAGATATATTAGCGCTAAATATTTTGTTTTACAAAGTCCATGGCGATTTCCGGTTAACCGGAAGTGGAAAGAAGGTGAAAATATTTTAGAAAGAAAGTAAATGCCAAATTGTTGCAAATTTTTAAAGCTGAGGAATTTCGTTAAGCTGGAAAACTTCTAACTAGCCAGTTTCGTGGAAAGCCCTGTATATATTTAACTTATCACTTCAGAGCGGCACATTTCCGGATAGATAGTAATTGGCTAGTAGTTAGCTCAATATTTAAGTCTGGAGGTGTTAATGATATACATCCAACTGTGTTCCGATATGCATTCTGTCCGTAGCTTCGAAAATTTTTTAACATGTATTCACAGCAAAATCTCCCCTTAGATAAAATCCGCAATAGCTCTCGAGCAACATGTTTTTTTTTTTTATAAGATCGGTGGATTTGTTGAATATGCATATATGATATATATATTATATATGCAGATCTATCAAAGGCTGTTGAAATCGGTTGTCAGGTAGATACCATATATACAGCTCTTTCAATGCCCTTCGATAATCATAATATTCTCTTAAAGAAACTCAGTGCGTTTGAATTCTCAAATATGTTGGTGAAATTCGTTGCTTCTTACTTATGCAACAGACGGCTCTGTGTTCTATAAGGGTGCTATTTCGACCCGTTTCAGGTTGTGTCTGGTGTCCCGGCGGGGAATTATTTAGGTCCATTGCTATTCATGATATTTATAAATGATATTGTTTTTCATATAAAGATGTCTGCTATTTGCTGATGGTTGTAAAATTTATAAAAAAAAAAATTACAGAGTGGATGGTACTACCTTGCCAAGAAGATCGTCAGTTAAGGATCTGGGTGTTACTTTTGATAGCTCCTTTACTTTTTCTGAATATATCCGTAAAGTTAGCAATGATCTATTCAGGATCTTGGGCTTTATTAAGCGTAATTCAAAGGATTTTTCTTCTCTCTATACAATAATTACCCTTTACAATGCCCTCGTACATTCTAAACTTGAGTATGCCTCGCTGATTTGGTGTCCGATGACCATAAATGATGAAAAGCTGATTAAGAAAATGCAAAATAATTTTAAATTTCTTTACTATGAGAAACACAAAAAGAACCCTCCCTCTGACTCATGCAATCACATAAGGAATGAATTTAAGTAAGATATGTCTTCTTAAATCGAGGCGTGAGATGCTTGGCTATTGTCTCTATTTAGATTGCATATATGGATAGTATCAGACCTCAGCTTCCCACGTATGTGGACTAGCGAGTGCTGTCACCAATCAATAGATATGCAAGAATATAATACCACTTTGAAACTATAGAGGTTTTTGACGTTTCCAAACGAATTATCACAAAATCCGCCAGGTCCATGATTCTATCTTTTTAAATGATTCTCAGCTGCTGCCTTTTCTCATTAATATTGGCATTATTACTACTGTTATTCTTAACATTATTTTTATAAGTATTAATTAACACTAGGTTTCTTTTTTTATGCTATTATTAATGTTAGTATCATTTCTATGACTGGCTTTATTGTTACTTGTTTTTGTCCTGTATAAGAACCCATTAATTTAGGATTTATCCTATTTTGGTATCTAGTATCTAAATAAATAAATAAATAGCGCTAGGAAATATGCCACGGTAACTTCAAACAGAGGCATTCGCAATATTCCATTAGGTAGGGGAGAACTGGGGTAGGTAGTTACAAGCGACAACTGTGGCTAAATAGAGGACGCTGTGTTAACGTTAGGAAGTGCCAGATCATTTGCCACTTCTTAACATTATTACAGCGTCCTCTGTTTAGTCACAGTTGCCGCTGTAACTACCTACCCCTGTCACAGCCAAGCCCAGTTCCCCCTACGGAGTTGAGTCAAAGAAAAACACAAAGAACACTGGAATAATACGACAAGGCAAATTCATGGAAAGACCTTTATTAGGATCGTCAAGAAGAAGTTAAATAACTACTGCAACTCAGTACAGACCATTTTCGCAGCGCAGCTTGCCAGAAACTTGTACAGACTAGGTATAATTTAATTTAACGAGTGAACGAAATGGGAGATTAAACGCAAGAAGGCAAGAGACTGCAATGCTTCTGAAAACTCTATCAAAGGGCTCCTACAACGAAGAAAATAAGCTTGCAAAAGATTATACTACTGTAAACGCCATCTTGTCAATAGCGTAGATATTTGTACCAATTTTAATGCAAGTAGGTACAATAAAATTCTCTAATAATTTTTCCTAAAAAACCTGCATTTCGAATGCATTAATTTTGGATACATTCAAACGGAGAACCATGAATGTTGCTTGTCGACATAAGACTTTACAAGTGCTTGCTGAATTTGCAACAGACACTTTGGTCAAGGAACATGTAACCAAGAACGGACACTTAGCAAATTTTGTTAGCGCGGAACCGCTACTTTTTAGCCAATAGAAGTAAATTAGCGTGCTGAAGGTGACGAATTTTTCCCCCGGGAGTTCAAAGGTGCTGACGCTGAGTATCCGTTCTTGTTGAGGTGTTCCTTGCTTTGCTGGTTGCTGCTATTTTATCTTCGCGAAACATTTTATAACCTCATTGATTAGTTTTGGCCCTTATAGATGACCAATTCACTAATCTAAAATAACTGTAATTCAAAATTCTTTGTAACTGTCAAACATAATTTGCCTATTGTCAAAATTTTGGTTACTCCTTGGTATTAGTACTAGTTAATTAAAATTTTGGAAGGAAAGTTGCAAGTTCACTGGTCAGCATTAAACGCGTAAGTTATTTTTTTTAATATTTCTTTCTATAAATAATATATTTAAAATCATCTTTACTCGTGTAGCATATAGGCATAGAACTTAAACCCTTTCTCCGTTTAATTTAATATAATGAGAGTACCATTTCGAGATTTTTGCGATTAATTTTACACATTACGCGCTTCCGTTTCCGCGACAATATCTTGGCGCGTGCGCCCGCTTTTGTTCTGCGTCGATTTTTCCAACTAGTATCGACCCGGGTGCTTCTCCACGTGCACCACATTTCCAGATACGTCCAGTGATAAGTACAGTTGTCGGTGAACGAAAATGTCACCGAAATCGGCGGTGGTAACATGGTGGATTTAAAAAACGACAGTTCACCACTTAACGGTCATACAACTGTGTTAATTAGGCGAAGAAAGCTCCTACTAACATCCAACGCAGTAAAACCTATCGGGATGGCTCTAACTTCGTCCTATCGGCGATTTTCGCTTAGAGGAAGGGAATGTTATTTTGATAAGTGAGTTTTACTATCGTAATTCACGCAGAGATTTTAAATTTGCTTGAAACGTTTCATCGTATATTTGGTTGCATATCCTTACCTTCATATCGTAGTTACAGTCCATAATACTGTAATTGTGTGCATAGAGATGGCGCCACAATGACATTTTTTAATCAATAGTCCTATATTTTTCAATTTTAAAACGAAAGAACTTTTAAAATACTTTGCAAAGGGTATTATCGAACTCAATATATTTTTCGCAATGCCTTATCGATTTATTCAAAAAACAATCGTTTTACATTTACGATTTATAAGCTTAATTTCAAATAATTATTACTTCGGAAAACAGTTTTACATGTTTGAATATGTCGTGTTACATAGCAACATATTCGTCAGCTAGAAATACAGGACACAGTGTGTAAGTAAAGAATATAAAGGAGAAAGAATGTATAAATATATATATATATATAATATATTATATATAATATAATATATATATATATATATATATATACAACATGTATAAATATAACATGCGTGTTGGATAAAGATAGAAAAAGAATTCACACTCAATTTAATATGATTTTTATGTTTTAGAAGTCCATAACAACTCATGTAGTATACAAACACACTTCTTACGCTTCCATATACAGGCTGTGTATAAATTAGGCGAAGAATTATGGAGTGATGTTCTTCATATACAGGGTGTATCAAATTAAAAAGTAAATTTTGCTTGGGTATTAACTACACGACATATAAAGCACAAACCCATCGAAACCGGATTTCATCATTAAAAAATAAAAAAAAAAGTAAAATTTAGAGCCAAAAATTCTTTAGTCCGGGCCTGATGCAAGGAAACGTCTTGTTAAGCACCCGTTAAACGTGGTATTATGTATAAATACATTGCACTCATTTAGTATTATTCTTAATGGTACGCCGTAAGTTCATTTAACGTCATTCTGAATAAATAAAGGCCAATCGGCCAGTGTGCCCTTGTAAAAATAATAAAACTGAGGCATTTTCTTCTTTTTATAAAATAAACATTGCTTATTTGTTAAGAGCATTCTACGTAAGTCTACAAAGTATTATTTTTAATATCCTGATAAGACGTTTGAGTTTCACCGGATATGTGACTTTAGTAGTTACAAAAAAAGTAAATATTTTTCTTTTGCTTTGTCGAATCGAGAGTTAGTTGTTAATAAACGGTACCACATGAATCTGAGTTATTTCTTTTGGATTTATTTAATCATATAACGCAAAATGAATTGAATCGAATTACATAGAAATAAATGTAGATACAGAAAATTTGCAAACACGCCTTTTTACTATGATGTCGCGCGAAAATGAATCTATACATTGCCGCGCTTTTGCCGATGCATCAAGCTTCGATTTTCTGTATATGAAATTATGATGGTCCTAAAAAGGATCGTTTTTTCGAGACGCAAAGAATTTAAATAAAATGTTGGAAGTGGCTTGTACTCCAAGCGGCGATCCACACAAAACTAACAGCGGTAATGGCTGAATGATAGTGGTATGTGGGGGTATACTCGGGACAGCATTTAGGTTGGGCACAAGTGCGACTCTAGCCCACGGCATTTATAAAAATATTTTTTTCTCGTTAATGCTTACAGATAGACTCCCTGTGCATTAAGACTTTTTGATTGTATATGATTACAGCTGCTACATATTATTATATTTACTTCTATATCTGATACACCCTGTATTTCTTAATCGCTTAGAATGTTAAGATTTAACATTCTAATATTGTAGTTAATCCCCAGCGTTCGCGGGGCTGATTTAAATAAAAAACTACATGTGGCAACAATGTTTTGTTACTTATCTGCTTGTGTAGTATCTGCTATGAATGACTATATTAATAGACAACTTTAGTTGAAAGCTAAGTTTAGTAGCAAACTAACTTTTTAGTAGCGCGTCGGGGTATATTTAAAGGCGCGGGGCCACTGGACGCGAAGCGAAGCGAAGCTCAGCGAAACTAATTTCCTTGAACATTAGCTCCCATGTAATCTTACGCAGACGCGGCAACTAAAGCTAAGCGAAGCGAAGTTAGGCTAGCGAAGATGTGCGTATGATTACATGGGAGCCAATTTTCAAAGAAATTAGTTTCGCTGAACTTCGCTTCGCTTCGCGTGCAGTGGCCCCGCGCCTTAAGGCGCGGGGTTAGTGCGCGCGAAGCGAAGCTAAGCTGAACGAAACTAATTTCCTTAAAAATTAGCTCCCATGTAATCTTACGCGCACGCGGCTACTAAAGTTAAGTGAAGCGAAGTTAGGCTAGAGAAGATATAAAACATAATTTATTTTCACTTGATTTAGCTCTGTTTTGATTCCAGTGAATTCAGCGCTGGTGCAGTTTAAGTTCAAATGCGCACTCGGCGCAACTTGTCTCGTCAAAATTACATACTGGAAAAGAAACAATGGTTGCACAATCTGTGCAAACGCAAGAGAAAGTAATTGAAACAGTTCGGGAATATGAGGGGCTTCATAACTTTGCTTTTTAATATCTACAGAGATTATTCCATGCAATTCAAAGAACTGAACACGTGCATTCTGAAGTAATTTCTAAATTTTTTTTTTTAATTAATCTGTGAAGTTCCCCAAATGCTTTCCGTCTTTTCATGTATCCACTCATCCAGTACTTCATTATTTTTTTTAGCTTCTGTACATAATAGCAACTGTTCATCTTCGAACGCATCATCAGACTCCGATTCGGAAATTAATTCCATTAACACCGATTTAAGTAATTGAATAATGTTATGAACCTATCAAAGATTGCGACCTACGTCTTTCTTCTGCTTTTCCAAACTAAATATAAATCGCGCACACACATTTGCTAGTAAAACTAACTTAGAATTTCCATTAAAGGCGCGGGGCCACTGCACGCCAAGCAAAGCGAAGCCCAACGAAACTAGTTTTCTTGAAAATTAGCTCCCATGTAATCTTACGCGCACGCGGCAACTAAAGTTAAGCGAAGCGAAGTTAGGCTAGAGAAGATATAAAACATAATTTATTTTCGCTTGATTTAGCTGTGTTCTGATTCGAGTGAATTCAGCGCTGGTACAGTTTAATTTCAAATGCGCACTTGTCGGAACTTGTGTCGTCAAAATCACATGCTGGAAAAGAAACAATGATTGCAAAATCTGTGCAAACGTAAGAAAAAGTAATTGAAACTGTTCGGGAATATGAGGTGCTTCATAACTTTGCTTTTAAATATCTACAGAGATCGTCCCATGTAATTCAAAGAACTGAACACGTGCATTTTGAAGTAATTACTAAATTTTTCTTCATTTAATTCATTAATTAATCTGTGAAATTCCCCGAATGCTTCCCGTCTTTTCATGTATCCCCTCATCCAGAATATCCTTTTTTTTAGTTTCTGTACATAATAGCAACTGCTCATCTTCGAACGCATCATCAGACTCCGATTCGGATATTAATTCCATTAACACGATTTAAGTAATTAACTCATGTTATGAACCTATCTAAAACTGCGACCTATGTCTTTCTTCTGGTCTTCCAAACTAACATATAAATCGCGCACACACCGCTTTTAATGGCCGCGGTTCATTCGTTTCGTCTAGCTTAGTTTATCTTAGTTTCGTATTTCTTAGTGTCGCTTCGCGCGCAGTGGGCCCGCGTCTGAGTGAATTGTCGCTTGTTCGAAATAATTTAGATTGCGTTAGTGGACAACAAATATCGTAAACTGGATACAGCTAATGTCAGTTTAAATCAGTATTTATAAATATAGATATTTTCTTCCATTAACTATATTCTGCCTGAATTTATTTCAGCAAAAAAAAAAAAAACCGAGATTCCAGAATTGGGGCAGAGGAAAAGTCTGCAGAAACGCATGCATTACGAATGAAAATTTAAAAAAAAAATGTAGAAAGAATAAGATTGCTAAGAGAGAAAGAGAAAAAGCGAAAATATATCATAAAATTCAAGTCATAATTATGTAATAGAACATGCAATTACTAGGTATTGTCTTTATGAATAAATATAAATAAATTGGCTGATTCATTTTCGATCCTCACCATTGGGATCTCGCTTATTATTGAAGATAGACGGTTGGTTTAAATTTGACAAAGTTACTAAATTTTGTGGTTATTATGATTCCGAAAGGAAAGTAGGCTTAGAACAAATGATGTTCGAAATTAAAAAAAAAAAAACGGAAAATCTCATTTTCTTATTCTGCCTCTAGCACTTTTATTTGGCATTGCAGAGAAAAACTAAAGATGCATTTCCAAGGCGACTTTTAATCTTGTATCTAATGGTGTACTTAAAATTTTTATACAACGTTTTGGCTCTTTCCGGTAATCATCAATTTTCTTATGCTATATATTGAGTTTTGACGCCAGTAGAGCTTTTTTTTTCTCTTTCTGATTTCAACCATGTGTAACATGTTGACAAAAGTTTTAGATATTAAGCTTTAATTCACGAAAATTCTCATTTAAGATTAAAGAAGGTACCCATGAAATTTTGAACTGTCAATCGCTTTAATTATCGTTAATAGTAATAGAATGTCGTATACCAACGAAAAGAAAGGAGGTATGTTATATATTTTTTAATCGTTGAAATACAGCAATAGCGATTACAATTGTATCCTGAACGACGGCAACCATCTCGTACCATATTTCTAGATCTTGATAGAAATTTAGTCGAATCATTTACCAAGCCCGCGTAGTGTTTATGGTAACCGGGATTTGGAAGAAAATCAAGAGGGTTTTTGCATAGTTTATGTAAACTTTGTATTGTTCTTTAAGTAAATAATAATCCATCAACATCAACAAGAGAAATAGCGCCAGAATTCAATTTGTCTCAGATTCTAGTATAGAAAATTTTGCTTGAACTGTACGAGGACCATGTTAGCCATAGTTTACTACCTGGTCATATTTTAAGACGACTGGAATACTGTAACTGATTACTGGGAAAGTTAAAAGATTTTTTCAATTTCAAATACACCATTAAATAAAGATTAAAAGTGGCGTTGAGAGTGTGTCTTTAGTCTATTTTCCTTTCGGAATCATAATAACCTGTTGTGTACTCGATATTATTTAAATGTAAAGTTACTATTTTACTTAGTTATATTTTAAAACTAATTAGATATAATAAGAAAATAATATAAAATGTAGCAGCAGACAGCCAGACGATGTCCAGGTGATGTAGGAAATCTCTGCATTTGGCAAGTCCTTCAAACATTTTCCTTCAGAATATTTTCTTCAGGAAGTAAAGATGGTCAGCAGTGATATATCTACACATCGAAAATGAATATTAGAATTTGAATAGTATATTTTTACTATAGATATTGTCAGATCAATGTTGGATCCAAGTTCAATTCAAATGAACATTTTTATTTTATTTTTTTTTACTGTATATTTATTTCATTTAAATTTAGTTTAATAATGTTTTTATATGCATTGGCATTCCAATTGCATTGATATGTCAACAGAAAGGCATGGGAAATTGCTGGAAATTGGGTTCCGTCACAATTCTATGTGTATAAATAGTTGCCTACCTTTTGTGTACAGTAATGAATTTTAAGATTGTTAATTTTACATAGTAATAAGTGTTTAAAAATTTTAAATGTATTTTTCTCACGATCCAGAGACACCTACCTTTATTATATTTTAATTGTAAGGTGATTCCAGAATTTTGCAATAATTATTTATTTTTATTTCGTTTAAACATTCGACAGCCCGTTCGGTCAAATCTTCTCATGTATCAAACAAAGTATATTCCCCTCATTTCGGTGAAATTAACGGACATTCTGCGACAGTTGTACTCCTTGTACGATTTAACAGCCTACCTTCGTCAGAAGCAGACCTGTCTCAATTTGTTTTTCATAAAATTTAACGGCTGTTTTAAAAAAAAAATCCAATTTTATTCCAAATTACAACCTAAAAATAATTGTTAATTGTTAAACAAAGTTTATCACATAAATATTATCCAAATTACGTACAACCTTTTGGGTAATTTTTCTCCAACGACGATTTTCCCGAGTAATGTTCCTGTCCTGATCGAGCCATCCTCCGTGATCAGAAGTACGATGTACCAGGGCCCCTATCAGACACCCGACCATTCCTGACCACTCCGATGTTCGCAGATTTCGTCCTTGTAGAAGGCATTCCTCGTCAAATCTACCTAAAAATAAACGTATTATTTCAATCCTAATCTAAATTTAATGATACTTATAAGAAATTTCATTTTAATACGTTCAGCAAATTTTGGGGTTAGGAATTTGTTTGTATCATTGCTGAACGGTTTGCAGTCACTTGGGGAAATTTGTATAAGTTGGTACTATTCTAGGTTAATATTTGATATGTATTTACGATACGAACCAATATCCAGCAGTTTTACCATCAAGGTTGGTCATTCTGATTCACACGTCGTTTAAGCATAGCATAACTCTCGTTTGAACGTTCAGAGAACGCGGGAATTTTGAAATTTAATTTAGACGTATTCACGTTCTCGACAATGAATTTATATTGCAAAAAGTGGAATTACTAATAAAACCTTATTGTTACTAATTAAGCGGACTCACGTAACTTACCTGAGATAAGAACATCCTTAGATTTATGTCTGATTTTACACAGATTCACATTTTGAACTTTTTTACAAAATAAAACCACTTTTATTCGCACTTAAATGTTTTCATTACACATGAGAGATTGATCACTATCGAGGTACAACACTATCATGCCTACGACATCTTCGAATCTGGTCATTAACATGCAAATTGAAGGATAGGACATTTTTGGCAACACTCTTGCATGCCGTCCACGCACGTACTGAGATAATAAGAGGGGTAACTAGCTATTCGTTATTTTTTTGATGTCAACGTGCTTCAATCGGAAATTCTCGCCCTGCATGCCCTCTGGCTTGTGAGAGAGCACCCTTCTAATTTAAAATTAATAAATATAGATGACACTGAGATGTTCTGATCTGAAAAACTGATTTTTACTAAATTTAATTAATGTATTTTTTTAATTATTTTTTTAAATCGGGCTGTATGCTACTCTGTAGCGTTACAAACCATAAGATTTAGCAACTTTAAGATTTTAATAGTGGGAGGATCGAAAATGAATCAGCCTCATTGCCTACATTGTGTTCGAATTAACCTAATTGAAATGCTTTTCAATATACTGCTATCGAAATATATTTGCCTGCACTTCTTGCAACTACTGCATTTTCCACCTCATCATTCTCATTATCTGAAAATTATAAAGGCAATCATTTGATTTTTTTCTGTCATCTACATTAGTTGCTTCCATTATTTAAGCCATCGTTGATTATGATATTATTACTATAGCTGCGTTTGTCGTATCAAGCTTAGTTGCATCCCATTAAATAAACTTATTAAATCAATTATAAGATATGCCATTTATTTTTCTTTCTATTTTTTTTTTTTTAATTGTAAATCATTATATTCAAATGAATTTATTTTTTTCTAATAAACCTTTTGATTACGATAAATTAAATGACGAACTTCTTCCCCTACTTTTTGTTGAATATCTATCAATTTTTCAATTTCTCAACAAACATTAAAGCAGTCCACAACTTCTGATGAATTAGCTACCTTGCTTTTACTACGGTAAATCGCCACTTAACCTACAGATCGAGTAATAATACTATGGCTGCACACTGTATATCCCAACAAATAAAATTTTCTATTTAACCCATCCATAACACAATTACACTGTAGTTCCTTAGAATGCATTCTGCTTTTTTATAATCGTGCGTTTGGTAAAAAAATTAACCAACCAACAAAACCTCATCTGTTATTCCATAATTCTACATATATACATAAAACGCAGTAAAATAGTTTTACATCTATATACACAAATCATTAGGCGTGAAATAAAAACTTCGAAATTTTTAAGCTATTAAGCTGGCCCAACTGGGCGTTTTAATGGTAATTCACACATCCACCCATTATCGCTCGCATTAATTAGGCAATATTATGTACCGCAAATGTAATTAAATCTACCAGTCACAAGCCGGTGGCTCAGGCTCTATAGAAAGCCTCCTTCGTAGATCCCTAGCGTAGATTTCGTACCGTTCAATAAACTCTTCGAAGGCTACACAAGAACTCTAAACTTATGTTCAATGACGAGGACATTTGAGACGTATATATGTATGCATTACGAAAGGAGACTATATACTTTGTATACCTATGTAGGTACATATATAATATAATATGCCGTACGAGGTGTTCGACACGCGCCGCGAATTCTAATTAGGACTCCTTTGACGTTTCGAAGCCTTCGAGCGATTTGTTGGATACGCTTGACTGCGTTTTGTTTAGCTAAATAACTGAACGTTCTAGAGAAATGTTCGTGTAGGTATTTATAATAAAATTCTCCATAATTTTTAAAAATACTCGTAGTTCGTGACCTATTAATAAAAAGGATTAGTGCGAATAATATGAACCGTTATTGTTTTGTTTTGTAAAAGTACAATCGGTTTTGGTTGTATTCAAACGAATTTATTATATTAAACAATAGCAATACAATCACTACAATGGTTCGATTGTTAGTTCTAATAATTTTCCCTCCTCTTTTCTTTCTGGAACTAGTCTGCAGGTTTGCCAACCCTATTTTTTAAATTATAACTTACAACATCTCTAAACAGTTATGAAACGAGAAAAGAGTAGAACACTCTAGAAACTAGAAAACCTTTCGCCAATTCCGGATGATCTTAAGTCTTATACGCGTTAAAAGTGCGATATGTAATGAGGTACCTACATACGTAGATATACCTGTTATATGGGTCTTTCTGCATAAATAATACTTTGTATGTAATTGCTCCTAAATGAAAAGTTGTATATGTATTAATGATACTCTGTACCAGAAATAATTATAGAAAATAAGGTTTATTTGTTCCTCAATTTAATTTGTAACAATGTAATTCCAAATTATATATTTTTTTGTTTTTATTTGAAGGACATAAACGTTAATGTTGTTTTTTTATATACTGGGTATTCCACGTAACTGGTTCATTAAAAGTTTATGATGTTCTATTATTTACTTATATTTGAGATTTTGGCACCAGTATCTGTTCGATTGCAACTATAAATATAAAATACCTTAACTAAAATATCACTTCCGGTTGACCGGAAATGGATGTCAACTTTGTTATTTTAAATAGAATGATATAATTTTTTATTCATTTTTGGATTCTACAACTATAAATACGTCAGTTTTGATTAGCTATTCCTACAGCTACATGTTGCCGTTTTTGAGTTATTTAAGTTTTTCTTTTTTTTTAGTCATAATCATTGCATCATTGAGAAATTAATATCTCGGTTAATACTGCAAGTAGAGACTCCAAATTTGCTATGTTATGAATGTAGATATTGCTCTAAGAAACGGTAAGCACACTTTACATTCTAACATACAGGGTGTTCAAAACTGAGGACCAAAGTGACATATTTTCAAATGCAGAAAACTCATTTTTTTTTAAATAGAACACCCTGTATTTTAATTCGGAATTAGGAAGTAAATATCATCCCCTCTCACTTTATATGAGCATTCCCTATACTTATCTTTAATAGATTTTGAGATATGAGCGCCTTTTTGTTAAACAGACTAAGTAGCCCTATCTTTAAATGTTTGTAGCGGGCTCTGAAATGGATTCACGTCAAATTCATGTATTATTTTTGAATAACCATACAAGAATGTCTGTTCGAATAGTCATTTCTATTAATATTGCGTTGTACGAAAATATAATTACAATGATATACATAAACATTTCTGGTTAGTCAATGAATTTGACATTAATCCCATTCAGAGCCAGCTACAAACACGCAAAGATAGAGCTACTTTAGTCTGTTTAACAAAAAGTCGCTCATATCTCAAAATCTATTAAAGATAGGTATAGGGAATGCTCATATAAAGCGATAGGGGATGATATTTACTTCCTAATTCCGAATTAAAATACAGGGTGTTCTATTTAAAAAAAATGAGTTTTCTGCATTTGAAAATATGTCACTTTGGTCCTCAGTTTTGAACACCCTGTATGTTAGAATGTAAAGTGTGCTTACCGTTTCTTAGAGCAATATCTACATTCATAACATAGCAAATTTGGAGTCTCTACTTGCAGTATTAACCGAGATATTAATTTCTCAATGATGCAATGATTATGACTAAAAAAAAGAAAAACTTAAATAACTCAAAAACGGCAACATGTAGCTGTAGGAATAGCTAATCAAAACTGACGTATTTATAGTTGTAGAATCCAAAAATGAATAAAAAATTATATCATTCTATTTAAAATAACAAAGTTGACATCCATTTCCGGTCAACCGGAAGTGATATTTTAGTTAAGGTATTTTACATTTATAGTTGCAATCGAACAGATACTGGTGCCAAAATCTCAAATATAAGTAAATAATAGAACATCATAAACTTTTAATGAACCAGTTACGTGGAATACCTTGTATATAACGAAGGAATATATTCATCATTCCACTGAAAATTATTACGAAGCAAATTATAACAACTAAGAATTACTTATTTTGGTAACCGTTAAGTTTTAAGTCATTCCTCTGGATTGTTACGTTTAGCTGACGAAACCGAACAGAGATGACGCTGAAAACACTATGGCAGTCCACAAAATATTCTTTTTCAAACAAACAGTGAAATAAGCGTGTAAAAAAATAAGAGTTTCTGTCGTATGCCCGGTTTTCTTGAGAAGAATTCGCGTTTATTGTTGTGTCACAAGGAATAAGATCATTCCCATGGTAAGCACAAAGTTCTCTTATTTTCTAGGATATATAGGGTGATTCTCAATATATGCTACAAACTTTAAGCGCTGATTCCTGGGGTTATTTTGATCATAAAAGTTCATAAGAACATATGTCCAAAATCGCTTAGTTCTAAAGTTGTACAATGTTTAATAGTAAGTTAATATAATAAATGTTTTTATTATAAATTAACAAAATAGTTAGTAAAACAAAATTAACTTATACAAACTGTTAAAAATAACCGCCCCCAACTGCAATACAAGCTTCCATCCTCCGTCGTATTGACTGGCGAGTCTGTTCTAAAATACCAGGGGTATTTCGAATTGTTTGAAAAGCTGTGATAATACGATTTCTCAGTTCATCGACATTTTCAATGGGTGTCGTATAAACTAATGATTTAAGGTGACCCCAGAGAAGAAAGTCCAAAGAATTTAAGTCTGGAGACCGAGGAGGCCAGGGTTGTGGACCTCCCCGTTCTATCCACCGATCTAGATACGTATTGTCCAAAAACTCGCGAGCAACTAAACTAAAATGCGTTGGAGCACCGTCATGCATAAAATACATTTGTAATCTTATTGCAACGGAACTTCTTCCAGCAGTAGTGGTACCTCCTCTTCAAGAAAATTGCGGTATACCTCGCCATTTAACCGCATCAGTAAATGTGGACCTATCAAGTGATCTCCAACAATTCCGGCCCACACACTGACAGAGAATTGATGTTGATGACGCGCATTCACTAGTTCGTGCGGATTTTCTTCGGCCCATATGTGATTAATATGAAAATTAATAATCGCGTTTCTAGAGAAAGTAGCCTCGTCGGTGAAGAGTATTTGAGCCAAATAGTCAGGATTTTGTGCGATTTTGTGTTGCATCCATTGACAAAAAACCACTCTTTGCGGAAAATCTGCCGGCAAAAGTGCCTGCACCCGTTGAATGTGATATGGATACAACAGTCGATCTTTCAATATTCTCCAAACTGTGGCCTGACTAATGTTTAAAGCAAACGCAATTTTTCTGGTGCTTGTAGTAGGATGTTCCTCAATTTCATTTAGTACCATTTCTTCAACTTGTGGAGTTCTCACTGTAGATGGGTACCCGTTATCAGTCGTCCGTTTTTTTAAATTTCCCCTTTCACTAAGACGTTGGTGAAGACGGGCAAATATTAAATGATGCGGGATGATACGGTTCGGGTATCGTTTTTCATAAAGACGTCTAGCAGCACGCGAATTTCCATTGGCAAGACCGTAAACGAAATGCATATCACACATCCCAGCATTCGTGTAATTCATTTTAGAAAACAGAAACTGGCAATAAACTGAATGAATACTCTGACAACTATTGACAAATAAACAATTCCCTCTCAACACAATCGTTTTTGAAGAACCAACTGTGGTATTATACCGTGTTAGTCATAGTTCATAATTTATTATTAAACATTCAATAACTTTAACACCAAATCGTTTTGGACATATACTCATATGAACTTTTATGATCAAAATAATCTCAGGAATCAGCTCTTAAAATTTGTCGCATATATTGAGAATCACCCTGTATTTGTAAATGTTATTAGAAACATAAAACCTAAGAAATACTAGTTACCCAAATAGAGAAAGGCTAGATGATATCAATTTATTAAAATTTATTGAAAATCCTCTGGATTTCCTCTGGAATAAAGATGACCAGAGGAATTACACACAAATACATGTATGTTGCTATTGCTCAAGCCGATCTACAAGAATATGGTGAAGCTTACGTGATGTTTCTCTGGGTTTTCAAGTTGGATGATAAGCAGGCTTTTAAGGCCAATTCTCAGGATATCTCTTACATAGATTTTGATCACATTGTAGATATTTTTCCATCTCTTGCAGTTTCTTCTCAAAGGGATGTAATATTTTATACTTTCACAAAAAAATATTCCAGTTTTCGAACAAGGATCGTATGCGTTTCGGTAAACACTGTCTTTTTTTAAATAATAAACTAAATTTTATAAAGAAATTTCAATAAATGTTTTCCTCTGGATTGAATCTTATTCCTTTGATACAAGTTTTCCTATTTCTTTGAAAAAAGTTAAAATTAATAACACAGTTTCATCCTCTGCTATTTTGGTATTACGGGCGTTAACTGGTGCCAGTTACCTGCAATAAAATTAAACACTAAACAGAACTATCTATTTTGATGTTTAAAAAATGATTATTTTTGAAGAATGACCCATGAATGTGTGAAGTGGCTTTTAATTCTCACTATGCAACAAGTAACGCGCACTTCATTTCAACAGTGCTTGCCATGCACTAAGGGACGACTATATCCACGCCATCATTACGGCGAAAACATACTCGATATGCACCTTAGAAAACGAGTAGAATTATCCCAAAGATGGGATACAACAGCATTATCTCCTATTTTTGAAGTAAATTTACACTTATAGTGGATTTTTCACATACTATAAGTATGTGGAAATTATACTAATTATATGTGCACAGTAACATTTCTAGAATATCTTGTAAGCCTACCTGAAACTATTATACTTCATTTAGGAAAATTGCCCTAGAGATGTGCAATTTTACCATAATGTAATAAGCAAAATAATAATATATTTGTAATTATACCACCACAGAAAAACACTAGTTTTTTTCATGTACATTTGATGAGGTGACTTCTTGTGGAATTTCCGTTGCTGAATTCGAAAATCAAGGTTAATGTTGTTTAGAAGTTTTTGAAATGTCGTGATTTTTCATTTTTTTTTAACTCTTTTTAATTCAAAAACAATATCTAGAGCTAGATTTATCCGTTTTGGTCGTTACTTGTATGAATAAATACATATACAGGGATTTTTATTGGTTAAGCCGTTCAAGAAATACGATGGAAGTACCTCAGACTTTAAAAAAAAAATTAAGCTGATTCTATGACCACAGAGAAATAGAAACCGATGAAAAACGTCCAGTTTCTCGTTATGTACACTGATACTTTTGCATAAAAAATAAAGTCCGGCAAATTATTAGCGATTGAGTGAATAAATCCGAATGCCCCATTGTCTGAATAAGTTCATTTTTACTATAGGCGGCTATGCCGGCAACGATTTGTTTGACTTTGGCGCTACTGCAGTGAAAACTGACATTTCATTTTGAAAGTTTCTAAAAAACGTACTGTGGTCGCTTTGTAATCCGGAATTTATAAATTAAGTTTCACACAGTAAAATGTTTCTGTAATAATGCAGTAATAATCCTGTTTTATTTTACAGTATTATTACTGTAAACACATTTTTACAGGAAAATTACTGAAGCTTTATAGTTTCTCAGTAAATAAGCAAACAATCAATGTAAATGTCAAAAACATTGATGTAAATTTCTGACAGCGTTTAAATACATCAGAAATAATTCTTAAATTTATAGCGATCATACTGTAATACTAAGGGTAAGTGGGGGACACATGATGACGCGATACTGTAAATTTACAGTTACACTGAAATTTTCACTATCAACTGTAAAATTACAGTAGTTTTCCTGGCGGACAATTACCAGGAATTATACTGTGTAATATTTTTACTGTACAGAATACTGGGCACAGTATCTGTCAAATGTGAGAGGAGGACAGGAATTTTAAAATTCTGAATAAAGGCCCACAAAAATTCTTAGCAAAAAAAGCACCTATGCCGGATGGACCTTCAACAGTAATTTTTTTCTAGGCTCGACCATTACACGACTGTTTCCATTTTGTTTCTGGATTCCTGAATGTTTTGTTTTATTGTTCTGTTCAACAACGAATCTCCAGAAGTAACTTTCTTATTATTTATTTGGGTGGGTTTATATTGGGTTTGTTAGAGAAAAAATTAAATGAAATGAGTACACAAATATTTCTGTGCTAATCAATTAATAATAATAATAATAATAATAACAGTATTATTACTCTTGATTACAGATATTGGATTACATCACTTTTATCTAGAAAAGCAATTGATTTAAAGACGATTTTCCACCAAGGGGACAAAACAAAAACTAAGTAGTAACATCAAAATGTTTCCACAAGTTTAATGAAAATTTATTGATCAAAATATATATTTAATAACAATAATATCAGTTTATTGACTCACAAATATATAATATATAACATTTTATGTATATGGGTCAAAAAGATTAAATCACCTAATGGTGTTCTGCCAAAATTTGTTTTTGAGATGTTGCGCTATGCCATTCCTCCGTAACAAAGTGGGCTGTGGTAAAACGAGTTTTATTGTGATCTACCAAACAAGTAAACAACAGAACTGGGTAACCTTTACATTCTACAAGACGACGCAGTTTGATATACATAATCGCGGAAGTATATTCTGTTATTACTGCATTTTTAATTTTTTGATTGTTTTTTCTATGAATTTTTATTTTATAGTTGGATACTTTTCCATGAATAATCAGTTTTATTTCCATAACATTGGATTATAAATGGTGCACAGCTGTAAACAATCATGCGTGCAAAATTTTCGATTCAATTTTCAAACATTTTATTGTATTGAGTTTTTACTTAGATATTTTTGTTAAAACATAAAGAAAAAGAAACAGAACATTGTGAGACTCATAAATAACGAAAACGCAAATGAAATACAATCATATTAATTACACAGTTGAATTTTGTTGCTTTGCGGCCTATTTTCTAATCTAATATATAGAAATTACTTTGATGTTTCGAGATAAATGTATATTATTTTTTCTTCTAAAATTATAATATACGCATATAAAACTGTAATAAAATAGGTGCTATATACCTACATTAGAATACATAATGAAAATGGAATTGTTATGGAATTGAATAGTTAACTCACAACGTCTTCTTCAGTGTTGCCTAACAAGATTTAAATTTAAATATTTTTGCAATTTACTATTTATAACAAAGGAAACTTACAATGAGGAAGCAGTAGATCAGATACAGTGTCTCTAAGGCGATTGCAGCACTCGTTGTCCTTTGTCAATACTAAAAATAAAGACCGGCAAAAATAAACCAAGATACCACCCCGTGGTGGTGAATATGCGCTCCAACTACACACGCTAACCGCGTCCAGCATTGTGGCGCGGCTTCTGGACACTCGCAGCAATAAATTTTCATAGTACCGCTATTCCAAGGGAACCGAAATTTCAACCCTGGTAATAAGCATAGCTAAGTAAGGTGTATGTTGTAATGAATTTTACTAATAATAAGGAAACTAGTCACAATAAATACTTACATACATAAATACAGATATTATTACAAATGAATGCAAGAAGAGATGTCGCATTATTTTCAAACACACTATACAGTGTTCCGAATAATTTGCTTAACGGTAGGGACTTTAGCATTTTTGTACCGGTTTTATGAAAATTTCAAAAACTTTTCAAATAGGTATACCAAACCTTAATACTAATTGATAAAGAATCTTGCGCTGCATTCAATACAGCACTGAAAAACGACACGTTCCATTTGAAAAAATCTTTTTTACTTCAAAGATATCTATATTGGACATGAATTTCTAACCACCCTGTATATGACATTGTAGTTACCGCTGTCGTAGTCAACACCTATGACCGTGTGCTTGGATCCACATCAATAGAACATCTTAATGTCTAATAGTCTATGAGATATTTAATTTTATTGGAAAGAGTGCAAAGGTCAGCTTTTTGACAACATTGCAAATATCTCAAAAACGATTAGTTTTAGGAATAAGAAATATTAATACAAACTCATCATAAATGATGCGAGTAATACACTGTACCCATAAAATTGCACCATTCCATTCAAAATTAGAAAGTTAATATCGACACCCTGTATACCAAATGAGTTATAAGGCTGAAAATATTTTCTTTAAATAGATCATAATCGGCCATGGCTACTCTGCAAGTTCCAAACGCAAATTCCAAATTAGAAGTTCGAGAAATTCTAATGACCTAGTTCGGTGATACCCTGTATATTAAATATAATTGGTCGTTTTTACGAATTTTATTAGAAAATATTTAGTTTCGAAAATTGCATATTAATTCAATACTACAATAGAACCGAGACTGAAACCAAATCACGCAACAAATAACAATAAACACTTATTTATAAAGCAAAACTTAATATGTATTAGCTTTCTAATCAAAAACTAATAAGAAGTTATTGTGAACATAATATTGCCTACATTATCACAGAAATAAAGAAGTAGATTTCTACTTTTCTTTTTTGTTTTTAACTAAGATGAGCATCCATAAACTAAAATGTATAGACTGTAAAAAGTCTTAATTAATTTATTACCGTTATCCTAATGACAATAATCCTTCTACAACTATATTTGTTGGGTATTATCAAGTTTATAGCCATCTTTACGGCAAATAGACGTAAGTAGGTTTCTTCTTAGGAAAAACACATAAAGGGTATTATTACGTTCTACGTGAGCTATTCAAACTATCGCTAATGGTAGTGGTTAACCCATGTTACCTTCCGCAAGAAATTTATATGTATGTAGCCTTGAAACGGCATAGCGTAGCCTCGCTTAAAGCAATCATGAATGCAATGTGTGCATAAACCGTCTGCTCTTACCAAAACCCTATTAAATTGTAATATAATCTTGGGCTATTTTGTTTTGCTTTTAAGGAGAAAGATGATTTGCACAATTCTTATAGTACGTGGTTCGTAAAAGCTCATTTCAAAGATCTAACGCTTACCTACCCTTGTAAAAACCGCTAAAGTTGTGATTCCTTTAGAGATAAAATTTATTAATTTAAAGAAATGCAAATTGGAGTAGTATCGCTGGTTGTTACAATAAGATCCTAATCACCAGATAGTTACCTTAGCATCTAATGTACTGTCAGCAGTAACTGGGAAGCGCCATTAAAATTCATTATGGTTAATTCCTACCACCTTTGGTAAGGTATTCAATGTGGACCAACGAAAACCTTTTTTACGATTTTGCGGCCTTAAAATGAAAATCTGAAAAAAAAAACGCTCGATTTCTGAATTGAGGGGAAACAATTTGTCTGCTTTTTTCGCCTCCGTAACTTCAACCCGCTCACGGGGGCAAGGACAGCCCCCTGATTTTGAATAGGGTTGAGGGGTGTTGCGATTAGGGTTGCCATCTTTTACATGTGTTCGGCGAGGACAAACTTGTGGAAGGGATATCAGGTTAAATTACAAAATTAGTGGCATGATCAAATGGTCTAGTCCTGGGACTTTTTTTTAGGTTATAACATTAAGTTTTTTGTACATTATGTATATTCTATTCGTATATAATATAATCACCTGTTTTTTTTATAAATGAGCCCCTTGGGAGGATTTCTCATGTACGACGAGCACAAGAGGACATAGTCTCAAAATGAAGACAATCCTCGCGAAACAACGACAATCCTCGCAAAATGAGGACAATTCTCGCGAAACAAGAAGAATCCTCACGAAACAAGGACAATCTTTGCGAAACGAGGATAATCCTCGCAAAACGAGGACAATTCTTGCGAAACGAGGACAATTCTCGCGAAACGAGGACGGGTCGCAACCATAGTTGCGGTATCAGTTTTAAGATGTTATCTCCACTCTCGTCTATCCTGCATTTCTCTCTCCATCCTTCAATTTTCATACTTCCTATATTGTTAAGTACTTGTTCATATCATCTCAGTTTAGGTCGTTCTTGCACTTGTTTGCGGTTTTCATTTCGCCATTTTTTTTTACTATTGTGCTCTCACACATACGACTTATGTGATCATACCATTTATTCTCTTCGCTTCCATTATTTTTATTATATTTTCTTTCTCTAATATTTTTTCTATCTCTTGGTTTGTTAATCGTCTATAATGAAGTATTTTCCTTGCTATTCTTCTTTCGAAAATTCTTTATTTCTCCACATCCTTGTTTGACATACAAATATTCTCTGCTGCGTACATTACGACCGGTCTTATTGCCATTTTGTACACTCTTAGTTTAGTTTTTCTGTAGAGAGATTTGTTGTTCACTAATATTTTGTATCCATAGTTATACCCTATATCCCGATTTTATTTCATTATCTATTTCTTCCTTTCTGCTATTTTTATTAATTATTACAATTCCTAGGTATTTAAAGCTTTCCACTTCCTGTATTTCATAGCTTCCAAATTCTATAATCCTGTTGTTATTCCCTTTTTTACCCTTGCATGTATTCATATATTTTATTTTTTCTTGATTAATTTTTAATCCTGGCTTTTGTGCTTCTTGGATGATCCTTACTATCTCTATTATAGTTCTCTGTATTCCACATTCTCTTACTATCCCTTCCATTACTATATTAAATAATATCGCTGATAATCCATCATCTTGCCGTAGTCCTGTGTTAATACATACTTCTTTTGTCATTGCCTCTAATGTACATACTGCTGCTTGCGAGCCTTTCATTGTATCTCTATTAGTTTTAACAGTTTTTTGAGTATGCCTAAATCTCTTGCATCTTTAATAATTGTATGTCTTTTCAGCGTGTCAAATTCCTGCTTAAAATCTATAAAAACTATTTTGGTATCAATACCTTGCTCGCTATATTACTCTACTATTTGCATAAACACATGGAGAGCATCCATTGTTGATTTTCCTTGTCTAAATCTATTCTGGTATTCTCTTGTTGACTTTTCTGTGAATATTCTCAAAATCTCTACTTAAAATCAATGTGGTTAGCACCTTGTAGGCTACATTTGCCAATGTTATTTTTCTGTAATTCTCGCATTTCTTTGCATCTCCTTTCTTTGGTATCGGCATTATAATTCCGGATTTGCATTCATCAGTTATTGTTCCTTTCTTCCATATTAGTTTCATTAACTCATAAATTCTTTTTTTAACTTCCATTCCACCTTTTCACCTCAAAATTTTCATCGAAAGAGCTGCTACAAGAATGATGGAGGCAATGTGAAAAGTGTCTACTTAATAATTAACAAAAAGCCTACTGACTTTATGATTGGTCTATTAAATGCTGGAAATAGCTACCATTCACTTCCATGCAGTAAAATAGGTTTTGTTGAAAGCGTTCCCGTACGTGACACAGTATCCCGAGTATAATTTGACGGTATTAATTAATTATACGATTCGCAAATCATTCACTGATTCGAGCTGTTTAGCATGGATCTCAGACTTCAAATGGCCGAATTTAAAGGTCAGACAGCACTCGAAGAGATCTTGAAAATGAAGTATCGCAACACCCTTCACCCCTATTCAACCCCCGGTGAAGTTGCGGGGATGAAAAGACCAAACAAATTGTTCTCCCTCAAAACAGAAATCGACGGAATGAATGGATTCTTCCGGGTGGCATATGAGGGCTATGTGTGCCCTGGAGTAACATTGTAAAATGTTTGTGTTTCACTTGCTTGTTTCCGAAACTCTTTCCTGTTGTTTCCGCAACAAATTCCGGCTGCTTCTAATTATCACCGATTTTCATTCTAAGCGCTGAACTTCAAAAAAGATCAGCAACACAAGGATACAGACACAAGTTGTTGGGACATGGAAGCAAATAAAAACAAGAAATAGTTGCGTTTAGTTGTTTACTATATTGATATATTGGCACAAGCGTAAAAAATATTACTTATACAAGAACGCAAAATATAACTGCAGAAATGCAAAAAGTTATGCCTGTTACTGCGCAAAATGAAAAATATTTTAGCGCAATAGGCCCTGGAACCACTTTTTTTTTATTTATTTAAAAGAATAGTTTCAAATAATTGTGGCTATACAGGTTTGCGTTAGGAAATCAGTACTTTTGGAGAAAAAAAAAACATATTTTTAGGAATGCTGACCTGACGTCACGACCATTTTCACCAAAAAACCTAACCATTTTTGTGTGTTGTCAATTCATGTGCATTCGCCTGTAGAATTCAGGTACAGATTGCAAACAATTGTAGCTTGCTTTAAAATTGAAATAGAAGGTTCTTCAAATCATGCAAAAATATTCAATGAAGATAATTTCATCAGCAAATAGTCAATCAGAATTAATAGACATTTCAAAATCAAATTCAAATTGATATACATATTTCAATAAAACTTATAGGCAATAATACGTTTCATTAATTTTTTTAGAGACTGTTTAATATGTAACCATTCACGTTGCTAATAAAAGCACCATTTGATGTGAAACTCACACCTGATAATATAAATTTTAAATACACCTAGTATTTAGCATATCAAACAAAACTTACCATATTATATAATTAGCAAATCGGACATAAATAGTGGCGAATATGATCATCATTGATATTTATTGAGCAATTTTAAATTTAACGTTTTTGAATTAATTTACTTTTACATACAGATGTCCCACGACGATTTAGACACTAAATCTTGGCAACGAATTGTATCACAATAGTTTAATTTGGTGGATAGTTATTATTAGGAATGTCGCATAATATGGCGTGTTTAAATACTTTTAAAACTTTTAGTTTAGGTCACGTGACACAAATTTAAAAAAATTAAATTCAATACCCTGTATATTTGTGTAGTTTCAGATTCCTCTCGATAAACTGGTTAAATTGATTTATCACATTTACTGTCTATTATGATTACCTAGTCTGTTATTAACAAATAAAGTTGGTATTTTATGCTCACTTCAAAAGTACTTATGTGGTGCATTGATAACAAACAAATGTTAACAGTGAACAGTATCAAGCAATTAAAGTTTTAAAGGAGCTGTTTAAATTGATTTCCACCTTCATGAACACAATTTTCAAATCTGGATAATAGATTTCTATTACATGCCGCCCTAATTATTTCTAGGGTTACAGTTAGACATGCTTCTCGTATTTTATTTTTTAAGTCTTCTAAATCTCTGAGTGATAGTATAAACTATGGCTTTCAAATATCCCCAGAGAAAGTAATCTACTGAGGTCAAATCTGGTGAACGCGCAGGCCAATCCACCCTTCAGGGAAGACCCTATTTAAGTAATCCCTAACTCCGTAATGAAAATGTCGAGTAGCGCCGTCCTGTTTGTTTTTCATTTAGTGCAACATCTTGAAGTATGATCGGGAACGTATTTTGCAAAAAGTCCAAATATCTCTCACCGGTCAGTGTGCCATCATAAAAATATAGACTAATGAAATGGCCATTAAATATACCACACCATACATTCATTCCCCAGATTGCTTGAAGTCTGTTTTTTCTTGTCCATTTTGGATTTGAATACCAATAGTGGCAATTATGACAGTTAATAGTTCATAATATTATGAAATTTTGATTCGTCACGCCATAAAATTTTATCCAAAAAATGTACATCCTCTTCAATGTGGACGTTCATGTGGGCGATAATATTAAGCGTTGGTCGGGATCTTGACGAGTCAAACCTTGGACTAGATGCATCTTATAACAATGATACCTCTGATTTTTTAGTACTCTCTGGATGGTTGATTTGCTGATACCTAATTCTTCTACCGGACATCGAATAGAGGCGTGGGGATTAATTTGTAAATAGGCAAGAATATTAATTCTTTTTTCGGCGGTTTGAGCAAGCTTCTTTCTCGGGGCTTCTTGTTTCGCTTTTCTATTTGGGAAATAGCCAGTGCGTAATTTCTGTCCAATATTTTTAAATGTATCTTTACTAGGTGTTAAACGATCAGGATACCGAGCTCTATACAAATTTCTAGCTCTTCTACAATATTTTTTTACATTTGCCATAAACAGTGAGCATATCAGCATATTGATTGGGCGTAAGTAGAAAAGGCATTATGAACTAATAAACAATAATAACACCTCTCTTATGATGAACTGTCTCTTGACGTTGACACTTGCTACAATGTTCTATGTTAATATGAGTTATTTTTATTCTGTTAACATCTGTTTGTTGTCAACATTCTCCATATTCATATATTACTTCACTAAGTATTTCGATATAATGACTATAAAAGACAAACTTCATTTGTTAATAACAGACTAGGTAATTACTATATAACAGGCAGTAAGTGCGATAAATCAATTTAACGAGTTTATCGAGAGAAATCTAAAACTACAAAAATATACTGGGTGTTCATTTTTTTTTTTAATTTATGTCACGTGATCTAAAACTAAAGCTTTTAAAAGTAATCTAAACATACTATATTATGTGGCGTTCCCAATAGTATCTATTCACCAAATTAAATACCTTGGAGAGATATTTCGTTCTAAATCGTCATGGGACACCTGTATGAAAACTAAATAGCTAACTTGTATTATATTATGCATACGCAACACTACAACATAATAATTAAGTATGTTAAGGGGAGGTTTACATATATACATCGGAAAAGTGCAAAAACTTTGAGCTTTTTTCTTCAGACAAAGGAAAAGATATACGAAATACGGCTTTTTCTTAATAAATATATTAAAACTTGAACATTAAAAATATATATTTTCTTTAATGACAAGACCACTATAACGTTTGCTATTTGTATCTAGGTAGCAATGTGCACAGAAAACACGGTCAGACTGCGTAAACTCTAGCATACGCAAAAGTGATCTGAAATTGAAAATAAAAAGAAGAGTTAGAAATATATTAAATTTGTTGGAGGTTATACCTAAATTTAACCAAATAAGTCGAAAGCAAACAATGTGGCAGATACCTGGACTTTAATTTGATTATTTTCTATTTCTTTATTGTGTGTATGTGGATATAAAAATGTGGAATATTGCAATTTTTAGTATATTATAGGTATAACCTCCAATTAAAAACTGTTTACATTAAGAAAACAAAAGAATTAAGTTGATATATTTGAACACTTGAAGAACTAGAACTTACGCAGATTTGAAAAATCATGTTTCGAGAAAAACGCGTTCAAAGTTTCTCAGCAAAATTTTTTACAAATAGTTCAACATACACTTAGTCAGCTATTCCAGCACCATACATTAATCCTTCTTCTTCTTCATACTTCTGAATTTGCAAAATTTGTTGCTTCCCTTTAGACAGCAAAGCAAGTTTTGCACGCTGGACATACTCTGTTCTGTTCGTTGTATGCGCTGACGATCAGAATTGATGACGAAATTTTGGCATCAAGTCTACTGCAATTCCCACCACATTTATTATTTGTAATACAGAAAAGAAACCTTCATTGAATAAATTTGCGGCAACGTAGGTAGCAAGCTAAATTGTTTATGGGTCGCAGGGTAAATCTTTTGGAGCTAGTTTCTACACACATGAACTAAACGAGTCGTTTCAGTTTTGACAATTTTTTCCAAAGCATCTTTGCAATAAATCACTTTAGAAAAAACTTCATAAATCGGCCTAATAGCATCTTGATTTTTTTTTTTGCAAGAGAGGGTCATGTATGAATGAAGCAAGCTCAACCTTGGCTTCTGCAACGCGCCACTTACACAGGCTGTCTACACCTTTTGGACAATAAATGTGTCGTGGATCTGCGTCGGTTGAACATTTATAATGAAATGTAGCCCAAATAGCTGCCTTCATTTTTTATGCAGAATCTGGATGTTGCCTAATTGCTAGTCCATAGTACACTATTGTTAAATTATCAATAACTTTGTCAGTCAGTTTACCAGCGCCCTTTCTTCAAAGTCTACTCATTCTTTTTTGTATATCTCCAACGCATTCTCTTTTTTTCTTGAACAGTAACATCTTCGTACGGCTAAAAATCACAAATTGCTTAAAAAGTTTTCTTGTCTCAGTCGCCTATCCGAAATCGTGCGAAAATTTCTTTTAACGCATCGCATCGACTTCCATTTTTCCTGTGCTACTCTGATGATCCGTATTGCGGTTACCTTTGCCATCATATTCTAGCCAGCTTTCTAAGAAATTTAGTGTAAGTAAGTGCATCTGCAATAATTGATACATTTTATGGTAAGTAGTTTTCTAAAGCGTGGGAAAGTGTGTTTTAAGTAAAAGAAATATTGTTAGATCAGTTTCTTCAAATGTGCGTTTTATTTCGGATCTAATTGCTTCATATTATTGTAATATAAATAGCTACTCTGTCGTTTATTTGTGCATTTAATTATAACTGATAGCTGACTGATTTACAGTAGACTCGCGATTATGTGAACTAATTACATTTTACTTTTTTTTTATCATTTTTCAAAAGTAATATTCGTATGGTCGCGAGGCTACTGTATTATATTTTTGTTATTAAAAATCATAGGGAAGTTATTTAGTTAGAGTAGGATCATTTCAATTGTTATGGAACCCATATAGTACTTAGAATAGGTAGCCTCGTGTAGTACCTTTTTTAGGTGGAGCACGGGGTTAGGATGATTTGTAATAATTTAGTTTTCATAAATAAAGTGTCGTTTATTTGTGATCCCGACTGCAGTAGCATTTCTAATCATTAAAGACAACTACACTAACAAACAATAAGTATGATATTTCGACCCGAGTAGCCCCGAGTCGAATATAGTATTACATCTAATATGCTTCGTTTGTGTTCGGTACACCCGCTCTTTTATTAAGCCGTAGCGGCTTAAACAATGCGAATATTACGAAACCGCTTTAACCATGTATGTTATATATTTGGACCTTTCAAAAATGAAAAAAACCAAAAATCGATTTTTCCAGTCAAATACATGTAAACCTCCCCTTAAGGCATTTTCCTTATTAATTGAGAGAGGCCCTATACTTTTTTACACATTTTAGTTATTCATCCGACATCAGTAGAAATATGGTGCGACTATAGACAATTTAGTTTGAATAGAAACGCTAAGTTTTCATTATTCCTGATTTTCTTATTTTTGGCAACAAGAAAAAAACAATGCAATAAAATAAAAATTTCTTAATGCTGCTTTGTTGGAAACGCAGCTTTAGGGCAACACTGTTATCTGCACTAAAAGTGTATTTTTTTTCGGCCATACGGATTCAGAGTATGATCATTGATAACGACGAGTTTTGCGTTCGGACAATACGTTATTTTACTAGTTGATCGAGCCTACTATTATATTAAAATTTTGTATTCGTTTAGAAATTATTTTGGTGTCGAATTAAAAGCTATACTTTGCGAGGTAATCTTATAGTTCATGCTTGGAGTCATACGCCAAATGCCTTAGCTATTTTCTTCGATTTATACCAATCATAAAGAACGTGCGTCAAAGAAGGAAGTACAATGTAGAGTCAAGATACTATTCATTTTCTGTTGTCATTTCCTATGTTCAACGTACATAAATACATATTATGTAAAATTTTAATGGTAATAAAGAAATTATTACTGTTGTTAGTAAATAATAATATAATACAAGACAGTGCTGTCAGAACGCCAAAGCGGACTCGTTAAAAAAGGCACTTACCATTATTCTCGGGTCCGCATATACGACAATAGCGGTACTTACAGCACTGTCAATTTACAGAGAGGGCGCCACTGTAGTCGTTGTTCAGCCGTTGGTTTTGACAGTCATTAAGGATAACTGGAAATAATTAAACGCTATTGGCGGAGTAATTGTATACAATTCTAGGGTGTTTTAATTTATTTTACTGTTATTTAGTTTGTTATAATGTCTTTATTATTATCTAATTTCCGCACAAGGTGTACAATATCTGCGTTTAACGCACCATATGAGCTGAGGTTATATTTCACACGTTCCTTATGAGTGGTGTAAAATAAAAAGGAAAATTTAGACGTCTGGTGCTAAAATATGAAGTAGTGTAATCGATTTTTTTCTCCTGGTAACATCAAAAAACGCTGAGAGAAAGTAATCCTGTTGTCATATCTCTTCTCTGATAAAGCAAAGAGCAGTAATATTTACGATCTGTCTGAATTCTCCGCTTTATGTTTTCTATATGTAGCGAGTTATGTAATTATTTATTTCCTCTTATTTACTGTTAGCATAGTATTGTCTCTATCCGTAATGTAATCGAATGAAATGGAATAAAGTCTACTATATATATATTACTTTTGCAAACAAATTTTAGTTCACTTTTTGTTTATGCGCTCCAAAAGATGTCTACCGTAGGACATTCTTTGAAACCGTGAAGAAGTGAGAACAAAGTCATAAACATGAATCGTTAAGAAACACTCATGTTTTCTTTTAATTTATTGAGTATGAAATTTATTGTAACCTCATTACCAGACCACATCAGACTACGGTAATCATCCTATCTCGACATTTTCTACACATGGTTGTCAATCTAAGAAAACATGGTACTTATTATTAGTGTTGCTAATTAAAACTCAAAAAATATTTATCTTCTTGTTCGCTGTTAGAGGATGTGGTTTTTACATCAGAATCTTTAAAATGAAATCTGCATACCACAATTGATATGTTCTGGTATCAATGTATTAAATATACGACGCAGAAGTTATGTTAGTTCCTTCAATAATAATAAAATAAAATAAGCAAAATGAAATACGCAAAAACAATGATTTAAAAATTTGCGTTTTTTTTGTTAATATTAATAAATAATTAGTGCACTCACAGTACAGTAGGTACAAAAATACAACTGTTGCATATTCCTCAAATACGTTTACATTACCTATACTGCTACTACGGTAGAATTTTAATTTCTTAAAATATTTTAAATTTACGAACAAGTTATATTATACATTACACTTTCCACGCTTTTTGAACATAAATTAATCTTTGTATTCATTCATTTCATTAAGTTAAGGTGGGCACCTAAACTTCGGGCACTTGAGCTAGGTGCTCATTGTACCATCCCTATTAAATCTCTTATTTCCACTCGAGCAGCTTGGTGCTCTCTATAAAGCCCAGTATCTTGCCCAATGGAAACTTGAGAACCTTCGAGGGCTCCAATAGATCTCTCGAAATATTTCTGCCTGAGTACCTTAAATTCCTCATATGTGCAGATTACATGTAAAGTCGTTTCCTCCTGTTGTTCGCATATTCCGCACCACGATTCACTTACTCGGCCTGTGTTGTACACTGTTGAAAATTTTAACACTTTTTTGACTAATTTAATAGTCAGAAGAGGTCCATACTTTTTTCGTGTTATTTTGTCGAGAACTATAGAAGTTTAAATTTGACGAGCAAAGATAGTCAAGTATTGTCTATTGCTAAGGGGTTATTTTGTTCAACTGACACGTGGAATTATAAAATACTTCTAGTCACATTTTATTTGATCTAGACTAGACAAATTTACTAGCTGTTTAACTAAATGACTGCGATCTATTGGGTGTTTTAACACCATTTTCTAAACACAACGTCTTTTTAATATGCAACTCCTATTTCTTAGTGCTATAATATTCTCTCTTTAAGACGTTTTCTCAATTATAAATATGCAAAACCACTCATTCACAAGTTTTTGGTTTTCAACTAAACGTACCAATTTTAAAATGATTTTTGAGAACCATTATAAAATTAAGTGAATGTTTATGCTATTTGATTCAAGTCTAAACTAATTGCGTAAATAGATGTTCCCAATACATCTTTAAGATGTTGAATTTTTTTATGCCCACTGGAATTAACGTTTAATAACACGAGGTTACACTTTGCAAGTCAGTCACATTTGGTGGTTTGTTTGGATATGTTAATACGGAGAATCAAACACGAAAACAAATACACAATAATGCAATACTGTATTAGAATAGCTGGGGTTTCTATATTTCTATCCGAGGGAAAAATTCTGATTGGTTGACGTTTCTAAATGTCTAGAAAAATAGTCAATCCTCATATCTGAACAAAGAATTCACACGAAATTTTAGTAATTTCTGTTCTATTAAATACGCGTAGTCAACTCGTCTGGCAAAGTTTGGAAAAATCAACACTAAAATATTTGACTATCGCAAAATTAACGCCAACACCGTAATATTTTCAACAGTGTAGAGATGCTTTTTCAGGGGACAGCCTGCAGTTACCAGCCCAGCAATGGTTTTAGCTTCTTTCTTGCTGCACCTGAGTAGGTTATCAGAGAATCTAACATCCCTATCCCCTATTAGCGCTGTGGTATGGAGTTGATTTTCATTGGACCTCCAGTTTCCACTTTCTTTATCTAACTAGGTCCAGATCTCCCCTTCTTGCGGAATCCTTAGTAATTCCACATACGAGCTGTGGACCCATAAAGTGTCTTCTAGAGCCCTCCGTGACTAGTTCGGCGACTATTACATTACCCTTTATATCCTCATGTCCCGGCACAAATCAGAGACACCGTGTAGTCTGATGCCAGTGTATTGAAGGACTGTTTGCAGTCTCTAACTAGTTTTGACCTAGTTACGGGGTTCGAGACTGCCTTGATGATAGCTTGACCAGTCATTATATTCATTTTCCTCCTCATATAAACACCTTTTGCAATCATTTCTGCACAGGCTGCAAGGGCGAATACCTCTGCCTGGAAGACCGTTGTATGCTTCCCCAGGCTAGGGATATCCTTTCATTAGGGCTGGGCCCACAAATACCGGCTCCTGTGCCCTGGCTAGATTTGGATCTGTCCGTGAACCAGTTATCAATAGCAGTGATCTCACTACGTGCATGGTCTCTGTGCGGTATGGAGATTTTCACGTTTTCAGTGAAGATAATTTCGGCTGTCCGTGGGCATTTGCAACAATGGCCCGTCCAGCATCGTGCCCGTAGTATAAGTGTACCCTCCCACCTTAAAAGATGCCATAGGTTGTTGACTTTCAGTCTAAGAATCGCATTCATTGCCTCCGCTCTCACATAAAGCTTCAGCGGAGGAAGGTTCACAATGATCTCCAAAGAAACGGTCCTTGTGCTGTTAATTGCACCCAGCGATTCGCAGCAATGCCTGTCTTTAAATTAAATAATCTTGTTCTCTGTTTTCATTAACAACGTTTAAATTCTTACGAAGTAAATGTTTAGGGGAAGGTATTTATTGGGAAGTTACTTTAACTAATAAAATGGGTAGTAAAGTATTTAAAATAAAATCGGAAATAATAAATAAATTAGCTTTGAGATAACTTGGTATAAATACAGTTTTAAAGTTACATTTTAATTATTTCTTAACTTTCTTGATCTGTAATCCAGAATCTCTAAATCTTTAAATAATGATTTCATATAAAATGACGAAGCAACTAAAATTTTACTTATTTTAAGGACATATTGTATGGATAAAAATATTTTTTAAACACGCGAAATGTCAAATTCACTTTTATTTAATGTGAAAAGTAAATTGGTGCCTAAGAAAAATCCTGGGTTTGGTAAAATACGCTTTACAAAAATGTCCAAAAACCAGAATGATGGTTCCATCCGAACGGCATTTATCATGGCGTATTGCAAACAGTTAAATACGATATAATATTCAGAAATATCTCCAGTTTCCAATCTAAATTTAGAAATTGTAGATCAAGTCATTTTAGTGCAAAGTATCTTGGACCTTTGGACAACACTGTATGTATTTACTTGGTTCTATTAATATATATTAAAAGATTCTTATAAAAAGAATTCCAAATTCTTGATTCATTCCTCTTGTGGCCATTGGAAATTATATTCCAATTAGTTTAGTGAATATGTTAGCTTGGTTATTAAAAATAAAAAAACCTCTATTGGTTATAGTAAAACGTTTGGACTTTTAATTAATTTTTTTCAATTAATTTCCTTAGTATGTATAATAAAAATAAATAATATAAGTTTAAATATTTATATGAATATAAATAGAAATTATTATTCGTTTTATTACTTGCCCGATATGTTTATTCAATTTTTAAAATGTTTGTCATGTGTGCATTAGTTTTTTAAACGACATAACAACATCTTAATGTTGTTGAATTTGAAATACAAGCTAGAATAAGTAGATGAAAAAGATTTCATTAAAAGTCGAAACATTTTACTGTAATTTGAAGATTTTTTTAATAACCAAATAAATCCACTAACTGGAAAATCAATTTGCTATACAGATTATTGGTTTGCAAGTTATTATATTTATTTTCTTGTGCATATGTATTACAGGTGTAATGTACACGCACATTGTCACTGTTATAACGAATAACATACCTCATGCTAGTTTGGCACATGGTATGCAGACACAGGTATGCACGGAATTGCATTTTGCAACACATGAGTATCGCCAGCATAGGATCAGCATTTTTTGCGAAGTAGAATGCAAACACAAAATACTTACTAGTTTACATAATCTACTTTGGTTAGCAATGTTAGTTTCTGAATCTGCAAAAATACTTCGCAATTCAAATATTTATATTCGCTGATAACGGCAGTTCCGTTACATGACCATCATCATAATATGTCTAAGCGATAATAATTGTTCCAATGGAAACTTACCTAATTGCTGATACTAACGTTGAAGTGTTTTTAAAGCACCAGTTATTAATTTCGATGTAACGCAATCTGTTTCGTATCTATACGAGATGGCCTGATTTCTTTTTTTCAGAGACAGATTATTTTCTATCATAGTAAGCATGGAGACGTCGGTAAAAGAGAGAATGTGTCGTATTTTAAAGGGGAATAAATACATACATTAACAATGATTGGAAAGAAAAATAGAAATTACTTTTTTTTATCCTTATTCACTTAATGCGATTACTTGGGCAGTTCCGACCATTTTATATTTCCTCTATCTTCAATTATCCTTGCACCAAATCTACTCAAGTCTTTTCATTTTATTCTCATTTCTTAGGCTTTATACTGCTCTTCTGACTTGTTATATGTGAAAATCTCATTTTTGTACTGTATGTCCATTTGTCCAAAACGTAAACAAATTGTTATCGTTTATAATACATAAAACTTGTCTTGGCTCCTGTGACTAATTCTTTATGTTCAAAACATGACACATTACATAACATACAATAGTATCGTAAAATCAGATAATGGCACAACGTTGTTTGTGTACAGCTTGATCTACTATACTCTACCACATTTATGGGTAAATACCACTTAAACTGTTATGCATAGCATCTGTTGTATTTGATTTCGAAAACACTTACATCAGTTGCGATATTTGTTTATTTTTCTAATCAGATATTAGATGTGATTAACTGATAATACTGAAAACAGCATCTGGTAATTGACAATTATAGTAATAACTTTGTTTATGCATGAAAGACATAATTATTACTTAATTATAAGATTAGCAATAACTACCTAAAAAGAACTCTAGCCGTATGACTAGTCTGCAAGTTTCAAAATCAAATTTCTAGTAGCTGTAGGAAAAATTCCAATTGGCCGTTCTGATAGGGCATTCTGTAATTGTGCAACACACAAGACTACAAATAAAATCAATTACTTACTAACCAACAGATTTTCTTTGATTTCAGGCCAAAAATAAGGACGGAATATGTAATCATCATCGCTGTGATAGTGTTAATATGCGTCGGATTAGGTATCGCACATCTTATGGGTGCTTTCTCCAACAAAGTAGGAAAAATTTTAAATCCACCGAATCCGGTTAAGGCGCCAAGAGCTTCAGCATCTCATCTCCACGCTTTCAATAAGGCAGCTGTATGCGCTGATGGAGTTCCCTGTGCTAGGATCGGCAAGTAAGTATTATCTAGAAACATTGTAGTTATCTTTGGAAAAAAAGTTATATATCTATCTGCAAAATGAGTGCTATTAGTTTACTAGTAAACGATTCTTTATGTTAAAATATTTTTACACTCAAATTTAAACCTAAAAATAGTGACTGGCAAATAATGAGCGATACGATACCCATATATGTATATGCATTGTTTCTGCTACTGTAAATGAAAAGTTTAATTGGTATATTGGGTATCCCAGCCCATAGGTAGGAACTTATGGACCCCTAACTTTTTTATTTATTAATATTTTTTATGAAATTCGAAATGTATTATTTACATTAATTTTTCAATTATTTAATCTCTCTTATTACTTTTTGTCATTTTCGGTTTTATGGTTAAATTTAAAATTTTAAGTAGAACATCCTGTATATTTTAGCATATTCGGATTCTATATCATTTTCTGAGTATGAAAACATACGTTTTGTTAGAGTCCGTTTCTTTGGTTACTAGAAATTTATTTTTCTATCTAGTGGGCGCGAATAATTTAGAAATATTCTTAACCAATTAACATAACACCAAGAAATTGCAAATATCCAATTTCTTTTGTTTTATACGGCTACTGGGACGTAAGAAAGCACACTTTGACTATTTTTAAATAAAAAAGTGACCTTTTTTCAATGGAACCTCCCACATGAATCTAAAAGAGATTTTTTGACGGTAGCTAAAGAGATAGGTAACTACACATACTGTAGTTTGCGCGCTGATAAGAAGTGGAGGTAATCGGAGAAGGTTTGCCTGCGATGACTCCACAACCCTTCTACTTATGTGGGTTTGCGTTTCTATTCATTTATGACTATTACAGGTAAAATCTGCCTGATGAAGATTGGTTAAACCGAAACCGTTGCAGAAAATTGTAGTAAAATATATGAATTAGGAAGTACTACATATTTATACGTCTTATTAATAATAAATGTTTTGTCCCAGCTTAAACTACTAATTCTAACCTACACCAGAAGCGGTAATTGTTATGTATGTACTTTTATGCGAGAAATTCAAATTTACATTTAGGTAGAATATTTCTAACATGTTTGAGATATAAGTAAAACGAGTTTTCACTTATAATCTTGAAAGCGTAATTTTATTTAACAAAATATACTAATGGTGGGATTCTGTCTATAAGGATATGCTCACAGATTTACAGATAACCTCACAGGCGTTACACATATGCGTAGAATCTCACCATAAATAATTACCACTAAAGCATTTATTTTTGTTTAAAGGGAGCTTTAAAATAATTTGCTAAGTTCATGTTTTATAGGTTTAGAGGGTATAGGCGGCATTCTGTCTGAGTTCCCGAATGCGTCAGAGGCATGAACTCTTTTCGTTTACTCAGTCGACTTATCAACTATTTGTCAGTATGCTGTAGACTTGAGCGTTTTTGCTTCTTACTGGCAAGTAAGTATATTTCGTTGGTATTTGTAAACCTAACCAGTGCAACACTTTCTGTTATGTTGGTGATAATTTAACTTCTAAATGTCAAAATATGAATCTTACACCCCTAATACAGAGTACCTACTGTATTTCGGTTACAAGGTAAGAGGTGAGGGCAAACAGGGCTTTGACAAGATAAGCAAATGGCTTTCGCCATATACCATTTGCAGTTCCCGTAGTGTGAAAGCATGCGACAGATCACAAGTTAGAAAACACTTCAAAATACTCCGATTTACTTTCAACAATTCCATATGTCCTTCACAGTGAAGATCCCCCATCACCACCTCATTGAGCTTCAATAAATACAAGTAAAAATATTAGCTCTGAACAAGATCAGACTGGAGATTACATTATAACAGGATTTAAAAGGTTTAGGTTTCATTTATTGACCATTTATTGACACAAGGGGACTTCATGAATTGGTATGTGATTTGAGATTGTCAAAAGGAAAAAAAACAGGCGAAAACGATCGTAAACCAGAGGGCCTTCGTCTGTAGATATCTGAAAAATGAGCTTAAAAGCAATGCTGCTTCTGAACGGATATAAATTTCCTTCAATTCCACTAGTACATGCTACCAATGTGAAAGAGTGTAAGGTGAAAAATACTCTCCTATGTGGATATCCCAATGCGCTTGCGATGCTGCTTGGTTTAGAGATTGGATTCAAAAAGCTTTGCTGTTACTTTTGCGAATGGGATAGTTGTGATCGGAAGTAAAGTATTTTGAAATCATCATTCTCCTATTGGAAAAAAATGTCAAAATACTTCATCAGCTAAACAAAAAATATCTACCTCTTTACATGTAATTAGATTCAATGAAAAATTTTGTCAAAGTCATGTACGGAAATGTGGTAGGCTTTTCATATTTAAAATAGTGGTGCAGAAGCCGGAATATAATATAGAGGCAGAGTCTGAAAACCGAAATAGTGGTTAGCTCTAGCGGAAATTTGACGGTATCAATTTCAAAATGGGCAACCAAAATAATAAACTACAAAACCAACTCTATCTGACCATTTTCCCTGGGTGGGGTTACAAAGTAAATGCGTGTGGTGTACAAAGGAACTCTAGTGGTCGTAAATTACAAATGAAGAGGGTGTCTGTTGGAATAAAGAAAGAATAGAAAAAGGAAAGATGTCTTCACTATTAACTTTTTAGAACTGAAGGAACTTAAATCAAAACAACGTAACAAAACTTAAACTACGGAGTCGGGTTAGGACAAAACAAATATATATAATTCTGTTCTAAACAGCACCAACTAGGATAAAGTTATATAAGGAAATCTGGCCGAATATACCTTTGCCGCCAGAACTTATATTAACACGATGGAGTACATGGCTAGAAGCCGCACTTTTTATGCCCAACACATTCGTATTTTAAAACCTTTTGTATTAAAGTTAACGGGATGCTTCCAATGTTACAGCAGTCCAAGCATTAATTGTAAAAAAAAATTAGTCGAGCAATCAGAAGCGCATTTTATCAAGCATAACAAAAACGATCAAGTTCCTAGAAAACAAAAATCTAAAATTAACTGAATCCATTCAACACTTCGAAGCATTGTTTAGTAATTAAAAAGCATAGAGGGGGATCAATTGGCGAAAAGACACAGGACAAAATCCATGCTAAAACCGCATGGAAAGAAATTCAGATTATGTGTTATTATTCCAACAACACCTTTTACTACCCAAAATAAAAGTTCATGTTCAAAATAGAAATGAAATAAAAAATCTGATATCCCTAACACGCTCACTATCTCTACAATGCTATTTTATTTTTAATCCAGCTTTAACCATTTCGGATACCTACATAAGTGTTATTGAATGTGATACAGAATGCGGGAGATTACCGAACAGCGTATGTACGACGTGTATAGTATAAATCCACATACTGTTATATGTCGTTTATAATGTTGCCTGGTTATTTCTGATTCATCTGCTCCTTGTTATCTAACATGAATATTTTATAAACGCATCGCCCGTACGTTGCATTTGGTGCGTTTTTAAATTACACTGGTTGTTCGAGCAAATATAATATATCTTTTTTATTTATACACTCTGCATACTTTCATGTATCATGCACTTACTCGAAGTGCATGCTACATGACACACCAAAAATTTTAAAATGTAGCTTTTGCTCGATGTTCACGAACAATTTAAAGCATACCCAATAATTGTTTGCGAAATAAGCAATGAAATATGATCTATTCGAATACATTTACATATGAAACCAGAATACATTTGAGATAGATATGTATATTAAATATAAAGAAAAATATACTAAATACTATTTTGTCAAAGTTTTGCACTGTCGTTTCATACAATGTGAAAATAATCTAGAATGCGCACCTAAAACAGCGATAAGGTGAACTATAAATTAGAGTATCTTAAACAATCATTAACGTTAACGTACTCTTCGCATATTTTCGCATTGCAACATTGTGCCTACTAATGTAGGAAGGCGCATTTATTAATAGACCGTGACCTCTGCTTATCGCGGACACTGCACTGTTTGTCAACGTTTACTGTCAGTAAACAGATTTAATACCCTCCATACTTCAACGCGAAATATGTTTCGTAATTAATGATTGCTAATCTTATCCGTAGACTTAATACCTGCTGAGCTATACAGAATTATTTTAGAAAACTTAAATATGTGTATGTGTAATGTATCATCACATGCATACATTATGATAACATTGTATTTTTTGTTATTTGGTCTACAGATAAAGATTTTGTTTTTATTTTCCTTTTCGCAAAACATCTCCACGTAACGAAATAATGATGCAATGTTATACTAAATTTCGAAAAACTAAAACCAGTGACGATTGATGTTGATACATTAAGACGTTGATGAGGTATTGGTTTCCAGAATTTTAATGCTTGAGAGCATTAAATATAACGCACTAGGATGACACTACTACTTTCTGTATTAGCCTTTTAGTAATTGTTGATACAACGACCTTCAAATAAAAAATTGATTTCATTTCATACTCGATAATTTATTATTATTTAAGGTTGTTTGTATGCATTACCATTAAATTTTTGTCTTCCTAAGAAAATATGGTTCTCTTTGTAGTCCAAGAGCTGGCGTCAAAAAAGTGCAAGAGTTTTCGGAAGGTTGATATTTTCAAATCGAGTTGTACTTTAGAGATGGAGAGCCACCGTAGAGTCAGCGCTCCAGCTGTCGGTACACTTGGCATTGGGACGCTTCTGTAAACTGTTTTCAACAAGCTCAAAATTGGTAAATGATTAGTAAATATAATATAGGACACGAATCTAACAGTCAGACAGTAAAATAGAGGGATGCGTGACGTCAACGCTGCAGTATACATGTCGAAAAAATTACATCAGTCCAACTAATTTCCCAAAGCTGAAATTTTGCAAAACATTAATTTGAATTATAAAATTCGAGAAACAAACAGTCAGACTCTTTTTTTTTTAATAGGATCTCATCAGGCAGCAGTCCATAGAAGTGAGGAAAACAAGTGCCTGCGTATTGTGGCAATTAGAAATTAATGAGTGTTTATTTAATAGAAATCATTTATTTTACAGCTAAATCGAATTAACCCTAGGATGCCTGCCTATAAATTTTTACACTTTCACAAGGCGCGGTCCTATGAGGCCCAGATGGATGTAATTGCAAAAAATAAATGTTTAATGTCCTTTTATTGTTACTTAATTTATTACCTGACCAAATATACAGTTTTTATTGACAACCAACCTAAAATAACATTTCTAAACGATTACCTATATTGTTTAAAAGTGTTTTCTAATTGTTACATGCAGTACAAACTCTAGCAGAATGTTCATTACAAATATTATTTTTGCATTTTGCACACACTAACATACTTTTGCGACTAATATTTGAAGGACACATAAAGCACCTTCTACGCTGTGGAATATCGTCTTGATTTTGATTACTTTGTGAGATTGTAATAAAGTTTTTCATGCGCTCTTTCACACTTCGTTGCAATTTTGGATTTTGTGATCGTCTTATCATATTAGGAATAACTAACTCTTTTACCAACTCTGAGGAAAATTCGTCTTTTATGAGTTACATCCTTTTGGTAATTTGGGTGTTGCTTAGTAAATGCTATGAAGGCATTTAAAGCTGCGATATCTATCTTATTATAAAAAATCGCCATCGGCCAACGCTTTGTTTGACGCTTGCAACTATAAGTTCGTACTTGTTGATCCATAACCGTCTACCTTTACTTTTATTGTAGTAGTGTATAATTTCAGGCATACTTTTTTGATTTTTTCGTACATCAGCGGTATTATGCATGCTACTAAGTCAAATACAAAAAAACTTTTCTTCTTTTTAGGTACATAACTAACCATTGTAATATTTTTATAAAAACCAAAAAATGGAGAAAAAACGGGTCTATTCTTATCTTCTTTCATTTCGTTAGGTACATCACGTTTATTTTTCCTGATTGTCCTACAAGAGTGATTTGCTTGTCTAATAAATATTTGGTAAGTTCCAAGCTTGTGAAGAAGTTGTCTACTGTAAGATTGAAGCCAGTGTTGTAAATGGTGCTAACCAATGCTTTTACAGTGTCAAATCCAAGACTTCTTTGTATACCTGCTCCAGGCTGATATCCCACGTATATAATTCCATCTATGGCAAATCCAGACACGGATTCATACATCCAAAATATTTTCAAACCGTATTTGGCCGGTTTGCTAGGCATATACTGAGTGAATGGACTTCTACCCCTATTTGGAACGAGTTACTCATCAATTGTCACGTTTTTATCAGGAATAATACATGTTCGGCACTACTGAATAAACAAGTTCCATACAGAAGAAATTGCTGCCAATTTATCTGTTTCCAAACGAGCTTGTCTTGTTCGTTTGTCATCAAAACGTAAATATGTTCTAATACTCTCAAACCGTCTCAATGCCAATGTCGCGGAATAAATGGGATTTGAGGATTGGTCAGAAAACAAATCCCGGAATGAAACGTCTAAACTTTTTTCAACCCCTGCTTATATTACCAATCCCAAAAATGCAATGCATTTCACGCTTATCGATGTCTTGCCATTGTCTACTTTTCGAACTTTCAACACGCTTATCTACCAAATTTGTGCATATAATAATTTCTTCCAAAATAGTGTCAGTAACAAAATAAGTGAAAGTATCTAATGGTGTGGCACATAAATTCTTTTTTATTAGACCAGGTGCTGAGCGGGTAATGTTGCAACGTAGAGTTTTTCCCGGAGGTGATTCACTTTTTTTGCCAAACAACACCACTCCGAGCCACAAAACATTCATTGTGTACTTGTCTACAAATTTGTTCACTAGATTCATTTTCTTCACTATCTGAGTTGGAGGATTTGATTCCAGTCCAAAATCTGAATCTTCACCTGAAGGTTTTATTATACCTGGTTCTTCATTATCAGAAATTTCACTTTCTCCAGACAACTCAGCATCACATTCATCTGTCCAACGTAAAAGAGTTTCTTCGAAATCTTTATCACCGTAACGGATTCGTTTTGAAGTGGAAGCCATTGTAACAGCTAATGTTCACTTTACACCAAACAATATTAGAATGAATCGACTTGCGCTTAGCATGCTTTTATACGAGTTTATTTTATGCAAGTTACAACTTGCATTCACTTGGTATCTACGAACTCAGACACGCTTGCGAGCGCAAACTTGTTTGCTTGCTAGTACAAACGTGATTATGCTTGCACAATGTATAACCATTTTTGTGTTCTGCTTTATGTTATATTATAAATAGTAAAAAATAACCTCAAAATATAATACAAATAAACATAAATTCTATTACAACAAATATAAGTATTTTAGCAAATCTGTGTTACTGTTTGAGCTGTTATTTACATATGGGCCTATCAAGCCCATGGCGTGTAAATACAGGATATTGGTAAATAAAAATTGTTTAAATAGTTTAGAATCATTATCAGGCTATATTATTTAGCAAAAATGTTGTAAGGAGCGTATTATGTGGCATATCTAAGAGGCAATTAAAAAAAAATGGTAATCATAAACAACAAAGGATGCAATAAGTCGCTGGGCCTCGGAGGCTCGTACTGTACATCCTAGGGTTAAGCGTGTTGTGTAATGAGCATGGCGTATTGCCCATCATGTAATCAAATGGAGTGTCTGCCTTCCTTAGTTAAAACGTTTTAACTACATTTTTATCATTTTCGGTCTATCTGCATATACCGGTTGTTCTATTCCATATTTGTCTATTCTACCAAGTTAGAACGTCGTAACTTTGTGCCCCAAGTTCTAACTTGGCAGAATAGACAAATATTGGAAAGAACAACTGGTATATACAGATAGATCGAAAATGATAATAATGTAGTTAGAACGTTTTAACTGGACAGCAGTTGTTTCCTCTCCGGCATACATCTTTATTTGATTACATGATGTGCAATGACGGATGCTTATTGCGCAGAGTGTATAATAGAAAGTACAGATGGTAGCGAAGATATTCCGGCAACAGCGATGACAGCAATTTGGTACGCTAACGGCCGTTTGCACCGTCTGTGATTAACTTTTTAATTAACTAATCAAAGATTAAATTTAATTACGAATTAAATATGAATAGGATTGCACCGAACAAATTTAATCAATGTTAAAAAGTTTGCGACAGAAATATACACTGTTGAAAATTTTAACACTTTTTTGACTAATTTAATAGTCAGGAGAGGTCCACACTGTTTTCGTGTTATTTTGTCGAGAACTATAGAAGTTTAAATTTGACGAACAAAGATAGTCAAGTATTGTCTATTGCTAAGGGGTTATTTTGTCCAACTGACACGTGGAATTATAAAATACTTCTAGTCACATTTTATTTGATCTAGAGCTAGACAAATTTACTAAGCTGTTTAACTAAATGAATGCGATCTATTGGGTGTTTTAACACCATTTTCTAAACACAACGCCTTTTTAATATGCAACTCCTATTTCTTAGTGCTATAATATTCTCTCGACGTTTTCTCAATTATAAATATGCAAAACCACTCATTCACAAGTTCTGGTTTCAACTAAACCCAATTTTAAACTGATTTTTTGAGAACCATTATAAAATTAAGTGAATGTTTATGCTATTTGATTCAAATCTAAACTAATTACGTAAATAGTTGTTCCCAATATATCTTTAAGATGTTGAAATTTTTTATGCCCACTGGAATTAACGTTTAATAACACAAGGTTACACTTTGCAGGTCAGTCACATTTGGTGGTTTGTTTGGATATGTTAATACGCAGAAACAAACTCGAAAACAGATACACGTGCAATGCAGGTGGTGCGTATAATGCAATACCGTATTAGATTAGGTGGGGTTTCTATATTTCTATCCGAGGGAAAAATTCTGATTGGTTGATGCTTCTGAATGTCTAGAGAAAATAATAAATCCTCATATCTGAACAAAGAATTCACACCAAATTCTAGTAATTTTTGTTCTACTAAACACATGTAGTCAATTCGTCTGGCAAAGTTTGTAAAAATCAACACTAAAATATTTGACTAGCGCAAAATTAACGCCAACACCGTAATATTTTCAACAGTGTAGGTTGGTAGTGCGTTAAGTTTAGTTTTTAGTCAAAAATCGTATTTCTATTGGGAACACTATTCCATCATAATGAAAAATGCGCCGTTATGCGAATGCGCGATTTTAAGCGGCATTTGAAAGTTATTGGAATTTAAGCTGAAGCAAATTGCTACAGAATTAGATATTGAAATAAAAAAGTTGAGTAGTAGTTTTAAAATGGAAATTAATATGTGAATGCAGATTTTTTTTTTTTCATTATGCAATTCTTTTATTTGTTTTTCTGCAAATGCTCAAATTTTTGATACTTTATTTGACCTCTGCTATTACTTGTTAGAATTATTTTATTATTACCATCATTTCCTTATATATTTTGTTCCTTTTATTTAATAAGTAAATGGTTAGTTACATAGACAATATTTCTTTTAAAAAAATCAAAGTGATAACGCATTTAGAGTAAATAAAATATATTTCGTTTATATAAAAGCCAAAGAAAACAAATACACAAAAAAAATGTTCAAAAGTTAATTTCTATATAGCAATGAATTATAAATTGTTGAAATAATCATTAATTAGTAATGCCTGTGTCGCAGCAGGTACATCATCAACAGCGTCATAATCAATCTCCTGAAGTTGTCCATTTAAAATTTCTTGATTTAATTTTTCTTCATTGATTTCCTCTTTGCCCATATTTATGGCTATATTGTGCAATACTGAGGTAGCAACTACTACTGGCATAGAGGTATCCAGCTTTAAGCGACAACCATATGCCAGTATTGGAAAACATTCTTCTTAGAAATATGCTTTCAATGACATTCCGTGTTGTAATATGGCTTTCATTATAATGATTTTTAACAACTGTTTCAGAATTTAACAGTGGGGTCAATAATTCTGTTTTTGAGTAGTGTTAATGTGTGTATTCCCTGGCCATCGTACTACAATATCCATTATTTTTAAGTTAGCATCATATAAAAATTGTGAATTTATAGAAAGATATCCTTTCCTATTACGAAATACCACCGGGTCATTCCCACCTGAAACCACGAGTAATCCTCAAATACATTTATTATCAGTTTTTTTTTATTTTATTTTTATTTTTTCCTAATTAATTTTGCACCTTTCCAAGCGTTCCAGCGCCAGGTGTCCTGACAGCTGGAGTGCTGACTCTACGGTGGCTCTCTATCACTAAAGTACAACTCGATTTGAAAATATCAACCTTCCGAAAACTCTTGCACTTTTTTGACGCCAGCTCCCCGACTATTGTGAGAGATTTAGAAATGAGACTAGATATTTTTTAATAAATACCATACATCTTAAATATAAAAATCTTTCGTTCATAATTAGGAATTGCGTACGTGAAAAAAATTTATCCGTTTATTATTTCCCTCCCTTTCCAACATTGTGTCAAAATATTTCACTGAAATATATCTCCAAAGATATGATTATCCAAGACAATAAAAATAGAATCCTCAAGGCTAGGTTTCGCATTATTTTTAAATGGTTGCAATTTGCAATTCATAAAATCGAGTTTCATTACTGCAGCCTGTTGGAGAGTACGCATAAATGGCATTTGGAGATCCATTTTTTTAAGACACCCCTGACATTTTTTTTTAGGTGGTGATATGTTCCAACTGGATTGAAACTGCAAATTGCAGCTACATTTTTCTCCATTCGCCCGATGCTTTAATTCCAAATTATTTCGCTCCTTCAGGTCCCAATTTTTTCGAAGATTTTTGAATAGTTGTCACCTATCCCCCTTAAAATTATATCTTTCTACGATATTTTCCAAATTATTATAAGAAAGCTTTACTTGAGCTTCATTAAAAGCAGAAATCCCGTTTAGGCTTGTTGCTTCCGATATTCAGTAGCACACAGCTGCTTCCAAGTTGTATGCCACTGGAATATATACAGGGCGAGTTCTTTTTCATTATTTGTATGAGGAAAACCATAAGAGATGCGCAGTGGGTTAAATAGAGAAAGACTTACATTTTTATAAGCTTAATCCAGACACGCTTTTGTTCATTTAAGGAAATGCATGGTTTACTAGATTTTTGGAAAAAAAAAATCAAATTTACCAAAACCTTTATAGTGCTGTAACTCTTTTATTTGTAAAGATAAAAAAAAAATTAATACTATTTTTAGGGAATTTAATGTCAAACAGCGACATCTTAAAATTTTTAAATTTGCTTAGTATTTTTGAGTTAGGAAGCAAAATCTGTTTTTTATAAATGGGAACCATAGTTGGCTATCACATGTCCTAATAGTGATTTTTCTTCTGCTTGCAATGATGTAGGGGCCGTACTACTTATTTTAGCACAATACACTATTATTATGTTTGTAACAAAAACCATGTCTTGCAATAGAAGACGCGATAGATAGAGAATTGAAACATTATGTTTACTTCATCATTGACATTTCGTTCACTAGAGTGATGATGGTGGGATTTTGTTATGGGTTTAGAAAAACATCAAGAATAGCCCGGGTGCTCTGAAGATTGTAATGTAGGGATGTATGAGCGTATGACTGCAGAATCACGATAGAGTGTTTATTTTGCAACGGAGACCATGTCTTTCACACGTTTTTCTTAAAAAAAAGGTGCGATTTTCAGGTTATGTCACCCCACAGAACACGTCGAAATCTTCAAAAAAGAATGCATTTATCAACCAATAACCGTTGTAACCGAGTATAATAAAAGTTATAAAAATAGTTTCAACTAACTTTTTCTTGAAATAAATTTTTGTCAAAAAATTAATTAATGGAAATTTAGGGTGTTGGGTGTTGTAAATAATTAATTCGATTAGGGTTTCTATTGTCTCTATTTCTTGTGTATTATTGAATATTATAAGTTTCTTTTCTTTTCCATCACGGGACATGCGACTAACATATATTTTTATGTTACATGTCTCCTTTTTTTATTTCTACTATAACCATTTGACAAAATACTTAAATATGTATTGTCATGGTATTTCCACACCGCCAGGATTTAGAAACTAAAATTATGTTAAGGTTTCTGTATTGTATATTTGCATATTTTTAAAAAATAATTTGCTTGTGTTCCATCTATCCCTACTCCTTTGTATTACTCATTAGCTTTTTTTACCGACTTTAACAGTTTCCGCTATTTCCGACAAGTTGTATCTAACATTGCGCATGACAAAAGCGTAGAACTTTACGCGCGTAATGCGGGACAGCGTTATATAATTGTTTTACCAAACAACGCGTGTACTAAAAAACATGTTTAAGCTAAAGAAAATGTTTGTTGCATAGTTAAATAAATAGTAGAATAGTGTTAAGTTGTTAGTCTGGTTCAAATAAATCATTTAAAAACGTACAACAATCTATTCATTAATGAAAAGAAGTGAAACTCCAGTACAAAACTCTACAAATTATAAGTAGCCTTTTTGACTTGTTTATATGTCAAAATTAATATTGACAACTTAATGTTCACATTTTTTCGTATCTAGTAAGCAAACTCACTCGATGAAGATAATTTGTTGATTGTTTTGTTTTGATGATTATTATGTGAGTTTATCAATTAAGAGATGTTATAATATACAGAATTCTGAATAAAATATTGATTATCCGGGCAACATTTTGTAATTAGTAGTAATAATGTAACATTTTTTGGCGCATGCAACGTGTGGGGCAAACTTACTAGCTAAATGGAAATAAATCAGACGAATATGAGAATTTTTTCGCAATGTGTATGCAGGATAAACGGGAAGAGAGAGAAGATATAGCTCAGTTAATAGCGGAGGTGAGAAAAATGAGAGAAGAGATTAAATCCAGTTTTAAACCTAAGGGAATCATATCCGATAGATTAAAAAGCAAAAATGAAATTGCAAAGGAAGAGAACGAAACATTGGAGGAAGAACATTCGAAAGAAAGCATAGATTTATGCTTTTTACAGCGGAAAATAAGGAAACTCTTAAGGAAAATGTTGAAGAGAAAAAAAAAGAATTTTTGGTGATGATTGTGTGAGAGCATTAATTTTATTTTACAATTATTTAATCGGAGCACATAAGATGTTCAAAGAAATTGTGATTGATAACGTCATTAAATAAAAAATAAAATTCAATTGTAACTCTGATTAAGTAATTAAAAATCAGGAATATATATAATATTTATAGTTATATAAATAATGGTACATGAGATACCCAGCAAAACTCCCTGAATACCTAATAATAGATATATAAACCTACTTATATCAGAATACGGAAATGAAGCACAGGATTTTTTTTTTATATTTTACAGCGTGACGTTTAAAGTAGCTAATATATTTAGATGCTCTAGATTTTTAATGATACATTTCACGTGGAACGTGTTGTTATATAAATAACAACTAACTATATATGTACATACATGTTTTAGTGTAATGTCATGTTATATGTTTTATTGGTTAGTTATAAAACACTATAATCTAAAGCAAATCTCTGAATTAAAAATATCTATGTAAAGTACATAATACATTAATAACAAAACTTAAACGTATAGGTAATATCTTTTAAAAGTAGGTTAACAACGGACAAGTCTGCTCTTAAACCGTTTAATATTTTAGAGAATAAACATTAGATTTAAAAGATAAAAAGTGATAAAAAATCAATTTCTAAAATGTTTTTCAGTATAGAACGACTGACAGTCTTGTTAACAGAATTTTTCCTCTTATGATAATCGTTACACAACACTAAACAAATTATATTTTCAGCTAATAAGATAAAGCTTGTTTACTCTTTGTAGTAATTAATCGTTTTTTTTTTTATAAATCAAAAATGTCTTGGGAAGCAGCAACAATTATATTATGTACTTTATTTAACCAAAAACGTTTCGATGTATCAATTTGTATATAATAGCTGTGACAAGCATTTAAAATTGTAAAAAACATTTACTAACAAACAAACAAAACAAATTAACAATAAAACGACAAAAAATCAACTACAATTTATTTTATATGTTAAAAGTAGGTGATATGAGTAATGCACATCAAAAGAACGATAGTTTATAGTATGTATAATATTGTACAGGTCTCCCCCGAACTAACACACTAGAATTCTTCGGACTTGATTGACTGTGATCCATTTAAGGAAATTTTTTTAAGAACATGGCTCTTGCAGTATATAAAGGGTTGAAAGCTTTCAGATTTAGCAATTTTTTCTATCATTTGCGCTTAGTTTGTAGCAGTGAGTTCCTATCCCCAACTACAACTGTTGTTGAGAAAATTGCAAATTTCTTGAAATGAATTGAATTTGTCAAATAAAATCAAATATTTCTCAAGGTATTAGACACTTAGGTACACCAGTGACCCAATTCTAATTTATTTCTAATATTTCGTATCTAATCTGATGCTTCATCAGGGCTTAAAATTTGAACAAACGTGTGAAAAAATCTCCACCTTAAGAATCTTGAATACAATGTCGACCAATAAAAAATATTTCAGACGAGTGTAGAACTTTTCATTCTAATATCTGATATAAAAATCGTAGTTTTGAATGCATCCTCGCCATATCTCTTTCATTATTTAATGTCAAAGAAGAAAGGAGTGAATTAAAAAATGGATATGAAATCATCAGACATCAATTAGATTAAAAATATAAGCATATTTGGGTAAAGCTGCAGGGAAAATAAAACATGCATTTCTGTAAATAACGACATTACTACAAATTTCTCTGCATTTAATCAATTAATTGGCGCAACACCCACCTCACGAAAAATAGAAGTAGTAATAATCCTTATTACAATATTGTTTAATATCTTGCATACGGGCTGTCGCAACTTAGTTAATGTGTTCAGTGATACTGAAAAAAGTGTTTCATTCATAACCGAGATATGCTTTATTAATTTCAGTATAGCTGAATACTTTAAATGTTTTCATGCGATCCATTTTGATACTTTCATTATTATTTGTATACGTATAAAATGAATAAAAGTAATAAACCCATTGATATTGCTATTTTCTATATTTTATTTTATTATTAATGCTTTTAAAGTATAACAACAATTCTGAAATACATGATGTAGCTTTAAATTCTATATTTTAACGTATGTAAGTATATAAAAATTTTAAAACTCTAAATTAGTTCATACTATAATTTGTTATTTCAAACAGTACGTCCAGATGATGGCCTAGAGCTGAAACTAGTCGATAATAATTATATTAATTATCCGTACTACCACCAATCCAAAACTTACAATAACTCTAAAAGTGTTCCAAGTACATTTATTTACTATTAATCAATGATGATGATCAAAGTTAAACCTACAACTTAAATAATAATAGCGAAATATACAGTATATAGGTAACTGTGAATGTGATGATTCATTCATTGCAATTACAGATTTATGAAATCTAGCTCATTGCGAATAAGGAGTGTAGATATAGTCGCTTACTCGGTTTTGTGTAATCATACAAAAAGTAACAAGACTATTAATTACTTAATCTTGCTAAAAAAAATCTGTTTTGATTTTGCTACGTATACCTACCTACTTCAAATTGTTTGTATGAATAAATAGGAACCCGAACAGCTATACAAGTGTTTACACTAAATTATCAATAAACAAACCACTCTCCTGCTGTGCCGACCGTACTTTTACGTAATACAAATGAGACGTAAATAAAAATGACCTTGGGTTATTATTATATATTATAGATTGGTGGCTAGCCTATTGAAGAAATATGAAGGATACAATTTATATGAAATACATTTTTATAATCATAAGAGATCTTTCCTTGACATTAAATAAATCATTGTAAGTATTAAAATTGTTATCAAGTAGGTATTACTAACGCATACATAAAACGTAACATTTCAGCTAAACATAAAACAATATGGCGTAAGCATTAATAGAAGCATGTATTATCATTATCAATAATGGATTTCTAATCTTTCTTCCCACCTTTTTTTACCTATAAAATCGGCATACGTACGTGACTAACTGTTCTAGATAATCCAGATAATGAAAGTTTTTTTGCTTCTTTCCCTTTAACGCGCGCTTCTATCTAGAAAACTTCCAAAACAGACAAATAAACATTCGTATAACCTCCATTCAATGGAGTAGGGAGAAAGAGTAGGCCCAGGCGCGCATGTGCCAGTTAACCTATATAAACAAATGCTTGTTCTCGGTTGACAACAAATCAGTTCTATCAGTCAGTGAAAGCATTATTAGTGTTTGTTCGGTGCGAATAAATTGAAAGTACAAAAACCATGTCCGAGAGCCATTTCGACGAATACGAGCACTACAATTTCGAATACGACAAACATCTCTATTCCGGCCACAGCGGAAAGCAACGATCGAAGAAGGAGGTAGTCGAGCACACGAACCATTTCGACCCCAGTGGCCATTCCCGAAAGATAGTAACGAAACTAATGAACACCGAGATGAATAGGAAACTCGAAGTGAAAACGAAGAACTAAAGGAGATCCCGTCATCGCAGGTGCTTCCCGATAAAGCTATTGTGATCAATTTTATAGACGATTTTCGCTAGGGTAGAGGTTATTTCTGTGATTTTTTAAAATAATACTGATATAGCAATAATAATTATTGTATGTGAACTTGTACTAATTACGAAAGCTACGAATAACATGAACGTTTCTCATAATAACAACACCTCGTCTACCTTGCACATCGCAAACACTTCAAGGTAGCGTCAATGAAACTCGTAGATAATAAGTACATAATAATTTGCTTTATTCTCTTTGTATTTCTTGCAAAGAAACGGGAGAACGATGTCGTTCGTTAATTCCCGATAATTATTTGATTTATTCAAATCTGTAGTTAGATTATTTATATAATATCGTAAGTATAACGTCGACAATGACTTTTACGAATAAACAATTACTACAATCCTTGTAGTTTATTTATTTATTTCCAAGAGCTAATAAACAAAAGTAATTTTCTTAATACCAACTATATCTAATTATGGTTTATTTTATCATGTAGGTATTCCAGCTGTTCTGTTAATTAGTCAAATTATCCCTCCATACAAACAAAAAAAAGCTACCTATAGCAAAAGATTCAAATAGTGAAAGAATTTTACATAGGAAAAATATAATGCAAGTATTTGTTGCACCTTATTAAAAAAAATGAGAAGTTTTGTTAAGGTAAAGAAATAAATAAGTAAATAAAAAACGCAATATTTAGAAAACAACTATGTATATTTGAGAAGTTTAGCTACAGTATTTTCTGAATTTACAATGTATCTGATGACTTCATTTACCTTCAACGACAGAATAATTTTCTTGCATTAGGTGACTTATTTCTTTCATTTCTATCACTTGTGTAAAGTTTACTTTTTGGTTATTATCGCTGCTGCTTGCATTTATATTGACTTTTACTTATGAGAGTTTAAGTAAATAAATATTTATATATCTACACGTATTAGTTTGTGTTGTGAATTATATTTCGATTAGGTGTCAAGGAACTCGAACAAAATACGTAGTAACAATACAAAATTAAAAGCGTTTTTTTTTATAGAAGTTATATTTTGAATCATAATATTTTTTATTTGTGCGTAGTTAGATACCAACTCACATTCTTATTTTTCTTAAATAAAATAAAAACATTTCTTTGCTATAAAATTAAATAAATATGCAAACTATGCTACAAACACAAAGGAATCTTATACAAAACATTTCAAGATTATATTTGATTTTAGACTAACATTTTCTCAATTTTTACGAGATAATTGAAATTTAAAATCAATGAATTAACTAACATATTTAGGGCGTGACTACAATCCTTAATTAGTATTATAATATTAAAACTCAAACTATGAAAAATTGTTCTAAAATTAAAAATCCTGAAAATATATTTTATGCGTAATTTAAATTAATTATTGAAATCGGGATACTTTAGCCGAACCTCTGTTGCCTTTAAAAGTATCTTTTTTAGGAAAAGGAGCGCCCTTTTACCTTTATTTTGTGTATTCCTAGATGTTTTGCAATAAATCCTTATTATTTGTTTCGAAATGTGTTTCCTATAAAGTTCGAACTTTGGATTACAGAGCTTAATAGACAAAAATTATATTTTATCGTAATATTCCTGTATAGTATATACCTATATATGTACATATGTAATATAATTTAAAACTAAGCATATTTATAACAACGCCTGCACACAAATGAAATGCAAATATGCTTAAGTATAAAAAAAATTAGACTTTAAATATTCCATCCTAGGCAAAACTTAATTGTTTGTGGTGAATATATGTATGTATTTGTATATTACATATAACATATACAGGCTGATTCTATGCCAGAAAATTCCTCTAAACTTATAAACAATCACAAAACAAGTTACAAACTGTTGTGAAAAACATGATATTGCTCTATAACGTAAAATTATCGCCATTTGTACAGAGTGTATCATCATCTCAATATTTAGGTTTTTTTTTAGATACAATATCCACAATGATAATGCACAACAATGAAAATTAAAAAAAAAATAATAGTAATAATAATATAGGGTTTTTCAAAAGTAATATTTCGAAATCTTGATATTTTTATTAACCCGTTAGTAATTTAAAAATTAAAAATACCTGTCCTAAAATTTTCTTGTTGAACAAGCAGTAACCTCTCTTCAATACTATAAACCGAAGTTCTGAGCATCTGTGCTGGTATAGCTGCTATGTTTTGTGTGATGGACTCCTTCAATTCATTGATGATATTAGGTTTTGTTTAGGTATCCCCATAACCAAAAATCGATTGGATTAATATCTGGTAATCTGGGCCAAGTTTTAGGAAATTGTCTGCTGATAACACCGTCGCCAAAAGTGTTCCTTAAAAACTGTTTTACTGGATTGAAGATATGCGGAGGTGCACCATCTTGCATAAACATGATGTTTTCAATGTCGTATTCTTGCAACTACGGTATTGCATACTCACGAAGCATTTAAATTTTAAATAACGCTGGCCAGTTGCCGTAACTGGGCTTGTTCTTCCATTCTCAATTTGTTCAAAAAAATACGGGCCTATGATAACACGTGATGTAAAACCGCACCAGACGGCCACTTTTAAATCGTGAAGTCCTTGTTGAAGATTCACTTGTGGGTTATTTATTGATGTCAAATCATTGTGAATTCATTTGAATTTCCGCTATTGTTTGTAAGGCGAAATCATTTCATTTGATTCTATCAGCTTGTTTTAGTTCAAATAGAACCTGCATCTTGTATGGATACATTTTAAGTTGCCTTCTGAAAATTCGCCAGTTGTCTTACTTAATTCTAAAAGTCTAGCTATTTTATTGACAGTAGATGTTCCAATTTCGTTTTCATGTGCTGATAAGTCTTGTAAAACTTTCGCAACTACAATATCAGTAATGACAGAAGGTCTTCCTGATTTCTTTCTAACAATCACAGAACCAGTTGCCTCATATTTTGTTGAGTTTGAAAAGCACTCAAACAACATGGGCCAGCTCTTAAACCATTTAATGTACGAAATCATCTTAAGCTTGCCATAAAACTCCGTCCGCATTCATAATAGCATTGAGCGAGTCCAATGCGAGTTTGCAGAACCAAAACCATCCCTTTCAATAAATAAATCCTCTTCCAATACGAAAAAAAAAAAACGGTGTAATATGACACATACAACGTTATAACACGCACTTGTTTGTAAACGAGTTTGTTGCTATGACGACCAAAAGATGACAAATAAATCCCATTATCCATGTGGCCGGGTATTGGTATTGTTTTTACAATATGTTACTTATTTAAATCACCACTTACTTTTGAAAAATCCTATATATTATTATCGCTCTAAGATCGAACATGGACATCGTCAAATATAGGCATTAAATCGATAAAATCATAAAACTTATGTAAATAAGATATAAGCAAAAAAATAAATATAACAATATTTTAGGCTGGGAAATCTAAATATTCCTGAATAGTATAAAAGTTATGTCTACTTGAATATTGCAGAAAGAGGAGCAGGAACCGGATGAACAGTTTATCCCCCTTTATCTAGAAATATTGCTCATAGAGGAGCTTCAGTAGACTTAGCTATTTTCAGACTACATTTAGCCGGAATTTCATCAATTTTAGGAGCTGTAAATTTTATTACAACTGTAATTAATATGCGATCAACAGGAATAACATTTGATCGAATACCTTTATTTGTGTGATCAGTAGCTCTAACTGCTCTTCTATCACACTTATCACTCAGCAATACGGGTTGCGTATAACGGTTATATTTTTTGGCAATCTATTATGTAAGGTAATTCATAGAACCCGTCCATTAAAAGTTCGTGACTTTGGAATATCTCGATTTTGAAACTTAGGGGTTAAGTATAGTTAGCTAAGATCTATTTAGAAAAAAAAAACTTCATCTATGTCGCACTGCCGGTTGCATCGAAAATCATGGCCAACTTTGATATTATAAAAGGAATCCTATATTTATTTCTACATTTTTAAGCGCTACTAGACATTTTAAAAGTAATTTTATAAAACACATACTTACCTATCGGATACCGTTTCAGGGTTATTTTGATTTTTGTGAAAAAAGCTCAAAAAAATATGATGCATTAAATGCGTATAACAGCTATACAGTAAAACGTAGAGTTTTTATGTTGAGTGTGGAAGGTGTGAGTCCTCTACCAGGGATGAAGGATCCCAGATAACAATTTAAGGTTTACACAAGCTTTATTTAAGGTTTCCCCAACAAGGGTGCAAGCTGGTCGGTAAGCTTGTCATTGAAAAGGATGTAAGCTTGTTGCAAGGTTATTTTAAGGTTTCTAGTTTACACAGGACAGGGTTTTCATAAACTTGTCTGTAAAAGCATATGACAAGGTTAGAATGACCAGGTTTTCATAAGGTTGTCTATAAAAGCATATGACAACGTTAGAATGATAAAGTTTTCATAACCTTGTACAAACCTTGCACAAAAGCTTGCGACAATAAAAAGAAAATAGAAATTGGGTATATGAAGGCGCACTCGCGGAAATAAGTAAAAATGTATGAGAATTTCAGTATTTAATAAAAAAAAAGAAACTTCTACATATTTAGATTGTGTTTTTATATTTATACAGAGAAACACATAATCGAATCTATTTTCCATTGCCATTGTGTTGTCGCGATTCTCTGTAATAGAAAAAAAGACAATTATTGCAAAATCAAACAATACCAGAGATGGAAACACAGGGGAAACGACTATCAGGTATACGATGATTGTAATTCAAAACCTTAATATATAAAAAAAATGACATTTACTCCTTTTGACAGTACACAATATGAAAGTGCAGTTTATTCGCGTCTATACGTCAATTTGCCACCTTGAAAGATGGCGGAAACCAGACCGTTTTTCAGTTTCTGCATGCACCCGAAATCACATTCCAGTGCTTTATAAAGTTTGTTGGCGTCGCATGAACTATTTGCACTATTATGCACTTTTGCACACAAAAGTTCTTAAAGTGCATAATAGTGCAAATAGTTTTCGCGTCGCATGAACTTATATAGTTCGTTGGTTCAGAGACATAGAAACATCAGATCTGTCAAAATTCAAAATAACACCTGTCTTTAAATTTGCGCGAATTTGTAGAATTTTTCTCTTGTGTATTTCATAATTTGTATTTTTGCTTTCTCCGTATCTACAATGTTTCATTAATATCTTCTTCTGGTATGAGTGCAATAGAACTCGAGAATCATTTTAAGAACTAATATTTGCATACTATTTTTACAAAACCGCGAAATGTAAAACCGAAGATGCAGGTTTCTGTCAGTTTGACAGAAGTATTTACTGTAATTTCTGTCGTAAAAAAATTGTAGTGGACTTAAAATGAGAAGTACATATGTCGTCATTGTTTTGAGCGCTGGAATCGTCGCAAGAGTCTATTATATTAGCTTTAGGGGTGTTCCTGTCACTTTGACAGAAGTATTTAATGTAATTTTTATCGTAAAAAAATCACTCTCACCACTAATGACTTTAGTTCCTCTATTCTACGTCGACTTTACGATGACGACATATGTACTTCTCATTTTGGGTTCGTTCTACTTTATTTATATTCGTTGTACCGCGATCTCATGTTGGGCCTGAAAATCCTCTTCTAATTAACAATGAATTTACCAAGTAGGTATGTAGCTTGTATTATTAACAATACATTGAGTTGCGTATTTACATAGCGAATATAAAAATATGATTATATCAGTTGACGAACAAAGCAAAAATAAAGTATTTCATTTCTGAGATAAGTCAACAATTTGATCCTATTTACTAATTGCCTTGTCTGAAAGTTAAACTTTTTTTGTTTTTAAATTATACTAAAGCCTTTTTGTTCCCAAACTTAGATATTTGCTTTGATAAAATTTGATGAAGTGGAATGAGATCAATTTTTATTCTTTTGTTCATAATGTTGTTTATCAATGCAATAAAATACTACCCATATTCCATTATGCGTGAAAACATGCATGTTCAAGCCTACAATCGTACATACGTTACGCACGTATCCAATACTTGGAGTTAAACATTCGTTGTTATGTATCGCTTTTATCGAAGAAATATACAACAAAGGAATAGGTAATGCGTAGGAATGAAACTATATGTGATTATATTATAACAACGCAATTCGAGTCTCAACGTACATATCTGCAGTATGAATGAACTTGACATGGCTTTATACAAGTGAATGATTTCATCGATACATCCGATTTTAAGAATTTTTTCTAGTTTTCTTATTGTATGTTCAGTACGAAACGTCTTTGATGGAGAAATAGCAACCAAGAAGTTGTATTATTGTTAATGCCCAAGCTAAAATTGTTTAGAATTTAGAAATATATTATTTTAGAAATAAATACGCAGGTAAATAAAAAAAATTAACATATAATTTGAATTTCCATAGCTTATGAAATGTGCAATACGTATTTTCAAATTTAGTGAAACCTTAGAGAGAGTACATACTACTATATACATATATGGGCACAGAAACGTAATATAACATACATAATTAAAATATAAATACAAATGAACTAAATACATTATTAATGTCTGCTTATATTCAATACCATAATCAAAACTTCAACAAAAATGTTCCAAGTGTACTATGTACTGGTCGTTATTTAAATTTCAAATTTCCCGCCAACAATCAGAATCAATCACTTCTTTACGCTAACTAGCGATTGCAGAAGTACTTGATAACAAAACAAGAAATAATAAAAACTACGGTTTCGTCAATTTAAGTATTTTTTATAATTTTCTATCACATTTTTTAAAGAAATTAACTTTGATAGAATTGATAGAAAAATATCCAATCACAGATACAAGCAGCATATAGCACAGCCTATATAACAGAAGATATTATTTATTTAAACATTTATTAAATACATATATAAAGTACAAGATATACAAATATTTTCTTAATACAACTTATAATTCTCACACTGCACATTTCAACTGATGCTTGCTATATTTATATTTCTGCAACAGAATTATGTAAATATAATATAGGAATGCAAATAGATTTCGTATCTTACTTGTCCAGAGACGTATTTTGACTGTGTCTAGATAAATATGAATTGATGCTTTCCTTATGATATCATAATACTCTGTTAAAATTCATTGGCTCCGGTACCCAGAAAACTTGAGAAAGTAATTAAGTGGAGGAGCTACTATATGTATTTCTTTAACAAAATAAATTTTCGTATGTATATAACGGTGGATATTGTGTATTAATGTATTTAAGCTTATTATTTGTGAATTGCTGAGTGTGACATCTTCCAACTGCTTCTGTAAAAAATAATAGTATCACCGTGGTTATTTTAAATCGCCTATGATACTATTTTATTAAACACTAATTCATACTATACATAGGGACTAACTTGCAAATGGGATCTCCTTAAATAACGGCTGTGTTTTTCGCTACAAAGTTTACGTTGTAAATCAATTCCACCTAATATCGCGAATTGGTTATATAATTCATCCTAATTTTTTTTACTATTTTCTATGAGTGTCGCTTATGGCAACAAATGCCTGCTTCAAGCTTCAGTTTCCCTTTCTTCGTATCTGTTTAGCATACCATAATTCACCTTGCTACACGTAAAGTCATGAAGTGCCTGCTAAAAATTCCTAAAATGTTTTGATTTTACATTGCCGCATAGTAAAGTACTTGCATTTCGGAAACAATGGTATTCTAAAAATTCGACACGATTTCTAGTGTATAAATCAAAATGAAGATGTATATTAACCCCAAACCCCGCTATATAAAAACAAAATATGGATGAAGACGAAGTTCCACAAGCACTATATACTAAAAATTCTGAAAATGAAAAAGTATCTGAAATGAATGTTCAAAAGTAAATATTTTTTGAATATTTCAAATGTACTAGAATAATATTTTAATTTTGAAAGAAATCCATGCAGCAAATTAAGAATGTTTATATGAAAAAAAATTAATACTTATTGCCTTTATTATTAGAGTGCATTTGCAAAAAAAAAAATAAAGAAAAAAATAAGTACTACAATTGCATATCTAATTTTGTAATATAAAATAAATATGATTCAAATATTTAAAACTAAATATTAGATTTGTGATATTTATATAATATTATTTTCATATGTGTAATATTAAAACACTGTAATGTTAGGCAAATATTAGTTGTATGTTATGTACTACTTAAGCTGCAATTAATACAATTGCCTGATCAAAATAAACATAGCCAGTTTACATCTACAATGCAGTGCAATGCTCATGAGAAAAACATGAAAATAAATCAATTTTATAGTTACTTGTTATTGAAAAAATATGTTAGTGCGGCAAGCGAAATTTGTTAAATATACTGCAGATTTATGCTGCATACAAATTTTTATAAATGAAACGATAAATTTTAAACGCGCACAGGCTTTTATGGCCATACATTCTGTAATAAACTTTTAATCATTGCGATAACCTAAGATTACAATAACAATAGACCCGGTATAGGAAAAATATGTGACGAGTAAACAAAAATTGCGCCTAATTCTTAAATAACACAGGCAAATTTGTAGAATATTAGCCCTGCATGCATCCAAGAACGTATAGGGGAGAGTGGAGCACGTTCGGACACTAAACTTTAAAAACGGATTATATTGTTATTTAATGGGATATGGAAAGTTTCTCATATATACTTTAATACGTACACATTTTTATGTGAGATACCATATAATTAAAAATAAAAAAATTACAAATTTTATGCGTTACTTTATACTAACTCTCTATATATAAATGAATGTACTCCTAAACCTGAACATATTCCAGTAAACTAGTCGACCTAAGATACATAAAATAACTAAATAGCACTTAGAAATGGATCTAGTTTTGTATTTTTTATCTTTGTCTAGAGTGAAACGTATTAATAATAATATTTGAGACTTAATTCTATTCGTGTTAAAAAATCACAACTTATAAATATGTTTTTTATCAGACAAATCTTCGAGAAAAACGGATCGGCCGTGGATGCCGCTATTGCAACACTATTCTGCAATGGCATTGTTAACATGCAGAGCATGGGTCTGGGCGGTGGATTCGTCATGACCATATACATTAAAGAAGAAAGGAAAGCCTACACTTTAAACGCAAGAGAATCCGCACCCCTAAATGCTAACGTCGATATGTACAAGGATAATCCAAAAATCTCGAAAAAAGGTATTCACTAAACACCGACTGCCTCAAATTAATATCTAGAACTGCTTCTAACCGAAAAATTATTATGAACGATGTTTCTATTTTTTTAGTAATATACTTGTAGTATTTCAGGTCCGTTGGCGGTTGGTGTACCTGGAGAACTTAAGGGCTACTGGGCGGCACATCAGAAATTCGGGAAATTGCCATGGAAAGATCTAATACAGCCATCAATCGATTTGTGTGAGAAAGGTTACAAAATAACTTTAGCCCAGCGTGACTCAATGGTAACGGATGAAGAAAATATTAAGAAAGATGCTCACCTGAAGTAAGAGCAAAATATATAGGGTGATTCACGGAACACGTCCATTAAAAGTTTTTGACTTTTGCAATGATATCTCGATTTTGAAACTTTCGGGCTAAGCATAGTTAGCTATGATCTCTTTAGAAAAAACAATTGCATCTATGTCGCACTTCGGAAAGTCATGGCCAACTTTGATATTTTAAATAGAAACTATATTTTTTAGTGCATTTTTAGGTTCTACTAAGCATTTCAAAGCTAATCTTATGAAACATCTACTTACCTATCGGTTACCGCATCCGAGTTATTTTGGTGTTTGTAAAAAAAAAAAGCTCAAAAAATTATGAAGCTGTAAATGCGTATAACGGCTATACAGTAAAAGATAAGAGGTTTTATGGTGACTGCGGAGGGTATGAGTCCTCTACTGTTTAACCAAGGAATAAAAAGTAAACAAAATTATACAGGATGATCTAAAACCTAGAGTTGATTTGGGGTAACTTCTTAGTACTAAAAGTATTGTTTTTCAAATGGGACGGCCTGTATATTTTTACACCATGTGATATAAAATTGAATCCTCTATCGAAAAGCTATAGGTGTTCTTATACCTATCTCTATTACTTCTTTTAGAATTAGTGATTTTCAGAAAATATAGTTTTTAATTAGTATTTAATTAATAGTAGGCGGTGACAAACAATTTTAACTTTAAGAGACACCGAAGACGTATAAAACTTTGGCTCTTAAATGTATCAAAAAACTGATTGCAGTATAATTTCGGAATTGTGGGTACACAAGATGGCATACGATTTTGTAAAATTTCTTTTATCTTTAGAAATACTGCAGAAAAAAATAGGATTTGTCCGGTTTTGCATTAAAAACGTTAAAATAAATAAGAGGCAATAAGAATTGGAGCATGTATTTTATCTAACATTGAAAATGATAAAACGTAAACAAAATTTAAGGAAAAAAAAACATCTAGACGCGTAAATCTATTTCCATCTGTTTGCATCGGTTATATGTGAACTAAGTAGTTGTCGGTATCATTGCGGATCGGCCCGTTCTTGCCATTCCGCTCCAAAAATTTCTTTCATCGAATGGCCCAAATTCTTCTTCTTCTTTGTAGATGGTAGTTGGTTTCCTGGTGGTAACGCTTTCAAATTTATCATAGCAGATGTGCCTTTCTTGTAAATTGTTGGGTAGTTCTCACCACAGATTCAAATTTGTAAAATTCAGAACAGGTCACTGTGGTATCTATTTTCTTATTTTTCCCAAGGATTTGCTATTTCAACATAACTCTTTTAGCCTCTGATATTTACTTTTCGGTATACCTGTTCTAAAACCTTGATATCTAATACTTTCCATTGATGTTCATGTAATGCTTCGACCACACCTACTTCCGAATACAATCGAACATATTCCTCTCTGGATAGTATTTCGGAATTTTTGCGAAAAAAACTTTTCTACCCTACCAAACACTCTATTAGCTGGCATGAAGTTGTGTCCTCGAACTGGAAATATTAACACCACCTGGGATATATGTTTAGGAGCTTTATTTTTTAACCAGTACATTAAAGTATGTACAATATGGCTATGTCTATTTTGACCGGGACAACCATCGCAGAACAGATAAAGATGGTGAATCCCTTCAAAGTCTAGATCATCTAAATCATGTAACAGTGCCGATCCTAATTCTGTCGAACCTCTTCCTAGTCATGTCTTCAGTCCAAACATAAAATACTGACTTTCTGGAATCCATTGCCACACAACAAAAGGCATATAAGCTTATCTGATGCGCATAAAATGCATCACCGATTGGGGTTCGAGGTAGAAGTTGCACCTGTTATAGGTCAAAGCAGAAACTCAAACAAACTGCATACTTTTCTTTTGCTAGTTCATAGAATGCCTTAGCTCGTTTAGTGTGTAGTTGATATTGTAATACCAGCTGCCTTCTTTTGAGGATATCTTTCTCTATTTTTTATGTTGTTTCAGTCGAGTGTACATTGAGCACGTATCGCTGCTGGTGAAGAAAATCCTATATTAAATCCATTTATAAATATAGTTCGGAACATATAATATGTAAGACGATCTTTAGTTTCATTTTGTCTGTTGTACATTTTATGCAATCGGGGGACAGAAAGATTTGTAAACAGATATATCCTTTTGCATTTTACCCTACTATAATAACTTTCTCTACCACGAAGTTTCTTTATAAATTCCCGTACTTTGTTCTTCTTATCTTTACTCTTGCGTAAAATGCGGTCACCACCTCTCTTTAATTTTGTCCGGATCAGAATAAAAATTATTCTTTAGGTTATGAATATCTCTAACTTTAACTTGCAAGCACTGGTAGGTGTTGCCATTAGCGTGCACACTCTTTTAAAACGCTTTAATTCAGCGTCCGAATTTTCATATCTGTAATACAAAATAATCGGTAATCTACAAAATAATCGTTTAAATTAACGCCAACAGATATTGCTGTACAAGTTTAAATCAAGGATTTATTTGGGTTTGCTCAAAAGATGGATTTGTCCGCTTTTGCTCACAAATCTCAACTTTAAATGTAATTTAGATACATTTTTAACCGGTTTTACTTACAAAGACCTAGAAAAATGAATAGAACAGATGAAAATTATACAATTAACATGTATAACTCAATTTCGTCAAAATATGGATTTATCCGGTTTTGAAGGGAAGCTCCTCAACTGATCTCCCGTCCATTTGATACCAGCAATATTTCCTATCAAACAGAGAGAACTGAATGTCTGCTACCCATTGCTGCAGAATTTCGGTATGTTGCTGTTTAAGGGGCTATAAATTTGAAAACGCGTTCTCCTATTCATCATTAAGGAAAATTCCTCAAAACTAAATAAATTTTGAAAGTTAGTCTCACGAATTAAGCGTGGGTTTTGCGGTGCCCAGTAGTGCCAGTTGCGTTTATTAACAATATGCTCTCTGGTAAATTTGATCCGTCCAAATAATTTTTTGTAAAAACTTTAGGTCGTTCTGAAGCCGTATTAATATTCGTTCCCAAAAGGCAAGACGGCGAGTTTTATTCGTCAAGATGAAACGCTTGCAAGATATTAGAGCCGTATGCGTAAATTTTATGTTTGGATAGAATGCGCTGTATTGATAAATATGATATGCCTATTTCCTCAACAACAGCACGTATAGAACTATGAGGTGAGGATATTTTTGCATACTGTATTTAATTTTTTTTAATATGTTTTTAAAATTAAAAGTGTTTTTCACCGCCTGCTATTATTAATTAAATACTAATTAAAACTACATTTTCTAAAAACCGCTTATTCCTAAAAGGAGCAATAGAGATAGGTATAAGAACACCTATAGCTTTTCGATAGAGGATCCAATTCTACATCACATGGTGTAAAAATATACAAGCGTTCCATTTGAAAAAAAAAATACTTTTAGTACTAAGAAGTTACCCCAAATCAACCCTAGATTATAGAACACTCTGTATAATTTTCTTTAGTTTCTATTCCCTGGTTAAATAGTAGAGGGCTCATACTCTCTGCAGTTAACATAAAAACTCTCTATCTTTTAATGTATTTATATGCATTTACAGCATCATATTTTTCTGAGCTTTTTTTCACAAAAACCAAAATAACTCGAAAACGGTAACCGATAGGTAAGTAGATGTTCTATAAAATTAGCTTTAAAATGCTTAGTAGAATCTAAAAATGCACTAAAAAAAATATAGGTTTCTATTTAAAATATCAAAGTTGGCCATGACTTTCCATATAACCGGAAGTGCGACATAGATGAAATTACTTTTTCTAAAGAAATCATAGCCAACTATGCTTAACCCCAATGCTTCAAAATCCAGATATCATTGCAAAGTCAAAAACTTTTAATGGACAGGTTCCGTGAATCAGCCTGTATATCGAAACAATTAGTCACAATATTACGTTTGATTACATAGGACATGGTTCACCGACAGTCAAGACAAGTTTAAACCCACAGGTGCGGTTGTGCGACCTGAAAAACTATGCGAGACTTTAAGATTATTGCCGATAGAGGTGGAGAGGAATTATACAACGGATCATTGGCTAAGGTATTCGTTGATGATATACGTGAAATGGGTGGCATCCTAACCGAAGAAGATATGAAGAACTATACGTAAGTAATACCATAATATTAGTACTCTAGTAAAGGTACATATATATAATTTATTGTACAGGGTACAGTGGTTGGAGCCAGTAACGACGCAGTTCAGAAATGGAGATTTATTTTATTCTTTCCCTCTGCCCGGATCCGGATTATTGTTGGCGTTCATCATGAATCTCTTAGACGGTTACAGATTTAATCAAGAAAGTTTAAATCCGGAGAATATTGTATTGACCTATCATAGAGCCGTAGAGGCCTTTAAGTATGCTTATGCTATGAGGTCAGAATTAGGTGATATGAACTTTATGAACAGGACCATCGTAGAGCAGGTAATTCCTTAATTTATGTAAAAAAAAATTAAGAAAGATAATGTTTAGACATATGTCACACTTAATAACAATACGCTTGTCTATCGCCAATTGATTACATAGATAAGAAAAAAAGCAGGCAACAAACATTCAGTACTTTAAGTAGCGAAACTACGTTAATATATCCACTCCAAATCTTATAAAAATGGATAAGTAGATGAGATTTGCGACTTAAGACTAGCAACCCGCAATATCAAAATCCCAACACAATCACGTAAACAAATTGATTTATCGCACTAAACACTTTAAAGGTGCTTATCACAACCTTTACTACATTGACTGTAAGTTTTGAGAGTAATGTTGTCATCATCAGCAGCAACACTGAACTTAGTGCTTTCCTATTATTATTATTATTATATATATGAGTTTCAAAGCGCGTCACGTGATCAGCGCCCCAGTTTTGGGTATCGCAAGTTCAATATTTTGCTAGCGGTAGTAGCCAATTCCTGTGCCTCTTCAAGGTTTCCATGTTTCCTCCACACTCAATCAACAACCTAGCTAAAATACATTAAGCAATGCCCAGTGTATTCTTCGGGATTGCTCAATTTCGGAAAAGTTGCCACTTTTTTGGATGTACCTGTCATGATGTGGGCCCCCACTACACCTCTAAAGTATTTTCTATTTTCAAAATAAAATCTCTTCTTTGGCATAATTTTTGGTCTCATTGGAGCGTGACTTTGATATATTTTGAAAAAACCTTTCTTCAATGATTATAAAAGATCGAAGTTTTGAAGTTTTGCCGTTTGAAATTTTTATGAGAATAAAATTTCAAATCAGTAATTTTTTTTCTACTTCATCACATCTGCATCTCCAATTAATTGGACAATCTAAATAAAATTATCCTCAGTTAAAGTACATATATCGTCTGGCGCTTCACATAAAAATCTCTTAAACTCTTCTTTGGTAAATATTCTATTCTCCTTCTTGATACAATATCCTTCATTGATCTTTTTCAGGACAGTACGTAACTTTAAGTAGGTAATTGTAATTAATGATGTATGCTGGAGATAAACAAATCGTAATAGTTATATATCTACCTAAATAATAAATACCTTTGATTGATTTGTGATTTGGTATTGTCAACATTAAAATACTAAATTCTCCATAAAAGAAGGATCTATACTTGAATCCACTGTTCTACTATAAGTACTTATTTTGCCAAACACAACGCCTAACGTATATAAACGTAGGCAACCTTTCTTACATCTCGGATCCGCCTAAGTATAGGTTGGTAGTACAAGACGTCTCATAGGAAAATCACCTAAGCAAATATTGATATTGTTGATATTAATTTTAGGACGAATTATGCTTATGACCCAATTATAATCGAAAAAGAAAATAGAATTAATGAGCTTCAGACACTTTAGATTAAGTTTTCCCAGTAGTCTTTCTTTATACTTAAATAAATTGAAAAAAAATTGTCGGCCTTAAAATTGATATCATTTTGTTCAGTAGCGTAATCTAATTAATATGTAGTATATATGTTACATTTCGAAAAGGTTATTCGAAAGATAAAAGATTAACTTGAATGCGGAAATCGAATAAAGGCATAAGGTCATCTTTTATTCTTTATGTTCCTTTTTATCTGGACTCAATTAATATTTCTGAACAATTCTTACTCTTCCTTATTTTAAGCCCTAAATGAAAGTTTGCTCGGGAGGGAGTTCAAAATGTGAACCTATTCATATTTTATGACAAATCAAAAGCTGTGACAATACTTTCCGTACATTAATTATTATTTACATAAGATTTCTTTTCTGATTCTAGATATACTTTTTAGAAAATGTCCCAGAACAACATTGATTTACCATAGTATGAAACAGCTTGATTCGATCTGTTGTTTTTTAAAAAAAGAAAATTGAATTATTACTTGCGATCTATATTAGCTACCTAAGAAATAACTTAAAAGTCAAAGAAAGCATATGGTGAATGGAGGTTTTGTTAGAGGTTTTCATGTTCTAACCTTAAAGTAATAGTAATCCCAACTGCTAACTCATATTTCACTTGTTACATCGGTATTTTTGAAAACGAATTTAAGGCATTTATTTTTGTCTAAAAAAATGTTGTACTTGAACTGTTCAATTCCGGAAAAGTGCAAATGTTATAACAAAAATCCATCTTTTGATCTACGAACTATCCTTGAAATACTTTAATCAACTTAAAGTAATTAAATTTTTAAATTTAAGATATACTTTAACTTTATCTATTTCCCACATCAAATTTTCAGCGACATAGATAAGAAGTTTGGACCTCTCTCACCGCAAAACTTTTGGTGGGCCTGCTAAAATATTTAATACTATTAGAATGTATAGGTGGTGTACAGGTGTTTCAACAAAGGTTGGATCCTTTCTATTTTTTTTCTATTGCTAATTTTTGACAAAAATTCTACATAAGTGTTTCAAATGCTGCATAACTTTAACATATTTTTGACTATGCAGTTCTCAAAAATAGCGAAACTTATTATTGCTTAGATATCAAGATCAAATTACTTCACATATTTCAAATATGTAGAAAATTATTGAATTATTTCCAATGAGACATCATTAGGGTGATTCATGTGGATTGAAATGAAAAGAATAATTTGGCGTAAACAAAAATATAGGGCGCCATTTAAAAAAAATATTCAAAACAGAGATACCTTAGGCAAAGATTTGCACTGTTAATTTTTTCAAAAAGGGCGTATCTACTATTTTTCCTTTGCATCATAGAATTATTTAAACGCTAAAATCTACTCAGAAGTTAAATCTCAAACGATTTTTAACATTTGCACAATAAATCATTGTCAATTTCAAAAAACAAAATAATTATTTATATTGCACGTTTCTAGTAGTTTCTTTTGAATAAATTTTGAAAATATCAAACAGTAATACTGATATTCAATGATTAAAAGACAATTAATCCTTGTTGGTGTGGGTCACAAAAGTATTTTTAATATACCTTTTAAACATATTTCCTCGTGTAGACTAAAATAATGTGACGTTTTTATAATCTTTCCAGAACTATATAAACGAATGTGCTGTATTTTTATAAAAGGTATTTTTCTTCATTTTTTTTTTTATAGAAGAATCCAAATATTTCTATGGCGATTTATTTTAATATTTCTGTGAAACAAATTCTGTTTATTTTCTGTATTGTAATTATAATCCATAACATTAGTTTACTACGTACTTTTTAACAGATGATTAGTAATTTAACTTCACCAGAATACGCAGACGATATAAGAGCTCACATAGACGACAATGCTACCAGCACGGATCCAAAGACGTACGGTGGAGTGTTCATTAACAAAAACGATAACGGAACCGCACACGTCTCGATAATTGCGGAAAATGGAGATGCAGTCGCAGTAACGAGTACAATAAATCTATAGTAAGTAAATAGAAATAATATGTCAGTCCATGCATTTATCATATAACTCATGTGGGATGTGCAAAGAGCATGATATAATGATTTTTTCATATGTTCAGGCATTAGCCTTCTTAGTTTGGTTGTGCTTGCTATGGTTAGAGTTTTTTTGCTAGGTTTTGACGTGTCCATCCCATTTTAGGTTTTTTTGTATCGTATCCTGAATGAATTATTTTTATTCTGATATTGAACGTAGGGGTTCGTTGTTTTTTTGTAAAAACTATGTACTTTGTATTACTTTCGTTTATTGTTATGAGGTTATTAAAACACCATTCGCCATTTTTATAATTTATTTATTATTTTTATAATATTATCTATGTATTGTTATAGTTTCTGATCGTTTCGATTTGAGTAGATTAAGCATATGTCGTATGCGTATGCATACATTTTTCCATGGGTTTTGGTAGCAAATAGATCATTTGTATACATTATATACAGAATAGGTGGTAGATTTCCACCCTGTGGGATTCCGTATTCTGCTGTTAGTTGGTCGATTTCAGAATTGTTAGTGTTTGTAGTCTGGAATTCTGTTTGACAAATATGTTTGTATTAGATGTTTCTCTGTATTTCTTATGCCTAAGCTATCTATTTTTTTCTATTAATTTTGGTTTTTATATGGTGTCAAACGCAGTTCTTCATATCAATTAAGATCATAACGACAGTGTTATTTTCTGCCACTTTGATTTTTATCGTGTTTAGTAGGTCATTTGCAGTTGACGTTGTCCCCGATTTTTCTGAAAAGCCTATTGCTGTTTAGGTATTATGTTGTTTTTCGTCAAATATTCACTTATTTGTAATTGTATACTTTTTTCCAGTATTTTATTGAAGCCGATAGTAAACATATTGGTCTATAATTTTCGGGGAGTATCCTGTTTTCATTCTTATATAGGTATAGGTGTTATTATAGACTTTTCTAGTTTAGTCGGGTATTGTCCGGTTTTTATGGTGTCAATGATTAGTTTGCTCAGTAAAGGCGAAAGTGTATTCTGTTTAATTATTCTTACTGTAACTTTGTTATCTTTTAGATCCATGATAATTTTATGCGATCTTCTTCTGTTGTTTCAGTCGGATTTAATTGTGCTTTTATTTCATCCTGTTTTTGTTGTAATTGATGTTATTCTAGTGTCGGTAATTGTTTCTTCGCGTTTTGATTTCTTATATTTGCAAAGTATTTGTTTATTTCATTTGCTATTTCTTTTGGATCTGTTGTTGTTGTTCAATCTCCTCTCTCAATTTCTGGTATTTTCCGACTTTTTCTCTTTTTACTGTTAAATTCGAGTTTGTCAGATTCCATGTTTTTGTGGGGTCCCTTTTGTTCTTTTTTCAAATTGTTTTTCGTAGTAATCTTTTTTGCGTTTTTCAGTGCATGAAGTGCTTTCTGCTTAACTGTTTGGTATTCACTTCTGTAATTTTCGTTTTATGGATGTTTTATATGTCTTTTGTATAATTTGTTTCTATGATTGTTTGTCTTAGTAATTTGTTATCTATCCGAGGGCAGTCTTCTCTTCTTTTAATCTTTTTCTCATTTTTATTTCGCTCTATTATTTGCTGCATTAGAGTTGATAACTTTTCCAAGGATGTTACTTTATTTTCATCGATTTTGTTAATTTCTGTTATTACGTTTTGGTAGTTGGTTGTAACTGTTTTGAAGTATTTATATTCGCTTGTTAGTTTTGCCGTTTCTAACTTTGTTCTCACTGCATAGTGATCTGATATATCTGATGGAATTATTTCCATTTTTATTTCTTTTTTATGTTGGTTGTAACGTGGTTTAAGATGGAAGGGTTGTTGTTAACATTTCTTCTAGTGTGGTGCTCTTGCGTCGTTTTGTTAACTCACCTTGTATACGAGATATTTTTTATTAAAGTCTCAAACCAGAGAAAAAAAAACCGATCCAAGTAATGGTAAAAAAGGTGGTATATTTTTTTTCCATATCGGAACTAACCCTCTTAATATAGTTTAATTTTGAAGTAAAAAATAGTCATAACTTTTTAAACACTTGGAATTGATTTTGCAAATCTTATATAAGGAGGTTCGCAAAAGTAACCAGAAGTTTTTAAAAAAGTATAGCATTACATTAAAAAAAGATGTTAGTCTGACATGGCGTTATAAAACACCCCCATATAAAATATGAAGCTTAAGAATACCTACACCTTTTCTTAATATTTCTTTTTTGATAACTTTTATAATGTATCGAGCTTCCACACATTAATGTATTATCCTGTACATAACAGGTTTGATAGAGGGCGCCATTGCAGATTCCACCAAGAAGACGAAGAAACATCAGTTCATGTTCAGTGTGAATGACTTGGAGAGGCCCAGTGTAAATAACTTCATAAAGAAGCCACTCTCAAAGATAATAGGTCTAATTAAGAAGGCAAAGTTAGAGAGCGCCTTCTAGGACAAAGAGAATCACTATAGATCTGAAAAGGTCACGGTGAAATGGGCCTTTGTAGCAACTCTAAGTCTAATCTAGTCCTCGTTGATTTTCCTTTTGTATAAGACATTCTGGTTTCTATTTCTCATACTGTTGATCTGATGCTGTTTTAAGTCAGAATGTTGGCAAACGTGGGATATTTTCTTTATTCCAAAAGAACTGTGATATTCATTATTAACTATTTTGACCAAAAATTAGGACCATTTTTTGTGTATTGTTTAATTTTCCATTACTCTTTCCAACGAGTTTTCATAAATGACTGCTTTCAGTTTTGGAGCCGGTTTGACGTCAAAAAATACCGGCATCGTCCTAAACAGCGGTATGGACGACTTTTCATTCACCAACTTCAACAACTATTTCGGCATTCCATATTCTCCAAATAACAAAATGGAACCAGGAAAGAGAGCTCTCTCCTCCATGAGCCCGACGATCATAACCGATAAAAAAGGCAACGTAAAATTGGTCATAGGCGCCTCGGGAGGAACTAAGATCGTTACGGCTGTCGCTCAAGTTATAATGAGAATACTTTGGTGTGATCAGAATATCAAGGAGGCCGTAGATGCACCAAGATTCCATCATCAGCTCTATCCCATGGAAGTGCAATACGAATTTGGCACTATACAGGTATAGTAATAATTGTTACTAGTGATATACATATGGGCATAATAAAGTGGTACATATGCATTTGCAGCAAATTGTCGATGGTCTGGAAAAATTGGGTCACACGACGAAAAGGTACAATTATAGAGGATCCATTGTGTGCGCGCTCTATCGGAAAGGCAGAAAGATTTATGCCAACGCCGATTTCAGAAAGGGCGGTGATGTCTTCGGCATAGATTAATTTTTATCTCGTGATTGTTAACAAATAAATTAATTATTTTTAAAACCTAAAGGAAGTGTTTGATTTATCCTTTGCTTGAAAACTGAAAAAAGGACAACAAAGTATTTATCAAAATCTATTTATTGTTAGGAAATAATTAACTTGAAACTCTAAGCAGCTGCAATTGATTACAATCGAAAAATTGAATCTCTCCGGCGATAAGATTTAGTATACTATCGTATTTAGCAACAGATTAATTTCAAAAAGGTAGAGAATTACGACTGAGATTACAGATAGAAATATAGATAAACTAAAAACAATGGATGCATCTGATATAGTCAGGGGCTTTTTGAGTTGTTTAAATAAAACTGGTATTCTCATTACAATAGCTCAATCAATGTGGTTTTAACAAAAGATAAATGTCCTTATTTCTGACGCATTAAGGAAAATTTTGAAGTTATTACTGAATATCATGTCACACATTCATCAATATTCCTCGTATGGTGGTTTATTCCACTTATCGAGTCGTCCAAAAATGATTCTAACGAAAAATGAACAATAATAAGGGGGCGTACAAACATACAAAAAATCGTTTCTGTCATAGAGCTGCGAGATTAACAAGTTTTTGAAATGTAGATAGTGTATCCTGTTTCAAAATTGGTTAGGCGAAAAATAAATACATACATTCGTTTATATAATTGTGCAAACAGAGTAAGCACATGAGATGTGTTACGTGGTCAATTCGAGTGAAGGTCGAGCGCTATTTTTTGTCATTTTGCGTATATCAGGGAGAAATTTTCTTTTTAGAGGGAAGCTAGAGGAAAAAAGTTTTGTTATAAGTAGAGGGAATTATTACATGAAATATTATTTTTATTGCATCAATAGAAATTAAATAACTCGTAATTTTTATAGTTTTTTTTTGTATTTTGTTCTTGGTATCGGTACACTTACTTCAATTTATCAAAAAGAAGTTATTAAATTTGCATTTGCAGACTCAGAAACAGGAAATTTTCGTGTCGGCGCCGGGTATTCCCGATGAAAGCAAGGCATATGAAATTCATATGTTATTTTGCCTGATAAACATAAACTCTGCATAAACATAAGCGAGTGTGAAATGAAATCAGAGTAAAATGATTTTTTTTTGTCAGGAGAATTGAGAGTGCTCGAGACTTACCTGCGCTTGCCTATTTGCTAGATTATTTATTTGTTTTATAAAAAAAAGCAATTTTATAGTATATATTGTTGAATCAACCACTTGATGAAAATACATGGCAAATATCTATGTTGCTGAAATGAAATAACTTTAGGAAAAATTTTAAGTGAGCCCAGCCGGGTTGGTTTTAAATGCACAATGAAACCCGTATGACGCCCAGTCATTGCTGGAGCACCATCTGTAGCAACTGACAAAATATTTCGAATAGGAATTTCTTTCTCTTGAAAAAAAATACGTGCATGGTATTAAATATGGATTCTCCCTTTGTATCGGTAATCGTCCAATTTTTTTGCAAATAATAATCTTGCTAAATATTGCTATTTTTTTTCTTCTTTTATGAATCGGACGTAAGCCAGTTATTTGGTAAAGTTGATTCATCGAGTTGAATGATGGAAAATTTGGAAGTCTTTAAGTAATCACATAATGATAGTTCAACGTCTTTAGCCATTTCATTGAGTCTTCTTTGCACTGCATTTTATTACTCAAAGGAATATTTTGATGATATCTGATGGCGTCTTATGATGAAGAACAGTTTCGATTATCCCTTCGACTGGCGACATATTTAATTCCTCACCAATTGTGTGTTGTTTTCCCGCTTTTGCGATTAGTAATGAAATATATGAAGCTCGCCGTACATCATCTTCTTGTTTAGAACACGATGCAAAAAGGTTTAATAGAGTTGTGCGTTTTAAATATTTCTTTTCAAGTCCTTGAAAATTTGTCCTTTTTATCAGTATGTATTTAATTGAAATGCTCTTGGATCCTGAAGGCCTAGAATGGTTTCATATGAAAATACTTTTTGGCAAATTAAACACATAGGTAATAATTGGTTTGTTGGAGATTGCGTAAATCCATATTTCAACTACTCAATGTTGTAGTGCCGATGTTTCTTCTTAGTTTCAGACATTTTGGAATTCACAATTTCGATACATTAACTTTTCAACCGATTTATAGAAAGCTGTAAAACCAATGGCTATAATGACTTCTTTACTTTATCAGTCACGCGCGAGTATGGATCACTGGCGAAGTAGACAAAAACAATAAGACATTAGAAGAGCTATCGCTGCCTTTTAAAGATTTGATTTCGGGCACGCAGCAACTTGTATGCGTTTGTTTGCTTGCGGTGCCCGGGTGCACTTGCCCTGCAAACAGGTTGTTACAAGTTCCCGTATTTTTTGTCGAAACATGCTTGATTGCGTAAATCACGTATTTGCTTACCAACTTGCATAGACCTGTTACCAACAGTCCTAAACCGAATGAATTAGTTAGTTTATACTTAATGCTTATTTAAATGTTTTAACGTTTATTTAGGGCATAATAATAAGATAAACATCTTAGACGGCTAGATAAAATGTTTTTTCTTGAAAATAGATATATTTTCAAAATAGTTTATTATACCACATTTCTAATAAGGTAGGTACGCTGCGACCGCCTCCTTGAATCTGATAACGCCTTGACTCGCTACCGCCCCCACGAAAAGTCCCAGCGCCCACTAGGGGGTGGTACCGCCCCCGTTGGGAACATATGGTCAAAAGATTTTAATATCAAAGATGCAATTAGTTGCAACAAAATCATTTTATAATATTAGGAGATACATAAATAGATTAGGGAGGTTAAAAGCAAAAATGAAAGGTCGATTATTGTTTATATCGTAGTAGAAATACAGAAGCATGGTTAAAGATGTTAGAGTGATAAGCGATCACTAACACCACTTTGTTGTAGCAGCAAAATTTAAACAAGGTCACACAGCTGGACGCACAGGACAAACACACCTAAACCAAACGGAAAGTAAATACTAGATAATATGGGCATATAAACTAAGTGACCCAAATTAGTTAAGAAGTGTCAAGCAGAAAACCTATGGTAAGTATGTTACCCCACCTTTGTTTTGATAAAAAATGTTGGACAATAGAGTATTATGAAAACTGAATTGTAAATTATCTGCCAAGTTTTATGCTGTTATAATCGATACCTACATTGCAAATGATATGGAAACAGAAAGCTTGAAAGTATAGATATATTGGAAGTAAGTATAAATATTGTTAATCAGGATCCTACTTGTAGCAGTAGATAAATAGTTCACGAAATGAATATTCCAAGTTAGGCAACTATTCTTTCAACACTTACAGAAAACCTTTTAAGATCATTTCATGTTACCAAAGTGTACCCAGCCTTTATATGGAAATGCCAATTTGCGTAAATTGATGTTTTGCAACAAAATTTTAAACAGGACTCAAATAGAGTAAAACTTCACTTCTTTTGTGGAGTGTTGAATGCATGTTCGCAAGAGATGGTGTCTTCAACAGTTACAACTCCCGTTTTTTGGCCGATAAAATCTCAAAGCAATTCGAGAATTTTGACACCAAAGAAACGTTTTCTGTTAATGTTATAGCCTAGGCATCAGATACATTTAAATTGCAGAACCGATGTTTCTTCCGAATAGACTAAAAGCAAATGAATACGTAAATGTGTTGGAGGGAGTAAGTATTTGATAACGCTCCATTAAATGTTAGAGAGAAGAGAGCTCATAATGTAAGACTTATAAGAGAATGGGTGAATGAACGTTTCCCAGATAGGTGAAAAAGAATATTCGACGTCTCTGGCCAATTACCAGGATGTAATAAACAGAATTAACTTGTATTTTGTCATGTCGTTCTCATTGATTTATTGCTGACTTTATAGGATGTTGCCAAATTCACACTTCTTTTAAGCAATTCGTATACATTGAAATTAACAACAATGCAACTTTTTTTTAATTAGGATTGTCGAGTGTAAATTAATCTTACTTGATGATTACCTGTACTTTTCTCTACCACTCGTATTGACATATTCATTTCGTCTACGACTGTACATTACATTTTCCCTAATATACTAGTAAGCAAATGTGGTTGCCTACATTTAGATCTACAACATGTAGGTGAGTATTTGTGATATTATAAATAAATAAAACAAAGTTCTTAGTTTGACATACACTTTATTTGAAATGTTTTTAAATGCTAACGATTTTTTTGTTTATTACATAACCATGTGAAGACTTTTTTGTTTATATCATAATTTAACTGCTAAGGCATCTAAAAAATTATCTAATAATAATAATAATAATAATAGTAATAATAATAATCATCATAACAAATTTTATTTCTTGATACTCCTTTGGTATCAATAAATGTGTTTATGAAACCGATATGTTTACAAGATGCACCGATTTGGATAAGAAACGTAGTAACTGATTAAATTTAAATGCTTAGAAACGCTTCGAAAAATATTTTGGTACGTTTGCAATTCTTGTAAACTTACTGGTAATTCAAAAAATCGTTTCAGGAATCAGGATTTCCATTCTACTTGTACTTTTTACGTTTTTTACTTGCTATGACGGTTGTTTATTTAGCATATCATGTGGGCATATTCTGCGCTTTCGCAAAAATAGAAATATCGCGTATACAGTATGTGTATAAATACTTCAATGAAATATGTTTATTATTCAATTTGTGACATGTATAAAACCGTTCTAATCTATACAAGTAAAATTAAATCCTTAAAATGTTATTTAGGCCCGATAATATTGCTAATTTTCACAACGCATTAAAAAGAATCTTTCTTAGGGAAATCATAGCTTGCGCATTTGAAAACAATGTTGAAATAACAGTTTAATTATTAATAATAAGGTAAAGATTGCCGTGATTTGTGGATTGCACTTAGTTGTCGCCGTTTTTAATAGTAAGTTACTAACGATAAGATGGTGTTTCTGTTTGATTTTTTTCTTGCGCAAGCTGTAATATAGCGTAATTATATTATTATTAATTACAATAGAGTAAATGTATTTTCTCCCTTTGTAAACGTAGAAAAGAAAAAGGAAATAATAGAAGCTAAAACGCATGTTACTACCTTTTTTCACGTTTTGATTTTGTTTGTTTCCGTTCTTTGGTTTTACGTGTCGCCTTTTACGTTATAATAATGTAGTAAAAGTATTTAGAGAATAAAGAACTAGGCACACTAGGTCAATATATAGCAAATATTACTTACTTAACACGAATTCACGTTAGCGTAACGTAACGCAAAAACGCAACGTAAAAATTATCGACTTTTCACTTGCTTTTTTCAGATATCTGAATTGTTCGGCATATATTTTCTTAATAACTGTTCTACTGTGTTATTGACAATATTTCTTTAAGTGCAAAATATCGTAGCAAACATTTTAAAATAATAGCCTATAAATTCGAGACAAAAATGCATAGAAAATAATCACATTTTTCTGATAGGTGATGGTTATCTTTCCAAATACTTAAAAAAATTTCTGGCTTCATCACCAAATGTAAATATTTGGTGATACAAATAGCAAAATTAATTATGTGAACTTATAGCACGATGTGGATACACCAGAAAATAGCTATAATTGAACTTGTCAAGATACAGAAGCTTGCGTGTTTAGGAATAACACGAGCAATGATGACTACTCGTGCAGCAACAATGAAAAGTCTTCTAGATTTCCACTTTCCCCATTTGATAACATGGGAGAGCCAAAGATGGGATATCTCAGATTGCAAGTGGCAGATATGCAGGACTGGCACACAATAATATTGTTCACCATGTGGAAGACAATCTTTTGAAAATGAGATCAGGCCACATGATTCCTACTACCAAACTACCAAAACAGGTTTAAGGAGCTGATCTGGTTTACAGATGGATTAAGAATCGAGAACGGAACAGGAATCTACAGCGAGGTGAGAAACACAGTGATCATCCTTCATCTAGGAAAATATGCCATGTTCTTTCAGGAGATGCATATTCAATGTCACTGCACGGCAGAAATCAATCAGATCAATTAACAGACGGCTAGGCGATACTGAGGGTACTAGTAAACCTTAGTACAGAGGGTACTAGTAAAAGATACAATCAAAACTGGTTTGGAAATGTATTCGAGACTAAATAGCCTGACAACTGCAATAAAACTAAAATGCCGATGAGTTAGCAAGAATGGGATCATTGGCTTCATAAATAGGCCCAAAACCTGTTCTAAGGGTGTCCAAAAATACCGCATGGGAGCAGATAAGGAGTTGGGTCAAAAATACAAAGATCATTGAAAAAATGTTATCAGGTAAATTCATGTTAAGGAAGAAGGAAGAACTATAGCAGTTTAATGAGCATTTTCTTCGCGCAACAGGTCTCCTTCAGGCCATTGTGTACTGAAAGGACGCTTACAGAAAATTGTGACCTACACTGCTCTTACCAACTGCAGACTTTGCAATAGGACGATAGAAATCACTTGCTATATGTGTACAAAAAAGACATGCAACTTTCGGCAAGCTAAAAATGAATCCAGAGGAGTATTCCCATCAAGAAGCCTGGCTGGTATATTTGATTGGGCAAAGAAATGGAATACTAAATACCGAAAGCCAAGAGGCTGCAGTGTTTCCGGAGATCCCTGAACAGGCAATCCCTACAACAACAAAATAAGTCTTTATTACAAAGAAATTGAAATGATTGAATGAAATTGAATTTATTTAATAGTAGTGGCTAGGCTAGAAACCGGTAGCCACTTTGGAATTATCAGTAGCTCGCACAGAATCTACCTAGGTACATCATTTAAAAAAGTCTTTAACACTCGAAGAACAAATGAAGACTTTTTTAAATGATGTACCTAGGTAGATTCTGTGCAGGCTAGGTACTCATGATTGCAAAGTGACTACTGGTTTCTAGTCAGTAGCCACTACTATTAAATAAAGAATATTTATATTTATTCTTAGAGACTTGTAGAGTTTGTTTTGTATATTTAAAGTTGATATATTAATCAAAAAGGTTTAAGACATCACAAAAGAAGAGTAGATAGTATAGTGAGATGATGTTTTATCTGAAATATGGGATAGAAAAAGTTAAAATATAAAGAAAAATTAAAACTTTAACAAAGCGAACATTGAAAAGTGATTTGCATCGGAAGAAAAGGAAATCTATATGAAGGAAGAAGAAGATATGTTTTTAATAAATAAAAATTTTGGGTAAATTGTTTGTTCAATCCTACGGGACTGAGGCTTTGCACAAGCCATCTTTTTGATAAAGCACTTGCATGTATTTTTTGTTCTCAATTACCATATTTATTTCTTTTAAGCAAAATGGTTCTTGGAGTACAGAAAAGTTTAGTACTTAAGTTAAGTACTTAAAGTCAAACTTTAAGTAACTTTTTCTTATCAGCAATATATAAAACCTCTTAATTAGTATCACCCATATATCTGGATTCTAGGTAATATGAAACTATTCATAGTTTGTTATTAATAGGTACTCTGTAACTTTCTTTTTCAAAGATTTAATTAACACTAGTATCACAAAAGCTGGTAAATCGATTTTGAAATAAAGTAGGATTCCACCCAGTTTTTCTTAAGCGTATTTTTTGCATTCTACATCTAGTTGAAGCATTTCTAAGTACCTTAATAACCAGTATTTAATGATACAATTATACTAGTTAGGAACGCGGACATCTTTCAATAGGGACATAAACTTATAGATGAAAGCTCGCTGAGTCCCTATGTAAAGATGTGAACGAGTCAGCCACACATATATAACATCTAACAAAAAAAAAAAAAACAAATTCGGTTCGAAATTTACATTATTATGGTTGAAGCCCTAGTTTATCTGTTTTATATTTTAACTACATCCGAAATAAAATGTAAATAGCAAATAGATAATAGGATCTATATTAAAAAACTAATATACAATGACGTCTGTTCTGCAAGTACAGCTTCGATTTCTATTAAATGTACGAATATTACAACAGGCTTTGTAAGATGGGTTTATATTGTCTTTTTGTCTTTTATTTTGCCTTAATTTGTTTTTATTTATCATTTAAAATGGGATTTCTTCCCAATTTAAATTCAGAATTTTAATATTTGCATAGTCGTGACAAAAATGTGTCATGCACAAAACAGTCATTGTAACACGTGCTTTTTATACTATTTGTTTTTGTATTTCGCATTAATTTACTTTTATTGTTTGAAATGGAATGTATTATCCCATGCAGGAAATTTGAATGTTTCTATATTTGTGACACAATTCTTGTTCCATGCGCAATTTCATTCAAAAGCTTATAAAAAATCGAATGTGAAATGTCAAATCACCAGTTGCATTAGCAACCTCCCATCAAATGTCACCACAAATAAGTTACACAAAGTGCTCATTGTATATGCAAAATAAAATATATATAAATTAATAATAACTTAATAACTTATTATGTTTATTTTTTTTTACTTAATAGCTGGATTGATTTGCATCAACTGTCATTATGTGATTATTTTTCACTTAGTAGGTGGATATCCATATAAAACAGAAGTACGTATCTGCCAACAACTTTTCTCTAATGCTGTTTCTAACACTCTTAAATGATATAAAAAAAATAAATGCATCATTATACAACACATATTCTTCTAAATAATTTAACAAATACTAACAACAAAATTCCCTATTGACATGTATAAACATACGCGCTTATTATACGAAAACCTGTGCTATGGTTCCCATTGCGAAGTTGGTAGTTTTAAATTATTAACAGTAGTAATATACAAGTAATATACAGGTGACTAAAATTTTATATATTTCTGTTATAGCTGTTTCGTTTTTAAATAAAACAATTCTTTCGAATCCTTAGACAAAAGCATTATCAACATTCTTCTTTTGCTTCTGCTAGAAATTAATGCACACTTAGTTTATCCTTTACAATATACCGTCTATACATTTTTTCGTTAGAATTCTTAGAATTCATTCCCAATTTGTTCATTATCGTATGAGGTTTCCCGGAACTATTTCTATTATTTAAATGAAAAACTTTAATTCCTAATTACATTTCACACCTTTTTTTTACCGTAGTCAATATTTAAACATATGCAACGTACACCAAGCACTGGTTTCCTATAAATAAACAAAATCAAATAATCTCCTACCCCACTTCTAAACAAAGCAATTCGCGTGTTCCGAAGTTTTTATTTCACAGCAGGATGGCGTCAGTGTCATACTAAACAAACTGCAAACGTATCCCCACCTCCATAAAAATCGATTATACAGACAACAAACGGACATTTCGCGTTTTAAAGCTTTCCGGTTTGCTGAGTTAAAATACGTTTTCCAATTTCAAAAACGTATTTAGAAACAGATCGATTTTCTAATGTGGGAATGAATGAACAGTTTGTGCCTCAATATACATACTCATATATATAATAACAACAGTAGAACAATTAAATTACTTAAAAATCTATGATTTTTTATTATTCAATTCCATTAGGTACTATTATAGCATAGTTGATAGTCCAGCTGTAAAAACTTTGCTAAAAATAAATAGAATACAAAATTAATTCATGCCTTCCATTATTGAAAAAATATCAGATATTTTGAATCAATTCTTCAATCACTTCTATTTCAGATTTTTTAAAAACTGATACAAAATATCGAGTTGGTAAAAATTCAATGATAGATTGTTTTTTTTTCTCAGCAGATTTGCAGTTTGTAGCAGATTACCTTTTATTGCTAAACTCTTGTAGATCAATCAGAATATAAATAACTATTTTTGAATATCAGGTGAAAATTATTTTCAAACAGCACCACATCAATTAGTAATTTATGTAATGAAAGTTTTTCAAATTCAATTTTTCATTTGACGTGCTTTTTATACATTTTTGATGCAATTATAGGACTGAATAAAAACAGTAATGGATCAATCAAACAATCTTTAACTACCATATTGCTGGATATGATCAATCAATTTTAATCATCATCATAAAAATAAATATTCTCGAAACGTTAACATTATTATCTAAATAGAAAATATCCAACGAACTATAATTAGATAGATGACTGAAATAACTATTCTACATAATTACAACAATAAAAATAACTTTCAATAAGGAATAAAGGACCTCCGCCTTTGAAATTTTAGAGTGCGTAGTTACCAATTTCAACAAAGCTGTTTCTTATTGGCGAATAATTATTTTATTGATTCTTCTTCTGTAATAATTGAAGACACGAGTGGATGAAGGTGTTATGTTACAAAATCAAACTTTTTCAGAAATTAAGTTTTTTTATGTAATTTTTCTCAAAAGTAGTGTAATATAACCCCTTCATAGATTCACAAGACTCGAGTGTTCTTGAATTTCTGGAATTTTCGATGGTGCTATGTGAAAGATGGCTACAAAACTTTTTTTCATGCAAAAACATAGTTTTTAAAATGCGACATACCACCTTCATCCACTCGTATCTTCAATTTTTTGATTCACAATCACATGCCCATCGAGGAATCGATGTCCATCCTGAGTTTTATTTATCGGTGATATTCAGGGCATATGTATTGTTCAAAAATCAATACTAATTAAATGAACGTTTGTGATGGGTTCTATCTCACTATCGGTAGTCGATAATCATCGGCAAATCTCGATAATCGACTATCAATAATCTGGGATAGTTGACTAGCGATAGTCGACTACCGATAGTTATCTGGATAATCATATTGTTTCACCAAATTGACTGTTTTCGCAATTGCATTTATTCAATAGTCGCACTAACGATGATTATTGATAGTCAGGCCAACAGTCGATAGTTAGCCCTAGTCAGTTATTGGCAGCTATTGATGGTCGACTATCGATAGTCATCGAATAACTATATCATTTCACCAATTTTTCTGTTTCCGCAACTGCACGTGTTCGATGATCGCGTTAACGACAATTATCGATAGTCAGATCAACTATCGATAGTTAACCATAGTCAGTTATTGGTAGCTATCGATAGTCGACTAGTTAGCCATAGTCAGTTATTGGCAGCTATCGATGGTCAACTATCGATAGTCATCTGAATAACTATATTATTTCACCAATTTTTCTTTTTTCCACAATTGCACGTGTTCGATGATCGCGTTAGCGACAGTTATTGATAGTCAGACCAGCTATCGATAGTTAGCCATAGTCAGTTATTGGTAGCTATCGATAGTCGACTACAGCTAATTATCTGGATAATTAATATTATTTCGCCGATTTATCTCTTTTCCCAATTACACTTGTTGGATAGTCGCACTAACGACAATTATTGCTAGTCAGACTAACTAAACAATGTTAGCCACAGTCCATTATCGATAGTTGACGAGTTGTATTATTAAATAATCAGGTCGAACCCATTTAGTTCATTAAAAGTTTAAAGAGGTTTAATCCTATTATTTAATGACAATGATTTTACGTCTTTTTAAGCCCATTTAAAAGTTGACCAAAAAAGTTAAGGTGAGTTTCATATATCAGAAATCAACCTCCTCTACAATTCTTGACAGTAGATGACTACTAACTCAAGGCTTAAGTGAAAAATTGGGAAAAAAAACTAAAATTATGTAATATTGAGCTATTTTTATTAAATAGAAACTGGAGGTATTCAGTTAAATAAACATTTTTTTATTTATTTCAAATTTTGATAAATATTACTAGTTCCTTTCCTGAATAAAACACAATTTGATAAAAAATATGGGTTTAGTTTCAGATAAAGTTTGACAATTTCTCTTTGAAGGCTTAAAATTATTTAATAGACACGTGCTTATGCTTGATAGTAATTTCGTAAATCTTTTTTTCAATAATAATTTGTAATAATTTAGATTTTCTATTTTTGGTGTACCAAGCTTCTTCTTTAACGAAAGATTTTTCGGCAGCTTAAAATTTCTATTTTCCATTTACCAGGGCCCTCAAATAATCTCAGTTGGTTATTAGATTAAGTATTATTATTGTGCTACTCAAATCATTAAAAATGAAATTACCTACTTTGCTACGTTACCCTCTAGCATAAGCAATAGGATCAGAACATTCAACTCGAGAAAAAAAATAATTTAAACTTATTTATTATTTTCTAGCTTTAGTTGGCATCTCGATCAGTGGCGGCTCGTGACTTTTTGTCCAAGGGAGGCTACTGTAACGTAGGTAACTTCTCGGTCAATAAATTGTATTGTTATAATTATTATTGTGTAGAAGGAGGGATTATTGTTATAATTATTATTGTGTAGAAACAGAGGAGATTAAAATAAAATATAATTTATTATCTAAGTAAGAACCACGTAGAGGTGAGAGTGAAATCTTGGTTGGATTGAAAATGGGTCAGGTGATAGAGTAAAAAGGTAATAAAAACTTAAAATAAGCTCTTCATAAGGTGATGATAAGCCAAAAATAAACTCTAAAAATTATAACAAACCATTAGCGAACCAATATTTTTCAAGATGTAAAAGAAATAGTCTAATATTTTTTTGCAACGTGGAAAACTGTATTGCTCACTCTTTTCGATAAATTAGAGGAATTCGCTTATTCTTTGTTCTAACAAAGTAATCAATTATCGTCTCTAAAATATGTCATTTTGCGTTAATGATTTAAGAAAACTTTTTCAATTGATATTAAGGATATAGTGCTTTCAATCGATTTTGATTCATATTGTTGCGGCTGTACTTTTTTAAATCTTTTTAGTTGAGATACTTCTTCCTACTGAAGCTGAAGTTACCAGTACAGTAACCATAATGTTTACAAGTATTTGAGAACTCATGGCATACAGCACAGATAATTCATTGTTTTATTTGAATTTCATCAAAACAAGAATTTCTTACCAGCTAGTCGATAATATCTTCGCAGCTTCTTATTTCGTTCATTTTGGACTGGGAATCAGTTGCGTGTCAACATTTTACGACCAATAATGCACGATAACATGCCGATCTCACCTAGCGGGCAAGCCTCTGGCCTTACTTATGCACCATATAAAGTGCATATGTACTTACGGCAACGCATTGATTTCGGCGATGGCATTAATCATCGGCGCAGACCCAAATTTGTGGTTCGCCTCGAGCGCTTGCTATTATAATGAGTTGCATTTTAAAATTAAGTAATGAATAATTGTACTGTTTATTATACTTTTGCAAAATTGCTTTTTTTTAGTATATAATCAATGCTTAAACATTGTTTTAATGTATAATAAACGCTATTTACTTTATTAAAAATGATAGGAAAGATTTAGTCTCCGTAGCCTCCCTGACGAGCCGCCACTGATCTCGATTTACATTTTACTTATTTCAAAAAAATAATATTGAAAAATAAAACATATTTCACGTCAAAAGAATTTTTCTTTCATTGTTAGGCCCAGAACTTTTCAGACATTGAATAAAGAGTATTTATAAATTCGAGTCTTCTTTAAATTGAGGTGAAATCTCAGAAAAATGGAAGATAGTATATGTCACCGGTACGTTATTATGTTATTATGGTTCTTTGTAGTTTCTTCTAAGTGTATCTATATGTAAGATCTATAATTACCATTCTGAAAATCCTGATTATTCATAGGTTTTTTGATAATTAGTTTTTGTAAATTATTGTAAATGCGTTTTTGTTGTGAAATTTTAGGTTATATTCTAGTAGCCCACAGTATTTTATATTATTTTTGTGGATAGGAATCATATCCTGCTGGACTATCAACCGCAAATTAAGGAATCTTCAATTAATTTTAATTATTGTCCCAATTGGAGAGGACTCAGTACAATTTCACTATTATTCCTCTGTCTCTCACTCTCGTTCCCAACGATATCCTTCCTAGACACATCACTAGTTTCGTTCACCTTGCCGTCATTCTCATTACGGTAATTAGTCTTCTTGCCCTCGTCACTCTCAACGCTCTCAAGATCCCGTTTTTCGATAACAACACTCAAACAAGTCTCTACGTGTTCGCTAGGCGAGATGGTCCGACCGACACGTTCGCGCGTTCTAACGAGCTTCGAGGCCGACACCGTTTCCACCTCGATGACCGTATCGCTGTCGCAACTGGAGATGCTCTGCAGGTCGTAGCCGATCTCCAAATTCTGCAGTTCTATCACGGAATTCTCCCTGGACATTCGCTGCGCGGCTTCCGAATTAAAGTCGGCGAAATCGGGAACGGTTATCAGAGGAATCTGGGGCTTCGCCGGCGACCTAGGAGCCTCCCCTTCGACGTAGATGGCCGGCTCTTGGAAATTCATGGTGCTCGTGCTGGGTATCGCGTTGGTGGCCGCGATCGACACTTTCTTATTGTGACTGTTGTGACGCATCAGGGAGGCCTGTTCTACGGGGACGAAGTCTTTTCTGCGATCGCGTTTCCTGGATAGGGGGTATCTGGAGTTATTATGGGGGCAGGAGTTTTTGAGGCGCGTCTTCTTGCGACCGCGGACGCATTTGGATGGGCAAGCACACAGCAGTACCCTAATGAGGCAACAGAGTAGGCCGCATGCTATCAGCGTAGGCCCTATCAGTCGGAGTTCGAGGGTTTTGAAGCCTTTATCGCCCGTACCGACGAAGAAGATGACGCTACCGATGGCGATGGTACCCAAGCCGACGTAGAGGAGAGCGTTGGCAGCTGCACTTTGATGGTAGACGTTGAACATCTCCTCGTCGTCTGTACTTCCACCATAGGTAGTATCGTGGATCTAGAAAACCGCATAAGTGTGATCATTATATGAAAACTAAATAAAAAAAAATTCTGCAAGTTTAAATAAAGACATTCCATTGTTCTCAATTGCTAAATCTAAAGGTTGATGACGAGAACAAATTTAAACTTGCGGAAAATTTAAAAGTTTAAAAAGTGAAGCAGAACACACTTTAGTGAACACAAAAACAATTACTGGAACCTGCAAGATATCCGCATACAATCCAAAACATCAGTTGTGTCTTTATTTTTGAATAGCAATGTCAAAGTCAATTCATAAGAAAATAATGTATACCTCCTAAGCGACATGTTTCGTATAATACGCCGTAAGCGCTGGAGTAACCTACTATGGCGAGATTCTAAAACTCTCCCCCTAACAGATCGACAATACTTTTTTTTAGGTAATTTGCTTGTCGATTTTTATACCGGCTTCTTTTTTTTTGCATTGCACACATTTTTCCTATCTGTGGTTTTAAAAAATAAATTGTCAATGCATTCGTGACTTAGGCAACCAGTTGTACTAGTTATCTAACGTTTGACATTTTACATTTTACTATTAAATATTTTTTTACTTGATTTCATTCAGTATTAATTAAGACACACAAAACAATATAACAAAGGCAAATCTTTTTCACAGCAACACAGTTTTCAAAATGACTACGTTGTTTGTATCCTTGTACCCTGAAAAGAACATATCATTACTAATAAATTGTAGCAGTATTACATTACATCAGTACCTATACGGTCTTTCATTTCGTCCACGTTACATATGTATTTTCATAATATTGTAAACTTTGGTTTTTAGGTGACTCAAAAAAAAGTAATACTTTGAAATAAATCCGCCGGTCTTAGGAGCTATAATATGGAGTCAAACGCTCCAATCCATCGCCTTTTGAAGGTGCTAAATAAAAAATTATTATACTGTTTATGCGAGTCGTAATCCCGTTTGTATTGTATTATTCGAGTGGATTTCGTCCACATCTATAAGAAAATTACCTAAAGAAAAATATATTGCAAAAGTACCTGTCAGGTAGAGCATTTGGGAATCTCACCGTATATGTGATCCATAAAACACTTTAAAGAATGTTTAATTTTAATTTACGCTTTGTATAATATGATTAATATTCGTAAAATAAAACATTGAAATGCAGTTTATCGTACAGCTACCAATCATTGGTAGGATGATAAATTGTATTTATTATACTAGGCATAAATCAACAGTAAACGTTTATTCTACTATTTCATGTATATTATCAACGATTATCCAGATTTTTGGTGGGGATATTGTACCGTTGGTAAAATCTGTAGCAGTGTAGAGAAACGTATACGTAGCCTTTATTGGATTGCTTGAGCTGTAACAACTCAATCTAAAGCACTGCAAGGTTGTTTAATTTAAATATAATCAGGAGAGAGCTCCATAAGGGCTTAAAATTTTAACTTTAAAAAGGATTGATATAAGAACTTAGCAATCTAAAAAATATAATAATAAATAACTAAAATTAGTAGAATATAAAGAAGGAGAGACTAGGAAGGGAACAGAATATAAAAGATTGACGATATGGCTCATATGTATAAGTGGTACTTTAAGTAAAGTATTGCTCCAAGCGCGAGGAATCAGAAATGTATCAATAGAACTACTACAACTTCGCGGAATGAGAAAAGATATACGAGAGAGATAGTTTCAGCAATAAATTCGATCATTAACCAATCTAACCAGTAGTGAATTGTCAACAAGAACAAATCAAGAAACCAAGTGAGAGAGAGAGTTGGACTTGCAAATCAGATTAATATAATTCGAGAACTGTAATTGGGAGTCAAAAGTAACTCCCAAATCATTGATGCAGGTTTGGTGGGCTATATTAATCTGATCAACCGACTGTTCAGAAATGATGGGGATTACTCTGTCTAAAATAAAAGATAACTGTATACATTTTTCGTTGTTTATTAGATCTAAATCAATCATTTATAACATTTAAGTTAGATTGGACCGAGTCCTTAGGAGATGATATATTAGAAAAAAAAAATTAGGTGACCAGCATATGCCAGCACTTTATATTTGATTTGGGATAAAAGTCATTAATGTAGACAAAGAAAAGCATGGGACCCAGCTTAGAACTTTGAGGCATCCTTGAAGAGGCGAAGAAGCACTTGGAATGGTAACGATTATAAGAAATAAAACACGTTCTGTTTTCAAGGTAGGAGGCAATTAGGTTGATGACCACTGCCACCACTGTTGTGGAGCTTGGGCGTGGATGATCTCGTCAGATTATTAAACGACAAAGGAATATGGACGCAGGGATACGCTGATGACATTGTCATCGTAGCTAGAGGACCATTCCCGAGCGTGGTGGGGGGCATAATGCGTAATGCACTGCGAATGGTGGAGGAATGGTGCCTTTCACAACGACTATCAGTTAATCCACAAAAAACAAAGTTGGTTGCCTTTATCAACATGAGGAAACTCGATGACCTAGGCGGCGTTAGACTGTTTGGACAGGAGTTACAATTAACCAAGAAAAAGTAAAGTATCTGGGTGTTACCCTCGATGCGAAACTGAGCTGGAAAAATCACTTAGTCAAAACAACGATCAGTACGCAACTATTCTGGCGCTGCCGGAGGGTTGCTGGCTAAACCTGGGGATTAAAGCCGAGGGTGATCCATTGGCGATATACTGCCGTGATAAGACCAGCAATAACATACGGGGCAGTAGTCTGGTGGAGGAGGACAGCAGTGTCCTCCGCAGCGAAACTGCTAACCGCTGATCAGAGACAGGCGTTGCTGGGTATCACTGGTGCAATTAACAGTACAGGAACCGCCTCTCTTTAGCTTTATGTGAGAGCGGAGGCAATGAATGCGATCCTTAGACTGAAAGCCAACAACCTGTGGCATCCCAACTTCAGGGTGGGAGGACACACTTATACTACGGGCACGATGCTGGGCCGGCCTTTGTTGCAAATGCCCACGGACAGCATGGCACCCGAAATTATCTTCACTGAAAAGGTGAAAATCTCCATACCGAACAGAGACCAGGCACGCAGTGAGATCGCTGCTAATGATAACTGGTTCACGGACGGATCCAAATCCAGCCAAGGCACAGCAGCCGGTATTTGTGGGCCCAGTCCTAATCAAAGGATATCTATAAGCCTGGGGAAACATACAACGGTCTTCCAGACAGAGGTATCCGCCCTTGCAGCCTGTGCAGAAATGATTGCAAAAGGGGACTGCATGAAGAAGAAAATTAATAAAATGACTGACAGCTAGGCTGTCCTTAAGGCAGTCTCGAACCCAGTAACTAGGTCATAACTAGTTAGAGACTGCAAACTATCGCTCAATACACTGGCACGAGACAACACGGTCTCTCTGATTTGGGTGACGGGCCATGAGGATATAAAGGGCAACGTAATAGCCGATGAACTAGCCAAGGAGGGCTCTAAGAGACACTTCATGGGTCCAGATCCGGTATGTGGGATCACTAAGGATTCCGCAAGAAGGGAGATCTGGACCTGGTTAGATAAAGAAAGTACAAAGAAATGGAGGCCGACTGCAGATCAACTCCATACCAAAACGGTGATAGGGGATGAGGATGGTAGTTTCTCTGATAAGCTACTCAGGCGCAGTAAGAAAGAAGTTAAGACCACTACTGGGGTGGTAACTGAAAAAGCATCTGTACAGCACAGGCTGAGTAAGCGAACCGTGGTGTAGAAGATGCGAACTACAGGAGGAAACGAGTTTACATGTAATCTGTACTTGTGAGGAACTTAAAGTACTCAGGCAGAAGTACTTCGGGAGAGATCTATTGGAGCCCTCGAAGGTCCTCAAGTTTCCACTGGGCAAGATACTGGATTTTATAGAGAACACCAAGCTGCTCGAGTGGAAATAAGAGAATCAATAGGGATGGTACAATGAACATCTTGCTCAAGTGCCCGGACATTAACTGCCCACCCTAACTTGAATGAATGAATGAATGAAGGTTGATGACAGAAAGAGCAAACTCCAAAACAGAAAGCTTGACTACAAGCAAACCATGATGCAGACTGCGGAGGTCTTTTCAAAATCCGTATAGATGACATAGGTCTGCTGATGCTGTTCAAAACCGTCACTCAAGAGCTGTGTAGGGAAAATCAGATTGGTTATAGTAGAACGACCGGACATAAAGCCATGTTGATTTTTTGAGATTTAAGACTTCAGGAAGTTATATAATCGGGAGTAAGGTCATAGAATTTTATTTTGAATTCGAAAATGTAATAACATAGAGTGTTTTACTTGAAATAATAAAGTTCATGCAACTTCTGGTTAACCGGAAGTGTGGTAAATTTGAAAATATTTTAGAAATAAAGCAACTACCTAACTACTATAAACCCCAACATTTCAAGTTGGTATGTTTTGTTACGCCGGAAAACTTCGCCAGTTTCAGTGAAAACCCGGTATAATATCATAAGAATAGCTAGGAATGGGCGCATTACTTCTAAATACTTATCGATTGGTAATTTATTTTTGCACCGGATATACTTAGTTGTCGTGTTATATTACTTTCAAAGAAAATAGTTTTCTAAGGTTAAAAATATCCAAATTGGTGGCCGATTTTTGAACATTTTGTATTACACTTTTTTGTCGTATGTTTTGCAAAATATAGAATATTATCAAAAAGGACTTAAGTAACCACTCAAAAAACTTTAGCGAAAATTATATTTAAATAATGAAAAGATTCGAGATACGAAAAATAAAAAAAAGATATGATTCTATTTAAAATAAGAAAATTGCTATTCACTTTAGATATAACTTTTCCGGAAGATGAAACTAATTCTTAACGATTCCTCAGGTGGGGTTTCATGAATCAATGCAATGAAACAAGTTTTATTGCATTCGTTTAGGATCGCGAGGGAAATATGGCGTCTCAAACATCCTGTATATCTAAGTCAAGTGCCGTAGTATTTTACTTGTCAAACAGAAACTCGGTTATATATTTGTATCATACAAACTTGTAGTTTTCAATATCAAATTGAATGGCGAATATTATTACTTCTTTTTATCGTATGAGGAATGGCAATTCCACCCTTGAGTGTGCCACGTATACATCCTCTCGACACGCTAAAAGATTTGGAAATGGAAAAGTAACACGAAACAGCATAATGTCGTAAACATATGAAGATGTCTTTTTTTTTTTTTCTTTCGACAAAGACCAAATTCGTTTCGTTTCGACGAAAGGATAACGAACTCGCTCTCTTTCTTTCCCGCAGTCTGGACGGATCGATCTCTTACTCTGTTCCTTTTCATCCATCGGTGGTGAGCGTCGCTTTGCTTCAGGCGGTGCTGAGCCGTGAGAGAGCCGCGTCTACCTCTTTCTCTTTCCTGCCAAGCCGCGCGGCCCTGGGAACACTACATAAAGATATTTTGAGTTTTGCGTGTATACTGTTTACGCGGGGTTATATATTAGTGGACAATATATACGGAATAAAATATTTCTTCTGTAAAATTAAGTCTTATCGAATTAATGCTCAATATAAGCTAAAAAAATATAGAAACAAAACTTTAAATACCAGAAATTTTAAGAAATTAATCAGCAAAATTTGATATAGAATGTATAAGTAATTAATTACTGTTATAAAATATTCCTTTAAAGGAGGGAAGAGAAGTTGAATAAAAGGTCGTCAAATCGTGTATTAAATTCCCCTTTTTTTCCTTACGAATGATATTTAAATTAGTCCCAGAATAAATTTAAATATCATTCACAAAAGAAAAAGAAGATTTAATATACAATTTGAACTTTTTAGTATTTTTATTCTTATAGCATAAACCTTTACCAAATAAGTTGAATAGACAGTGTATGTGTGAACAGCTTCATGGTGAGATATATAAAAGAACAAACTTTTAATTTGAATTTATGTCTGCAATAATAAGTTTGCCAAAAAATTGCTTGAAATTAAGTTTATCATATACCAATAAGTAATTGGTATATATTAAACTGTCTTTTTCCGAGAACATTGTATCGTTTATTGTATAAACGTGAACAGTGACAGTAACAAATGCGGATGCAATGAAACTGCCACATTGCAAGACTATCTTAATGTGAGAATAACAACATTTTGTTTAGCTGCTGAAGCGTTCGATTTCGATATATATACGCGTTCTCCAATAATTTAAATTCTAATTTAAATTTTTGTAGAAACTATGTACTTGGATAAAACGATATTACCAAATTTTTAGTAATATCAAAAACTGTTCCTATATTCAATCAAATAGATAATTTAGTTTATGATTTATTTAAATCCTATTATTTCATTCCATCAATAGTACATATTTGGCATAAATTGCACATAAAAATACGACTACAAAAGTATTAATCTGGTATATCTACCAAGTAAGTATTTAGCAGGAGCACTGATCATTGAAACTCTCGTCAATATACTATACTATACTATACTATTTATTGACAAAACTATAAGCCTGGTAGTATGTACATTGTCAAAAAGACTTTATCACTGTAGGTGTTCTTTTATTTTTAATTTATCGTGGTCAACGTAAGGTATTGGGGCTTGAGAGATTATTATTATTATTAGAATATAGATTTTAGCTGAATTTATTTGTTAATTACCGAGAATTTTAATGACGTGCGTCAAATTAATATTATAATATATAATTGATATGGAGATATAGATTTTTTGAAATCTTCGATCCATTTTTAAGGGAGGAATCCCGTGTAATAGCCCGAAAACTAGGGTATATTTGTGTATTCTTTTTTGGGATGAAAAAGTAACGAATCCTTCCAAAACTTTTGTAGTTTATTAAGGTGCACTTGAAGTATAAAATAAATTGCTTTCAGTCTGCTACATCAATAATATTTTCATTTATTTTCTTGCTGTGTAATATTTGGCCAAAAAGTATTATTTTTTCGGTTCTAATTTGTTGGACAATGTTTCTATTTCTTGTGGCGTGACGTTTTGGCATCCCTTACATGCCTTTTATTTTAGTTTGAAAAAGGTATGTAACGTTGTTTTTTTAATTCCCAACCATTGTCCAACAAATTATAACCGAAAAAATATTTTCATTTATAAAGGCGGATATCCGACATGTTCAAATTCATTCATTCAATAAGTCAATTTGCTTGATTTCTAGCTTCTCACACAGGCGTCGGAAATAAAAAATCAATTTTTTTTTAAGGTTTCTGTAATAAGTTGGTGAACCAAAAAAATTTCGACAAATATCAATATTTCGCAAAATGGGGGCCATTGCCATTCTTTTTCTTAAAAAGAAAAATAACTTAATATTTTTTTTCTTTTAATGGCGTTGGCTTCAAAGGAATTGAAGCACCGGAAGTCAAATCAATTGTTGTAATTTAGTAAACAGTTCTAGCGTTATATAATTTTTATGAGATTAATAGAAAATTGAACTCTATCGTTTTAATCTATATCTGAATTTCAAAGCTGGTATTTTTATATACATGTAATAAATAAATTTTACGCATATATTCAAACCAGCTTAGTTTGCATTAACAAACAATTTTTTCAGTGTTCCATTTATATTGTTCACCATAACACATTTGCATAAATATATATGCAAAACACGTGTTATGCATTCGCCTCGGCTACTGTGAATACGTTTCAATGCTCAAAATTTAGCGAAATTGTCTCATAAACTCACAAAATATTACGGAGAAAATTTAATTTGTTTCTAGTCCTGTTTTATTATTGTTTCAAACATCTGAATTGGCCTTGGTTCTTTAAAGTATAAAGGGAACATACATTTTAAATCAGAATTCTTTTTGTCTTGGCAAAGGTTATTAATATATCTAACAAACCGCAAAACCACTTTAATAATTAAAAAAAAAATGCAAAATCATACATTTGTTTTTAACAATATATCAGTTATAAATAAAGACAAAAAATGAAAGCTCACAATATACTTAAATCAAATTTATAAATATAAAGATTCAAATAACGACCAAACTGACACAACTTTTCACGAAATTTTGTAACATAGTTCTCTAAATAAATAGAAAAACATTTTTTTAGAAATCTTCATACTAAAAGTTCATACACCTTTCATATTTAATAAAAAAACAAAATTGAGACGAAATTTACAAAACAGTAAATCAATACATAAAACAAAAAGTTAAATTCTAAAATTTAGTATTATCAACCAATAATATTTGGTGAAATATATTTTAACAATTTCATATAATGTGTATTCCAATAAAGTTACTTAAAAAGTAAAACACCATATAATATATAACAAGGATAACTTTATTTATTATTGTTATACATTGAAGAATATTAAAAAAAAGATAATTTTCGATAAATTTTGAATTATTTTCTATTCTTACGTTACTAATAAAGTTACTTAAAAAGCAAAACGCCATATAATATATAACAATGATAACTTTATTTATTATTGTATTGCATTAAAGAATATAAAAAAAATATAATTTCTGATATATTTTGAATTATTTTCTATTCTTACGTTAACTCTATGTATTTGAAGAACCCAGCTATGAAAAAAAAGTCCGCTTCGCACAAGGTGAATCTGTCACAGGTTCATATTTCAACACGGCACTAGAGGATCCTATTTCTCTCTCAGAACTTCCGGTGGAATTTCAATTATAACTTAGGTAATATTTTCTTAAGAGTAGTTTAATTTTATTATAGTGTCAAGCGTATATTTCTGGGCTTCGGTAAAGCTTGTAACGTGTCAGGTATAAATTATCTTTGAAAAAAAAAATATTTATCTGTTCTCCTTTATAGTAAAATATTACCATTAGCAAGTACTATTATTTTTTGAAAACGAATTGTTTTGAAAGAGGCAAACCTTAGAAGTGAAATGAGAGAAATGTTAAGGCTGCATACAAAATGTTGACAGAATATATTTTTCATTTTCTGGGTTTCTTGAAAAATGAAATTATTTAATTGTGTTTTAAGTTATGAAACGAATCTCTATTTACATTATAATTATATCTATAATTATAATTTATTTTAATTTATAGCTGCGGCCAGGATAAAAAAAATTGTCCAAGAGCGTCATTTTAAAGACGGATTATTTATATAATTTTACTTTTTAATTAACGCAGGAAACGAAAACCTATTTTCTTCACCAATTTTAGCTCACCCTTAAAGTAGTAGGAGATAATGTGATCCATACAATATATTCAGCCTACGCCAATTTGAATCCATACTAATCGAACCCGTAACTAATCACAAACGTCCCAAGGACTCGCAAACTATCAACAACAAAGGCCCTGCTCCGATAAGCCATTGAAAAGTGCTTGTAATAGCTATCGGGCAGAAATTAAAGCAAATGAGTACTACTGTCACACATAGGTACTGTAAATATCAAATATTAGCTTAATCGATGCCACCGCATTCGAGATATTAGCTAGTGTGGAAAAAATCAATATTTTTTTCTCAGGAATTACTTAAGCTGTCACATTAAAAAAAATATGTAAGTAAACACTTTATGGGCATTCTGAAAACATCAATATTTTACAGATTGTTTGTTCGCTTCAGCAGGAGAAGTTACAAGATGAAAATCGAATTATACATAGTCTATTAATATTAATAAATTACGTGAACTTACTAAGTAGGGTTAATAAGGTATATCCATTGGAGCAACCGGATAAGTACATCAAATTACACTTAAGTACATTAATCGAATTTTAAACAAACGCAAAACAATTTAAAATTAATAAAATGAAACGTGGATGTCACATGTTAAAATCAGTAAACTAACTTCAAAATGTAAACAAATTGGCGGAAAAGCAATTTAAGAGAATGATGTTACAAGGCACAATCATAAAGTCAAAACCGCCAAACAAAGTGGGGAATCAAAAGATAATTTAACACGGAAATTTAATTAATTCGGGTAGATAAAATATTAGAATAAATTATGCTTAACTAGTCTGTATCTACGTTGAAATTCACACAATTGATGTGTTTATTAATTTGCACCACTTCTAAGAATAATCTATTTTTATAATTATTTTCAATATTTAAAACTAAAAGTGTTGTCAAAATCAAAATTATGGTTTTTCTCTTTGGAGTGGTCGGCTAAGGCGCTAGATCTTTTGCCCGTGCGACAGTCACTCCTATGTTGGCTAATTCGGTGCTTCAACCATTGTTTGACTAATATAACACCCATCAGAATCCAAACAGAAAACTTTATAAACGGAATTAATTTTGAATGGAAGTGGTATGACATCTTTGAGATTAATGAAAACACTTCTTATTCCCGTTTGATTACATTTTGCTATTTTTAATGTTGGTGTGATATTATAGAGACATAAAATGGTATTACAGCATATGTATACATACATGGGCTTTTGGTAAACATATGCATCAAATCTTGTAAGTCAAGTACTTAAATAGATTAGATTAGATTAGGATTGGGATGACCTATGGACCTGTTTCTCTGCGACCTTTTCAGATCTATTGTGATCCCCGTTTTCCTAGAGAACGCTCTATAATTTTGCTCTATTAATTAGGCCTATCATCTTTGAGAGCGGCTTCTTTATGTAGCTACTAGCTGTGGGGTTCTCCTCCCCCATTGTTAGAAACCTTGTCCTCGCCAGGCCTTCACATTGGCATAGCACATGAACTGGTGTTTCTTCCTCCTCTTGGCAGTATCTGCAAGTTGCATCATCTGCCAGGTCTATGTTGTACATATGCCTATTCAGTCTACAATGACCAGTCAGCAGACCTACAATCATTTTGACAGTCTTCCTGTTTTTATTCAGTAGATCTCTTGTGAATTCAGGCCTCTGCTCCTTTAGGAACTCTTTTGCCTGTCTTTGTCCCGGTGACTTTTGCCACCACTCTCTGGACTGATTATCTGTCCATTTATTGATAGATTTTTTAATTTACCATTTGGTAGTGCCGAAAGAGCGGTCATCTCCAACGAATGGCCTTGACGAATTTCGCCTGGCTAGCTCGTCCGCCGCCTCATTTTCTCTCACGTCAGAGTGGCTGGGGACCCAGGCCAGTTAGTTTCCTTTGGGTGCCCACCTCATTTAGGGCGCCTACACAGTCCCAAATCAGCTTAGAGTCCACGCTCGTGGAGCTAATCGCTTTAAATGTGGACTGACTGTCAGAGAAGATAGCGACGCTTTTACCCGGCTCGGTACATCTTGCAATAATAGATGCAATAGATATATTCCATACCAATATATATTAACATTTTTGAACTATTATTAACTGCCTAAATTGCCTAAACGGCACCGTTTTCTACGTAAACGCGATGTCTGACAATAAAAAATAAATTACATAAAAAATGGGGGGAAAGAGGAAGCCGTTGCCTCGTTTGTTCCGGCAATAATTTACATCATCCTGCAGACTATGTAATATGCTTCAAATTATGTTCTAAAAAGAAAATTCCATCTGGTATAGTTGCCGAGATATTTCCAAAAATTTAAAAATCGTGGATATTTGTGCTAGGCTGTATCCCGAAATCGGACGTTAAAAAAATTGTGTTGTTCTTATATCAAGGTACTCTTTCATTCTGTAGAGTTTCATATATATATTTTTTTTAATTTACGGGTTGCCGGTGTTCCCTTCTTAGTGAACGCACTATCATTTATTCTTTTGAAAAGAATCCACTTTTGCGATTCGTGCGGCGAGTTCGGCGCGGATTATTGGACGCCTGGCTTGACATAAAATTAACAATATTATACACATATTGACATAAAATTAACAAATCTTCTTACGATCCTTGGAATTTGTTGAACAATCCTTGCGTTGTACTGTTTGTAATCGAATTAAAAGACATAGTGCCCTGCCGCACAGTGGGGCAACGACGGACAAAATTCCATGCTGCAGGAATCATCTATTTCTAAGAAATACACTGATTTCTAGTTGTATAGCAATTAATATAAGTTAGCTATGATAGCATAGATACTAGCGCAAAGCGCATAGTAAGTAAATCAGCTAGTTTACATAATAAATACCACCTTAATTTGGCATTTAAAAGAAAAGCTTTATCGTGCTTTAAATCGGTACCTATTGGGTTTGAATCAGGAAGCATTAGTGCAAACAACCTGAAAGTATCATCTGCATATACTTGCATATTTAATAATTATCGGCATATAATGGTGTACAAAATGTTCCAATGCGGTTAAACTTGTTTTAAAAGAGAAAAATGTTTTATGCCTATTAAGATTTGTATAATTATTATTACAAATTACAAATAACACATATCAACAAGATAAAGTGAGAACATGTTAACAACATACGGCTCTTACTATTTATTGTAATTCTTTCAGAATAACTGATCCATTAATCCATTTGTTTTTATAATATCTTTTGGGCATAAAACTAATAACCGGTAAAAATTTTATAAGTAATACATATAATATGTATATAACCCGCACCCGTGTATACCTCCTCGTCTACGTTACAGTCCAAATAAATAACTAAATTGCTGCATACCATAAACCAAAGAAAATATAAAAAATATAAATTGAGTTTTCTTTTTAAAAGTAAGTAAAAAAGGTATCCTACTAATATACATTTTAACATATTTATAAAAACTATATACTACACATTGATGGACATATGTAGGTATGCATTTTTTTAAAGATGTACTCGCTCATAACCGCAACAGATGTTTCATTTGCGGCTTACGTATTGCTATGATTTAGTTACCGACTTTCCGCTGAGTGTATTTTAAGTTGCATAGTTTTGTTATGTTTACCCGTTCAGCCGATATTCAATGTACAGAGAATTTTCACAATAATGTTTATTTTATATAAATTTTAGTTAAAGAGTTTATTGTACGATTTAATTAATTAAGTGTTAAGTTTTTTTAAATTAATTCCGTTCATTTGTAGATTGTCAGTGTTTGTACTCCTTTTAACTTTTATTTGTATTATTATAATTTTTATATAATCCGTTTTTTCTCTGTCAATCAAATCTTTTGCGTAATGATATAGTTTTAAAATGTGTTTCATTTTTTATTGGTCTTATTCTGGAGTTGTTGGTAAATTGTTCTATCTGCTAGTGATATTAAAACACCTTTTTAATAAGAATTGAGTGACACGAATTATGATTTACATATATATTTGATGCTATTGGTTATTGGTGTAATTTTGTTGAAATTCTGTTTTTATTTATTTGTTCGTTGTAATGTTAAATTTAAGAAATTTCCTTTTCCAATAGTAAATTTAAGATTTTGATAATTAGTAAAGAACATATTTGTACTATAATTTATTTATCTTCAGGTATACAAACTACATAATTATGTAGACAATTGTATTTGTGTAACTTTCTTTAATGTTTGCTTACAGTTTTCAAATTTATTATATTCTGAAGAAAATAGTATGTCGAAAAGACAAATTCAAATCTTATACCAGATATTTCATTGTCCGCTGACAAAAGGCAAATTACTTGTGGGTAACATTGTTAATAAAGTATACATTAAACAAATTAGGTTTTGAAATTTAGTGTCATTGCTAATGTATTTTTTCACACTGAATTAGAATTATCCGTTCTCAAGATATGGATTTTTGTCCGCTTTTCAGCCGTTTGGCCCCACTGTGTGCCGTGCTCCAAAGCAAAGACTACTAACGCTATTTATATCAGGTAATTCATATTAGTTTTTGCAATTACAAAAAAAAGAGGTACTTTTTGAGCCGAAAACGGTAGTACCTTTCTTAAGTACATTAGTATAGCCTCTTCTTTACTTCGTGAACAATTTTTACAGGCATTTTTTGTTTACTTGGCAGCGAAAGTTCCCAAATTAAATTTACCCTAGCTCATTGTATTAATTTCTTATTCTGTCATCCGCTCGAAGTTTCTTGTGGTACTAGGGAAGTTTGGACGCAGTTTACAGCCCAAAATCGCTGACAATTTTTTCGTCATCTCATTACCGCGTATTTCGGGCGGCTTAATCGATTTATCGCGCCCAAGTCCAATCTATATTCGAAGGTTCTAAGAAAAGACGTTGGAAATTTTCAGCAATAAACAGGAAATTTGAGGCAGACATTGCCTTCGATTCGACGGCGTTTTATATTTAATAAGTTCGAGCGCAGGAAAATACTCTATAATCGATTTTCTTGCACGAACAGAAATGAAGATGTTGGCACTTATAGATTTCAAATTCATACATGAATTTAAATAATTTTAGTATAAATCAGCAATTTTAATAATAAGCTCGGGCGATGTTTTCGTTGAGTGAAGTCTTCTGTTTGCAATTTTGTTAATGTGACGATTCATTGAGTCTTCTAATTTCTATTATATAAGATGCCCATGGATGGACGTAAATGATAAAAACTTTGCATCTTACAACATATTGAGCTTTCCTCGAAACAAAAATATTTAGATTTAACTATAGACATACGCTTACTCGTGCAAATGCAATACTAGTGCGATTGATACTTTATTTTTTGCCTAAACAACAATTAGTTTTTGAAATAAACAAGTAAATATGTAGCATTCGTTATATATTAGTAATGGGTAAATCACACTGGACTGATCAATTAAACTATATGTATTCTCAAACTGCTACTTGAATGATTATTCGAATGCCAAATGTATTATTTTACTGACACTAGTACATTGTATTTCTTTTTTGACAAAACCAAAAGGGAATATAAACTGTGCACATTTTTTTATATTATACATAGTTTGTTATATGTTCAACATACAAGAATAACATAATAAGTAGAGCAAATAAAATTACCAATACATAGTGATTTCAGAAATAAATATCGATTAAAGCTTTTATAGATTCTGTATACATTCCCAACAACATTAGTTAAATTGTTTACACACAAATAAGTAATGTGCTATAGACACAGAAGATCAATTTTATAAAATATAATATACAATTTAATATTTACAGATTTAAAACAACTTAAAATAAAAATAAATTTTGCGCAGTTACAATTTACAAATCTTATTTTAATGATATTAAATACGCCAATGTAACAGTCAATGGATGTGCATTGGTCCACTGCGTTTTTACAAGCTTAACTCAGTGTTAAGTCTACATCAAAGTGAATTTATGATGATTTTTCGTCAATAATAATTAAAACAACAGTAAAAACACTTATAAACCTGTTTTTTACACTAAATTGAAGAATATTATAATTATAATAATGCACATTCGATAAGTGAAAACTTCTCCCAAGTCAATGGACTGACTTCAAAAAACCACCTTCCTCAAGGACCGCATTCTAGGAGAATGCCCGGCTTCTAGTTGCTAACACTTAAACGTGATAGTTCTATCTCTTTCTAAATAGAGTGGTTTTTGTAGTGGCGTCGACCTATTTAACGTGTATGAAACACTAAAACGTGATAGTTCTATCTCTTTCTAAATAGAGTGGTTTTTGCAGTGGCGTCGACCTATTTAACGTGTGTAAATTTCGCCAGAAAAAGTCGCACAGGAAAGGCTTCAGAAGCGAGAACAATTAAAAGTAACCCAGCAGATTACAAATCCATTTATAGGGTTAATTCTAAAACTAAAAACAAAATGAAATGTTTTAATACTATTGTAAAGTAAAATATAAATCAGAATAAGCAATCTTCAGCTATTTTACAAAAATCCCTATAATAATAATTATTATAGATATCAAGAGCATAATTATACTGATTGCAAATTCTACATAAATTAAAAAGTGGCGAATTCATCAAATAATTTGTATGAAGTACGTTATAAATAAAAGTAAGTGGTGAATTGCTAGAGTTAAAGCGGGGACGTAAAAATTTAATTTTTCTAGGAAATCAGGATTATCGGTTATGCAATGAACAATTTTAAATAAATGGCACAAAGAAATGAATTTTCTATTATTTTCTAGCAACCTGAAGTTGAATTCTTGAAGTAATGCCATATATGATATATTATAATTTGGATATCTTCTGTATTTAATATAGTGCAAATATTTTAAAGATTTCCTTTGAATTGACTCAATTAATGTAATATGTTTCTGATATAAAAGCGCCCATATAACACAACAATATTCCAACTTATTACGAATTAGCATTATGTATAACTTAACAAGGGTATCGATGTCTTTAAAATCCTTACAAGAACGTATGATAAAACCCAGCAGTTTGAGAGCGTCCGCGCATACTTTTGTAATGTGTTCAATAAATCTAAGCGCTCCATCGAAAACCACCCCAAGATCGCTATAAGTGAACCCTGACAATGCTGATGTCGTCAATATATCATCATTTCTCAGTATTAAGCGAAAGGCCATTATCTGTGCACCAATTATTAAGTATGTACATATACCCAAAGCGTGTTGCAGATTCACACAATCCTCCAAACCGTTGATGGCCGCAAAAATCTTAAGGTCATCAGCATAAAGCAAACGGCATTAAATCGATCGCATACGTCATTAATAAACATAATGAATAAAATTGGTCCAAGATTCGAACCTTGAGGCACTCCACTATGAGCTGTGTAAATATCATGTGTGGATGATACACCGTTGTATTCAACATATAACTGACGATTCGCTAAATAATCTTGCAATAAAATAATTAGATCAGGGTGTAGATGAAAATTTGCTAATTTAGAAACGATAACGTTATGTTGCACATAATCAAACGCTTTCCGAATATCGGTATAGACTACATCAATTTGTTTTTTATTATAGTATACCGGGTGGTCCATTTATCGTGGCCCCCCTAAAAATTTGGAAGCAGTCAGTTTTATGAAAAAAAGTTTCAAGTAAAAGTTTTACTACAAGAAGTATCCTATCAGATGGTTATTCAGTCGTACACCAAGGAGAACGTTTGAAGGTCATGCGAAGGTCAATTTTTGTTTTTTAAATGGAACCAAATTCTGAAAAAGGATGTAATTGTGAGTAGAAAAGTAGTAAAACTCATGTGGCCTAAAATTAAGATTCAGCGAAATATTCATACCCATAATTCCTTTGTAATTACCAACATCCGATATTTCAAATGACTCATTATTTGAAATATTAATCCTTAATTCCCAATCTGTTAGTAATTATTTTGTAATACGTCCTCATATTGCTTTCAAAATACTATGTTTTTCATGTATTATTTCCAATTTGTATTTTGTTTTTCTTGAATATTTCGCTGAATCTTAATTTTAGGCCACATGAGTTTTACTACTTTTCTACTCACAATTACATCCTTTTTCAGAATTTGAAAAAAAAAATGCCATGTTCCATTTAAAAAACAAAAATTGACCTTCGCATGACCTTCAAACGTTCTCCTTGGTGTACGACTGCATAACCATCTGATAGGATACTTCTTCTAGTAAAACTTTTACTTGAAACTTTTTTTCATAAAACTGACTGCTTCCAAATTTTTAGGGGGGCCACGATAAATGGACCACCCGGTATATTGTTTGGGTATAAGTAGTTTCTTATACAGGGTTATTATTGTATAGCACTTTTAAAAAAAAGGTAAAAGATATACATGAGCAATGCCTATATACAAAAAATTACGGTTCTAAGTACACGGAGTACCGAGAAAATGATTTTTCTTTATTGGAGTCCGGCCCTGACTCATTTAGTATACCGATGAACCATCGGTCGTCGCTACACTTTGAACGTTGGGATTACATCATGATGCAAGAAAATAAGGTATGCTCATCTGAAAACCAAAACTCGTATTTTTCGCGCATGGCCCTCAGATACGTCATCATTCGACTGTCGCCATTGTTGTTGATGTATTTACCAAATTACTATATTTAATTTAACAAGTTTCAGTTTATTTTTAAATCGATTAGAACACTTTATTTAGTTCTTATTTAATGTTTTGTGTCAGCTTATGCTTGTAGTAGTTTCGATTTGCGTGTATCGTGATTTTAGTTAGGTGTTATAAGTTCGTTTTAGGTTTTGTGTGGATAAACTGTTTATAAACGTTGTAGTGGAAATTCTTGAGTGACTTTCATTCGTTTGAGGGAGTAGAATAAAAAGAATTGATAAATGAATTTGTAAAAAAAGGAAAATAAAACACTGCACTCACAATCATTAATTAATTCTTTCTTTTTTTATCTGCATTTTTTTTATTCCAACACTGTCTGCATTAATGTTTGTACTAGACTAATAGATATTTCATTTGCCATTAAGAAAAAGCAAGTATGAAGGTAAGAGCTAAAGAAGTCTAGAACATGTTCAGTTAAGGTAAAGCTTGTTTAAGGTAAAGCTAAATTATTAATGCTTTATTTGCTTCTTTGCACTAAAATAAGCAAACATGAAATGTTATACTAAAGGCAAAAAATACTTTACATCAACAGAATAACTCATCACAAAGCAATAACGATTTTGCATTCAATTGAAAATTACATTTAAAAATGTGAATTGCCTAAAATTTTGTTTCAATGCAAATTTGATTGAAGGAAATGGAAAAAAAACAGTTTTATTGGTTTTAATAGGACAGATTTAAAAAAAAAATGGGAGTTAATTTTCATTACTTTGGTGATATCTATTAAATTATTGGATTGGTAGTACTGTTTGGCCCTCAAATACGTCACACCTAGATGCGCAAGAGCATACCTTATTTTCTTGTATCATGGGATTACATTTAGTGTGCACTTGCTATTCGCAGTGGATGCATGCGTTTGCAATGGCAGCGTATAGATTTGAAACACGCTACATACAGTTAACAATCATACATTAGTTTTATTGCAAACATAATAAGTTTATTTTAAAACAAATTTAACCTTTAAAATGTACTACTATTTTACGTGATACACGAGTTCATGGCAAAAGCACATCATAAAAAAAAACACCTGACTGCTTTGTTTGCATTCTGGTGCTTCCGTCTTATCTCAGTTTAAATATTATGTAAATAACATCTGCTTTGAATGAATTCACTATGCCTAGCATTTAATTTTTTCGATGTTTACTTACAGATGGTTGAAATTCATTTCCTATCAGATTTATGTGTATACAAATGGTAAACACAGATGTGGGCCGTCTTTAACTACATTTTGGGCGCTAAAATTTGGAAAATTACAACATGCACATAGAACCGTAATTTTTTGTATATAGGCATTGCTCATGTATATCTTTTACCCCTTTTTTTTTAAAGTGCTATACAATAATAACCCTGTATATGACCTAAGTAGTATTTCAAGAATGCGATTTACTGTCGCTAAAAACACGTAATTACTTCTTTCTAGTATATTTATTAGTTTCAAGGAAATATTTACTTTTTTTTTAAATCAGTATTTTCAGACAACTGTAATTGTTTGGCATAAGAAAGTACTGTTCTGTGTGTAGGTCTTACACGAAGAACTACGAGTTAATTTCCAAAATTCCTAAATTTTCCGAGTGCCTCATCTCTCATGTGGATATGGATGACGTTATGCAATAAATGTTTCCAAAAATTCAAAGAAATTCAGCGACTCTCGTCTGCGAAATCAATAGAATAAGGATCAAGATTAAAATTCCCCTAATTTAGCGCACATAAAATTTTACTAATGCTAACATAAAAATTAAATGGTTTTGCTTAAATATTTCACGCTCATTTTAAATACAAATATCCCTCAAATTCGCCCAGTTTTTCGTTCGTTCAGAATTTCACTTATATGTATGCGCGATACTTGTCGTTGTTTTTGTTTCACAATAGGTTTTTTTTTATCGCCGATACAGAACACGCCACAGTAATTAAACTTAATTAAAATCCATTTTCGTGTCCCGATATCATCGGGCGAAGTGTTGATTTTACATGTCTTAACCGGTGAGTTGTTTTAAAGTATGCGAATCGCATAACACAAGAGAAGCAGCTTAATTCTGAGCAATTAGGTAATTGAGATGTAATAACGCGAAACTACATTAGTATACAGAGTGTCTGGCACATCGTAATTGCATCAAGTTTGACGGGTTAATTACATTTTATTATTCCATATAAGTACGAAGTTCTAATTGTGTGAGTGTAATTATGGCGGTTTAATATCCATTATTTGCATTTCGCTATAGTCACTACAGCAAGATAATCAATAAGATAATTTTTCTTGAGCTCGAACATAATAATTCACCAAACATTTTTATTATGATGGCTAGAGACATTATGCATTCACAGAAAAATAAATAGTGGCAAACTTATACAACTTGAAAAATTTCTTTAAATATATAACACGTTTTTTTGGAAGTCATATTCATTTGATAAATTGTTGTATATGAAGTTTGACATTACTTTACCAACACATAACGACATAACAACGCAATTTTGTAGCACGCCTACTTATTAAAATATCATAAAAACTCTAAAATACCTAAAGTTTAGAAATTACATATTACAAAGTGTTGCGTGTTGTGCTGTTTTCGGCTTACTATTGGTTAAATACCTCGGTATTGCTCTGATTTATTACAATACAATGCTCGTAGTCTTCGGTTTTTAATTTGAATATAATAAAAGATGACATATATTTGTTCTAATTTTTAAATTAACGTAATTTCTATATTTTTTAGATATCACTAAAATTTTATTTATACATTCATTGTTTTAAGTGAATGTAGGTCCATAATTGGATTAAATCGATTAAAAGATTAATTATTATTACTTCCCAATTTATATTTTCATAAATTTACTATAAACTTTCTGCGACCGATTTTCATTTATAATCCTTACTTTATAAATAAACAACTAATTACATCGTTCAATAATATAAGCAATTTTTTGGAAAATATTATTGTGATTTACAGTGGCGGCTCGTGAGTTATGAAAGAGGGTGGGCACAAAATAAGAACTTGCCTATTTTTTGTACATAAAATCCATTCTCCTATTTTTCATGCTGAAAAGGACGTCTATGACTTTGTTGTAAAAATGCGTCCAGTCGTTCTTCTGATATTGTGCTTCTGAGAAAAGCTTTAATGCGTTTGAGGGTGGAAAAACATCGTTCACATTCTGCTGTCGACATGGGGGTTGTACAAATAATATCCAAAAGTGTGTATGTTTTCATCAATTTTTTTTTTAGGTTGTTGTTTGTTATGAACACTAAAAGTGGCAGAACACCACCTACACCTACGTCACACATGTCATCGCGCTCATAAATTACTGAAATTTCACTTTTCAGTTTTACGCTGTCCAACATAGGATAAGATTTCACAGTTTTTTATTATTAACCGACGCAAAATACGAAGATTTTTTCCACATCTTCGTTGTACTTAATTTTATGTCGCAAATAAGCACTGTCTAAATATTCAAGTATGTCCACTTTGCCTAGAACATTAAAATTCACCCATGCATTCATGTGAGAAACGGAATTTTCGGGTTTATTTGCCCTCTCTGCGATATGTTTTAAAGCATTTAACCCTTGTTTATTCCACGCAATAATCTCTTGCTTGAAAATTAAGCAAGAGGTTATAGATAAAATAAGATCGTTTATTTCTTAGTGAACGTCCGAACATCCACTCATATTTTTCACATATATTTTTATTGAATACTCATAGTTCCAGTTTTACTTGTGAAAGTGTAGTTTATTTGAAGATTAAATTATTACAAATCATCCTATCCTCGTGCTCCATTCTAAGTGCTATATGGATTCCATAACAATTGAAATGTTCCTACTCTAACTAAATAATTTCCTTATGATTTTTAATAATAAAAATATAAAACAGTAGCCTCGTGACAATATGAATACTATTTTTGTGAAATGATGAATATAATGTCCAAAAATTATCGTTTGCAATGTCAGATGACTGCTCAGAGAAGTCAGGAATTGAAAAAAGATTTTTCACTAAAAATCATCTTGACTCAATCAAAGTCCAAACGTTAAATACGGACTGGAAAGTGGTGACGGAACTAAATGATGTAAATGCAAGTTACGCAGTTTTTCTAAACGTAGTGCAGACAGCGTTGAATAAATTCTCAGTCAAAAAAATTATAGCAAACGATGAAGATATAAAATTCAATTGTCTCTGAGCAAATAAAACTGCTGTCTAAAATAAAACGACAGTTATACGAAGGGTTGATTGAAAATACTCGATGGTATAGAACGCGTGGGTAGTCGGCTGTACGGGTCCAAAATCGGTACGAAAATAATACATTGAATGGTTCATCAATTTATCAATGCTACTCACCTTTATTAAACGTTTCAATCTCAGAAACGGTGCTTGGTTTTTATAGGCGGACTAATCTAAGCAAACCTAGGACGTTATTTTCTCCAGCAATTGAAAATATTTTAATACACTGATGTGTCTTTTATTTTCGTCATAAAAGAAAACTAATTGTGTATTCGTTTTCAACTGGTTATAACAGTTAAATCTATAATTGGCTATAACTAGCAATGGGCTACGATACATTGACTAGAAAATAAGATATTGTGCATGGTAGGCGGAGCTAACTTGGTGCGTTGACGTAGGCAATTGAGTATTTCCAATAAACCCTACTTCAGCTAGACTGTAAGATGCATGTTAGGTATGATTATCATTGTTTGGAATTTTTGTGAATAATTTTTATTGTTAAAAAATAATTTACTCTTAATGCGCTGTGCAGTATTTGGTTGTAAGTCTGACAACTGCCGCCCTGCATAGTTTGGTGGGAAGACCCGAAAGGAGCCTACATCAAAAGGAAGGTGCCCTTGCAATTGTTTGTGTTTTTAGACATAGAACGGGCGTTGGATAACACATCAACGAACTCGATCAACCGATCCTTAATGGACTGGAACATTAGCCACACGACCAGCAGATGGGTTGACTACATGCTAAGAAGCAGAGTGGTCTATGCCCAAATGCTAGATAAAAGCATCGCTATGAAGACCACTAGAGGGTGCCCTCAAGGGGGAGTACTGTCAGCACTTCTGTGGAGCTTGTTCGTGGATAATCTCATCAAGTCATTAAACGACAAAGAAATATGGATGCAGGGGTTTGCTGATGAGATTGTCATTGTAGCTAAAGGGAAGTTACCGGGCTTGGCGGCAGGCATCATGCGTAACGCACTGCGAATGGTGGAGAAATAATGCCTTTCTCTCTCAGTTAATCCACGAAAAACAAGTTCATTGCTAGCGTCAACATGAGGAAACTCAATGACCTAGGCGGCATTAGACCGTTTGGGCAGGAGCTACAATTAGCTAAAGAAGTAAAGTATCTGGGTGTTACACTTGATGCGAAACTGAGCTGGAAAATCACTTAGTCAAAATAACGACCAGAGCAACGCAACTATTCTGGCGCTGTAGGAGAGTTGCTGGTAAAACCTGGGGACTAAAGCCGAGCGTGATCCATTGGCTATATACTGCTGTGATAAGACTAGCGATAACATACGGGGCAGTAGTCTGGTGGAGAAGGATAGACGTGTCCTCTGCAGTGAAGCTGATAACCGTGTCCAGAGAGAGGCATTGCTGGGAATTACTGGTGTAATCAACAGCACAAGGACTGCTTCTTTGGAGACCATTGTGGGCCTTCCTCCACTGGAGCTTTATGTGAAAGTGGAGGCTGTGAATGCGATCTTTAATTCGGTTCGTTAGTCTGCTTTTCCTCTGTTTGAAATTAACTCAATTGCTTACGTCAATGCGCGAACCGAACGAGATTTGATCACAGAAATATCAGGTCCTGGCGATGGGCAAGATAGGGGATGTGAATCCTAAATAGCGTATTTATTCACCTCGTGAGTGGAGGTTCATGCTGTCTACCGATTTTCCGAGAGCCGACAAAACACGAATAAGTCTAATCGTTGCAGGAAGGCATTTACTTCCCCTATCCTGCTTCTCGTTAATTGCAACTCTTTTGAGTGTAGGGCAATTTTTCAGATTTTGTAAAATAAAAGCCATGAATTAATGTTATACAGACATGACCAGATCTAGCTCCGCGTTTGCAACAAGTTGCCCATTTCTGACACATCAAAGTCAGTCGAGTTTGTAAGCCTTCCATAACCGCTTCCAATGTTATATATTTCACAGTCCAATCGTAACGATATTTTCTATCTACCGGATTCTGTCACATTTTGTAAGATGTCCCGACATAAACGGGAGAAATATTTTCACTTTAACCATCCGGCAGCGCGTTACATTGAGCGGATCGCTGAGCAGTAGATTATACTTTGCAGTGATTTACGCCGAAGCGAAATTGGAGACCGTAAAAGGAAAAGACGGCTCACCGTCGAGGACACGCAACATGTCCGCGTTATATGGGCAAGGATAGGAGCCGACTTCTCACATAGCCACCTCCGCATGAATTTTAATGGATTTCCCACGCACGTAGAGAAATAAGGCCGGCTACCAGGACGGAATCGAATCTCTCTGCGCTAACACGGTCAATTCTGAATCCTCTTTATAGCGAAAAACGTTCGTTCATTAGGGCTGGCTGCTTTACCCGACATATCGCATATGTACAAATAATGTACTCGACTTAATGAGATTAAAAACGAAAGCGGGGCGTGCAGCAATCTTCAACAGCCTTTTCAGGGAATTTCGAAAACTTTCGTGAGCTTCTATTTCCGAGAAGTTATTACTTAATTGGATTTGGGAAGGTTTAGATAAGAATAAAGTTCGTTAAAGAATTACAGTTGTTGACTGAATCATGTTTTCAAATACGTATAAACATCGTATTTGTGTTTAATTAGAATTAATTTAAAGTGCTGGAAGGGCAAATATTGTTATTATACATTTTCGTTCATATCCACTATCTTTTTTCCTAAATCAGTAAATTACTTAGGAAACATATTTACAATTATTGATTTGTAAAACAAGGTTCTTTTGAAGTAACTTTTTATAGAAGTTAGTAGATACAATATTTATCCGTTTCATGAAATACACACAAATTTGCAAAAAAAGTAATTTTTGTTGAATAATGAATGGAAAACTACACATCTATTTATTATATGGAAGATCACGAGAATTATTCCTATACTGAAAAGTGGAGAGTCATCTATATAGAAAATTATCTCCCTATCGCTATATATTATGCAATTTCTCAAAAATTTTCGAAATATTTTTATGGTTTCATAGAAGGTAGATCGACGATTACTAACTTAGCAATATTCCATTAATATCCATCAATACTAGAACTAGATTCGGGTAAACAGGCCGAGGAATGACTTCTCGAAAGCGCTTGATCGCATTAATCGTGTATTCATTTTACAAACGCTGTCTTCCATCGAGATTGGTGGCTCTTTAGTTGATCTATTTGGTAACTACTTAACATCCAGAATTCAAACGGTTTCCTACAATGGTTACACTTTGGAGTTATACGTTGCAATATCAGGTGTTCCACAGGGCTCAAATTTGGGTCCTTTGCTATTTTTGATTTTTATCAATGATCTTGGGGTGGCTTTATTTCGTCTCATAAACTCTTGTTTGCGGACGATTGAAATTATACTGAAACATCAGCGGTTCTAGTGATTGTACTGCTTTGCAGACAGATTTAAATCAGCTCTCTGCATGATGTAAATCCGATAACTTGCCCCTGAACACAGAGAAATTTAAGATTGTTACTCTTTCTAGAAAACTGGGGCGTGGCGAAAAGAACCGCACTAAGAATGGTCAAGGCAGGAATGATTAGGCATAGGCCTCAATCTCTTGACGATGATCAAACCTGGGATATGCCCCGGAATGATATGTTAAAAAAATTTAGCTTTGTGAAGGAATTCACCACAAAGCTAAGTAACAGAAGCGAGTGGGATCATAACACCATCTTGAACTTGAATAGAAATGCCATCAAATGGTATACTGATGGCTCCAAAACGGCAGAAGGGAATAGGAACTGGAATAGGAATATATGGGCCTAGAACTACATATTTCGAAAACTTGGGAAAATACCTAAGTATATTTCAGGCGGAAATACACGCTATTGGAAGATGTGTTCAGTTCAATATGGATAGGAACTATCGGAAGCAGGAGATTATCATTATGTTTGATAGTCAAGCAGCAATCAAGGCGCTGAGCTCATATGAAATCAGTTCCCAGATGGTCTGGGAATGCCTAGGGAAATTAAATGAGCTAGGCAAAGAAATAAATAACCCTCCTGTGGGTTCCGAGTCACACAGGAGAGGAAGGAAAAAAAATAACGGATAACCTCGCAAAAAAGGGGCTGGAATGCCTTTTGTAGGGCCTGAACCCTTTTGCGGGTTAAGTAGCAGTACAATATTGAAGAAACTAAAAATAGAAATGGAGCAGAGAAAATCAAATTACTGGGAAAATCCCCAGGGAATGAGGCAAAGTAAAACTCTTCTGTGAACTTATAACCAGAAGAGGTTTACAGAATGCATCAACCTGAGTAAGACAATGTTCGCATAATTAACAGGAATACTTTCAGCCCATTGTAGACTGAAAGGACACCTGAGTAAGCTTGGATTAGAAAAAGATCCTGAATGCAGATTTTGTGGGGAACAGGATGAAACACCCATCCACCTCCTCTGAAACTGTGTAGCACTGTGCAACTCGAGGGCATTGCACCTGGGAGCATGTGAAATCGAAGAGGGAGACTTACCTAGACTGGGGCCTTCCGACATCCTACACTTTCTGAAAGGAATAGGATTGGCAGGCCAGCTGTAAAGCAGCAAGAATAGGGGACACAATAGATCTTTTAGGCCGCAGTGTAACACCACCCTTTTATTTACATACATACATACATACATACTAGAAAACTTAATCTCATAACGTGCGATTACAATACAATAAAACAACATCAACTTGGCCCGGACTGATCTTGTTAGGGACTTGGGTATTTTATTTGACCGCAAGTTAACTTTTACAAATCATATTTAAACAATCTGTAAGCAAGCCAAATATAACCTTGACTTTGTTATACGCCATAGTCGATCCTTGCCTAATATATTTCTCGTTAAATCTTTATACTTTTCTCTGGTGAGATCGCGATTAGAGTACGGAAATCTTACTTGGTATCCGTATTATATGGAATCCAAATGTCAGTTGGAGAAAATACAGCGTAGATTTGTTAATTTTTTGGGGTTTCAAGTAGAAAACACCTATCGACAAAGGAACTTCCAGCACTCCAATACTCACCTATACTCGCCTTTGAAATCCCATCGTAGTCATTCATAGAGCAACATATCGTACTAGTGTATGTTTTTTGTTCAACCTAGTCCACGGCTTTCTCGATTGTCCTGAGCTTTTGACCCAGAGTATTTTCTTGGTACCTCGGATTTCCACTAGACCCTCCGCTGCCTTCAATTTGCCATCTGTTAGACCCAAACTGATGCTTAAGTCGCCCTTATATGTCATGTGTAATAACAAAATCTTTCACGTAAACGGTATACATTTCAATGACTTAAAACAGTTAGAGGCATGCCTCTCCGAGCATTTTGACAAGTTTGTTCCATAAACAGTATTTATTGTTTGTCCTTACCGCTATCTAGGTGTAAGTTATATAGTTACATCAGTTTTAAATAAAAAACAGAGTGATTTTGTAAAGCATATTTTCCACATTTAAATGCATATTTTGCCTATCTAAATGCATATTTTATATTCTTAGAAGCATATGTTACATACGTATTTTGATATTTTTAATGCATATAAATCCGGCTTTTAGTAATAAGTGTTATAAAAAGTTAATTAAAAGTGTTAAACTGTATGCTGTCCTTTCATTTTATTTTCAATTTTAATCAATTTCTTTTGCAGAAATATATCTCTTAAACATCAAAATCTTCTCATTTAAGTGTTTGTCGTTATACTATATGTAGGGTGTCTCACGACGAACTGCATCGATCAATATGTGAAAGAGTATACGTTGGAAAACTCTGAAAATTTCGCAGTATGCTAAAGCCGACCTGTGCTATTGAACTAAAATATTTTTAATAATCTAGCGCATCCGGCTGCACCGGAAGTGGCTATCAACTTTGTTATTTTAAATGGAACACCTGTATATTATTACATTTTTTAATTCCTCGTTCAAATCTAAAGTAAATTTGATAACTATGTTGTTATTTTCAACCATATTTGAAATATTTGCATTTTTTTTTAAATTTTTGACAGATGGACGAGGTAAACTGCAAAGGTATTTAACTTAGAAAATTGAAAATTTGTAGAATTGTTGACCGTATAGGGTAGCATTCGAAACCGAATGAATTTTTCGAAAATATTATACAGCGTATTCGAAAATTACAGTTAAACTTTTGAATTGAAAAAGTGACAAATTCTTTTTTTAAATACAACTACCTAATTTTCTCTTTCTTATCAAACTGCCCTTATAAAAATATAAAAAAGGCACATTCATTACCCATTTAAAATGGATACTTTTTAAGATAATTAGTAAAATATGTATGTATGGTGTGAAAAGGTAGCTTATGTAGTTTTTTAAAATGTCATCCTGCTTTGGTATATCTAGGTAAGTGATGACCATTCGGCAAACAACCCAGTATTGATGAAATGCCACTTAGTTTTCAATTATAAACAATCCGGGCACAGTTAAATTATACGAACGAAGTTTATTTAAATTCGTTTAATATTTATGGAGAATGCAATAAAGTGATAACAAGAACATGTGATACCTTTGCTGTTCGGTATCCTCAAAAGCAGAGGCCGTCACCAAACACAGTTAAACGATTAATACAGAATTTTAAAAATTTCGGATCGGTTAAGGCAAAATTTCAAAAACATAAACTTATTGTTAATAATGCAAACGTGGAAATCGTTATTTTGGGATACTTCACAGCGTATCCAACAATGTCTTTAAGACAAGCTGCACTAGAAGCAGGATTATCTAAGTGCTCAATACACAGAATACTGTGCAAACATAAGTTTCGCCCATATCTGTTTTCCATGGATCAACAACTTAAAGATATTAATATTTCAAGAACAGTGATTTTTTGCGAATTTACTTTAATATGGTCTCAAGAGAATCCATTGTTCTTGAACAACATTATCTGGACGGACGAAGCCAAATTTACAAAAAATGGTATATTTAACCGGCACAATTCGCGTTACAGGAGTGACTCGAATCCACGCGTATTTAGAATGCAAAACTTCCAGGAAAGCTGGGAATTCAACGTTTTTTGCGCAGTGAGGAATGATGGTGTGGTGGTATTCCATTTCTTTGAATAAAATTTGAACGGTAAATATCAGTAACTAATTTTTAATCATAAGATAACCACGATTGTTTCTTTGTAGGTGAACGTTATTATAATACATATTTTACAAAGTTTTGGGGATACATATTTAGAAAATTTGCCGCTGGCTGATCTTAGACAAATATTTTACCAAAATGACGGCGTATCTCCTTATAACGGTCACTTGGCTAGAAATTTTTTGCAAGAGGTATTATCAGTGGATAGCTAACGATGGACCTTTTTTATGGCCACCTCGCTCTCCGGATTTGTCAGTTCTGGATTTCTTTGTATGGGGCACAATATAGAATCGAGTATATTATAGTCCACTAACTACCAAGGAAGAGTGTATGGTCAGAGTAAGACATGCATTTGAAAGTTTGAACCATGAATCATTTGAAAGAATGAAAGAACCCATGAGGAACTAATTCGGAGATGCGAAAGGTGTCTGGAAGTTCAAGGGCGTAACTTTGAACATTTGCCAAAATAAATTTTACGTTTCTTGCTTTTCTATAATTTAAATATATTGCTTTATACTTTTACTATGAAATATTCTAAATGAGTTTTTAGTTTGCATTATTAACAATAGGTTTACGTTATTGAATTTTTGTCTTGACCGTAAAGCTTTTAAAATTCTGTATTATTCGTTTAACTGTGTTTGGTGACGGCTTTTGCTTTTGAGGAAACCGAGCAGCAAAGGTATCACATGTTATCACTTTATTGCATTCTCCATAAATAATAAACAAATTTAAATAATCTACGTTCTTATAATTTAACTGTGCCGGCATTGTTTATAATTGAAAACTAAGTGACATTTCATCAATGCTGGATTGTTTGTCGAATGGTCATGGCTTACTTAGATATATCAAAGTAGGATGACATTTTAAAAAACTACATAAGCTACCTTCTTACACCATACATACATATTTTACTAATTATCTTAAAAAGTATCCATTTTAGATGGGTAATAAATAGGCCTTTTTTTGTATTTTTATAAGGGCTGTTTGATGAGAAAGAGAAAAGTAGGTAGTTGTATTTAAAAAAAAAGTTTTGACACTTTCAATCCGAAAGTTTAACTGTAATTTTCGGTCACGCTGCATAATGTTTGCCAAAAATTCATTCGGTTTCCAATGCTACCTTACACGGTCAACAATTCTACAAATTTTTAATTTTTCAAGTTAAATACCTTTGCAGTTATGGAAGTTCAGATGCACTCGTCCATCTGTCACAAAAAAATTAAAAAAATGCAAATATTTCAAATATGGTTGAGAACAACAACATAGTTGTTTTAACAAACTCACTTTAAATTTGAACGAGGAATTAAAAAATATATGTTTCATATATCGATCGATACAGTTCGTTGTGAGACATCCTGTATACTATGTAAATGCTTCTTTCAATAAGCTGCCTTCACTTCTGCATTTCGTTTTCACCATCGCTGTTTTCATACTGAATTACTGGTTTACGAATTTTGTCTTTACAATTTATTGAACTATAATTTTAATCATAATTAACGTAGAGGGTCATTTGTAGGTATAAGCGTCTTTACTGAGATTTATATCTTCGTTGTTAATCTGTTGTCTTGTACAAATTTCAGCCTTTTGAGTTTTATTGCGTTTATTAATATTTTTCCTGTAATAAAATTAAAAAACATTCGATTTGAGTGAGGATAAGACAAGGGCATTTTTTTTTTGCTAGAATAAAATAAAAATAAAAGCTTCGGTTTTTGACGTGTTGCATTGCAAGTAATAAGTTTCCGTAATATATTCTATGAGCATTATTAGAATTATTGTGTTAATATCTTCCTATTTACTAAAGTGCTTGGTGAAATATTAAGCTCACTGTAATACATAAAATCCCACAGATTAGAAGATTTAGTCAATTTGGACTACTCTGTACAGCCCTCGCATCCAACAGGGAATGAATACTTTATCGAATTAGGTCAAACACGAAACCCCATTCTGAGACTGCATACACATCCAGAAATTAAACATGCATGCACGCTCGTTTCACAGAATAATCGGTATTACAGTTTCCTAACAATAACTTGGGCGGGCTCATCCGTTAAAATAATAATAATGTTAACATCGATTCTGCCGCCCGTGAAAATAAGCGACTGCTGTGTTAATTTGCGGAGTTAATTTAAGATCCGAGGTCTGTCGATTCGAACAACTCGACGTTTACCTTCAGCCCGCTTGCTTTTTCTTCTTCGAGACGTGCTTATATTTCTCAATAAACACCTCGACCCGATATAATTAAGCTTTCGAAATTTCAGAGGCGGCTTGATGGGTTGTGCCATTTGAATGTTAATACTCTTTCTCCGTTCGAGATAGGTTGACGGGCTGGACGTTCAGATTAAGGGTAAGTCGGATGAGGAAAGTCAATTTCGTAGGATATAAATTAGTTTTGCTGGCAATCTAATGTCAAACGACGAGATTAATTTCTATATGGTGTTTTCTGTGAAATGAACCTTCCTAATACGATTTTTATTTGTGTGTGTATGAGCCATCGGAGGAATGGATGTTAACAGACACAGCTCTTATTTTTGTAAATAATCTTCTTTTCTTTTTATTTCCACAACTACGCCGAGATGTTGTATAGGTCTGTATGTAGTGATGGCTTATATAAACTTGTGGGTTCACTTATTAGCGTCCTAAATATTGTCCTTTTAGACCTCGCATGCACGCCCGGAATAATACTTTCTTTTGTGGTATTACTTAGAGTCTTTGGTGTTAACCCGGATTTTCTATATGTGTTTATTCAATACGCAACGTCTCCTTAGTAGATTTGTGGGAAGATAATTTCAAATAAAACTTAACGGCCCTTCAATAAAAGAATTTCAATAATTGTTAATACATATTCTTAACTCTGTGTGAGTTGTTAATGTAGGGAAAAAGAAATCAAACAAAGGTCTAGTTCCTCACAAAATTCTTTAATAGCACACGACTGATTTCGCTCTATCCGAGCATCATCAGGCTAGAATTCAAAAGGAATTAACTTTGACCATTTCTAATTATAATAATAATTCTTATTGTTATATTGTGATATCAAAAACGATCTTTCACAGCTCTCCTTAAAAAGTGCTATGAGCAGTTTTTAGAGTAGGTGATAACTACAAAACCTGGGCTCTCCATATTTGCTGTGTTACGTGTGTCAGCTTACAGCGTGGGCCAAAGGTAAACGACATATTCCTTTTGCTATTCCTGTGATTTGAAAGGAACCATCAGATCATATTACCGATTGCTCTTTTTGTCTTACAAATATAAGTGGTATGACTTCTAAATCCAAACATACTGTAAAATATCCCAATATTCCATCTGCACTGAGACCAGTATCTTACGATCTGGAGTTACCTGTGCCCAAACCTCCACAAAGCATGACACTAAGCGACGATAAAAGTGCTGAAGACGAAGTAAACGAAGAAAGTTTTGCAGGCGACAATATGCATTTGGATCCAACATTTCAACTATATTCTTCGTAAGTCACGAAGACCTCAACGACCTCGTCCGCGATTTAAAGTTGTCTAGGAAGCAAACCGAACTTCTAGTTCCAGATTAAAAGACTGGAATCTTCTTCAGAGTGGAGCAAAACTTACTCTTTTTTCGAAATCGCCATGCAGAATTTGAGAATTCATTCTCTATGGAAGAAGGGCTTGTATTTTCCAATGACGTCCATTCTGTTATAAAGACGCTTGCTCATGAATATAATACAGATGAGTGGCGTTTGTTTATTGACTCTTCCAAATTAAGCTTGAAAGCGGTACTACTCCACAATGGAAATTAGTTCCTCTCTGTTCCTTTGGTTAATGCAAGCGATTTGAAAGGATATTATGACAACACGAAGCTTTTTTTGGAAAAATCAAGTATAACGACCTTAAGTGAAATATTTGTGGCGATTTAAGTTGTTTCACTTTTATTAGGCATGCAACTCGATTATACAAGGTATTGTTGTTTCCTCTATGAATGGGACAATCGGGAAAAGCAAAATCATTACAAAAAGAAAGACTAACTAAAACGAACTTCACTCACATCAGGAAATAAGAATGTCATTGGTACGCCACTTGTTGATCCTCAACGAATTTATTTCCCTCTTTGCACATTAAGCTTGGGTTGATGAAAAACTTTGTCAACGGTATGGATAAAACTAATAGTGGGTTTGCATATGTGAGCAGTAAGTTTTCTAAGATCAGTGATGCTAAGGTAAAGGAAGGTATTTTTGTGGGACCCCAGGTCGGATTGCTACTTCAAGATGAAGATTGAGGCACTAAACGGAATTGAAATAGGAGCATGATTGTCTTTTAAGGAGATTTGCGACGGCTTTTTGGGAAATCGTAAAGCCGAAAACTACGTAGAGATTGTTAACAATCTTCTGACTTCATATAAAGCTATGGATTACCACAAGAGTCCAAAAATGCACTTTCTTGACTCCCACTTGGACTTAAAACCTAAAACCTTCCTAAAAACAACCTTGGAGCAGTCAGTGACGAGCAGATGCGAAAGATTTATCCAGGAAAATGAAGCCCTGCTATGTTGGCAGGCTATTGCTGGACGCTGGAGGGAGATGTTTCTGATGCAAAGTGCAGCTCAAAGTCATATATCACCACATTTTGCAAGTAAATATATCAACTTGTACGTCACTTTTTTATGATTTATACACTTGTTAGAATATATAAATACTTTCATAAAATTTCATTGCTTTGCCATTCTGAAACCCTGCCTGAAAGAACAATTCTGAAAACAAATATGAAATAAGTGTAAAAAGTACTACCAAGTTCACCTACTTTACCTCGTGGGACAACATAAGTATGAAATTTTGTTGACCAGTGTAATTTATAATTTTATGTCCAAAAAGAAAATAAGAGACGATATCGGTCAGCCTTCAGTTGTTATTATGCTTGCGCCTGTGGAAGGATTTAACTTATCTCCCAGCATTCGCTGAGGGGTAAGGGAAAGCACGAAATCTTTGCACTCTTTCCCATAAGCGCATCTGCTTTTTCTTTTCGAAAAATGAATGAGTACTTAGGTATCGAGTTTAGCTGTTTCTAACATATTTAGAATAATGTTATTGTTTCAATGCTGCAACCTCTAGTGCTTTCAACACCAACTGACTCTCATTGGAAACTTTTATTAATTTGTGTCTGATATTTTTATTCAAAACCTCTCTAGAGGTCGATGGTATAAATTTCAATCATTCATTCATAACACTGGTTTACAAAATGATCTTTTTATATACATTTAATGAAAGTGACTCTTCTTATGGACTTTGTCTTGCTGAAATCAAAATCAGGCTTAATTTTCTTTTTATTGAACAGTTTTTGAGATGATATCGCATTTTTTTCCAATTTAAAAACAATATCTAAAGCTAGATGTATATGTCTTTTAGCCGTTCTTGGTACCAAATGAAAGACATTGAAATGATCGATAAATACATGCAATGAGATCTTTAATTGGTTTAAGTAATTCAAAAAATATCGATGAAAATAGCTTAGACTTAAAAAAAACTAAGGTGATTCTGCGGCCACAGAAAAATAGAAACCGATGAAAAACAATCAGTTTCTCGTTATGTACAAGTTATTGAAAAAGTGAATAAATCCAAATGCCGCTTTGTCTGAATACGTTAATATTTCCTATAGGCGGCCATGCCGGTAACGGTTTTTTTTTACTTTAATATTACTATAGTGAAAACTGACATTTCATTTTCAGTGTTTCTAAACAACATGTTGTGGCGACTTTGTATTCCGGAGGTTATTAAAAATCCCGGAACTAAATTTGAGTGTAATTACTATTTCATTGCGTTCACCAAATGGCTAAAAGAATACGAGAATTTCAGTGCGTAAACGATCCGAATAATTTCTGTTACGTGTGTCTCCATAGCGAGTGGACGTAGTTTCACGCATTCATCGATATTGTTTGAATTGTTTAACTAATTAAGTATTCCATTTTATACATTTATTCATCATTTCAAAGTCCTGCATTTGATACCAAGAACGACCAAAACAGATACATCTAGCTCTAGATATTGTTTTTAAATTGCCAAAAACTCAAAGAAAAATAAGAAACCCCAATATCTCAACAACAGTTAAATAAAAAGAAATTAACCTTGATTTTCTAATTCAGCGAGGAAAAATCCATAAGAAAAATCAGTTCCCACCAAATGTACATTTTTAGTGCAAACTAGTTCTTGACTGTTGGACCGAGGCAAATATCCCTGGGCCCACACCCTGCTCTGTTTTTGAACTGTCCGTAAAGCAGTGATGCTTGCCTATGTGAGGGTTTTTCCGCTGCATCATTTGCTTGAAAAGGAAACAGTAAGCATCGATTATTGGTCGAATACACATAAGTCTGATGGCATTCTCTGTATGCCGTTAGCTTATTAGATAGAAAGGTATGGGTGTGGAATAGTAAAAGAGACTAATAGAAAAGAGATGAAATGTAGTTTATTTGGCCTCCCTTTCTACAGTCCAAAAGAGCTGCTAATACCTCGTGGAAGACATTGCTCCGGTGAATACCATACTTGTTATTCTTTGTATGGATTTAAGTCTTGCTGTGGTCCTCGTTTGCTGTGCTTTCTGCACCAATCTATCGCTTAATAGTTTGTGGTTAGATGTATTACCATTATAAAAAGTAAATTCAACCCACAGGTTCTATATCTTTTGTTGTGGGTTGAATTAATTAATTATTACCTTTAACTTGGTATTTTGCAACATTTAAGTGTTCGTCGCTTTCATTGTCCTTTCGTAAGTTATTACAGTCTTAATTAATGTATTATTTACTACAATGTAATGTTCTTTTAGACAAACTTGTTTGCCAATGAAGCTGAAAATATACACAGAAAGCTTGAAGAAAGATACATGTAAATAAGGAATCGTCTTTTCATCAATCCTTGGCTGCTCTTCCCAGTATTCATCTTAATCTTGACCGAAAATTTGTGCTTCAGAGACAAATACGGTAAATTGATCTGATTTACAAACAGGTCAAAAGCCGAGAACAACAGGATTGGAAATGAAATTTATAGAATACAATGATTACCTTTTCATTAAGAAAATATGTTACCGTTTTGTAAGCATACACAATAAATTGCATGCTTATATGTGCAACAAGATCTAGAGTAGGACCTTTAGTATCAAATCTATTTCTGTTGCAATGACAGTGAAAGTGAGGACGTAAGGAATAATCAAAACTGGCTTTGGGGATAGCACTCTAATAAATAAAAAAAGTCAATTAATTAGTAAGAAAAGAATCATCGGATTCGTATATAGGCCCAAAAACACACCAGAGTAGCGCGTGAGACCCAGGAGAAATACAAGCACTATCTAACTTTAGTAAGGGAACAGGTCTCGCAACAGGATATTATCGCCTGTAAGAACACCTGGAGATATCCACCTTAGTTTGTGTAATAAGAAAATAGAAGCAGACCACATGAACCTCTGGAGGCAAGCGACAGGCAACTTGTGACAAGACAAACATGAACCCAGAGTATTACTTCGATTAAATAGAATACTGGGATAGTTGATATGTTTTTATGGATAAACATTTATGATGTGTTTGGTAAAATCAAATAGATTTTTTGACAACGTTGCGTTTATAGGTCCAAGGGCTTGCTAGTTCTTCAGGCACAATAACAACAACACGCAGCTCCTTATATTAAATAACGTGCCAAAAAAATTTGCAACATCTTGAAAGAGATGAGTCACAAAGTTGAAATTTTGGCAGGTTTCAAGCAGTAAATCATAACTACCACTTTTCACTAGTAACTCATAACAATTGGAAAAAATACCAACAATCAGCAAAAATTTATCAGTAAACTGCCACATCTCGACGATAGCTTATGCACTGCTTAACTCTGCGAGGCATACTTTGAATGAGATGATCAACAGCATCTTGTGGGACCTCATCCCAGGCTTGCTGTAGATGATGATGAAGTTTCTGCAAGATGTTTGCTGTTTGTGGTAAACGCCCAATGTAGCAATCCATCATATGAAGTTCTGACAGATGATTATCAGCGACTTTTTACATGCTACCAGTTGTTTTCCAGCTTTCTGACTGACCTCCTTCGAGGTGCTTTTTCTTGCACATAGTTTAAATAACTATATTTATGTTGGATGTTTCCTACTTGAGTAGATAACTACTCAAATACAATATATAGTGGTGTTTCTTTCTTTTAGTGTAATAAATGAGAATGGAAAGAACACTATTTGATTGTATTTTAACTTTAGTTATATAAAATAAAATCATGTTGTGTAAAAGCCACTGGATTTTCAAATTTAATTGATTTTTTGAAACTGCTTACTAAGTCCCGCTATAAATTCTTTTTGTATATGTAGCAAATCGCTTTTCTCGTGATAACTTTAAATTATACTTCAGGCAAAATATATTTGTTGCATACTTTTGCAATGAATCCAGCTTCAACTTATTCTTTAATGTCTTTTTATTTTACTTTCTTTCTTATCATTCGGTATTTGCAATCTATAGACATTCGTAGTATTTTATCAGAGTATTACATTTCTTTTTACTTATTGTCCTTATCATTTTTTCTTAAAAAGGACCATGTTGATATTTGTATTGATTTTGGTAGCCTTGACTCGTTCTTTGTTAGGTATTGTAGCTTGAAAATATGTATATAGAAGAAATTGTTATTTCATCGTTGTTATTATTTCGGAGAATTATGTCGCTGAGGCCAAAAATATACAAAAATATGACACACTTTTATCAATACTTAATATTAGTTGTCTATTCACAAAGGTTTTTTTCATATTTTTTTTATTACAACTTTACTGAAATTTTAGATGAACATATTCACGATTAATCTACTTAGAAAATCTACAGTGACCGACAGAAAGTGCGCAGCATATAAGAAATTGTTTTATCTTTGAATTTAGTAGAGTTTTTTTCTTAGAAATTATCTCTGCATGTCTTCTAAACTAAAATTACACTCATCAAATCTACCGAAAATTTAACTATACGAGAGAAGGTCAAATATATGAAACTATGCCAAGAGTAAAGTATTTCAGTCTTTAGGTTTAGATGATTCTTTCATTAATAAATGTTGTTTTAAATTCAACGCTATATTCAAATATGAAGTTTCGCTTAAATTTAGCAAAAAATAAGATTTAATCGGTTTTTTCGGAATTCCTGTATACAAGATTGATCGAACATAAGTTGTCATATCCTATTCTTGTATTCTTCTGGAGAAAATCTGCCATACTATATCAAAATAGGTATTTCAAAAAATTATACCTGAAAAAGAAAACGGGATAAAATGGGAATTATTTTTGCTGCACAATATTTTGTTTAATAAAATAAAATAATAACATCTAATTCAAATCTTAGTTTCTGGTAATTGTTAGAAAGTCGCAATTAGTTTAACTTCTTCTTTCGTCTTTCTTGTTATGTAGGTCTTAATGTTGATATCCACGAGCAAAAGAAAAATTAAACACAATGCATTTGCAATAATGTCAACAACAGAAGTTAATTAACGTAAAGAATAAACATTGAACTTCTATATGTCGTTTTCCAAACATTTTATCCATCCAGTATTAAATCCTCAGCAATGTTCCGCAAAAAAAACAGGATTGATTTCCACGATACATTGTCTAATTACGTTTTCTAAGTGGTCGATATTTCTAAATGGTCGAAATTTTCAAATGTTGTTTTTTATATAGCCTCAAAAAAAGATATGGGATAGGTCTGACGATTTGGAGCCCAGAAATTATTTGAAAACCTTCGAAGAGGAAAAGGAAGGAGCATTTGGTAGTTTTGGGGCAAAAACATTGGAAATGTGCTTTATGTTGTAATTATTTTGTTTTATTTTAAAACAAACGCTGTACAGAAAAAATAATTTCCATTTTGAAATTTTTCTTTTCAAGGCTATAACATTTCTAGACTAACTAATTTGACATAGTGTGCATGATTTTCTCTCACAAATTAGACACAGAATAGGATATGATTGCAGAAGGACCTGAATCACTTTTATATACAGAGTAGTCCGAAAAAACAATTAAATCTCATTTTTTGCTAAAATTAAGCGAACTTTCATCATTGGATATAGCGTTGAATTTAAAACAACATTTATTAATAAAGGAATCTTTTAAACCTAAAAACTGAGATACTTTACGCTTAGCATAGTTTCATATATTTGACCTTTCCTCGTATGCAATTAAATTTTCGGCAGATTTGATAAATGTTATTTTAGTTTCAAGACATGCAGAGATAACTTGTAGGCAAACATCACTAAATTCAAAGACAAAAAAATTCCTATATGCTGCACACTTTCTGCCGGTCACTGTATATTGGTGCATGTAACTAAACCTACATTCCTCAATTTTTGTTCTATTTAATATCGAGATCTCTCTTTCTACAATTTGAACGTCATCTAGATTTAGACATTTAATGTACACGATCTTTTGATTATATGTGATGTATGCTTTAAACCATGCGTATCGTGTGCCCAATATTTTTACAAATAGAAAAGGATATTTTGTTGTCATATGTACTGAATAAATCTCATTTATGAAAAGTTAAATAATTACAAATCATTTTAAACTCCGTGCTCCACCTAAATGTACTCGACGGCAATATGTATATATAAAATATTGAATACAGGTGACACTAATCGAAGACATCTTTGATTCATTCAAAGCGAGACAGTAAACTATACACATCTATGTAAAGTGATATGCAAACAAAATGACAAGAAATAAGGTAAAAAGCCTGGTAACATTAAGGATGTAATAATAGCTGTCTACTTAATTTATCCCCATAAATATCACAAAAAGTAAATTATCATCATTATTTCCAGTGACTGCTATAAATGCAGCCAGAAGGCTTAGTTAATGATATCATTCTTTCCTTGTCTGTAAAGAATTCCATCAATTACCTTGATATCATTTAGATCTTTAAAAATGCCTTTCCATAATGGCTTACGTACTTTGTCTGTCTAACGGGCACTCTATTTTCACATCTTTTGTTATTAATTTATACAATGCCGTAAATAAGAAGATAATCATCATACATTTTTTATGATTTTTCATTTTACGTGCGCCCCTGTTTTATAGCAATAAAAGATATCTTAGCTTAATAATTCCTTTTAAAATTTTGGTAGAAAACATATTTTTATGACCTAGAAATTTTATTTTTCTACAATTCTACAACAACAAAACGCTTTTGCGATTGCCAAAAACCATTTCAAATCTTCATTTCATCTGATCAAATCTCTGTAATTTAACCACTGCTTACACAATAAATTTTGTTACGTTTTGTTTTCATTTATTCGTAAACCATTGTTTAACAGAACGATATATATCTTGTCCAGTTTATATTAAGGATGGAAAATCAAAACCACTAAACAGCAAGTTTGTATCATCTGCGTAATTAATAATTTTTTGATTGTTGCATGAAACATTTACAAAGATGTCATTTATAAAAATTAAAAATAATAATGGCCCTACCATGCTACCCTGAGAATACCAATGTCTGTGGAGCGCGCACTGGAATACGCTACACCCGAACACTGTTTGATTTAACTGCCTGTCGTCTATTGGCTAAGTATGACTTGAACCATTCCAATGGCACACCTCTCCCACTATAACACCGAAGTTTCTCAAGCAGTAATGCATGTGATATAGTATCAAACGCTTTAGTAAGATCTAAAAAGATACCGCAAACTAAGTTATTTTCTTCCAAATTAGATAGTATCCAATTAGAGTATTCGAATAAAGCCGTATTAGCGCTTTTCTCAGTAATAAAACCATGTTGATTTTTATTTATTAGATTATACTTGTTGAAAAACGAAAAAAACTTGTTCAGCCACCACAGTCTCAAAGATTTTTGCAAATGTTGTTATTTGGCTGACAGGCCTGTAATTTTCGAAATTGTTACAATCACCTTTTTTGTATGTAGGTACTATAATTGTATGTTTGAGGTGAGTTGGAAATTGTCCATTCATTAATGAATCGTTAATAATCTGACAAAGTGGCTCCGCAATCACATGAAAACAGCTTTCTATAAGGTGTAATGGGATTTCATCAATACCAATAGAGTTTTTATTTTTTAAGTTATATAGAATTTATTTTAAATCTGAAGTTACTATTGGTCTAAAGTTGCAAGAAAATTGATTTTGTTTAACACGTAGGTGAGTCGGTTGCTTGGAATCCGATGCCGCTCCCGACAAAGAGTTAAAGAAGGCATTAAATTCATTAGCTAAGGATTTTGGATCATTTGTGTAATAAACGGTATTACTACTCTTCCCTATCTCCTTATTTATTATTTCCCACATAGTTTTAGATTTATTTTTGGAATAAACAATTTTGGAGTCATTAACACGTTTTTTAGTATTTATTAAAATATTTTTGTATTGAGATTTTAATTGGTTTAAATATGGTTTACACTCAGGTAAATATAATGAAATTTTTTCAAATATCGCTATTCTATTTTTGAACATATCAATTTCCGGTGAGGTAAAGTATTCGTTCCGTATCCGTACTAGTTTACGGATGATTCGAAGGAGGAATACTCTATCACAATTTAAGGCTTGGAAAAACATATTTCTGGGCAAAATCTATGCCATTGAGATATGTGCTACAGATATTTTGAATAAAGATACCGGATACAAATCAATTAGCATTTGTGACAGTCAGGCAATACTGAAAGCACTGTAGGTACCTGGATATAACTTAAAATAATTGAGAGAAATAAGAGAACAAATACTCTGAAAAGAGAGGATGTTGTGTTCCAGGAACTAGAACCTGCCATGGCTACAGTAATAAAACTGCAAATAATTTCTGGGTAAACTAGCAACTCCAATATTAGAAGGTACATATGAAAGATTTCTCAACTAATGATGTTAGAACTAGAGAATTATCCGAAATTTACCACACAGTTGACAAAATAACTGTCCCTGTTTTTGCGGGTCATTGGAAAATCAGAAAGCAAATGCAGGTACATAATAATGGAACACTGACGAGACGGAATGCCGGTTATTTTCGAAGAACATGGAGACAAAGCAATTATTGGCTAAGCCTAGTCAACTACCTAAGTGGCACAAAATCGAAAAAGCACAGTTGGAATGTTAGCGATATATGATGAAGATAAAGAATAAATGAACAATAAGACATATTTTGAGATGTAAATATAAAAGAATGTAGATGAGATTTGGACAAAAAGCAGATGGTAAAGATTAAATAAGTAAGTACCACAATTGTTTTTGCTGTGTTTTCAAGGGATCCAACGCTACAATTACTACATTAAAGAATAAATGCATAATTTATGTTTACCTTTAAATCCTGTTAACCAAGGCAACCAACATGTATCTCCATTTGTGCGTGTATTCACTAAAGCAATCGGGAGCAAATGTTGACAGCGCTATACCTTAATATGCATATCAAAGAAATAATTTCGTTTGAAAACCTAAATTGCAAATGTATTTTAAAGTGGTTTCTTTAGCGTTGAAAATGTTATTTGAATTTACCTAATTGGACGTTTCCATATACTTCAGATGTTATAAAGATAAGTTAAATTTAAATTGAAATATTATTGGATATTAGACGAATAATAGGTCAAAGATAGTCTTCATCAGTTTTACAAAGGATTCCTGTTTTCTTAATTTACCAGACGGTCTTCAATTAACATAGTAGCACCGCTCAACTTTTTAAATTCATGCCGCATCAGTATTTACAATAATTATGCGCCTAAATTTTGCACTTTGCATGAAAATGTTTGTAATAAATTTCGAAGAATATCATCAAATATAAACAAAAGATAAGCTGCCTATATTTCCTGAATAAAATGAGTATTTCTCTTAATTATTACTGGTTTCGAGGCACGTGCTAAATTCGTTAATGGCGGGCTTAATAATTGATATTTCGTGGTGAAAAGTGCACGTTCCACTAACTGAAATGAGGGGGTGTGATCATTTCACTACCTTTAAGGGATCAAGCGAGATTACTGCAAGGTATCGCTACGAAATGCTACAATTTGTATATTGTTTCTCTTGTATTCCCTTTGCAAATAATAATGCAGTTCAATCATCCTTAATAGTTATCTGTATTCCCGATTGCAAAATATTGCGTTTCTTTTTTTTAGAATTTAGAAAGAATTTTTCCGAGTATCAATGCGCACAGAGACAATTTGAAGATGCTAAAATGACTTGGTGAACGTGCCTCTAATAATTTATCACCGAAAACTGAAACAGTGTCACTTTTGTACAAAAAGTGCGATAACAACCACGAACCGGACAGTTGGGTCTTGTTATTCGGCTGACAATCAATCACAAAACTATGGGTTGTCATTAGTTCGCGTACATTTGCATTACCACGTGAAGCTATCGATGATATTAGATTCAAGCATATAATCAACGAACGTAAGGAAAGACTAAACTACAAATACAGAATTAAAAGGAAAGAGATCTTAGAAATGATTCAAAGGTAAAAAAAAGAATCCTTGCAGTGTTGACATTTGTATTGGATAAAACGAATGTTCTCACTTCGGCATTCATGGTATTCTGTTTGGTTCTTGGTATTTTTTTTACGTCAAAGCAGGCGTTAATAAAAAGCACTTGTAAATACTCTTAAAGCGTACGCTTACAGCTCTTCACAATTCATACAATTTCTTGAGTGTTCCTGTACAGCAATTTTAGCTACCTCTTTGAATGGAAGTTCGATTCAATGTTTTTTTTTTTCAATGATGAAATTAGAAATCGTCTAAATACGTCTATTTGGTACTGACAGAAAAAGCTGAATTACATACATATAATTAAATTACAAGTGCTTTACCTGGCGCATCCACCAAAAGTTAAACAAGTGATCTATTTATTCTTTGTTAAATTTTTCTTGTTAAAACAGTTATCTGAATTAGAACGTAATCTTATATATTTAGATTCTTTCACAGTTCATTAACTATGGTCAATTAATAATGTTATTAATGTGTCGTTATTTCAAGATTAACCTATTGTCTAGTTTATTCTGCATTTACATCTATTTAGGTTACGGTCAATAGTTGTTTTTAAATTCCATCAAATTGTTCTGCGATCTCTTGTAGGGATTTATATAGGAACACAACTTAATATAATATCCCTTGCATACACGTGATACAAAAATATTGGTTACAAGAGGATGTAAGAGCAATAGATTTAACAAAAATAAAAGATTATAGCGGAAACATAAACCCTTCGCGAGGAAAACAAATGCGACCTAACAAAGCAAACCAACGTCGCAACAAAGGGAGCTTTTATAAACACGCTTTGTGTACATAAGACTTAGCCCTGGATCATCGATTTATTCTCACTGCTTTCTTTTTTCCTTTATTCCTTTTTAACCGTTACTGGTTGAAAAATACTGCAGAATTGCATGACCGAGTCCTACGAACACATCAAGTTAGCGAGGCTGTCGTCCTAGCAACGATCTTGGTCTCTATGCGACCAGTAATTGCCAATACATCTAACCTGTTGAATTCGGTACCGATACCGATTTTCTATACTGTAGAATATATACACGTGTCACTCGAAAAATGTTTTTCTCTTTTAGGAGAAAACGTGGAAAATAAATTACAAAAGCACATTTACTAACACTTCTTTCCAGTGAAGCAAGTCATAAACAAGGACCATAACAAATACTAAATTTCTTCAATTGCTCAACACTGAGAAAGATATTTCAAGCACTCAACGCGTTTAGGAATAAACTTGATAATAATTGGCAGGGCAGGTAGGATGCTATTTTAAACGAGGGTTAGAGTGAATAACAGGTTGCGGTAATTCTAAATCATATTTATATAGAATTTAGAGGATTAATGATTCGCATCGTAAACGTGGTAGATATAGAAGGGCATATTTTATTTGAATGCCCATTCATTGATGAGTGGCCATCGCTTACAGAAGTTAGAGCATTAGCTAAGGGTTAAATTAACCGCGATGCGAAACAGATGTGGCAATTTGTTTAGTATGCTGCAGAAGAACAAATATTTCATGCTTTTTAGTGGTCTGGATTAGTGCTAAATTATAGCTAGGTATTAGCATGGTTGGGGTGTAAAAATAAATATTTAAAAATATAAATCTTTAATTTATTTACTATTAGTTAGAATAATTAGCATTAATTTATTGTTAAATACTAAAATAGGGACTGCTGTTGTTTTATGTTTTGAGATCATTACGATCCTTCGCCTATTTCAATTTCAAATTCAGGCTGTGCGAAGAATGGTGCAGTTACCTGAAGCACAACTGTCGGAATTAATTAGGGAACGTGGAGACTTTCTGAGTATCAGTAATAAGGTCTGGCGTTACTTTCCAGATCCTGCTCCAAGAGCAAGGTTTTTTCCATGATTTTCACTTACTCCTTAGCGAATGCTGGGAGCTAACTTCAATCCTCCCACAGGAGCAAATATAATAAAACTGATAGTTGACCGGTTTATTATATTTTTGTTATTGTTATTAATAAAGATTGGAAAATTAGTAAGTTAGGGTGGGAACATTTCAATTGTTATGAGATCCATATAGTACTTAGAATAGGTAGCCTTGTGTAGTACCTTTAGGTGGAGCACGGGGTTTAGAAAGAATGGTAATTATTTAGCTTTTCATTCAATTCAGGGATACTTTCCCAACACATTTTTTTTACTGTTTTTTTTTAATTGTTGTTGCGTATTTTTATATTATTTTGTCCGTATGACTACATAAATTAATTATTATGTATTATTATATTTATTACTACTATTATTAGTATTGTATCACACAGTGTCGATGCCAAATACACACAATAGAAAGGCGATAAACATTATTGTTTTACTGCAAAAAAATATTTTCTTTCAAATACAATGTCACATTAAAAAATATCTACTTCTTTGTGTTATTATTAATGATAATGCCGAAAAAAATGTTGAATGAACACGTGCATTTTGTAAATTTTAGGTAAAAAGGTTAAATAGCTTGGCAACCTTGCATTCGAAATTTGGAACGAACATATTGCTATGGTCTGGCACCCCGGTTTTTGTAAATTTCAGTGATATTTTATTGACTTTGATTTGTCTTTATCAATGTTCCGGGAAAATTCTCTCAGAAATTAATATTTTATTTTTGTATAAGATTTTGTTAATTGAATTGATCTTATCTATTTTAATTGTTCAGTTGTTTAAATTAATTTCATTCAATTGTACATAAGTATTGTTTATGTTGTTCAATGTTATATTTTAGAAATTTTCTTTGCGTTTGTGCGTTGCGAGTGCACGCAGCTGTTGATATATGTATACGACTGTTTTCTCTTAGAGGCGCTCAGTTCCGAGATTGATGTTTAAGCGTGAGTACATATTATTTTGATTTTATTGCTCCCCTTTTGTTATATCATTTGATTTAAAGATTTGTTCGTTTAATTTGATATTAATTCATCCATCAAGCAACTCGTAATTAATAATTGTTAGTATATTTTTTTGTGTGCACAAATTAGATATAAGATCAGTTATTATATTTGTTCTGGAAGGTTTTTTTTAGTTTAAAAAGTTTAATTTTTCCGTTTTCTAGTTTGCTGATTTGTATTTGAGTAATTAATCACCAGGGTTTGGGTAATTAGAAGCACCGTGCTTGTATTTAAATTTCAATTTTGTAAATTTACTTGTTCTGTCCACGTTTAAATTAATTTAGTTTGTTTTAAATTTTGAAACCACGTGGATTTTTATGAAAAAAGGATTTTCTTCTAGAACAAATTTGTCTTTTGTTTGTTAAAGGATTTGGATTGTCCTTTAGTAAATTAGATTCTTGCAGTTTTTGATTTCGGCCAGGACTGTCAGTCCATGGTTTAATTTTCTGCATAAGTTGTAGTAATTGTTTTTTTTTTTTAATTAATAAAATTTATCGATTATTAACGTCATTTTAAATTCTGTTCTTTTATTTTTGATTAAACCTTTTTCAATTTTTGGAGTCATTAAAGAAAGTCAGATTTCTTTCACCCACTTTTTACTCTTCATGATTAAATGAAAGTTTTAATTGCGAGGGTAACCCTGAGTTTAATTGTTCTTTTGCGCCCTTTTTATTTTTATCCGCTGAGCTAGTAAATTTAATTTTTCATTTTTAATTCATTTTGCATTTTCTTTTGTACCTTTAGTACACAGCATATTTATTTGGCGCCCAACGTGGGGCTTGACGTTGTTGTAATTGTAATTTTATAAGTTTTATAAGTTTTATTAAGTAAAAATTAGGATCCCTGATTTAGAATTTGTGGAAATTTCTCGTTGCATTGATAGAGCTAATTTTGTGTCGTTAAAAACATTTTATATACATCGCTGCAACAATGAATACGGACAATTCCACCACAGAACAGGAAGTCTACGTTCCGAAAGACCCGAGATGGCGGAATCCAGAAACTTTTGGCAGTGAAAAGTCGGATGTGGTAGGAACAAACCTATCCTTGGTTGAGGATTCGGAAATTGAGGATAAGGAAAGGATGGAGGATGAGCGAATGCAGAAAGAGGCTGGAGAAAGTACTAAGGAAAGTATTATTAGTATGAATGGGCTGATGTCAATGTTCAAAGAAATGATACAGAAACAAGATGATGTTTAAGACGGTTAGATCAAGTCGTATTTGGTAGTAAAGTCGAGTTTGATAGAATTGAGAAGAATGTTAAAGAAGTAGAAAGTAAAAGTTTTAGATAATACAGTCAGGAACACTTCAAATCAAATTGCGATAGAATTTTGTCATCAAGAGATTAGTAAGATGAAGAATAAATGGAATGAAAGTGAGAGCATTGTTGATGAAAAAGTAAAGGCTATAGAATGCGAGATGAAAGAGAAAATAGCAGGAAGTGTGGAAAAAGCAGAAGAGGAAATTTCTAAAAAGATGTTAAGAATGAAAGAAATTCCAAGTAATTTTCAACCTTACAATGGTATAAATTTTACATTGCCTGTGCAAATGGAGCAGCTACCGAAATATTTTTAAAACGTGCACTTCTTTCCGTCAGGTATGAAGCCACATTGAAAAATCTTTTATGAGAGATATTAAAGTCAATATCGACCAATATCGGACTATTGACTCACCCGGTATATCCTCATGAGAAAAACTTGTAAGCATCATAACTTTCTAAATACGGTTTTCATCAATAAAAAAAAATCAGGACGTAAAATGGTTGTTTTAAAGTGCAAAACATTAATATATAATCACTTTTTTTATAAAGCCAAAAATAATTGTTTACCTAAGTCATATTTACAAAAATTTTGGGATATCACTTTTTAAAGATTAAGTTTATAAAAAGAAAGTTCATGACGTAAAACTGACGTTTCGACTAGTATACAGCGATTAGTTTTCACTACGTCCACATTTTGTGATTTTAGCTCACTGTGCCACGACTACGATACATCTACTACAACAATGGCTGCGCCCACAGCCGTGTAGGTTTCCTGCACCCCTCAATTTGGTATGCTGTATACATTGTTTGATGACATGCGTTTAATAAACGCACTTTACTTCATTCGGAGGGTATTTTAAAAACTAATAATAATAAATAAATAATTTAACGATGCTCCAGTCTCGATAATTTAATAAACTACCTTTCAACCTCAAGATTAACATTTATTTGGTATTCATAGATCTGGTTATCTTATCATCCCATTATTCCAGTAATGCATCTCAAATCTATTGTCTTCTATACTATCACTTAGAAACCCATATATAGCTTAATAAATCCTATTACTGTCGTAATATGATTGATTTACTGGTTCTAGAGTAGGCCAATATACATACGTGCTATTCTTTTATAAGTTTTATTGTGAACTCCTATTTCATATTGATTTCTTAATTCGCTTCTGCCTTTGAATAAATTATACCGAGGCAGCACGAGAGTGCTTCTACGTGCACAGTTGTGCGGTGGCATATGCAGCATTTACGTGTGTATATCAGGTGTGTCAACTTCCTTGTTGAAATCGATCATAAAATTGTCCCATTGTGGTGACCTCTATTAGGGCTTAAACGATTGGAACGGTATTCAATACAGTAACACAAATAAAAGTTCCTGTTTACTCAAAAAATATGGTGTGTGGTATTGATAGAATACAAAGTTAACTGGGTGAGAGAGATTAAACGCTGGAATTGTATTTGGAACTTTTCTTCTCTTGAAACTATGAAAAAGTGAATATTTATATAGGTTATGTTACGATGTAAAAAGTCCTTGTTATTTCTAATAATGTATAATACAGTACTTACCTTGCAATTAAATTAGCCTTAGTAACAATAAATAATTTCAGTATATTTCGTAGTTTTGTGAAAAAAAGGAAATATGCAAGAGATCAAATTTAAATATAACAAATAACTATGAATTTTTGACCATTTCTCTGGAATTTTTATATTTGTTTCCTCTTCCTTTCTTTCTCTGTGATTACTTCAACTATTAATTTAGATATGCTATTTATGCAGCGTCTTAGCGTTTATTTGATCTGGATGTCTTCTATGCAGGTAGCTCTTATGATTTGCTGTAATGACGCTAGAGTGTCATATTGTTCATAAACCAAATGCTTTAGAACGTACCAAACACTCTCCACGGATTGAGATACTCACAAAACACAAGTTAGGTGTTATGTTCACAAGAAAAGGAACGCTAGAAGGCCTACAACTACTAATGATAGGGGGTGAAAAGATTTCATATGTCAAAAAGGCAAATACCTTAGGGTATGGTTTTATCAAAGAATGACCATGGAATTCACATATCCAGAATACAACCAATAAAGCCACTATAACCCTAGGTAAGTACAAGAGACTGTGTGAAAGGAATTAGGACTTCAGCCTAAGATGACTTTGTGGTTATATACAAGAGTAATTAGACCCATGATAAGATATTGAACAGTAGTAGGGTAGCCAAAAGTGCGGTCAAAACGTTAAGTGGCGTACAAAGATGGCATATCTGTGAACCACACGTGCGATGAGATCGACCCCCACTGCAATGAAAGTAATTCTAAGCCTAAAAACATATTTACAAACAGGTCTAACAAGTCTGCAGCACATAAACTTATGCATAGTCAAGCACCGATACGTAAATCGCATTGCGCTGGCTATCAGAAATTATTAGATCAACTTAAGGAGACACCCCTTTTGGGATGCCATGTGATGCCATGGTACACAGATTCAATCTAGATAGAAAATATCAGGTAATATAAGAGAACAGGGAGAGAGTCACTCCAGTAAGAGCGAACTCAAACCGGTATACAGACAGTTCTGAAACGAACTACGGCGTTGAAACTGGAGTATACACAAAGAAGCCTAAAAAGCTCTTTCGATAAGCTTCAGCAAAGACACGACGGTGTTCTAGGCTGAGGTTTCTGCAATTCACCATTGTGTCAGAGAAATAGAAGATGAACCGAGCTAGGGAAAATCCTCGCTATCTTCTCTAACAGCCGGTTCACGTTTAGTTCCGTAAGTGTGGACTCTAAGCTGATTTGGGAATGCGAAATCGGCCTAAATGAGATGAGCATCCAAAGGGAGAACAAGGTTTCTAGTAATGGGCGTGGAGAACCCCACAACTAGCAGCTACATAAAAATAAGAAGGAAAAATTAGAGAGATTTTTCTAGGAAAAAAATGGGTTCACAATAGATCTGAAAAGGTCGGCCACCCCAACCCTAATCTAATCTAATGGGGGTTGAGATTCGGCGAATTAGTCGACTGAAGCAAAGTTACACCAATTTCCTTAATTTTCTGTCATGCATTTGACGCGATGACATAGTGCTTCATCCTACATAAATGTGAATGGTCCTCTGTTGACAGCCAATGACCTCAGATATGGTGCAAAAATGCCTTCCAAAATGTTAATCCACTGGACTTGGTTCGTGAATCTTTCATTGCTGTTTTAAGAAAACGTGAGGTTAATCCAACTGCAAGGCACCGTAGATGTAAATATGAATTTATTATTAACATTAATAATTTTATTTATCATACTACAATACTGATTACAACACGTGTACCCATTATTACTTAATACATTAAAAAAAAACATTACACAAAGCACATTAATTTGTGCTGGTATTTTGACCGCATTATTGTATGGCAATTGTGATTATATGCCATTCGGTGATTATTGCTGTAAGATTAAATGCCTACATCCTTGTAAAATCATCGAAATTAGTAAAATAACTAAATATCTAATACTCCATGAACTATTTACTAGGGCATTCCAGAAAATAGTACCCGTTTGATCATACAGATGGCGCTACTGATGCAATTGAAAGCAAACTGGCACAGATGTCACCAGTGACATCACAGTTTTGTGAAAAAAAGAGTAGAACTCCTTCCGGTGGCTGGTGTGAGTTTTATGTCTGTTTAGAATGGCGCATAAAATAGAAAACTCCGCTAAATGTGCGATCTGTGATTCGTTTTCGAATGCAGAAAACGTTAGTCCAAGCGAAATTCATACAGGAATAATGGATGAGTTATCTGTACACGCTGGGTTCAAAATTTCAAGAACGAAAGAGATAATGTGCATGATGAAGAGCGGTCTGGCCGGCTGCCCCTTTTTACCGACGATTTGAAGAAAAGTGTCGATGATTTCATCTACGCAGATCGACGCGTAAAAATGAAAGAAGTGAATGAGCAATTTTCTGAAATTTCACAATCATTGTTTCATGAAATCTTGGGTCATTCAAAAAAAAGAGGCGAGAAATGTTGACAAGTGGTATTTTTCTTTGCATGAAAATGCTCGTCTTCAAGACCACTGACCTTCTTCGGAAGCTCAAATGCGTATAACCTCCACTTGCCTCCCAGTGATTATTGTTTGTTCATTAAACTCAAAGATTTCTTGCCAGGACTATTTTAGCGGTAAATGTTTTCGCAAAAGGCATAAACAAAGTGATTTCAAGATATAACAAATGTCTCAACAACGGCGACATTGAAAAACGAGTATATATTATTGTGATTTCTATAATAGATTTGCCTGGCTAATGTTTTTCAAAAAATATAAACAACTTTCTTTACAGATACCTTCCTCTATATCCTTAATGATAGACACAATACGATCCCAATCCACTAGATGGCTATAAAATACCGTATATGTCCAAGATATCTGAAGTTCACCACTCCAGATCATGCGCACTAATGATCTTCCCTCATACTAACCAATGAGTAGTTATATATCTTTATTATTTTTCCAGTTGTGAATCCGTTGCCCTGGTGGCTGTATAACTGGTGTCTCCTAAATCATTAGCTTGTATATTATTATGCCTTTACTTTGTTAATTTATAGTTTAATTCTTAATAATTCAATGTACCACATGAGCTTTCAGTAATAAGACAGTTAAATACCTTTGCAGTTATAGAAGTTCTGATGCACTCGTCCATCTGTCAAAAATTTCAAAGAAAAGCAAATATTTCAAATATGCTTGAAAATAACAACAAAGTTGTTTTAACAAACTTACTTTAGATTTGAACGAGGAATTAAAAAATGTAACAATATGTAGGGCATTCCATTTAAAATCACAAAGTTGACAGCCACTTCCGGTAAAACTGGATGCGCTAGATTATTAAAAATATTTTAGTTCAATAGCGCAGATCAGCTTTAATATACTGTAAAATTTTCAGAATTTTCCAATGTATACTCTTCCATATATCGATCGATGCAGTTCGTCGTGAGACACTTGTATACAGTCTAATATAACAAAAATAATGATAACTTTGAACTGAGTGAACGGAACTAGCCCTTGTTTTTTTTTATAGTATGCCTATAATCAATGTTTACTTACATAATTTTTTTGAATGTGATAGCTTAAGTAATTCCTCAGAAAAGAATATTGAATTTTTCCTCTCTTATGCTAATATCTCGAATGGGGTGGCATTCATTGAGTTAATTTTTGGTATTTACAGTTTGTACGACAGTAGTACTCATTTGCTTTAATTTTAGCCCGATAGCACAGAATAGACTAACAATCAGAAGTGTCACTCTCTGGCGATCCCTTTGATCTTTTGTTGCTTCATTTCGTGACCTCGGGCGCCATCTTGGCAGGATAAATTCCAGATCCGCAATAACAAAAATTCACTTCCACCAGGACCGTAGTAGGCTTATTTGAAAAAAGTATCTTTAACAGTTGTTTTCTTTTCTTTAAAAACTGTTTCTTATAAAATTGGGAATAGTAGATACGTTCAGAACCGATTTTTTTTTAATATGAATCTAAATAAAAGAATAAAGCGAATTGGCTTATTGTGAAAAAAAGCCATCTTGGTCAATGCAGGTTTGAAGTTTTTACTGTTAACATACATAAGTTTCTTCAAAATTCAGGAAATATGCAAAGCTTTAGAGATTGTGATTATTTATATCTATATGTATCCATGCATATATTTATTCTCTTATAGGTGGTGGAAAATAACAAACAAAGGTGCTCAACATGAAACTGATACAAGATTTTATGTCATGGAGCTCATTTTAAAAGATCGTGTGTGGGTAAAAGAAAACAACAATTGCTAAGATTTCCAAACTATTCCTTCCTATTACATCTAAGATGTTTTAAATTTCGATTGCATTATTTTAAAGTGTAAAATAATTTAATTCTACGGAATAATTTTAAAAGGTAAAGTGCAGGAAAACCCTGACAGGCTTGTCTAAAATTGATGTGCTAAATAATACTAATAACGAATTCCACGAAATACATACGCCGATGACAGATTAATAACCATCACACAAAACCGCTACCGATCTAGAGACAAACTACGCTCAACCCATGTGAAGTAGCAGCATTTGAATTACGTGAAGTAGTTTCTATCCGGACAACATGGCGATTTAATTATGCGCGAGCAGTGTGCGCGAGTTTTCCCGCGAAAGTCGAGTGAAATTTCTGATTGTAATACCTATTCTGTGTCGATAGCTTTAGGGACACTTTGGCAATGGCTTATCGGAGCAGAGCCTTCAATGCAACTCCTTCCGGATTATCTTTTCTTTGTTTTTTCCCCTTTGTCAATTTCAATTTTAACATCAGTGTATAATTTAAACTTCACAAAATCTTTTGTAAGTATTCCTATTTCATATGTTAATTTTTATTAATCTAACTGTATATTTTTTAAATGCAGTTCTAAGGATGCTATTGTTTGTTCTTTACTACTATTTCACAAACCTTTACGAGACTAGCATTATTATACAGCACATAGAACTTTTATTACTATCTTGATTCTTACCATTTTATTCCGAAGTAATTTCTCATTATAGAAATATGAATTTAATAAGGATGCTGCCACTATCTAGGTATCCCTAGATAGAAGAGTTAGTAATAGTTTCTGGTGATTTCCAAATCGATTTTTAACACACACAAAACACATGACAAAACAAAAGCTTACAATACATCATACCATAATGATTAGCTTCACATCTATTATTTACTGATACATACCCAAGATCCTGGTGGATAGGTAGGGAATGGTGCTATGTCCTTGGTGGCGACGTGGGTAGGTAGTTCAGAGCGACCTCTGCGGAATTTTTTGCGTCGAAGACGCTGCTTCTCTCGGATCAGAAGCGCCGCCTGCATGCCTGCCGATACCGCTGTACTCATGCAATGACTTCCTCACCCTGTACACTCACTCCAACACACGAGAAGTCCTCATGCATCACGGGCGAAATTATTGCGCTGTAGAGTTTCAATCGCAATATCTGCATGTGCGGTCACCCATAGTAATTAACACTTGGATATATTATCAATTACATCGTGGTCAATAACGGCCGAATGTAATGTCATGTAGTAATAGTCAGTCGGTAACGGTAAAAGTCACACTATACGGTCACATGGTATATTGTTTTAGATTGTTCATCGTCTGTGAATTTGTGTTATAAAACTATATCGTCAACACTATTCATCTTGAAAGCTTTACACATAGAATGCAAGCAATGAATCGAAGATCCTTTCGAGATCTGTATTAGACATTCCTTCATTTTCAGCAGTAGTTTTGGTAATAGACAACTTGCAGACCAGAAGCGATGGATTATACATGTTTAGTATATAATATATCAATTTATTGTTTTTGTAGAAGACATCTAATACACGTAGCACATATAGACGAACACGTATATCAGACCAGAAAAACAGAATGTTTCAGCTCCTTGTTTTTACCTTTTGCCTTCGAATTTACTTCTTTATTTTTGAACTCCAGATAAAAGATTCATATCAAAATATATGTTATATGTATGTATATTAAATATATGTATCAGTGTAGATTATTCGCAAAAAATATCGCACAGATATACATAGAGTAAGCGTAAGTCTCAAGCTTCTGTGAAGTTCTCTTGATATCTCTTGTCGTCCTCGCTTATATTTCCATACAAAATAAATTCAGCTGAAGCGTAATTCGAAAAATAGTACAGATAGATTTCTTTTAAAGTATGCATATATAGTTACTTTGTGTATAGATTTCAATATGTTCTTGTAGTAATAATACAGTTTATAGTACGTGTGTTGGTATAATATAATAAATTTATCCTCTATTTTGATATGTTGTATTGGTCAGACGATGGCCCCTCCGTTTTTAATGCTTAAAATTAAATTATCCACGGTTTCCATACTTCGTCCACTGCCTGCCGTTTGCGTGTCGTCTTACATCTCTTCGGAATCAAGAGCATCTTTCTTCCCTTTTCGCTGGATGGGTATTCTCTATCCTGGATCCAGTCTGATTTGCATTTTCCCGATAATTGCGTCAAAAATTTAGAACCTCTTCTTCTTGCATTACCATTACTTTTACGGTGTTTCACGTGATATTTTACTTGTATTTAATTTAATCTTGAACCGGCATCCAATCTATTTTAATTCGATAGTACGAAACGTAAAAAATGGTGCGATAAAGTGGAATGATAAAGCGAAAATGACATTTACGTATTGTTACATTTCAGTATATAAGAATATCACTTTTAAAATTAATAATGGTTTTATTCATATCCTGGGGCGATAATTACCTAACTCCTCATTTAAAGGCTACGATCTACCTACCAGCATGAACTCAGGGGCCGCATTGACAGTGAGTTACGACCCTATAAGGAAATGGTAAATGGCGATTTTGATTTTATTTGAAAAGGAGTACCGACCGGAACTTCGTTGAAGAATAAAATAAGCTATGTGGGTAATACGGTCTTTAAAATAAAACTGCTAAATAGTCTCAATATTTCGTCATATATTTATGACTTCCTCAGGAGGACATCTACAATATTACAAAGAATATGAACCAATAGTAATAAAATATTTAAAATAATACTTACAAAGTTCAAATATAATAATCAAATTAAACGTATTTTAAATTTAGAATTTTTTTATTTTAAAAGTCAAAAAACATTTTTGTAAACAAGGTAATGTTACGATGTATTTTTTAAAATGTTGCAGTAAATATGGTTGAGTTGATTTGTGTCTGTTTTGAAATTAATAGAATTTTGATTACTGTTAATATGAACCATTTCTAAAAATAACCGCTTTTTGTAATTACTTTCAACATCAAGAATTTTAGTATTATCATAATTAAAATTGTGGTCTAAATTTTGAAAATGTAAAGACAAGGCACATGAACGTTTACCGTTTTGATTTTGATTTTAGATATGTTGTTGTGAATACTGTTATAAATCCATTAATTTATTACAATACAATACATAAAAACACGTAAATACAAAATTCAAATAGATCTGGTCAGTAATAAAATGAAACTTATTCCTAACTTTAATAAAATTATTAATTTTGGTTAGCTTCTGCATACTTAAAATTTGAATAAAAACAAAATGATTCACGGAACTCGTCTGTTAAAAGTTCTTACATTTGCAATCATATTTTGATGTTGAAGCTTCGAGGTTAGGCATAGTTAACTATGATCTATTTAGAAAAAAAAAAACAATTTCATCTCTGTCGCACTTCCAGTTATATCGAAAGTCATGGCCAACTTTGATATTATATATAGAAACCCACATTTTTTGTGCATTTTTAAGTTCTACTAGGCATTTTAAAGCCAAAAAAAATCTTTTATTTTTATGTTGACTGTGGAGGGTGTGGGTCCTTTACTATTTAACCAAAGAATAAAATGTAAGGAAAATTATTAATGGTGTCCCACAATCTAGGGTTGATTTGGGGTAACTTCTTAGTAGTAAAAGTAGTTTTCTTTTCAAATGGAACGCCCTGCATATGTTCACACCATGTGATGTAGAATTGCATTCTCTATTGAAAAGCTATAGAGGTGTTCTTATATCTATCTCCATGGCTTCTTTTAAGACTAGTGATTTTCAGAAAATATGGTTTTGAGTTAGTATTTAATTAATAGTAGGTGGTGAAAAAAATATTAATTTTAAAAGTATATAAAAAAACAAAATATGGTATGAACAAATAAAATTTATTAAAAACGAGATACTATATGCATTATGTAAGTATAATAAAATTATAAGTGTTGCATATGACTTCTATTCGCTTGCAAACACTTTACAATCCTAATAGGTATAAACTACTTTTTAATCCTTTGTTAAATAGTGGGGGATCCATGCCCTGCACAGTCAACATAAATTCTCTATACCTTTTACTATATTGCCGTTATATGCCTTCAATTCATCATTTTTTTTATGCTTTTTTTTCACAAAAGTCAAAATTACTCTAAAACGAAGACAAATAGGTAACAAGAGGTTTTATAAAATTGGCTTTAAAATTCTTAGTAAAACCTAAAAATGTACAAAAAGACAAATGCATTTTAATTTCTTCTTTTTCTTGGTTTTTTTTATGTCGTAAATATGGAAATGAACATTAATAACTACTACGTTTCGCTTTATTTTCAAAGCTTTTTCAAGTATAAAAAATATAAGATGTAAATAGCGTAAATTATAAATAATTTTTTTTGTTTAATAAATGACAAATTGTTTTGTTTACTAGGATTTTGAATACATCATTATGTTTTATTTAAAGATTGCATTTTAATATAGGATTTCATTTGTAGATTTATAATTAAATAAATCTTTAAAAATATATTCTATTTAGCTATAAAATTAAATTATATAGTTTTGTGAAATATTGTATGTCGATTTTATCATTAACCGCGTTTTTATGTTTATAAATTTGAATTATTTCAAGTATATTAGGTTTTTTTAAATTTTGTTCTTTGTTTAAAATTGTTATGTTGTTGAAATCAAAGGTATGATTTTGAGTAATTTCATGTTTTTTTAAGGCTGTGAAGTTTTTATTATATTTGTGTCTTATCCTATTTTCCAAATATTGCATGGTTTCACTAATATATACACCATTACAATTTTGACAGTCTATTTTATAAATTATGTGTGATGTTTTACTTTTTTCAATTTTTGATTTTAATTTTGAATAGATTTGGTTTTGTAATTTGTTTGTGTTTTGATAAGCAATTAATTTTTGTTATTAATTATATGGTTTGAAAATTTGATTTATTTTTTCGGATAAATGTTTAACATAAGGAATTTTTATAAATTTTGTAATTGTTTAACTATTATTTATATTTTTTGTTGATTTATTATAAAAAAGAAAAATTCTTTGTTTGATTATTTTATTTAGAGTATTTGGATAATTATTTCGTCCTAGAATATTTTTTGCTTTATTAATAGTATCTGCTCGAAAAACTGGACTTGTTAATGTTTTTGCTCTGTCAGCTAAACTAATAATAACCTAACTTTCTCAGATAAAAGTTGTGAATTGTTGTTTAAAAAACCAAGAAAAAAAAGATATATGTTTCTATTATATTAATATCAAAGTTCGTCACGTCAATTGATGTAACTGAAAGTGCGATATAGATGAAACTATTTTTTCTAAATAGGTCATCTAACTATGCTTAACCTCGAAGTTTCAAAATAAAGATGTTATTGCAAACTCAAGAACTTTTAATGGAGGGGTTCCGTGGATCACCCTATATAGAAGTCTATTTTTCCTAAAAATTAAGTATTTCCCACATATAATTTTTTCCCAGACATCTTCTATTTCTGATCCTTCTTGCAAATTTCAACAAATATGCGCTAACAGAATATCCATTTTTTTTTCCATTATAACAATAATATTCTTCAATATTTGGTGGAAACGCTCGTCATGCTGATCTGATTGTTCAGGGAATTTTTCCACATATGCATGTAAAAAATTAATCTTTAATCATATTTTAATATTGATACGGTGAAAAGCAATGAACAAGTCTTGAATGTTATTCTCAATGAATGCTTTAACAAAATCCCATGCCACGAGTTCTGAGTCGATGAGAACATTTTCAAATGGCGTGTCTTTCATCAGACGTCAAATATCAGGCCGATTAAGTATTCCGACGAATGAATAAAATAGACAAACACAAGACCCATCTTTTCAAAATGGCCGATGGCACCAGATTCAGCGTGCTTGAATTGTGTATTCTACTCAGAACCCATCAATGTTGAAAAAACACGCTTTCGATTCGAACATAATGTTATTGGATATATATATATATATATATATATATATATATATTATATATATATATAATACCTACCTTCCTAACCATAAGTCATTAAATTTAAGCATTAATGACCTGATCCGTAATCATGGCGTTATGCGCCATGTGATCGATAAGTGTCAGACAGGAATTTATTGATAATTATTAATAACAGCTGATTAACTGAAACGAATCTATTGTGTGTTACATACGAATAATTTAAAATATTAATTATGGGTTGGCATTATCTCATAGACCCGTAATGTTTATTTAATACGGCCGTCGGATTCATGTAAGCAGGCAAACGGTGTCCTTTAAATGAGATGTCAGGTAATTATCTCCAGAGGTGGTGCAATGAAACCCTTACAGACGCTGAAAGTGATTTTCTTATATCTTGAAATGCACTATACGTGGGTATGTGTTTGTGGGCAGGAACATGACGCAAACCCTACTATGAACGGATTATAATTTGTTAAAGTAATTTTCATATAAATTATAGCTGTAACATGTAAGCAACAATAATTAAATATACCATAATCTAAAATTTATTTTCATAAACCTCAAGCTTAACGTCCGTAGTCTCTTGTGATTTTATCTTACTTTATCATCCAGCTCTAACGTAGCTTTTGACCTTTTCGCAAGTTATTCTATTTAAATGTAAATTACGGCGATGACTTCTTAATTTGAGCTGGCATTTTGATAAATTGTGGAAATTTTATAACCCGTTCTTCCCTATACAAACACTTATATCAAATAACATCTGTCATTTTACGTATTGTGGTGCGTAGAAGAACAACAATATTGTGTGAAAATGTATAATAAAGTTCAAGCATATAATTCCGTAATTACAGTGTACGAGCCAGGAAAAATGCTTCGATAACCTCTAGTACTATAATTTATTGAATATTTTTCCATACATTTCAACATTCTTTTTGCTTTGGTCAGTTATTAGTGTAAATATCATAATTATGCCCTAGATTTATGGCTGAAAATAAATCTATTTATAAAATCAAGGCATTTTATATGTCGTGATGGTAACTTTTCATTTGTATGCCGAGAAAATCCAATAAATTTCATGAAGCATAGTTGCGTTCGTTGTGTTAACTTAATCGACAAAATTGTTTAAGTATCAACCAAATTTAGAAATATTACCGCAGGTGAGCTGCTAAAAACGAAAAAAATGTAAATATATAAAAATTCGTTTAAACAATAGTTGGAAAAATTGTGATTTTTATTTTTTTTTTAATATTTTTACAAAAAGTTGCATACTGCCTCAGAATTGAATTCTAAGCAAATTTTTCAAACAACTTTTTTGTAAGTAAGGAAGAAAGAAGAGTTCAGTAAGGAAGAAAGAAGAGGACCGTTATGTTAATGTTATTGTTGCCTATCCCCTACGTTGGGATTCCCCACGCCGCGACAGATTGGGCGGCATACAAGACTGTTGGTGGCGTCGCACAGTGGGATATAGGCGGAATAAAGTCTATTTTTCGAATATGTGCTATGGTTGTTATTTTAGGTTCATTCTGAAGCAAAGGAATTAGAAATGATTATTTAGTAAGAATAATGACATAAATTAAAGATACTGACTTTCAGCAGTTCATTGAAGTTGGATGATGGTATTTATCAACTTTTTACTTGAAATATTACTGAAAAGTAAGAATGCATATAAGCGAAACAAATTAAGTTTTCAAACAAATAGTACCAGAAATGTGAAACGTGAATTACACGAAAATATTCGTCTAGACTTTTCGATGTTAGCGCCAATGACCGTAGGGCTGATTCTTTCTTTCACGTGTTCTCCATAGCCCAAGGAATAAGAGTGAACAAAATTTGGCTACCACTTTTTGCCTCTAGCTGAAAAATAACTAAAAATCTAGTAGCGTGCGCAGTATATAATATTATCACAGCACTAGAATTAGGCTACCCTTACATAGTTATGTTGTTTTGATAGACACAATTTATCTGTGATTACATAAGTAATATTTTATCTATTATGCTAAAGTAATATACGGCGTGATCCGCAACTGACGTGTCAGCAATTATTATTACAACAGACCGTTCTGAACAACATACACAAGAAATGGTTGTTTAGAGTGTTGACTTGAATTATAAATTCCAGTAATAACAAATCTATGGTTCTTGTGATGTCCAGAAAAAAATAAATTTAATTTTTCACAGAGCAGTATGCAGAATTTACTAGGTATACTGGCTGTACTAGCACTGAGGCGATATAATATATAAGTATTAACAAACATAATATATTAAATGCGAGCCTTTTTTTTCCGAAAGGTAAATAAAATTCGAAAGTAACATAAGATATAAAATAATAATATACAAAATAAAACAAAAAGAAATTTCTGATAAGGAAAATGTGGAACTAAAAGATACAAGAAAATCAGTTTTTTTTTCGAAATGTAAAAATTGAATAAACATAAATTGTAAAACAATGAATGAGAGGTTCAGTATCAGTTATTAGCAATTAATTCTTGCATCCTATTAGGCATTAACGCATTTATCTTATACTTGACAGAATCGACTTGACAAAATCGAAATTCCATTGAACTAGTGCGCGAAACTTTTTACATTTTACTTTCTATTATTACTATTCCCGATTATTTAATAATGACATTAAGCATAAATAGTACAACGACTCAAAACACCTATTCACTCAACTCGTTCTTTATTTTAAATATTTTAATAGAAACAAAAATATTTATGTAATCAATACAGGCATATTCGTTAAAGAAACAGAAACCATGGTCAAAAAACTTCATATGAAATCAAACTATTCGATCGTTAAATGTAAAAATTAGTGTTTATGTTTTTATAAGAGAAATTATAAAAACTAAGACATTTTCATTGGATAAGTTTGGGAATATTTTACACAACACGATAAATTGCTCACTGCTTCATCACTGCTAAATCTTATCATATTGATAACAATAATAAAAGTTCAATTTATTTTTTCTCTACTAATTAAAGCTAAAAGTTTCATTACGCGGTCCATATACTAGCCTACTTCTATTTGATTTCTTTTTAATATGTGGAATTGTTATTAATTTCTAGTGTTTCCTTGTTTGTTTCCTACACATTTCGTCATCGTACGTTGACATCAAAAAAATAACGAATAGCTAGTTATCCCTCTTATTATCTCAGTACGTGTGGAGACGGCATGAAAAAGAGCACACTTATGTCTTAATACTGATAAATATAGATGACACTGGGGTGTTAAAAATTTGATTTTTACCAATTTAATTAATGTATCATTTTTAATTTTATTTTTTATATACCGGGCTGTGTGCTACTCTGTAGCGTTGCAGTATATATATTACAGTAAAAACATCGAGAAATATTAACCGTCTTTAAATGTAGAAATTCATACATATATTCACTGTACAAAATTTCATTCCGGAAAGGAGTGTGGTTCAAAAGTTATTTAATTTTTTCGATCCGACAACAGATAGGGGACCATAGAGAGTAGTTATTCGGTTCAGTGTTTCTGCTGATGATGATAGCTTTGCTATTGAAACGTACGTCCAGTTTAGTGCAGTTTGTGGTGAGGAGTCTAGAAGAAGTTTGTAGTAGGTTCTTTCTTATTTAACATGGCGATAAATTACATAAATGTTATACTTCAACGATTTAAGACAGGCGCAGGGTGTTCCTATAATAAATGCACTTGAATAGTGATAAATATTCCCGCAAAACTATAACAAAGAATCGAATATTATGTTCAAGTTGGTTTTCTATAATTGTTAAATTCCAACTTCCAAAGAATTGGATGTTACCATGGAAATATTTTAGATTTATTAAGCGTTTAAGAGTTTTTTTTTTTTTTGAGTACTAGTATTTTCCACAATGATATGCTCGTTTTCTAAGAATCCGCAGCGCTCTAGTAAAATAAATGCTGCTCAGACTACACCCTTACTTATACAGGATTTTCCACGGAAGTGGCTAGTTAGAAGTTTTCCGGCTTAACGAAATTCCTCAGTTTTTAAAATTTGGGGTTGGCTTTTTTTCTAAAATATTTTTCATTTTCTAATTCATAAGTTCCATAATAGTCGGCCATTTGAAAGCGGTAATAAACAAAACGAGTAATTTAAAAGAAAACTACTGAAGACGGGTATAGGGAATGTTACAGCAAATCGGTGTAAAATTTAATTCTACATCCAAAAATACAAAAATATACAGGGTGTTCTATTTCAAAAAATTAAGTTTTGCAACTTTCAAAATTCTATGATATGCCAGTAATTTTTAAACACTCTGTATAATTCCAATGAATTTGTTTTATTACGTTTGGGTAAAACAATGTTAGTACTTGTTAATTTTAAAGTGGGAGGCTTCTGACACTTAAACTAAGTGAGAATCAATCAATTACATATAACGATGTAAATGGGAAAATTTTAACAAAAATTGGAATACCTCAAAAACAGTTCAACATAGGTATAGGAAACCCTAGTAGTAATAGCCATAGAATTTTATGGTAAAATCACAAATATAATAATATATGGTGTTCTATTTAAAATAACAAAGTTCATGGCGACTTCCGGTTAACCGGAAGTGCAAAAAAGTTGGAAATATTTTAGAAAAAAAGTAAGTGCCAAGTTGTTGCAAAACCTAAATTTTTAAAACTGAGGAATTTCGTTAAGCCGGAAAACTTCTAATTAGTTAACTAACTAACTGCCGTGGAAAACCCTGTATAATGTTATGGGATGTTATGTAAACAAGTATTACAGTATAGATGATATGTAATTATGCATAGTCCACTTAAAATCTGTCTATCTAGATAATCCGTTGCACCCATCTGTACATGAGGAAGCAATTTGATACATTTTCTTACGTATCACTATTTATTTATGTTCCAGTTTTCTGGTAAAATGTAATATTATGGATTTAACTTGATCTTATTTTGATTCTACAGTAGCGAATATTCCTAAATAAAAAGCGCCACCTTATTGTGAAATGCTAAGGGATACTTTTTTATTTTTTCTAGACGTTATTTACATATTGCTTGTTTATCCACAAAAACTTCTTTCCAAAGTTTTGTGAAAAATATGATTTATTTAAAAATATGATTTTGATTTTTGAAAAATGGTTATAATTACATTGGCATTGTAATGATCCTCAGACAGACTTTCATATTTTTGACTTCATTTTATAATTAAGAAACTTATTTTGAAAAAAAAGGCCTGAGGTTAACTGTGACTAACTGTGGATTACTTTCATTTTTGGAAAAATAATTAATTGTAACTCTACCGGCTAAAACTTTGGAATGTCTATTTTACACTAAATGAGTGCTCTCTGGCTTATCTTAGCGCCCCCTTAAATTCATTAAAAATATATATATATATATAAAAAATAGATGATTGACTGAAGTAGTATAATCTGTAAAAACCGCGTACAGCCAAGCTGAAAAAGAGTCAATCAATTACTTTTAATTAATCCATTAACAAGTTGGTTCCACATCAACGACGTTCTCTGTTCTCCGGATCGATCATTTTATCAGGAGATATATCGCGAACGGGGGAGAGCAGCGGGATACCGCCGCCCCTTTTATTCGCCTCCCCGACCTCACAGTGGAGACGAGAGAGAATTTTTACCGCGGCACCGCCACGGCAGCAACATCCAGACGAAATACGTGCCTGCGGATTGATAAGGGTGCTTCATTACCAGCCAGCTCTCAGCTTGTGGAGGCGAGGCCGTTATGGAATATCAATGGAATTGCTCGGGGCCTTGCCTGCCATTGACGGAGAACGTGTTGCAATACGATTTTGACGAAATTTAACGAGAACATTTTGGGTCGACTAATCACCAGCACGATTATAAATGTGTAATTAGGTGAAGGTAAACGAGTACAATAAATCGATGCAGCACTTCTTCATTATCTCTGTAAAAACCAATAACCTCTGTTATAACGGCTTTATGTTCGATGATTGCGTGCGCAATTACACGTTTATGGGCTATGCAAATTTTTGGATATTGGATTTCTTTTACTGGATATATTGAATGGCCAATAAAAAAGCATATTTCGGGCATTAAAATGTTTTATCATTTCTCAGGGAAATAGTATAACTCTGTTGAAAGAGTAAAACGTTGTAAATGTCAGAACAGTTGTTAAGATGACAGTAAAAGTAAGAGAACATTACATCTGCTGGTTCGTATGTACATATTTACAATACACTTGTATCAAAAACACTAAAATATAGAAAGAGAATTACGTAAATTACCAGCACTTTTATGTTTTTATGCAAAAATAAGAAATAATTATTGTTAAAAAACTAGAAATCAAGGATAATAATGAATAATTGCCACAAAAAGCCTTTTCTATGTTTTACAGTTTAGAGGAAAGTATGTACGGGTGTCCCATCCAAGACTGGGTAGTTGATTACAGTTCTATTTTTGATTTTAAGAAAAACTTTTTTATACAAAAGTTTTACAGAATTCAACGCTACATAACCTAAAAATATGTTTGACACCCTATATGATATTTCATTTTTAAATTCTATGAAGAAAAATAACATTTTATATAAGCTACTATATACCTATCTGTAGTAACAACGGTGTTATTTACGTTTTTGTAAAAAAAAGGGTCCTTCTGAAAACTTTCTGCTAAGACGGCGTAGTTTGTATATGCAATTGTTTTCGATATTCATATTTTAAATATCATACATACACACTTAGCTTGATACAACAGTGAAATTAAAATCGATATAATTAGATATAGGTGTCCACTATAGTCTTGAACATTTGATTAACTTTAGCTCAATGTAACTTGATTTTTTCAAATAGCAGTCTATATCTTCACTTATGCTAAATTAACCCTTACGCAAAGCCCTTTCAATTCATACTAAACATTTGTGGCGCCTCATGCAGAATATTGTCGATAATTATTTTTAAATAAATCTAATGAATTTTCCATTAATTTTCAAATCAGCTTAATATATAAACGCGATATAACTAAATAAAACCGCAAATTAGCAAGCATGCATAAGTATCAGATCAAAAAATACAAAACAAAATAATACGTTTTTTGAAAATAGAAAGAAATTTAATGTCCTTCGTCCATGATTAACAAAAACTATATTATCGAAGTTTGGTAGGCTATGGTAATTATTTATTACCATAACCTATCCAATAACCATTATATTTAATTAATAACAGTTAATAATAACTAAAAGTCAAAGCTATCAAAAAAAGAATTTGGTTTATGTAATGTTTTCCGTGATTTTTTTTTTGGGCTACCTAAAGAAACTTGTGTTTAAGAAATAGCCATCCACATAGAAAAGTAGGAAAAATAGAATGAGGAATTTTTATCCATTTCGCAGAATCCCAAAATTTGTAAAATAGGGTAGAAATTTGCTAAACAGGAAGATGATATATTTTTGAACATCTGCTATAAATTTTGAGAATTAAAAATAATTACTACGTGTAAATACTTTTAATTAAGGAAGTATTTTGTTGTGGTTTAATGTTTATTTGTTTTTTATTATAAATAAAAGACAAACGTTAAGTCTTAGTTTAATGGTTTATGAATAAAATACATACTAATTAGGTAATTAAGTAAACATATAATAAAATAAATAAGAAAATAAATAAACAATCACTGACATATAAGAAGGACAAAATATTCATACAAAATTATTTATTGGCAGATTTGATGTTGAACTATTATAGTGGCGAAATAATTATTATGCCTGCCCTATTAAGATAGTTATTACTATTTCTGCTAATTATCATTAAATATCCTTCATTTTTCAAAAAATATGTCTTTAGTTTTATTATCTGATATAATAATACATATTTACTAATTGAAACTTTATTTTCATAGCTTTATTCAATTATATAAAGTTATAATATACTAAGCCGACATGAAAATTAATAATGGAAATTAATGGAAAATTCTGGAGATTTATTTAAAATGATTAATTAATTCTGCAATTCTGCAAGTATCATAAATGTTAGGATAAATTAAAAAAGGTTTTGTGTAAGGGTTGATTTAAGTAAGCAAAGATATAGGGTGCTATTTAAAAAAATCAAGTTACCGTAGGCTAAAGTTAAGCAACTGGTCAGGATTATAGTGGACAGTTGTGTATAATTATATTACTTTTAGTTTCACTGTGTATCAAGCTAAGTATGTGTATATGGTATTTAAAATGTGAATATCTGAAACAAATGATTACACGAACTACGCCGCCTTGATCGAAAGCTTGCAGCATAGCCATTTTTTGCAAAAGCGTAAATAACAATGTTATTATTATAAATAGACATATCGTTGCTTATATAAAGTGATGTTCCGTTTAATATAACGGAGTAAGTATGCGTTTTCCTACTTTTGGAACAGCCTGTATAGTCAAAAATACTTTTAGGATATGCAACATTGAATTTTGTGAAACTTTTGTAGAAAAGATTATTTCCTAAAATCAAAAATACAGCCACAATGAAAGCCCAGTGGTACAGCCTGTATAGTGGGTTTTACAAACATGTTTGCAAAATTACAGTTACTACACAGGATATTCGAGAAATAAATAAAAACCGAAAACAGCGCCGGCATCTCTGACCTCAAGGAGCAAAAAATGGAGCAAGAAAACTTTCAGTCCGCTTATTGACTTTTAATGGCCAGAACAAACTCAAAAAAACAACTGAAATGTCATACTATACAGTGGGTTTTACAAACAAGTTTGTAAAATGGCAGTTACTACACACCATATTCAAGAAATATCTTAGCTGTCCATTTTTATTAAGTACACTGGTTTGCATTAAATGGAAGAGGGCTATACAATATGAGATGTAGCTACTACGTTTAATATAAATAAATCTACGGTTTTGCGTGTCAAGAAAAGATGGGAAGAAGAAGGAATTGAAAGAAAAGAATGTTCTGGAAGACCAAGAAAATCATATGAGGAACAAGATGAATTACTTAAGAGAGGATCCTTTCAAAACAGCAAGAGTTTAACGTTTATGAAACGAATTTTCCTGCAACGTGGTTGCATTACATTGCCATTTCTCGTTTCAAAACTAACTGACCCAGATTGTAAAACATAAAGAAATTTAGCTAGAAAGTTAGATTGTTACTTTTGAGTTTGTTACTAAGGTCGCTTTACGCATTTTAAAAATTCATTAGTGCATGGCAATAACCTATCCTCTACGAAAACATGCACCATTTATATATCAGTCCATCTGCATATAAAAGCCTTTCAAACTACAACAAATAGCAGTTTTTATTTTAGTCTAATTTACATATAGCGGACTACATGTTCGTATTTATATATAACTCCAAAATACTTTGATTTATGAACTCTTGAATATTTTTAATAGAAATTAAGATACTGTATAACAAAATAAGCTTCGTGGAAACACTAAAATCAATCCATAATAGCTGCCTATCACATGGACATGACATATAATACGTACAATTTTAAATCGAAGTCATTAGCTTGTTTTTCCACTCTAATTCCGTTTTGCGTCACCCAACTGAAATCGGAGAAAAATTGCCTGTGATTCATTTAGCCGGAACTCATTTATCAAAATGGAATCTGTTTGTCTTTTCATCAGGTATACTACTATTGAAAATGTTTGATTAATGACGTGGTGATCGATAATTACAAGAAGCGTGAATATTTAAATATTTGTATTAGGAGCAAATACCACAAAAGTTAATATATTCTTACGGAGTTTACGCAATAAGATGATTGTTAACATGGACTAGAACGTTAAATGTAAATAACGCAAACAAGTCTTATTTTTGTCTAACTAATTTCATTATAACTGCATTGCTATTAATTCTGTGGAATTCACATAAAATAAGTACTTTATATAATTATCATACTCATTCAGTATAGCCTAAAGTGGAAGGAAAAAGTCCAGGACAAAATTTAATGTAAATCACAAGCAGGTTGACATTTTGTCATTCTTTTTGTATTTGGCAGTATTCAGGTGGGAAATGTTATAAAGTGTGCTCTCTTTTTTTTCATAAAAACAAGTTGAGCTTAAATTTTAAAAATGATTAAAGTTTAATATTAGACATATGTACTCAAGGCGAGAAATACGTGACAATAAAGTGAGAATTAAATAGTTCTTATGTATAATCTGGGCGCTACAAACAGAGTAGAGTTTCAGCTCTGTTTCAAATTATATTTTATTTACGCAATAAAAGAGAAAAACTTTGAATTTATTAAAAAAAGGTGACACTATAATAATTTCTCGGAATTCTGAAGCAATTTGACACATCGTTCCGTATATTTAAATTAATACGGTATACAGCAGTCTTTAAATCTGGTGAAGCAGCGTAAAAATTATTTGCCGAAAACCGATTTTTACGATTGTTATTAAATTTATAAAGAGAGATATTTCAAGATTCAGATAGCAGCATTACCGTCGATGTGAAAAATTATTGCAATCTAAAAATAATAATTTTTAAACAAAAAACATCATTAAAATAACACAACACGAAATACATACCAGTGGTTCGCATTTAAAAATATGTGCACCGTTATAATGTTTTACTTAGAACATCCCCTTTACATGGCAACCAAAAATAGAAATCAAAAACTACAAACCTCTCTGAAAAAGTACAGTGTGGATGAGAATTATACGCTCACTGGAAACTTTTAACGCTTCTGTGTCCAACGAAGAGATGTAATAAAACAGCAGTGGCTTCGTTGTTTGACGCAATAAAGCTTTTTAATTAATAGTAAAACTCTGAGTTGAAAGCAATTAAATCCGCATATTTCATACGTACATGGCCGCAATATCTTAAATTGTATAACCGAATGGCTATATAACTACCGCTAAAGTAAAAAAAAATACATATATTTTCTTAACGTAAATATTTTAATGAAGAAACTTTTTTCTCATTAAAAGTAATACCTACTTAGGTAGATATTACTATGCGAAGCATTTCTTATATAATATAATAATATAATATAAATTTGGCATATATTGTGGGAATAGTTTCGCATCATGGGATTATACACCTATTAGTGTCCTCTCAGATCTGTGAAAAACTTTTAAACAAATTGATTTAAATGTTAAAAGGTGGAGGGATGAAATATAGAGCGATTGTAACGATTTTCTGAAATTCTTTCAACACACAGGTTATATCGTTCCGTGCTTATTGTAACATCCTGTATATTCAGTGTGTTCAAAATGAGGTCGTCACTATTGCTAACTTCATTATTATTCGAACTACGTAGTCTGCTAAATTAGCAAGCTAGTAGTATCTTTTCTGCTGATTATGATGGTGAAATCAGAAAAAGAATTAAGTTTAGAATTTTGAAGATATTGAAGAAAATAGATTTTTTTTAAATGGAATCCCCTGTATGTTCTTGCATGTTTTGGAAGAATTGAGAATTTTGATGAAAAATTGTTTAATACACTATTACCCTAAATTTAAAAATAAAGAAGTTAAGGCCTCTTGAAGGTATTAATGCCTATTGGAATGATCAATTAGGTTACAGTTAATTAATGGGAAGAGCAGAAAGCCGATAAACTTTTGTCAAAATTAAATAGCTGTTTAGTTTATTTTCTTAATGTGATCGACAATGATATTTACACATCTAGAAAAGTGCGCATTAAGCTGCTCTGTTTCCTGAGAGAAATATGCCCAACCGGAGGTGTTTTTTCATTTTGTACCGGATTTCAATCAAGTGAAAACCTTTTTTCAAAATCTGTTGTAAGGAAAAGATTTATAATAAATGAAAACACTGGAATTAATGTTTTGGTGTATCTTGAACATTTTAAAGAAAACTCAATAAGGGATTGTGTACGTGATTTAGGATTATGTTTAGGAACTGTTCACAAAATTTTGAAGAAAAATAAATTTGTGCCATACAAATATAACTAACCCAAACTTTATATACACTAAACACAGCAAATGTTTAATGACAATACGGAATACATAATAATTTAATTTTATTAATACAAATTCACTTGCATCTATTTATAGACTCACTATTGATTGTATCGTTAACCGATTTTAACTGAAGGGTTACGATTTTGATAAATTTTTCAAGAGCGCTGGGAATTGGGGGTTGACAAACGTTTCGGTTTACCGATGTCAATTGGGATTACTACCAGTTGGGTTTGCCAATGCAAAATGTATAAATCGCTTTCGGTATTATACTTGACAGAGCTGGCTCGGTACTTTAGTTGTTATGAATACGAGCTCAAAATATATTTTGTGGTTAGTAGATTAGTTATTCCTTTTAATTTAATGTTAATCGGTTTCTAGTTTTTTTTTCTTTTTATGTGATATTTCTTTTGTAAATTCATATTTTTACATTTTTTTTCCAAATTCCGGTTACCATAAACATTATGCGGCTTGGTAAACTATCCATACTGGACTAAATTTCTGCCAACAACTAGAAAAATGGTACATACAATACAATTGTAAATATCTTGTACTCGCTATTGTTGCATTTTGGTTCGATGAATATATACAATGTTTCTCTTCGACTACCTTATTTAATCTTAAATTGAATTGGTTATTGCTTAAACACCATAAATCAATTAACTTTACGTTTAGTTACACTTGACTCGAGCAATAATTGAGTCAATTAAATTCTTCGTTAAGCATAATATCAAAAACTTTTATCAACATGTTACACTTGAATCGTTTTTATCAGACAGATCTCAATTTGTAAAATATAATAATAGTTCTTCCAATATTACAAATATCGCACATGGTGTACCACAGGGATCTGTTCTTGGACCACGCCTGTTTTTAATTTACTTCAATGACCTAGAGCATTGTGATATTAACACGATTTATCTATGCTTGATGATACCACAGCTATTAATCTGATTCTCAGAAGTGGGTCTCAGTGCCAGAACCTGAGAACATGGATACTCCGAGAAAAATTGTTTTTAGCCAATAAATGTGTGTGAATCCAACAAACTGCAGAGGCAGAATACTGTTACTGAGACCAACTGGGAATCACCTAATTAAACCTATAAGGCTACTCGGTGTATTGTTGGATCCGAAGTTAACTTGGGAGAATCATATCGACGATCTGTGTACAAGACTCTCAAGCAAAGTTTTCTTGATTAGAACTTTAAAGAATAACCTATCCCCTAATTATTTAATAACAGTATATTTTTCATTTTTCATTCAGTTATGAGCTATGCCATTTTAGTTTGGGGTCACTCCAGTCATTTATTCAAAGTATTCAAACTGCAAAGAAGATGTATCAGATTGGTTGCGAATTTGGAGTATAGAGCTGATTGCAGAAAAACTTTTATTAAACTTAAAGTTTTAACTATACCATATGTATATATCTTGGAATGTACACTTTTATAAAAGGTAATTTTGATAATTACACTCTTAATAGTGATACTCAAACTCTACTCTTTCAAAAATATTATGAAAAAATACTTAATTTCGAAAAGCTTTTATTCAGTTGAAGAATTTTTGAATACTAATTTTAGCGATATGATTTAATTTGATTTAAATCCATCTTTGTAACTATTAATATTTCTATTGTTTCATTCTTTTTTTGACGTGACGTATGTAAACACTTCGTGTACTAGCATTAATAAACTTTATTATTATTATTATTATAGCAACTAACTCTTTTTGATAGGCAATTCAGTTTTTTTTTTATATATATTTTAAAAGAGTAATGTGCTCTATATAGCTATGAACTTCTAAAATGGAAACTTTAGTAGGTATTGTTGCTTCTTGTGGGAATCATTAATAGCTAAAGTTTATAGTTATTCAGCGTCCGCTGAAAGCTAGAATTTCAACTAAAATGCGGCATATTTCAGATGCAATTTTCAGGAACGTGATACAAGATAGATTAAATTAAAAAGTATACAGTTTGTATTTTGTCAGATTGAAGAGTAACTAACAACAAAAAAGGTTTATATTCAATAAACGTACCTGCGTTTGGTTATTGATTACCAATGATTGATTATTCCTCATTAGCCAGTAACTAGGTACATTAATTATACCTATTATGTGACAGGACATAAGAAATTCTAACGATATAAAATTCATTTACATTAAGGATGCAATTAAACGTACTTATAGTACACTGTAAGGCTTCTTTCACACAATACGGATTTTATCCGAACCGGTTTTATTGCTTTTTCCGTGAAGTTTGGTAAAACATTACCATGAAACCTCAGTCGAACAATTCGGCTGGTGTACGACAACCGTATACGAACTTTTTCGTGTCGTATTGTGTGTAATAATGCATTTAAAGTAATGTTTTACCAGACTACACGAAAAAAGCAATAAAATAGGACCGGGTAAAATCCGTATCGTATGAAAGAGGCCTAATGCGAGGCTTATTTTGAGCATTAAAACGTTGCACTTACAAAAAGCAATTAAAACAAGTTTTGAAATGAAGTTAAACATGAAAGGGATTCTGACAATTCGAAGGTTTATTTTTTTATTTAACTAGGTCTTTTTCTTAATTGAATGCCAATTTCTACATTTTTTCCAACAGTGACAAGTGCCTTGAATTAATTTTGAAAAATATACCAATTGCAGTAAATAAATAAGTCGTTATTTTACATGTTTGATTGTCCATAATTAGGTGATACGAACAGGTAATAAGAATAAAAATTACGCCTAGCTGCTAGTTCCGACAATTGTTGGTTTCATCAGGCTGTAGCGTGATCCTATAATAGTCAGTGTTAGAACATCAAAAAGCAACGAAAATTTAGAATGAATATGCATTTGCGGACCGACATTGTGGAAAAAGGAGAAGTGTTCCAATGTTCGGCCGCACTCGAGTAATCGCAAGTACATGTTCATTCTAAGTTCTCCCGTGGCTTTTTGATGTTCTAACATCTAACACTGATTATTATGAGATGACGGTACAGCCTGAAGAAGACAAAAATTGTTGAAACTAGTAGCTGGGGTCATCTCATAGTAAACAAATAAGCAAAATTAAGAAGTACTAATTTTTACTCTTATTACCTATTTGTTATTTTATGGTTAAAATACAGGAACCTTCAAAAAATGTCCACTTACTAATACCCACATCACACAGCTTTACCCTTTCTATCATTTTAAAGAAATGAATGGGTTGCAGATTTCGACAACATTTAAATACAAACAGAAAATTTCATATATGAAAAGTCGTGCCTTCGCGCTTGCGTGTTGGTTTTTCTAAAAAATAACTGAACAAATCGAGCTGATTTCTTTTATATAATTTAAACGATAGATTCTCTGAAAAATATATCTAGAGCCAGAAAAAAAGTACCTCTGTAAAAGATAGATATTTTCAAAATTTTCGTTATGCCAGAACATACGATTAGGTTTAACTTTTGAACGCCCTCCCCTCAGAATACCTTTCATCTAACTCCTTCGGGTAAAACCTAATAGAAACCGCTCAGAAACATTTCATCGTGTCTGAAAAAAACAAACATAAAAACCACGGTATTCTAAACGTTGACTTTAACATAAAACTTTTTAAAACAATTTTTTAAACGATAATATACAGTGTGTCCATCAGATGGAGTTGACAATAGGTATAAATATGATTTGATATTGAAATAATAACAAGGTAAATTCATATTCCAATCCTCTTTATTTTAATATATTTACTGCGACATATTTCGGTTTTTTCAAACCATCTTCTGGCAATAAAACGTCAAAGGTTTGTTTATTATGTAAGATTGATGTGTCAAAAATTTTATAGGTGCAGTAAGAGAAAATTCTTCAAGAAACATTTAATCTGGTTAAAAACTACATTAAAATGATGTAACGTTAAAACGAAAAAACGAAAAACAACACATTAAAACGTATGTAATTTAAAATCTCAGAATATCACAAACCGTACAGAAAACACAACTAAATGGCTCGAATGCCAGCCAAGGACGCACTGAAGATTCTTCTCTTACTGCACCTACAAAATTTTTGACACATCAATCTTACATAATAAACAAACCTTTGACGTTTTATTGCCAGAAGATGGTTTGAAAAAACCGAAACATGTCGCAGTAAATATATTAAAATAAAAAGGAATGGAATACGAATTTACCTTGTTATTATTTCAAATCAACATACATTACACCAATTCCCTGGGACACTATAGATTAATAGGTATAATAGACAAAAAAAAATTGGAATTCAATATTTGGGAAATGAGTCCTGCTTGATCTGAAACTTATATATCGCTTGCTTTCGAACTTTTAAAATCTAGTACGTATTTCCAGCTGAGTGCTGAAAGCACGACGGCACGACTCTTCAGACCAAGCGGTTTTCTGTTTGCATTTGAATTTTGCAATCTATTCATTTTCTTGGAAAAGAACAAAAAGGCTAGGCAATCATGTAGGCTAATGCCCACGAAAATCCAAGAAAAAGTTCACCCGCTAATGTGAGTGAAAGTTTTCTTGGGTTTTCCCTGTCTTAACTATAAAATAACTATTCCAAATGCTTCCAAATTCCCATTTTATTCGTTTGCTGCAATCGATACGGTTCAAATCTTAATTTAAAGCGCTTCATTCCGAAAGACGCTGAAAATGTAAGAGTTAGGGTCCTAATCTAATAAAAAAATTGTACTTTTCAAATCTTATAACTCTTTTCTTAAATAATAATCCATTCGAAAAGCAAACACTGGAGCATAAATCATGTAATACCTCTGAAAACGGATAATCCAAGCTGCCAAAAGCCGAAGCATCGTACGCGGAATACAGGGCAGCATTATTATCCCAACCTTTCTCCTGTATCTCGAAATTGCAGATGTGATTGCAACGATCCAATACGCCGCCCTCCTGCGATTTCTCCATCTCCTCCACTTGCCTCACGAAGCTGCACCTTCTCTCTAGCGACTTGTCGCCCTCGGGTATAGTTATCTGGGGTAGCTGGCTTTGGATGGACGGGGAATGGGGTATAGGCAAGGCGTTTTGGACTAAGGTGCGAGGGGTAAGGGGTTGCGTCGGCTCTTTCTGATTTAAATGGTTCTGCACGGGTATACATATCGAAGGACTCTCCTTTATCCTGGCTCTGGACGGTTCTTTCAGGTAATTCGAGGTGCTGTGCCTCCTTTCATGCGGTGGAGGCGGTTTCAGAGCGTTCCTTTCAACTCTCGACAATTTCGGCATCCCATGGTCGGTGTAATTGGAATACTTTTGTCCCGGCTGCGATTTACCCGCGATCTCCGCAGCCTTTTGAGTCTTTTGCAGTTGCGCCTTCTTGTTTTGACGTTGCTTTTGGCGCGCCTGACGGCTCGCCAGCGACGCACCTCCAGCAGCGGCGTACATTTCGTTATTTTCTTTTTAATATACAATTTAATTACCCTAAAACTATTCTCTTAGTGCCAGCATGAGTTTTTCTGCCTTAATGGAAGTTTTCTTTTGTTTTTTTGCGTAGGAAGGAGGGGGTTGCTACTACTTATTCCACATTTTATTATTGTAAGTTGTTTTTTTTTTTGTGCGTTTCAAACAGATAAAGCCAATATTTCGTAGTAGTAGTTTAGTAAATAAATTACGTTTACTTAATTAATTAATTAATTAATCGCTTAGTTTGTACTGTTCCGCTTTTTCTTCTTGATTATACGTTTTGATTGATAGAGCGTGATTGTAATTAAACCGCTGTCCTCCCGGGTTTTCTTTTTCAGCTTAATCTTAACGTATTTCACGCTAATCGATACTAATTTCAGTCTAATCATCGTTAATTTTGACAGTTCGACTGTCCAACAGCCTGACGTCCCTTTTCCGATATCGTAATCGACTATTAAGAAATAAATATCGGTCGAATGTTTAGTCCGGATTCGCACAAAAAGTAACATTAACAATCGTTAACAACAACGCTCTGTAGATCTCTCTGCGACTCTACAAAATATCAGCTAATATAGCATATTTCGTTTCCATTTATTTAGGGTTATTAGTAATCGGTAATTCGGCGTTATCTATTCTATAAATTATGTTATCCTCTTGTTACTGCTTCAATTTTCTTTTTACTAATTTCAATATTGTCAACGGTTTATTTTGTACAAATATATATAATATATTATGTATTCTATCTATTTATGCATATATGTATATATATATATTTTTTCAATATTTACATCGAAATCTAAACTAAAATTTTTCGCACGAAAAATAGTGTTTCACTTTAAATATATAAGTTCATTTAATAAACACACGTGACATTCTCATTGTCTATTGCTTATTCGTTTTTTTTTTTTTTTGTTTTTTCTCTCTGTGTTTTCACTTCGCTACTCGTTCGATAACACTTTAATAAACGTTAGAGAATTTCTTTTGCTGCCGTCTCGTTTTGTTGCATTGTTGTGTTTCGTTTCTCTTTGTTTCTCGCGTAAGGAAATATCTATGAACACATTCGTGTTTAGTACAATTCTGAAGATAGGAACGGATGATATCTGTTGTTATCGTGCGGTGTGGTAGGAATAGTTTGAACTGGGAAGAGTTTGGAAAACTGAAGGTGCCAGAGATAAAAGCGATTCCCTATTGACTTCTCCTGGTCTCATTGCAGATTCTGTAAGAAAGTTCGATCGGAGTCTAACATACATATGTATATAAATAAAAGGGAAACTCATGTGTGTATGTTGTGGTATCTACAAATACAAAGGCCGTAGCCGAATAAGCTGAATAAGTTACAACGAATGCTTATTATGTTTCTGTAATATACTTATAATGCCCGTAATCGGGAAAGAATGAATTACCGGTCTTAAGAAAATTATTGCTAGAAATTAACGCACACATTTGATCCTTTAGAGATAGCTCTCAGTTAAATTTTGAGCACTGCATATTGACTGGTTTTCGAGTAAAAAGAAAAAAACAAAAGCAAAAGCAAAAGACAAAGAAAATATGCCGCTTTTCTTGAAGCTATTAGAATAAGAATAATTGTTAACATAATCCTTATATATTTCTTAATATACTCTGGTTTTAGTTTTTAGACATCACCAGCCAGAATCTACACAAAAGGAGCCCATACGTACAGAAAACAATACAATGTTAAGTATTAAAAATAGTACTAATTTAAAACATCATAGAAGTCGTATACAGCGGAATTTTTATAGAATACAGATGACTTTTCAGATTTTTAGCTTAAACAGGCAAAAATTGTTTTAAAGTAATGAGTTAAAAATTGTGAAAATGTTAATTACAGGTTTTAAAATATGGAAAAAGGTGGAAGTTATCCAGCCAGAGCACAGGAGCCGTTATTTTGGCCCAAATCCTAATCAAAGGATCCATAAGGCCTGGGGGAAACATTACAAACGTCTTCCAGCAGAGTATTCGCCCGTGCAGCTGTGCAGAATATGATTGCAAAAGGAGGCTCCATGAGGAGGAAAATTAATATAATGACAAGCCAGGCTATCATTAAGGCAGTCTCGAAACCCGTAACTAGGTCAAAACTAGTAGGGAGCTGCAAACAATCCCTACAATGACACTGGCACGAGACTACACGGTGTCTCTGATTTGGTGCCGGAGACATGAGGATAATAACGGGATGTAATAGCCGACGAACTAGCCAAGGAGGGCTCTAAGACACACTTCATGGGTCCAGAGCCGTATGTGGAATTACTAAGGATTCCGCAAGAAGGGAGATCTGGACTGGGTAGATAATGAAAGTACAAAGAATGAAGGTCGACTGAAGGTCAACTCTATACCAAGGCCGCTGGTAGGGGAGGGATGGTCAGTTGCTCTGTAACCCTACTCAGGTCGCAAGTAAGAAAGAATTAAAACATTAGCTGGGGTTGGGTAAAATTGGACACGTCTCCTGAAAAACATCTATACAAACAGCAGGCCGGGTAAGGCGAACCGTGTTGTAGAAGATGAGAAACTACAGGAGGAAACGAGTTTACATGTAATCTCACATGTGAGCGAACTGACATGTTCACTCAGCAGAAATATTTTCGGAGAGATCTATTGTAGCCCTCGAAGGTTCTCAAGTTTCCACTGGGCAAGATACTAGACTTTAAAGAAAACACCAAGCTGCTCGAGTGGAAATAAGAGAATTAATAGGGATGGTATAATGAGCACCTAGCTCAAATACCCGGACATTAAGTGCCTACCCTAACTTTAATGAATGAATGAATGAAAAATGAAGGGTGGAAGTTTTTCGAAAAGGTTTAAATGAAAGTTATAAAAACTTACATTTTAAAAATAGATATCTAAAACACACATTTCAGTATGCTGGCTACCCGGGATGAGATATAAAAAAAAATCAGCTTTGTGAAGGAATTCACCACAAAGCTTAAAAACAAGGGCGACTAGAAGCAAAGCACCATCTTGAAATTGAATAGAAATGCCATCAAATGACACCCTGATGGCGCCAAACCGGCAGAGGGAACTGAAATAGCAACATATGAACCTAGAACCAAGTACTTAGAAAGCTTGGGGGAAATACTCAAGTATTTTCCAGATGGAAACACACATTATTGAAAGATGCGTCCCGTTCAATATTGGCAGGCATTACCGAAAGCAGAAGTTTATTATTATGTCTGATAGTCAAGTAGCCATCAAGGCGCTGAGCTAACGTAAAATCAAAACCATCCAAGATGGTCTGGGAATGGCTAGGAAAATTAAACGAGCAAGGCAAAAGAAATAAAGTAACGCCCCCGTGGGTTCCGTGTCACACAGAAATGGAATGGAATAAAATAACGGATAACCTTGTCAAAAAGAGGCTGGAATACCATTTATAGAGTAGGAACCATTTTGCAGGGTAAGTGGCAGTACAGTACTGAAGAAATTGAAAAGCGAAATGGAGCAGAAAAAATACAATTATTGGGAAAATCTCCAGGGAATGAGGCAAGGTAAAACTCTTCTGGGAACCTATAACCAGAAGAGGTTTACAGAATGCTTCAGCATGAGTAAGAACATAAGTATTCGCGTATTAACAGGAATACTTTCAGGCCTCTGAGAAGATATCTGAGTAAGCTTGGATTACAAATCACGCCTGGAACATGTGACGAACAAAGCCATAAGGAACTTCTGGGCCTGTAGAGGTATGTTCGGTAAAAAACGTGGGGGCCAAAGCCTGCAATGGTACACTGGCTGCACACGAAAGTCATAGTACCCTCTATAACTTACTCTTCACTAGTCAGGTGGCATAAAGCAAATATAGGCTATGCTATAAGTGCGCTTAATAAAGTCCAAATGATTGCCTGTTTGGGCATCACGGGACTCTTTAACGCCGACGGCTGCTATGGAGACCATTTTTTGGCTTCCCACGCTGCAGTTGGTGTTGTGGTCTGAAGCAACGCAAGGGTTTACAGAGCAAAATGTAGTGGATGCAATGACTTCTCCGGCAAAGTCGGAGACCACATCAGCATCTTCAACTACATCAAATGATATAAAAGCGGATCCCTCAGCATCTCTGAGGTATACAGGGTAGATATCCCCAGGAGGGAAGCTGCAATAGCGTACATTCGCAAACCAAAACGGTGTCTTTCGGGCTAGTTTTGTCGATGCGGCACGGACATTGGAATCTGGAGGGACAGAGAGCGGGACGGCGAAGCTTTTAGCTTAGGGGCCTCCCCCCTATCCTCCAGGCCGAAATTATTGTCATCCAGGCTTGTGCTAAGGGTATCCCAAACTGCATACGCGAGAGTGGAAGATAGAAGTCATCTCCGACAGCCATGCTGGCCTCAAAGCTTTGCAGGCTGTCAGCTTTGACTCTGGAGTGATACCAGGGTGCCAGAGAAAACAGTTGGTGGAACATCTAAATGTTACATTGAAATCGGTGCCAAGCCACTCTGGGATCAGAGGTAATGAAATAGCTAACGCGTTAGCAAGGGGCACCAGCGAGCTGCCGTTCTTAGCTCGAGAACCGACGTGTAGGAGCTCATAAGGCAGCATCAAAATGTTTGTCAGGTCCAACTTGCTACTAGACACTGCTTCGTTTTGGAATGGACTTGCCGTCGCAGGACAATGTAAATCTCTAGGGCTTTATCCGAAACAGGAAAGACTCCGTAAGGCACTCTTTATGAGCAGAGACAGATTGACATTATTCACAGGAATCTTAACTGGGCAGTGCGCGCTAAATATACACATGTATCGCAAGGGGCTAGCAAATTCTTCTCTGTGCAGAAAGTGTGGGTGTACGGAGAAAACTCTTGCTCACCTTCTTGTCAACTACCTGGCAGTGAACGGGGAGAGGCAGACGCACTTTGGGTCGATCAGTTGGACGAACCCAGCGTCGATAAGTTAACTCTCAGCCAGATTGCGAACTTTTCTGATAGGTGCAACCTGACTAAGAGGGCTAAAATTGACATGGCGCGCACATAGGTCTTTCTGGTCGAGTTACGCCCGCCCATGAGGAAAAAAAAAGCTTGGATTAACGAAGGTAATTTTTGGGGAACAGAATGAAATACCCATCCATCTCCTCTCAAATTGCGTAATGCGTATTGCGTGTGCAATACAAAAACGTTGCACCAGGGAGTATGTGAAATCGAAAACCGAAGCTTACCTAACCTGAAGCGTTCTCAGATACTACACTTTCTAAAAGGAATAGGATTGAAAGGCTAGCTATAAAACAGCAAGAGTAGGGGACACAATATATATCTTAGGTCGCAACGTAATATTACCCTCCATTCATACATACATAACCCGTACCGAATTAGACAATGTGCAGATTAGCGATGTTGATTGATGTCCAATAAGATAAATATACGCCATAAGCGTAGATGTAACGTTGAATAATATTTATTTATAAATATTTAACAAGCTCTGTAAACCAATCACGAATTTAGCTTCAAAAAGCTATATACTTTCTTTTTCTTTTCGTTTTTATCAAACAACCCAATCGTAAGACAAGATTTTCAAAAATACTTTTTGTTTGCGTTACTTGAAAACCAGTTAATATTCGGAGCTAAAAATTTATCTGTAGGCCACTTGTAGGGTGACAAATTTATGTCCATATTTTCAGCAAAATATCCCCTAGGACCAGCAACTCATGAATATCCAGTTACGGTTTCGCCAAAATTCGGAAAAAAATCATATACAAGAAAAGGACAGGTAAGAACTTTTACGTCGCAACGCTTTTAGAGTAGGAGCTAATTTTTAAAGCTAATTCTTTGGAAAAATATTTATTTTATTTAGACAGAATTGATTAATTTTATTGTGGTCAATGAGATGACCGATGTGTAAAAGTTATTGAAGAAGATTGTAGGTAGAAGATTTAAGGTGCTCCACACTTTCTGATTCTATGTATCTTTTTCTAGATTTACCAACATCAAATACTTAAAAAGCAGTATATTAAGAAACTTTACATATATGAACGATTTCATGAAAGACAAGAGCAAGCAGTTCGGTTCAGGAGAATAGTTTTATAATAGATTATATTTCAATTTCTCAATAAATAATTTATTGGTAATCTTATTAGTTTTTTTCTTAAATAGTAAACTGTTAACATACAATAATTTTACTACCTCTTTTTTCTCGTGAAAGAAATGTTAAAGATGTACTTCATGTACAAGGGCTTCATTCACGGAATGAATAAAATAGACTGTTTGGAGCCGTATTATAAAGCGAATGTAGAGTTACCATAAATGGTAGGGAAGACTTCTTATGCATCGCTAGTGTTGTGAACAAAGATGCAATAGCAAACTGCTATAACTCAGCTTGTTATATATAATATAATAATATTTCTCCAAAGAACCATATTTTATTACTTCCCAATACATTAATTATATTCTGAAAATATAAGGTCACTAAACACAATGGAAAGAAGATTCTTATCTATCCTTGTTCTTTGATTCCTTGAGAATAATTTCTTTTTGATGATACTTACCCAGCTACGGCCTTACGCATACCTATTCTAACGCTACTTCGATAATTAGATTATCAAAACTTTTGGAAACAAGCAGCTTGACCAATATCTAGTTTACTATGGTGCAGGTGCCGGAAAAAAGCTTTTTATGTGGCAAAGTTCATTTATTAAATAGCTGTTAGCTGAAATATTGAAATTTTGATAATTGGAATATATATTGTTGTAACAGCTTCATGATTTGAAAATAATTTTTAGTACACTGAGTGATCCGTAAGCTTGTAGGAAAATACTTTTTCAATGAAACACCCTATATACAAGACGTAACAGCGATAACGCCGTGATCTCTAGTAGTCAAATGGCAACAATTTCTGAAATGAGTTATATTGGTATATATGTAGGCGGATTAGATCTAAATTTAACAATAGTGTGATTATAGGGTGTTCCTAAATTTAGCAATGCATCAAAGTTATGTTTTTCTTGATGGAATGCCCTGTATTTTATGGCATTCTTGAAGTGTACACTAAACACTAAACCAATTTTATTGAAGGTTCCCTATATCTAATTTTTATAGGTTATGAGATATTTCAATTTGCTTAAAAATGCAATGCTGCAAATAGTCAAGTATCTCGAAAATGAATACATTTAGAGAAGTGAAATAAAAACTGTAAATAGCAGATCCTTTGAATGCGATATTCAACGTTGTCCAGTAGTCTACAGGATGTTCCTAAGTACCTAAGCCAAACTTTGTAAATTTTACTCGTGCGTAACTTTATTATTTTAAATGGAACACCCAGTATCTCTTTACGTTGATAGATAGGAATTTTTATTTTCTTTAAACCAGTATTAGAAGTCCCCATACCTATCTCCACTAGTTTTTAAGTTAATTGGGTTTTTAGGTGGTCTAAGTAAATTGTCATTAGCTTAATTTAATCTAAGTAGCTGATGTTTCTTTGAATGTGTCAATTTGACGTGTATCCCGTTAGCATCATGAATGCATACTCGTTAGCAAAAAAGACCTGATATGGTTTTAGTTGCTGGGGAACAAACTTTGTGAATTTTATTCGGCCCTAACTTTGTTATTTTAAATGTATATCTTTACATTGATTTAATTAATTAATTAATTTTATTGTTCGAAAAAACTTTGTTTCTCATAATTACTGGAATATCATAAACGCTAAGAAGTAAATACAAACAAAACAAAATAACAGTAAATATTTTTGTTAAGATAATAACAAAGGATTTTTGTAGATATCTATAAAAAAAAAAAAACGCAATAAAATAAACGAAAAGGCACTAGCATTCAACACAATTGCCATTTTCTCCAATGCACAAAATAACTCTTTCTTCAAATTCTCTTCTAATGTTCCTTGGCATATTTAGTGTTATTGAGCAGAAAGCGTTTCTAAGTTTTATTTTCATATTCTCTGCCGTAGTAGGAGGGATGTGTTGGATGTGATGGACCGTTTGAAATGGGCAGGAGTCCCGTCCAAACCGTCCGTTGAAACCACGTCCGGTTTCTAATATTTAAAGAAATGCTTTCCAAAAGAGCCCAAAAGTCCCTTTTAAGGAAGTTTAGAAATTCATGTCCATTTAGGTATCTATTGAAGAAATGTGGACCAATTACATGATCACCTACAATGCCTCCAAACACGCTCAAACTCCATCTATGCTGCCGACCCAAGGTACGAAAGATGGCGATTTCCGGTATCATAATAATGGAAATTGTGACAATTTACTAATCCGTTATTACTAAATGTGGATTTGTCAGTAAATAGAACATAATTAAAAAAATGATTATCTTTTTTCAGGATTCTAGATACGCTCATGTGACTTATATTCAATTCCTTGGCAATTCTTCTTATGCTGCTATGCGGTTCTTCAATAACTGCTCCTAATACCACATATTCATTTTCTTCGCTTACAATTAAATGGGTATTTGAAAAACTATTGGACAGATTTCGTACCACAACACAACAATTGTAAGCGAAGAAAATGGATATGTAAAGCTCGTTTGGCGCTGTAAGATACCGCAAAAAAAATACAGGGTGTTCCATTTAGATTAAAAAGTTTTCAGCAATTAATGTATTCCCATTGCAACCTTGGTTTACGATGACACAGTATAAAAATTATAAATCATAATGTGGTTTTAAGATGCAGAGAATTTTATTCTGTAACACAACAGAAGCTCATTTCCCAACCTTATGCCGTTAAGAAAGAGATCAGACAAATCCGTAGATGCAATTCCGCCATTTTTTCAAGAAAATTGAGAATAATTGAAAAACTAAGCCGTTTTCGAAAAAATATTTATAACAAAAGATATTCAGGATTTAATATTGAACACAATAAACTGCTTATATATAGGGTGTTCCACTGAAAAAAAATATCTTATTACTGCTTACAAGCTTACGGATCCCTCAGTGTACTAAAAAATATTTTCAAGTTATGAAGCTGCTACAACAATATATATTCCAATTATCAAAATGTTAATTCAGCTTCACAGTGATTTAATAAATGGATTTTTCTATATAAAAAACTCACCTGTATATTGAAATTACAATTATTCCAAAAATTCAATAACCTATGCAATATAAAACATTATATACATTTCAGACAGATACATTTCATGCAAAGCGCAATACATGCTAAATGCAATTACTTAAGTGGAAGCTGCTAAACGATCCAATTTTATCTTTTTGAGCATAAAATGCTAATATAGTAAATGTGTTTGAAGTTTTTATTTAAAACCAGAGTATTCACTTTAAGACTAATAAATAACGAATGTGCCAAGACATCAGTTAAATTTGTGCAATAACGGCACCAAAACGACATTTACTCACTAATGGAATTATTTTACATTTAAGGATTTAGTTGATAATTAAATTAACTAAATCCTATATTATAGTTATAATTTATTTACTCATTAATTGTAAATTGTTAATAACTTAAGAATCTTTCAACTATTTATATACTTTGTAATTGATCTTTATGTTTGTTTACAATTTAAGCATTATAAAACGTACGTGCTGATTCTGAAATAAACAAATAGTGAATTTCAAAGTTATCATCCATGTAAATCAGCAGTATTTACATATACCTATGACTTTTTCGAATCAGGAATATTTCCCCATTTACCCAGTTCTGATGTCTTTACTGAGAATCTTACTAAACAGGTCCACTTGAATTTATGAAATTTTCGCTGAGAATTTGATTTTAAAGCTTACATTCATCAATTATATGTTGTATCAACTTCCCCAATTCAAATCTGCGCTTGATAATACTGTACTTTCTTGTACAGACCCATCCTTTTTTTTGGTACAATTGAGAAAAATAAAATGTGGAATAAAAACCATACTGTTTAGTCCACAGAGAAGCAAACACAATGGCTCTTAAAGAAGATATTTTTATCTTCAGTATAAATCGTGTTGATCTTTAGTTTAAATTAAAATGTATAATTTTAACCCGTCTATTGTTTGCGTCTGCTTTTGTGTTCTCTATACAGAGAAAACTGCTTGAATCTAAAAATACTTTCTGCAAATAGATAGACGACTAACAATGCTTTAAAAGTTTCAAAATCGATTTCTACTATAAGTTCGAAAGAAAAAAAATTAATGAGCCAGTTTGGTCAGTCAGCCTGTATAATTAAATTCCTTTATGTGTGTAATAGATTAAATACTAAAATTGACGTGAACAATTACTTTTCTTTGGTGGGGTAACGAATTTGTATTATCATTATTTTTAGGGGAACATATTATCGATGTTTTTCACAAAAGAGCCATGTTTCATTTTATATTTGTGTGAAGGCAAAAACGACCCCAAAAAAACCCACACGTCAGCCATTTATAGTTGAGAGAACCTACGAACCACAAATAAGCTAGTCTAGGTATAGATTTGTAAACACGTAAGCTGAAAATAATGAGACATCAGTTCATCATGTACAGTTTGTTCCTTGTGTGATCGACGTTTTCTAAGGGAAAGAGATGCACTATATGGCTAGCTAAATACCAATATGAGTAGCTGAGTATGCTTATTAATATTGTTACAACATTGTTCTTTATGACGATTAAAGCTCACGTATAAAGTTCATCGACTTTTTCTTTGGATAGCCTTAATTATGTATATCGTTTTTTCCGCAACAATAATCTTTTTTTATTTAAAAGTAATGGATAACGTTTGTTTATAAGTAGTAAATAATAAAGAAGATTATTTGAATGAAACAAAGCTTTTGAACGATATCGATAGCTAAAATTGATTTTTTCATATCGATATAATAAACTGACAATGAGTGGCAAAAAATTGCAACACCTTGAAAAGCTGAGTCACAAAGCTGAAATTTTGGCAGGTTCCAAGTAGTAAATCATAATGTCTAATTTTCCATAGTAACTGCTAATTGTCAATTGCATACCTAAGTTGTTCCTTGAGTCCTAAAATGTGCCCCAAAGCACTCACGCAATAGGCGTAGCTCTGAGTGGTTCTGGCATTCATTTAACAGTCAGGCAATATGTGTAGGTCGAAATTAGTAACATAAAATGGGTCTTTTCAAAGCGAACAACTTGTGTTCACAACGTTTTTTGATCCGATGCATTTTTGCTTTGTAGGCACCGTCTGACATTGAATCCCCGGAAACACTGCAGCTTCATGGCTCTTTGTATTTAATCCATTAAATGATGCTAGCCATTCCAGTATCCTACATAATCTGTGCAGTTCTTTGGCTAATTGATCGAAATAATGCTGTGGGTTCATTGCCAAAATGCATTCATAGAGAATGTGTAGCATCTTATCACACGGTCTGCAACTGCTATCCCCAATCTTCATTCCAATTTTTTATAGGTGTTTTTCCAATGCCCAGTAAGCTGTTTCGGAGCGGAAATGATTAGTACTGTGATGTAGTAGTTCTCTTTTGATGATCTCTTAATAAAGTTTTTTTCCATGAATTTGCTTGGTTGCATTATTCTAATATTCTTAACGTTTTTCTTTGACCGGATTCCTTATCTGCTAGCTTGATGTGTTTCCTCCGATTGCCGAATATCCGAGCACCCACTGTAAAGGGACATTATTGTGGCCTATCAGGCTATTTAGTTATCGAATACATTTTCAAACCAGTACTAATTGTATCTTGGGGTTTATTGGTGCCCTCAGTATCGCCTTACTGTGTGTTGAAACGATTGTTTTTAGAAGCTCTGCTTGAAAGGCCGCAACATATTTTCCTAGTCCAAGAGTGATCATTATGTTTCTGATTCCAGGTCGAATCTCGTTCTTGTTTTTTGATCCGTTTGTAAACCAGATCAATTCTGGAAATCTGGCTCCATAGTTAGATTAATTCCAGCTCATCCAATCCGTAATTGCCACGTCAAAATTTCTGTTAAAAGATAGTCGAAATTATGTGGTTTGATACATTTTTGTGATACCTTGTTGCCTCACAGTAAAAAACTCAACAGTACAATGTGTTCACTTTGTGTGTGTAATACCTAATATTAAGATATTGTATATTTCTCAGTTACATACGAGGTTTGTCCAAATACGCGAACTTTGCACGTGTTTATTTTAAACATTATTGAAAAATCAAAAAGAAATCTTGATCAGAATACATAATTAAGTCACAACTAATTTGAAGATGAGCCCAGATGCCAATATAAAACTGCACTGAGAGAGAGGAAAATCAATTTATTTGCAATGCCAAGGGGTACAAGGTTGAGGAGAGGCGAATGAATTGATTTTTTTTTGCCAGGAAAGGGTGTTACCCTTATTTTTAAATTATATTGATTTGTTGGCGCTTGTGGAGAGCAAGGGGATTTTTTTTAAGGAAGTTCTTTTCCATCAACTAAAACAACTATTGTATATTCTGACACCAATTAAATTCAATATTCCATGTTATTAAATTCATTTTAAAAGAAAAGGTGAACAGCCAACTCACGTTCTTTCTCAGCAAATTACACTAACAAATTAAAAATAGATATGCAGAGAAAAGAAATTACTACCGCTAGGTTGATAGTGACGTGTTAAAAATCACTGCAAATAGTATAAAATGCCTGGCATCAATTTCTCAATTAACACGTTAATAAAATTTACACTTAATAAGGCGGGATTTCTACTGAAATTTGCAATTAATAAAAATGTGGCGACTTATTATGTTTACTCTCTACAGTTGTAGTTCACAGTAGGCTGTTGAAATTATGATAGATTGAAGGACATCTGTCGTTATCTATCATAGACTTATATTTATTTGTCACGGTTGTCATCATGTTGTCATCTACATTTGCCTTCTCACATAACCACGAACCTTGCTTACTTGGTTGCCTATAGCAACAAGGCATTGGTTGTGTACCTTGTTGAGCATCGATTATTTACAATTGCAATGTTAGGTACTATATTCACCTTTATTTGTAATATTGCCGGTGTTAAGGTTAGTCCGGTTAATATTACTACTAACGGTATGTAGTTTTTGCACATTGCCATCTTTCCCCCTTGCATTTCCATAGTTCTTACATATTCCTGTAGCCCGCTGTACCTACTTCCATCTTCAGTCATTTCATTATTCGTCTGTTCTGTGTCAATATTGAAACTTGTTTCTGTTTCTGCTTCTTCTGCCTTGACCAACATTCCCCTCTTAGCTGAATAACAGAAAACTCTTGTTTTCATATTTTTGTTCTCTTTTTCTTTTGCCATAATTTGATCTTTCTTTTTTTTTCTTAAAATTTTCATTTTCTTTCATGAATTTCTCAATAAGCTGATTCTTCTCGTCGTGGAGCTTATTTATTTCTTCAATTTACATCTTTAATTCATTTATTATCTCCTCCTTTGCTTCTAAGGCTTGCTGTATCTTAATTATGTTTTTCAAATAATAGATTTTCACATCATTTGGTACAAAAATTCCTGGGATTTTTAAAATACAGCAGGGATGATGTGTACTTTTACATTCTTTTACAAACGATGCAGGTTTGCACTGATACGGAACTCTTTTTACAAATAAATTTTTAATTATTTTGCAAAGTTGTGATGTGACTGGCCACCATTATTATCGCCTATGACAAAGGTTAGGAATTATAAAATGGGATGCGATTGTTGTAAAATTATTTACATTCAAGATGGAAAACGTGCAATCAGAACTACTTCCAGGGAATTTATATCACATTATCCCTATAGGAGAATAGTATCATCGAATATGGTACAACACATAAATGATACCAGACATAGTATTAAAATAGAAAATCTTAAAATAATCCATATATTTCAGAAACATTTGTTCCAGATAAATGAACTGAATCACCAAAATGTGACCGGGGGACCTTATGGGTGTGTTGCTATAACTAGGACATAATTTTCAGTTTCAATAAACTTTCACGGATTTTACGCACGCCTTTGATTCTTTGGCTCACAAACTTTACTATACAAATTGGATTCCTCTGGCTTCTCTCCCAACTTGTGTTTCTTCATTCAACCGTACCTGACTGCCAGAATTAACTACGTCCTCTATAATGGATTTTGTTCATCTGAATTGCAATCGACGAGTGGTATTCCGTAAGGATCCAACCTTGGAACATTATTTTCCAATATATTTATTAACGATCTTCTTAAATCCCCAAATTGTCCCGTTTTGGCGTACCTACGCCGACGATGTGAAGTTGTTCTGTTGTATAGGTATCTAATCCTGATGATGTAAATACCGTGCCACACATTATCAATATTTTATTTGAGTAGTCTGACGTTAGCAACTTGGTTATAAATATTGATACATGCTACATTTCATTATTTGCTAGAAAAAAGGTACATAACTTTACCTACACCATTGCTGTCCGTGCTTTAAATAAGTTAAATGTTATCCAAGATTTGGAAGTTATGTTTGACGCTGATTTGTCCTTTTTCACATGTCGTAAGTGTATGTTTATCTGCATCTAGAATGCCTAGCTTAATAATTAGAACATCTAAACAATTTAAAGATATTGCACTTCTAAAATCTCTTTTTTTTTCTTTTGTTCCGCCTAAGTTGAAATACGGCTCAATAATTTGATTCCCTTATTGTACTTCTCAACAGCTTCCTATAGAGCTTATATATATATCTTCTCCGGATTGGTTTATTTCTTATGAGGAGCTGCTAAATATGCAATCACTTAGCTATGGACGTAATGTTCATAGCGCTCGCTATTTAGACACGCTCATTAATAATAAAACTGATTCTTCAGCTTCATTTTCAGCTATAAGTTTCAAAGTTCCACGAACTGTATCTCATTCTTCTATCACCTTCAGCATGCCAACACCTAGAAGTAATCTGCTACTTAGAGCACTACTTAGAGCACCACTTTATAGTAAATTTCCGGAATTATTATACGAATTATTATACGAATTTCCGTATTCCGGCAATTTACTATAACACATTTCTTGGGAACTACTACATAATAATTGAATGAGAATTTAAGATGGAAATCTCATTATTAACGTGAAGATAATTGCTAAATTGTCGATCGGAAACTACAATATGTATCTGTAAAGGATAACAATAATTGTAGGACCTTAAGCTACTATACCTGTGTTTTAGCAAATATCTTCACGTGAATAATGAGATTTCCATCTTAAATTCTCATTTAATTATTCTTCTACTTACTAAGTATATATACGAATCTCTCCGTATAATACATTAGGTTAACTAATAGCACTGAAGATGCTTGGTAAGGTGAAATATATGTATACTAATATCAACCGAGTGTTACACACGTTTTCAAGGTGACCTACTACCTAATAATTTTTTTGCGCCTTGGTCCAGAAGTGCAGTACTTCAAAGCACTAGGCAGGCAAAAATGTCACTAAAGATTGGCCAAACTAGATTCCATATGACAGACGTGTAATAAATTGTCATTAAGCTACTGTTTAACCATGCTAAGATGAACTGGTGTCTTCATTGCACATACTATTGATTCATAGATATTAAACTAGAAAGAAAATTACAGAAAATGATTTATTCTCGGAAACGTCAAAATACTAATGTATGTAACATGTGGCCAACTTGTACCGTCAACTCCCTAGTGTCAAATTTATTTTTATTTTCAGTTCAAAATTAGGATTTGTCGGCCCAAAAAACATCACATGGCCAGAAACTCTTTCGCGAGTATTCGTACTTGTGGCCTTGGCCCACAAACCGTACTCATACTCGCAAACCTGTACTTTCTGGCCTAGTGATACGAATAACTATCTTTGTGCTTATCTTTATCTTTTCCTTTATAAAATGTATGTATTTTTCTGAATATTTGTTACATGTATGCACATATTATATATCTTGTCCTGTTATTGGGGTTACCTGTTCGGCAAATAAATGTCTATTATTATCGTTACAACAATAATCTTTTATATTATCTACAACAAACGTACTTCACACTTACGCAAGAATCATATTTTCGGACAGACCTCGTATATGACTAAAAAATTGATATTTGAAGATTTTAGATTATGAATGCAGAGCTTTTTATTAGGATGACATCTTTTCCTGAAACTAATACAACAATTTCTAATTAAGCAGACAAATTGTACGTATCCACAACAATTTCTTATTATCGCGACTCTCTAGAAATTGTTTTTCCTGTTGCTAGATTGCGTGACAGGAATAATTAAGTCGACTGTGCGACCGACTGTTCTCAGGCTGCTTTCTGTGTGATTTCTTTTTACGAATGGCTTTCATTTCAAGCGATAAGATTCCATTAAGACATTAAAAACAAACAATTCCCGAGAAATGAAATTGATTAAGAGCTGGAGATTCTTTAAAACTTTATACAAGAGTTTCGTTACTCTGTTATATGCTGAACGTTGTGATGTCGTCTTGAACCAAATTAAATTAACTCTAAATCCTTATTTCCTTCTTTAAAGAAATTTCAAAAAAAATATTCGTACCATGTAAGAATTCTCTTTCAAACTTAAATATTTCAAATACACCAATTTTAATCCATCCGAAATTTAATTTGATATAATAAAACAATTATTTATATACGTACCTACAACCTAACAGCTTTCTTACTCGCACTCTTAAATGGCCTTAAAAGGCCTTTTCCGTCGTCTCTAAATCTTTGAAATACAAAATGAGAAAAACATGCTAGTTCGAAATTATAAACCGTCAAGTCCAATTTCGTACATGCATAATTCAAAAGGAGACGAACTTCTATCAACAAGTTGTCGACGGCACAAAATAGATTTCCATTCGTTACACGTAAATAATCCAGAGCCCATAAAACATGCACAACATTCCTAATGATGCAGACCGTAGGGAAGCAGATGCGAAAGCTGTATTCTCAAATACGGCAGATCTGTTGAGAAAGCAGTAAAGAGGCAAACGGGGAACTTAAACACCAGCGTTGCTGCTTATGCAACGAGATTAAGAATTATGTGACATTTACACATTTATTATTATTATCTCTAAGGTATAGTTTAATGCGTTATTATTAATATACTTCCTTGAATTGTAGTTTCCACTACGAAAGGTAGAGATTTTAGAGAAATTCATTACTCTAATTGAAAATGCTGTTATGCTGAATATGTTTGATATTACGCCTAGAAACTTGCAAACGCAATTAAATAATGTAAAAATAAACATGCGCTCACTAAATTAGGGCGTGATTCATTTACACTAGAATAAACAGGCTTTAATTTTGCAGCAGTATAAAATAAATATTCAGATGTGTTTGTAAATGATTATTTACTTACATAAAAGTAGGGTATTGTAAACAAATCTAATTTTTTAAGAAGATATAACAACAGAATAATTACGCGTGAATTTAAACCAATGTTTTCATGAGACTCTTCTTTTTAACCCGGAACGTGCTTCGAATATGTAAGGGCAAAACTTTATTTCATTGTTAATTACACTTTTATGTTCACAGACGTTCGTTCGATTATTAAAATCATCTTTTCTCTCACTTCTTATAAAGAGGATCGCTTCAGATGGGAAGTATTGTTTGTTTTCCAATTCCAAGTTGAAGTAAAATAAATAATATACTCTCAGGTAAAATTATATAGCTGCAAGAAGAAAAATGCAACAATTATACATATTGAAAATATGTAATTAATTCCAAATTCGGTGAGTAACTAACTTACAAACTATTTTCTTTTTGTTTCTTCGCCAGGTTGAATATTAGATTTGTGATTTAAATCGTTCTTAATTCTTAAATTTTGAATAGTCAATATGTACTGATTTTCGTATATTTTCAATTTGATAAATGAAATCCTTAATCAATGAAAAAGATTATCTCCTAATGTAATAAATGGTAAATTATTAAATAATTTATGACTTAAAATAATTTTGTTTCGTGCAATTTAATTCAAATTCTATAATATCATAAATCTTGAATTAAATGGTTGTTCAAATAAACTAATTATACGCAATGATTAAACAAAAAATCAAAAAACAATCTGTTTAGGTAAGAAATTTTGATTGTTTGGTTTGCTTTGCACGCCTTGTTCTTTCTCTTCCCGAGTTCTGTTCTGGATGTTTGCGATCAGAAATAAATTTGTAGATTGTTAACGTTGTGTGGGTTCATTTTAATAGAAATGAAAAAAAGGTCCGAATTCCACAAGTTTTTTTTTCTTATGACGACCGGTTCATGATAGCCTATATCATCAAGTCTTGAACATTTTTAACAACTGATGATGTGAGACATTACAAAACCAATCGTCATACAATGGGAAGAATTTTGTGGAATTTGGACCTTTCCCTCATGTCTAGAAATAAATTGTTTTCTTCCCTAATGTGGTCCGAAATGGACTCTACTACACTAATAACTAGGGCGAAGCATTTTAGGTTTTATGCGATAATCGTTATAATTCGTTATTTTGTACATACATATATATACATAAACATCAGTTATCGTAGGGCAGTAAGCCTATGTGTGTGTGTGTCCGATAATTTAGTTTATATTTTATGCATTTTTCTGGAGGTTTTATATTATTGGATTAGATTTTATTTTCTTCTTCTTATTATTATTATTATTTATCTTCACAGTTTCCTTTACGTTGAAAGGTTTTTGAATTCTTTACTTCATTTGTAGTTGTTGATAATCTTGTATGTTTCAAAATGATTTCTCGTTCTCAATAGAAATGATATTAGTAGTCAATGTTGGTCATACATTTCAAAGGTCACAAGGTATATAAAAAAATAGATTTTAAAAATAATAAGTACTTTAATTAAATTAGTAAAATCAAATTTTTTAACATCCCAGTGTCATCTATATTAATTACTTTTAATTCATAAGTATGCCCTCTTAGATGCCAGATAGCACGCAGGGTAAGAATTTCCGATTGAAACAAGCTAGAGGACGCGCTGGCATCAAAAAGAATACGAATGACTAGTTCGTATTCTTCTTTATTACTTCAGTACGCGAGGAGACGCTATGGGAGAATGTCGTCAAAACGTCCTCTACTCCAATATGCGTGTTTACAATGCCCAGTTTGCACGATATCATACGAACGAGAGTCATGTACATTGATTATGATCAATTTTGTATGATAAAGAAAACATTTAAGTGTGAGTGGTTAAAAGTGGTTATATTTAATAACTCGAAATGTGAAACCGTATACAAGCAGATGTTTCAGCAAAGCAACGCTATCTCTTCACTGTCTCGGACTTCGTCTGCTACTAACCCTATTTACTATTCGAATCTTGTTTCTATGTCAGTGTCACAAACAAATACTACATGTATCTTTCGGCCTATTTTTCTTTAGATTTTAACTTTCAAATTAAGAACATGTAAATAAAATTTGAAAATCTAAATTGTAACGTAAGATTCTTAGGTAATATGACGCATATGTGAAACTTAGTCCATTGCAAAAGGCACTCACACTGTTGTTTCAAATTCAACGCTATATACAAATATGAAACTTCGTTTAATTTTAGCAAAAAATGAGATTTAATAAAATAATTTTTTTTTCCCCAAAATGTACTGTATACACAATTGATCGAGATCATACAGCTGTCACTCCTATTCTGTGTATACTTTCTGAGAAAAAATCATGCATACTATATCAAAATTAGTTAGTTTTAAAAATATTATAACATTGAAAAATAAAACTTCAAAATGAGAATTATTTTTGCTGCACAATACGTTAAAATAACATCTAATTCAAATTTTAGTTTTTAGTAATTGTTAGTAAGTCGCAATTAGTTTAGCTTCGTATTTCTTTTTATGTAGGTTTTAATGTTGATTACCACAAGCAAAAGAACATCATGCATTTGCAATGGTGTCAACAACAGATGTTAATTAACGTAAAGAACAAACATTGAACTTCTATATGTCGTCTTCCATTTTGATAAACATTTTATTGATCTAGTATTAAATACTTTTAACAATGTTCCATAAAAAACAAGATTGATTTCTACGATACATTGCCTAATTACATTTTCTAAGTAGTCGATGTTCCTAAATGGCCGAAATTTGTAAACGTTGCTTTTTTATGTAGCCCCCAAAAAAACAAATCCATTGGGAATACATCTGGCGACCTACGAACCCAGATTTTTCGAAGACGAAAAAAACGAAGCATTTGGTAGTTTTAGGACAAAAGAACATTGGAAGTGTGATCTATGTTGTAATTATTTTGTTTTATTTCAAAACAAAACGAGTTGTGCTGCAAAAATAATTGCCATTTTAAAGTTCTTTCAAGGCTATAAACATTTTTAAACTAACTAGGTTGACGTAGTATGCATGATTTTCTCTCACAAATTATACACAGAATAGGATATAACTGCTGCATGATCTCAATCACTTTTGCATACAAGGTAGTATCGGAAAAAAAAATGAGTAAATCTTATTTTTTTTTGTTAAAATTAAGCGAAATTTCATATTTGGATATTTATTAATAAAATAATCTTCTAAACCCAAAAACTGAAATACTTTACTCTTAGCATAGTTTCATATTTGTGACCTTCCCTTGCATACAATTAAATTTTAGGCAGATTTGATGAGTGTCATTTTAGTTTCAAGACATGTAGAGGTAATTTATAAGAAAAAAGATTTACTAAATGCAAAGATAAAAAAATTTCTCATATGCTACGCGCTTTCTGCCGATCAGTGTATATGATAAAAATCAAGGAACTTTCAAAATTTTAACGGAATTGGAATCAAACACAGAAATTCAATAATATAAATATATACAGCGTGTTCTATTTAAAAAATTAGATATTCTCAATGGAAGTTGTCTGAGTTTCTCACACTGGTGATGGACAACTGATAATATGAATTACTGAATTATAACCTCCACATACAGGATATAATAGCAGTAACGTCGTGAACCCTGATAGTCAAAAGGTAAACATTTTGAAAACTTTTCCAAAAAAAAATAGCAGCGCATCAAAGTTATGTTTTCTTAGTATAACTGCCTACATCTTATGGCATTTTCGAATCGTACACATGCCTAATTTTTATATTCAATTTTTTTTTTAAAACGCGATGTTCCAAAAAAAAGCTGCTGTCTCGAAAAATTCAAAGGTTTAGTTGGTTAAGTGCGATATTCAACTTTGACTAGTTGTTTACTGGTAGCTGCAAAATTCGCAAAGTTCACTCTAGGTACCAGTGGCGACTCGTGGTAACTATACGTTAATTAATAAAATAATTGCAAATTTAAATAAAAAAATAGATGAGCAAACAAATACAAGACTCACTTAGGTTGCTTGCTATTTAAATTCAAGAGGAACAATATATCTTGGCAGTTTTAATACTCGATGCACGCAAGATTAACAAAGAATGACTCCGAAACAATACAACATGCACACACGGAATTGAAAACAAAACTGTCAATGCAAAAAGTCGAATAAAAAATCTTTTTCTTAAGCAACACCAACCGTGAGCCAATGTTACCATTACCACATGAAATTTCGTATGGGAAGAATATAATGTAAAATAACGGTATATGTCAACATTTGAGGGGAAGACGTTAACTGATTTGCCTGGAAAACTATTATGAAAGTAAAATGAACGTAAAAGTGATACAGTATACAGTTAATTTTTTATAAATAACTTAAAAAACAAAGTTCGTCTCTTGTATAGAAGGTTTATAGAAATTTTCTATAGCAGAAATATACGAAAAATAAAGTATTCCGGCGCATCCACCAATTTATGTAGGACTAGAAAATCATTTTTACTTATTGAAAGCCTACAAATAGGTAAGATCTTATTGTGCCGCTTATTTTATTAAAGCGTAGAAGACAATCCCTTCACCCAATTGATTTCACCAAACACATTAGGCGTTTTATGTACCCATTCCAACACATTTCCATCCTATTGTCTAAAGAGCCCAATCGCGTATTTCCACATCCTCTCTCCTTTCTTATTTCATCAGCATTTTTTAATTGAAAATATCGAGTGCCGTGCCGCGTTCTCCTCTGTTATGTAGGTCAGGAATGATGACGAAATCGCTATGGAGAAAAAGTGGGTCGCCTGGAACTTTGAATGTCAGGGTGCACTGGGTCAGTAGAAATGTGCAAATCATCTTCCCGGTGCAGTCGATCTGAGTCGTCGTTGCATAAAGTTTTTATGAATTGCGTTCTTCGTGCGAATATATATACAATGTAATCGCATCAAGTTATAGCTAGCCGTACACATTAAATATTCGTAAGTGCTTCATTAGTTAAGTAAGCATATCGGTGTTAAAAATTCTTGAATAGCGGTTTTATCTCACTATCTTATATAAAATGAAATTAGAGTTATCAAGAGCACGTTTTCAACATTAAATTTGCATCTTTCCTAAATTTAACGTAGCTCACAAATTTGTTATTTTTACTAACGTACACAAAGAAAAGAAAATGGTTAAATCAATCGTCTCTCAGTTAATTTTATATTTGCTTTAAATACGAGTAATGCGTTCTAGACGTTAAATTAATATTAAGGGAACTGTTAGCATTTTTGTAGTAAAAACTGTAATTTGCCATTTTTATTATAGTAGAAATATATACTAATGCTGTGAGCAATATAATAAATGGGAAATCGCCTGTTTAATTGCAGAATAAAAAGAAATGGTATAAATAAAGATGTCGGCTTAGGCCTGTTTCAGACGAGGCGATTAGTTGATTCCACTAGTTGAACGGACGGTTGTCAAAGGGCATACTGATATGAACCCTTTCACGGAATCAACTTATTCGCTTCGACAGCTTGAGTATATCTTAAATGAGAATCAACTAGTGAGAGTAAACCAGACAGTTTAGACAACTAAGTTGCAAGGTGCATACTGATATGCACCTTTCCATACGAAGTCAACTTGTCCGCTGCGGCGGCTTCAATAGGTCTTCAATAACAATTAACTAGTTGAGAGTAAACCAGGCAATTTAGTTGAATCAACTAAACCGCCTCGTCTGAAACAGGCTTGTATGTGTAAATTTCAGCCAAACCATTAATATTTGCATTATATATCTTCTGTATAATTAGTACATAACACACATTTTTTTTAGATGCTGGATAGTTTTGAAGGTGTAATTATCACCTAAACCCGATTCTAAAAAGTATCCACATTTTAGAAATCCGTTTGCATCTTCATGCACCTCGAAAGTATTATTAGATGTGAGTGCAGTTTGCGTTTTTTCTTCAACTCTTACTTTAAATAAATATTAATCATACCGACGTCGTCAACTCAAAAATTTACTGTACTACTTAATGCTCCAAGCTTCAGTAGAAAATAAATACTATAGTGATGGTATTAAAATTTGTACACTGGTTCAAACTTTATTTAACATTGTAAATATTAAGTATTTGTCAATTTTAATAGGTTTTTAAGTTAAATTTAATAATTTAAATCTTGTTAAATATTTAAAATGCAATTAGCAGATAATGTATTTTATACAAATATTAACTTGAATATTGCCTAATTACAAATTTTATTACATAAGTGTTAATATTGTTCCTTTAGATTTGTGATGCAATTATCAGCATATATTACACGTTTGGTATAGTTACATATCTTATCAACAATTTTATTGTACAATTCAAGGAAAATTTGGTGTTTATATAAAATAATTGCAAGTTCCATCAGCTTGCTTTAAATCCTAATAACATGCTGTTGTAATGTTAAGCTTTCTCTGAGCAAAACAATTTAGTTGTGATAAGTACTAGAAACGGTAGTGTAACTATTGATGTAATTATGATAATATAACGTAGTAAGAATACTACAGAGGTACGCATAAAAACTATGGTATCTAATTATTGTAATAATAGTAGTCACAATAAAGGTGTCGACAATATAAATATTGCTTGCACCAGGAACAACGTAGCTTAGGAGATTTGTCACACATACTACATAAGGACGTAGACCCTACACATTTCTCAGAGAGAAAGTCTAAACGATGTTTAAACGATCTCTGGCTTTTGCATACACTGATATACCGCGAGTGTTTAAAAACGTCGAAAAATTTTAGAGACAAAAACTGATAAATCCATATCCTAGTTCATAAGAATCATTATATATAGCCGATATTCTTTCAGACTCTCAGTTTCATGAAAGTCTAAATTATCGAGTTGGTTGTGTTACCTAGTAAGTAAAGACAAACAGATTTTGAAATGACAGTAAAGCTACTAACTGGTCATTGATAATGCACATCATAGCTCTGATAGATGATGACTACTTACACATTCTGCCAAGATGAATAAGAAACCCCAATTCATGTTCTACCAATGCAATGGCTTGGTAATGACAATGTTTCTAATACTGGCCGTGGAGAGGTCCAAAACAGATAGCTATCTAAGGAACCATTTTCAACCAAAGGACTTACAGAAACAAGTGGTTCTATATTGCAACACCTATCCAAGCCATGCTAAGAGCGTTAATGATACAGCAAGACAAGATACAATCAAGAATAGTTTGGGAATGAATTTGAGAACTGAACGACCGGACAGACTGTGGATACTCGGGCATTAAGCAATCTAAGGAAACGAAAAAGCTGATATGTTAGCAGGAAAGCAGTCATCAGCTTCATATATAGGCCTAGAACCTGTTCACGAAGTGTCCAAAATACACCTTAAGAGCAAACAACGAGTTGTGTCAAAGAAAAACGCAATGAATACTGGAACGATATGACTAGAAAAATTCATGGAAAGATCTTTATTAAGGGACCACAAAAAAAGAACGAAAAGAAATTAGCGCAAGTATAGTGGCTTAAAGTAGTCCTAGAATTAATGCTATCCGTTATAGATACATATTGTAGTTTAAGATCGACAATCTAGCAAAGATCTTCACGTTAATAATGAGATTTTCATCTTAAATTCTCATTCATTTATTCTTGCACTTATTAAGTATATATAAGACTTTCTTCGTATAATACATTAGGTTTGCCCAGCAGCACTGATGATTCTTGGTAAGGGGAAACATATGTATGCTAATACCAACCTAGTGTTACACACGTTTTTAATGTGACCTAATAAAAAAAGAAGACTGGATAAATATCGCCGCTCAGTGATAATCATCTCGACGCTGTAACAGTTCTGCCAACAGTATACTGTACGATGACAAAAATACTCCAAACTGTAGCACTGGTAATACTGCAAACTTCTCCTAGACACCTCACCACAAACTGCACTAAACCGGACGTACGTTTCAATAGCAAAGCTATCATCATCAGCAGAAACACTGAACTGTTTAGTTTGCGGTGTTCTGTACTTTGAAAGGACGCCTATAAAAAAATTGGAGCAACGGTGAAGTAGGAACAAGATTTTGAGTACTAGACGTGGAAACTCCCAGAGGAGATAGATAGGTAACATAGGTTGCTGTTGAGTTTTATAATTAGATTGGAGTGGACATAAAAGGGTGTTTTATCGTAACCTTCTCAGATCGATAGCCTTTATCCTAGAAGACTGAACTGTTCAGTTATCCTGAAGAAGCTGTCAGTATGAACAGCGAAACGTCGACCGAAAGTTTTGACACACGGCGAAACCCGCAAGAAGCTGTTAGTTATAATAACAATACTTCCTAGACCCCATACTTCACTCAAAGGTACTACATGGGGTCACCTACTTTAATCATTCCATTGTTCCTAACATGTCAGTGCTTCCTATTCCAATTCACTATTACCTAATTCCTATTGCAAAACTAGTGATCCTGGTATTGATAATATTGACACTCGTGGAGCGACTTTATAGGTCTCTTTGCATTTACCTACACTGAAAGAAATTAAAAATATAAAATATAAACATATATTAATATCCATTCAGTTAACTAAGAATTGGTTAATTGAAGCTTTCTCTCGGTATATTAGCAAGGAAAACCATGAAACCTTGCTTTGAGAACAAACGCTAGTCCGCCTTCATATATTTTTGACAAAAATTAAATGCTTATTTTTAATCTAATTGGGAGATTATATTGTCTCTTCGCTGACCGTGAATAATTCGGAAATTTGTCTAAACCCGGCCAGTTTCAATAGTTCCGCTGTTTTCAGTTTGCTCCCTAGTCCTCTGCGGGCCAGAAACCGTTTCTCTCATCTTTCTAGGCCAACAATTCCTAACCACCGTGACATGAGGAGTCCATCCGCTGCTGAACGAACTCCACTCAAACTCTCCCATCCCTGCTCCTAGGATAGAGAACATCCAGCCTTAAAGATAATATAGGGCTAATCAGGGCGACAAAATTAGAGACCGTCTTCTAGGATAAAGGCTATCGATCTGAGAAGGTTACGATAAAACACCCCTTTATGTCCACTCTAGTCCTAATCCAATCTAATTAAAAAACTCAACAGCAACAATAATTGATATTACTATTTAATATGATATAAAAGTACCTATTTCTCCCTCAAAGCCAATTTCTCTTTAATTGTCTGTCTTAAATTTACTTGCAAAATAAATGTAAAAATTATACAAATACCTTTAACTAAATTCATTTGCATATCCATTTCCTTATGCTTTCAACTTCTCCCCAAATATCGAAAACACCTGCGTTAAGTTAGCAATTTGGGAGAGATTGAAATCCTAACAGTTTTTGACGACTCCTAAACCGACACTACGTATAACATACTGCTATGGTATGGCACCCCGGGTTTCGGAAATTCAAATGTGTATTTTTATTTATTCCTAATCAGCCTTGTCAAAACAATGATAGAGTTTCCGCTGTTCTAAATTTTATTAAGAATTTTTATTTAATTGTTTGCATTATTCTTTTTGGCCAGTTGTGTATATTTAAAATCATTTATTTGTACATTTTGCGTACTCCCGTATTGTATAGTAATATTGTTGTAGAGTTTTTCTTAGAGTTGCGCTCTGTGTTGAACGCACGATTTGTATATTTCATATATATGCGGGAGGCCTTGAAAAGGGAGGCAGTTCGTTGAAAGTTGCCCGTAAGTAATGTTGTTTTATTTTTTTTATTGCCGTTGAGGTAAATTCATTTTTATTTTAAATTGTTGCTCGGTTATTTGTTTGATTAGCTTTCAAGGAACTCCTATTTAATTATTGCTGTATTATTTAATTGTGTACACTTTTTGGATGTTAGATCAGTAATTATTGTAAAAACGTTCTAGAGGATTCCGCGTAAGTTGTTAAATTATCCCGTTTTCTTATTAATGTGTTTGTATTTTTGTTAATCACTCGGGGAAGGTGAAGTGAAGCTTTGTGCTATTAAATTTTAAATTTCAATGTAAATTGTATCTATTTCTCCACGTGTAAATTATAGTTTAGATTTCATGACCGCGTGATGATTTTTTTTTTTATGAAATTCTTCTAGAACGAATCTTCCATTTTGTTTGCTAAAGGATTTGCATTGTCCTTTCTTATTGTAGAGTCATATGCAGTTTGTTTTATGCCAGAATCCTATATTTTATGGTTTTTATTATCCTGCTATTGTAATTAAATGTTTTTTTTTTTCTTTTTTTTTAAATAAACTTAATGATTGTATATATCATTTTAAAATCACTAGTTCTTTTATTTTTGGTTTTGCCAGTTCTATTATTGGAATTTTTAATGAAAGTCAATTTTACAATCGCCCACTTTAACTTTTTTAGAAGCTACCTTGAGATTTAAGTATCTCTGGCACCCTTTTGAATTCATTTTTGCTGAGCTAGCTAAATTTATTTTGACATTTTTAATTTCTCTTTACTTTTATGCATGGACCATCAGTTCACAGCAATACGTACTCTGAGCAAACATCTGATCCCATCTGCATTTTATTCGGTCGACATTGGAGTTTGAATTGATTTAACGAAGCGAGCGCACGAAGGCGTTGTTTTAAACTTTAATTTCCGGATTGAATCCGCATCTCTAGGCGTCCGCCTGCGACTTCGATCGTCTACTTCAGTAAGCTCCAAAGTCTTTCCAGTCATGTTTCTCCTTTACAAGAATCTTCCAGTTTCCCAGTGCCCTTTATGCTCATCGATCTGTTTTGATCAATGTCGCAGTAACAGATGTTTGTCGTGATAAATGGAAACATCCAAAATGCCGAATCATGATGGGAACTTGCGTATTCTGGCAAATAAATAATTGAAAATGATAAATTGTGTGATGTCGAGGGATTGACTAATAGGATATCCTAAAATTGTGTTTAACGTGATAACTAAAAGCTTTAGTATGAAACTGATTTCAAACAATTATTCGACACAATTATTTATCACACACATTATAACAACGTATTGTTATTAATATATTATACAACGTCTCTCGTATAATTTTATTCAAATTTTGGAGGTAAACCATATTTATTGACTGAAAATAACAGAAGCGGTAGACCAATTTTGTTTCGTTACCAAGATACAGACTGTATACCGCTCGTACACTATGATTTTCTCGCGATCTGTTAATGTTTTAAAAAATGCTCAAAATGATGGCCATCGGTTTCAATGCAGAGGCGTACTCTTTCTTGAAATGAGTCTTTAGCATTACTCAAAACATTTGGTGTTATAGATCGAAACGCGATTCTTATTCGCTCTTTCATATTGTCGGATGTGGTTGGTGGTATGTCATAAACAATATCTTTAATATACCCCCCCCTTAACAAAAATCTGGGCTCGTTAGATCTGGAGATCCTGCTGAACCATTCTGTGGACCTCCGCAGCCTATTCACCTGTTGAGATACTGTCTATCTAATTCCTCCCGAACGCTTATTTGAAAGTGCGCAGGAGCACCGTCTAATTGCAACCAAAGTCTTTCGAAGTCGAATATTAATAGGTATATTTTCCAAAAGTGTTGCTAACAATAAGTTATATTGTATAAACTGTAGAAACATGGCACCATTCAAGTGACCATCAAAAAAGTATGGCCCTATCACGTGCTTTCCAACTATTACGCCCCACACATTAACAGACCATCGATGTTGACGATTTAGGGTTCTAAAGAAATTGGGATTCTCATTGCTGTAATAATGAAAATTATGCGCATTAACTAATTCGGTGTTATGAAAGTTGACTCATTCGAAAATAAGACATAATCGAGAAAATTTTCGTCATCTCCTAACTTTTCCAAAACCCATAAACAAAATTCAAGTCGCTGATCATAACCTACTTCCAAAAGTTCTTGATGTAATTGTATGTGTGGTAAGGGTAAAATTTGTTCATCTTTATAATTCTGCTGATGCCTCTTTTTCGCTGACTTGTATGCGGATTTTCAGCAAGAGATTCGACAACTAAAATATTTCCTTCATTTCCGGTAATCGATTTTCGGTCGTTCTGTTTTTATATCCCACTTCTGTACTTAGGAATACTTGCAACAAATTTTCTAAAGAACATTTATCGGTGGTGTCTGTTAGGATATTTTTGTACATAAATCCTTGATGCTAGCAAAAAAAACTTTCTTCACACTCTCCAATTATTAAAATCATATCCATCCTTTCTGCTTGAGGGTAATTTCTCATTGTAACTAGTAAATATAATGAATTGCACTAGTAAACATAATAAATTGCATATGGTGAAGTGGAAAAAAATATTAAACAAGAATTTATACACTGGGGAAACTTTACAAACACTAGTTCACGGATCGAATTAATAACTAATTAACTATAATTGCAATATTCTGATTTTACCCTAAAGAAGGACGCCAGTCTGCCAAGATCTTTGACATACCTCAAAATTTACGAATTTCTGTTTCAGAAGCAAAAAAGCTAATGTTAAGACGTGCATCGCCCTGTCGACATGGCAGTACTAATTATATCCACCAACTACCGCCAATTTACTTATTGTCGTTATTAAAATCAACAAACAAACTCTCAAACTAATAAAATCTCGTTTATTTTAGAGATATTGACAAAATTAAGGAAAATAGTTGGCAAAAAAAAACCAATCAAATTATTTTGATACTTCTAGTTTATTAATTTAACAAACAAATTAATTTCGTTTAAACAATAAGTATTCTTCAATTATTAAAGTGAATATTATTAAGAAATAAGGATTATGCTAACCACAAGTGCAGTTAATTTAATCTAATTATTATGTTTAAATTACTATTTTCCGAACCTAGCCCACAGTTTTGTAAACAGGATTATCTAAACATTATTATTATAGCGAACTTATAGTTATGTTCAATAGATATATGTGTTGCAGCCATTGTTACAAAGATGGCGTTCTTCTATTTCATTTAAACACAAGTATAAAATGCTAATTTGGTGCATTTGCCAGAAAAACATTGTATACCGGCGAAGGAGAATTTGCAAGCGTCACATACAGAACAAAATAAATTAATGAGATCAAAACTTCCCAAATTAGGATCCTTTATTCCTTGATCCAACAGTTCAGCTTTACTGTGCGCAAAATCCTACTGAAAATTCACTATTGCCTTTGCGGCAAGCAATATACAGTTTATACTCCATTTATAGGTAGGCTATGTCAACAAATTGTGCAACAAAACTACACATTATGTTAAACAAAAACACATACAGTAAATAATTATTAACAACTACGTATATTAATTATAGCAACAGCGTAGTTAATGTGTACGCAAAATTTTAATATCAGTTCATTACACAGATTTGTAATAGTATAGTAAAAATACTGTAAATATTTTGTTGACGATTAGTTGCAACTATTACCACTGCCCTAGACGTACCGTTTGCTACAAGTGAACTGCCCTTAATGCTGCTATAATATATAGGTTATGTCAACATTAAATTGTATAACAAAAGTGTGCATTTGTTGCTTGAAACTGTCGCTATAACGTTCGTCAACATTTGTGGAAATTTAATAACAAGTTGTGTTTCCCTATATGTTCAACAATTGTTGTGCGAAACTTATAACTTGTTTGTAAAGTTACAACATTTTATACATTTCACATATTCATCATTCTCAAGTAGTATTACATATGTCCCGAGGCTAGTGTATTATATCTTTGTTATTAAAATCATAGGGAAATTATTTAGTAAGAATAGGATCATTTCAATTGTTATGTAACCACATAGTATACTTAAGAAATATAGCCTCGTGGTAGTGACCTTTTTTAGTGTGCAGCACGTTGTGGGATTGAATGATTTGTAGTAATTTAGTTTTCATAAATAAAGTGGTATAATAAAACGTTTCCGGAAGTTGAAAATTGTTAAATAATTCTGCAGGTGTGGTTTTGTTGCCGAAATTTTGATCGCATCAATCTATCGGCAAGGGATTCCGAGAAAATGATAGTGTACGAATGGTAAACAACCTGTATCTTCGTAACGAAACAAATTTCAAATATGACCTACCACTTTTGCTATTTTTAGTCATTAAATCTAGTCTACTTTACCTCTCTCAAAGTTTGAATAAAACAATACGGGACACGTCGTATATGATTATATTGTTATAAAAGTTTAAGAAATAACTACGAAATGATTTAACAATGAGTGGACTTACTAAATACGATAACGGTACAAAAGGACCTAATGAAGGAGTATGTAAAGTAATCCAGTTTTCCGTTGCAAATTTGTTTTTCTTGCAATTCCCATTTAACGAACAAATAGAAAAAAAAACTATAGAAAAAACGAAACAATCAGATATCGAGAGGGAAAGTACGAAGTTACGTCATTGTAGATACATCATTTATTACACGGGGCACCGGTCAACGGTTTAATCAACGGAAATTGGCCAAAACATTGGTCGTTTTAAAAATAGATCGAATTCATGCGGGTAAAAGTAGATATAGCCGACATTGGCAATAACCTTGACATTAAAAGCTTGAATGAAATGTGACATGGAAATAATAATATGGAAACCATTCATATTGTTACTTTATTTATGCACATATTTATATAGTTCTATTAAGTTCTTTGTGAATATGCTTTATAAGCACATATACATATGTGTTATAAACTATATTCACAAAGAACTTAATAGGACTATATAATTATGTGGATAAAGAAATAAAGTACATATATGGGTTAGTGGTTTTCTACTTATTTAATCAATCGTTTATAGCTTTGAGGATAGCAACAATAAAATCTGTATATAAGGGCACGCAATGATGGCACTTATCCTTAGAGAAAAGTACAAACGCCAATTTTAGACAGCAGTTACATAAAAATCTGTCTGGATATAATTTGTTAAACAACATACAACAAGCTCTGTCGCCATTTTCTCCTCATCATTGTATCAGACGTTGCCTTACGAATGAGATAATTTTTTGGAAATATGACTTCACTTAGCATAAGGCAATGAACTATAAAGTAACACTGGAACGCGCATTTAGGCGTTTTACAACCACTGCCGTAAAACGGTACAGGTTCCGCCAATTTTGAATGTTGCAAAATAAACGACGTTTCCATATTGTGCATTGCCAAATAACTTATATATAATATAAGAACGTTTGTTTTGAATTAGAATCTTCGAACATGCCTTGTTGCATATCTTGAGAATGTAAAGATGTACCAATCCAAATTTAAAGTTTTGTGGTAAAAAAAGCAGTTCTGACGAGAATGACTGGTGTTTTTGTCCACCAAACGAGAGATGCAAAAATGATCATGGGTCTGACCATCGTGATGTATTTCTAGTACATCATATTGGGTCTTAACCCTCATGTTTTTCCCATGGGCTTTCTTCGGCTTCTCTGGCTTAAGCTCTGAAGATATCGATACCAAAGAAGCTTAAAGTCTAAGATGACACCAAGATATTTTAACTAACTCCGAAGTTTTGGGAGTCCACGACCATCTATGTTCCTCCTTCACGTGAATACTATTGTGATCGTGTTGGAAGGACTGATATTTGACCATCTTCTTCGATCCCTACTTGTACAGCTTGTAGAGCGTTTATTTTGTCTCGCACTCCGCTGTTAAATTTACCAGTGGTCAGAACAACATCATACATATCTCAAAATTTTACATTCTTTATTGTTCGGTATCGCTAGCAGCTCGTTCACGTCTAGGTTCTACAGCAAAGGCGACAAAATCTCACTTACATACTCTTTCGACTCGAGTTACCAGTGTCTCTCATGATGATTATGTAAACTGTACTCCCTTTAAGCATACGCTATATCCAATAACAGTTTGTTTCATCAGTTCCTGTGTTCATCGAAGCTTTGAAGAGTGATCCTGTGGGAGTATTGTTTAGTGCTTGATCTACGACGAGGAATGTGTACAAAAGCACTTTTCTGGTTTGTAAAGCATGATCAGCCCTCTGTATGAGGTGGTGTCTCTGTAGATTTTTCCTGCCTAGATACGCATACTGGTCTTAATGCATAGTGACCGGATATGGTAAGCAACAATGTTTATTAGAATTTGTGTTTTGCTGTAATCCATGCAATTGAATTAATTTTTCTAGTGCTTTCGTAATTTTTGTGGATAAATAGTATTAAAAAAAATTGTGACTGCAATGAAGACATAGCCTCCTTTTAGAATATGAAGGGACAAACTTAAATGCCATTAAAAAGAATTCCTATAGCAACGTTAAGGGTAAGACTATTAGGGATATTCTGTCAACCAGCTACTAATTAGCAATTTTTAAGCCGATTGAACTACTTTCTTGTCACTCTGTATACAGCTAAGCCCGAATCAACCCCAAACACTAGATATATCGTTAATTACCGGCATCGCAAAAATCGGGAGTGGAGACGTAACATTTATCGCTCGAGTAGGTGAATAAGCAGCAGTCAAATAGGAACTGCGTAGGGGGCAGATGTGTTATCGTTAGGCCGACGTATTGATGCCATTATTACATCCTCTTATTGGTGTACTTTTGCTATAATTAGTTATGTCGTGTATTGATTGTACATTTTTATTTAAGCACTTGTTTGGCTGGAACTATTCACTCATTCATTCATTAAAGTTAGGGTGGGCACTTAATGTCCGGGCACTTGAGCTAGGTGCTCATTGTGCCATCAATATTAATTCTCTTATTTCCACTCGAGCAGCTTGGTGTTCTCTATAAAGGCCAGTATCTTGCCCAGTGGAAACTTGAGAACCTTCGAGGGCTCCAATAGATCTCTCTCGAAATATTTCTGCCTAAGTGGCTGGAACTAATATTGTTTTCTTTCACTTATTTTATAACTTCTCATCACAATTTAGCCAGAGATATTTTCATTACTTGAAACTTATTTTAATTTCCATTTTCGAAACCCTTTTGCTTTTCATTAAAAAACAATTTCAAACAAACACCAATTATTGTGCTGACGTTTACTGAAAATATCAGGGGCAATTACTAGCAAAAGCAGGTATTTAAATATTACATGAAAAAACTGGGGTTCTAAGTTACATTTACAATTTGGTTAATATTGCAATTATTTATTTTTCTCCACTTCGGCTATTTTATTGTATAACTTTAAAGCAAAACAGTGATTGTACGGGTATGTCACACATTTCATTCCTTAAATAAAATTCATAAAATTGATTGATTTGTGGATTTATTAGGCAAAATGAGGCAAAGATGCAAATGAAAATCGCCCACCGCCGACCTCATGCTGACTATACCTACCTACATATATTAGTAAAGGGCAATTTCATGCAGGATATATCCATTGTAAATATTCACTGAATATATTCGCCACAATAAATACCGTCGCACTATTCGTTATATCGTTTATAAAGCAAACACTTTCTATACTCTGTACATAAAGTAAATATTCGCTACAGTCATAGGATATTCGAATATTTATACTCTACTAGTTAAAATAATCATAGGTGCGAGTATAAAGTAATGAATACTGTGCGAGTAGAAAAGTAATAAATATTCTGCGAAAGTAGCGAATATTATGAATACAAGATTTAGCACAATATTCGCCATTCAATATCCGCTACATCCAAGAAAGGAACGAGTATCCTCGAGTATTAAAAATACTAGTAAGCCGCATCACTATTGAACATTAAATAAAATCTTTAGCTGTTTTTATTCTTCGTATTTGAAAGTGCTGCTATTTTACTGAACCCAACTGTACGCTTGCTTACGAATGTCTTTGTAACATCGCAATCACGTCAAAGTTTTCCAAAAGCTTTTACAATCCATAAAAATTACAGTCGAAGCATTATTCCTAAAAAAAAACCTTCCAATACGAACAAAACTTTATACGGCTTCCTTATTGATGTTTGTGAAGACTTTGATGGTATGGTTTTACTCGGGCGCCATTGCAGTTTACATTTCATATATCCATCTAGAAAATGTATATCGAGCAGTTTCCACAGTCCTGGTTTTCCTTTAGCTTCGATCGAGTGACAATGTTGGGTTTCTCATACCGTCTGGGAGGTCGGGATTCGAACGGGTATAACAAGCATACAAACGCACTATAACCCAATTCGTATCGCGACTTGCCAAGCGATGTAGTCACGTAGTTTCATCGTGGTACAGCATACACGTTCGATTTAAAGCATCTTCTTTAAGCTTATAAGGTAGATAGAATATCAATTACAAAACCGTGGCTGAAGATACCGCTGAACGCACTCCAATCTAAATAAATTACAAGCTTCGTACCAACTCGTTCTCGGTTTCAAAGGAAGTATGTGTTCTTTTTGTTAGCGCCATCTAGTGAAAAGAATTTTCCTGCGTTAAAAGCTGTAAACTTCTTCTCGCCTCGTGAAACAATTAGGTTCGCTCTGTTTAAATTCTTTGCGCGCCGTAATGACTCTATAAATTAAGAACTTTCGAGCTGTTCTATAAAAATACCGCGCGACCTTCCATTGTTTCTTCTTCTGTATGACGTTTTTTCGTCGGCGCAACAAGTTTTGTCGGGCGAATGAATCGTTATCCGCCGTCCGTTTTCATCGCCGAATACATTTACTTGTTGAATAGGAGAATATTCGGAGTCGCCTTGCGACTTGCTTTGATTAATTTCTTATGTTAGCCCGATTCAGTTTTATATCACGTCGTTTTGGGGGAAGGGTTTTTTTTTTTCATACGGACTCATAGCGCTTGCGATAAAATTCTAAAAGGGTCGTATGATGATTTTAAAATATACATGAACGTAAACACTTTCTAGTATTTTGTAGTTAATGGATGGATATTAAAAAAAATTATACAATCGTGGGCGTCAGCACGTTAATCTTGGCCAAATTTTATAATGCACGCTTAAAATTTGACCTTCTAATAGATATAGTTAATATCTAAAACTCAACATTAACAAGATAAATTCCTCATATGCTTATTAAGCTTATGTATCATTTATATTAATTTTCATTATATTTTACCTTCAGGAAAAAACTACAAAAGCTTGATTAAGCAGAGAATGAGTTTTCATCGCTATTTTTGACGGTTTACACTCACAATCAGTACTATTTCTTAGCTTTAATGTTGCACGGTATTTGACGAAGTTGAATAAGCAAAAAACTTATTACATTTCCCTGTTGTGTTTACCTGAGTTTGTGGCAGAAATGTAAATAGTATTAATAAATAATGAAATGTAAATCGTTCTATCCAATCTGTATTTTTTTTTAAAATCTCTACACAATATAGAATAATAGCCTCATAGAAACAAAATATTAATGGTATTGAGTATAAGCACCAGTTGAAATTGATTGAATTATACAGGTGTCCCACCGACCTGGGTCATTAGATTTTTTTGAACTTCTAATAGGAATTTGATTTTGAAACTTGCGATGTAGTTATGGCCCACTGTGGTCAATTTAAGGAAAATATCTTCAACTTCATAGCACTTTCAGTATGCAGGGTGTTGATATTAACTTTCTTATTTTAAATGGAATGGTATAATTTTTATCGGTACAATGAATGTATCGAGTCATTTCCAATTAGTTTACATGAGAGTTCCCTATCCCTAAACCTAACCGTTTTTGAGATATTTGCAATTTTGTTGATTTTTTGACGTGTGCACTGTTTCAAGCAAAATTAAATAGTTGATGAGGTATCAGATATTTAGTGGTTCTACTAATGTCGATGTAAGTACAAAGACGTAGGTAGAAAGTATTATGGCAATAATTACCGAATCACATACAGAGTGTTCGAAAACGCATCTCCAATGTGGATACCTTTGAACCAACAAAACTTTTTTATTTCAAACGGAACATGGTATTTTTTACTACAGCATTGAATGCAGCCTAAAATTCTACATCGATTGACATCAGGGTTTGATATACCTATTTTTTATAGTTTTTGAGATATTAGCATTTATTGCCTAATATATGACTAATTTCCAAGTTTCGAACAAAAAAATATTTTTTTTCCTAAAAAACACTCTGTATATTATTTTTTAGAATGATGCGTTATCTTTTTTTGCATTGTTTGGTTTCCATACCTGAGATATTTATCATCGGAAATTTTCCAATTATTAGCAAATTTTACATAATTGTAATTATAAAATATTAATAAGCGATAATTTTATGTGACAGCAAAATACATGTTAATATTTTTACTTGCTTATTAAATACATATAAAATAAGTCAAATTAAAAAAAAACTAAGAAACTATTATTCTGAAAGAACATATTGGGATTTTCAGAGACTTTTTAATAGTTTGTTCCTGATTTATGTTATTTGCCTGTATCGCTTAATACCTAGTTTAATACAAAAAACCAAGAGGCTGCATTGTTTTTGGAGACTCCATGTCAGACGGCTCCCCTACAAAGAAAATAATTGGTCTAGTAAGTGAACAATATTTGAAATATTATGGGTGTATTTAGGATATCTGTTTTAATTTCCCTTTGTATTTTATTTTTTTGAGGTTTTTATTCATTGCAAATAAGTGCAGGTATCTAATCATTGTTACATTCTTCATGAATGTAGAATAAGTCTAAAATGTTATTTTTGTATGTAACTTTCAAAGTTTTTCTTATTTCTTTCGATTTACAACATTTTACTTGTTAGAAGAAAATGTGTGAAGGAGTTGATAGTATTAGGACTTTCTATAAAAGATATGACTTATAATACTGCATAGATTTATCACTGCGCAATTTGGTAAATTACCAACAATAGATATTACTTGTTAGCGCATCTCATGGCCTATTAATATCTAATAATTAATGTACGTTCTCTATGACTAAAAGGCATTACTATTAGTAAGAAACTAGTGAACATCAAATAGCCGAAACATAAATATTTAGATAGGTTAGGTAAATAATGTACAGAGTGTTTCGTAGGAAAAAACTCATTTTATTTGGTTGAAACTTGGAATTTAGGCTTATTTTTAGCAATTTTTTGCAAGAAATGCTAATACTTCAAAAACTAATATCAATCGATGTAAAATTTTGCGCTGCATTCAATGCTGTACTAAAAGATACCATGTTTCATTTGAAAGAAAAAAGTTTTATTAGATTAAAGGTATCCACATTGGAGGCGCGTTTTTGAACACCCTGTATGTGATTCAGTGATTATTGCTATAACACCTTATAGCTAGGTCCTTAAATAGATCACAGTAGGCCATGACTACACTGCAAGTTTCAAAATCAAATTTCTACTAGAAGTTTAAAAAATCTAATGTCCCAGTTCGGTGGGACACCCCATATAGTGTTAGAATTATAAGTTGTGTTAAGTAAATAAATAAATAGTGATATATGTTATGCTTATACTTTGTGTAGGCAGCAAATGTTTACTTGCGTTGTTGTTGGGACTATTTTCATCGTTTGTAGGATTTTAATGATCCGACGTTTCGACAGTTCCTCTAGTGCCGTCATCAGGGTAGTCCCGAATAGGGCTGTTTCTTGCTAAACTCATTATTACAATTAATCTGACAAATATGTCCGATTTGACAATTAATTTGACAATATATTTTCTCTGTCTTGTGTGAGATTCGAAACTAACCATTCAACCAATCGGGGGGACAGATTTTGGTATCTTAAAACCTATATTTAAGCTACAGGTATATGCGCAGAATGTGATGCGCGCTGGTATGCGCAAGTCTGTCTGCGTAGTTATCATTATTCTCTCTCCGGAATCGTGGTTACCAGTCTTCTGCTTAAGTTATCCCTAATTAATGGTAACCAGAAATGTTTGATTTCCAGACTTGGTGTGCTAATGGCATTGGATGTTATGGCTATATGTGCTACGTTTCAGTTTCCTTTTTGTAAAGTTGTCTTCTCTTGCCAGGATTGTTACTGCGTCCCATTCAATCCTGTGATCTTCTTCTCAAGCATGTTAGGCCAAGCGAGACTTATCCATTTCTCCAAGTCGAACTAATTTTTGGTGTTCTTTGATTCTGACTTGCATGGCTCTACTTATCTACTTGTCTACTCCCCGATGTATGTTCTTCCACAATCACACGGTACTCTGTATATACATTCTGTTGGTGTTCGTCGTCTTATTGCTGTTGTAACCTTGTAGTTGCTGCGTACACTTCTAATTTTCTCCGATACCCTTTTACGTACGGAATTATTATAATTACAGTTGTGCATACCTTATCTTGTTGTTCTTGGTTTAGACTCTGCTGTGTTGCCCGATTCTTCCTTGCTAATGACAACGCGTTCTTTGTGTATCCATTCTGTTTTAATGTGTGGGTTATGTTGTTGAACTCCTATTTTCTGGCTTCTTCCTCTGAGCAAATATTCCTGACTCTATCATATAGGCACCTGGCTACTTCAACTTTCACATTGTTGGAGTGGTTGGAGTCGAAGTGGAAGTACTGCCCTGTGTGTGTAGTCTTGAGTGCACCGTCTATATTCTTTTGTACCAAAACATCCAGGAACGGTATCTTGCTTTCTGCTTCCATTTCCACGGTGAATTTTATTATTTTTCTATATTGTTTAAATGTTGTAGGAATTCATTCAGGGCTTCTCACCATGGGGCCGATTACGAATGTATCATCTACGTATCTTAACCACATTTTTGGTTTTTTGTTGTATGTATTTATGACTCTGCTTTCAAATTCTTCCATGTAGATATTGCTCAGTATGGGAGACAGTGGGGAACGAACTATCAACAATTTCCCGTCATGAGCAAATGTTTAAATAAAGATTTTTTTTCTGTTACATAGAAATGTTGATTTGTATCTAGGATCGAATATTTTATCTTTATTCTTACATATTTGTTTCATATATTTTATATATTCACAATATCTGGCAAAATCTGCAGTTCTTGCTATTCATTTTGTAGCAGATATAACAACTGTAGATATATAGTTGGGTTTTTAAAGTGAAATGCTTGACTACGTTATTTACTTAAAAAGAACACTGCCCAGAAACGGGATATGAATTTGCATCAAAAACAAATCTACTGGCATACACGCACGAAACAGACGCTTTCGCAGCGAATGTACGACTTCCCTTATTTGATAAAAATTAATTGCCTAAAGCTTGGCATTGTTTCAAGAACAAAACTGCTCCGACGTTTCTATGCTGGATAATTGTAGTTTCGTTGCCAAATCGCCGATCTTAATCATAACACACAGTTTAAATTTTAACGTAAGTACATTGATTTTTCCATAGCACACGCTTCTTTGCAGACGTTTACAGTTATTTCATTTAATAACGTGTTCCAGAATGGAACTGTAAGCCAAAAGATAAAACAGTCAAAGCGAAATGACTGTGTACATATCGCAAAAAAGGACATCCAAATTAGACGTGAGAGTAAACTGTATTAACCCAGATAGGTGAATTGGAGCAGCGACAGTATCGTGCCTCTAAAAGAAAATCGATAGTGCTTACATATTCGCCACATATCTTAAGCACAGCAAATTAAATATTCAATAGTTAACGGCGCGGCTCAAACTGACGCAAGACGTTTGAAAACAACTACATCAAGGACCTGCTAGTTTCCATAAGCAAACGATTTATATTCGATGAGGTCTTGCCGTTGACGGTGAATAGATGAAGATGTAATTGCTCTTTGTGAAATTTGCTGGGTTAATTTACTTGTAAGTAATTTACCTACGATGTGTATATGCTTTGTAGGAGAGGACAACTTTACAAGGTTAGGTATGATGGCTTTGGTATATTAATTAAATGATAAAATATGTAAAGATTTACATGGGTTAGAATGATGACCGATTTGACATTGCTAACTTGTTATAATCTTACAAAATTCCATTGATAAAGTCCTAAACTGTCAAAAGCGTTATAGGATTACTTCTAAAGCTTAAGAAGCAAAAGCAGTCACATGTGAATAACAATATGGTAAGGCATTGTACTCGTCAAAGTTGTCAAAAATGACTCCCTGTCAGATAGTCTAAGTTGTTATTTAAAACGAGTAATCCCCTTGATATCTTTTGATTTTGTATAAAACAACATCAATTAACAGGAAAAGTACATAAAAAGTCAACGTGTACTATTAGATATATTGAATAAACGTCAGTGACTCATTGAACAGCAAAGAATAATGAAAACTGAAGTAATACTGCCATTTTTTACTTTTTTGACTCTACACTACCACGCATACCTCACATGAGGTCTAGAAAATATTATATATTTATTGATCGTCTCTGAGATCAATAAAAACTCCAAAATCTCTATCTTTTATTGTTTACATACAGTTTCTGAACTTTAGATACCATCTTAAGGTTCCTAATTAGTTTATTTAAAGGTTTTGATTTAAATGCCAAGAATCATATGTAGAACGTAATAAAAAGTATAATCCACTTTATTTAAAATGGCTCAAGAGAGATACATGAAACAAAAACAAAATAATTACGAAAACTCAGAGTTATGAAAACCGTATTAATCGCCTCTTAAAAACTTATTACTAATTTACCTTGCAAAAAAAGGTAGTATGCTTTCTTTCCGTCGATAATAATATTGAACGTTCGACAAAAATGATTGGATAAGTCACGATCTGGGGTCTGTTTCATAAAACTACTGCAGTAAAATCATTTAATAATAATAATAAGTATATTTTTCAACGGATAAGAAAACCCAAGTATAAGAAAAAACATTAGAAAATATGTAGCATGTAACAGCGAGCATGTAAAACAAAAAACCAAAAAAAATTTCTAAACTATTCTAAATAAATGAAATAAAACAAGTAATGCAGTTAACGTTAGTTATTACAAGTATGCAGTTCTAGCTATAACCTTAAAAGTATCAGCGTGGATACCACACAGGTTTTATATTTTGTTATAGTTTGTGCACATTACGGAAATTGGTGACCTAGTTAAAACATGAGTTTTACTCATTTCACAATAAAACATATTTTGACATCGACTGCTTCGCCTTGGCGCATGATTGTTTATTTTATTTAACAGCCACGGACAATCTATTTTATTATTTAATAAGCCATAGACAAATATTAAACTTAATACAGTACGTCTCTCTCTTAGTGATACTACGTCAAATCTTCTTAATAAAGTCGAATAATCAATCGAATAGGTATATTAAATACTTCCAAGAAACGTCGTTGTACTCGTTCAATGATATCAATATGCACTTGATAAATTGGGTACCATATTAAAGACGCATATTCAAGCTTCGATCTTATAAATGTGAAGAAATTTAATAGAGATCTAACATCTGTAAACTCTCGACAATTTCGATACCTAAATCCGTATGTTCTCTAAGCACTCGCTAATGGATAGGATCCACAATCATTAACTTACTATGAAATATAATACCCAGATCCTTTATGGTATGGCAACGACTAACAAGGGAACCTCGCGAACTGTAAATCGCAGATTTTGATGAAACTTTTGTCAGTTTGTAGACTCCATGAAGTGTTACTCAAAAATGCTTTCCGTTGTTGCGGAACTTCAACATTAGGGGGTGCAATTCACCCTTGCAATTTGGCCCAAATTTGGTTTTTTCTGAATAACTTTTAAACGGTAAGAGATAGAAAAGAAGTTTCAATGGCAGACTTGTACCGTTTAGTTAGCCCCTTCGACTGGTATAGATATTTATATACAGAGTGTTCCAATAAATGTGTAATGACGTATATTGTGCTTATTTTATCGAATTTCAGAAATCGGTTATAATGGCCTTTTTTGTGATCAAATAGTCTATAGGAAGGTAATTTAAAAAGTTATACAGGGTGTCCAAAAAATATAAATTTTAGCATATTTCCTTATTCTAAGGAGATACTCTGTATACTGTTATGTGGCTGCATTGTATGTCGAAAATCAGTGTAAACTTATACCAAGCGCTAAATGGTTATATGTGATGGTTTTCGAGTTATAGGCGTTTGCATGTATGTAAAATTATATTATCCCCGACAGCAGGCAGAAGAAAACAATAGGTCACATAGTACACTAATTGCTTGCTTTTACTATTTTTGGAGAGATGGCAGTAGCGAACGTCCACTTGTAGATATTTTTATTTTATCCGGCACAGTTGGCCAGAATAACTTGGCACACCTCGGTGCAATGTATACAAGAACCCAATGTTTATTTAAATTCAGTTCATATAGTTTGCAGTGGCAGTAGCTAACATGGTTCATATCAATCCAGCAAATATTATTCATCATTTTCATATAATTATAATGAAAACCAAGGAAACAGAAAATAATCCCAGTGAAATAGAATTGCATGATGCGGTGAGAATTCTAATCGATACAAATGTTCGCGAAACAACGTTCGCAGTAGAAACAATAGAAGCATTAGAATTTGAAGATATGTATCGTCCTCGGGTTATTGAAATAGCAGCGTCATCGTCCTACGATTTAGAAGATGCTGAAGAAGAGTATGAGGAGACATGCGCTTTGGAAGATGATAATATTACTCCATATTACAAAAGGAGAGCTGTTGAGTTTTGGACTGGTTCGAAATCAAAGCGACGATCGTTAAGTTCTGTAAAAAGCAAATTTAGTAAAGTAACATCGGTTCAGCAGCTGTACAGATGGGAAAAATACATAGAAAGGGGTGGGAAGAATACGGATAAATGGCTGGAAATTACAAAACACGTATTATGTAAATTTTCATCAGCTATTGATAAAAATGCCATAGTACACGATATAGACCTGTGGCAGTGGGCGCTAGAAGCTAACGCAATCAATGGGCTGGAAAATTTCAGAGCATCTAAAACTTGGATTTTGCAATTTAAAAGAAACAATAATATTACCTCTAGAAAGATAACTAAATATGTTGGCCGAACTTATGGACAGGAGAAAGAGAAACTGTAAGTGATGGCTACAAACTTTGTCAATTCTGTAAAACCGTACATCGAAGCACGTGGAGCAGAAAATGTTTATAATGCAGACGAAAGTGGATTTAATTTGGAATTGCATTCTGGTCGTACCTTAAGTTACGTTGGAGGCAAAGCTGTTGCATGCACTGTGAATTCTGTATCGGCCACAACACATAGTTACACAATATTGCCAATAATATCGGTTGCGGGAAAGTACGTATAACTCGAAAACTATCACATATAACCATTAGCGGCTAGTATACGTTTACACTAATTTGCGACATACAACAGTATACAGAGTATCTCCTTAGGATAAGGAAATACGCTAAAATTTATATTTTTGTGGACAGCCTGTATTTTTTAAATTACCTTCCTATAGACTATTTGATAAAAAAAACGCCATTATAACCAATTTCGTAAATTGGATAAAATAAGCACAACATACGCCATTCCACGTTTATTGGAACACCCTGTATATATTATATATCTATACCAATCGAAAGGACTGACTAAACGGTACAAGGCTTCTTCCATTTAATCTCATCAATAATATTGTTTATAAATATAGGAAATAAAATTGGTCCAAGATTAGATCCTTGTGTATCCCAGATGTTGGCGAAAACATATTAGATATTACATTACAGTACTCTACGTATTGCTCTCTGCCGATGAAGTAAGATTTAAATAACTGAAGTAATTGCATTAACAGCTCCATAGACTCAAGTTTCTTCAATAAACTATAGTGACCAATCTTGTCAAATGCTTTTTGAAAGTCTGTGTAAATGATATCAATTTGTCCCTGTTTATCTACAATATCTGAGGCATACTGACAAAAACAACTAAAGTTAGTTACTGTAGACCGCATAGCCATAAAACCATGTTGCGTTGGAAATGTAAGATGTTTTATTTGATTGTAAATGTGATTGGAAAATTTTGTATCAAAGATTTTGGTAAAATTGCAGAAAATTGATATAGGCCTATAATCGGAGAGTTCATTTGCATGTCCAGATTTGAGTGTAGGAACAATACGTGACACCTTCCAAAGATCAGGTAAGATATCAGATTTTAATATTTGGTTGATTAAATGGCACAATGGTCTTGCAAAGATGAATGCACAGTCTCGGATAATAAAACTTGGGATCTTATCCCACCACTCAAGAAACTATTTTTCGATTTTTTCAAGCATTTTAGTACATCATCTTCTGCAATAGATGGTATATTAATAACGAAGGGTGATACAGTTGTGTAAGAAAGGTGATTACAGTTAGTCTCATTCGACTGCATGTACACATCGCTGAAATAACTTCATATTATCTGCTTTGATGTATCAAAACCAGCATCATTATGCTGCATAATACCTGGTATTCTAGAATGACCTAGCTTAGCATTTACAATTGCCACTGTTTACCAGGTTTAGTTACGATAGTAACGTTATACTTTATTTACTACGATTTTTACTATAGTAATTTCGGATGTCATTGGCAAATTAATTTGTGTTTATATAAATAGATATGAATTATTCCCTAAAAAAATTAAGTGAGCAATCGAAACCTAAAGAAAGTTAGCTTCTTAACTAAAGTTTTAGAAAACAAAGAATTAATAGTACTTGTACTTATATTTTGATTTCTGCAATTTGTCTATTTAGGTACGATGCGATGCCCTAAAAAAGGTTTAATACAGTAAAAGAGAAATATTGGATTAATGTAAAGAAGTAGTCGTTTCAACCACTCTCCGTTTTTTGGAATTTCTTATTTAATTTTCTAATATTCTCCGCGCCGGCAGTACAGCTGAGAAGGAAGGGTGCATCATTGCCAATCTCGAAAGTCAAGCAGCAATATGTGGTACCGGTTGTTGGGTTGGGTCACCATTCGGACAACACTTCTCAGTGGCTCGGTGTGTTCCGGCACTCTAGCCAAGGGCCTTCAAGGCCTGTAGTGCTGAGTTATTAATATTTTCCGCTTCTTGAAATGCCTTATTAACTCCTAATGACCGTCATACTTCTTTGTGTTTCTCATAAAATGAAATAATTGAGAATAATCACCAAAAGATGATTTGTCACGATCTTCTGATACAAAACCATCTGCGAAAAATTAACGACCGTTGAAGTCGAATTATACTAATAATATTTTATATAAATGTTTATTTTACTTTCATGTACCAGAAGAGCGTGATATGAAGTTGAATACTTATCATCTTATCAACATGACCAATCCTATTAATGTTAGCTTTCTTTGGTATGGCTCACAATTTTATTGCACACTGGGTGTTCATTTTTTATGAAATATTGCGTTGGTACACTATGATGCAGAAAAGTGCCAAGCGCTTAGCATTTCTATCTGGTGAAAATTAGTGCTAACTTTAGTTCTTCGGTAATCGAGGTGGAGCAAATAATCTAATCAGTTGATTGACATAAATGCTTGTTTTTAGACATTTTTAGTTAACCTTTTTTTAGTTCGCGTTCATTGAATTTGTTAAATTCTGACAACAATCTTGATTCAGTTCATTGTTCTTGTTTTAGTGATTTTCTACATATTTGCTTCTTTATTTAGTGACAATAAAAAAAGCACAAAGTGACCCACAGAGACGTAAATATACTTCCTTCAGAAATCCTTACTGATGAAGCCACACAAAGTGAGGATAGTGGCAGCAGTATTACTGAAGTTATGCTCGTATTGGCAAATGAAAAAGACAAAAGAACTTCAATTAAAAAATGTTTTAAGGAAGAAATATATACACATCTTGAATTTAAAAGTAATTTTCGAATGTGATGTATTTTTGGCAATAAAGAACGATTACAATGTCACTTCGTTTCAATTCATGTTGTTTATGAAAGCAGTAGAAGTTAGAAAAACCAATCAGTTTTCACTAAATCCATTTTTTAAAGTTGATGGCAGTTGACTATGATTTAACTAAACCAGAGCACCAATTGTCGCCAACACTACTACACTGCACTACACCGGCACACCAAACAAAGCTGTTATACCATAGCAAAACCTGTGTCACGTCCGTCATGTCACTCTATTAATTCGAATGAATAACTTTATTCTTGGTGCATGGTGCTAAAGTCGTTGTCGCGCGTCGCATACAGAAAAATGAAGTTTGAACTTGAACAACTAGTGAAGTGCGTTATTCAGGCGCATAACGAAGCCGACATACGAGGAGTATTTATCAGGAGTGTATATCAACATATACAATTGGGTGAAAAATAGATTTGTTTGCTCTTTATGTATACACCGTATGTCTACCTTTATAGCCCGTAGAAACAGCCGATATCTCATGGCGAATAAGCGAGCAGAAATTGAATTGACCGACTGAATCGATAAGAATCAGATAAACACACTTCTTCGAACAAAAACACGTGCAGTGGAAACACGCACCGATGAAATTAGTATTTTACATCGTATTGAATAGTAAACCGCACGCCTTTACGAACAAAGAGCCTATGAACTGGAAGTAAACATAGCCGTTTTCTTACCCAAAACCTGAACGGTGTTCTTCTTTGATAATAACTGTAGGAACTACGGATGTGGGTGTAACCACAGTTCATAGATACTTGACAATTGTCAAAGTGGCGTGATTGAGTAATTTGGTTTAAAAACTTATTTGCTCCTGTTTTAAAAACCAAAATCTCTTTGCGTTTGTGTACCTAATTGTACTCCGTATCTAGCATTTTTAGTAAGCATTCTCATGATTCAAATACAAAAACCAATGAGGCTGCAGTATTTCCGGAGACTTTAGATCAGACGGTTCCAGCAAAAAAACATCCTCAACGTATTACATTAGTATATTTAAAAAAAAATTGTAAGGCAGTCAGTAGGTGAGACTTCGTGTTCGTAATTTTTAGTTCGACTGAATTGACTAAATTTGTACCAACATTGACATTTATGCCTATATAACGTATTCATTGTCTATAAACATGACATTTATTCAAATTTAAATTGACATTTTGACTTTTGACAAGAGTACCGTCTGACTCAACTTCCATGGTGAATTATGAACATATAATAATATTTCCATGAATTCTTTCGAAGAACGTATTTTAATTTTTTTAGGCCAATATTCTAAATTAGATTAAATTGGGCCTAAAGTTTATAACCACAACAAAAGAAGAAATGCTTCAAATACATACATAAGCGATAAATAAAAATTTAGTGCATATTTTATTTATAGTTTACAATAAAAAATGTAGGTATTGCTAAAGAATGTTAATTCCTTACTGCTTTTCATTTTAGATTTCTATTTCGTGCTTTTTACATAATTAAAGAAAGTTTTATTTATCGAAATTAACGTATAAAACATTTATCAACAAACATTCTACTTCTCCGGTGATAATAAAATTCTAGGTATATTTCTTTTCTACGAAACACTGCTGTGAATGTAGCGCAAGACTAGGTTAATAGGTCGCATCTATCATAAAAAGTAATCACATGTAAGTACAGTAAAAAATTAATTAACCTAACAGCAATCTGAACCGCAATATTGCCTACATTTTTCTGTTTTATTGCAGTTCCATGCTTATGCGCTTTTATGCTATACATTCTCGCAAGACATGAGATAACAATGAAAAATAGTGAAGGAGTATTAACGCCCTACAGCAATAAATTTGTCGATGGAGAAGGATAGAAACATATACAATGAATTAGAGAAGTATGCAAATACAGATACATAAAACATACCTACATATTTTGTGCAATAAGAATCAGTTTGTAGATATTGTGTGATTAAATTAAGTTATAAGTAATACTAAATCCCTATTATGTATCCGTAAGATATTGAGCCGTGGTTTCAGCAGAGGTTTTCGTATATTACATATTGAATGCTTACATATATTGAAAACGTAATCACTAAAATCCACTTTTATGAACTCCTATTTGATAACTCTATTGATTGGTCTGTTGGTACTTTGTTGGACCTTGAGAATTATAAATATGATAAGTAGGACATTTATTTAAGTGTTTACCACCAGGTGTTCAGTAACAATTTAACTCTCTGTTTAGGAAGGACTCTGTACTTTACGCTTTCATTGAATATGCATTCTGTTCAACAGATTATTGGAAATTAACAGGCAATTACTAAGGGTTGTCCGCAGTGTTCGCGATCAGGGCCGAGATATTGGAATATTTTATATGATGCGAAATTATATTACCAGAGGGTTGTGAGATAGTCGCATACGCGGATAATACTACGTTATTAGTGAAAGCAGGGCAATATAATACATTTCAAATAGGGTTAATCAAGCTTCAGAAAATATTTCAAATTGAAGTGTAGATAATAAATTAAATTTTAATTCAGAAAAACATCTATTTTTTTTAGAAAACCGAAACAACGAAAGTCTACATTTACACTAGAGGAGGGTAGAACTAATTACAAGGAATTTGTCAAATATCTTGGGGTTATTTTAGATGATGAATTATTTTTTAAGCCGCATATTTAATATGTTATCGCGAAAGGTAGGGAATGAGTAATAAAATTAGAGCACCGCCTAGAGTCATGTGGGGCTTAAATGGTAACGCGGCGGGCATCATTTACAGGAGCGCTATACAACTGCCAATACTATACGCCGGTGGCGATATGGATGAACGCGTCTACAATTAAAGAAATAAAAAATATTTCGGCCGCAAACATATTAGAGCCACGAACGCATATTCATCTATTTCGGTCAACGCGGCGTGCGTTATTGTGAGTATATTAGGTTTGTTCGTTTTGGCACTCTGCGTTGTAACGCAAAAATCTAGCAAATGACGCCGCATAAAGTTTTTCAACGCAAGCTGTGGCCGTAAAACGCTGGATTGACTCCAGCTTTAGATTTCCGATTGCTGTTCGTTTTACCATCAAATCGAACAAAAATGCTTACGGCTGCGTTTTGCTGCGTGACGCTAGTGCCAAAACGAATAAACCTATTATCAATAGATTTGCGTTTGAGGGAACTTAAATTTCGTATGGACCCGAAAGGCGAGTAGATATAGGAGGCCACATTCATCTTTTTATTATAGACACCTTTGAAGAGTGGTAAGGGATAATAAATTGAAGAGTGAGGGTGGTACAGGGGCGGCTTTCATTGTTTATAATAGGGGTGGCATCGCAACTTCAGGGTGGGAGGCCACACTTACGCTACGGGCACGATGCTGGACGGGCCATTGTTGCAAATGCCCACGGACAGCATGGCACCCGAAATTATCTTCACTGACAAGGTGAAAATCTCCATACCAAACAGAGACCAGGCACGCAGTGAGATCGCTGCTAATGATAACTGGTTCACGGACGGATCCAAATCCAGGCAAGGCACAGGAGCCGGTATTTATGGGACCAGTCCTAATCAAAGGATATCTATAAGCCTGGGGAAACATACAACGGTCTTCCAGGCAGAGGTATCCGCCCTTGCAGCCTGTGCAGAAATGATTGCAAAAGGGGGCTGCATGAGGGGGAAAATTAATATAATGACTGACAGCCAGGCTGTCATTAAGGCAGTCTCGAGCCAAGTAACTAGGTGAAAACTAGTTAGAGACTGCAAACTATCCCTCAACACACTGGCACGAGGCAACACGGTGTCTCTGATTTGGGTGCAGGGACATGATGATATAAAGGGCAACGTAATAGCCGATGAACTAGCCAAGGAGGGCTCTAAGAGACACTTCATTGGTGCAGAGCCCGTATGTGGGATCACTAAGGACTCCGTAAGAAGGGAGATATGGACCTGATTAGATAAAGAAAGTACAAAGAAATGGAAGTCGACTGAAGGTCAACTCCATACCAAAACGCTGATAGGGGATGGAGATGGTAGTTTCTCTGATAACCTACTCAGGCGCAGTAAAAAAGAAGTTAAGACCATTACTGGGTTGGTTACTGGACACTGTCCCCTGAAAAAGCATCTATACAACACAGGCCGAGTAAGCGAACCGTGGTGTAGAAGATGCGAACTACAGGAGGAAACGAATTTACATGCAATCTACACTTGTGAGGAACTTAAGGTATTTAGGTAGAAGTACTTCGAGAGAGATCTATTGGAACCCTCGAAGGTCCTCAAGTTTCCACTGGGCAAGATACTGGGCTTTATAGAGAACACCAAGCTGCTCGAGTGGAAATAAGAGAATCAATAGGGATGGTACAATGAGCACCTTGCTCAAGTGCCCCGACATCAAGTGCCCACCCTAACTTTGAATGAATGAATGAACAAATGAATGAATAGGGGTGTTATAATATATAATAAAAGTTTAAATTAGGGGATCACTCCAATAATTTTCAGACAGAAATAGTTGCAATAAATCGGGCAGTACGTCATATTGTCACGTTTGCGGCATGTGTAAGGTGAATACAGGGTTATGTACTAGCTTGGCAAGTTAATATTTATTACCTACAAGTAATAGCAATTATACCTACCTTATGTACAGCACGGGTTACACGCGCAGGGCTTATGTAAAAGGCAAGAAATACTCTTATCCCCTTTATTAACTCTAACAGAAGCTCCAAGAGGAATAGCTCATGGAGTCTCCTATCGGGAAGTCTCTACGCGGACTGTCCCTTTTACAGAGTCTCCTCTTATTACAATTACCACCACTATATATATCTTAGCCACCACGATACGATCTATACCACGATATATATCTATCCCCACTCTTGAAGGCCTATTCGTGGCAATATTAGGCGCGAGTGGGTATTTATAAGGGTCGTGCGAATCTTGATTTATCTGTATTAGAAGCATTAGAGAACTTAAAAATCCAAGGGTTTGTTATTAGGTACTTGAGATCTGCTACATAAAGGAGATGTAAAACATTTTTGGACTAGGGCTCACGTGAGTACAATCGGTAATGAAAGAGCGGGTCAATTAGCAAACGAGGCGGTGTCTACGGGGGATAGCGTGACAATTAGGTATAAATTAATTTCGGCTAGCCTAGTTAAAAAGGTGTTTAAGGATAAACTTGATAATGATTAGCAGCTTAGGTGGGATACTACTTTAAATGGAAGGCGGACTAGGAAATTTATTGGTAACGTTGCACGTTTTAGGAAAATGAGAGTTATATTGCCGTATCAAACAGTAGAGTTAGCAACAGGTCATGGTATATTTGAATTATATTTATGTAGAATTGGGAGAGTTATGATTCGTATCGTGAATGTGGTGGGGTACAGATGAGTGGCGGTAGCGTACAGAAGTTAGAGCATTAAGTAAGTAGGTAAGTATTTATAATCGTTAAATATTAGGATAGTGGTTTTATTTGTTTTCAGATTATTACCACGATTCATTCTTATTCTGCTCACAAAGGAGTCAGTTTTAGTTCCACTAACAGCCGAGGAGCTACCTGGAGATGACACAGCTATCCGTATTTAAAAAACGGAGGCTGCTTCCTCCAAACTGAGAAGGGTCCTGATCCCAGAGTACGGTTTTCCATGGTTTTGCCTTACTCCATGGAAAATTCTGAGAGATAGCTAAAGTCGCTCCATGGACGTAAACATAATAACAACTGATAGTTACCGATGTATTACATTTTTGCTATTATTATTATTATTATTAACAACCATAAGGAAATATAATTAGAATGGGAACATTTCAATTGTCATGGAATCTACACAGTACCTAGAATAAGTAGCCTTGTGTACGAGTGCCTCCTTTAGATGGAGTAGAGGGTTTAGAATATTTGTAATTATTTAGCTTGTCATAAATAACGTGTATAACAATGAAATTTTACGATAGTTTTGTATATCCGAAGTTGATTGAATTATAGAGAGATAACTGCGACTTCTTCCCAAACATCATTCCTGTACTGTAATACTCTTTTCCCTTCATACGTCTAGACCAGATTAGTTTTTGATGTAGATATGCTTCAAAATGAATGATGACTCCTAGGAGTTTGGGTTCGCAACGCTCTTAGGAGTTATTACTGTTCCGGGTGTACACACAGTATAATAAGTTCCCGGAAAGCGTAAAACGTCTTCCCAATAAAAGAATGTACAAAAGCTTAAAACAAACGTTAATGGCCAGTACTTTCTATTCGGTGCAGCAATTTCTCAACTGTTATTGTACTTTTAATTGCTAATTTGTTTCATGTGTTTATACAATGCCTATTGTCATATGCTTTTCGACTATTCTATGGTATCAGTGTTTCATTTAAACGCGCCTGCATATTTTCTTACCGTTTTTATACCATCATAACGACATTATGTAATTTTTATTGCAGTAAATAGACACCTTATTTATTTATTTATTATTTATACAGAGCAGATGTAGAGTCCTAAAACTCATTGATTCTTAATTCCATGCTTAATACTCAAAAATTGAACATTGTTTTAACAAATCTTCGCCCGATGCACTGTGCATACCTAATTAGATCATGAGAGTATATCATACTTTGTAGAAAACTTATGCCACTTGTTTTCGACCCATGGTTATGCTTATTTTAGTAATCGATATTTCACGATTGACAGTTCTCAATCGAATATAAGAGCATTGGCATTTGGAAGTGGCTCGAGAACTTCCTCTCAGATCTTCATTTAAATCTTTAAATCTCTTCCATATTACATTTTGCACCAATCCATTGTGGGTTACTTTCTTTAAATTTCCTTTTCTAGAGAGATAGATACTCTCTCCAAATTACCTTTAGGGACTTCCAAAACTTTTCATATATTGCAATCATTTCTCAGGAATGAAGTCATTTCTCTTACGTTTTTGCTTATCGATACACCTAATACCATACACACATAATTCTATAAACGCTTAATTCTGGCGGAATTTTTTGGTGATACCAACAATTTCGCCGGTGGACATTTACCCACTAGCATAAAATATATTAAAATGTAAATAAGATGCAAATTTAAAATTAAAACTTTTGACTTTATGTTACTATCATGAACATACAATTGGATTTTACCAAGTAAGTTTTTCTCCCAAGGTATACTGTTATCGAGGTTTTCCTTTTTCTGTTTTTATTTTGTTTGTGATTTGTTTAGTTTGTCCAAGAATTGTTTTATTATTTTTTAGTGTGTACGTCTCTTTACATTAGTTACATGTAAAATCGCTTGTTGCAGAATAGAGGCAAATTGAAAAACATGCCTAAAGCATCGAAACGTTTTTGTATTTGTAAGAAAAATAGATTAGTAAATAAATGCCGCTAGTCAAGAAATTTCTCTCTTTTAAATAAAAAAGATTATATAGAAGATAAAATATATTTAAATCTATTCACTAATAAGCAAATCAACCAAGAACAAAAAATAGCACTTCCTTCATTAAATCGATTTAAAGCGATTTTGTGATTAATTTAAATCCAATTAATCAAGGTCTACATTATATTTTTATGGTGTTTGGTTCATTTCCCTTATGTTACCTCTAACTGCTACAAAAATTATTCGTCCACAATGACGCATTATTACGGTCACATTTATAATTCTTCTTCAGACTGGCAACCGACGATAAAGAGATCAGAAGCGGAATCCTTTTTACCCGCCTCTGGCCGGTGGGCATGTGCCCGATACAACAATAGTTTGCGGTCCCGACCCTATGGCGCTTACAACCCAACCGGCCCATTCGCCGCTGACACAGAAAATAACATAACCCATTTCAAAGCGAAAAGCATTTAATTCGTCCGTTCGCTTGACCTAATTCCCCGTCTACTCGATGCATAACAGCGCGCAGCGCATTCGCCCGAGGACACAAAGCTTCGGCGAGCTTTTCTAAACGCTATGCAACTGTGCAAAAGCAAACGCCTGACCGCTCGGATATTAGGTTTGCCCATACCACGACACTGTTGGTCAATCTGTCAGTCGCGGCGCTGAATTGCTTCGCTAACAAGTTATCGGCTCCAAATACGGACTATATGCATATATTGAACGCTAAGTGCTTGGTTACTGTACTGTGTAAGTAGAGTAGTTGGTAATAAGGGAAAAAAGGAAAAGAGCATAAGAACACAAATTATAATTAGTGATTTGCTTTTAAGGATTTTACTATAGGAAATGGTCTGTTAAAAATAGATGTAAGGGGAAGCAAGTAAAATAGATTGTATGCTTGTTGTTTGCCTTAGGTCTAATATTGAATTAATGCTGCCTTAAACACAATTATTGAAGTCTGATATGATTTTTTTTGCCCCCTCGTATAATTTTGAGGAAAATATTCGGTGGTATAAAATCAGCAGAAAGTGAACCGAGACGATGCACGAAAAAGAGGTTATGGTCTTAAAAAAATAACGCAGAAGGTGTGAACACAAAAGCTGTAATGATTAGGACATTGTAATAAATATTAAAATGAATTGAATTAAAATCGAATACAGTTAATTTAATATACATCAATAACACTGCGAGATAATAAGAGATAAAGAATAGGTTATAAAGACAAGAATGTCACCGAGCATGGAGAAGCTACACAGAAAAACCGAATTATTTGCGGCAACGCAGTATATTTTGTCAAGAAAAACTTAATTAACGCAATGGTTGACGGTTAAACATGATTTAATGGAAGAAGCAGCCAAGAATTGATGAAAAAACGATTCCTTATTTACATGTATTCTAAGATTTCGCTGTATATTTTCAGCTTCATCAGCGAACAAGATTCTATATAAGAGCATTTCATCTAAGAAAATAATAAATTAAATAAGACTATAGTAACTTACAAAAGGAAAATGAAAGCGACGAACACTGAATTATTGTAAAACACATAGTTTTAAAAGTAATTTAACCTATAACAGGAATGAAGAACCAGGTGATAAGGTTAACAAGACAAACTGTCAAACAGTAAGCCCGCGAAATAAGAAAGCGGTAGTGTCAGCATGTGAAAAATATAAAACACAACATTAAGACTAGAAAATACCTTAAAGTGTTGGTTAAAATGATAATCTAATTAATTACATACTAGAATGCAGGGGCGCCTCCTCTTAAAGAGCCACGGGGCTTTTATTTTCTGTAAAAATACCGATAAATACACGTACACACACAGACTCGCTTAAGTACAGAACGAACGTTGCGATTCCCATGATTTGATGCGACGAAACACGCTTTGCCACGTCTAGATTGGCCCCGATTTCAGACGTTTGTATACGCGGTATACGCAAAAATCACATTGATGTGGCACCATCGATATACGTCAGTGTTCGGCACTGTGAGGGACGGGTTTCGCGCTATTTCTCACGGTAGGCAAGCGTGTGAGTCAGACGGCCGTCGAAGATCGGCTATTGAAAGTAGAAACATATGTAAAGGGCCGTTGCGTACAGACTTCGGTTTACACACTTCCCCGCAATAAAAATTGTGTTCAAGAATATTTAACATTCATCAATTATAGTCATAAAAGTTAGTATTATTCTAGGATGACATCGCAAATTAATAACTATAGCATTTCAAATCAAAATGAACTACAATATTCATATTTTTCTTAGGGTAAAAATTATGAAAATGAAATAATAAATATAATAAGGGAGCAAAATACATCACAATAGTGTTTTAAGTAAAAAAAGGCAAGCCATTTGTTTATATAAACAAACAAAGAAAATAAAAATTGTATATCCCATTCTTTGTAAGAAATACGTCCGCTTATGCTTAGAATATCCATTATATTTTACTCGACGATCTTCGGTTGAATAACTCATGTGTTCTGTGTTGTGTTATGTTTTCGTCGATATAAATTAACAAAAACACCTGAATAATTTTGCGTTAGTTAATAATAATATAAATATTAAATAAGATACCAACCTATTCAAGTCCTCGAATATTTTAGAATTCAAAATTCAAAATGAATGTTTCTTTACTGAACTAGAATTTGAATTTGATGATTCAAGTCTGGTGATTTTCTGGACAACAAGTCGCCTAAATTGATTTTTGAAAATAGCGAAGAGTAAAATAAGAATCAGGAATTCGACAGAGAGGTTGTCTTATTGCCAGAACGAGTGAAACTCAAAGGGGAAATAAATAAATTGGGAAACTTACCTTCACCAACGCCCATATTTATTTATATTTATTCTTATAAATAAATATGGGGTTAGGTATCCTGCAAAATTTAAACCCGTTAGAAAAGCACACCGTTCCTCCTGAAAATGCAGTGATGAACAAATGATAACAAATAAATGTTTCTTCTCTACAGGTTTTCCTAAAAATTATTTAGAACCGAAGAGCGTGCGTCTTTAAGAGAAAACTCTCAAGGAGACAGGTTTGAGAAATTTGGAGTACAACAAAGTTTGCTGGAAGCTACAAAATTTGTATACAAAAAAGCTTTTTAGTCGATAAGCCAAAAGGGTTCAATACTACATCTGGAATACAATAGGGTGTGGACTGAGTCCCTTATTGTCTACACTGCTTTTAAATCAAGGAATTAAAACATGTAGTTGAAAAGAACGAAAGATAAAGGTGAGAGATACAACAATATGTAGATCATCGAGTGGATGCTTTCATGGATGGTTCAATAGATACATTTCAAGGGAAAGGAATATTTGGACATATGAACTATAAAAAAAGGAATTGTATTACTGAGAAAAGTTAAGGTTTCATCTAATGTAAACATAAAACGTCTTTTATGGTTACGTTGGACGACGTGATAAACGTTAAATTATAACATGTAAATGATTTCAAACACCTTACATTGCAATATGGTAACATCTAAATCGAAACTAACAATAAAATAAGAGAAACGGAGTCTTATCTCCTCTACTACCTAACCCGGAAATTAATCAAGAAGGGTTCCCATTGCCTGAGGTGTTAACGATCTAACAATAGTCATTAGAGGATTGTTCTCAAAGGTTCTAGTAGAACAGATACAAATAGTTCTAAATACGGTCGATAATTAGTACAAATAAGACAACAACAAATGCTCAGCAGATAAAGGAGATGTGATGGAAAGCTTAAAACCACTAGTGTTGGGAAGAGAATGATTTCATGCGTCAACGAAGCGAAATACCTTGGGGTATGGTTCGAGGAAAGGTTTATATGTAACCCTGTTCAGAAAATATCTAGATAGTAAGACTCCCAATGCCTTAAACACGACAATGTTCCAAGGTGAGTTAGAAGGGCATTTCTTTTTTTTAAGGATTTAAGGAACTTCCAAATTCTCAATAACTAAAAGAAAACATGCTTTTTTGAGAGATTTTTTTAATTAATTGAATCTGTTAAGACCCGTTGTTACCTGCAATTGAAATATTGATCAAATTTATGTTTATCATCGTTATACGCAAAATCTAAAACTAGAATGATTTCAAGAGAATGAGAAAAAGGAATATCGACGGAATTCTTTTACTCATCCCTTAATGCATACATCTTCCAAGAAAACATTACGAGGTAATACTTACCATTCGGATTGTAACTTTGTGGCTTGGTTTTGCTGAAGTACATAGTTTAATTTGGACCAATCAAGAGCAGCAAAGTATCGCATTATTAAACCCGAAAACACAAAAGCAATTGCGATCGAAATTACTTCATATTATGTTTAGGTAAGGTTGGTTTCAAGAAAAATTGACAGAAGAAAAGAAAGATAACAAATAAGGAAACAGAAAATACTAGGTAAGTACCTATATAAGAGATATTTCAAACACGACTTTCCTGTCCCTTCTTCAAATGAATTCTCACTATAGCTCGTCTAAATTCGTAAAAGAAACTATTACTTTTAATATTGTAATTAATATATTGAATAATTCCGACCAATCGTACCACATTTATATTTATTTTAATAATAATATTATTGTATCAGATCTTGAAAGACAGAATATAATAATCATTAATAATAAATCAATCATTTATCATTTTGACCAATATTACATTTGGCATCGAAAAACTATTTAAAGTCGGTATGGACAAAATAGTATACGACTTACGTCAAAATTTTATTACTTAAATCTTCACATTATGATGTTCTAAACATACAATAACAAAGTTTTCTGCCGTATGCTAGCATATATGTAAAGAAATATGTAAACTAAAGAAATTGCCATGAAAATAGCGGTTATCCTACTACACTAACCTTCCTAACCTACACTAACTTTCCACACTCGATATAAGTTTTCTACATGGCAGACATGGCGCACAAATATTTATCTATCACTTGCCAGATAAATATTTCTTAGAAACTGTTATCAACAGTTTCCCCATTGCATACGGTGGCCCTTGTTCTTTATGAACTTACCGCCAATGTGGAGGAGAAACGAGCAACTGGCGTGCAGTGATTTTGACTGTTTTTTTATCAATCTGTTAACACTTGGTAATTTCATATTACAGAAAATGAGGGCGAATCCATACAATGGGTAACAGCTGGAGTCTTTATTAAATATCTAGTTATTGGAAGTTTTGGATTGGTGGTATTATGGAATAAATAGTAACAAAACCAGAAAATATGTTCTTTCCAATCCTTTCATTAGTAAAATATTATTGTCGACCGGTTTCGGCTTATGCCATCCTCTGTACACACTAATGTGAAATAGCAGAATTATAGTATGTAACTAATTAGAGATTAAGATTTTTTATACTTACATACGTCAATAAGAATTTAAAAGCTACGTCATATATAGCAGTAGTATTCACAAACATTTACAATAAAACAAAATATATAAAATAAAATGAGACAATGCACAAAATTTGACTGCTTAGTATTATATGTGAAAACGGATAAGAATAAAATTTGTGTTCCGTTTTGTGAAATCTCTTTAATGTAAATAATTTTTTGTTCTATTTGAGTGCGTGTGCAATATGTGTATGAAACTGTTTTAAAATGTATGTGTGTGTTTGTTGAGATGCACGTATTTGTTAAAATAGGATATGAATTTGATTTAAAATATTTTAATGTAATAAGTATAATAAAATGTAATGTAAGTATGGATGGATTTTGTTTAATAAGTTGTTTTTTATGACGAAAATTCCATGAAACGATTGTTATGTTTGTGCATGTATGTGTGTTGTTGTGTTTATTTAGATATGTGAAGATAGGTGGCGTGCTATACTCTAATATGCTTTATTATTCCAAACAAAGAAACGAATTATACTGACAACATAACGTGATAAATAAATGGGACATAACAACAGTTTCAAAAAAAGGAAATGTATCTATGTGGAGACAGTAAAACATATTAAAAAATGTATTACGGTATTGAAGGCCCTCGTCACAATTGGAGACCCGGCTTTTTAAATTTAATTTTTTATGTTTTTTGTTTTTCATTTTACATTATATATTTTTTTATAAACATTGTCAAATTTAAAACAGAGTTTCACTAAGATAATAAAAGATAAAACAGATTTAATATGGTCTAATTAAATAGTGGGACACAAACAAAGCATTTAATTTAACAGACAGAGAAACAAAAAAAAAAGCACAATATCTAATAATAACTCATACATTTTTTTTTCTAATTTGTTATATGCCCTTTTTTGTAATACCTGTATGTTGATGATTTGTTTTTACAGATATTATTCGTTCTAACTCGTTCCTGTGGAAATAGTCTATCTACTTGTGATTCAAACACAAATTGTGTTAAAAAAGGACTGAACCCGACAGACGACGCTTCGTCAGTGCAATCTAGGCGAAGCTTCGATGACTAAGCGAGAACATGTCGAACTCTCACCGCGTTAGCTCTCGTTAAACTTTCAGTATAGCAGATAGATTTATCTCGAAAATCCCGAGCTAGCTCGTTCGATACACTGCCTTGCGGTGCATCGGATATTCCAGAGGCCTCTCGAGTAAAGTAAAAAAGTAAGAGTAAACTCGTTACAAAATCACTAGCTGCAGCGCTCAAACCTTTCACGTTTTCTGTACAAATAAGAAGTGGGGCGAATACAATAGTATTTGTGGTAAAACTGTAGAACACTATCTTGAGTTCAGCTCGGTTAGCACACAAACAATGTGACTTTACTCCACCTACATTGAAAAAATAAATAATATATTTATTTAAGAGAAAAGTGGGTTTATACCGTCGAGTTCAAAAGTCAAGTAAGCGGGTTTTTGAGTATTTCGGTTAGTTATCAAATTTTGAACATTTGTATGCGATAAATCAATTGTTGTCATTCTTGTGCTTTAACCTACCCCTGAAGTGCTTACCACCAGTCGAAAATGGGTAAAAGACGCAGTATTGAAAATAAGGCTATATATATTTCAAAATTTTCAAAATAATCAAAATATAAAAACCGCATTTCACCCTGTGTGAGTTGTTAATATAGAAAAAAGAAATCAAACAAGGTCTAGATTCTCATAAAATTCTTTAATAACACACGACTGGTTTCGCTCTATCTAAGCAACCTCAGCCCGGCTAAAGAAGTATATCATATAATGTCCATAATTAATAATTATAATTCTACTATAATAGATAAGTTATTACATAAAATTAATAATAAAAAAAAGCGAAAATGCAGCTTATTTAAACATTACCACAGATTCTGCAGTTGACAAGAAGAAGTACTTTATTTCGATCGCATATAAGTCCATTCTCTTATGAAATTGCAAACATCCCTAAACCACATGTCCGTGTATCATTTAGAACTTTACAACGCTTACGAAATTTAATTATTAACAATAAAGATAATACAAAGCCACTAAAAAAGAAAGGGGTTTACCTCCTGAGATGTAAAAAAAGCAAAACACAGTGTGTCCATTAAATACATTTTTTTGCAATTTCGCAATTTAATGAGCATAACAATGCGATTTTAGCGACTCAAAGTCAAATTATATCAACACGTTTGGAGCCGAAATAAAATTGTAGATATAAATAAACTAAATTAGCAAAATCACAGCAAGTATATCGAGTTTAATATCCTAACACTCTCATTCATGATTATTTCCACTACTTATATTTAAGGAATACCGTTTATAGGTCAATAATATCACGATACTAAAATCTTATTCCAAATGTACTTACAACTATACATATCGTTAAACTTGGCTCATATATAAGCGCCCATACAAACAGCACGGAAGAAAGCCTTTCGCAGGAGAAGATTTATTACTTCCCAAATCGAACGCAAACACCCCATTTCTATATGCTTGAACGTTTACTGCTAATTGTAAGTTATAGTTACGTGTACCGCATAACGCACCACAATACGTAATTCTGACGCTGAAAAAAGAAAACCAAAGTATAATTAAAAATGACCTTACTTTATGGCATGAATGAAATGGATGATTTTCAGTCTAGTTGTAAATTTGAGGCACTTCGGTTTACATAAGAAGCATATTTATTTATGACACTTATATGTATTATACGCACTCTCTTTTGTAGAAGCACACGGAGCGACACTGCATTATTTTGGTTAATAAATTGGTGTTTTAGGATTACCTATCGTACGACCGTTCTGAAATTTTTATAAATGACTATTAATACTGTTTTTGTTTTGTTTTCAAATCGCGTAGTTGAAGTAACTATTTTATTTTGTTTTTCTAAAGCTTTTGATGATGTAATAGACATTCTGATTGTGTTAATTCCTTAACAATCTAATATATAAAATACAAATTATGAATAGAGTTGACTTCAAATCATTCGACGAGTACCAATTTAAACAAACGCACAATCTTAAAATTAATCTCTAAGGATAGTGTTATCCAATACATGTTCATATCTTAACTGTATATTATATCGTAACTAAAGGAAATGTATGGACTCTTAGATCTGTTACATAAGATGTTGATTTAATCACTATAGACAGTTTAGATTAATATGCAGTTAATGTTCTTGTCAATAGTGTGAAATTAGTATTTTGCAATAGTTATTTCAGTAGACAGATAGATAGATAATTTTATTTCAAACAGCCACAAACAAAATACATAAGTGGGTTGAAACAAGTCAACTTACTAATAAATTAACAAACCAAAAAAGTAAAACATGAAGTTTTACAGATTATATATTAATTCAAAAACGTAATATTAGCAGAAACAGAAAAACTTAAAGTTATAAATATTAAGCTACAATACAAAAAAGAAGTAAATATATATCTCAGCAGCAAACTCAGAAACTGCATATTAAAGTAATCATCAAAATCATAAGGTTCCAAATTAATTAGCAAATTAAAGGTTTTATTCTTGAATAATGTCAAATTATTGATATTTTTAATTTGTTGGGGAAGTTTATTGAAAAGCTTTATACTTGAATAGGGCCTTTCTCAAATATAGACATGGTAAGCAACGCGTAATTATGATTTGTTTGAAATCTTGTATTATGACAATGGCCTGGCAGGAAATGTTCATATATTTCTTTATATTTGAAATTAAAAATTAAGGACTCATAAATATACAACGGAACAACTGTAAGTAACCTATTAGTTTATATTTCCCACGACGTGATTCCCTCAAAGGAAGGTCAAACATTGTACGTAACGTACATTGTTTTTGAATTCGAAAAACTCTAATAATACCTGAAGTGTTGCCCCATAGCAGGATAGCAATTTAATTTTTTAACATGTCCAGATAGGAGTTCCAATTTTGGTTTTCATCCATAGTGAGATCCAGAAGAGTTTGCTATACATCTTAAAACTGTCAATTTCTATTTTTTTATATGAAATATTATAATTTTAATCTTGTCTATATTTAGTAATTGATCATTTTCAAAACTCCGTTGTCTTATTTTATGCAATATTTATTCTGCTTGACTTTTTAAGGTGATTAAGTCTTTTGCTGTTATAAATAAAGCATTATCGTGTGCATAATTAATATGCGTATGCAAAGTATTAATTAATATGTTGCACAGATCAATGATATAAATGTTATATAAGAGAGGACCTAATAAACTACCCTGTGGCAAACTTTTTTCAACTAATTTTGTAACGAACTTGGACTATATTTCCATCTAAGTTTTACAAATTGCTTTCTACCCTTCAAGTATGAGGCCATCCATTTCAAAGTGGTGCGGTAGCTTTTTAATTTAAGTAATAACTTATCATGATGTAAACGTATGATGCAAACGTAAGCTCTAGAGCAGTCAAGGAAGACCCCTAGTGGAATGCTACCGTCCTCCAGGGTCTGATAAATTGCGTCAAGGTAGTCAAGAAGGGGAGTTTCAATAGATCTGCCCTTCATAAAACCATGCTGGTTTGTATAGTTGTAAAAACATTTACATTTGTATAGAATAAATTGTCCTCACTGAGAAAAGCAATAATACGAAAACTTTTTTTTAAAGAGTTTTGAGAAACAAGAGATATACTGATCGGTCTGTAGTTCTTTATCCAAAGGGTCATCACCCTTCTTGAAGATTGGAACAACTACTGCTACTATTAAACGTTCCGGAATTATTCCGAAGATTAGCGAATTATTTAATTAATAACTCTTTACTAAAGACTTTACTATAGCATGTATGTATTCTTTCAAAAGTGAGGTAGTGACTTCATCATTAGCAGGGCAACTGTTATCATTATTATTAATTACTAAACTGGGACTAAAAGCTACTTATGGAATGTCTCTACATAGCTTAGTTCCAATATTTACAAAATGCTCATTAACCGCATTAACAGCATGTTACTTGTTACTTTGTATGTTAAAAACATTTGCTTTCTTTCTCTTTAATCCTTCTACAATATTTGAGATGAAATGCCAAATAGCTTTAGGCAGATTATAGGATTTCAATTTAGATCATTGTAATATATTGTAATATCCACTTTTCTCCCTCATTTAAGAAAAGAAAGTTGTACTTTTCCTCCCTAGGGCGGAAAGTGAGTGACATTGACATGATGAAACTGTACATCTTATAATATGTGACATTATTGATAGATGACATTAGTACATTCGACCCAGTCTGAGCCCATTTATAAGATAATTGTTAAATTATTAGGTATTAAATTTCAATTAAACTATTATCGAACACTTTTTGAAAAACGACTTGACAGTTCTCAAAAAATATTTGACAGATTAAGTCTACTATCTATCATGTCACTCACAGGTATGTCTTTATTATTTTTAGACATTTAATTAATTAAAATTGGACTGTCTAGGAAAAAATCGTATTCAAACTACGTGAGGAAAGTGCTATTGCAGGCTTTGGGCAAATTACGAACCTCGCCTTCGGCACGATTTATAATATTTGCCCGCAAATAGAGCACTTTCCAGTCTTGGCTTGAAATATACTATTTCTACCGTTAATTATTAACTGACTTCATTTAATTTTTTCAGTGTTTTATAGATCGTTAAATTCCTTATTAAATTTACATAAAACTGACAAAGTGCTTTTTGCAGTTTATTATTTCAGGAGAGGATGCCTTAAAAGTAATATTGCCATTATATGAAACTTTTCTAACTTGAAAAGAAAATTGGAAATTTTCTAAAAAAATGTCTAAAAATATATTCCGTTGGGCAGTTACATCATTAATCAAAAATCATATATATCATTCCAGTTTATTTCGTTTAGAGCGTCTTTTAAAAGCTTTTATACTGTATTCATTAAAAATCTTATTTATTTATAACTCTTAAAGTTTTGATTTTCTATGTATAGTGTTAACAATTGACCAAAATGATCTGGTATATCAGTATAGAAGACTTTAGTATTATTAAAATCATTATTATTGGTCCATTATTAAGAGTAATTACAAAAGGGACAATCGCAAGCCTTGACTAGCGTCATATATAAAAAATAATAGTTTCAGTTTTCTCAAAAATACTACACACATTAGCCCCTTACAGCACAGCACAGTGCGTCCTATAAAAAACGAATAGTCTTGAAAAAAATGCATTGGGCTGGGCGGTGCTGTGCTATAATAGTTGTTCATTCATTTACATTATTTTAATTCTATCCGTTTTTTGACGGGACGCGCGGTTCTGTACTGTGACGGACTAATGTGCGGTAAACTTTACAAGTTATAAATAATGTATTTTTATTAAATTCCTAGAGATATTAGGGAATAGAAAGAAGTGGTGTGCACCTGCAATGTGTTGTGTGTAATATAGTGCATTCTTTTTTTTATTATCTTTTTTTTTCTTTTATTATTAATTCCTGTTTCATAGATTAAAGGAAGAACGCCAATGCAACAATGTATTGTTCTGTAGGCGATTTAATTTTTTGGCAATGTGTGGGTATAAATATGTAGCTGAAAGTATTGTGGTAGCTGTTGTTTGTAATTACCTTATCATGCTACTGCCAATAAATACGCATTATTATTATTATTATTATTATTATTATTATTATTAAAGCTCATAACATCAAAAAAAAACAACATAACGGCGGCGAGAAAATTTTGTTTTTACTTTTATAATAAGTAGGAAAAACAAATTATGGACTACAAATACAAACAGATATTGATCACATTGAAGTTCGACCGTTGAAAACGGTGTATTAAAAGCAGTAACTTGTAGTCTCTAATGACTTTGGTCACGTTCATTGTAGTATAAAATCGAAAACGATTCTTTAGCAAATTAGATTTGGAATTACATGCTTAGGTTGCTATTTCAGCTACTTCATATTAAATATATACCTATGTACCTATGTTTCTTTGATGTCAATACACTCTGAAACCGACAAGAGACTTACATAATATACTAATACTCTTTCGGAACAGCTGGTATAAATTATTCGTGAAAGGATAAGTATAAAAGAAGAAGTCTTAGTTTACCGTTACTGTCAAAAATCAAAAATCTCCTAAAGGATGTATTATATATTATCTTATGTATTATAATAGTTAGTGGCTGTAGTGGTTATTTCAACTGTCCTTCATTAAGCATTCTATAAGACCGTTGGCACCTCACCCGATTTAATTTTATTAATTTCCGACAAACCAGGACAATTATTGTGGTGCTAACGAATCCTGGCAGTATTAAATTATTCAAGGTTCAATTTTACATCAGGTCGATGCCTCGGAAGGAAAGCCGCAAAGGTTATCGGCCTAATCTGTGTCTATCATCCTCTCAACTATATACGGAAGAAAGTGTGGACGTGTTAACTCAAAACACCTAAACCTATTATATTAGAGATAAGAAGCCCTTACATCCAGTGAAATTACTTTTGCTTTAAGATTTAATCTGTAAACTATTTTAATCTTTTGTATTTACGTACAAATTACAAATACACATTTTGTTTGAATAAGGAAGAAAGGAAGAATTAAGATTAATGCGTATTTCTTACTTTTAGATCAAATTAATTATATTATTTAGTACAGAGATAAACAATTTTGTAATTTTACTTTTTAAAGAACTGCATTACAATAAAAAAAACTAACAAAAATAATTAAAACAAAGACTTTTTTCCCATAAAGAAATATTTGGAAAATATATTTCACATAGAAAAGTTTATTTTAATTAAAAATAGTAACTTCAGATCGATATCTTTGAAGCAATCATAATAGTTTCGTATTTTACAATTCCATGATAAATCAAACATATTTACATTAACCGACAATAAAAACTGGGCACCCTAAGAATTTTGCGAAAACACCTATACTGTGATACTCTAAGATAGAACACAGCCCGGTATAAAAATAGTCAGTAAAACTTCAATTATATTAGCTTCGTGTTAGAATTTCAAATGACGATCATCAATCTCAAACTCTCCAAAGAGTAACTTACACCAAGTTACTTCCAAACACCCACCCCCAGCGGCTTGATCGTGGCGCTTTTATCAGAGATGAAGGAGTACAGAACTTCACATTCACACCCTAGTTAAGATGTAGGTTCAACGTTCAACGTCTATTTTGATCATCCCAGTATCATCTATTTCATTAATATTAAATCACGTGTGTATACTCTTTAATGCCAGATGGCATAGGAGGAGGGTTAAACTTCTGAGCAAAAATTGTCTAAAGATCCCACCAGGCATCAAGAAAATTACGAATGAACCCCATTCACAGTATAAACCGAGTAAGGACAACAGATGAGTCATCGGTGTTTTAATTTCTAAGCCTAACTTTGCTTCAACCAACAGCTCTCCAATATGGCAGTTTGTTATTGTTTACATACAGTTCTAAAAACAATTAATTGATACGGTGCATTATTTGTGTAAAGGGTGAGGTTATTGCCCATAACATTTACATATAATAAAGAAAGTACATGGATAAGAAGAACTATTGTCGTTGTACAGAGCTTCCTATGCCACATTAAATCAATTTATTTCTTGGATACTCACTTTAAACCTTACCGCTATTTATCACAATAACTAACTAAATGCATTTCATTTTATGTTCACTTTAAAATAATGTGATTTTGGTCTACACTCTATTGAACACTGTAAGCTTTAATCCTCACATTTCACATTTATTCACATTATAGACAACTCATTATTTAGTCTACGCCTGTAACTCCTATCTACTTGTTGTACATCGCCAGACATTACTGTCAGACAACTGCAGGGTCGGATGTTAGAAATAAATTAGTCGAATAAAAAGGAACAGTCTTTGTATTAAACAGAATGATATAGTCATATAACTCTTTAACCCTAATTCTAAGTTGGTGTGTGTCAAAAATTTGAAAATCTACAATAAAACCCTTTCACCGAAATCGTTGCATTTTTATTAATTTATTTGAGAAAGAACCACCACATATTTACTCCTGGAAGAATATCTTACCCTTCAAACTATAACTATAATAAGAGATTTAGTCACAAAAACAACAGAATGTAAACTCAATTTTTGTAAAACACTTGAAAATATACTTTTCCTTTTTTTGGGTATTCCGGTTTTTTCTTACTAATTATATACTGTTTTTACGTTTCGGAATTTTGTTTTATTCCTTTTTCATTATTTTATTTTAATCCTACAAATTCACAATTTATTAAGCATTACAATTTAAAATTTACCAAGTTACTATTTTTAAAATTATAATAATTAAAAAAAAACTAGTAATTACAAGACATAATTGTTTTCAAACTTACATTTAGGTGTTTTCATAGTTATTAACCTTTACGGCGTTGTCAAAATTTCTTTTAGTTACATTTTAAAATTGTAAACGACACTTTAAAACATTAACAAATATCGACAAACAAACATATACTAAGGCGCAAGGCCGTTCAGTTTTGTTTTCAACCCAGAAAACAGGCCGTTTTTTTATATTTAAAAATCGCCTCTACATTTCCACGATAAGGTGCATGACGACTCAATTCGTTTTTCCTTTAGAATTTGCTATAATCAAATTATTATAAATGTGACTTAAGTTATTTATATCATTTTTATCGTTAATTGCATGTATATTGTTTTTAATATGCCACATTTCTTTGAAAAGTCTTTTATAATAATTATTTTCAATCTCTAAAATTTCCGTTTTATTAAAATTAAATTTATGGTTATTATTTAGTGCATGTTTTTCCAGAGCAGTAGAGTTTACATTTTGTGTATTTATGCTATATTTATTAAGAAAAAACCGGAATACCCAAAAAAAGGAAAAAATAAAAAGAATAATCAAAACCGGTTAAATAATATTGAAAAACTTGAAAATATATGCATGATTTAATCAAACACTATTTTATTAGAATCGTGTTTATTTTTATCATGAATATAATATTTCTTTTCAGAAAGATTTGAAATAATGAAAGTAGAATAAAAGACACGTAAAGGCTCTGCTCCAATAAGCCATTGAAAAGTGACCCAAACAAATTTTTTTAACGTGATAGCTTAAATAATTCGTGAGAAAAAAAATATTGAATTTTTTCTACCCTTATGCTAATATCTCGCGAATGGGGTAGCAATGATTACGCTAATTTTTTGCATTTACAGTATATGTGACAGTGGTACTCATTTGCTTTAATTTCAGCCCAATAGCTTTAGCGGCACTTTTCAATAGCTTATCGGAGCAGAGCCTTTGTGAATTTATCTGACCTATTATCCTACTTTTTCTAAAATATAATTTACTTCATACGTTTGAAAATTCTCAGCAACAGCTTTACAAGATGGCAGTTAGACATGAAGGTCATTGAAAACGGACCACAAACGAACAAAGGATTTAACGAAGTTGCTGTCTGTGCTCTGCTCTAACATTCAACGTCAAATCTGCTTGTTTACGTAAAATTCGCCGCTTTAAAGTTTGATCAGTAACATATTGTCTAAGTTAAGCACGTTTGCGAAATAAAAAAAAAACATTTAACTGTAAGAAAATTTTTAATTTTAAAATGGAAGAAATTGAAAGAAACGATAAAAATGGTAAAAAAAGTTTCAACTGACAAGAACAGAAAATAAGAAGAGCAGAATGCAAACGAAAATGAAGAAAATTGGTTTATGTATTTTAAAATTCTCTGTCAAGGAAATGAAGGAACAGAGGAATACACACGAAGAAATAGCTGATAACAGAAACATAGAAATAGAACCACCAGCTTTTGAGGAATTTATGGAATGTATCAGACGGTGAAAGAATAAGCACCGGGGCCTGACGAAATCAAAAATGAATTAATCAATAGTGAAGTAGAAGAATTGCTGCAGCAAATACACGGCTTGATTGAAGGGATTTGGAAACAAGAAAATATGATGTGGATGATAAGGTTTAATAATTCCAATATTGGAAAAAAACTCAATGCACTAATTACAGAGGAATTATGTTGTTAAACACGGTATATACAATATTAACAACGGCGATTGGAGAGAAATTAAAGAAGTACACTGAAGCACAGATAAAAGAATACCAATTAGGCTTCAGGAAGGATAAAACAACTACAAATGTAATACATATTCCTACGCAAGTAATAGAAAAGTGCTACGAACATGGCATAGAAACCCACATGCTTTTCATAAATTTCGAACAGGCCTTTGACAGTGTAATTAGAACAAGTCTACTGCAAGACCTAAAGAGAATAGGGGTACCAACTAAATTAATAAATTTAATAAAAATGGGAATGAGAGATTCTACAGCGGGAGTAATAACAAGTGAGGACATGACAGAAGGAGAAATAGAAATAGAAAATGGAGTAAGGCAGGGTGATGCGTTATCAGCAACCCTGCTCAATGTGATGTTGGAAGAGATAGTGAGAGAAGCGGGATATGAGAAGACTGATATAGAGTAGCTCACAAATCATTTCATATGCGGACGATATTGTCTTAATTGCAAGAAATCGAAGAAATCTGGAGAATGCACTAACAACTTTAGTAACCGATGTGCGGCGCATACAGGCTTGAAGATAAACGAGCAAAAAACCAAATACATGACAAAGAATAGAATAAAAACAAACACAGAACAAATCAAAAACTTTTGAAAAAGTAAATATGTAGTTTTAAATATTTAGGTGTCATGGTAAACGGTAGAAATGATAGAGCGAAGAAATTACAAAGAGGATACAAGCGGGGAATAGAGCCTATTGGAACTATTGTTGATTTCATCGAATATGCTTTACAATTACTTTAGTAGCAGCCTACTTTCTTGCTTTAAACGCATTTTTAAAGCAATATTATTGGCATAACTTCAGTATAGAACTACAACTAAAAGACGAGGATCTTATTTTACGAATGAAACATTGCTTCCGTGACCACGTACGGAACCTACAATCTATGTATCCGTCGTATACAATGGTATGCAAATATTTTTGTATTTTCATGAATATATAGTGAGTATTTCGTATTCGTTAAAGCAGGTTGGATATTCAATTCAGGTGGTGATGTGCTGTGTCAATATTATACATGACCCAGATGTGTGTATTAAAGTTTTTGAGGGCATAATTCTGTGAGTAAAATTGAATAATTTCCATTTATGTTCTCTCCGAAACTATCCCACTTTACACAATAAACTGTCCAATAATAACTATTCTTCCAACTGAAAATTTATTACGACATATTTCATCAAATTAAACATTGTTTTCGAAATGCGTGTGCATGTCTGCACCCCATACAATTTTATATTAATCAAACCCGTAAAATGACTATTTAGCTAATACCTAAATATAGACCCCGCATTTTGTTTTAACAAACACGTAATTAGTTCTGGCAGAGCGGCGAGTTTAATTTAATTGCAAATGAATAATAATTCATATTCTAAAAACTATATATCTATGTAAATTTATACTCTACGTATGACAACGGTGAAGTGTACCAAGAATGCATATTTAACATGATTTGTTTGTTGCACACACGAATAACTTAAATAAAAGGAACCTGTGACCTTTAACTCAGGTAATTAGAACGTTGATGTGAAAAATGCACGTCAGATGAATTTCCTTTACGTGGAAAAACTAAAAAAATGTATTTCTATATTTTCCCTCTATTAATTTAATAAGAAGATATCGTCCTAACGATTACTAAATAGAAATAATTTATTTAAATTGTTACACAGTATTTCGCAGACTAAATTAAAATTAAATTAGTGTTGAATCGCTAAGCATATCTTTTCGGTATCATTTAAAATTTACATTTTCGAAAGATGGAATTTTTCCTCTTAGGATCAAAATAGAACGAAAAAAAGCGGAAAGAAAAGTTATTACTAATAGTCTGTATGCTTCCTTTTGTGTTAATGACTGCTTGAAATCCACGAGGCATACTTTAAATCAAGTATCACATTCTGATCGATATATCTTCATCCTTGCAATAACAACTCTCTGAGCTCTTGGGCAGTTCTTGGAGCTGGTATATGCTTTCGGGTATGTTGTCTCAACTCACCCCATGTATATTTAGTAGGATTCATATCCGTACTAATGACCGACCAAGTGAACTGCGTAATTCCCACTTAATTCAGGTATTCCCGACAACTCTGGCTACTATCTTGCATAAAAATGCCACATTCGCCCACAATGATCATGAAGAGCATAAGATGATTTTCTAGATGTGCGTGACGATACACGTAGTGATATCACTGCTTCTGATGATTCACGGACGGATCCAAATCTAGCCAGGGCACAGGAGCCGGTATTTGTGGACCGAGACCTAATCAAAGGATGTCCATAAGCTTGGAGAAGTATGCGACGGTTTTCCTTGCAGCCTGCGCAGAAATGATTGCTGCTGGGAGCTGCATGAGGAGGAAAATAAGTATAATAACTGACAGCCAGGCTGCTATCAAGGCAGTCGCGAACCCTGTAACTAGGTTAAAACTAGTTAGAGACTGCAAACAATCCCTCAATACACTGGCACGAGACTACATGGTGTCGCTGATTTGGATGCCAGGGCATGAGGATGTAAGGGGCAATATAATAGCCGACGAACTACCGAAGGGGGGCTCTAAATGACACTTCATAGGTCCAGAGCCCGTATGTGGAATTACCAAGGACTCTGCAAAAAAGAAGGTTTGGATCTGGTCAGATAAAGAAAGTGCAAAGATATGGAAGTCGACTGAAGATCAACTCTATACTAAAGCGCTAATAGGGGATGGGGATGCTAAATTCCCTAATAACCTACTGAGACGCAGCAGGAAAGAAATTGAAACCATTACTGGATTGGTAACTGGACACTGTCCGCTGAAAAAGCATCTATACAACATAGGTCGAGTAAGCGAACCGTGGTACAAAAGATGCGAACTACAGCAGGAGACGAATTTTCATGTAATCTGCACATGTGCGGAATTGAAAGTACTCAGGTAGAAACATTGCGGAAAGGATCTATTGGAGCCCTCGAGGGTTCTCAAGTTTCCACTACGGGGCTTTATAGAGAACAGCAAGCTGCTCGAGTGGCAGTAATTGATTTAATAGGGACGGTACGATGAGCACCTAGCTCAAGTGACTGGACTACAGGTGTCCACCCTAACTTTAAAAAAATCTTCGAGGATCCTTATGTTAGGGAGAAATTCTGCATTGAGACACGTGCGTGGTTATGAAGTGCGCATCTTTTTCCGATTTTTCTTCACACTGGAATGACGTCCATCTGACCCATTAAGGCAAAAACGTAACTCACCTGAAAACAATACTGTGCTTCAGCCCTCATCATTTCATGCGCGGTGAGTTCAAGCAAATACATCTCTTACTTCTTGGAGTTGATTTCGTAGCAAGACCGCAGAGGCTGTTCTATCCTGCAAACTTACGGACATAAAAAAACGATATGATCGTTTTTTTATGTCCGTAAGTCCGTAAGATCATATCTTTAGGGGGTTACACTCAATTGGACACAATAAACATTTTAGTTCGCAGTGTAACGTCACCCTCCCTACATACATTGGGTGGTGATTTTCTCGCCCAGATCTTGGTCCTCTGGTTAACAGGCCTGTCTCCTCATAGCGCCTTTAGTATAGCACAAAGGTTGTTACCAATAATTCTTGCTCTCTCACGGTTTCTTTGGCTAAGTTCTATCAACGCTATAATTGTTGCCACAGCAATAACATCCAAAACCGTTGTTACAAACAAAATACACTACACCGTGTGAATGATAGGTTACACAGAAAGAAACCAATGCTAAACCAAAAAAAAAGAAAAACAAAAATGGATTTTCACTTACAGCGTTGCATCCTACATCCTAAAAGTCGTAAACACCACGTTCTCTGAAATAATCTTCTATGAGTCTGTCAAAATACTCAATTGTAGCTGCTTTATCTTTCCGGGGGAAGAATTCTTTAAGTATGGGAATGGATGAAAATCAGAAGGTGCTAAATCTGACAAATAAGGTGACTAACGATTTGAAACCGAATTGAAATCCGCCAATTTTTTTTTCTTCCGTCACCGCTGGTACGGGCGGGAGCATTAATTGTTATGATAGCTTAAATCGGATCGTTTCGCTCGAATACATATTACCAGACCATCTAAGGGGTTGGTAAACCATGCGCTAGTGATCGTTTTGCCCCTTGAAAGGAAAGTGATAAATAATATTCGTTTAGCACCCCAGAAAACAAAAAGCATAACTTTTCCGATAAACGCAACAACTTTAGCCTTCTTCGGAGCTGGGTCACCTTGTTTAACCAGCTTGAGCTTATGTTTCATCCACTGTTACTTCAGATTGTCTAAACCGGTTTGCGTAGCATCAAATTCGCTTGTCCTCTCCTGATAACAAACGGGGCGTTCAGTGCGCGGATAACTTGTGTATATGGAGTTCTTACGTTATGATGAAATGCATAAGTCTTCTTGAAATCCGTCCCATTTCCGCTATCTCTGTTAGCTTTAATCTCCTCTTCTTTACACGATATCATGGACTTTATCAACAATATCCGGCGTCATGACGGTTTTTGCCCTGCCTCTACAAAGCTCATCATCAATCCTCCTTCCTCCTTTAAACTCTTTAATCCACCCGCACGGCGGCATACGATAAAACACCATCACCCAACGTGCTGATCATGTCATCATGAATTTCATTTGCCGACAATTGTTTCTTCAGAAGAACCATCCTAAATTTTCGCGAAACACTGTGCACGACCTGCTTCTCAACATTATTAAAGCCAAACTAATTGCGTGATCGAAGAAAGAATTGCTGGGCACCTAACGGGGACTATGAGAACCTGCCCAAAAGCAGCTATCTAGCTAGTACTGGATCTTATCTCTCTTCACATTTCATGTGAAATGGGCATGGTAAAAAACGAACCACACCCAGAATGATCAAGGAAGCAACTACTGAGGCATAGGCCTCAATCTCCTGATAGTCATCAACCCAGAACGACACGTCAAAAAATTCAGCTTTGTAAAAAAATTTACTGCAAAACTTAGCAACAGGACGAGTGGAACCAAAACACCATCTTGAAATTGAATAAGAGCAGGATCCAATGATATAGGAATGACTCTAACCGACGAAGAGAAATGGAATAGGAATATATGGACCCAGAACCAAGTATTTCGAAAGCTTGGAAAAATACCCGAGCGTATTCCAAATGAAAATACACGCCATTGAAAGATGGCCTCAGTATGTCTGATAATTAAACAGCCATTAAAGCACTAAAGAGAGTGCCTAGGGAAATTAAACGGCGAAAGGAATAAAGGCAGGGATCACACAGGAGTGAATGGAAACAAAATAACAGATAATCTGGCAAAAAAGGGGTTGGATTACCATTCATGAAAATGTTAGGGTCTGTACTCTTTTGCGTGGTAAGTAGAACTACAATACTGAAGAAATTGGAAAGTAAAATAAAGCAGAGAAAATCCAATTATTGGGAAAATCTCTACGGAATGTGGCACGTTGAAACCCTCTGGAAACATACAACCAGAACAGATTTATCTAGGACATCTGAGAAAACTTAAATTAACAAAGAACTCTGAATGTAGATTTTGTGGGAAGAACAAAATGAAACATCCATTCATGTCCTCTGAAATTATATTGCAGCGTGCAACTCAAGAGAGCACTTAGAAGCATGTGAAATCGAAAAGCGAGATTTACCTAACCTGGGACCTTCTCATACTCTACAGTTTCTACAAGGGTTGGGATTGGAAGGTCAGATGTGAAACAGTAAGAAGAGGGGACACAATAGGTCATTTAGGTCGCAATATACTATCACCCTCCATATCACAAACACATGACATAATATGATTTCCGCGTGCAGTTTTGCTAGTGACATCTATAGACATTGATTGGCATCACTTCATCCCATTCTCGTATACAATGAGTATTTTTTGACCAACGAACCGTATTTCCAAAAATTTTATAGTAGTGCCATTTAAAATACTGCAATATTGTAACCGACTCGTTCTTTTCTTCTAATTTACGTTATTAAATACGAACTTGCGTCGCTCCAGTGATAGTTATTATCCCTATTGCCACTCCACATAAACTAGTTTTTAAAATGTTCATTTGTTTTGCGTTTTCTTAAGTACCAATGCCAAAAGTTCACGACTCCTGCATCATACATCGATTTGAACAATGAATCCAGCGTCACCTATAAACAATGATTTACTTTCCTGAGGTTAGAGTTTCTCGTTGAAGCTTAGTATGAAGTTCTTACTCCAACTAGTAGAACTAATGGCAAACGAAAATGCACATCCGTTAGAGCTCAATTACTTTTTTACAAAGTAAAGAAGAAAATTACTAAATATCCACAAAGTTCATATACAGCAGTGGACAAAGTCGCATTATAGCACAATGCAAAAACTGAGACTCCGAACGACGTTAGGATTATCTCTATAACCTTAATATAAGGAACTTATAAATAAACTCGAGATTTTAACGAGCAATAAACGAACCTCCGAGCACGTACCTAGAAAACGCTTGGCTCCGGAAAGTTTAACAGCTTAATGCCTCGCAATATGGCGAACGTTTTTACGGCATCGCACGTCTCAGAACTCGCTGCTCGCCTTTCGCCGATAACCCATCTCTATATTTTCCACGTTAGCTGTGTATCTAAGAAACCGTGTACGCCTGATATGATATATTGATTTTTTCCTGAGAAGCAGTTAGAAGAAGGATGGATCTGAAGATCACGATGTTTTGGGATGGTAAAAGAGTATCGATAAAGCATCGCCATAATGCGAAAACAATTTTTCTCACCTCGGGAATGACACTTAATGTTGTCGGAATGATGTGAAGACATGACTCATATCAAAAATAAACGGACGAAAGTTAATCGTAATCACTATTGCATTACCAGTATAGTACCAGGTGTTGAGAATTGATTGTGAACAATGATTTAAATCTAAAATGAATCAGATGATTCCTAATGATTTTTTTTCTGAATAATTACCCATATATTCATTTAAGGCAATAAGAAGGAGAAAATAATGAAAGTTTTACTTACGATTGACTTAATATGTTTAGAATAGTAAAAAAAAAGTAACGAAATAAAGGTTAAAGTTATATCCATATTATCTATGGATTTACATAAAAAAACAAGAAACAGAAATTAACATTAAATGTTAAAAAGTGCGTTACTTTTATTATGTTACGAGCATTAAGTGAATGTAAAGTTTAAAAGCTAGGTACTAAATATCATCATAACCTGCCGAGGAATATGTTATGGGTTATCCCACAACTACTTCTTTAGATTTATTTGATAATAGTGTGTCCGAATATTACTTATGCACAGTGGTCCGAATATAGTTAAAAACGGAACTAATTGTTTTTTTTTCACTAAATCAGCTCTTGATCAATTGTAGTTTATGGAAAAAATGTAAAAAAAAATTAGGTTGTTTAGAGTTATTTTTTAGAGAAGAAGGATGAAATTATTTAAAATTAATCGGTTTCTATTAATACTTTTTATTCATTTATCATAGTCTAGTGAAATGTAGGTATTTTAAGGGGTAAATTCACTAAATACGTGCTATTTATTTATTTTACTTATTTGCTGCATGTCAGCATTTTCTTCTATTCTAAAGCACTGAGCGAAGTAGTTAAATAGACGTTCAGTTTGCAAACTGTGCCTTCCTCCAGATTTTTCTCATAGTATATTGCAAAGATGTTTCCTTGGCAACATTTAAATGGACTTTTCTGGTATAAAGTAAGTTAATTATTAGTTAACAGTGTTATAAATCTATTTTCATAGTTATTTAAATCTAATGGTTGTAATTCGTAATATAAAGATGTAACACGAAAAAGATATTGTAACAATAATCCAGCTTTATATTTCAACTAAACAAAAGGGTGTTTTTCAAATAATAATACGATAAGGGTGCGGGATATGTGTTTGTGAGATGTACAATAAAATAAACAACTTTCAAATGAGCAAGTGGTCGGTTTTTCCTTTTCTGGGTAAATACTTATATATACGGCTATCTGCATATAATACATTAGGTTAGACCAGTAGCACTGATGGTCCTTGGTAAGGTGAAACATATGTATGCTAATATCTACCTAGTATTACACACGTTTTTAACGTGACCTAAATATATACATTTTTGTTTATTTCCTTTGCTTTTTTTGCTTAATATATTTCTGTCTTAATCTTAGTGTTACCTTATTTTTGTTATAAGATTTAAGATACGTATCTTTGCTTTTGTTGTTAATTAGCACAAATTTAAAGAATTTAATTGTTTATTTGTTTACTAACTATTTGATACTAAATTAATGCATGCATGTACTGTATTGCCTGACTTATCCTATATATTATAGATCTTCAGGATGAATAAATTTATTATTATTATTATTCCCCCAAGACTTGACAAAAGGTGCAACACCAAACTTACAGATAAGCGGCAAAAGTATAATGTGAAAGAAAACAAATTACGCCCGCTTGCAGGAATTCCAGGAATTGAAATATAACTTTAAGAATGTTTCCACGACCACATTTACTAGTAGATTTTTCCTTAAGCTCTAGGATAAACCTTTACCAAATATGACCGGTCTCACCGTTAATAAATCACCCTGTTCTGCTACGTATCTCGCAACAGGGTTCAAATTCTAAAAATAATACTTTCGTAATTTTCTCTCCTTTAGCAATATTATTTGTTTCCTTTTTTCTCTATTCCTATATGTCCAGAAAATCATTGAGATCAATCGAGTTACTTCGATTTATTGTGCATAACTCGTTCGGTTTTTTCAGGCTATCTAGTATTTACTGTTGTATAAATATATAAAACAAGTATTACAAAAATACTCATAACTATGGCACGTTACACATTATCGTTCTACCACAAACTTCAATATGAGGGCGCTCATTTTAATAGGAAGGCTATGTTGAAATAAAAAAAAAAGCTTTGCTATTGAAACGAGCATCCAGAATAGTGAAATTTGTATTAAAGTGTTTTAGGGTGCGTAATATTAACAGCCACTTCGCCAGTAAGAATCTATCAAAGTTGAAACTTAGTTAGACTTGGAAACATGTCACTTTTTTCAGCTCTTTCCAATACTAAAATCAAATTTTAGAGCCAAAAAAAATCAAAAATTTTATGTCAAAAACCACTCAAACTGCCAAAATACAAATTGTTATTTTACACCATGTTGCAAATCTCTGCATTAGTGCATGGAATTACACTAACAATGAGTTGGACTGCTAGCTCAATTTAATTTCATTAGCAATATTAATTCAACTTCACTTAACTCAAATTAACTTCATGCACAATGTCTCTTAAGAATCCTTTTCTTTTCTTAATTTAGTTAAAAACAAGAAAAATCATTAATATCAGTAAATGTAATAAATAAGATAAAAGGAAAGGTGCCGTTTTTCTCAAAACGAGAAACACGATATATCACGCACTAATTTTCTAGAAATATATGTGCAAATAATTACAAACATGCAAAGAATATTTTATGATTTAACCAAATTCTATTTCTTTATTAAAGATATATTAAATATAACAACTTTTCTGTAACATATATGACAAGCAAAAGATAACCTAAATAATATAGCAAGTTTGTTTTTTTTTGACGTAAGTATATTTAATATTTACAGATCTTGAATCATCGACACGCAATTTTCTTTTCTTGCGTCATACATCAATCAAGTACCTTTCCTAGGAATATATTTTTATAAAAGAATTATACAAATAAAACTTTTATCAAAAACCAATCTCACGTTAATCACAGACAGCAAAATATATACAGTGAGGACGCGTGGATTAGAACAAATTCATTTAAAATTCAGGGATATGTTTTTTAGAAAAACGCTCGGACACGTCAATTTTTATTTTTAGCTGCAGGTTTTTTATGGTAAATTCATGTATACAGTGTGGTCCCAAAGAAAGTTACAACGACGAACTAAATTTTCTCAAACGAAAATACCTATTTCTTATTTATTTTTGAATTCTACATTGAATTCTATGAATGTTTCATGTACCATGTCCTATACCTAAACTCAACAGTTCTCGAGAAATTTGCAATTGCAATTTTCAAAATTTGTGAGGACGCGTGGGTTGAAACAAATTGATTTAAAGTTTAAAGAGTTTTTTTTGGAAAAACGCTCGAACACGTTGATTTTTACATCTACTTTTTTTTCATGGTACATGCATGTATACAGTGTAGGCCAAAAATAAGTTATGACTACTATTTTTTTTTAATGAAAATACCTGTTTTTTTTTTCATTTCTTTTTTGAACTCTGCATCCAATTCCAAGTTCATGTTTCTTGTATTAGATGCTATACCTAAATTCAGTATCAAGGAATTTACGATTGATTTCTTTCAAAATTTGGGAGGAAACGTGATTTTAGCAAAATCATTTAAAAATCCGGGGTTTGTTTTTTTTATAAATCTATTTAAAAAAAACCAAAGAAATCAAATTAAATGTTCAAAAATTGTTGACCATTAACTTCCTGACAATAGGTAAATCGATATTCAATTTCTTGTAACACTTCAGTTAAAGTTTGTGGCTGGATGTGTTGTATTTCGACTCTAATTCCATTCTTCAGTTCTTATTTTCGGGTTTATTCAGGTACACTTTGGATTTTAGATAACCCCATAGATAAAAATCTAATGGAGTTAGGTCTGGAGACCTAGCCGACCATTCGATATAACCTTTCCTTCGATCCATCTGTTTGGGAAAATATTATGTAGGTAATCTCGTACTGTTCGCGAATAGTGTGGGTGCGCTCCATCTTGTTGGAAACATATCGAATCTGCCGGTATATTTGGGTTCTCACAATTCGGGTAAAGTGCATTTAAATTTGGTATTATGGAATTTTGCAGTAGATTTAAATAATTTTCAGAATTAAGTGTTCCCTCATTATTTATCATCATAAATCCATCTGAAGAAATGTAATTGGTGACGTAACTTGGTTTTTTTTTGCCACACTGTATATATAAATTTACTATAGAAAAAAACCCTACTAAAAACAAAAATCGACGTACCCCGACGTTTTTCAAAAAAAAAAAAACACCTGAATTTTAAATGAATTTGTTCCAACCCACGCGTCCTCACTGTATGTATCTACTTAATAAGTCGCATTTTGCCCTAATGTACGACTTACTTAACTCGGACAGTATGAAAGATTACTGTAATGCCACAGAGAGATAAGATAAATTAAATGATATAATATTTTGTGGGAAAAAGATTTATTTACAACTAGTTAGAAAGCAATATTAATATTGCTGCGCCGGTGTTTTCTGTTTAATTGCTGTAATTTTTGTCCTGCGGTATCAAGAAAAGTGCACAATGCCCAAAGACGACAAAAGAATTAGTGCTCCACCGCCATACTCCGAAACAGATGCTGCTCCTGAAGAGGCAAAAACATCAGAACAAGGATGTGTTTGTGTCATCTGTACCATATTATAATAATCCGGGAATATATCAGTATATTTTGTTATATATAAGTGATTAAAAACGTAATGTGTATATAGGTTGCATTTAACTACACTAGTCATAATAATAGATAAGTGCTTTACCAAAAAATCAAGTCAAGCGTTACAAAAGAAGAGAGAAAGGGAACTGAGAACTTTAAAGGTATTAACTACATACATCCTTGAGGAACGATATGGAACATCTGATGCACAATAGAAGAAATTAAGGTTGAGAATACAAAACCTGAAGCATTATAAACTGTAATACTGTGACATTAATTATCGCATGTGGATGTATCTACATATATACATAACTTAGATGCATAAGTATTTACTCTGTTTTATATTTTATAAATTATATACTACCAGGAACGTAAAACCTAAATATGTAAAACAAAAATAAGTAATAAAATAAATACCTAATTACAGAATTGTATGTTTTCAGATATTCAGTAATGTAGCATTTACATTTTTATAGAGCATTATCGAGTAAGATAAGACATCTGATAGATGAATTAAAGTGAACAAGTGTGGATAAAAGATAATAAAAATATAACAAAACCGTTAAACCTGACTGTACAGTAAAAAATTGGCAGAAATTAGAATCTTTTGTGTAATTTACTATTACCGCTAATACAGTAAGTACGTGAAGAGAGCGAAGAAAAGAAAAATTTAACTGCAATCTGCAATGCTAGATATTAGCGAAGTAAGCATTCGTCATATCAAACATCTGTTCAAGAAAACAGCTTTCGTAAATGTTGGTTGCTGCCGCATAATGGGCCGAAATCGCAAAATGTGAACTAATCGGTGTATCGTATTCTACTAGTCGATACGTCAGTATTGTCATGAACTTTTTTTTTTTGTAAACTGAATATTCAAAAAATTATAGCCCAAATTTTTTATGAATAATTATAACTTAGGCAATAAATTATTTTTGTCTTTGATGAGTGTGAAAAAAGTTATTATGTATTCATGTTCTTTAAAACAATCATTTGTTATTTGTATGTTTTTTTTTTTTTTGATAAAAGCGATATTTAGAAAGTTACGACGCTTAGAAGTTTTTCTTGCGTGGGAAAATAGTGAAAATCAATTAATGTTTTTCTCAAAACAACGAGGGAAAGAATGCTTAAATTTTTTATTTTGTATTTTAAGTAGAAAGGGATCAGAAGGGAAAAGGAATAAACTTTTCCTTTGTTAGGACTACCTTTAATGCATGTATTAATTATTAATAGGAATACGTAATATTGACTAATATTGCAAATTATAACTAAAAAACCTCAGAATTTCTCAAAATATAAGTTAAGAGATGATTTCTGTCCCACGTTTCGGACAAATGAACATTTGAACTCAAAAATTGCAATATTTTATCCCATAAACTAAGACATACAAGAAAAATATGACATTATACTAACCAGTATTTAAACAAAATATGGGTTCTTCTATGGGTATTTCCAATTCATGTTAAATGGAATAAGAATTTACATGTCAATAACATTTTAAAATTTAAGTTATAAAGTTGTTATCATAATTTTAATACTATATTTGTGTGAGTAGATTCTTTTATGTAAGTACTGTTGGGTCTGACCTATATAAGTGCCTTTTTGTCAATTTTAGCAATTAATTTGATAAATGACATGTCTTTGTTTTATTTGTTCAATTTTCTGTTTGGTTTGCGTGAAAAATGTCTATTATTATTGTATGGTTTATTATGGTGTATGGTTTAAGTATGTGTTGAATTCTTTCAGACAAGTTAAGTGTATAATTAATAGCAATGTACTTCGTTTGTGTTTCTTGATTTAAGTTTTTAACAAATGTGTTTTTTTTTTAATTAAGTAAGTTCTTCCTTTAACGTATTTATTGATAAACACAAGTTATTGTTAGTTTGTGTTGTTAGTTATTGTTTAATTGTCTTTTTAAATTAATGCTTTGTTTTTTTTTGTAATGCATCGGTCTACTAAATTGTTAGCAATTTTTCACGCAAACCAAACACAACATTGAACAAGTGAAACAAACACATGCTATTTCCCAAATTAATTGCAAAAATTGTGATGGCACTTATTTAGGTCAGACCCAACAGTACTTATATAAAAGAATCTATTCTCACAAATATAGGTAGTATTAAAAGTAAAATTGAACAATTGAGTAAAATAAAATTGAGTAAATAAAATTGTTTTTTTATTTTAATATAAACTAACGTTTCATCTTACTTCTTGGGATCGAGTTCGGCACCATTCAGTGAGCCCCTACATTATAACAAATCTTATTAAGATCTTTTTTTGATTTGATGCAGTGTTTTAGAGATATTCCGTGTCTCAAGATAAAAAAAAAACTCACCCAGTATACTTGATAAGTGGAAGAAGAATTGAATGAGAAAGATGGAGATCTTATTATTAACGTGGATATATTTGCTAGATTATCGATCTGAAATTGCAATATTTATCTATAAAGGAAAACAATAACTGCGGGACAACTTTAAGCCACTATACATGCGTTAACTAACTAACGCTTGGTTGACCAGCAGCACTAAAGATCCTTGGTAAGGTGAAACATATGTATGCTAATATCAACCGAGTGTTACACATTATTGATGTAATTATTAATTAGCGATAGTTACTTAACGCATGTATAGTGGCTTAAAGTCGTCTTACAATTATTGTTATTTTTCAATTGGTAGGAAATAATTTTATTTATATCATGGTAGATGAAAGTACGGATAAGTGTGGTCGTTATATTGCCCATTTGTTAATAGGAATTCTTCATGAAGATATTGTAGGTAAATCATATTTAATTTATTGTAAAGAACTTCAAAAAACGAATAATGTGACAATTGCCCAATTAGTTCAAGAAGGTTTATCAAATTTCTTTTTACCTGGAAGTATACCTTGTGAAAAAATTTTACTAATGTTGTTCGACGCTGCACCATATATGATAAAAGCCGCGCAAAATTAATTTTTTTTTATATAACATTATTCATACCATTTGTTTAGCTCATGGGTTCAATCGTGTAGCCGAAGACATTAGGAATCAATTCCCTTTGATTAATGATTTAATTAGCAATGTCAGAAAAGTATTTTTAAAAGCACCTTTACGAATCCGATTTTATAAGGAGCGACTTCCCGGTGTTAAGTTGCCTCCTGAACCGATTATTACGAGATGGGGTACATGGTTAGAAGCTGCAATTTTTTTCGCCGATAATTTTGAAGGAATAAAAAATGTAATTCTTGAAATCACTGCTGACTGCATTGCTCTAGAAAACTGTAAAAAGATAGTAACATCAACAGAATTGCTACAGAACCTTTTGTACATTAAGTCAAATTATAGCTTTGTTTCAAGTTCCATTCGTAAACTAGAAACGCAAGGGATGTCGCTCTCGGAATCAATCGAAATAGTAGACGAATTCGATATGCTATGTAAGCATGGTTGGCTCCTGGCTGGTAGTCGAGTGGCTTGCACGCTTGGCTATTAGTGCGGAGTCCGGGGTTCAAATCTCGCTCTGGTCAATTACGATAATCGGTTTTTTCCGGGGTCGTAATGTTGATTAGGAGGGAGATTTGGCTCTGCGGGGACCTGACAAGCTAAACATATAGCTTGGGCGTTACCACCCCTTTAAAAAAAAAAGAAAAGAAGATTAAGGGTACAATAGGTAATTCTATATACCATAAATTTACAAAAGTGATAAATAAAAATGCGGGGTATTTGAAATTGAAGAAAGTTCAGAAAATTTTGAAAGGTGAAACAGTAAACGATTTCGACTTTAATTTTAGTTTAGAATGTATTGCAAAGTTAATAAATGCATCAATTACATCTGTGGATGTTGAAAGAAGCTTTCCATTTCGAAACATATGTATTCTGATAGAAGACAAAACTTTCTTTTACACAATTTTGAAAAACATTTAATTATAAATTGTTTTAGAAATATGTTGTGAAAAAAATTTGTGCAATAAAGTTAATGTTTAAATCTGCTTTTATTTATTTTATGTAAAAGTTTTGCATATTGTCGCAATTTTTTTGCATATATGCCCCAGGTTTATGCATATTTTCTCAAAAATCGATGCATATATATGCGCATATATTCCAGTTTTTCTTTGCATATAATCCGGTCTCTAATGATGACATATACATTGAAGCAAAGGGGAAATCGGAGACTCCAAAATATTCCTGACAAGGCCAGAATAAAAGCCCAAAACCACAACCCCATATCTGGAATGGGCAACAGTACGATGATTTCAAAAAATACTTTTATCAAAAATAAACCTGATGTTAATCACGGACAGCAAAATATACGTCATTTTTTGACGTAAGTATATTTAATATTTACAGGTCCTGATTGATCGATAGACTTTCTCGCGTCATACATCAGTCAATTGTTTTTCTTTGAAATATATTTTTATAAAAGAATGATACAAATTTGATGTTAATCGCGGGTAGTAAAATATATATGTATCTACTTAATACGTCATATTTTGCTCTAACGTACTTAACTCTATGAAAGATTAAAATAATGGCAGAGAAAGATAAGATACCTAAACGATATAAAAGTTTATGACAAAAATATTTATTTACAACTAGTTACAAACCAATATTAATATTGCTGCGCCGGTGTTTTCTGTTTAATTGTTTTATATTTTTTTGTCCTGTGATATCAACACAAGTGCACAATGTCAAAAGACGACAACAGCAATAGTACACCACCGCCATACACAGAAACTGATGCTGCCCCTAATGAAGCAAGAAAAAAGGAAGAAAAGTGTATTTGTGTTATTTGCACCATATTATAATAATGAAGGAATACGTTAATATATTTTATTGTAAATGATTAATAACGCAATGTGTGTATAGGTTGTATTTCAATACACTAGTCATAATAATAGATAAGTGCTTTACCAGATAATCAAGGCAAACGCTACAAGTGAAGGAAGAAAAGGAACTGAAACTCGAAAGTATTAGCTACATACATCCTTACGAAACGACATGGAATATCTAGTGGACTACAGAAGAAATGAAGATTGAGAATTTTAGACTGTAATACTGTGACATTAATTATCGCATGTGGATGTATCTACATATATACATAACTTAGATGCATAAGTATTTACTCTGTTTTATATTTTATAAATTATATACTACCAGGACCGTAAAACCTAAATATGTAAAACAAAAATAAGTAATAAAATAAATACCTAATTACAGAATTGTATGTTTTCAGATATTCAGTAATGTAGCATTTACATTTTTATAGAGCATTATCGAGTAAGATAAGACATCTGATAGATGAATTAAAGTGAACAAGTGTGGATAAAAGATAATAAAATATAAACAAAAACCGTTAAACCTGACTGTACAGTAAAAAATTGGCAGAAATTAGAATCTTTTGTGTAATTTACTATTACCGCTAATACAGTAAGTACGTGAAGAGGGCGAAGAAAAGAAAAATTTAACTGCAATCTGCAATGCTAGATATTAGCGAAGTAAGCATCCGCCATATCAAACATCTGTTCAAGAAAACAGCTTTCGTAAATGTTGGTTGCTGCCGCACAATGGGCCGAAATCGCAAAATGTGAACTAATCGGTGTATCGTATTCTACTAGTCGATACGTCAGTATTGTCATGAACTTTTTTTTTGTAAACTGAATATTCAAAAAATTATAGCCCAAAATTTTTATAAATAATTATAACTTAGGCAATAAAGTTATGACGCTTAGAAGTTTTTCTTGCGTGGGAAAATAGTGAAAATTAATTAATGTTTTTTTTTCAAAACATCGGGGGAAAGAATGCTTAAATTTTTTATTTTGTATTTTAAGTAGGAAGGGATCAGAAGGAAAAAGGAATAAACTTTTCCGTTGTTAGGATATCTTTAATGCATGTATTAATTATTAATAGGAATACGTAATATTAACTAATATTAATTAAATTATAACTCAAAAACCTCAGAATTTCTCAAAATATAAGTTAAGAGATGATTAGCTTTAAGATGAATTCTGTCCCACGTTTCGATCTTTCTCGAAAATCGGACAAATGACCAATTGACCTTAAAGATTGTAATATTTTATCCCATAAACTAAGACATCGAAGAAAAATATAACATTATACCAATCACTATATAAGCAAAATATGGGTCTTCTATGGATATTTCCAATTCATGTTAAATGGAATAAGAATTTACATGTCAACTTTTTAAAATTTAGGTTATAACGTTGTTATCATAATTTTAATACTATATTTGTGTGGATAGATCAGATACTTCTTTCATTCCCTCACATGGCCTAGTTACCCCAATTAAAATAAATAGTACAGTACTGCTTAAATAAACTATTCTAACCTATGATTACCTGATCTGGTGAACCAAGACAGCATAAAAGTGACTATGAAACTCATAAAGATACAGAAGTTAGCTTGTCTGTGCATCACTGGAGCCGCAATAAGTTCACCAATAGCTGCTATCAAAACCATGTAATATTAACCGCCATTGGATATTTACATTAAGGGGGAGGCAATAATGATGACTAGAGACCGGATTATATGCAAAGTGCATATAATATAAACTATTCATTCATTGAATATCTTTGAGCGAAATAGCATGTAATTGTGTTACATTTTTAAATACTGTACGTACATACAATGAGTATAGCGAACAAAATTTCTTTATGGATTAAGCCATATCCTGAACTGGTAAAGGATGGCGACAAAATATTTTGTCGAGCCTGCAGTAAACTGGTAAGTTTAATTTTACTAAAAGCTTTACAATTGTTTTTAAATTGTGTAACTTTTGATATAAAATGACAATTATTGTTATAGGTGTCTTCTGAAAGAAAATACCTGATTGATCAACACGCTAAAACTCCATCACATATTGGAAAATGAAAAAACTAAAGCGATCCGCATGTGTGCAGCAATCTATACGTCAATGTGTAGCATGTGAGCAAACTCAGAACAAGAAGAATATAATACGGATCTGTGTAACGCATTAATTTCGTCTAACATACCATTAGCAAGATTAAACAATGTTAATTTGAAATCATTTCTGCAAAAAATATTGCAAACATAATATACCTCACGAAAGGTACCTTACGAAAAAATTATGTCACATCTTGTTACCAGCAAACAATAGCAGAAATTCAACAATTGGTAAGGAATAATTTTATTTATATCATGGTAGATGAAAGTACGGATAAGTGTGGTCGTTATATTGCCCATTTGTTAATAGGAATTCTTCATGCAGATATTGTAGGTAAATCATATTTAATTTATTGTAAAGAACTTCAAAAAACGAATAATGTGACAATTGCCCAATTAGTTCAAGAAGGTTTATCAAATTTCTTTTTACCTGGAAGTATACCTTGTGAAAAAATTTTACTAATGTTGTCCGACGCTGCACTATACATGATAAAAGCTGCGCAACATTTAAAATTTTTTTATAGTAACATTATTCATACCACTTGCTTAGCTCATGGGTTCAATCGTGTAGCCGACGACATTCAGAATCAATTCCCTTTGATTAATGATTTAATTAGCAATGTCAAAAAAGTATTTTTAAAAGCACGTTTACGAATCCAATTTTATAAGGAGCGACTTCCCGGTGTTAAGTTGTCTCTTGAACCGATTATTACGAGATGGGGTACATGGTTAGAGGCTGCAATTTTTTTCGCCGATAATTTTGAAGGAATAAAAACTGTAATTCTTGAAATCACCGCTGACTGCATTGCTCTAGAAAACTGTAAAAAGATGGTAACATCAACAAAATTGCTACAAAACCTTTTGTATATTAAGTCAAATTATAGCTTTGTTTCAAGTTCCATTCGTAAACTAGAAACGCAAGGGATGTCGCTCTCGGAATCAATCGAAATAGTAGACGAATTCGATATGCTATGTAAGCATGGTTGCCTCCTGGCTGGCAGTAGAGTGGCTTGCACGCTTGGCTATTAGTGCGGAGTCCGGGGGTTCAAATCTCGCTCTGGTCAATTACGATAATCGGTTTTTTGCAGGGTCGTAATGTTGATTAGGAGGGAGATTTGGCTCTGCGGGGGCCTGACAAGCTAAACATATAGCTTAGGCGTTACCACCCCTTTAAAAAAATAGAAAAGAAGATTAAGGGTACAATAGGTAATTCTATATACCATAAATTTACAAAAGTGATAAATAAAAATGCGGGGTATTTGAAATTGAAGAAAGTTCAGAAAATTTTGGAAGGTGAAACAGTAAACGATTTCGACTTTAATTTTAGTTTAGAATGTATTGCAAAGTTAATAAATGCATCAATTACATCTGTGGATGTTGAAAGAAGCTTTTCTATTTCGAAACATATGTATTTTGATAGAAGACAAAACTTTCTTTTACACAATTTTGAAAAACATTTAACTATAAATTGTTTTAGAAATATGTTGTGAAAAAAATTTGTGCAATAAAGTTAATGTTTAAATCAGCTTTTATTTATTTTATGTAAAAATTTTGCATATTGTCGCAATTTTTTTGCATATATGCCCCAGGTTTATGCATATTTTCTCAAAAATCGATGCATATATATGCGCATATATTCCAGTTTTTCTTTGTATATAATCCGATCTCTAATGATGACATATACATTGAAGCAAAGGGGAAATCGGAGACTCCAAAATATTCCTGACAAGGCTAGAATAAAAGGCAAAACCACAACCCCATATCTGGGAATGGGCAACAGTACGATGACTTCAAAAAATACTTTTATCAAAAATAAACTTGATGTTAATCATGGACAGCAAAATATACGTCATTTTTTGACGTAAGTATATTTAATATATTACAGGTCCTGATTGATCGATAGACTCTCTCGCGTCATACATCAGTCATTGTTTTTCTTAGAAATATATTTTTATAAAAGAATGATACAAATTTGATGTTAATCGCGGGTAGTAATATATATATGTATCTATTTAATACGTCATATTTTGCTCTAACGTACGACTTACTTAACTCTATGAAAGATTACAATAATGGCAGAGAAAGATAAGATACCTAAATGATATAAAACTTATGACAAAAATATATATTTACAACTAGTTACAAACCAATATTAATATTGCTGCGCTGGTGTTTTCTGTTTAATTGTTGTATTTTCTTTGTCCTGTGATATCAAAACAATTGCACAATGCCAAAAGACGACAACAGCAATAGTACAACACCGCCATACACAGAAACTGATGCTGCCCTTGATGAAGCAAGAAAAACGGAAGGAAAGTGTGTTTGTGTTATTTGCACCATATTATAATAATGAAGGAATACGTTAATATATTTTATTATAAATGATTAATAACGTAATGTGTGTATAGGTTGTATTTCAATACACTAGTCATAATAATAGATAAGTGCTTTACCAGATAATCAAATCAAACGCTACAAAAGAAGGAAGAAAAGGAACTGAAACTCGAAAGTATTAGCTACATATATCCTTAAGAAACGATATGGAACATCTAATGCACTATAGAAGAAATGAAGATTGAGAATTTTAAACTGTAATAATGTGACATTAATTATGGATGTATGTACATATATTTTATGAATTGTATGCAGGAACATAAAACCTAAATATGTAAAACAAAAATAAGTAATAAAGTAAAAACCTAATTACAGCATTTGCATCTTTATAGAGCATTATCAAGTAAGATAAGACATCTGATAGATGAATTGAAGTGGACAAGTGTGGATAAAAGATAATAAAAATATAAAAAAATCATTAAACATGATTATTGTAGAGTAAAAAAATTTAAAGGAATTAGAATCTATTGTATAAGTCACTATTACTGCTAATATGGTATATAGAGAGGACGAAGAAAAAAAAAATTTAACACAAGCGTTTTATCGAGTGTCTTGTAATGCTACAAGGTAGCACAGAGCCCGGTATAAAAAAATAAATTTCAAATATAATACTTTTAACATCCTAGTGCCATCTATATTTATTAATTTTTAATCATAAATATACCTCTCAAATACCAGATGGCATGCAATGTGAGAATTTCTGTCTGCAACGATGTAGATGACGCGCTAGCATTAAAAAAATTAGGAATGGACGACCCTTCTTATTCTTCAGTACCACAGTATAAACCTTATCGAGTAATTTCACTAAGTGTCGGCGCCTTTGATGTTTTGTCTATCAATTTAAGAAAATTCGCGATGGCGTTTGGCGGCTATATTTCCAACTAATAATTGCAAAGCGGGTACGAAAATAACCTATATACTCAAACAGACTGAAAATTGACAGAAAATCGCACAACATCTGTCACTTCTATAATAAAATGACAGAATGGAACGGCTTTGTAGGTTAGATTTTTGCTTGTAAACAAACTCGAATAGTTTTAGTTACAATTTCACCCACATATGCGACACCTCGAATTTCCTAGGGGCGCCATGTTTGAAACCCATGTTACCGGCGATGTGAAACTACTGGATAGGGTATATACTGTGTCAGTACCATGTTCAGTACGACAGCAGATGCTGTGAGAGCATGTTGCGTAAATGTGCTCTACTCCAATATACCAAGTTAAAGTCCTTATTTTAAGTGAAGCAGTGTGCATGAGACCAGACCTTATATAACCAGTATTAAGGTTTATGAGATAAAGAAAACATTTAAGTTCGAAACACATGAGCTTTTTATTTATAAAAGGTTCGAGATGTAAAACCGTGTAAAAACAACATAAATAAGGATAAAAATATCTCAGGTACGTAATAATGAGTTCGCTTATTTATAACAATTATGTTTTAACATAGACAATAAATACGCTTAAAATTAACTTTCAATATTCCTGCGATTCCGGGACATTCATCGTATGTAATTCTATGCTCCAAAGACGGGTAGAACAGTATCTGCAACATTTGATGGTAAAAAGTATTGGGTATTCGATTCGTGCCGTGAATACATACGTACATACATACACACAAAAATTTTCCACTAGTGCTTGCAAACTTCCTAATCAAATTTCTCGAACGTATTAAAAATAAAATTTCTTATAAGTATATTGAAATTTAATTTAGAATTAAAATAATGCGTTTATTTTTAGCTTGGTATCAAGCAGAATAGCTTTGGTGGGAACAACTCCGCAAGCATCGGCGCGGGCAAATCTGGTTAGGGTGGTCAGGGCATCGAATGGGAGCTCTGTTACTTGGAATTACGGAGAATGGCTCAGGACAGGAATATATCTCGGAAATGTCATCGTTGGAGAAAATTAGCCAATAAATATGTTGCTAAAATGTGGGTAAAATTAATATAATTAATTTGTTTTAAAGTAACCATGATTTTTACGTTACGACTTTGGAATAAACAGGATTTTATTTAAAATATTAGTGTACAATGAGTATGTAACCTTGTATACACGTCAATTTCTGACAAACCCGAATTCCCAACAATTTCTCCTGCCTTTTTATTGACATCAATGCACTTGGATTGCAAATACATATAAAAGCAGTTTTTAAACTAAATTTAAGTAAAAATAAATACACATAAAAAGAATATGTTCCTTCGAATTGAAACTTGATCCAACTTTGATCTGTCAAAATTTGTTGTAAAGATATGATATTCAAATGCTAATATTTGATTTCGATGTGAAGGTATTTCACTACTGATCATCTCTACATCCTGGAGAGACATGCCTTGAAAAAACTTGTCAAGTGCTGACATCTCCTACATAACCTGGAAATCGTATGGTTGTTTACTGCGACATTTTATCCTTTTCTGTTATATGATTTTTATTATTTAAAAGTTAGATAAAAGTGAAACTTTTAACGGTATAATTAAATAACCATAACAGTCTGTTTACAAAGAGAGCTTACGTAAATATTGGTTGTCGCTGCAGGAAGGACAAAGGTTGCTGAAAAACGAGCAGTAGTGCATGTAATATGAGAACTTACTTAAGATTAAATACTTGAGGATATGAAGTAAATCTTTTATGTCAGGCACAAAAAGCAAGGAGCTCAGGTTAGACCTTTGCGGAACACCCGAAAGAAAAAGAATTTAATCTATAACAAGATTTGGTTTAACTAAGACTTAACCTACAAAATTTGTTGATGAGTTTAATGTATTTGTTGCTATTTGTAAACAAATGAAAAAGATAACTCAGAATAGCGACAGAAATAAACGATATTACACTATTAACTCCGAAACTAAACACTTATTAATAACAAATACATTTTGGAGAAAAAATGACAGATACATAATAAAAATAGATAAATATGAGTGCTGTGCAAGATGAAAAATATTGCATACGTATCTATTTTATTGATACATATGATTAAAACATGATTTGCAAACTTATATGTTCACATGAGTCATTTTAGCCGTATTATCACATGATTTTGAATAAATCTTGTAAGTAATAACCGAAAAGATAATCAATGATTACATATTAAAGAGCGATCACTTCTAATATAATACTCCCACATTTCAATTTCCAGGTACAAATTCAATTTGGAGTTAGATAAGATAAATTGTTCATTGGATACCCTTCTAAGGTATTAACTTTTTGTGCATGGTGTGCTATAAAGCTATAACTTTCGTTCGTTTCTTGCGCTAGTGCTGTCCATTGGATTTGAGCAAAAATAAGAAATCGAAAAGAGAACATCAAGATGCCTCAGGAAGACAACAAAAGACGCCAAACTCCATACACCAAAGCACCACCTGAACCGAAAAGCGAATCTAAGGGTAAATGTCTATGCGTTTTATGCACGATATTGTAATCACTACAGTAATTAATACGACTATATGATTGTTATTATAGAATTATTAAATTAGAGGGTTCGATTGCTGAAAATATTAACTATATATAAGAAATTCAATAAATTATGATATAATAGACATTCTGATTTTCATTGCATGCGCTCGGCAAACTGGATTGCCAAAATCATTTTTTTTATATATATAGTCGGTTTCTAAACATAAAACCAATAATGCATTTTTCCGGTTGGGTTTCTTTTAGGAAATAATGTAATAGAAATGTAAAATTAAGGCACCTGTGAAAATTAAAATGTATTTACTGTTCGACAGCTTGTCATCAGTTAAATTGTTAAGTGTTTGAAGTAATGTCTCAATACTTTCTGTTAGTAGGGTAGTTATTTAAGATGTGTTAAAATGCAGTTCGTTAACAAAAAGTATATTTATTAATTCTTATTAATATATTTTTTTTAATTTATTAGGTAATTATAAATATGTAAAGTTAATATTATTATGATACTGTGTAATCTAAGATCAGCCGACCAAGCAAATTCTATCTCTAAGTGATCTGCGGTGTTTATGATGTATAGATTCAAAGTTTGTTTTTCGTTGATTCTAGTATATTATCTCATCCGATAAGCTAATATGTAATCTTCTCATCAAATTATAAAAACTGCAAAATTTTGTCATCCTCAAAACGTAATCTAAAAGAAATACATCAGGAAATTGATTCTCGAAATCTATAAGCGATGTTGAGGCGGTAAATGTAATGCTTCACAGAACACGTTACTGTTCTATGATAACATAACAGCAGATAACATAAGAATTTAGAGATGGGTGAGCCGCAGTTATTCGTTCTTTTATAAAACTCCCTAGTAGGCTAACCTTACAATTTGTTATAATAAAAAAAGCTATATGATATGAATTTGTAAATATTACAATAATTCGCAACCAGCTTGATGACTTGGACAGTTTGCTTTATACGGTCTGTTGGATCATTGTCGAATCGTTCAAATTTATATTGAATTAAATGTAACACCAGATTCTAAAGTCACTAGATATACAGGGTGTATCCGATATAGAGGTAAGTATAATAATATGTAGCAGCTGTAAGCATTTACGATCAAAAAGTCTTAATGCACAGGGGGTCTATCTGTAAGCATTAACGAGAAAAAGAATATTTTGTAAATGCCCTGGGCTAGAGCCGCACCTGTGCTCAACCTAAATGCTGTCCCGAGTATACCCCCACATACCACTATCATTCAGCCATTACCGCTGTTAGCTTTGTGTGGATCGCCGCTTGGAGTGCAAGCCACTTCGAACATTTTATTCAATTGTGTAATTCGATTCAATTCATTTTGCGTTATATGATTAAACAAATCCAAAAGAAATAACTCAGATTCATATGGTACCGTTTATTAACAACTAACTCTAGATTCGACAAAGCAAAAGAAAAATATTTACGTTTATTGTAACTACTGAAGTCGCATATCCGGTGAAACTCGAACGTCTTTTCAGGATATTAAAAATAATACTGTGTAGACTTACGTAGAATGCTCCTAACAAATAAGGAATGTTTATTTTATAAAAAGAAGAAATTTAAAATGCATCAGTTTTGCTATTTTTACAAGAGCCTTTATTTATTCAGAATGACGTTAAATGAACTTACGGCATACCATTAAGAATAATACTAAATGAGTGCAATGTATTTATACATAATACCACGTTTAGCGAGTGCTTAACATGATATTTCCTTGCATCAGGCCCGGACTAAACAATTTTTGGCTCTAAATTTTACTTTTTTTTATTTTTTAAATGAAATCCGGTTTCGGCGGATTTGTGCTTTATATGTCGTGTAGTTAACACCCAAGCAAAATTTACTTTTTTATTTGAGACACCCTGTATAAAGTACCGCAATTCATAGCGCCAATGTGTTAGAGAGAAAAGCACCTTATTGGGACACAATATGGCGGAATCAGGGTCCAGCTGATTCAGCTGTATGCGGTTAGCTACAAAAGTCACTATATTTAACCAATTCATAAGATCAATATTATTTCAGAAAAATCGCAGGTTCCCTTCAGGAAACACTTCCTAACCATGCGAATGTATATGTTAACGTCATTAATAGGAACAACATATCTTTCCCTTATGGAGAATATTATGAGATACTACTGAATATGGGATTGAAGTTTTCGATAGAAACCAAATAAGTAAGAGTAAGTAAGAGCTTATTTGTGTCTTAGATTCTGTCTCAAATTACATATCTGTAGAAGGCAAAGATCGCATTCCAAACTAAGTATCTCGTATTCCGTAAACACTGCAATGGTTAGCAAGTGAACAGTAATTGACGCATAACCACATTTTCATTATAACTGTCACAACTGTTGCTTCTTATGTTTGGTTCTGGACAGCAAAGTAACTTATAAAGCACACATTGAATCTTTAGCACAACGACTGTCTGCAATAATTTACATGCTCTGAAATTAAAATCAACAACTAGTTCTGATGCATTATCAATGTCGCAGCATGCTCTCTTCCACTCGGTTATTAGTTATGAAATTTTACTGGGGGGGCACAGCCCACCAAAAATAAAATATATAAAATAAAAAATATACAAGGAAAGAGTGATTAGAATAATTAGTTATGATATAAAACATAAACAAATTGCGCATGCACATTTTAGACTCACAAAAAAATATCTAGATGTACAGTGCCCTCCAGATCTAATGTCTCCCCCAACAACCAAATATCGATACTATTTTTCGCATTTAGCAAGGTCAAGTACTTCGCCTCATCTCGGATTCGCAGGTAAGAAAAGAGCATACAGGGCGATTATCATTGTTGAGCATAATTATAATTATATTGTTATATTTTCTTAATATATTTAAAGAACAACGGAATTTTACCAATGAAATATTGGCATATATTAATCTGTTGGCTGTCATACCAAGTTCACTAAACCGTAGGTGTTTCCATTGTTTTTATCTTGGTATTATTTGTTCATATCTGTTTTTATTATATATGTTACAGTAAAAGCATAAACTACAGTGAGTGTATACTTTCACTAGTAGATGTATACATTAACTGTAATTTATACTTTACTGTAACAGTAATACTACAATAAGCGAAGTTTCTATAGTTCCATTAATTTTGTAGTTTCTTTATAAACATTTAGTAACACTAATAGTTGCGAAGTACCTAGAATTTCATTATGGAACATAATGAAATGGCAGAGATATTATTTTAACAATATCACAATTCTTAGAAAAATAGAGCAAGTACCGTAATATGAACGTATAAGTATGAGCGAAATTTCAATAGGTCCACCGAGCTAGAGAGATGACACTTGAAGTTAGGCATTGTTTGCAAATGTAAAAATCTTCCAAACACTTTACAAACTGTATTTAGTACTAAATACATACATATAACATTAAAGTATATCAGTTAATAACAATGCCGAGAGATAAATTGCTAACTGAGGCCGAGAAAACAAAAACTAATTGTTATAAAGAAATGGGCTTTTCAAACCGAGCAATACATAAGAAAATAGGACAATCCTATCACCTTATCAATAATTTTGTAAGGTTGGGTAATTCCTACGGCAAAGATCGAGTTAAAGGAGGAAATAAAAAACTAACGCAGAGACAGCACTCATCGATATTTCAAGGTTAGCCTCTTCTGGTAATGTAACTACACAACAAATAAAATGTGATTTAAATTTACCAGCTACTAAGAAATGTGTACAACAAATTTTAACCGGAAGTAAACGTTTTCGATGGGTAAAAAAGGCTTCAAAACCACAGTTAAAAAAGACACACAAACAAGCAAGACTGAAATTTGCGCAAGATCGTATGAATTGAGATCATGAATGGAAGAACGTCATATTTTCTGACGACAAAAAATTTAATTTGGACGAGCCTGATGGTTTCAAATACTATTGACACGATTTCCAGAAGAAGAACACTGAAGTTGCGATGAATAGAAATTTTGGTGGCGATAGTGTAATGGTTTGGGCGGCTTTTACACATAACAATAAAACTCCTATATATTTTATAAACTCACGAATGAGTTCGAGTTCTTACATAGAACTTCTAGAAATGGTTCTAATAGACTTTGGTGAACAAATGCCGTCGCAGGACTTGATATTTCAGCAAGACAACGCACCTATCCATTCTTCAGACGAACAAAGGAGTGGTTTCGCCAAAAGTAAATCAGCTTAATGCAATGGCTTGTACGCTCACCCGACCTGAACCCCATCAAGAATCTTTGGGGAATATTGGCTAGGAAGGTATATGCCAATAATAAACAATACAATAGCGTTAAAGCACTGAAATATGCGATAACGAAGTGTTGGAATGAGATTCCTGTGTCAATATTGATGAAGTTGATAGACAGTATGAAGAACAGGATTTTGAAGGTTATTTTGAATAAAGGAGCCAACACTAAGTATTTTTTATTTCATTTATCCACTTTGTTAGTGGACCTATAGAAATTTAGCTGTTTTAAGTTATCATGTTGTAAGTATTTTCTGTATAAAGTGTAATAAATGTTTTCATCGATATCCCCTCTTGCGTTGGCCTTTCATTGCAATTAAGCATTAACTTCAATGCATAGTTTGCCGAAGATTTTAACAAAAACACACATTTTGTTCAACAGTTCATGTGGAACTATAGAAATTTCACTTACTGTATTTGCATATAAATACAACACATTCACTAGTGAATGTATACACTCACTGTAGTTTATGCTTTTACTGTAACATATACATACATTTATTTCTCATTTATATTGTAACGTGTTAGTAATGCTATTATATCTACACCTGCTAGATCGGGACAGAAATTAACAGAAGTTATTATATCGATACCGCTAAGGGATAGTCTTTGTAAATCGTTTTCACAAAATTACCAACCAATACAATTCAATACAACTTAAATAGCAAAACAACAAATAAAAAGCATTCGGTTACTTAAAATGCATAGAACTATTAATAATTAATACCATCGTACTAAAACTATTACAATATCTAACAGGTTATAATCTTCAGAATTGAAAAAGAAGGATAAACGAGAAACAGTGATAAAGTAAATGGTAATAAGAATGGATAATGAAAGCCATGGGATTAGTAATCTGAGAACATATTCTTATAAAGCAAAATATAATTTTGTTTCATACAATAACTTATTATTAATTATAAGTAGAAGGTATTATAATTAACTCGGTCTGTTGTTTAATGTAAGATTTGGTTTACATAAATATAAAATGCATAAAACACGAAACAGGGAAAAAACTGAAACTGAGATCAAAATTTTAACAGGTAACAACGATTAATGATACGACTGTTCTATTACCTGCTTATTTATATCAACGAAAACTTCTAACAGCAGCTGGTGTTCCTCATTATGAGACAAACGATTTCTAACCGCATTTCAGGTGCACCAATCCAATGCACGTCCTAAGCAATTGGGGTTACTTTTATTAATAATGTGGAATATGGGCATACTTATCTATGAATCGTAAGCAAAGCGAAGATAAATATATATTACAATATTCACATCTGCCACCTGCGAATCCGAAAATACGGATTAGAACATGAGGTAGAAAGTATAGATATATGGTCGTAAGGGGGAGATATTAGAAAAGAAGCGCACTGTACCTCAATTAAATTATATAATCTGCTGCCCAATACGTGGGAAGAATTAAGCACCGTATTTTTTTTAATACAATAAATGTATACCTAAAACATCCTTATTATATATTCTTGTATGGGAACAATGAAGTTATGATGTATGCATCTGCCTTTGTCCACTTATAATGTTTGTGTTATACATTACCAGTTTTATTTTGCCTTCTATTTTTATATTGACATGTGCATACACAATGCGTCACGCACGAATAAAGTATTACATTCCATTCTAAACTAAAGTTAGCCTTAATTTGAATAAAATCATAAAGTGTAAATACCACTTGTAACAGATTATAAATGAAAATGTTACCTATGACTGTTTACCTGCCAAACATTGTTGAAGATATGTTAGTAACTGATCGGTATGAAATAATGACAAAAAAATCTTTGAGTAAATATGCTACAGAAGTCGCTAGAGCATTAAAAGATAATTCTAACCTTATAGGTACTACGTCTTAAACTAAGATGTTGATAGTTTTAAACCTAAGACACGACCTAGGGACAATATTTTTTGATGTAATATCTCTGTTTCTAAATGTTCATGACATAGCTTTAAAAATTCTTGAAACCTTTTTATTTTTTAACAAACTTACTTTTGTTAAAATTTCTGAATATGTTAAATTAATGAAACTAAAAACAAGATATCTTTAAATTTAATAATAAGTTTTACTTTCTTAATTAATTTAACTAATAGTCATAAACAAAAATACACTACTTTTATTTTCTTAGTCAACAGATTAATAAGCATTAATTAGATATGAATCCTGGGTAACAAATATATAAGTCTAGTTTTTATATATGTTAATACTTTGAGGAAGAAATTAAAATCTAATATTGAAATTGACTATTTTAAGAAATAAGCTAAAATTTATAAGTTAAACAAAGACAAATTCTGAGATTAAATTTAATAGTTATTTAGGGTCATTTACAGAGCGAGAATCCGAGCACTGTAAATGATCTAACGCATGACATTTCTATTAGATCTTTTAACAGCGAAATATTCCGAAAATCTTATCAAAGTTAATAATTAATACCCCAATGTGATAGTCAAATAGATGTGGGTTGGTACCACGTTTTAACAACTAAACTCATCCTTAAATCCATAAAAAGTGATTTTTTTATGATGATTTTTCGTCAATAACAATGAAAACAGCAATAAAAATACTGTTTTTCTTTTTAACTACATTAAAGAATATTATGCATATTTTACATCTGAAATAGTTGTGAAATGAGAAAAAATACCGCGCGCTTTATCGCACTCCACTGAAAAGTCAATTTGTTTAGGCGAACAAAATAATTTCAACAACATTTTATCATAAAAAATTGATTCATTCAACAAAATATTTCATTATTTCAAATAAATGAAGGGTTAAATGAATACATAATTTGGTTCAGTTAATCAAATATTTGTATTTAGTTAGCTTAAACAAAATTAGATGGTATTATCAAATTTTCAGTATACGGCAGTAAAATAAACCTACCGCTGTTTACAGTTAGCAAGGGCAAAAAGAACATTTACGTCATATTAATAACCACTACGTTGACAAATCTGCTTTAGCATATCATTCTGTCAATAAAGGACATGCATTTGTCACAAATTATTTGTAAGTAATCAAGGTTTCAAATTGTAATGATTTCAATATATGAGAGGCCAATTATTTGAAAAAAAACAAAAACATAAACACTACTTATTAATTACAGAGTTAAACCCTGCTTTATTACAAATATAGAATTCATAAACGTCCTGTAATTTAATTATCACTTTTTGTTACTTAAGATATAACTATATTTACATAAATAAAAAATATTATATGTGTATATAAATGTACATAGTGTAAAATAAATCCAGGTGAAAAGAAATTTTGTTCAATTGATATGTTAATTACGTTACGTCCCACAGTACTCAATAAGCTTTAGTTATATTATATATTTACCAATATTTACTTTTATAGGGTTAACCACGATAATTTAACGCTTTTTACGCTTTCAATTTGCATTCCAAACCCATTATAATTAAAATTAAGACAATTTCTTTTTTCATATGGTTAAATTAATTGAAAACAGATTTTTTATTATACTAAACGGATTTATTACACAATTCCTTCATTTGGAATCAGATTATGAGTTAATGTCACTTTCCTTTAATTAACGATTTCAGAATTCAATTTTAGTGACGTTACCATCCGCTCATAATTCCCCGCAACATCTCTTGTATCTTTTATTAAACATGATATTAAAAGCGCTAATTGCATTAAAAAACATATTTCGTAAGACTTCAAGCATTCATTTAATAAAATTTTGCTTTCAAAAATGTGAATTATAAATATAAATATGTAAATATAAGTATTTCATACAATGATAAAAAATCTGTTTTTAAATAGTTCAACGTTTAGTTTTAGTTTGTCTAAGTTACACAGTTTTTGTTTAAATTGATTAGAACTTTGATGTGTACAAATTATCTTGTCTAAGTTCCTAAATCAGTAGAAACAACGGAGTTTGGCTTTCAAAATGATATTTTTCTGTTGGTACTTTCAAAATTTCAATATGAAATTGAAGTTGAAAAGCGCTTGAAGAAATCAGTTAAATTTCTCTGCATTTTAATAAGCGCAACCGCTCGGTGTACATTGTTAAAAGTCTTTTAATTGGCTGAAACCGAATATACATGAGAGGAAATGCTTTTCAGTGTGCGGATTTTAATTTAGTTGGACCCTCGCTTAAAAAGTTTTGCTATAATATAAGAGCTGTGTACACATGTATGTATATATGAACATCGAGGATTTTGTACAGGACTCGATGTATTGCGCAAATTTAATATAGAGTATATTTGAACACTTCAGTGTAGTACCTAGAATAACGTGACTATTTAATTACACTTTTCATTGGACCTAATATCAATTTTGTTAATTAAATAATTAATAAAGCAGTTTACCGCAATTATTAATTAAAAAGGGATTTATAATTTCAAAAGATATGGGAAAATTGTATACAGTTTTCACAACAACAATAGTATGAACATGTATTAAAACTCAGTTACTTAATTATTTATATTGGTCAGGATAACTGTTGCTTCAATATTATTTTTATGTCATAATAACGATTGTATTTTAATTTATTTTTCTGGGAATTGCAACAAGCAAAGAAAAGCTTAAAGTATCAATTGTAATTATATTAAATAAAAATAGTTACTTCAACATTATGATTCGTTCGATGTTTACATATTGCGATTAGACCGAGCTTCAAAACATATGCGGAATATTAAATCTTAAGAAACGGAAACCCTAATTAAAAGTCTTAAAACCTTATTTTCCCGTTTCTTCCCGCTAACCTCCAGTTTACAAACTATTCACTTGTTAATTAATCCATCGAACGGCGAATTGCACAGATATATTTGAAATTATCATGATTGGCCGGACACTGATTCCATGCGCGTTCGCTGTCGATCGGAACGGAAAGTTCTTAAAACGGTCAGTACCGGTAATAAGCGGTAATGAAGACGATCACAATATTAAAACTGAAAAACCTGTAAGTGTTATAAAAGGTACATCCTAAAGCGATGCCCGGCATGGAACTGAGATAAGTTAGTATGCAGGGTGATCACCAGGGGCAGCACCTTGACGGAAAACGACGAATTTCCCCGACCGGATGGTCGCCGGTTGCCTCAATCTCCCGCTTTTTTCCGATATCTACAGGTGCGAGCTTTCGAAGCCAAAGATGACGGTTGTAAATTTAACGCGTTGCTGAAATGTTAATTGGACGGAAGAAGGTAGTGGGCTCCTACACGCTTTCCTCGATCTAATTTCCTTGTTTTAATAATTTTTATGCACCCCTCTTTAATTTTTTTCTTCCCTAAATAATAAAATTCCTGTCCAGTACTTGACTTTATAGGAAAATGAAATGAACTTCAAATACATTCAGCTGATATGTACCTCCATCCTATTTAGTTTAGATATCTCTAATTAATTTTTGTATCTAATTCTTGAATTATCTCGCAGAATTGGTTTTATCAGAAAATGTTAGGATACATTTTTTATTCTATTTATCTAAAAATTCTACGTGAAATTCTATAGCTTTTTGGACTGTAGTTCCGTATATGCACCACAGATTTGGCGATTTATGTGTATATTTGCAGAAAGCTCATGTTTCATCGAGCACAATAGGCAAAATACGCGCCAAATTCAGAAGCGTACTATACTTGGAAGTACTTTTTAGTAGATAACAATTGGAGTGAGTTGTGTTCGTCTTTCTGTGTTGTACATTTCGGTTCCGAATTTTAATCTGTTTATTGTTTTATTAATTTGACCGCATCAATTTTCTTAAATTTGTTTACCACTTTTACTTCAATTTTTTGCAACTTTTTATATTTGTACACTTCAGTTTTTAACTTGAAATATAATAATAAATTTTCCACCCATGTGCGTCGTTCTTGCCGACATTTTGATCTCTCATTAATTCTCCTGAAGAAAGAAATAAACATTTCCGAAATATTGAGTATTAATAAATGAGTTTCATTTACTAATTTTTCCATTGCTGGAAGACCGAATTCCTTGATCGAAATCGTCTCCCTAATTATTTATCGGTCGATAAATACACCCCAGTTCCATATATATGGGACTGAAGAAAACCCTTCTACCACAAAAAGGTGTAGAGCATATACATATTATTTAATCACAAAATATAGAAATTTCCACCATTCCTTCTTATTCTTTGCCAGCGTCTTAGCCTCTCTCTCCATATGGTTCCTCTTCTTAGTATTTTAATTATAACTCCATTCCATGTCTTCTTCGGTCTTCCTCTCTTCTTACATCTTTTACCTTGCGTTTCCCATACTTGCTTGACGGACCTTGTCTCCTTCATCCTTTGCAGGTGTCCCCACCAGACGAGGTGTCTGCCTTCAATATATTCCAGTACTGAGTTTACCCCCAGCCTCTCACGTATTGTTGTACTTCTTAGCCTATCCTTCTTTGTAACACCCGCTACTCGTCTAAAGAACTTCATTCTCATCGCTTGTATTCTACCTTTTTGACTATTATTTTTTTGACAAACGTTAATATTGGTCAGTATATTATTTTAAGCATCTTTATTTTTGTTTTTTTCCCGATATTCCTTTGTTGTTTATGAAGTGGTTATTCATTGTGTAACATAATTTCAGTGTATTAACTATTCTATTATTAATTTCTTCTATTTTTATATTATTTTTTTAGAAAAATACTTGTTTTTACTCTTATACAAAATTGACAATTTCGCCAAAGTGCAATACTCCTGTTTGGTACAAATGCTCTGTGGGGATGTTTTTATTTGAAGAGAAGAGAAATTTGAGTGAGATGCTACAGGGCTTTCAAAATAAATGTATACAGTTACACTATCTTAATGCTGCAAACTTCCCCTAGACCCTTCACCACAAACTGCACTAAACAGGACGTACGTTTCGATAGCAAAGCTATCATCATCAGCAGAAACACTGAACTAAATTATTACACTAAAACTACGTTAATTTATACCTAAAAAAGGTCATGGTACAATGATCACGGTCATGGCTGACTGCCGTCATGCTTAACTAGTCACTAATTCTAACTTCCTCTGATCTACTACTTCTTAATAAACTGTAAAGACAAGAATTTAAGGGTCCTAAATCTGAATTCATTACAATATTAGGAGGATTAATATATTATTAATATATTAAAATAATAACAATAATTTTTAATTATTGTGAGGTAATAAATGTGCCAAAATATGCCCGTCTACTTAAATGCACATGTTCAGTCTTTTTACTTTTTCACGCACGTTCTTCAGCATGAACGGTGTTACTGTTCTGCAGCCATTCTGTATTCTATTTTCCGTATCTCCTGCTGTTGATCTTTAATATAGCCCCGCATAAAGAAATGTAAAGGTGTGTTCTTGCGTAATTACTTTCGTACGTTTCCTTCACAACTGCGGTGAACATCTTCAGCGGCAAGGTCGAGTTTCCTTCGGGATGGCTCGTTGTTTAGTGATCCGACGTCATAGTCGTCATGTCGTTATATTGGTCGGTGCCTATGTAACAGGCGTGACGGACGCTTCATGCGTGACGAACGCTTCAGGTGTGACGGACGCTTCTGATTGGTCTTGGTCCGAGTGCGTTCTGTTTGTAGCACGAGCCGCGCACCAGGTACCAGATTTTGTTTAAAGTACGTGCTTCTTCTTTCCGGTTGAAGTTATTTCCATGTTTGTGAATTTCTATGGATTCTCGGAATAGCCTTGTGTGGTAGTGCGAGGTGGTGAATAGTACTTCTGTGTCATCAAATTGGATGCTGTGGTCGGCCTTTTGTAGGGCGTGTTCTGCGATGGCCGACTTCTCAGCCTGTCCCAGCCGACAATTACACTCGTGCTCCTTAATCCTGGTATTGATGCTTCGCTTTGTCGTGCTTATGTAGACTCACACGAACATGGTATTCGATATACCTATATGACAGAGGGTCCCAGAGGTTTTTTCGGACCGTAGAAGGTGCGCTATTTGCCCTGTCGGTTTGAAAATGGTCTTCACGTGGTGTTTCTTTAGAAGTTTACTAACCCGGTCTGTTACATTTTTAAAGTATGGCAAGAATATGGTACTCTTAACATCTTCCTGTGCCTCCTTGTTACTTTGTGAGTTGGCAGAAGTCGTCTTAGGATGCAAGGCTCTCTCCACCTCCTTCTTGGAGTACCCATTCGCAAGTAGGGCGCGATCTAGATGCGCTAGCTCCTGGGGCGGTGGATGGTTGGAGTTCTTGTGCAAGTACCGGTCTGTGTGAGTAGGTTCCAGGTACACTCTATGGCCAAGCGTTCCATCCCCATTCCTGCTGACTAATACGTCCAGAAAGATGAGGCCTCCATCCGTTTCCCTCTTCATTGTGAACTGTATGCGTGGGTGAATGCTGTATAAATGTTGGAAAAATTCCAATAGTGCATGCTCTCCGTGGGACCAAATAATGAACGTATCGTCCACATAACAGAACCAGCAGGAAGGTTTGTATCTGGATGTATCCAGTGCCCTGGTCTCGAACTGCTCCACGTAGTAATTCGCGACAATGGCAGCCAACGGACTACCCATTGCCACTCCATCTAGCTGGTTATAGTGTCCCTGGTTCCATTGAAAATGTGTTGTGCTCAGGACATGGTCGAAGAGCCGTGCGACCTCCGGAGCGAACTTATTGCTAATGAGCTGCAATACCTCTTGAACCGGAACCATGGTAAATAAGGAAACTACATCAAAGCTCACTAGTATGTCAAAGTGGAGAAGTTTAAACTCTGAGATTTTCTTGGCAAAGTCATGTGAACCTTTTCTGTTGGATGCCGTGTGCTTGAAGGAGATTAGCCAAGTATTTGGCAAGGGCATAGGTCAGTGAACTGATCGCACTAACTATTAGCCGTAGCGGCGTGTTAGGCTTATGTATTTTTGGTAACCTGTACAAACGAGGTGAACAACCCTCAGATCTTATCAATCGTTTTTGGTCTTCCTCGGGAATTGACGAGTTCTTGATGAGTAGATTGGTCCTCCGTAGAGCTGCGTTTGTGGGATCCTTAGTAGTTTTCTATAGATCGACGGATGAAGCAAATATTGGATTTTGCTTTCATAATTGGCGCTGTACAGGATGGTGGTGGCATTGGCCTTGTCAGCCGGCAAGATGACAATGTCTTTGTCACGTTTTAGCTGTAAAATAGCTTTCTTTTCGCCCTTGTGAGATTGCTTGTTTGTGGTTTTGCCCGTTGTAATATCCTGGCTGCTTCCCGCCGCATTTCTTCCGTGTCCAGTTCACGTATTCCAGATTCGGTGTTAGCAATTATGTCCTCAACAGGTAGAGATTTCTGAGTGACGGCAAAATTGCCTCCCTTCGAAAGTACCGAAGTTTCAGCTTCACTTAGCTGCTTTTCCGTCAAGTTCACTACAATGCGAGGTGTGACAAGCTGTGGAGTCACAGTCTGTGTTGATGTCAAGCGGTCAAATTTCCTCTTCTGGCGTTGAGTGTTAGTCAACATCCCAGATACCATGAGGTTGTGAGTGATGCTATCCAAGAGCTCCCAGTCTGTATCCCGCAACACTTTAAAGGTGTTAAGTCACATAATCAGGGGGGCCACACAATGAATCTATTTCTACCGATCCATGTTTGTGGGTAACGATTGTTTAAAATTGAAATTCAAATTCCCAGTGGTAATGAACAGGAGCTCCGTCTTGTTGGATCCATATTCGTCCGCTTTCAAAGTTATCAGCTTCTCTAAGAAGCTCTGCTAATTAATTTTGCAAAAAGTTTAAATATGTTAGTTAGCACGTAATGTGGTTCGCGGAAGAAATGTGGACCAATAATTCGTAAGTTTTTGATTCCACACGAAACATCAAACGACTAGTGGGTTTTGGTTTTAAACTTCCCGGAAGCGGAATGGATTAACTGTCGAATAAAAGTGCATATTATGGCAAATAACTGCTCCATTACTGCGAAAAGTAGCTTCATTATTTTGAACAAAAAATTCGGATCAGCCTCTATAGTTTCATTTATATGTATGCGTTGAGTCGCAGTTTGTATTTATGTTGGGTGGGTATATGGTAGGTATATTTGATGAAAAATCATGAGTGCCCCAAAGGATAACATATAAAAAAGCACTATTAAAGTATTTACTTATACTGTTTGGCTTAGTTGGGAGACGTCTAGGATCATCAGAAAACCACGATAATCACTATCGATAACTACTACAACACACTAAGAACTAATCACAAAAAATATATCACATAGGTTAGCGAAAATAATTCTTTTTTGTTTCTCTTCTTGGCAGTTATTTACTTTAAAACTTTAAGCATTGCAAAATTAAGACTTTCTGAAATTTAATATTATATATAAAACTACTTTAGAAAATAAAATTAGTCAAATCTGTGAGAGAACTGATTTCACTAGCTTATTCGGCTATAACCTTTCGAACCGGGAGATACAGTCAGAGAAAGTACAAAAATTTACGACAAAGCCAGGACATATACTGTAGGTGTGGCATGTCTAATTTAAAAGCTTTATTTTTTGGCAAAGTTCGTTGGGATTTTCTTTTTTGTATCAATTAGGTTGTAGCCACTGTATATAGTTCAAATTCCTTTCTCGTACCAAATAAAATCCGAAGCAGAACTTCTTAGCAACCCAATATTGAACATAATCTAAAACAATATTTTTATTGGTCACAATAACACGAATTTTATGTAACATATTGGATTGTATGAATATAAAACTGGATTCTCTCAAATATGCTTTTCACAAAATCCTGTACTGATGCAATCGAACTCTCTGGATCTCGCAAAGGGACTCTCCGATTAGAATGGCAATTTACCATTAAATAGGCCATATCCTGAAATGGAGTGGTGATTACTATCTCTGAAACCATTTAAATATCATCGCAATTGTATCCGGTAACCAGGTAATAAGGCAATTTCGCAATATGCATGTGCCTAGTAATTACTAGCTCTAATTATAACCGACAGTGTCGGAAATTATTGCCTGAGAACTATTTTAGTATAAGCTGACGTATCATAATTTACCAGAAACGTAGGTGTGAATTCACTTGTTTACGCATTTATGATAATCTTCAGAATGTGTTTGTTGCGTATTTGTGACAATTGATGAATGAAATAATCTACCAAATGAACCCATGCAAATACCCTTCCTACAATCACTCCATGACGAATACTGGGCAATAAAATGTAAAATCGATTTAATTGTTAAAAGAAATGATTGAATTCTTCGCAAAAATAATTTTATGAATAGGTAGATAAAATTAATTGCTTAAATATGGAAAACTAATATTAAAAAAAATCCAAAACCAGGCTGGTTAAAACAAAAGTAAACATTGAAGAAGTGAGAAAAGAAGCTCCGCTACTGCCTGGTAATTGCAGACGGCGAAAAATTCAACTTATAAGAGAATCTTGCAAACTGTAAATCGTGGGTTCTGATGAGACTTTATCAGGTTATAGACATCATCAAGTGTGACTTTCGGACTCTCTCTGTTGCAGTAGTAATTTAACTTAAAAAAGTACAATTTGACTTTGAAATTGGACCCAAATTTCAGTAATTCAAAGTAATTTTCAAACTATAAAAAGGGCTATCGGATTTTAGATGCAATTTTCGTGTTCTACGCTTCGAAATGGCCCCTTTGGTAGGGAATTCAAGATTTTGGTCTTGTAAGTTGGTAGGCTTTGGTGGCAAATTAAAGGGAAATTAAAGTTATTTTGGTCTTATAAGAAAACCCGAAAAAATCCAAAAGAAGTATTGGACCATTTTTACGTCAAACTTAACACTAAAATCGCCCATATTTCTTCTGCAGTTATACAGAGAAAAATCCGCAAGTAATATTTACACTTCACTGTAGGACGAAAATTGTATTACCTAAGAATTTTTACAATTGTGCGAAATTTTAAAACAACGTAATAAATTATCAAGAAATCAAAAATCAGTTTACTTATTTAAATTGGCTGCACGGTACTCCCTTTACAATTTTACATACAACATATTTATATCTGGAAACAGTTTATATACTGCTTTACTGCTGCGAATATACATGTATGTTTCACAACATTCGCACTTGTCCACTACATCAGTAAACAACTACAAAATAGCAATTTGCCTCGTAGCAACCCATCACTAGTTTAGGATGAATTGTAATTATTTAGCTTCAATAATACTAAATCTTGACACAATGGCGCATGCCATTTAGTGCGTGCGTTTCGGTAAAAAAAAAAACTTATGGCGCGCTAAGCGAAAAAAGGGAAGGTTGTCGCGAAGCGATTTGGAATGTAGGCAGAGCGTCTGTTTTGTTATATCGCGATTTATCCAACAACGTTCTTTAAAATAAAAAAGTCGCCGAAATTTCGATCACTTTCAACCTGGCGGAAAGAACGCCTTTGCGATCGCCCGTGGGTCGCTGACACCTCACAAGCTCTATTAGCATGCGATTTCCTTAGACTCCTATGCTACTATCAAGGCATGCCATGTAAAATAGCTCGATTTTGCATTGAAAAATAAAGCACTTAGTCGAATTGCAAACCCTCAGTTCTACCTCCAAACAAGAGGAGCGCTACAATCGAAAAGTTAGTATTTTTATTTTTTAAACGTTTACGTAGCGTATTAAGTTAAGGCAGTCCCTACAACAGCTGAACTCCTTGTCCTTATCTATTAGGCCAACCAAAATGGTTGCGTGCAAACTCGGTTTATCGGCAACGCTAAAAAGAACTTTGATTTTTGTTGTAATAGAATCATTCATTCATGTTATTAAAAGTTACATTGACGGATCGACGTGAATATTCGAGTTAAAAGTGGATAATTTATTGCTAAACAAGAATATGTCTGCTCGGAAGGAGACGATGATTTTTGTTTTTAATGTTGAAACTCCAAAATGTGTATATAATTCTGTAGGATATTGTTGCACGTAGTAATTAATATTCGTAGGGATTTTATATACATATTTTCCATATGTTTTAGCATTAAAAATAAAAATCTTTGTGACTGTCTTCTTTTAAGTTTAAGGCGTATTTTCTTATTCATCGATAGGTATATTGATTATAGTGTTTTAAGTTATTCACAATTCAAAGCTACATCGATAATGTAGCTTTCTAATTGCATACAGCGCACCATCGACAGCACTATACTAAAATTTACCACGTGATTACAATAACCAATGGGAAATTTAACAAAGTTTCTCCGATTAAGTGTCTACCCCCAGCCCCCAGATGCTCGCCCCCAGCAGACGTAACGTACAAAGTTGTGTTTCGGCGTTCCATACTTAGATGGCGCTTATTAAAATTAAATAAAAATCTTCAAATAAATAACTATATTATGTTATGGTTGTTATGATGCGTACCTAATTGTATGTTAATTAAATTGCGAATTTAGAGAGATTATTTGTATTTGTATGCGTATTTTAATCAACCTTTTACAACAAAATTGGAGCCATTTATTTATCCACAATTACTGACGAAAGTATATAAATTGCTTCCTATTACGTGAATCTGTTCATAGGATTAGAGCAGGATTAGTAGGAACAATAAAAACAACAGATTTGTGGTTCTTACTATCAATAACAGTACCTGTGAATATGGCTGTTCCAATGATTAGCTTGATACAACAGTTCATTTCTATTTCTTTTTAAACTTTTTATAGCTACGATGAAAAGAACATTACAAGACACCAATGGGGATCTAGAAATACCATTTTCGATGTCTAAGAATCTCCGAGCAAACGACCAAATCATTCAAGAATATACTTTCGCTGTCTCATTTACAGGAAGATGTGTTTTCCTATACGCTTAATGAAAATGAAGAATCTCTTTAAGCTTTTTTATAGTTAGGATGAGTTAAATAAACCTTCGACAATAATACAGCGAATTAAAAATAGCCCTCTTCGATTAGGGTTATATTAATATTTTTTTACTTTTTAGAACTGAAATGAGTAGAATATCACGTTACAGAATATACTGAAGTAAGAATTCATGGCAAAATTTCTCCGAGCAAATTTAAGAGTGTGTTATCGCTACCACAATTACTAGTTTCATAAATAAAGCGCGTATATGCAAAGTAAATACTGAAAGCTATCTTTTAGATATCAGCGCCTGCGTATGAGAGTATGAGAAAACTAGCTATACATTCAACATAGATAATCATTTTCATCATAGATCTCCACGTCGGAGGGGGAATTTTAAGGTCGTCCCGTATCTGTTGATTTCGCACCATCCATGGTGCACACGCAATTTGCCTCAACATGATGTTCTGGAGGACTTCCAATTTGTTGTAGTGTGTTTTGGCCATAATTCATAAGGCAAGTGTCTATACGTAAGTATCGGTCTTAAGCAAGTGATATAGAGGAGAAGCTTAGCTTATATCAAGTTGATTCTGCCTAGATATGAGCGGCATAATTCCCAGCTTCGCCCCCCGAAACCTAATACAGATATTGTCCACATGGTGTTTAAAGGTGAACCCACTGTCCAATACGAGCCCCAGGAACCCGGCTTCGCCGAACCTCCACTGGGCGGAATTATCTCTCCGCCAGTGTTGTTTGCCATGGTTTTATATGGGTTTATTCTGAGTTTCCAACGCTCCGCATATTCGATATCATCAACGGCAGCCTGAACCATTCGCATTAAGATGTTCTCGTTTTTACAGGTGGAAAAGACAGCTGTGTCGTCCGCGTATGCCGCCAAACTAATGGCCGGATGCCTCGCCATATCATACATATAGATGAGAAAAAGCTCCGGGCCCACCAGGGGACCCTGAGGAACTCCTGTCGTAGCTGGACGACGGGTAGAGTATGCCCCCTAACGCGTACCGAGAAAGAACGCCCGGAAATATAGGATTCGACGGTCTTGGTCAGGCTGGGGTCAACCCCAATCTCAGTCATCTTAGTGATGATTCCATCATGCCACACCGAGTCAAATGCCCTCTCTATGTCCAAAAAGACAGCAATAGTTGTATCTCCTCTCTCAAATCCATACCGAATGGCGTCCGTAAAACGGAACAGTTGAAAATCCGTGGATAGGCCGGCTCGAAAGCCAAACTGCTCGTCGGACAGGGGGTTGATATCCGACAAATTTTCACGAAGGCGGGAGAGATTTTTGAGAGAGAGGAGAGAAGACTTATTGGACGATCGTTCTGGAGGAAGAGAGAATCCTTCTCCGGCTAGGAATAGCAATGACTGTGGTATGCTTCCACAAAAATGGAAAGTGGTTAAGATTGAGAATTGAGTTGACAATGCTGACCAGCACGGCTATCGCATTTAAGAGGAGGAACTTTAGGGCCCCGTTAGTTATTCCATCAGGACCCGGAGTCTTTCCAACCCTAAGATTTTTAATTATTGACAAAAATTTCAGCCGCAGAATAATCATTTTAATGATTGCATTCCCATTTATGTTACATACTACGATTTAATGTGTTTCGTACAACATGAGATATGTAACCCTATCTTTGCACAGTTAACACAACAACATTCTAAATGACAATATTAAAGTAGTAAGTGCGGACTAACTGAATCAAGAAATATTTATAAAACTTATTATAACCGATATGTTTTTCCTATAATCTAGAAATACTAAACAGTTTTCACTAGAAATAAGGTAAACGATATAACAACATAACAATATAGAAACTGGACAATATTTATTCTTGGCAACTTTCCAGCCAGTACACCACCGAAAATAAATATTCGGATCGATAGCACGCATAGTTTTACGAAATGTTGAAACATATATACATACCAACATGAATTAATTTTTATTACTTCTTCTATGGGCAAAAATAGTAATTACAGTTTGGCTTCAGCAAAGCTGATAACAACCACTTTTTTAGATCCTACTACCTGCAATGTAACTACCTAAAAAAAAAGAAGACAATTCACTTCATAAAGTATCTCATTAACCTTTGTTTTTTCGTTGCTTAGTGGAACCGGCTGACATGGAGTATCCGGAAACACTTGGCTGTCAGCAGCCTTTCTCATTAAATGTAATTGAATTTTAAAATACAACATTCAACAGAACTGACTTAAAAATACAGAGCTGTCACCTTAGTTCTTTCACCTAAATCAAAACGACCATTAACCATAAATCTCCAATCACCTAATTGATACCAATTTATTAGCACCGTACTTTACTTTCACCCTAATTCCTTAGTTATATCCAGCTTACATAAATTCGAATACTTCGGAACGCTCATAAAGATTGATGTATTCCGGATTTATTCTACATCATTCTTGTACGGTAAATCGATATTTTATTCATTAACTCTTTTTCTCAACTCAAAGCACAAATACTTGAATTTTGGTTCTGCGAATCACCAGGGCTTGCATTAAGAAACAAGACATATATGCAGTGACCGGCAGAAAGTGCGCAGCATGTGAGAAATTTTTCTGTCTTAAATTTAGTAGATATTTTTTCTCACAAATTACCTCTGCATGTCTTGAAACTAAAATAACACTCATCAAATCTATTGAAAATTTAATAGTATATGAGAGAAGGTCAAAAATATGAAACTACGTTAAGAGTAAAGTATCTCAGTTTTTGAGTTTAGAAGATTCTTTTATTAATAAGTGTTGTTACAAATTTAGCGCTATATCCAAATATGAAGTTTTGCTTAATTTTTTCGGAATTAGCTGTATACAAGATTGATCGAGATCATATCCTATTCTGTGTATACTTACTGAGAGAAAATCATGCATATTAGGTATATCAAAATTAGTTAGTTTCAAAAATATTATATATTATATAATTATTTTTGCTGCACAATGTGTTTTGCTTTCAAATTAAACAAAATAATAACATCTACTTCAAAGTTTAGTTTTTAATAATTGTTAGAAAGTCGTAATTAGTTTAATTTCTTCTTTCTTTTTATGTAGATCTTAATATTGATTACCATAAGCAAAAAGAAAACACAATGCATTTGCAATAATGTCAACAACAGGTGTGAATTAACGTAAAGAATAAACATTGAACTTCTACATGTCGTCTTCCGTTAAGTAAACATTTTATCGATCTAGTATTAAATTCTCTTAGCAATGTTTCACAAAAGGAAAAAACGACTGATTTCCGCGATACATTGTCTAATTACATTTTCCAAATGATCGAAATTTGTAAACGTTGTTTTTTATGTAGCCCCAAAAAAGAAATCCATTGGGGATAGGTCTGGCGACCTTGGAGGCCAGAATTTTTTTGAAAAACGTCGAAGAGGAAAAGAAAGAAGCATTTGGTGGTTTTGGGGCAAAAAACATTGGACATGTGGTTACAACATAGACATTATAATAATAATAATAATAATATTTATTCAGAAAAAGCTCTACAAACGTTTACAATAATGAATGCAAAAAAAAAAAAATGAATAAATATAATAAACCACATAAGGTAAAACCTTGTGCCTGGTTAGGTGTGCTTACTTACGCTTAAGCTTTAAAAGACATGATATCGATGCATACATCACAACTGTAAACATTATGTAAGTAATTACAATATAAAAACATACACATTATACCTATTATTATTAGCTAGCGTGTACAAACGTATTGGTGCAAAACTGTTCTATCCAGGTTATAAATCCACTCTTTCAATTTATTTTTGAATCCGTTTTTAGATTTAATCGTGCGTAAATTACTCGGGGTACTAAGTTGTACAAACGAAGGGCTAGGTAGGAATACGACTAAGGGTGAGTTTCATAATGTCACTTTAAAGCTTTAAAATTACTTTAAATTAAAGTTCCCATAAATAATACACAGACTTTTGTTAAAGTGCTAAAGTGACATTTATTATGAAACCGGCCCTAAGCAATATGTCTTTATGAGGTTGCGGGACCCGACTCAAGTTTCCAGTTCTACTACGTGTATAGTGGTGTGGACTATTGGTACAAGTTTATGAATATTACTATGCTGAGACACTACTGTGTTATAGAAACACAATTACCGTACATAGAACAACCTTGTTTCACTATACAATAAATCAGATGGGTAAGTATATGGTTTGCTATATATTTTCTTTAATATTAATTTTTGATTTTTTTTCCAGGGGATAAATATATATAGCTTAGTAGCGGCACCCCATGTCGTTATCCCGTATCTTAAATGACTCTCAATTAGAGCGTGATAGAGAATTTTTAGTTGGTGTGCTTCCAGAATTTCCCTGTAGGCTGATATTTTATATAACAGGAATCCCAGCTTATCAATTAGGTAAGTTATACGTTTATCCCATCTAAAATGTGCATCGATGAATATTCCTAAATATTTTGTATTGTTCCTCATGCCTTTGGCCATCGTTTCACAATCATATCTCACCTTCAGTTCCTCATAATTAGGTAAATTATTTGAATATGATGTAAACGCTAGCCAGTGGGACTTATTGTTAGTTAACCGATAAACGGCGGTTTTTAATCCAACCTAATAACATACCAATGTCCTCCTCAGCAATCATTTTTAAGTTTTTCCAGAAATCTACTTTAAAGATTATAGCAGGATCATCTGCAAAGGTTATTATTTGACCTCTGCTTCGTTGCCCGTGCATTTCACATAAATATAGGTTGTATAGCAGAGGTCCTAGGACTGTTCCTTGAGCTATACCGCATTCCATTTGCTGAGGATCACTTTGGACACACACCACCTATATTTACAATCTGTGAGCGATTAGTAAGGTAAGAGTTTAACCATGAATTCATCCTACCGCGGAGTCCAATCCTTTGTGATATATCCTGCAGTTTCTCATATCGAACAGCATATCGAAGGCTTTGGCTAGATCAATAAATACAACTAGACAAGGGCTGTTCATATCCATCGAGTCACTAATTATGGTAACCACAGTATTAATGTCATCCTGAGTAGATTTGCTGAGTCTAAAACCGTATTGATGATCATGTAATATGTTTTGTTTATCGAGGAAACAATCGATACGTTTCTTAACAAGCTTCTCCAAAATTTTTGATAAGGTGGTCGTTAAAGATATTGCTCGATAGTTTTCTAACTGTGTCTTATCGCCATTTTTGAATAAGAGGGTTATCACCGTTCCCTTAAATGTATCTGGAAATTTTCCAGCAGTGAGAGATCAACTAAAAACGAAGGCCAATGGCTGTACTATGAAACTCACAATTAGTTTCAACATTTCAGATGTTATTCCGTCATGTCCTGGTTGTTTCGCGTTTTTAAGTCCCATAATGGTGTTGTAGATTTCGATTTCATGAATGTTCTCAAGCATAAAAGATTGTAAAACCTGTTGTGTGTGAAAATCACGATTATTAATCTGTATATTCCTCCCACACTGTTGAAAATGTTACGGTGTTGGCGTTAATTTTGCGCTAGTCAAATATTTTAGTGTTGATTTTTACAAACTTTGCCAGACGAATTGACTACATGTGTTTAGTAGAACAGAAATTACTAAAATTTGGTGTGAATTCTTTGTTCAGATATGAGGATTTATTATTTTCTCTAGACATTCAGAAGCATCAACCAATCAGAATTTTTCCCTCGGATAGAAATATAGAAACCCCACCTAATCTAATACAGTATTGCATTATACGCACCACCTGCATTGCACGTGTATCTGTTTTCGAGTTTGTTTCTGCGTATTAACATATCCAAACAAACCACCAAATGTGACTGACCTGCAAAGTGTAACCTTGTGTTATTAAATGTTAATTCCAGTGAGCATAAAAAAATTCAACATCTTAAAGATGTATTGGGAACAACTATTTACGTAATTAGTTCAGATTTGAATCAAATAGCATAAACATTCACTTAATTTTATAATGGTTCTCAAAAAATCATTTTAAAATTAGTACGTTTAGTTGAAACCAAAGCTTTTGAATGAGTGGTTCTGTATATTTATAATTGAGGAAACGTCTTAAAGAGAGAATATTATAGCACTAAGAAATGGGAGTTGCATATTAAAAAGACGTTGTGTTTAGAAAACGGTGTTAAATCATCCAATAGATCGCATTCATTTAGTTAAACAGCTAGTAAATTTGTCTAGTCTAAATCAAATAAAATGTGACTAGAAGTATATCATAAGTCCACGTGTTAGTTGGACAAAATAACCCCTTAGCAATAGGCAATACTTGACTATCTTTGTTCGTCAAATTTAAACTTCTATAGTTCTCGACAAAATAACACGAAAACAGTGTGGACCTCTCCTGACTATTAAATTAGTCAAAAAAGTGTTAAAATTTTCAACAGTGCAGACGATAAGTTCCTGCCCACATCCGAGAAAAACTTTACAAACTCATTTGAAATTTGCTTTGGTTCGACTAATGTATTAGTGTTTGTATTTTTAATACCTCCGTGCTCAAATGTTCATCGGGAAAGACCTTCTTCAGAGTTTTCCACAGAGCACTTGCATCATTTTTCTTTTTCTGAATTTCTTTTTGATAATACAGCTTTTTCGTTTACTTTATATCGTCCTTTAATCGATTTCTATGTATCCTATATGCATCTATAATCTCTGGGGTAGGATTGTTTCTCATTCGTTTATATAATTTCTGTTTATCATTGACCAATTTGAGAAGTCTGTTATTTATCCAGTGGGTTCTTTTTTATTTGCCATCTCTTTAGTTTTACTATATTTGTGGAAGATTCAATGTATGATTTCAATGTATAAACTAAGTTATTGGTAGCCTCATCGACGTCAGCAGATAAGTACACTTTGATCCAAGTTTTATTTTGCACATTCTCTAGCAGCTTGCCTTATCTAAGTATGGTTTCGTTCGTACGTTATTAATAGTTTGTTTTACTTTTTCAGCCTTTATCTGAACTAATGTAGAAAAATGATCAGTTAATTCTGTTTTTAGAACTACAGATAAGTATTCAAAGCGATTCTTATTATCTTTTATAAAAATGTGGTCCCAGCATGCTTGTGAGCTTTCCTGAATTCTGGTAGGACTGTTAATGTAAGATCGAAATCCGTACGAGGTCAATATATTGATATAGGTAAGTACAATATCGTTATTTTGCAGAATGTTAGAGTTCCAGCAAGAGCATCCAAAAATGCATATAAAGGTAAGGAAGGTGACCTGTATATTGCAACTAATTTGAGATGTTTCGTATCAAATGTAATGTGTAATTCTATTATTTTGATATTATTGAGTTTTACAATGTTTGATTTGTACCTGAGGTTCTTCTTAATGTAGATCACCACGCCATCGTTCTGATTGATGTCACCCTCATTGTAGATTATATTATATCCTAATAATGGTACAACGGTGGGATCATGTAGTTGCCATGTTTCGGTGAGAACAATAAGATCATAATCGATGTTCATTTGCGCAAGTATCTGATTTGATTTTATTTATTTTTTTTTTGTAGAGTTATTATATTGGTTTCATTATCTTCAATAATTATTGACAAACAAACAATTGTGAACAAATTGTGCAGCAAAAATAATTCCTATTTTGAAGTTTTCCTTTTCAAGGCTATAAAAATTTCTAAACTAACTAATTTGACAAGAAAAGCATTGTTTTTACTTTAGAGTCCTTCCTTTTTTTTTGGGAGATGAACAATTCGAAACGTTTTATCTAGGTCATGCAGCATTATTAGATCGTTGCATGCATACGAATGATAAATCAGCAATGTCAGTTTCGTCTAAATGAATGCGCAAAAATTCAAATGAAAAATTCTACCTTTGGTACGTGTGGCATAACAGAATATACCGTTGCGTTACAAATATTTCCTATTCGCAAGAGGCATTTCCATTTTTGAAAGAGGATTAGGAAAGGTTTAACTTTTTATGCAAATCAATCGTTGCGAATTCATACACGTACTGCCTAGGAAAACGAAAAATCGTTACAAGGTAAAGCTGAGTTACAGCTTTTGTGAATGATTTCAAACTTATTAGATGCATTATAGTTTGCCCTTGAAATTCAATTAAATTTAATTTTAAGTATAAAAGCAGTTAAAATATCAAGCTAGCAGCTAAGCTTGGTAGCTATAATCATCTAAAAGAAAACAAAATAGTAAGTACAACTACAGATTTAAATGTAATCTGTATCAATAAATCAAAAATACAAAGGAGCACAAAAATATTAACATACGCAGATGAGTTGATGCAGATAGCAAGATCTTATTAACAACATTAGTGAAAGAAGTAGCAAGTAGAGAGGTGAAATTAAATGTGTAATAAAGGACTACATCCAAAAGAACGAACATGAAATTAAAATAGGAGAGAACATATTCGAAGAAGTACGTGGAATGAAGAAGAAACAAATAAAGATAGGAAACCAAGTGCACTAGAATTTCCAAAGCCTGTACACCAAAGATGGAAATATTGACAGAAGAACCAAACCGAGAAAGCTAATTGAAACAATAATTAAACCAGTAATGGCGCATGCTTCTGAAGCGATAATAATAATAATAATACTTTATTGTCGTGGTTTTCTAAGAAAACATTAACATTGTCAGTAGTAGAAGTCATAAATAAACAAATATAAAAATACAAAATAAGCAGCTATATAATGAACACTAATGATGTTAATATGTCAAATTGCTATCGAAAATATTCCTCCACAGTGTAGTATGTGTGTGCCAGTAGATATTTCTTACGTTCTCTTTTAAACTGAGTTTTTGAAGGGAGCGATTTTATATATTCTGGCATTGGGTTGTATATAATAGTAGCTTGATAAGTAGGGCTAGATTCATTTGGTTTTATGAGCTGGGATACTTAAATTATGGCAGCCCCGTGTCGTCATACCGTTAAATATATCACGATTTTTAACAAATTCAGTCTCATTATCTTTATAAAACATTAAGACTTCAGGCACCAAACAAAGAACGACACGAATCTTTGGGTGCAACTCCCATTATAACTCTTTATTATCTTTTTTTGAGTCACAAACAACCTCCTCGCAGATGCAGTGGAACCTCAGGAAACAATACCGTAACGAAGCCTAGATTCGACGTATGCATAATAAAATAATTTCAAAGAGTGTAGACTGACACTACTTCGCAGTGATCTAACAGCATATACTGCTGAGCAAAGTTTTTGGTGAAGGGAGTCACAATGTTGTTCAAATTTAAGACGTCGATCTACACACAATCCCAGGAAGTTCAAAAACACATTCGCTTTCAGGTATACTTCTACCGTCAACGCGCACATAGATGCTTGAAGAGCCGCTACGAGTCACAGGAACAAAATGCAGTAGACCAGTCTTGGAACCGTTCAAAACAAGTCCATTTCAGCAGGACCAATCAACCATGTTGCCCACGACGTTATTACATAGTACCGATGCTTGCGATACCGACGCTCCCGCTGCAACTAGTATCATCAGCATACTGGGCCAACGAAGAACAAGACAGGTGAGCCCGAAGATCGTTTGTGTATACCAAAAATAATGACGGTCCCAAAACTGATCCCTGCGGAACACCGCGAGATACCTCAATTAAGGAAGATTTTCTCGATGAGTTAAATAAGCAATAATAAATAAAACTTCCGTATATTAAGTAAAAAAAAAACAAGGTAAAGAGAAATGTTGGCACGAAAAAATGAATGGAAGTAGAGGTAGAGGACTTCAGAAATGGATGATATAATTAAAAGAAAGTATAGTAAGTGTACTATATTTTCTCTTTTATTTATGTCATCCATTTCAAAATACCATTGTGCTCTTATGTAGTTGCATAAGAGATTTTAGAATTTCAGATTCAGCAACAGGAAGACACATTTCTCTTAATTGTTGTAGGAGCTCTCTGACATAGAGCCTCCGGAAACATTTCAACCCCTTGCTTTTTGGATTTAATCTCACATTTCCTTTACCCAATTGAACCACACCAGCTATTAATGTCCTGATACCCTGTACTAATCTGGTTCTTAGCTGTCTCATTGAAGTAATACTCTACCTACCTTCCCCATGATGATCCTAATCTCTCGCTATTGAATGAACTGGCGAATATACAGGGTGAGTTTTTTTATCTTGAGACAAAGGAATATCTCTAAAACACTGAATCAAATCAAAAAAAGATCTTAATAAAGTTTGTTATAATGTAGGGGGCTCACTGAATGGTGCCGAACTCGATCCCCCCCACCTCACCCCTCCAGAGTGGGAGGGGGGACAACTTTGAAATCTTAAATGGAAACCCCCATTTTGTATTGCAGATTCGGATTCTACGCCATCAAGTATGTAGTTTTTGTTTGAAACTTTTTTTTCGATTCGTAACAGATTGCGCTGTACCACCTCTTCCGATCCATCAACGTTTGTAGGCTCGATCTAATACTTCTCGTGCTATTTGCAAAGAAATATCCTGTATACAGAAGATAGTAATATTAATAGTAATTAATTAATAGTAATTAATAGTAATAAGCCATAATAAGCTGTAGAACGGATTCGTAATAAATTTACTGTGTAATGCTGTATATTAAATTTTTGTACTCTTACTGTACCTAATAAATAATAATACCTATTGTATATCTATTTCTAATACTCCGTATTATGCAATCCTAGAATACGTCAATTAATTATTTGATTCTTTCCTAAACTAGGCTTACCTAGTTAAGGAGGCAGTATGTATACAAACAAAACATTGCATTATTTTTCAATTAATCCACTAATAATACATATCTTAAAGGTATCATTAAAAGCAGTCATTAACCTTTCTACCTTTACATAAACATCGAACCAGATTACCCAGGGTAATTTAGTCTAATGAGGTAAATTATTTTTACACAAACAAGCTATAAAATATAAGCTTTCCTGAAAATTTCTCATCTCAGCTCCGATTATGATAATCAAATCAGAAAGCTTATCTAATTGCGTTTCGCTCTCCGAGCTTTTATGTCCGATTCGGCCGAGATTTGAGATCAGGGTCTGTGGAATGAAGCTCCGTAAAGTGATCAACCACGCCTCCGTATTTAAGCGGTACGCTTCCTTAAGTTAGATAATGTGTCGGTGCTTATCCATCCCGAGCATCTTTTCGAAAATGGCTTCTTTAATTTGATGAAATGTCCCTTAGGGTTTTCAGCCTCCACGTGTCCGCAAAGATTCTTGTGAAGGGAGATATTAATGGTGCTTTTAGCGTCCAGACATTTTCTGTATTGTACGTGTGTATTAAAACTTTCGAGATAATAATTTATATGTCGAGTGTAGGCAGCGTAAAAATTGATTACGGGTTCAGACTACCCTATGAAACATGATGCGTACCGTAGAATGGGGCAAATTCGATCGCATGGGGTAAAATCGATCAATCTTGATTTTATGGCAATTATTTAGTCTGGCACCTATGGAAAGGATAAGAAAGTTTTGCAACACAGTCTTTTAATAAACTTTGTTTATAACATTAAATTATTATTATTATAAGGTAATTAGGTCTCCTGCGTTAAAAAAAAAAATTTCCTATGGAATGATAACGAATAATATTTCATATTGATGGAAAAAAACTACTACTGGGGAATCCCAGTAGGGCTAAGTGAATTTTCGAAAAGGGATAAGGTGAAAAGACTCAATTGTCATTCATTCGTCACCGCTTCTTTTTGGTTAAGTTTCTTTTTTTGACCATATACATATATGTATTTTAATTTCTTTTTCTTTGTTTTTAGGTCGAAAGTGTGGAAATGCACATTAATAACTACTACGTTCCGCTTTATTTTCAAAGCTTTTCCAAGTATAAAAATATAAAATATAAATAGTGTAAATTATAAATAAAAATTTGTTTGTTTAATAAATGATAAATTGTTTGGTTACTAGGATTTTGAATATATCATTATGTTTTATTTAAAGATTCCGTTTTAAGATAGAATGTTTTGATTATTTGTTTTTGAATTTTGTAATTAAATAGATCTTTAAAAATATATTGTATTTAACTATAAACTAAGTTATATAATTTTGTAAAATATTGTATGTCGGTTTTATCATTAATTGCGTTTTTATGTTTATAAATTTGAATTATTTCAAGTATATTACGTGTTTTTAAATGTTGTTCTTTGTTCAAAATTATGTTGTTGAAATCAAAGATATGATTTTGAGTTATTTCATGTTTTTTTTAAGGCTGTAAGATTTTTATTATATTTGTGTTCTTTTATTCTATTTTCTAAATATTGCATGGTTTCACCAATATATATACCATTACAATTTTGACAGTCTATTTTATAAACTATGTGTGATGTTTTACTTTTTTCAATTTTTGATTTTAATTTTGAATAGATTTGGTTTTGTAGTTTGTTTGTGTTTTGATAGGAAATTTTGTAATTTGTTTAAATAATTAATTAATTTTTTTGTTAAATAAAAAAGAACATTCTTTTTATTCTGAATGCTGCTTTATTAATAGTATCTGATCGAAAAACTGGACTTTTTTATTTTTATTTTTATTCACACTTTTGGTAAATATACTTATTAATATTCGACAAATACTTTGGTTGCAATTAGACGGTGGGTGCTTCTGCGCACTTTCAAATAAACTTTCGGGATGAATTAGATAGGCAGTATTCTGAACACTTTTTAAAACATTAGCGGTTTTTAACATATCAGTTTAACCGTTTTAATAGAGTACATTTCTGAAGTTTACTTAGTTATGGCTTTTAATTAGTATGTAGGAAAAGCCAGTTGAAGAGTTAGGCTGATAAATATCGTCTATCTTTGTTGAATAATAACGGCAGTTTTGTCCAAGCCTACTTAAAAAAAATAATGGTTAGGAATTAATATTTGAAAAAGAAAATTCTAAATTACTAAGAAACTATAACAGATAGATATAGTAAGCATTAATACTATCTTAAAGACCGTTAAAATTAAAATCTAAATAAGGTAATAAATACAGGCTGTTCCATTTCAAATAAGAAAATTACTTGCCTTTAAAGATGGCGAAAACTAAAAGTATGTTTTTGTTCACCCTGTATATTTTTTGCATTACTTTTATTTTATTATCAAGTCTAATGCTTTAGTTAAAAAATCAATACAGTTTAAAATATCTAGCTTAAGTATGCACGACAGGCATGCCTCGAGTTGAGTTAGGTATAAGAAATCTAACACCAATTTGCCTTTGTTTAGTCTGTACTATCAAAATATATCATAGTATACAAAGTGTTCTATTTAATTTTTAACAACTTTGGTGTGTAACTTTTCTTTGAGTCACCCTGTATACTTCAAAATACTTTTGAAAAGCGGTCCTTCTGAACCTGTATAACCCTTAATAAAAAAAAATTGAAAATATGCTGCCACTTTTCGTATATAAACCGACGCAAATGTGGTGGCCGACCCTGTATACATAATGCATTCATGCCAGAGATGCTTAGTATTAATCGTAGAAAACTGCCATTGGCCATCCTCGGGTATTTCTGGAAAAATTATATTTTTCACACTTCGCACAACGTTTCGCATTGTATATAATCTCGGGTTTTTTATCATAACTTTCATCAACGAAATTGTAATGTTGCATACTAGAAAGTAGTACAACAGATTTATTTTATCTTTTTTCTCTAAGTGCACCCCTATAAGCAAGCTTCCCCTCAACTTTTAACCTTTTTATTAATGAGATAAATTATCTCCTGTGATGTTCCGATTGGTATTAGGTACTGGTTTCACTTGTAAAACCATATTAGCAAAATAATATTAATATATTTTAACAAAGAGTCGATAAGCCTACAAACTGAAAATTGATCAATTTTTGAAGGGACATTTCACCCCATCAAAGTAAATTTCTGCCGATAAAGGAATTATCTTGCGTATCTAAACATACTTTACATTTCTAAGGAGCTCTCTTTGTAAATCATTAACATTCTCGAGACATCAGGCCATATTTTAAAATAAAGCTAGTTTATTCACACTTTTAAAACCTAATAAGTATAGAATGCTAGATATAGATATAATCTAGATATTAACTAGCATACTGCTATCTCTGAAATAATGCCATTTACTATATTTTTATGTCTAAGTTCTAATAGATATATTTAAATATATATTTTTCTTTCATGTGCATTTTTAATAATACAATAAGAGAACGAAGAGTACTATTATCTTAGTTGTACAATAATATACCATTAATAGAATGATTTATTCTTATAACTTATTTTATTAATGAGTTTTATAAAATCAATTCCATAAAAATTAAATTATTAAAAAAATAATTAGAATTTCTTCTCATTTAATGTAAATAAAACCATTAAAGAACTACTGCCACCTCTTTCTTTCTTTTAGCTGAAAGATTGTCTTAATAATTATCCCGCTTTTGATCTCTTGCTACAATGAAACTCTTATTCATAGTCGTAATTCGTCCGTTCAAGTCTCAAGTAGTCATAAATAAATGATAGCGCGTCCTCAAACGGCCTCATTTGCGCCCTCTTTAATCAAGGACTCCGGAACCGGCGCGCTTATCCGATTCCGCCTGCCGTGCGTGGACCCTTAGTTTACGAGGCGGAACAGAGATGTCACCACCGACATGTTTTTGTTGAACAATCGCATCGTACACCTAGCGCACGAGGGATGTTTATGTATGTATGTATGTACCGTGAGAAGAGTAATGGAGATTATATGACGGCACAAAGTATACTACTCGATAAAATACAACGGAAAACGAAGTCGATTCAATTTGTTTAATGTCCCAGATGCGGATACTTGGCGGTAGTAAATTCTATTTGTGACTCACTTTAATTTCATAAATTGAGCTGCAATTGCTAAAACAATACGTTTAAAATAATTTGGTACTTGCCAAAGCTGTGCGTGCACACTGAGAGAGGAAGTTATTCCGTCAACAGTTCCTCAAATATAATTTTTCTATACATTGATCCAATCACTTGAATGCTAAACCAACAAATAACGCATTCTGTCAACAAACCGCTGATTTTCGAAATACGTTTTCAAGTGTAGATTTAACAATGATTGAAAGAATATATAAATATAGTTGAATATTTAACCTCGTGTGTATGTGAATATTAAAATAAGCTATTACTTTTTGTTAAAGTCGGATTGAATGAATGAACAACGGATTTGAAATGTTAACAAAATTCTAAAATTTAATTGGTTGAGGTTTATAATGTTATAATAATATAATATAATAATTTTCTTTAGTGTAATATAAGGCTTACCATTGATTTATTTAGTTAATTAGAAAAATACATAATTAACGTATCCATTAATAAACATTTCGACTAAATGTTATAGTCTTTTTTCAGTAAAGAACAACATGAAAGAAAATAGTTGGTTCCATTAATTTAAAAATTAAAATTAAATTAAAGCCAAGTCACTTTGTATTGCTCGGTTATATGGCCATATCATTTTCTGTTTTTAAAGTGTTTTGCCTTGTATTTGTAATGCCTTTAATTGTAATTTTTACATCAATGGAACCAACTACTTTCTTCCTCGTTGTTTGCTTTGTGTTTTGCTCTTTACTGAAGATGATTATAACATTTAGTCGAAACGTTTATTAATGGACGCGTTAATTATGTATTTTACTAATTAAGTAAACAAATCAATGATTAGCCATGTATTTCACTAAAGAGAATCATTATATATATTCAATACTGGCTACAAGAAATACCTACCGACACTTTCAAATTAATAATATAATACTTATAGATATTGTGTTGAATTATTTATTTATTCAGCAGCATTAACAAAATAGATGTTTACAAAAATATACTTGCAAAAACTACAATTAGCAAGACTATATTAGCAACTGGAAATTACAATTTCTTTGCGATATTGAAAAATAGATGGTGTTGTTATTTTCCATATATATTAAGCACATATTTAACCATTTAGCTGCCTGGTGTTGATACGCTGTCATATGTGATAACCAACGCGCTCTTAACAGGTTATAGCTAGCTATATTTTTTCCAACTTAAAACTTTGTATAAGTGTTTATGTTCAAATGATAGTTGTATACTCTAAAATGGGAAAATCCCCGTTCCTATGATTGAGGAGAACAATTTAAGTTTGTGTTATTGCTAAATCCTGAATATTTTTTGTTATAAATATTTTTTCGAAAACGGCTTAGTTTTCCAATTATTCTCAATTCTCTTTAAAAAATGGCGGAATCACATCTACGGATCTGTCTAATCTCTTTCCAAACGGTATAAGGTTGGGGAATCAGGTTCTGTTGCATTACAGCATGAAATTCTCTGCATTTTAAAACCACATTAGAATTTATAATTTTTATACTGTGTGATCGTAAACCAAGGCTGTACTGGGAAAACTTTAATTGCTGAAAACTTGTTTATTTTAAATGGTACACCCTCTATTTTATTTTTTGCGGAATCTTACAGCGCCAAATGAGCTCTAAAAGTTTTATTGAGCATATGCTATACCGATCATTTATAGTTTATGAGATAATTAATGTTTTATGAAAAATAACACAAAATTACTCAAATTGTTTCTTTTTGGCAGCTACGTTATATAATCATAGTAACTGTAAAAAAAAGAAAATAATTTGCATAAGTGTCAAACAATTAGTAAATGTGGTTCTTGTAATTATTCTTACATTTTTCGCTCTCTTTCGCTATTTCTGTCAAGTTATTTGGTTTTGTTATATCTGTTACTTTGTTTAATTTGTTTATTTTTTTACTTCTTGATTTATTTATTATGGAAAATGGATTTTTCGAAAGATGAATTAATTTATATGGTATATATCCTAGGAAAAATTCAAAGAAATTGCTTACTTGCCACACGAATTTATCAAATGCGTTATCGAGGCCGACGCCAACCGATAGCAAAGTTTTTGAAAAAGGTTCGAAACAGGTTTGATACTGTAGGTGGTGTAGATTGTGCCAAAAGGGAAGGAAAGAAAACTGTGGCTACAGATGAAAAATAAATGGAAGAACTGCTTCATATAAGAGAAAACCCGTACATTAGCAGTAGAGAGTTGAGTCTTATTAGTGAAATATTTCAAACAACTGTAAATAAAGTAAGGAGAAAATATAAATTTCATCCATATCACATGGAGTTGCATCAAGAGCTTCAGGAAAATGATTTTGATAAAAGAATTGAATTTTGCCATGATATTGTAACGAACGCCAATTTTTAAACTGGCGGTTTCGATAGGCGCCCCTAGATGGCGCTAGCATAGCGGAAGAAAGAATTACGTACGAGGAATGACAGAGGGCAGTACGAGGTCGAAGATTCGCGATTATTCTTCTGTGACTGGAACAATCTCGTAATCTGGCGCCAAATATAAATAACGTGTGGGGATTGGCCGGGCAGTCAGTCAGTCGATACGAGTTGCATAGTGCGGATAACGAGTGGAGATAAATACGAGCGAATTAGTACGTGTGATATAAATATCGGTGCAAATAAATCGTTTACATAAATTAAGACATTAGTAAGTAAGTGATTTAATTAATAAGTGATTTTTAATAGTAAGTAGTGAGTGATTTAATTTTAATGTTTATTTTGATCTTATTTAATAGATTTTAAGTAGTCCATAAGTGCGTTAATAAATCAAGTTAATTTAAATATATCCCCTGTGTATTTTTCTAAACCCCGACAACATTTTAAGAATAGACAAACGTTACAATGTGTTCATCTCGAGTTTATATCTGTCATTTTTTTTTCTAACGAGTAAACATTTAAAAGCCATGACACTATTAATCGCCACAATATGCATTACTATACTACTGAAAATCCACACTGGATGCGGGAAATAAATAGTCAGAATGTTTGATCTCTAAAAATATGGTGTGGAATATTGGGAAGCAAAATCATTGGACCATTTGCCTTTGAGCAAACTGTGAAAGGTGCGGATTATTTAAGATTTCTTAGACACGAGCTCCCATTGCTCTTGGAAGATGTTGATCTACATACCCATAGAATTATGTGGTTCCAACATGATGGCACACCAGTTCATTACCACCGAGATATCCGACAGTTTTTAAATATTCAATATCCCCGAAAACGGATAGGTAGACGGAGTTTCATTGAATGGCCCTCGAGATCGTGTAATCTTACTCCTTTAGATTTATATCTTTAAGGAAAAGTATACGTTACCAGGCCAACGACAAGAGAAGACATGTTAGAAAGGATCAGGACTGCGTGCTAAAGTATAACTCCAGATATTTTTAATCGCGTTCAAAGAGAGTTTGTTGAAGTATTAAACATGTGTATGCAGCAGGGAGGACCGTAATTTCGAACATTTAATAAGTATAATTTATTAGCTAATACTTGTACCATAAATTTGTACAAACAATTGAGGTGGTTCCATCGGTAAGGCAGTAAGGTAGATAGCGGAGGGTAGAAAAGTGTTATTAGTTGTTAAGCCGTTATAAAGACTTGTTTTTAAATTTACTATTTCCATTTCTTTTTAGTAATATCGACTTAATTACGAAGGAACACCGCCAGCGGTCGAATTCCGATTTCCATAAAATTTTACAAATTGAAATAGTATCGTGGTAGAAGTATTAAGCCACACAGTAAGAAATAGCGCCAGTATTAATGTTCTTAGTGTTAGGGTTGATCATGTAGAGTTAAAAGTGTAGTGTATTTATACACATTGATTTAACTCTAAAAAAATAGTGTACATAATTACACTAAAAAATGTTTAGTGTGAAATAATTACACTAGCAAACTACTTAGTGCAATTCAACACTGGCAGAGTAAAGTAGATACTCTGTCAGTGTTATAATAGTCGATTCTTTGGAGTGCATATTGTATTTAACAACACATCATCAGTTACGATGCATTCTGATTGGCGCAAATAATTGTAACGGTTCAATATTCAGTGCTTCAATAGACCAGACGGACACTAGACGCCAATATGCTAGTTAGGTTGTGTATTTAGCATTTTTGTACATATCTGCTACAGTAAAATAAAGGTAAGTAATTGTCTCTATATTATAGACAGTACATTTATGCATATAGTTTTATAGAAGCAGGGAAGTATTAAAAGAACTTGTGGAAGCGACCATTAGAAAGGAAAAAAGTAAATAGGTCGAGATTCTTATCAATTATCTAATTAACAAAGTGCCGCAGTGTTGAGTTACTACAGCTTCAGATGTCATAAGGTGTTCAATATGTTTAAAAAACTACTTTCATGTGTTGTCCATTCATTTAATTTCAATATTTGCGTTTACGTTTATACTATATAAGTATTGTACATAGAATAATTTTATTTCGCTTTAATTACGCTTTACCCCAACTAACAGTCATTGCTTCATCATTTATTAGAAAATAAGGACCTCTTTCCAGAGTTAACAATCACTATAGATCTTGTTTAACACACACTAGTAGTGGCCTGACCATCTACACTAAAAATTTAGATAAACACTATGAAGCAGTAACATTCACACTAGTAGTGATATTCTGTATTTACACTAAGGCATAGTAAATATCCTCTAACTATTAACACTACTCTTAGTGTTCAAAAAATTACACTATTTAGAGACACCTCCATGAACTCGGTGTAGTTTAGTTCTACTGTTACAAATTTCTTACTGTGCATTTATTTTTGCTCAAACGTTCGATTTAAAGGTACGGGACCCTCGGAAGTTTTGGCGATTTTTCAATTTTAGGAATAGATATACCAGATGACATATATTAAAAAAAACCTATAAGTGTAATACCACAACATAAACCATCCATTATTTCATAATGTGCATCTTTTGTTGCAATTTTGTATTTTCACGTAGTCTGCAAATATCATACCTATTTCCAAATGCTAAACTAAATGGGAATTATAATTAATTATTCTTTATAGAAGTAGTCTATTTAGAAATTATTCACAAACACATTTCAGCTTTAAAAAAAAAAACAAAGCACAGGTAGATCTTTTGCTTGTTAGAGTTTATTTAAATACAGCGCCTTATATCACAACCATTATGCCCTTATAACGAATTTGCAGCTTAGTAATTGTTCATCTATTACATTACAACTATTCTTTATTCGAGAAGATAAACTGTCAACTGATATCTCTAAGGTATACAAATTATAATTCAAAAAACGTCGCTCACATATTTTTTTAACTTTATTTGCTTTTATGTGACACTTTTTATTGCATTGTAACAATGGTAGGTAATACATACAATTTATAAAAGGGAAAAACAATATCCTCCAGGAAGCACGAACAAATTTGAATACAAAAAAGCGCTCCCTAGTTTTACATATGAAATATTGCCACATTTTTTTCATGTAAGACGACAAAAGACCCAAAACACATATACATATATGTACATATGTACTTAGGTATGGATTTGCATAACTCGTAATGGTATTTTGCTTGTATTGTAGTTAGCATTGTTGCTGCGTACAACGGCATTTCAGGCATATTTCAGGTCCTATTACTACCCTCCACGTCGTGGTTCCGCCCGGCTATATTGAATTCTCCTGCCGACCTCGGTGGGCTAATAAATTTAGTACGTCCAGAATTCGTTTTCCAGGGCATTTTAGTTTATTTCCATGAATGGATAAAGTTATCCGTTCCCAAATACGAAACCCTGGAGACCCAGGTAGAAGAAGGCAACGAAAAAAATACAAATAGGTGCCATAATCCCTTGATAACATCTTTCTCTCGTTCGGTTTTGTCTCCTTCTGTTGATACGTGAAAAAGGCGTTCTGAAGATAACTTCATGATGATTGCTTTAAATGTTTGGGGTAAGTGTTTTTTTTTAGAATTTGTGGTAATGGCTTATTGCTGCGTGTAACCATTTAAAGAAGATGAGCAAAAATAAGCTAAATGTTGTTATCATTTGTAAGTTATTACAGAGATGCTGCAGAAAAAATAAATTATATTTCTCTTTTTTCCATAAAAACTTGGAAAAATAATATATGGTAATAATAATCTATCTATCCAACAGTAACAAATTACTTATTACAGGATAAATCTGATATTATATTAAGGTAAGACGTATAAATGAAGAGACAAACTTAAGAGCCATTTTAAGTAACATTAGAAATAATTAGAATTTTTATAACAATAATTTATTTAATGCAATTAAAGTAATATTGAAAAAAAATGTTCTTCCACTGATTGTTAACAATCCTGCAGATTGACTGGTGACTGAGAATAATTACGTGTATGAGTGTAATGAGTAGAGTGGTCAACTGTCGTCTGCGCGCCAGGTCAGTACTAAGTTTCATATATGTAACATTAAGGTTTAACACAAATATACAATACAATGTCGGGAAAGAGCATTATTATTTATTTATTTAACTCTAAATATTATATATAAGCCCCTTACCTTATATAAGTACTTAGGAGAAATGGTATAGGATAACTGAAAAGTATGTAGCATTAAGTGTTTCAAGATTTTTCTCACTAAACCGCGTTCGTCACGACGATAAAGCATATGCTTATATTTTGAAAAAGACTGTTCAACATCTACGGATTTAACACACGCATAATTAATTAATAACTTTGTAGGTAGATAACGGATCAAATGCAGCACCAATGTGTAGTCCGATTTGTGCCAGCACAATAGCTGCTTATCGCACACTGTACAAACTATTTTGGCACCATCATAATGTAAATCCTGGAATTTACCGGTATATTTTTCTACATTATGAAACAATGATGTTTTCTGGGATTTCCCGCGCCCGACATTGTATTACATTTACAATACGTAAAACGTTAACGGAGAATTGTACTATCTCGCATAGAGACTCGACTAACACTGATACAAGATACTTGACACACGAATCGGAGGGAGTGATTTTAGTACCTGGAAGATATACTATGGAACACGTCTGACCACTCTAGTAATGAGGGAGCGTATATAGTATTATTACGGCCATTCCATCTGAGAACATAAAAATTTAGTAAACTAAATAAATATAGAGCATAAATATTCTTCCGGCAATTAAGTTAAATACCAAAGTAATTTGAGATATGCTCCTTCGATTGTAAAGAGATATATAACCAAATTCTTTTAGAAGATCGTCATAACTGTAACTATGCGAAAGAAGTAATGAATGTTTGTTTACGATAGTATAAAATTTTTAACATCTTCTATATTTCTTCTGGCACGTTCGTCTATGTAATACAAGTACTCTGAATTCCATACATTTGAACAGTATTCTTTGTGCACCATTATTGTAGACTTGAAGCTGTTTTGATTTTAAAGATATGAAAAACATCAGATTTGGTTCTTATCTTACAAGTAGGTATTGGGTATTCTGTCAACATGCGTTGATATTATGAAAAAGTTGTTTTTAAAAATTAATTAGTAAACAGTAATAAATACATAAATAATTACAAATTTAAGGCAAAAGTTTGCCATTTTATTACAATATGATTTTATTAAAATAGTAAATCTTCCAGCATTTAGGAAAAGGCAATTAAACCCGTTGAAACGGTTTACAAGTTAATTCTTGTATTTAACCAAGCTATAATCGACGGTATTGAAAAAAAAAGCAAAAAAATCGATTAATAAATATATTTTGTCCACTTAGTAGTTATTATTGTTAGGTAAATATTTTGCAGCGAGCTACTCCTTGTAGGTCCAGAACCGACGAGCTCATATGGCAGTATCAAAACGTTTGTCAGGTCCCAGCTTGCTGCTAGGCACTGCTCCTTTTGGAATGGACTCGCCGGCACTAGACATTGTAAATCCCTAGGGCTTCAACGGAATGAGGAAAGACTCCATATGGCTGTCTCTATGAGCAGATTAAGATTACTCACAGGAATCTTAACTGGGCACTGCGCACTAAATAAACACAGGTACCGCATGGGGCTAGTGAATTCTCCCCTGTGCAGGAACTTTTATGGTAGGGTGCAACCTGAGTAAGAGGGCTAAAATGGACATGGGGGCACAATAGGTTTTTCTGGCCAAGTTGCCTTCTTCGGGTCTACACCCGCCCATGGACGGACACAAAAAAGAATAGCTAAATTTCAATACATTAATAAATTCAAGATGCATTCACAAATCTTAAATATAATTTACTTAAAACATCCTATTTACAAAAATTCGCTTTCCGTCTGTAGTTCAAACGAGTAGACAAAAATGTAAAATAATACAGTTCGGTGGCCCAGAGCAAAACAACTGCACCTTAGAGTCTAAAGTTGGTACGAAAAATAATACATTGAGTGGTTCATCAATTTTCTGGTACTAGTAAACACATTTTCTTTAAGATTTAATAATATATAGGTAAATTTTTGCAACAGAATTGCGAAGATTTCACATGTTTTCATTTAACAATATTTATCTCTACTGATTTATGGCTTTGTTCAATTGTTTGACTTTAAGGCTTACATATAAATGCCTTCAATTTACGCTTAATTATTAAATTATTGACAACGTTCTATATGAAAATTAATTTTTCATATAATTAAAAGAGCTCTTTATTAGAAATAATTTGGTATAAACAGAAATACAGAATGCCATCTAAAAGAACGCTAGGTAACCTTACTTTAAACTTTAAGCAAGTATTCGTCTCTATTGTATATAATTTCTTCGATCAATGTAGTATTCAAATGCAAAACAAATGTTGTTCATTACGTTCTTATTTATTACAATCTATAAAAGGCTACCTGCTACCGAAACTGACCATCTTCAGGCTCTTATAACTTCAGACAAAAACGAACCTGAAGATGGTCCAACAGATGGCGAAACATATAGCCTTTTCTAAATTTTAATAAATAAGAATGGAATGAACAACATTTGTTTTGCATTTAACTATACTTATCCATTCAAGTCGAAAACATCCAACGAAGTATTATTATTGCATGTGACTGACATTTACAGAATTTGGGAAGTACATAGGTACTCTAAACAAACCCAAACGCCTAGGCATGAGCCTGCGTCGAAGTTATTTTGTTAAGGAAAACTGATTAAAACATTATTATTAAAGATACATGTACACATAAACATAACGTAATGTGAACGAAAGAAGGATGAAGATATGATTTCTATCAGTTAACAAAGTCGAGAAATACGCAATTTTACGGTGACAATTCAGCAGAAATTACACATGATTTGTTGACAGCAAATTATCCCATCAGATCAATTCTTAGCGCGACTACTATTCGTAATACAGTCCGACGTTTTGAAAGAACGTTTACATTAATAAATAACTAAAATAAAAGTGTCCTAGCGAAAAATGCTTGTGCACTAATGGAATAAAATCCTAGTATGACATCTAAACAAATTGCTTGCGGATTTAATAATAGTGAAAAAGTTTTATACCTTTTACATAAGAAAAAGTATCGCTCATATAAAATTAGCACATCCCAAGAACTTTTACTCGACGATTATTACTGTCGTTTGAAATTTTATGAATGAATGATTAATAAATATTCCGAACATGAATATTTTTTCAATAATAATAATTCCAACTAACTTTATTTAAGATATAAGATCTATGTTTGTTATTTTATTTGATTATTGACTTTTAAAACTGGTTTTCATTTTTTTTTTTCTTTTGATGTTATTTATGAGCTCTGTCACTGAAATTTATAGTTTAAATTATCTGAAGCTTCGATACAAAAATAAGTATGAATAGAAAAGAAGCATGAATAGATTTTAATTATGGAATATATATTATTTATTAATCTTATTATTTTCCTTTTCACTAATACAATGGAATGTAGGATTTAATATCACTTTTACAAATTTCATAAATAAAGCGAGAAAAAGAATATCAGGCTCAATTTAATTCGGCTGAACTATAACAATTCGCCAAACGTTAATAATAAATCTGTTCCGCGGTTTCGTGCGTAGCCACGCCTACAGTCCTTCCCATTTCCAGTCGCCCAGAATGCAATCGACAGCTCGCAACTTTTCACCCGGTATAAGAAGTTCTGTACAAAATAACGAAATAAGTATTCGTTTGTCTTCTGCAACAAACTTTCGTGGCAAAGATTTTTTTCTGAAAGGGAAAATGGATTCGCAATAAATTCTCCAACCTTCACTGGGACACCTGCACATATTGCATAACTTTATGGCGGCATAATCTCTAGCATTCAATGGATAACAGTAATGGCAATGTAATTATTAGGCTTCCCGCTTTTAAATGACATTTACTATCTCCCCAATGAACATCCGTGCGCTCGCAAACGACATTAAAGCTAAACTAATAAATTCAATTAGGCCATGGCAGATTGTTCAAAAGCACTTCTAAATTCCAGAGAAAATCGAAATGATACCCCATATCGGATTAAGATAAGTGGATTATAGGATCGGAAACAAATGATCATTACGTAATAATCGGATGTTTCAATTAATGATGACACAAACGAACCTTGGAAGCCAGGATATTTGGTAGAATTCCAGAATTATTTATAAAAGTCTTCAAAAGGTATTGTACTTTCAGAAAAATTAATCAAACGTCCTTGATAAATTATAAACGCTTTAATTAATGTGCTGTCTTCTTAATGCATTTTAGTAAATTAGTTTTCTAAAATATGAAAATAAAATAAAATAATGCCTGAGTAATTGTAATTTCAACTCAGGGAATAATTCACATCCAATTCTTTACTGATAGCCATGGACATCTACCGGTTAGAAGCCAAAGTAGATTTATTCCACCTAAGTAGGTAAAATAGAGCTAACATTTTAATCGATAACTTGTTTCAAAAAGTTCACACTGATAAGGTGATATTTTCTCTGCTGGTAGCATTCGATATAATATTGGTTTATGCAAAGTAAATGATATGAATATTTAAAAAAAAATACCTATTTCGCCCCTCGCCTAATCAATATTATAGTAACCGTATTCAAACAACAATCTGTGCTGTTTATTAAATGACCATCGCCAGAGTACTGGCGGTTATATTTTTCTGAACAGTTCAAGTGTATCTCCAATATTAAAACGTCAGCTTCATTAAATATAACCTCTCATCGAATGTACACGTTACCTGAAAAATCAATTTCATATTGCTGATAGGGACCGACGTTTACGACCCCAGTAATAAAAGTTAAAAGTACTTTGCTAATATTTTTTGCAATATTTCATCTTCTAACGATGGTTAGTACACACAATAAAGATACAGTTTGTTAAGAAAGAAAATATTTCAAATTAAAGTCTTTCTAAGAAGTCTTATAAATTGAATAGAACCATATATTATACAAAATAGATATTTATTTGAATAATGTAGTCAACTGAAATAATTATTTATTAATAAATTCCGTTGGTTGGTCACGTTTTTATTTTCTTTTGTGAACACGTTTATAGCGTGCATACCAATCCAGTTTACTGCTCTTTCGTCAGTTATTGGCATAGGAATTTGAACATTTGTAGAGATGTACGCTTTCTATTTTTTGTACTAAACAATAAAAGTGAACAATGAAAAATACTTGTATTCCTAAACTCAACCGCTCTTTTCGATATTTTCACGTTTGCACTCTTTTGAATAAAATCAAATGTTTCATAGGGTGTTAAACATTAAGATGTTTCACAAATATAAATGCAAGTACAGGAATGTAGGTAATTAGTTCTATAACAATAATTACAGTGTGTTCAACAACACAGCTCCAATATGGGTAATTTTAAGTTAACACAACTTTTTGATTACAGCATTAACTACAGCGCAAAATTCTACATAGATTAATGAATTTAATATAGCTATAATTGGCATATTCTGAAGTATTAGCGCCTTTTGTATAAAATTGCCCAATATACATACAAACACTTAATTTTAAGGTAATAACACTATTTTTCTGATACCACCAAACTAAGCAATGAAAAGCTTACGCAATGCTAACAAATGGCATGCTACATAACCAAGGAAGCAATAATTATTCGTTAACATACTAATAATAAAGTAGACGCATTCATTATTAGTATGTTTCTGCCTACAAGATACACAATATTGACCCAAACTTTTGAAATATTAGTTCGAAGCCCATATATTCCTCTGCTATTCCCTTCACCTTCAATGCAGCCTATGCCCAGTAAGTCCTCCACGAACAATTTTGAGAGAGGTCACCAAACCTTCTTGGAGTCTATTATGTGCGAGCTAATTATCTCGACCACCTGATATGATAATTTACTGTTTTGGTAATAATTGTCGATATTGAAGTGGATGCATTCATCACTAGCGTATTTCTGCCTACAAGATACTCGATACTTACCCAAACTTTCAAAATATTTAGTTCAAAGTCCATATATTCCTCGTCCAGCACCCTCTGCTATCTTTGGAGCCGTCTGTGGGCCATTTAGCAGCATTTCTATGAAGTTTCAAGATATTATCTTGATGCCACTTTCTCTTGTAACCAAGGTTACCAAGACAAAAATACTCCAAACTGTGGCACTGGTAATACTGCAAACTTCTTCTAGACCCCTCACCACAAACTGCACTAAACTGGACATACGTTTAAATAGCAAAGCTACCATCATCGGCAGAAACACTGAACTGAGCAAAACTGAGAATCTACAAGATACTTGATATTTACCCAAATCGTTTATGGGTCATTTAGTAGTATTTCCATTAACATTCAAGACATTGTCTTGATACTAAGATAAATTCTTTTACAATTACTTTGGTATATCAAGGTAGGGTCACCTTTAACAAATTGCGGCCTATGACCAATAAGTCCCCTTCTCCACCAAAATATGAATAAGAGTCCGCCTTAGTAACACTGCAACAACTGCTTTTGAAGAAATTTTCGTAGCTCCAGTTATATGTACTTGTATACACATGCCAATTTTGTACTTTAGAGAAGCTAATTCTCAGGGTAACCAAATTTTTTTTCTTCTGTCGCTTATCCATATTCATGACTTACGAATGTTCTCAGTATTTTGCGTTGTATTCTCGCTTTTTACCTCCATACCATTAGGACCTTCTTCGTTATTTTTAGCTTATTCTTATTTCAGTGTAGTTTATGGTCTATGACCCAAATATTGACGTTATCTTTAAATTTATGCACTTTTATGGTTTTAAGTTAAAGTTTCCCTTTCTTTGGAAAGGCTACTAATGTAGCATAGATGCAGTGGATATTAAGTCTAATTGATTGGGCCCGTCTTTTTGCAAAGTTGAGTTCTTTTTGGTATATGTTACAAAGATTATTTGAACATTATTATTGTTGAAGGAATAAATCTATGCAATCATAGTGAGAAAGTCTGTAGATTCAAAATAAAATCCCTTATAAAGTTTTGGTATAATGAATTACTATATAAATTATTAAATGTTTGTACTGAAAACATGAAATATCAAATTGAAACCATAATATTGAAACATTTCAAACGAATTTTACCCCACCATTTATTGAACTAAATTTATCTGTCATTGGTTCCCTCTCTTTAGGGGGTTTTGCATATACATACGCTTTACTTGGCGTCACTTTTTGATTGACCAGCGAACAGTGTTGTTGGTTGTGAGTATAAGTAAATCTAAATGGATACCCCAGCCGTTTCACAGCTACTTAGAGAATGGGGTGGAATGGGGCTGATGCACAGATGCTACATTAAAATATTCGAAGGTAAGTACGTACTAGTTATCTAATATTAAAGGATTACTGGTTTAAAAAACTTTGAAATAATACTTAGAGCCAGCGCCATTGTGTCGATAATATATGAACATGGTAAGTGTGTACATTAACAAACATATGTAGGTATTTACTAGTTATTAGTTTTCAGTAGGTAATGCCAGCAAATTATTATACTGATTGAAATTATATCAGTAACCAACGCCGACTACATACCAGGCCCAGGCATTGAGTGGGAAGTATCCCCAGAACGATACCTTCACCCAAACATTGTAAAACTATTAAGTATGACAGTAAATTTATTTAATTACATAATATTTCTTTATTTATTAATTTTCCCCTACCGACGGTTTTTTGGTGTTTGGTGTTACAGACACAAAATTAGTAGGTAATTATTACCTTTGAATAGTAGAAATGCTTAGATTAAATAGGTAAGTATTATCGGTTCATTATACTTATATTTTGAAAGCAAATAATGGCAATACTTCAAATAATACTTTTATATACTTCTATCAAATGTATATAAATTATTAAGGTATAAATATGATAGTTTCCAGTTGAGAAAATCTATTTACTCAAATCTAAAATAATTATTTTTGTGGTGAAAATATTATATGTTCATAATAATTTTCATATATTGATTACATTTGAACATAAAAAAATGTTTCGCCTAACAAATTCACGGGTTTGGAAAATAATAAATTGTATTCTCAATATAAATACATCATCTTGCTTATATAGGAAGTTATGTTATATTCAATGTGATGCATTTATATTCAAATTGAATAATTATTTTTTTGTGTGTAGGACACATGTGCATAAATATAAGGCATTCATTATGTAATCCCCGCCACAGTAAAAAGAAAACTGAAAGTAATTCTTCGTTAGATAGCGTAAACAAAAAATTCGTGGAAATTAATTCCCAAGTTATTAATCATCACATCAGAAGAAGCTTATTACAGAGGGAGCTTCATGTTTACGCCAACCATGACGAATAAGCATTAAATATGTATTTACGTCTTTTTCGCCAAATTTCTTATACCTGCTTCCTGCAGCGCAGAAAAACGATTGAGAAACAACATGTACAACCAACAAGATCTAGATGGCTAAATAATGATGATGGATTTCTCTATTTACTTACTACGAATTTTTATTAAAGTGTCAAAACTACCCGCCAAATAATAAGAGGAAAACACACATCAGAACGATTACTTTCCGTTCTCGGTATGAGCAGGGGATCATCAGAGCTTTTTGAAAGCCTGACGTGCTGCTCCAATCTGAAATTCAAACGTTTGCTGTCGTCCGGGAGATATTAAAATCGATATTTTTAGTAGTATATTAACTCTCGGGATTGCCGCCGTTGAAAAGTTGGATCTAATCCCTGGAAATGGAAGAATACGTCGCGTCAAGAGCAGTAGCGAGTGTATCTTTATAACTATACAGAATGGAAAATGCTGGACTTATTGTAACAAATTCAATATAGAATAGAATATGTTTCAGCCAGTATAATGTAACATTGCATGGAATGTCCAGTAATCAAAGTGCATGAAGTATAAACATGTAAATAAAAGCAAAAAACAAAAAATAAAAATGTCAGCAACATAAGAACGTATAAAAGTACAAAGTATATACACATTCCAAACAAACAAACATTTATCATATCACCATTTGAAATCTATCTACTATGTAATAAGGGTTATTCATACACAGAGAAAAATCCAAATAGTAATATTTACACTTCACTTTTGAACGAAAATTGTAGTAAGAATTTTTACTATTGTGCGAAATTTTTAAACAATGTCGTGTGGCTGCAGTTTTGTATACCACAGTTACAAAAAAAAAGCAATAAAATTATTAAAAAATATTGTAGCACAATCTTCTAGAAAATATTGTAAAATGCTTTACAATATTTTACGACAACTAGTAAATATAATAAATTGCATATGATAGAGTGGGGAAAAAGTTATAAACCAGAATTTTTATACTGAAAAACTTTATAGTACTCGAACACTAGTTCACGGATCGAATTAATAATTAATTACCTATTAATTACCTATAATTGCCATATTCTGATTTCTGCTAATGCTAAGAAGGACGTCGGTCTGCCAAGATCTTGGACATACGTCAAAATGTAAATTTTTGCTGCTTATGAAGCAAAAAAAAGCTAATAGGTTTGTTCGTTTTGATACTCCGCGTCGAAACGCGAAATTCTAGCCGCGTAACGCCGCGTAAAGTTTTTCAGCGCAAGCTCTGGCCGTAAAACGCTGGATTGACTCCAGCTTTATATTTTCTGATTGCTGTTCGTTTTGCCATCCAATCGAACAGAAATGCTTACGGCTGCGTTTCGCTGCGTGACGCTAGTGCCAAAACGAACAAACAAATGTTAAGACAGGCATCGACCTGTCGACATAGCAGTAATAATTATATCCTCCAACTGCCAACATCCCTCAAGATTACGTATTGTCGTTAATGAAATCAACAAACAAACCCCCAACCTAATAAAATCTCGTTTATTTTAGAAATATTGACAAAATTAAGAAAATACTTGGTAAAAAACCGATCAAATTATGTTGTTACTTCTAGTTTATTAATTTAACAAACAAATTAATTTCACTTAAACAATAAGTATTCTTCAATTAACAAAGTGAATATTATTAAGAAATAAGGATTGGGCTAACCCACAATTGTAGTTAATTTAATCTAATTATTATGGTGAACTTTTCCACCCATATAGTTACATTCAATAGGTATATGTGTTGCAGCCATTGTTGCAAAGATGACGTTCTCCTATTTCACTTAAACACAGTTATAAAATGTTGATTGGGTGCATTTATCAGAAAAACATCGTATACCGGCAAAGGAGAATTTGCAAACGTCACATACAGAACAAAATAAATTAATGAGGTCAAAACTTCTCAAATTAGGATCCTTTATTCCTTGATCCAACAGTTCAGCTTTACTGTGCGCAAAATTCTATTCGCTATTGCAAGGAATATGCAGTTTATGCTCTTTTCATAGGTAGGCTATGTCAACAAATTGTATAACAAAACTACACATTATGTTTAAAAAAACACATTATACAGTAAATAATTATTCACAACTAGGTATATTAATTATAGCAACAGCGTAGTTAATCTGTACGCAAAATCTTAATGTGAGTACACTGCACAGATTTGTAATAGTCTAGCAAAAATATTTTGTTAACGATTAGCTGCAACTATTACCACTGGCCTAACGGCCATTTGCACCATTCCTGATTAAGTTATAATTAACATTTAATCATAATTAAACTTTAAATTCCTTTGCACCGACTGCTTAACTAATAATTAAATCCTTAATTCGTGATTATCTTTAATCAGTACCCAAGGTAGGAATTAAGTCATAATTAAAGTTGGCGCAAGCGTAGTTTCTTTGTTTACAATCGTGTTTATAGGCGATTATAGGTTATGTTATGGGGTTTTGGTTATAATACAAATATCTCTGACTAAATTGAAATAGCTAATAGTGTTCACTTTGAAGATTAAAACAAGGAATAGCGGCGTGCAAGAAGTGTATATTTGACAGGGTTTTAGAAAGTCCAAGGTAAATCAAAAATTAAAGCTCGAAATAAAAACTGACAATAAATGTATTTGAGGATTACTGGTGGTGGGAATGACCCGGAGGTATTTCGTAATAGGAAAGGATATCTTTCTATAAATTCACAATTTTTATATGATGCTAATTTAAAAATAATGGATATCGTAGCACGATGGTCAGGGAATACACACTTTAACGATCCATTCTTTTCCCTAAGCGACAGTGGATATGCCTCAAAAGCATATTTATTGACCCCACTGTTAAAGTCTGAAACAGTTATGAAAAATCATTATAATGAAAGCCATATTACAACACGGAATGTCATTGACAGCATGTTTCTAAGAAGAATGTTTTCCATTACTAAAGCTAGATACCTTTATGGCAGTAGTAGTTGGTATCTCAGTATTGCACAATATAGCTATAAATGTGGGTGAAGAGGAAATCAATGAAGAAAAATTAAATCAAGAAATTTTAAATGGACAACTTCATAAGATTAATTATGACGCTGTTGATGATGTAGCTGCTGCGACACAGGCATTACTAATTAATGATTATTTCAACAATTTGTAATTCATTGCTATATAGAAATTAATTTTTGAACATTTCTGTTTGTATTTGTTTTCTTTGACTTTTGTATAAACGAAATATATTTTATTTACTCTAAATGCATTATCACTTTGGTTTTTTTAAAAGAAATATTGTGTATGTAATTAACCATTTATTTATTAAATAAAAGGAACAAAATATATAAGGAAATGATGGTAATAATAAAATAATTCTAACAAGTAATAGCAGAGGTCAAATAAAGTATCAAAATTGGAGCATTTGCAGAACAAACAAATAAAAGAATTGCATAATGAAAAAATCCATTCACATATTAATTTCTATTTTAAAACTACTACTCAACTTTTTTTATTTCAATATCTAATTCTGTAGCAATTTTCTTCAGCTTAAATTCCAATAACTTTCAAATGCCGCTTAAAATCGCGCATTCGCATAGCCGCAATTTCCATTATGATGGAACAGTGTTCCCAATATAAATAGGATTTTTGACTAAAAACTAAACTTAACGCACTACCAACCTATATTTCTGTCGCAAACTTTTTAATTAACTAATCATTAATTACATTTGTCCGGTGGAATCCTATTCATATTTAATTCGTAATTAAATTTAATCTTTGATTAGTTAATTAAAATGTTAATCACAGACGGTGCAAACGGCCGTAAATGTACTATTTGGTACAAGTTAACTGCCCTTAATGCTGCTGTAATATATAGGTTATGTCAACATAAATTGCATAACAAAAGTGTGCATTTTGTTGGAAAAAATAACTTTCGTCAATAATTTTGTGGGAAATTTTAATACAAGTTGTGCTTGTGCCTTTATATATACTTTATAATTGTTTGAAAGTTGTCATTTTTTTTCTGTGTAAGAACATTTTCAGTTTCCTAACAAACTTATTTACGGTAAGACATTTTGAGGCAGTTTATCATTATTTTTGCAATTATTACAAGGATTATGGAAAATGGGAAGTAGTTGAAAATGAATTGGAGCATAAGGAAGCTACATATATAGTGGGCAGACAAATAAATCACGACATACGTATAGTTAAAGAGTTTATCCTCTGAAACTGTTGATTTCAAGTAAGTCTAACGCCTTGGTGTCAATCTAAATTTCAAGCTTACTTGGAATCGGTAGCTTCATAGAACTGAAATCGGAGCGCAGACAACGTCAGGTTGGTTGGAGAGCACATGGAAAAAAATAAGGGTTAAGATCCAATATCACGTACACTGCCCGACAAAATTAATGTCGTCGTCTATGGCGCAGTGACTATCAAAACTGCTATCATTTAAATAAGCGCGCGTTCGGCTACCATCGGCTTATGCAGATAGGAGGTTTATTGGGATATCTACATGCAAAACACTTGGCAATTAAAAAAATTAGATAGAGAAATACGAACATTCGTTGTGGACGATGTCATCAATTTTGTTAGGCAGTGTACAAATTAATGTACTGGTCATACGTCACCGTGGACAGATCCATGATCGGAAGACAATTGCAGCCGAAATGAAGGTCTTAAGGAAAATAACTGTGAAAACAAAATGGAATAAACTACGAAATGAAGAATAAAGGAAAAGATAAATCAAGAATTAATAACTATTGACATCGAGAAAATACAATTGAAATGGTACAGGCACATAGTAAGAATAGAAGATGAGGGATTGATTAAAAAGGTGCTGGAAGGAGAAAGTATAGATAAGAGCAAATGGAAGACCTGGACAGAATTGGAACGATAGCATAGAGGAAGTAGGATGAGAAAGGGGAGAGATGCTACGTGAAATGAAGGAACTGGTTAGGAATCGAAAAGCACAGAAGGAATGGGTTCCTCTTTATAACGCTAAGTCGTGAACAAGCTTGTCCGCTAGAAATGGATATATGTTTTTTTTTGAGAACACTTGATAAGCTTTGTGGTAAAAATCAAGCGAAGAGAATTTTGTTTTGCGCTTGCGATGGTTACAGCAATAAGGAAACATTAATACTTACTTACTTATCCGCAATCTCTTCTATCACCGGTGTGGATTTCTCTCCACTTCTTTCTGTCCTTAGCTTCACTTTTCGCTTGCGTCTAGTTTAATTCTTTCTTTTTTAGTATTTCTGCCACTTCCTCATTCCATCTTCTTCTCGACCTTCCTCTTTCTCTCCTTTTTCCAGTTTCTGCTTCCCATACTACTTTCACTGTTCTGCTTTTGTTCATTCGCACAACGCGTCCGAACCAGTTTCTGTTATTCAATTTTTTCTATTATACTCATAACTTTTAGTTCACTTCTTATTATTTAACTTTTAATTTTATATAATTTAATCACACCTGCAATTTTTCATAGAATTTTAATTTCAATAGCATTTATTTTTGGCTTTAACCTGTTAGTTGGGACCCATGTTTCACTTCCATATATGACCATAGACACGAGCACAGACTTATTTATCTTATTTTCGTTTTTTGTTTATTTTCTTTTTATGGTATATATAGAATTCTGTATAATGCACTCATTTTATTTATACTGCTTTTTATTTCCTCTTCTAATCTTCCGTCCGAGTTAGCGATTGCTCTTAGTTATTTTAACGTTTTTCACACTTCGTATTTGTTTTCCGTGTATTTGGAGTTGCATGTCTTCTGCCCTGTTAGCTATTTCCATTACTTTGGTCTTTTCTTTGCGTATATGTAGTCCGTATTTTCCTACTTCTTTGGCCCATTTTTCCATTTTGTTTTGTAATTATTCTTTACTTACTAGCATTTAACAATATAAGTCATCGGTATAGATCATCTCATTTATAAATACCGGTCTATGCTTTCAGTATCCTATATCGGTTCCTTTCGTTCTTTTGTTTACCCTTTTTGGATATTTCATCCATCACGATGATAAAAGTGGACTGAGAGCTCATCTCCGTCTGACCCCTCTGAACGTTGTAAACCTTTCAGTTGTTTCTTCTCCTATACTCTACCTATTCTCTGTTCTCCTGTATAAATTTTTGATTATTTTGATGAATTTTACGTTTATTCCTCTCGTTTCTAAGATTTTCTAGATTCATCTATTTTTATGCAGTCAAATGCCTTTTCAAAATCTATTACTGCGACAAACATTTTGCTATTTGTGGATGTTATCTTCTCTGCGATTTATCTTACTGTAAATATCCAATCCTTGTTGATTTTGTTTACTCCGCAAATGATGCTGATATAATTATTGTTTTATACACTTTTATAATTTCTCTAAATTCGCTTCATTCAAAATGTCCTGTCTCAATTTAACTTCTTTGTTTATCCCTTTTTTATATTCTTTTGGCACATCATTATTTACCACTTTATATATTGTACTTATATATTGTATTTTCTTCTCATTTTTTACTCCTTTCTCATGCACTCTTTTATTCTTTATAATTGCCTGCACTAAAAAATGATCGTCTCCCAGTTGGTATCCTTATTTTACTCGTATTTCCTTAATTTTCTTCAGTGTATTTCTTTCTACTAGAAGCATGTCAATTAGATATATTTCATTTCTGCTAGGTACTTCTCGGGTAAATTTATGAATGTCTTTGTGTTCATTAAAAGTATTGCTTACTATAAAATTATTCATTATGCAGAAATTCACTACCTTTTGGCCGTTGTTGCTTTTCACGCTTTCTCCGAATTTTCTTATACGTTTGCCTGCTTCTACAACTTGGTTTCCCACTCTTCCATTCATATCCCCTGTTATTATTAAAGTTCCTTTACATTAATATGTTTCCTTATTGCTAAGGGAACATTAAAATGCTTCCTTATTGCCATTTTTATTGTCCGTTTTAATAAACCGAAGAAAAAGAAAATACAACTGAAACAAGCTGCTAAAATTAATTTAAAACATTTTAATGGCGTGTCGAGATATATTCACGCAAAAACAAACTTAACGACGACGTGCCCAGTGTTTCGTCCATTGATACTCAGAAAGCAGCAATTATTTCATTTCTGTTAACAACGCTCATCTCGCTATTCTATGTGCCTGCGCGATCTGTAGCCATGGAGAGTACGAAATTTGCATTCTTGAGTGGACCGCGTTGCGAGAACAGAAGTTTCAGACATCACAAGCAACTTACGTATATACGTATAGCGGCATAACGCGAATTTGTTTCCTAACTGAATAATTCAATTTATTTCGCCTCTTGGACCGCTCATCATAACTTTGCTCGGGACAAGCAGCGCCCTTGTTTCCTTTTTGAAATTTTAAATTAATCGCGTTTATAGGCGGAATTGGGGGCTTCTTCTTGGAAATACGGTGAAATTATGCGAGGTAATCAAAAGTTTCTCTCCGGCTACTGGAAAAACCCTTTATGTATTGCCGAGGAAGCGAAATGATTCCACAATAGAACGATTCGGTCGCGATGGACATGGGCTTCAATACCACAACGCGAGAGTTTGGGACATTATATTACGTTCCAGTAATGATCAGTGCGTGTTCTGATAAAAAAGAAATGAAACAATAAAATTAATGGACCGAGAAATTTTATTCAATGGCGCGTGATACTTTAATAAATGAGGATGATTTTTTCCCGAGTAGACCTTAATTGCAAAACTTTTTATTGAGAAACCAATTCAGAGAGGATATAAAGTTAGACCGATTAATATAATTTAAAGTAATGTGGTTAATGACATTCTGAAAGCGAGTAGTTCTTTTTTTGTCTTCATAAAACCATATATACTATACTCAGTGACATTGACACCTATAAGAAATAATTAGCGCCGAATAAAGCGCCGATCTTGACGCTCTGTGGTATGCCTCGGTTGACCAGTTGGTCTTCTTCGTGTTTATACACACGCTGAACCAAATACAAAAACGACAAGCAGTCACCCATCAGTAGATGAAGAACAAATAGGAAAAACTAACAAAAGCAATGGTGTTTCAAATAACAAATGAAGCTAAAAACGGAAAGGCTCAGGAGATGATTAGCATTGAAATGAATAAATATAGAAGAAAATCTCTGCAAGGAAAAATATATTGCCTAATACTAGAGATCAGCTATCAGAGCCATTGCTACACATAGAAAAGAGAACGAATGCTGTCAGATTGGGCAGCCGGAATAATTATCGCGATATATAACAAAAGGTGTGCAACAACTATAGAGGCATCACACTTTTAAGCACAGTTTATAAAAAAACTAGCAACATTAATTCAAAGAAGGTTTGTAAACATTAAAAAACTAATAGGGATTACCGATACGGTTTTCAAAAAGGAAGATGCACTGTGTATGCGATTCACATATATAAATACTTAAATAAATACTAATACAAGATAGGATTGGAAGTAATGTTTATAGATTTCAAGCAGGTCTTTGACTCAATTAACAGACAACAGCTAATGAGAATCTCCGAAGAACTAGGTATTCCTGCTAAGCTTAAAAAATTAATGGTGATGACACTCAACGAAGCAAGAGCAAAAATTAGAATCAGCACGGACCACGCAGAGGAATTCCAAATTAATAAAGAGGTGAAGCAAGGAGACGCTTTATTTGCTAAATTACTCAATCTTGCAATAGAGTACATGAAAAAGGACCTAAACAAAGGAAATATAAGAAATCGAGGGGCGCAAATAATAAGATTCGCAAATGACTTGGTCATAGTAGCAAAACAAAAGGAAATACTGGATGAGCTATACGAAACAGTGGAAACAAAGGAGGAATATCTGGGGATGGAAATAAACAAAAACAGAACCAACCATATGAAGATAGGAGGAAATGAAGGGAAAGAACAATTGAAATTGGAAGAGACACTTTTAAAAGCGTCAGTAAATGTAAATACCTGAGATTAACGGTATGCAAAACAGGGAGATAGGATAAAAGAAGTAAAAAGAAAAAGATACAACAAGTGAACGTGGCGTTTTGTATAAACAAAAAGACGTTCATGAACAGGCAGATTCCAAGAAAAAAATACAACTAAAAATGTATCAAACTCTATTAACACACATCGTAACGTACGTCGCTAAAACAATGACAATAACGAAAGAAGGAGAAAAAAATGTTGTTCATGCAGGATGCAATGATAAGAAGAATATCGGAGGGACTTTTATGATCTCCTTTTTCCTTGAAGACGCTCCCCAATTTTGAATTTCAAGGCGGCTCCTTTGTGTATCTGTTAACTGTGGGATTCTCCACGTCCATTACTAGAAACTTTGTCCTTACCAAACCGTAGCACTAGCACAGCGCATGAACTGTTGTGTCTTCCTCGTCCTGGCAGAATCTGCAAGTAATATCATCTGGGCATATATTGTACATATCCTTATTTAGTCTACAGTGACCAGTCAGCAGACCGGCTAGCATTTTGGCAGTCTCTCTATCTTTGCTTAATTGGTCTTTAGTAAATTCAGGCCTCTGTTCATTTAGACACCATTTTGTTTGTCTCTGTCCTGGTGACTTTTGCCACCACTCCCTGCACTGATTATGCATCCATTTACAGATTCTTTTCACGCCCGAGTGTTTAGGAACTCCGGCCAGATTGGCAAGATTTAATTTCCTTAAGGTGCTCACTTCATTTAGGGCAATTGCACAGTTCCAAATTAGCTTAGAATCAACACTTACGGAAAAAGTTTAGGCCTAGGTAGTTATGTTACATTTTATTTGTTCAGGATTAGCCGATATCTTTAAAAATGTAATAATAATGGAGGTATTAGAATTATAGAAAAATTGTAATCATACAAACATTTATTAAGACTTTTTCTTGTCTGTTACTGTTTACGAATTATAGAGAAATATCCGCCTCCCCCCGCCAGTTTTCCACGAAAGTGGCTAGTCAGAAGTTTTCGAGCATAACAAAATTCCTCAGTTTGATGTTAATTTCCATCATTCTATGGGTAAAATTATTGTCAAGAACGATCCTACCAGTATGTATGTTGGAGTTACCGTATTCGTACGCAGTTGGAAAATAATGGTCAGGTTACATTTAAAAACCGATATATTTAAACCAACAAAATGTATTTTGTTGAGTATATTTTCTATAGGTCTTATTTTATTATGTTAAATTAACAAAAAAATAGCGATCCAACAAAAAGATTTTGGTTAAATATAATCAAACAAAAATTATTGTTGAAGTAACAAAAATCATTGTTAAAACAACAAAATGCGAATGTTAAAACAATTCTGTAGTTTCGACAATATTTGGAGCATTGTTTTAACAATCAAGATAAATATATAATAATTATTTTAAATATTTAATATTGTTAAGGCAATAGGTGTTCGAGTAAAACAAACAACTATTCCATGTTAAATTAACCAAAAGAATTCATTGAAATAAAAGACAGAAGTTAAATAAACATTTTAAGTTAAATTGAATAAATGTTATCTGTTATGTCAAATGTGTTTTGTATTTAACAGTGTATACACACTGGGGGGGGGGGGGGGGGGGGGAATTAGGGAAATTTCCCCTCCCAAATTCCGCAAACTAAGAAAGACTTATGATACAAACATATATGATATGCTCGTCTCAAGGATGAAAATTACTAAGTTTGTCCCCCCCCCAATTTGGCTCTCTGGATCCGCCCCTGCCTTATGTGTCATTACTGGTGTGAAATGGAAGGAACGCCATCTTCACTGAGATTTCTGAAATACATACCTACCTATATGTAACGTATTTGCCACTATACGGAAGAAAACTGTTATACACGTGAACCCCATTGGCTTTGTTAAATTAATAAAACGATATGGTTACCTTCATTATTCGGTATTCTTGCAAGATTAACTAAAATTTTGGTTAACGCAACAAACATTACAGAACATATGATATAGTTATATCAATAGAACGAGTTTTGTTAAAGTAATTAAAAATATGTTTCAATGTAGCTAAAATAACAAAGTATTTTTAATTCGTTCAAACAAACAACTGTTGAACTAACAAAATATTGTCAATATATTTTGTTCAATTTGATTAAAAATGATGTTAATGCAATAATATTTTTCCAACAAAGTGATGTTGGTTAAAGGAATGCATTTTCTTCTCCCGATGCAGCAATACCTAAAAAAATACCCTCATGCAGCTTGCCACCTAACGCATTTTTTTTTTAAATTAAATTCAAATTCCTGCAACAAATACTTTAATTTTAATATTATGATAGATGATAAGTTCTCCAAGATATATAAATCAACAAATATAAACCTTGAAGAAGCGGGATCAGATAAGTTTTCGGAAATTGCAACGAGTAACTATCGAACATGCACTAAATCTCGGATGCTTAATGTATCGGTTCGGCGAAGTCTTATTAATGATTCACAATCACTTTTAAGTAAATCATGTTTAAAACCATTTACTTGCCACGAAAAGAAACTTCCGTTAGAAGGGTAATCGCTGTTAAATGGTGGTAAGTACAAACGTGCGCCTAATAACTTAACGCAAGAGGCATGTTTTATAGATAATGGTTTATGTACATCGCTTGACCCACTTTCAGCGAAAATACTCGGTTTATGTATTGAGTATATGATTGTGATTCTTTCAGTATCAAAGCCATATACCGCTTTGATACTGAAAGCGGTAGATGGCTTTGATACTGAAAGAATCACTAATTTGGTTCCTTCGGTTTCGCGGTAATGTTTCTTACGTCCTTGGTTGACGGAGCTTTTTATATTGGAAATGTAGCCTGAAGATACATCTCTACAAACTTATCTGCAATACGGTCTATATTTCCCGCTTTTATATGCTATGTAGGCGTTATTTGTAAATTAGTGGCAGTAAATTTACTAACTGGATATATGGCTTGGTTAAAATAGAATAATAACTATCTTGCAAAACGTTTGCAAAGGTTTGGCTGCCTTTTTTTTAATTGTTGAATGATTTATTATTTTAATTTTATTATATTGTAATATAACAGTAAATATTTGTATTACCTTCAATTTATAATTATATTTATCTTTTGTATATGTGTATATATATGTAAAATAATTACGCTAAAATTACACACATAAAAAGGATTTCTTTAGTTAAGTAAACATATTTCTTTAAAAAGTTTTACTTTTTTCAAATACATATATCTGTATTTGAAATAAGAAATTATTCTTGTATAGAAAAAAATATTTTACTTGGTTGTAATCGATAATATTCTTGGTCATAGGGCTTGTTTTGGGAAAAATATATTTTCTTCAACAAACAAATTTTTCGATCTAAGAAATAAAAGAGGCAACGAAAGAGTGGATCAGATATTCGAATTAAGAAAATAAATTCTCTTATTAAGTTATTAAGAAAATTCGCACGTTGCGGAAAATTGTGAGATGTGTGATATAGTGCTGTAATGCGTTTTTGTCCTATAACCCCAAAATTATAAATAAAAAATAAATTTATGTTCCGAATTGCTTTTTTTTGTTTTTTTTTTTTTTTTGAAATATAAATGCTGTTATAATAGTAGTAACATTATTATTATGGTAAATAAAGAAATGTAAAAACAGTCTGAAAAGAAGACTTTCGCTTAAACTAAATATATTTTGAAAGAAGATTGTGGTTTTATTTAGAAGACTGCTATATTTTCTAAAATTGTTTTTTTATATATAAAAAATTTACCACTAATACCAAATAGAATACTAGATAGAGATATATATCTAGTATCCAGTTTGATGTTAGTGGCAGGTTTTATATACATATAAAAAAATACATTTTAGAAAACAGATATTAGTTGTTTAATAAAACTACAATCTTTTTTTCAAAATACAAAGTATTAGTGCAGGTAAAAATCTTCTTTTCACAACTAAAGCTAATCTCTTGAATTAAAAGTGTATTTCTTCTTTAGAGTAAAATTCAAATTTCTTTGCAAGAAAATAAAGTTTCATTTAATGAAAAATATTCTTGTACTAAGATGTCTACATACTTAGGCTGAGACTGCAATGTTTCAACTAATAGTAAGTTTTATTTAATTCAATGAACGATTTTCTTGGAACAAGATATTTTTTTCTTAAAAATTAATAAACATTATTTTTGTTCCAAGAATATATTAATTTGTGTATATATAATGATATTCTTAACTTAAGTAAAATTTCTTTAAATTGAACATTTCTTTTTATGTGTGTACAGTTAGCATCACAGTTAAAACTTACACTTACAGTTGGAGTTACAATTAGAGTTACAGTAAAAGTTCATACACGGATTAGTGGCAATTTATTTATCACTGAGCCTTACATGAATTTTTACTACGAATTATGAGTGCTTATGAAATGAGAAAAATTACTATCACTGAAAGAAATCATACACGAATTGTTGATCAATATATGAATTAAGCAATTTATGTCATTTAACAGGAAAACTACTGTCTATCAACATGTCAGATATAAAACAATGTAACATTCAAAATAAATTTTCTAGGTTTCTTGATTAGTGCATGACTTTTCAAGTATAAATAAACGCAAAATTCCAACAGAATTTTCCATGGATTTTTATCACTGTAAAACTACAGTAAAATTAAAGCTTTGACTAAAGCTGGAGCTGACTAAAGCTACAGTTACTGCCAACATCAGTTGGAACTACACTAAGAGCTACAATTACAGTTACATTTAGAACTAATTTAGAGCTAAAGTTGGAGCTAAATGCAAAATTATAGTTTCTTAGCCAAACTTCTTAATAATTAAATCATAGTTAGTTAGTTAGTGGCGCATGTTTTATTCTATAAAAAATATGTATGATTAAAAATAAGACATAGCCCACCATAGCGGAAGTTGATTTAATTGTTAAAGCTAAGTTAGAGCTAATTTTAGGTGGGCAATTAAAGCAACAATATGGGTTAACTTCACATAAATTCCTCTGTTGGAGTTGATAACAAAACTAATTTTATTTTTAAAAGGCATATTATTTTTTAATTAATGACAACAATTTTTTCGTTAACATTATAGTAAGCATTATATTTCACTTTTAACACCATAACACACTCTATATAAATTCAAAAATATAATGAGTTTCTTTTATAAACTTCATACACTTCATAAAACTTTTCCACAGCTTAACATTTTATTCATTGTAATTACTTTTAACTTATAGAGAGCCTGCAGGTAGCCAGCTTCGGGTGAACCACACCTTTATACATTTTAATAAATAAGAATGGAATGAATAATATTTGTTTACATTTGAATATGAGTTAGATTTAAAGCTACATTTAGAGCTAAAGCTAGAGGTAAATGCGAAATTGTTGTTTCTGGGACAAACTTCTTAGTAATCAAATCAAACTTCTGAGTTAGTGGCCTGTTTTATTCTATAAAGAAAATATGTGCGACTAAGAATAAAACATAGGTCACCAACTCAGAAGTTTGGTTCAACTGTTAAAGTTAGACCCGCATTTAGAGCTAAATTAGGGGCTACATTTAGATGTTATTTAGCTGTTTGCATCGTTTGTTGGGTTTTTTAAATCCGACGTTTTAGCAGTGTTTTTACTGCAGTTCTTGATGGGAAAAGAAAAGACAGCATGAAATAATTTAAAGAGAGGAGACAGCATACGGTTCGCAAGTAACCCGCCGAATGTTTCAGAAGCCATGTCTGTGCAGGGTTAACAAACGTCTCCAAGCAATATTATGTACATCATAATTCATAATAATGTCCGTAATATTAAATTTCATTCAGAGTACTGATTCCTATTCCAAAAATAGGACTCAGGGCCCCAAATTTTAAAAGTGGAGCCCTCGTATGGTACACACATGGATCCAAGATGAAACAAGGGATGGGGTCGAAGTTATTAGTTCCCATGCTGCCAGCTTTGGGGCTGCGCTGGGGCACAATCCGAACAGGTGTCAATATTTGTCATAGCTGTCTGCGCCCAAAAAAACATCAAGAAAGGTATGAGGAATGCTAACATCTATATATGCACTGATAATTAGGCAATACCGAATGCTGACAGTAAATAGCTTTGACAATATGGCATGGCAGTGCCTGTCTAATGTAGTGCGACTGCTTATGAAAAAGACGGTTACTTTGGTTTGGATGCCATTTGAGGGAGACATCCCTACATTTAAAAGATGATTGATCAACTGGCCAAATAAACGGCAAGCAGCCAACTCTAGACCAGAGCCTCTTCAGAGCGTTTCCAAAAACTATGTCAAGGAGGAACACATACAATAGAATGCAGGGAATCGCTATCGCTTAGAGCAACTGGTAGCAAAAAAATTGGTCAACCATTTACTAAAAATGACTCGGAATGCCGGAATTAACGCAGCTCACGGGACTGCTTACCAGTCGTTATTCTTTGAGATACCACCTCAAGGAAATGGGCAAAATCTAGACTTACACGTATTGTTTTTGCTAATCTGAAACAAAACACATATTCTACCACTGTAGAAGTCTGGCACCGCAATGGCCTCTATTCCACAGTCAAGGCTACGTAACTCTTGAATTAGTGAATGCAACATGTAGAAGGAAAGAAACCGGAGGTTTGCGTTAAGTACTGCGGTTGAATGATAAAGTCAATCAGAGTATTTACATTAGATCGCTTCGGTAGCGGTGACTCGAAGCTTCAATGTCCCAGTTCTATTACAATAAAATACTTTAAAAAACACCAATTTCTAATCCACAGACTACAAATCAATGACTCGTGAGAACTAATTTGCGTTGGTATGCCACCATTTGGCAAGAAAGGTTTCTTATTATTCAGATAAAGTTTACTTTTCTATAAGATTGATAATTTTCGTTGTGAACGAGAAAGAAACATAGATATTACAAATAATTACATCTTAATTCCAACAAAAGATTAAGTTAAAAGACTGACGTAATGCACCAAATTGAAAAGAATATTTTCCCTTCTCACTCAAAAATGTCTGGCGTCAAGGCCAGGCGAGTTTTCCCCCAAAGCGAAATTAAATAACAATAGAATGGCTGTAAAGTCCAGCCCTCATAAGCACTCCCTGTAGAATTGTATTCCTCAAGTACGCTCTACAAGCGTAATATAAGGTTAATTTTCAGAGGAAAAGTATTTTCTCTGTGAAACTATGTTATCCAAATAAATAGATTAAACCTTATTGTGGGAATATACATATTTTACGCCTCTCTATCACCCGTATTTGTTTCGGCTGCATACTTCTGCTTCCGGTGAATATCATAATTTACACATTAAGGGAATTAGCCGTAAGAATCCCTTCTCGGAATACTGCTAAAATTCATTATGTGACTCAAAAGCACCTAGATTTATATTTTAACGCATTGCACAATGTTAGGAGAGAACCAACATTCAAGAAGTGTCCTATTATTTTTAGGAAAAGAATATAACCTTTTTCTCCGAAAAGTTGTCTGTCTCACCACCAGATCTCTTATTGCCATATATGCACATACGTTTAAGATATTTGATTGGCATGAGGGCATGTCATATTTACTAATATCTTTATCAACGCAATGCCTGATAGCACAGAGAATTTAGAATGAATATTTGTTGATTCATCATCTGCTTTTGGAGTGAAACGTTTTACTCAAGCATATTTTGAAACTAGACATTAAGGAGAATATGTGAACCATCCCAATTTAACAAAAAAGGTAATAAATCTTCGGCAACCATTTATCTACCAATTTCACTACCTTCTGTATTTGGAAAAATAATTAAGAAAGTAATCAACGCACGATTAATCAACTACCTATTTAAAAACAAAATATCTAATTCTCAATTTGGATTTATTTCAGGAACATCAACATCTTCTGCCATTCATAATGCCCTAGATAAAGTTTACAATGAGTTGGATAGTAAACATATTGTAACTGGAATATTCTTCGATTTATCCAAAGCGTTTGATATAATTGATCATTGAGTGCTGTTACATAAATTACAATTCATTGATATTCGCGGGATTGCTTATATTTATTTCAATCGTATTTATTGGAAAGGAAGGCTAGAGTATCAATGATATTTAAGACAAAGAACATAGTGCAAGCTTTTGAGTCGCCTGATGTCAGGATAACATGCAGAGTTCCACAAGGCCTCGTTCTAGGGGCCATGTTGTTTTTGATTTACGAAAATAATTTGTTTGCTCATTTGTCAGCCTGTGCATTGCCACAATACGCCGATGATACAAGCTGTATCATATTCCACTCTACCCGCGACGGCGTACCTGTCTTACAATTAGTTGATTTAGTTACCTTTGAAATGATTAACTGGTGTAGGGATAACAGTCTCGGCTTGAATAGTGAAAAAACTAGCTTTATGAGATTGAGAACTGTACTGGATAAAACTGAATCAATGGCTTTGCACATCCATGTGGAAATGAAACCGGAATGTAGTGAGGTAAAATTTTTGGAAGTAACGGTGGATTCCACTTTACGGTTTGAATCACACTGTTATGAGTTGGAAGGTCGGATATTGTCAGCAATATATGCTATATGTTCTTCAAAAAGTCAAGTGGGCATACATTGCTTAAAATTATTTTATTTTGCATATGTAAAGACACACGTGAGGTATGGAATTGTTTCTGGGGCAACTCACCCAATACCAAGCGATTGTTTCTTTTTTAAAAGAAGTTTATCTATGGTTGGAACATCATTTTCTGAATCATGTCGTCCTTTATTTAAAGAATTGAATATTTTAATTGTATTCTAAGTATCCAATGAACGATGAATATTGTAAGGGTGAGAAGAGTAAAAAACTCGTTCTTTGTTCATAAATATATTAACATTTGACTACTAGTTTCGGCTTGCAACAGCCATCTTCAGATCACTAGAAAAGCAATATAAATTAATGAATTAATTATAAATAATTATGAATTGAATTATGTTAAAATTTTTGTATAAAACAGGTGATTAAACTACTAAAAATAACTAGTAATATAATGAAAGTTACAATAATAGGTGATTTTTTTTTAAATATTATGCATTAAAAGGTTTACTTACACGTCAATAGGATTATCGCCAATCAATAAAAATATCAAATGTAGTAACCATATTGTGTAGATAAGAATATTTATATAATAACAAAAAAACTACAGAATAAAATAACTGTTTTAAATTTTGAAATTATTGGTGATGACACTAATTTAACTATTTTCAATATATGAAACGTGTAAATATTAAATGTGTGTATTATTATGTTAACCAAACTGCGAAAGATTGTTTAATGGATATGTCATATATAAAAAGTATGTGTGTGCTTTGTATAAGTGTGTGTAAAAGTCATTCAGATTATCTAAGCAGAAAACTAGATACAAGAATAAAAGAACACAGAAAACAAAACAATTCAAATTTTTACCAACATTTATTAGAAAATGGACATAAAAGCATTTGTGATAACATGACCTTGCTTCATTACTATGATAAGAGTCAAAAACTTAAGTTGTTGGAGGCCAACCAAATAGAAATACATAAGAATACCAAACACATATCTTCTAAATGAACAAATAGATTATAACACTAAACCCATTTTCTGTACTTGGACTTGACAACCAGTTTAATACAACATTGACATTCCGTATTTAGACAACCTGAATGACTTTTACACACACTTACAAAAAGCACACACACACATTTTTTACATATAGCATATCCATTAAACAATCTTTCGTAGTTTGGTTAACATAATAATACACACATTTAATATTTACACAGTTCATTATATTAAAAGTAGTTAAATTAGTCACATCACCAATAATTTCAAAATTTAAAACAGTTATTTTATCCTGTTGTTTTTTTTATTATATAAATATTCTCATCTACACAATATGGTTATCATATTTGATAATTTTATTGATTGACAATAACCGTATTGACGTGTAAGTAAACCTTTTAATGCATAATATTTAAAAAAAAAATCAACTTAGAATACATTATATTACTAGTTATAGTTTAATCATGTGTTTTATACAAAAAAATAACATAATTCAATCCATAATTATTTATAGTTAATTCATTAATTTACATTGCATTTCTAGTGATCTGAAGTTGGCTGTTGTAAGCCGAAACTAGTAATAAAATATTAATATATTTATGAACAAAAGAACGAGTTTTTTACTCTTTTCACCCTTAAATATTTTAACATTAACAGCCCTATACATTTATGAAATTATAATTTTTTACAAAATAAACGAATTAAACTTTACCAAAAATAGTGATATCTACAATAAAATGGAAATACGTCAGGCGCATAATCTTAATATACCACAACATAGAACAAAGTTGTTTCAGGCTAGTCCGAGATACATATAAGGCGATAGTAATGTATATATAATAAGTCACCAGTAAATTTAAATACCCCGCCAACTTTGTCTCAATCAAAGTTAAACGTAAGTCATTCTTAAATAATCATTCATTTTACACTTTGGACGGGTACTTACATATGTAATTTTATATGTAACGTCTATTATTTTTATATTATGCACTGTTTTAATTCTTTCTTTTATAATTATTAACAATTGTGTAATTTTTTGACAATGTATATGTTCCTAGGAACTACGGCAATAAACTCTTATTATTATTATAATTATTAAACAATTGTCACCCAATGGTTTTCTTATGCAATAATAAACATAATTTATTTATTAGGTACAGATTTTTTTTTTTTTTCGTTTATAGTTTCAAGTCTTGCGCTCAAAGTTACCCCTAATGTTGATTCAAAGTAAAATCTTGTTATCAAGCTAGTCATGCTCTGCTTTATTTTAAATTTAATTTAACTTTGTTTATTACTGAAATCAATCAACGACCCACGCAAAACAAGCATTGGTTCTAAAACCGAAAAGCATCAATATCGTTTGTACTCGACTTTCTTATAGTTTACACATATGCAAAGAAACCATTATTTCAACTTTGTGTTACCTCACAGTTTTAACCACTTAAACCTTAATACGAAGAATTGCAAGGTTTTTCGTATTGTAAAAGGGGTGGTAGCAAACGCACTGTGCAAATAATAGTAACTAGAGTAGATACTTAGGCATTCAGTGATTGATAGTATGGAAAGTAGGGCGAGCATTTGTCAAAGGTGAAAGTAAGAGAAGAGCAAACAAACAAGGGCTTCCACAATAGAGTATTATGCGCAAGTAAATCATGCCTTCGACGTTGGTAATTACTCCGAGTGTAGGCGTTGTCGATCGCAAGCATCTTGGTACAGAAACGTCGTGATGGATTTTCCAATTTGCTGGTAATTCTAAAGTACATAATGTACGTTAAATACGGTGGCAGATGTTGTATGATACAAAATCAAATCTAATGACATTGGAAATATTCCGTGCCATTGTTTAGCCTTCCGTGTTACAGAATATACATACATAGTTTGACATCAAGTACATACAGATGGTATCGTCTGAAGTTGAAAGGCGCATTGTGGCATGTTTAGATGAATATTGCAATTGCCTCGTTTTACTCCCATAGTTTAAATTTTATGGAAAATTCTTCTAAAAAACATTAGGCACCCTTATAATGATTATATCTCCTTCCTTATTTAAAAATAATACTCTGGAAGTTATCTTAATTTAAACACATAAAACAACATTTAACTGTTTAAAATGATTAAAAACAAAATGATATTTTCCTTTTTTTTTTTTAGGTAAGAAATCGTTGATGAATGCCTGAGTACAGGAAATTGCAGCATTTCATGTCCGCATTCAAGGAATGTGGGATTCAAATATCGGATGTAAATTGGGTCTGTAAGATGGTTCACAACAGGATTTCTTCTCAGGGAACTAGTCGTAAGAATATCCAAAAGGTCGTTACAGGTATTTACCTGTACCTTTGAATTTTAGTACAATGCGTGATTAGCATTGAAATGTTTTAGGTAAAAATTTAGGGGAACTGGGATATTACTAAATTATAGAGCGATCACCGATACGACTGTGTTCTCCCGTGGATAAAAACGTCATGGAATTATTTCAAATTTCTAACAATTATATTGCTTCGCTGTTTATCGAAGATTAGTTAACCAACTGATATTTAAACAAGAACTAAAACGCACACTAAATAACCGTTATTGCCCCTCAAAGGAGGGGAATATTTTCTATGCTTTATTCATAGAAATGGAGCGGGAAGAACTCGCTTCAAGATGCGTGGTACTTCTAATTTTGAAGGCAGCCATTTTGAAGGTCGATGATAGTCGCAAAATTTAATTTGAATAGGTACCTATACACATATACACATATTCAAACAAGACAAAAAGGACATATATACTTTATTCATCCTTTATGTACAGCAGAACTTTTCACATTATACAGTGAGGTCGTAAATAGTACCCCCCCCCCCCCCCTGATAACTTTTGAATGGTATGAGATAGAGCAATGAAACAAAAACCAAGTGAAATTAGAGATAATTTGTGATTTTTTTGCCTATAGAGATACGCACATGGCTTCTGATGTAAAATAGAGGGCGTAGCTATATTGAAAATTTTAAATGGGAAGTAATTACATTTAGGAGCTCATTTGGAAGATATTTCTATTACTTTTATGGCAATGCAAACAGTTTTACGATTTTCGAATTTTTTACCAACTTATCCAAGATTAATAATTGGAGTACATACTGCTGTGGATTGGCACCCCGGGGGTTATAAATTCTGTGTTATGTTATTAGAGATCAATCTTTGTCGATGCGTCGGGCAAATTCTCTCAGAAGTTAATATTTTATTTTTAAGTAAGATTTTGTTAATAGATTTGTTTGATGAATTTAAGTATTTTATCGTTCAGTTGTTTAAATTAATTTCAGTCATTTGTACTTATTGCCCTCGTCAGTATTGTATATATATTTTGTATATTTTGTAATATTCAAGAGATTTTCGTTGTATTTTATGCGCCGTTTAGTCACGCATCTATTTTATATATGTATGCGATGTAGGGCCTCTTAAAAGGGAGTTCTTTGAAAGTTACCGGTAAGTACATGTCGTTTATTTTCGTTGATGCCATATTTGGTAAATTCATTTTTATTTAAAATGTAGTTCGTTTTAATTGATTTTATCAGCTTTCAAGGAACTCTTTCATTAAATAATTGCTGTTGTGCTTAATTGTGTGCACATATTGAATGTAAGATCAGTTATTGTAACTTGCTTTAGAAGAAATTGTGTTTTTTTGTTTAAACAGTTTAATTTTCCGTTTCGTAGTTTTCAATTTGTATTTTAAATTAATCACCTCGGTTTAGGTGAAGATAAGCATTGAGCTTGTTTTTTTATTTCAATTTAATATTATTATATTTGTTTGTCCACGTTTAAATTAATTTTAGTGTGTTGTAATTTTTGAGACCACGTGGATTTTTTTTGTGCGTTTTGAATTTTCTTCTAGAACAAATCTGTCTTTTGTTTGTTAAAGGATTTGCATCGTCCTTTTTAATTGTAGATTCCTGCAGTTTTTTATTTCGTCCAGGACCTTAAGTCCATGGTTTATTTTTTTACTGCAATTTGTAACAAATGTTTTTTTTTCCTTTTTTTTATAAAATAAAAATTAATGATTGTAAATGTCATTATAAATTTCTTATCTTTTATTTTGATTTCAACCTTTTCAATTTTAATAATTAAAGATAGTCAATTTACTTACGCCCACATTTTACTTTTCAAGATTAGTTTAATTGCGAATGTAACCCTGAGATCAAAGATTCTTTTGCGCCCTTTTAAATTTTTATCTGCTGAGCTAGTTGATTTAATTTTTTTTTTAATTTCACTTTTCATGGTACCATCAGTTCACAGCAATACGTTACGACCATTTACGACCTCACTGTATATATTATACATATTAATATAATATAAATATTTTTACAATCATTTTATGAAAAATGTAATTAGAAGAAATATATGAATAAATATGAACATGTCTATACATGTTCATATTTATTCATGCTATATATACAAAATGTAAATATACCTGCTTGACTTGAAATTAAAATTTTAAAATTTATCTGTAGGTATGAATCGTCTTCACAAATATGATTTTATGAAGCTTAGCACTATTACCTGAACCTGTAATAGTAGAGCTTTTAAGTTGCTTCGAAGTTGTTTTGATGATGACACAAAGAAATCACAGCGTTTTTCGTTAAATATTTAATAAAAAAAATGCAAGTGGAATGAATGATACATTTGTCTATGAATCAAAAATAGTATGAAGATGCTGAACATTTATATCAATAAACTCTATAATAAAAGCTGTAGTATATATTATACAACGAGTTGAGTTTGGGCTGTTTCTATCGTCTGTTGGATTGTTTAAATCCGACGTTTCGGCAGTGTTTCTACTGGCGTTATCAGGGCAGTCCTGATAAGGACTGTGGTTTGCTAATTCCATTTCCAATGTGTTTACTCTAGGATATGAGTTGCCTATGCGCTTGTTCTGTATTCTACAGTGTATACACTACTGTACAATAAAGATAATATATAACAACAATATATATAACAATATATAATATAGGCAATTCATATCCCAGAGTAAACACATACTGGTCGTATGCTGGTTTCTCTGGAATAGGTATATCTCATTTGGAACTTTATACGTAATACGTTGAAAAAGTATGAGAGTTATGCTCTGCTTTTTCTTCCTCTAAGTACCGATATGACCCTTGTGTATGCAGTTACGCATTATTTCCATACCCTATGATGAATTCTATTCCATTCACTATGTATGCGACTTCTTTCAATTTCCTTTTTATTAGTCCATCCTTCTTAGATAGTCAGTTTGTTTTGAAAATAATACTGTTGATGCCCGATGAAATTATATAAAGACCTGTTTCTGATGAGGCGGTTTGGTCGATCTAACTAAGTTGCCTGGTTTACTCTCAACTAGTTGATTATCATTGCAGACCTACTGAATCCCCCGAAGCGGACATGTTGACTCCGTGTGAAAGGGTTCCGGCGGTTCCCAATCATTTGCTACATCAGTGTGTTCCTTGACAACCGCCCGTTCAACTACACTGAGAGAAATATCCTTTTCATTTAAAAGGAATTGCATTAAACCAAAAGTTTTTGCGTTTTCTATATGGCCAACATGATTTGGTGTTTCCTTGAAAAGTAATATAAGTTTAAATTCACGCATTTCTTCGGAAATAATATATTTTTCATTGAAACAGTTTATTCTTTTAAGTGAAAGATATTGATATTGATTCAAGTCCTCTTTACTTTAAAAACTATGCAGATTGGCAGAAAACCGTAAGCATTTTGATTTAAAAGGTTTCTCCTTTTCTTGCAACATTTATTCATTTTAGACTTCAGCGTAAACACAACAAAATGCAGTGATCATTTTTACTCGAAATGAAAGTGAATTATCTCGAAACTCCCATGCACTAAGGAGGGATTTGCCGTTAGAATGTTATAAATCCTAGTAGTTGGAATTGTTCGCAGTGACCATCCTAGCACTCTAGTGCGCCGTTAAAGAAATCGTCCTTTTCAATGGCGATGACTTCTATCAGATGTTGTTCTGGTAAATATACCAGATTAGTATATTACGATCGTCGTTTCCACTTTGTGCGAAATATTATCTGTTACTGGAATGAAATAGGAGATGCGCCATCTTTGCGACAATTTCTCTACTACACATAAATATATCTGCTGTACTATATGGGGAGAAAACAGCTATACGAAAATAAAATGCGATATTTAGTTAAATTAATAAATACTGTGCTAGGTTCAAATAAATCTACCAACCAAATTATTTGTTTGATTGAATACAGGAATATTTTTAATATTCCTAAATCAAGTAATAAATTAGTATAGTTATACATCACCTGTAAATGACGTAGCTTCTAGTTCTTTTGAGACGTACTGTTGTCCAGAACATGGCTTAAGCCGAAACCGGTAGACAGTGATTTTAAAAATAAATGATTGGAAAGAACACTTATTTATATATTATTACTAATTCCAATAAATTAGTAACTGTAACCAAATGCATGAAAAATGTTTTGAAAACAGCAAGATCGTTTTTCCCGTGTATAACAGTTTTAAAACCTTCAAACACTATACAAGTACTTCTGTAAACTGCGTTGGCGTATAAGTAATGCAACATTAACTGAAAAGATTCCAATTGTCCCTGAAATTCCTTTAATATTGCACGAAAATATCTATTTTTGTTTACTATAGTTTGCGTATATGAGATTTCTGCTAGTAAATGCTATTAAAACTAAAATACTTGCGCGTAAAAAAGCATTCAGCATGAATGCAGACGCTCGCATTTTCCGCTAAAAGCCAAAAGTTTTAAATCAATGTATTCATGCGTGTCCACGCAAATAAACAAAATCACCAGATTTTTTATTAAGTAAAGTTACTAAAATAAAGAATATACAAGTGAATTGTGTTTCAAATAAATAAACATTTTTCTGCGAAAAGTATCCTTTTCCTTTAACATGATAAAAATCGAAAGTTATAAAACTTTTCATTTAATGCAATCTCTTTTCTTAGTGTAGTGGATTCAACTAATCGCTTCGTCTGAAACAGGCCTATTTGTAAAACTAGTGTCTTTGCTCTCGCTAGGTTGTAGCAAAAATTTCTACTGGTTATGTTGCAGCTATTACCTATATTAGCGCTTTTAAAATAAGGTCTTCTTCTTTAAAATGTTTCAAAAGCACTTGAATCCTTGCCCAAGACACCTAATCGTTATTTTATAGTTCAAATCGAGGAAAACTAGTATTAATTAATAATTAAATATGTAATTCACCAAAAAACGCATACAATTTTGTCGATTCCTCATATTATGCTTACATATGAAAAGATACACTTCTGGGTTTCAGCCTTCGAGCATTTGACACTTTGGGACTGCACACGACATCTCATAAAACGTACACAAAGCTTTAATGTAATAGAATTACAACGTTCGCCAAAATACCCAATTAACTTTAACAATGAACCTTCAAAATGGCTGCATTATTCCGTCGATCTAAAATAGCATACGCACTCCCTTCTCTATTTTTATGGCTTTAATACTGTTTTAAATGAATTCAAAGTTAAAAAAATTAAATCAAACATTAATGACTAAAATTAACATAGCAATATATACCTATTAATATCTATTTACATATTAAGATATATTACAATATGTATCTAACCTAAATATTAGTCCTAACATTGGCTGGCCACAGATTAATATGTTTTTCTGTGTGTATACTATACTATCTTATCAAACCGTAACAACTCTAACAGAACTATTTTTATTATCATAGACAACTTTTTTTTGTAAGCAAGTTATCGATAAGTAGTGAAGTTTATCTGAAGACGACATACCGTCGTAACATGTAATCTGAATATGTAATAAAAAAATTCGGAGCGGTTCAATCTCTTTAAATCTTTAAATGTATTTTATGTACTGAGACTTTTTAGAATTACATAATTTAGTTATTTAAAAATTGAAAAACTAAATACCAAGTTTTCTTGGCAGGAATATATTTAATTCAATACTCTGCTAGATATGCAGCAGATAATAAGCCTTCCGGCGCATATGCTCGTATTAACTTTATGCAGAAATTCAAAGCACTGAACTTTAATAGAACGTTGAATAAAGCACACACGTAATATGACACCCCACTTTGAATGTATAAAGTTGTTGCGCAGCGCATATATACGTATAACTTCCACGAATTTTATGCATGGAATAAAATATTACTGCACAGTTTATTGTACACATAAGAATTTAGAATCCTTGCTCATTTTAATAAGAAGGAACATAAACAGCAGCATGTTCAATTTTTAAAAATATATTTTTTAATAAAATTCGAAGTATATCGCCTACCGTAAATTTTCAATTATGTAACCTATATTTTAATTTCTGGTTTTTTCGGTTTTCCCAGAAATATGATTTAATTTAAGAATTTAAATGTAACCACGCGTACATACATTTTTTTCACTTTTGTATTATCTGAGAAAACATGTAATTGGTTAGTTTCCATTTTCTTGGTTACCGAATATTTGTGACAACAGATGGTGCAAAAGAACATGCTAGATTTATAATATATGTAGATGTAATACTATTGTGTCCTCTATCCCTGCTGTTTTACAGCTGGCCTTCCAATCCTATTCCTTTCAGGAAGTGTATAGGATATCAGAAGCCTCCAGATTAGGTAAGCCTACCTTTTCGATTTCACATGCTCACAGGTGCAACACCCTTGAATTGCACAGTGCTACGCAATTTGAGAGGACATGGATGGGGTTTCATCCTGTTACTCACAAAACCTACATTCAGATTATTTTGCGAATTCAAGCTTACTCAGATGTCCTTTCAGTTTACAATCGTCTCAAAGTAATTCCTGTTAATATATGAACATTGCTCTTACTCAGGTTGATGCATTCTGTAAAGCTCTTCTGGTTATAGGTCCCTAGAAGAATCTTACTTTGCCTCATTCCCTGGAGATTCTCCCACTAATTAGATTTTCTCTGCTCCATTTCTCTTTTCAGTTTCTTCAGTATTGTGCTACTACTTGCCCTGCAAATGAGTTCAGGCCCTTTTTTGCGAGATTATTCGTTATCTCGTTTCCTTCCACTCCTGTGTGACCCGAAACCCACAGGAGTGTTACTTTATTCCTTTTGCCTAACTCGTTTAGTTTCCCTAGGCATTCCCAGGCCATCTTGGTACGGGTTTCTTATGAACTCAACGCCTTGATGGCTGCTTGATTATCAGACATGATGATAATCTCCTGCTTTCAATAATTTCTATCAATATTGAACTGGACGCATCTTTCAATAGCGTGTATTTCAGCCTCTGCGGAAGATACTTGGGTATTTTCCCAAGCTTTCGCAGTATTTGATTCTAGGCCCATATATTCCTACTCAAGTTCCCTCTGCCATTTTACAGCCATCAGTGTACCATTTGATGGCATTTCTATACAATTTTAAGATGGTGTTATGATCCCACTGGCTCTTTTTACTAAGCTTTGTAGTAAATTCCTTCACAAAACTAAATTTTTTAACATGTCCTCCCGAAGCATGTTCCAGGTTTGATCACCACGTTTTAATAGGGTTAGTTAATAGGAAGAATACTACAACACGCTTCCTAGTCCGCGATAGTTAACTTAAAAGGCTTTCAGGAATTCTTGAGTGAAATTTATGCGGAATAGGAAGATATTAGGTACTTTTCCGAAGTGAGATGGCTAAACCTTGGAAGAGTTTCAAAAAATGTTTTCAACAAGCAAAGGAAAAAATATACCAAAGCTATCAAATTTTTAATACATAAACGAATTAGTTTTTTTGTTGACATTGTAATTTACCTCAACAAACTAAGTATAACTAGAGGACAAAGAAAAATCAATTAAAAAGAGAAGTATTCATTTAAAAATAAAATTGTTTAATCACAGACATTGAGAAAAATAATCATTGTCATTTTCCTAGTTTTCAATCGATTATAACAAGAAATGACAGGCAGAGTATTTCTAACGATGTTTATGTTTGTTCTTAACAATTGCTGAACTATAATTTTTGTTTCCGATATCAAGGTTTCTTTTCTCCGCATAAAGTAACATAGGAATATTCGAAAATTCTCCTTGATGTAATAAACACACCCAATTTTTTACAATTGAAATTGATTGATTCGGAGGCCAAAATATAGGTATACAAAACTAATTTAAATAAAAAAAATTAAATTCCCGGAACTAAAAAAACTTTGCAAGTTTAGTGGTTTGGATTTTTGAAAGTACATGTATCTGAACAAACATTTTCTGGAATGAATGTTGTTAAACGAAAATGCAATTATCTCAGAGAAAAAAAAGTGCTAGATAAGACAACAAGAAGATGTAGGAATAAAAATTGATTTGATCAAAATGCGAAGAAGAAAAAAACACTTGGTAAGAATTGAATGGTTTAGACCAAGGCAACCCCAAAAAAGGAAAGATTATAAAACAAGGAGGAACATAGCAAATATAATATATAGGAAGAAAAAGAATGATTGGATAAATACAAAGCTAGAAGATACAGAACAAGAAAGTCGTAGCTACAATATAGAAAAAATTTGCAAAAATACAAAACTAATACAAAAAAAAGGGAAGTACTGGAAAGAATAAAAAAAAATTAAAAAATGGTAGAACCCCAGGATATGTGTACAAAATCGTGAAAAATCTGGTAAACAATTTTTTAACGGAGTACATAAGAAAATTCCCGGGGACCACTAGAATAGCTTTAGAGCAGGAAGATCTGTGATTACCGCACTTTGCAGCATTCACAATGGAGTTGGGAACGTTGCAAAGAAATGCTGGCAATATTCATTGATTTCAAAGTGACTTTCGAGTAGAAATATTAGAGATACCTAAAAAACTGAAAAACAATCGTGGAAGTGCCTTTAAAATACACAAAAGCCAAACTGAGTTTCTCAGGAATACAAAATCATTTAAGGTAAATAAAGGAGTAAAGCAAGGTGAACTAATAACGCAATCATTGTTTAATCTAGTTTAATAGCGTATGCAGATAATTTAACAATGATAGGAAGTACCGGGGATGACCTCGTAAGGGCCGTAGAAACAAAAAGAGAATGCTTGCGACTGGGGAAAAGGACCTGAAAGTCCAATACTTCCTCAAAGTAAAAGGATATAATTTCTTTCGAATATCTAAGAGTTACAATGGGAGAAACTGTAAAGGAAACCAAGCATGTGGTAAGAAGAAATTCTTATTGGATACTAATTTGCTTAGCAAGAGAATCAAAATAACTGATCAGACCAGTCATTACTTATGCGTTGGAAATAAATTGAAAAGAGTAAAAAGATCTGAAAAAAATAATGCGACCAATATTAAACCAAATATAACAGAAGGTGGGAAATGGGGAATAGAAAGAAACAGGGAAATATAAAATGAGTTCTAAGGGGAAAGCGTCGTAAGATATTTTAAAGCAAAAAGGTCACAGTGGGCAGGTCAGATAATGAGGAGAAAGCTAGCATAAATGATCAGGATGATAACACAGTGGATCCCACTGGTGGCCAGAAGTAGAGCAAAATCATTGAAGAAATAGGGGAACGCTGTGGAGGAAAAGGCAAGGGTGATAGGAGTAACGGGTTATAAGTTGAAATGCACAGATAAAAGGAAGTAGAAGAAAATAATACGGGCGGCCAGGACTCACAACCGACTTTAAATAAAGAAAGAAAGGATAATTCACTTAAAGAAGGGATTTTATAACGCCTTCTCGTCAGCCACAATCCTCAAAGAATCAATGGCTTGATGATGATAATGATAAAATCAAAATATAAAAGATGGTTGACTGGTGACAATTCACAAAATATCTTAAAAATCTTTGTATCACAAACTGATGCCGACTTAAATAAAATATCAAAAAGTATACAACAGCAAAGGCCGCGCTGAATTTTAATTTTTAATCAAACGAGTTGTTTTCACGTGTATTATTATTTCTATTTGTATTATTATGTTACTAAATAAACCGTTTAAATATCTTAAATTTATTCTTGAAAGTCTCAAAAAAACAAGACGATATAAAAGCTTTCAACATCCGACCAAATTAAAATACCTAAGTTAACGAGTTTACGTTGCTTTCCATTCAATAGAATTTTATCCCGCATAAAGATAACCCGGGGCAGCGGAAGTCGTTCCCGCATATTCACCGGGTAAAAACAAGGATCTCCTCTCTTTTGACTCCTGAAAACTCGCGAGGTCGCACATTTTTTTCAGAAAACTTCGCAAATACCGCGCTTCCCAGTAACGCGATTAAAATGCCTTAATGGCATGGGAACAGGTAATTTTATTCATTCCTCACCTGTACGTTTAAAAGCCCTGGTTTTAACTTTGTATCCGTGAATAATTCCAACGCTTCCATTAAAATACCTTTTCCTGAAATGAATCCGTGTGTCGCAGTAGTTTGGATATAACGCAAATGTGGACTAGGACACGGTAAATTTTGTAACAATGACTTCTATATTTTTCTTTTACTCCGGATATTAATTATGTGAACAGTGTTACATTTTCTTCACACTATGCAATTTTTACTACACACTTACCTGACTTTACCTTACATTTTAAAACATTTACATACACATATTGCACACACACTCAAATAGAACAAAAAAATTATTTACATTTAAAGAGATTTCACAAAACGGAACACAAATTTTATTCTAGTCCGTTTTCACATACAACACTAAGTAGTCAAATTTTAACATGTTTCCACTTTTGAATTTGTACATTGTCTCATTTTATTTTATTTATTTTGTTTGTTGTAAATGTTTGTGAATAGTACTTCTACATATGACGTAGCTTTTAAATTCTTACTGACGTATGTAAGTATAAAAAAAAATAATCTCTAATTAGTTTACATACTATAATTCTGCTATTTCACAGTGTGTCCAGAGGATGGCATAAGCCGAAACCAGTCGACAATTATGTTTTTACTAATAAAAGAATTGGAAAGAACGTATTTTCTGGTTTTTTACTATTTATTCCATAATACCACCAATCCAAAACTTCCAATAACTAAAATCTATTCAGTCTCTATTTTTGTTGTTTACATTCAGATTCCTAATCCAAGCTTGTTCAGATGTTCTTTTCATTTACAATAGCCAGTAAGGATCCCAGTTAATACATGGATATTATTCTTTCTCAGGATGATGCATACTATAGATCTTTTCCAGTTATAGGCTCCCAGACGAGCTTTGAGATCCGTCTAACGTGAAATCTCTAATGGCATATCAACAAATACTGTTCATTGTATTGATGCCGTTCGTCATTCTTCTACTCGCGTTTACACAAAATTAATAACTCACGGTCATTCAGTAAACCAAATAAAGTTGCTAAAATAAAACTGGTGTTCGTCAACAATAACATATTTCATTGAGCCAATCAAGCCACCATTTCATTTTCAATGATTTTGGTTTCATTAATATAATGAATCATTTATTACTCAATAAACTCTGTCGTTATTTAATAAAATCTTTTTCATTGATTTAATAAACTCGTTCTTTGGACCAATTTTAATGCATTATTTTAAGAAAAACGATATCTTTCATTGATTTAGGACCCATTTATGGTTCATGCAGCTTAATTCAAGTACTGAATTTGAATTCCATGGAGAATTAAACATAAACATGAATTTAAAAAAAAAACATAAATAAATATCTTTGTCGTTATCAAACATAGAAGTGCTAAATCTTAATACTGCACTCTTGAAGCAGAGTTCTATTGAAATTCGTAAAAATATACAGCGTGTTTCATTTAATGTAGAAAATGTAATGTAAATCTAAAGTCTGACTCGGATATAAATATGCTCATCGAATCCCAGATTTGCATTTAATTAAATATCAAAAGTCTTATCAAAATCAAAGTAGCCATATTAAAGATATTCGAATGGATCCATACATTTACCTAACCTTGTATATAGCACATTCTTGGTGTAGCAATTACATAAATTGTTTCAGTGACCATTATTATAAAAATAAGTGCCCCTACTAAACTGAAGTCAAAACATTGCTTGTTTTACTTATTTTCATGTTCGGCACACACTTTTAACCATTCATCATCATAAAGTCGAGAGCTAATATTTCTTCATATTAGCCTATCAGATGCCTTTTTCTAAATGTCGAAGAAAAGACAAGAAAGCACGGGCTTGTACCTCTCTATGAAACATGACACTTTTTCCCCATTTCTTTTTGCTCTTTTATTAATAAGCGTCAAGTGGCGAAAAGTCACGCTACACGGCCATATACGCTCGTAGCTTTTCTCATATCTTTCTCGCCACGTCACCGGCATTCTTCCGCCATCAAAAGCTAGGAGGGACCCTTTTCTATCTCATAGACCGTGAAATTCGCAGTTTTACTGCACGGACGTGTGTGTACACCTACCTTCATTTTCGTGATGGGATCCGAACGATAACGCGGCAAATTTCAACCGGAATACATTAGCGTTTACGAACATGAAGATTTAATTGGGTCGTGATTTCGAAATGGCAAAATTTCGGCCACCTTAACGCGGTTATCGTGGGTGGGAATATTTTTAGTGCTCCCTGTTAATGCGAGGTTCATTTAAGTTTATGACGCTCTACATAAGAAATGAATTCTCAAATATAAAAAAAAATATTTTTTTTAGGTTTACCTAATGGACGTCAACGGACCTGTAGGTGGAGTTATATAATCCTACTGTTCTCTCTTTTGTGTTTCCAAGAAAAAGCTCTATTCATAATAAAGTTTTTGCATATATTAGGAATTCGTGTGACCTCTTTAATGACATGAAAAGCGTGTACGGTAGGAATTATAAAAATATGTACGTGATATGATACAATATTAATATATGTATATCAAAAAATAATCCATATTCATATATGAGCATACGTGTCTTCAAGAAGAAGATCCTGCATGCCTTTGGCTTAATTAGCTATTTTCTCCAAACAGTTTTCTTCCACGTCCTTTCTTCCATTACGTCACTCCCAGTTCGAAAACCTCTCTCATCTTTTGCAGCCACCTTCTCTTCGGTTTCCCTTTTGTTCATTTTACCCCCAATTCTCACCCTGCTCACAATCTGCTTCGTCACTCTGCTCGCTGGTATTATTTCTATATAGTGTTTCTCATGGTAGCCGGTCGTTAGAAGTTTCCGTGGTAGGAAAAAACTTGGAATTCTGAAGTTTTGGACTATAGCCCCTATCCCTATATCCTTTATTTTAAATGGAACATCCGGTATATTATGTTACTTTTGAATTCCTGAGAAAATTTCTTTCCATCTGGCTTCCCTATACCTATTTGCATTTGCTTCTGTGATATCTTGATAATTTTGAAAATTTTGAAATATGTAGCCTTTTTTCAAAACTGCGACTTTTACCCATTTTCGACTGGTAGTAAGCGCTTCAAGTGTGGATGAAAGCACAAGAATGGTACTTTCGAAATGCACATTGACAATTTATGTATCGCATACAGGCTGTCAACAATTTGATGACCAATTACATCATTTTCAAAGTTGAAAAAGGTGTGTTTTTCAAACGTGACGCCCTATATATTATTACATGATCGGATGCAGAACTTAATTCTGTATCGATTCGCTTTGGTTTTCTTGTTTTTCCGTATTTTCTATCAAAAGCCCACAAAACTCCAAAATCCTATCTAGCAAGCATGACTTTTGACAGGAATTGACACAATATTGATTTTATGTGAAAGTAGTTTAAGTCCACAGATTCGTGAGGTAGTCTCCATACACTCGATAAGACTTTCAATTTACGCTTTTAAATTAGTTAATATCACATCTATAGAGAAAGAAATATTGCAAAAAGTACTTAGGAAGTCCACAGGTACATGATTTGTATACAAAGGCAACATTTTATTCTACTAATTACAAATAAAAAAAAACATTTATAATCAACAGATATCAATTCAAATACAAAAAAGTCTGCATACAGTCAGTTTATAGTAAACCATCACTCTTCCATCTGATCCAAAAACGTTAAATTTCGATTCGTCACTGAATATTACTGACTCCCAAAATGACAGAAGTTAGTTGACACGCATTTTTGCAAATTCAAAACGAAACATCTTCATTCATTCATTCAATAAGTTAGGGTGGGCACCTAAAGTGCGGGCACTTGAGCTAGGTGCTCATTGTACCATCCCTATTAAGTCTCCTACTTCCACTCGAGCAGCTTGGTGTTCCCTATAAAGCCCAGTATCTTTCCCAGTGGAAACTTGAGAACCTTCGACGGCTCCAATAGAGCTCTCCCGAAATATTTCTGAGTACCTGAGTACCTTCAGTTCGTCACATGTGCAGATTACATGTAAACTCGAAGCGTCCTGTTCTTTTTACTGATAAACGGTCCTAGGAACTCGCCCGTGAAAACCCGCGTTTTGCATAATATATCTTACCGTTTCAGGTACTACTTGTAGCCCATATTCATGTTCTAACATTTGTGCCAGAAGAGGCGCACTTATTTTTGGATTTTCTCCATTAGCTTTGCGGGCTTACCCGAATGTGGTCTATTTTCACATGTTTGTAACTCTTTGTATCTATTTAGCATATATTGTAGTACGGCATGAGATTTATTTATGGTTTTTGCTATTTTTCCTAATGATTACCCCTGATGTTGTCTTAAACTAACAATTAATTTTCGAATTGCTTGTGGTACCTCCATCTTAATACATTAAGAATCGCACCGCACGGTGCAATGGCCGCGCACAGAGTACATATCAGTAACTGTATCCGCTACACAAAATAGCGACCGCTTATTGATATAGCATTGTGTTTTTGAGACGAATTGTTAACAGTTCCTAAACCGCTTGCGAACAATTACTTGTTCTGAACGCGGCCAATGTCAATATTTAAATTAAATAAAATTTTCAAGGCCGGCAGCGCCGCTGAGAAGGAAGGGTGCATTATTGCTAATCTTGCGAGTCAAGCAGCAATATGCGGTACCGGTTGTTGGTGGGTGACCATCCGGACAACACTTCTCAGCAGCTCGGTGTGTTCCAGCACTTTCCAAGGACTTCAAGACCTGTAGTATTATTATTTTCTATACATTATAAAGTTGGAACTGGACTAAAATTTTTCAAAAATATAAACCCCCAAATTATAATCGAGAAACCATGTGTTTATTTAGATATGTATGGAAACTTTTTTGTGTTTGAATTTATATCATTTTATTATATATATATTTCTTTTATATGTAATTGGTAGATTAAAATGTTGCTTTTGTGTGAAACATGTGCCTATGAACTTCCTAAATGCCTTCTGCAACATTTTTTTCTCGATATATATGGCAACAACTAAGTTAATAGTGTAAATTGCCAATCTTATCGATTGTATGGAGACTTATTTGATCCAGTGTATTTACAGTTCTAGTGATTTTGTTAACTTTATTAGGTGCGGTTTATAATATAATATAATGTTACATTTGTTTTATTGAATGTGGACCAATTGTTAGACGAACATGCTGATTATTTTGTAACGAACGATCTCCGGACGTACCAACAATGGCTCCTCGAAAGTTTGTAAGAATCGAAGCTCGATTTATGGCAATTGTGAATGTAAAGGCAACTGGATATTACCCAAAGCCCTTAATAGATAACGAGGTGAATATTTTGGTTAATTTTCAAACTTATTCACGGAGTTCAACTACAGCAACAGCGCTGGAATTGGATAAGTATTTCAAGAGCATCAATCCACAGAATATTAGGAAAACAAAAAATCCATCCTTTTCCTGCGATAACTGTGCACGGATTACGTTTTGGTGATGAGGCAAGACGAATCGACTTTTACGAGTTCATGTAAATAAAAATTACCGAAAATCGGAGATTTCTTGAAAAGATTTTGTGGACTGATAAATTTAAATTCAGCAGCCAAGGAATTATAAATCAACGAAATAATCACTACTGGACACAGTATAATCGACATGTTAAGTACAAGGCACAATAATTACCAGGACCACCTTGATTTTAATGTTTTTTGTTTAATTATGGACAACAGAGTAGCATATCAAATGTACAATGAAAATTTGAATGGTGCTAGATATCTGGAGATACTCAAAGGATTTATTAGTGTTTTCCTAAATGCAGTTGGTATCGATTAGATGGTGCTCCATCACATTTCAATATAGCTGTATATCAGCAGTTGACTTTGATATTCGAGGTGAGATGGATTGGCCAGCAGGGACCCTAGAACTGGCCCACTCAGATCACTCGATTTGATGCGCTTGGATGTTCACCTCTGGAGTCGTATAAAAGAATTAGTGTACTCTAGCCCTGTACATACTAGAGAGGAATTATTGAACCTTGTTCAAGTCCAGAGCATATTCCAGGATACTTTCTTGCCCACCGCGGGATAGATGGACACCGATGTAATATAGCATCTTAGATTTGCTCTGCTACGAATTTCAGGTCTATCGCGTTAGCTTATCTCTTGTCGAATCCCTTGGAAACAGTTTCAGCTCTGGTCTGAAAAGTATCCAGACAGTTCTTTGAAGTATCCAATTAACTACAATATAACAATTTAAAAATTTCTTCTGAATGTCATTATACAGCCAACTATTAAATCTATTAATATTTAGTATTCCCAACAAATTCACGATGTTTTATTTCAAAATAGATTCATTAACACCTTTCATTCAGTCCTGGCAAAACATACCCACAATTAGTATGTTAGTACACAAACCCTTGATATGTCAATATGAGTTTATTACTGACCTAATTTCAGATAAAGCCCTAACAGCGAAGCAACGAACAATGTTAATAAAGTCGGACTAGAATGAATTTAGAGGGCGAAAAGTAACTACTAAAAGCAGAAATGCGACGTGTTTTATGTGACTACAGATAAGATGTTTTGCACAATAAAACATATATGTAACCAACCAACTTAAATCATGGCTATAACCAGCTTTTGCTGACATATCAACGATTTGTAAAAATGTGCTTCACCTAGAGTTTTTTTTTCCCCACGTTAACTTGCCAGTAAATGGGTATATACAAATATATTAAGAATATATACTCAGTAAAGGATGAAGTTAATGACAAAATTTTCACTTAATTATTTTAAAGTATTTGCTACAAATCCATTACCGGAAACATATAATATCAATTTAGGGCTGTAAATGGAATATTAGCAAAGGTATGTTAAGTTAATTATAGATCATTATTCAATTTTACAGTGTGAGAATGTTCACTATATCGGGTGATTCATTAAGGTGGCGACCGACTGTATCTCGGAAACTGCTATGCCTAGAGTTTCGAGACTCAAAAATACATAAGCAATGTGGCCACCAGAAGTATCCGAAAATTATTTTAATGTTCGAAATTTCACTGCAAGGTCATCTGCTATGTCCAATGATAAAATCAGTATTATCTTAGAAAATTACAGATTGAGCATTGAGTGCAACGCTTGAGAGCTGAGTTGATGTCACATTATTTTGTTTAGTGACTTTTTGTCGTATCTGCTATAATAAGGAAGGGGGAAAGCAATCAGTTGTTCAATATGTAAATTTTAATATCTCCTAAACCGTTCAACCGATCTGAATATGGATGGGCTAATTCAATGAAGCGTTTTATGGATTTAAACAAAAAAGTCGTTCTAACATTTAGTTTGAAATAGGTAAATGATAGGGGTTCTCTGTAATGATTACTTATTTTTTGTATGGTGAATTTCAAGAAAAAATTAAATATAACAGTTCTGTATAATTGCCAGCGTCGCGAGTTAAATTAAATTATTAATAATATAAGTTTCACTGAAAACCGCATCTCAATATTTCTATTTGTTCTCGCTTTATCTCCAAAAGTAGAAATTTGTGGCAAAAATTAGCCGCTGAATTATTAAAACTATTATTGACGGAATTTTAATGGTCAAATGTATTTAAATATGCTAGAATACAATCATTCCTTTGATCACAGAAAAAATGGAGCAAGATCCAGACTTGTTGGAGAATGAGATAGTATTTTAGCAAGTTAAAGCGCCTCCCAATTGCGCTGCCGGAGTACGACAATTTCTGGATCAGCACTTTTTCCATCGTCGGATTGGTCGAAGAGGCCCTATAGAATGCTCTACCAAATCATCGCATCTTACACTACTTGATTTTTTCTCTGGGGACATATTAAGTCTAACGTCTATGGTACGCGTTCAGCTTTCTTACCAAAAAAAATGTTGAAGAATGCCAACGAATAACTCCAGGAATGTTGCAAAATTTCAGGAAGAAAGGTTGTATGGAGGTTAATATTCATCATTTTGAACATTTAATAAAGTAAGCTCCAAACCATTTCGTTCTAATCATATTTTATCACACAAGTTGCGAATTATGTATTATATTACGTTTTGTTTACTGATTAAAAAAAAGTCTTTTGATGCATGTTATGGTCAGGCCCGTCATTAAAAGTTGTCTCCCTTCATATGACAATTGACACGTTTCGGAATTTTATATAAGTCACAGAGTTATTTTTACTCGTTTTAATTCAAATGGCCAGTATACAAAAAGGCATTTATTAGCGTCAACGTTAGATTGCTTTCACTTCTGTTGCATTCATAAGGAACTTTCCTGCAAATGTGATACTTGATTTAGTATTGGCTGTTCTAATAAATAAATCATTCTACAAAGGTATTTTTCCTGATAAATTAAAAATGAGTAAAGTCATTCCCGTTCATAAAAAGGGTAACAAATTTGAAACCAAGAATTACAGACCCATAGCCATACCAACGGCAATTACTAAAACTTTTGAAAAAATTATAAATACGCGTCTAGTTAGTTATTTAGAAAAGAAGAAGATAATTTCTAACCATCAGTTTGGTTTCTTATCGAGAAAATCTACATTAGACGCCATGCATAATGTCATGGCTCACATTTACAAACACCTGGACGCTGGGGATACTACTCTCGGTGTATTTTTTGACTTGTCAAAGGCATTTGACACACTAAATTACGATATCCTTTTAAGTAAATTGTGGGCATATGGAATACGCGGTACCCCCAGAGCTACTTTAAGTCGTACCTAACAACCGAAAATCTTTCATGCTATTCACAGTCGCGCGAATGAGATTAGTAAACAATATCTTTCGCCTGCAATAGATATCACTGCGTGTGCCTCAAGGGTCATCTTAGGGCTACGTTGTTTGTCATATATGTAAACGACTTGTGTTTGTCGTTACCTGCATGTCCTTTTAGTCAATATGCTGATGATACCAGCTGTTGTATCGCTAATCCCAACGCTGATGTCGTTGCTATCAGTGCGACAAAAACTATTTCAGATATGCGCTCCTGGTGTGAAGGTAACCGACTTTTACTAAACTCTGGAAAAACAAAATTAATACAGTTTCGCGCTGGTATTGATGCTGTTAGCAGTCTTTACGTTCGATGTGATGGCAGGTCGATCGCGATGAGCAGGTCAGCGTTGTTTTTGGGATTGGAGATTGACTGTCGTTTAAAATTTGAAGAGCATTTTACACAATAGAAAGAAAACTTTGTGCGGCGTACTATGGCCTCAGAACTTGAAGACTGCAGTCGGTGTGGGCGCCTTGCGTATGTTTTACTTTTCATATGCTGAATCGCGATTACGATATGCAATTGTTTTCTGGGGATCGGCGCCTTGGCAAACAGATTGCTTATCCATCAAAAGCGGCCTAATAAGATGCATGATGGGCATCGACGAGAGAATCATGTCGACCATTATTTAAACAATTAAAAATCATGCCTCTGGGGTCACTGTACTTATATGAGCTTTTACTCTTTTAAAAACGCACGAAAGCCAATTTGTTAAAAATAAAGATATTTATAATCTTATGACAACACGTTCAAGAAATCAACTAAGTGTACCAGCTCATAAAATCACTATATGAACGTAGCCCATACTTAGTAGTGTAACTTGTTTTAATGCACTACCTGATGGTATAGATCAGCCGTTTCTTAATCCATTTAAAAAAATGTTAAAATCATTTATCTATTGAGTAATTGTTTTATATACTATTGAGGAATTTATAACCGCAACAATTAGAACTATAGGTGCAGTTCGATTTCGATTTCATAGAGGTTACTTGATGTTCATTATTTCCTCCTTCTCCCTAAAATGTAGGGTAGGGTATGTGAATTATGTTATTTACTAACAATGTCTATGTTGATTACAACCTACGACAAATGAATTATTATTATTATTATTATTATTATTATTATTATTATTATTATTATTATTTTTAATCAAGTTTAATAGACAAATTCAAATTTATGAGAAATAATGAACTTGTCTGTTTTCTTGTTTCGTGTTTTGTTGAGCGTTTTAGAGCAAGAATATCTTTTCGATTATCTGTTATTTGTATATATTTTATTCCCGCTTGTCACAAATTCCAGAAATGGATTGATTCTTTTGCCTAGCTCCTTCAGTATTCTTAGGATACCTACTCCCAAATCATCTTACTCACGTGAGCTCAACGCCGTGTGATAGTTGTTTGATTGTCAGATTAATAGCTAATAATATTACGCTTGGGTAATTTTGCCCAATAAATTGTTAAATTTGAAATAAAACACCCGATGTAGTAGCTTACTTCTTTAAATAATTTTTAAAAATTATTTTCTATTCACGTGACGAAGGCTAAGCTGAAACCAATAGTGAAGGAAATTCAATGTAGTAAATAAATTACAATTTTGAATTGAATTAATTAGGAAGTACTTATTACAATACTTCACTCATCAATTATGTTACTACTTACTACAGATTATTTCACAAATTAACTACACATGCAGGTTAGCTATCATTTATCAAAGGCAATTCAACGTTTACAGTTCAAAAGCGGTATAAACACAGAGAGGAATAAGTCTTTTCACGCTTGCCGGTGCGGAAACCTTTTGAAAACTAGGCTAAGAGTGGGAATAGTACTGAGCGAGAAAATGTAATCCTTTGCCCGAGAGGTCGGTTTTTGAATTCTCCGTCTGGAGTTTGTTCGCTCGCTAATGAGCAAGAATTGTAGTGTACAAAACCGGCTTTGAAATAAATAGGTTCTGGTGCATTTTATATCAGTTAGTTATGCAGTGCAGTATCATTCGTTTGGAATGCGAACGTATGTAGTTATAAAGGAGCTTTTCAGAGAACTACGTAAACACAAATCCTACATGGCAATTACAGCTACTGAATGTGCGAGGAAAGAGCGGGTGTTATGGTAGTATTTCTAAATTAACATAATAAGATATAAAAACGTATTATTAAGGGAGTTATTAAGTAAATTAGCATAAAAGTAGGTCAAAATCTATAAACGTAGGGTTTATAGATTTTGACCAAACAAAAAAAATTCTGTCCATCTGATCTGAAAATCCGAAACCAACAATAGAGATTTTATAAGAATCCTGATCTACATCCTAATAATTTAGAAGATTAATCAGTCTAGTAAAGTCATTTATTAATATAACCATATCATACGGAAAATAATAAGCTGGGTGGTACATAGTTACTGGGACATGCGATATTATTATCGTATTCTCTATTCTGCATATCTCTATGTATCGTTCTGGCCAACCAAATGAACAATAATTGATATAATGGCTACCGCAATAATCTGAAGACCAATTAGATTTTCGAAATTTATTTACCATAAGAAATGATTACTTTAAGCCAAGTATGGGCAACCTTTGACATGTTGTGGGCCAAACTTTAGTGTGCAAATACGTTCGCGGGCTGCGTTTAAAAGTAGTCTTTTAAAGTAGTGTTCATAATTTTAGCGATAGATATCAGAGATGAAATAATACGACAATGTTATTATAATGCAATTTATTAAAATAAGAAAATTAAATGAAAAAAATAGGTACAACATTATAATTAAATCGTGAAATTTGGAATTATTACAAACTACGAAAGTTAAATAGCGACAACGAAATCAATGAGACCCTTGAGCTTGAATTTGGGAAACTAATCCATCGATGTTTGGATGAATTCCACTGATACGTAAAGAATTTTCCAAATTATCGTCAGTCGGCCTTGTACGATCTTTTGATTTATTAACTTTCATCATTGAAAAGAACTGTTCGCATTTATAAGTACTGCCATACACCCAAATCAATCTTCTTGCAAATTTTCTAAGCTCCGGAAAATGGCCTTCTTCAAGGTATTTTTTGTAGAAATCGCACAACTCCACGTCTTCAAATTTAGATTTTACGAGTGAGTTTTCTTGGAGCTCCATCGACTCCATTTGCAAGTGTATTGGAGCATTTTGTACATTACTTTTTGTTGGAGTAGCTAATAAATTGAAACTGTCTTCCATGTTTTTAATCGCTAAATCTGTTCGAAAATTGCTCCGACAGTAACTTGAGTTCTTCAGCTATGAGCATAAGCAGTATTTTCATACGCAGAGAGAGCGTTTTGAAATGTAACTGTTACCAGACAGCAACGGTGTCTCCCACAAGCGGATTTTGTTTTGAAACGCTTTCAAACGCTGTACAAATCATTTACTAACTGTCCTTGTTTTGAAGTTTCAAATTTAAATCATTCAAATGGCCTGTAAGGTCGACCAGAAATGCTAAGTCACATATCCATTTTGGGTCACTCAATTCAGATAGTGGTTTATCTTTTATTTGCATAAAATCTGCTATCTCATTTCTACGCTCGTAAAACCGTTTCAGCACTTTTCCTTTGCTTAACCATCTTACTTCACAATAATACGTTATGTCGTCATATTCGGCTGATATTTCATCCAAAAACGCCTTGAACTGACGATGGTTAAGTCCTCGGGATCGAATAAAATTGATGGTTTTTACTACCACATTCATAACATTCTGGAGTCGAATGGACTTAGAACACAAGTTCTGTTGGTGGATAATGCAATGAAGGACTATCAAATCATCTTTTTGCACATTTAATTCAGTTGCTTTTTCATACAAAATTCCGATGAAACCTTTACGTAAGCCGACCATAGAAGGTGCACCATCTGTGCATACACCAACTATTTTGATCATGGCAAACCAAACTTGTGAATACCTTTTCAACTTCATTAAATAATCTCTACTGTAATTGTTCCTTTAGCGGCTGTAAAGCAAGCAATTCCTCAGTAACAGTGAACTCTTTATCACACACCTCGAATAAATATAGCCAGTTGAACTGTGTCAGACAAATCGGGTGTCTCGTCTAATGCTATGGAAAATGATTCAAAACCAGCCATACGGTCAGTCAAAGTTGTTTTTATATCATTAGCCATCATTTCTATACGTCGGGCAACAGTTCGTCTTGACAAACTATTTTTTTCAAATTCATTTTTCTTTTCAGGACACAAAACACTGCAAACTTCTAACATACACTCCTTGATAAATTCTCCTTCGGCAAATGTTATTGAATGCCAATTTGAACTAACTATAAAACTGGCTTTCACAATATTATGAATGTTGTTCTTTGTTTATGAAACATTTCTGCTGTTTTTCGAATTTTGCGGTAAACTTCTGGATTTTGGTTTTAATTATTTGTCCTGTCAATGAGTGCAGCATAGGATGCTTAGTTGAGTAATGCCTCTTTATATTGAATTCTTTCATCACTGAAATGGATTCATTACACAGCAAACAAATAGGCTTACCATTGTGCAAGATAAAATAGAATTCTTCAGTCCATTTTTGTTGAAACTGGATAAACTTAATAACAAAATATAATTAGTCGAAGTTATCACCTCGGTAGCTCCAATAGAACTGAACTAAAGTTCGGGCCATCCACCCGCTTATATAGCAAAATGAAGGAATGATCTAGAATCGTCTAGTGATAGGAACATTTGAGAAGCGTTATAATCTTTGTTATGCCGCCAGTGAGGCGGCAAACATCAAAGGCTTTATGTTGCCGCCTCGCTCTTTGATGGATCGCCGCCACTCGGCTTGCTCGCTCACATTGATTCCGCAGGAGCAAGCGACAAATCCCATATACTCGATCTTCCTCATTTGGGAGTGAGTATGATTAGTATGTGTTGTAATATTTTTTTAATTGGGTTTTTCAAAATGATCTCGCGGGCCGAATCAAATCTCTCAGCGGGCCGGTTGTTGTGTGCCCACATATGCTTTAAGCTAATTGTAAGGCATACGCATACCATAGCCAATGACACGCTGCATAACCAAGATCCTTATATTTTGAAACATACCATACTGCTAACTTCCGAGATTAAAGAAAGACAGATTTCTATAGTCAATTTTCTCATCCATTTCCTATTTCCGTCGAAATTCTAAATTGTTACTTCACGAACTAACCAACTAATAATTGCCGCGAATTCATTATCTGACGGCAAACCGATTATTCCATCTTCTTCCGTGTTTCAATCAGAGAAAAAGAAAAACAAACCAATAAGACGAGACAAGAAGCGACGAGAAAGCTTCTGCCGAACAAGTGCATGAATGCAACTGCATCTGCTGTTTTAAATTCGTTTCTGGATCGATATGAGACCCGTTAAAGTTCAAGTAGAGCATAGAAGCTCTTCGCCGCCCTTTCCCTACGAGAACTTGGATACAATCTCGAACGCACGAAAGTTTCCAAAGTTAAGAAACCGGCGAACGTAATAAAAGAATTACATTATCGCGTTACCGTTTGCCGCTTATAATCGCTAGGATTTCATAAATTCCAGCTTAATTGCGCTATTTGTCTCAATGCACGTAAGTGCCCTTAATGTACGAAAATACTTCCTTCTGGAGCAAAACGCACAAAAAGAGTTGAATTTAATGGTTGTCAAAGATGGATAAAGTGGGACATTTAGGTAAGGTGAGGTGACTTCCAAAACACTATTCAAATGAAAAGTATGAATGAATTCAAAAATTATACATATATCTGTGACCTCGTAGTTTAAACCTCTAATCGGGGATGAAAACCATATCGAAAAGTTCCAATAGGAACGCGCTTTGAGTGATACGTCTTTGAAAAAGTATTGTTATTAGTAGAGACCGGATTATATGCAAAGTGCATATATTTAATTTTTTCCATATCTTTAATTATTGTCTATATGTAGACCTATTACACTAATTGAAGTTGATTAGCGCTAATTAGTGTTTGCATATATTGCATATTTAGGCATTAGGGATATATTACATATTTAAGCTTTTTCTTATCCTTTCTATTAGTAAGAATTCCTAATGTAGATCGACACCGACAATTCTCAGAACGATAAATCTTTTACATTGGTTTCTCTAATACTTTTTCTCAAGACTGCACGTGTTTAATTCACCTAGCAGAAGGGATGTGGTAAAATACGTTATTATTATAATTCCCAAAGTAAACTATTTCATTCATTGAATATCTTTGAGCGAAACAGCATGTAATTGTGTTACGTTTTAATACTGGTGCGTACATAACAATGAGTATAGCGAACAAAATTCTTTATAGATTAAGCATATCTGAACTGGTAAAGGATGGTGAAAAATGTTTGTCGAGCCTGCAGTAAACTGGAGTTTAATTTTACTAAAACTTTACATTTGTTTTTAACATTCTTAACTTTTGATATAAAATGACAATGGTGTAAGTTAATGTTTAATTAATTTCTGCTCTTATTCATTTAATGTAAAAATTTTGGCATATTTTCCGCATTTTTTTGCATATATGCCCCAGGTTTATGCATATTTCTAAAAAATCGATGCATATATATGCGCATATATACCAGTTTTTCTTTGCATATAATCCGGTCTCTAGTTACTAGCAATCTTTTGGCGCTTTATTTTTGAATCGAATCATTTTGCTCCAAGTTATACCCTTTTAAAGTTTAATAATTAAAAGTGAAAATTAATTTATTAGCGTCGGCAAGAAGTTCAAAATTAAAAACATATTATTAGTAAGGCAATGCTAAAGCCGCTGCTCAAACTCCTCCCACACTTCTTAAAGCGTATCTTGGGTAATCCACTCACACATCAGTATTTAGCCTATCATCCACGAAACTGGTGTTGAGGTTGATTACACTGCTGCCTTTAGATGCCCCATAGAAAAAGTCAAGAGGCGAATGATCTCGCTGGCCATTCTATAGCGCCCTTTCAACCGATCCATTTGTCAGGAAACCTATTATTAAGTCAATTTCGATCAGGCAGAGCATAATGTGGAGAGGGGCTCCATTCTGTGAAAAAAATAAGCTTCCTTCATCTAGCAACAAATTAACATTTTGATGGGTTTGGTTTTCTAAAAATTCACACGGAAAAAAATCTCTTGGAAAAATAACAACAAATTGTAGGAAATATTGTGGCGAAATTAGTTATGAATTATGTAACCTTATCAGAGATTTGCGTTAATTATTACATGTTGTTTCGCAAATAATACTTTAAAATTGTTGTTAAATTTTGTGTATAATTTCAGGACACGTGACATTTTTTTCAAAGTTTGTGAGAGACGTCATCGATAAGATTGTGCAATTTTTACATAAAACTTCTTTTCGATATTTGTGTTTCTAAATATGGTCAATTCAATAGACAATGGCGAATTCGAATGGAAAAGCTAACAATGAGATACTGCAGTCGTAGAGGGCGTTATTCGAGTACGCGCCATCAAATTTTTAACGGATAGTCGTTTATATCATGTTTACCGGCATTTTGGCATTTTGAGTGTTGACGTTGTTTATTGCATCTATTAGATATTTAATTTCGGAGCGATGGAGGAGTTTGTTGTAATCAAGGTGCACATAGTGGAACCTGGAAAACTACTGATGTGTTTAAGGTAAGACAATTGAAAGTTTATATTATAGCATGGCATAAGTAGGCACATATATCGGCAATATATGTTAACATATTTATCTTAACTGAAAACATATAAATTAATTAATAATCCAAAATAAGTAATATTTCTACTAGTGGTGTATCTTGCTGGGTGTGTAACTTATTGTGGGTGTATGGTTTAATTTTTGCTAACAATCTTCTTAAGAATACTAAGAGTATAATTTCTACGCTTTCCAATTGCTTATGATAGAGGACACATTCGTGCTATCTAATTTTAACTCATTTTTGTTTTAGATAACGAAGTAAATGAAGAATGCTTCAAAATTTACTTCAGATGACATTAAGGAAGCTTCTCTTGTAATGGGTGTTCGAAACTAATCGAGGCAGTTCAAGAATCTTTTCAATTGTACAGGTATCTTCTGAATCTCTATAGTAAACACATTTAGGTCACAAAATCAGAGTCATATCATATGCGCCTGCAATCATACACGCGTTATTGCTGATGTGCTAATTGTACATGGTGTGTTGTGAAGTTTTTTGTTTGTTTTTTTTCGCATAATGTATAAAAATATATTACATGTCATATGTTTATCACACTGTTATATTTTAATATTATATTATTTATTCATATATGAATAAAATTTGCATTTAAATGCGTTATTATTGATAAAACACCTAGTATCTTTACTACAAAATTGTAGTGTTATCTGAAACAATACTGTTGTTGTTTTCACGGAGTGTAAGTAAATAGTAAAGAGAATTTATATTAAATTTTACTTCCTAAAAAGATGATTTTCGTACAATATCTGTCTAATAAATGTACACTATTTTGTGTCACGCTGTGAATAATTTTCAGTAATTTTTACATCAATATTGTATTTATAGAATACAATCTGTTAACTACAATCGTGTGATAGAATTAGATAAGTTGTAGCCAAGTCGTATTCCCGCACGACAAATTGTAAGTTCAACTGTTCTACAATTGTTGGCTTTTTGACAACAATTTTTTTCCGTGCAGTTTTAAAAGGATCTATAGCATTTTGTAATAGATTTAAATCAGACCAATAATTTGGTCTGGAAGAATTCCGATAGATTATTAGACTTAACGCACCCAACTCAAAATAATTAAAAACACGTATTACATACAAGTACCTTTTCGTTGTTGTTGTGGGAGCCATTTCACATGGAGCTTTCAGAAACATTGCAGCATTGATATCGTGTTGGCTTTTTGTATTTAGTCTCCCAATTCTTTTACCCATTAAATTATACTAATCATTCTAGGATCATATACCCTATAACAATCTGTACAGGTCTCTTGGTGATTGATCGAAGTTGCCCCTGGGTTTATTTCTGGCTTGCCTGCCCCCTTGCGTTTCATGTACTACCTTTTGGTAGAGCACGTAGATAGGACGATTTGTAATTATTTAGATTTCCATAAATAAGATGTCTCGTTGCATTCAGAATTCACACAGAATGTGGTATGAATTCCCTGTCATCTCATTAAATAATCTGCGGTTGGTATTTTCAGTATTTAATTTTCTGTCAGTATACCATCTTTAACAAATTAAATGCGAATTGAAGCTACCCAAATCTTCGATTATTTATACAACCAAAACTACAACTATTGGGTACTGAGCAATGCATAATTTAGAATTGTTTACAAATAATCTTTAATTACTATTTTAGTGTGCTGTATCTTCGATTGCATTAATAATCGACGATTTGTGGAGCTTTGATTCACATTTGTCACAATGAGAAGATGATTCCTACTGAGCTGCACTAAAGAATAATTTAGGAAGTCTTGTCAAATAAATTACGGATATTTTGTTTTTCTTTGCTCTTGCCAATGTTTAATGATACTCTTTAAAAAATATATATGTAAAATTCTCTGTTAGCGAATGATCATTTGGACCCGGTAATTCTTGTCACCTTTTATTGTCGATGCTATATATTTGCGTATATATCTATTTCTCACATCAAAATATTAAACCAAAATTGTAACACCATAATACCTTTCATTAAAAACTCGATGTATGTCATTTAATTTATTTTATTATTGCATTAATTTATTTATTACCTACCCTGAGAGGGTGAGCTAGCCGGAAGCCATGCAGGCAACTAATTGTAAGTTAAAACTCCACAAAGAAAGGTAATAAATTCTAAACGACGATTATAATCACCTGGATATAGGTGACGCACCTTTCTGATTTTATATGCTTTATATTTATTTCTTTTCACAATTCTCAGTGAGCGAACCCGAAATACACCAACTTCAAGCGCATCTATTTGACGGCTTGATATTTTTGGATTCGCCACAGCAGCTCTTAAAACATTGATAGCATCTTCTTCTCCTACTTCATAATACTTTTTTGATCGTGATTTGTGGGGGGGTCCATAATTAATTAAGTTTTCCTTAAGTTTACTAAATATTCTCTATTGAGTTGTCTTCTGTCCGAGTAACGATTAAAATATAAATCAGCAGCATCAGCGTAATTTTTATTTCTTCAATGTGGCACTCTAACATACCATAATTCTAAAATTTTCCAAATTTCATTTGAAAATACATTTAAGACACATGGTTCTTATACATATGCTTAACACGCTCATCATTCATGTACCTTTCACTTTGACAAGAAGAATATTTATACTATTTTTATTGTCATGTGCTACAACGTAATGATTTTTAAATTAAAAACTTTTACATTCTATTAGATAAGTAGTAGAAATCGACCCCATAAACCATATATTTTTGAAAAGAGAAAAAAGCATTCGCTTCGGGTATGCCACTGCCTACTACGCTTTATATTAAAAAAAAATCAACTTTATGCCGCAGGCGAAAAATGAATGCATAAAGTTAAAACATGATTTAACTAAGGTAAAGTCAGGTAAGTGTGTAACCGGGGCAAATGTATAGATTGGCTACATTTATTTTTAAAATTAAAATAAGGATGTCCTCTGTTATATTACTAATGTACTAAACTTCATACTAGTTTTACAAATAAAAATTCACATCTGCTAACGTGTAATAACTTAGATATTCTTGTAATTTATCATACCTTATTAAAAAGGCATCAGTATAGTATTACCAATTGGCCGAACTAAAGGATAATGCATTAATATATACAATGCCGACATACACACTTACACAATTCTAGGTAAGTTAGTATACACTGTTAAGGGGCGTACAAACATAAAAAATTTCATTTCTGTCAAGAGGTGCGAGTTAACAATCTTTTAAAATGTAGATTGCGCGGCTGTTTCAAAATTGTTTCGGCGAAAAATATATATACATTGTATATTTGTGTAAAACATGGGATATATCATGTGGTCAAGTTGAGTGAATCACGAGGTCGGGTGCTTTTTTTAGTCATTTTGTGTATATGAGCACGAAATTCCTTTTTAGAGGGTAGCTAGAGGAAAAAGTTTTGTTTTAGAGGGATTATTACATGAAAATTACTATTATTATTATTGAATCAATAGAAATTAAAAAAAAACTTTATTTTTATTGTTTCTTTTTGTATTTATTTTTTGTATCGGTACACTTATTTCAATTTATTAAAAAGTTGATAAATTTGTATTTGCCGCCTAAAAAGCAGAAAATGTTCGTGTCGACGCGCGCCGGGAATTGCTGATGAAATGCAAGGCATATGAATTCGTATGTCATTTTTGAACATAAACAGATAAACATAACATAAACGGGCGTGAAATGGATCAGGAATATATTTTTTTTTTGTAAGGAGAATTGAGAGTGCTCGAGACTTATCTGTGCTGCCTATTTACTAGATTATTTATTTGTTTTATAGAAAAAGACTGGTTGTAGGATATATATTGAATGAGAATCAACAGGTTGATGAGAATATGTGGCAAATGTCCATGTTGGTTATATTATCTCTGTTACTGAAATTGAATAATTCAGGAAAAACTTAAACTGAGCGCAGCCGCTTGAGGATGCATGTTTGTGTAAGTCTAATCTAAAAGGCATTATTGCGAGTACAAACACATACATTTTTGTCAAAAAATATACATGGAAAGGTGTTAAATTATTCCAAAAATAAGTTAGTTTGCGACAATTATTATTATAGCTATTATTGCTAGAAAAGGTCAATCTTTTCGTGATATCGACGTGTTTTGTGCAGTGACATAACCTAAAAAATGCATCTTTAAGAAATAAGAAAATGTAGTCTGCAAAGAAAAATATATATTCCATGTGAATCTGCAGTCGTTCAATATCCATATAGCCAATACTACGATCACCAAAAGGCTGAGCTCATCTCATATTTTTTTTTAATTTTATCTAGATGTTTTCCTCTAGAGAAGATATAAAAGAATCATATCACGAAGAATATTGTGCACTCACCATGCCTCCAACTGTACTGTATTTTGCACATTGACTTTTTTAAATCAATTTTGTAATTTGGAGAGACATTATGGTTTGTCGTTAGGGTGAAATTAAAATATTGAGAATTAATTGTTGAGGAGTGGAACACATAGACTGAAGAGGTAACTGTAAAAAGGTAGTGTGGAATAATTGAATGATGGACAAGGCATCATTCCATTGATTGATCGTAATTACTCGCATTATTGCTTGGCCGTAATGAAATTCTTGAATTTAGCAATTTCTGTATTATTTTTTTCTGATATGTATAACTACACTATTATTACTTTTTTATATAAATTTTTGTATAGACGGCAGTTTTATTTTATTTGTACAGTACAATTGTTAGCTATGAAGGAAAAATAAACACTTTTATAACGAATTATCTTTCATATTGTGAAATGTTTTATAAGGAAATAATTTGAATAACGCAGGGAATACCGGAATGTAACAATTTATCTTTCATGTTTTTTTCATTTTATTTACAGAATTTTCGGTATTATTTGTTATTAATAAAAATGCAGTTAACGTAGGCTATCAGCAATGGATTAAATCTACTTAATAAAATTATTTTTTTTAAAATTCTGTGGCGGCATCTTCGAATAAGTGTCCACTTCTATGATGGCATAATCATAAATTTTATAGGATGGCCCACTGTTTTACAAAATCGATTTCCTCAGTTTTCTCCAAATGAGTGAATATTTTTATTTTTTTTACACATACATAATATACAAATGTAACGATCATAATGGACTCTTTAACCTATTTTTTCTTCTTCGCCGTTATTCGATTACAGATCTTTTATCTATTTCTTGTTATGATTAGTGTGAAATACAATCTATTTCATAACTTAAAACATAATTAAATGTTCTCATTTTTCAAAGAAACTGGAGGAAGTGAAATGGCATTGTCCCCACCATTTTTGCCACCTTAAATTTCTTTTTTTTGCTGGTAAAACCGTTGATAATTAATAAAAGGGTATCTACTGTAAGGCTTACAACTGGGCTTATATACGCACTTCTGTGTGTAAAAATTTATCAAAATTCTGATTTTGTTTAACAGTGTACATTTTCTTCACACTATGCAATTTTTACTACACACTTACCTGACTTTACCTTAGTTGATTCTACTCGTAAAAGTGCCTAAAGTATTAAAACAGTTTCTTCTTATCAGTAAAAATAAGCGAGTTATTAGGTATTATGGGAAAGCCGAAAAAGTTTAGTTTTCGCCATTGAGCATATATCGGAACAAGAAATCGTGGCTTGGCCACTCATTGCTTTACTGTCTCTTGCGATTACCGAGATGTCCAACCAATTTGGATCACCCCGTACAGTTCTGATGAAAACGACATATAATTCCAACACAAAATGTGTTTTTTTGGAAAAAAACAACTATTTTGTCGTTTAATTGAAGAATAATACATAAAATAAATTCTTATTTTGGAGTGCTTCAACGTAATAGAACACAAAAAACCAGTGTACACCTAAACCATATATCCAATTTCTTATCACTACACCTGCTGAATTAATGTACTCCTTTCTTACACATGCTAAAACATAATAGGTGTGCATTACCTAAAGTAAACCACTTCGGAGCAACACGAAGATAACACATACGTACGTGTTAGATACCTAACAAATAACCCATTGTGCGATGTAAATGCACCTGTCACAAGTAGGTACATTATTCTAGAATTCTCCCGAATTCGCTTCACTTTACTCCTAAACCGAATAATATTTAATTGTCAGTCGGCGGCTAAATTGAACACATGGGGTAGCGTAAGTACGATGATACATGGAGATACAACGTTCAAACATCCGCAGCGGAAAGACAAGACGGGCTACGAAACTCCCGGAGAAGTAATGAATCGGTTCGAGGTGTACGTCAAATGGAGGAGGGTAAATCACGGTGACGAGTATTAAAGATCTTCTGGGATCGATGAGAGCCAAACGGTGCCTGGCTCTAAGCTCGCTGGGCCGAGATTTCCGACACGCCACCTTGGAAAGAGACGCGCCGCGCAGGGCTGGTCCCAAATAATTTCGAGACACCCCCTTTTAATGCGTATTATTACGCTGCAGATTCCGAGATGAGAACGTAATCTTGGAATAAATTACTTACTAAGCCTACGTGGTCGGGCATTAAGTTATTTTCTAGGATTGTATAAAGTCATACGGGAAATGAAGAAACGCCAGGCTTAAGGAATTATGTAATATCCGCGCTAAAATTACGTTAGAAATTCGTTTCTATATGTTGAAGGGAAATGATGAAGTGAAGTTACATGTCAAATCACCGTTTTCACCCTTCAGATATGAAATTTTCACGTGGTAAATTGTTACATGTATTTTTTACTTTTCAATGAACAGAGATTGCAAAATTATTTATGAATGAGACATCTTTGATTGTATACGCACTTCTCATTTTTAGATAATTTCGTAACCTTTCTTGTACCATAGTAGTATACATTCACAAAGAAAATACATACGGAATTTTTACTACAATACTGTGCTTAAAAAAAAACATATACTCAAGTGATTACTGCGTTATTGTGTATAACATTTTGTAGTATATTTTAACGGTAAAATAGTGTGAATTTATGACGTACCGTAAACGCTAAATTAGATGGCGAGAGGTGGGAGTCAGTCCGCGCAGCATTAGAAGTAGTGAGAAGCTTTGCTTTTAGCTTTGGTTCAATGAGTGGACGTGCGCGTTCAATACAACATGAATTTTTTTCATATACCTACAGTTAAATATGAAGTTGTTGATCCAATCTTTTGAAATAAATTATGGAGTATTTGGCCTTATGCATGCTACTATTTTTGGCGTTAATTACTGAATGCAGAAAACAGAAATGTGTTGTTGTAGTAATATCGGTGATTATTAAGCGCAACCTAACTTAATCATTCCAGTAATGCGTCATTTTAACCTGATTTGTTACACGTGTTATGACACACGGTGTTAGACTTTTTGAGAATAGGTTACGTATATGTTGCAGTGAATATTGAAATAAAGATTGAGAATAACTAGAGATTGTCAAGATTTACTAAAACTGGTCAATGAAAGCTAATAATCAAATTGAGTGACTTTAAGCAGCTAGTGTCGACCTTCAACCGCTATTTGTAAGGAATGTTAGAAGTAGAGAAGATTTAAAAAACGCTACTAACAAGGGAACATCTGTAAGTGGTGGTAACCAATTTGAATGAAGTGTAAAAGCAATAGTAATATTCTTAGCGGCCTAAACCGGCCTAAGCTCAACATTATCTATCGCCATTTATCTGGCTAACTCAGATACTATAAGAGATATAAACAAAATGTTAGGACAAGAATTTAACTGTTTTAATGTAGTATGAATGCAGCTTCGCATTTACTTCTATTGCGAAACAACCTACCGCGCCTCCCCACCCCCTATTTTTTGCTGATTGCAGAATTTTTATGTTCAACAAGAATATATAGGCTACATAAAACAAACTTCATGTGTATAAAGTATTATATAAAGATGACGTAGGGAAAATAAGCCATTAAGAAACATAAGGAAAGATATATCTCATTTAATCTACCAGCAATTGCGCGTGTACAGGTTCTAAAAATTTTAATACTAACATTATTCCCGCGAAAAATATAAAGTATAATCTGTGTGAATGTGTTATAAATCTCTGGCCGCAAAGGGTTTGCAGGCCACGTTTGTCGCATAACATCAAAGGAGATTAAGCTTTCGATAGCGTTGTAGCAACATACACTGTTCTTTTACTCGCCGGCGTTCGAATAATATAATAATAATAATAATAATCCACGCCTTGGCATCCCCCAACAGCTTTTGCCAATTACAGGGGGCATCGGCTCAGCCATGAATCATTACTACGCCTGCGTCCGTGGAGCGACTTAAGATGCTCGTCTCTCAGAATTTGCCAAAGAGTGACGGAAGCCACGAAAACCTCACTCTGAGAGGCAGCATTATATAATTTACAAATACTTAAAATGTGTTCGTGTATAATTATTTGAAGAAATAAATTTACTGAAGCCAGTACTTTGATTACAAAGACTGTTTAAGGTTTAGTTTTATAAGATTTCTTTTTTAATGTGGATGTGTAAATAATTTATCAGGCATAAATGCCTACTACCAATTTATATTAACAAAGTCTACAAAAATCACATATTTTGAAAAAATTGTTACCTTAAAAAAAAGTTATTCTTTCTTAATGTTATTATTTTTATTGCTTTTTATGACGGCACAAATGGAATTACAGTTTTTAGAATTTTAGCATAAAATATAGATTAGATGTTTTGACTTCAAAACTTCCTTAATAGTAATATTAAAGCTATGAACAAGAAAACACCATTATACCTGAAATTGTTTTGGTAAACTTATTATTACAAAAAGTATTTAGTTATAACTATTTTGTTCTCTTAGAGATTACCATTTACCATTAGATACCATATACTCAATTCCTATACAAATTGCAACTCAATGTAGGGATCTAATGTAATAAAATAAAAGAATATATTTTGTGTAATAACATACATATAGTAATGGGTGATCCAGTTCGAGTTTCCTCTAATGTCGACAGTTTGAAAGAACACATATGAGAATCAGTCTTTTAACCATTGCTCAGCGCGTTAAAATTGTTCAATTTTTCTACAGCAATAACAATTCTCTGTGAAATACGTATTTACTTTTATGGGATGATCCTACTGAACGAAGAATTCGCTCATCATTGTGGCGCGTGTTCAGCCGAGAATATTGCTCCTGTGAGTGAGTGAGTCTGGCTTAAAACCAACAATTATCTATTCGTTACCGTTTACAGGTTTTTGGGCCTTTCTTATGGCTCCCTTTTGCACATTTTGCATAAGAGTACAAAAACACACAAGAAGTGATGTCCAGAGCTTAAGGACACCGAGGAATTTACGCAGACTGGCGGCGAGAAGTCGATATTGATTTTTCAAAGATATTCTATTTTCTCTGATGAGGCATATTTCCAACACTCCGGGTGTATTAATTAATAAAATTGCAGCATATAGGGTGAAGAAAATCCTCAAATAATACTCAAGACACCATTGCATGCTCGAAAAGTAATTGTATGGTGCTTTAATTTTTGTACGTATATTCGTTCTAGATGTAAATATATCAATTTTTGGTGGAAGAACAACTTTAGAAACACCTATTGTTTTTAATAAGTCCCCATTAAAAATAACCAAAAGAGCCAAAATTAGGAGATCCCACCATCATCCAACAATCCACTAATTTTCAATCCAGCGATTCAAAAACTCCTGATTTACAATTAGGTAATTCCGCACAATAGCCACGTTGTGAGCCGTTACACCGTCTTATTGTCACCATGGAAGAAACATAGATAGTCTTGAACTTCTAAGACTCCGGAGTGAAGAAGTAAAGCTGCCAATATTTCATCCTTGACTCTAACCTTAATTGGAATCGACAGTTTTAGAGGATTAAAACTAATGCGGAAGCAATACGCATGTTGGTTAGATGAGTCCATGGGAAAGATCTAATATGATGTGCTGGACATACATCACGGTGATTAGACCCACGATTACATATGCATCTCAGGTATGATGGGCAAAGAGACAGCAGCAAACTCCTGTAACTAAACTTATCAAGACACAGAGGCTTGCGCATTTAAGTATAGCAAAATCAATGAGAACCACTCTTATAGCAGCAATGGAATGACAGCTAGACTCCTATATTTGTGATAAAGGGGAAATAAGAATGGAATATCTCAGATAACATGAATTACCAGGATTTGTACACTATAAACTGAAAAGGCACCTACAAAAAATTGGGATTAACATTGCAAATACCAGCTGCAGACTGTGTAATAGGATGAAGGATAACGCTAACCACATTCCGTGTGAATGCGAGGCTCTGGTCGCAAAAGACAGAAACTTGTTGGCAAACTAGAAATGAACGCACGGGATTACTTCGATCAACCAGCAAGAAACCTGTGCAAACTAGTATAATTTAATGGATAAAAAGTCAAGAAGTTGCAGCGTTTCCGGAGACTCCATGTCAGATGGCTCCGGCGACAGCACAAAAAGCAATTGTATATAATATCTATTCCTTGCTAATAATATCATCAGAATAATCCACAAAACAATACATAAATATATAAAAATGTTATTATTTTCAAATTAGCCAAGAGAAGATTGTAAAAAGAAAATATATTGCAATAGAAGCTACAAATAAGAATTCCTTCACAGCACAAACGCAAATACGCTTCATTGCTTTTCAAGGAGATAAGTCGATTCTTCAATTTGAATAATCCTCTGAAACGAACAAATAACAACGGAGTAACGTCTTACGCTCACATACTACCAATATTATCAAACTCCACGGGTTGTATGTGATCAATCAATTCACCAGAGAAAGGGAACAAACATGAGTTGTAAGTGCGTTCTATTTGTCTTTCCGTAATTGGATGCATTAAAACTTTTCGACCCTATTTTTATCTAGAATTTCTTTCGGGATATATTTTACTAAAGAACGAATACTTGCACTAGTTGAGAACAATTTCCTCGATTTCTTACAAAATCTTTATTATTATATTCCTTCATGGAGACGCGTTTGTATTTCTTTAAGTTTATCACCAAAGAAGGACAGGATAGCTCTAGTTGGTAAAACATGCACTTCAAATTATGAATGTTTTCTCTCAATCTGATAATCGAATATGCAGGATATGGCTATATAAGAAAGCAAATTACAGGGCTCAATGTAACAAGTATCTAAGAATAAATCACTAATTTATGCTTGTAAAATAAACCATCAATAAAACTTAGTTTCTATACATAGAGATTGTAATAGTCGTGCTTATATAAACGGCAATAATCTTGAGTTAAAAGTGGTTTATTATACCTTAATGCATACAAATAGGCATTTCTAAGAGTCCCTCATCATTCACATGGCTACTATGAATAAATTAAAGGACAAAGGTGATGTAATTGTGATCAACTACGAGCAATCGCAAATTAGTAAATTTGATGTCTTAATTTTTATTTATCAATTTGATATGTTATAGTAATAGTAACAGTAATATACCTTTATTTCAACAATTAAAGGATTAATTATAATACAAGTGCAACCCCAACCACCTATCCCCCAAAATGCAGAAAGATACGTCAAACCACAACAACTAAATATAAAAAAAGTAGAAAGGCATGCCAACTAGATAATATTAACTAAAACGACTTATTGTAGTTTGTGATTAAGGAAATCATCCACCCAATAAGGTTCTAAATTATAAATAAGATTATGAACCTTTTTTTTTGAAGGATGCGAATATTGCATCGGTTTTTATTTCTTGTGGAAGTGAATAAAAAATTTGATACAATTACAGGCTGCACCTTTCTTGTTTTTTGTTAGTCTGTGTGATGGTAATCAGTTCGAAATCTTGTTTTGTATTCATATATTTTTTCATCCTTTTCAAAAAGTTGTTTATTTTTAAAAATAAAAATTAAACACTGCTGTATATATGTATATAATCCGTACACTGTCAATAGGTTTTTGTTGCCGTACCTCACAGCCGATATTACGTAGGCATGCTATGGCATTATCAGAGTCTGCCGATTTGTCATTGACCTTAATATTCTTAGCGCGTAGCATGCATTCCTAAGCCTTCACAAAGGTTGTCAATACCATTATTCCATCCCATTTTATCGGCAATAGTGATACCCAGAACTTTGCAATATCTAGTGGAATATTATCTAAAGCAAGTGATATTTTATTCGATGTTTCTATAGTATGGCTTAATTTATAAAGGATAGCTTTAGTGTTATTTGTATTTACAATCAGTTCATTATTTTTAAACCACTGAAGGACATTACTGTGCAGTAAAGAACCCGAAAATTCACTCTTCGTGGTCGATTAAAACATTCAAAGAAATATCATTTATGTATATTCAGAATAATGAAGGTCCTAAGACACTTCCCTGTGGTACACCTATAATAGTATCCGTCTACTCCGAGTAGATGTTTCCTTGATAGTGCAATAAAGAAATTAGATCAATTGCTTCGAAAAATATTTTTTTTTATCTTTTTCTCTACTGAGTTCTAATGTTTAATGGCCGTTTGCACCGACACTTTAAGCTTGGTTAATTTTAAGTGACGCTTAGAATATGACGTTCTCTATGTGCAGGAGACATGAACTATCGCGATCAACAAAGTACCGCTTAAAATTAAACCAGGCTTAACATGGCGGTGCAAATGGACTAAGAGTAATAAAAACTTACAACTCAATTTATATATCTACAACTTGTAACTTCAATTAAATTTCATTTAAAGTAACTTATAATATTGATGTGAAGTTGGTAATATAGAATATCAGTGGTGATAAAAACTAGGCAATTAATATTCCTCAATGTTACCAGATTTTATTGGTATCCTCGGCTACTTTAAATATAAATTTAATTCAGGATATCTATGCTGTAAGCAATAATAATATTATTAGTACCAATTCTTACCTGGCTTCTTTATAAAAGTACATTTAAAAATTACTTTACTGTTCGGTAAATATGCAATTTATATAAACATTACATATGAATTTTACAAAATAACATGTGAAAACTATAACAGCTTACTTTACCTTATGAAATAAATTTATCTTTGCAACTTTGTTGCCAACACCTTTACAAATAATTTTACTAGAATTTTTTCGGTGTGTATGGTCAAGAGCGCTATTTATTTCTGAAAGTGGCGGTGATCTAAATATATTTCAAATGCGATAAGATCATTTCATTAAGCATTAATAAAAATTGCCATTTTGCAGGCCAATCCAATAGCTACTACGTCCGGCCCTGACCTCCCTATGGTTATCTCTCTTCATCTATAGTGCGCGCCTAAAGCCCGGAAACTCGCTCACAGTTTCGACCTCGCGATCCGATGGAATAACATTATGTAAAAAAAACGGTAAAATAGTGATGTGAAAACACTTTTCCTTGCATCCCAATTTTTGTAATATACATCACGAGTCGCGAGAGGAATTTTCAGTTGACGTTCTCTGTTAACGGTAATAGCAAATTCATACAGGTACAGCTATCGCAACTTGAAAGCCAATGTTTTGAAAAACGTTTATAGTAAGCGCAATGCATACATATTGCAAATTAAGGCATAACTGTTTGAAATATCCAATAGTTGCTAATTCTTTTCAGTTAACTGTTCTGTGTTAAATTAGTTAAATATTTTAGTTAAATGTAGAATATACATCAAACAACTTCAAATAATAAAAATTAACCAAAGAAAACTCACAGAAATAAGAATTATTAGAACAACCAAAATTAGTGGGACTTAATCCTCTGGAAACAATATTAATGCATTCACCATTCAAACAGCACGCTATTGTTTTGCTTCAATCGATCACTTTGCTACAAAAATGAAAATTTTCTATCATTGGAACTATAAAACAGTATTTTTGAGAATATTATTTTTGTAACAGAATAAGCAATTCCCCTGTGTTCCTACACCTAACAAGTTTAAGAATAAGAAAAAGAGGAAAACAATTATTACGTGAAGTTTTGTCACTTATTTCGCACTCAAAGGTACCATTGGGACAACTCACAGAGCCCTTCTGACTCCTTATCTTGGCTTTAGTGGTGTTATCCTCCGAAGACGAATATCACGTATATTTATACTGCGTACAAATTTTTATCTTTCTTGGAGATTAGAGAAAATTTAAGAATATTAAGCAAACGTTGGATGAAAACTTTCCGATATGGTCGGCATTTAAAGATCTGTGTTTCATGTATAAGGCACTCATTAATAATTTACACTGAACAAAACGTTTTGTGTTACTTATTAAACTAGCAAAAATATTATTTGTTAGTTTATAATATACATATTTAAGAACGGTCATCTACAAATGAACTATCCAAGATTGCCAAAAAAGCTTAACATATTTTTGGAATCCATCGACGTGGTGAGTCAAATTTTGCTTAAATTTTCAACACTTTTTGATTTTTTTGTTAATTTTGTCATTGTTATGGAGTAAAAAATAATGTGTATACACAAGTAACATCATAAATGTTGAATTGCCATTTATAACAGTTTATACAGTTTATCAGATATCAATTATTGGTGCATGATAAACTATACCTCAGGATTTTATTTCCGAATATTTTAACGCTTACTACACTAGGGATAAACCAAAATTAAACATTTGCTCAACTATATCATATCGCTATAATAAACGATTATTTAACATTTATAGTACCAGCATTTCACTCACTTTATAAAAAGAAAATAAATAGGGTCGAGCAATTATTGACAGGTATCAGTTTTACTTTTCTCTTCTAAAATCTATGAAAGAAATAATAAACAAATGTATTATATTAGACTTAATTAGCCAAAACGTTATTCAAAAATGCTTGTTTTCCGGAGAATTGTACCGTGATGGCTGTCTATAATTTTTTTAAATATATTAATAGAAAATATTGACAACGGAAATAAATTAAAGATATTTTGGGCACTGTGAGAGGTAATTGATAAACAATGGAAGAATTTTGTTCCTTGCACTAGGTTTATTTTACGCCATGTACATCTAAGAAGCTTTCGATATAGCAGATCATTGGGTTTTAAGAAATAAATTTGATTCAGTGAGAGTATGGCTTTTAGCTCATGATGGTTTTGCACCATATTTGGCTAGCAGGTGTCAGTTCGTGATTGTAAGAAGGTTGTCAAAATGGTTTTCACAGAGATTTTTTCTCAACGCTCTGTCCGATCCTAGAGGTGTTCCACAGGGATCGATAATAGGTCCGACCCTCTTTTGATATATGTTGTTGATAGGCTCTCTACTCTCTGCCCTTTTGTTGCATATCAGTATATAGATGATAAGTTTTGCATAATAACTGGATCTAATATTGAAGGTTTTTCGAATTTTGCAGTTAATTTGGAAGGTCTTTAAACAACTCATGTCAAGGAAACAACTTGGAATTAAATATAGATAAACCTACTACTTAATTCTTCAATAGTATTGATGAAAGCATGTACCTAAATTTTAAACATGGATCAATACCTAATATTAATAATTCAACTTTTTTGGGCTTAAATATAGATTGGTCGCTATCATAAGATTTACGTATTGTCAATATTATGTCATGTATATTTTATTATGTAGTCATTAATTTGCGAAAAGCAGTAACTGCTGATGTTTTACAATCTTATTGTTATGGTCAAGTCTATCCAAGATTGTATCCTTGCCTAGCGCACCTCGTGAGATGCATGTTAAAATAGCGGGCATGGACACCATTTTTTCGGATGTTGAGTATTTATCCTCAACCGATTGTTTATTTAAATTGTCTGCATCACGACACTGCATTTTCATTTTCGAAAAGTAAAAACTTATAATTGCATTAAGGTATACAATCATCTACCCCGTCATATTAAGGAACTAGATAATTTTAACAAGTTTAGAGCTCATTAAAGAATTACCATCTTGAGAGATATTCTTACTCAAACGGAAAATATTTTTCGCGATCGTGATTTTATTCCGTTTATTTTCGATTTTTTGTTCAAATGCTTGCCAGTTTAACGTATATTCTTTGGTTTTCATTTTTTCTATTATATTTGTTTTTGTAATGTTGCATGCTACAATCAAAATAAAATTTGCATATTACAAAAATTAAAGCCGTTTCGGTTAAAAATTTGTTCAGAAAAAATTGCCCACTCTTCTCGAGGATTTTTTTGGTGTCATGATATGTATACTGCTCAATTGTTTTATCTTCTTTACCTCTGACTTTTTAAAATGTTTTTCGGTGTTCTCTTTTGGCAAGGTTTAATATCCTGTGAATCCTGTCTGTGATCTTGTAAACCGTAAACAAAATAAATAAATAAATTAATATCTTAGCCAGATGTCCTTTCAGTTTGCAATGGCAAGAAAGGGTCCCTGTTAATGTTGTTAATGATGCGTTCTGTAACTCTCTTCTGGTTATAAGTTGTCAGAAGATTTCTAGCTTGTCTCATTCCTTGGAGATTCTCCCATTAGCAGAGCTCTATGTTACTTTTTAGTTTTTTTCGGTATTATGTTACAATTTATCCTTCAAAAGAGTACGCGACTTCAGAATGGTGTTCCAGCTTCTTCTTTGCAAGATTATCTGTTATTTCGTTCCCTTCCTCTACTTTGTGTTTTAGAGCTCACAGGCCTTCTTCCTTTTGCCTAATTCGTTTAATTTTCCTAAGCACTCTCGACCATTTTTGAGCTGATTACATATCAGTGAGTTCAACGCTTTAATGGCTGCTCGACTATCAGACATTATGATAATCTCTTGCTTTCGGCAATTTCTATCAATACCGAGCTGGATGCATCTTGCAATAGCGTGTATTTTCGCTTAGAAGATACTCAAGTATTTCGTCAGGTTTTCAAATACTTAGTTTAGTTCACTCTGCCATTTTTGAGCCATCCGTATATCATTTGAAGCCGTTTCTATTTAGTTTCAAGATGGTGTTTTGATCTAATTCGCTCTTGTTGCTAAGCTTTGGGTTTTTTTTCACAAAACATTTTTGACATATCATTCCCTAGGGATGTCGGCAAATCATTAACAAACGGCAAAAGCAGGGTGGGCCCGAATATGGAGCCTTCGGAACACCACTAATAATTCTGAACGGCCTCGGAACATGATCTCTACTGGTAGAGTCCATATTCCCAACTATAGCAGTTGAATGACATCTGTTGGAAAGATGTGATTTTAAGAAATTGCACTCCATTTTCCTTAATAACAGATTATGATCTAATACGTCAAATGCCTTAGCTATCTAGCTTCTTTAGAATATTTAGGCCTATGCCTAATATCTTTTTCTCTTTCTTCTCATTAAGTAAGTCTATTAATTGTTTCTTCCTTGATCATTCTTATAATGTGGTTTGTTTCCACCTCAATGTGAAGAAGAGTAAGATCCAGTACTACACTTTAATAGCTGCTATTGGAATGTTTCTCATAGCCCCAGTTGTACGTAATCATACTAATCCTTGCACTTTGGAGAGGTAAAATCTAGCTATGGCCAGGTGACTTCTTTTGCTCCAAGCTACATCCAGAACAGTATTTTTCGAGTTGCATCTCCAGCCTTCCTTGCAAACTTTTTCCACACCGTGAGTACTTTTTTGGCCTTGTTGGTTATTTCCGTTTCGTGCTTGTTCCAAAGAAGTTTATTGTCTAGCCTAAGGTCTAGGTATTTACCTCTGTTTTTCAATCTATATTTTGCTCTTCCTTTTTTATGGTCTTAAGATTGGGTTTCGTTTTCTTTGTGCAAGCTACTAGAGTAGTCTTAGTGAAGTTGGCATTAAATTCCACTGTTTGACACCATCTTTTTGCAAAGTTGAATTCTCTTTAAACTACACTGCACATATGGAAATACCATCAACATACTTTTGGAAAGGTAAGCCTACATCCGTCAAGCCGCACAAAAGTTCATCTACAATGAGGCTCCACATAACTGGGCATGTAGGTACCCCTCAATGTTGTATTACACAGGGTGCAGCAACTCTATGTAAACATCCTTTAGTCCTACTAACCGAGGTAGTCTTATGTCCCACACTTCAATGTAGATGTGATACAATCTGCGCCTTTCCTTTCTGCCACTCCCTGTTAGTTAATACTTTCTTGGCAGACTCATGGGGAAATACTGTCAAATGCGCTTTTTATGTCTAAAAGTACACACACTACGGCTCTTTATTTGTCAATGCATCTTGGATTCGATCCGTCAGTTCCTCTAAAGTAAGTCTCAGAAGATTTTTCCCATTTGATAGACGAGCTGAGAAGGGTGTAACAGCATTCACTCCAATATATCTGACCAGATGTAATTCTCTACAACCTTTTCCGCTGTTTTTAAAAAGAATAATGTGAGGTTAATAGATTTTTAGGCTTTAGTGTATGTAGCGTTCATTTTGTGCCTTTGGTATGAAGGTTACTTAGGCACTTGTCCAAACTTCTGGAATATAACTCGGATCTAAACTGCTCCCACTCAGCAAGATTATGTGTGGTCCTACTCTTTCTGAAGTAATACTGAAAGAATCCCCCTACTCGCAGTGGTTTGAAAGGCTGAATGGTATTTACAGCACATTTCAACCTTTCGCTACTACATATGTGTTTTGCCATTGTTATAGCTTCCTTGCTAGATCTTGTCTATATTGCTCGAGTAGATTTGCCGGAGTACCCACTTTGCCTTCAGGAAAATAACTAATAGTGGTCTAGTCGAAGGGGAGCTCTTTGCTCCTAATTTGCAGTGAAGCTTCTTATTACCATCCCTGTATCGACTTTGCATTCGCCAGTACTTTATGTTACAGCAATAGCTGCTGAATCAATATTTTCACAGAACTTTCCGAAGCTGTTTTAATAAATTACTTGGGTATTCACATATTCGTCTTTTATATGTCCAATAGCGCAGATGGGATATTTTAGCCCCAGTGATCAACTACTCCACCCCTAACCGTAGGGAATATTGTGCAATTTTTTTATGAATATATTGCAATATTTCCTTACACCCTTCCTCATACTCTACTTACCAGCTTACCAATTGGCTTACAAACCGTTCAATTATATATCCTCGTAATGAATAGTGAGAGGAAGATAATCAACTTCGTCGTTTGAGTCTTGAAATTATTCCAGTTTCGCAAAATCTATATAAGTAAGTGATTATGGACAAAACAAAAAACTCATTATTTTGATACAAAAATATAGATTGGTAAAATAAGCTTCTCCAGTAATATGTATTGTTTTCAGATTAGACATACTTTAAGATGGTTGATTTAATTAAAAATCAAGAAAAAGAAGTTACCTTAAATATAAGTCACACTCGTTTTCGAAGGTCTAAATGTAAACTTGCATTGCATAATATATTTGAAACTCCTAGATACGGCCAAACGTCAGCTTTTAAAGATGAAATTAAAAAGACAACATTGCTACGGACACCCACGTATCTCGTATATTATTTAAACGTTGTAAAACTTTACATAATATTTATTAATCAAGAATACAAAATTATATCCTAAATTTAAATAAGAGATATTGAATATTCTGAATTAATGGTTAACATCTTTACATTTATCAAAGGACAAAACAACAGAAATATCTTCTGCGGGACTATTTTATGATTTTTCTCCGGAACTTTATCAGAAAGTAGACCAGCAATGACCTATTTCGACACAGAGGAACTAAGTTTCGCACAAATACACAGACACAAACATGTCTAGTCTGTATATTCAGGCAATAGCAGTATTGATTACTTACTCCTGCATCAATGGATCTATATCCTCACGATTCTAGGAGAGAATATTACAATCAACAAAAACTGGAAGCTTCAGTATAGGAATCAGGGTATGCCATGAAATATATACCTAAACATCAAATTGCACGAAGCGTTTAACTTTTTATTTAGGTAGGTAATATAGAATAGAGGTTTCTTGTGGTTAAACTTCCCTATATACATATATCAATCGAAATTAAATTTTAGTATGTTCTATATGATACCATACGGGCAGTATTCATTCTGGAAAATCAATAGAAAAGGAAGTTGTACGTTCATCCATTCATTTTACCTGTGTTTGAAATGTTGTCATGGTAACCGCTAGCCACCAATGGAATATGACAAAATTTCCGTCTAATTGTAAGTAGATAAATTTACGTTTCATTTCACTATAGGTTAAACTTCTCTCTGTTTTATCTGTAATATTTCCTCGACTTCTGTTCTTTCAAATTTCATTTAATTTTAGTGTTTCATAAGTTCCATAGCTCTCGTAAATATATTCGAAATGACGGCAACAAATATTTAATGCAGTTCTACTATGGAATTGATATTTACCCAAAACAAAGATATCTAAAGTACAGAGATCTTCTTAATGTATTTTTAAATCGGTATTACTGAAAATAAATCGTTTTCTTTTAGTAAGACGTTTTATATATGTTTGTCAAACATTGTGGTATCAAATAAAATAATATTAATTACTCAATATTATTCGAAATAATACCTATTAAATAAGGACTTTCATACACAATTATGGTTTAAAATAGTACACTACTACATTAAAAGTAACTTAAGCGACAAAGGTTACACAACGCCATCTGTTTTCTGTTCTCTTATTGGTAATGTGTGGCCGAGGAATATTTCTAGGCTAAATCCATCATCAACGGCGTTGTATACGTTACTTGCGCTGTGTCTAGCATCACTACGTGAGGTCTGACTTTCTTAATAAAGTTATTACTTAGTATACGTAGCGCTTTCGTGCCAGTATGTATAGAATGAATAATTAAATTTTGTAATTTTCTGAGACAATACATATTATGTACTTTCTTCAAGTGCCGCATTCACCCGTATAATATACTCTTTGACAAAGATTGAATTTCAGATTTTGGCTTATCTGTCAGTTTCTTCAGTATTTTTTGACAATCTTCTCAGGTGTATATTTTGTGAGATATTGTTCTTACATAATTGTGTTCGTCTGTGATTGCTTGTTTTGAGAGTGTGATCATGGCTAGAAAACACCAATATGGAAATTACCATCAATTAAGCGAAATCGATATGGGTCGTATTATTGCTTTGTACGAAGGTGGTTTTTCATTCAGAGGAATTGCAATTCCCCTTAACCGGAATCAATCTACCATCGTGCGCTGCTATCGGGCATGGACTAGGTAGGCTTAGGAACGTCGCAGAAAAGGAATTGAGAGGCGAAGAAGAACAAACGAGGTGTAGCACCGCCATCTTCGACTAATGGCAACAAGATTCTGGAGTAGCAGATCAATTGCGGGTCAATGGTTTGCTAATGAAGGTCGCTCTACCACACTTCGAATGGTTTAGCGCAGAATCAAAACGTTTGGCTTGCACTGCTATCGGCCAGATCTTGTGTTACCACTAACAGCTCAACACCAACAGGAACGTTTGGAGTGCTGCAGGTTGCGACTGCAGTGGAACGTAGAGTGGCATAGGATAGTCTGTAGTGATGAATCCGGATTCTGTGCAAAAATGAAATGCAGTGTTAGTGTCAACCTTTCTTGAGTTGCTATGCTAATTTGTATTATGCTTCGAAATCTTTGGTTTCGATAAATTAGATAGAACATCAAATAATTCTAGTGTCATTCTGCAGAAATTTCGAAAATGTCCATAGTCTTCACTTTAAACTCCGCAATTAGGTGACTATCCCTGTTTCTACCTTTAAAAGGTGCTGTCATTTACCAACGCCTTGTCCTGCACTTTTTTTTTTTCTTAATAAAGGATTAAATATTATTCTTGCGCTCCCCAATAATAAATCATCCACTTTGCTGCTCGACATTAGTATCGCCGAACCACATTCAACGCCGAATCTCGGTGTGGACGGCAAGACCAAATCCTTTCCAACGGCATAGGCCCCGCCCATCGTTAGCGTTGGCCTTGACGTTGGAGTTCGAACGTCGCGTGGGTCTGGACACGACTTTAAACTTAGAGTAAATACTACAGATAAAAGTGCAAAAGATAAAACTTCAACGAAATTGGAAATATCTCAAAAATGACTATATTAAACTGATCAAAAATAATGTACCTAATAAATTAAGAATTTAAAATAAAAATTGGCCTCATTTTCAAAGTTGTAAACGCTCAGCCTTTCAAATGTGACATCCTGTCTGTTATTAGATGGTTTTTGGATGAAATTTAATTCTGCGTTGATTTGCTATGCCTTTTCCTATTCCTATTTTCAACGGTTTTCTTGGTATTTCTTATTTTCTATCAAAAACCGATGAAACTCCAAAATCCTACCTAGTAAGCATTGATTTTGACACAAATTGAAAAAATGTTGTTGATTTTTATGTCAAAGCAGTTTAAACCCATACATTTGTGAGGTATAGATTTACAGTTCTAGTGATTTTGTTAACTTTCTCAAGTATAGTTTATAATGGGCAATATTGAATAATATTCAAATAATGATTTGTTAAATTTGTTTTTGTTTTTTGTTTAATTATGGACAATAGGGCAGTAGTACGATGAAGATTTGGATAGTGCTGGATATCTGGAGATACTCAGAGGGGTTGTTAGTGATTTCCTAAATGTTCTACCTCCTCGTGACAGAGCAAATAGTTGGTACTAACTGGATGGTGCACCAGCACATTCCACTGTGGCTGTGCATCAGCAGTTGACCCTAATGTTCGAGAATCGATGATTTGGCCGCGTTCACCATACCTTTAAAAATTTAAGTCTAAACGAACTTTGGAGCTCTATTGCGCGAGGAATATATGACGGAGTTTGTATTTGAACCAAAATGGCTGCCATATAAAACAATAATTGCAATGATTTTGTTTACATTAATTTATTATGTTCCAAGTTGTTTATGTGTTTGCTTTGTTGTTTTAAATTTTGTTACCTTCCTATTTTGTTTTAGCGTTCCAATTAAAGCGATTTTTTGCCGTTTTAGTCATGTTCCTTTGTTTCTGCTTTTGGATTTCGAAAGTACCATTCTTGTGCTTCCGTTTGACCAGAAGCGCTTACCACCAGTCGAAAAAAGACAAAAGGCGCAATAATGAAAATATGGCTACATATTTCAAAATTTTCCAAATAATCAAGATATCTAAGAAATAAATGAAAATAACCCAAAAACGAGATAATATATCCGGTGTTTCATTTAAAATAAGGAAGCTAATGGCGACTTCCGGTTATACCGGATATCCAAGAAAAAAAATTTCTAGCCACTAAAACTTGTAACGAACAGCTACCATGAGAAACCCAGTACATTTTGTCCAATTAGGCCACATCACCGTGTGTACTACCAAATATCTTGACTTATTTCCTGAATGGTTTTGCTTACCTACATCTAGCCTTGCGGTTCCTCATATAACACCCTGTATATACATATAAAATTCGATCCTACCTATATTATGCATCGATTGCATTTAATTAATGGAAGGGCGTACTTGATCTTTAAATAATGTTGGCATAGGATTAATATCTTCATTAGCTAGTGTAAACACATTCTAAGCGAACAGGATCCGCTTATGTTTTCGTTACACTCAGATTCCATCTACAAATATATTAAATACGGAAACACATACATGCACGGTATAAATTCGGAGATAATGAACAGGGAACGAAACTGGACTTTTTATATTCTATATTGCTACGAATACTAGTTTTAAGTAGGCGCTGTACACGTGTTCCTTCGGAGACAGGCTCTTTGATCACAGTTCTATTTTTGATTTTAGAAAAAAAGTTTCTTATACAAAAGTTTTGCGGAATTCAATGCTGCATAACCTAAAAATATTTTTGACTATACAGGGTCTTCCAAATGTAGAAAAACGCATATTTACTCCGCTATTTTAAATGGAATATAATATTCCATTTTTGAATTCTACGAATAAAAATAACATCACTTTGTGTAAGCTCCTGTATGTCTATCTGTAATAGCAACGGTGTTATTTACGCTTTGTAAAAAAAGAGCCTGCTGCAAGCTTCCGGTTAAGGCGGCGTCGTTTATATGTGCATTTCTTTTAGATGTTCGTATTTTAAATATCATACATACATACTTACTTTGATACAATAGTGAATTAAAATCGATATAATTATCAACAGGTGTCCACTATAGTCCTGAAAATTTGCTTAACTTTAGCCCAAGATAACTTGATTTTTTTAAAAAGCATCTTATACACTGAGAAAAATGGGCTAAGTAAAGTGTTTACTTGATAAAAAATTATTTACAATAGATAAAGTTTTACTTGGAACTATTCTCGTTAATTAATACCTTCAACTAAACCCAGTTTCCTGAATGCAGGTACTGTAAATAGTGCTTTTATTAACGGCTATTACACAGCGTACCTAACAAATTGGTGGTAAGTAACATATGACTTATGAATACTGGTACTGTATCTAACTACATGGTTAGATGAAGTAACAACGATGCTGATCGCTATTAAACTCATGTATTTTCTTAAATAGGTAACAACTTGCCACAACTATGATTATTTGAGTTTTGCTGGCACCCCGTGATTGTTTTACTATTCCTGATTGGCTAATGCGGTAGAGTAATGATATAGTCCCCGTGACAGCTACGCAGACAGGCGCGTGTTAGCGTCAAGTAAGAGTTACGGACGTGGGAAAAGGTCGTCGAAAAAGGGTGGCCAAGTAGTACGGCCATTGTAGGCCAGTTGGAACGCAAATATATTAAAAATACCGGCTGGGTTAACTCAAGGTCCCATCCGAATAAAGAATCCCAGCGAAAGAAGAAGTACCGAGCCTATAAGCAATCGGATGTTTCAAGATTGCAGTTTTAAACCACGTGGTGGGATATTTAGATTCCCCATCATTGTGATGATATCTGCGCCCGCTGGTGAAGTTAAAGTGTGGATGCCCTCGCTAGGTGAGTGACAATCCAAGTGCCACCTGCAGTTAGGGATACCCCGACGAAGTAGCCGTTTTCGAGGCGATCACCGGACATAACCGCCACGTACGTCAACAGAGGATCAAACTCCCCGAGACAACGCCCAGTGCAAAGAACCAACAGAAACCGCAAATTTACCGCCTAGGTATATTATTTCTTTGTTTGTTATTAGTTGTAACTTCAAAGTCATATTTCTCTTTGTCCTTTGTTCAGATTTCAATAATTTCAATTTTCAATAACTAAATAACGTTTCAAAGAGGGCCCCATTTACCTTTTCTTTTATTATTGCTTTGTTCATTTTTTCATTATTAAGGAACATATTTTATGAGTCATTACGTTGTAAATTGCTTAAAAAAAAACTGTTATTAAAGTGAAATCAATATCTTTCATTCATATCAGGTAGTCACTGTGTTTGTCCTGTACAAAATAAAACTGTTACTAATAATACTGCTTTTTTTTTTCTTAAGTAATAAGTATTATGTACTATCTTTAGCAAAATTAAATGCGAATTTAATCTTCGATTATTAATGCAATCGAAGCTACAGCACACTGAATGGCAATTAAAAATTATTTGCAAACAATTTTGAATTACGCATTGCTCGGTATGCAGTACTTATAGTTGGGGTTGTATAAATAATCGAAGATTTGTGGAACTTTTTTTGTACTTTATGAGTTATTCACACAGAGAGTTACACAGTAAGCTACTTAATAAATATTCACTAAACTTCCTCGTTTCCTACACTACCTATAGTTGAACAACAAATTTAAGGTAAGTATATTCTATATTTATAGCAAACCATTACCTTTTATATATCAGGTATTTACTGAATGTGCATTAATGATACTGTTTCCTTATCACAAGTAATCCAAATAGCTTGTATTAATTATGAAGGTGTGATAGCCATTATAGAATAGTTCACTCATAACAATACATCTACTTGACATGGGCAAATCTTTTGCTTACCGAACTGCATATATTCTTTGGCTTAACTACTTTACAGTTTAATTATCATAAGTAACTTCATAAGTTACCGGTATGAAGCACTGTAAGTAACTTAGATTGCTTCTTGTTAGTATCAGTGTTTGGGATCTACTTTTTTACTAGTGCTAAGTAATCTGTGCTTTTGTCCCTTATCCAGCTGAACTTTTTACTTACGATAATTGTACTTTTATTTATGATTATTAAATTTTTTTCTCAGTGTATCATTTCTAATGCTAAATTAACGTTTGCGTAAAGGCCTTTCAATTCATACCAAATATTTGTGACGACTTATGCAGGATATTGTAGATAATTATTTTCGAATAAATCCAATGAAACCGCAAATTAGTAAGCATACATCGGCATCAGATCAAAAAATACAAACTAGTAATACGTTTTTTTGAGTTGCAGGTTTCTTTAATTAACCTTTTATTGTGGCTTGTTTCGGTTTCAAGTATTTTTGTGTTTTCAACGTTAAATATGTGTCCATGGTGGGAATTATGTAACGCTAGTGCAGACGCATTATGGTTTTTCGATCGTAGCAGGAGAAAAGATCAAATAAAGCTATAACTGTTTTAATCCAGCGACCTAAAACCCAAGAAAACTACTAGAGAGAAACGAATTTCTACTCATAAAAAATGTCTTTCTATATTGCTCCTGTGTAGTACGTACGCCAACATCAGTGCCCACTATTATGTTCTTAATATGAACTAAGTATTTCTTATTTTTCGAAATGCTGAGCAGGAGTTTCCTCCGCATGAAACCCTAGAGATTTACAGTGTCTTACGCCAGCTAGTCCGCTCCAAAACGAGCAGTGTCTAGCAGCAAGTTGGGGTCCGACAAACCGTTTGATGCTGCCATATGAGGTACCACACGTTGGTTCTAGACCTAAAAACGGCAGTTCGCTGGCGCCCCTTCTTACAGGGTCAGCTATTTCATTGTCTTCGATTCCAGAGTGACCTAGCATCCATCTCAATGTAACATCAGAGTCTAATGTAACAGTCCGCAAAGCTTTGAGGACAGCCTGGCTATCGGGGATGATTTCTACCCTTCCATTCTTGCGCAGGCAGTTTGAGATGCCCTCAACACAAGTTTGAATGACAATACTTTCGGCCTGGAAAATGGTGGGGGAGGCCCCTAGGCCAAAAGCTTCGCCGTCCCGCTCTCCGTATTATAGGAAATTGATTACGAACATATAATGTTTAAACGAAGCTATTTTATGTTATGTAATAATATGAACAATTTGTATTTACTACCGTGGACATTCTTCTATCTAAATGAACGTATTAAGCAGTCATATAACAATGGAGTGAACCTATGCATCACTGTACATTGAAAAATATTGGTTTTGGTTTAATATAGAAAATAGAAACATTTAGAAATATTCAATTAATTAAATCGTAATCCTATTATGTAAATATTTTACTTAATTTACATCGTAGTGATACTTTGTTATGTTAGCTTAATAATAATAAAGCTAAACTATAAAATTCAGACTTCCAACAAAAAAAATATCCGAAGCAAACTTAAACAATTTTATTGATGATTGTCATTAAGTAACATTTTATATATTAGATATTCACTGTCGGATGTATATTTATAATTTTACCAAAGCCTTACAAATCCCACAATATTTATATAATACGTAGTAAGAAATATAGGGAATATTCATTACAGTGATAACACAGAGGTTTCTTTTCATATTATATATTTTTAGATACATATCCATACATTATACATTTTTAATATAGTTACTTAAGTCAGTAAGAAGTACAATTTTGCAAATAATTAGCAATTACCTTAGAGATTTTTTTTTCAGCAGAATATTCTTTTGTATCAAATAACGAAGTACTAAAAATCAACGATCAAAAATTCGGATACCTCAGCAAGGATATTATTATGTTTTTATACACAGTACATGTTTTTACTAACTGTAAGTTTTTGTTGCTTTGAAAACATTTGATTGCACCTTATATGATTTTAAATTCAATGATGATTCTATAAGAAATTTTTTTCCTCCTTTATCGGTAGGTTGAAAATGTTATAAACATATAAGCAATGTTTTCGTCCATTCAATATCCTGCAGACCAATAACATTCTTAAAACTTTTGTCCATTTAGAAGTCCACACAAATGGTCTAGTAGATGTGTGTATATACTATAATTGAGACTGACCGTTGGAAAATTATTCACTCTCTGGTAAAATTAATCTACTGGTCATTTTATATTCAGAATCACGTCAATCTACTATCTGGAAATATCAGGAAAATAAATAACAGCGTCTATATCACAAAATAACGTACCTTCCAGTAGAAATTCTAATATTTAGAACCATTTTTCAACCTTTTTGATTACTGTTAAAGAATGTATATGTGCAATAAACTATAAGGATCTATATAAACAAAGGATAAACCGGAAAACTAAGCATATTGAAGTAACCAATATTCGCCTATTTTATAATTTAAAGTGGTATAAATTAAAAAAAAAGTAACTCCTGCTGGCACATAACCTCGATACCATTACGTTGCATATACATATGTACCTTGTCTAATACATTGCGATCATGAATTGCCGAATATTTGCAGGTTGTTGTGCATTTTATATGCGCACTCGTCTATCCGCTATCTAAATGTTTTATCCTTGTCTATGGTAGAAACCCACCCCACCGATATTCAGAGAGCAGGCCGCCCACCACAAGGACCATGAACAGAGTATAATCTTAATGCTTTATAAACCCAACATTTTTATACCAATATTTAAGGAATAGAACTGAAATACAAATATTAAATAGCAGAACGCTAATTAAGATGTGAGGTTAGTAGATATTTCGTGAAGCCGTAAGTACAAACAAAACAAACAATATATTTTTGTAAATCCCAGCTCAAACACTTTTTATACATATACCGCTTTAATTAACTTTTAATTCTCGGTCGAGGGCCAAACCTACCAAATTATGTATAATTTGGTTATGCTGGTACGCTTAATAGCACCAGCAATTGTAGTCACTATGATTAACTACACCCATCTTTCTCCATTAAAAGGTAAATAATGGGATACATAAATGGTGGAGGCGCCTACTAAATCAAATTATTCCATCCACTTTACCCGGCATCCTATTTGTTATATAATTCCAAGTTTTCCTAATATATCTACAATGAAATTAACGATGATGATTTCTGAATTTGCGTCCCCTTCATTGAAACGGAGAAAACTCCCTGAAGTGCAACATCGTTGATTTCTACACAATGTTTTCTAACATTTAACGACGAATTCGACATTCGCCGCCGATTCGGAAATCGATAGGGAACTTCACCAGTATCCAACCGCAGCACAACGGTAATGTCAAAACTGTTCAAGTCCCAGAGCGCACAACAAACGTACGCGAAAGTGCTAGAGAACAAAACATATCCTGATGCATTTAACATTCGATACCTCGACTGCAGCGTCTCGGGTGAGGTTCTAAAAAGAACCTCATAAATTGTCTACAGGTTATCTTCGTTCGCATTCTATCCGGACTTCAATTTTATTCCTCTCACGAGATCCTCTTCGTGGTAGCTGCGATGATGTTAGCGTCCGATGTTCGAGGTTTGAATTACCGAGATAAGTTAACGAATACAATAAAAATTAAATGATACAATATATCGGTTCCTGTTTGGTATAACGCTGAGAAAGCCTATATTTTTCCGTAAGTTAGAAAAAGAAAACGCTGCATAGATCGATGAATTACTAGTATACACTAAATCGGCTTGCAGCTAGAAATACGTACAATAAATGTGACGAAAGTACCATACAGTACATTACGCACCATTTAATATAGGTACTATCGGTCCACCAATAATTCCCATAATTTCAGTTATTTTGAAACTATAAACAACCCCTGCTCAAACAACTTTTAATATCGAACTGATTACGTGTGCGTTTCAAGCATATTATTTAGATTTCTTTGTATTTTGTTTACAACAAATCAGTTTATTTTATTTTATTTATCTACTCTTAGACCAGTGCTGTCGAATATTACACATATACACACGGCATACAGTTTATAATATGATGCAATAATAAAATATAAGCTTTATACTATGTAAAAGTTAAAATAATTAAAATGGTTGTTTCCTTAAAGTGCAGAGCCCGCACACAAATCAGAATAATCGTCGATGTTCTAGAAGGCATGACATTTAAGAAATATTTTAAACGAAATTTAAGTGGCGCCGGTGAATCCTCATTTCTGATGGTAGTGCATTATACAGAGTGGGCCACCACATTCGCGTCGGTTTATGTACGAAAAGTGGTGTCATATTTTCAATTTTTTTTGGTAAAGATTCAAAAACACCACATTTCAAAATTATTTTGAAGTATACAGGGTAACTCAAAGAAAAATTACACACCAAAGTTGTGAAAAATTAACACCATGTAACACCAAAAGTATGTTTTGTATAATTTTTGCATTACTTATATTTTATTATCAAGTCTAATGCTTTAGTTAACAAATAAATACAGTTTAAAATATAAATATCCAGCTTAAATATGCATGACAAGCATGCCTCTTAAATTTTAGTCTGCATGTTAAAGAATAGTTAATTATCTTGTAAACGAGTTGCCTTTATTTCATCTGTACTATCAAAATATGCCATAATGTACAGGGTGTTCCATTTAATATTTCACAACTTCGGTGTGTAACTTTTCTTTGAGTCAGCCTGTATGATTTAAAATAATTTTGCGATGTGGTACTTCTGAAACTCTATAACCAGGGTTGATATTTCGGTCCCCTTGGAGTAGCACTATTACGAAAATTTATTGCTGTAACTGCCCAGGAGCCGCGTCACACTGCTGGACGGGGTTAGCGTATGTAGTTGGAGCGCGTATTCACCACTTTACTCTCAGACTTCGTAGCAGTATTATGCATCCCATACGTATAATGCACTGCCATGAACTACAGTCTCATTATGTTAGCGTAAACACGCATGTAAAATCGATGCAATGAAAATAAGAATAAATATAAAATTAAGTAACAAATTTGTTAATTTCTTACTGTAAAAAGCGTGCAATCTTTGCATAAAATTAAGTGTTTGTCACAAACAAGTTATATTACATTTTCTTTGTTCTCTAGAGGGAAAACCGTGTGAAACTCAGTGTAGTATATATCAATAAATCATTAAACAATAATTATAATATTAAGCAACTATTAGGTACATTTTTAAATTTTCAAACAGAAATTTTCGCAGATTATCGCGCAGTAATGCTTTGTATTGCTAGAAACTTCTCTAAAAGAAAACCAAAAATAGAATTTCGACCTTCAAAATATCTCAGGAAACTCAGGAATTATTAAATGAAAACGAAAACCAATCTTTCTGTATGCACATGCATTTGCATTGATAATCGCTAGACCATTGTGGCATCGCTAAGTTGGTGGGGACGCGAAAAACTGTGGAGGGACACTCCGAGTAATAAAACCTCGTACGGCATATGATCGAACGGGACCGAAATTACAAGCCTGTCTATAACCTTTAACAATGTTACCTACTTTTGATATATAAACCCTGTATATCTTCGTAGCCGTTCGATTTAACAAATCGGCCGTCCATCTCCCTTTCGTGTCCGCGTTCCATCGTTTAGGCAGAGCTCCTCTTCTCTGGACTGCGGTCATCCTCTTGCTGTATCTCTCCTTTCGGAGCGCGTCTGCCCAGATCTCACTGTTGTACAGCAGAATGGACTCCGATACCGACATCAGAAGCCAGCGTTTACTTGCCGTTGGCCCACCAACGTTGGCCATCAGTCGGCTGAGTAGGGTGACCTTATGGGCCGCTTTATTTACCGCGAAGCAAATGTGGTTCCAGTACGTCATACGACTGTCCAGGTGTACTCCTAGGTACCTCACAGACTCAGATGTCGTGATTGTCTCCGTATTCAGCGGTATTCGCAGAGGAATCCTGCGTTTTTTGGGTGGCCAGCTCCAACCCGTGTTCATCCATCCAGATGGTGACCCTGGCAAACCAGGTAAGTGTCAACAGGTATGTCCATGCGAAGGAGATGTTCCATAGGTCTGGTGCCAGAATTGATCCTTGGGGGACTCCCGCCGTTATCCCCACCATGCGCCATCCCTCCATTGTCTAGTACCTAAGCACTCTGTCCGCCAGGTGATTCCGCAAGATCCGCAGGAGGCAATGCGGGATGTGGGAGCGATTCTCCAGGGCATCTACGATAACGTCCCAGCTGGCGCGTTCACATCAAGGTTGACGAGCGTCACTATTTCCCGAACGCCGCTAAGACGACGACAATAGATTTATCCAGTTGATTTGTATTATCTTTAAGTTTAGAGTAAAACGTATCGATTCTTCTAGAATGATATAAAGTTATTTTTATATTGATGGAGCTGAATAAGCTGGTAAGTTTGCGAGAAAGACCCGGTATAAATTGCAATTTCCTCCAATTTCCAAGTAATATTCTGATTATGGTCCAGATTTCCACCGCTATGGCTGTTATTATTCAAGTTGGAAGCATTGAACGTAGATTACTATTATTATGGTTGACAGAATTAGAGCCAGCGCTCGAAAATAAAATGTTATTAATAAATTTGGTGGGTAACAGTTTTGTTAAGAACGTTACTAATTAACTTAAGATTTTTTCGTTGAAAAGTTTGATGGCAAATACTCTCACTTTACACTCTCAAATACTCAAACTTTGTGAGCTTTAATCAAACTTATATTACATTTTGGCGGACGCACAGTGTGATATTTTAATAGTCTAGCAGAACAAAAACAAATTTTGGAAAATATTGAAATAATTACAGTAACCTAACGTATCAATCCTTGAAAGCCCATAATACTAGGAAACAATAGTTATAGATTAATAAAATAACCCAATAATAAATACAGCCAGTATAAAGATCAAGGTACCTGCTATCAGTCCTAGCGTACTTTTGCTTTAGTCAAGTTGTTCTGTGAATTGTGTAGTAATCAACGTACTGTACTGACTTTTATACAATTTCATCATTAATTATACTTATTTATCGTATACTTACGATATTTTATTCTCCTTAAGGTAGGTTGTTTATTTGTAGTAAATTTAGAAAGAAATACGTTTCTGAATTATAGTTTTCATAACGTAGGCAGTGTTTTCATATATCATACCATATTATACAGCATTACGTTTTTGTTTAATTTAAACGTAGATCATTCATCTATTTTGAGCGTTGTGAAATATTTTAGACAATGATGACATTTAAGATTTTTGCTCTATTTTCAGAATGGTTGCACGAATTTCGCGTGAAGCAATTTTCGATTTATGGCGCACGAAGTCAAAGAATGAAAAGATCGAAGCAATCGTGGAATATATTCGACAACAACTAAAGCTCTCCCCGTTAAAACATAATTTTTTGGTAAGCATTAAAGTGACAGTTAGAGGTCTTTGCCAAAAGATTCAGCAAAGATGGGATAAATCTGGTCACAATCTACAACGATTCTTATGTTCTAATAATACGTGACTTCAGGAAAACATTTCATTTTTAGAGTGTGTTGTTCAAGGTATAGCGGGTACCTCAGCTGATAGGTCAACTAATACACAAGGGAGACCCAAAAACGTTTTTGAGGACAGTAGTTCTAGGAGTCAACGACGAAAAGTAAAAAGTCTCGTTGAAACAACTAGTTTGACAAATTACAGGTGGCTAATGAATTAACGCTGCGAAATACCGGTCAGCTAGTATTATAAAAGAACTTTTTACTGCTTCTCCAAAGAGGAGTGTAAGTGACATCGAAGCAAGTTCTTTACATATTATTATAAAATGGGGCTGTGACGGTGCGGAACAAAAGAGGTATCGACAGCAGTTTGCTGGAGCTAAATATACCGACGAAAGTTTGTTTAGCATATCTTTGGTACCAATACAAATTTATAGCGACGGTAATTCTAAACAAATTATCTGGCAAAATTCCGCACCCTCATCGGTTAGATATTGCCGCCTCATCAAGTTCATTTTTGCTAAAGAAACCGTGTAGCTTTGTCTCCTACACAAATAAAAGTGAACAATGTGGATATAACGATCACACCTTTACTGATTTTATGTATGGTGGATGCCAAAGTTTGTGATGCCATATCATCATGTGCGTCAACGCAAAGGTGTTACCTTTGTGGAGCAAAACCTAGTGAAATGAACAATCCATCGTCATTCTACGTAAACCAGTTAAAGCAAATTTTTTATCTTTTGGATTGTCGCCTTTGCATTCGTGGATACGTTTCTTCGAGTGTTTACTCCACATTTCTTATAGGCTTAAGCTAAAATTATGGCAAGTGCGAGGGGTAGAAAATAAAGTAAAAATTCAGAAAGGAAGAAATTGATACAGGGTAAATTCAAGGCTGAACTTGGTTTAATGGTGGAATATACCCAAGCAAGAAACTGGTAGCACAAATGACGGCAATACTACACGCGCATTCTTTAGAAATGCAGAAAAGACAGCTGAAATAACCGGAATTAATTTGGAATAAAACGCTTTCCTATTATATTGGAATATTTAAATTCTGGATTTCCAATAAATTTTAAAAAAATTGATGAATTTACCAAACAAACTCGAGAATTATACCTCAAAGAATACTTATGGTATTCAATGCCTGTGAGTGTACATAAAGTACTTTGGCATGGAAAAAATATAATTGCCTCTAGTATCCTGCCCATAGGTCAGTTATCAGAAGAAGCCAGGAACAAGAATAATAGGCAATATAGGGAACTTTATACTAGAAAAGCGTCAAGAATTGATACCAATACAGATTTATTACGTAGATTATTAATTAGTTCAGATCCAGTAATTGCTAACCTACGTGCTCCGCCAAAATCTAAATGTGAGAACATTGCCTCGGAAGTTTTAGAGTTACTAGAAGAACTAGTAATTGAAACACAATTAAGACATGATAGTGATTCAGACTATATCTAAATTTACTTAAGATAGTTGTTGATGTTTGCTTCTCGTATGTTTATAGTTTATACTTTTAATCGTTAATAATTCATCAATTTTTATTTGTTAGGAATTTCCGCGTTAGAGGAAATATCCAGAAAGGAGCAATTCTATCTATTTAGTTTAATCAGTTCCTTAATTTACCAATTCATATCTCATTTTTATTTATTACATTTTAAGCTTAAATCTTAACGCTTTCATTCATTGCATATATTAATTTAATGTGTTTCATTTCAAAATTTTAATTGAATAAAGGTTTTTCTACCTTGAAATTATATTTTTATTTATAGATGTTAATCCTAATTTTTTAATAAATATCTATAAAAACTATATATAATTGTTTAATTTAGTGATTTATAATTTAGAAGTAAAGGGACAACTAAAAATAAATCATATCTTTAGACACTGTGGGACGGTTAGATAAGAAATGCAGATACGGACCTGAACTAGTGCGGCTGTTATAAGAATCAAGTTTGATAATATTGTTTTTATCGTGACATATTTTGATGTCTAGAAATGGAACACTAGTGTCAATATGACGCTACCCATCCGGTTTTTTGTACGAAAAACTCTCTAAAGCAAAATAGTGGAATCAAAAAGGAATTCAAATAACCTTCATGAACAGTTCTTAAGCAATACTCGTTACCTTGGTGATAAAATGAAAATTGTAATTAAGAGTAGATCTCACTAGGTTAAGAGAGATGTTGGTGAACAGAGAAATTACGTCAAATGAAGCTAACACATGGTTTTGAGGCAATTGAAAATTATTAATTTTATCCAAAAACTCAAAACTGTCTTTAACTCTGAATGTATTATATAAAAAGAATGCATTGTTTACAATGTAGCTTATAAATGGTATATTTTAAAATGTAGTGTGAAATGTTGATGCAATTATTCTTAATCATCTGTATACATTAAACTCCACTAGTCCTACTTGAACGGAACTGATCACGAAATTGCACCTGAGAAACTTACTAATTGCAAAATAGGTAGTCATAAAGGACAAAGTATACCAAAAACTTTCATATCACACGTTATTTTAATAGTAGATGGTCACAAAGGGTACGTGCAAATATGAAGCACGCAGCGTTTACTTAAAAACGAGGAATTCGAAAAGCAGATAGTGGTTAAGATGACCATCAATCCAATATTTCGCTTTTATCGTACATATTAAACCTTCTTCAGGATATCGTACTAAAATAGACAGCAAGTTATATTAATCTATTTTAGTACGAAACCCTAAAGAAATATTGGAATGATTCATAGTTTTTGGTCGTCCTAACCACTATCCGCTTTTTTGGAATTCATTATTAACTCCTAACGACTGTCATACTTCTGGGTACTTAGAAAACTTTGTGGTGAAGAAGTAGAAATAGCTAAACAATGTCGTAGATACTTAAGATAGTTATGTTTGAGCTAGATGATTATTTAATTTGAATTGAATATTCTGTTACTGTATATTATGCACGGTCTCATTAAACCATCATTAATTTTCGTATATTGACTGGCGTAGATACTAAAATATACAGCAGCGCTAGCAGCAGAAAATTACCAACTAGAAATTAGATTATTCAATTATTCCACGCCTGCTACACCTTAAAATCACTAATACATGAGACACAGACACAAAAAGTCTCTTTTATGGACACGCCCTGAATAATTTACCTACAACTTCTACCTTCAGCCTCCATATCAATAGTTTATTCCAGAAAGAAAACACGATGCTCTACCGCAAAGGATCGATAGGTGATAACCTTAGATGTCAAATATTTTTCATATCATCTCCGCTTATCCCCAACTAACTTACCCACGCTAATACGTTAAATGTATTAATTTTTCTGAAATTGAGTCGAAAAATGTCATATTTATGCTGTGGTGAACGTAATACTTTTTTATGACTGTAATTTAAACATGGGCGAAAACCATTACGTACATATAGGAAGAGAAGGTATACAAGAAGTAATTATTTATTTTTTCGACAAGGGACTATCGACCGGCGCTCAGCAAACCACATATATGCGTTATAGGGCTTATAGATTGCGGTTCCCGTTGATTAAAAAAGTATTCATCCTGCGACAACCGAAAAATTCACTTAGCATGAAAGAAATGATGGTAGAGCAGTTACAAACTATCATTAATTTTCTACGTCAACTTTTTGACCAATCTTTGAAAAAAAATATATTGTATCTTGTATTGATAATAATAGATTGCGGTTGTATTTTTTAATCTAGTAAGCACGTGAAGTCGTCTAGGTTGCACCACCTGTGTTTTGCATGCCTTCAAAATTCGAAGCTTTCTCTTGTTTAATTGTTTGCTTCTTCCGTTACACAAGGTTGTCGTATAATATTACATAAAGTTTTATAACAAATAAACTTTATTAAAGCAAAGCAAAAAGAAAAATCAATAGAATCTTTTCAATAATGGGATGTATTATACACTTTTCAGAAAAATCTTTTTGGAGGAATTACTGTAAGTTACGAATATTTACATTCACATATCGCAATATAAGCATAAGTCGGCGTGATTATATATACAAATAATTAGCTTTCATAGTTATTAAAATATTACAACTAGATGGTAAAAAAAAGAAGTAGGTCTAGTTCCACACAGAGTCTTCCATGTGTGAGGAACCAGACCTAGTTGTTTTCTTTAACATCGGCTTATATTATTGAAATACCTTTCATATTAAAGTTATATATCATCACGCATCTTTTTCTTTTTCTTTTTCTTAGTGATGGGCATAATCAAATGAAGGAAAAGAAATCTTTCGATGACCTATATTGAGTGATCGAATAAATTATTTATGTCCCATATAGTCATAACCACAAAATTACTATTAAAGGATGGAAGATGGACGTAACAACCTAAAAAAAGATCCTTTAAATATAAACTGTAGTCGAAGCAGATAACCAAGTAGTACAAGCACAAATTAATTTCTCCGATGAATATGGATTAATCAATGAATAAAGGATTATGACATTATTCAATTACAGATCTTTCGATTTTGCCCACCATTAATTTACAATAGGTGTATATTAGTATTGGACATTCGTATTGATTCAATAAATGTGATTGAACTATAGTGGTGATATAAAATTTCTGTTTATAGATGCAGCAGGTCTGTCGACAATATGAAAAGATGTTCTTTCCTCATCAATAACGTGAAAATTCCCCATGTCAGTTGAGAGTGGAAGATAAATTTACAATCTTACAATCTTAAGATTATCATACTTATTTTATATTATCTTAAGATTGTAAGATTGTAAATTTATCTTCCACTCTCTTCAGACACCAATGGCATGGTGGGGTCTCATTGATGAATAACCTATTTACCTAAAATAATACATTTATTTAAATAAGAAGAAGTGGAAGATAAATTTACAATCTTACAATCTTAAGATTATGATGTTATTCATCAATGGAACCCCACCATGACATTCAACTCCTTGAGATGAAAGGCTAAATTGATAGGAAATCTATAGTATATAAGCAGTTTTAAAGTTTACGCGAAATGCAACACGTTTCAATTTATGTTTATACTCCATATTCTATTTTATTGGTTCATTTCTCGAATCTTACGAAATATTAATTTTGTTCTTTTAACCTAGTATTTCCTGTCATTTTTAGAATGTTTATATATAAGCTTTTGTTTTACAACTATTTCACAACAAATATGCATTTACAAGGGAGAGTGTTTATATAAACAAAAATAAACTTCAATTATTTTGAAATACAATGTTTGTTGCAACAGTACTGCAAGAAACTGTAAGTTAAATGTAAAAAAATATTTTCTTATTAAAATTATTTATCATAAGATATTTTATTTTAATGTAAAATAATGTGACACAGATTCGAAGCAGTACTTTACAGCAGTACTTACAGTACTTTTATTCATTAAAGACACAATTGTCTGAATAAGTCAGAAAACCCAATTAATGAAGTTACCACCAAACTAAAAAACAAACCAAAATGATAGAACAATAAATGAATAATCTTAATAATAAGAAAACAAAAACAAAAAAAAAGGAATTTATAAACAGAAAGAAAAATAAAGCAAAAGAAGATCGTATTACTCTCCGAAATATTCAGCCACCGAGTAAAAGAAATGTTGTAACAAAAATGCTTTAGTGACTTTCGAAAACTTAACAAGACTATATCATTTATGTATAAATTGAAAAGTGTTGGACCTAGCACTGAACCTTGTGGAATTCCAGAATCCATGGGTAACCACGATGATTCAATCAAAGTATCATGATCAAATATGATTTCTTAGTTATAGCAAAAGTGAAAATTCTTAAAAATAAATTTAGACCAGTATTGTAGATAATGTCTTATTAACCAGTTCATAATTTTAACGTTCTATACATACATTTTATTTAGATACTGTAATTTTGTTTACTCTTAGCCTTTTATTGTTTCCATTCTTACATTTGCCTCTGAAATATTATTTTTAAGTTAGTATTGTTCTCTTTTTCTTTAATTTGTAATTAGGTTTCTACCCAATGAGAACAAGTCGATTACATTTACGTGAATTTAACGTTGTATTGGTTGAAATAACGTTAAATTCACGTAAATGTAACCACTTGTTCTCATTGGGTAGTTTGCAACAAATAAATATACTATGTTTATTCATTTCCATATGTTAGATAAACTCTCAGGAATTACTATTGAGTACATCTAATATATTGTATTTTAGTTTAACTAATATAAATATTTCAAAAATCACGTGTTTTTTTTATATATTAAATCATAAATGTAAGTATAAAGTACCAATTAGTATCAGAATGGCATTTAAATTGCGCGCCAAAAAGAAAATATTACAGGAACGAAAAACAGGTGGCGTTAAACGCAGTTTCAGTTAGCGTATGACAATTAAGCTTCTAGCAGGTTATGTTCTGTGGTTTAAATAATCATCACCTCCTAATTTTGAGGCACGCTATATTGACACTACACCCTCATTGCTATTTAAAAATAAAAGTCAAGAAGCCTGCCTCTAACAAACACAACCCCATAAAACACATACAATTCATATTAAACTATGGATATTTATATATAATTTAAAACCCACCAAACATAAGATTTAATTGTCAAACCGTTTCTACATAATTCGCTTTGGTACAATACTGTTTACGCACTCAATATAATTTGACCATACTATATTTCCCATAAATGCTGTATAATAGACAATTATATTAAAGGTTTGTGCCCACATTATCGTAAAAGTAGTATAAATCCATTTTTAGGCGTCTATTGGACATATTTATACTTGTGCTTAAAGCGTCAGTTGATGTGGTTAAAATAAATTGGTTATAGCTTTCACAACATTTTTATTATGTATTTATTGATCTATGATGGAATAAGAATTGGAGAAGCAGTAAATTATGTGAATGACATATCGAATGAAAATAGAACTAATACTTTACGATGCAAATATATGTTGTAATTATATACGTATGCAATGATTGATTTTTTACCTAGAATGCAAATTCAATCGTTGAAATCAATAACTTAAATTTATTGTGTAATTAGAGCATAAAGGCTTAACTAAAATTAACTACACCAATTTGTACTCAGCAAATTTTACTTATACGAAAATAAAAAGAAACCTTACACACAATCACCTCCACTTCATTATTAATTGCACGTACCTAAGATTGATTCAATTAATATCGAAACGAACTTGAGCAACCTCGAACTAATATCGAACTATGTTGTACATTCAATTAGAGCACCCCGTAAGATAATGTGGAGTATGCAAACGATATAGCTTGCAAGTTTCCCGTATTTCCGGGGAGCGGAATCCGAGTTAGCATTGAAGTCATTATCAAGTTGGGGCGAATTTCTACACAGCTATGCGATAAACCTCGCAACGAATCAAAGTTTACCCCAACTACGGTCATTAAATGCAAATATTATAATATTTAAGGACTGTCATTACGTTGTGTGCATTTAATATAAAACGGAAATGCCCTAGAGTAGAGTATATAGTTTCAAGTGCTTTAGAAGGGATGTAATTAGTAGCTTAGGCGCTTAGTAATTAGCACAAGAATTTTAGAGAAAGTTACATAGGGAATGTTAAAGTCCGTTCATATTTATTTTATATGCTAAAATCTTCTAGAATCAGGGCGGTTTTTTAAGTACAGCAAATCATCTAATGATGTGATCAATTATCTTTCTCTTTCCATAGTATCACAGATAGCTAAAATTTTTGAAATAATATTCCACATACATTTCTTTTGTAACTGTTAAGTATACCCTGTGACATTGAAAACGCTACAACGCATAATATTACACGATTCAGGGCCGTATAATAACAATAAAAATAGTATATTTCAAACCAAGGGAGGAAAGTGCTCTATTGCCCAAGGCCTTTCCTCGCGTGGTTTGAATACGATTTTTTTCCCAGCCAGTCCAATATTAACTAATTAAATGTCTAAAAATAATAAAGACATACCTATGAGTGACATGATAAATAGTAGGCTTAATCTGTCAAATATTTTTTGAAAACTATCAAGTCAGCGTCGATTTTTTCAAAAGTGTTCAATAATAGTAAATAAAACCAATTTAATTGAAATTTAATACCATAAATATTTATTATAAACATTTCTGTACAATATGTCGAATGATATCACAGACAATGATAATCTGTCGTGCACACCACCTGAAATTCGTAAAGCAGTACTTGCCACTGTTCGGAATCTATTATATAAATGACTCTTACATGATGTAATTATAAGCTGTTTTAATCATGGGCGTTGCGGGTGCTTGTAGAATTGACGAATTAACAAGGACGACTATCCATGCCGTGGACAACAGAGGTGATATTGTTGCGGTAAATATTCCCGAAACAAAAACTGGAGGTTCAAGAAATTTTGTACTGATGGAACCACACTGGATTGCAATTATCCGGAAATATCTACAAATGAGACTTGCAGTTCAATCAGGATTATTTCTAAGTCTGCGTAATGGTAAAATAACGAAGCAGCCAATTGGGCACAATACCTTTAGTAGTATACCTAAGAAAATCCCTGAATTTTTAAATTTAAAAAACCCTCATATGTATACGGGTCATTGCTTCCGCAGAACCTCTGCCACTGCACTTGCTTCACAAGGCGGTGGAGTATTAGATTTAAAACTTCACGGCGGTTGGCGGTCTTCCAACATTGCTGAAGGTTATGTGGAGAATTCCATTGGAATCAAAAAAAAAAAATGCAAAAATGGTACAGATACCTGAATCACAACATGAGCTATGCGCCAGCACTTCTACAAATTCCTCGACATCTGTTCCTGCTGATATACCACAAGTTTTTAATAGAACAAACCTAACGTAATTCAATTTACCGATTCAAAGTTTAAAAGAAGGGTTCACCATACAAAATGCAATAAACTCTTTCAATGTTAACATAAAACGGTAATTTAATCTCTTGTATTTAACTTTATTGCAATTACAAGATTGTGTATGCGTTTTGTTTATTTCTGTGTTTATGGCTTTTGTAGGTTAAGTTCAATACCTGTAAACCTGAATTAGAAAATGATTATTAATATTTATGGATTTCTTTTTTAAATATACTCACTCCTAAAACGACAGTTACCTAGATAATTTAGCAATTATCTCATAAATTGATTCAGACTGGGTCGAATGTACTAATGTCATCTATCAATAATGTCACATATTATAACATTTACAGTTTCGTTATGTCAATGTCACTTACTTTTCCGCCCTAGGGAGGAAAAGTACAACTTTTCTCCCTCAAATGAGGGAGGAAAGTGCCCACTTTCTTCCCTGCTGGGAAAAAAGAATATTGAATCGTCCAAACTAAACTTTTCGGTGGTTTTACTATCATACAATCTTCTTCAAAAGCAATGTTGTTAACTACATTTTTTTAATATTAATTGCATATAAATAAATTGTAATTAATGAGTTTAAATTAATTAATTAAATTTTCAGTTTTGGTATTTTAAATCGGTTGATAGCTTTTCTTTCTTGTATTTTTTTTAAATATTGTTTTAGCATAACGCTTTTCTGACAAAAATACTCATAACTGTGTTACTAACGACATTACACTGATAAAAATTGATGTAATTTTCCATAATATATTCCAAAATGTTACATAATTGCTAACGAAATTAGGGAAAACTATACGATATACTGCGATAAGTATTTACGTAGGTAGTAAATATTATCACCTACCGTTCATTCAATTAGATTTCACACTGTAAAATCTACACGACATATGGAACGATAGGTATTTACGTACTACATAAATATCATCTACTATTCATGGAATCAGATTTTACGCTGTAAAATTCTTTAAACCCCAAAAATATACAATATATTATGTATTTTGAAAATCAGCGCATGCGTTAAGCCCAGTCAACATTCACGCAAATGTTTGTATTTTATAATGAAATTTTATTCAGGTTTATTAATCACCTTTGCTGCCCGCGTACGTAAGCAGGAAAGCGGTAGTTTTGCATTGAAGTACGCAAAAAGTCTATTATTTAATCGAAATTTTGTTTTCCCTATTTTAGGAACATGTAAGTTGGTCTTTATATTATCAAATGTATTACTTATGTTACATGTGTTGCATTCCTTACTGATCTGATCAAAGTTAAACTATACTTCAATTGTCGGGTATCATTTTTACGTTACATAAAAAAAAATCCGTTGAAGATGTGTAAGAAGGATTGCTGGAGTAACTAGGGATTTAAAGAAAATTATACTTATCCATCTAGAGGCCTTTGCATAATGCAATCCTATTAGATACTTCTTCAATATCATCGTCGGAGTTTTGACACACGGTTTTCCTCCTAATTCTGCATAAGTTTACCACATGAGAAAATCAGTATTGCTACCTGTTGGATAAGTTGGCATTTATTGATTGTAAATTTACCGATTTTTTCATTTACCGGTAATTCGGGTAATTAATTGGGATTCTCCTAGAAAATAGGGTTAGAAGGGCTAGTATAATACATATTTTGCACAATCTTAAGGCATAACATTAGAATTTTGTAGTAAATATTTGTATTTAATTATTATATTAAATACAAAATTTTAATAAACAGTTGTTAGAAGTAAAAAAAAATATATTTAAAGTTCAAATTTTAATGTTATTTTATAATAATTTTAACTTTGATGTATGGTAGTGAGACATGGACAATAAATACGACATGGAAGAGTAAACTTCAGGCAATCGAAATGAAGTATCTAGGAGGGGTTAAAGGAATTACAAGACGAGACAGGATCAGGAACGAAGACGTGAGGACAGAATTGGAAACAAAATCAATATTGGACTTCATAAAAGAAAAACAGCTGGGATGGTGGGGACACGTTTAAAGATTGGGAGAAACGAGACAAACGAGGAGAGTATGGGAAGCAACAGTGATTGCAAGAGCAGGAAGAGGACGATCTCCAGAAAATTGGGACAATGCAGTGGCAAAAGCTATAGGGAGAATAGGAATGAGTGTGGAGGAGGTAAGAAATATCGCCAAGGACAGAAGAAGGTTTATAAGTAATTTAAATACGTGAAATATTGTTCTTATACAGTGACCAGCATAAATATTGCAACATATGGGAAATTATTTTATTGTTAGAATATACTAAAACTTTTTGGGGGATAGGTTGTGCATGTCTAGAAACGCCAAAATTTATTTTGACCCACATCACGTGACCACTAGTATGGCGGTAAATTTAAAAAATATGTCGTGAATCTGCAAAAAGTGAGGTTAGATGACATGATATCCAAAAAAGTTATTTGAAAAAATTACTTAGAATTCAATTTTGAGGCTATATGCAAATTTTTGTAAACATATTTTGAAAAAAAATAAAAATCACAATTTTTTTCAAATATTGTTTCATTGAATTATATATTTCCATTTTTTTTCGCCTTTAGTAGCTCAACTGCAGTACAGTTTCCAAATATGGTTGGTACTCAAACAGTTTCGTCAATTTTTGCATAATTAACATAGAGAAAACTGAAAAATACGATTTCAGTGTGACAATTGTTGTTACAAGGGACTGTATCTAGTAGTAATAAATAAAATTTTACAAACATTTTCTCTCTAAACCACTTAGGAGACATTACCTTTATTGAAAATTATTATATTTCTTGTTTGTTTTCGGCATCAAAGTGGAAACCGTTAGTCAAAAACTGATAATACTACATGCACGCACCGAAGGTTTTAAAGTAAATTTTGAAATTGGAAAGCAACGAATAATAAATAGTAGATAAAACAAAAATGGTAGTTATTGCTTATTTGCCACAAAATTAAAATAGTTTACTACATTATTTTGTTGTTTATAATTTCAAAGCCTACTTTACTTATCAGAAATAGAACGATATGTATGTCTAACGAGTATGCATTTTTAGAGTTTAATTTCTTAATTATTCATTACTATTAGTTATTGTTTAAATGTTTTTTGCTTATTAAGTATTCCTCTCATTAACTAAAAATACTGGTTATTTATTTCTACTGAGTTTTGTAATTTCGAAACCTACATAAATACCGTGGGTGCAATAACATGGGCTTAGATGTTTAGTGTTATCAGTTCTGGACTACCGATTTCACTTTAACGCAGAAAACAAGAAAAAAAATGATAATTTGCAATGAAAGTAATGTTTGCTAAGTGGTTTAGAGAGAAAATGTTTGTAAAATTTTATTTATTGCCACTAAATCCCTTCTAACAACAATTGTCACTCTGAAAACGTACTTTTCAGTTTTCGCCATGTTAACTATGGAAAAATTGACAAAACTGTTTGAGTATCTACCAAATTTGGATTACAGTTGAGCTGCTAAAAGCGAAAAAAATGGAAATATGTAATTCAATGAAACAATATTTTGGAAAAATTGTGATTTTTATTTTTTTTTTAATATGTTTACAAAAATTTGCATGCGGCTTCGGAATTGAATTTTAAGCAACTTTTTTCAATTAACTTTTTTGCATATCATGTCATCTAACCTCACTTTTTGCAGATTCACGGCATATTTTTTAAATTTACCGCCATACTAGTGGTCACGTGACGTGTGTCAAAATAAATGTTGGCGTTTTTAGACATGCACAATCTATCCCCCAAAAAAAGGTTTTAGTATATTTTAATAATAAAAAATCCCATATATTGCAATATTTACGCCGGTCACTGTATATTATTATTTTTAAATATTAAAAAATGAGACATTTACTTATTCTAAGAATTTTAAAATTTTAAAAATCTTAAAAAAACTCCAGAGCACAAATCACACATGCTAACTCAACTTTTTGCGAAAGATAAATAAAATCCACGCAAAAAAAAGACCATAAAATGAGATAATTGAAATTGCACGAAGGCAAGTAGGAAAAGTGGAGTGTTTTGCTTCTTATCGTCCCAGCAACTGTCCTAGCAACAAATGAACATTAATCTCGCCTTTCTTTTCGTTGTTTTTCGTTATCTATCTTGTTTGAGACTTATTTTCTTTTAATTTCTACATGATTTTTTTTTCAATTTTTTGCTTTTTCTTTTGTTGAGAATTTTTTGATTCCTTCTCTTTCTGACTAACTCGGTGGAATGGAGGTTATAAATTTTTCGTTTCTAATCAAAAAATTTTGTCAAACTCAAGAAAGTTTAAATTAAAATTAAACAAAAACCATCTTCCATAAAATTAATAATTGGGTGTATTATTACTTACACTTACCTGTTTTTTTTTATTTTCAATGTTCCTTTAGACCAATAAATATTTATAAACACAACATTTCCGGTAATTTTTTGTAATTTACCGGTAAGTTCACCGAACGTTTTTTGGTCAATTTACAATCCTTAGTTGGCATTGCGAGTGTTTCCGATCATGGTTCGAACTGTTTTGTTTCCACATATGCAAATTTGTATTGTAAACATCTATTGTTATTCTTTCGTTCCTTTTTTTGTAAATTTTGTAATTTATACTACCCCATATGTTTTCTTTCGAAACCTTTCGTTTCCACATTTGTATCTCTTTTAATTGCAATTATTCGAATTGTCCGAAAATAAATGGTATTATTATTATTATAAAAAAAAAAAACTGGTTTTAATTAAAGATCCTCTAAAACGTACAATAGTAAGCAAAGCCATTGAATTTCACTATCGTTAATATGTAACTAATAGTATAGTCTCAATAACCTCTCAAAAGTAATTTTGATATTGCTCAATGTTTCTAATTTATTACGTACACCTCTACGTTAAAGTATACATTTTTTTTATATATATGGCATCTCGGGATCGTAGTCCATATGCCTCCGTAATTCGCGTAAAGATCAGCTGCGAAATACAATGTGAAACGTATGGGGACACACATTTCACATTTCGGGGCCTATTGAGATGACTAACGTCAAGACGAACAAGAAAACGGCCAACGGAAAATTGGTAGCTCACACAGGGAACCATGGATGAGGATTATTTCGCAGCTGTTTTCAGATGTCAACATTCATTTTGTTCAGAGTGGTAATTATGAGGTCATACACAGTTTTCTTGTTGGAAAGCAGTAGAGCAAGTTACTTGGTAAATGTATGCCTTGTGAAACCAATTGTAAGATAAATCCATTCAGTACATTTCGGTGTAAAGCACAATTAAATAATATGTGGTTAAGGTCAGCAATTTCGTAACCACATTGACATTTTGGTGAGGATTTCATACCAAGTCTGAACAAATGTGCCGGATATTAACCATGTCCAAATTTTAATCGAGCTATTGTTGTGCGATAGTGTCTAGAGATTTTAGTTTCTGAGCAATTCCACGGCTTTTTATTAACTGTCGAATGTACATATATAGGCGTACTGTGTCATTTTGGTATTGTAAGCTCTTTGCCAAGAATCTTCCCAAGCGCGATATCGTACTTCGTGGTCCACTAATTTTAGTACTTTTCTGATACTAAGAATAGGCTTGTGTAGAATACCATCAGTGCAACTTAGTTTGACAAGGTCGTCGACTTTCTCATTATACTTGATGCTTGAATATGTTTTAACCCAATAAATTTTGTTCTAACATCTATTCCTTTTAAAGCAACTGTCAAAGTGATAATATCTGCAACTATATGGTTATCTGGCTTTAGTGTGCTGCTGATAAATTGTAAAACACTGGCTGAATCTGATATGATTACAATGCATCGGAAGTTGGTCTTTGTGCCATAGCGTAGCTCTTCCAAAATAGCAACCGCCTCTGCGATATAAATATGAAGTATACATTCAAATTGAAAGAGAATCTAGCCCTGTGGTAAATAAGAATTTTTTTGTAGTCAACCCAACGTTAGCTTTAACTCAGATCGTTCCTTGTAGTTAAATAATTGTGTTTTAATAATAGAATGTTTGAATAAAAACAAATTTTACTATTTAAAATTTTCTAATAAATACATCAAATTCGAAATTTTCAGAACACTTGTCTGAGATATATTCATGGTATCAAAAAGTACAACTATATCTCACACAAATTCGGTAAAACGATGTGTTTAAATATGAAAACTCGTAGGGAAATGCAGACCTAAACTTTATATCACAAAATACTGACTTTTAAGAGTCTCCTGTACCTGTATAATAACATAAAGCTTCGGACCGATGTGCATATTCTAGTCACCGGTTTTTGGGGTTCTATTGCACCATATCCTCATAGAACAAGCCTGTTTGAAAGGTGGTTTACGTTTAATATTTATAAAAAAAAAATACAACGATATTCCAATGAATATCAAATCTTCTGGAATCAGTCAACTTAAAACAAAACTCCGCTCTGCTAGGTACCCAATTGAATTGATGTGCGCTTCTCCTTCTTTTTGTTACAAGTTATTATACCATTTATTTTTTTTTTTAATGTTCCTTTAAACTTTAATTATGAAAGAAGCCATGAAATTAGCCTGCCTTTTGCGTCTGTATTGCCGTTTTTGTACAAAGGCAGCACAGGTATCCAGTGCGGACATAAGACTTTCATCATTGCTTTCCCGCATAAAAGAATAAACGTACGTTGCATCGTAACGACCCATTTTCCTGCTGCTTGAGTAATTACCAAGGCTCGGCGGCCCATATGGGTGACTCATACACAGCCGGCAAAAATGAAGGAAATACCTTATTCTTTAACCTTATTTTTTCCAGTTCCTGTGGTGAGCGTTCGTTGAGATTTTAGAATCTATGGTAAGGTAAGTACTACATACTTATTTACGATATTAAAAAACCAATAACATCGTCAACTAAAAGTAGTTATCTATGAATAAATGCATGATATTATATTTTGCAAACATATAACGGCTACATAAAGTAATATTAATATTGTCAGTCTAACATAGTCTATTCATCCCTTAATTATTTTTAGTTTATATAAATAAGGGCTGAGTTAACCTTTACTAGAAGCCACTGTTCTAAGTTTTCAGCTGCAAAGCTGATTCGTTTTGATGTCAGTATATCTTTAAATGCAGAAAGAGTAAATTCTTTCAACTTCGCAACTATATAGTTAGTGGAGCAAATTCAAAATATGGTATCAAATTACTGTGTTTTGTGAATATATCGCTATTTGGATTTTGATTAATACGCAGTTCATGTAGTGTATGTAAATCTGGGTTTCTGTTGAGTACTGCCGTAATTTTTTTTCCAAATTCTCCGGAAATAACTCTTAATTGATTTACTATATCATTTAAGTGATTTAGACCTTCTACTAATTGTATTTTTCTGTTCTCAAAATATTTTATCGTTGTTATCATGGTTATTTATAAATTGCAATTCGCTTAGTGAGCTGTCTGTTTGTAAAATTGATTTACATTCAACAATGCTGCTAGCGTCGTTGGGCAACGGCTCAATAAAGTCTTTGAGAACATTGAATTGTTACTATAAAATTGAGTAGCTTCCACCCACGTTCCCCACCGAGTCATAACAGGAGAAGGTGGCAAAGGAAGACCTGTTAAGCTTTCAGATTTTTTTTTTTTATTTTGTTTTTAATTTATAGACATCTGAAAATTCATCCCGTATAAACTCACAGATGCGATGTAACGCATGTACAACACATGTTAGATGTAATAGATTAGAACATATGGCTTTTGATAGTTTTCCAGCTTTTACAGCAGAAGTAGTAACAGGACTAATTTTGATAAGCTTTCTGTTACAATATTTCTGATTAATGCAGCATTTACCTCTTCGGTTACTTTTATGGAGATTAATGAGCGACTTTGCAGAATAGTGGGATGCAATACCCCAATAATAATACATTCACAATGCATCTATTTAAAACATGCACTGTTTCATACACAGTGACCCATAAATAGTGATTGGCAACATTTTGCTTGATTGGCAAATAGCTATAATATTGTTATAACATTTTGATCGACATTAACGTAATGTAGATCTACCCGGGATATGCCCTTGAGTATATTTATTGGGAAAAGTGCTTTAAAACGGGGTCATTAACTTTTGATAATGGAATATTTGCCGATAGAAAAGCTTCACATAAATCTTGATAAAAAGTATAATTTTGCGAATTCGAATTCATATTATTTAAATGCATTTTAGTTTTAAGATGTTGGGTGACATTAGAAGGATTTCTGTATTGTATAGTGATTGAACAAATACTACAATTAACCTGCGATTCATCCACAATGGAAAGATAATCGACATCATCAGCAATTGAACGTTCTATTGGCTCTGAGCTTTAGATGTACTCGTCATGATGACTTCTGGCACGTTAAAAAAAAAAACTACGCTAAATTTACTCCACTAAAGAAGTCAATTCAGCTTCTTTCAATATTCAGATAAAATAAATACTAAATGTCTATAAAAAAAAAGACTACAGATGTATGGAACGAATATTAATAAAAATGATAAATAAAAACCCAACTCATGGGAAGAAACCTAAAGACAGATTAGTACATGTACCTGCATACATAAAATTACTTAAAGGTAGGAAACTGGCGACACTGGTAGATTCTTAGGCCTGTTTCAGATGATGCGATTAGTTGATTCCACTAGTTGAACGGGCAGTTATCAAGGAGTATACTGATGTATCAAGTGATTGGAAACCGCCTGAATCGTTTCAGACGGAGTCAACTTGTCCGCTTCGGCGGCTTCAGTAGGTCTTCAATGACAATCAACTAGTTGAGAGTAAACCAGGCAACCTACTTGAACCAACTAAACCGCGTCGTCTGAAACAGGCCTAAACCAGGCAACTTAGTTGAATCAGCCAAACTGCCTCGTCTGAAAGAGGCCTTATTATCAAAGTCAGTGCCCTCATCTAGTATTTGACATTTTTATTGAATACCCTCAATAGTTGCACCCTCATAGAGTTCACTCTCTTCATAACACTGCAAATTATTATCTATAATTAAAAATTCGTGATAACTACCAATGGGCACTTGTGAAGTAATGTCCCTTTCTATTTCGTTCAAATTTTTTAAGATGTGTAAAAGACTAATGCCAAAGGCAGCACAGCTGTGTCGTATAAGTTGCATCAATAAAAACTGTAGTGCCTGCAAAAGGTTTATCTTTGCACTAATATCTCTGGCAGTGGAGAATCTTGTTAATAAATTGCTATCAGTGCTATGTAATTTACCAATTTCCCACAGTCCTAACGTCTTAAGATTTTTTATTATTCTTATATTCATTGGTTGCATTAATGATGTGGTGTTGCGAGAAAGAAATTCTAATGTTATGTATATTATATATGTCTATCTTTCACTTCTTAATCTGCCCCGGTCACTGCTCAAGTTAAATCTGTCGAGCTGTACGTATTAAAAATTTCGACTTTAAAGGCCGTAACCGGGTAAGTATAGTGTGAACTACCCTTGAACATAATTTCATTCCTGTTTGCCCTATAAGTCACACTGGATGGCTATTATATTTCTTCAATATCAACCCTAGAAAAATCATAGTTTTGGAGAAAAGGAATTGATGTAATTTTTCAAAATTACATTATTGCTTTCAACACCTATTTAGGAGCCTTATAACCCGGGTACAACAATTTTTGCATAAATAATGCTCATTTGCCCTTTAATAACATATATTAATCTGAAAAATGTAGGATTATAAGACAAGGGGAAGCTGTCATACTTCACCATAATTTTGTGAGGAAGCAATTCCGCTGTAACTAATAATAAACATATCATTTAAAAACAAAACACATTTAATGTGCAATAGTTATTTTAAACTAACAATTATAAAATACATCTTTGTTATTAATAAACAGTAACATAAGATTTTACTCCAATTTCAACTATTGTGGTTGAAGTCCTTTCCCGTTTTGTTTAATCTACGTTCCTACACATATTTTTTTCTAATTATAAAATACTACACACATACAAACGTTGTCGAGCTTTTGTCAGTTGCATTGTATTTATTTTTAGTCTGTTTAATAAGTGACAAAACGAGTAAGAAAAACATATATTTTGTTACCCAGGAATAATCCAAATTACGTATAATCGAATATTACGTGAAATCGAGTATTACATATTATGTTATACCGGGCTCTTCTTTTTTCTATTACACATACAGTTTCCCTATGTATAATGTTATAAAACAAATTGTCAATGCATTGGTAACTGGCGAGTAGGCAACCAGATATAGCTCCATCTTAACCAGTTGTTTTGATTGAATTGACGTATGACATATTCCGAAAGTTTACCATTACTTAGTATTTTTTATTATGTATTTCATAATTAATTATAGTAGTTCAAACCCGTAATTAAAAATTTCCAACTAAGCGATTCCGTGGAAACCTTGTATAATGGGCAAATGTATATTATGTTATTATTTCAAACCCGAGATTAGGACTTTGTTTACACCAGAATCTTTGATTAAGGTGTTCTTGCTGAGTTGCGTGATTAAAATTATACAAGTTACAAACAGATTTAATTTAAAGTTTTCCTACATTTGTTTCAAAATTAATATTTAAAAAAAAAAATGTAAGTTTAAACATTTTTCTTAATTATAAACGCATATTTTTAATTTGGGCGTTCATGTATTGCGCCGTAAGACTTTCAAAGTATTTATAGTGTCACATAATTCTTATCTCAGTACTAAAACGCTATCAACTAACATGCAAAGTACGTATATAATAATTAAAAGCCAAAAGTTGTTAACACCTAAGAATAAATGTCACTTTCGGATACAAGAATTGAATTTCTCAATCAGTAAGAGCGAAAGAAATAAACCAAAGCAATAAAAGGACAGTATAAACTGGCGAAAGAAACAAGTAAAGCGTGAAAGCTGTCGTTTTGCGAAAAGTTCACGGACGACTCTCGTCGACTAGTTACAGGGCTACAGAACTAGGCCAACTATTAATATTTGACTCACCGTGGTCGTCGCGTTGAAAACGGCGCGTCCATTTCAAATACCACGTAAAGGTTAGAGCGAGCGCCCGTGATAGGCGCGTTTCGCGCTTTTTGCGTACGGAACGCGAATAACTTCACCCCGATAGCGGCCCGCCGCCAACTTCGATTTGTACGACACGATGTAGCCGTATAGGAACGAGAAAGGAGCGGACGCGCGTATTGACGCCCTCCGAAACACATCCTGATTCATACTTCGAAGAGCTCCTCGCCATTTCGTCGAAATATCCACCTGAAATCAAACAGAAAGAACAGCCATTAGATCAGGTTACACATAGATCGATGTAGATGTAACAAATACTACGATTTTTATCTTTGTTTTTTTTTTATGTGAAAGCACGCAAATGAATAGAACTTCTAGGTGGATAAATAGAATTCAAATGACTAATCTTCAGCAATTTTGGTCTGCCTTTTCATTCATCCTTTACATGCAACGCCGACGTTTTGACACATGCCGTGTCCTTCTCAAGCTAATAACAATTACAAATTAATAATAATAATGACATGAAAGGATTGATAATAATTACCAAATAAACCATTCATAAGTAAGATCAAATGATAAAACTATAACTGTGGATACAAATGGAGTACAAACAAAATCAATCTACATTTTAATTTAAGAGGCTAGATAATTGTAATAGAAAACAATTTAAAAAAGAAATTTACATTAGTTCGATAGAGGGACATTAAGCCTTTAATAAGAATATTTGTAGATAGATCGACCATTAGTCATATTTCTACGATCACTCAAGTAATTAAAAGGCAGTGAATGATGACCAAGAACTCCACCTACTATTTGTTGACCTAAGGAAGGCCTATGACAGTGTCCCATTGAAGAAACTATGGGAAACCCTTGAGAAATTTTGTTTGCTTCAGTAAAATAAAATATTATAATTAAGTGCATTAAATTCAATTCAAATAGATTCAAAATTTCAACTAACATATAATTTTTCTACAATCGATATATAAAGTCAGTATTTCGATTGTCATTATAGTTTCGAAATGACATCCTAGAAAACATTTTAAGAGTTACACAAACTTTATTTAAGGTTGTCCCGACAAGGGTGTAAGTTTGTCGGTAAGCTTGTCATTGACAAGGGTGTAAGCTTATTGCAAGGTTATGTCAAGGTTTCTAGTTGTCACAAGACAAGGTTTTCATAAGCTTGTCTGTAAAATCATATGACAACGTTAGAATGACAAAGTTTTCATAAGCTTGTACAAACCTTGATAAAAGCTTGCGACAATCAAAAGAAAATAGGAATTGGATATATGAAGGCGCACTCGCGGAAATAAGTAAAAATGTATGAGAATTTTAGTATTTAATAAAAAAACAAAACTTCTACATATTTATACAGGGTGTATCAAATAAAAAAGTAAATTTTGCTTGGGTGTTACTACACAACATATAAAGCACAAACCCACTGAAACCGGATTTCATCATTAAAGAAAAAAAAAAAGAAAAATTTAGAGCCAAAAATTCTTTAGTCCGGGCTTGATGCAAGGAAACGTCATGTTAAGCACCCGCTAAACGTGGTATTGTTTATAAATACATTGCACTCATTTAGTATTATTCTTAATGGTATGCCGTAAGTTCATTCTGAATAAATAAAGGCACTTGTAAAAATAGCAAAACTGAGACATTTTAAATTTCTTCTTTTTATAAAATAAACACTTCTTTTTTTGTTAAGAGCATTCTACGTAAGTCTACAAAGTATTATTTTTAATATCCTGATAAGACGTTCGAGTTTCACCGGATATGCGACCTCAGTAGTTACAAAAAACGCAAATATTTTTCTTTTGCTTTGTCGAATCGAGAGTTAGTTGTTAATAAACGGTACCACATGAATCTGAATTATTTCTTTTGGATTTATTTAATCATATGACGCAAAATGAATTGAATCGAATTACACAGAAATAAATGTAGATACAGAACATTTGCAAACACGCCTTTTTACTATGATATCGCGCGAAAATGAATCTATACATTCCCGCGCTTTTGCCGATGCATCAAGCTTCGATTTTCTTTATATGAAATGATGGTCCTGAAGAGGATCGTTTTTTCGAGACGGGAAGAATTTAAATAAAATGTTCGAAGTGGCTTGCACTCCAAGCGGCGATCCACACAAAACTAACAGCGGTAATGGTTGAATGATAGTGGTATGTGGGGGTATACTCGGGACAGCATTTAGGTTGGGCACAGGTACGGCTCTAGCCCACGGTATTTACAAAATATTTTTTTTCTCGTTAATGCTTACAGATAGACCCCCTGCGCATTAAGACTTTTTGATTGTATATGATTACAGCTGCTACATATTATTATATTTACCTCTATATCTGATACACTCTGTATATACATATTTAGATTGTGTTTTTATATTCATACAGAAAAAAATACTATAATGAAATCTATTTCCATTGCCATTGTGTTGCCGCGATTCTCTATAATAGAAAAAAACAATTATTACAAAATTAAAGAATACCGGAGATGGGAAGACAGGGTAAATGACTATCAGTTTCCTAAAAGTCGACAAATCTTCCTGGATGTAATCGCTATGAAAAGTAACTGCTTCCATCATTACTAAAAAAAAAAAGATACTCATATACTACTGACATATGATAACATAAAAAGAAAAGAAATATAGAGTTAATTTTTTTATCCGATAGTTTATTTAAATATGTTTTTGCTTCACTCTGGTATATGTAATCAAAGCATCAATTCTAAGCTATATTTAATTCAAATAATCTCTTGTGAAATAAATCTTTTCAAAAGTATCTATGTTTTATTGAAAACTGTCTTTTACTCAGTGCAACATAAACAAAATATTACATTAAAACCCGAATTTTAAGTGTTACCAATCTAATATTATTTCACAAACTTTTTAATTAACAAAGTAATAATTAAATTTGATCAATGCGATGCCATTCATATTTAAATTCAATTTTTGATCAGTTAATAATAGTGTTGATTAGAGGAGGTGCAAACGGCTGCAAGTAAATTTTCCTCCACTCTGTCATTTGTTACTTCGCAAATACACCTTTTAATACGCCCTAATCTTAACAAAAACGTGTTTTAAAAGAATTACTTAATACTCTTCCCAGAAAGGATTACTCATATTGCCGTTTTGGCAAAGTGTGCACCATTAATTTTATATACTCCGTATGTCAGAGGAGCGAGTTCCATTTACGGTTACAGACGCGTGACCTAAGCATTTCCCTGTCAGGGAAAATGGACGACAATATAATAACCATATATATATTAAGCGCCAAATTGATATACAATATTTACGACGTACGTACATCGTCCACTAATGCGACACATAAAACATTTGGGTGAGCGACAACGATTCTCCTAAAGGACCGTTCAAGTTACAATAACTCTAATCCTTTATGAATATTTTAATCTCTTGAGCTGTTTTATATTTAATACCTAGACGAATTTTGACTATTACACGATCTGATATGCTAATCTATGGATTGAGAATGTTTAATGAGGTTTTCATCGATCTTGGTGAGGTTACCGTGTGCACAAAAATCTATAACCTAGTTCCTTAGGCAATAATAGCACATTACACATTCTCGTATGAATTACTGAATTTTGTTGTTTTGATGTATGGCCGTCACGCAAACTGAATGCATCCACATATTAAAGAATAAAAGTGAAATTGGTGAAACATTTATATCTACTATTTACGTGAGTAAATGCTATAATTTGTTTGTTATGAAAGGAACAGGGAGGGGAACAATTGAGGTGTGGAATGGATCATGGGCTTCACCTTTATTTTATAATTTCATATAAAAATGTCTCCTACATATATATTTTATGGCATTCAATATTGCATAAACTCAAATACTTTTTGTCTCTAGAAAATACTCCAAACTAAGGTAAGCACATACTTGTTTCAGTACTGTAAATAGAACACCTGTACACGTGAGGATTTTTCACCAGGGATTGAATGACCCTCACCTCATTATTTGTTTCAACCTGTGTGAGGAAAAACCTCTTTATCTTTTACTTTCCGTTTATTCTTCAATTTATTAATAGTCCTTTTTTTTGGTATACGGTAGTAGAAACATTAAGGATTTTACAAAATGTTTAAACGCATAATTTATTAAGTTTATGTTTCGGATTCTTTTTAGCCTTTCCCAATATATCCATTAAAGTATTCTGCTTGCATGAAATACATATGCAAATATTTTTTTCAAATTATATAAAATTTGTGATAATTTTGTTTGTAAGTTAATATGAATTTTTAAAATATTTACGCTTATTTAATTCTTTCCATCCCCGCTTACACTTTACTTAAAAAAAATTCAACCTTAAACTTTTTAGACTTACAAATATCACATATAAATGGCAATATTTATACAAATTAGTTCATCAAACCTACCCATTGTGGAAGATATTTAATTTTTTTTATCTCAAACACCAATCAAATACAAAATTAATAAAATAAATAACTTAATAATAGCTCCATGTGTTACTTTTTAGATAAAAAATATCTAAACCAAAATATAGAAAAAGCTATAAATATATTATTAAATAACAACTACCCACCTCAATTTATTAATAAATGTATCAAAAAAAAAAGAATTATGCAAACACTAAATGAAGAAAGAACAAATAAACAATAAAATAACGATAATAATTCATACCTACATAGCTATTCCCTACATAGAACTATCAGAAAGTTTACAAAAAATAGCAAATTAAAATAAACACTCATGCCTAATAATTCATTATTCACAAAAACTAAAGAACTTATAGAGAATAGCAAACATCAACGGAAAATCCAAGGGCGTGTACCGTAATTCACAAATAGCAACCAAATTCTCGGTTTTGTGTCCCGAATATAAGCTGATTTCCTGAAAAGTCTATCCGAATTACGGAACGCGGTTGCTGAAGTTTGATTATTTTAGTTGTCACCAAAACCACCTCGCTCATTTTACGATTTTCTGATTTTTCTATCCCCTCCACTGCGGAAACATAAACGCACACCATACCGCACCTGTATCCAGTGTTGCCAACTTGGTGAATTTTCTACTAAATCTAGTGCATTGAAAGCACGTCTGGTGTACACAAATCATATTCTAGTGGCTAGTGAAAAGTGTAGTGGATTTTCTTTAATTTTAATAATAAATCTAGTGAATTAATGAATGAAACACACGAAGACTAAATTACATCAAAGTATAGGAAAACCAAGTAGCGTCACTCTCGTCAAGATAAATTTCAGTCGCTATTTTATTTTGTACCGTATAATGTACACAGAGATTCAAAATGATTGTCAATTCCGCTCCTATAGATAGTAACAGGGTGTAGTATATGCCGCGTGTTTGTAATGAAGGTTTGAACTAAGTCAGTGTTGGAACATAAGAAAGTGAACGGATCTGTCATAAATAAGGAAAACGTAACCTATATTTGAACTCGCATTATATAAACGACTATAGATTGGTGTTTCTGCTTGTGAAAATGAAATGTAATTAATTTAACTTTAGTAAATTATGATTTTACAATTTAGTACTAACTGTGTTTTACTAAATTTATTTATTACTTTAATTATAACATACAATTAGTATAAGTATTAAGTGACAAAACTAGCATCTCATCAGTTCTGCTATGGTTCACTTGCATTCTCTTATGAGATTCCTATTTGTTAATCACCGAACATGATAATCTGTGTGGCCATCTTTGTTCTCTAACGAACAGCAAAAAAACTATTGTAACGAGCAGTATGTGGCTGGAGCATTATTCGTGCTGAAAATAGATAGATAGATAGAATAGAAGAGGAATAATTTTATTCGTGCGTGACAAAAAAAAAAACGTCATGCACATTAGGATTAAAATTAACAAAAAAAACATTAAACATTAACAATAGCCAAAGATATTTAACATTGACAACAAACAAAGATACAAGTACAGGTCCGGAGCCAGGGACACACGCTACTCTACACCCACAGTAGTTATATTACTAATGAATTCCTGTATTTCATAGTAAGATTATCAATTAAATAAGTTTAATACTTTTTGGAACATTATGTCATTAAGATCCTTCCATTTAATAGGAATAAATTATAAAGTTTTAAAGAAATATATCTAAATGTGTTTATGTTTTTGGTTAGTCTAAATTGTGGGTTAGGATATAGTTATTTTGGTATCGTACACCGTCTGGCGATAGTAAGAGTCCACGTTTTTCCTACAGTAGATCAGACATTGTAAAATATATGATTAGTAATCGTTAAATTCGAAATTTTTTGAAAAAAGGTCTGCAAGAATCTCTATTGTTGATGTTTGAATTATTCTGATTGCTCTCTTTTGTAAAGCAATATCTCTCCACGATGTGCGGACCCCCCCCAAAGGAGGACACCATAGCTCGCAACGGAGTGGAAAAGAGCATGATATGGCCATCAACAAAGCATCTTTGGTAATAACATCTACTAAATTTCTTAAAATGTATATGACAGTTGATAAGCGAGCGGCTAGGGCATCCACATGTGCTCCCCACGTCAATTCTATCCAAGGCCAAACCGAGACACTTGACAGGTGCGTTATTAGAGTGGATCCATACAAGATTTAAGTTAAAGACAATTTTTGTGTCTTGTCTCTGTTGAGCACAAATTAAATACTTGCAAATAAGATTCAGCTTGCTTAAAGCTTCCTCCGATAGATCATTAAGTTGTCTATTTTCTTATGACTTATTTAAACGGTAGTATCATCGGCATATACACGTGTTTAACATTTACAAAATCACTGATGTCGTTAACATAGATAATGAAAAGAATGGGGCCTAAGACGAGCCTTGAGGGACGCCCCATACAAATTATTGTTTCAAAGATGATGTTTCGTTGTTTTAATAACCACTCGATATCTGTCTTTAATAAAACTCTCAATCAATGAAAGGGGGGCCTCTGATTCCGTAATGGGCTAGTTTTTCAATAATAATCATGGTGATAGACAGTCGAATGCTTTGTCAAATCCAAAATTCACCCAATGATACATACCCAATTCCATTCATCTGTAATATATGTAATAATGTCCACTAGTGAGCTTATAGTTGATCTACCGGAACGGAAAGCCGTATTGAGAATTACTTAAAACATTTTTGTTTTCTAAGATTTAACAAGTCTATTTTTAAAGGCAGTTTCTAATACCTTAGATAATATAGGTACAAGAGATATAGGTCTATAGTTGTTCGGCGAGGAGTGATGCCCTTTTAAATATCGGACCTAACTTTATTTATTTTTTAAATCACTACGGAAATATACCACTATAAAGAAAGTTATATTAAATCGACGTTAAATGATCGGTTAAAAGTATCTTAAATAACTTGCTTCAAGCTTATTTTCTTGTAACTCTGGCAATAAACCAATTCCAACATCTGTTGAGTAACGTTGAGCTTTACAGTTCGTCGAAGAAAAATTGCCCTATTATTCGTTGCCTGACATAGCTAACCAAACTCAATTGTCCATTGTTTCTCGAAATTCGTGTGGATTTTCTGCAACCAGATACAATTAATTTTGTAAATTGATATAGTCTGTTAGATAAAACCAGGCTTCATCCGAGAAAAATGATTTGTTTAGCAAGTCATCGTCCCTTAAATTGTTATTAAACCAATAACAATATTCCAATCGCCTATCGTGATCTAATGGTAATAATTCCTGTACCGTAGAAACTTTAGAGGGATGGAAATGTAACAGCCCTTTCTTTTGACAGCTCATTGCGCTGAAGTGTATGATAAGCTTTTAAAATTATAATTTGTAATAAACTATTTCACTTAATGTTAATATTGATTTTTTACCTGTTTGTTGAGCTAATAACCACAGATAAATTCCCTTATTTTCTTACAGTATTCAGAAATACTATTGTTGGTGATATTAGATGTAAATATAAACGATTTGAAAAAAATTATAAGATAAATAATCGAAAGATACTACAACACGCACGCCAATGTCGCTAAATGTCAAGAAAATTCATTTAATGTATGAAATTTGTATGTAGCTAACTTCGCTCATTAAATTGGTAATAAGTATAGAGAAATTTTTCCGGAAAACAGTTTTTTTTTTACGACAATCATTTTGAATCACATGGTATGTTATGTAAGTCTCCATTCCTATTCTATGATATGGAATTTAGACAAGTCTTTCGTAATTTAGCTTTCTTCTCGAATGTTAGAGTGTATTTTCGTTTATATGGGAATGATTTTAATTTTTATTCTAACATACATATACATTTTCAAAATTTCGCGCGCAATGTACAAAACAAAATGGTAGGTCACCAAAAATTTTCCCTAAAAACCTACTTATAAAAAACGTGAGTGACGCTACTTGCTTTTTCTATACTTTGATTGCATATATGTAAATAAATAAATAAAAGTACAAAATAAAATAATAAAATAAACACGGTGATAGTCGTATATTGTTGGAAATTATTAATATTTGACGACTACCTAATAAGTGTTATATTAAATTCCTAAAAAACTATTAGTTATTTAAATATATAAAATATTTTTTTTTGGTTTTTCTTAAAATACTTTATAAAGTAATTCCTTTCCCAATGCTAGTGATTTTCTGGTGAAATTATAATCCTGATCTAGTGAAATATGTCTTCTGTTAATTGGCAACATTGCCTGTATCTATGATTTGTATTCTACGTTACAAACCAGCAACTTCTGGAATATGTAGGTATTTACATTGTTTTATAATCACTACAAAATTAATCATTAATCATACAAATCCACATGGAAACCACATGTAGGTTATCTTTAAAAGTGGTACTAAACAAAAAAGAATTAACATACTTGACATCAACCAAAGTGTCCCGTAAATTTTCTGAAACAGTCGGCAATCGTTAATAACCGCGAATAAACCGCAACTAATCATTTGGTTACAATTTTATATTTACGGTACGCGCCCCAAATAATACATTGAAAAACGAATTTATGTGCATAAATCTAACATTACTTCGCATAAATATAATGCAACTGCATTAACCAAGCACGCAATAGATAATAAACATAAATTAAAATTTTGAAGAAACAAAAGTTTTAAATATTGAACATAATTATCATAAAAGGTTATTCAATGAAATATTAAATGTGTTATTCAATAAGCCATAACAATGCCATAAGAAATAAAAGTGATATTAATAACTTACGTAATATTTATAACATTTTGAAAATTAACCAGAAAAAAATAAACTTTTAAGACAGGTTCGCAACACCTATACACATACTTTTTAAAACAAAATTAGAAATTAAAATTGAAATTTTTCAATTAAACGTATAAATTTTGCAAAGAAAATAAATAAAAAACAAGATTAGGTCACAGAATATCTAACAATCAGAATATCAACTTGTTGTCGGTACCTTTGATCTAAGTGGGCAAATTTTTGTCCCCTTGGCAAGCGTTCGGGCTAGAAAGCAGGGTCGCATTCAGTGAAATAATAGAGCGGTATTAAGAAACAATCATTTATCATTGTTGGGTATATAGGAGTAACTATTGGTAATGCGATTTGAAACTTTATGAATATATAATAATGTGATACTAGAGTAAAATAATATGGAGCAAAAATATTTGTTTTGACAATATCTAATTTAACATACCTACGTAATTATTGATTCAGTTTATAATGGTGAAAGATATTTTTGTGTTAATGCCGATTATATGTTATAAAGAATATGTGGCATTATTCTTTGTGAATGTTCTATTTTTTTATATTATTTAATTTATATTGCATTAAAACAAATAAAAAGAAAATATAAGAATTTATTTGATAGTATATACGATACATACACAGAAATATATAAATGTGCAACATAAAAAAGTTAAATAAGAAAAACAAAATAGAAGATTTCAAAAGATAATAGATTAGAAAAAAAGTAATCTCAAACATGTCCTGCCTTCTCGCTTTATTCATGACTCTAGATAATAATAATTAATTACTATATATTGAAATCCAAGTAACTATATTTTGTTAAAAAAAGCCTTTGCTGACACTAAAACTGTAAAACATATTAAGATTAGATACTACATTTAATTAGTAAAAACAAAAAACGTTTAACACCAACACTTGAATACACTGCACTAAATTAATGTCAATATATTTATAACTTAATAGATAATTACAAACTAAAAAAAAACACAACAAAGCTAAAAAATAACGCTATTATAACCTCAACAATATATTTTAACCGATACACCACGTGACAGACACACAACACACTCCAGACGTAAATAAGGTAATCTCTAATTTTCTAGCCCAAATTAATGGCGGACGGCTATGCGCGGAGGTAGATGCGCGAACTCTTGCGCCAATGAGATGATATTCTGATTTTATATTCTGTATGGTTTTAACTAAACTTATAAGAAAAATTGAAAGAAAAGAAATACAGGGTAATTTGTTAAGTTTCAACTGTATACGTGTATGACTGTCCTGTAGTTTGTTTAATGTAAAGATTTTTTAAATTGCATAACACGTAAACTAGTAATGGTTTGCTACGAAGCAAACTGCCATTTTTAACATTATTGACATATGAATGAATGAAATGCTTTTATGCTCTTTAGTGATCGAAATTAGTGTTAAATACAAATATTTGAAATTACTCTTTATTTTAATACTCCGGTTAGAATAATTAGGATAAGTTATTATTAAGTATTAGAAGAGGACTTGCTGTGTTTTTTTGTTTTTAGGTCATACTTTTCCTGTTTTAACCTCAGTGTCTGAAAAAGTAGTAGCCTAGGACGGCAAGCTGCTCGAATTTAAGAAAACTCCAGAAGGCTGCCTTCTTCAGCACGCAAAAGCATAAAATAATTTGCGCTACTATCAGAATGAGTCTGGCGACTTCTTCCCAGATCCTCCAAGAGTAAGGTTTTGCCATGTTCTCCCTTATTCCGTGGCCATTGATTTTATATAAGTATATAGATAAATCAATGTCCTTTGGCGAATGCCTCGGAGGATAACGAAATCGTTCCATGACGCATTTTAAAATTGATAGCTGACCGATTTTTACAGTTAGACTCGCGATTATGTGAACTAATCACATTTCACATATTTCATCATTTCACAAAGTAGTATTCATATGAGTTCGCGATGTACTGCGAGCTGTATTTATATTTTAGTTATTAAGAATCATAGGGAAATTATTTAGTTAGAGTAGGAACATTTCAATTGTTGTGTAACCCTATAGTTCTTTAGAATAGGTAGCCTCTGTGTGGTACCTTTTAAGTGGAGCACGGACGTTGGGATGATTGTAACTAATTTTAGTTTCATAAATAACAGTGCAGGTTAGCTAACAACCGTTAGCAAGTTTGTAGCAGGCTATTCAATATAAAAGAACCGCTACTCTTTGTAGCAGATCTTGATTATAATAAGACTAGTCAACATTTGCTGAAACACAGTATATTCCTAGCAGTATGGTAGTAAGGCAGTGTATACAATGTTTCTAAATATTTTGTATGTAAAGTTTGTAAAGGGAGTGTCCTCCGTCGGTTTGGACTGGAGCTGCGCCCCGGAGCGTGCAAATTTTGTTTGTTAGGGGTTTGATCGCGTTTTCAATCTTTTTTTAAACTCGCCCTAACCAAAAAGGGAAGAAGCAGGTTGTAGCTGCTAACGTAAAGAAGCAGTTTTATACATCACTAAAATAAACTATTGTTCATTAAATTGAAACAAATTATAAATTATGTAATTAAACGCATATCAACAGGGCATAAGAAATATTCCTAGTATTTATCGCAGGAAAATAAGGTAAATATTTGAAAAAAACTTTGTTACAAATTTTAAATAATTTTAAAAAAAAATATTTGTGTATGTATTTCATTGTAGGCAAAATACTTTAATGGATATATTGAGAAAGATAAAAATATATATATTTTAAATATTTTATTGAATCTTTAATATTCTTACAACCGTATACCCAAAAAATATTTATAAATTCATTATTTTTTTGTAACTTATGCTTTCGTGCTGGCGTAATTCCTTCCCAACAACAAATTGCCCAAGTTCTTACTACAAGGGATTCTACGGTTAGGATTTTCCTCTGCGCACATTTTTTAGGCTGATAGTGGATTCCTGTTGCAAGCTCCAAGAATGATACCATGTCTGTGAAGCCCCCTTTGATAAATTTCTTCTTATTAAATGAAAGTTGGTAAAAAAATAACAAAAACCAAACAATGTAGTTGACAACCAGATACGTAATAACTAATAATCAACAAATACATAATTATAATTGCAAAAAACAAGCAGTAACAAAATTATAATGAATGCTGGACTCGATACCGAAAAGAAACTAAAAAAAAAATTGGTTTATGTGGAAATTTTAAGCAGAAATTTGACGTCTTGTTAGACTCTTAGTTTTTATTTGAAAATTACGATTATTTAACTATTGCTTTAGATATCCCGTGTACTAACTACTTGAAACATATTGTCCATAAAATTGTATGATTTTCAAAAATGACGATCGATTCAACATCTGGTACATATTTTTGCGTTACACCACCTTGAAACATGTAAAGTGTAAACCCCCCCAAATTGAGAACAAAAGAATGACGCGCAACACTGCTTTCCCTTTTAATGTAAAACCATTGTAAAACTTTGTGAGATAATACAACACAAGATTTTCTGTATTTTAAACTAAAGGCATCATGAACACACGACCTCCAGAATACAAACACTCCTGACGTTTCAACTGAAAATTCCCAAAAGATAGTCCAATATTTGATCCTGGAGTGCACCTAAGCAAAGTACGCAGAAATACTAGTGCTGTTGTACATAATTGAAAGAAGAGGTTTTTCTCATCATGTAATTTGTGTTCTTTCCGGAAATTAGAACCCAAGAAACTTTATAACATCAAAGGTGGTAAGTACATTGTTGTTAATTCAAACGTAGTTTTTTTTTTATATTTTTAAAATATTCAACATTTATAAATGTTGTTTTTTTCTTTTTTTTCTATATTCAATTTTTCTGTCTCATCAATTTCATTTTTCGTGCGAATTATCATCAGCCAATAGTCTAAGAGTATGATTGAATGAACAGTCTGTGGAAAGTCAATTAGAATAGAAGTGGTCACAACACTGAACCCCAATGTTCTCAACAATAAGCCAGTCAAAAGTTTTTTCTTGCCATCTGATTGCACAGCTTGCATTCGGTTATTTATCAGATATACGAGGTCATTTGTTCTAAAGCTTTCCCCTGATCTCCTACTTTTTTTGGTTGTAAGAGCCATCTGATATGAAGCCTCCGAAAACACTGCCACCTCTTGGCTTTTATATTTAGTCTCCAACTTCTTTGTCCCATTAAATTATATCAGCTATTCCAAGATCCTAGTATCATGCACTAATCTGTACAGGTCTCTGGTTGGTTGATCGAAGTAATCCTCTGGGTTTATTTTTGGCTTGCTAGGCTTCTTGCGCGCGCCCAAACCTTGCTTCACACAGAATATGATTAGCGTTCTCTGTCCTCTCATCACACACTCCGCAGTTTGTAGTTCCAGTGCTGATCCCAATTTTCCGTAGGTGTCCTGTAAGGATACCTGTTACGATGCGAAGATGATTCATACATTGAGCTGCAGTAGTTCTTCGGCCTTTTTTTTTTGATTGTCCTTTGATAAAGGTACCATCAGTTTGCCTACTGGTATTATTTCGGTGCTTTTTGTTTCTTTTTGACCAACTTCTTACCTGCTCTCGTGCTTTGTTTCTAGACACTCTTAGAACAAGTTCTGGGCTTATATATGAAACAGACATCCTCTTCCTAACCATCGGCTTCTTCGTTCTTCGATTGCTGAAGTCCGTCACCGACAGCAAAGGACTTTTTGCGGTCATGTAGAGCTATCAGTATCTCGAATACATTCCCCACCAGTCTTTAATTGTATCATTTAGGTTATATTCTCAGATTCGCTGTCTTCATATCGGTTTATTTAATAGGCTCTGATTGATTTCAGTTGCACAATGCAATATTGCGTATGTCTCTGGTTGAAAAACCGTGGCATATATTGCTAGTGGAAGGATGATCATTGTATTGTAAATTCCAACTGCAGTCCCGTTTTTTGTTTTGATCCGTCTGTAAACCAGATTAATTCTCCGAACCCGTCTCTGTAGCTGGATTGCTTCCAGTGATTTCCACTTCCAAATTTCTGTTAAAAAGGTATGTCGTGATCAGGTAATCTGACCTCATTCCCAGAAGGTTGTCTTCCAGGTGATAAACAATATTATGGTGTCCCAATCCTGCATATCCGCCAGTTAGTAGTTCTTGCAATCTGAAATGTCCCATTCTTGTCTCGCCTATTATCACCAAATGGAGAATGGGGAGGTATAGGAGGCATGTCATTACTGTTGTAGGAGTAGTCCTTATAACTCCTATTATTGTTAAACACGCAAGCCTCTGTATCTTTGTCCGCCATACCAGAGATGCATAAGTGATCACAGGTTACAGTCCACCATATTTGGTCTTAATCCCCAGCTTTCTCCATGAGCTCTTCTAGCCGCCTTAAGTGTTGTCCCTGCCCTGATTTCTCTAACTTAACAGAAAGCTTGACGCTGTCGAAAACCGCCTAAGTAGTTCTCCGCCATTGTTAAGCGTCTACACAATTTCTTACATTACTTGAAATGCAACTTGTATTGCATTGCAGCCCTTTTACATAACCGAATTGATTTTCTGTTAAAAGATCGCATACTGTCAAAGAAAAAATCACTTTTAGTCTACCAAACATGATTTGAGAAATAATTAAACACGGTATCGGCTTGTAATTACCAAGTTCAGATTTGCCTTATACATATGGAATTTTAATCACTTAAATTGAAGTAAGTATGACAGCATTAAAAAATGAAGTTCATACACACGACAATGCAATATGTAATATAAAACAGATACAAAAATAATGACGCTTTTTTTTTTAATAATTATAGGTCCTGAGGGTAGTGAATATACTGAATGAGCCAATGTTTATTTGCAAATTATTAATTAACGAGAAAATTTCTTGAACTGAACAGACAAAGGAAAACTGCTGAACAACTTCTAAATTGAACATTTTCTATACAAAGATAATTAAACTGATAGCGGACATCTTAATTAACGCGATGAAATAACGCGAGAACGAACACGGAGAAGTTAAAGCACAAGATGTGACGATCGCGAGGAGAGTCGACCGTTTTCATTCTAAATATGTACATCACGGTTTAAAAAATGTTGATTTTGCTCGCTTCGCTTTGAAGTTCTCAAAGTCGACCAATTAATTCACTTACTTCGTGTTTGTTTTGATAAACATAAGAACGTTAAAATAAGATATCTACAGCAACATATTTTTTTCCCCTAATTTCCACATTAACTTGAAATGATTAAGACTTTATAAACAAAGTAAAATACATATGTACAAGCAAGGAAACTTTCATAGAGACTTAAAAAATCAGAAATCATTATTTATTTTAAGTTATTAACTGGTCATAGTAGCTAGCACAATTTCTTATTGCTTTATACTAAATATAATATTACTTTTTATATCTATCTTCTTTTAATAATGATACGCTATTATTGTATTTGTATTTGTATTTATTTTATCACAGTTCGTAACATGTCAAAAAAAAAATTTTCATATTGGTGCTTTAACAAAGAAGCAATAGATTATGTATATAAACTTTTTTAACTAAAGTAGCGTGCTTTACATACGTAATCATTTCAAAAGTTATATTGAGTACTTAAACAATATTGTGTCAAGTATAATAAACAGTTTCCCTCTATAAATGCTGAATAACCGTTCCTAACACTAAAATAATTGAATAAATATTTAATCTTGGTGCATCAGGTAGTCCGAAGATTAATTAGATACTGAGAGATAATGAAATGGTTTGAATTTTCTTCCTCTGTACGATTTGTGATAGAAACACATTTTTTTGCATTAATGATAACATAGGGAACTAACATGAAAACATGCTGGTAACTTTAAAACTGTTATTAACTGATGTCTTCATATACGAACACCTACAGCTACTATACCGGGTGAAAAGTTGCGAACTGTCGATTGCATTCTGGGCGACCGGAATTGGGAAGGACTTCAACTGTAGGCGTAGCTACGCACGAAGCCGCAGCAAATTTATAAACATTTGGCGAATTGTAATAGCTCAGTCTAATTAAATTGAGCTTGATATACTTTTTCTCGTTTTATTTATGAAGTTTGTAAAAGTAATATTAACACTACATTAACATTACATTTCTATTAGTGAATAGGAAAATAATAAGACAATGCTTATTTGATAACAATGCTTATTCGATAATCTACGCATACTTCATTTCTATTCATACTTATTCTTTTATTTTATTTTATTTTTTCTTTCATTTTAGGGATCTCTTGCGCATTTCATCGAACAATTCTTCTTCGCTTACGGGTATTACTACCCATACCGACATTGAATGCATCTTACATTTGTTATCCATTCATCCCTCATAGATTTCTTAGTTTATTGCTACCAACTAGCTTCAATTTTACCTTTTGTAGTTCCTTAGCTACTTTCCATTCTTGCTGCTTTTCAATTTCGTACTTTTCTTTGACTTTCTTCTGCTTGGATACTATTGATAATCCTTGTTCGAGTTTTATTTTGACTAGTGTGTGGGCTATATTTACGTAGCCCCTCTATTGTTTCTATGACCTCTTTTGGCATCTAGATCTATCTGATTTTTTTGGTATGTCCATTCGAAGAGACCCAAGTAACCCCTAGTAAATATTGAATAACAATACCAGATCAACCATAATGCAGGAGCATATCCAGTTGTCAGGCCGGCAGTACGGCTGAGAAGGAAGGGTGCATTATTGCCAATCTTGAAAGTCAAGCAGCAATATGCGGTAGCCGGTTGTTTGGTTGGGTTCATCATTCGGACAACACTTCTCAGTGGCTCGGTGTGTTCCGGCACTCTAGCCAAAGGCCTTCAAGGCCTGTAGTGCTGAGTTATTATTATTATATCCAGTTGTCAAACTACCGACATTTGCAATTTCAAGAACGATGTGAGTATGTAACTTTAGCAATCTTTATAATAATAAAATAACGGCTTTAGGGAAACTAACAGAGAAGTAATCATAAATATTGCAAGCAAGTCTAATTTATTATATTGTTCCGATTTTGTACAGGAAATACAAAGGATTATCCAAATGAAACCTTTCTATTTATGCACTTCTTTAGATATGCTGTAGAGCTTGGAATGCAGCGACAGTACCCAAAAACATAAATTCAAGATTTCAGAAATGTGGTACATCACCGTTTGGCAAAAAAAATTCCCAAAAATGTTATTTCCTTTGCTTTCTCAAATCATCCAGATTTGTCCTCAGTCTCCCTTGACCATAGCATTCCTTTAAAACCTGAGTGCATCTGCAAACACATTTCTTCTTAAAAGCTTCTACGCCAAGTCTATAAGCTAAATTTTTACATCAATTTCTTCCACTTTCTGGCTGCTGAATTCTTTTATTTCTCTAGATCAAATGCGAGCATATCTAAGAGCAAAGTCGAAAACGTTGGCTAGGAGGAGGAAAAGCGTGGGGAGGCTATGATTGCCATAGGTACACCTGTAAAGAGGAATTGGAAGAAAGAGACAACAAACTATGAAAAGAAAGATATTAAAAAATGAAAAAATAAGAAAACAAGGTCTTGATCCTCACAAAATTCTTTATTGTATCGCACGACCGGTTTAATTCTAGCCGAGCATCCTCAGGTCAGCTACAGAAGTATCAATTAATGAGAGAGTGTAAAAATTATTAACAAATAGTAATGTATAGAGTTAAAATATTTATATATAAATAAGAGAGATGAGCAAAGTAAAAAACTAAAAAATTATTTAAAATATTGTCGCGACTGTTCCTAACTGTCGCGCCGCCTTTTGCGTAAGGGGTTGGGGGTGCAGCTACTCGCTCCTTCTCTTATTTACTTATAAATTAGGGACTATTGAAAAGGTACTTACCGGGGGATGCAGTTGATTCAAACACTATATAACCACTTATTGCTCTTTATTATACAGACCGCGTTCTCTTCGGAGATCAACAATCTGAATCCCCAATACCTCGTCGCCAATCCCTCACGAGCGCGGTACCGAAAGAGTGCTGACGAGGTTCCGGTAATCTGATTGTAATCTCTGATACATTTTCTTAAATCTAACTTATTTTCTATGTAGTGGATTTCCGTGGGCATATACCCCTCATCTTTTCCATAAAAATATGCTCCAGCATAATTGAGTAATGCAGACAATATACAATTTAAAATCAGTTTAAAAATAGTCCAGGTTTAAAAACAAAGTAAAATTAGAAAGTGCAATGTAAAAATTTACGGAAATTATATAGAGAACATACATTAAATAGACAATAAAACACTTAATTTAAATAAATGACACTTTAAAATTCTTTAAAAAGATGTTACCACTTCGCACTCAGAATATAAAATGATTCTGGAATAAACATTAATTAAAGTTTTCTAGAAATTTTCTAACTAATAATTTTTAGACACTCTCATTAATTGATACTTCTGTAACTGACCTGAGGATGCTTGGCTAGAGCGAAACCGGTCCTGCGATACATTAAAGAATTTTGTGAGGATCAAGATCACCTTGTTTTCTTCTTTTTTCCTTTAAATACAACTCACACAGAATCAAATTATGAATTTTATGAAAAATGAAACTTTTGAGGCAGGTCCTTGGAATGAAGAATTAGCAAAAAAACTTTATGCGTGACTCTTATAGTGAATGACAAGGAAATGAAGAGAATATCGAGCATATTTAAGGTACTGAAGTTGCCAGCGACTTTACAATTGCAGAAGTTTCGTCAAAGCAAAGAAGTTCAAGTTTAAATATGTGAAAAATAGGAAAATAAATTACAAAATGGATTTAAAATAAGGCTCTGAAGCAACTCTTTCCGTCCAATGTAGCGTCTGTAGTTCGTGCGGTAAACGGTAGTAAACCCTATTAATTATTTAAAGATTTTGTCAATTAAAAAAGAATGGGGAAACGTAAACACGGGGTTAGTAAGGCAAGTGTTTCAAACGTCGAAAAATTTATATTGAAACAAAAATGGACATTAACAGACGATGTGAAAATGGGAAATTTTTTGCTTTATTTGGGTGTTATTTTAATATGAAGCGTTCCACAATAGCGAAAAATAGAAAATATCCAATTTAGTAGAAATGCAGATTCTGCTGTTAAATCGGTAATTATTTCGACAATACGACATGTTGAAAAAAAATTGTTTCGTTTATGTTTAGATCCGATCTTCCAATACAGTTTGCAATTGACCATTACATTTAATTATTTCTATTTATGCACCTGAAGAAGGCACATTTTATGACGAAACAGGTAGTGGGATAGATAACTTATGAAAGACATTACAAGTTCAACTTGAATGAATGAATATTTTAACTTACGAATCATTTTTATAGAACGTATTATGTTCATAAGTTGACGTTTACCTTTACTTTTTAGTTCTGCTGTAACTAACCAAAATATTCCAGTTTACAAGTTCAATAATTCTAGAAAAAAATATCCTAACAAAGAGTATTAAACCGAAAATAACAAGAAAAAACAAGTATTTTAATTGCCTAATTATATTTATTTCTATTTATGCACCTGAAGAAGGCACATTTTATGACGAAACAGGTAGTGGGATAAATAACTTATGAAAGACATTACAAGTTCAACTTGAATGAATGAATATTTTAACTTACGAATCATTTTTATAGAACGTATTATGTTCATAAGTTGACGTTTACCTTTACTTTTTAGTTCTGCTGTAACTAACCAAAATATTCCAGTTTACAAGTTCAATAATTCTAGAAAAAAATATTCTAACAAAGAGTATTAAACCGAAAATAACAAGAAAAAACAAGTATTTTAATTGCCTAATTATATTTTAGTACTACTTCTCACACAACGTTGTGTGTATAAACGTTATTTGAAAAGCATCAGTCAATTTATTCAGTCCCGCAAAAATAAGATAAAAATATCATAAATAAAAAAATAAATTATGTAAGTAACTTCAGAAATAAACTGTGGGAACCTGAAACGTAAAATGTTAATTTCTTTGTCCAAATAAGGTAGGTATGCTTATTTTCCATTCGCGATTTAGTATCCATTGGTAAGATGGTTATTAGTAGCAGCTGATCGCGGAATCAACGCTGTATCAGATTTGATTGATTTAAGCACGCTGATGAATTCGAATTTCAATCAACCATGAATCAGCAAATATTAATTTTCTCACCGTAACAACGAAAACTTGTTTCACGTTCACAAAATGATTGAACATATTCAAATTAAATGATTTATTTTTACTGCAAGATAATTTTTCCTAATGGGGAATAAACGAGCGAACCAGAAGTTGAAAGCTTAGGAACTATTAAGTAAAAAAGAAAACTACGTGCTAGTAAGAATGTTCTGCATATTATTGACATTTTACATATTTAAAACGAACCGATACCGAAGAAAATCTTTCACATATTTTAACTTTAAAAAAAATCGCAATAAAAACTAAGTAAATTATTTTAGATGACTAAAAACTGTAACTAAAAATCGCTTGTTTATTATTTTATAATTACGTAAGGGATGTTCAATTAAAAACGTCATCAATTTGCCTATTGTGATTTTTTGATAGAAAAAGAGCGAAAAGCAGAAGTCCTAACTTGGTCTTTGCAATTGTACACTTGGCAAATATTAGAATAATTTCGTTTTGACAAGTAAGTTAAACCTGCTTTAGCACTTCAAATGTGTTTATTTCCCCAATTCTTTCATTTTATCCATTTTTAACCCATTTCATGTTTTCAAAGCTAAACAAAGGTTTTTTGTTGCAACTTCCAACTATGGTGCCTCCTTTAGAACAAAGAACTTTCTTAGTTGAAAGTTACGTGCTTTCGTAGTGGCACCCTTTTTGAGTTTATTCTGTCCAAAATAGCTTAGAGGAATTTCAAGCACAGTTTCCAAAAATTGGAGAAAGCTGGTCGCGGAACACCGAAAGAACATACTGAAGAAGTTGTAGCCAATGCTAAATAAATAATGAATAGTGCACCCAAAACATCTATTAAATACTTGAGTCAACAAATCAATCTCTCGATCGGAAACACTCATAAACTTTTACAGAAAGACTGGCAATCTATCCCTACCGTCACTGTGGTTATAATATTATCAATAAATTAACAAAGAATGATTTGGACTAAGCATTTTGGAACATAGATTCGACTATCATTTCTCCAGTATGAAAATTTGGAACAATGTAAACCCACAGGAAACAATTCAATAATCGCTACATGCTGAAAAAATAGGTGTGTAGGCAGCTTCTGGTTACAGATTCATAATAGGATCAATATGTTTATTTATTATCCAACAGCAGAAAATCTGCTAATTACAGGATAAACTTAAATTAATTGAAAATATATCTAAGAAACCAAAAACGTTACTGAACAAAAAAAAAGGAAACAATATGCTAGATTTCATTATAAAGCAAAAAAAAACCTTAGTATACCGATATATAATAAATAAACAGGCGAAATAATAAAAAAAAACAAAAAAATATAAAAATTATGAATTAACCAAACTTATTTTTTATATAATTTTTTAATGAATAAAGACTACAACATTAAAACGGTCTATATTCTCACAAATTGAATTAACCCTCGAGCACATGGATGGTATTGGTGAGGCCGAAAAATGATGTATATTTGCAGAAGGAACATAAAATAAAGGAAAAATTCTACTGCCCGACCGAGGAATACAGAAAGCGTGTTTCTCTGCCAATAGAGTAATTAAAAGTTAAAATAACTATGTTACGTGTAACTGATACAACTTTGCACTTATTAGTACTCAGATTAAGATAATTCAACTTACTCCAGTTGTCAACAGCATTAAGATCCCTCTGCAAACCCTAACAGTCTTCAATAGATGTAATAGATCGAAACATCTTAAGATGATCTGCAAAGACCAAGCATTCGGACGAAACGCAATCCGTAACATCATTAACAAAATAAGAAACATGGAGGTCCCAACACGGAGCCTTGGAGTACCCCACTTGAATTTATATAATAGAAAGACTGATATCCGTGATATTGTACAAAACTGAATCTTTCAATAAGGTAAGTCCTAAACAAATCGATCAAGCTGGATGATAAACCAAAGTATTCTAGTTTTCTGAGTATTATAGCATGTTGCACTTGATCAAACGCTTTAGAGAAGTCGGTGTAAATTAAATCAACCTGAATAATTATTATCGAACAACTGGATAATATTAAAAGCCAGATTTGTTACTTTCAACAAAACGAAATGAAATGGCCAGCAGTGCCCAATGTGCATTTGAAGCATTAGACTTGTTGAGACACTTTTTTACGATTGAATAGTTAGTCGAAACCGAAATTTCTGGCTACGGACGTTCATATGAATTAATACTAGGTAACCCGTTTTTATGACATAAAAAACAGAATTTTTGTAACATCTGGGGATAATTTAGCTGACTTACGGTAAAGAAAAAAAATGTCGAAAATAATGTTAATACAATGTTGGACAATTTCCATCGCAGAGTGTTGAAGCAACATTTTCAACAATTCGTGTAACTTTTAGTTAAAAAAATGAATAGATTTAGCTGTAGTTTGCTTTTTATTTCAATGATATTTGCATTGAGTTTTGACGATTCTCATTTTAATCGATAGAAGATCTAACATATACTTCAATTTACTTTAAAAATTTCGTACGATATTTTTGACGTTTTTAATAGAACATCTGATATTTATTACATAGATATAATCTATTTCACCAGACTTTTACAAACTATAAGGGTACCCTTATTTCTTTTTATTCCGACTACTCTTCACTAAACAAAGGTTTTTCTTCAAAACTAAATATTCTCTACAATGTAAACGTCAACTGGTCCTATGCGAGTTCGTTTTTAAAAATGGTGTTACTGTATGATTGAAAGTTATTGTATATTTAAACACAGCTTTGATTTTATTTAAATAGTCATGATTTTAGTATTTTAGTGTCAGTATACAAAATTATAATTGCAACCAACATCCAAATAATATGTTACTGAATTGATGCCTAATTTGACAACAATTAAATAAGCATGGTAACTTTAACATCCAGAACAATAAACTAACATTATTTGGGTTGCCAATCTGTATAGTAACGTGGCTTTCGATATAAAATACCTGTCTATTCTTTCCTAAACAATCCAGATATTAGATACAGAAATAATACACTGAGGAAAAATTATTTTCTGCTATTTAAGACAACTATCTTTTTTTCATTATACATATTTCTTTCCTTGAAATAAAATTATGTTTCAATATAAGTAACATGTATTAACTGAAAAATAGTCCTTTTAAACAGTGACGGAGTAATATATTTTTGTCATGTTTGACTACTGTACTTAAAAAGATATTGTAAGCTGCATTTTACGTTAAGTTTTAAAAATAATGCGCATCAGAGGTGGCGGTGGTCGCGTTGGCGGTGCTAATCAAAACAACGCGGAATAAAAACAAACGAGCGATGTTAGAAAACCCGTCTTTGACGTTCTGTTTACATCGGATCGCCCTGAATTTAATTTGGCGCTAATGAAGGGGTAGATGACAGTGAACGGACATTATTTCGCCACTCAACTTTTAAGATGATTAATTTAACTGGCGGTGCGATTAGAAGACGGAAGGCATGCTTGGCGAGCGATAACTCGGACCCCAGAATGAAATTAGTGGACGCATTTGCGAGTACACCGCAATTATGAAGCTTATGTTTGCAGATCCGATATGAGACGGTAATTTGGCGAAAAGAAACTTTCTTGATAAAACAGTATGTTTCCTTTGATGGTTAACTGTAACCGAGAAGCTGATTAATGAATAATAAGCTTTGTAAATAGACTTGCACATAGTAAAGCTATTTCAATATCACTGTTCTTAAAACTGAATCATGATACGGGTAGTCTAAGAATGATCATACAGGTCATAGAAACTAAAGCAATGTCTCTACTTGAAATGGCCTTTTTATTACTTTGAAAAGGCATGAACGAAGTGCAGACTATAGCTTGAAGTACTGTAATGCTTGTGTGATTAACTGTGTCCTTATATTGCTCTTAGAATCTAAGGAAATAGCAATGGTAACTTTTGTGGCAGAGTGAGCATTTAATAATATTTCTTCATCCCCCTGCAAGGCAGTTATTGTAAGAGGGCTAGAACCGATCATAGCAGATAATAGATCGCCACTATATTTACGAATAGGCTGATGATAACGAAGCGGGGAGATACTCACAATCAGATACAGCCAGGGCACAGCGTATTTGTAGGAAGGAATTTTATCCTCATTGCTGTGGTAAGTACTAGTGGATAATCTGGCTATCATTGCAGCGCTTGGAACTGCTAGTTGCATTTCTATACGGATGACATCATAATTCTACCAGGAAGATAATATTACAAACCTAATAATACATTATAATTTTTTTAATAATATATTAAAAAGGTCGTATCAGCCAGGGTGATCTTCTTACAGCCTAGATGGTTCGATTCTTCTTCACTCTTAATGGTTAACGTATGGGCTTGAGAGGTTACCATTATTAGAATTTAGATTTTAGACAAAATTACTTCTTAATTTCTATAGGATATTCCGTGAGGTAACCGACAAACTTACACAATGCATTCTAAAAGTGATTCTGAACAAAAAAAACGTCATGTGTGCTTTAGATCAATTCGTTTCCGTTCTAAAAATTTTAATACAAAAAAGAAATATGCCTAAGTACCTAATGTATTTAATTATGAAACAACATAAAATAATATTATAATACTTGTTCGCCTCTTCTTTCTATATATGTTGCTGGTCTTTGGGCCATATTGTGTTGGCAGTTAATACCGGCAAATTCATTTCGTAGAAAATCTACTGTTCCAACTAGTCTTTCGGTCAATTCTTCTCGCATGTGTAAACAACCCACACCATAAATTTACAGAGGGGTTTTCATACACCCAAATGTGCACTGACAAAAATTATTACTAACCGCAAGTGAAAATTTAATATTGTCAACCAAAAAAAATATTCGTATATGTGACAAATGATCAAACTGCTTGCAACTAGTAAAATCGTGTTTCAAGAATGATAGCTAAGACTAAATAACTGTCATTTTTCTAATAAATGAAAAACATTATTTATTCCAAATGCTTTACATTATTTGGAGTCAGTATTCGTTTTGTTGATATTAGTTACTGTGTATTAATTGCTGTAAAAATCCACATTGCTTACATTGGATCTTTGTTTTACTACTGTTACTTAATTGGATTTCCTTACCGTAATTAAACCGTGAAATATATAGTAAGAATAACATTTACTGCAAACAAATTATTTATTTGAAAGCATATTCTTGTATAGCTTGTCGTAAATGACCTGGTCACACTTCTATCATTTTTATGAAATATTGGTCCCTTTCAGATCAAACACAAGAGCAATAGTTAATTATTTTATTATACATTTTAGAATAAGTTGTTTAATTTGTTTACCTTCGAAGGACTTACATTTCAGTGAGCCGACTATGTTATAATTTTATTAAAATATTTACCTTCTAAAATTACGCAGAGAAAAATCCCCATAGTAATATTTACACTTCACTGTTGCACGACAATTGTAGTAAGAATTTTTACTATTGTGAGAAATTTTAGCAGTTTCGTATAACAAAGTTACAAAAAAAGCAATAAAATTGTTAGAAAATATTGTGAAATGTTTTATAATATTTTACAACTAGTAAATATAATAACTGGCATATGATGGACAGGGAAAAGGCTACAAACGAGAATTTTTATTCTGGGGAACTTTACAGTACTGGAACACTAGTTCACGGATCGAATTAATAAATAATCAACTATAATTGCAATATTCTGATTTCTGCTAATGGTAAGAAGGACGTCGTCTTGGACATACCTCAAAATTTACGAATTACTGTTTCTGAAGCAGAAAAAGCTAATGTTAAGATGGGCATCGGCCTGTCCACATAGCAGTAATAATTATATCCACCAACTGCAAACATCCCTCGAGATTTACGTATTGTCGTTAATGAATTCAACAAACAAACCCTTAAACTAATAAAATCTCGTTTATTTTCGAGATACTGTGAAAATTAAGAAAATAATTGGTATAAAAAGCGGTCATATTATTTTGTTACTTCCAGTTTATTAATATAACAAACCCATTAATTTCACTTAAATAATAAGTACTCTTCAATTAACAAAGTGAATTCAAATTACTTTTTTTCCAACACTTTTGTAAACAGGTTCTGTTACGGCATAGTTACTTTCAATAGGTATATGTGATACAGCCATTGTCGTAAAGATAGCGTTGCTCCTATTTCACTCAAACACGGTTATAAAAAGTTGATTTGGAGCATTTACCGGAAAAAACATTGTATACCGGCGAAGGAGAATTCGCAAACGTCACATACAGAACAAAATATGAATGAGATCCAAACTTCTCAAATTAGGACCCATTATTCCTTGATCCAACAGTCCAGTTTTCTGTATAGGACGCAAAATTCTACTGAAAATTCAATATTGCATTTGCGCCAAGCAATATGCAATTTATGCTCTTTTTAAAGGTAGGTTATGTCAACAAAAAAACACATTATGCAGTAAATAATTACTGCACACATCTATAGGTATATTAATTGTAGCAACAGCGTAGTTAATCTGTACGCAAAATCTTAATGTCAGTTCACTATATAGATTTGTAATAGTAGCAAAACTACTGGAAAATTTTGTTGACGATTATATATATATATATATTTTCTCATTTTCGGTTGCTCCACAATACGGTTGTAGATGGCGGTGGTAAAGATGACGATGCTAATCAAAACAAAGCGGAATAAAAACAAACGAGCGGTACTAAAAAAAACTCGTCTTTGACAGTCTGTTTACACTGGATCGCCCTGAATTCAATTTGGCGCTAATGAAGGGGCAGATGCAATGAATAAACATTATTTTCGTCACTCAACTTTTAAGATGATTAATTTAACGGGTCGTGCGATTAAAAGACGGGAAGCATGCTGAGCCGACGATAACTAGGGTTCCGAAAGGAAAATTAGCGAACACATTTGCGAATAGACCGCGATTATTAAGCTTATATTTCTGGGTCCGACAACGGTAATTTGATGAAAGGAAACTTTCTTGATAAAACAGTGTGTTTTCTTTGATGGTTAAATGTAAACGAAAAGCTATTTAATAAACACTAAGCTATGTAAATAAACTGCTTGGTAGTAAAAACTACTTCAGCATGTAACTGTTCTTAAAACTGATCTGCAATCATAATAATGCTAGTCTAAGAATGAGCGTATAGGTTATAGAAACTAAAGCAACACCTCTATTTGAAATGGTATGCCTACCATTAAAAAGGAGAGAATGAAGAAGAGGCTAACTTGAAAGATTGTAATGTATACGTGAGTAACTGGGTCCTTATATTACACACTTACGTTCATTCACTCAACTAATCGGTCGTCATAGCATTTAAGGTAATGGCAACAATAGCATTTGTGGGCACAGAGGGGGGACATTTCTTCAACTCTATAGCCATAGCATGAATCCTAAAACTGATCACAGATAGCATGCTGAACCGCCGCTGTTCTTGCAAATAAGATCCTCCATCCTCAGCGAGGTGGTAGTCAAATTCAGGAGAGACACATGGAAGGATTTTATTCTTACTGGAAAATTTATAGCTAATGTAGTAGGGAGACCTTGAGCATTAACACAAATAATAGAATCGTTCACCAGGTGTAAAACTAAGATTTGCAGATGATGCAACAATCCAAGCATTCTATTTGATAAAGCACTAATCTCGAAACCGTATTTGGGGATGATTATTCACAAAGCAATGAAGTTATCGAAGAATATGTGGAAAATCTCGGAGTTATCTATGGTTTCATGTGATGGTAGTATGTTTACTAATTACATACAGAGTAATAGCGTGGTGAGAGAAGGCGTAGTATGCCAAAACCAGAGCAAAACTTACACTCATACAAATTTTAGGTATGGTAATGACGGAAGTAGTATCTACTTCCCGTAATTGACTTTAGAAACTTTTCCGGATCTATCACCCTTGCACATTATTGTAAAAAAAGGTCAGATTAATAGATTACATTTAGTTTTTGGCATATAGAGAATAAATTCTTACATACGCATGTGGAGTATCACAATAAGGTGCTAGAAGCGGTCAGTTTTGACAGCATGTTGAAAATGCCACCCGACATGATGTGTTACTTGACCAATATTATAGATAGATGCATTCTTCAATACCTGCTTCCCAAAAAACGAGAAGTGCATATGCAACGAAAAAATGCTGATACAGCAGAACACCTCTTTTTTTTTCGAAAACGGAGCAGCGTGTACGGGAAAGTAAAGTTGTTGCAATCCAAGAGTCAGAAAATATTACAACCACGAATAATATACATCGAAAAAACAAAAAAAAAGGAAGAAGTTTACAATAAAAGCATCAGACAAGATAAACTATAAAAGTTTTCCCTAATCCATCTCTAACCTAGTAGGTAGCGAGAGAGGAGGAAGCATTTTTGGGAAAAATCATGTAAGAACCACAAAGCTACCTAACTGAACTTTATCATAAAGGCGTCAGCATAATTGTTTCAGTTTTTGCAGATCTCTCCAGATTCAGAAGGAAACTGAGAACAGACTCTAGGCCTAACATAATCGGAAGAAATTTAACATTACATCCACCTTGTAATACGTCTTAATGACCGCAATGAATGGGAGGTATTATTATACTATCTCTTTTACTACGGTATATGTTTGCAGTAAACTTACTATGGAGGTACAGATCTTTGAAATATGAACTGCATCACTTTTGAGTAAATATAGTAAAATGACTACATTTTACATTGCAGGATTAATTGCAGCAATATTATTCCTTTAACTTTATCCAAGAACTTTTTTTTATTTTGAATAAAGTAATTTACTATGAGAAACCATCACAAAAGCTGCTGATGATTTAACAGATGTGATTTCCAAAACATCCAAATAATGACAGCCTTATCTAAATTTTAGATAGGAAACTACACATTTTAAATGTGAACAGATTTAAGTATTTAGAAGTGACAATAACAAATGGCGGGAGCAGGGACGCAGAAATAAAAGAAAAAATAACCAATATGAACAAGGCCTATCAAGCAAATAGAAAACTTTTAAAAAATGAAATATTGCGAAAGAGAACAAAATGAGAATTTATAAGACTATAATACAACCGATAGTACTATACGCTGCAGAGATAATAACGATGACCAAGAAACAAGAAGAGAAGCTTAGGATACAAGAAAGAAAAATACTAAGAACAATATTAGGTGCAATAAAAATGGACAATGGTGAATATAGAAGAAGAACCAATTATGAATTAACAAAGGAGCTAATGGAAGGTGACGGTGAAGGTGAAATTAAGAGGAAGAGAATAAAATGGTTGGGATACGTGTGGAGGGCCGGGCATGGAGCAGTAATCCACAGCATCTTGGAATGGCAACCAGGAGGAAGAAGAGGAAGAGGCAGGCCTGATCTACATGGCTACAAGAAGTTAAAGAAGACCTTAACAAAGCCGGTATTCATCGATGTCAGGAGAGGACACAGGACAGGTACAGGTGGAAGGATGTGTGTGAGAGGATGTAGGAGAGGATGGGGATTGATCTACCCGTATTTTAAAGATCTAGGAGCGGCGATACCCCGTTGGGGTGCTTAACCATTATGTATAATATGCATGGCACTCAGTTCTCTATTCACATTTTGATTCTGTTAGGTATTATTTCTATTAAAAATCATCACAGACTTAGTAACTAGCTAAAGTGTAGTCATTAGGGATACCACATTTCATGCCTACATCTTAATGTAGGGGCAAGGCCTTTCAAAAAAACGGAATTTAGTAAAACTTAACGGGAGTTAAATTTGCTATTGTTTAAATTTAAAAAAGTGACATTTTGTGAAAAACAATAAATGTAGCAATTAGAAAATACAATCGCGGGATCTCAAATCCCAGGTTCTCGGATTCTGACGGTTTTTTTCTAGTCCCGAAAACTCTGAGACTATTATTGGTTAATCTCAGGATTTTCGGGATTGACACACACAAGTTTTGATTGCACTAAAAAATCAAGATTGATTATACTTTTATTGACAATTCTAAAAGACATACTATATTTTGTTTCTCGTTATCTCAAAAGAGGCCTACTACAATTTCTTGTTTAGGGTACGACATAGATAAACTAAAATCTATTATTCTCATTTATTCATTTTAGTGAGTAGTGCATTTAAGCTTTTATATTGTAAATGATAAAATCTTTTAATTTTTGAAAAATATGTAGAGTGACCCATTAAAAAACACACTATCTTGACAGTTAACTAGCAAAGGCGCAATTCAATTGTTTTTCTTTTGAACGTACATTAGTCAACCTGAAATACACCACTAGTTTGCCAATTTAACCAGCATTGTAGCATCAGTATTAACGGAGATAGTAATAGTGACCACTTAACTTGCATCAGTCTGTATAAAGACAGGTAGTTTAAAATAGCGATATCACGAGACTACACAACATCAAAAGCTACCAATTCCACAGAGATTTAAATTTTCAACCAAATGCTTTAAAATTCCATCAAATTACCCTACTCCAAACGACACAGGGATAACAAAACACCAACTAATTACCGCGCTTGTGACATAACACGAAAGGTGTACCATTTTAAAAATACATTTGCTTTACTACAGATACCTAACTCGCTGATAATGCCACTTCGCGTTTAGGAAAACGTTTGTTTTATTTTTAAGAATGTTGTGTGTACATATCCAGGCTAATTATCTAAAAAACATAAAAACAGAACCTAATATGTACTTTATGGCAGCCAAAGGGCAAAAGAATAGAAATGTAAAAAGCTGGTATTAGTAATAACGGCTCCAGCATTGTTTAGACACTCCTGTAAATACGTAACATGTATATTGTAGTGATTCCTTTGAAGTAGGTTGGCGACATGCTCTCAACAGATGGGTGATTTTTGGTGATTTTAATGAAACCACCAAAGTTTGCGTGAAAAGCAACACATCAAAGGAAGGCTGTCGTTTGTCTGAGCTTTTGTAACAAATTAGTCAGTACATTCGTTTATATAACAGCCTGGTAATAATATTTATTAGTAGGACATAATAAATAAAAGACATTCAATGACCTTAGAAACCGTAATTGGGTTGTATTGAAAATTAGATATGTATTATACAGCGTACCCACCGAACTGAGGTCATTAGAATTTTTCGAACTTCTAATAGGAATTTAATTTTGAAGCTTGCAGAGTAGTCATGACCGACTGTGATCTATTTAAGGAAAATATTACCACTTTTAGTATACAGGGTGTCGACATCAACTTTGTTATTTTAGATAGAATGGTACAATTTTTATGGATCCAATGTATTGCTGGCATCATTTTTGATAAATTTGTATTAGTGTTTCATATTCCTAAAGCTAATCATTTTTAAGATATTTGCAATTTTGTCAAAATTTTGACGTTTGCACTCTTTGCAATAAAATTTAATATCTCATAGGCTATTAGACATTAAGATATTCTACTGATGTAGATGCAAGCACACGATCATATAGGTATTGAGACTGCGACAGCGGTAACTGCAATATCATATACAGGATGTTCAGAAAATCATGTGCAATATGGAAATTTTTGAAGTAAAAAACCTTTTTTTTCAAATGGGACGTAGTATATTTCAGTGCAGCATTGAATGTAGTGCAAAATTCTACATCGATTAGTATTAAACTTTAATATACCTATTAGTTTCTGAAACATTCACATTTATTTCATAAAACCGGCAGATATATGCCAAAGTTAGTATGTAGAATGTATTTACATTCTACAGGCTATGCACAGTAGTGCAGTAATAGTGATAAAGCAATCAGAAGACGTGTGATGTGCGGGTGTACGTATAGTGTCGGCATTTTGACTGAAAGCATATTCTAACAGTACTACTAGCCATTCTTGCATAGTGTAATCATTTTTTAAGCAATAGTAAACCTACTTTTGACTTTAGTGCGTGTGGAAATATTTTAACATATTAATCATGGTCCTACATTAATTAGTAATGCTATGAAATATTTCTATTTTACTCTAATCAACTATTTTCTATGTAAATTCTATGTTATTCTATATTATGTAATAAAAAATGCATTCTTTGTATATATGTAAGTTATTTCTAAAATAAGTAAGTATTCTAATACTTTTAAAAATATTCATTTCATCCCATTAAATGAAGTTATGTTTAATGTATCATTGCAAAAAAATGTAGTCCTTTCAATTCATTTGTATGTTTATATTCTTTTAAGACAACATGCTCCATCGTATTGTGCCATTTTCAGAGCTTAATATTTTCGTCTGTTATACCACGTGACGTTTTTAAGATCTGGAGATGGCAGTACAAGCTGAAACATGTAGTCTTAGAAGATTTTGGTTACACAAGCGAATGAAAAGGACTATATTTTTTCAAATATAATATAAAATACAAACGCATTCTTGGGAGTCGGCATAGATATATTTTATTCAACTTTTTCTTTCAAAATTTTTATATAGTACTTACCGGAAATTACGGCAAAGAAAAAAAATAAAAGTTTTTATTTCTATTATTATTATTATTATTTTCAAATATACATTAAAATTTTAAGAATACTCTTGGAATATTTTATAGAAATATTATTTTGTTATTTGGGACTATACGAAGAATGAATTAAAACAGCAATTTAGCAGTTTATTAATTGTAGATTTAACTACAACATATACAATTTTGAAAAAGAAAAAATAAAATTCCGAAACGTAAAAAAAAATTGTATAATTTAAAACCAAAAAACTGGCATACCCAAATAAAAACATTAATGAAGAATAAATATGCCTTAGCAATGTGTAAAGGACAATACAAAATGCAAGGTGAAACAACTAACTAGACTACCAATACAAATAAACACATTAAAATAGAGAAAATTTTAAGAATGTAAAATGAGCAAAAATGACGGAGGCATTTGTATATTCTGATTACGTAATATCATTTTTATTATAATGGAATAAAATCGCATTGTGCTGTCAATTAAAAAAAGAAAAATTGTCGGTTTTGAAGCTACAATATTTATCATTTTTTATATCCATGACTTCAGAAATGAGTATGTCTTTGAAAATATCTCCAACATACAAAATATTAGACTAGACAGGTCCATACAACAATTCTTTCCAGATACATCATACCTCTGCTGTTGGATACGCTTCTTCAGTTGTTGAGCGGATTGCCCGACATAAAGGAGATCACATTGGTTGCAATTAATTTTATGAGACCACAATCCTCATGTCTAATTTATTGTTTCTATTTTTCTGATTGCTAAATATTTTTAATTTTCCTAGATTGTGATTGTTATAAAACATCATTTTTGTGCGTCAATTTCAAGGACTTTCTTTAACTTTTCTGACAATTCTGGTATATATATTAATTATGACGTCTGTAAATTGTCAGATTTGTTTCAGCAATGATGATGTAATATATCCTGTTTTTGTTAGAATTAGTGATTTTATTTGTGAATTGGTCTAGTTAATTATTTAATTTGGAGTTATGTTTTAGTCTTCGAAAATTAACTTTAGGAAAACGGTTGCTAGATAATTGTAAGATATTTACAACATCCAAAATATAAGAAATCATTAGGAACTTATTGTTAGTGCATTGTGTCATTTCTTCTAACACAACATCAATCACTAAAAAACCCACAAACCCTAATACTCTAGCTGTAAGTAATTACTAACAATCAAATCTAATAAACATTCAAGTATACCTAAACGGATGACAACACAGTTGGTTATTAATTATTCATTTTTCAAGACCTGCAAGCAAGATAACAGAAAAACGGGAAACGCGCTTTAATTGCACCTGTGAGTACACTTGAATTAAGCAAAATTAACGCAGTGGTTTTTATCGCGCTAGGATTTCCTCCTTGCCATTATAATTAAAGGACGCAGGAGGAGTAAAATTGATGCCATACGCTCAGAGGGTTGTTTGCGTTTTCGTACAATTAACTTAAGTGCTGCCAGTGTCGACTTTGTTTTCCTAGAACGTCCTGTTTTCATTTTGGGCTTTGTAGGGTAATCTAACTAATCTCTTTTTCATGCTGAAAACGTTTATGAATTGAAAAGAAAATTTCACTCAATACTTGACCACCATGTTTGAGGCTCTTGTAGAAGAAAAGCTACTTCAACGGCACTTTGCAAACGAATAGAAGGTTTTCTCAATGTATACATTTAATGCAGTAATAATACCATTAAAAAACGATGTGAAGTTTGGCACGTTAAAAATCCCTATCGTCAAAATTTCATTGGAGATGGTACAATCAACGAACAAATAAGACAAGAAGCGCCACTTGTTGTTGAAATATGACTTCTAATACTACTTCATCATTTTAGCACCAGGTGCATCATTTATCTTCCTGCTCTTTTTTACACCAATCATAAAGGGCGTCTGTCAGAGAAGGAAATACAATCTCATCTCAAAATGGCCGCTATTTGTCATCTGCTGTCATTTGCTGCGTTAAACGAGTGTAAGTAGGTACATCTTTTACGGAATTTGATTGGTAATAGAGACATTGTTAGTGTTATTATTACGTATCAATGCAAGACGCAATCAAAATAACAATAAGTTGAATTAAAAACCCAGTAGATTTATTCCAAGGACAACATTTCATTGTTCTCAATTACTCCCAAGGACCGTTAAGATCAACGTCAGAATAATGATTACAGTGGCACCCTTTTTGTAAATTGACAGTACTATCAGAACGCCAAAGTCGTGTCCGTGGACCCGTCACAAATGACAAGTGTCGCTTCTTGTCTTATATCTTCGCTGGTACAATCCGTCAAATAGATGTGAGTAGCTAGAAGTGTCCAAGTATATTCCACAACCTGCAGCATCGCCAAACAACCGCTAAAAAATCTGTACACGTATGAAATTGCATAACTAAGGCTCAACTTGAAATAAATATGATAATACTGCTTTAAAATGAATTACAATAATTAGTACAGAAACTATTTTATAACGTGTAAAAATAATATAAAATGTCATTCTCAGTTGTAATAATCGTTTTAATATAGGATGTTTTGATTATTTGTTTTTGAATTTTGTAATTAAATAAATCTTTAAAAATATATTGCATTTAGCTATAAAATTAAGTTATTTGATGATGATTTGTTCGTAGCCGTTAATTATATATGGTTTTTCCTTTTTTTTCCTGAGGGTAGCGGCTAATTTCTAATGCTGACTTAAATTTTTTAAAAAGTTAAACAACTCATTTTAACGTTTCGACAATCTTTATTTTCCGTTGTCTTCTTCAGAATAATGTATATTTTATAATTTAACTTTATTATTTTTTTTTTTAAATATATATATTTAGGGACAATCACAGAACATTTTAAAAACTTATTTAATAATTACATTTTTTTTTCAATCAAACTGCCAGTTTGATTTAAAAATTGTTTGTTAACATCACTGTAAAATGACGACGTTTCCAGTAATTGTTTAAAAAAAAAATGTAATTATTAAATAAGTTTTTAAAATGTTCTGTGAATGTCCCTAAATATATATATTAAAAAAAAAAATAATAATAAGAAAGTTAAATTATAAAATATACATTATTTTGAAGAAGACAACGGAAAATAAAGATTGTCGAAACGTTAAAATGAGTTGTTTAACTTTTTAAAAAATTTAAGTCAGCATTAGAAATTAGCCGCTACCCTCAGGAAAAGAAAAAGGAAAAACCATAAAATTAAGTTATATAGTTATATAGTTTTATTTATATAGTTATATAGTTTTTATGTTTATAAAGATGTATGTCATGTTTTTTTAAGGCTGTAATATTTTTATTATATTTATGCCCTTTTATTTAATTTTCCAAATATTGCATGGTTTCACCATTACAATTTTGACAGTCTATTTTATAAACTATGTGGGATGTTTAATTTTTTTTCAATTTTTGATTTTAATTTTGTATAGATTTGGTTTTGTAGTTTCTTTTTGCTTTGATAGGCAATTTTGTAATTGTATGGTTTGAAAATTTAATGTATTTTTTCGGATAACTGTTTAACATAAGGATTCTTATAAATTTTGTAATTGTTTGAGTATTATTTATATTTTTTGTTGATTTATTATAAAAAAGAATTCTTTGTTTGAATATTTTATTTATAAGAGAATTTGGATAATTATTTTGTTCTAGAATATTTTTTGCTTTATTAATAGTATCTGATTAAAAAAACTGGACTTGTTATTGTTATTGTTCTGTCAGCTAAACTAATAATAATACTAACTTTTTGAGATAATCGTTGTGAAGATTTAAAATTTAGATAACGTCCAGACCTGGTTGGTTTAGTATACCATTTAGTTAGAATTTTGTTATCATTTTTAATAAGTTTGAGGTCTATAAAAGTAATGGTATTGTTTTTTCAATTTCAATTGCAAATTTTAATCTTGGATGAAAGGCATTAAATTTTTCATGTAAGACTAATATATTTTTTTCTTCTAGAGCAGTTTTGCAATCATCTACACATCTTTTGAAAAAATATTTAGAAATCTATTTTATTTACTAAGTGTTTTAAAAATTATTACCCACTTGTTGAAAACCATTGATACTAGTTTACAATTGTAATTTAATAGATGATTTTTGGATAATCGGAGTGCTTGATTGGAATCAGCGATTATTTATTATATTACAATGTATCATCTCAATTGTGTTTTGTTGAAATCCATCAAATAAGTGACTTAATTGTTTTCTTATTGAAATCATATCCTTAGATTGGAAAGACATTGTTATACCAAATGAAGAGTATTGTGACATGTTAATCCACTGTTAATGGCATGGCTAATCAAAATGCTGACTCAGCAAGAGAATTGATCTATCGGTGTTCCAGGCGAACAATTCCTGATGCAGTAACTTTTCACAGACTAGTGCACCGAACTCGAATGTTAGAGTCTTTGAAACCGAATAAAAGTTACTTCTTTAAGCCATCTTAGAAGTCACTTTAGTTAACTGCATAAGTTAACAATCATGCTGTATAAAAATAAATATAAATTAAATGTTCTTGATGCAATGTTTTCTAAATTCTTCTATCTCTAAAGAAGTACGACTGTTTCCAGTTTTTTTTTCTTTTTGTAACCAGACATAATAATTTTATTATGCTGTAAATAATTAATACATGTTTAAAATGCTTATAGTGTATCCACGGATGGAGTTGACAATAGGTACGATGGACGAAAAAATTTTGAATGGGGATTTAACATTTAAGAAATAAGTCTGATTGGTCTGAAACTCTTTGATAGGTTACTCTCGATTTTTTAAAATCCAGTAGACCGTTGCAGCTGAGTCAAAGCTGTTTTCGTTTCAGATAAAGTACTATTTGCGTTCACAGTATATCAATATGTTACTTAGAAAAATTGTTTAGAACAAATTTTTAGATTAACCGGCCGACTTTGATCATAATGATGGAATTAATAGGCGAAAAAAAAACTGATTATGATTACCAAATCACAATTAGTTTTCAGTATGAAAATTTGCATAATTCTATATATTTCTGCTCTAAGCATTTTTTTCTTGTGAAATATTGGCCTACTGTGAACGTAGTACTTTACCTGAAACGAAATTGACAAACAATGGATTTTATCAAAGTAAACCGATGACTACCGTCATAAGTTTTCATTCTGAACAACATTTCTTGGTAATACTTTAGCATACTGTGGACGCAAAGGTAATTTACCTGGAACGACAACATTTTGGTGCAAAGACCTACTAGATTTCAAAAACTATATACTATACTATATACTACGATAAATAAGTTTTAGACTAAACAGGACTTATTTCCCAAATATTAAATTCCGATTCAAAAAAATATCTATCATACCTATTGTACTCCATTCGTGGACACACTAAATATACTTGAAAATATTGGAATAAATTGGTTTGTGGGTACAAATAATTCATAAAGACTATAATAATAAAAATTATTAAAAAAAACATTAATTCACGCAAATAGATCTTGTTACAGCTTATTAATAATAAAAGTAAGTAATATAACACTTCTATTTTATTTTGAAGTAGAATATTATTAAATTTACCGTGATTTTCATAATACATAATTTATATTTTTTTTGCTCGTGGACGCCTACCGCTGGTGTTCGAAATTTTCCACTCGTATCGATTTTTTTCATTCCAACCTTGTTACAGAATCTATTATTCTGTACTCATAATGCATAAGCAATCTCATGCACTCAAAAGCGTGCTTAAAGTAGCATTTTATGCACTAATAAAGCGAAATTGGTATTTAGAAGGAACCAGATATTTGACAGCTATCTTTGACAGTACAAGTAGGCAAAATTAATCATAAATATCATAATAAAACATAACATATTAATTAGGTAAAGGTTAAAGGTATTTTTTATTGGTACAAAAAATATTCTCCAAAACTTCGTACGTGATTCCTTCCACTTCCACTCATTCGTGAAATATATTTCCATGCATTTGCTTGATAAATAACTTTTGCTATTTTCCAGATGTCTGAGATCTCATATATCTCACTCACTTATTTTGTCTCAGTTAAAATATAACGCCAGAAGGTTGAATTAAATGTTGTTATGGTTTGTTTCTGCATTCAATTTCCACATCCGTATTTCAAAATGACGTAAATGCACACACACGTAGTTGCAACAAGAGAACGTCCATCATCTTATGGCATAAAGCATTTCATTTCGACCAACTTTCATACAAACAAATTTCTCGGCAATATACTTCCCCGAATAAACGACTTTGCCTGTGAATCCATAGATAAAACGAAAGCATAAAGAAAGGTATATAGTTTTGGCGCGACCAAAACGGGATCTGCAACTAAACGAGTCTTTTGTGAAGGTAATAAGTATGTATGTACGCCACGTGGATAAGTACGATTGGAGAATACACCTACATCACAAAATTTTCGTGTCTCCTATTTCGAAGTTTTCATTTTATCAGTGGGGTAATAATTTCGCCGCTTCCAGCGGAATCCCAGTAGACTTTCCGTAAAGTTTTGCTTTTACAAAACGTGGGATTTTTAACTTCTTACGGTTTACAGAGCCGTGTTCGAAACGATAAACAAGTAGTGAATAAATTCGAGCGGTATCTCGTAAACACGCGTATAAATCAGAGACTGTGTTGGCAAGCGATCGGATATCGAATACAATGCTTCCATTGAGTGTATCTGCGGCTCATTGTTTCATAAAGTAATCTGTTCGAATGTCGATCTCAGTGTATGATTATGTGCACTTTCAATCGACAGACTGCAATAGATAATAAAGCCTTCAAAATGAAGAAATTCAGATTATTAGCAAGCTGCCCCAATATAAAATATACTGTTGCCGTCATATTTAGATTAATTGACACGAAAATGTGATTTCACTGTATTGAAAATGAAATGTTACATTTTAAGAATCAATTAAAATAAATCCAAGATTAACATATCTGTGTGAACGATGAGCCTATTAAAATAGTACACATTTACATCTAAAAAAGATTTCTATTGTCAAAATTAAAGATTTAATTACAAACCAGTTGATTATTACCCATTCAAAATATCTATGGCAGATGAAAGGAAACTTTTTTTTCGGACGGCTACTAACAACAATAACAATTTAAAATAATTAGATGCATAGAAATAAATTCATATCATTTGCAATCTACTATGACAGAATAGGAACTTGGTAGATACTTTACAAGCCGGTTTTGGTAAATTCCTATTACCAAACATTTTTTATCAAAACAAATATAAAAACCTCAAGGGAAAAATTTTGACGCTTCTGAATGTCTAGGAAAATAGTAAATCCTCATACCTGAACAAAGAATTCACACTAAATTCTAGTAATTTCTGTCTATTGAACACACGTAGTCAATTCCTCTGACAAAGTTTGTAAAAATCAATACTAAAATATTTGACAAGCACAAAATTAACGCCAACACTGACAGTATTTTCAACAGTGTAGTGTTGCTGATATTGTTGTTGATTTATATTGGTAGTAACAAAAATAAGGCTACAATTGCTAATTTGCCGTAGTAATTGATAACTAGCCAACTACTCAACTCTAATTAATATTCCTTTTATTTATCCATGTACTTACAGTAAAATATGACACTGTATTAAATAAACTAACATGGGTAATGTTATATTGTTATGCAAGTGAGTTTTGTTGTAAAATGAGTTACACCGCAAAAGTGTATTGATTTACGGGTGGGCGAAAAATGGTGGAGATTTTTCGTTTCTGAAGTTTCTTGAAAAATGAAATTATTTAATAATGTTTTAAGTTATTAAATAAATCTCTACGTGACAATAACTATAATGAAATGATATATGAAACCATAAGAGGAACATGTAACTGTGGAACTGTGGGCAAGAGAAAAATCGATTGAAAAGTTTCAATAAACATGATAGATTTACAAACATGCATACAATCTTCTTCTTCCCCTTTAGTTATGGAGTTATATATGTTCTTGTGATTTTGTTGTTGTAATTATCGTTAAATAGAAATAGAGATTCATTTCATAATTTAAAACATAATTAAATATTTTTTTTCAGAAACTTTAACTCCAACAACTTAACAAATTCCTATAAGACTGTAAATGAGTGTGAGGTGCAAACTGAGCAATTATAGAGGCAGTTACTGTTGTAAACAGTAGTTTTTTAGACTTGTTTATTTGAGTGCTTCGTACTTACTTTAATAATGTTCATATTTAAAAGTGTGACTTTGTTTACTTTAAGAAGAGGTTTTATTGAGAAATATTTAATGTATATTTATTGTATTAAAGGGTTTAATAATAAAAATGTAAAAAAAAGTTTTTAAATGTTGGTATTAGTCGCTATGAACACCATCACTACATTCTATGATCACTTTGTTTCATTAACATTGTCGTATACTTAAATAAAATCTGTTCCATCGGTTGTCAGCAGTTGGGTTTTATATGGTTAGTATATGATTGTGATATGAACTCTCCTGAACTAAGCTCAAAAAATGTTCACTGAGTTAAAATTAGTGCTGTAATTAATTCAGTTCTAAGTTTCATTCCTTACGAACTAAATAGATGAGATGATTTAGTGCGATGCAAATAAACCCACCTTTTTTGTACGATTTTAAGCTCTATTCACTGTTCCTTGCATGGGCATAACTAAAATATTGATTCAGAAATATAGGTAGTAATGTTAATAAATATTGAAATGAAAAAATTCTTCTTTCGCATAATTTTACTTCTAGTAAGTTAATAAAACTTTGTTACTTTAACATAAAATAAGAAAATTTCATAATAATCTCCTTTCGCGCCTTTTGCAATAATTGCCAACATACACAATGTACGTACTGCTGTGGTCTGGCACCCCGGTTTTCGTAAATTTAGTTTCTTTTTCTTGTTCATTCCAATTAATCGTTGTCAGTGTTTCGGGAGAATTTTCTCAAATGTTTTATTTTTACATAAGATTTTGTTAATTGAATTGATTTTATTTATTCTTTTAATTGTTCAGTTGTTGAAACTGTTTTCACTCCTTAATATTTTTATTTGCTCATGTTAGCTCATGTCCTTTCTTGTAGTTGTTTTCTATGATCATTGTGCGTTAGGTGTAGCGCACGTAGCTGTTATATTTGATGCGACTGTTTAACCTTCTAGGCCAGTTCTTTGACGAGATGCCGACTAAGTACATGTAAATTTATATTGTTAGCTGCCATTTTGGTATTTCATTTTGATTTTAAGTTTTGTTGCGTTAATTTTGATATTATCTCATCCATCAAAGAACTCATTATATAATAATTGGTATTATATTATTGTGTACACAAATTAGATATAGGATCATTTATTATTTCAGTTCTGGAAGGTATATTTGAAGTTTAAAGAGTTGATTTTTCGTTTTTTTTATATTTTGCTGTTTTGTAATTATTTATTAATCACCTCGGGGTGGGTGAATAGAAGCATTGTGCTTGTATGTAAGTTTTCATTTATGTAATTTACTTGTTTTCTCCACGTTTAATTTGGTTTGATTAATTTTTGAAACCACGTGGATTTTTGTTGTAATAAGGATTATCTTCCTGAACTATTTTTCTTTTTGTTTGTTGAAGGATTTGCATTGTCCTTTTGTAAATATTAGAGTCTAATGCAGGTTTTGATTTCGACCAGGACCTTTTGTTCAATGTTTTATTTTTCCTGCGTAATTGTAATTAACATTTTTTTTTAATAAAATTTCTGATTATTAACTTCATTCTAATTTCTGTTCTTTTATTTTTGGTTAAACCTTTTCAATCTTTAGAGTAATTAAAGGAAGTCAGTTTTCTTTCACCCACAGGTTACTTTTCATGATTAAATTCAAGTTTTAATTGCGAGGGTAACCCTGAGTTTATTTGTTCTTTTGCGCTCTTTAATTATTATCCGCTGAGCTAGTTAATTTAATTTTTCATTTTTGTAAATTCATTTTGCATTTTCTTTTGTACCTTCAGTACACAGCAGTACGTATGTCGGAATAAATCAGTTTTGTAAGTTTATATATTAACAAAAACATGAGGGGTTCGTCTCGCGACTGTTAACTTGATCAGCTGGTATGATTTTCAGAATATATCCATACGATAACAGGCCTTCCGCCTTCCTAATGCAACATTTTATTCTCTTACTATATCTACTGTCAGACCAGAACTCAGTTAAAACCCTTCTCACTAAACAGCTTTAAACAGGTCATCTATGTTTATCAGCATGTCAGCAAACATGATTTCTAGTTTTAAAGCCACTGACGAACAAACATGCGGGATTATTAAACAGACGAATGAGATCATGGCGTGAAATGAATGAGTGAGGGCCTAATGATTGTCTGCCCGAAATGTTATGGAAGCGTCGACGAAGATAAGATCGGGTTGTTTATGTAAACACGTTAGCGCTTTCCATATACTTTGACAATCCAAAATTAGCATAATATTCAATTATCGCGTGGGCAACCGTTGTTACATCCTTGGCTTATTTTATAAAATCTAATTAATTTAGGCAACGTTTAAACGTACGGAAAATATTTAGGAGTACAGGAATTTCGCACTATCGGAAATGAATGATAATTAGTAATTATATAATGGCATATGCTACGTATGTGAATTGCAAGCGCTAATGCCGCTCATTGCTAGCTAACATAACAATGCGAAGTTATTTCAATTATTCGTGTTCATAATCGGGTTACTGGCACCAATATTCAGCGTGATAAAGTAATTATAAGTAATTCCCAGCCCCAGGGCAAATTGATTCCAGTAAAAAAAGGTCGATACAGTATACCGTAATAACACTAATAACAAATGTTGCAGTAGACACAACTGGTGACACATTGTTCTTTTTGGTTATTTGTAATCATAGAGCATCTTAAAATATAGAAGGAAAATATAAAGTTAATATATATATTTATAGGTATTATCCATCCACAAATATTTTAGTCCAGAAGAAATAAAAGTTGTCTGTTATGGAACGATTGAAGTGTTCATGAAAAAAAAATGGTTCATCATTGAGCCAATCCTGTTTATCTGTTATAGATAACTGAAAACAATTTATAAACAGTTTTCATTTGGCCATAGTATATATGCAAAAATGAAAGTTAAAGAAATGCATCTTGAAAAAGTTAAGTTACCGTACTTTCTACATCGGAATACAACTGTAAAAGTGAAACAAAAAATATTTGAACACGGTTATTTCACAATTGAGTGATGTTTAATGATAAGAAAACCAACAGGTAAGAAAAAAAAACTCAATCAAAGTATTACAGGTAATTATTGGCTGACATGTTTCGGCTGACTAGCTATCTTCAGAGCCGTGTTAAAGCAGAGGCAAACATTTTTGAGCCTGCATTTCTCTTCTCCCAAGACATTTTTATCCTTGTAGTTTTATCTTTTGATATTTAAAATTTTTAATTTTTATATGTTCATAATTTTAATTATTAATTCGTTTTTAATATGTTTAACTTTCTTATGAATTTTAAAATTTTGCCTCTGATTTAACACGGCAATTAGTAAAGTCAACCTTGAGATATTACGGACACAATTCAAGAAAATATGGATATTCAAAATGTACGTCTTACATTACACCTCAACCCATAAACTTGTTAATTTCGGGGATGTCTTTGATTTTCTACAAATTATATCATTAATTTATAATTTGATTACCACTTACAAGAGAACACCGGTAACTGTCAAAAACCGATATTTCCATGAAATTTTACAGATTAAAAGAGTATTATGATAAAAGCCCATTTAGGGATATAGCCTCCTCCAAAATTTGCGCGATTTCTCAATTTTTAGAAATAATTCCGAAATTATAACAGACATTAAAAGACATGGTCGCAAAGACGGCATACTCTATGTTCGCAAAAAGTTAATAATTGGGGACGGAGTACTCCATCTTATTTCTCAAAAAAAGTTGTATTCACGTAGAAAACCATGGTGTACAACAAATTCGGAATATTAATAATAAAAATAATTAAAAAATTATAATGAACATTTAAAATTACTATACTTGTCTATTGATATACGTCAAATAATAAAATATTATCATATATATCTACTAAAAGATTAATTTACTGGAAGATTCGTTTATTTATTTATCTTTTTTTGCAGACCATAAATTACTTCAGAGTGCGCATTTATGGACTAATATTTTAGACAATAACTTTTGGTAGAAATTGCACACAGGCATTTGGATATAAGAAACAATTATTTCAAATGATGTATTATTTCTCATGCTGCATCATATTGGTACTATACCACTAATTGTAGAATGCAAGCATTGCACAACACCCTCAACAGTTTTGTGACCCCTTTACGACCGAAATGTATTTCGATACTAAATCCACTCTCATCGGCGTTGTATACATTGCTTTTGCCAATGCTAATGGCACCTATAGAGCTTGATAGTGGTTGATAAAATTATTGCTTACTGACCTTAGGTGTTCCATATCATAGAACGAGTAACAAATGTTATTATCTTTCAAGATACAATATTACGTACTTTATTAAAATGCCAAATCTACCAATGTCCTGTTTTTTCGGTTTCGTGTCCAATTTCTCTTCCAGATTCTAAAGCCCACTGTTCAAAATATCACGAATTATTTTTCCATCGACAATGGCATTTTCAAATTTTATAAGAACGTATTCAGTAATAAATCGTAATTTGTCCGTTTGGTTGCCACCCCCATTAACCTTATCTTCCGAGGTTCATGTTTAATTACATATCTAATAAACTTTGATGTGGATAAGATTATGTATGTTATTGTTTAATATACTGCTCTATAAATGCGCAACCTGACGTAATTGATCGTGCGGTAAGCCACAGAATATCAACTGTAAATAATATAAAGGAATAATGTATAATTTGATTTATTAAAAGAATTAATAAATCAAATTATATATCTTGATACGCACTTTTCTGGGGATATAGTAGTAGAAGAATGAATGACTATTAAAAAATATTTACAATATAAATACAGGAGGCTGTACCCTAAAATTTGGCGGTAGGAAAAAGAAATGCGTACTGCTTTTACCATAGTACTCTTTCGGTTTGTAGTTTCGTGGAAATCAAAATTTGATAGTTACCGCTGTTACTTTAGAGTGGTGGAAATATTTTAATAAAAGTGTGAAGGAATTAACTCGATTAGATCGTGATTAGAGTAACGGATATAGCTATAGTAGATTTATTAGATAAATAGACATGAGTTAAATGAAGGTTTTTGAGAATTTGCTGCTACTGTTTTTCTTTGCTTTCAGATATCATCAGCGAATGGGGGCTTTCGAGCTCCACGGTGGTAAGGAAGCCTAGAAGGATGAGAGAAACGGTTTCTGACTCGGAAAGGATCAAGGTGCTAACTGGAACCAGCGGACTGGCCGGGTTTAGACTGCTTCCCAAATTATAAGAATCCACGAAGATGCGATACGATGTCCCACTTAGATTAAGAATAAGCATTTATTTTTTCAAATTATATGAACACGCACTAGTATTTGGTCCAAGAGTAAAGTTTTCGTGATTTCCTTTGCTCATATACTGAGAAAAAGATTTAATTCAGTTAACCAATTCTTAGTTAATTAAATGCATGTTAATATGTGTTGAAATAACCTTATTCATTTCTTTCAGTGTAGGTGAATGCCAAGAGACCTATAAAGTCGCTCCAAGTTCTCCTCCTCCTAGTTCAGCAATTGTAATTAGGTAATAGTTAATTAGAATAGGGGACCACAGGCATATTAGGAACAATGCAATAATTAGAGTAAGTAACTCCACGTAGTACCTTTGAGTGGGGTCTAATGGATTGTATTGTTATTGTTTTAATTCATCAGTAAATGGTGGTAAACCCATTTTTTCTCTCATTTATTATTGATGTAATTCAGAATCAATGTCTAATATTTTTTCTTCGTTTTACAGTTTTGTTTTTATTTTAAGCATTTAAGTATTTACAAAACAACGCTTATACAGAGAATTGCCCCGCCCCTGTACGGGATATGAAAAAATATTGTCATGTTTCTTTAGCCCCGTCCCTCTCCCGTCTCCGCTATGGCCAAGTTTCCGATTCGTGTACTAATGTTACTAATGGAACGTTGTTTGGAAGTGGTCCCGTGCCCATCACGTCCACGCCCCGTCCGCGGCAACGTTGGATATGCAACGATTTTAAGTAGGTCTGTACTAAGATTCCATATCTTGAATATTGAAATCAATTATGTTTTCAGAATTTCTCCATCACCCTCAGTTTTTATGTTCCAGGATATTCGCTTATCCACCTAAAATATGCACGCGTAGATATGTACTATAAGAGAACATGTCTTGACGTTATTTCTGTTGTCGGCTAGAGCTCGGAACTGATCAAGCAGCATGCAATTGGTCAATGTTTGAACATGTCTTGACGTGTTAAGACCTGCATTTCCCATTCCTATATAGCATCTCATGTTATTTCAGTTGTCCCTAGAGCTCGGCGAGTGAACATATACGCTGACGTTGTTAACGTTTTAAAGAGTGTTGCATTCAAGCTATTATAGTGAAACCTCTGACATTCGATCACCTGTAAAAGTACCAAGGAAATGTGTAAACCTAATGTACCCGAACTCTTTTTGCTACATTTGCGGCGAATTGACAATTAAATATCAAAAACGGTCTTCCACATCTTTCCTTAAAAAGTACTATGAGCAGTATTTCAAGTGTAAAGTAGGTGATGAAGACAAAAACTAGGCTTCCCATATTTGCTGTATTGCGTGCGTCATACTTCTTACAGCAAAAGGTAAACGACATATGTCTTTTGCCATTCCTATGATTTGGAGCAAACCATCAGATTATATTACCGATTGCTATTTTTGTCTTACAAACATAAGTGGTATGATTTCTAAATCCAAACATACTGTAAAATATTCTAACATTCCATCTGCACTGGGACCAGTACCTCACAGTCCAGAATTACCTGCGCCTAAATCTCCACAAAACATGAGACTAAGCGACGATGAAAGTGCTGGTGACCAAGCAAACGAGGAAAGTTTTGCAGACGATAATATGGATTTGGATCCAACATTTCAATCAGATTCGCCTTGTTGTGTATCGTATCTTCTAAGTCAAAAAGACCTCAACGACCACGTCCGCGATTTAAAGTTGTCCAAGAAGCAAGCCGAACTTCTAGGTTCCAGATAAAAAAATTAGAATCTTTTTCAGAGTGGAAGAAAAGTTGCTGTTTTTCGTAATCGCCATACAGAAATTTGAGAATTTCTTCTCTATGGAAGAAGGACTTGTATGTATTTTGTAATAACGTCCGTTCTGTTACGAAGACGCTTAGTCATTAATATAATACAGATGGGTGGCGTTTGTTCATTGACTTTTCCAAATTAAGCTTGACAGCGGTACTACTTCACAATGGAAATAAATTCCCTTCAACCGATTTGAAAAAAATCTTATGACAACATGAAGCTTCTTTTGTAAAAATTAAGTATAACGGCTTTAAGTAGAGTATTTGTGGCAATTTGAATGATGTTTCGCTTTTGCTCGGCATACAACACGACTACACAAAGTATTGTTGTTTCCTCTGTAAATGGGACGGTCGGGATATGAAAAATCATTATAAAAAGAAAGAGTGGTCATTACGAACTTCACTGACACCAGGAAATAAGAATATAATTGGTACCTCACTTGTTGCTCCTCAAAAAAAAAATACTTGTTCCCTTTGCACATTAAGCTTGGGTTGATGAAAAACTTTGTCAAAGGTATGGATAAAAACTAACCATGGGTTTGCATATGTGAAGAGTAAGTTCCAGTGATGCCAAGGTAAGAGAATGTATTTTTGTGGGACACCAGATCAGACAGCTACTTCCAGATGAAAAATTCGTTGAAGCGCTAAATGGAATTGAAAAAGCAGCATGGTTGTCTTTTAAGGAGATTTGCGACGACTTCTTGGGAAATTGTGCAGCCGAAAACTACGTAGAGCTCGTTAACAACCTACTGGCCTCATATAAAAGCATGGGTTGCAACAAGAGTCTGAAAATACACTTTCTTGACTTGGATTTTTTTCCCAAAAAACCTTGGAGCAGTCAGTGACAAGGATGGCGAAAGATTTCATCAGGACATTTTAGTCAGAGTCTAGAGTCTAGAGATGCCAAGGCAAATAGAGCTCTGCTGTGTTGACAAACTGTTGCTGGACGCTGAAGAGAGATGTTTCTCATGGAAAGTACAGCCGAAAGTCATATATCAACACATTTTCCAAGTAAATATATCACTTTGTACGTCAGTTTTTCATGGTCTATGCATATATTATAATATACACTTTCACAAAATGTCATTGATTTGTCACTCTGAAACCCTGCCTGATAGAAAATTCTGAAAACAGATATGTAATGTATCAGTGTAAAAAGTACTGCCAAGTTCACCCACTTTACCTCCTGAGACAAAATAAATCTGTTTTTATTCACCAGTGACATAATTTTTCATCAAGTCATCAATTATAGGGTTATAGATTGTCATGTCTAATTTCTTTACTCAGTGACATTTTTTTAAAATACCACAGTATTGAGTGTTTTATTTTTAAGAGAACTCTATTGTAGACTATACCGAGGTTATAAGACCTACCTAATATACCTACGTTATAAACCAATCATGTCCTCCTAACAATCTATATGAACTTCTTTTTCTATCTGCCACTGTTTGCAAGTTACAGAGGATTTGCCTGCCAGTGGAACATTTTGTATAATGAAAAGTTTCTGGAAGATGAAAATACAAGAAATGAGTCATCATATAATGGATTTCTTATCATAATCTTTGTTGCATTAATCTAGCTGCAACAAATCACATGAAAAATACCTAATGGTGCAAAAAATTTGGGACACGCTGTATAAATAGGAATCTCAATGGTCTAAGTTATTGTTTAGAAGCCAAGCTATCTCTTGTTTTATTCAGGAGACCTCCGTCAGCACTAACCAACAACAAACTTCAATTTTTGCTTAATATTCTAGTCGAGTCGCTACCAAACTTTTCAATTTTTATAAAAGCCATTCACTTTGCCCGAGAAGATCTTTATAATTGTCAGCGAGTGGGGTATAACTAAGTTACCAAGTTTTTTCATTCTGGGTTTCGTAGGTAGGAGAGAGATTAGAAGGAAATTCAAAACTAAACTCAAGTAAATTTTCCTGTAAGAGTGAATATTGTGAAGGTTGTATAATATCATATCAAGTAAATTTTATTATTTTCTAGGTATTTTTATAATAATGGTATTAAATAAATATACGCATCACTAAAGAATAAACTTTTAAATTCGGTTTATTCAGGAAAGCTCAGTTGAGAAGTAGCACAAGATTTTAAAATCTTTTTCAAAGTATGTAATCAAAGTAATCATTAGCTGTAAAACAGAAGCTATTTTTCTTCTATATTGTCTTAAGTTTTACAAAAGTAAATTATTATATCACATTAACTTATATTGCGTTAGATGTTATAACTAACATAAACGACATTCACATTATTACATATTGATTCTCAGCTTTATATTGTTGCTGGTAACTTCAAAAATTCATATTTTCACCTTATACTTATTCCTACTAGAGCCAATAAGGAAAGAATATACTTTATTATATGCTTTGAATTATTAGTTTTGGATTTACTTGGAAGCGGAATCCAAATCGATTTTTAGACGATATAGAACGAAAGGAATAAATTTCCATTTTATTTTCAATTTTTATTGACACGTTTATTAAACGGCCACACATTTATCTGTTTTGATGCCATGAATGTGGGAAAATGGGCTTGCTATCGCGGCGTTAATTTACAACAATATGTTGCAATAATTTACAGTTAAGGGTTTTATAGCTATCAAACTTTTTTATTGCCGTATATATTTGTTTTTTGTGTTATTTCTATATACATACGTAGATTACAAATTGATGATTGTTTGCGCTTATTAAATCGCATTTTCATTTTAAATAAAATATATTTTAAGCTACTCAATTACTGCGAATAAAAATAAATAACTGCACAAATAAATGTTATTGATAACAATATATCGAAAATGTGAATATGAAACAATATAGTATAAAACTCATTATTATTTAGACAAGGAGTAGGGGTATAATATAATATTTGCAAGATAAATATTTTGCAGTACTTATCTGAATAACATTTTGTGTAATATACAGGTTTTCAACGCAACTGGTTATCCTAAAGCGTTCCGGCTTAGCTTTTTAGCTTTAAAATTCGGAGTTTGTAATAATTGAATAACAGCTACTTTCTCCTTAATTTTTTTTTTTACATTTAGGAACACTAAGAAAAATGGTTGGTTTAATCCAACATAAAATCTTGTGTTAGCCCAAAACAAAATTGCGTTTGACTAAAACATATATGTTTTAACATTTTTCTCTTGAATTAGCGATATTTAGCTTTGATTCATGCGTGATCACTTTACTTATGTTCTTTTAAAATAAAGTGCATCGTTGACTCAATGTTATAAATTTGCGTTGTTTTAATACATTGAAAGTGTTGAAACAATATTAATTCATTTTCACGTAACCATATAAACCACAGTAGATTGAACAATTTTAGTGCTAAATTTTAATATGCTCTGTGCATGTTTTTCAACAATCACATCGTACGTTCGAGTGCAATTTGGATTCGCCGTGACAACCCTGGACGAAAATATGAAATAACGTAGACCGCGCCGGCGGGTAAAATGGCGGGTGAATTTTTACGTGCAGGATTGTCCAAGCAAATTTCCAAATACCCGTGCGTAATACATATTAGTGAATCATATTCTGATCTGATCTGTAAACATATTCAATTTATAGTGTTGTGTGGGGTGTGCAGAATAAGAACAAATAATTTATTAAAACTGTAAACTGTTAATAGGCACCTTTGCATCTCGTCAATTTGTTAGCTTAAATGTTGAAATAAATGTATTTTTTTATTAAAATTGTTGTTTGTTTCACCTTTCCGTAATTGCTGTAACTCTTCTACTAATATTTCATTATTTGCTAAGCAACTGATACGTTAATAAAATAATACAATAATTGCAATCATATCCCTGCATATAGCATACACTCAGAAAAGTTGATGAAAAATGTTAAATTAACAAAATGTTCATTGTTGAATTTATTTGATAATTATGACTATTATTTGCGTTAAACCAAAGCAATTTCTCAGGTTCTATGAAAAAAAGAATTCAGCTTGAATCTGCTTAGTCAAGTTAAAGTTTCAACTTGTTCTAATTAACAATGAAAATGATTCCATTCAGCTAAAAAGACGGTTAGATAGACGAACCTGAAGCATTAAATAAAATTACGTTTTAGATTGTGAAAATTGAAGAATATCGGTACTGTAACGGAACGGGTTTTCTTGTCTGGAAACTTTTGGGGATGGCCAGCCCAAATTCAAATAAGACAAGCCAAATTCCGTCTCGCAGACAACCCCTCCAGCTCTTTTGACCGGCGAGCCACTGCCGGGAAACAAACGTTTTGTTCGGTAGCGAATGGTTTTAGTAATTTTAGCCAAAGATGTTTCCCAACTGTGTTTTCCACCGTCAGTCGAAGCAGGGCCGTTAGTTAGCCTAATGATTATCGATTTACCCTTCTCGTCGGCTCTCTCTTACCGATGATAACTTCCTCTCCAACCCCTTTCTAAGGGTTCAAACTGAGCTTCTTTTAAAATGACGAAATAATAGAACAACTTATATTTTTTAACAATTATATATTGAATATTTTAAGACATTAAAAGAAAAACTAACAAACTACACAATTAAATAAATTAACAAGTGAACAAAAATGAACAAAACACAATTTTGTTTTAACGAATTTTTGTGACAATTAAGTTAAGCTAACAATCTACGAATTTAATAAAGTATCAAGCATATGACAAAACAAAACACAACTATTTAGATGAATTTTTTTAGGCTTTTCTTAACAATGTTGATTAACTTAAATTCTAGTAATTCTTACTTCCAAACTATTTATTAAGGGAGAGAGAGAGAGAGAGCGAACGAGTTACGGTTTTCACGTATTTGCTTTGGTTAGTTTTAAGTAGAAATTTTGAACATCTTAACTGATTTCTTACAGTACGATAGTAGCATCGCATCTATTTTGTAGCGGTTTTCTCCCTAGATAGTACAACAAATATGTTAGATACTTATAAAAATTGTCACATAGATGGCGCTTCTCCTATTTTATTCCTGTAACAGAACATGTTTAGCATAAATAGAGAGGCAAATACGATTATAAAATATTAATCTGGTATATTTATTTATCAGATAAACATCTAATAGAAGACATATTTGTTGAAAGCAATATTTTTTGGACCAATTAAATAAAATTATAGTTATTCAAAACTATAATTTTTGTACGACACATGAACATAATATTATTTTAGGTTACTTTTATTGTTTGCCCAACATAAAGTGTTGCATTAATATAAACCAAAATAATGTTCATTGAACCAATATAATAAGAGGTTTTAAAACTTTTTTCTATTGGGTCAAACGAAAATAACGTTATTTAAAACAAATTATATACTACAGCCAACATAATATTGGGTTTGCTCGAAACATGAACTTGGTGCAGTGAAAGCATAGCATTAATTTAGTGTCGAACCAACATTTTATGCTAACACTGTTTTATAAGTTGAATAAATCCAATGGTTGTATTGTTTACATGCAACCCGAAAAGTGTGTTACATTAACGGATTTTGCGTTGTCTGAATTTTTTTCTCAGTGTAGGATTAACTGGAAGTCGCAATCAATTTTGTTCTTTTAAATGGAACATTTGTATATTATTACTTTTTTGAATTCAGGATAAGGTTCCATGATAGCTGCAACTAAGGTTTATGTATATCTTTCACTCTTTCTAAAATATTACTTCTTTACTAAATATCTAGCTAGTTCCGGGGAAAACTCTGTATACTGAGAAAAATGGTTAGTTTAATAATTCCACATAAAATAGAACACATTATTGTTTTTATGTTGGCCAAAAACAAAGAATTTGCTACGATTGTTCGATTAACACATATATAGATGTTGCCTCAACCTATTTATATTTATAACATACAACCTAACCTAAATTAATCTTTTCGCATTTTGGTAACTAAAATTAGTTTTCAGCGTAAATTTAATGGTAACACTATTTTATGGAATAAATAAACGCAACAGTTGCGTTGTTTATATATGTACAAACCAAAAGGTGTGAAACATTTTGCGTTAACTAAACACATTTTTTCTCTGTAATACATACATAAATAAACAAAAATAATAACGACTATAAAAGTAAAATAGTGTACTAAACGTCTATTCTTAGTTTATACGTAGTATAAGATATTGTAAAATATTAGCGGAATAAAATTTTGGAATACAGGTTGTCATATACCGATTATTCCCATATGATATACTATATTTCAACGGAATTTTTAACCTCTTTTAAGGAGCCCGTGGGTATTGCATAATGGTGTTTCAACGCACCTCTAGACAAAATTAAAGGATCACTAGTAAAATTCAAAATAAAAATGTAACAAGAATAAATATATAAATTTATGTGTTTCCTCAGAGTTTAGTTGATTTACGGAGTTTTAAAGAAAAAACCAAAATACCAATAGTCTTCTTTTAAAAACAATTACTGAGCCTTGATATTGTGTAAAATGTAACGTTAGTAGCCATAACATTCACATACTTATGTACTTGTTATATATTATATTGTTAGGTTTAAGTGAAATAACCGTGAAAAAAGACGCCATTTGACATCATGCTATTGTGCCATTCGCTCTTGCAAAATAAATTCTAATGTTAACGATGGTCGCAGTTTCTTTGGATTTCCGAATGAATCTATTATATACAACAGGACAAGAATTAAGAAAGTACGTGGATAAGAAAAACTATTGTCGTTGTGCAGAGGTTTCTAGATCACATTAAATGAATTTATTTATTAAATACTCATTCTAAACTATATCGGCATTTACCATAACTAACTTTCATTCATTTTATGTTCATTTTTTAAAATGTAATTTTGTTCTGAACAGCTATACTATGCTATACTAATATAAATTTTAATCCGCACATTTCACATTAATTCACATTATAAACAACTCGATATTATTTATTCTACGTCTGAAACTCGTGAACCACTTTCCCTCCCAGCAACAGCTTTACAAGATGGCAGCTAAGTTTGAAGACATTGAAAACGGACCACAAAAGAAGGATTTTGCAAGCTCGTTCTTACTGATTTATACTGTGGTTGTAGTGCGGATGTTTGGAGGTATAAAGCAAGATTAAATGCTTATTCAACTATTTTGGCGTTATAAACGGTTATTCAACGTTTATGGCACAAATATTAAACCGTTTTTTATACGGCATACACAACGTTGATTGAAGCGAAGTAACTAAAAATATGCAAGAAATATCAAGAAATGTTAAATGTTTAATTGTTTATGATAGGTACAAAGGATAGTGGCAATAGTTGCCTTAAAATTATTATTTACCGGTAAATACCCCATCTCCCATCTCCCATTATAAACGTGTCATGACGAGTATCGTAAACTGTATTGTGGCGATTACTTTTATTCCTAGTCAACATGCTAGCAAGTTAACGCCACAATATTATTCTTAATAGAATTTCCTAGACGAATTCCTGTTTTCCAGACTTTTACGGGTTCCCTGCATAGTAAAGTACCTATTAAACTTAATAGATATACCCCAAGCAATTAAGCCCTACCTCAGGTTTAATACATGTTTTATGTATAGTAATTATTCCATCAACGAAGACGTCTATCTTAAATACTCGAATGAGGAACCTTGGGACGATATTACCGACAAATATTTGGTGATTCCGCTCCGTCACATACATTAAATATAATTTGTCTTGCCTCCATTATTTCTAAGGTATCATTAGGAATTTCGGATAATTTTTCTTCTTAAATTACAGCAAATGTTACGTCTTAACATACACTCTTGCAGTAAGAAAACAGCCAATAATGTACGTGAAAATATCAGTAAGAATTGGTTTGCTATAGCAATGAATACTTATTAAAACAATAAACTATCAAATATACATACAGAATATATTCTATTAAATATCTTAGGTGCAAATAAAGTTGAGAAACAGTAAATTGTTTTGAGATCGTAAACTTAGGGCAATCTTCTGACAACACAATGAAATTTGCTGTGCACTAGAGTAGTAACTGTTATTTGGAACACAAAGGGAAAACCGTGAAACTATCGCCAGTATTGCACTGCGGTTCTTTGAGAGTGTGTGCAAGTTGATTAGATTAAAAGATATCATTTCTACCATTATCCATTATTGCCTTAGATTTAACAGGTTTCACTAAGATTATTTCCTTCATTTTTATTTTCTGTATATGGCGTGTTTTTCAATTTCCACTGCAGCCTAGTTGAATAGAAATTTGCCATAATGCAGCCTGCACAAAATTCAAATCGAACCCAGTATCTAATCACAAATGCTACAAGCCACTCACAAACAGTCAACAACAACCTTCAACCAAATACCGTAACAATGGTAAAATTACAAATATCAAAATAACATGGTCATGGTAGCATGCAGCTGATTTTATGGCAACGCCATAATAGTCAAATTCTAGTCATTAATTTTACAGAATGCATTCTTGTCCGCAAATGGCCAGAGTGAACTGATTTTGCAACTACTTAAGTCGGATCTTTTCTTAAGTTTTCACATCGGCTACCAATGTTGAAGCTAGTCATAAACGTCATAAGCCACTCACAAACTGTTAACAACAAATTTAAGAAAACATACCATAGACCATAACTACGACACGATTACAGATATGAGTACAATAAAAGTGTTGATCAATGGATTATTATTACAAGAAAATTACCGCCCTACACGAGTGCCAAGATTGCAGCAAAAAAAGCAACCTAGGAGTTATTGCGTAAGACTGGCTTTCTCTTGGTTTATTTTTAAATCGTTTGCTGTAAACCAATCCTCTGCGATTTTGATGGCCCTTTTGGACTAAATCAGGAGATCTTGGTGGATATGCCATATCGCCGTTTTTGGAAATGAGACGCCCCGGAACATACTTCTCAAAATAGCTATTGCTTCTCGAGCTGTGTGTGCCCTGGCCCCATCCTGTTGATATGTTGATACCACATATTCTCCATCTGAAGTTCTTCCATTCTTGGAGCCAAGAAATGTTGCAGCATTATTCTGTAACGATCACCATTTAAGGTAGTTGTTCTTCCTTACTCGTTCTCAAAAAAATAAGGCAGGTATGTTTCAGGCACTAACGCCACAGCATACCTACTGTAATTTTTGGATTATGTTGCGGTTGCTGGTGAATAATTTGTGAGTTCTCACTACCCCAGAATCGGTGGTTTTATTTATTCACAACTCCCTCCAGAAATGGGCTTTGTCAGTTATAATGATTTTTTTTCCAAAAATCAAGAATTTCGTTTTCAAGGTTCACCAGAGCATTCGTAATTCATTGGTATTTCGCGATCTGCAGGCAGAACCCTGTGGATTTTGTAAGAAAACAGACGCAAGTCTTTCACTAACATTTGCTGTAATTAACATTGGGAGATGCCTAACTGCCTGGATCGTTTTATTGTCGAAGTTCTTGGTCTTTTCCACATCATTGCGTACACGGTCTATATTATCTCCTGAACGAATAGTAATGATAAGATAATCGACGATTGTTTTTGATAAAAAAAAAACTTTTACAATTTCTACACGTTTTCGATGTGTATACCGATTCATAATAAATTTCCCACTTGTATGCTAACTAAAAACAAAATTATAGCAGCTTCCCATAGAGGACTTTGTGTACCTTGTATAAATTATAAAAAGCAGCGGTCACTCAGGTACACCATACTCAACGCTTCCAAGGTGACACCGAGAGTTGTTCCACTTAGTAAGCTACAATCTTCCAAACAGATAAGATTTAAGTAATTCAAGAAAATTTCTCCCTACGCTATAATATTCTAGCGTTTCCAGTAGGAGATGTAGATAGTAACTGACCGAGTCGAAAGCTTTTATTAAATTGAGAAGCGTCTTTCGGTCCAGACACCTGAATCAAAGGCACTATTGATACGCTGAACTATTTTGTGAGATCCTAGCAAATATCGAACATCATCTCCTCTATCCGTGCTGATTAGAAAAGTACTTGTTGCGTTCGAAGTACGAGCTGGCTAGGCGAGGTTCGTCAAGGTCATTCGTTGGAGCCAACCCCTCTTTCGGCATTACCAAATCGAATATTAAAAAATCCATCAATGAATGGATACATAATCAGTCCAGAGAGTACTGACAGAAATCACCGGAACAGAGACAGGCAAAAGAGTTCCTAAGGGAACAGAGGCCTGAATTTACTAGGGATCTACTGAAGAAAGAGAGGAAGACTGTCAAAATGATAGTAGGTTGACTGACTGGTCACTGTAGACTAAATAGGCACATGTACAATTGCTAGATGATTCTGGCAAGAGGAGAAAGAAACACCAGTTCATGTGCTGTGCCAATGTGAAGGCCTGGCGAGGACAAGGTTTTTAGTATTGGGGGAGGAGAACCCCACAGCTAGTAGCTACACAAAGAAGCCGCTCTCAAAGATGATAGGCCTAATTAAGAGAGCAAAATTAGAGAGCGTCCTCTAGGAAAAAAGGGGATCACAATAGATCTGAGAAGGTCGCGGTGAAACAGGTCCATAGGCTACCTCAATCCTAATCTAATCTAATCTAGTTTGTGTTCGAAGTAGTTGATCAGTCTTCACAAAAACTTTGGATATAGCTGGCAAAATATTAATGGGGCGATAGTTTTTATTCACTTTTAATAGGCTAGGAGATATTACCTGTTCCATACAAGTATCGAATAACATTGCATCGCATTCCATTAATTAAAATGGCAACCGAACTAACAAACATCCCCTCAGACACTTACACTGTTACAGGTTACAAGTTTCATGTTCTGTGATTTTATAGTTTAGCCTAAATTTGACATGATCACATTTATAATCACAATATATCAAATTATTTCACGACTTTTCTAAGTTAATAAAGCAGATATTGTTAATGCGACCATTATCGTTATATTGAAACGTAAACTTTCAATTCCAATCCATGGCACAACGAGCTAGGGTATTACTGTCAGCGTACAGATAATATGTAATACGGGTATTGAAAATCTATACCTCCTCCATGCACGGATGGCACTGGATAATGAAAATGGGAAATTCACCTTGCTCGATATACTTTTATGCCAGGTCTATCTCTATATAGATGATTCCGTGATATTTTATTCAATTTTATCTCCTTATTGAACATGACTTTGAATAGATGTATTGTGTGTGTGTGTATGTAAGGACTTGACGCACGTACTGACAATAAGATACCGCCATGAATATCTAATTCTATACTATTTAGGAACCGTGGAAGGAATACAAAAAGGATATTTCTATATTAAAAATGCAATATTATGAGTGAGTCGTGTAATATTTAAAAAAGTTACGTCTTTTTGCTGCATTTATGACGAATTCGGTTGAATAGAAGATACCCTATTGGGGTCGTGCTAATCAATTAGTCAGACAGCTTACTCGTCCATCTATCAATCAATTACCCACTTTTAATCGGATCTAAAGAGGGTAACTGTGCGGCGTGTAACGTTGAATAGGCATACCTATTTAAACGAAATTAGATGCTTTCAAGTTAGACCTTTATATAAACCTTATCTATTGTGTGATCGAGGAATATCGATTGTAAAAGTGCTATCGAATGAAGTCAGGATTTATCGGGAGGAGACGACGGACGGTTCGCACAACGAACCCTACACATTCGTTTTCGTACCGTGATTAAGTTAAAATAATTTGAAGGTACGATTAATGAGAAAGCCAGCCAGAACGTTAACGGAAGCGGATTTATGACAATGGCTCTCGTACGACATCGTCACCGCTGCGGATTTCAATTACACTAAAACGTCATGCGTTAATCATTTCACCCTGTTTCCGTATGATCTAGTATAACAATTCTGTCACTTATTTCTGAAAAGACTGGCAATCGCAAATTTGATTCAATTAAAATGAAAATCGTGTTTCCCCTAATGGGACGCAATATAAGCATTTATGTATCTTCTTTTTTTCTTTCTGAATGGCGAAATATATCACTGGGAATACATCCAAATACAAAGAGAAAAACTGAGCAATTAATTCACTCTACTGTATCCACTGCCGCTGACTACGAGACAATTTACTTACACAATAAAGGAAGAAAATATTTTACAAAAACTAGGCAACTAATTAAAATCTCTGAAAAGCATGTATAACCTAATAAAGCTACTAAATATAACTTACGACCTTAGGTACTTTTGTGAAGAAATAATATAGCCTTTGAATGATTTATTTTTTTGTAGTGATGGACATTATTGTTAACTACAGAATAATATATTATTTTCAACATTATAATATGTGAAAAACATGTCAACAAAAGAGAAAAAAGAAATGTAAATGAAAATAGAATGAAAAAAAATATATAAATAAAATACAACTGTCGAAATACAGTCTTACATTAATTATTACATATCAGCATTAAAGTATTCTTCGAATGAATAAAAACATTTTGCCAGCAGCCATGACTTAACAACTCTCTTGAATTTACAAAAGCTGAAACCTTAAAAGTATTGGAGAGCTTGTTATACATGTTAACACATCCAGCTAGCTACTGTTATTTTTAAACTATGTTGAATGAAGTGAATTTTAGAATCTCTAATATTGTAAGAATGCTGGCTATCATTTTGACTTATTAATTTATCTTTATTTTTATGAACGTAACAACTAGTTTCCAAAATGTATAATTCAAAAATAGTCAATTTATTTAACGAAATGAAATAACTCCTGCACATGGTAAGTCGAGTGATTCTGCACATACATCTAATGGCAGCTTTCAGCTTAACAAAAACTGCTTTAACAAATGCACTCGAGCCCCATAGCAGAATATCATAGAGAAGTAATGACTGAAATTCCGCATAATAAACAATTCTCAATGTTTCAAACCTTCCAGCAGCCTTTAGTTGTCGCAGCTTAAAAATGACAATGTTTAACTTGTACGCGTAGAAATAAAAGTTACTCCCAATAACTTTGCAGTCTTGGTCCTCCCTTTGCGCGAGGGCGGTACAAAACTTTTTTGGACTAGGACTCATGTAGGTACAATCGGTAATGAGAGGGCGGATCAATTAGCGAAAGAGACGGTATCTCAGGGAGATAGCTTGATTATTAGATTTGGGCTAATTTCTGCTAGTGTAGTTAAAAAAGCGTTTAGGGATAAACTTGATAATGATTGGCAGAGGAGGTGGGATAATACCTTAAGTGGGAGGTGGACTAGGAAATTTATCGGTAGCGTTACACGTTTTAGGGAAATGAGGGTTAATTTATCGTATCAGACGGTAGAATTAATAACAGATCACGGTAATTTTAAATCATATTTATGTAGAATTGGGAGGGTTAATGATTCACTTTGTGAGTGTAGTGGGGTAGATACAGCGGGGCATGTCTTATTTGAATGTCCACTCACTGATGAGTAGTGGTCGCGTACGGAGATTAGGGCATTAGCTAGATGGCTAAATTGGCTGCGACGCGAAACAGATATTAGAGATAATGAGTCGATCGAATGGTGGATATTTTTTAGTAATGTTGCTAAAGAACTAGATAGGTTACAGCATAATATTTATATAGTTAGTAGAGTAGCACGTTTATGAATGAACGTTTATGCTCTTTAGTGGTCGGAATTAATGTTGAACTGCAAATATTTAAAATTCAAATCTTTATTTAATTACTCTCGGTTAGAATAATTAGGATTAAATTATTATAAAGTATTAGAATAGGTACTGCTGTTGTTTTGTTTGTTTTTTTTATGTCATCATCTTTCCTGTTTCAAGAGACGCGGAGGCTGCTTCTTCAGCACTCAGAAGGATAATAATAATTTGCGGGCTTAGGTAATAAGGTCTGGGACTTCTTCCCAGATCCTCCCAGAGTAAGGTTTTGGCCATGGTTTTCCCTTACTCCGTGGCCATTGATGATGATGACTAAAAGAAGCGTTAACTAAATGTGTAAAAAGTTGGAACAAGCTGGAACACCGTTAGGTCCGCTAGTATATTTGCGTTTAAGTTTATTAAATATTCAAAGCATTTCCAATTCTGTGTAGGGATGTAAAAACATAGTGTGAGGATTAATAATATTATAGTATGGTTGTAGCAATTGGTGCTTGCAAAAAGTGTTTATTAAACATCTCAGCAACATCCTGAGAGCAAGTAACTGTCGTATTATCAACTATTTTGAGCATGTTAAGTGGTCGTATGCTTTTATTCTGTAAATTTTGTAACGTTGGATATCTCTTTTGCAAAATATAAAGTTCATTAAGTTTAGCACTAGATTATCGTACTTCATTATTAACTCAATTTCTACATTTATTAATAACTATTTTTCTATATTTAAAAGATAAATCAAAGTAATAGAAAAATATTTAAAATAAAGCATCAAATTTGCTATTAATATCATTGGCTGCATACACATCATACCAATTTAATCTCTTTGTTTAAATAACAAGTAAAAACACTTTTATTGGCAGAGTTATACAACCTATACTAACGATACTAACAACCTAACGATATTCAGCACATCTTGGGGCAACTTTTAATACTTCTGAATACATCAAAATAAGTGTATGATCAGAATAAGTAACATACAATAACAACAATATTATCTATAGTTGTACTAGACATGTAATTAACTCTAGTTGGCTCAAATAATTTTTGTGATAAATTAAAAGTTTCAAATAAACATAAGAAGATCTACATAGATTTAAAATAAATACACTGGTATGTTTCAGTTTAATCTTTGCAGCACTTACTTCAAAATCTTTCTCCACACAAAATTCGGATACTGATGTGAGGGAAACATTAATGTGACACCAAATACCACAACCATCACCCCTATTGATTGATCTACAATAATTAACTAATAATTATTAATGTGAAAATGATTTATTTCTTCCTTTCCAAACCACGTCTCCGTTAAACAAACAATCAACGGTTCAAATAAATCTATGGAGACTTCCAAACAACTGAATTTATTCCTGGCACTTTGACAATTTAATAAAAACAAAGAAAACAATTCGAACAGTTTGAAATATTACCCCTATCTACATCCCCCGCCGTTAAGACTGGGCGTTCTCTGAGATAAGCGAAGAAGAAACCGATTAATGCACGTATTCTTAGGGCACACTTCCGGGTTTAGTACATCATTTGTACAATCCATCGGTACTGATATTATAAAAGAGGTATATTCCTCCGGATGTTTTGATTGTAATTTTTTAATTTTTGCATCGCGTGAAGATGGAAGTCCAGGAGAAACAGAAAAAATATTAGAACAATATAAGCAGGCAAATTCATGGAGAGACCTTTATAAAGGGATTATCAAAGATGGACAGTCAAAAACTACTAAAGCTTACTGAGCAACATTTTCACAAAGGGGCAAGTTTCCTAGGAGGACATGTGCACTGAAAGGAGATCCACAAAAAATCAGCACTGAAGATAGCAAGCAGCCTGTGTGTATAAATGCGGAGACCGCTAACCCCATTTTAGCGAGGCTGTAAATGCAGAAAAAGTAAAACCTTTTGGCAAACCAAAAATTAATTATTTGATCAAGAAACTGTACGGACTAGTACAGGATGCAAATATATTCAAAGGCTGGTATGATTCAACGGGTAAAATAAATTAAACATAAAAAGGCAAGAGGCAGTAGAATTTTCTCCAAAGATCTCATGACAGACGGTTCGCATAAAAAAATTAGGAACATTATGCATGTATGTACACTAGTGGTCATAAAAAAGTGTACACTCAATATTTTTTATTGTGAATTGGAGCACGTTCATATTGATTTACATTCATGATAGATATCATAGGTGTCAACAAGTTGCAAGCAAGTTGTGAAACATGTATTAAATGTTGGGGGTTCATAGTTTTTTTTTTATAATTACGACCGTACGAATTAACTATTAAATTATATAACTCTTTAACATCTCCTAAACAAAAAACCTACCTCGAAAAATATCGTCATACCACGGAAAATTACTTTTAACAAGTCCGTAACAGCCCTTCATTCCGGGTTGATACTTTCTTTTAATCTTTTTATTTTTACCCATAGCCGATGGCAACGTTCGCTTGCATCGCCACCCTATTGACAGGCCAATTAATTTACTGCAAATGACAGTCTACACTTTTCGTACGCACCAAAGCAAATCCTCGATAATGCCTGCGGTATGTTTTCCGGCTTAATGTTAAATTGTAGAAAGATGTGCCTCCCTTAATTTATTGTTCACATCCTTACTTGTAACACTACTACTCACCGTGGATATCGGCAATGCATAAATTATTTCTTAAGTATACACATGGAGCGTTTTGGCGTATTTCCACAATTCAGTTTTTTTAAATATAATGTATTCATTCTATGTATAAATTTTCACAATATTTTTATATATATTCAAATAGGTTAATGGTGAAATAAATAAATAAGTTAATCTACATAAACTAGGGCTTGTACGTAGCAAATTTCGATTATCATATCAGTTTGCTTCTAATTTTAATAGATTTTTGTGTCGTGTTTAAGTCCTGAAAATTAATGAAATTAATGAACAGGAAATCAGTGTTACAATATATTTTAATAAGGAACTTAAATTTATTGACCACCTACCATATAATACACCTTCTTTCCTGCATAGTGAATTGCTTCTTCTTTCATCTAAAAAAATATAGGCCACTAAATAGCACTCAAAAAGTCTGAGAAAAAAAAACATTCACTCACTCACCGAAAGCAGAAATCATATCAATGAGTTCTTCCAATGAATAATTCATTTATTTTTAAAACAATATTACCCGTACCTTTCGCCTACTTATTTCTAACAAGAAAACTTATTTTTTCTGTCAATAAGCAACATGTTTATTTTGCCAAGATCGCGCTTCCCAATACGTTTCCATCATAAAAAAAATAAGAAGTCCTGAATATTTCAAAAAAAAAACCGGAGCTAGACACAATGGTACTAAAATCGGAAGAAAGTTAAATTTTACATTAGGTAAAAATTGCTATACCGTCGTATAAAAAAAAAAAAAACAAGTTCCCATGATTTTAGACTTCGGAAATTATAGGTTCCTATTTATAATAACGCTATAGCTTATAGGCAACAATTGTTTAATAAGAGATGTCTGGTCTTTCATGCTTAAGCGAAAGCTGAAAGCGCATGTCTTTTAACTTCCATAATTTCGGAGATATTTTCGAATTTTAGAGACGCTAAAAATATATTTCTTTTTAAAAAAGTCATGTAATTCAGAAACTATGGTGCTTAAATCCAAAGAATGCTTAACAAAGTTCCATTTAATCCAAAAAATGCAATCATATACAGAGTGTTTCATTCAATAGCAAAGTAGGAATTTATCTTCGACGAAATTGTGCGGCTTTAACGAGATATTTCAGGTTTCCCCAAAATTTTAACATTTACAGCTGCTTCGAAAATGTACCGTATTTTACAAGCCATCAATGAAAGAATAGACAACGCATCAAACTCTGTTAAAACGACAACTAAATTTCTTTTATACAAGGTGTTTTTTTTATAAATTGATTGGGAAATTGAATGTTTGAATAGAAGTAAGATCATCTTAGTCACAATAAGAAAGTTGTGGATTTGCAATTTAACTAATAGTTTAATAAATGTAGTTGTTTGAATAATATTAAACAAATATTTTTACAGAATCGTATTTGAAGCTATTGACAAAATAGCAACAAAACGTAGCAAGTAATGAAATACAAAGAGGAGCGATTTTTTTTTATTGGTAATCAGATCCATAATTGACAAAAATAAAACAGGAATGGTAAACGAAATGTTATCTCCACATAAAAATATTTTTATATTGTTGCATTAATACTAGTTGCAATAGCTCACACAAAAAATGGTTATTTTTTTTTAATAAGTAGACTATTATATTCTTGCTAGAGTGAGAACTATCGATTCTTTACTGCCATTTACAAACTTTAAAACACTAATTTTCCTATGGTTTGCTTGCTTTCTCTATAGTGGTATACCACGCCTGCATTTATTTACTAAAAGTTCTGAGTGCTTTACACGTTCCGTCATTCGTCAACAGCACTCCCACTAGATTATTATGAGCCCGCGAATAAAAAATATCTACACTAAACCACCACACAAGATTAATATACTGGATCGGAACGAGAACACGTTTAAATAAAAGTCGTAAACTTATGTATGAAATCTCACCACAGTTGTTAATAAAGTCCGCCTTCCACTGTTATATATGCAGTCGTTCTACACAAGCGGCAATATTAATATTGCGTCCCTATTTAAAGATGTGTAAAGGCGAACCAGTATAGAATGTCTAATATTTTCCATCTTGTAGTGTTGTAAGTTTCTATTTTATGTGATATTTATTGGCAAACCTAAAACATGTTTTCATTTTACACTTTTACTAATGTTAGCAGATAAAGGCGACACGTGTGGCATGAGTCATCTCAACAGTCAGTAAACTGATTCTTATAGATACACACAGTAAGGTATATGTAAACCAATTTACTGAATGGTAATATAAGTCATCCCATACACGATGCCTCTCTCTGATGACAACAATATACATAATACTATACCTTTTAACCGTTCTGTTATACACAATAGAAGTATAAGGTTTGTCTATTAAAATGTGCACGTATACAACATTGGTAATCCACTAAATTGATAACCTGTTCCTCGCGAGGAGAGAAAGTATTTTCAGAAACGATGGAATATTAAGCTTGTAATCCAAAGCCTGGGCCACTATAATGTTCTAATGACATGCAATGAGACCTTTCTGAACACACAATCTTTAATAGGGGTTAGTACAATAATTGTTTTAACATTATATTTCGAAAAGTCTAGAAATCAAAGAAAACCATTAAAAAATAAATTCTTTATTCTTCAATTAATAATAGCATCTGATATGAATTGTAGGTATACATGGAACTGTAATCTGAACAAATAATATGAAACAAGAAAATATTAATAATAAATTAAAGCTTGAATTCCGCTAATTGTTTACTGTTATCGTATTTTAAATCGCCTTGTGACCAGGGCTTATATACTTTTACAACTCTTTTCTGTCACGTTGTTTGTTTGTTGTTTCGTTATTTTGCTATTTAAAACTTTCATAAAATAATAATAAAACTAGTTAGAAAAATTAGTTAACTACTTTAAGTAGTTTAACTGCTTTTAGGTAAGTATTTCAACTAGGAAAAAAAGAGAAGTTTACGAGAATCACTGCACATTTTATTGATGAACACCGTCAGAAACATTATTTCATCTTAACTTCACGTGGACTTGCTGGTACACATTCCTTTGATTAAATAGGCAAACTTTTTGAAGAAATACATGGAAGCAACTCCGTCAACGCCTTTACTGAATATGGCTTTCAAGTTTCGGTAAGTGAAAGCATTCCCTTAGAAAAGTACCTGCATCGAGCTGATCAAAACTTCTTTCATTTAAAGGTATTATTTAGTTGTACATACATGGCGAACCCAAATTTTCTGTTGCAGGAAAAAAAATAGGTATTTATTTCTTTAATGTATCTTGGTTTTGCGGAAATTGTAGTAATAAAACTCTAAATGTAGAACTTTTAAAATCTATAGATAGCAGTTATTTTAATATTTTAAAATTTAAAAAAAAACTATTTTAACATGAGAAACAAGACAAATTGAGAAATGGAATTGTATTTTTGTAATCTTACCTTAATTATTTAAATTTGTAAAAAGAAAATGAAATATATTCATATTTGTAATCAACTTTATTCCCAACATAATATCTTATTCTTATAGATGAATGCAATTAAGTATATGTAATTTAAATTTCCGTTTTCAAATATTGTTTCGTTTTTCTTTAAATTTGTATGACATTTTTAAGCAGATTATATTAAAATGTGTGTTTAATGCAAATGTAAAATATATATGTGTATGTTTTACTATCAATACTATAAGAAGTTATGTTTTATATGTAATACGTTGTTGTAGTGAAATATAAAACTGAAAGTTGTGCATGGTTGGTTTAGTAAGCTTGTTTTATTTAAGAAAGTCTAATTTATAATATAGGAAAATATATGTTTGAAGGTTTGCAATATCCTGCCTGTCGTTAACAGAATTTGTTATGTTTTTTAATGTGTATCCTTTCAGTACGTTTCTAGCTTTATAATGGTTTTCTCTATTCGACATTGTATTATTGAAATTAAATGAATGATTATTGTTATTCATATGTAAGAATTTCAAATTCCATCTGGTATAATATAAAGTATTTAAATTCATGTTATTATTACGTTGTTGACAAGTACTGTGGCATTTGCTGTAGCAGCGTCTTCCCCACAGGAAATGACAGTATATGTTGTTTAGAGTCTCGCATAATTAAGGTAATGCGGTATTTATTTTAAATTTTGTCTGCTTCTTTGTCTATTGCATGTTACGATTGCTGATCAGTGAATCCCACATTACTTTCTAGAAGGGCGTTTGAAGTTCAGAAAAACAACGCCAACCGCCATTCTTGCGCCCTCTAGTAGAGAGAAGTGGAACGAGTATAGCGGTGTGGAATGACATCACAACTCAAAGTTATAAAAACCGCGGAGACCGTTTCAGCTTCAGAAAAGCACGCGATACCCTTCGTTACTTCCCAAACTTTGTGGCAAACTAACGGCCCTACTTCAACTGATTCAGAAAAAACACCATTGTAAAATTTTTTTTTGCTATATCTTCTACAACCAATCGCTACCAAACAAAAAGATTGTTTTCCAGCGGTAGCGCGTCGGTCAAAAGAGCAGGTTAGGTTATCTGTAAAACGGGGGTGGTTCCGTTGGTTCAGCGCTATCGTTTTCCTACCTAGGCCACCTAGGCAGGCAAAAATGTCACTAAAGATTGGCCATACTAGATTCCACATGACAGACGCGTAATAAATTGTCATTAAGCTACCGTCCAACCATGCTAAGGTGAACTGGTGTCTTCATTGCGCTTATTATTAATAAATAGATATTAAACTAGAAAGAAAATTATAGAAAAAGATTTATTCTCGTGAACGTTAAAATACTAAGGTATGTAACATGTGTGCCAACTTGTACTGTCAAAGTTTCTTTTCTATTTTTAATTCAGAATTAAGATTTGTCGGCCCAAAAAACATTGTGTATAACCATACTCATACTCGCAAAACTGTAGTTTCTCGCCTAGTGATACAAATAACTATTTGTTAACACAAATTTCTACACTGCAATGAAAAAACCATTTGATTGCGTCAACTAAATTTAACTTTATTCAATAAAATTATTCCTTCACAGAGTGACAAACAAATTTTATTACAAAACACAAACTTAAAAAAAACTAACAAATCAAACTGTTATATTTAACTCAACAATATTTTGTACAACTCGTTTTGTTTGGAAATATTTTATATTATATTTTATTTTTACTTCAATACAAATGCTAAGTTAAATTAACAAATACTGTGCTTGTTTCAAATAACTAAATTAAATGTTTGTTTGATTGAATGCAGGTATATTTTTTGATATTAAATTGATAAATTAATTTGATTAATTTGATAAATCAATTAAGAACTTAATAACAATAGCAGAATATATGTCAACAAAAATATTTGGTTGAAAACAACAAAATCGTTTTTCATTGTTAATTAAGTTGGAGCTTTAATTTAGCTAAACAAGTTCAAGCTGTATTCTTTCTCTAAAGAACGTAACAAATTGTATTAGCTTAACTAAAATTTTCGTCATAATAACCAAAATAATTGACCATTTTATTGATTCAACGTTTGTGTGTTGGTGAAATTAAATAAAAACGAGGGCATGAGCCATTTTTTAGAAGAAATAGTATCTATTTTGTTTTAATAAGACTATAGTCTGTCTATAGATATAACGATTTGACTAATGATGTTTACCGGAGTTTAGCTACTGCCTGCTGCTTCAGGTACCGAGAAATAATCAAATGAGGTAGTGGGCCGTATTAGAAAAAAAATTGGACTTTTCTCAAGTAGAGCATAATTATGTTTGATTCAATATAATGTACCGTTTACAATTTAAATCTCATTATTCTAAAGTAAACAATTAAATTTTAACAGATCACATATACTTGTAAATGTATTGAAGAATGGTATTTTATTTAGTGTTAACTCCTATTTCGGTCAATTAACCAATTTTTACAAATTAACATATATAAGAAGAAAAAGGTAATAAATAAGAAAATATAGTTGAGAGATAGTTGCAAAATGTAGATGTTTAAATTTGTGAAGCAAATACATGTGGAGACCGTGGACTAGCGATGAGTATTCAAGAAACGGTGTATTTGCTGGTAAGTAATATTTCGGTAAGCAGAAAGTAATGATGCGGTAAAAGAGCAATTTTTAAAGTGTTTTTTTATTAGTATTTTTTTTAATTGTATTCATTTTTACTTGATATGCATGTATGTGCCCTACTTGGGTCTATCGCATGTTAGAAAATAAAATGCTATTACCATGATGTATACAAGAACAGTACTTTTAGTCGATAAGGTACAATTACAATTAGGAATGTATTAATCATAGCATTTAAGTTAAGTTTAATGTAAAACCTGTATTTACCTTAAAAATGTAAGCACATGTACAGGCTGTTCCATTTTCGACACTTTAATAGGGTATCTCCATAATTGTTAGTGCTATCAAGAGAGTGTATAGGTGTCATGTGCTCTTTTTGGATAAACTTAAAATGATAAAATCAAAATTTGAAAATTTTCGTTCGCTTAAGAAATACGGGAGAAAATAAAAAAATTGTATGTTTCAAAATTACCCTACATATTCTTAGTTAAAAGAGATACAGAAAAATATTTTATACAAAATTTCTTTATAAAGATTGTTGAATAATCTGCTGTTTCCAGAATAAGTATACGGGGTTGAGTAAAAAAGTTGCCTGACCAATTTTTTTGAATGCAACTTTCTGTATATTTTAATCTAAAAAGATAGCATTTTAAATTCTCTTTTCAAAAATATAACACACCATGGATGATATTGGTCTCCTAGGCGATTTATTTAAACTTTATTACTTTCATCCACAGTAGGCTATGAAACAAAAGCTAATATCCTAGAAACAAAACTATGTTGACATTATAGCAGGAAAGACATTACATAATGATGATACATAATGATCTCAATTTTACATAAAATGAAATAAGTTAAATTAAAATGTTCTAGGGTATATATAAAAATGTTGGTAAATCAGACTACAAAACAAGTTGCTAGAAATATTACAGACACTTTCAGCATGCTATGTCATAAATTTATTCAGCCCAAAATAAATATTATCAAAACGAAGTTTTTAGAAATGTTGATCTCAGTTGATGAAGTGTTTTTAAAACACTTCTATCTGCAAAGGGTCAAGAGACATGTTATTCTTACCTAAAAAGTGCATTAAAACTTGAACGAACCTTAGTTACGTCTAAAACTTCTGAGCGAAATAACCTGCTGAAATTCATCAAACAACAAAGCAAATTTCTATCACAAAATAATAATTAAAAATAAAAAATCTAATTCAAAGTAGAAAACTATAGGTCTTAATAAATTAGCCCTTATTGGCATTGTGCTTTGATTTACCGCTTGGTTTCGCATATCAGAACTAAGCCATACTACGAGAGTATTGACTGCAAGTAATAGCATTAGCAACTTAATAATAGTGATGCTGAAATTTACATTACTGGGATTAATGTAATGGCTAATGGATATGATCATCCTCCCAAAACGTATGCCTGTATTTATGACAATGTTAGATAATGAAACGTAAATAATATCTCATGCATTATTCTATTGATACACCACATTGAGCTATATTTCTAATTAAGTTGAGCCTTCGATAAATTATGTAATCTTTGATTCATTTAAAATAATCCTGATATCCGAAGCAGCAACAAAATTATGTCTTGGGAATGAAATATTGAATCCTAACTGACCTATCCAATTACTAGATGAGATGCTCTTTACGTTAGTGAATAGTTTAGGAGGGGCACAGTACTCCCAGTAGATTATTATTCCCTATAGACAACGTAACAAAAATATATCGACAGGGCTATTTCACACGAGGAATTCCAGTTTGTAATATGCAGTGCTGATAACAGTGTTTATTTTTAAATCGACGTGAACACAACATAACCTCATATTTGATCAATCAACATTAATATTATGGAAGGTAAACAATATGTGTTTGCCAAGTGGTATTTTCAAGGATAATGCTATTTCATTAACCGTAGTGTAACAAATTGACGTACATACACTTAAATTTATTAAAAGAGGTGTTCGTATTATCTCTTTTCAATATATCATTGTTATAAATTTACCTTAGTATGAGTTTAATCTAAATGTTTTTCATTTATTCTGAAGATTTAAAAATTATTATCTTGCGTATATTTCTGTGTGAGGTGTATTCATATTTCGGTTTGCTTTTTTTAATGGCATGCTAAAATCAAGAAATAGACATTTCTATCTTTGATAATTAGAAATATAAATAAATGAAGGTGTCTATTATGCTATAAATAAGTATATAAAAACGAATTGTGTAATAATTAGACAAAAAATAATAAATTAGTGCTAGACAATGGAAAGAAAGGGAATTATCTACATCTTCTTTCTGTTCTAATCTGCTAAAAGCCAAGCAATTAAATGGGATCTTAAACTAAGAGGGATACAAGCATTTTTTCTCTCAACGGGTGCCTACTATCAAAGAAGACATTTACCTCTGTCGAATTCAAATCAATCGCCGAAATGAAAAGAATACATGAGAAAAAAATCAATGCAGTTTTTTTGTAAGGAGAACAGAACACTCACTAAGAACTATACACAGTAATTTTTAGCGGTCAGTCAATTTTGTACGGAATAATATAAAGGAGCACACCGTTTTTTTTTCTTTAATTTTTTTTTGTTAATTATTTTCCTTTTCGTTTCTTTCTTTCTATTTTAATTTATTGGCGTTTATGTCGTTTGTGATTTATGAGTGATAGAAAGAACAACAGTGTAACAGTAAGAAATTATAGACAGTTCTTTGAAGGAAGTAGGCTGTGACCGATGTAGGGTGAGGGCGCCAAACTGACAGTAAATACAGAAAGGGGTGGCAACGTTCGCAGGCCAAAGTACGCGCCTGCGATTCGAATATACTTGGAATGTCGATAGGGGCGGATTTTTCGAATAAGAACTCGCTGTTCGGAAAATCTTGAATATGCAGCCACTGAGGTCGCCGATTTATATAAGTATAGAACGAAACAATGCATGCTTTAAATTCCCTCGATCCGGAAATAATCCAAATATATACAGGGTGATAGTTGTAGTAACAAATGGGCGATCTTTAGCATTCCCTATAATTCCTACTAACGATAAAAATATTCGTACGGATATAAGATAATTTTTAGTATACCAGAACATAATATATTTATAATGTCGTATAAAAATACAATGCCCTATACCTAAAACATATTACACATAATCAAATCTGTTCATGCTTGCATTACCCGGCACCTCCGCCAAAATTTTTATTATATATATTTAATTATGTGATGACTCCTGGCTTCTAATCTCTTCACCACTTCTCTCCATTTTATCCGGTTCCTTGCTCTGTCCTTCCAGTCCCAAACTCCGATCCCCTCTACATCTTCTTTTACTTGGTGGTACCATCTTTCCTTCGGGCGACCTACTCTCTTCTTACCACCTTCTCCACCATATAGTGCTTTTCTCATCACCCTATTTGCCGGTACTCTAATGATATGGCCTAGCCGCCTGCTTCTCTGAGCCTTCATTTTATATATGATCGTCGGTTTCACGTACACGTCTCTACTTCGGTGTTTATTTGCCTTCTCCAGCGTCCATCTCGACCACTGACCCCTCCAAATGTCTTCTTCAGGATTTTCCTCTTCTAATTTGTTTTCGATGGCTCTGGTCGTTGTCTAGGTTTCGCAGGCGTGCAAAATCACTGAGCGTATTACTGCTTCGTAAATACGTATCTTGGCTGCTGTGGATATATTTCTTGCCTTTAACATTTTAGATAATGACCACACTGCTCTATTTCCTTCTAGTATTCTTCGATCGATCTCCTTGGCCTTTGTTAGTAATAATGGCCCCTAAATACTCGAACTGCTTTACTCTTTCAAATTCATACTCTTTTCCACATGCCTTGAAGATTACGAACGTATTACCCTCTGTCACCTCCTCTCTCATTTCCATATTCTTTGTTTTGTGTTATAAATGTGCATTCTCCATCAACCTTTGATAAACTTTTCCCAACTCTTTTTTCGATCTGGTTAACAATACTAAGTCATCAGCGTACGCAGTACATTGCTCCCTGTGGTGGTAAATTAATCCAGTTGTTTGTATCTTGCTTTTCCTCATAATTGCTGCCAAAACCAGATTGAATAAGTTCGTAGAGAGTGGGTCACCTTACTTTAGCCCTTTACTCACTTAATTGCTCTGAAAAACATTCTTCTATTAAGACTTTATTGTTTGTCCGTTTTAAAGTCATTTCTATTAGCCTTATTAATTTATTTGGTATTCCTAGGTATCCAAGGGCTTCGATTAGACCGGTTCTTAAAATCGAGCCGTACGCCTGTTTAAAGTCTATGAACAGCATGATCTAGCTTTCTTTCATAACTATTCTGCTGTATTGCCTTCAACGTAAATATTTGATCTACTGTATATCTACCTTCCCTAAAATCTCCCTGATATTCTGCTACTATTTCGGTTTCATATTTCTTTAATCTTTTATATATTATAAGTACGGCCAATATCTTATGTACAACGTCTAACAAGGCTATCCCTCTATAGTTTTCACACGGGGTTAAATCTCCTTTCTTCGGAATCAGGCATATTACGACATTATTCCACTGTTCCGGCATTACATCTTCTTTCTATACTCTCCTTATCAAGTTATACACCCTTTCTTCTAGCTCCCCTTCTCTCTGTTTGATAATTTCTGCTGAGATTTTCACCAGCGCTTTTATTGTTTTTTATTCCTTTATGATCTCCCTTATTTCCTCTTTTGAGGGTTCCTCAATTTCATTCTGCTTAGTTCTTTCTTGCTCCTGTGTTGCCTCCTGCTTTATTATGTGTCTCTTCAAAGTCCTTCATTTAGCTACATATATTTAATTAAAAAGATTAAAGCAAAAAGAAATTACTATATACTAATATTCCTAGAAATTTGGTATTATAAGAAATAAAAAATATATATCCAGTAGATGACCCATTTAGTCCTATACTGGCTATTGTTATGAATAAGTTCCCCAAAACCGTTGTAAATAACACTGATGTACCTCTCTTTATCTTTATTGCCACGTATATCGACGACTCATATTTAATTATATCCCTAATAACTAACAACAATTATTAAAAAATAATAATAATAACTGCCTAGTTAGAAGGTTTCCAGGTTGTCAAAATTACTGATTCATTTTCGATCCTCACTAATGGGATCTCGCTCATTACTGGAGATAAACAGTAGGTTTAAATTTGGCAACGTTGCTAAATTTTATGGTCATTATAATCTCGAAAAGAAAGTACATTTAGAATAAATAATTCTCGGAATTTAAAAGTAACGGAAAAATCTGATTTTCTTATTTTGCCTCTAACACTTTTATTTGGCCTTGCAGAGATAAACTGAAGACACATTCATCAACTTTCTTATTTCTTATGGGTGCCATATTGGATTTTGACATTATTACATATCGCATCGTTTTCCTAGATCTTGATAAAAATGTAACCGAATATTGATCGTTTACCAAGCTGCGTAATGTTTTTGGTAACCCAAATTTGGGAGAAAATCAAGGGAATGTTTACAAATGGAAAGCTAAAATGTGTTTTTGCAAAATTTACGTAGCTTTTGCATTGTTTTTTTAGGTAAATAATAACACTAGCTTACAAGTTGAAAAAAAAAATGTCTGCAAACGAGGTGCTACTATATTTTTCTTAGGTCTTTTGGTCCGCTGAACTCGAAAATCACATTATTATTTTTTCTATGGATACGTTTTCGAGATATGAATTTTTGAATTGCTTGTTGATTTATAGGTGGTAGTTTGTTTATTTAGACCATATCTCGAGCTAGAAACGATCGATCTAATTGTAACAGGTACCAAATTAAAGATCGTACTTTTGAATCAATAAATATTTATTATTATTAGAATTAAATTTGTCTGAGACTCGAGTATGGAAAATTTTACATCGAAATAAGCTTGAACCGTATAAGGACCATGCCATAGTTTATTACCTGGTGATAATTTACGACAACTGGAATACTATAATTGGTTACTGGAAAGTTAGAAGATTTCTTAAATAAAATTACCTGGTCAGATGAATCTAAATTTACCAATTGTGATATGTTTGATAGAAATACGGAGCACTATTAGGCATTGCAGAATCCTAAAAACAAAATAAGCAAGGAAACTCTAACAACCCTAAAAAATTAGACAGTATCAAAGGCGCGATTCAACATAGACATAATAGAATGATTTTAGAAAACAAAGGTTAACGCAACCACGTAAAACTCTAACGCATTTTTTTTCAATACTTTCGCAGTGATCTCTATATTTCAAACGTGAATCGAACAGCAGCAAAAAAATCGTTCACACAAATCAGTAATATTGTTGGCCTCAACACCGACCCGTGAGGAACACCGGTAGTAACACTAATTACTTCGGAATAAAATAACTTAACGGTGTTGCGTGCATGCAATCTCGTTGCTCTTCGTTGGTATACGATATCTTTCTGTTACTAATGTAACGATAATTGAAGTGACTGACAGTTCAAAATTGCATAGGTGCCTCTTAAATTGAACTCTTCACCAATTAAAGCATAATTTCAAAAACTTTTGTTAGCACGTTTCACATGATTGAAACCAGAAAAAAAAAACTCTTTCTAGTGATTTCAAAATCCAATATGGCGCCCATAAGAAATAAGAAAGTTGGTGATTGCCAGAAAGAACCGAAACGTAGTATAAGAATTTCAAGTATACCAGTAAATAGAAAATTAAAAGTGGTCCTGAGAATATACCTTTAGTTTTTCTCTGCAAGGCTAGGTAAAGTGTTAGAGGCAAAATAAGAAAATATGATTTTTTTTTTAATCTCGTACGTTGTTCTAAGTCTACTTTCTTTTCGGGATCATACGAAGCAGAAAATTTAGCAATTTCGCCAAATTTAAACCAACCGTCTATATACAATAATAAGCGAGATGATGAGCATCGAAAATAAATCAGTCTGAAAGAAGGTAGAGAAGATTCTGGAACAGAACTCTTCGGATTTTTGTTTCGTCGTTATGTAACCGGGATTTTTTACACTTACATATTAATTTTTCTATTTATGTATTTTACACATATATACGCTCCACAATTTTTTTTAATTTTATTTATACATCTACACAACTTTACTTTAAGCCGTTTCGGACACTTTCGACGACATCTTTGCTGATAGATTCTGTTTCCTCTTATTAAAGAAGACCACCAAGAGCACCATTTAAGGCATCAGACTTAAATGGTGCTGGTCGAATCATTTTGAAATTAATATACTTTCTATAAAAGAATTTTCTAAATAATTTGGTTAATATATTATCTTCAACAAATAAACGGCTAAATAAAGTTATCTGCTGAGATAAACTTTTAGAATATGGTGATATTTATGTTCCTTTTTCCCACGAACTAATTAACATTTTTCAGCAAGTTTCAATGTGTAATGTTCTAAAAAGTCTAGTGGAAGATCTAATCATTATTTTGTCCAGATTGAGTCAAAATATGTAATAAGAAGGATGAAAAACTATCCGTAATCAATCAAATCCATTTTTATACGAAACATTTGGCTTGCATATTTCGGTCCAAGGGGCCATCTTCAGAGCTTTCTATAATATGTAAATAGTATGAAATATTAAAAACAGCTAAAAATTAAAATGAATTATCTTAACGTATGATTAGGATTGGAAGGCCAGCTGTAAAGCAGCAAGAATAGGGGACACAATAGATCTTTTAGGTCGCAGTGTAACACCACCCTTCTATTACATACATACAACGTATGATTGTTTTTAAAGTACTTTAATTAAATTTATCTTCCCAAATATAATATCATTTCAAAATAAAATTACATTAGTGTTTTAGTTATTTTTGTGCTATAGCGCTCTGATTTAACATTTCATTTTACAATTCATTTTATTTTTTTGTTGTTTTTAATATTACACTTTATAATTTTATAGAAAGCTTTGAAAATGGCTCCTTTAGACAGCAACCTTTAAACCAACATACAACATAATTCCGTAATAAAATAAATTTGATTATATATATTATTCCACTGTTCCGGCATTACTTCTTCATATTGTAGTGGTTGAATAAATTGATATTATTTAATTGTTATCAATTTTACTTTTATCTAACTTTTAAATAATAAAAAAATATAACAAAATCGATCATAATTTATGTATCAGAGTCTCATGCACATTATTTCACTTCAACTAAGCACTGTAAATATGAATATTGGAATAGAGGACATGTGAGAAACTTTCATCTTACATCGTCTCCAGTCACACTAAAGATTAATGGGGGTATCTATCTATTCGTATTTTTTTAATGCTAACGCGTCCTCTAGACTGTTGCAGTCAAAAATTCTCACCCTGCATGCCATCTAACATTTGAGAGGGCATACTTATGATTAAAAATAAATAAAATAGATGACACTAGGGTGTTTAAAAATTGGATTTTGCTGCTTTAATTAAAGCATTATATTTAAAATAAAATATCCTTCTCCGGGCTGTGTGCTACCTTGTAGCATTACAAAAAATGTTGGCAACGTGAGACGCCAAAAGTGAAATAATCTGCATGAGACTCTGGTACATAAATTATGATCGATTTTGTTATAATCTTTTTATTATTTAAAAGTTATATAAAAGTAAAACTGATAACGATACAATAATATCCATTTATTCAACCAGTACAATATATTAGTTCTGCAGACCTTTATCTTTCCTCAATTTTCTGCACAATCTTCCTCTATTGACTTCTGTTCTGTGATGCACTTTTCCAGTCAAATATCCCGAAAGTTCTGAAGTCTACTGTCACTGCATTCAGTCATTTCTTGTTTGGTCTACCTCTTTTATTTTTTCCCTGCTCCTTTTTTCAGTACTCCTCTGAAATGTCTGTGTTTTGGCATCCTGCTTACATATTTTAACCATCTCTGTGCTTCAACATGCTGCTGTGCCCGTATAGTTCCTTTATTTTACAATTCGTTTCTCTTCTTCAACCGCTTTCCCCTGTCTTCGTTCCCCCGAAAATACTGTCAACATTTTTTCTCCCACACCTCTATTATCATTTCGTTCTTTTTCGTCATGCCTTCACACTCGTACATTACCGTCGACCTTATTACGGTTCTATATATCTCTTATATCCTTTGAAATTTCTTCACTGACCCCATTTCAGTGTGTCCCTTGTTTAATCGTTTTTTTTTTTCTATTTCTTTGTCCTCTTTATTGTTATTTGTAATCGTTACCTCCAAGTATTCAATGTGACTTACTTTCTCAAAATTACAGATTCTTGTCTCCGTTTCGAATTTACTATATCTTTGTTTATTTGTTGTTACTTGTTTCATTATTAGGTACTTTGTTTTGTCCCCATTAATTTTTAACCTATATTATGTTGCCGTTTTTTTTTTTCATCTTACTGAATATTTTGTCTAGTTCTATTTTAGATCTGGTTATTATTGCTACGTCGCCTGCACAGGCAATTACTTGCTGTTTAGTTGGTATATGATCCTTTGTGTTTGTATTCCACTGTCTCTGAAAACTGCTTTTACTAAGTACTATATTAAATAGTAACTGCAGAGATCTGATTGAGTACAGATGATTTCTTTTTCTTTTTCTTGCATGAAGTTGGTGTTCTGGAAGGATTTTTCAAAATTTACATCTAATCACGCTTTATGACAAAGCTTTTTATGCAGGTAATTCCTTTTTCTCTGCTTCTCAATATCTTTTTTCAAACAACTTCCCAAAATCACTATTTCTTGAATTGTATAAAAGAAATCAGTTCGATTCGTTCAGATATTGAATGCGCGAAGACATGACTTTTGAGGACAAGCAGGTTCTCCTAGTATTCGAATTTTGCCTAACACCTGCAATCTAGTCGTTTAATAGGCATACGTATAAATAATTTTTTTTTTTGGAATACTTTCAATATCTGATGCATAATTACCAATTATAGGTTTATTATTAACCTTTTTGTATGTAGCTGCTTCCATATAGTCTCGGTAGGCGGCGCCGGTATCAACTATGTGTCTTTTTGGCATGTATTTGTTGTTGATATATTTTTCCCATTTTGTACTTACTGCCTATATTTACTGATTTCTGGGTTTGGTTCTTTTATCCCAGAAGGTGTTTTTGGTTTTTATACTCTATGTTTGCTCCATAGCTGGAGGTAGTTTTATCTCATTACGTCAATTAGTTGTTCGTGATTGGGTGTAAACTTTTCTAAATGAAAAACCAGCCTTTTTAGCATCTGATTGTCATGTGACAATCCTTCTCCATTAATGTTATTCGCATTTTGTTCATTGTCACGTGTCGTACATTTATTTTCATTTATCTCCCTTAATGTGTTAAGACACTGCCCGCTTTTTATCATAAATTCGGATGTTGCAGTTCCAGGTATGTGGCGTACTGGCATACTTTTGTAAACCATTATGTCTATAAGTTCTTGTCTCATCAATTTTAACAGATCCTCACACACCACATCTACACTCTTCGCCATCTTGTCTTACTAATGTCATTTCCTTAGAAACGAAGCAATCATACTGGGAAGAAGGATTGTTTCAGCAAAAAAAGATATTGGGTGTCAAACAACTCTTCTATTTGTATATTCTCAACAATCTATAGTTGTAATTCAAATACTCGGAAATGTTTAAACTTATTGTTTGGCACAAAAATACGTGTTTCTTCGTTCAAATAATTGTTATGGTTTGGAGTTTTTGCAGTGCACGCGCTGAATGAAATTAGTTTTTTGCAACAAATGCATTGGACAGTTTTGATTAAACAGTCATATTTCCGAGGAAAGATAAGTGTTGATAGTAAGTAAGTCACAGATTACGTTTTTGGAACTGATACGCGCAAACAAATTTTGCCCATAGCAAAAATAATTGAATATTAGTTTCCTAACCTACTGATACTAAACAAGAAACAATTAAGTGATACAGAGATGTTTTTTGATATAAAGAATTCCTTTTTCTCAGTGTATATTGTTCTTGGTGAGTAGACGTTTTCTTGAAATATTCCATGTTTTAACCATACAATAGCTTACTTTTCAAATTCGTAATTCCTATTTTATTTGCTTGTCGCTATTTAAACCGTATTTTCAAAAAATAATTTATATTTTACGTTGGTAAAACTATGCAAGGCTTGAAACATTCAGTCAAAGAAGAATCTTAATTTACGAAAAAAATATAATACATTTTTTTAACTACTCTAGCTCCTTGAAAACATTATATTACACATTACTGTAATCATATTTCTTTTATGCACTTCAAGATATATTTTTATTGAAAAAGTTTCATGCTATAAAAAAAATCCTGATTGTTTTATCATCCTTAACATATTCTAAATATGGGAAGAATAATAAAAAACTGCTTCTTAATTTTCATATATTCTAATTCATTTACTGTATGTAAGTCTATCACTACCCGTCTCGACTATGTAAAAAAATAGCCCTTATATAGCTTCTTCAGGTGAAAATAATTAGCTGCGAATGCAAAAATAATGTGCGTTAACCTAGTATTAGATGTAAATTTAAAACTAATGGCAACCAATATAAAAAATATTTTTTAATCAAGTATTCAGTTTTGACCTAGTGTGGATTTATAATAATAATACAAGGAAGGTTCACTCCACAAATATCGCTGCAATTCAACAAACGGTTTCTAGCACACAACTACGCATCTTCATGTTCAAAGATATTTACAATTCTTTATGTTAATTAATGTCTTTGAACTTGAAGGTGCGCAGTTGTGTGCATGAAACCGATCGTTGAAATAAAGATATTGATAATAGTAATAATAAGATAATTGAATAGAATTATATAAAGATAAAATAGTTACCCAAATTACCTTATTAATAAAAAATTCAAGCAAAGAACTTTTGTCTGAAGAAATAAAGCTAAACTTTCAAACCTTATAACTTCAAAATAGCAAATCAAATTAGTAAAAAACTACAAAATCACAATAAAAATCAAATATTTGCTGTTCAAAATGTGGTGTGTATATCGGTAAAACCATGCAATACCTAGAAAAGAAAATGAAAGTGAAAGGAGAAAAAAATCTTACAGCTTAAAGAAAAAAACATGAAATATCTCAAAACCATGATTTTAATAGTAACAAAACTTAAAAATACGCAGTATACTCCAAATAATTCAAATTTATAAATATAAAAGTATCTACCCGCATTACGCCCTTGAATATGCATGCGCTCATAACTTTAATGATTGAATAATAATAGCGTAATAATAATTGAGTTCCAGGTGGAACATTGATATAATGATTGTAAATATAAATTTGTTAAAAACTACATTTTGCCTAGAACCATATAAAATAATTTATGATCATTTAAAAAACAAAGATTGAATGCAAAAAGAACAGTCATCAGTTGTAATTCATAATATATAAAACCTTAAAAGTTTCAAATTAAAAACAATGCATGCGATAAAAAAATTCAAAAAAATATTGTATAATAATTCTTATAATAAATTCAACTAACCAGTTCAGCAATAAACTGTCTAAATTTAAGTAAGTAACCAATATTTTATATCGGTGAACTCTATATTCGTAAATATCAATAATCTTAAAAAAATCGACCATCAAAAAACAAAGACTTCTATCACTGTTTATTAATTTGGCTGGTATCTGACGGTTGGTTTTAGAAAATGTAAATAATAAAAGGTTTGATAAAGTATCAATAACGGAGACTTTTAAAATACCATAACAACTTGTGCAATTACATATTAACATTTGTAGTTCCTTAAACGGTATAAATAAAATTACTTAAAAAAAAAATATGACCTACATATCTTACCTCACAAAAATAACAAATTATTAACATAATTTTTCATAAGAAAACTGATTAAGTATACGGTGTACTTGTACCTATATGCTTTACAATTAACCTTTTTCTTATAGCAAAGTAAAACTCATTCTCCTAATAGGAAAACTTTATGATTACAGTCTTGTTTTACACTAATCACAATTAATGATTAATTTTATGGGCCTGAATACCTAACAAACCCGGTAACTTTGCTATCCCGATAAAACTAAATGTTTCACGAAAATAAATTAATTTTTAAGGAATTTCTGCTCATTTCGTCTTCTTACTCAGACTTTTCGAACTTTCAAACTCATTGGGGACGAGAAAACTTTACTTGCAGTTGAAACTTTTATGAAGTTTCTTTTCTCTTGTTTAATTAAATAAATTTATTGAAAGTGATATGATTTCTTTTGTAGAATCTTTTCCGCTTAACCAAATTCTCTCTTTAAATTAAAGAAACATTCTTAATAGATATTATAATCTTTATTCATTTTATATTATTTATTTAAAGTGTTTTTATAATTTTTTGAAGCTATTGTCACAGTATATACCTTAGGGTTTAGGTTTAGATAAATACTGTGCTATTGTTATTTTTTTACTTTATTTGTGAGTATCATGATTTGCGGTTCTTAAAAAAAAAAATCAAAAACATTTCATCCTTCATTTCCGGATCAGTGCTACCAATTCTTACAAATGAAGTAAAACAACTACAAATACAAAACAAATAAAATGCATCTGTTACCTCTACGTGCCTATACCTTTCATATTAATTTTTATTTTGTTTAAAGAATTAAATTACTATGAGGAAATTTAAAATAAAATAAAACAATTAAGCTTTGACATTAAATAGTGTGTTTCTTTTCTGTGTGTTGACAGTCATTAATCATCAAACGGTTTGTGATCCATAATGTTTATTTGTACGTAGATTAGCTGTAATTTCTTAAAATCCGTGAATACTGGTCACAAAGTAAAAACGTAATTCTTAACAAAATAATAAAGGCAGTGATAATTTCAAAAGCCTCAACTACCAAGAGCTTATATCGACGGCTCATATCATAGGACGTTTTAATAACCAAATGTTCACATTTGGTAAGTGATTTGAATTACCGTATATTCTTGCTGCTAAATTACAATACATATCGTTGATTTGTGACTTAAAATAGTATATAAATGCATCCAGTGCGTGGGTATATCGATTTATAGTGATTCATTCATAGCTTTAGGTATTCACAAAGTGGAATTGGGAAATTAAAAAAGAAACAATCAGTAAATTAACCACAATGTCTGCTGTATATGGCCCAACTACTATAGATCGCCAAAGTTGCGACAACAATAATGGCATATCTGCGAACTTAAGATATCTAACTTCATTACCGAGGGCCAAGAAAGTTCAAATTATCCGTACCACCATGGTTGTTTTTAGTATCAGCTGTTTTATTATTGGGTAAGTTTGTCATATTGAATGTTTTAAAATACTGTTAATTTCATTATAGTTAAGAATGAGGACCAATGATTTGGTGAATCATATGAATAATCTATTAAGTAAAAGAGCATGTCTACTATGAATTTTGAATTCGGGCAGACATAGTCTTCCTGTTACTCTGCATATAAATCACCAAATCTAGTGGTCATCATTTGGGATTTTTACCAATAATTTTGTAATGTAGAGGTATATAAATTTATTATCTCATTTTAATGTTTTATTTTTTAGTTTACTAGCTATTATTTTTGGATCGATAGGTATAGCTGAAAATGGCAGAGATGTGGATTATATCATAGTCGTAACAGGAATTATATCAATTTGCATATCCATTTCCTTTGTGAGTAAGTACAATAAATCAATTATATTTTTAACATAAATGCACTTGCACTCAATTAGACTTTTCTTATAAATCGTTCCTATAAATTTTTCTATCTATAGATGTTAGACCAATAAGAGTTGTATTTTACCTTTACCTTTTTATATCACACGTCATTTTTTCTTTTTTCTATTGTTTCTTTAATTGTATCTCTCCATGTGATTCTCGATCTTCTTTTATATTTATCTGACATATTTCAAAATCTCTTTATTAGGTTGACCTCTAGTTTTGACCATAGAACTATATAAATTTACCGATATGTCCAAATCATCTTAGTTGTCCAACTGTGATTTTTTTTCATTAATTGATTCTACTCTTGTTTTCATTTTGTATATCGCAAAATCCTCATTTTAGTTGCTTCAATTTATTTATTTTATGTATTTTTTATTGTAAAAATATGTATTATATATTTTCTGTTAGTCTCGCCTATGGTCTTGATACTATGCAAGGTTACAAAACAAATAGAATACATCTGTTGTATCTTTTACAAACATTGTTAATTTATTTTAATAATTAAATCACTTTGAGGGAATATAAAATTAAAACAATTAAGGTGTAAATTTAGAATCAATTCAAGTAGAAAACATTCAACACTTAATAGTTCTTCTGTCTATGTTGATTTGTATTACTTATATTTCGTGTAGACCTTTAACTGGAGCACGGGGTTAGGATGATTTGTAATTATTTAGCTTTTCATAAATAAAGTGTATGTTGATAAAAGAAAAAGTCCTGCAGCAGTTTAATAACTTTTGTTTGTTTGTTTGAGAAATATTTATATGTATGAATATTGTTAAAAATGGCGAACTTATTCATATCTTTTCATTTCTGGTTGGACTATAAATGGTTTCTGCTTCTTATTATTTTTTTATCAAAACTCCAACAATTGAGATACGCACAGAGAATAGGCCATAACGTTGCCCAGAAACGTTATTCTAATCGCACTTGAAATAAAGCGCAATAAACGATTTTAATATGCCAGAAACGAATAAGCATCTAATAAAATATCAGCAATCGCTGAAATCGATCTGACATGTTGAACGAACACAATACAATAATACATGTTGATGTTAATTATAAAATATCACAAATATCAACATTAATTTTTATTCATAACATAAAGTAAAGATATTCTTGAAAAAAACCAGCGATATGTGATTAAGATTAATTTCCAATTGTGCTGTATGTAGGCTATGAGGTAATTAATTGACAAATGTCCCATCACTCAGGTGTCCCACTTGTTGAAACCATTCACTTTCATCAGCTAAGAAATAGGTGGAAGTTAAGCAAATGGTGCCTACATGAATTGTCAAATAATAATAAATTAGGTAGTCTTATCATTTGTTCGGAATCAATTCTTGATCAATTGTTAAGCTGCGACGAAAACTGGCTATTCTTCTCAAATCATTGGTTGTCGCCTACAGACTCGGTACCGTACACTCCCAAAGCTTTGTTGCAACCAAACAACATCTTATTGTCTTTGGTGGACAGCAAAAGGAATTGTCGATTATGAGTTTTTGGAAAGGGTTAAGCCATCACTGCTAATTTATATTGGTGAACAGCTTCAGCGAATACAAGCAGCGCTCATCCAAAAATAGCCTTCTTTGATCAATTAAACAAAAATGGTATTCTTGCCGGATAATATTCTCATATTTTCCCGACGTTTCGTCAAGTGATTATCATTTTTTTTGTCTCTTGGCAATTGTTAAACAGTTAATACAATAAATGCAGATTTGAAATCCCTGAGTTCTACAATACGAGCATACAAAAATTGGTGTGACGTTGACAAGAGGTCATTACGTGTGATGGTAATTACTTCGATGAATAATACACTATTATTCATATTGTTCCTTAATAAACATTTATATTTTACCATCAAAAACTGCACTTAAAAAACTTATTCGGTTACCTGATACTTCGCTTTCTATATTTTATCATTTTCAAAGTGATGCTTTACCAGATTTTAACATTTTTGCTATTGCCTTTTCTATCCGTTGTCTTTCTTCTTCTCTTAGTCTTACACATCCGTGTTCAGTGCCGGCATAAATTAAGCAACCATATAGTAATATATGAGTTTTTACAGTTAGGAAAATAAGAAGGAAAATTAATTATAAAGACTTGAAAATAAATGTATTTAAATAAATAAACATAATAGTTTTATGGTACATATAATATTTATATAAAAAAAAAATAATACAAATTCTGATAGAAAAAAACGAGTCAAAAGTTAAGCAACTGACAAGCTAACACAATGCCTATTAATATTTAGCCGCATAGCTGTTATTTTTTTATTATGACTGCAAAACGTCGAGGCACTGATTCATGAATTTAGGGAGTGTATCCAATGGCATTTCAGTCCATACATCAAGAGCTGCAAAAAGTTTTTTAATTAGAATATCTTGCTTTTGTCTAATTTTCCGGTTGAAGCAAGCAAACATGATTTTGTGTTTTTTTTATTTTAACATTAAATAGCATTTTAAAAAGCCATTCAACAACGAAGAACTTTACTTTATCATGCTCTCCATAGCCTCTATTACTGTTCAAATATTCAACACTAACTAATTTGTATTGGATTAATAATTAATAATCTAAATGGGAATCGGACAATGTGTACAAATGGCATTTCAATTGCGAATAAATAAATGTATCGAAGTGAAGGGGCACAGTTTCGAACACATGGCTTTTTGAAATGTTAGTTTATGTTAAAATAAAAAAAAAACAAAAAATCATGTTTGCTTGCTTCTCTTTTTTGTGTATTTTTTTCTAGACGTTCACAATCATGTTTTTTGCGATTACAGCGCAATCTGTTACGAATCTAAAAAAAAGTTCCAAACAAAAACTACGTACTTGATGGCGTAGAATCCGAATCTGCAATACAAAATGGGATGAGATTTCAAAGTTGTCCCCCTTCCCATTCTGGGGGGTGAGATGGGAGATCGAGTTCGGCACCATTCAATGAGCCCCCTACATTATAACAAATCTTATTAAGATCTTTTTTTGATTTGATGCAGTGTTTTAGAGATATTCTGTTGTCTCAAGATAAAAAACTCAGCCTGTATATTTTACTTCTGAATGTTAATGCATTATTGTACGGTTACTTAATTTATGTTCGACGCTGTTATATTACTGTTTCAAGATGCTCTCTTTACCATTCCATTATTTTACTTCTTTCGTTATTATAATATCATCTTTATCTTTCATTTATCATCATATTTTCCATCTCTAATGACATCAATTTTCACAGTTTGTTACCTAAGAATGAACGGGCGTTTATTATATTGGTGCAATAAGAAGACGCACCTGAACGTGGCAGGAGGACACGTTTCAACAAATCCGTCCACAGATTTGCTTGTGTCAGCAACATATCCTCCTGTTTCCGACGTAGCCTACCAACAAAACCAGGGAGACACGGAAAATAGTAGATTGATGGCACAAGAAACGGGAACTCCTGCTCTAAGGTAACCATTCTAAACACTAGAAGCCCCGCGTGATTAACAAGCATCTTTCCAGCAACGAAGATGCCGATCGCATGGTTGAAAGCGATCCACGAATAGTACTCCGTCCTCTCAAGTCAGGTCATGAAGAATGCTAAGATTAAGTATATCGAGATCCTATCCGTACCATTCCATCCTTACAGGCCGTTCTTTATTTTAAAATACAAATATATCAAGTAGGTTTTAAATGTAACGTGAACACAATTTCTCGAAGCATGTTCAACAACTGTAGTGGATTTTTATATTATAAAAGATACGCCGCGAATGGCAAATTGAAGTGGTAGATTGAGATTTACTACAGTTTCGTTTAAAAATTTAGTTGTTGCACTAATTCATAATGCTATTATTATATCATTATTTGCTTTTAAGCTTTGTTAAAATATCGATATTTTACTATGGCAAAAGGGCTATCTAATGTATGTTACCTATTGTATTTTTCCGTTATGAATTGAAAGTCTGTGTATATCTATGTTATACACGAATTTACTTATATCGAAAAAGACATTTCTTACTATGAGAAACAAAAATTAAGTTAGTAGACCGAACTTTATCTTCAAAAGACATCTGTGATCATAAATCATTACATTTTTTTTTATAATCAGGTTATCGCATTTTTATGTTATTTATTTTGTGTTTCTTTTTGTACTTAATTGTATTTGATATTAATTACTTAGTAATTACTTATACATGCTTTCTTTTTACGATTTAGCTTAGCTTATTCCTAAGAAGAAAAAATATTAGGGGTAGTATTAAATAATTAAGTTTAGAGTTAAAAATAACAAGTACATTCCATGCGATATCTAATTAACAGAATGGACAAAATGAATTTGATGATAACATTACATTTAATTGTTATTTTAACAATATTAATGCAACAGAAAACTGACGACTTTTATCACCATGACATTAGTTAGTAAGGGAAACCTAAAAGGTTTTATCAATTTTTAATCACATTGTTAATAAACGAAAAAAAAGTATTTATTAGCTCTGTTCCGACAGCATTCATGAATTGATGTGTGGTATCATAATGCAAATGTTCACTTTACTAAATATGAACTGAAATGGTTCCTAGGTGAGAAAATGCAGACGTTAGAACATTTTTTGCATTGTATATGCACCTGAAATCCATCTAATTATGAACGCTTTAGTTGGAACGAAGCTATTTTTTAACTTGCTTGTAGTATGAGATGCAAATTTTTTTTTTTTTATCGCAAGTGGGCTATGAAAATACGGGTAATTGTTATAATTGGATAAAGAATATTAGCATGGGTTCAGTTGAATATGGAAGTTCATATTGGAAAAATTTTACCAATTTATGTACTAATATATATGATAACACAGTAAAGCTTCAACTTTTGACAACTTTAACTAACAGCTTCTTGCGGGTTTCGCCGTGTGTCAAAACTTTCGCTCGACGTTTCGCTGTTCATACTGACAGCTTCTTCAGGATAACTGGTTATCCTGAAGAAGTATGAACAGCGAAACGTCGAGCGAAAGTTTTGACACACGGCGAAACCCGCAAGAAGCTGTTAGTTATAGTTACACCGGCCGTGAAAGCCTACGCAGTGTTATTTTGACAACTTTTACGTGCATGCCAACTACAGGTTTAATATTCCATTTTTTTTTTGTCATTCGAACAATATTTTCAAAATATAATCAACAACGAACAAACTCATTGTTTGTTGAGGCCTTACTGAATACAATCGTTTGGTGTACATATATTTCTAAACAAACTTCGACATGAAGAAACATGCATTGCTAAGTAGATGAGCATGCAGTTTGGAAGCGGATTTTAGAAACAATGTTTTTATATAGATATATTCACATTGGAAATAAATGTCTTAATTTATGGAGGATTCATGAGAAGTATTGTACCAGAGGGGATTGCCTACAAACGGTTGCACAAATAAATCTTCTTACATGGGGTTTCACTGGTTTTGTATGAGTATTGCTAGTTGGTCTTTCTTCAATTTTGTCAAGACGTTTTTATGCCAGTGCGGAGGTTTTCATGAAAGTGATAGAGAAAGGGTGATGAAATTGCCATGTGTTATATGTCGTGATGGGAATTGAGATGTTTTTTGGAATATTTACGATTTTGGTAAAATTTTAACATTTTAAATATGCTATATTTTACAAATTATCAGATATAACACGTGATCTTACCATGGTACAACAAAAAGAAAAATTCGCTATAAAAATAACAACTAAATATTTTACAGAGAAAAATTCGATTAGGAAGCAATGTTTCGTATAATCAGGATTCCACTGTGGATTACCAGAGTATTACCACAGTGGAATCTGATGTGGTTTTATCAATTTTTATTTTCATAATTTCATTTTTTTCTTTCATCAAGATTTTGAATTTTCAGTATAATTTTCTTTTGTTCTTGTTTCGAAATTTGGACTTATTATTTCCTTGTTAAATAATAGAATGTTATCAAACAATTAATCTACCACACACATTTTTTTTTAAAACCTATATACCTATTTTAAATACAATGTATTGCCTGATCATTACCCTTAAAACAAACGGACTATGAAATTATACAAATTCTTAGCCGGCTAGTAGATACAATTGCAGCAGATTATTGATGTATTCATAAACTGTAGGCACCTGAACGATTGCTCGAAATTATTTTTGAAATTCTCGGATAGAGGCCTGCACTTTCTGAAAAAATATCCTTGTCAATAAGGTAGAATAGAAGATGCATGTCATGCCTACTCATTCTCCCCATTTCTTGCGTCTCTTTAGAATTTCTTCACTCAACGTGTACAGTACTGCTCACGCTGTTGAGTAAATAAATGAATTGCGAAACTCAAACGAAAGCATAAGTTTTCGTTGATCCTCTTTCCTAGAGACATGAACATTACTGCACATGGTTAGAAAGCAAGAAGAACTTAAAAGGTATTTTCAAAAACACGAAATCTTTCTCTGTCTATGTTTCACATTTTTATTCATTTTCAGCGGTTTGGTCATTACTTTCTAAGTAAAAACCCTATACATACATTTTTTTTTATTTATTAAGCAATTTCCTTTGGAATGTGTACATTATTTGGTTATTCAAAGATTTTTTTTTAATTTCTGCAAATGCCGTACGAGTGGGGGTTCGTGCTGCCTACCTTTTTTTCAAGAGTCGACGAATATGTGCAATTGTTACGAAACGGAATCCACTATCTAGCAGTCGTTACTGACAATCTCTAACCCTCCCCCTTTCAAACGAGATGAAAATGACAGCTATATTGGTTTTTAACTAATTATTGAATAACATTACTTTAACTCGCTCACTTAACAGTGGTTGTCTCCCCAATTGTTTTCAAGCCGAAACGCAAGGTAGCAGTAAACAATAAATATCCATTACGTCAACAGTTTGATCCTGATCCTATTAAATATCAAAACTACAGCTTTAACTGTTTGCACATTAATCTATTTGGTACAACACTTTGCACGATTTACATAAGGGCTAGAATTAAATAAATAAGTCAAGCCACTAACCGCTTCAATCCACCCTTTAAGAAGATTTAGCACTAAATTATTCATATAAAAATAGTATGACAAATAAGGTCTGTTCGGTTACTGTACGAAATAAATTTCGGCGAAAGTTCCTGTGTCCACTTGTATGAGACACGTCACATGGAATTTCCATTCTGTTACAATCATTTTTCGGGTGAGCGTCACTTGATTTTCCGCGCGTACATATTAGTATAGGTAGCACACATCTTTCAATATGTTTGTTTATACTGCCCAAGAACAAATTCAAATTATGAAATGGTATTACGCCGGCAGTAGCTTAAAAGAAATCATTGGGCGATTTGCGTTTGCGTTTGAAGATCGTATTATAACGTAAGTTTGGAAAGTGTGGATGTGTGAGCCACATTAATGACGAGCGACAAAACAAGGATATAACAATTTGTGCAGCCGTTGAAACCACAGTGCCAGTATCACTGCAAAACAAATTTCTGAAGAAACTGGCGTCAAACAACGAACAGCATAGCGTATTTTTAAAAAGAGTGGGTGCAAGTCGCGAAAATTTCGGGATTGTCCGGAGATATTTTCTGATCTGTTGGAATTTTGTTACGCCATTTTGAATAAAATTGGAGAGAATAAACAGTGTGTACAGAATATTTTGTTTATCGACGAAACATTTTTTTTTTTAAATAATAAAAAGAAGGAAAACGTCCTTACATTCACCAAAGTTTTTAAACTATATTTAAGACAACACGTTTCGGCACACAAATGCCATCTTCAGGTCTTTGTGTGTCGAAACATCTTAAATATATTTTAAAAACTTTGGTGAATATAAGGCCGTTTTCTTTCTTTTTATTATTTATTACGTACCACATTCATGGATTTCAGCATACAATTATTCGCTTTACACGAAGATTACAATATCCAAATAATTGGCTATTGGTCTGTAGAATATCGCCATCACAATGCACATGTCATACACCATACCCTAAAAACTTAAACCAGCCAGCATTTTAGTTTAGAAGAAAACTAGTTTCAAAAAGATGATTGCCCTGTTTATAATGCGAGAAATGCGAAGGATTTTTTGAGTAACACCTTCAACAGTTGCATTATAAGTAAGGGCTGTACAACTGGCCGCCAAGATCGCCAGATTTATCGTCCAATGATTTCTTTTTATGGGGATATCTTAAACAGCATTACAATACTCCTCATCAGGGACTACACAATTTAAATGAGTTACGTGCTTAAATATTAAACACCTTCAAAACAGTAACATTTGCTCTGCCATGTGCGCTAAGAATTTTATTATAGTTGTCATATTGCTGAAAGACAGAGGGTGGATTGTTTGAACATTCACTTTAGAATTTGTATTTAGTTAATGGTTGTTTTTTTTTACAAGTTTTGTTAGAATTCATCGCATTAGTTTACTTTTCAGAGTATTTATATTTGTTTTTCATTATTGTAATTTCTTTTTTTCTTATTTTAATTTGTACGCGGAGAATACAAGATTTGGTGTGGATCCTGGCATGTGGAATGCAGAACGAATACATATTTTCCTTAATCTAAGTTCTAAATCGTAGAGTTAGCGACGAAATCCATTGGTACAGCGTAAGAAGCTGTACCTCCCTCTTCCCCCAGTTTTGCTGCGGCATGTCCCACTGCAAACCAAGCATTTCTATTGGTCTATTCGTTCACACATAGACATAACTAGGCATTGGCAATCATATTGTATATCTATTTCTAATTTAAATGTCCTCTTTCTCACCATCTGCTTTCCTATATCCAGTTAAATTTTGACGATTACAGTATAAGTTGCACTAAATGAACCAGATGAAACGCCTAAATGAAACTGCTCATCACCGACGTTTCGTTCGTACTTGTATGAGACACCTTCACGGTTGATATCTTTGTTGCTGTTCGAGTTTTAGGCCGACAGCCAGAAGTGGCAGCCCTGAAAATGTCACGTGCAAATGAGGACGAAACATCGACCTTGAATAGTTTCAAGAAACCTGGTAGTACACAGTTTTAAAATCGTTTGTTTCATTAAAATTTGTAAATACCATTCATTCGGTCCAGTTGTTTTGATGACATAAATGGCTGGATTTAGTGCGAATAAATACAATACTAATAAACACACCTATATAGAAATGGTGGTCCTTTGGCCAGTTTCTAAGTTGATTTAAAGAAATAAGACGGAATAGAGTGAGAATTAAGGTATGCAGAAAGCAATTATGTAAAACCTTCTGTCAGTAAGAATTAAACTGAGATTTAACTATCCTTTTTCAATTTTCACCTATCAGTCAAGCCTAAAAGTATCAAAATTAAAAAGTATAAATTAAATTAAATTGACAATAAATTACTTTTCGCTCTGACGCTAAAATTTACATGAACAAAATATGACGAAAAATAAAACAGTATATTACAGTATTACTCTATGTTTGTATAAAAAATATATAAATATGCTCGCTTATGTAATTGGATCTAATGTTAGTGAATAAGTAGCCGATTTATATAAAATATTATATATGTACTTAAAATACTGTGCAGCTTCACAAATACTAATGTGACGTACGAAATGCGAATGTAAGCATTCGCAGAAGCTGCCTGTATTTCTTATACATTCTGCATATTCATAAAAGAATGCGGATATATATTACATGACATAATTATATTAGACTTTTACAAACATCGGAACCGATATGCCTGAGTCTTTTACCTGCTTTGTCTTCTAAAACCTAGATATAAGGACAATATATCGAATTAAAGAATACTATTCTTGTCAATTTCATAAATTTATTAACTGAAATGATGAATATATGCTAATATGTTAGAAAAATATATCAAATTGGTTGTGTAATTATGTAATATATCTACAATAAAGTATATATTCATACCTTGCGTTTTTGTTTTCCTCAATTACTGATTAAATAAAAAAAAAGCAAATAGTTTAAGCTACACAGTTTATTAAATTATCTTACAACGGTCTGTAAATATAAATACCTAATATAAAAAAATTTTAAGTCACGTTATGCGATTTGTCAAAATATATCATTTTACTCCATCATAACATATATATACACTTTAAAATCTTCGCTTAGAAAAATATTGTACTAGACTAGAATGTCAATAACAGAGATTTCACAACGAAACATTCAACATCACGTGAGGTAGGAATTTAATCCTTATATGACATAAAAGCGGTTTGTAAATTTCTTCTAAAAAAAAGTTCAGTCTTGCCTTAATAAGATTTATAGGTTGTTTTTCACGTCTTTTATCACAATGTACAAATAATACGAAATATATCTATCTGTTTTGTACAAGATCTTTTCTTCGCCACCAAGGTACTCCTGGTTGTTCGATCATTTGCGACTGTTCCGCGTGTCTCGCATTTTGAACAGGCGCGGACATTGGAATTATTGTCACTGGTAAACCTCTATAGGAAATAGAAAAGCATTACAAAAGTGAAGATATCATAACTACAACTGATTTATTGGAGCAATTGCGATATAATATCGCATAACATATACCTTTGTGATTCCTGTATTAGCGGTTGTTGGTAAGGCACTGGTTTGGGAGGAATAGGTCCTAAGAGGATTGGTGGCGCTCTGTTATCAGATTTCTGCGTTTTACGACGCTTTTTTGCACTTCGTTTCGCATTGCACTGGACACTTAGCAGCAGCGCACTGACCAATGCCAGCATCGCGCCAATGTAGACGAGGACTTGCAGATTTCTGGCGGCCGATTTTCGCAAAACCGCCCCAGCTATGCTTAAAGGCACACCAATCAAGATGCCCATTGTGAAAGCAACCTAGGAAATAAGACAAACACATTAAAAAAAAAAAAGCAATGATTTTATGTAAATAATCCATATATAGTGTGTAAAATATGCAGTAACCCAGTGTTGGGAATTGCCTAATAATTAATTCTGGGTATTTGATAAGTTTTTACCGCACCATTAAATACCAGGGCCTATTGCATAAAAAAGTGGAATTACAAGTTACAGGTAATATTTTTTTACAATTTGTAAGTTCCTATATATGAATTTCACAATTTTGCAGAAAAATTCTTATTATTTTACAAGCGTTTCCAAAAAGATTTGACAGGTGACAAATTATAATTTTACATATAATAAGTAGTATTCTCCTGCAACATTGTAAAATTCACAGGAACTTACAAATTTGTACTTTTTATTTTTGCAACGCCTGTAACCCAATTTTTTACAAATTGTAAAAAAATATCACCTGCAACTTATAATTGTATTTTTATGCAATAGGCACCAGCGCGCAGTGAGCCCGCTTGCATTAACAGCGCGAAAGAATTGTAATTTACAAAATGCAAGAGTGATTTGCAAATTACATAATTTGCATATACCGTAGAGTGGGGCAAATTCGATCGCATGGGGTAAAATCGATCAATCCTGATTTTACGGCAATTATTTAGTCTGGCATCTATGGAAAGGATAAGAAAGTTTTGCAACACAGTCATTTAATAAACTTTGTTTATAACATAGATAAGTGACTGGCTTTTTAAGTATTGCATTAAAGTTTCCTGTGTTAAAAAAATAATTTCCGATGGAATGACAACGAGTAATATTTCATACAGACGGAAACAAATTACTACTGGGGAATCCCACTAGGACTAAGCGAATTTTCGAAAAGGGATAAGGCGAAAAGAATCAATTGTCATTCATTCGTCACCGTTTCTTTTTTTGACCTTATGAAAGTGTTGAAATAACAAGAGAGTAAGAGGAAAATTAACACCTCATGGGGTAATACCGATCAGTTTGAAAAGTAAAAGAACAAAGAACATGTTCATAGACCAACGTAGAAATATGACATACTCATGTTTCTACGTTGGTTTTATTGAAAATTATGGTGAGAAACTACAAAAAAAAAGTATGGCCTGGCGGGAGACAGCAATATAACCCCAAATACCTCCAAAGCGCTATCAGGACAGTAAAATAGAGCACTTCGTCCATTATGAAAGCATCAGAAAATAATGGGGTGCCATATTCATTACCTGTAATTGGCGAAAGCTGTTGGGGATGCGAAGGCATGAATTATTATTATATTATTATTATATATATTATATTATATATTATTATTATTATTATTATTACTCAGAATACTTTAAAGAGCCGGTAGTTTCTAAGGAAGAGAAAAGATGACTTGTATTTTTCCAAGTTGACGAAATTTAGCAAATCCAAAAACCAAATTATCTAGCTGGTCATAGAAGGGGAAGGTACCTTTTTGAACTGAGAGGGAAGCGCGTTGAATGCAATTTTGTTTTAGTTTTAGTTTATTGAATTATTATAGTTTATGTCATTATTTATCTGTTTGGCATTTCTATAATGCATATTTTCTGTTATTTCCGTAAGTTCCTTTTTTTAAATTCAAATTTTTGGTATTGGATTTACCTCGTGTAGCTTTCAAATCGGTTTTTATAAGGAAATAGATGGGTGGTTGGAATTGCCCCCTATTATGGGGCAAAACCGATCACGCTTGATGTATTAAAAAAAATAGTGTTTTAATACATTGTGTTAATATACATGATGGTATGTGTAGCTAAAAGATGTATGTTATATATAATTTTTTTCAATTTTTTTCGATCAATAATAATTAATTGGCAGCTCAGAAATAGTACCATAAACTGAATCGGAATTGCCCCACTTTTTCACTGTTGAAATAATTGACGACACACCCTGTATAATCGAACGCGTGAGAACTCATAACACTTTGCGGAACTCAGGTTTCCCATAAGAGTCTATGCCGAGGTTTCGACTTGTTCATCGTCGATTTTTTACGGAGCGAAATATCGTCGCCGGTGGCAGGAAACCGGTCTTCTTGCGTTGGTGTGAGTCCAGTATGTAGTTGTATTCGCTGCTAATGGCGATCGATCGCGCTATTTAAGTGAGTTTTGGCGCGAATGATTGTGGGGATGAAATGGCGGGTGTATCTTCCGTGACGGTCGCGCGCCGTCTCGAGCGATCGTTGTCGGCTGTGCAACGGGCATGACCGAGAATGGACTGAAGTAGGACGTACGCGTGTTCAGTTGCGAGCAACCCCGTGCGACTACAGCACGCGAGGACCGCGGCCTGGTGCTCAGCACTGTAGCGCGACGCTACGGAGGACGTACGTCGCGTACGTCCTCCTCAAGACAACTTGGAGCCGTTTGGCCAGCAGGAAGGGAAGGCGTACTCACTACGCGAACTGTACGGGGGCGTTTGCTAGAGAGTGGACTGCGAGCGTGCCGTGCGTTGCAGCGCATTCAACTGACTCGCGAGCACCGCCGTACACAGCGCCAGTGGGTCGAGGCAAGACATCGATGGGTTGCCGAGTAGAGGCACATTTTGTTTTCCGACGAATCAAGATTCGAATTGGGCGTCGGTGACGCGCGAGTTTTGGTTCGTCGGAGACCCGGTGAGCGCCTACTCGAGCAGTGCGTTCAACCACGCCATTTCCACCGTCAGCAGGGCATAATGGTATGGGGTGCTGTTACATATGGAGGACGTACACGTCTGTTGCGTTTACAGTAGACGGTGACGGGTCGCCGATATGTAGATGAAGTGCTACGGCCCATTGTGCTTCCCTACGTTCGGCGGCGCCCTCATCTGCTATACATGCACGGAAATGCTCGACCACACGTGGCGCATGTAGTACAGGCCTTTGTGGAAGAGCACCGTATACGAATGCTTCCATGGCCAGCTCGTTCTCCGGATCTAAATCCGATCGAACATATCTGGAATATGATCGGTCGGAGACTTCAACGTTATCCGGCTCCCCCGGCTAACGTTGAGCAGCTATGGAGGCGAGTTGAGGCGGCATGGTTGGCCATCCCTCGCGCTGCCATACGACGACTTATTGACTCCATGCCTCATCGTGTAGCGATGATACGTGCCGCTCGCGGGGTATACTCTCACTATTGATGATTGATCCCCTCCCAGCAGAGTTACGACGCTCTCCGCATGAGGTTTGTTATACTAGTTTAGTACTACTTCTATACCAAGTTTCATTGCGCTAAAACCACGCGTTCAGATTATACAGGCTGTGCTCGTCAATTACTTCCAGCAGTGTACTATGTATATTGAAGTATAATTATCAACTCAGAAATTTAGGGAATATCCAGCCTCTATGGCTTATTTGCTAGTATAAGTCAATATACTTGAAATAGGCGTTTGAGTTGTGTACTAAAATAGAGGCTAATAATTGCCGATATTTGTATTTTATCGAATTTATTAAATATGGTAGACTTTTTCAAAAGTAAACACGTAATTTTATTCGTTATTTATTGAAATACCTTGTTGTACTACAGCTCAAACACTGATTGTTCGAGGTGGCGTATAAAAAATTGCAGGTGTTGATATTTTCTTATAAAATTGTTCATAGTTCAGTTATGGTGTGTACCTAAAATAAAGTGCGTCCGAGTGCGACCGTAAGCGTTATAATTTTTTTTAGATGAAATGTCCATTGCAGTTAGACATAGGGTTTTGTTTTCGGAGTAGCACAAACACAAAAATTTAAAAAGAACTACGCTAGTACAGAAATTTAAATCAGTGTATTTACGGAAGAAACTATAAATGAACAAGAAGCTGATAAATTATTAACTAATGTTATAAGAAAAAGGACAGAATTTCATTGGAAACCAAGTTTTCGCAACGTAAAAAGGAGTTATAGCAAGAAATAAAGAGGTTGTTAGATCAGAAAGTAGAACTTGCTGGTGCTACTGTTGGTAGTACAGTCCAAAAAAAAGTCAATTTACTAAAAACCAATTTGGTTATTTGGTAGGCCAAGCATTTGATGAAGTTTTTACAACTGAATGTCATTTGGGCAATAGTAATCGTTCGGCTGCATAAGTGTTGAATGATGTTACCTCCATCACGAAATACACCGAAGGAGAAGCGTTATCGTTAATTATTAACGCTAAACTAACCCGATATAAATACCAACTAATACAAAAGTATTTATTTCAAATCTCTTGATCTTTATAATCTTTCTATTTTCAGTGTTGTCTTATTTAATATTAATATTAATAAAAATCAAAGGTTGTTCCTGAGCAAATGTCAATAAACATTGTTATTAATATTATTACCTGTACAATAGCACTAGCATAACTGCGAAGATTATAAATATATAAAATGGGGACTGGATTTAGACATAAACGGCAATTATTTCGCGCTACGAACGCAATCGGGACCACTGTGCAGCGCTTTTTTTCGTTGTGCAATGACTACTCTACATCATCAAAGGGCTCACAGTGAACCAGATTTTGAAAGTACTTTGTTAAAATGAATGAATGATGAAACAGATGGCGAAAATTGATGACGATGAAAGTGTCAATGAAGATTACTTCGAAGTAAGTGATCATGGTTCAGTTTCGGAAGTAGAGACTGATAGTGACGATGAAGCTGAATGTATCGAGAAGATGCAGAGTGACAGTGAGGAAATTAGCAAGCCAACAGCCAGCAACAAATTTTTATGGCAAAAATCGCTACAAATGGTCATCAAACAGTTTCATACCTCCCACCAGAACGCAGAACATAATATAAGGCAACTTCCCGGTTTACGTCCATCTGCAAACTTGGGCAATAAAGCTGATCCAGTTGCTTGTTGGATGTTGTTTTCCGAAGATATACTACGAAATGTGTTACAGTGAACCAATATAAAACTACAGCGTATGAGGGTCAAGTATAAAAACCAACAAAGATCTGAACTTCAGGACTTAGATATGATCGAGTTATTTTATACTGCCATATTTATTTCTAACCGTAAAAAACTTGAACGAATCTTTGCTACCGATGGAAAATATATTCTGAACCTTGCTTATTGCTTTGCGCCTTGATCCTGAGGATAGAATCGCGACATATCTAGAAGATCCATTAGCACCGATTTCATAAATATTTAACCAATGTGTTACAAATTGTCAAAGAACAAACCGCAACTTGACTGGTGATAACTGCTTCACATCAAGAGATTTAGCTAAAACACTAAAAGCAGGCCCTCTTCTTTTGTATGTAGGAACGATAAAGAAAAATAAAACAGAAATACCAAAGCCTTTTTTGCCAAACAAAAATGGAACTGAAACATAATACTGATTTCTAATGTGCCAAAAAAATAAATAAATAAAGGGGTTATGTTGATATCATTGATGAGGAGTCTGGAAAACCCGAAATAATACCTTTTTTGTAATCTTACCAAAGGAGGCGTCGACGCACTTGGTGAAAAGTGCGCCAAGCAGTCAACAAGTCGTCGCATACAAAGGTGACTTATGGTTATTTTCTTCCGGTCTGCTTGATATAAGTGGTATAAACTCCCACGTTTTACATCAATATTTTAAAAATTGTTCTAAAATGGATAAAACAGACTTCTTAAAACAACTTTGAGATGGTTTAGTAAGGGCTCATCTTGAGAAGAGAGCAAAAAGCATTCAATTAAAATGTGAATTGCGCTCTACCATACGGAGTTTTAGGTATTTCCGAGGAAACCCCGAAGGGATAAGAGAGGAAAAATTAGAAAAGCAAAAGACATACTACACCTCTCCCCCTAAAATTAAGAGAAAAACGTTTTATTTATGCGTGTTATGCCATAAACCGACTTGCCTGGAATATGCTTCAAAACTATGTAAAAATTGTAAACACAATTTGTAACATCTTGAGATGCTGCAATTTTCACAATCTTCCTATTTCTTTCTTAGTTTATTTTCTTTATTAGATAAGTATATTATTTTTCTTCAAGGACTTCACTAAATTCTTTGGCGAAAGCCATTTTTTGGAAAAGAAAAGCATATTTTGTTACATTGGTACAAATACGTTAATAATAAATATACTATCTAACGGTTAATAAAATGAGAATATTTGTTTATTCTGTAGTATAATTTTGTCTTACTTCCCAAACACCATATAATAATTAAAATAATAAAAAAATCATATTTAGCAATTTTTAGAACGGAAAAAACCATGACCGCACTTTGGTGAGTGCGCGTCAATAATTGTACTACGGTGCTTAAGGGTTAAGATTCACATTTTGTTTTATTTACCTGTAAAAAATAGTAACAGACATTTTCAAACGTTTGGCACCTGCCTCCACAGCCATGTACTACAGCACTAGTCGCACTCGAGCTTTGAGAACTCTGTGGCCTATCGGAACCTCGCGATATCGGCACTCGGCTTGGTAGACTCGCAGGTACTACACCTATTTCATTGTAGCCACTGTAAAATAAATACATTTCGAATAATCTTCACGCTTCCCCAAAGACTAATCACTTACTGTTGTCCACTTTCGCAACACAGAATATCGCAACCACCTGTGTCTTTATTTGGATAAACTCTCCTCTGCTCATTGTATGTATGCACTTGTTCCTCTTTATAGAAATGCGCTTTCTTCGAACTTCTGTCGGAAGGTGTATTCCTAGACTGCCTCCTTCCGTAGGGTTCCTCTGACTCGTAGTACGGCAACCTAGTAGATCCCGAATCGTCTGAGTACGTGTAATCAGTATTCCTAGAGTCCTTCTTATTTCCGGTTTGGTATCCATGATCGTGGTAATAATCATACTGGTTCTCGGAAAAAGTGCCCTCAGTGAAGCTTGGGTCGGCCACATCCGTATAAATCTGGTGACTCCTGTATAAACCAGCAGCTATCCTGGGATCAGGTGGTATGTTACCATTTTTAGTCTTGTAACTGTGCGGGTGGGGATAATCAACTGTCGTTGGCTAAAAAGAATATTTTGATCAAAGTAAATCAATATAATGTAACAAAAACATACTTGATAAGGGTTATCAGAAGATGGTGGCAATCGATGACGGTACGATGGGTTTCTAGGCATTTGAACTACACCTCACCATTTCTAATTTCAGTCCTGCAAAAGAAAAGGAATAAATGAAATATGAGAAAAATAAATTTTTTGTTGTTCAAAGTTGTCGTATGAAACCATTTTTTTTATCAACAAATGTGCATTTTTGGGTGCAATTTATTCTCACTAAAACTTACAACAATACGCTTAAATATTTTTTCATAGAAATTTAATATTTTGGCAACAGTGGCCTCAAAGGTTTGTTATCTTATTTTGTACAAATAATTACCAAGTTAAAATTAGAAATATCAACAACAACCTGTTTCGAATAACAACATCCTCTTTGTGTTCCCAGAACGAGTAATAAATTCAAGATAAAGGAAATAATGCTTAGTGTGATGACACAGAGTTTACCTAATGCTACTACAACAATCAATAGGACTACCATTTTTTACATTTGACGAAAACGTAATTATAATAAATCAACTGAGGTGTAATTGCTGGTGCGCGTAATTTGATGACCTTAGAGATTTAATTATCATGAACACTGTAGTAAAGGAAGTAATTATTTGAGTGCATTGTTTTTTGAAGAAGGTTTAATTCTTTCTAAAAAAAGAATTCTTACATCAATACAAATACCTTGGTACTTAATAACAAATTATGTTGCACTTACATGGACAATACTTTGTGTATTTATTCATTAAGGAAGCTTTTAGCAACGCGGTCAAATAACAATTATAAAATTAGGTGTTTGACAATCTCCTTTATATATCAATAATATCTTAATTAAATATATGATGTATTAGGCAAGTACGGAACAAACAGTTACTATCCAAGCTATCCATGAGATGAAATTCAGTATATCTAATTCTGCGCTTAATTACAATTTTTCCGTGACGGCCCTATTTGTGATTATATAAAAGTAATCTCAAACAAAAGGTGTATAATATAATAATATCTACTTAAAATTTTATTATATACACATTTCCAACTTCACAGACTATTTGAGAATTAAGTAACACCAAATAAGACACAAAGTGCACTCAAAACGCAGATTTGTTACAATATCAGAAAAGGTAAATCAACCACAACTGCATTGATAGAGTTTTACATAAACGTATTAAAAATTATTGGTTGACATAAAATGGCTATTGACGTGTTTTGCGATCTTCAGAACAGCATTTGGTTGTGTACAACATACCGAACTATTAAGGAATCTTAATGCATGTGGAATTAGAGGCACCGTTGCAAATTGGTTCGCGTCATATTTTGTGAATAGGATCCAAATTGTTAAGGTTAAATTCAAAACTGATAATGGGAACACAGCAACAACTTCATGCAGTTGGTTACCCGTAGATAATGGCATACCTCAAGGCTCGGTGTTAGGACCCATATCATTTAGTATATACATGATGATATTGTTATTTTTATCAGATTTTTGTGTTACTATTTATGCAGATGACATTGCCACGCTCATCGCACCTAAAACAAATATAGCAACAACTACATGGCAGTGAATATCGTATTAGACACATTGAGTAACTGGTTTTCTAGCAATATGTTGAGTATAGATAAAACGAAGTATATGGTGTTTCAAACATGCTAGGCAGAGAAGCGTAGATGATATCAATTTACACATCTATGGGAATACTTTAAATAGCTGCCAAATTTCCTAGGAAATTAATATCGTGGCAGATGAAACCCTATCATGGAAAGAACCCTGCGGCAACTTACTAAGGGAATAACATTCCAAAGCTTACGCATTCGATGCCTACGATCTGATGTTTCAGTTCTTGCCTGATTTCTCTTTACTGGGCTACAGTATATTCCAGAATGCAGTACAGAATGCTGTTGTGGGGCAATTCAGTATCAGCGCAAAAAGTATTGTTAGCGCAGAAGGCAATATTAAGATGTATTACAGCAACGCGCTTCAATTAGCCAAGTCTTCCGATCATTCAGAAGTTCCAACTTCTTCCTGTACCGTGCGTGTATATTTTTGAGATCGCCTGCTATATATACAAAGAAAAAAATAACATTGCCACTAGCGCCACCTACCATGAGTATCATACTATCACAAAAGACGACCTCCATTTACCAGCATGTTCTATGGTTCTGTTAGCCGAAGCGTAAATCTTCTGGAAATAAAAATATTCAACCACCTACCGTAAATAATAAAAGACTCCAAATCATACGGTATATTTAGATCCAAGTTTAAAAACTTATCTCCTTGAGCACTTATTTTATTATTTGCATGATTATTTTAATACACATGCATTATTCTTTTTGTTAGTTTAGGTTTCATCAGAATAAAAAACACACATACCATTTTAGTTGTAAGAATACCAAGAACATACCAGTTTAGTTGTAAGAATATTGTAATTATGTTGCTACAATTATGGATTCTTTATTTTAGTTTTTTTTTTTTTTGTAGTTTATTAGTTAATATTAAGCTATTTTTGTTTTGACTAATTATAAACACTTTGTGTCACATAATAATAAAATATAAAAGGAAGTACACTAAAAGTGGTGCACCTAAGCGCAATTTTTGAATCATAAGCGCAGGTACTCACTATCAGATGAAGAAATGTTTTGAATATTATTTTTACTTTAGATCTACTTGAAATTAGACAGCTTTACAGGATTTTCCAGATGTAAGTAGCACAGACTACTTTAAATTCTAATCACTTATCAAATAGTTAAAGACTTTGTTGTGATAAGGGATAACTTCGTTTTTGCTAAAGTTGTTTTTACGTGTCAAATTATAAAACTGAACATTCTGCGTGTGCATTTCGTAATTTTGTGTACTTGTCCCCTTTTTGCAGCAAGATCTTCAATTTTTTTCGATACGCTTTGCAAATCAATCGTAAAATAATTTTCTGTTAGTATGTTTGAATTTCACGTTTCATGAATATATATTTAAAACTTGCCGCTAATTAGAACAGGTAGGCCAAATTGCCATTTCTATTTATTCAGGGGCATTGCAACAGAGTGGAGGAAGTTAACAAGACAATTTTGGGAAGTGATGGTTCCATTCTAATTCGAACAGAACACACACAAAAGAATTAGATAAGTCAGGCATGATATTTAGATAGTTAGTAGGGTAGTACGTGTTTAGAAATGAATATTTTATACTCTTTAGTCGTCTGAATTAGTACTAAATTATACCTATAAGTAACAATTTAACACAGGTGTATAAAATATATGTTTAAAATAAATCATCTTTAATTTAATTCTATTGGATAGAGCAATTAGGATTACGTTATTGTCAAAACTTAAAGAATAGACAATGGTGTTGTTTTATTTGCTTTAAGTTCATTACGATGGTCCAACCCCTCCGCTGATAGAGGAGATATACTTTATAATCTGCGGAGAACTGAGAAGCCAGCTGAAGACGATAGTTGTGCCCGTCTCTGAGCAGAATCTACAAGTAGCATCATCTACCGGGCCTATGTCGTACATATGCCTATTTAGTCTACAATGACCAGTCAGCAGACCTATCATTTTGACAGTCTTCATGTAAGTAAGTCTTTAGCAAATGCAAGCCTCTGTTCCTTTAGAAACCTTTTTGCCTGTCTCTGTTCTGGTGACGTTTGTCACCACTTTCTAGACTCATTATGAATACATTCATTAATGAACTTGTTAATTTGCGACTCGGTAACGAACCTAGGTCAATGTATTTTCTTTAGGTGCCCACCTCATTTAGGGCGCTTACGCAGTTCCAAATCAGCTTAGAACCAACACTTATGGAACTAATCGCTTTTAGTATGGAGTAGTAGTAAGTCAGAGCAGATAGCGAAGCTTTTTAGCTAACCCGGTTCATCTTCCTATTTCCTTGACACAATGATGAATTGCAGTAACCTCAGCCTGGAACGCCCATTGTGTTTTTGCTTCTTACTGGAGTGCCTTTGTCTCAGTCCTTCTTATCTGATATTATAACCTGATATTTTCTATCTGGGTTGAATGTTTGAACCATGGCATCCCCCATCCTGTTATATGTATGTAAAAAGAACTTATAAAATACTAGGCAAATACCCTCGGTTTAAAATTAGACAAGAGATATAGAGAAGAATCAGTTAAATTATGTAGAAAAAAGAAAGTACCCGTAACTGTCCATTTAAATGAAATCATTGTAGTACGAATGCTAATACTCGAATTTCGTCATTCGGAAAAGCAAATACATACCTACGTAATAAATACAAAGTAATTACTGTCATTTTCATTTTCACTTAATAGCGGTCAATTACCTCTACAATTACATCTAACATAACCACGTAGTGAAGAACCTTTCTTCCTTTCACGTTACCTTTTACATAATATTACATCAAAGCGAAGCACATGTCCTTCTCGTGAATTGATGGTTCAATAAGTCAATCGCATAATTAAAATAACCGTGCACCTACGGAGACGTTAGTGCTTAAACTATTTCATATCAATGCGTCAGTTATCAAACTTTATAAACTATCCCAATGACAGCGTGCATTAATGGTGGAATAGTGGCAATGTTTTACGGACATTATCTTTGAAACTGATCATATAAAAATAAAAGCATGTCGAAAATGAATAACGACTGCACTATTCAAATGCAAAAATTGTTTTATATACAATGATATAATTAATGTAACAGTTGATTTGATTTTTTTTTATTTTAGTGTATTAACAATAAGACATAATGCCACTGTTAAGAAGATATCATTTCTTTCCATAGATAAGTTCCCTGCGTCCACTTCACAAATTAAGTATCTGCTTTTATTTTATATATACACCAGAAAAGTACCTGCAATGACCTAACCAGAATTTAGTTAATTTAGCAATACTGTTTAGTTGTATATGGCGAACCAAAATTTGTTGTTGCAGGAACGAAAAAAAAGTGTTAGCTATTTGTTGTTAGTACAACAAATTTATATTGTTATGGTAACTCTAGCAAGGGGTCAATGGAAGCCTTTGAAAAGTATCACACGAAAAATTACATTTTGCGAACACAACTCTCTCTGTACACGAAAAAAAAAAAACTATTTGGTTGCATCAACCAAATATTTTATTGTAAGTCCCGCATATATCACTCCGTCGCCGTAGTATACGGTTAAGGGAATCGTCCTTTCAACGATCATGGCTTCTGTTAGATATTTACCTAGTATATATACCAGATTTATATTTCAGAATCGTATTTACCTTGCTATTTCTGCTGAATATATTATTTTACTGGAATGAAATACGAGAAGCGCCATCTATGGGACAATTTCTTTAATACATGTAAGTATTTAACGTATTTGCTGTATTATATAGGGAGAAAACTGCTACAAAATAGATGTGCTACTATCGTACTTCAATTCTTCAGTTTTCACAATCCAAAACGTAGTTTGTTCTAATATGTCTTTTTAGTTGAATAGAAAAACACGTGTTAACTTTCTATTAATATTGACGGAACCATTTTCATTTGTTAATTAAAACAAGTTGAAACTTTAATTTAACTAAACAGATTCAAGCAATTCTTTCTTTATAAAACTCGGGAAATTGCTTTGGTTTAACTCAAATTTTGGTTATAATAACCAAAAAAAAATCAACAAAGAGCATTTTGCTAATTCAACATATTAACTTTTCTGAGTGTAGTCTTTTTATTGTAAATAAATCTGGGTTGATGAAAACTGAGGTTAAATTAGAAAGTGGCAACCAACGGTGTTCATGCGGTTTGGATTTTGTTTTATTTTATTTTTTTTTCAGAAATCTGCTTGAAAACGATTCTGATGTTTTGAATAATCACACGAAACGGCAATAGAAAGCCCATAGTCCCCATTTATTGCTAACTTATTCACGAGTAGATTCGAATTTTTAGCTACGTAGATAATATCTTCGCGATTTTTGTCTTAAACTAAAGTCAAAATTCGATAGTATTGAATTTACTGTAGAAGAAGAAATGGGACCAACTTCCTGAACATAACAAACCTTGGAAAAAGTATCTCTAGTTAGAAGTATTACTTCTAAAAGTAAAATATCTATACGGAAGATAAATCTCATCTCAGTGAAAGATTGGGCATTTACAAAAGCGGTTGTAACGGTTGTGATGAAGTTTACATTGGACAAACAAAGCGCGCGATCGGGACTAGGTTTAAGGAACATATAGCAAGTGATCGCTATGGCACACTTGAATAATTCAGCATTACGCAACATATAAACGATATTGGGCATGAAATCGATATAAAAAGATTGAATTAGTGAAAAATGTAGAATCACCGAAAGAGTTAGGCGCATACGAAACCATGTTTATGAAAAAACATTCATTTAATTTAATGAATCGGGAAGTGACACCAACCCGCCCTCCCACCACCACTCAATTTTGATAGATTTATGAGGGTAGAATATCTTCGTATGCTATCGTGTAATATATACGATACAACGAAATTATACGAAGAACTTTGATCATTGTGGGTGCCTCCGCTGGCTTACAATAACCTGGAAAGACAGAAACAATCACCTTGACATTTTTGCGGTCAAGTTCCAACAATTCTTTGGTTCTGGCATAACTAGAATGTAATACAGACTATCGCATGTATCGAACCAGGACAGTTGTTTCAATACTGGAGCATTTTTGGTTTGCCCAGAATTTGATATGTTGCTTAGCTACCGTAAGTGCTATGCCAATGGCAGGCTCTGGCCCTGAAATTACTCCGCAGCTCCCTTTTTAACAAGGATGTCCACTTCCTCATTTCCAATAATGAGTTGCTTAGGTAATAAGTCTTTTCTTATTTTTACGGATTTCATTCGGTATTCGGTTGATAATGGGAACCCACAACGAAACAATTGTCCGGTAATTAATAAAATCTCATGTAGCGCGGAGTGAGCAGATATGTACGTGTCTATGCGAACAAATAACCGTTTTTCAGTACAAATATGTACTACGCCTTGCTATCAGAAACCCCAACTTTAGCATTGAGAATATCTAAATATTTTTGAAAATATTTATACATACGATTCACGGCCAAACCATTGAAAGCTTTATCAAATAATTTTACATTACAGAGTTCCCTTACTTAATTCAAGGATTTAGACTTTAGTATGATCGTTTTTTTGTCATTTTTATAACCAATTAGTAACATTAGTTTTACGTAACACAAAATAATATTACGCAACGTTCAAATAGGCTTACTTTTTGTTTCTAAATTGAATCAGCTCCTATGTTTACGTTTTGATAATGCTGGGTACATTTTGTTTGCTATTCCAAGTCTAACAAATTACCTGTAATATGTACAGAATCTGTTATATAATTGATGCGGATCTAAATAAATCCGTTTGTAATCACGCATTAACTACATATTAATTTACCTAACACGTTAATCCCAGATAGAAATTGTATGCTCACAAGTAATTATCATCCTCACTTTAACTTATTACTCATCGATTAATTGAAATAATCATATACTGCTAATATAATTGTCAATTGTTTTGTGGATAATCGCGTTTGCAATTGGCATCTTTCCTTCACTACAAGAATGGGTATAAAATAAGGAACTTTTATGATCAAATATTAAACAGAAAATGACGGAATATGGTTTTTTTATAACATTTTTTTTAAACACATAGATCGCAACATCAGATTTGCCGTTTCTTGTATGCAAAACGCACTGTTCATTATCATTTTTATGCAATTTGCATTCTATGGCCATTGTATGACGAAAATGTTTTTTTTTTTAGTATTTAGTTCCTAACAAAGCAATGATTAAATAATGTTTAAAGAAATAAACAAGTGACGGTATATTTAATAGAAAAACATATATCATAGTTACTGCACATTTTCTAAAATTAAACAAGAGAATCATATTATTTTCTACGCGCTATAATAAGTAAACACAAACTCACCTTAAATGCAGCATTGTTGGCAAATGCAGAAAACGGTAAATTCAACAATTAAAATTTTAGAAAGGTAAACAATGGAAAGACAGCTCCACTTTCTCACAAAATTCTTTAATAAATGCTACCGGTTTCATCCGTATATGGACATCCTCAGGTAACCTGAAGAAACATCCAATGATGAGAGTATAACGTTAAAAATTAAAATTGAAATGAACATTTAAAATAATAAATAAGTTATATTTACCAGGTTACTTTAAAGTTAAAAAGTTTTTAAAAAAGTCAAAATACTTACTATTACCGATCAGATAAGAATAGTTAAAAATTTAGAATTATCAAATCGAATAGGTAAAATATTTGTATAAAACCTGTAATACATCAACATTGAATCACAAACAAGCTACCCTTTAGCGACGAAATAAATTATGAAATAAACGGGCTATATATATATATATATATTACTTAAGGATAAAGAAGTAGGTGGCGCTCGCGAATTTTTCAATTATGTTTTTCATCTTTTATAATGAATGATCTGTTATTTCTAATAAACATTGCACTAGTATACTTTAAATACGCTAATAAAAGTGAGTTATGTATGGATCACCACAAATCCATTTACCACCTCAAAGATCGTTAAAAGCAATATGCAATAAATACACTTTAACAAAATTTTGATATTAGACGGAAAAAAATATGTTCTTTCAATTCACATTGCAGCGAATACAAAATATTATTTGCTCCAACAGTTTTTCTATTTCTTTTATAATTTGCAGCAACGTTAAAATTTTAATATAAACGTTGCTTTTACAACCGATTTTTTATTGAAATAACTGCATATGTATTTGGTTCAACCAAAATAAAATAACAATAACATTTTGTTAAACCAATTTATTTTCTGAGTTTTAGTCATCACAATTTACGATAATCATGCTCTATATTGCGCATTTTTTTAATAATTGCAAGTTTAGTTATTTCTTATAATTTTATAGAATTGATTATTATAATTCTTACAACGCATATTGAATTGTAAATTATTGATAATTCCTGTCGTAACAAATTGTCTTTCAATAACGAGCTGATTACAAATGAATTCGCATAAAAAATATTGATAATGAACGTTAAATATTCATACCACATTGTTTATTATCATTTCTATGTAATTCATATTCAATAGCTATTCAAAGTAATATTAAATGGGTTTTTAGGAATGAATGAATACTTAATGTCTCACTTGTATTATGTTATATATGCAGTAAATTAAATTTATGCATAAATAGACTATCTTGGAGATAGGGAGAATAATTCCTTTTGGTAGTATTTTGAGCCCTTTTACCAATATCTTCTGTTATTCAGAAAAAAAAAAATCAGGAAACAATTCATCGAAAAGTCGGAAGGAGTTCTGTTAAACATACACTGAGGACACCGTATATGTTAAATTAAAAAAACAGATTTTGTAAACAAAATACAGTCGCGAGCAAATGTTATAGGCACCTTTGACAAAACTAATGGGTTTCATGTTTCTTGCATTTTTTTTGTGACAGTTATTTCAACGTTTATATAATCGTCTTTATAGTTACAATAGTCTTTATAGATACCCTTTGTAAATGTATTATTTTTTTTTTTATATATCTTCAAGTCTTCGAGATGTCACTTTCCACCTCCCATCTAAAAAGTATTATAACTGTACTAAAAACACTCTAATATGCAACAAATTAATAAGATCCCTTAAAATACTACATATTTATAATGTATTACCTACAAGTTTTTATTTTCTCATTTCTTACGGTGATATTCGTCCAAAATTTAGGGTGCCTATAACATTTGCTCGCGACTGTATTGTTGAGCTAACCGAAATTATAATTAATCTAACAAGAAAAAGGTTTTTTTTACTATAAACTATTTAGTAATAATATATAAATAAGTGTTCTTTCCAATCATTTATTTTTAAATTCTCTGTCTACCGGTTTCGGCTTAAGCCATCTTCTGGACAACAGTACGTCTTAAAAGGAACTAGAAGCTACGTTTTAAGACGTTTTAAGACGTACTGTTGTCCAGAAGATGGTTTAAGCAACAAACCGGTAGAGAGAGAATTTAAAAATAAATGATTGGAAAGAACACTTATTTATATATTATTACTAATTCCACCACCAATCTGAAACTTTCAATAACTATATAAACTATTTCCTTAATTTAACATACTTAATGAGTTTATTTGAGGAATAAATGTTGGCCAATTGGCAAAGTAAGTTATTGAACAAATAAGAACTACGCTAACCAAAATTGCCCCAAACGTAACCCATCCTTTTTCTGCACAGCTTCGTATCTGCTGAAAATATTTAGTGTTGGATTGATTCTAATGAATTATTGTAGTATACAGAAAGTGCACTAATAAAAGCGAATTGTATATGGATCATAGACAATTTTAGGGAAAAATTTGCTCATAGGTCATTGCACCTGTATTAGCCGAATTCCTTAAGGAATGTCGGCTAGTGCCAGGGGCCGCGCGTTCGAATCTCAGTCTTGTCAATTACCGGTTTATTTTTGCCGGGACCGCAATGATAATTAGGAAGGAGATTTGGTTCTAACAACTAATTGTTTCGGCATTATCTACCTCAAAAGAAAAAAAATAGGAGATGGATGTACATATATTAATACATGTTTTCTTTTTCTTAATAGCATACTGAATTATCATTGTTAGTATTTGCAGTATATTATGTATATGTGCTAAAAGTAATACGCAATACACTTCAACATAATTTTAATGGTAGACGGAACGGCAAAATACTTTGTTTTAGCCATATTATATATCCAATACGAAATATTATTCACTCCAGCAGTTTTCCTATTATTTCTTTTATATTTTTTATGTTGCGGCAACATTAAAAATGTTGATACAAATTTTACGTTAATTTTATAACCGAACTTTTCCTTGAAATAACTGAATATGTAACTGGGCTCAACTAATATAAAACAACAGAAACCGTTTTTTTTTAAACTAATACATATATTTCTCTGAGTGTATTGTTTCCTAGAATATTTTAATAGCTTCTTTAAATGCATTCCAAATATATTTCTATAGGAGTCATAGTAGCTTCAAATTTTCTGTATTTCTGCGTACCCACAAAAATTCCTTCTCTTATCTTTACTTCTAGAAAAGGCAGAAAATAGCTATGCTTATATGTGCTAGTCATCCTTATTATTTACCGCTAATTTAAAATATTTGCATCTATCTCGCATATTTTACACAACATTTTAACAACGTTTACAATAGTTTTTATAGATACTTTTTGTATCTATGTATGTACACTGAGAGAAATATTTCATATAAATTAAATTGCATTAAACCAAAAGTTTTTGCGTTTTCTATATGACCAACATGATTTGGCGTTTCCTTGAAAAGAAATATAATTTTAAATTCATGCATTTCTTCGGAAATAATATATTTTTCGTTGAAACAGTTTATTCTTTTAAGTGACAGATATTGATTGATATTGATGTTGATTCAAGTCCTCTTTATTTTGAACTTGTAAACTACGCAGATTGGCAGAAAACCGTAAGCATTTTGATTCAAGAGGTTTTTCCTTTTCTTATAACATTTATTCATTTTAGACTTTAGAAGCGTAAACACAACAAAATGCCGTGATCATTTTTAATCGAAATGAAAATGAATTATCTCCAAAATCCCATTCACTAAGGAGGGATTTGCCGTTAGAATGATGTAAATCCTAGTAGTAATGGGGAGTTGGTCGCAGTGACCATCCTAGCACTCTAGTGTGCCGTAAAGAAATCATCCTTTCAATGGCGATTACTCCTATCAAATGTTGATTTGATAAATATACCAGATTATTATGTTACGATCGTCTATTTTGTGCGAAATATTATCTGTTACTGGAATGAAATAGGAGATGCGCCATCTATGCGACAATTTCTCCACTACATATAAATATATCTGCTGTATGCTATTATATGGGGAGAAAACTGCTATACGAAAATAAAATGCGTTATTTATTTTCACTTCCGTGTAAATATTTAGTTAAATTAATAAATACTGCGGTAGCTTCAAATAAATCTACTAACCATATTATTTGTTTGATTGAATACAGGAATATTTTTAATATTCCTAAATCAAGTAATAATTTAGTAACTGTGACCAAATGTATGAAAAATGGGCGAGAACAACAAGACAGTTTTAAATCCTTCAAACACTATACATATACTGCTGTAAAGTTCCTTGGCTTATAAGTAAATCAGCATTGCCTGAAAAATTCTACTTCTAATTATCTCTGAAATGTATTTAACCTCGAGCGAAAAATTGTTTGTTCGTTATTGTTTGTGTATCTGAGACTTATGCACGCGGGAACATGAATAAAACTAAAATACTTTCGTGTTAAAAAGCACTTAGCTTGATTACAGGTGCTTGCATTTTCCGTTAAAGGGCAGAAGTTTTAAATCAATTTACACATGCGTGTTCACGCAAATAAACCAAAACGTCCGGCTTTTTATTTAAAATACTGTTTATAATTCAATAATATGACAACGTACTTAAAAGAAACTAAAATATCTTGTTAAATATATACATAATAATAACAATATAATATGTAATGTGTATTGTCTTACTTAAACAGAAGTTATACAAACATTATAAAATATTAATCAAAACTAAGGTGCATTCCATTTAATTGCGGTTCGTCGAAAAGCATGTATTTAAGAAGAAAATAGTTTTCCGGCAAAACAGCACGCTACTTTCAATGAAAATAAACACTTTTCTGAGAAAAGGTGTTCCTTTAGTTGAACATAATAAAAACCAAAAGTTATAAAACTTTTCATTTATCTAACGCAATCGCTTTTCTCAGAAGAAATTTTATATATTTTCAAATATCTGAAATATTAATTTTTCTCTAAGAAAAATATTACAGCTGTATTAAAAGCACATGGTACACAACAAAAATAAAAATGTTGGAACAACAAATAATTTTAATTTATTTTTTCCACTCATTCAAGCAATCTTACAATTAGTATAAATCACATTTTAGTTTTGTTCGAAAACACTAATATCATTGCATTATGACGTTGAAATTGCCCAAAATCTAAACTTTTTCATAATGGTTTTCCATTCCATATAGTAGCGAATACATTAAATACAGAAATATTTGTTACAGAAATTGTTGTAAGGATGGCGCTTTTCCTATTTCACTCCATTAATAATGTACATCGACAAACACGATTATAAAATGTTAATCGGGTATATATATACCAGGTAAACGTCTAATAGAAGTGATCATTAAAACAGCGACTGATACCGTGCAACGACAGAAATATCGAAAAGCCCTATTCTTTTTAGTGTATACAATATCCTGTCTAGATATTTTACACTTCATATTACAATATGAGGTAATAAATGTATAATTTCGTAACAACTGAACATACCGTTTGCAAAAGTGAATTGAATGGCCGTATAGTTTGCTTGAATAATACAACATTATTGAGTGAAAAACAGTTCTACGTTTGACTCAGTATAATTTTGTTAGTTAATACAAAATAATTATCTTGAAACAACACATAACACTTAATCCAACACTAACATTTTCTAAGTTCATTGGCTGAGCATACTTTAAATTTTGACTCAAAAGGATCAATTTCTACAGGCAACATTTAAAAGATTATTAGATGACCTATCATTGCAGATTGAGTCAACAACATTCGTGCATCTAAACATTAGAGTGGTTTCAGCATATCTCAAATAAAACAAAAAAATGTTGAGTCAGTGATGAGTTGAATCAGCAAATATGTTTTTTTTTCGATGTAGTACAACAAAATATTAACATTCTTTACTAAGAAAAAAAAAACTGTGTGAGCCATAAGTTTTCTTTTGTTGTTAGCTACTTTTTACTTCTTATTTTTATTTTATTTAGATCATACGCAAAAAATCTAGAGTCGCAAAGAGTTTTATTAGGATTCAATAGACTGCCTCTTATTAAGCTCTTACTTCCAATAGTTTTCAGGCAGAAGTAGTTGCAATAAATCAGGCAATTTATACGGTGGTGCGAATTATAACTGATAGCTTATCTGTATTAGAGGAGATAGAGAATTTTAAAAAAAATCCGACTGATTTATTATTAGACATTTGGCATATGTTGCGTGAGGGGGGTGTAAAACTTTTTTGGACTAAGGCTCACGTAGGTACAACCGGTAATGAGAGGGCGGATCAATTAGTGAAATGGGCGGTGTCTAGGGGGATAGTGCGATAATTAGGTTAATTTCGGCTAGCATAGTTAAAAAAAAGCGTGCAGGGATAAACTGGATAATGATTGGCAGAGTAGCTGCGATATTACTTTAAATGGGAGCTGGACTAGGAAATTTATCGGTAGCGTTACACGTTTTGGGGAAATGAGGGTTAATTTGAAATAATTTTGATCACATTTATGTAGAATTGGGAGGGTTAATGATTCGCATTGTGAATGTGGTGGAGTACATGCAACGGAACATGTTTTATTTGAATGTCCACTAACTAATGAGTGACGGTTAGTTAGTTAGTTAGGGCATTAGCCCGCGACGCGAAACAGATATTACAGATAATTACAGATAATGGTGGGAATTTTTTAGTCATGCTGCTAAAGAACTAGATAGAATACGGCATGATATTTAGATAGTTAGTAGGGTAGTACGTATTTATGAATGAATGTTTTGTACCATTTAGTGATCTGAATTAGTGTTAAATTATAGTTTTTAGCATGGTTGGGGTATATAAATAAATATTTAAAATATAAATCTCTAATTTAATTACTATTGGTTAGAATAATTAGGAGTAAGTTATTGTTAAGTATTAGTACTGCTGTTGTTTTATTTGTTTTTAGATCATTGCTTCTTTCCTGTTTCAATTTCAAATTCATGATGTGTGAAAATGGGAGCAGCTACGTTAAGACGGCATGGCTATCGGAATTGAGGGGCGTGGAGGCTGCCTCTTCTAAACTCAGAAGCATAATAATAATTTGCCGACTATCAGTAACAAAGTCTGGGACTTAAGGTTTTTCCATGGTTTTCTCTTACTTGCTGTGAGATAACTAAAGTTGTTCCATGAGCCCAAATATAATAACAACTGATAGCTGACCGATACAGTAGACCCGCGATTATATGAACTAATCACATTTTTGGTTGTTCACATATTTCAATGTTTCGTATAAAGTAGTATTCACATAATTGCGAGGCTACTGTATTATATTTTTGTTATTAACAATCATAGGGAAATCATTTAGTTGGAGTAGGAACATTTCAATTGATATGGAATCCGTATAGTACTCGTGGTAGGTGGAGGACGGGGTTAGGATGATTTGCAATTATTTACCCTTTCCTAAATAAAGCATCATGCTCCAAAAAGTATTTTAAATAAACAACTATCGAATGGTAATTGAAAATTGAATCAACATTACGTATGTTTTTTTTTTTTTTCGAGTAACAGTGGTAATACTATCTGCAGAAAGTGAATCTACAGGAAATTAATAAAGATAACTTAATGGTTTACCAACGCGTTTTATAGTATTAGATAGGAGCCAATCATCGCAAATAAGAAGAAAAAGCGTTTTATGATACTCGGAAATAATACAATTGTACTTAATTTCCCACAATGCAACATAAATAAGTAAAATGGAACAAACAAAAAAAACAATGCAACAACAATGAATTTAATAAATGGTGCACTCGTTAAAATATATCACACGCTAAGAGTATAAAGGAAAGGGAAAAACGGCACTGGCTGCAATTTACCTCGCTCGTTATAAATCTCCACACATTCCGGACGTGTTAAATTCAGTTGAGGAGGCAAAAACAATTCCACAACACAATACGTCACCTACGTAGCACTCTCACTCACGCGCGATCGCGGATCTTCCCTCTCTTTCTCTCGCCCGACGAACAGAAAACACGATAAATTATCGTACGCCTCGACACCACGTGATATCTAAGCTAACCTTTACGCGATTGTTTTACGGTCCTCGATGTGTCAAAATACGGGAAATCCCTTAATGAAAGTATGAGAAAAACCGCGAAACTATACACAGTTTTTATGCAATTTTAAAACTCCATGTATCCGAGTAGGCCGTGACTCCGAGAGTGTGGAAATGTGTTTAGTTGGGATCGTAGGTGGCCGACTGGAACAGTTGACTAACCCAGCCTCCTAGCTTATTTCTTTTTGGCCTGGTCGCGGTCCATCTGGGGTACAGTGGCGTTACGCGTGATGCCCTTGTTATAGGTGATAAATGTGCGAAAATTATATTATTTTTACTTCAGTTTGTTCTTCACATTAGATAAAAAAGAATAAATAAAAGAGGCTCGTCCGTCAACCATGGTTTTTTTTTTTCAAAAATATTATTTCTTATTAAGTGTCCTTTTAGTAGTGATTGAAAACTAAAACAACAAGTATTTTCTGTAGATATCTGTAACTAATCCCTATCAATATATTTTTTTCAATACCAGCGCAGATATTACTGTTTAAACAATACAAAAAAAATCATTCCACTACGAGCTTCCATTAAAAGTTCATGGAGAAGTAAATAAATGCGAGAATTATTTTTCTTAGTGAGAATGTGAGTGTAGGTCAGTTTAGCTGAATATTTTCAACTTCCGGAAATGTTCCCTTATAACGGAAGTAGATGCCAACTTTGTTATTGCAAATAAAAGGTAGTATTTTTATTCCAAGATAGGTAGAGCTTTATTGTATATGTCAGTATTAAAATTGAAAACATATTGTCATTTTACAACCTAAGTTTAGCTACAATTTAAATAATAATTACACATTAAAACGATACACTGAATCAGTAAATTCCTTAACGGAGTAAATGCAGTGCTCAAGCAGCAACGGTCTTAGTGAGCGCTTAAATTGTTTTATAGCAAGTACAGTCTTGAAAGCACGAGGAAGCAGGTTGAATAATCTAATTCCAATGGAAGTAGAGCCACGCCTTGTCATCTCCAAAATTAAAAGGTTCTCTATACTTGTCCCTTGCTCTAGTATTATGCTCATGGATATCAGAGCATTTTAAGAAAGTTGCTTGATTATTGAATATATAACAAAGTAATTCTATGATATATATACCGGAGCAAAGGTAAAACAGACATCTTATAATTCTTTTTCTGGAACAAAAACATCGTGTGATAACTCTAACAAGCCCCAAAACACTATACCATAAGTAATTCGTAAATAAACTTCGCTGTAATAAAATTGTAATAAGTGGTTTAAATCCAAAATATATTTCAAATTTGTAATTGCCCTCTAAATGCCCTCCAATCATAATGGCCGACGTATCGTTCGCATATAAATACAAAGAATGTTGTATAAATAAAACTATGTCGTTAATAAATAATAAAAACAGAATCGGCCCTAAAACTGACCCCTGCGAAACACCAACTGTGATTAGCAAACATGAAGAAACCTTATGCTTTTCATTTAGAATTCTAAAGGATACATTAACAAATTGAATCCTATATGTGACGTAAAAGAGAAACCATTGTGACACAACGCCGCGAATACCATATGCAGCCATCTTTTCGATAAGGCGTTCATGATTAACACAGTCAAAATTTGTTGTGAGGAGTCTTTTTTGAGAATCGGCGATATACAAGTCACCTTCAGTGCTGTCGGAAAACTATCCCTTTCGAAAGACAAATTAATCAATTAATATTGCACAAGGAATCTCATCGGGTCCTGAACTCTATTTTTTAACTTATTTATTACCAGTTTGAGTTCATCTTCGGTAAAAGGGTGAGCATACATACTGTTACAGAGAGGCTGTTGTACAAAAGTGAGTGGTAATGCACCTTTGTAATCATTAGCAAGTTTTGAATTTTACGTCAAGTTTATCTAACATACTTAATGTTTGTGCCTTATGTTTTTTAATAATTTTGTGTTGAATGTAGTGGTTCACGAACTTTTAAGTTGCTTACAGTTGGTACACTGGAATTTGTTCATTCTCATTGTAAATAATACCTGCCAAAAGGGGTATCTGTTTTCAACAATGAAATTAATAAATAATAAACTGACTACAGGAAGAGAAGGGGCAAAACGAATGATCTTTTATTTGTGGTAACTCATTTTTTTTTAATAGCAACCACTAACTTTCTTTGCGCCAGTCGATTTTCCATCAAAAAAAAAATACGTACAAATAGCAGAAGCCGTTTTTAGCTGAAATGAATACTTTGGAAGATATTTCAGAAAAACTGTTGCAGTGTAATCATTACAAGTATCTATCATCTACATGTGCCGGTTCTAGGTGGCTAGGGTCAAACGATGTAGTCATTATAAAGGAAGATATGTTTGCCAGAGTAAGAACTTTAAATGAATCAGACGCAGTCAGCAACGCACAAACATTTACTACGGAGGATATCGGCATATGCTTACGGCAAGGCTGTCGCATTTCCTAGTAATATTTGTCAAAAATAAATGTATTAATTATTTGTTTCTTAAATAATGTCTTAATTTCCTGTTACTTATTTTATGTAGATATTAAACAAGAGTAAGATGCTCATCCCACCATCTATGATATTTACTTACATATTATAGGCACAGTATATATGTATATCCAGTAATTTCACATCGCCGGTAACATGGGTTTCAAACATGGCGCCCAAGGATATTCGCGGTGTCGCATAGGTGGGTGAAATTGTAACTAAAACTATTTGAATTTGTTTACAAGCATAAATCTAACCTATAAAGCCGTTCCATTCTGTCATTTTGTTATAGGAGTGACATTGATGTTGTGCGATTTTCTGTCAATTGTCAGTCTGTTTGAGTATATAGGATATTTTCGTATCCACTTTGCAATTATTAGTTGCAAATATAGCCGCCAAACGCCATCGCGCATTTTCTTAAATTGATAGACGAAACATCAAAGGCGCCGACACTTAGTGAAACTACTGGATAAGGTTTATACTGTGTTATAGGTGACAGTTATTCTTCAATCATGGCCACCTAGAACCGACACATATAGTTGTAATTATTATGCTGAATAACAATTTTTCTGAAATATCTCCAAAAGTAATCATTTCAGCTAAAAACGTTTTTGACATTTATATATATTTTTTGTGGACAATCAATTAGCGCAGAGAAAGTTAGGAGTTGCTATTAAAAAAAAAAAAAAAGTTACCACAAATTGATATTTCGTTTTGCCCCCACTCTTCCTGCCATCAGTATAATATTTCATCATTTCATTATTGGAAATAGATGTCCCTGGTAGATATTATTTACAAATGAAAATGAAAAAAAATCCATCGTGCCAACTGCAAGCAACTTAAAAGTTCTTGAACCACAACGTATCACAAAATTATTTAAAAAAGTGAATATCTTGTAAAGCATAAACATCAGGTGCATGGTATGTTAGATAAATTTAACATAAAATTCGGAGTAGGACCCAAATTTGAAATACTACCTTAAAAATTTATAATAATATAGTTGTCTACTACTCCCGGTATAAGGGAACATTACAAACTGACCTACACCCATAGACTTACCATAAAAAAATTAAACGTCGCATTCTTTACTGCTTCATACACTTTTAATGGAAGCTCGTCGCGACACACATAATCGCAAGCATATTAAGGATAACCTAAATATATTTAATACATTGTTCACTAAAAATATTTACGTGTTTCAAATATTAGTACTGACAATATTTATTTTACGAGCGTGGCAAATATCTAAACATAAATTGCATTTGCAGATATAACTATTTCCACGTGGTACGTGCAAAATCCACAAAAAAAAATGAGTATTACAGTTGCGTAACTGAAGGTATAAATATTTAATTTCCATCACGAATGTTTTGTTTAAATGCACATCAACCGAACGTTTATTTAGTAAGTTACTACAAAGAGGAAATAGTAATAAAAATAATGTTCATTCTGATTTTTTTTTGATGTACTTATTCCTATATTACATCTCCAATATTATTCGGATTCGGTTAAATTATTGAAATCATGTATAACTTAGACAAGTATGTCAGATGAAATATGGAATCGGAATTATTCCGATTCGAATATTCACAACACTAGTTCACACGTAAAGTTCCCATAGTATTCAAGAACATTTTGTCGACAATATATAAGTTAGTGCGCTAAATATTCCACAGGTTTGCTGACTATTAGTGATGGCCACTGTGGATTGACTATAATTATCTTCTTCTTCTTCTTCTTCTTCTTCTTCTTCTTCTTCTTCTATCCTCTTAATATCTATTTTAGGTGTCAGGTGTGGATTCTGACAGCCATGTATCCATTTCTTCCATTATCTTCTATTTCTTACCATTATTGTACTTTCCTCTAAAGTCTTTCTCTTTTCTCATATTTCTACTACTTTTCTTGTGGTTTTGTCTATCGCCATCCTCCATATGTGCATACCATTGTAGTTTTTTTATTTATCAATGATCCTTTCTTGTTAACACTGCGTAGGCTTTCACGGCCGGTTCAGTTATCCTGAAGAAGCTGTCAGTATGAACAGCGAAACGTCGAGCGAAAGTTTTGACACACGGCGAAACCCGCAAGAAGCTGTTAGTTATCCTTTCTTGTTTTTTTATTTATCCGATGTCTTCGTTTTTAAACCCATCATCCTATTTTATTTTTCTCACATTCTTCTCAGGTGTCCCATCTCAATTTTTTTGGATTTTTTTAATTTGGATTCGTCTTCCTTTAGCAATATCCAGTTTCCATATACAAAAGTTATTATTGGCAGTGCTATAGGTATTTTCGTGGTTACACTTCTATAAGGATAACTCTATGTCCAGCGCACAGTTTTGTTCATCGACTTGCTCGCTCTGTTTGTTATTGCCGTGTCTATTTTCCATCCTCCGTTATTATACTCCCCAGATATTCGATGTCGTTACCTTTCCCAGTACCTTGTTTTTACATTTAATGTCCTTATTACATCTATAATCTTGATTTGTATTTAGTATCATTACTTTGGTTATTTTTCAGTTCCTCTATCTCTTTCGTCCATATATTAACTATTTTTTTGCATTTTATTTTTGAAGGTAGCTGTTAGTGATAGATATATAACGTGATATTCACGTATATTAGGCTGCTGATTCTTACTAGTTCGACTATAATTATAAATCGGCAAAAATGCCGATAGTGTCCAATACTAGTTTAGAAGTTGATACTTAATGCAATATTTTAATAAGAAAATATAGCAGAAATAATATAATTATAATCAAGTAGATTGATCTAATTCAAAAACCGCTCATGATTGCGATGTACGATTACTCCGAGTGGGAGGACCATTTTTGTGCAATTCACCAAGAAACTTTTTACTTCCACAGCCAAGGCACAGGAACTTCGTTCAACAGAAAGGGATTCATAACGAATCTTTGAAAGGGCACGGATTTTACTGCTATTTAATCTAAGCACCTTTCAAAGAAGCCAAGGATACTAGGCCTGAATCCTGGTCAGGAAGAACCAGTAGGGCAAGATAAGGGTCTTCTTCCTAAAAATACTTGATAAGGCTAGCGCTAGCCAACTTGGGCGCAGACCAAATAGGCCATGGACAAGGATGTTGAAGGATTTAACTATTGGATCGGCATAGTTAACTTGATGACCATGACTTACTATGAATCAAGGACTGACTAGGGAGCTTGTATTTATGGTAGAACGTAGACTTCAGTCTAAGGGGTATAGAAATGGGAGAATTAAATACAAAGGCTGCAGTTTTTCTGAAAACTCGGCTCATGACAGACGACTTGAGATTAAGCAAGCGTAGCCACTCGCTGTAACTTTTGACTCAAAGCATCCACATAAACTAAACGCCATATTTTTTTTGTTGCTCCAGAAATGTTCAAAAAACTCCTTTAAATTGGATGCACCATCATCGCTGTCACTTCCACTTTCATTATAAATAGGTGTCTATTAAAACGTTTTCGGGGTTCAAATAACCGACACAGGCGATATATTAAATGAAAAGTATTTATTTACTACTATTTATCTACACTTAAGTCTAGAATTTGAGTGCTTTCATTTCCCTTTGATAATTAATATTACATACATTACCGTACATTCTTCAATATCAGATTTTATAATTTCATTCAATATCCATTCACTGTTCTTCATTCATACTTCTCCATAGCTAAGAAAATTTAAGGGCGATTTAGGTTACATATTTACTTGTGTATTTAATTACCTGTTCATATGTATACGTTCTTTAAACATTATTATTTACAGTAATGAAAAATTATTACAAGGATTTTCCACATGCGGCAACTCAAAAAGGGTTTTTGGGTAAATATAAAACCCGCAGCATGTTGATTAAGTGAAATGTGTTAATTTGTGTGCCTATAATACTGTTGACCGATGACAACACGGCTACTAGAAATGCATCTACCGTTCGTAACAAATCAAATATATACGTACCTACTGAGAATTTTTATTTCGCAAGATGAAAACAATCACCTTATTGTTAATTGGTTGGTTTTGTTGAACATTGTAAGAATGATTTATAGATTTGCACTCGAAGTACCTAGAATATCCGGAACCCATATATTTTATTATCCCTAAATTTATACTATTTTATTAATTTAAAGTCACCGTGTTATGATGTGAACAGAACACCGATTTAAAGCAGCAGATTTTTTTGAAAACTGGTTCGTAAAGTAAGTTATAATTTTTGTTTTTAAAGTGATTAGTCGCCATCGGGTTTCTAGTTTCTATTGGCGATCTCTAGGTATTTTTACACATATGCATATCTTGGGTTCATTATTAATACTGAAAAAACATGTAATGTTCGTTAAATAATATATAATTTTATAGTTAATCTTCTCAAAATATACCAGTCTAAATAAATTAAAAATATTAAATAAGTATAAGAACCAATACCAATTAGGTGTAGCAATCCACAATTTGCTGCTCTTTCATATAAAGATTTTATGTAAAAATAAGATAACTAAAAGGAATTTAACATTAATGTTTTTGAGGTTTAGTTAGAGTTAAGTTTGCATGTTATAAATTATCGTTTATTAATTTTCTATTTACATTCCACCTTAAATAGTTTAGTTACTACTTTGTAATAGTTGTTTCATTCCTACACACGAAGTTTTTAAACAAAAAGAAAAAAAATACGTGTACATTTCCGTTAGACAATTTTTTTTTTTTACCATTTCCAATTGTTTCGTTCAATTCAAGGGTGCGATCTTTGACGTTCCTGAGTTTTACCTAGTCCTGGGCATAATCGAATGATTCTAATAATCAATTATTTATAATTTATATTTGGAGAGCTTTTTTTATCGGTTACGAAAATTAATTAACCATTTTTATAGACACATGATTATACTAAATATAATCCAGTGATCACTAGCAATCGAGTTCTCGAATGATCGTCAATAATCTAATGTTTCCTTTTTCGTCATTCGGTATTTTCACCACTAGTTTTAGAAGAAAAATATAATTTACTCTGTAGTGAAATGTTATAGCGTTTCATGTTTTACAGGATTTCGCATTAAGTAGTAACTATTGTAACAATTTATATATAAAAAAAATGATAAATATATTTATATTTTAATTTCAGTTAGAGTGTAAATAAAATAATTTTCAAACAAAACATGACTAATCGCTTTAAAATTCATTACAATCTGAAGACGTTTGGCCGAAACGTTGCTAAAACAATTAAGTAAAAAGAAAAACTTTGATTAATTAGTCACACTTTAATTTAAAAAATGAATGCAAAATTATTGCTTTATTAGCATCCATTTGAAGAACAGTTTCTTATATGCTCTAATGTTCATGTAAAGTACAGTGTGCTCTGCTTATTGATATTGTAAATTGTCAATAAATAAATTCATGTTGTTTTACAGGTAAGTGGATACATCATAATAGACATAAACAATTCAATAAATACGTTCACAACAAGGAGATAGATCAAATTTATTATAGCTAATAAATTCGTCAAGTGAATAAAAAGCTTGTTTCCTTGCTTTCGATTTGCGGCGGAATGTAGTTAAATCAGGCAATTCAATGTAGATGAAGGTAATTCATTGAAAAAGTAGAAACCCTAACCCCGAAATAAAGAGATTCTTTTTTTCAGAGAGAGGTATCAGTGTTATGAAGATTAATAGTTGCGGGTATTGTAAGAATGAATATCCGTTCGATAAATATGTTTACTTGTGTATTTATACACCATATACATGGACTCATAAATAACTAAGGAATAGTTGTAGTTAAAATTTTTCAAGAAGTGGACTCTGCTGTCCTTCACACAGAGCACGCGCACAGATCGTTTTTGTAATTTGGAGATTTCGAGTAAATTCGTCGCAGAAACACAATACCTTATGAGATACTCAAAAAGTGCAAAGTAAACTCTTTTAGCAGTATGTTCAATAAAGTTTCGTCTTATGATTCTAATAGCACAATAACTACATGAGAAGCCTGTCGATAACGCTTGAACATGCTTGCTCCACCCCAAGCCGGCATCCACAGTATCACCAAAAAACCTTATATTGATGGAAGGGGATAAAAGACTTGTTATTAATAGCAATGTTGGGATTTCTTTGTTGTTTATAAAAAAAAAACAATTTGATGTTGCTAGTATTAATGACTTCATTAGCATTAAACTGTACTATTTTCTAGTGTAGTCGCCTCATTCGAACATCAAGAGCGTTCACCATAATCGATGTCTATATCATCCTTGTGGGTTCTCTATACCATTTTTCAAAGTGATTGCTAAACTTAAGCATTATTTTTGCCCATCAGAAAGCACTATTAATTCAACGCACAAAATTCTGTTTTATAAACAAAGTGTTTACATTGCAGTTTTATCGGGCCTTTAAAATGTTTCCTCTCTCAGTGCGAAATAATTAGTAAGCAGTTCTCATAAAGTTTGGAAGCAACTTTATACCTGTAAAAAGGAAAAACGATACAATATGTTACTAATTATATTACTTCAATGCCATTTTCACGCTACACTTTTTGTTCCTATATACAAGAAATAATGTTGTGTTATAATGAATTGTTTTTAAAAAAAAAAATGTCAAAGAAAAATGCCTAAACAATTAACCGCAAAACATTTCACTTTGTTTCTTTTTAGCTATTTTTCTCTCCGAAATCCCGCTACAAAGCAATCTCTTCGCACGCCAATGGTGTCGAGAGCTCATGCTAACGAGCTTCCATCTCACTCCTAGTTCGACCGAACTCGTTCGAACGCAGTGCATTATCTCGAATCTCAATAAGACCCGGCATTCCATGGAAGGGACCTGCCAAACACCCGTGTAAACAAACAATTACTGTTTCGCTTCTCTTCATCTCAACTGACGACACATAATCGTCTTCCATCTTCGTCTGTGCCTCTGCGAGGGCGCCTACAGTCGGCAATAACGAGAAAATACGTGTAGCGAGAGATACAGGCGACAAGGTTGGAGCCAGTTGCATCTGAATCCTCGAGTTCCTACGATTATGATTTGCCCGGTTTTCGGAGTTGCGTGTGTCTGAGGGGGCTGCTTGCGCAGCAGTTTGTTTATTTAATGGTCTTAACAAGGTGGTAGCGCTTTTTTTTTTTTGCTCCGGTCGTAACTCAAATTAAAATCGCCCGTGAATTAGAGGGCAGAGGCAGAGGAGGACTCGTTTTTTATACACATTTTAATCTGGCTGGTACGGGGATGCACGGCCCCTTTCGACCAATTTTAATGCCGGCGCATGTGCCTCTAATTATCATCTAGCTAAATCTTATCATTGCTGTTAATCAGCGGTTGAATGCTACATTGAATTATGGAAGCATATTAATTTAACTGAAATCGAAAATCTTTAAGTAAATTAATAAAGATGCGTATCTACTAGCACCAAAATTGCGACATTTATCAGGAGAGTGAACAGCGACAGCTGTATATACAGATATGAGAGTGTGTCGGCAAGCGAAATTTACTTGCACTCTTTACTCTCAGAGAGCACACGTGTAACTAGTGTAGACAGATATTTTGCTTGTTTCTGACACTTTGTGAATATTTCCAAACGATCTGGAAAATTTTAGCGAGAGAAGGAAGAAAGAAATATTCATTTTAATTTCGCATTGGGAATTATATCTATGCACGTGAAAAATGACAAGTACAGAAATAGAATAAAAAAAAACCAGAGGCACTGAAAGCAATAGCAGCCGCATTAAATACAAATGAAAATAAAATTGGTTCTAAACTTCATAATTTACGAACACAATATCACAGTAAATTAAGAAAAGAAAAAACCAAACCTAGTTGAGATGGAAGGGAAGATAATTATAAAAGTTTTTTGAAACTATCAACTTCATTCAATTTGGTCATTTCAATAAAAAGACTGTTGCAGTATCGATAATGATAAATAAGTTTTACAATAAGTTAACACCTATATTTATGTAAGATTCGGTTCCAATCAGCCACTCCGTATAGTAGACTATATATCTTGTTATGTATTTCTGTTAGGTACGTTATGTCATTTTGTCTGTGGAATGCGCATATGTTATGGTTATGCCGAGGGTTCGACGATAACGTAAACAAGGAGAGGGTGTCAAAGTGGCCAAAGGGAAGTCAGTCTAAATGTATATGTAAAAGAATAAAGGTGTTTTAAGAAAGAGTACTGAATTTTCTTACAATTCAGAAGTGGGATATTGCTACCTGCAAAAACTGTTAAGTAATTAATTTGTAAACAAAAGTGTATTGATTCTGTGTACGGTATTATTGGATAAAATGGGCCGATCACGACGATCACAAAAAAAGAAAAACAGAAGATCTGAATCGTCGTCGTCGTCAAGTAGTTGCAGCAGTAGTTCGTCGAGTAGCAGTTCGACTAACAGAAGACGAAGAAGATCTGTAAGATCCAAAAACAGTCAAAGAATAGACTATGACTATTGGTAAAAGCCGATGAGAAATTAATACCGGAATTTGACCCACAAGTAGCCGGCCAGAGCGTAGAAGATTGGGTGCGAAGGGTGGAACAACTGCAAGGTAATTACGGATGGAGTGATTTGACAGTGTTAAAACTTGTGGCGAATCGCATTAAGGGAATGGCGAGAAGATGGTATGACACTCTGGATGATACCTGTGTTAGCTGGAAAAGGGTGAAAGCAATGTTGTTGACACAGTTTACGCGACCGATGCCTTTTGGAAAATTATTGCAAGATGCGGCGAATTTTCAATGGTGTAGCTCCAATCAGGACCTAACTGAGTATTGCTTCGATAAATTGGAAAAGTTGAAAGCTCTGAAGTTAAAGATAAGTGAGAAAAATTTGATAGATGCTGTAATTCACGGTATTACGGACGAAAGCATTGCTCGTGCCGCTAGGTCATCAACGCTCGGAAACACTGATGAGTTATATGCGTTTTTGAGTACATTAACTAATGTCAATACCAATACAAATACCCGACAATTTGCTAATAACACTGGACAAACCGTGTCTGAACATATTAGATGTTTTATTTGCCAAGAGAATCATTATATGAGACAATGTCCTAAGTCGAAAATAGAGTGTTACAAATGTGGAAAATTCGGACATAAACAACATCAGTGCCGGATGAATCGTGCAGGACCGTCGCGATCGTGAAATGCCGTGTAGTGAATCAGGTAGATAACGAACTTGAGGGCAACAATGTTTATGCAGAAAAAATAACTTTATGAACGGGATTAAGGTCAAGTGCTTAATTGACACAGGAAGTTCGTGTACACTAATGAAAAAATGTGTATTAGATAAACTAAAATTACCACTTGGTCGAAGCAATCAGCCCCAATGTTGCGCGGTTTCTCTGGTAACTTAATATCCGGTATCGGTAGGTACTATACGTGTAAAAAGTGCAAGAAACAGTCGCGAACTTAGAAATAATTGTCCTAAATGATGAAGATTTATCCCAGGAATGTATCGTCGGTCGCGATTTCTTGGATTTACCCGATATTGTGATGCTTAAAAAACACAATACTTCGTACGTTCGGATGTTAGGACCGTTCAAAGATGCATGCTCTTTAGACTGTTACTTTAATAAATGACCCGCCGAGCCCTTGTTTTATTACCATTCCAATACAAATCAGAGAAAGTTGCAGACCGCTACTAAAAATGTGTAGGAAAAGAAAGCAAGTGGGACACCGAGGCGAAAAACCTTCAATTAGCTATGAACACTGGTTATAACAAAGGTATTAAAACTACGCCGGCTCAAGCTCTTTTTGGTTACCAACCTCAAACTATAGCTGAAGGACATCTTCTATTGGCTGTACAGCATGAAATAAATAGAAATAAAATAGAGGAAATAAGAGAGAATATTAAAGACCATATTCAAATAAATCAGCAGGTGATGAAGGAAAGGTTCGAGAAATCAAGAAAAGATGCTAAAATATGTGCAGAAAGAGAATTGGTATTAGTGCACATCACTAGTAAAAATAGTTGCGGAACGAGCAGGAAGTTATTTCCAAAAAGGGCCCTTTCAGAGTAGTTAGAGCATTACGAAATGATAGATACGAAATGGAAGACCTGAGACAAGTGAAGAAGCGAATACGCACAGTAGTAGCTGTGGACAAAATGAAACCTTAGGTAAATTATCAAAAATAATTCTAGTATTTTTATTCATCACTTTTGCTTAATATTATTATCTCCTTAGTATTATCGATATTTTGTATCTTTGTTTTTGTTTTTAGTATTTTACTTATTTGTTCTCTTTGTTTCATGACTACAAAAATGGGAATGGAGCAGTTGTAGCCGCATTGGTTGAGATGAAGGCGGTTGTAGCCGCAGTGTTTGAGATGAAGGCGGTTGTAGCCGCATTGGTTGAGATGAAGGCGGTTGTAGCCGCATTGGTTGAGATGAAGGCGGTTGTAGCCGCAGTGTTTGAGATGAAGGCGGTTGTAGCCGCATTGGTTGAGATGAAGGCGGTTGTAGCCGCAGTGTTTGAGATGAAGGCGGTTGTAGCCGCATTGGTTGAGATGAAGGCGGTTGTAGCCGCATTGGTTGAGATGAAGGCGGTTGTAGCCGCATTGGTTGAGGTGAAGGCGGTTGTAGCCGCATTGGTTCAGTTGAGAATGGTTGTGGCCATATTGATTGAAATTAGAATAATGTGGTAACAATCACAAAGATATTAGTAGTTGCAACTATAAATAAGGTACCGTAATCGATTATTACCATAACCAGCTCATAAAACAATTTGTAACTTCGGCCGAATGTAAGATGTACGCTAGTAGCAGGTAGTTTGATTAGTTAGTAAACATTGTAAGATGTATATTGTTAGCTAAGTTAGCTAGTATGATTGGTTAAGGTTTATCTAAGAGTTATATGAAATTGGTAATGAAAATAGTAGACTATACATTCGTAATTGATATTTGATTAGTTAAGATTTATCTGAAAATTATGTAAAACCGGTAGTAAAAATTGCTGAGATTTATGTAGGATTTGTTGTGGCGCCACATAAAAATTATCTGAAGTTTGAAAGGCCTATATAAAATGTAAAATTTGCCATATTATCATAATATTTACCTGTTTGTTGTTGAACACTTTGTAAATAACCCAAGATTTATACATTTATATGTGCAAGTATGTTACCGAAAGTTATGATGAAATTGACACATGTAAGCAATGTTAATTGTCCATATTTTATATGCGTTATGTATTGTTCAGATCTTTAGATATGTCATTCGGTATGAGGACATACCGTGGTGCAGGATGGCCGAATGTAAGATTCGGTTCCAATCAGCCACTCTGTATAGTAGACTATATATCTTGTTATGTATTTCTGTTAGGTACGTTATGTCACTTTGTCTATGGAATGCGCATATATTATGGTTCGACGATAACGTAAACAAGGAGAGGGTGTCGAAGTGGCCAAAGGGAAGTCAGTCTAAATGTATATGTAAAAGAATAAAGGTGTTTTAAGAAAGAGTATTGAATTTTCTTACATTTATTAGCTACTAACATGAAGATTAACTAAAAATATTATTTATAAATAGTTTTAATGTACCTACCTCCCCTTGTGGAGAAATAAAAAAATCTCTAAATTCATAACGTATCTGCTCTTCAGTAGCATTTGCTGCATAATTATGCGCATATCTATGTTATAAATCTAAAAGATATGACTGAGACATTCGTAGACTCCTCCAGTCACCCGGTCTGTTATCTGGTATCTATTTACTTCCACGCGACAAAAGAAAATTATATAGTACACATATTGCTGAGACAATAACTATAATTTTCTCTGAGAAAAGATCAATAAGTTTAACTGTTACATAAATTCCAAAATCGCATCTTTTTAAAATCTAGTTCCACACCCACATTCGTCTTTTTTTCTTCTTTGTTTTTGTTTTCACAAAATGTAATACGGAAAAAAAGTCGCGTCTAATGGACACATCTTTGCAAGTTGATTCTGGGATTAGTATCCCAATTTTGTTGCTAGTGGACCCGTATCTTAATAGTAGAAAATAACAAGCAGATAATTTTATTTTTTCATCATTCTCTATTTGTTTGAAAGTTTTTGTTGATTACAATAGATTACTTCGAGACTTTGAAATGGTTATGTTAGAGTACCTCAGGTTTCTAATTTGATGCCATTATTGTTCTTTTTATTATTTATAAACGATTATTTGGAGCTTATTGACTGTGAAGCCTTAATAAACATATGCGGATCATGTGTTGTTAACCGTTTAGTTACCATTGATCACATTTGGGATCCAGATTTCACCTCTTTGTATAGCAGTCTAGTTACTGGATAAATTAGAAAATAAAACCAAAACCAAAGAATATTTTTTTCATACCTTCAGGTTGCGATATGTAAAAGGTTAAGTCGCCTGAAGATTGCGCAAGGCTTCAGACTATCTTACTTAATATGACATAACAGAGCGAGCGTAATAAACTTGATATTATGAGTTTTTCAAAATGTAGAGCTGTTTCATTTACAAGAAAACAACTTCACTACTATTTGATTATGTTCTAGAATCTAGTACTTTAAGTTCTATAGATGTGATTAATAACTGTTATGACCTGGAAGTTTATTCCGACAGTCAGACCAAACAGGTGCGTGTGATGGTATCTGCAGCCAACAAAATATTGGAATTAATTTTACGTAACTGTAAATCTTTGATAAATACATCTAATGTGAAGCTTTTTGTCATTTGTTCGATCAAAAATTGAACACGCTTCAGTTATATTCAGTTTTCGTTCTTGTTATAGGCGTAGCCACATAGAAGCAGAGAGACGCCATGCCTCTTCTTTCCCTAAATTTCTGAATAACAAAATTAAAACAATCTTTTATATGTTTGACTGTCCATAATTAGGTGATGATAGATAAATAAAATAAATAAATTGGAAATGTACTTCCTAATTCTTTATTAGTTTACTATGGAATCAAATTGGCAACTAGTTTCGACATGTGATGTAAGAATTGTCTTCTTCAGGCCACAACATGACCCATAATAGTCAGCGGATTAGAAATGATGATGATCAATTAAATGAACTAAATCTTGTTGGTTAGAACATAAGAGTAAATTCTCTGAAAGCACAATATACTCTTAGAACAAATAGTATAAATATTTGCATTGAAGTATACTTCCTCCAAATCAACATTGTTATTGTTGTAAGGAATAAATCTATGCAATCATAGTGAGAAAGTCTGTAGATTCAAAATAAAATCCCTTATACGTTTGGTATAATGAATTACTATATAAAATTATTAAATCTTTTGTACTGAAAACATGAAATATTAAATTGAAATTACCATAATATTTAAATATTTGAAACGAATTTTACCCCACCATTTATTGCACTAAAACTTATCTGTCATTGATTCCCTTTTTTTAAGAGGGTTTAGGGTGTTTTGCATATACATACGCTTTACTTGGCGTCACTTTTTGATTGACCAGCGAACAGGGTTGTTGGTTGTGAGTGCAAGTAACTAAATGGATACCCCAGTCGTTTCACAGCTACTTAGAGAATGGGGTGGAATGGAGCTGGTGCACAAATGCTGCCATTAAAATATTCGAAGGTAAGTACGTACATGTCATCTAATATTGAAGGATTACTGGTTTAAAAAACTTTGAAATGATACTTAGAGTCAGCGCCATTGTGTCGATTATATATGAACATGGTAGGTGTGTACATTAACAAGTATATGTAGGTATTTACTAGTTATTAGTTTTCAGTAGGTAATACCAGCAAATTATTATACTGATTGAAACTATATCAGTAACCAACGCCGACTAGATACCAGGCCCAGGCATTGAGTGGGAAGTATCCCATGCGCACTCCTGGAGTACCCCAATACGCTACCTTCTCTCAAACATTGTAAAACTATAAAGTATGACAGTAACTTTATTTAATTACATAATATTTCTTTATTTATTAATTTTCCGCCACCGAGGTTTTTTGGTGTTACAGACACAAAATTAGTAGATCATTATTACCCTCGAATAGTAGAAATGCTTAGATTAAGCAGGTAAGTATTATCAGTTCAATATACTTATATTTTGGAAGCAAATAATGGCCGTAGTTCAAATAATACTTTTATATACTTCTATTAAATGTACATAAATTATTAAGACATAAATATTATAGTTTCCAGTTGACAAACTCTACTTACTCAAATCTAAAATAATTATTTTTGTGGTGAAAATATATGTTCATAATGATTTTAGTATATTGATTACATTTTTCACAAAATTGTTTCGCCTAACAAATTCAAAGGTTTGGAAAACTGAGCAAATTTTATTCTCAATATAAATACATCAACTTCTGGCTTATATAGGAAGTTATGTTATTTCAATATGACGCATTTATAGTCAAATTGAATAATTAATTTTGTGTGTAAGTTATTCACCAGTAGTATAATGCGCGGACGTTTGTAATGACACCCCACTTGTACAACCCATTCCAGAGGTTGGTTTGAAAAATAATTATGTTTGGTTTGTAATTACAGTTATACGTTATTCCTGCATTCTTGGCTTTGCGGATTTTGAGGAACTTAGTATACGTTTATTGACGTTTTGTTGCTGTTAACAGAAACAGCAATATTAAAAATTGTGTTAGGAATATTCTTCTATTCTTCAGATTCTCTATTAATGTAATCTTAAGAGGTCCTTGAAAATCGTGAATGTTTCTCTTCCACATATCTCCTTCTACCCAAGAATAGAGAAATAACATAACAGAATACAAAACGGATACGGAAAAATCATTTACATTAGGTACAGTTATAATAAGCAAGTAGCGATGAAATAAGAATGTTGAAAGTATTTGTATAATTACCATATTTGTATTATTTTCTGTAAACGTTTACTGTTTCAATATACTAGCGTATTTCTTAATAAAGGTGTGAACGCACTTAAACATAAAAATCAATGTTATGTTATTTTTGTTTATTGAAAGGTAAAATGTGATTGAAAAAAACATACCAATTAAACACCAATTTGTGTTACTACAAATATAATTAATTATTTAGTCAGTGATCAATTATTTATATGTTGATGCAACAAATTAATATTATGTGTGTTGACAATACAAAATATCGTGTTCAATGCAAAACAATAATCGTTTATATATACTATAAAAAAATGATGTATATTATTACTATGAAGAAGAATAGTAATACACCTTAACATAATTTTAATGTTAGACAGCATGGAAATGTACATATTGTTGGATACAATGTGCCCTTTGTATCCAACACAAAATATTATTTGCTTCAACAGCTTTCCTACTTCCTTATGATGCTTATGTTGCCGTAACATTAACTTTTAACACAAATCTTATGTCAATTTTTGTTGAAACTACTGCATATGTATTTGGTTCAACCAAAATAAAATAACGAATAACGGTTTGTTAAAGTTAAACCAATGCAAGTATTTATCGTTAAAATTATGTTGCCAATGTAATCTGGTTTAAATAAATATAAAAATCAGAAGTAATTAAAAAATAATTATAAATATGATATTATGGCTCCAATCAATATTAAACTAAGTTAAATTAATTCATAAGTATATATCTGTAAGTTAATATTTATATACCGCAAGCGCCATCCCAAATTTGTAGTAGATGTGGCTTCAGTTGTATGTATATTGTTAACCATCCATACAAACACAAACATTACTTTTATCGCTAAATGCCGGCATTATGTGTTTCAACTATCTTGCATACCTGAACATGTGTCACGTACAGAAAAGGAATTGTAAGATTAGTAATAATAGGTACCATAAAAATTGTTTTAATTCTTTTATTATTATATTGGGTAATCACCTGGATATAATACCTGACACATGTAACTGGAGTTACTTTTATGAACATGAAATATTTTTTTATTTATTTTATCGGGCTTACTCATCTGTGAATCGTAAAGTAAAACGAGGATAAATAAAGAATTCTGATAATAGTCCACCCGACTTTCGACCTGTCGATTGCCGTTATATGAATAAAAGAAGGATGAAAATATGGTTTCTATCAGTTAACAAAGTCGAAAAATACACATGTTATTCTGTTGGGCGGTTGTGTGTCGATTTACCATCTTGTGAAACAATTTTAAGGTGGCAATTCAGCAGAAGTTACACAGGATTTATTTACAATAAATTATCCTGAAAGATCAATTTCTAGCGTGACTATTATTCGTAATACAGTCCGACGTTTTGAAAGAACGTTTGCATTAATAAATAACTAAAATAAAAGTGTCCTAGCGAAAAATGTCAGTGATATCAAAATAAGTTTGTGCATTAGTGAAATAAAACCCTAGTATGACATCTAAATAAATTACTTTCGGATTTAATAATAATGCAAAAGTTTTAAACCTTTTACCTAAGAATAAGTATCGATCGTACAAAATCAGCACATTCCAAGAACTTTTACCCGATGATTATTACTGTCGCTTAGAATTTTATGATTAATAAATATCCCGAACATCAATATTTTTTTCAATAGTAAACCATTACCGGTAAATAACTACTTCATTTGCTATTGTTAGGTTTTAGGAATGGTTTATGATTGTTATTTTATTTGATTATCGACTTTTAAAACTGTTTATCATTCTTTCGTTCTCTTTTGATGTTGTTTATGTTACTGAAGTTTATAGTTTATATTATTTGATGTTTCGATTTAAAAATAAATATGAATAGATTTTAGTTATCGAATAAGTATTATCTTTTTATTTCCTTTTTAATACAGATGTAATGTTGGTTTTAAAATTACTTTTACAAACTTCATAAATAAAGCGATAAAAAGAATATCTCAGGCTCGATTTAATTCGGCTGGACTTTGAGAGCAGAGACAGACACAAGTTGGAAACAAAGCAAGTACCTAAGAGGAAAATTCTAACCTTTCTTAGTGCAGGCAAAACAGACTGAAAGATATGACAAGAAAATACCAACATACCAGATTACCTTCCCGGAATGAAGAAGGTATGCCACTTTGTTTGCTATTTAAACGCTATGGGCATGTTTCAAAATATTGGCGGCAAAACATTCGAAATTAGCAAAATCTGGCGATTAAAAAGGAATAAATTCCAGAAACTAGGGAAACACTGATGACATCTGTTGAAGAGACAGAGAAGAAAAAATATTTTAAGGAAGCTTTGCTGAACGGTGAACTAATTTGTGCTTATGTAGATCAGGGAAGTAAATGTGTACTTCTCAGGCAATCAGAGGCTGAAAGTTTGAATTCGAAATATCAACCTGTTGAAGAAAATTTTATTATCAGAGGTTGTAGATCCGGTGAGGTGAGACCTACTCGTAAGCTTGAAGCAAAAGTAGTAACTCAGATGCTTGTTGTACCAGACCATGTTCAACAAATTCCTGTCCTTATTGGCTAACCATTTACAGAACAGGGACAATAATTCGACGAAGAAATACTTTACACTTGTTAAATGCACCAATTAATGGAAAGATGATGGTGATGATTTAAGAGGAATGAATATACCAAACTTGCCCAAGGCCGCTGTTAACCTATGGACCAAAAATTCTGTTGTTATTCCCCCAAATCATTTTGTGACATTAACCACTAACTCCGAAATAACAAACGATTTGTTTGTTGAAGCACATATAAAGACTGATAAAGTTATACTAAGATGCATATTAAGAGCTGATGGAAACAATGAAGTGCAAATTCCAATAAATATTTTGACTAAGTAATAAAGTAGTTGAGTAGTAGACACCTTGGCAGAACCCAATAGAGCTTGAACAATACTTACCATCAAACAATAAAGACACCCTTCAACCTGCTCTTCAAATTCACACCCGGAGCATATGACGAACATCCATAAGCTGACGATTTGAGCAATTACACTGACGATAATGACATTTCCCAACGACGATTAGCTGCTATTGAACGCATTCGAGCAGACCAGGCGAAACAGCAAGCTAGATATAATAAAAGAAGAGCGAAACCTAAAGAGTACCTACCCGGAGAATTGGTATCTATCAAAACAGAGCCTTTGGTCACTGATTAAAGCCAAAAACTACTCCCAAGGTATGCGGGCCCCTATATTGTAACAGATGTATACCCCAATAGTCAATATCGAATCTCCGATCTACCGGAAACCCAGCGAAGCCAGAAATTCTACAGTGGAATTCTGCTAGTAGACGCCCCGAAGAAGTAGAACGTGGACCAGAACGAAGATGCCGAATCAATCGACGAACGGGAGATGACAGAACAGAACGGAGAAGTAACATACGACGAAGCCCCAGAAGAGATTCAAATCGATGAAGAACGGGGGCCTACAAATGAAAAATAGAAAATAATCTGTGACGCAACTCTAAACAAAACTGCTAGTTCGAGATCCCAAAGAGGAAAATGCCGTTCAACGCCATATCGCGCTTGACAGCTTTTGAGGTCCAAAGCTTGCCAGGAAAGGCAGAATGTTAGTGGCAAATATAGATCAGAGTCGTTATAGAGATTCACGTGACATTGGTTATTTAATAAATATTTTTGACTTGTTCGTATTAATAGTAATAAAGTAGTTAACAAAGTCCTATTTAAAACGGTATGGCGTATTCCCACTGACAACTAAACTCTTTGAGGAAGCTTTCGAATTGATTTTTTAGGTGAGTTATCCAATCGACGTCGAATATCCTATACACAATTTGCCGTCCGTTTTTTAGGTGCACACCGCCAGGTATACGAGTTAGTGCTCCAATTATACGAAACTTGTCAATACAAGCATGAACATGACTTAAAAGCTGTGCGTAAGTAACCACTAGATTAGAAAACTGTTCCCGGCAATCTTGCAGGCACTGATTAATGTGGAATAAACCCATCCTCCATTATCTAATTTTCGACCAGTTCTAAGGTAACTTTCGATAATAAATGCTTTGTGTTGTAATTTTATGTTGTTGTAATAAAATAATACAATCAAACACAACCGTTTCTAATTTTGGTTTGTCACTGACAGCAGCCACAATTTGAAGAACAATTAGTAACCTAGTGTCGCCCATTTTAAAGAATTTGCTTAAAAAACAGCTTACTCTAATCAGGAAAGTATTTGAAAGCATGGTACATTCTATTTAACTATTAATCAAAAAGCAAAAGATTAGTTGATTTATTGGCTTAATTGAAATACAAAAACTAATTTATCGACGTTTCGACATTTACTATATACTTTTGTTATTATTATCAGTTTACTTTACAGAGATTTTTTAATATGTTGCTGATAGTAATAACAAATGTTAATTATTTGTATTTCAATATCATCACATTTTAAAAATACTTGAAAAAAAACAGTAAATGTCGAAACATCGATAAATCAATCTTTGAGTTTCAATTAAGCCAATAAACCCACTAATCACTTGACTTTTGATTGATTTGTTAACGTCCTTAGGTAACCGAAAAAATATTTACCTTGATAGGCTATGACATCGACCCTGCAATAAATTATTATTGTCAGTAAGTTTTATTGTTATAACTATTGTTTCTACATGTCAATGTCAATGTTCAGGAAATAGATCTTATTCTATTATAAAAATAACAACTTTCTCCAGACACTTTTTCCATTTACTCTTATCTTGTATTTCCCCTTATCACATGCTAAGATTACAGATAAATATATTTTACTGTGTACAACAAAATCTTGCGGTTTGTATTGCTGCATAAAAAATGTTTAATAGTATTTAATGACGTAATTTCTTGTTACCTAGTCACGATATAAAATGTGGCAGAACAGCCCTGAGTGCCTGTACCTATGTGAACATTTTTGATAAGATGTTGAAGTACAGAATCTTCTATCACTACGTTTTATCCTTTGACACATTTATCCTACGTATCATTATTCTCGCTATCACTTTATGCCATGGATTTTTTGCTGCTAATTGTGTTTTCACTTTTTTGGATCGCTTACTCTTACCTTCCTAGCCCAATTGTTCTTTTTTATGTACTTTTTGAATGGATTATATTCGCATTTTGTGTATGTGCTGCTTTATTTGTCAGATTTCTATTTTACTCCTTTGTCTGCTAATCATTCGACAAGTTGTAATTATGCTTGTTCCATCTGTCTTTTTTGTATATGACTAAAGTTGTTATTCACTGTATATATATAGACACAATACATACTTTCGTTGCTGTTTCTATTCTTCTGTTAATTTCTATACTTTTAATATCAATGCTTTCAATTATTACACTCACGTTCTGGAAATAAAGTAGCAATTTCATCCCAAAGTCTTTTGCATTGTATATTTCTATAATGTTTCTTATACGTCTCCTACTTGACTTCGGCATCTTCATACCTTTTGTTTATACACAATCGTCAGTATACATCTACTTTCCATATCATTTAACTCTTCACGGTCATGTACCAACTAAATTAACAGTTCGTTTATTCTAAAGGACTTTTATATTTTCGCTTTCCATGACAGTCTATGATAGATTTCCTGTTAATGCGTATGCAAGAGCACGTTCGAATTACTGTTATGCAGTATGTTCAACAATCATTAGCATCATTAACGACTGGAGCATGGCAAACTATTATTCATAACAACGTTTGTTGCTGAACTGGTGCAAAATAACGCCATATGTGTATCCACTTTTCCCACATATTAATTTCTTTTTGAATACAATTAGGTTATTCGTCACATAGCAAAATTAAATTATTTTTACCATAGAATGGGAAACGTTGCCCCAAATAAAACAATCTCGAACACAATGACAATAACACGTCTCTTACATAACGATTTTAACATCGAGCACTAATGAAAATTAACGTAGAGTAAACTCACATTTCAATTTCTTTTCACATTTTCATGTAAGGTCACATATCAGAATATAATTGAATTGAAAACGTTTAGATCCTTAGATAAATATATTCTTGTATGTGGGTACTTCTTATTTTATGTTAAAGGTAAGGAAACTTTAAAATAAAATTACCTGCACCTACGGATAGCTAGTGGATGAAAAAACTTTAAGATGAGAAAAAAGTGATTCAATAATGTCCAACTTCTGAAGAAGATGTTAATCTTCTAAGTCAGATAAGAAATGACTGTTAAGTCATTTCTTATCTGACTCTTAAAAGACAATATTAATATTAACATCGTTTCTAGTTCCAGTTAGCATTATAAATAATGTATTATCTTTTTATAAAAAAAAAAACCTCTAATATCTGCATTTTTTATATGTAATTAAAATAAAAGCTTTATATTCATGCAATAAAACAATTACATATTTGTTTTTGTCGAATTGTAGATTAATTTAATTTCTGGTATGTTTTAGTTACACATTAGATGGGCAATCTTTTGGAAACATTTCAACAAGCTTGTTGTCTTTATCAGCCCTATGAATACTATAATGTTTCTATATTATAAATTAATTTATTCCATTTTTTTTCCAAACGCATTAATTGTATAGAAAGTTTGATAAATGACAACATCACATATCAAAGGGTAATTTCCAAATTAAATTGTTAAAATAAACTAAAAGAGTAAAATAAATTGGACATTAATACAAACGTTTTGAAGTGTAATTTAAGCGATTATGATCTATATGACGTTACTTTACAGTACATTTTCTTAATGCAAGCGAGTTTTTGATAAGCATGCTCCAATTCGTGAGGTAACTGCCACAAAGCCACCGGCACCTTGGCTCACATATAACATAAAATTAATGATGAAAACGAGAGACAAAGCTTTTCGACGCTACAGATGTACCTACAAATAATCATGTCCACTATCAATTCTGCAAAACCATGCGTAATGAAACCAACCACGCTATCAAACGGGAAAAAGCGACTTATTTTAATTATCACTGTCTACAGACTCTACAGCATCGAAACAATAGAAGAGTACTGTGGAAACAGCTGCATAATTTGAATACTGGTAATAAATCATTCTCTGTATTGCCTGATAAACTGCGTGATTTAGATGAATCACATAAGCAGTTTGCGCAATCTGTATTGGTGCCTGTCTCCCATAACTATCTGCAAACATATACTGATCCACCTCCAGACAGTCACCATTTTAATTGTCATCAAATCACCTATGGAGATGTTCTGACAGTTTTGAATCAATTTAAAAGCAATGCCACCGGCTTTGACAGAATAAATCATAAAATGTTATATCTTTAACTGTTGTATTACATCTTCAATTTAACCCGATGTATGGAAGGAATCCTACGTTACACCTATGCCCAAAACGCCAAAGGCAGAAACTATTACACCGAGAGAAGATGTGTCAAATTAACAAAAAAATAGCGATCCAACAAAAAGATTTTGGTTAGATATAGTTAGACAACTATCATTGTTAAAGTTACAAAATTGCAAATATTAAAATCATTATGTAGATTTGACAATATTTTTAGCATTGTTTTAACAATCAAGATAATTTTATTTTAAACATTCAATATTGTTAGGGTAATAAGTGTTCGGGTAAAATAAACAACTATTTCATGTTAAATTAACCAAAAGAATTCATTAAAATAAAAAAAACAGAAGTTGCTAGGTTAAACAAACATTTTAAGTTAAATTGAATAAATGTCATCTGTTGTGTCAAAATAACAATATTTGCTGTGTTAAACAAGAAAATTATGTTCAGCCAAAACAGAATTGCTTTTTAGTTAATAATATTTTATTGCTGCAGTAAGCGCTATCGGGCATTTTTTGATTCTCTTTACAAGGGGAAATGTTCAAGTGTCATGGTATGTACCATTTATCATCTCATTCACAACATAAAGTGTAAAATATCTGTAAGGCGGGATATATATTTAAAACTCTCAAAAAATAGCAGTTTTATTAACATCACTGGCATTGTATACCACCAACCGCTGCTTTAATTGTCGCAACTGTTATTGAATGTTTGACTGGTAAATGCACTAGATTAATATTTTATAACTCTGACTGTTGTGCTTTATGAGCCTTATGTGTTATTACTGGTGTGAAATGAAAGGAGCGCCATCTTCATTGCGATTTCTGAAATACATACCTACCTATATTTAACCAAATATTATACCAGTATACATATGGTCAACGAAATGTTCCACTGGCGTACTATAGATGACACCACCAGCTTTTTCTATTGTTGTGCATTTGTAGTGGTAATAAATTTCCATAAGAGAATACTTGTGGTGCCATCTATAGTACGCCAGTGGAGCATTCCTTTGAAAATACCTATACTGGTATAATATTTGATTTAACGTATTTGCTACTATATGGAAGAAAACTGTTATACAGGTGAACCTATTGGCTTTGTTAAATTAATAAACTGAAACGGTTTCTTCATTATACGGTATTCTTGCAAGATTAACTAAAATTTTGGTTAACAAGATAACTGCACTCCTTCTTTTTGATTACACCAGAGCATTTGATAATGTTCATTATCCAACATTGTTACGAATACTACGTTTTGTTGGATTGACTGACACCGCCTTAACTTTAATGGAGTCTTATCTTACACACAGACGTTAACGAGTTGTTTACAATGGCAATATTTCCTTCAATGTAATCACATTAGCATCGATTTTCATCGATTGGCGTCTTCCGCCGTACCATAAAATCGCATCTCCTGGAGGAACAGTGAAATTTTGCCAGTGGTGTTTTCTGCAATATGCTGGATCTGTTGTGTGTATATTGGTGCCTACCGTGACGTCCTTCAGGAAGTGTCGTTCTTGGTTGTGACTTTAATATACTCGATTCTGATTTCCTCAAGTTTATGACAAATGCAAATTGTCCATACGTATACCACTCACTTTCATTTTTTAAACGTGTATTTATCACAATTTAGTACTTTTTTTAGTTTAGGCATCCATTACATTTCAATATTGATATGATTTGATAGGATAAAAAGTTAGTGTACCTACCACCTTTTCCATGTAACCCATATCCCATAAGAATGTCGTGAGTGTTCTAATTGATAGAGGAAATAAATTCTATAGCTCTAAATAACGAAAGCATATTTTGATATTCTTTCCAAAACTATGTTGTCAAAACTCTCGTTTTGTTTCTGGGTTTTGCCCAAGTAACGCTGCACTTGAACAATGTAGATTTTTAGGACTAATAAAAAATAAAACCAAAACTTGAAGTTTTTATTGTATTGGATTTATTAAAATTTTTAGCGCCATTATGTACCATTCTATAAGTATTAGTAGTCTATTGCAGCTATATTAGTCTGTATGTAGGTTAGAGAATTTACCAATTCTTAATTGCAAGTTTAAGTGCTCACCCCATAACCAAATTAAAAAAAAGTGGTTAATTATATACCTATATCGCTTCAATACCCAACAAATACACGACGTAGTAGTAACTGTACACAACACGGCCATGTTTGGTTTATAATTTAACAAATTTTATCGCTAATTTTATTACCATCACCCGAAGGATTATTCAAAACTCACAGGTAATACGGTAATACCCATTCGCAACTGAAGGTGACCTACTTCTAAGTTTGTGTATGAGTATATTCTTTGACCTTAGTATTTTAAGCATTCATATACATAAAACAAAATTAAACAAAACGTGTATAAGTGCATACAAATAAATATTGATCTATTTCTAGAGAAAATCATATAAAATCGTCACCTTGGTCAATCAAAGAGTAATATCAAAATATTATATATTTATTTAGTTTTCTTTCTTCCTTAGAAGTGTGTAGATCCTGGCGTTTTATACATATTTTTTTTTTCTTACTTTCACCGTAAGCCTTAATTATTACCGTAAAATTGTTTTATCATAAACAGTTTCTTCGCTGACCGTAATCCTTTTTTAAAGTGCCCATTTCTATTATTATCCACCCAGAATGTGGTTTAAGACATTTTAAAATAGTGTAGAAACAGGAACAACGTAGAGATACATCAGTAATGACTAGAGTGGTCAGACGTATCTGCTTACACGAGCCGCACTTGCCTCGCGCTATGCAAAACGTTTATATAATAAATCTGCAAGAGAGTAAAATTACTCCTTCCGATTCGTGTGTCTGGTATTTAGTATCAGTGTTGGTCGAGTCTTGATGCGAGCTAGTACAATTCTCCGTTAACGTTTTACGCAGTGTAAATATAATACAATCTCGGGCGTAGAAAATCTCAGAAAACGACCATTGTTATCATAATGTAGAAAAGTATCTCGATAAATTCCAGCATTTACATTATGGTGATGCCAAGAAGCACAAATCGGACGGTACATCTGATCCGTTATCTAGCTCTAAATATTATTCAAATTATCCGTGTATTACATCCTAGATTTTGAACGGCTGCATTTGAATCCATAATAATTAGCAAGGTGAGAAACACAATGATTACCATTCCTCTAGAAAAATATGTCTTTCGGGCATAGGCGTATGCAATAGTGCATTGTGCAACTGAAATCAATCAGAGGGTTTATAAAAACAAACAGGTCTATATTGTCACAGACAGCCAGGCAATACTAAGGATTTTAATGAACCCCAAAATAGAATCAAGACTGGTTAGGGGATGTATTCGAGAACTGACAGAAAATAAGGTCACTTTACTATGGGTGCTCGGATATTCGGCAGTCGAAGGAAATAAAAAAGCTGATGAGCTAGTAAGGTAGGGATCATCCACTTCATATACAGGCCCAGAAGTTGTTCTAGGAGTGCCCATAAACACAGCACGAGAGCAGGTAAGAAGTTAGGTAAAAGGAAGACAAAAAAAAATATTGCGATAGAATAACCGGGTAAATTCATGGAAAGACCATTAAAGAAGAAGAACGAAGAACTACTGCATTTTAGTAGGAATCATTTATTTACAAGGCACTGCGCGCTGAAAGGACATCTACAGAAAATTGGGAACAATGCTGGAGATACCAACTGCAGACTGTGTAATGGGATGGCAGAGAGGACGCTTACCACATTCTGTGTGAATGCGAGGCTCTGGAAGTAAAAAGACTGGCAATTTTTAGCAAGCCAAAAAATTAACCCAGAGAATTATTTCAATCAACCAGCCAGAGACCTGTACAGATTAGTGCAGGGTACTGGAATGGCCGCTATAATTTAATGGGTAAAAGATATGGGAGACCAAATACAAAAAGCCAAGAGGCTGCAGTGTTTCTGGAGACTTCAGGTCAGACAGCTCCAACAACAACAAAAAAAGCGCTGGGGCATATTGCATAAAAGTACAATTATAAGTTACAGGTGATATTTTTTACAAGTTGTAAAAATTTGGGTTAAAGGTGTTGCAAAAATAAAAAGTACAAATTTGTAAGTTCTTGTGAATTTTACAATTACAGAACGAGTATAGAAACGTTTTATGCAAGGAGTTTGTTATGGTATTTTTCTCTGATTTGCACATTAATCGCCCTTTTTAACTTAAGATATTCCGGTAAAAGTCCTTCTATAGAGCTATTAATGCGCTAGTTCGTTTATATTATATGTATATTCTCATATATAACTCATAAACACATTCTCTCGAATCTGTTTATAGTGTTATTGAACATCAAATTCAAAGACGGCAATTTTGGTACATACTGTAAAAGTATTTTTCAAATTATTATTTTATTATTATAAATAACTTTGACAGTATAAATGCTCATTATTATTTGCAATAAATCCGACCTTCTCATTCTGATATGTAGTAGTAAGACTTGCGAAATTGTTTCATTACAGTATAGATATGCAAAATATTTTTTTTATTTAACTGGCTCGAAAGGGAACCATCATATGTTGTTATTGACACAGAAATTTTGTTTCTAGGACATATGAGCATTAAAATTTTTATAATGCGCTACAAAATTAAACATTGTGATTTTTCGTTCACACTTGCCGGCCCTCATTTTACATACATTTTTACTTATATTTATATTAAACTGCTTAATCTTAAGCAAATATAAAATAAAAATAGCTTTTTACGTTTCAAAATGATACACAGTCCTTTAGCAAATTTGAAGAAGTTATCCTTTTCCTGTGTTTGCTTACTTGTACAAATAATTACCTGAATACTTTCACATGCTTTTACGTATCTATAGCCTTAACAAGGAATAAAATGTTAGATATATTTACCTATGCATTCCGATCTGCAACAAAAATTTTACTGCTAATCATATGTCGAAAAGGCAGTTCATAAAACTGTATTCAATTTATATCAAGACAACACTCATCAGAGAATAATAGCTGCGAGATTTTTCATTGTTATTGATGCTTTTTCAAAGTTCTCTAGAAATAACTAAACTGGAACTGAAATTTAAGCAACGTAAAGTCTATTCGCACTGAAAAAAATGAAAATATTAGTAAATGCGTTGGGCCCCTTAAAGGAGATATACTACTCTGGGTGATTCTGCTATATGCATATTGCCCTATGACATTTCTAAAAATTTCGATTGTACCTCAGTTACGAAAGAGTTTTGAGCATAAACAAATTGGAACTTCGGAAGGATTACTGCGGAGCATTCTATCATAATTTTAATGTTTTTTTTTTTGTTTTAGATGTAGAATTTCATGCGCTTCTATTCCGTTGTGTATAACAATACAAGGCCTCCGTGATTACTCGCTGACCGTACGAAACAAGAGATCATTGTGTAGTTTACGATAGAGATGTGACCAATATGTGTCTGTTTGAGCCAGTGCTCTGTGAAAGCCAATATAGAGTATAGTTGATTGCTGCTATATAGAAAAGCTTCAATATTGGATCTGTTTTCTTTGACGGTAATTTGAATGGCCATATTTTTTTAATCTTCTTGAAAATGAGTTCTAGATCGCATTCCATGACTTACCACTTCTGGTTCGCTTGAATTTGAAGCTTGAATTAGATGGGTCCCTCGTGCACAACATGGTAAGACAATAGCTTAATGAAAACTTTAATAATACATGAATTGGATGAAAGAGCCTTAAACCAACTTAACACCACTCGACTTTTTTCTTCGGGGTATCATTAAGCAAACAGTGTATAAATCAAGATCATAGTCTGTGGAAGAACTACCAGTTAGAATAATCCTAACATGTGTAGATATTAATCCAAAACAACTGAGAAACATAACCTTGAAAATCCGAAAAAGGTATGATAGCATATGCATTAAAAAAATGGAGCATTAGTAGAAGCAGCAAGTCTTTTATTTTTAAAGATTTCCATAATTTTGTTTAATGTTATTGCGAATAAAAAAAAATTGTCAGTAGTTTCTGACATTTTATTTGACATTTATGGCTTACTTGATCAAAACAATGTAAATTCATAAGAACAATGTGGTACTTAATGTTATCACAAAATTATTAAGGGGAGGTTTACATATATACATCGGAAAAGTCCAAAAACTTTGAGCTTTTTTTTTCAGACAAAGGAAAAGATATACGAAATACGGCTTTTTCTTAATAAATATATTAAAACTTGGACATTAAAAAAATATATTTTCTTTAATGACAAGACCACTATAACGTTCGCTATTTGTATCTAGGTAGCAGTGTGCACAGAAAACACGGTCAAACTGCGTAAACTCTAGCATACGCAAAAGTGATCTGAAATTGAAAATAAAAGAAGAGTTAGAAATATTATTAAATTTGTTGAGGTTATACCTAAATTTAACCAAATTAAGTCGAAAGCAAACAATGTGGCAGATGCCTGGACTTTAATTTGATTATTTTCTATTTCTTTTTTGTAATTATGTGGATATAAAAATGTAAATACTGCAATTTTTAGTATATTATAGTATAACCTCCAATAAAAACTTTTACTTTTAGAAAACAAAAGAATTAAGTTGATATATTGAACACTTGAAGAACTAGAACTTACGCAGATTTGAAAAATCATGTTTCGAGAAAAACGCGTTCAAAGTTTCTCAGCAAATTTTTTACAAATAGTTCAACATTCACTTAGTCAGCTATTCCAGCACCATACATTAATCCTCTTCTTCTTCATACTTCTGCATTTGCAAAATTTGTGCTTCCCTTTAGACAGCACAGCAAGTTTTGCAGCGCAGACATACTCTGTCCGTTGTATGCGCTGACGATCAAATTGATGAAAAAATTTTGGCATCAAGTCCTACTGCAATTTCCACCGCATTCATTATTTGTAATCCAGAAAAGTAACCTTCATTGAATAAATTTGCGGCAATGTAGGTAGCAAGTTGAATTGTTTATGGGTCGCAGGGCAAATCTTTTGGAGCTAGTTTCTATACACATGAACTACACGAGTCGTTTCAGTTTTGACAATTTTTCCAATGCATCTTTGCAATAAATCACTCTAGAAAAACTCATAAATCGGCCTAATAGCATCTTGATTTTTTTTTTTTTTTACAAAAAGAAGTCATGTATGAATGAAGCAAGCTCAACCTTGGCTTCTGCAACGCGCCACTTACACAGGCTGTCTACACCTTTTGGACAATAAATGTGTCGTGGATCCGCGTCGGTAGAACATTTATAATGAAATGTAGCCCAAATAGCTGCCTTCATTTTTTATGCAGAATCTGGATGTTGGCTAATTGCCAGTCCATAGTACACTATTGTTAAATTATCAATACTTTGTCAGTCAGTTTTACCAGCGCACTTTCTTCAAAGTCTACTCATTTTTTTTGTACATCTCCAACGCATTCTCTTTTTTTCTTGAACAGTAACATCTTCGTACGGCTAAAAATCACAAATTGCTTAAAAAGTTGTCTTGTCTCAGTCGCCTATCCGAAATCGTGCGAAAATTTCTTTTAAGGCATCGCATCGACTTCCATTTTTCCTGTGCTACTCTGATGATCCGTAGCGCGGTTACCTTTGCCATCATATTCTAGCCAACTTTTCTAAGAAATTTAGTGTAAGTAAGTGCATCTGCAATAAATTAATACATTTTATGGTAAGTAGTTTTCTAAAGCGTGGAAAGTGTGTTTTAAGTAAAAGAAATATTGTTTAGATCAGTTTCTTCAAATGTGCGTTTTATTTCGGATCTAATTGCTTCATATTATTGTAATATAAATAGCTACTCTGTCGTTTATTTGTGATCCAGACTGCAGCGGCATTTCTAATCATTAAAGACAACTATATATACATTAACAAACAATAAGTATGATATTTCGACCCGAGTAGCCCCGAGTCGAATGTAGTATTACATCTAATATGCTCCGTTTGTGTTCGGTACATCCGCTCTTTTAATAAACCGTAGCGGCTTAAACAATGCGAATATTACGAAACCGCTTTAACCATGTATGTTATATATTTGGAGCTTTCAAAAAATGCAAAAAACCAAAAATCGATTTTTCCAGTCAAATACATGTAAACCTCCCCTTAATATGGAATATTTTGATGTATGCCTGTTTCAGGTGGCGCTTAATCCAGTGGTATACTCATATCCTTTGTAAAAAAAACCCTAATACTTTTTCTTGCATTTTCATTCCTACACAAATTACACAATATGCCTTGATTTTCTATAGAAAAATGTGAAATTTTGTTCAGAAATACAGTTTTTCACACACTACAATTTAAAAAAAAAAAGTTGATCAAAATCGGACAATAAATACAAATATTATGGGGGTGTCCCGCTTTCAAATGGGTCACACTGTATGTAATATTGTAATACCTGAATTTACTTTCATAATTTAACATTTCAGATCCTTTTAAATAGTCACGATTAGTAAACACAATAAATATTCTGCATTAAATTCTGAAATCTAATAAGCGTTCAGCAGACAAAAAAATACAAACCAGTAATCAAGATCCGCGGATAAGAAGCAAAGTAATATACATATATGCATGTTCCTAATACGACTTATGTGTGTATAAACTGATCTTGATAAACAATATTTCTAATTACTAAACATATCCACTTAACGACTGTTATGTATTTGTTCATACCTACACAATATTTCGCAATTTATAACTGTAAAAGAATTCCCAGAACATTTACGTAGTCTTTGTCACGAACTATATCGTATGCCCACAAAAATTCTAAACTAGAAACGAACTAATTAATGGGCTACATAAATATTATTAGTCTTCGATGATTAATGAACTCGTATGCCAGCTATTCAAGCTTTAGTGAACGGTTTAGTTTAGTTTAGAGGACGCGTTTGGTTCTTTTACGAAATGTTCATGTAATTTAAACTATTAAAAAAAAATCGGCTCTAATTTGAATACAATTACGCAAGTTGAGGATGCCATCGTTCTTGTACAAGTTCGCTGTCCTAGATACCGCTGATTTAAAACTTAAGCCACTCTACCGTGCTACGATTAGATAAAAAGATGTTTAGATGCAATAAAAACGCGATAATGAAGTTGTACTGCTGGCTTTATATATGTATGTAAAGCCAGCATGCGCTGATTTTCTTTATCCAGTACAACGTAATTAAATATATGAACAGCCGCGAAATACTGAAAGTTGGGCTTTATACACACTACAATCAGTACAATGATTGCAGATAAACTTTATGATGCAGATATTATATATAATATTGAAATCGTCGGTTTTCATGGCCATGGACTCAGCCCTTAGGTAATTTTGCCACTGAATACTTATATCGCGTAGGTTCATGGTTTTTAAATAACTAGTCAGAAGTTATATATTATTCTGTTACCGTTTAAGCCTAAAGAGGCTTAGCAAACCCAGCAAGTTCACTTAAACAATAAGTATTATTCAATAAAAAACATGAAGGTTATCAAATAATAAAGATTACGCTCACCAAAATTGCAGTTAGTTTAATGCAATTATAGTTTTAAAGTTAGCTTTTCTCGTCTACACCTTCTTAAACACGTGTCTGAACTAAACATTATTATCGCAAGGTTTTCTTCCTATATATAATAGTAAATATATTAAATATTGTATGAGTACAGAAATTGCCCTAAGATGGCAACTATCCCGTTTCCCTGCACTAAACAGCGTATATTTAGCATAAATTATTAAACAGACGCAGACACGGCCATAAGATATTTACCAGGTAAATATTAAACCAGGAACTGTGATCATGAGTGTGAAAAAAAAACAACTCGTTTTAAGAAAGTATGACAAGTCGACTAAAGTCAGAGCAATGAATTAAATTAATCATCTACAAAATATTTCATACCGTTAAATTAATATAACAATGAATATAACTAATACAACCAAATAGGTATTTATTTAGTGTATGTGTAATGTTTAATTTGCCTGGACATAGGGAAAGAAGAAGGCCCAGCAAGGCCTTTTTTGTTAGCTTCAACAGGGATATGACGATGTTCTAGGATGAGATTGCTGCAATTCATCATTATGTCAGAGAAGTTGAAGGATGAACCGCGTTAGGTAAAAACGTCGCTATTTTCTCTGACAGACAGGCAACACTTAAAGCTATAAATTCCACAAGGAAATTAACACTAACTTGGACATAGGCTCCTATCCTCTTTTCTACTCAAAGATCTCGAAAGTTGGATGACAGGTACATAAAATATATCGCGTTGAGAGAACAGCTGCTCAGTGATAGACACCATGCGTATCAACCGGAAAACTCTACGGATGTCGCATTAGATGACCTCAACAGGGTAATTACAAAGTCAGTAGAAGACAAAAAGATAGCCATAACGATCTTTCTGGACATCGAAGGAGCATTTAGCAATGCTACCACAAATTCAATTATCGAGGTTTCACGGAGAAAAACCGTCTCGCCGAAGCTTCTACAGTGGGTAAGAGCCAGCCTGGAAAGAAGTCTAATCACATGCACAATTGCTGAGGCTACCATCGGAGTTTTACCTCCATTGCTGTGGGCTAACCTAATGGACAACCTAATCGGAAAGCTGACCGGAAAAGGATTTTATTGCCTGAGGTATACTGACGACCTTACAATAGTCGTTAGAGGGCGGTTTCAAAGCTTCTGGTAGGGTGAATGCAAACCGCTTTAAATACGGTTAACAAATGGTATAAACAAGAGCTCAGAAAGCACAAGTTGTCACATTCACATGAAAAACAACGCTAGAAGGCCTACAACTACTAGTGATAGGAAACGAAAGGATTCCATATATCTAAGAGGCGAAATACCTAGGGATAGATATGGTTTGTCAAAAACATACATGGAACCCACATATCCAAAACACAATCAATAAAGCTAGTATCGCCTTGGGTAGGTGCACGAGGCTGTGTGAAAGGGAATTGGGGACTTTGCCCCAAGATTATTGTGTGGTTATACACAAAGGTAATTAGACTCATGATACTGTACGGAGCTATAGAATGCTGGCCATAGGTGCGGCAAGTGGAGGCGGCCAAAACATTAAGTGGTGAACAAACACTGGCGTCTTTCCGCCACGGGTGCGATGAAATCGATCTCTATCACTGCAATGGAAATAATTCTAAACCTGCCATCGCTACATATTCACATGCAAGGAGCTGGAAGCTCTACAGGAGATAGACTTATGTATTACTTATGTCAAGTACCGATAAGTAAATCCAGCGGCGTTGACTATCAAAAACTATTAGATGATCTCAAGGAGGCCTCCTTTTTAGGAATACCATTGCGATGCTATGGTTCAAAAATTCAACTTGGATGGAAAATATCAGGTTATTATACCTGATATTTTAAGGACTGAGGGGCATGTACTTCAGTAAGAGCGGGGTCAAATTGGTATATAGACGGTTGTAAAAAGGACTACAGCTTCAGAGCTGGAATATACGCAAAAAAAAGGCTAAAAAGATTTCTTTTCGGTAAACTTCAGCAAAGACACGTCGCTATATTCTCTGACAATCAGTCCACACTTAAAGCTATTAGTTCCGCAAGTGTGGACTCTAAGTTGATTTAGGACTGCATAAACGCTCTAAATGAAGTGAACACCCAAAGGGAACCAATATTGGCCTGGGATCCTAGCTAGTCAGCGTGAGAGGAAATGAACAGGCGGACGAGCTGGGCAGGCGAGGTTCGTCAAGGTCATTCGTTGGAGCTGGTCCTTCTTTCGGCACTACCAAATCGCAAATCAAAAAAAATCCATCAATGAATGGATACATAATCAATCCAGAGAGTGGTGAAAGATAGGAAAACTGTCAAAATGATAGCAGGTCTGCTGACTGATATCTGTAGACTAAATAGGCATATGTACAACATAGGCCTGGTGGATGACGCTACCTGCAGGAGGAAGATACACCAGTTCATGTGCTGTGCCAATGTGAAGGCCTGGCGAGGACAAAGTTCCTAATAATGGGTGTGGAGAACCCCACAGTTAGCAGCTACACAAAGAAACCGCCCTCAAAGATGATAGGCTTAATTAAGAGGGCAAAATTAGAGAGCGCCTTCTAGGAAAAAGAGGATCACAACAGATCTGAAAAGGTCGCGGTGAAACAGGCCATAGGCGATCCCAATCCTAATCTAATCTAATCTAGATTCCTAGTCACACGGATGTGAAGACAAATAAGACAGCGAACAATCTGATGAGATGAGGTTCATCTCCAATTCGTTGCAGCTGACTCTTCTTTTTACATTACTAAATCGAAAAGCTAAAAAGTCTATCAATTAAATCCATGGAGTGGTAGCAAAGGCAGGCGAGAGAGTTTTAAAGTAACAAAGGCCTTAATTCACTGAATACCTACTGATTGTGAGTAAAGTCAGGAAGACTATCAAAACGGTAGTAAATCTACTCTCCGGTCACTGTAGCCTACATAGGTATGTAACATAGGCCTGGTAGATAATGCTATTTGTAGATTCTGCCAAAAGGAAGAAGCAACCCCAGTTCATATGCAGTGCATATGCAGTTCATATGCTGTGCCACTACAATGGCCTAGCGAGAACACGGTTTATATTACTAGGCGCAGAGAACCCCACAGCAAATAGCTGCATCAAGAAGCCAGCCGCTCTCAAAGATGATAGGTCTAGTTATAAAAACAAAGTTGTAGGGCGCCTTCTAGTACACAGAGGATCATAATAGATCTAGAAGGATCCCGGTCAAATAGGTCCTTATGGTCACCCCAATTTTAATCTAATCTATCTAATAGGTGGGCAATTTTTGAGAATTAGCAAAAAGTTTATTTCAAACACTTTATCTCTGACGTGAGAAGTTTAGCATTCAGCTTCGTCATTCACATTTTATCCTATTATTGATTAATATGTCTTTTAGTACTGTACTTTTTGTCAACAAACTTCTTAATACTAAAATTTATTTAAAATAAAATAAATATAATATGTTTAAATATATTTGATAGATTGGAACTTAATTACGGGGATTTTCTATTCTTGGAAACTTTAATATTTTTTCATTAATCTCGTTAATTCAGTAGACGATTGATTAGTACAATATATAATTGCTATTATGTAACTAGTGATTCATTCAGGCTTACAACATACACGGATGTCATATATACTTACGCAACCTGCATAAAAAAACATACACAAACTGAAAGGTTTTGTTCAAATATAGGGCGCACTGATAAAAAGTGATGTGGAAAGCACTTGCGGACATTGACGCGCCTACACACGAAATATAGTGAAACAAACGATAAGAACAATAGCCTAGATAATACGGCGTTTCTAAAAATGAGTTTTGTAATTAGATAGCTGCGCTTATAAGCTTACAGCAAAAGCTCACTTTCCACCTGTCGGTTGCCGTAGTATGGTAAAAAAAGATGAAAAAAATGTGATTTCTATAAGTTAACAAAGTCGAGAAATACGCATGCTATTCTGCTAGGCAATAGGCTTCGATATACCATCTCTAATCCGTATGCTATTCCTGTCCAACGCCAAGCACTCGCTGCTATTCTCTATCCTTGTATAACTAGTACAAAATGCTATCACTACATCGATGTTTTCAATTTAAATCAATTAAATATAGCCCTCATTCGGTGTACTGTGGGGGGAACTCTGCGCTAGGCATGCGTAAACACAGGCGTAAATTCACTTTCAGTTAAGCCGGAGTTCAATTCATTTCGCTTATTTCTTAACAAAGCGTTGCTGGGGTACGGTCCTCGAATTTTATAATGGTTAATAAGTTTTGATAGGGGTCAGTTATTTTAGAAAAAGTGGAATATAATACGCCTGAAAAAAACTATTTATTATAAAACAATTTTACGGTGGCAATTCAGCAGAAGTTACACAGGATTTATTATCCCGAAAGATTAATTCTCATCACGACTACAATTCGTAATAGAGTCCTAGCGAAAGATTGTGCATTAATGGAATAAAATCCTAGTATGACATCTTAACAAATTGTTTGTCTATTTAATAATAGTGCAAAAGTTTTAAATCTTTAAACATAAGAATAAGTATCGGTCGCACAAAATTAGCACATCACAAGAACTTTAACTCCACGATTATTACTGTCGCCTGGAATTTTATGAACTAATGATAAATAAATATCCCGAACATGAATATTTTTTCAATAATACTTTATTTACTATATTGTTAGGTTTTTTATAAGCTATGTTTGTTGTTTTTTTTTTTTTCTTTTAATATTGTTTAGGAGCTTCGTCACTGAAATTTATAGTTACATTATCTGATGCTTGGATATAAAAATAAGCATGAATAGGTTTTAGTTATCAAATTATTACTATCTTATTGTTTCCCTTTTCACTAATACAAATGTATTGTTGGATTTAATATTACTTATACCAGCTTAATAAATCCTGTTTACAATAACTCGCTTAGATAATTGGTTATTAATCTGTTATTTATACCATCAATAACGATATGAGAATGAGCTTAGGGAGAACAAGATCACGCTTATTTTATTATGAGCTTTAATAAATTTGTACTCCGGCTTCGTGGGAAGGTACAACACACATATCCCCTCCGATTTCCAATCGTCCAGACAGCTCGCAACTTTTCACCCGGTATAGACAAAACAATACACACTGTTTCTCTTTCAACAATAAACCAAAATAACACGACAGTTGTTATTTTATTTCATAGGTATTTAGAACAACAAATGCAGTCCGTTTGCAAAAATGTAAACAGATAACAATGGTTATGTATATCACACTTTATTGTAATGAAATTGCAGGCCTAGTAATAATATTTTGAAATGATAAGACTTACACTTTCGATTACTTCAATACCATAACAAATAAGTCTTAGACGATTAATTTTAATCTACAACTCTTAAAGCATTCAAGTAATATTATTTCACTTATAATAAAAAAAAGCACTCAATCTTCTATTTAATTTTTGTTTTTACTGCAACGTAGTTAATAATTTATATTATCCACCATTCGTCTAACAGCAAAATTACGAATTAAAAAAAACGGGTATTTAATAATCGGAAGTATGGTATGAAAAGACACAATGTATATTTTGCGTTTTAGCATAATTTAATAATGTGATATGTAATTGGTTAGTACTTGTAAGTGCGTTTATACCTTTACTAAAAATTACTGTAGCACATTGAAACAGTAAATACTTTCGGAAAATACTACAAATATGTTATATCGTATTTATTATATGAAAATTCTCAACATTCTGATAACAATCGCTATCTACTTTATAATCGTAATTGCAAACCAAACAATTTCTTTTCTAAACCAAATTATTTTCGGAATGGGTTAAATCCTCCGCCCTCCGGAAATCACTGTCACCTGTCAAGTAAAGTATCAAAAATTCCCTAACTAAATGTGTGCAAATATTTATTGTATATGTAATAACGAAAAGCATGTTACAAACGTAGGACACTAGCTCTATATTCTTCTGCTGCACGTGATCAATAATTTAAGAATTTATGGAGAATTTTAGGGTCAATAACAGCTCGAAACCGGGTACCCGGGCACAAGTACCCAAAATTTTTGCCTACGGGCTACTCGGTTTCGGGTACCCGGGTAAAGCTCGATTTCGGGTAAAGTTCGATACCCGAGTAACCCGGAACCGGGTAATGCACTGAACGGGTACCCGATCCTGAAAAAGATGGGACTCGTCAGTCCTAGAAAATTTAGTACTCTAACGTTGATTGATGACCGAGGTCAAAGTCAGAATTATAATCAATATACAAATTAGAAAATTTTACTAACAGATATAGAGTTCAGCAGAGATAAGTATTGAGCCCGACACTGTTTATAAGTTTCATTGATGAAGTTATAACATAAAACTAGAACCATGCAATAAAATGTATAATAGAATATCACACTTTTCTGCAAGCTAAATACTACGTCAACTGCATCTAATCGTCTATTCACAGATTATGTGGTGCTTGTGCAGATAACCTTAAAGCATACAAGAACAAATCTAACTAAATAGTAACGGAATACAAGAAAATAATAAAGAACATTAACAGCGACATACAATACCGTTCACGGAAGTTTAATCACGGGAGAAAGTTTAACTAATACCTTAATAGGAACCTACACGTATTCTATAAAAAATATATATTCATTATAATATATCATAATATAACGTAGAGTACTGTATGAATATAGTTTTTTTTATTGGATACCCGTTGGTTCTCCATTTTGAAATACTTCTATTCTTGTAGAACATAGTTTAAAGTATATTATGTTTTCTCAAAAAATTGAATTTCGCGGTAAACATAAAGTAAAAAACTATTATTTTATTTAACGGGAGAAAAAGGCGGTCATAATAAATTACAATATAATTTAGGCACTATTAAAAGAAAAAGTGTAATCTGAATTTTAGAATAAGCCATGAGTTACAGCAGTATTTTGTTTTACTCTTTTAAATTATGCATAATCAAATAGCATTACTTCTGCGATTCTATTATTGCATTTTAAAAAATATTCGTAAATTTTGTAGAAATAAGATATAACATAGCTTAGTTCTAAACTCATGAATTCACAAGATATCTTTGATTTTTTAAAACTATTTCACTTACATTGTTTGAGAAAGGCAGTTGTAGTTTGATGACCACTTCGAATGAGTGAATCATTTTTTTAAATATTTTAGTATACAGTATACTTACATTTTCAGATGTGTTTATACATTAACTTTAGTATACTGAGTGCTCGTCATGGAAATGAAAATTCAGATAAAGTCCATTTTTTATTATTTTTTATTTTTTTTTTATTCGCGTTTTATTAAACAAGATATATTATATGCTTATATATTATATTTATATTATGAATTCCTATTCATAAATGTATTTTGTTAAGCATGTTCTATGTTAATTTCTTCTACTTTTCAAGTTACAGTGAAATCCGCTTAATGTGATCACTTTGGGCCAGATATATTTTGTAACATTAACCGACTGGTGACAGTAAGGTAATTTTAGAAAAAAGTCAAATTATTTTACAATGATTTTGCTGTATAATTAACTATGTATATTACACATTATTTGCATATTACATTACTTTACATTCATAGAAGAAAATATATAGTCTAAAATTGATTGCTTGTTACAAGTAAGAAATCTGTTAATAAAATTTTCATAGTAGAAAATGTTTGAAAATACTTTTGGTTGCCTTTACAAATTACGCATAAACGACGTAAAACGTCTAATGCATTACGAATTTCCTTGTTATTACCACCCTTGTCTGAATTTTGAATCATTTTTTCTATTGTTGCTTGGTTATTTTCTTCCACGATTGTTGCGCAATTTTTTTCTTCAGTATTGGGTTGTGATACTTCCAGTCCACTGTCGATATTTAGCCACAGGCCTTTGAAGGCCCTTGGCTTAGAGTAGCGGAACATACCGAGCCACTGAGAAGTGTTCTCTAAATGGTCACCCAACCAACTACCGATACCGCAAATTGCTGTTTGACTTTCAAGATTGGCAATGTTCTCAGCCGTACTGCCGGCCAGGTTGAGTAATTGGTGAAGCAATTATTGTGTTCGAAATTTCTTCAAAGTGATAATAATAACAGACTTTTTTAATCACATTATCCGGTGGTTTTTGCATGTAACATTAACTAATTAAAATGGTCGGTTCCTAGCCAAAATGATAACAGTTCGATTGATAACATTATTCGTGATCATAAATATAGGTAAATATGGTTTAAGGATATTCGTCGGCAAGAAAGGCCTTACATACACAATGAAATAAAATCGAAATATTTGGTTTTAAATGAATTGTACATTACCAATCACACATATATGACTTCGTTAGATTGGTTGCTTCAATAAAACGCCCCCTACAATCGCATTTAAATGACGCAAATATTTTACAAATTATGGTATGGTCAACCACCTCAACCCTATTAAGCTGCTGTGGGATGAACTTTGACAGATTTAGAGGGAATTGTTGATCTTACTTCAAAAGAACAACTCTGAAACATTCTGCAACAAGAATTAATCACAAAGATCCCGCGAGTTGTGAGAGTAGTGATCAACGCCAAGGGTTGATACTTTGATAAGAAACATCTTTAAGAAATTAATAAATTAATATATTTCTGCTATTAACTGTAATAACTAGGAGGTTTTTTCCCTAATTTTTTTAGCAGAAATACATTAATTTGTTAATTTCTCACTGTAAAAAGCTTGCAATCCTTGCATCTTTAAGAAATATATACTTTTTTATTTTTCATTAGATTGTAATAGTTTTTATCATTTAGAGTTTAGTATTTTTTGATTTCTTAAACATTTGCTAGTTGACCATACTTCCGTGGACGGTAGTTTACATATAACGTGATTTACAAAAATAAAATCTGAACCAAAAATTAAAATTTTATCAAAATATATAAAAATGATATACCGGTATACCCTCGAGTGACGCGACGATGGGTGTGTCCTTATGTATTCTCCTTCGTCCACCGTAGCAATAAGCAACAACTGCAGTAGGAACTGGTCCCGTTATCTGAAAAAATACCTGGCTATATATAATTTACATAACAATACTGATTAATAAAGCTCAGAAATGAACAAAAGTCAAGAGAATACATTGCAGCCTGCAGAAACGTGTCACTTAAGGAAAGAAAGAGTGAATAAAATAACAAACAATCATATTGGAGCAAAACTTGGAATGAGATCATTGATAAATAAAATGGAGAAGGAAATTAAAGTGAACAGAACATTTAGGGGAGGGTGGGGCAAGATGGGGCCACGAGGCATAATGAGGACATCGTCTTATCTACAAAACGGCAGTAAGCATCTGTCAAATAATAGCAGTCCTAATATTGACAAGTGCTGTTTTATGTTTGTTGTAATGTAGGAAACTTTACTAGTGGTAATAACAAAGTTATTGCTGTTTGTGCCTGAGCTTTGCAATTTCCAGAATTTCGTTATTATTTTGATGGTGAGTTCAACGGCCAGTATCGGAAGCATAAGTAAATTATGTACAACTACACTTTTTTGTGCTTATTAATTGACATGTATTGCATGTATTTGCTATAGTGCGTTATTTGTTTATTTCAAATATTTAATATGTTATTATAACATAACCAGAGAATGTCCCAAAGAGGCAAGATGGCGCTATTGGTATGAGGCAACATGGGGACATCACTATCCCACTCTTCAGTCTGGTCCATTATGCCTGGATATGCCATTATGCTTTCTCGCAGACATAACGCCTATTTCTCATGTTAGGAATAAAGTACAGGTTCAATCAAAGCGTAGGAAGGGAAAGACAACAATCCTTACAAGCACTACGTATAAAAATCTGCTACAAGAAAATAGAAGTCTGGAGAATCCCTAAGGGAACTAGAAGTGCTGAGGGAGGGTTAAAGGAAAAAAAAATGACAAAGAAGGAAACAGAAAAGATCAAGAAGCCGAATTTTGTAAGGAAAGCAAAGAGATAGATTTTTAGAAAACGTCAGGGAAATAATCAAATTCTTCTGTTGAGGAAGATGACGCTCAATGTTAGTATTGTAAGCGGAAGTATTGATACAATGCCATGGATGGCGAGGTTGGGTACATGGAGGCTGTGCGAATAACGTGGATGAGTTCGTCTTCTATTGTCTCAATTGTGAAGATTAAGTTTAATATACTTATCGTTATTGTATTATTTTTTTTAAGTTCCGCTTTAAAGAGTTTAAGCTTTGTTCCTGCATGTTTTTAAGAATATTTTAAGAATCTATTTTTTTTTTTACCTATTACCTAGATTTATGGTACGACCCCATCTTGCCCCCATGGTGGGGCAAGATGGTGTATTAACACATTTCTTTTCAAAATTTTCTCACAACATCAAGAGTACCCATCGAAAAATTGTAAATCCATCCATCAGCAAATGTTTAAATATTACAACAAGCGTACTTAGAACCTTGTATATCAATTTGCAATCCTATGCAGTGTGTTCAGTGTGTTCTAAAGCTTAATGTTCCTATCTTGCCCCACCGTCCCCTACTCCAATTGAACAGTACAAAACGACAATGAAAATAGAAACAAATGGCATATACACGGTTTTTAATAGGGGCATGTGAAAGTTGCAATAGCCAGATGCCTACGTGATAGAGCCAAGAATATTTGCTCAGAGGAAGAAGATAGAAAACAGGAGTTCAACAACATAACCCACATATTAAAACAGAATGGTTATACAAACAAGACGTTGACATTAGCAAGGAAGAATCGTCTAACACAACAGAGTCAAGACCCAGAATAACAAGACAAGGTGTGCACAAGTGTAATCTCGTACGTAAAAGCCTATCGAAGAAAAGCAGGAGAATAGGCAATAACTACAAGGTTAGAACTAAGAATTGTATACCGGTTTACCGGTTAACCGGTAAATTGACCAAAAAACGTTCGGTAAATTTATCGGTAAATTACAAAAAATTATCGGTAATTCGGTAAATTAAAAATCCATACCAGAAATCTTTATGTATGTACGAACTATTGTGTTTCTAGATATTTAAAGGTCTAAAGGGACACTGAAAATAAAAAAAGAACAGGTAAGTGTAAGTAATAATATACCCAATTATTAATTTTATGGGAGATGTTTTTTATTTAATTTTAATTTAAACTTTCTTGAGATTGAGAGCCGCTGTAATGCCCTAGAATAGAGAATATAGAAAAGAAGCTGAAAAAATGTTTTGATTAGAAACGTATAACCTCAATTCCATCGAGTTAGTCAGAAAGCGAAGGGATCAAAAAATTCAACAAAAAAAAAAGCAAAAAATCGAAAAAAGGCTTAGAAATTAAAAGAAAATAAGTCTCAACCGAGATGGATAACAAAATGCAACGCAAAGAAAAGCGAGATTAATGTTCATTTTTGCTAGGACGGTAGGAAGCAAAACGCCCAACACTCATTTTCTAATATTTAAAAATAATAATATATTAGAACAACATTTCACGTATAAATTAATAGCAATTTTGAATACATCACATTATGAGAGGTCACTAATGCAACATTATTGTAAAATAACATTAAAATTTGAACCTTAAATATTTTTTTTAGTTCTAACAACTATTAAAACAATTAAATACAAATATTTATTACAAAATTTTAATATTATGCCTTAATTGTGCAAAATATGTATTTTTCTAGCTTAACTTCTAACCCTATTTTCTTGGGGAATCCTCATTAATGTTACACATGAAAAAAGAAAATTACCGGTAATTTACCGGTATTTTAATTTTCATTTACAGAATTACCGGTAAATGAAAAAATCGGTAAATTTACAATCACTAGTTAGCCATAAGAACGACGAACACCAACAGATTAATCCTAACCAAAACGAAGCCGGACAACGCAAATCAGAGAACGAAAGAATTTATATACTTAGTACCGTGTGGATGTGGAAGACCATATATCGGAGAAACAGAAACAAAGAAAACACCAAAAATTGGTTCGGCTGGGAGAAACGGATAAGTCCCGCTTGGCTCAACATGCTTGAGAAGATCACAGGATTGAATGGGACACAGTAATAATCCTGGCAAGAGAGGAAAACTCCACAAAAAGGAAATTAAAAGAAGCAGCATATATGGCCATAACACCAAATGCCATAAGCACACCAAGCGTTGAAATCAAAGATGTCTGCTTACCAATGATTAGGAATAGCTTAAGCAGAAGACCGACAACTACGATCCCAGAGACAGAATAATAATAACTACTACGCATGCAATTACGCATACTAGTGCGCATCACGTTCTGCGTATATACCTGTAGCTTAAATATAGGTTGTAAGATAGCAATATCTATCCCCCCGATTGGCGAAACGGTTAAGTGTTAGATTAATAAATATTCGGAATTTCGAGATAGAGTTCGAATCTCAAACAAGACAAAGGAAAAAGAAATTGGGTTCTCGCACATATTTGTCAAAATTAATTGCAAATAATGGCTGCCCTGATGACGCCAGTAAGTGTACTGCCGAAACGTCGGATCATCAAAATCCTACAAACGACGGAAATAGCCCAAACAAGAACTCAAGTAATTTATTTGGACGAATAATTTTTCTTTTTAAAGTTATGACATTTAATTCAAATAAAGTTTCTTTCTACAAAATATTTTTTTTTTCAGATATCTATTTCGTTTTAGGAAAGAGTTTTTTTTCTCAATGTATCTGTATAAGCTCAGTATTTTGAATGTTTCGAGTATTCCGAAAATTTCATAACAAAAAGCATAGATTTTTTAGTCGTGGTTATTTCAATTCATTTAAACTTTAACGTGTTATTTTCCGTTTTTCCCTTCGCCTCCGCCAAATTTAAGCTTTCAATGTCTTGATTAATTATTGATTTGTATTATAGCCAACCTAGTAGACAGTATGCAAACAAAGAAGAAATTCTTCTTGACCTCACATTATATATCATATACACATCAAAACTAAAAAAAAACTTCGCTCCATTAATTGGTTAAATGACGTGATTTATTCAATACATTCAACATATTATCATACATTCCCGTTTCTTATCATTCAAACATAATGAAATGAGGATATTTTATTTCAAAGTGTACACATTATCGATATCAGTTTAGTAAGCAAATAGAACCGTTTAAGAAAGAGACGTTTCTTCAGAAACAATCCCATATAGCTCGGCGACAGCGTGACTTTTATAACCCCACTAAAATCGATACGCTACGCGTAGAATTTGGGGTATGAGAAAGATACCGCGTATTTTATTACGATAATTCATACACAACACTTATACGTGTGTAGCCCCTACCACCGCCTTACTCTGATACTACGGGCTCGTACAACAGTGTTCTTAAACTATCGTGTTAGTAGTAATACCATAATCGCGATAGATCGGATAGAATGTTCCGCTAAAAATCAGCATTGAGAACTTAGCCGGGTGCATGGGAGTCGGTTGTCGCATTAAGTGTTTTGCGTCTATAAAAGTTACACATGAAAGAGTAACTTGTATCGGTCAAGGATAATTTATATTTGAAATGTAAGTCGTAAATTTTTGTTTCGTGAGCTACTTTTTTTTTTCGTTAGTTTCGTAACGTTAAAAGATCAATATTTACCATGTCTTGTTAATTTTATTAAACCTTTGGAATAGTTTAATTTTTTATAATACTATATAATACATTGGTAATTTTGAAATGCGGTTTTAAAATAAAATTAACATTCATTTTAAATTTGAGAACATAAAATATATTGGTCTTATTTTATTAAAACTTCAATAAAAAAAAATCAAATGACAGCAAACAAATAAGGTATAAGAAACACACTTATTTCCTTGAATCCTAGTTTTTTCACGTGATATTTAAAAGAGGCAAAATCGTGTGCAGTCCCTTGCAGCATTAAAATATAAACATTTACATAAATTATTTATTTGAATATTTTTTACTAAATATTACATTCATCCTTTCTCCTAGTTAGAGAATTAACATTTTTAATGATTTGATAATTATAACAAATCTCTTTTCGTTAATTAATGTTTCAAACTAGATATTTAGCATTCTAACATATTAAAATACTAACACGACATCATTAAAATGTGAAAAGACTATGTATATGCATGAAAATAAATTGAAACGTCTTCTTATTCAATTTTAGAAATCTTTTAAATCCAATAGTAGGTGTAGGTACTACATTTGCTTACATAGGTGCACTTGAGTTAGCTTGATATTTTCAAAATAAGGATAAAATTATTGGACATCCAGTTTGTATAACAAAACTCATTTTTTCAAGACCTCATTGTTCTGTCATTTAATTTGACTTCAATCAAGAAGCAAGCTAAACTATAATAACATATACAATACAATATAATTATACCTGTTAATTCGGGCGGGTCGGGAAATCCCGCTTGATTGAACTATGTTTCGGGACAAGATTTCCCGTACCGATGCTTATGGGGAATTGAAATCGTGAATATACAGGTATTTAAATGTGTCCCGTACGTTTCCCGTAGCTCTGAACAGCCAGTGTTACGATTTTCCTAATTTTTTAACACCAACCGGATTAAGAATGTTTTAAATATATTTTTAAAGAGGGAGGGGAATAATTCTTTTTTTAATAATACAGTTATGTTTTTGTCACAACACCGGGGCAGAGGATACATTAAAAATGTTTTAAACAATCTTTTTTTGACACCGGGAGCGATGAGAGGGGAAAGGAGATGATTTTTTTTGAATGATAAAATTATTCTTTCCACAACACCGGGGCCAGGCCGCCTTAAATATGTTTTAATCATATTTTATTAACATTGGAGAGAATGAGGGAGGGAGAAGCATGATTTCCTTTAAATATGTTTTTTTTTTAAAACATCGAGAAAGAGAACGCATTAAAAATGTTTTAAATTATATATTTTGTTAACACTGGAAAGGGTGAGAGGTAGCGGGAGATGATTTTAAATGATAATTTTTCTTTTTTAAAAAAAAAACAACGGAAGAGAGAACGCATTAAAAATGATTCAAATCATATTTTTTTAACACTGGAACTATTGACCAGAATCAAGTAAAGGTTTCCGAATAAACAAGTGCTTTTATATGTTCCCCGGAACACTGCATTGAATCGAAACCATTAGTGACGCTTCGGAACTTAAGTACTAATCGGGTTAAAGTTTCGATTCGGGTACTAATGGGTGGAATCTTTTTGCACTCGGAAACTTATAGTATATTTTTATATGCCTGCTGGCACATTCATTTAGATACTGTTAAAGTGTTTTTGCTTTATGCAAAACGTTTTTTATTCTTATTTTAATATGTTTGTATAACATATTTTTACTAAGGTAAAGTCAGGTAAGTGTGTAGTAAAAATTGCATAGTGTGAAGAAAATGTAACACTGTTCACACAATAAGACATTTTGATAAATTTTACACATAGAACTACGTAATATGTGCCCAGTTGTAAGCCTTTAATAGATACGCCTTTTATAATTATCAACGGTTTACTAGAAAAAAATTATTTTTAAACACTGTCAATACTAGTGATTGTACATTTACCGATTTTTTCATTTACCGGTAATTCGGTAAATGAAAATGAAAATACCGGTTTACCGGTAAATTACCGGTAATTTTTTTTTCATGTGTGACATTAATGGGGATTCCCCAAGAAAATAGGGTTAGAAGTTAGGCTAGAATAATACATATTTTACACACTCCTAAGTCATAATATTAGAATTTTGTAATAAATATTTGTATTTAATTATTTTAAACAGTTGTAAGACGTAAAACAAAATATTTAAGGTTCAAATTTTAATGTTATTTTACAACAATGTTGCATTAATGTTCTCTCATAATGTGGTGTATTCAAAATTGCTATTAATTTAGATACGTGAAATGTTGTTCTTATATATTATTATTTTTAAATATTAAAAAATGAGACATTTACTTACTCTTTAAGAAAAACGATTTTAAACTTTTAAAAATCTTAAAAAACTCCAGAGCGCAAATCACATATGCTAACTCAACTTTTTACGAGAGATAAATAAAATCCACATAAAAAATCATAAAATGAGAGAAATGAAATTGCACTTGTTGACAAAGGCAGGTAGGAAAAGTGGGGTTTTGCTTCCTAGCGTCTTAGCAACAAATGAACATTAATCTCGCTTTTCTTTGCGTTGCTTTTCGTTATCCATCTTGTTTCCATTCTTATTTTCTTTTAATTTCTACACGACCTTTTTTCAATTTTTTGCTTTTTTTTGTTGAGAATTTTTTGAGTCCTTCTCTTTCTAACTCGGTTGAATGGAGGTTACACGTTTCTAATCAAAAGTTTTTGTCAGTTTCTTTTCTATAATTTTCTAAATTCTGTTCTAGGGCATTACAGCGATTCTCAATCTCAAGAAAGTTTAAATTAAAATTAAACAAAAAACATCTCCCATAAAATTAATAAGTGGGTATATTGTTACTTACGCTTACCTGTTTTTTTTTTTTTTTTCAATGCCTCATCAATGTATTTAAAGGTCTAAAGCTTTAAATACATATCTATAAACACAATATTTCGTAGATAAAAATTTCTGGTATGGATTTTTCATTTACCGGATTACCGGTAAATTTTTTTAATTTACCGGTAAATTTACCGAACGTTTTTTGGTCAATTTACCGGTTAACCGGTAAACCGGTGTACAATCCTTAGTCAATACTACACACTTACCCAGCAAAATGGGGCAAGTGTGTAACCGTTCCGCATTTTATATATTAATAGCATTATCCTTTAGTTCGGCCAAGAGTGTAATACTATACTGATGCCTCTTTAATAAGGTATGATAAATTTACAAGATATCTAAGTTATTACACGTTAGGAGATGTGAATTTTTCTTTGTAAAACTAGTATAAAGTTTAATACATTAGTAATATAACAGAGGACATCCATATTTTAATTTTGAAAATAAATGTAGCCAAACTACACACTTGCCCCGGTTACACACTTACCTGACTTTACCTTATATTTAATATATTCCACATATAAAATTATAATTCTGTGAGACACATGTTACATGGAAACTCTGACGCTTTTTAAAAATCAGTTATTTTTATTTTTTGAAATTTAAAAATTTTCAAATTTTTCGAATTTTAGATTTTTAGGTTTTTAAATTTTAAAATTTTTGATTTTTTTTATTTTTCGGGCCAATGCATTTTCAGCAACACTAATGTTTGTTCTAACTCTTCACGCGATTAAGCGCCAGAGTTCCTAATAATTAATAATATGTGTCAAATAGAATTATAATTTTATAATGTGGAATATAATAAATATGGCAAAAATATGTTATACAAACGTATTAAAATAAGAATAAAAAAAATAATCTCGCATGTAAAACAAAAAACCTTCAAAATGTCTAAATGAATGCGCCAGCCGTATTCAAAAATATACTATAAGTGGCCGAGTGTAAAAAGATACTCGATTTTACCTACTACTACCTTAATCGACATTTACCTCGATTAGTAAGTACTAGGTTCCGAAGCATTATAAATGGTTTCGATTCAATGCAGTCTTCCGGAAAACATATAAAAGTACTCGTTTGTTCCGGAACGTTTACTCGATTCTACCCAACACTTATTAGAAGGGGTGACAGGGAGAGGAAGATGATTTGTTTAAATGATAATTTTTCAGAAACATCGACAAAGAGAATGCATTAAAAATGTTTTAAATCATTTTATTTTACATTGGAATGGGTGAATGGGGAGAGAGGTAATTTTTTAAATTATATTTTTTTAAACATGGAAGTAGGGAGAATGCATTAAAATGTTTTACATGATATTTTTGTTTTAAGTAGGAAGATATATATATTTATGGGAAAGAGATGAATATTTTTTTCACGAGAACATCCTTAGCGCATGTATTAATTATTAATAGGAATACGGAATAGATAAGTGACGTAAATATAATATTGAGTACATTTATTTTTATTTTGCGAAACGCAGAATGTTATAATCAGCATGACATTCACGAATAAGAATATCGTTTAGACATTTGTTTCGTACATTAGAAGTTATCGGGATTTATCGGGAAATCCCGATACTACCCGTCCCGATTTAACGGGTATAAATATAATATTAAAATGTAAACATTTATATAAACTATATATTAGAATATTTGTTACTAATTTGTTTTCCGTATCCGTTTTGTATTCTACTTTATTCCTCTATTCTTGGTTTTACGAATTTTAGAAATGAAGGTAATATTCCAACTTAATGCACATTTATTGACGTTTCGTTGTTGTTAACAGCGACTTCTTCAGAAATATTAAAATTACGAAACAATTAGTAGTTAGCAATGTAATTAATGTATTACGCTATACCTAATACCGTAATGATCCTAACGCAGGATTCGAACGTACACACTCTCGTTACCGGACGAACGCTCTACAATGAATCGGATTTCAAACCGATAGGGAATCCGAGGGCCAGATACTGGATTCTAAACTGGAAATCTACACCAGTAACATATACCTGTCGTTTCTAGAACAAAACTGTTTTGTTTTTATGATTTAATCTAAACATCAAGAATTTTAGTGTTTTCATAATCGAACTTATCTTATATAGCGTGACTCCCGTCCCTTAAAAGTTCTTAACTTTGTAACGATATCTTGATTTTAAAAGTCAAGGCCAACTTTAATGTTATAAATAGAAACCTGTATTTTCTTGTGCATTTTTAGGTTCTACAAGGGCGACTTTCGATGTAACTGGAAGTGTAAAATAGATGAAGTTGTTTTTTTTCCAAATAGATCATAGCTAACTATGCTTAACCCCAAAGTTTCAAAATCGAGATATCATTCCAAATTCAAGAAGTTTTAATGGATGGGTTCCGTGAATCACTCTGTATATGATATACAATATAACATACAACAAGTATATTTGCAATTAAAAAAATAGAAAATCTATCAATATGTGTAAAATAAAATATTGTGAATATTGTCGATAAGATATACATATTATAAATATTATATAACTGACAGAAACGCTTGCATAACGCATTGCCTAATTTTTTCTGCAGTAGTAACTGTTATTTTTTGACAATCCTAGACATTCTCCAAGTAAACAAATAATATAAGTTAATTTTGTTGTTTTTTTATATATGTTGCTTTTGAGTACTTGGTAGTTCTAAAATGCGGGATCTCTGGCACTTAAGCAAGTGAAAAGTAATCAATCACCTACAACTCTACAAATGTCAAAATTTTCACAAAAATCATAATAGCTTAGAAAAAGTTCAAGATAAGTAAACGAAACCCAAGTTGTAACCGTCATAGAGTTTTATGCTGAATTCAAAGATGTAATGATATATAAAAAAATCCCATACTAAACTCTGAAATAATATATTGGGTGTTCCATGTAAAATCACAAAGTTCATTGCAACTTCATGCGCGTCCACAGTAGTTGACAGGAAGGGTAACGAACTTGAAAATATTTTAAAAAGAAAGCAAGTACCAAACTATTGCAAACCTCAATTTTTTAAGAATGAAAATTTCTAACTAGTCATTTCCGCGGAATAATACTAATATTTTCAAAATATGTATACACTAGTTATATATTAATATATCTACAACTAATAATAATTACCAGATTGTATTATCTCTAGAAGATAATAAAGAATTACAAGTTAATACTGAAATGACACATGCTCAAAAGAGCTTAAATAGTATTTACGAATATATGTATCATCTTTCACAAATTAAATGTATATCTAATCTATTAAGCTCCACAAATCTTCTATTATTTATTATTTATGCAACCAAAAGTACTGCATACATAGCGATGTGTAATTCAGAATTTTTCGTCAATAATTTTTAATTCATATTTTAGTGTACTGTAGTTTCGATTGCATAAACAATCGAAGATTGGTAGAGCCTAGATTCGCATTTAATTTGTTAAATATGGTACATGCACTAATATACATGAACCAACGTTACATGTGTATGTAACACAGCAATTGTCTCAACCTATTGAAGTCTGAGTAATCGGATATTTTATGTACCCAAATAAGATGCGTTAACAAAATGCATAACATATTTTACCATATTAGATAAATAGATCCTCTGCATATACTTAACTATCACCTAGAGAATTTTGTTCTACTAGGGTGTTCCCTATCTTTGCTGTGTTTGTAACTGACCGTCTAATTCCTTATAATAAGTGCGGAATATGGAAAAGCGCCAGCTTGGGTAAATCTTTTCTCCTCATGTTTAACAGAGGCTTTACCGGCCTTTTTGCTACAAGTTGTCCGAACTTTTCTTTCCAAATTAATGGCGTTTTCCTACACTCCCATTGTTGGAATTCCTTCTTAATTTAGGTTTTAAAAACGCCCTGACTGAGTACTGGTACAGTAGTGAGTTCGGCTGAGATCAGCTACCACGTTGCCTTTAAAATGAACAATGCTCCAAAGCCAATACGACCAATAGGAACATTCGCACGGTGTTATAACAGCAGCGCAGTAGCAGATGATATGTAATGGCGATATGGCAACACCGCGTCTCCTTCCATTTACGACGCGGTCCGGTTGTCATAGAAACATTATTTCCTACTGACAATGAGTAGAACCTTGTTGTTGTTGTTTGTTTAATATCTGCATGTATTTCTATAGTGGTGCTTCGTTTTGTGTTATAATAATATTTCTGTTTTCTATTTCTTTTATTATGGAAGCGTGCATTAAGACTGGATCCTGCCACAAAAGACGGGTTTCAACCAATAATGATGAAGACCGTTTTCCATCCGGTACTAGTTTTATGTAATTCGTCCAAAAGTGAAAGTGTTAGGGCCGATTTCTTCAGCCAAAGATAAAAGTCCCGTATTTGTATCTGTTGGTAGCGTTATCTATATCTATAACTACAAGCAATTTTATCCATGGGATAAAAATCCACAAGGTGGCATTTGACAACGCTGTAAAAATACGCTAAAATATGCTATTAATCTCAGCTAGGAAAATAATACACGGTTACTGCACAAGTGTGTACGAATCATTTGGCAGAACATAGCTACACAACGAAATAGTTAAGGTACGGTTAGCGTAAATCAGCTTAGGATAAATAATATTTTTTATGATTGACTGGATTTGAAATGAACATAAGTACTCTCTATGCTTTTATGTTAACAATACATAGAATTTATACACCATACATGGCTACTATATAGTACGCACATATTTATAGTGCATAAAATTTAGAAGTTAAATTTTCATTGTTTCCATTAATTCTACATTGTTTTAGAATAGAAGAAAAGACAAAAATAAACGTTGTCCTAACTTTACCGAACTAGAAAAAGAAACATTGATAGATGTTGCATATAAAATAATATAAGTCCATTAATAAATCCATTTTACACATTTTTTATTCGTTTTTTACTTCTAAACCACCAAAGCTTTCTCGCGTGCCTTTCCACCATTACAAATAAAAGTAATGATGTTATGTTAATGCAATACATACCCATTAACTTGAGGATAATAATTTATCGGTAGGGTCGAGTAACAGATAACTTTTGGGCCACATATCCGAAGGATAACATTTATCAATGGTAAAGGCAATAACTATTATCACTTATCTGTCAGTTAAAATTGTCGTATAGTTATCCTTGACTGAAGAAATCGGCCCTTAGTGAAGTTAGCAAAATGAACTTGTGTTCTAGGCCAAGTACTAGTGACAATGTAAAAAACGTGAAGACGGTAAAACCTTGCTTTCGTAAATACGACGCTGACGATTTGAAATATGGGTTTGTATTTTTGGGCACAGAAGATGCACCGCTTCCTCAGTGTGTTGTATGTTTCGAAATACTTGGTAATGAAAGTATGAAACCATCAAAATTGAAGACATTTATCAACAAAACATGCACCGTACGTTACTAAACCGATCAATTTTTCCCAGAACAAAAAAAAGAGGACTTTTTAGGTCAAAATTAGCGATGACAAAATCAACTTCTGGTAAACAGAATAGGCAAACTACAATTGCTTCATATCGATTGTCCTTATTGATAGCTAAACGGGGGGCAGCTCACACCGTAGGAGAGGATATTATTTTACTAACTGCTAAAATAACATCTGATGCTCTATTTAGCGACAAGTAAACAAAACAAATCGGTGAAAAACCTCTATCAAACACAACGGTAAAGAGAAGAATTGATGGCATATTTTCTAAAACATACCATGACAACAATTTTAAAGCAATGTGGCTACTTTTCACTTCTACTTGATGAAAGCACTGATGTAGCTGGTCAGGCCGTTCTGTTAGCTTTTGTTAGATTTGAATTTGATGGGAGGATAGAAGAAAAAATGCTGTTTTATAAATCTTTGCCATCCACAATAACAGGGAAAGAAATTTTTAAATGTCTGGATGGTTCTATACGAGAAAATGAAATAAAGTGGTCAAAATCTGTTGGATTGGCGACTGATGGCGCCCGTGCTCTGTCTGGCATTTACTCAGGTTTGATTGCCAGATTTAGGATAGTTGTTCCAACAGTTCAGTGGACTCACTGTAGCCTGCCCAACACCGTGAAGCTCTTGTAGTTAGTTAAAGGTCTGGATAAAACCCTTAAAAAAGTCCTTAATGATGCGGTGAAAACTGTGAATTTCATTAAATCAAAACCTAAAAGTGCAAGACTATTTGCCATATTGTGCGACGAGATGGGTAGCGAGCACAAATCACTTCCACACTGTGAAGTACGGTGGCTATTAAGAAGGAAAGTGCTGTCAAGAATATCAGAACTTCGAAATGAAGTGAGAATGTTTTTATTGGAGGACGAAAGGAATTGGCAATCTGTGAGCAGTTTTTTTTTAGAAATGTTAAATGACAAAAACTGGTAGATACGGCTTTCATATTTGGGTGATTCGTGCTCTCAATGGTCTCAATTTAACGTTGCAAAAAAAATATGTCCATAAGTGTTCTATGTTCAAGATAAGAATAGAAACAAAAAACTTGAAAGATGGGCTAGTGAAGCGGAAAACAGTTGTTTTGATTCTTTCCCAATTCTCAACGACTAGAAATATATGAAATCAAAGTTGACAAGGAAACTGTAACGGCAATAAAGGAGCATCTTAAACACCTACTAGATGCTAGTATCTAGTTTCAGGTAATTACTGACAAATATCCACTAAAATATAGACCACTTTAAAAAAAAATAGTTAGTATTTTCATTATTGGTTTTTGTTTTCAGAAGTTACTTTCCTAAAATTCATGATGAATTGTTATGGATAAGAAATATAATTGTAGAGAACAACCTCAAGGAGGTAAAACTGCCAGCATATAAGAAAGACTACCTGATAGAACTATCATGTGATTCTTCTTCGAAATCTGTGTTTAAAGACTCAAACTTAATCTCATTTTCATCAAGACAAAGGGAGAATATCAAGACCTTGCAAACATAGCTTTGAAAGAATTAATGGGATTCACAACTTACTTATGCGAACATGCACTTTCTAGTTTTTTTTTTTTTTAACAATACAGAAGCAAACTTTCCGTAGAAAACAGCTTACGTCTAAAACTAACTAGTTTCAATCCAGATGTAGAATCTCTCATAAGCACCAAGACTAAACAATACCGCAAATCTCGCTGAGTTTACGTTTAGTTCGTATACAATAATTTTTTTATTAGATAAAACGTACATATGAATTAATGAAAGTGAATGTTGAAGAAGGACATAACATTGTTCGAAATGTCACAAAGCAATAAAATATTGAAAGATAGCATTGTTTTCATAGCTTATCCACGAATAAACCATTATTCTGCAACCGTGCAATACTTTAATTACTTATACAGGCTGTTCAAAGTTATCGGCGCACTATTGCTAACTTTGTTAATATTGCAGCTAGGATGTTGGTTCAATTATGAAAGATGTAGGGTTTTTTACGCTTATTACAATAGTGTAATCAGGAAAACAATTGAAAATCCCGTTTACGAGATATAATAGATAACTTTGTTTTTCAAATGAACTACCCTGTATATTTTGTCACCAATTGATAGAAAATCAGTTTCTGCGTGCAATATTGTTATAACAGTATAACCTTAAAATGAAAAACAAAACAGCTACGACTCATATAATGATGGATTCGGTATATCAGCCAAAACGTTTGTTATTTGCCAACTTAAAATGTTTGTTTTAAAAGCCTAGAGTTTACAAAAAGTTAGATAATCTGCCACTAGCATGGCTACTAAGTTTATGGCTGCAGTTAAATGGAGCGCCTGTCCATTACGCTACGCAAGTGAGAACGTGGTTGAATAACAATTTTCCCCAAAAAGTGGATTAGTCACAGAGGTTCTATTAATTAGCCTCCACGATCACCAGATCTTACTCCCCTCGATTTTTTTTTATGGGACCACTTAAAAAACATCGTCTACCGTACTAGTCTCGAGAATGTGGAGGAGTTAAGACAGCGAATTATTGTAGCCGCCAAAACGGTAACTCCCAAAATGTTACAAAACGTTTATTTAAATGTTCGTAGAAGATTAGAAAACTGCTTAACAATGGATGGACAACATTTCGAACATTTATTGTAAATTGACAACGTCAGTGTCAGTTGTCTGATTTGAAATTTCATTAAATTTTTGTGTTGGCTACAATTTTATTGTTCATTAACGTATAGTTTTACCTAGTTAGCGTGAATTATACAATGTTGCCGGATTGTTTCATTTTTAAATACCATTTTTTTCAAAAGTTCTAAAGAAACTCCGATTGCATTTTTGTCGTCAAATAATAATTCTTCAGCGCCTTCTAGAAGGTGGTCCGGCATTTTTGAATCACCCTGTGTTACTTTAAAAAGAAAAAACGATTTTACTCTTAAATTTGAGTCTAGCAAATTAATGCGATAAAGGTTTCAATTCATTGGGCACTTAGTGTATATGTGTTTATATAAAAATTAATTCGAAAACAAATTAATGTAAAAAAAATGCATACGTATTACATACACAGTACAAAATTTTATGTAGAAGTCAATGAATGTATCTTAACGTATGCATAAAATAACGGCATCTATTTTAGTTCAGTTCCTTACTAATAAAGGTAGTCCACTTTTTATAACTTGTAATTCGAATGGGTCCATTACCTTGAATCAGTTAAAACAATCTTTAGACTTTGACATTTTGCACTATAAATAATATAAATAACTATTTTAGATTGAAAGTTTTAATAACTACTACTAAATTAAATAATGAAAATATTTTTACATATAACCCAATTCTAAATTAAAAATTATGTTCAAATGATATTGCACCATTACAAAAAAAAATGTGCATAGTCACACATATATTTTGCAAAATAATGCAGATATTTGTTATTCATTTTGTTATAAAGTTTGGTGTAATACTTTTATTTCTAAAGAAGCAGTTCTAAGCAAATTAATAATACACTTACAACAAAATAGCAAGTTCGACATACTTTCGCTTAACATTTGAATGTAAAGACGCCTGAATTGCAAACTGGTCTCCTCAATAGACAAACACAATAACGAATTTAAGCCGTTGCGCAATTAGTTTCAAAAGTTATGTCCGTTAGACCTTTACAAATACGCATGTATAGACATATACATACGGATTCGATATGAGATGAGTTACTCAATCTTCTAACTTTTTCGTTGTTGTTGAGAACTAGTTTATGATTTACAATATCGATCTGGCTATACAATTTAAATTGTAAAATTAGTTCATACTTGCAATTAAGATGTAATTATTATACAGCAAAAGGACCTGATATTATGCTATAAATGCATTTCATTATAGAACAAGAAATATTGGCCGTTCCTATACTCGTAGCATTGGAAATTATATTGAAATTTAAATTATTTAATCCTCCAATTGTTGCTTAAAAATTTAGAACATTAGTAGATATACATCGGTCGATGAAAAAACATGCAAACATCGTCTTAATTAATCCTTCAATCAGTCACGTTGTTGGCCTAAAACAAAACTAGTCTTGCATAGTCAACAATTTCATACTAACGGTGCACGTTTCTGTATTTTTTGGAAGGAAAATATCCTCATTAAACACTGGTTCTACGGTAACCTTTTAGCGCGAGTTTGAAAACCACACAGTAAATTACAAGCAGAGACGGGGAGTTTTAAGATATTGGCCAAAAAAAAAAAAACGATTTGTTTACACCTATTTGAAAGGCATTTCATTCAGCAGGCCGCGCGCATTACTATTCAGTTTGATATAAACTAAATTAAGCATTTTTTTTTGTTTAGGGGTTTCATACAAAAAAAAAAATAATGCTTACAAAAACAAAATCAAATAACCTTAACCTCCAAATTTACTTCAACAAGATTAGTAAATATATTTTAATATTAAACAAAAATGATAGTTGCAGGGAAGAACATAAAACCTCAAATCTTATTGCATTTACTCGCAAATACATCAATAATTTACATTTTTATTGTTAAAAACTTACACTGCGATAAATGAAAATAGTTTTAGATAATGCTGATGGAAAAATTACTTAATCTTTAAGATACCATTGATCCCATTTGAAATCCATATTTTATTTCTTGATTTGACTGTTTGGTGACTAAAAAAAAAAGATAGAAAATAAATCCAAAGGCAGTTATCAGTTACCTGAATGTGATTCTTATCAAATACGAGTAATGTGTTTCAGTGTTAAAAGGCCATTGAAGAACGTGTCCCTAATGCTATAGAACTGAAATTAAAGGGAATGTAAGTATTAAATTATATACTTATATACATTAAACTTAACTTGTATAAGTAATGAACATAAATAAACTTCACTTATATAATAAAAATAAATATATATTCTTTCTCATAATAATATAATCATTCATCATCATGATTCTGGGATTCAATTTTGCAGGTTTCGCATATTGCGTTTATATGCTCTAAGCACATGAAGTTTTGCATCTGATACAAGAAAATCTTGTTTTTCTATTTTTCTTCCAATCACAAAAAGCACATCTTCCAACGTTACTACTTGTAGATGCCTCTAGTTCGCGACTTTTTCTCCCACTAGTAAATTCTTTCAATCGGCACTTTATATTTCGTTGCAAAAATGAAATAGACGATCGCGCACGCAAATTAACTCTCTTGCAATTTCTTTTAGGAAATGTCTTTGTACCAGGCTACTGTTAGGATTGTTAGCACTGTGAATTACTTGGGCATTGGCCATCTTCGTGTATTTCTCGCGCAGTTGTAATTGGCACAGAGCTTATCTACAACATCAACGCCCCACCCTTGGTGTTATTGTAATGGCGTATTATCTCAGGTTTACAAGTTCCTCTATCTACCTCATCTCCGTGGTGCATAGAAGAAACAAGTAGCACATTTTTATTTTTCCTTGGTATATAGGACAGCAGAGTGCATTTCTTTCGGAATGCAAAAATGCTGGTATTTATTGGACGTGGTGTCGGATTTGAAAACTCTAACGGTAGTTCCTTTTTATTTTTTCTTACAGTTCCGACAACGGTCACTTTTTTCGCCAATAACGTATCGACGAGAGGAATTCCCGTAAACCAGTTATCCATCGTTAGATTGCGTCCAGAATTGAAAATATGTTTACAAAGTCTTAAAACAATATCATACGCACTATTAGAAACTTTATATTGCCCTTCAGGTTGAGTACCTACATATACCTCCATTCGACTAGTATAAAACATTTTTGCATCACATAATGCCCATGTTTATTGGGTTTTGAAGGAATGTATTGGCGGAAGCTACACCTCCCTCTAAAACCAACAAGCATTTCATCTATTGTCACCAATTCAGAAAGGTGATAACCATGAGTACAGTTTGCCTCAAATATAGTGAAAATATTACGTATTGCTGCTAGTTCATCAGTGTTCATCACCCGTTCATTACGCGTATCAACATTATCAAATCGCAAACAACGTAATAGTAATCGAAACCGTTATAAGGACATATTTAGTCTAAACAGTTCAATCCCAGAGCCATCTGTGTTCCACAAATCCTCTGTATTTACTCGGTTTACGCTATAGATTCCTGCTAAATAAAGCAAACCAATCAAGGCACGCATCTCAACAATTTGTTGGCTTAGCGTCTCCATCCCGACTGAATCTTCCTGCAACCTTTGCTATGTAAAAATTGGTAGAGTTGACTATGAATTCGATTATTTCATTGTTTACAAAGTAATTCCATATGTCCATTGGTTGTTTCAACAATTTTGTCTTTGCAGTAGGGCCAGGCAAACGTTTTATTGTATTTTCTGGGGCTGTTTTCCTACAGCATGTTGCTGCAATATGTTTATTCCATGTGGTCGTTTGATCTTTTCCGATGAACAATAGATCTCTAGTACCAGCGCATTCGTAATCTTCCACATCAGAAACGTCTTGCTCTGTTTCGCTATCCCTCAGCTGCTCTTCTTCTTGGTCTATTTCCCCTTCATCAACTGTCATCATCGTATGTAATTTCATCTTCAGAAAACTTTTCATTCATTAGCTTCTCTTTTTTTTACGGAAGATCTATGCGGGCGACAGCAGAAATCTTTATATAATATGCTTAATAAAATAGTTTTTTATGATTCAAATAAACAAATTAACAAACTAAAGATATGCTTTATTAATTTCAAATAGATACGTTTCTTACAATCAAATAAATATTTATTTGAATATAAATTGTAGAGGCGTTCGACCAAATATCAAATATACTTTACTGTTTCAAACAAAGAAATTTTATTTTGCGACTGATATCGATTATTTACAAGTCAAAGCTATATTTTTCCATAAAGGAGAAATTTTCCTACCTAAATCACTCTTTGTTCCAAATATTTTTTTGACCTAATAAATATTCATTTGCTACTATTTAAAAGAATAACTTATTTGGATTAATGCACATTTATAATTAACGGCAAACAAACCTTCTCTCAATGCAGGTAAACACTGATTATGGGCATTCGATAAAAAATCACAGGCAAATTCCGTTCACCCAGTTATCATTACTTTCCCCTTTTGAGGGGTGGCTCTTTGAGTTTGTTTTAAGATGCCTTTTTGTTATGTCACTTTAGCTATAATACATACTATATATATTTTTACAGCTTTTTGTGTATGATAGAACATGTAAATCAAAAATAAAATATCTGAATGATCTTATAGTAGGAGCAATTTGTTATTGGTTATTTTAGGGTTAAAATAACTATTCATTTATCAATTTCAGGATTATTTGTATATATGTTTTAACCCTAGCAGTTATTAAAGCAGCTACATATAAAACAGAATATTGTAACAATAAAATAATATTTAATTCCGTACATGCAGTACAAATAAGTCATTATTTTTCCTTTTTGAGGGATAGTTTTTCCGGGGTTTAGGGTGCCAAAATAATCTTTTAAGTACTCAATTTAATACCTATTATTATAATAACTACTCTACTCAATACGTGGAAGATTTGTTTTATTTCTAGTATTTTTTTTTTAGATATAATTTCAAATTTTATTAGCTAGAATGTATTTATAGGCAAAAAGGGGGTAGGCGAAAAGAATAAAATCCTTACACGATTTAATTTACACTGGAGCTAGTTTCGGCGAATTGCCATCTTTAGCCAGAATCTACATTAGTATATAATGAAGATAAATAGATGAATATAAGTACTTACAGTCAAAAAGTTTAAACTTCTAAGATCATATTAAATAAAGTTCTTATTGTAAAACAATGAAGTCTTTTAAGTGGTAGAAGAAAGTTAAGTTAAAGTGAGTTTAAAATGTAAGGATAAAACAACATACGAATATAGGTTATTAAAAAAAGTTGTAATGGGGAAAGGGATATTGAAATTTGGATTTTAAATTGTAATAAAAATGGGATAGAAAAAGGAATTAGGGTAATGGAAATTAAAAGGGGTGAAAAGTTTGCCGGCCGAGGAGAAAAAGAAAGAGGTCAACGAGAACACCATACGCTTGTTGCAAACAGTTTGCAGGTTTAAAAACTTAAGAAAATCTTAAACTTTAAAAAGTTGAAAAATTACGGATGCGTCAAGAATGCAGGTAAAATTTAAAAATATGTAACTTAATGTACAATTTAAAAACAAAACTAAAGATATGCATCCCCACTCACGGGTCCGTAAGCTAAACAGAAAAGTTAAAATAAAAGAGAAGATTATTTTTTTTTAAAAGTTCAATTAGATAAAAAGTTAAGTGTTTAAATAAGAGAAAAGTGGTCTATCAAAACTATCTAACTGATCATTTAGTAATTCATAAAAACGTTTGTTTTTCAATTTCAAAAATTTCTAACAGATTTAATTTCAAACTTTTTATTTATTTATGAAGTCAGTTGTATGTCCCGTTTCGATTTTATGTTTATAGATATTAGATGATATTTGACTTTTATGTTCGTGTATACATTTAATAAGATAAACACCACTTTCTTCTAAAATACCGGAATTATTTTTAGTTTGAGATTTTCTTAAGTTTGTAAGCTTGCAAACTGTTTGCTTGTATGATCTTCTCGTTAATCTTTGTCTATTTCTTCTCGGCCGGCAAACTTTTCACACCTTCTAATTTCCACTTCCCTAATTCCTTTCTATATGCCATTTATATTACAATTTAAAATCCAAATTTCAATATCCCTTTCCCCATTAAAACTTTTTTAATAACCTATATATGTATATTTTATATTTATGCTTACATTTTAAACTCACTTTAACTCAACTTTAAAAATATTTGTTTCTATCACTTAAAATGATTCAATGTTTTACAATAATAACTTTACTTGATATAATCCTAGAAGTTTAAACCTTTGGCTGTAAGTACTTATATTTATCTATTTATCTTCATTAGATTTATTTATATATTAATGTAGATCCTGGCTGAAGATAGCAATTCGCCGGAACTAGTTCCAGTGTAAATTAAATTGAGTAAAATTAAGATGATTTTGTTCTTTTTACCTATTTCCAATATAACCTTACAATATGAACCAATTTCAAAAAGGGGGTATCACCCATTTTTAAAATAATACGAAAATATTATTTTGCAATCAAATATATATTTATAAACGGTAAAAGTAGGATATAGACCGCACCTACTTTGTAAGCTAGGAAGGAAAGACTATAACTGATCTGCACATTATGAGTGACACTGATAGTATATACATGGTGCCCTATGTTTGATATAGTAATTCATACTTGTTTTTGCATATTTGGCGACAGCTTATTTTCTTGATGTTTGCCCATCTGCTGATTGGCGTTTGAGAACGCAGTCAGATAAGTTAATGGGCTTAGGGTTACGCTTATCGCCAAGTTCAGTTTTGATTTGTGCAAAGTTAGTGTTTGTTCGGTTAAATTAGTGACATTAATTTTTTTTCGATTTGTAAGTTAGATATTTTATTGTTCTTATTAATTTAGGCATCCATTTAAGACTTCGTACGCTACATAGAGAAAGTCTTAGCAGTATTTCTAGAAATGCTTTTTTATAAAATTTCTTCATACTTAGAAGTTATAACAGCAGGTCTTAATACCAAAGTATCACATAGTAAAGTTATTAATATGATTGCAATCAGGTGACTAATATCAGGTCTATGTCAATCCACTGGCACTTGTACAAGTGGTGCAGAGCATTATATAGTGGCACAAGATGAAGGCGGCAAAAAATACAATATTGCATCAAACAGGATAATTTTTTAGGAAATCATTATTAAACAGAGTCTGTGATAAATTCTAACGGCGACTGTAATCTGTGCGTATTATAATGGCAAACAATTTTTAATGTAGCTATAACAAGGGAACCTCCGGAACTGTAAATCGCAGATTCTAATGAAACTTTGGCAGTTTGTGCGTTGCCGCGGAACTTTGATTTTGGGGAGTACAATTTGACTTTGAAATGCGACCAAAATTTCATTTATCTAAAATAACTTTTAAATTGTGAGATATAGAAAAGAAATTTCGGCTGCTATAGCTATTTATTACAGGGTATTACAATAAGCACCGAGCGATATATATTGTGCTTATTCTTTCTAATTTCAGGAGTTGGTTATAACGACTCTATCATCGCACTGAGAGAAAAGAAAATGTCTTTCAATATTTTTTACAGTTTTAAATATATAAGTAATTTATGCATTGACATTAAACGGTGAAATGAATCCAGCGCACGTGATTAAAATAAGCGGTTACTTTTTGGGAAAGTCTGAGTATTTAAAACAACGAAATTGGAGTTTTAACAAAAATTGTGAAATTTAAGTTGTTAACGTAACACTATGCAATGTTATTTTTAAGCTTAAAAATTATTCGTTGAATGCATGCTGCAGCGTATTGTATGCTGCTACGATTTATCCTAAAAAGATGCAAAACCGTAATCGAAACAATAAATAATACATTATGCAATAATTAATGTGGCTCAAATATAACCTATTAGCCATAATTGATATCTCGATTATTTAAGAAATTCACATTTAGACAATTTATTTAAATTATGGCCATTTCTTTATCTTTCAACTACAAACGAAAGGAAAAAACACCACAAATAACTGCAAATGATTCTAAAGAGAACTGCGAAAGCAGATTTTGGATATCCCGATTATTTAAGTAATCCACATTTAGACAATTTGATTAAATTATCATTTATCTTTCAACTACAAATGAAAGGAAAAACACTAGAAATAACAACAAATAACTCTGAAGAAAACTGCGTTAACAGATTTTTGATATCACAATTATTTAGGAAAATCACGTTTAGAGAATTTATTTAAGTTATCGTCATTTCTTTATCTTTCAATTACAAACGAAAGGAACATCAATACAAACGACTACAAATGATTCTGAAGCGAACTGCAAAACAGGATTTCTTATATCTGAATTATTAACAAATTCACCTTTAGACAATTTGTTTAAATTATCGCCATTTGTTTATTTTTCAACTGCAAACGATTCTGATGTGAACTGGGAAAGCGGATTTTCGATATCTTAAAAGTCAGGTGCGACTGATTTTTTGAAGCCCCTACAATCATTAGTGGATGGAACTACAAAAGTTAATTTTTCAAAAGGTGGGTGCCAGGCTCATATAGGCTACTCACACATCTGCAAAACGATATGAATTCAATAAACTGATATTATTGCCAATAGATAATTAGTTTTCTTTTATATGTATTGTAATGCAATGTAATATTAGATTGGTATTCATTATGTATGTGCTTATTATAGGCTTTTAGTATTTGCGTAAACTCAAAATATATAATTTATATTATTTTATAATCGAAATTAATGTTTAATTTAATATAACAAACATATAACACTTTATAGATGTTGATTTCCAAATTTCGAAGTCATTTATAAATTGCCAGAATATAAATATGATGTTTGGGAGACTGTGTACAATTTATGATATATGTGTTCGGTGCACATGGTGATATAAAAAAAAAAGGATTATTATTAATCAGTTACAAAAAAAATGATGGATTGACTTAGAAAAGATAAAAGTAATATTCTGAAAATTAAGAACATATAAAATAAAAAGTATTAGAAACAAGTTACTAGAATTATCAGTGTTAGAAATACTGTTTGAAGAAATATGATTCAATGGTTGGATTTAAGCTAAGGTGTAAATATTGAGGAGGAGGAGTTACTAAAGAAAAAGGTATAAAAGAAGTGTTTCGGAAGATACTGTTGAAGGTTGATTTGGAGTTAAGTTTGAAATTGAAGAGGAGCTGAAAGAAAATTTGATACAAGGTCGGACTTTAATGTGTTATTTTTAATTTGATTACAAAATTTATCTAGTTTACACACACACACACACACTATATATATATTTTGAGCTAGTAGGGATTGATATCGGGTTTTGTTGCGTAATTGTAAATGAAATAATGTAAATTATATATAAAATTTAAATATTTAACATCAATTAATTTTTTTTTATCATTATTATATCAAAATTTAGGATATTGATCATTGTGGAATCGAATGCATGTTTAGACAACCGGATCCATAAAAAAAATAATTAATCCTGAGAGAGAGAGAGTGACATTACAGTATACACAAACGGTACAAGCACTAATAATGATACTATAGGATTATCACCAAACGAATCTTTGCAGCTGATTGGTGACAATATCTACTCATACACAAACTTCAATTTGACAGATAAAGTTTTGATTATGCTAATGAGACTTTATATGCCATAACCTCAATGGCAACTAATGTGATGAACATGGATCGTGGCAACGTTTCTTTAGTTACAAACTATAAAGTTGCTTTAAGGCAGGGAACCTATTAGGAATATCACTGTAACACTGGTTGGGCGTTAACAGGTAATTCACTACATTATATTTGCTATTCCGAAAGTCCTGTCGATGACATGAAACGATTCATACAGTGAAAATCCTATACCTTATGTTTGACGAATAAAAATTGAAATCTTAATCAATAATTAAAATAAAAATGAATATGTCGCTAATTTGTACATATATACAATGTGTATCGCCTAGTATCACGAACAATCAATGGAAGTATACATTTTCTTCTGCCTTTTCCCTGTTAGGGCATAATATATTTCTACATAACGAACGCGCCTAACTCGAAAACTATCATTTAGTGCCTGGTAAAGCTTCATATTGGTTTCCAAAATATAATGGAATCAAATACAACAATATATACGTATGTCGAATATCTCATTAGAATAAGGAAGTATAACAAAATTCATAGTTTTGGTGACACCCGGTATAAATATTTAAATCACCTCAGTATACATTATTCGATGATAAATAGAGTGATTATAGCCGATTTCTGAAATTCGATAAAATAAACACAACATACATCGTCCCGTGCTTATTGTAACATCCTGTATATAAGTATAGTTCTACCAGTCGAAAGGGCTACATAAATGGTGCATATCTGCCATTGAAACTTTTTCTAAAATGCAAGGATAAAAAAACATACGAATATAGGTTATTAAAAAAAGTTGTAATGGGGAAAGGGATATTGACATTTGGATTTTAAATTGTAATAAAAATGGAATAGAGAAAGGAATTAGGGTAATGGAAAAGGCGTGAAAAGTTTGCCGGCCGAGGAGAAAAAGAAAGAGGTCAACGAGAACACCATACGCTTGTTGCAAACAGTTTGCAGGTTTAAAAACTTAAGAAAATCTTAAACTTTAAAAAGTTGAAAAATGACGGATGCGTCAAAAATGCAGGTAAAATTTAAAAATATGCAACTTAATGTACAATTTAAAAATAAAACTAAAGATATGCATCCCCACACACACAGGTTCATAAGCTAAACAGAAAAGTTAAAATAAAAGAGAAGTTAATTTATTGAAAAAGTTAAATTAGATAAAAGGTTAAGTGCTTAAATAAGAGAAAAGCGGTTTATCAAAAGTATCTAACTGATCATTTAGTAATTCATAAAAACGTTTATGTTTTTCAATTTCAAAGATTTTAACAGATTTAATTTCAAACTTTTTTTGCATTTATGAAGTCAATTGTATGTCCCGTTTCGATTTATGTTTATAGATATTGGATGATATTTGATATTGTTATGTTCGTGTATACATTTAATAAGATAAACACCACTTTCTTCTAAAATACCGGAATTATTTTTAGTTTGAGATTTTCTTAAGTTTGTAAGCTTGCAAACTGTTTGCTTGTATGATGTTCTCGTTAATCTCTGTCTATTTCTTCTCGGCCGGCAAACTTTTCACACCCTCTAATTTCCACTTCCCTAATTCCTTCGTATATCCCATTTTTATTACAATTTAAAATACAAATTTCAATATCCCTTCCCCCATTACAACTTTTTTAATAACCCATATGTATATTTTATATTTAAGCTTACATTTTAAACTCACTTTAACTCAACTTTAAAAATATTTGTTTCTACCACTTAAAATGATTCAATGTTTAACAATAATAACTTTACTTGATATAATCTTAGAAGTTTAAACTTTTTGACTGTAAGTACTTATATTTATCTATTTATCTTCATTAGATTTATTTATATATTAATGTAGATCCTGGCTGAAGATAGCAATTCGCCGGAACTAGTTCCAGTGTAAATTAAATTGAGGAAAATTAAGATGATTTTGTTCTTTTTACCTATTTCCAATGTAACCTTACAATATGGACCAATTTCAAAAAAGGGGGTACCACCCATTTTTAAAATAATCCGAAAATATTAGTTTGCAATCAAACATATATTTATAAATGGTAAAAGTAGATATAGATCGCATCTATTCTGTAAGCTAGGAAGGAAAGACTATGACTGATGATCTGCACATTACGAGTGACGCTGATGGTACATATATGGTGCTCTGTGTTTGATATAGTAATTCATACTTGTTTTTGCATATTTGGCGACAGCTTATTTTCTGTATGTTTGTCCATCTGCTGTTTGGCGTATGAGAACGCAGTCAGATAAGTTTATGGGCTTAGGGTTACGCTCTATACGCTTAAGTTCAGTTTTGATTTGTGCAGAGTTAGTGTTTGTTCGGTTAAATTAGTGACATTTTTTCTTTTTCAATTTGTAAGTTAGATATTTTATTGTTCTTATTGATTTAGGCATCCATTTAAGACTTCGTACGTTACATAGAGAAAGTCTTAGCAGTATTTCTAGAAATACGCTTTTTTTTTATAAAATTTCTTCATACTTAGAAGTTATAAGAGCAGGTCTTAAAACGAAAGTATCACATAGTAAAGTTATTGATATGATTGCAATCAGGTGACTAATATCAGGTCTATGTCAATCCACTGGCACTTGTACAAGTGGTGCAGAGCACTATATAGTGGCACAAGATGAAGGCGGCAAAAAAAACAATATTGCATCAAACAGGATAATTTTTTAGGAAATCATTATTAAACAGAGTCTGTGATAAGTTCTAACGGCGACTTTAATCTGTGCGTATCATAAGGGAAAACAATTTTTAATGTAGGTATAATAAGGGAACCTCCGGAACTGTAAATCGCAGATTCTAATGAAACTTTGGCAGTTTGTGCGTTGCCGCGGAACTTTGATTTTGGGGAGTACAATTTGACTTTGAAATGCGACCAAAATTTCATTTATCTAAAATAACTTTAAATAAATTGTGAGATATAGAAAAGAAATTTCGGCTGCTATAGCTATTTATATACAGGGTATTACAATAAGCACCGAGCGATATATATTGTGCTTATTCTTTCTAATTTCAGGAGTTGGTTATAATGACTCTATCATCGCACTGAGAGAAAAGAAAATGTCATTTCAATATTTTTTACAGTTTTAAATATATAATTTATGCATTGACATTAAACGGTGAAATGAATCCAGCGCCCGTGATTTAAATAAGCGGTTACTTTTTGGGAAAGTCTGGGTATTTGAAACAACGAAAATAGAATTTTAACAAAAATTCTGAAATTTAAGTGGTTAACATAGCACTATGCAATGTTATTTTTGAGCTTAAAAATTATTCGTTGAATATATGTTGCAGCGTATTGTATGCTGCTACGATTTATCCTAAAAAGATGCAAAACCGTAATCGAAACAATAAATAATATATTATGTAATAATTAATGTGGGTCAAATATAACCTATTAGCCATAATCGATATCTCAATTATTTAAGAAATTGACATTTAGACAATTTGTTTAAATTATCGCCATTTCTTTGTCTTTCAACTACAAACGAAAGGAAAAAACACCACAAATACTGCAAATGATTCTAAAGAGAACTGGCGAAAGCGGATTTTCGATATCTCAATTATTAACAAATTCACCTTTAGACAATTTGATTAAATTATCATTTATCTTTCAACTACAAATAAAAGGGAAAACACTACAAATAACAACAAATGACTCTGAGGAAAACTGCGTAAACAGATTTTCGATATTACAATTATTTAGGAAAGTCACGTTTAGACAATTTATTTAAGTTATCGTCATTTCTTTATCTTTCAATTACAAACGAAATAGAACATCAGTACAAACGACTACAAATGATTGATGAACCGAACTGCAAAACAGGGTTTCTTATATCTGAATTATTAACAAATTCACCTTTAGACAATTTGTTTAAATTATCGCCATTTGTTTATCTTTCAACTGCAAACGATTCTGAAGTGGACTGGGAAAGCGGATTTTCGATATCTTAAAAGTCAGGTGCGACTGATTTTTTGAAGGCCCTACAATTATTAGTGGATGGAACTACAAAAGTTAATTTTTCAGAAGGTGGGTGCCAGGCTCATATAGGCTACTCACACATATGCAAAACGATATGAACTCAACAAACTGATATTATTGCCAATAGATAATTAATTTTCTTTTATATGTATACACAAACGACACAAACACTAATAATGATACTATAGGATTATCACCAAACGAATCTTTGCAGCTGATTGATGACAATATCTACTCATACACAAACTTCAATTTGACAGATAAAGTTTTGATTATGCTAATGAGACTATATACCATAAGTTTGTTCGCGTCGCATGAACTATTTGCACTATTATGCACTTTTGCACACAAAAGTTCTAAAAAGTGCATAATAGTGCAAATAGTTCATGCGACGCGAACAACTTCCTCAATGGCAACTAATGTGATGAACATGGATCGTGGCAACGTTTCTTTAGTTACAACTACAAAGCTGCTTTAAGGCAGGAAACCTAATAGGAATGTCACTGTAACACTGGTTGGGCGTTAATAGGTAATTCACTACATTATATTTGCTATTCCGAAGGTCCTGTCGATGACGTGCAACGATTCATGCAGTGAAAATCCTATACCTTATTTTTGACGAATAAAAATTGAAATCTTAATCAATAATTAAAAGAAAAATGAATATATCGCTAATTTGTACATATATACAATGTGTATCGCCTAAAGCATCACGAACAATAAATGGAAGTATACATTTTCTTCTGTTTGTTCCCTGTTTTTGCATAATGTATGTCTACATAACGAACTCGAAAACTATCATTTAGTGCCTGGCAAAGCTTTATATTGGTTTCCAAAATAAAATGCAATCAAATACAACAATATATACGTATGTAGAATATCTCATTAGAATAAGGAAGTATAACAAAATTCATAGTTTTGGTGACACCCGATATAAATATTTAAATCACCTCAGTATACATTATGCGATGATAAATAGAGTGATTATAGCCGATTTCTGAAATTCGATAAAATAAACACAACATATATCGTCCCGTGCTTATTGTAGCATCCTGTATATAAGTGTAGTTCTACCAGTCGAAAGGGCTGCATAAATGGTGCATATCTGCCATTGAAACTTTTTTCTATATCTCACCGTTCAAAAGTTATTTTGGATAAACAAAATTTGGGTTGAATTTCAAAGTCTAATTGCACCTCCTAAAGTTGAAGTTCCACAGTAACAGGGTATCCTTGAGTAGTATTGCGGGGGGTCTACAAACTGTTAAAATTTCATTAAAATCTGTGATTTATAGTTCTTGCAAGTATCGTTGCTTTTCAAAAAACTCATAAACACTCAGCAGCGTACGGCTGCATATAAACCACACGTGCGTAAGATCGATCGTCAATGGCGTTTGGCCGATCATTGGGATCATAATAATCAATACACTACGTTCGTATCGTTAGCTTATGTTTCGTTGTTAATAACTATTGATACAATACGTCCAGACCAAAATGCATCAACAAAAACACTCTGGTATTGAAGATATTTTCTATTGAAAATTATGTGAAGCATTTGTTGCAGTTAACATTCCTTTGTCTAAATTGAAAAATCCTATTTTGCATAAATCTTTAAATAAATACCCCAATGGGCATATCCCGCATGTAACCAGGCTCTGTCAAATATATTTACCTCAGCGCCACATCGAAGTAATGGCTTCTATAAAATGTAATATTTCTAACAATTTTAATATTATACAATTTCCGGATTTGCCTTTGCCACTTGCGCCAATTACAACGAAATGGGGCACATGGTCGGAAGCAAGTTTTTTTTTATTGCAAAAATATTCACTATGTCAGAGACAGTATTTAATCTAAAAGATGAGCCATATTCAATAACAGAATGCAAAGATATTATTAAAAATTTCTCTTTAATCAATCAGCTAAATTTTATACATGTAAATTTGCCAGATTGTTAATTTCTGTATGAAATAAATTTAAAGGTCGCAGTTTTTCGCTAAAAGAAGAACATACCAATTCGGTTCCGGGTGAATTTGCAACAAAGAGTCATATTTGGTACAAACTCCGATATAGATATATTAAAGCAATTTTCGCTTGGGTATTTTACAGACGAAATAGGTGGAAAAAAAAATATAGAGTACACTGAAAAAAGAGATTGCATTATATGAAAAGTTTTATAACTTTTGGTTTTTATCATGTTCAACGAAAAGAATACTTTTTCTCAGAAAAGTATTTATTTTAATTGAATGTAGGGTGCTGTTTTTCCGGAAAACTATTTTCTTCTTAAGTACATGCTTTTCGACGAAAAGTAATCGTAATTAAATGTAATGCACCTTAGTTTTGATTAATATTTCTTATAATGTCTGTATAACTTCTGTTTAAGTAAGACAATACACATTACATATTATACTGTTATTATTATGTACATATTTGACAACATATTTTAGTTTCTTTTTAGTATATCTTTATTATCATATTATTGAATTATAAACAGTATTTTAAATAAAAAAGCACGTTTTACGTGAAATGTTACTTGTGTTGACATTGCTTTTCACGTATACAAGCAGATACACAAATAATGAACAAAAGTAAATATTTTTCGCGTGAGGTTAAAGAAATGTCAGAGATAACTGGAATCTTTTCAGTTAATGCTGATTTATTTATAAGCCAAGGAACTTTACAGCAGTATATAGTGTTTGAAGATTTTAAAACTGTTATACTCGGAAAAAAATTTGGTTATAGTTACTAAATTATTACTTGATTTGGGAATATTAATAATATTCCTGTATTCAATCAAACAAATAATTTGGTTAGTAGATTTATTTGAAGCTAGCGCAGTATTTATTAATTTAACTAAATATTCACATGGAAGTAAAAATAAATATCCCATTTTATTTTCGTATAGCAGTTTCTCCCCATATAGTATAGCAGATGAGCAGATATACTTATGTGTAGTAGAGAAATTGTCGCATCTCCTATTTCACTCCAGTAACAGGTATTTCGCACAAAATAGGCTGGCAACTACGATCGTAACATACTAATCACATATATTTAGTAATATTTACCAGATCAACATCTGATAGGAGTCATCGCCATTAAAAGGACGATTTCTTTACGTCCAAGAGTCACTCCGACCAACTCTCTCCAATACTACTAGGATTTACAACATTCTAACAGCAAATGCCTCCTTAGTGCATCGGCTTTTGGAGATAATTCATTTTCATTTCGATTAAAAATGATCACGGCATTTTATTGTGGTCACGCTTACGTCTAAAATGAATAAATGTTAAAAGGAAAAACCTGTTGAATCAAAATGTTTACGGTTTTCTGCCAATCTGCATAGTTTTCAAGTTCAAAATAAAGAGGACTTGAATCAACTATCAATATCTTTCACTTAAAAGAAGAAACTGTTTCAACGAATAATATATTATTTCCGAAGAAATTCCGCGAATTTAAACATTATATTCCTTTTCAAGGAGACACCAAATCATATAGAAAACGCAAAAACTTTTGGTTTAATGCAATTCCTTTTAAATGTAAAGGATATTTGTCTCAGTGCACTTCTACAGTCTACTTCTCAATCAAAATAATGTTTTATATTTTGATCATCCCCGCTTAGCAGTACTGATGTTGAGCCATTGTTCTCCATTTTCAAAGATATTTTAATCGACATCGACATAACGATGACGACATATGTACATATGATTTTGGGTTCGCTCTACTTAATAATGCAACATAGCTCTGCTACAAAGAAGTATCATACCAAAACGAGAGAATTTGCTTGAAGAAAGTATTTCAAAACTTGTTAAATGTTGTGAAAAGTGCCTCTCCAAATAACGGAATTATATTATTTTCCTCATTTTTTTTTTTTAGTCACTTCAACGTTAAAGCATGAAGTTACCTATGATTTTGTAATTTATTATAGTTATTTTGATAGTTGTGGTTTGAAGTCACTAATAATAATTGCGGGGAATGTGAATTGTGTAATTTATTTTATTGCATGTTGCACTATTTCTGCTTGTGCCATCCAATGGAGAATGGCCAAATTACAGATTCCGTTTCACTGGTAGATACAGTCGCGAGCAAATGTTATAGGCACCTTTGACAAAACTAATGGGTTTCATGTTTCTTGCATTTATTTTGTGACAGTTATTTCCACGTTTATATAATCGTCTTTATGGTTACAATAGTCTCTATAGATACCCTTTGTAAATGTATTATTTTTTGTTATATATTTTCAAGTCTTCGAGATGTCACTTTCGCCCTCCCACCTAAAAAGTATTATAGCTGTATTAAAAACACTCTAATATGCAACAAATTAATAAGATCCCTTAAAATACTACATATTTATAATGTATTACCTACAAGTTTTTATTTACTCATTTCTTACTGTGATATTCGCCCAAAATTTAGGGTGCCTATAACATTTGCTCGCGACTGTATATATATATATATTTTTACTTAACATTTAATTAGTACTTGTCAATGCGTTTACACTATTACTAACACTTACGATAGAAATTGAGTATATATTCAAAAAAAATATAAATTTCATATTTATTATAGTACGAACACTTTCAACATTATAATTTTAATAGCCAATACAAATGCATACTTAGAAATCAGTATGATTTTTGTTATAAACCACTTACTTTCAGACTGTATTATAAGCAAAGATTCACACCTTTCTATATTACCCGTCCTCCCCTGTAACGCGACGTGCGGTGTCGTAACAGAATATTTACATTTGTCAAAATTCAAATTAGCGTCTGTCTCTGAGCTTGTGCGAGGTGATCGAGTTTTTACCATGTATATTATTATTACATATTTACTCAACTTGATATTTTTTTGCAATAATTGCTGTTACTGACATGCATTTTCTGTCAAATTTTTCCTTTGTCAAATTAAATCATCTCCACCACTGATAGCTTTAGTTCGCGTATTGAGACTACTCTAAATGAAAACACTATCATTTAATTTTAAAGCTTTAAATCTTGACCATGTATATATAATATTTGATTTCCTTTTTCTTGGTTTTTAGATCTTTAATATTAAAACATGAATGAATACGACGACGACGTTTCGCTTTATTAAAAAGCTTTTTCAAGTAGATATATAAATAAATGTAAAATTGTAAATTGTAAATAAAAAGTTTTTGTTAATAATGACAAAATGTTGTGTTTACTATGATTTTGAATATATTATTATGTTTTATTTAAAGATTGCATTTTAAAATAGGCTGTTTTGATTATTTGTTTTTAAAATTTGTAATTAAATAGTTCTTTACCAATATTTTATTTAGTTATAAAATTAAATTATATAATTTTGTGAAATATTGTATATCGGTTTTATCATTGACTGCATTTTATGTTTATAAATTTGAATTATTTCAAGTATATTACGTGTTTTTAAATTTTGTTCTTTTGTTTAAAATTGTTACGTTTTGAAATCCAAAGGTATGATTTTGAGTTATTTCATGTTTTTTAAAGCTGTAAGATTTTTTATTGTATTTTGTGTCCTTTTATTCTATTTTCCCAAATATTGCATGGTTTCACCTATATATACACCATTACAATTTTAACAGTCTATTTTTATAAACTATGTGTGATGTTTTACTTTTTTCAATTTTTGATTTTAATTTTGAATAGATTTGGTTTTGTAGTTTGTTTGTGTTTTGATAGGCAATTTTTAATTATATGGTTTGAAAATTTGATTTATTTTTTCGGATAAATGTTTAACATAAGGAATTTTTATGAATTTTGTAATTGGTTTGAGTCTAATAAAAAATAATTTTATAAACAAATTTTTGGATGTGCAATGGTTCACCAATTTCTAGTATCATTGCACAAATTGTTTTAGAATATATAGAAGGAAAAATTTTTAAATAAAAATAAATTTCGAATAATTTTTTCAAAAGATATGTAGATGATTGCATAACCGCGTTAGAAGAAAAAATATACAGTTTTACTTGAAAATTTTAATTTCCTTTCATCCAAGATTAAAATTTACAATTGAAATCGAAGAAAACAATAGCATTACCTTTTTTAGACCTCAAACTCATCAACAATGATAACAAAATTTTAACTCAATGGTTATACTAACCAACATGGTCTGGACGTTATCTAAATTTTTAAGTCTTCACAACCTTTATCTCAAAAAGTTAGTGTATTTATAAGTTTAGCTGACAGAGCAATAAAATTAACAAGTCCAGTGTTTTCGATCAGATACTATTAACAAAGCAAAAAATATTCTAGAACAAAATAATTATCCAAATTCTCTTATAAACAAAATATTCAAACAAAGAATTTTTCTTTTTATAATAAATCAACAAAAAATGTAAATAATACTCAAACAATTACAAAATTGCCTATCAAAACACAAACAAACTACAAAACCAAATCTATTCGAAATTAAAATCAAAAATTGAAAAAAGTAAACATCACACATAGTTTATAAAATAGACTGTCAAAATTGTAATGGTGTATATATAGGTGAAACCATGCAATATTTGGAAAATAGAATAAAAGGACACAAATACAATAAAAATCTTACAGCTTTTAAAAAACATGAAAATAACTCAAAATCACACTTTGATTTCAACAACGTAACAATTTTAAACAAAGAACAAAATTTAAAAACACTAATATACTATTGAAATAATTCAAATTTTAAACATAAAAATGCAGTCAAATGATAAAAACCGATATACAATATTTCCACAAAATTATATAATTTATTTTATAACTAAATAAAATATTGGTAAAAGAACTATTTATTACAAATTTTAAAAACAAATAATCAAAACAGCCTATTTTAAAAGCAATCTTTAATAAAACATAATAATATATTCAAAATCATAGTAACACAACAATTTTGTCATTTATTAACAAAAACTTTTATTTACAATTTACAATTTCTACATTTATTTATATATCTACTTGAAAAAGCTTTTTAATAAAGCGAAACGTCGTCGTCCGTATTCATTCATGTTTTAATATTAAAGACCTAAAAACCAAGAAAAAGGAAATCAAATACTATCATTTAATTTCAATAGCTCCGATTCTATTCACCAGATTTTCTTTTTCATATGTCCTTTATTTAAAATGATTTTCTATACAGGACTGTACTCTTGATATTAGAGGTACAATATAATAATATGTAGCAGCTTGCAATCATATACGATCCAAAAGTCTTAATGCACAGGAGTCTATCTTAAGCATTAACAGAAAAAAAAATATTTGTAAATGCCGTGGGCTAGAGCCGCACCTGTACCCAACCTAAATGCAGTCCCGAGTATACCCCCACATACCACTATCATTCAGCCATTACCGTAGTTAGTTTTGTATGGATCGCCGCTTGGAGTGCACTTCGAACATTTTATTTAAATTCTTCCCGTCTCGAAAAAAACGTCCTTTTCAGGTCATACATGATTTCATATAAAGAAAATCGAAGCTTGATGCATCGACAAAAACGCGGAAATGTATAGATTCATTTTCGCGCGACATCATAGTAAAAAGGCGTGTTTGTAAATTTTCTGTATCTACATTTATTTCTGTATAATTCGATTCAATTCATTTTGCGTTATTTGATTAAATAAATCCAAAAGAAATAACTCACATTCATGTAGTACCGTTTATTAATAACTAACTCTCGATTCGACAAAGCAAAAGAAAAATATTTGCGTTTTTTGTAACTACTGAAGTCGCATATCCGGTGAAACTCGAGCGTCTTATCAAGATATTAAAAATAATACTTTGTACACTTACGTAGAATGCTCTTAACAAATAAGGAATGTTTATTTTATAAAAAGAAGAAATTTAAAATGCCTCAGTTTTGCTATTTTTACAAGAGCACATTAGCCGATTGGCCTTTATTTATTCAGAATGACGTTAAATCAAGTTACGGACATACATTAAGAATAATACTAAATGAGTGCAATGTATTTATACATAATACCACGTTTAGCGAGTGCTTAACATGACGTTTCCTTGCATCAGGCCCGGACTAAAAAATTTTTGGCTCTAAATTTAACTTTTTTTTATTTTTTAATGATGAAATCCGGTTTCGGCAGTTTGTGCTTTAATGTGTGGCAGTTAACACCCAAGCAAAATTTACTTTTTTATTTGATACACCCTGTATATTTACTATTTCTATTTTTTTAGAGAAATAATCAAGTTCTAGGGACTCAACACCGCTAAAACGTTGTCTGTAAACCTAGTTGACTATTGTTCTAAACTAGTTTTGTATTTGTCGCCTGTGATATATTTTATACTTTATATATTTTGTGTAAATAAATAACAGACGGTTTTTTCAAAAACTAACAACAAGCCGGGTCACCAAATCAAAAATTAGACTAAGAAAGGTTAAGTCTGTTTTAAAGAATTATATCATTTTAGGGCGTAACGACTTAGTATAAACACCTGTACATATTGAAATGGAGACGTAAAGGATTCATCTGCAGAGTATCGATTGGACAAATTCAAAAAAAATCTTTAATACAGCTCAATAACTTGTAGGCTTATATACCAGTGCAATAACAATTACTTATACTTATCATATAATCCATCATAAAACATATATTATCTTATGATGCATTTATTTCTCGTAGGGTTTCACTATTACGGAATTTGCTCATTTTATTTATTTTTAGTACTAAGCAATAAATGTTTATTCCATATTTCTCAATTTTTAAAATTAGGCACCGATAACAATATCATATCAAATATAAGCTGGATTTGCTCATCAGATATGATAGATTTTTACACACATTATGTCTCCACTTACGCAATAAATACGCTAATGTCCCTATAGATGCATTTACTACCAATATCTATCGGTATCTTTCGACGTGGCCATTTATAATGAACGAATTTCTATAACATTTTTATTACGAAACAAGGCATTCGCGATGTCCTTGCACACACGAAGATATTTAACAACTTCATGGCTAATGTGGATGTTGTCATCGTATACCTATTCCCACACAAATTCACGTATGCATGCTAAATAGATCAAATTGCTTTAATTATATTTAACATGCAGGCTTTCGTTTTAAACTACCTTTGAAAAGATTACGGATCAGCTTCGAAGGTAATTCACAATCTTCAGTATTATATGCCATTATCTGCGACTCCGCTAGTTATAAATATTTGCATTTTTTTTCCTGTTTCATATACATGCATTAAATGTTCATCAGTATGACTCTCTTCCAGGGCAAACCAAAACATATTTTTTAAAGGGATAGCGGCAAACAAATATAAATATAATACTGATATTTTCTATATGCTTTTTCTAAATTTATTCAATATTATATATACGTATGTACGTGTTCATTTTCTATATTTCTCAAAGCTTTTGGCACGTCATTTATATACACCAGAAATAGTGTGGGACCCAGGACAGAACCCTGTGGTACACCAAGGTTAATAGCAATGCAACATGACTGATGGCTATGAATTTTAACAGATGCTTGCGGTTTGAGAGATATGATTGGAACCATTGTGTAGCAAAACCCCTCACCCTATAGTGTTCTAATTTATATAGAAGTATGTTATGATTTACTAGATCGAACGATTTAAACATATCAATGAAGATACCCAAGCCGGGTTTACCTTCGTCTAGGATTTCATAAATAGTTTGTAGAAACTTGAAAACAAAAGTACCGGTGCTTTTATTGCGAGAAAAGCCATGTTGATTGGCGAATAGCAAATTAAAATGTGTTAAATAATTGACTAAATGTTTGTTCATTATACTTTCGTAAATTTTAGAGAAAACTGGTAACAAGCTAATAAAGACGATAATTTAACAAACAGTCTTTATCGTCCTTTTTATAAATCGGGTAAATAGTGGGTAATTTTAAATGGGAAGGAAAAACACACTTTATAATTAAGTACGTAAGTGCAGACACTATTACAGGCGAGGTGTATTTTATAATAAAAGATGAAATATTCTCATATCCTCTCGAAACTGAGGTGTTTAAACTGTTAATGACTGCTTCTACATCACTTTCAATTATACAGGAGGAATAAAAAAAGAGTGTAGTGTTGTTTAACGTAGGTACATAATTTTTGATATCATACCAATTTATTTTATCATTTAGACAATCTTTAACTTGACCTAAGACCATATAGCTTTAGTGTTGTTTATAGAAGTACAAATGAAAGTATCATTAATTTCAAATTATTTTTTGTGCAAGAAATCTTGAAAGCTTTTCATAATTTTTAAATTCCTGACTATAGATAGGATGCTGAGTTCTTATTTGTTTTAAGAATAGTAAATTATTCTTCATTTCAAATATTTGTGGACTAATCCATGATTTAGTAGATTTTCTTCCAATTTTACATTGCATATATGGAAAACATGTATTGCTACAGTACTTATACGTATAAATGTACTCATTGGTGTTGTTAGAATGTTCTACAGATAAATTGACTGTAATGGTTATATTATAGATAGATTATTGTCTGTGCAAGAAGTAGCGAAATATTCATTAGAAAATTCACAAAGAAGTTATCTAGACAAGTTACGGAATCATTAACTACACGTCTAGGTTGATCGCTAGTCCTATACAAATTGTATCTGATATTTGGTATTCGAGAAAACCAGAAAAGAGGTCTATCCAATCCCTTTAGTTACTGTTATTAACAACCCCTTTCGGCCGTACGATTTCTAATTGACATATTACACCTGAAGATGGCCAAGGCCGAAATCGGTTGTTAATAATATTAAATGAAGGAATTGGATAGAACTCTTTTCTGGTTTTCTCGAATACCAAATATTAGATACAATTTGTATAGGACTATCGATCAACCTACACGTATAGTTAATGATCCCGTAACTTGTCTAGATAACTTTAAGTAGAACGCTTTATTCTCACTATCTAATGTATCTAAAAAGTTCGAAAAATTGTCTAAGAACATTTCAAAATCAGAATTGGGAGGTCGATAAACCGCTACTTCAAGTTATTAATAATTTCTATGTCAGTTCACTCCGAATGCTTTAGAATAAATCTCTTGCCATATGTAAATTTTCTTGTTGATACGTATTGGTAATTATTAGTTATTTGTGTAATATTGTAAGTGAGGCAAACATTATGTTAACATCCACTTATTTTGTTTTCACATATATTTAAGCAAACTAATATTTTGTCGATTTTGCAGATGGGTTTAGAATGGCCATTAATAAACGATGTCTAGTTATAACGATAGTAGTTTTAACCACGATAGTCTACCTTGGTAACGTTGCAATTTACGAAAACAGTATCAATGTGGAGGAAGACTCAAATTTACTTCTGCTCAACGATATCGTACTGGAAAAGACCTTCACAAAATCCGGAGAAAATTGGAGAAATCTTTCCGACAATGAGGTAGGTTTATGCGCTCCGCTTTATGCAACAGTATTCGACAGCAGCATTACTATTCATACAGTCATGTACCTATGTAATAAATAAAATATGAGCATTTATATATACAGTAAGGCCTGGATGTGTGCTTGTACGACTTATATTTCCTTTTCAGACCGCACATTGGTTGCGTTAATCTACGTTTCTGCTGTCAATTAAATAACTTACATGATCGTTCAAATAGAGTGAGTTTCTGTACCTACTGTCTGTTTTAATTTAGAATAATGTCTGTGAGTCGGCTGTACCTCCTAAAAAAATCATTTTTGTTAATCGATGACAACTTTCGACGCGAGAGCTCTTTGAATATCACGAAAATGATAAGGCGGTTCCTTTTGATCCCCAAAACTCTAGTTTCTCTAGCAAATTAATTTAATTAATTTCTCGGCGTCCATATTTACATTTCTATTTTGCTATTGGATTTCGTGCGAAAACACGCACAAATACGTGCGGCTGAATTTTATAAAACAAATAAAGAATACTTGGGCCAATGGTGCCAGTTAAATATGCAGAACTAGAAGTATTTGAATGGGCAAATTTGACAAAAGTACCCACGTGGGAAGAAGTGCAGAATGTAACGGATTTGATGATCACGCAAGGATTTATTAGCAGCACCCAAGATACACGAAACTGTTCGATGAGTTTTCGCTTATTTTCAAATATAACACAGATGGAAAAATTAGGAACGCTGAGAATGTTGCTGCTGAAGATCGTTGGGTGGAGTTGTTCAAACACTTCCGTGCTAACCATCTTAACTGTAGGAACTTTCATATAATTACTGAGTATGTTTTGGAAGTAACGCACCTGTCGAAAAAAGTTTTTTCCCCCAAATAGAATAGGGAAAGAGAATGAAAAAAGGGAATGGGAAAAGGGAATGGGAAAAGGGAATGGGGAAAGAGATTAGGGAAAAGGAATAGGGAAAGGGAATAGGAAAAGGGAATAGGGAAAGAGACCAAGGAAAGGGACTAGCGAAAGGGAATAGGGAAATGGAATAGGGAAAGGGAATGGGGAAAGGGACTAGGGAAAGGGAATAGGGAAAGGGAATAGGGAAAAGGAATAGGAAAAGGGAATAAGGAAAGGAAATATGGAACTGGGAATAGAGAAAGGGAATAGAGAATAAGAATACGAAACGAGAATAGATAAAGGGATTAAGAACAGGGAATAGAGATAGGGAAAGGGAAAACGAAATGAGAAAAGGCAATAGGGAAAAAGGAGTTTGAATATTTGGAAAAATACTAATAAAAAACTTAAAACAAATGCTGAAAACAAAAACGACATAGTGTAAAAGCAAAAGAAAACTATTTAAAGCCTATTGCACATTCTAAAAGTGAAAACTTTTCGAGTGAATGGACCGACTTAAAAAAACCCCCATCTTCAAGGACCACATTCTAGGAGAATGTCCGGCTTCTAGTTTTTTTTTTTTTATATATATAAAAGGCTCTGATGAAAAAATAAATGATCACGTTAGGTATAACTCAAAGTATACAATAGCGCCGCCATTCATTCCTCTGCCATTTAATCTTATTTTTAAACAGATCTTTTTATTTAAAATTGGAATCAAAACCGGTTTTAAAAACTACCTTCAAAAACCGGTTACGATTTTTATTCTGAAAAAATTAAAACGCCACAAACAAAATCGGTTTGACAAAAGCAGTTTCGATTCGGCCCTAGTAGCAATCTGCTTTAATTCCATCTTGAAGAAAAGTAAGGGTAGCCGTTTAAATGATTGTGGTACAGCCCTGCATAAACTGGAGATCTAATAACTAAAAAAAGGATTGAAAGGGAGGTGTTAAGAAATGTTAAAATTGTACAGTTTTCTTTAAAATTATAATTTTGTTATGTAAAACTAATGCATGTAAAGTTCTTTAACAATGCTTGTTTAATCATTAAAGATTTCCCAATATATGCATACTGTCTAACCCCAAACACCAACCAAAGGTACACTTTCTGTATTCACTATATTCTCTTCTTGAAAGTAGCATCTATGCATAGCGTAAATCATTAAGAGTGACGCAGTAATTAAAATGTAAAACATTTCCACAGTCGCATAAAACCTTTAGCTTTCCACATAGCCTTCGAATCATTTTATCCACATAAATCAAATTACTGGTACCATTATTAAGTTGTTAAACAACCGATTGCTTGCTGTGTATCGACAGCATAGATGATCATTTGAAACGAAGTTGCAAGTGTATATACGGTAACAATAAAGACAAAGAAATTTACACTACATGCTAAAATCTCACGCAAAATTTAGTCGAAAAAAGTTTAATGTATCATCCATAAGCTTTACGAAATACAAGTGGCAAATAAGGTATCATAATCAGTATATTTAAGAGTTTTTGAAAGCGACAGAACTATATTGAAGTATCACTGCGTAGGCTTTCACGGCCGGTGTAACTATAACTAACAGCTGAACAGGATAACTGAACAGTTCAGTTATCCTGAAGAAGCTCTCAGTATGAACAGCGAAACGTCGAGCGAAAGTTTTGACACACGGCGAAACCCGCAAGAAGCTGTTAGTTATATTGAAGTATATATGATTTGTATGATATTACACTGCTTCTGAATAATAAAAATTCATGTATTTAGGCTAAAATATATGTGTGTACTAGAGATGTAACGAATACGTGATTTTACACATTCGCGAATGCGAATATGTGCACTAGACATTCGCGAATGCGAATATTAACTTTTTAACTTTACTAGCGTCATCTATAGTTTCAGTTGTACAACTATACAACACTTGCATTAAGCATTCGCAGAGAATTAATTTCTCCATCACCGCAGCGAAAACTAGCCAAGTACAACCGAATCGTTTCACCTTTTAGTCTTATTCTTGTCAATTCAAAGTTAGTTTTGAAGTTATTGATGGTTATTCTAATGTAAACTGCAAATTTGTGCTCAAAAGGTTGTTTTAGGATTTCCATGATTTTGAATATGTTTTTTTTTTCTAAACTATATATTTTAACAAGTAAAAGTTACCTGTTAAAATGGATAATTCGATATTCGCAATGTTCGCATATTTATTGCGAATGCGAATATTCAAAAACATGCGAATATTCGCGAATGCGCGAATATTCGTTACATTACTAGTGTGTACTCTACAAGCTACCAATTTCATAATAAACCTAGTAGTTAAAATTAAATGTATTACACATCTCTCATATTCATTAACTTTTATACATGTGAAACTATTTCCTATGAATTTTTAATTGTATTCTTTTACTTTGCATTGCCACTCGTTTCCACTAATGTCTTTCAACACAAATTTTAATAACAATAAAAAAATACAAGTGTATAGAATTATTCTGTACTTTGTTAGGAAATCATACAGAAATATGGATATTTCCTTTATTGTACTCCAAGGAAAACTATTTACACTTAAATTTTCATAGTATCACAGATTGTCATATTTTTCTTTTTCCAGACGCGTTCCCTTTCAGTCCTCGGAAAAATATTATACCTAAACGAAGAAACGCCGGAAGTCAAACAAAAGGACAAAACTTATAAAATTCTTATATGGAAATATGGACCGTCAATAGAAAAACGTCACATATATCATTTCGAAAACACACGGTAAGTATTAGCAGGCATACGATGAAACAGCTAATAATTTTTCGTAAGGAGTACAGCCTCAAAACTTTCAGGCACAATCCATTTGAAGGATGTTCTGCGACAAATTGCATGTTAACTTATAAAGATGCAGACCTTAACACGTCTGATATTGTCATCATTCATTTACATAGGACCAAAGATGTAGAAGATCTTCCCCCAAGGGAAAATCGGAAAAGTACCCAAATTTGGGCGTTCCTCACAGACGAGAGTCCTTTTCATACGTTCCTACAAGCGAAAGTCAAATTGAAGGATTTCAATGGAATTTTTAATTGGTCAATGACCTACAGGTAATGATGCATGGATAAATCTATCGCGAAAACTTACACAATATAATTTTAGAATGGATTCAGATATCCCAGTTCCCTATGGTAGAGCCATAGAAAAAGACGTTGCGCCAAATTTTATTATTCAAAAGGAATTTAATAAGTGGAGACGGTCAAAACGTAACGATGTTCTAGTCGCTATAATGGGTTCCAATTGTGGTTCAAAAAATCACAGGTGGCAGTATGTGAAAGAATTGAAGAAACATATAACAGTGGATGCATATGGCAACTGTGGCACGCTGAAGTAAATATTGTAAATATTATGTATCATATCTCTATTAAATGTTTATTTTATGTTTTAAGGTGCGCCGGTCATTTTGGTGCTGACTGCCCTAAACTTAATGATTATTTGTTTTATTTAGCTTTCGAAAATTCCAACTGTGATGATTACTTAACTGAAAAACTATGGTGGAATGCATATGAGAAGAAATCTATTCCTATTATCATGGGATCCACTAAAAGAAATCTACAAAAATTGCTACCCTACCATTCATACATATTGGTGGATGATTTTGCCAATCCAAGAGATCTAGCAAATTTTTTACTATATTTAAACAATACACCCAGTGAACTGGCAGCATATTTTGTTTGGAGATCCAAATACAGAATTTCCAATGAGCATGGATACTTTAAAAGCAATTCTTACCACTACTGTAGAGTGTGTGAAGCTTTAAACTACAATAGCAAAGAAATGAAAGTCTATGACGATTTAGAAGCATTTTGGAGTACAAAAAATTGTTACCCAGCTTGGGATGTCATGTGATGTATTTGTTCCATTAAGTTATTGTATTATTAGTTAATTTAATGTAAATAAACAGATAGCTTATTAGATTTTGTATGTAAATTCAAAGATTTTTAATGTAAAAAAAACCATAAATAAACCATATATAAAGAACCCCTCCATTGCATTTATACTTATTCTATGCTCAAACATAATTAACCATAAACAATAAATAAAGAATATTTCAAAGAAAAATATATTAAAGGCATGTGAAGGTTCTCTGGACAATCAGATCCAAAAAAAGAGTTTGGAATGTCGAGGGATGTATGTACTTTTTAGATTTGTCATATTTATTCAATTTCCTCTAAGGCAGTAATAGGTATTTAGTTGTAAACTGAAGAAAATAAAATATAGTTAAGTATATAAGATTTTAAAAACAACTAGCTGAAATTACCCAAAGAAAATGCAACAATAATAAACAGAATTGCCTAACTAAAGATTTTATAACAAATTCGATATTAGGTACGAAATTTGTATGACGGCAATAATTTTTTAAACAGTAGGTATATTAGTACATAACTAATTTTTTTATCATTTTGTAACAAAAAATAGCTAATCGAATATAACCTACCTCTAAAATTTCATGCAGGTTATCCTTAGGAACAAAATATTAATACACAAACACAATCACATTAACTACTGCAAATATAAGTTACGTAAATATCTAACAATTGATAAAAAAAAACCAGAAACGAACTTATATTTTAAGAAAATTGTTCAGTAAAGTTCACTTGAAAAAAAACAAAAATAAATGCCTGTCAATCAATAGTTTCTTATTCATCTTGAGGTTGACGACACTGCTTAAGATTTTTTTTGAAAAACATACAAGATGTAGATTTTGTATGCACAACAATATTGTTTTATAAAACGTGTTAAAATGTTAAAAAATAGAAAATTGATAAAAAACACTTTGTCAGAATTAAATTCCAATCATAGAAAAGTTACAGAAATCTAATCCGCGCCATCTACTTTTGGAGTAACAAACCTGGGGAAGTTGTCAAACGTGGTTGCACGTGGTTGAAACAGACTACTAATTTATAATTCAAAATAGAATGAGCTCCACATTATCTGCATATGATCTGCATTGTGCATTGTATTGATTGTATTATTGTATTATCTTTGAATTGTTGATATCCATTCGATTCATTCGGGCATATTCTGTTATAAATCGAAATTTAAATATACACTATATTTTAAAACCAAATAACGTAATTGATAAGAATCTAAATAGCAATATGACGAAGAAGAGAAAGCTTTCATCATCGAGCACAAACGCCATCAAAGTTGAGGTAAAGGAAGAAAATATCTTAGGTGACGAATATTTAGTGGCAAAAGGTCGCTTACAAGGTGTATTACGACAATTAACAGAACAAAGTGATAGTGAGGGTGATTCTTCAGATGACAGTAGTAGTTACAGAAACAGAAAATAGTAAGTAAGCTAACACTACAAGTATGAGAGATCAGTTTGCATACTATATAATTTTAGTGGTGAACGCCGAAGGAAATCAGAAAGCGCACCCACTGCTTTTCACCATACTTACGTAATGAAGTTATTTGATCGCAGTGTTGATTTAGCTAGATTTGAGGAAGATACACCCCTTTACCCAATATGCAGAGCTTGGATGGCGAATCAACCAAGAAACCCCCAATTAATAGTGAAGTAATCATATTGCTCATAAAATTTATTCATTAGACTACATTCCGATATTTCTAGGCGGAGGAATTCAACACCAGAACCTGATAACCCTTATTGGAATTTAAACAATAATATATCAGAAGTAACACGGTTACCACGACCATCACGTCCATTCGTAACTAGAATTCCTTCACCTACACCAGAGCAAAACCAGGAAGACAAGAATGCTATCAACTTAAATTATGTAAGTCTTCTCTTTTATGTTGCACTAATTATGTCATTTCATGAATTTCTATCCCCATTTGTCTTTATCCTTCCAGTCATTTTCTGTAATAGCACAATCTCATACTTTTTCTTATTTCTTCTCTCCATTATGTTATTGATCTTTTGTGATGGGCTAGAAAAGCTTGAAATTCACAAGGGGAGAATTGGCAAGCACTCTTCACCCAAATTTATTCCCAATTTTGAGGTTTTTCATCTGTACTTGTGTGCTGCTGGTTTCTGGATAAATTTTATTATTAAAGTATTGTTTTAAATTATATCATGAAGTCCTCTTAAAGACCTTTTCAATCTATGAAAACTTAAATTACAGATTATACAGGTTGTTCTTTTATGTGATGTAACATTTTTTAGAATAGAAAGGCTATTAAAAAATACTGCACTTACCTGCAAGCGAGAAAACTTCAAGAATTAAGGAAACTTAAAAAACTAATTTGTAAAATTTTCTAAAGGGAAAAGATTGGTTCCTAGCAAGAAAGGAACCCGATATTATCAAGGGTTAACCTCTAGGTATGTATAGAATATTGAACAGATAAACTTTTACACAAAATAGTTTCCATATGAAGGTGTAAATGTCTAGTCCTTATGGTAATTACCATTCCTGATAGGTTGCATTGTGGATGTCATGTTTTGGTATAGTTTAATGAGTGATGGTGATTCATTGCTTTGTTTTTATATGTTTTCAATATACCATAAAGCATAAATTTTACACTGGTCACGATAATCTTTAATTAGAACTATATGAAGAAGTAAATAAATTTGAGACTTGAAAACTTGTATAATAGGTTGGTGAGTGGTTAAAATATTTTCAACTTTAATTTGTCAACTTTTTTCATTTCGAATGAAATGGTAGTATTTTTATTTCAAATTCGTATTCTACACTAAATGGTATGTCAAGTTTATCTAACATATTATGCAGTTAATGTTCATTTCTCCCAAGATATTCGCCTTTTTTAAACAATTTTGTTTGATGTATTAGTTCACGATTTTCTTTATTGCTTGCAGTATATTTTTTTCGTTTTTGTTAGTAAATAATGTCCAACAAATGGGGTATCTGCTTCAAACAGTAAATTACGAAGCATTAAACAAATAAAAAAAAGGATAATGGGTAAAACTTAAGATCTTCAATTTGTAGTAACTCGTTTTTTTTTTTAAGCAAGTTCTAATTTTCTCTACGCCAATCAATTGTCCGCCGAAACATTAAGTAAATTGCTTCTATACTACCTTACGAAGTAAACATTGCAAAGTGAAGCATCTCTATTACTTTGTTGTGTTAGCAAGAACAAGCAAAGTAGCCTTGTTTATAAAGTTTTTTAATAACGTTTCGTTGTCTATTAATGGCTTTAAAACTTTTTTTTTGTGGAGATCGAGTCTCCAATAACATAAACCATTTATAAAAATAGCAGTGTTCAATCTTAGTATGCGTATTAGTGATCACCTATAATGAAATTGTATTTTATTAGTCTGGCACAAAATAATTTTATGGTTAAATTTTACGTTAGTGACCTATATTATCAGTAGGTAACGTGCACTCTTGTCCGATGATTGTAACGGAAGTTGGCGGCGCAATACAAGTGGCCTACGCTTCATCAGCATTGCTTCTTGTTAAGCGTTATCACGAGCTGCAAAGTCAGGGATTTTGTACGCAGTTACACAATCGTTGCAATGTCATCAAAGCTTTACCAGTGCAATTACTTTATCGGTTAAACCTGATCACCCCTTGCTTTAGCAACTCCACGAACTGTTAAGTCAGTGCATTTTTAAAGCGCACAGTTGCAACCGTCGTCAAGTCTTTATCGCTGCAGGTCTCCTCTCTTATTTAACGGTATCAAGATTCCAGTCGTTGTTTTTTCAAGCAAACAGCAAACGAAAGAAATGTATAAACTGAAGAAAGTGGGTCGATTTAAATGAATTGTAAGCTTAATTGATTTGACAAATTAATAAAAAATATAAAATTACGCGCTTGCGGAAAATAAATACAAGATATGGAGCATCTGTAAAAGCTGAATAAGACGAAGAAATACAATATTTCTTAACGTTACGTAAAATTAGATGTGCGGAGAAAAATGATAAAGGAAAACTTATTTCTAAACGTTACGGAGTAGAGAGAGGGATTTATAAAACAAAAGAAGGAATATAAGAATAAGAGGTATGTGCAGATACATTTTTATGGTTTTCTTCAACTCCTACTTTTTTTCTTTCATTTTAACAATAAAAAATTAGATTTGTGTGAACCTAATAGATATAGTTACTCAAATTAAACAATACTCTTGTCAAACACGAAACTCTATTCAAACTAAATGATTAACCATATCCCTAATATAAAACGAAAGCTAGAAGGAAATTTACGAATTCTAAAACTCTATAAAGTCGAAATAAGGAAACTCCATAAACAAACAAATGATTGGACGCTGGTTCAGAAACACCTTCCACATTTAGAAGCTTAACGGCTTCACCAAACGTTATTTGAAAGGTGTCTGTAGTAGAACTTTCAGTGTCAGAAAGAAAAAAAGGTGTTTTTATGTTATTGTTTCACAGATCCTTCAGAAATCGTATTTCGTGCAACCATTTTTAACACATTAGACCACACCAAATAAATGCTGTTTTCTACTGATTGAATTATGAATTATAGAAGATGTATTAAATCGAGTTTGAATTTTAACTATTTAATGTTTATATAATTTATATGTATTTCTCAACGTTTCTAATAACTATTAATGGTGAAAAGTTTAATAAATGTAAGTGTATAAAAATAATATATGTATATTTTACGTATTAGCTATAATGCAATATTTAAACGTCCATAAAGATAAAGCACCACGATTACTAGGCCGCGGTGGTGTGATATCATTGTAAAAATTCTTACGTTATTTAGGAAACATCCTGTATATGGTAAATTATTAAATACCCTTAGCTGTGTTACTTGCACATAATGCACATGTATTGAAGAGAACAGACGAGCACGTATATGTGTTTTAGTTTTCGTTCGGGGTTTTAAAAAAATTGTGGGACAAAAAAAATAAAAAGAAAAGTTTTACAATATAGTATAAAAACAAAAAAAAAAAGTTAATCGTGTGCCAATAGTACTAGGAGTAAGAAAAAAAGCATGTGTTACGTTAGTTAACTTAGTTAAATTTATTTAGATATTTTTTAGAAAAAAAAGTGGTAGGAAAAGAATAGTTGTAGAGGACTGTAACTAATTTATTTGAAAAAAAAGGAACAAAAAGAAGTCTCGAAATATAATAAGAAGTAATGAAATAAATAAGAAATGGAGGGCAAGAAGTAACTATAATTAGTGTTTTCTTTTCTCTCCGATTAAATCAACACACGCGAATTTAAATCATTAATATTAACATGTTACTAGAAATCTTAAGACACGTTTATAACTAAGAATTTTATAGAAAATATTTGATTTATGATCTCATTGTCAATAAGGAAATCTAATTGAGATATAGAAACGAAATGGTTGTAAATTAAGATATTTTGTTGTAGATAGGTTTATTACTTTTGTACACGCGGGCATTGACAACTAGCGAATTACTGCTACCTAAATAAAAATGACAATAATTTGAAAGAAAATAAAAATATATTGATAGAAACAAAAATATAAACAAATAAGAAGTAAAAAGAAAAACATTCTCATTAAAATATTAAACTTTCTTCTTTACGCAAAATTCTTCTTTAGCTTTCATTACGACCCAGACCACTCGTGGCAGATGCTCTGTTAATTTTGTTAGTTTCCTGAGAAATATTGTTCCATTCAGCTTGGAGAAGTCGCCACAGGTACTCTTTCGAAGTTGAGGAGACTTTCCTTACTCGCCTCTCCAGCTCATATCACAGTAATTCGATGGGGTTCAAATTCGGACTCTGCAGAGGTCAGGGCATGATTTCCAAAACCTCATCCTCTACTTGAGACGAGAGATCATCTTTGCAGATCCGTGCCGTGTGTTTGCGGTCGCTATCATGCACAAACACGAAGTTCTCCCCAATCATCCGCAATCCTGACGTTATAGAATTTTAACGAGATCTCCAGTACTCACACCGCTAAAAAGCTCCAAACCATAATAGAACCACCATCGTGTTTTACTCTAGGAACGACACAATCGCGCAACATTCGCTCGTCCTTCGTGCGTTTTACAAAAACCATGCACTTCTGAATAAACCGACTTCCTTAAGCGGCGTTTAGTTCTTAAAGATATCGATTGTTCGCGTCCCCTATTCATTTCCGCTGCGATTGCGGGTGCCATCAATCGCCGATTACTCTTGCTCAACACTTTAAGGCGTCAGTCTTCCGCGAGAGTTGTTACCCGTGACGGACCTGAGCGGTTCCGGTCTTCGAATGTTCCGGTTTCTCGGTAGCGACGAATAGTGTAATGAACTGTAGTTTTTGTCACTTCTATCATCGTGCTATCACACGCACAGAATATCCCTCCTCGTGTAATGTGACAATAGCCGATCTCTTTTCTACACTTTTCGGCATTTTTTAAATATTTTTCAAAAACACCACAATTCAACAACCGTATCGTAACTGATTTACTAATAGAATAATTCACAAGTATGTTATCAATTATTCCCTGCTCTAGTGGGAAACCTTTAGGAGACACCCACATGAAATTTTACATCGTTTGTAATGGTTTTATTACCTGGCTTTAGGTTAAATTAAATTTTCTCTTTAATAGGCTTATTCTAATGATGATTTCCGTCTTAAATACTTTGTTGTTAAGCTTACTTTATTGCAAAAAGTATTAAATATTGAAGAAAAAAAAATCATTATAGTAGTTATCCTAACTTCAATGACCGGTACTGTATATTGGAAACAAATCGAAGATTTAACTTACCTACTTAATTATTCATTTGCAATTTTCTGAAATCCCTGATATCATTGAAAAATTGAAAATACAATTGGTGATAGAACAACTACTACCAAATAGGAAGCAAATACATGTTTCATTATATTTTATTACTAAAATTTACACAAACTCTGTCTGTACGTCTTATGTTCATTTTAATTCTCCTTTTATTACTTCTTTTTGAAAGCTCATATTTCTTCTACAATTATTTCATCATTACGTAATGTTTGGTATATATGCTTTAATTTTCGATTTTATTTTCAATATAGTCTACCAATTTGATAACATTATAAAGCTTTTACGAAAAAAAAAATAATAGCCTGGGTAGTTACCGATCTGTCGAAGGCATTTAATCTGATAAAACATAAATTACTGCTTCAAAAACTATGTCATTGACGTCATTGTGAGGTACGGGGTTATAGTTTATCATTGAAATTGAGTATCTCATAGAGGAAAAAGTGAGACGCATTGTTCAGATCTATATATATTCCAAACCTCAAGCATCAATTGTGGACCAAATGCCTTTACAAAAAAAAAAAAAACATGTGATATATTAAATTTCAATTCACATATTGATTACGGACACTTATTTTAAGGCGTTAATTTTAATTTGAAATCAATTTTGACGCTACAAAAACGTCCCATCAACATTATGTCGAGTTTACAACCACAAGACTCTTGTCGTAAATGCTTTGTGGAGTTAGGATTACAAACAATTTATAATATATATTGCAATAGCGGTGTCCTATTATAGACTCAAATAAAGATAAATTTCAAACTAACCCTGATATTCATAAATATAACATCAGGTTAAATAATTACACCACATGATATTAAATATATACCTACATCCCCATTCTTTTATTCCTATCAAACTCTTCTAGGCTCTTTTTGTATGTATTTACCAAGAAAAATTATAGGATGAATGCCCACCAGTACCAAAGGACGTGTTGATTCGAAATCATCTTCAAAGATGGGTGAACATCAAAAAGAAATGGATTGCAACAGCAATTAAAAATGAATCAAGATACAATATGGCAAAACAAATTTTGGAGGCAATTTACAATAAGTATGATTAATTTATAAATCGTTATTCAGTATTGTAATATTTTCCTTTTCAGAGCTCAAGAAACCGAATAACGTTATAAGTAAGAGCAAAATTACTACATTTTTTTATTTATATAGTGTTTATAGTATACTTACGATTTTGATTATCCGACTTTTTATTCATTATATCTATTTTACTCCTTTGTATCGACAAATTTCAAGACATTTTTTTTAATAAATGTATTTGTGTAAAATATTGTTTACATGTGATTAATGATTAACTTTTATTTATTTTATCCCATTTTTCGAAATAGACTATTAATTCGCAATGTTTCGTATACGGAAACATATCAACGGCGACTGCTTTTATTGGTACAAATGGCTCCTCTTGCAAAGTCTTCGACATAGGTCTTCCAAGCTCTATAAAATTCTTGGATGCAGCTACTGGATTGCAAGAAATGTAAACCAATTTATTTAAATTACGCACTCTTCTTAATTGCCGGATTGCGTTTTGATCTACAGAAGAATCACAATATATTACTACAAACTAATTGAAGAGGTTAGTGCAAAAAGTGTTTAAGTTACATTGGAAATACATTGGATTTAGACGCTTTTTGCACTGATCCCTTCAATTACTAATTTTTAGAACAAACGATAAACTAAGTCATTAGCTGTGCTCGTAGAGGAATCCCAAACTAATCAGAGCCAATCATATACTGTGAAATCAGTCAGAAAACTGTTTCGGATTTCTTTAAGCCAATCGAAACGCGGCTAACTAGTTTGTGATTCCTCTGCGGACACAGCTACTAACATTTGTGTAGTTAATTTTCATTCATATGTTAACTATTTTCAAGAATTCTGAAAATGTTATAAAATCTGCCCAAATTGTAACCTACACTGAACTGCGTTTCTTGAACGTACAAGTAGCGTTAAAGAAGCAGATAAAAATAGAGTTTTAGCAAGATTACGTTAAAAACTACGGCAATAGCGGGAGAAATCGTTTTACAAGTTTAGCAGGGCTTAAGAAAGCTCGGTTACTGTATACCGCGCAAATTCCTAGCTTTTGAAACCATCATTCATTGAATTTGTATTGTTTTTTATTGAGTGTTAATTCTAATTATGGCAAATTTATTGTGAAAGAAGGTATATTGTACGAATTAATAAATGCCCCAGAAAATACACAGACTTGTGCGAGTTACAAAGTATCAGCGATTTTACTATCTCACAGTCTTCTGGGTTCAATTTATTACAAAGCTACTAGATTCCTAGACAACGTAATATATTGCTAAGAACATGTCAACGCTTCTAAAACCATAATTGGTGTCTAATTTGCGTAGATAATAAATTCGTTCAAATTTGTAAACGACCGCGAAGTTGATACAAAAGTGCATGTAGATGGCACTTTCTTTTTTCGGACCAACCAAATCAATGACGTGAAAGTCCCTAAATTCACCAAACGATGAAGCGCATGCTAAACACGCCCAAATAACGTGGCCCAGTATACAAACAGCGTTACGCGCACGCGCATAAACACAATTTAACGTTTAGCGTTACCATAAGTTATACGGTAAGTTGCTAAAACTCTAATGATTTGACAACATACACTATGCAAGATGCAAGTTTAATCAGCATATGAAGCCAGAGAAAATGAGGACAATTGAAGAAAATAAATCATAGATATGTAGTGTATTCATTCATAGTTGCCACCTAAGCCGTAACTTATTTCGTAAAAGATCACCATCTTTCACAATACGGAAATTACGGGCTAGCCAATAGAATATAGAAGCACGGAAAGTACGATTCCGCACAATTGAGGGCGCGCGGCAAAACAATATGCGTATATCAATGCAGTTTACAGCACGACTTATTTGGTAGCTTTTTGCAAAATTGAGACAGTAAACCTTGGTTTTGCTGATCGAGTTTTGAAGTATGCATCTATACCTTCAATTTGACTACTCATTTTTTTTTTTAATTTGCTCTTGTTTTTGTCATAATTTCTTTTTTGTTTCTGAGCGCAAAGAGAAACAAAGAAATTTTACCAAATATAGGAGCGAATTAAAAAATTCGAGATAGTAAAATTGAAGGTACACATGTATACTTCAAAACACAATAAGCAATATCAAAGTTTATTATCTCAATTTCGCAAAAAGCTACCGAATAAGTGCCATATAGCTTTACCGCGCGCCTTTAATTACTGTTAGAATGGTTCATTTCATAACAGAAAACATTAAATAATTTCATTTTTATAGACACTGAGAAACTAAAAATCTATCCGCCACCAATTTGAACGCAGTCTTAAAATTTGCTGGCTGTTCATTCTTATTTACATGTTTCTTGCAGTGGCTGATGATTACGATCATATCATAAATAAACAATGCGCAGTTGTGCTAACCGTTAAATTACGGAATTTATAAATGGCATACGGTTTCATTGCGTAATTTATAAACAAATTTTAAGACAATTTTTTTCCCACGAAAAAATTTCCTCACGCAGGATTCTAAATAATGATTTCATACCGTAAAAAGCCTGCAATATTGCATATTTCTAGCTTTTAAACAAATAAAAATATAATAAATAAATCATTGTTTTTAACAATGCATTGATTTTGCAATTGATTGATTGTATCATTTCCTCCATTAATTCTTTATCGCACTCTATTGTCGAGTTGGTTTCCTCTCAATATAGTTGTATCTTGCACAGGGTACATTTCAAATAAAAAAATATTTACCATTAAAATTTGAAACATTTCTCATTTTTAGGTTAAGGCGTACTTACGAAGACCTGCCCTTGGTGGGTCAATAATACCGATAACATCCGTCCCTTTAGCCTTATAGCAAATTGAGCTCAATATCTCTTCGGCTTTCCCAACAAAGAATTCAGTATTGTCTATCTTATTTATTTTAGCGTTTTCTTTAGCGTCGTCGACAGCTTGCGCGATTAGTTCCAAGCCTAATACCTCTTGACAATTCTAAAAATGGTATTTTTGCTTATTTATTTATTTTTTCGATAAACTAATTAAAACGGGAACTTCATATTTAGTGCTTTCTACCTTCGCAAAACAAAGACCAATTGTTCCGGTTCCACAGCAAATGTCGACCACTGTTGAAGAATCGCTTGGACTTGCAAGTTCTACCGCAGACTTATAAAGAACCTCTGCTGCAGCAGTGTTAACTTGAAAAAATGCTTCGGGAGATATTCTAAAAGTTAATCCCAGTACAGTCTCATATATATGAGTTGCACCATGTAGATGTTCTATTATATTCTCTCCTCCAGAAGCCCTATAAAAAAATAATATGTCTATTAAATGCAGCATAAAATATTGTTAGTTGATATGAATACAAAAACTTAATATATTTTTAACAAACATCATAGCGCGTATTGTATCTGGAATAAAAGTTTTTACTTTTCAAATTAATATGTACCCATTAAAAGTTTACCCATTTCTTTTTTACAAGATTATTAGAACTCCATAATTGGTACTTGTATTTGTGATAAAATTAACTGCATACACTGATAGCAATTTAACTTTAGTAAATCAAAAAAAAACGGCCTATTTGCTTATCTTAAAAACAAAACTGTTCGGTACATTGTTTCGACGCGTTTCATTTTCATCAATGTAATTCTTCCTGCAAAATGCTCCTGTAATAGCAGAATGCCTTAAAGGTTTTCGACTAGTACGAGAAGCCGCGAGTTCGAATCTCCGCTCTGGTCGATTAGTAACCGTTTTTTTTCTCGGCTGTAATAATGATTGGAAGGAAAATGTAGCTCTACGGGAGCGTCTAGTAAGCACTAAAACACTTTTTTTTTGTTTTAGCTATCCCAAAAGAAAAAAAATTAAAACTAAGGAGCTTAAATATAATTGGGCCCATTTGTGGACACACATTTATAGTGGAGATGCAATTACCGTAGATTCTCTTGCGAATTTCCTATAAAATATTGTAAATTTTGTAAACAAACCGTCATTGAAATAAGTTTATTCAATATCTATTAAAGAAAAAATAATGTAAAATCTAAATAAGACGAACATGATTTTAAAAATATGTCGCTTCCTCCATAATTGGGGATGACACTTTGAAGATCTTCAGAATCTCAATTACTTAAATTAAATGTAAATTAACCTATATCAAACAGGCTCATTAAAAGATCTACCAAACAAATTTATCAAAATTAATAAATTTCTTGTTTTGACCGTTTTTTTTTTTGTTTTTCTTATTTGTTGTGGGAGCAGTCTAATATGTAGCCTCCAGAAACACCAGAACACTGTAGCCTCTTTGGTGTTGTATTTAGTCTCCCATTTCTTTTACCTGTTAAATTATACCAGTCATTCCAGTATCCTTAGTACCTATCCGACACTAATCTGTACAGGTCTCTGACTGATTGATTGAAGACATTTCAGGTTCATTTTTTGCTTGCCAAATGGCTACCTGGCTTTTTCCATCCACAGCCTCGCACTTACCCAGAATGTGGTACGCGTTCTCCGTCTCTCTACACAGCCTACATTTGGTATAAGCATTATTGATGGCAATTACTTGTAGGTGTCCCTTCCGTGTAGAGTGTGTTGTTATGAGACCTATTATGGTGCAAAGATAATTCCTACTAAGCTGCACTAGTTCATCGCTCTTCTTTTTGATGGTTCCTTAATAATCCCATTTTCATTTCCTTCGATTGCTGAATATGCGGATACCCACAGCAAAGTGACTTTATTTCGGTCTGTCAAGCTATTCAGTTCTCGAATACATTTCCAAACCAGGCTTATTGTATCTTAGGATTCACTAGTGCCCTCAGTATCGCATGGCCATCTGTTGCAATATAGATCCGCTTATTTCCTTATGCCCTCTGATAGATTTCTGTTGCACAATGCAATATTGCGCATGTTTTGACCCTTAAGTATTATACTATAGTCACAGTATAGTATAAGCAGTAGTGTCAAGAGCTGTCGGCACCTTTGAAGTTTGTGAATCTAAGTTTTTCTCGCGCAAAGTGCCACGCGCATGAGAGCGGCATTTTTTACTTACGACTCGGGCCGAGCGCTGTCGATTAGTGTGCATTTCTTCGATAAATCATGGCGGCATTTAAGTCTAAATTTAAATGAAAAAATATAAGAACAATTAAAAAATAATAGTACATAAATAAACCGGATGCAATTAGAATGTCGCATTTAAAAAAAAAAAATCCATGTAAAATTCAGTCAACAATTTTTTTTCTGGAACATATGCAACTATTTAAAAGTTACCGAAAACACATTATAAAAATATAGTAGGTACTGATTAATATACATTTAGAAAAATAACTACTATTTTTTTAGGGTTACTTTTGAGTAGTTGAGGATAAATGTTGTTCTTTTAATCAACTTCCATTTCAATACTTTATATGTAAGAATTGTTAGCTTGGTTAAATTTTTATTTTGCCTGGTTCGTGGTAAAACTGATTGTCCATGGCTTTCAAGTAGACTTAATTTTAATATTGCAAGCACACACTTGTTCCTATGTAATCTTCTACTGTGCTTCACATCGGACCAATGTTCTGCATACATCCCCTATTTTTTTAATGTGCAAGTATTTCGATAGAATCTAGAATCTCTGATGCTTGTGACATTCATAACCATAGTTTAAATTACATTACAGAGTTTGCATATAATTTACATTAGTCTCACTCGTAAGAATTTATTGTAATTATTTTATATAATTTACTCATGTGTAATATGTATTGCAGATGTGCGCATTGCATTTTTCCTGTAATTGGGTTTTACCTGTCGCAAAATAAATTATTGTTATTAATAGTAAATCATAAAAATACACTATGTTGCATATAAATATTTATTTACAAGTGTCAACGAATCAAACACAGATATACAATAAAATCCGTGCTGCAACAAAACATAATGTTACAAAATGAGGTTATCGCAGCAATTTTACAGAATCCAGTCACTGTAAAGAGATGTGGGCACAATAGAACTTTTATTATCACAAATCAAATGCAGACGTAACAAAAAACCACGCTAGAACAAAATCTTATGTTAGAAATGAGGTTATCGCAGTGCTTGTAGAGAATTCACTTACTATAAAAAGGGTCGGGCACTGGAAACAGGAGAATTTTTAGTGCAACCAGACACAGACGTAACAATAAGAAACGGTAAGCCTAAGAAACACTACAACAAAAAGTAATTCTTAAGATATTAAATTGTTTTAATGACTGATTTACTTACCCTAATAATTTCCAATGAAGGTAAATCAGATATGGAACAGGTTACAGTTAGAGCTGTATCTCCATACAACAAACAGCAATTGTAACTGCCTTAATATCAATAAATATAATAAAAATTTAAATTATAGAAATATGTTAAACTCCAGCACAAATACAAATAACGCCATATTGCCGCAGCGATTTACGGCGCATTCCATTATTGAGCGCTGCGCGCAGCTTTCAAAAACAGGTACAAATATTCCCTTTCTTGACACTACTGGATAAACACTATACTGTGCTATAGTTTTTGAGAGGTATGTCGTTTAAATGAAGATCAAACAATGATTTTTGTACTTGTTTCTGTTTTTATTTGTTACATTTCGTTGACTTTTGCCAGCATCTTTAACTTTTCTGATGAACAAAACATCAAAAAAGGTAAATTTTTGTTCCAGTTATCTCATGATTTTTTATATTCGAATTAAATTGTAAAAGCATACTTTACTATTTTCTTTCCGCCTTCAATTCAATAATACCGCTATTTTCCACTTTCAATTGATAATAATTATTATGAAAATAATCATTATATTAGTATTTAATTAGAGTTCATGGTATACTCAAGCCTGGCCCTATATTTTGTGGGGCCTTGCGCGAAATGCTCCTGAATGATGAAGCCGAGCCGATTTAGCGCGGGGCCCTGCGCCACCATCCTGCCCCACACACTCATGACACCGGCCCTGGGTATACTACACTCTTTGCTTCTATGTTTTTCTATGAAACCTTCCTTTCATTTTTTTTTTTGGCAATTAGTTTCACTATTTGAAATTTTTACAATATCAAAATCAAACTGAAGCCCTAAATTATAATGATATATGTAAAGTTAAAGCTGTGGCGATGACAATATTTTCAGTTTTGATGTGTTTGTGAAAATTTTTATGTAAATTTCTTTAGTTTGACCGATGCGATTGTATCTACACAATTTTTACAACCATTTGTATAGATCATGTGTATTTTATTTCATATTCTACTTTTTGTTTGACTTGTATAAAAAAAAATATTAGTTTTATTTTATATAGTTTAAATCGTTTACAGTGTCTCGGTAATATTGTATTGATAAAGCAGTTTGATGCTATATTTTGTTACTACAAGAGATTGTTGTTTATTTTGATTTTCGTGAGTTCCTTTTATACCAATAATGTCTTTTTTTTAAATATATTTATCACTTTTATCAGTAAATAAAATAGGATAGTTATTTCTATAAAGCATACTATATGTATATGCTTAATTTTATTAATATTTTTACTGCACACTTTTAGTTATAACATTTGTTTACTAAATTATAAATTATGCTGATTTCCTATTTTAATTTTGCAATCGAGTGAAAGTTCAATCAATATCTTTCGGAATGTATGCTTTTCAAATACATTTCGAATGCCCAAAAACTGGTACATATTAAATTTACAAGAAAATTTATTGATTTAATTTTTTTTTTACAACTGTTATGTTCATGTTATCTGTACGATTATTTAATCCGTGTTGTAAAGCACAGCAGTTGTAATACCATTTCAGAATATTTTTCGGAACTGATTCTCTAAATACTAAAAAAAACTTTAAGGCTGATAATATAAGGATCCATTACTGCTTCTGTAACCAGCTTGTGTAAGGATCGTTACATTTTGAATTTGCCGCGAAGTAAACTTAAGTTAGTAGTGAAGATAGTCGATTATGAACGTAAGTAAGTTGCTTTGTTTTCATTTTAGGACTCCACTCATATATTTTATAGTTGGGTAATTACCCTAATTCTCCAAAATAAAATCGAGACGAGTTGAAAATCAGGTAAAATCCAACATTATACCGAATTCAACATAACTTATTCGTTCTACACGTGTCCCGGATTAAACAAAAAAGTGAATAAGGTATTTGATGTGATAACATACTAACCATGGTGTACTGATAAGAATATTGCAATTTTAGTTCACAGTCTAAATTTTAGTGTATCAGTTAATACCTAATATTGCTCGAAGAAACACAATGAATCAGTACAGTATCGCTAGCAGTGTTACCTTATCACGGGCTGAATTAACAGAAATAGGTGATAAAATGCAAGAAAATAAATTATTAAAAAATACTGTAGAAACTCTAAATTCTACAATTACCACACTAAATAATGAAAACAAGGATTTGAAAAAACAAATTAAAAAGCTGAATGAAGAAAACAAGTCCAGGGAACAAGATATGAAAAAGAAATTTATGGACTTGCATTTGGAGCAGAAAAAAGTCACCAGCGAGTTGGGCAAGTACGAAGCTATACCAGAATTCAAAGATATTTTAGGTTTATATTCGAAATTATTAGAGTTTCGTAAAAAGATTGACAATGCACTTGAAAATGATCCAATCGCTGAGGAGAAACGCAAACTTGATAAGAAAATTGAAGACTACAAACAAAAAAATCTTCAATTAGAAACAATTTTGAAACAGAAAGGAGCTAGAATTACTGCAAGAGATAACACATATGAGTTACGACAAGCGGAAGTCGAATTAAACAAGCAGAAAAATTTATCGCAAGCAAAATACGCAGCCAATAAACTAAAAGTAAATCAAATAACTGCCAATATGAAAAGCTCTACAACAAAATTGGTTGAAACAATTACAAATGCATTGAAAGAAGTGCAAAAACATTTGGCAGCATATGAGGCTGACCTGAAAAATATGAAGAAATCCAATGAGGAATTTGTAGAAAAACCGACTTATGACAAAATAATGAATATATTACTTGAACAACAAAATGCATTGATGAAGGACATGTTATTAGGAGGTATTTCACATATTGTCTATTGACTATTCCTTAATTTTTAACTTTTCATTCTCATTTATAGGTATCACTGTAACTCCTACAGGCAAAAACACAGATAATGTTGAATTTCAATCCGATTCCGATAGTGACAGTCCTGATGAAGATGATGCTGAGAGTGTATATGAGGGAAATAAACGTTACAAAATCATAATGCACAACATAAATGAAGAAATTCTAGATGGTTTGAAGGATATTGATAAAGTAAGAGCTATTATGAGAACTTTCACTACATTGTCTACTGAAGATATTGATGTCGAACGTATGGGAAAATTTAATGCAGGGTCAAAAAGACCGATAAAAGTTTTATTACCCACATTTCAGCATGTGCAGGTACTTCTAAAATCAAAGCATAAGCTTCAGAATACTATCTATGCGGATGTTCGGATTGCTAGCTTTCAGAAGAGGACACCAGGACCCAAGCCAAACTTTCAGCACAAAGGTCACAAAAAACGACTTTAAGCAAGAGTGCTTGTTTATTATTATCGTACTTCACTATTTTTACGATTTAAGAGATTTAACTGTTCAAAAAATATCAGATATTTAACTTTTAGAAACCCATACAAAAAGCGCACACAACTTGAAATAGCTTTAAAAAGCTGTTGATTGTTTTAAAATACCAGAGGATAGTTTCAAACAAATCTATTTTATGGTTGTTATATGCATATAAGGGCAGCCCAAATAATGAGAATAAAAGACATATTTTTTTTTTAAATTTAAGCACTTTGTAATATTTTCAATATTTAGCCGATTTTACAATTTAGAACGCTTAGTTTAAGTGTTTAAAAAAAAAGTAAATAAATGTTAACTTTTAGAAGCCTGTATAAAACGTGTCAGTTATTACAAACCCATTAAAAAAAAACTCACTTAATTGAGTTCATAATTATTTTAGAAAACTAATCACGTACAAGTATACAAATTACGTTAGTGTTGGGCTATCACTACTTTTGTTATAGATAGTTCTTTTTCAGAGTTAAATATGCATGACAATTTTAGAAAGTTTGATCTTCTATGGTTTAAAATATCGCGGGAAAATTTAGGAGGAATATATTTTAATGTTTTAACAAAATAGTTATGTAGGTAAAATACATCATGGGGATAAGCATATTCATATTTTAGTAATCATTCTTACTTAATAGAAATATACATTGTGTCATGAAATTTGAAGCAAGCTGCTTTACTTAGTGACATATGACACCTTGTATAGTGTGAATAAAAATTGACTTATCAGTGCACTTGTGTAAGAAAATGTTTAGGTATTCATATAGAACGCTGATTTTTTATTGAGCTAGACTATATATGTTTATCACATTATCACAAGCGTTACTTAAATATTATCAGTAGAAAAAAAAACCGATAATGGTATCTACGTGTCCACAACAAATATTGTTGAACACAATAGATATCTGAACGCAGATAATGTTATAAGTTGTCGGAAAACCAATATCTACAATAATATTTTTATCATTAGTCACTGCATTTGATAGATATATTTTAATTGGAGAAATGGAAATAAGGAATAAATGACTGTATTTTTGAACATTGAATACAGTAAATAAATAAATTAATGTGGACCGCGATATGCAATAACGAACCAAATGCCACGAATTTTGTTTATAGCAAAGATCTTTGAATTTGTAATGAGAATTTTTATTTAGCCTGTCTTTAGTAATATTCAAAATGTATCTACTTCTAATTGGAAGTCAAGCTTTTAGTGACAAGAATAAAAACTGTTTTTTTAACGATTCAACTTTATTAAAGACTTTTTCAATTAACAAACCTGAAAACACAGTTTTTTTTTTGGCCGAAAGATAATAAAAAAATGTTAGTTCATATTTAGTTAGTGACAGTTAAAAACATTGTAGATATAAAACAAAAGTAAATTATTTTAAATATTAATAAAATATAAAAATTGACTGCAATCTCTCTACTATTTTCAATAGGTAAAAAAAGTACCCATAAAGAACGAAAAATCTAAAGATTTGAATATAATGGAAGTGAAAAACATCAACTGTAAATTGTTTATTAATATTGATATCTGAAATCAGATTCTAAAACTGGGAATTTGATACATGTATTTTTCTTGTGCTAATATTTAGTTGTATTTGTGTTATATTTACTACTGCTATTAGTTACTTTTAGGTGTTAATACAAACGTGTATAAAAATCAAACACTATTTGCAAGAGCAAAAGGTCTTCCTAACTTCTTTAGATACATTTCGCTGTAGGTTTCGTCATCACGATTATTTTTGTCAGAAACATTTTGCTTTTAAAAGATCGTGAGAATTTTTTTTTTTTTGACAATGTTTGATTACATTTTCTTTTCTTTTGGAATAAAAAAAACTTTTGTTACGCATTCTGTCGCCAAAGTCGCTATCATTAGAGAGAAATAAATGTTCAGATATGAGAAAATTTGATTACAGTTTTTCAATTCTGTCCTCCAAAGAAGCCGGTCCCATAAATTCAGCCCAGATAACATGTAAGCTTACGACAATCTTGTCACTTGCTTAACTTTCACTTGTCCAGACAAGCTTAACAGTAAAAGGTTAATGCGACGTTGTGACAAGGTTAGATATTTCACGAAATCTAGAACATACTTTCTTAATGCAACAACCAATTTCTTAGGCTCTTCGATCATCTTGGCCCTCGACGTCCAACTTACAAAACATCTTTTTGTTACCACCACATAGCCACAGCTGCCTCTATAGTATAATATAACGTTTGTTTCTACCTCCTGATCTTCCGAAACTGATCTTTAAATCACTTTTCTGGCGGCTTCTGGTTCGAGTATGCGATTATTATGCTGAACAGTTAATTTTTTCTCTTTTGAACTAGTGCTTTGCTGAATGGGTATTGCATTCATAACAATAAGTGTCCTTTTTTATTATTTTTAAATTAAATTTAATTAAAAATATTTTTTCTATAACTGAAAAAGCTGACAATATTCTCATCTTAATACAATTTATAAATGATAAGAATAAGAGTTGCAATAGGTAAAAGCTTATGTTTTCACTTAACAACAATGTTATTTGTATCATGGAAATTTATTTATTTATGACTTATATGACGCCTTTATTTCATCACCTCATTTGTCCAAAAGATTATGTTGCAAAGGACAGTGTTGACACATTTGGCAGAAGTTTTTAAAGTTTGTCTGCGTGAACATCTCTACAAACTTGAACATTGAACTGCAGAACAAGTAAATTCAGCAAAAAAAATGCTTTTTTCTGTTCTGGTTTCTCCTCTTTTTTGCATTTTTTTCTTTTAAGTACGTATATAAAAGCGTTGTTGGTGTATTATAATCAGCAGCATTCCAATAACTAAAAAAAAAAACAATTGGTCTTTGCTTTTACAGTCAATAAAATACTTTATATAATAATTTTGTTCCAATTTTTCTTTCTAATATTTTCTTTACGTTGTCGCTGATATTTTCATTTTCTGCCTTTTTTATCTTCTCTTTGTTAAAATTGTCAGTTTCAGTTTTTACATTTAGATTTTTTGTGGCTCTTTCTAAATCGGCATCAGATGTTTCTGTTGATATGTTATCTTCTGATTCATAGCGGTAATTTTTACCCTTAATCCACTTATCTTCCAAAGCTTTCTAATCGTTTTCTACGTATATAGTAGAACCAGCAGAAACATATCTATTAATTCATTATTATATTTCCGATTAAGATTGGATAAAGGGTGCGATGAAGAAGGAGACCATTCTTCAATAATAATCTTTTTAGTTTCAATCATATTCGAGAGAATACATATTGATAGTGGGATTTCAAAACCTTAAACAAATTTATCTGACTTATTATTAACATGATTTTTTCATTCATTCGTTTTGCTGAAGTATTTTTTAAGCATAAAAAAATTCGCGTGTTAACTGAAAACAAATCACTTACCTTTTCGTAATTAAGTGTTATTAACACATCAATGTTGTTTGAAGCAGTGATACAATGTATTTTGCGCTATTCATCTTTATACACAGCCATACATTTCAAACACCATTCTGCTTATTTTGTAGAAAGAAACTATAATTTTGGTTCTGTATTGCTAAATAAGATTATCCTAACTTTGTTTTTACTTAGTTCTGACCCTTTTTTAAGAGATGGCTGCAGTACCGGAGTCTTTTTTCAATGTTGGCGTTTGGTTTCCTATTGTATAGCAAGGTCCATTTAATTCCTATTATGTGGTAAATTTAAATTGTATGTTTATTATTGTGTGCAACAGCGATTAAACAAAAGATGCGTTTTTTCTAATTGCAGAAATGAGAAAAAAATAAGTACGTTAATGAAACCTTGATATTTGTGTTTTATCTGACCTGCAATTTTTTTGATACACATATGAATTTGCAATAAACGTATCGATTGAATTTAAACCGATAACGTAAACTCCATGTTTGAATTACACATTTCCTATCGATATGCAGTTTACAGATATTTGTAATACAGCAGGGGAAATACCTAAATATAATGATCTATCTCTGGGAAAAGAAATCGTGGAAGAAATACCATTGTGAGTAGATAGATACTTTGAGAATTAACTTATCGTCCAGTCATGCATATGATGAACTTATTTTCTTTGTCTTCAGCGCATATAAGTTCATAAATCTACTGTATTGATGTTTATTGACAGTAGTGAAAAACAAATGTTTGTATTACGATGCAGCATAATTTAGAGAGATATGGCAAATGCCTCTATGAAGATGTTTGAAAATTATGCTGACTGCAGAGATTTGTATATATATAGATGACAAATAATATACATGCATGGCCGGTTTAAGGAGAAAAATGAATGAGTTTTGCTATCAAATATCCTTGATGTTACAATAATTACAATGGTGTATATTATGACTAGTACTTAGTGTTGTTTCACCATTTGTACATTAAATCATTAAGGAGATGAAAAACAATAAAGGTCATGTCTTAACATAGTTCATACAATTGCTATTTTAACGGCCACTATTTGTCAATTTTTTTTATTGATAATTTTGATATTTAAAACCATTACGGGAAATAAGAGGTTTTAAACATCAAAATTAACAATAAAAAAAAAATTGTCAAATAGTGGCTGCCAAAATTACAATTGTATGAACTACGCTAAGACACCTTTAGCTACCTGTTGGTGGCTGAACAATGTAAAATATATTTGATGGTAGGCTATATCTATATACATAAATTAGTTAATATATATACCTTTAATATTTAAATGTTTTATTGTATTGGTTTCTTATATATCCATATAAACAAAATAAATGTTTTTATAAAACAAAATATGAATTTATTGTAGCAATTTAAATTAACTTACCTCTTTGTTATTTCTTGATAGTACATAGACGTAACATTTACTTGCTTCCCTTCGCCTACTGTAAAATATTCCACGACGTCGTTTTTAAATTTTGTAATAATCTCTGGACTCAAATCTTGGGGATGTATTCCGAATATAAGCATCAGTTGATTTTCTGCTGTGCGAGCCGTTAATTGTCGAAAATGTCCCGTCTGTACCTCCGGATTATACACTTTTAGTTCGTATGATCGAACGAAATCCTCATAAAGCTGCAAACGGTATTAATTAATTAAAAATATGATAAATGATAAAAATGCGGCACGAACCTTAACAGCAGTTTTCATAGGCTTGGGTATATGAGGTAAGTCCTCAACTGGGCCCACACCTGTAATCCCGTTGACATAACTTCCAATTCTAAAGCCTACCGTAGGTAATTTAGTTTCTTCATTTAAACCTATAGTAAATTCACACTTGTTTCTGTAGCTGAAATGATAGTTCCGCATTGAATAGATAGAATAAATGCTGAAAAACAATCTTCTAACCCGTCAATATTTTCGGCATATCTAATATTTAATAGTTCACATGGTAATCCATTATGCAACGATTTCTGTCTTTGTAACCAGGTATGTAGCTCATTATTTTGATATGCCAGATTGTTACCAAATTTGATGAGAATTTTCTCAATTTCTTGTTGTTTAATTTTCAGCTGGAAGTATTAAATACGGTATATTTAAAAAAAAAAAAAAAACAGGATCAAAAATAAAAATAACTCTATTTTCTTGATTCAAATGTAGTAATTAATTCAATGGCTATATTACTATATAGAAGTAATCAGAAAATACGATGCAGAACTAAAAAAAACCAGCAAGATTTTAAGAAAAGACTGAAATTCAAAATTTTTATCAAGACAATAAAATTACAATAAAGTGTATATAATAATCTAAATTATACAAAAAATATATTAAAATTATCGATACGTCTAAAAGCAACAATATATAATTCATGCCACTAATTAATAATACTGGCTATTTATTCAGTAAAAATTGTTTTAGTAATTAAGAGAGTTACTACATTATAGACAAGAGACAAGAAACATTGTCTCAAAAATATGCAAACCGATTTGTTTCAAAGTTTCTGAGCATGTTAAGTAACTTGATTTGAACACAAATAATGAGGGATTAAAAAAAATTAAAAACTCAATAAGAAATTTAGGATTTACTGGTGTTGCAGTTTTTGGATTCCTTTTATTTCGGGATTTTGGCTGTTTTTACACAGGCTGTAGTAAAATCTCTCATTCAGTATACCCTTTAGACGATTCTGAATCCACTCCAAAAAATAACTAGCTCAGTTGAGCATGAACGGGGAAAATGTAAATTTTACAGGAGAAGCGAAAATACAAAAAAAAAGGCCTCAACTGGTAGTTTTCGGGACCGTGGTCAGCAATACTCCTTGTTACTAACTCTGTCTTAGTGTAATTATTCCGTTAAGTATATGAATTTTATACAAAACATTTTGCCACTGACACTAGGTACACAGTCAATGTAGTTCTTCAGCGGATCTCACTAGTTGGCCGCCTCCCCTGGTTTCCGCCCGCGCCAAAGAAGCTTTTCAGCAATCAACTGTTAGATTTGATGTATTCCTAGTAATTTGAATTATAAAATCTGTAAATCATTGCGTTGTATTGATATTGTTATATTGTGTTGTGTGGTATTGCCATATGCTATATTGTGTTGTATTCTGTAGTTTCCAGTTTTTATTTATTTTAAGTATTCTTCGTTTCCCCAACAAACTTTAAAAGAAAGAAGAGGTTTTCGTGGCAATAAAACAGCATGGAAAGACATCAAAACACAAAATCTGATGAAACTGTGTGCTTGAATATTGTTACTCCAGCTTCATCAGTATACAAATTAGAGTTTGTCTCTGCCAGCAAAACTGAACCTTGCACTTCCCTAATAGCCAAATTTAAATTTCCCGCAATTATTCTCAGTAACTTCAACGTCGAAACATAAAATTACCCACCATTTTGTACTACATTAATAGTTATTTTGATACCTTTACGTTGAATTCACTAGAAATTGTGGTGGGAAATTTAAATTTGGCTATTAGGGTTGCTTCAATTACGGTTTGCAAAAATTTCCGCGGAAAAAAATTGTTTATCGGTGACGAAAAGAACGTCCCATCCACTATAGAAATTTATTGTCATTGGGTATCTATTTGGATGAATCATGGCGGAAAAGAAGTCACACAAGCTAGAACGGGATTATCAGTGCTGCCAGTGTAGACAACGGAAAAGTGATAGATTTTTTCTATAATGTCAAAGCACTGTACATTTCCAAGAAGACTAACACCCATATTCATAAACACTCGCTGTGGCGAATATCTAGCATTTTACTAGTGCTGTTGGTATCCGATAAAATTGAGATTCGGATACCCTATCCACTATCTGTATCTATTATCCGTTTCTCTGATCCGGACCCACTATCCAGTTCTCAGATCCGGATCCACTATCCGATTCTCTGGTTCAAATCTGGAAAAGACATAAATTGTGGACCAACTCAGTATTAGTGTACGTAGTACATATCTATACATTCACTTTGCATTACACAGCTGTCAACAAATCTTAGTGATTATTGCACCAGATACGGATATTGCAAATCGCGCATCTGGATCCGAGGTTACAGACGGCAGATCTGCATCTGAGATTAGCGGATGGTGGATCCGGATCCGAATAGTAAACTATTCGGATCCAAAATTATCCGTATCCGGATAACAACAGTACATTTCACCGTATCGTACATAAGTGGCGAAGCGTTAGCGAAATGCTGGCGTAAGATTATGAATACGAGGGTAAGACACGAACCATCTATCTATTAATCATCTTTTTGTCAATTATTATAATATTATTATTAACTCATTAATTACAGAATATAATTATAGTATAATGATGTAATCCCATCCTCATTACAACATTTTCACTGTAATTGTATATTCAGCTCCGTAGATCTCTCAGCCATTGGGCTTTGCTGCATATTCGTTTCCATTCTGGTTTATTTTTTGTACTTACAATTATCATTCATTATTATCGTTTTAATTACACATTTTAAAAAAATAATTCCATCAATTCTACTGTTCGGATTTTCATGAAGCTCGAAAATAAATATAAAGCCCTCTATTATGATAATCAAAAATAAAAAAGAATGATTTTTCACCCAAATTATGTAGTGACCCCTTAATACTAGATATCATATAGTAACAGCTATAAACAAAAACATGGAAACATATGAAATAAGGAAAAGAGTGATAAAAACAAGTAAAACGATAAGACCCCTAAACAATATTCTAAGAACAAAAAATATCACTAAAACCAAAAATAAGAATAAATGCCTTTACTGAACGAATATACCGTGCCGTTATTTCAGCCTAAACAAAAATAGGGTATTTAAATAACGTTAGCTGGCTGCTCTGAATTGTGAAAGGTACTAAATTATAAAAGAAAGATGTAACAAGGGGCTTTAACTTCCCTGCGGAAGACCCGTAGATGATGTTCTTGATCGTAAATCGTTAGAATCCGGTTTAATTCACAGTTTAATTGATATATTTTTGATAGAAAATAAATTATATTGATTATCATAAGTACCAGCAATGACAGGAAAAGCAGTAGCCATACGTTGCTTACGTTAAAAAGACATTTTTTTCAAAGAGTCTTATTGAGGTAAGTATTTTCCAATTTCAGAAATCACATTCACAAGCGTATTATACATTAATACATACTCCAAATAAGAATTTTGTTACTGACCTATTTACGATACCCAGAATGACGAAATATTGACTTTTCGAACCACGTTTCTCCTCTAGTTTAATCCTGAATTCTCTTTTACCAGTACAAATATGTTCTAATTGCATTGCATTTTTTATCGCCATACAACACACTTTGTTTAATGGCGCTTTTAATTATTACTTAAAACTGTACGCAATACCCTTAAAAGCTGTGCGTAGGTAACTGCCAGATTAGGAAACTGTTCTCCATTATCTAATTTTCTACCAGTTTTAAAGTAGCTATGTCACTGACAACTGTTACATTTAAAAGTTAGCCCAGTGTCGCTAACCCTAATAGCCAAATTTAAATTTCCCGCAATTATTCTTAGTAACTTCAACGTTGAAACATAAAACTACCCACTATTTTGTACAACATGAATAGTTATTTTAATGCCATTATGTTGAATTTACCAAAAATTGTGGCGGGAAATTAAAATTTGGCTATTAGGGAATCTTACTAAAGAATTTGCTGAAAAAACATCCTACTCTAATCAGAAAAGTATTTGAAAACACGATATTTCGCAAAACGTAACGTGAACATCACACTAATTTTCAATAAATTTTCTAATGTTACTCGTAAAACACTTAATAATGAAATTGGACGAAAATGATTTGCGTGATTACTTGAACAACCAGGTTTCAAAATAGGACAACACTGTATATTCTTCCATTCTAAAAATATTTGATATCCGTCTAAAAAAACAAATAAATGTATCACATAATTTTTGTAGCAATTGGAAATTTTCATATCACGGAATATCTATATAATAGAATTTTGCCTAGGAGATTATGTATATCTGCTGCATTGGTCAATACTATATTCAAAAGAAAAAGGGCAGTAAAGAATAGAGTTACTATAAACTATAATCATAGTTTATAAAATTCCCTTCGTAATATTCGGGCCGTAATCACAAGAGAATTTAGATAAGAATTCATACATAATAGTTTTCGAATTCGAATAGTTTTGAGGAATAGTGAAGGAATAAATTCTTTTAAATTATTAAATATTTATACTAATTGAATTGATAAATATGTAAATGATGTTTGCTTTTTACTTTAATATGCTGATTATTTTGTTTTATTCTCTAAACATCAAAACTTAAATTTGGCTATTAGATGCCTTATTAATACACTGCTCTTGTAAAATTACATGGTTGGTGTAAATAATTTTATTTGTCTGTATCACCTTCTGAATTTAAAGTTTTAATATTTACCAGGAAAAAATATTCCTGAAATCTTTGATTCTTTTAATTTTTCGAGGAACTGTTTTGCAAATAGACGTCATTAATTTAGGTTTGAACTTGGATTCTGAATTATTGTGGCATAATCATACTAAGTATATGGTTTCGTCTTGTTTAAGAATTTAAATATCTTGAGAGCCTCAACTTCTACATGGTGGGGTTCGATAAATTGAATTCAATCATATTTCAAAGTTTGCGTAGTTTTAGGGGTAATGAAACCCTTCCCCACTACTGCTCTTGTTGTACAGGAAAGTGAAATTCCTTTGCATATTAAAGTGAAATATTTAGCCATGAAATATATTTTTGAAAAATCCTCCGTGGATAATTTAACAGGTTTGAAGAATCTATTCCCATATAGGATGCAAGGATGAATGCCTCTAATAAAATTTTGGGAGTCTTATATCACCTTATATGTACATTTCCGTATTATAGAATTCCTTACCAAGTTCTACATTTTCACGTCAAAATTAATTTTAATGAAAATTGCAATAGAAAAAAATAAGATAATTTGTCCTCAACCGATTATGGCCAATGAAAGCTTCCAAGGAATTCTTAATCAAAAGTGGAAGCATATAAATATTTCAAATCACACTTCTACTTTTACATGTGAGCTATAGCTACTAGTAAAATAGAGAAACATAGAGTTGGAAGTGTGTTAATAATAATAATAATAATATATTATTATTATTATTATTATTATTATTATTATTATATCGGATTAAAAAAGTAATTTACTGGCTCTTCCACATAATCACAACTTGGCTTGAGATATTCTTGAGAAACGTTATTGTTGGAAATGGTAAACATTTATATTGATTTTATTTGGGTTTATAGTCAAATTAGCTTATACAGTAACGAAAGTGCAGATCAATTAGCAAGAATAGGTGGAAATCCGATCGTTTCTACTTTCAAATTATGCTATGGTGATTTTAATTCTATGAATAACAAGAAAATTATTTAGATTTGGCAGAAATGGTGGAATGACTCCGTTAGAATTAAGAGGCAACATTTTTTCCATATACCAAATAATGTTACCCACAAAAATTTGGCATCATAATTTTCATTGGATATCGAAAGAGTTAAAGCTCCCTTTAAGGGATTACAGGGGTACACATATAGACCATACAAGGGGTCTTTGTATTGTGGAATCTCATCCATATAGAATTGGTGTTGTTGGCTTCCCTCTATGTTAATTCTATCAAGAAATAAGTGATATTAATCGTAGAGTTTTATCAATGTAGGAAATATGAATTGGAAAGAAGAGTTTTATTTACTAAGTTGATTGAAAACAATTATTTTCCTCCGTACAGTATCACGCCTCTGGTTGCGCCCAATGCCTCTTCCCTAATAGGTAAATTAAAATTTCCCGCCAGTATTTTTAGTAACTTCAACGTAAAGGCATTAAAATAACTATTGATGTAGTACAAAATAGTAGGGAATTTTATGTTCCAACGTTGAAGTTACTAAGAATAATTGTGGGCAATTTAAATTTGGCTATGTGGGTTTGTAATTATATATCTCATGCAAATATTCAGGTTTGGGTTATATAACTTGATTATTTAAAGATATATTCATGGGATGAGTAATATACTGAGTATCTACTTTAAGAAAAGTCCTGGAGCTTTCCAGTGAGCGATAAAAAAAACACTATTTTTTCCTATTAGAAGAAGAAGAAAAAGAATAAGGAGTGTGGACATCAGGATTTAAATTTCCATATAAAAAGGTAAAATGGTCGAGCAAATGTCTAGAAGGGCAAGGAAAAGAAATATATAAAGGGAGCACTCATGGATGGTGTAAAATAGGAAGAGGGAAGAGGCATTAAAAGAAGAAATGGCTTTAAGATCAGAACAAATGGCTGGAAAACAATAACCCAGGAAAGTATAAAGTGGAGAAGGCTAATGGAAAGAATACTACCATTTCATAAATAATACCTGTTCATCATACGTAACATTCCATAAAGGCACTGTTGAAAATTTTAACTTTTCAATTAATGGTCGATCATCACTCTTAAATTTTTTATTATTTTCATTGTTTTCTACATCCTTTCGTTTTTTTACCAATGGATCTGGAGCCGGTTTAGCTTTCTAATAAATTGCAAAACTATATTAACAGTAAATGAATTGGAAAGAAAAACTACTTTACTTACCATTGCCGTTAATACGCGTCCCTTCCATTTAAAATTTGTTATGGCTTTGATCGCATTCTCCCGATCTGTGTCATTGCGAAAACATACAAATATAAAAGGACTGTTTTTGCGTATAACTTTTATTTTATTGGAGGCTAATTTTAATTTCTCATTTAATAGTTTCCTAAATTCCTACAAAGGAATATCAAAAGTAATTGCGATATATGCGAAAGTAAGTGAGTTCATACATACATTTATTCCATAATATTTGGGCAAGTTTTTCACTTCAATTTTAAAATTTTCGGACGAAAAGTCTCGTTCCAAATAGGCGTACGGGTCGTCTGCTACTTGTTCCTTGGACGCACTTTCATTGTCAATCTTTAAACTTTCAGTTTCTTCCGTCATTTTATGTATTTTTATATTATGTTTTTAAACTAGACAGTACCCTAACCACAAATCACAACAAACCTAACCTCATTCTCGTTTTCTCGTGTGACGTTAAAACTGCAGTGAGTACAGTCTTGAAATGAGCAAGTGTACAATTGGAATTTAAATTAAAAATAGAATCCAATATTAATTGCACACATTATTTGTTGTAATTCTTTTACCATTAAATTCAATTTAAAGTAAGTATTCCCTGGATTTTTGAGAACATAGTCGAATTTCTTAACAGGCAAGGTTACTGAACACGACTGAACATTGCTAATTTGACACTTGACAATTGACAGATGTCATAGAAAATTATTTGATATAAACATGTTGCAGGATTATAATGAAAACATGTTATTACTATTATTGCATAATTCTGTGAAAGTACAAACAGAAGAGATAAAATTGCAACTACATCCAGTATAGCTGATTTTCATAGCTTTTATGAATCATGGAGAAAACTAACACTACAAGAACAGAAAATGACGCTGTCCATCCAAGATTTTCAAAACCATTAACTAGTGAAGAGCTGGAAACTTGTGTAAGAACGAGATACTATTATTGTAGTACTTGCAAGATTGTATTTGCTGCCACTGTGGAAGGGCTACGAAATCATTTTAAAGAACCTATCCAAAATCATAACCCTTGTGCAACATGTTTTTATTGCAAAGGCCCAGTTTATCATTACTTTCATAATGATCGATATAAAGTGTACCATGATTGTGATGTAGGTGAGCAATCTAAAAGTGTACCTGAATAACCCAAACTTTGAATTATATAAAATAATTGTGTGTATCTGCATTTAGATTTTTATTATTGTTATAGTAAAGTTTGTACTTTAAAATATACATTTCTTTACACTTGAATATGTTTTATTCCTGAATTAAAAAAAAAAAAGATGGTCTTATAACTTCAAAAGAAGTCGTTTGTGCCTTGAGGAATTTTTGTTAATCCTAGACACCTAGACTAAGAAAGCTGTTTTGCAATAACAGTTTCATCAACCCCATTTATTTTTAATCCTTTTGGAGCCACCGACGACTCGTCTTGCCAATCCAAGGTTAATTGTCATTGAAAATGTAAACAGAAATAGGTGAGCAACAAACAAATAATAAAAAAGTATATATTTTGGGGTTGTTCATTTACTTACACGGTATCATAATTAGATCTGATATTACCTACCCAAATGAAATCCAAATTCACAATTGGTTTGTTAGGTAGGTCTGTTCCAACATACAGAGTTTTCGTACGATTCTTGATCATGTGAACCAATCAGATAACTCCAATCTTTAGTACGATTGATTCATGTGATCAAGAAGAGTACGCAAACTAGGTGTTGGAACAGGTCTATTAACTACATCATGCTTCCAACCCATTGCGGTTAAGTTTAAATTTATCAATTCAGATTTGTTGATATTTATTTGTGAGTAGATATTTTTTTAATAAAATTCACAAAGTTGTGTATGTATAAGATATCAACAAATTGGCATTATTTAACTCATATTATCGTTTTTGAATCCTAGATAGCTCTCTGTGTCCATAAGAACTAATAATGGAATACCTTTTTATAGTAGTAACACTAGAGTGTATAGGAGACTGTATATATATGTAATGTCCTCGAACATTATTTATTGTTAATACAAAATATACTTGAAAAGTGTTGCTGAACATTTCTTCTGCTTTCTTTCTTAGTAATATATAATAATAGCACACTTTCTCTGACAGATATCCACTGGATGTCCCAATCACCAAAACATGTCCATTTATCCATTACAGACGTTGGATAGGTATCCATGGGATATTCGTTTTGGAGTTATTACAATTGATTATAAAATTAATAGAAATATATTTATCACAATTTTAACGTAAAAATTAATACTAAAATAGACACAATTTGCCTGATTGGAAGTTATTGATAAGTACATGAACTTTTTGTATCGGTTATCTTATGGATATCTATCCAATGTTGATTTTACAATAATGTTAAATTTCAGATTCTTTATAGAATTAACGTATTTCTAAAAAAGACGCTTGGATTTATTACTGGTGTGAATATTAAGTAATATTGAATAGCTGTGCTAAGCATGTGCTGAAAATACTTGTACTTATGATCAACTTTAGGTCGAAACAATAAGGTCGAAAATCGCCGAGCCTAACATGAACCAATCCCAAATTTCCTTATCCACGTGCGCTGTGTTTATAGTTAACATGTTTATACTCAATCGCACATGTGACGTCGAGAGTCGGTAAAAGTTAAAAAGTGCCGTTGCGCTGTATGCATTTGCATCAGTTACGTGGGTATAGGTACCTAGCAGTACATCACCACAGCCCACGGCTTTGTTAATATTACCATATAGGTAAGTATCACTCATATAATATTGTCTTTCCTTATAACATTTATAACGTCACAGGTAATTTATATAACATAACTCAATATTTAACCTTAGCAGGTTAGATGTTAAGCATATATAAAATGTGTTCGCTTGTGAAGTCTTGTTTACTTTGTGTAAATTTTAAATACATTTCTGAACCCTTTCATATTGATTATTAGAATCTAAGATGATATTTCCAATCTTGATTATCCACATTATTAGATTACTTATGAATGGTCCGATAAGTAGGTATGTGTAGGTATACCTTCGGCAAAATTAAAAAAATAAAAGTATTAATCAGTTTGTATCTGAACATAATTGATCATTATTATATTACCTTAACATTACCACGTTATATAGTAGATATATCTAGCTGTCAAAATGGTTTCTTTTTCTTTACAGAAAGTCAAGAGAAGAAACAGGAGTTAATTAGATTAACAAGAATAATAATTTGTTGTTTGTAAACTTGTTAAAATATATACCTTCACTTATGAACTATTTTTGTACTAATTATACCTGTTTCCTTTTTCTTAAAAATCGGAGCTTTTGGGAGGCGTGTGCTTACCAGTGAACATTGTGCTGAAAGGCTAAAAGTATTTTACTAGTGTTGTGAGTATTCAAATTAAAATATTCGTTGATTCTGATTATTGAAATATTCGGATGATTCTGATTCTGATGATTAGAATCCGATTCGGAATCGGGTGATTCCGAATCGGAATCGGATGATTCCAAAGCCGTAAAATTTAGATTTTATATCGAATGAATCTACTGAAACTTTTGGTAGGTGTTCGTATACGTATTCGTATAAATCGTGTGATTTTGGAAATTCTCAACTTTCCGCGGTTTTGACTCGATCATCCCAAATTCGTTTTTCGAACTGACGAGCAATGTTTGTTGTTCATAGACGTTGTGCACACTTAAATCACACAGTCACATTCACTCAATGTATTAGCAACCTGCAGAATTTTTTATTAAGAAAAATAGTAAAGTTTTGTTGTAAATAAGTTTAATAGAGATTTAGTTACGTATAAAATAAAAACGAAATATGATCCCGTATTCCACCGCGCTCTGTGTCAATTGTTCCGATTAATGAAATCATTCGAATACGTGTAACTTGTATATCAGTTGGTATATATCTGGTGGAATATGGAATCGGAATATTATTCCGGTTTTTGAAATCTTCCAAGTACATACACCATTAAACCAAAAACTCAATATGTTTCATAGAATATGGAATTGATTATTCCGAATATCATGACCGATATGGGTATTCTGATTATTGAAATCATCCGGATATTTACAACACTATAATATATTTTGCGCTAAACATATAAGATATCTGATGTAATGGATATGCTATGTATTACATCGGATAGAAGTGTTATCTACGATACCGATCTCTTTGAACTCGCGAGTGGTAGTAGTAGTAGTAGTATATTTGACCAGTGGTGTATATACCATAAAATATATAAATAACGGATATAAAAACAATAAAAAGTAATGTGGTATGCTGAGCAGTGGGCACAGTGCTGGAAATAACAGATAGTATTTTCAATACTATGATAATATACAGTGAAACTGCTAACCGCTGTCCAGAGACAGGCATTGCTGGGTATCATTAGTGCAATTAACAGCACAGGAACCGCCTCTTTGGAGACCATTGTGGGCCTCCCCCCGCTGGAGCTTTATGTGAGAGCGGAGGCAATGAATGTGATCCTTAGACTGAAAGCCAACAACCTGCGGCATTCCAACTTGAGGGTGGGAAGGCACACTTATACTACGGGCACGATGCTGGACAGGCCATTGCTGCAAATGCCCACAGACAGCATGGCACCCGAAATTATCTTCACTGAAAAAGTGAAAATCTCCATACCGAATAAAGACCAGGCACGCAGTGAGATCACTGCTAATGATAACTGATTCACGAACGGATCCAAATCCAGCCAGGGCACAGGAGCCGTTATTTGTGGGCCCAGTTCTAATCAAAGGATATCCATAAGCCTGGAGAAACGGTCTTCCAGGCAGAGGTATCCGCCCTTGCAGCCTGTGCAGAAATGATTGCAAAAGGGGGCTACATGAGGAGGAAAATTAATATAATGACTGACAGCCAGGCTGTCATTATAAGGCAGTCTCGAACCCCGTAACTAGGTCAAAACTACTTAGAGATTGCAAACAATCCTTCAATGCACTGGCACGAGACTACACGGTGTCTCTGATTTGGGTGCCAGGACATGAGGATATAAAGGGCAATGTAATAGCCGACGAACTAGCCAAGGAGGGCTCTAAGAGACACTTCATGGGTCCAGAGCCCGTATGTGGAATTACTAAGGATTCCGCAAGAAGGGAGATCTGGACCTGGTTAGATAAAGAAAGTACAAAGAAATGGAGGTCGACTGAAGGCCAACTCCATACCAAAGCGCTGATAGGGGATGGGGATGTTAGTTTCTCTGATAACCTACTCAGGCGCAATAAGAAAGAAGTTAAAACGATTACTGGGTTGCTAACTGGACACTGCCCCCGAAAAAGCATCTATACAACACAGGCCGGGTAAGCGAACCGTGGTGTAAAAGATGCGAACTACAGGAGGAAACAAGTTTACATGTAATCTGCACATGTGAGAAACTGAAGGTGCTCAGGCAAAAGTATTTCAGGAGAGATCTATTGGAGCCCTCAAAGGTTCTCAAGTTCCCACTGGGCAAGATAGAGGCTTTATAGAGAACTCAAGCTGCGAGCAGCTTGAGTTTCCACTCGATCGAGAATAAGAGAATTAATAGGGATGGTACAATGAGCACCTAGCTCAAGTGCCCATCCCAACATTAATGAATGAATGAAATACATATAATACTATTGGTGAGCATGTTTGTCATGAATTCAACCCGTATCGTAGATATTATATCCATTAGACACATTATATAGCACATCCATTAGATGTACTATTTGGATATATAATAGGCGGACATTTGGAGATGTAAGAGACATCCATAGAATGTCTATAACGTCTAATGGATATTCACAAATAATATCTAATGGATGTATGGTAGACATCTTGCACTCTATAAAATATTAATTAAATGCGTTACATAGGATATCCATTATATGTACTATTTCGATATCTAATACGCGGACATTTGGAGATCTATGTGACATCCATAGAAGGTCTATGACGTCTAATGAATATTCTGGATATCCATAAAGGATATTTAATGGATGTCTGCTAGACATTTTGTGCTGTGTGGGAGGTATACCTACACAAATTAGAAACGTAATGTTGAAATCAGTTTATTTTACATTTAAGCCAAAAATACATAATATATACCTACTTAACTAATCTATAGTACAGCATATAACAAAATACACATAAAACTACATGCTTTCGTCATATAAAAAAAAGATACAAAATAACATTTATTCATGTTATTGTTGTATTGGACAGCAATACAATGTTTTATATATAAATACATTACAAAGGCACACATTTTCAGCATTACATATTGATACATTTATTGACTTGACAATTATCACGTGCAAGAAAAAATGTCAATAGTTATTGATCAATAAAAAAACTAAACATAGTTTAGATGCTCCTAATTGAGAATAGAGTATTTGCTTTTTTTATGTTTGATCGAAAATATATTCTTTATTATAATTGACACTATAACATAAAATCTTAAATATTACAACCTAATAAATATAATGCACCATCATAGAAACGTCTGTTATTTAGGTACATACATAATATATTTCATAGTTATTTTTTTAAGTTGGTGAATGAAAGATTATTTTAAATGGTAAAAATATTGCACCAACTATATATATAAGCATTTAAACATTGTAAACGAATTTATGAGAGAGCAGACGTTTCAATAAAACATGCATTGAATAATCTCAAGTCCAATTAGTAATAGTTCTGTTCTTTTTGTCCTTTCGTGTTGCAACACAAAACGCAATGTTTCATGAAACAAAATTTTGCGTTGTGACGCAAAAATGATGATTTTAAAAAACCCACGAATGCTACGTTCAAATATCCAATCGATTTCCTCTTTTAGCTCGGAAGTGTTCTTTTATTTCCATCAGAGCAAATAGAGCGAAATTCTTCCAGCATTCTTATATTAGCTCTGAGATGCTTTAGTGTAGATTTTTCTGCTCGGGATTATAATCGGGAGCTCGCAGATTTTGAATGGTGGGGGAACGTAACTTAACATGAACAAACCTTGATTTGCTACTTTTCTTTATTTTTGTAAGTTGTCTTTTGGTGATTTCTTTTGAAATCGGTAAATAAAAAATATTATTTTCGTATTTATATGCCATACAGAGTATATCAGTAGCGCCGCTATAGGTTCCCGCTCCCATTTTAATTCTTTTATTCCTGTATAACTCTTTTGTCTCTGAAATCACGTGGTCAAGAAAACTCTCTGCTCCTGCTCGCGTATGGAGTGGAAATTCGAACGTAACAAAATAGTTTACTTTAACATTCATGACAAACTTACGCGTCTTCAGCAAAAAAACCACCTCCACTGATTTGACTAAAATTTTCGACACAAACAGCTACTTGCGGCATGAAGCAATATTGCTCAAATCAAAAAGAACTACCATCTTGCGTATTGTTTCCTACCGCAACACAAATAGAACACAAAATCTCTACGGCACATGTCCCTGCGTTGCGTTCCAACGCAAAGGGACAAAGAGAACGCATAAGTGCCTATGTATACCAGTATACCTATACATTATTGGCACTGCCAACTCGAACTTGAAGGGTCTACATATAAATTTTTTTTAGTTTTTAAATGTGCTATATTGTGGGATTTCTTCTTTTAAAACTCTGTAGTAGTATGTTCCTACGATAGAATAGCAACATTTTGCACATAATTTTATGTTAAATGCATCATTATATATATAGGACTAGATTAACTTCCGGTGCTTTTGATTTTTTAGGACTTACGATTAGGCCCATATTCATAGTGGAGAGATGAATGTAGTTATCTGAAAACAAGTATCTTATTAGACTAAAATAATGTGTTGTATTGTTGTGTGTACAATCTGCTTCTAATTAAATGAGAATTTCAAAGAATGTTGGTTCGTTATTTCTTTACAATAATGTTACTTTGCAATAAAATTACTATTAATATCATTAAATTAGGTATCACTACAAAAATCGCGAACGTAAATTTCATGAAACTATCATTCAATGAGAAGCAGAATGTTGCTATTATTTTATTATTTATGAATTTTTGATGGAATACATAATAACAATGAAAGTTATCTTGGAACGGGAACGTGAAATACTATATTAGTCATTAAAAAAAGTTACTCAAATTGTTTTTGCATTTTATTTATTTACTATTTTATAAAATAGTCTCTAATCTAGATTTACGTGAACATATGTGATTAACTTGCTTATCAAATAGTCGTCAATTGTAAAAAGGAAGTTAAAGCGATAGATATCAGCAATAACAGTAAGCTGCTTTTTAATGGTTTAAAGTTTCAATTATAACGTTAGCACAGTTTAGAAAATTTGGAAATTCTCTTTTTTTTCTTCAAAAGAAATTGCCAGAAATTGTAAAACAAAACACTTTTTTGGCCTAATAGTGCATAGGGAAAGTCTCCAATAATAATTACCCAATATTACGGCGTTATTATAAGTTGTTTTAGAAAAATGGTCCCAAAATTAAAAAAAAAAAAAGTAAAAGCCTTTTAGGGTGAGCCGATTTTCTAAAAAAAAAAATAATATGAAGCACAAGTACTACAATGACTGTTGTAATACTCGTACATTGAATCACTCCCGGCTCGTGATTAAAACTTGTACCTACTCGTATTACAACGAACGTCGTCGTAACACTAGGGTTTTAATATACTATTTTCTATGAAGCTTATAGGTGAAATCCAACATTATTTAAAGCTTCTTATTGAAGAGGGGTGTGTGTAACCTGGTCACTCTCCCGTCCTACGAGGATCGTCCCAGGAATTATGCGATGAAATAGTAAGTTTGTGTAATTATCTGAAGGCAATAAAAAAAGTGCAGAACCCATTATGATGGTTCTACATTTATGGATTTGTCTTAACTCCAAACTCCAAAACAAAGTTTTAATAACATAGTCTGGCAAAGAATACCAATATGTTATATTTAAAAAATCATATTTGTCACTTTTAGTGCTCAGGACAATATGAAGTTAATATTGATCATCAGAGCTGACGATTATAAGTAGGCGGTATACAATAAAAAAAAAATTTAAGTAGTTTATTTCTCCTTACAAATCTCATCGATCTTAACCGGTAATTATCTGATTTTTCTGATATTTGGGCAATTATTTTTTCAAAATATTATCTGAATCCTAGTGGATTTTTCTGACAAACAAATAAATAAAAAAGTGGGTTTCTTTTCTTATTTAAAAAAAAATCAGGTGATTTTCAAAGAAGCATTTAAAGTTTCGAGTGTAACGCGTGATATTTCAAATTCTTATTTATTTCTGTATACGTATTGCTGTGGCCTGGCACCCCGGTTTTCGTAAATTCTGTGTTTTCTTGTTATTTCTTTAAGCCTTTGTCAATGTTGCGAGAAATTTTAAATTGTTTTATTTTGTATAAGAGTTAGTTAATGAATTAATTATTTAATTTATTTATTTAAATGTTCAGTTGTTTTAAATTAATTTCACTCTTTAATATATTTTTATTTGCTCATGTAGTTTATGTCCTTCTTAGAAGAATTCTTCTTCTATGATCTTTGCGCCCTGGGGGTTGGGACTACCTACCAGGCGCGTCCCCAGGTGGTGGATAGGGGAATGGCCATCTTGTGAGGGTTCGCCCAAGACAGGATGGTTAGTGGCGGCTATAAGTTCGTCCTCTCCGTCTAAAACCGGAGCATGGTTGAACGAAAGCCGTTGCCGCGCAACCAGTCCCCCTCACCCGAGCTGTCGTGTCGTGGCTACGGCTTGCACAGGGTTCCATTACGATGCCAGTTGCTGCCTTCGGTTATCGAAGGCCCAACTGTCAAACCATATCCCGAAAGGGATGGGGGGTCTTGGCTTAACTGCACGGACCGAGAGGAGACAACCTCAATAAAAACCTAAATCCTAAGGCGGCGGACTAGGCTGATGGGATGCGTGGCTGGATAGAAGACCAGTCTCTACTAGTCCAACCTTGGGGCACCTGGCGCACCCCATTGTATCTAGCCTTACTCTTGCATGCGGGCTCTGTGGAGGTGGACCTTTTCTTCCCTAGCTATCGTGGGATCAACCATGGAGAAAGAAACTAAAACAAAACAAAACTCACCTAAGCGGGACGACACCGCTAGCAAACAAAAATGGAGCAAACCCTCCAAAAGAAGCCTCCTACTTCCAAAGTGGAAATACCCCACAAGGAAGGAACAAAGGGAGGAGCAAAACCCCAAACCTCTTTGGCTCTTCGGAAGAAAGAGCAGAAAAAACCAACCCCCCTACCTGAACTAGGACAACCTGGAGGTAGAGGACGATCCGTTGCGACGTGGTCTCAGCGGAGCAGGGTGCAATGGTACCTACGCTACCTCAGTGAAGGGCTTGAACCAGAGGAAGCGAGGAAGAAGGCCTTAGAACATAAGGCCGAACCACTCAAGCGGAAGAGGAAGGAGACTACTCCAACTCAAAAGCCGCATAAGAGGATAAAACAGGAAGTGGGTAAAAGCACCATCCCTGCCTCCACGAAAGGCAGCTATGCAATGGCTGTCAAGAATGTGGAGAAAGTTGCAATCCTGCCAAGGCGTTCCCTGAGGTCACCCTCAGTGGAGACGAACAAACGCGTTGGAGGCCGCTTTAGTGGAAGAGATGTACGGCGGATGGAGCACAAGATCCAATTCGAAGGCATCCATTTTAGGCCGGGGCTGATCCTGGTTGAATGTGGAACACCGCATTCTGCCGAATGGCTCCGCCTAAAGGTACCCAAGCTAAAAGCTTGGAAGGGAGTGGAACTGACCACGTGCGGGGGAAACGAAATTCCAAAACCGCACGTCGCCACCCTATACCTCCCCAGATGTCAGGGAGAAACCCCTGAAAGGCTTCTATCTTTGATAGAAGCACAAAACGAAGGGCTCAGGACAAACCTTTGGAATGTCCTTAACCTAAAGGACGAAGGCAAGGGCCGGCTTCTGAGGGTGGGAATCGATGAGGCTTCCTACCAAACAATCAGGAGCAAAGGGTACACCATCCACTATCGGTTTGGGAGAATCCCTGTGCATGGGCTCAAGAAGCAGCCAAAGGAGGACGAACCCACTCCTAGCACCTCCAAGGAGGACCAGCCTACTCCTGGCGTATCCAAGGAGGACAAACTCACTCCCGGCGCACCGAGGGAGGACCAACCCACTCCCGGCGTAAGGGAGGACCAACCTGAAAGCGATGTGGAAAGCATTGGTAGCTTCCACATTGCAGCCCTCTATCACGGAGAATCGTCATCCGAATCGATGGAGGTTGACGTCACCGCAGAGGGAGAAGAAGAAGAGGGGGACAAGACCCTTACCGGTGAGGACAGCACCCTCACCGAAAACTAACGGCGAGATGGCGGGCATAAATATTGCCCAAGTGAACGTCCACCACGCCAAGGGAGCTTCCGCCGTTATCTCCAGGACGTTCACAAGAGAACATCTCAGTATGGCGCTAATTCAAGAACCCTGGGTCAATAAAGGACAGGTAAGAGGACTCGCCTGTAAAGGCAGCAGAGTGGTATGCGACAATACCAGTATACCTAGAGCATGCATCTTGATTAGAGACAACATTAATTATATTTGTTCTTCAGAATTCCTGACGAGAGACCTTGCCGCGGTCCGAGCATACCTCGAAATCAAGGAAAAACGTCAAGAAATCGTAATAGCCTCATGCTATTTCGACGGAGATGGGGCTGTACCACCAGCTGAGCTGCAGAGGTTAGTGGAGTACTGCCAGAAGAAGCGGCTACCACTACTCATAGGATGCGACGCTAACGCACACAACACTGTTTGGGGAAGCAAGGACACCAATCAGAGAGGTGAGCAACTTTTAGAGTATATTCTTTGTAATAACCTACTCGTACATAATATTGGGAATACCGCCACATTTGTAACAAGGGTAAGGGAGGAAGTGTTAGATATTACACTTAGTACACTGAACCTAAAGGATCTGTTAAAAGACTGGAGGGTATCAAGTGAACCTTCTCTCTCTGATCACAGAATGATTGTGTTCAGACTAGAGACGAAGACTCCAGAGCCACCACTTCGGAGGAATCCCAGAAAAACAGATTGGGACAACTACAGAACCAATCTAAGTAGCAATCTAGAGGTCATCAAATCCAGAAAGGCCAGGCATCATCTGGATCTGGAAAACGACCTTAGAGAGGTGAACAATGCCATACTCGAAGCATACGATTCGAGCTGTCCTGTTCAGCAGACAAAAGAATGTAAGGACGCACCTTGGTGGAACAGCCATCTGTCAAACTAAGATCCGATACGCGGAAGCTCTTTAACAAGGCCAAGCGTAACGGGGATTGGCAGAGTTACACCGAGACACTTACTTCCTACAATAAAGCTATCAGGAAAGCGAAAAGAGATAGCTTTAGAAAGTTCTGCGAGGAAATCGATTCAACACCTACCGCTTCGCGACTTTACAAGTAATGGCGAAGGGTAGAATCGACTCAGGAATGGCACTAAGAAAGCCAGATGGAAGCTTCACCGAAGGTGAAGAAGAAAGAGCTCTCCTCCTTCTAGAAACCCACTTTCCTGAAAGCAAAGTGGGAACCTCGGAAATGCTTCCGAGATATATAAAAGACCAAATAAAGAAGCTACTACAATGGCAAGACACATATGTAGCAGCGAACGGTTAAAATGGGCCATTAATACCTTTCAGCCGTTCAAAACACCGGGAGTAGACGGGATTTTTCCAGTCTTACTTCAGAAAGGGCAGGAAGAAATCCTTCCTCACATGATTCGGATAAGCCGAAGCAGTCTGGAGTTGGGATATATTCCAGAAGCCTGGCGAAGGGCTAAAGTCACCTTTATACCAAAAGCAGGGAAAAAGGACATCACGCACCCTAAATCCCATAGACCTATCAGCCTTACATCATTCTTTTGAAAACGGTGGAAAAGGCTGTAGATAACTACATCAGAACAGAGATCTTGGAGCGGGTGCCATTGCACCCCTGTCAGCACGCCTACCAAACAGGCAAATCCACTGAGACTGCATTAGTGGAGCTGACGGACCAAATCCAAGATGCCCTGACGAATAAAGAACCGTAGTGTGCGCCTTTCTAGACATAGAGGGTGCTTTTGACAACACTCCCCACGAGTCTGTCAAAAAAGCATTAATTAATAGGGGGGTAGACGACGTGACTTCTAGATGGATGTCGCAACTACTGTCTACCAGGTCGGTGGAAGCGGAGGTGGGACATAAGACCATCTCGGTTAGCACGACCAGAGGATGCCCACAGGGGGAGTTACATCCCCACTTATGTGGAGCCTAATAGTAGACGAACTCCTATGCGGATTGACGGATCTAGGCATATCCTGTCAAGGGTATGCGGATGATATTGTCATATACGCAAGAGGCAAATTTGAGAATACCCTCTGTGACATAGTTCAAAGAGGACTGAACTTTACGAGAAGATGGTGTCAATCGATGGGACTCAATGTCAACCCACTAAACAACCCTAGTAGCGTTTACCAGGAAAAGAAAATCCAATCTTGGAACCATAAACTGGATGGGCAAAATATAGACTGGAGAGCGGAAGTTAAATATCTAGGCCTCACCATAGACAACAAACTTCTATGAACAAACATGAGCTTGAGGTAACCAACAAGGCCAAAAGAGCTCTGATGGTGTGTAGAACTTTGCAGGGAAAAATTGGGGATGAACCCAAAAATACTGCTTTGGATGTATACAGCGATAGTGAGACCGATCATCACCTATGCATCAGTGGCATGGAGCAAAAGAACTAATCTAGCCACCGCGAGAATTAACCTCTCGAAAGTGCAAAGATTAGCATGTGTATGCATAACGGGGCTATGAGAACCTGCCAACAGCAGCTATTGAAGTAGCATTAGATCTTGCCCCCTCCACATTGTAGTGGAGGGCGTGGCGAAAAGAACCGCACTAAGAATGGTCAAGGAAGGAATGATTAGGCATAGGCCTCAATCTCCGGACGGTGATCAAACCTGGGATATGCCCGGGATGACATGTTAAAGAAATTTAGCTTTGTGAAGGAATTTACCACAAAGCTAAGTAATAGGAGCGAGTGGGATCATAACACCATCTTGAATTTTAATAAAAATGCCATCAAATGGTATACTGATGGCTCCAAAACGGCAGAAGGAACTGGAATAGGAATATACGGCCTAGAACTACATATTCCGAAAGCTTGGGAAAATACCCAAGTATATTTCAGGCGGAATACACGCTATTGGAAGATGTGTTCAGTTCAATATGGATAGGAACTATCGGAAACAGGAGATTATCATCATGTCTGATAGTCAAGCAGCCATCAAGGCGCTGAGCTCATATGAAATCAGCTCCAAGATGGTCTGGGAATGCCTAGGGAAACTAAATGAGCTAGGCAAAAGAATAAAGTAACCCTCCTGTGGGTTCCGGGTCACACAGGAGTGGAAGGAAACGAAATAACGGATAACCTCGCAAAAAAAGGGGCTGGAATGCCTTTCGTAGGGCCTGAACCCTTTTGCGGGTTAAGTAGCAGTACAATACTGAAAAAAACTAAAAATAGAAATGGAGCAGAGAAAATCCAGTTACTGGAAGAATCTCCAGGGAATGATGCAGAGTAAAATTCTTCTGGGAACTTATAACCAGAAGAGGTCTACAGAATGCATCAACCTGAGTAAGAACAATGTTCGCATATTAACAGGAATACTTTCAGGCCATTGTAGACTGAAAGGACACCTGACTAAGCTTGGATTGGAAAAAGATCCTGAATGCAGATTTTGTGGGGAACAGGATGAAACACCCATCCACCTCCTCTCAAACTGCGCAGCACTGTGCAACCCGAGGGCATTGTACCTGGGAGCATGTGAAATCGAAGAGGGAGACTTACCTAAACTGGGGCCCTCCGATATCCTACACTTTTTAAAAGGAATAGGATTGGGAGGCCAACTGTAAAGCAGCAAGAATGGGGGACACAATAGATCCTTTAGGTCGCAGTGTAACACCACCCTTCACCTACATACATACATACATACATGATCTTTGCGCGTTGCGCTGCACGCAGCTGCAGAATTTTATATGTATGCGACTGTTTAACCCTGAGGAGCCAGTTCTTTGACTAGATGCCGGTGTAAGTACATGTAAATTTATTTTGTTAGCTGCCATTTTGGTATTTCATTTTATTTAAAGATTTGTTTCGCTTAAATTTTGAAATTATTTCATCCATCAAAGAACTCGTTTGCTAATAATTGGTATTGTATTATTGTGTACACAAATTAGATATAGGATCATTTATTATTTCGTGCAGGAAGATATTTAGTTTAAAGAGTTAATTTTTCGTTTTTTTTTTATATTTTGCTGTTATGTAATTTGTTTTAAATACCTCGGGTTGGGTGAATAGAAGCTTTGTGCTTGTATTTAATTTTTTTTAATGTAAATTTATTTGAATTGTCCACGTTTAATTTGGTTTGAACCACGTGGATTTTTGTGTAAAAAAAAGGACGATCTTCCTGAACTATTTTACCTTTTTGCTTTGATAAAAGAATTTGCATTGTCCTTTAGTAAAATTAGAATCCTAATGCAGTTTTGATTTCGACCAGGACCTTTTGTCTAAGGTTTTTCTGCGTAATTGTAATTAATTTTCTTTTTTCTTTTTTTTTTATAATAAAAATCTTTGATCGTTATTAACGTCATTTTAAATTCTGTTCTTTTATTTTTGATTAAACCTTTTCAATTTTTGGAGTAATTAAAGAAAGTCAGATTTCTTTCACCCACTTTTTACTTTTTGTGATTAGTTTAATTCATGAGGGTAACCCTGAGTTTATTTGTTCTTTTGCGCCCTTTAATTTTTATCCGCTGAGCTAGTTAATTTAATTTTTCATTTTTATAAATTCATTTTGCATTTTCTTTTGTACCTTCAGTACACAGCAATATGTATTTCTAAAGATTTTAGCACAGAATTCAATGAATATGAGTTGATGCTTGGACTGTTTCCATCGTCTGTTGAATTGTTTAAATCCGACGTTTCGGTAGTGTTTCTACTGCCTTCATCAGGGAAAAGAAAAAGTAAGAAAGGAAAAATATTTTTTGCTTTGTTATTTTTTTTTTCGAATAACAAATATTTATTTTTGATTTCTAGTACTAATTTCACCTACCTTATTTGTTAGATAAAACGTCTTTAGTCTTTCCAAACAAAGATAACGTAAAGTCTTCTGCTTCCTTCATTCCCTTTTCCGTTCCCTTTTTGAGCTCTTCAACACCTGCTCCCACTTGGCTCTTCTTGTTGTCTAAATAGCTTCCGGTATTATGAAGGCCTTGGTTAATAGCGCCGCCTACTTGTCCCAATTTACTGGCAGCGGTATTCTCAACATTCCTCCAATTACCTTCCACTTCTTTTGCTTTCTCGTTAGTGCCCCTATTTACATCGTCTATTTTCTGACCAAGTACATGCGCTCCATCCCTTAATTTATTGTCGATCGTTTGTCCAGCGGTCTTAAAGCCCTCTTCCATCGCGTGCTTCTTTTCGTCGGCAAATCGGTGCAAATTTTCGTTGGTCGTTTTCACGCCTTGTTCCAATTCTTTCTTTTTTTCTTCGGCGATCCTGTTCGTGTCTTGAACGGTCTGATGAAGGCCTTGTGCGAACTCTTGTTTCTTTTGCTCGGTATACTTACTGGCGTCGTGAACCTTTTGATTAATGGTATCCGCCGTGCTTCTGAATCCTTGTTCAGCTTCCAGTTTCTTTTGCTCGGCATATTTATTAGCGTCATGCACTTTTTGATTCATCGCATCCCCTGTTGACTTCAAACCTTGTTGCACTTCCTGTTTCTTCTGCTCTGCAAGTTTATTAGCGCTATCAATCGTCCTATTAACTTCTCCAGCCGTTTCTTTTAGTTTGCTGTCAATAGCTTGACCTGTACTCCTGATAGCTTGAGCGCCTTCCTGTTTCTTCTCATCGGCAAACCTATTTACATCGTGTACTTTCTGATTTACACTTTGTACGCCGTGATGAATAGCTTCATTTGTCTGTTTCTTTTTCTCACCTGCAAATTGTGAAACGCCTTGTACTCCTTGATTAGCGCCTTCCGCCAATTGTTTTTTCTTCTCGTCGGCGTACGTGTTAACATTGTGAATGCCTTGATTTATTCCTTGGGCGAATTCCTGCTTTTTATCCTCGGCTAATTTATTAGCTTCCTGCATCTTCTTATTGAGAGAATCTGCTGTTTGTTTTATGTTTGCGTCGAAAGCTTCGCCGGTATTTTTAACTCCCTCGGCCACATCGCTGCGTTTCTGATCGGCGTATTGGTTAATCTCCTCGATTTTTTGACCGAAAGCTTGAGATGATTGCTTAATCTTGTTGTCGATAGTTTTTTCGGCCTTGTTTAGTTCTGCGTCAAACGCCTCCTTCGTGTCCTTAGCTAAAATCGTGAGAGTATAATATTATCGTAATGTTTATATTATTTCGTTTTACCTGTCGATTCAGCTGCAGCTTTAATGTTTCCTTTAGTTTGGTTCAACGCATCTGCGGTGCTTGAGGCGGCTTCCTCAGCGGTCTCTTCTATTTTGCGCCCAGTCTCGTCTACGATTTCATCAGTATCCTTTTTTTTCTTTTCAAAAAAGGAGCTGACTTTAGCTCCAAAATTTCTAAGCCCAGCTGTAAAGACATAAATTGTACTTAAGTATAATCTCATTTTTTTCTCAAGGATTAGTTTAGACAACAAGCATTAATGATAAAAATGCACAAAGAATGTATAAGTAACATAATTATACTGTGGTCTTCGCCTTCGACAGTATAAACCATCAATTACTATTAAAAAAAACTTGAATATTACGGTATCGCCGCACAGCCTTATCGTGGTTTACAAACTATTTCTCAAATCGAAAACAAACTATATTCATAAAAACTGATAATAAAACAGCTTACTCGAATGATAAGATCATTAGACATGGGCTGCCGCAAAGTAGTATACTTGGTCCTTTCTTATTTATAATATACTATAATGATATGTACAATATTCCATCCGCGAAATTTGCGGTACAGGAAATCATAAAACTAACGTTTCAGTATTCCAAACTGGACAAGCAAATTCTATTTTACAAAGCGTAGAGTTTAACAATTGTAGCTACTAATCTCTAAGATCTGCAAGGCTTTGCGTCGTAATTATAGATAATAATTTAAAGTGGAAAGATCAACATGCTCTGCAATACTCTGAGCAAGTAGTGTTTTGGTATGCGGCAAATCAAAGATTTGGTCAGTGAGCAGGTGTTGCGCATAGTTCATAATAGTTACTGTTATTTCAAAATTAAGTACGGTATTATTGTTTGGGGAGGTAGTCCCGAGTGGAGTATTTGTTTACCAAAACTAATTTATTACGTAATATGCTACATTTAAAAATTAACCAATCCAACAGAGGTTTCTTTAAACAATTTAATATACTCACTAGAAATTGTACTTTTTCTTTTTTAAAATAAGCACATGCTGCAAGATTTCACTTTTACACATGACTACGGTACTCGACACAGGAATCGATACTGTGTCGTAGGTTAACTCTAAGTGAAAATGGCACTACTTATGCGGCTTTGAAGTTTTATAATAAGTTACCAAGCTACATCAAAACAATAAGTACCTCAAACTTGTTTAAAGAAGCGTGCAATCGGTTACTTATTCAAATGGAGCCGTACCCTTGCAGGAGTATTTTGCACACACTTAATACCTTATACTTAGATCTCACTCATTGTAATATTTATAATTATTTATTTCGTTTCATGTTTCCTACCGCTTCGCGACTTCACAAGGTAATGGCGAAGGGCAGAATCGATTCAGGAATGGCACCAAGAAAGCCAGATGGAAGCTTCACTGAAAGTGAAGAAGAGAGAGCTCTCCTCCTTCTAGAAACCCACTTTCCCAAAAGCAAAGTGGGAACCTCGGAAAATCCTTCCGAGATATATAAAAGACCAAATAAAGAAGCTACTACAGTGGCAAGACACATATGTAGCAGCGAACGGTTAAAATGGGCCATCAATACCTTTCACTCTACTCCCGGTGTTCAAAACACCGGGAGTAGACGGGATCTTTCCAGTCCTACTTCAGAAAGGGCAGGAAGAAATCCTTCCTCACATGATTCGGATAAACCGAAGTAGTCTGGAGTTGGGGTACATTTCAGAAGCCTGGCGAAGGGCTCAAATCACCTTTATACCAAAAGCAGGGAAAACGGACATTACGCACCCTAAATCTCACAGACCTATCAGCCTCACATCATTCTTTTTGAAAACGGTGGAAAAGGCTGTAGATAACTATATCAGAACAGACATCTTGGAGCGGGTGCCATTGCACCCCTGTCAGCATGCCTATCAAACAGGCAAATCCACTGAGACTGCATTAGTGGAGCTGACGGACCAAATCCAAGATGCCCTGACGAATAAAGAAACCGTAGTGTGCGCCTTTCTAGACATAGAGGGTGCTTTTGACAACACTCCACACGAGTTTGTCAAAAAAGCATTAATTAATAGGGGGGGTAGACGGCGTGACTTCTAGATGGATGTCGCAACTACTGTCTACCAGGTCGGTGGAGGCGGAGGTGGGACATAAGACCATCTCGGTAATACGACCAGAGGATGCCCACAGGGGGGAGTTACATCCCCACTTATGTGGAGCCTAATAGTAGACGAACTCTTATCCGGACTGACGGATCTAGGCATATCTTGTCAAGGGTATGCTGATGATATTGTCATATACGCAAGAGGCCCTCTGTGACATAGTTCAAAGAGGTTTGAACTTCAAGAGAGAAGATGGTGTCAATCGATGGGACTCAATGTCAACCCCACTAAGACAACAGTAGCATTTACCAGGAAAAGAAAATCCAATCTTAGAACCATAAAACTGGATGGGCAAAATACAGAATGGAGAGCGGAAGTTAAATATCTAGGCCTTACCCTAGACAATAAACTTCTATGGAACAAACATGAATTTGAAGTAACCAACAAGGCCAAGAGAGCTCTGATGGTGTGCAGAAACTTTGCAGGGAAAAATTGGGTATGCAACCCAAAAATACTGCTTTGGATGTATACAGCGATAGTGAGACCGATCATCACCTATGCATCAGTAGCATGGAGCAAAAGAACTAATCTGGCCACCGCGAGAATTAACCTCTCCAAAGTGCAAAGATTAGCATGTGTATGCATGTGTATGCATTGTCGAAACTAGTAGCTGGAATCATTTAATCTCATAGTAAACAAATACAAATTAGGAAGTACTATCATTTATTCTTAATACCTAATTCGAATGACCTAATTATGGAAATTCAGACATATAATAAAACTATCTTTTGATTACACTTAATGATCAAAACATTTGAAATACTTTCATTTTTCAATTTTAATAAAAAAAAATAAACCATATTTAGGATGCATTTTCGTCATTACTTCAGAATAGGACTCATGTAGAAAATAAATTGAAAAATCACGCTTAAAAGAATCCCTTATTGGGAAATAATTTATTTAAAAAACAATAGTTTGCCTAAATGTTTGAGTGCTACACATATTTAATTCATGACCGTATATAGAAGCTAGAGTACTTTGTTATTAAACCTGTGACAATAATTTTATGTATTAACGATATTATTTTCATGGAATTTGAGCTAATTGTGGCGCCTCCACCATTTGTGACACAAGTACCAGCTAAACCGAGGAACTATTCTGATTTAGAAATACTATTAACAGACACTATTAACGAAAGATATCCTTACTCGAAATTTTATTTTGGAAAGTTTTGAAAACTACATGAAAATTGGTTAAGAGGCGACAACTAGTTTACCGCATTAGGACAGCGATACATCCAGGAATGGCCCAGGATAAATATATTGTTTGCATATTATTCCAGTTGATGAAATGCTGTATACATATACATACCGTGTGTATTATATCAGTTATTGCTGGTGAATATGTATTCATCTATTTCGGCCGCCGCGGCGTGCGTGATTTTGGGGTATATTATTAGCAGATTTATGTTTTCGGAGAACTTAATTTCGTAGGGACACCAATAAAATAGGGTTTGAGGGGGTAATTACGGTAACGGGAATTAGATTAGAATCGGGCGATTTAGAAAAGCGAGTAAATATAGGGAGGCGAATTTATTCGGCGAAATTAAAAAGTATTGCTTATAACAAAGTTATAGGTACTTTTGGAAGGGTTTAGAATTTTTTACTCAAGGGTCGAAGGGTGAGGGTGGTACAGCCGCCCGGCTTCTGTTTTTATAATAGGGATATTAAAATATGTAATCAAAAGTTTAAATTAGAGGGTGATTGCGATAATTTCCAAGCAGATGTATGTAGTTGCAATAAATTAGGTGGTACGTTATATTAGGCGCGAGTGGGAATTTATGCGGAACGCGCGAATTATAACTGATAGTTTATCGGCATTAGGGATGTTAGGGAATTTAAAATATCCGACCGATTTATTATTAGATACTTGGGATATGTTGCGTGAAAGGGGTATAAAACTTTATTGGACTAGGGCTCACGTAGGTACAATCGGTTATTAGAGGGCGAATCAATTAGCGAAAGAGACGGTGCCTAGGGGTAATAGCGCGATAATTAGGCATGGTTTAATTTCGGATAGCGTAATTAAAAAAGCATTTAAGGATAAACTTGATAATGATTGGCAGAGTAGATGAGGTACCACTTTAAATGGGAGGTGGACAGAGAATTTATCGGTAACGTTACGCGTTTTATGGAAACGTGGGTTAGTTTGTCGTATCAGACGGTAGAGGTAGTAACGGGTCACGGTAATTTTAAATCATATTTACGTAGAGATTGGGAGGGTTAATGTTTCATTTGAATGTCCACTCACTGATAAGTAGGGGTCGCGCATGGAAACTAGGGCACTAGCTATGGGATTAAATTTTTTAATAACACTGCTAAAGTGTTACATATGTTACGACATAATATTTAGATAGGTAGGGTCGTTCGTGTTTATAAACGAATTTTTTAGTGGTCTAAATTGATGTTAAATTATAGCTATTAAATAATAAGAGGAGGGGGTTCAAAAAAAAATGAACCGAGAAGCTACCTGAAGGCGGCACAGCTATCGGAACTAAAAAGACGTGGGGACTACTTCTTTGAAAATCAAAAAGATAAATAACAGCTTCCCAGATCTTACTTCCAGAGTAAGGTTTTCTATGGTTTCCCTTACACCTTGGCAAATGCTGGGAGAGAACTTAATTCCGAGGGCGCAAACATAATATAACAACTAATAGCGGATCGATTTATTATATTTTTGTTATTATTATTAAGAATCATAGGGAAATTATTTATGAGAGGAGGAACATGTCAATTATTACGGAATCCATGCTGTGGTACTCATATATAGTACTTAGAATAGGTAGCTTCCAGGGATTTAGGATAAATTGTAATTATTTAAGTTTTCATAAATGAAGTGTATATTACGTTTTTTGGTTAAAATAATAATAATAAAATTTGTTTTCTATGTAAAAATCTATAGGTCTGTTTTCGTTTCAATTTCGAACGATTCTATTACGGTTCAAAGCAGACTTCAGGATTATGTCACGACCTGTGCTGGTCTACTGCCCCGGGATCACGATACTCGAAACTCGATTCGAATTCGCCATGTTTAATTGAATACCTAAAAATCTTATTCACAATACTCGATTTCACGAATCAATTCGATTCGTAACACTCGATTGCCAGGGAGCTACCGAGTTGTAATGGCGGTGCATGAGATCGTGACATTCGTAACTCTCCCTCTCTTTCTAATTCATTATTCGGATGTATTATGTATATAAAGTGATCGGTAAATGATCGGTAAAGACTGTAGGTAAAAAGACCAATGCGCTTGTTCGTATAATCAGGTACAAATTCAATATTTCGAGATAACTCAAAACACATTCAACAGTTATTATACTAGATAATGTTATTAGAAGGAATTTTGAAATTATTAGTTATATAACATGGCGTAGTAAATAAAATGCTGCCAGTTTTTAGGGAGCGTATCCTTCAGCGGCGTAGGTCTCTTCAGAATTTACGATTGCAAAGAGAGGGAACTCTGAGGGAAAGACAAAATCCATTTTTGTACCACCCAGATAATAAATTTATTGAATTATTTAGACTTAATAACAAATATATTGCTGCAATATTTACTACTACGTATAACAACTATACTCACTTTGATAAAGTGATGCAAAAAAAAATAATTCACTTTTCTCTGACAATAAGTAAAAGAGTAGTAATCACGTAGTAATAAAATAAAAAAAAAAATAAGCATTTGTCAAAGTAATCAACGTTGCGGAATAAACGTTAAGTTGTCGTTGCTCACTTGCTTCAAATTCTACCTTTCATTTGAACTAATTCCGCAGTAAAGTAGATTATTTGTTTCCAAAACACGATGATAACCGAAATTTAAACGAAATTAATTCGATCGAGTATTGTGAGTACTTCCAGGTATGTGAATCGACTCGATCCTCGAACTTGTCGACAAAAGTCGATCGCATATCGTGATCCCGGGGCTGAATTAAGTAAGAATGAACACAGACCTATAAGTGCTGAGTCACATGGGTTCATGGGTAGAACTCCATTCTTGTGGTTGCATGGGTGAACAAAAAGCATAAGTCATTGATTTCAGTTGTTCCTGACGTTACTTCAAATTTTATACGTAATTATATTAAATAGGTATGAAAATATCTTACCTATACACTATTTTTGCACACATTGTCTATTTGAGAGTAAAAAGTAATAATAAAATATAATTTTTGAATTAAAAAAGAATGTACTCTCACATATTGTTTCTGATATATCTATCATCATTCATCATTCATACTTTTCCAACTAATTATTAGTCCTTGATTTACTTAATTCTATTATAAACTCTTTGTTTTCAATCATTAATAGTAGTAGGTAAGATTCTAAAATGATGCCCATGGCTCACAGGCACATGACTCATACAACAATTAGAAACCATAAATTAGAACACGCGTTCGTAACTCTCTCGATATCAGAGTTAAGTCAAAGCTCTAACCAGCGATAAATAATCCTACAACCGAATATATTAGATAGTTCTTACACCAGGCACTAAAAATACATCATTATATATGGAATATATACGGCAACAGATTGTTGTAATTTACCATAGCAAAAACAAGTGAGAAGGCGCACCAGCGCGGTAAAATAAAAGTAAATTAGTAATCATCAGATCTAGCCGTCCTTGACGAAGGCAACAGCATAATATAATATGTATATCCACATACACAATACCCCTACCTAAATCGAGATGATGTCACTTGAGCAGAATTTCACCTCTTTACCTCCTTCTCAATTTAATTAGCGTGCCTACATTATTGCGTTTTACATTGAAAAAATGAGGGCTGTGAGTATAAATGATACATGCCGCTTATTCATATAATAACGGTTGCACAATACCTAATAGATATATAGATTCGTATATGCGTAATGTAGCGCCTCTGAAATATTCATTTATTATGTGGTATCACACCTTCTTTATTTAGTTAGTTAGTTAAGGAAAGAATGATGCCTTTGATGTCAGCTAACTACTCTGAGGAATTACCACTAATGAATTAGTTTTCCCAAGCATTTCCGGTGGTTTTGGCTGAGCACGTGATATCGCAATTTTGCAATATAGTATCAAATATAAGAAGTTATAAATGAAATCATAGATACAGCAGGTTTAAATTAAGCTGCTGGAATTTCGACTCAATGCTTATACCTAATCTTTCATGGCGATTATGCTAACCACCATATATGACAAAATTGACATTAATTAGAGATTAGAGAGATAAGTCAAACTTAAGGGTGTTGGGGACAGTTTTAAGAAAAAATTAAAAACGTTATTAAACAAATCATTTTGTATGGTAATAAAAATGCAATGTAATTAGAGAACATATTTCTACAGGTAAAATAGAATTTAGAACAAAACTAGATGGACTTCGAAAAATAGTTATTTGTATCACTAGGCCAGAAACTACAGTATTCGTACTTGTTTTTCCGTACTCATACTCGCAAAGGAGTTTCTGGCCGTGTGATACACAATGTTTTTTACGCCGACAAATTTTAATTTTGAATTGAAAATAGAAAAGAAATTTTGGCACTAGCGAGTTGACAGTACAAGTTGGCACACATGTTACATACCTTAGTATTTTGACGTTTCCGAGAATAAATCTTTTTCTATAATTTTCCTTCTAGTTTAATATCTATTTATCAATAATAAGTGCAATGAAGACACCAGTTCATCTCAGCATGGTTGAACAGCTTAATGACAATTTACTACACATCTGTCATGTGAATCTAGTGTGGGCAACCTTTAATGACATTTTTGCCTGCCTAGACAGGAAAACAATAGTTTTCCTGCCGCTTTTAAGTACTGCAAAATGGTCTCTGGGCGGAGGCGCACAAAGGTATTTTTTTAAATTGTTTTATTGAGGTAGGTTTCCGATTGCAGAAATTACATTCACCAGAGCTACTATAACTTCATTTACGATAACAGACGAGTTACGTCATAACTTGAAATTTCGGGCCATGCATAGCGTATTAGTATAGTATAGTATATTATATTTAATCCAGTAGACAACAATAGTAGTATAGGACAGATCAAAAAAATAGTAAGAAATACAGTTACATATATATTAAATAGAAAAGAACAAAATACAATTAAATGTAATAAAAAAAGAAAAACACATAAGACCTAAATATTAAATCACCCTTAACGACCTTAGATATCACGATCCCACAAATATTCCTGAATGGCATAATATATTATGAAAATAACCAACTATACAGTAATTTATTAATACATACTCCAAATCTTATCTTTTTACCGGCTCGGCTCTATTTACGACGTTAGAAGCGACATAAAATGAAAATTTTGATTTTAAAGCCTCATTTCTTCTCGAGTTTTGTTCTAAATTCTATTTTACCCGTAGAAATATGTTCTAATTGCATGCCATTTTTTTATTACCATACAAAATATATAATTTGTTTAATAGCATTTTTAACTTTTTGCTTAAAACTCGCCCCAACACTCTTAAAATAAATTATATTCTTACAATGTCTTTTTTGTTTTGTTGATGATAGATTTTCTATGTAGTTGTTCATTATTTAAAACGTTAGGTTTACAAGAAAACTTTAAACAGTTTTAATAATTTTGATATTATAAATGATAATAAAGAATATGGTTTTACAAAAGGTATATAGTTGTTGTTTAGAACAGAATTATATACATTTGTTTTGTCCTGACCCGACTCCGTAGTTTAGTTTTGTTGCGTCCCCATATTTAGATTTAAGGTCCTTCAGTTCTAAGAAGTTAATAGTGAAGACATCTTTCCTTTTTTCTATTCTTTCTTTATTCTAACAGACACCCTCTTCATTTGTAATTTACAATCATTAGAGTTTCTTTGTGCACCACACGCAATTACTTTTGTAACCCCACCAAGGGAAAATGGTTAGTGTAACAAGGGACTACTAGTTCAAAACCATATTGTAATAGGCAGTGCTATTCCGACATTTCGAGCGACAATACATTTGTAAATATCTTACTATGTAAATATATTAAAATACAAAAAAAAAGGTTTTGTGTGTTTTGTTATTTAACTACATCAACGTAAAAGTGACAAATCCAGCACCAACGCAATCACAAAATTCAACAGTTGATCGCTTTTATGAGTCTATTTTGATACTTATATTTTTTTTATAGTTACACTTCTTTTGTTTACTGTGTCGAATGCTACTTTTAGATCAACAAGTGACGATATAATGTAAAGTACATAATTGATAAGGAACCGTTTATAATGTACAAAAATGCTGAATAAACCAGGATTAAACGTTTATTAAACCATATTTTGGCCATTATAAACGATTATTCAAAATTAACGGCATGGACTTTCTATCTATAATGCAAGCGTTTAAAAACTTCCGACATCTTTTTATTTAGTCTTTTACGCATTAATTTGTATGTCTATCTTGATCCCAAAATTAAAATATTTAAAAAGTAATATATTTCGATTTGTTGAAAGATTGCAATGATGCTCTAGCAGGGTTTCCGTACTTTTTTGAACTTCTACCAAGGACTACAGGTCAATGCTTAAAGTAAGGACTTCTTGGTGTAGGATTAAGGCGCCTCCTAGAGAGAGTAGTTTACGAAGGTCAGTTTGTCCATACCTATTCTTGTACAGGTTTTATTCGATGAGGAACGATATTTGAATGTCATGGTCGAACTTTGTTGTAATGGCCAAAAGTTCTTCAAACATTCTTTTTTAGTGAAAATGTTTGATTCAATTACGCATTGTATCAAAAAATTGTTCAAAAAAAAAAACACATGGTTTATCACGTTGCAAAGTCACTTTGCTTGTACATCTTTGATCAGTTCATTAGCGACTCATCTAATTTATGGAGTAAATAAAATATCGTCTTGTAAACAAACAGTCAGCGACTGGACCAATAAACGAAAATGAAATGTTTTTTTTTTCAAAAATAGCAAGTTTTGAGGTAAACTTAGAGATTCCGTGAATGTTTTTTTTTTGATTTTACGAGTTTGCACTATAAACAAGAATAGATCATGTTGCACTCGACTTTGCAATAATGACAAGTGTTGTCTTAGAAACAAACGCTTCTAATAGAACCATTGAAATAGATTGCAAAGTATGAGTAATTATTACAATTCAATTGCGCAACATGCAAGTAAGTTATTGATATTAAATTTTAATTCTGGTGATAAAGCACTTGCATAACCCGAAATATAAATATAGATCATGCAAAATATTTTTGCGCGTCTGCATATTTCCAACAATTTAACGGCAAGAAGTAAATAAACTCAGCTATATATACACGCGTCGCAGTTAAAATTTTTTGACCTTGATGCGAAAAACACGTAATACGCGGTGTTTTCATTTTAGTAATCGTTTAAAAATAAATCTAACAAAAGCGGTTTCTCCTTTTCTATCATGCAGGATTGCAGTTTCGAAATTGGCGATTTTTGAATGCACAACTGTCCAAAAGAGGAATGAGAACGGATCCTTTTGCGTAATTAGTCCCTCGATAAATACTGGCACAGCTATTTGTATTGACCTACTCCAAGATTAACCGCCGCGTTTTTTTCAAAGAAGAATATTGATCTCAAAAAACACGGCGTTATACATTTGTACTTACCAAACATTTCTGCACTGGATTTTTTTCGTACACCGGCGAAGTTGCAGCCCGTAAGTCGGCGTCACTAAACAAACGAATTCTTTGAAGATGCTCCTGCAGGGACTGGCGAACACGATCGAATTCCTTGAGGCGCAAATGCAGGAAACGTTTTCGCACTGACCTTTCCAAGATCGAAAATAGGTAGGTGGACGTTGTGTTGGTACGTTTCTAACGGCTGGTACGGGTGTTCTGCTTAGTAGCGTTTTGAGCGACTACTTTTCTGCTATTCACTTCGCCACAACTTGGTATTGATTCAGCCAAGTAGGCGTCAAGCTATGTACACGTGATGGAACTTTTCCTTTCAAGCTTTGTACATCAACATCAATATTTCAAAGTGACGAACTATTTTATTTATTATAGGCGTCATTTTTTTTTCATCTCAAAACAAAACTAAAACAAAATATTTGCACACTTATTTATATATTTTTCGAAAAATTTTCTAGGTAGTATCTTTATAATTTATTAATATAAATTATAAAGATACTTAATTAATAAAAGCATAAGTCTTTACTCGCTCTTGACGTTGATATTTGTTTGGTATATATATGTAGCTACTCCTATTTTAACCATCCGCTTGCACGCACGCGTTATTTTTTAATTAATTTTAATTGATACTTAGAAGACATTTCTTCTTACGAGCCTTAGGTAGATTAACATTTATACATTTGATAAAAATGTCATAAATCTAAAATTTATTTAGAAGATTTCTCTCTCATTAATGTATATTTATTACGTCAAATAGTGACAAAGAAATATGTCCATATCCACTACAGATATATCCATGGGATATTCGTTTTGGAGTTATTACAATTGTTTAAATATTCAGGATATTCTGAGAACACTTTCAGCAGCATTCCTTATACATTATTATGGATGTTCTATACATATTCTACAAATATTTTCCTAATTTAAACCGGGATATACTTTGGGCGGACATTTACTATCCTCATTCTACAAATATTTCGAAATGATTCAGAATATTCTGAGATCCATCTAAGAATAATTCAATATCCTTAAAGAATATTAGTCTTAGAATATTGCAGGAATATTATTTTGCCATCTGGATAGGTAGAAAGCTTCTCACACAGCGCACCTCGTTCGACAGATATCCACTGGATATCCCAATCACCAAAACATGTTCATATCCATTATAGATGATGGATATCCATGGGATATTCGTTTTGTAGTTATTACAATTGTTTATAAAGTTAATAGAAATATATTTATCGCAATTTAACGTAAAAATTAATACCAAAATAGACACAATTTGCCTGTTTGCAAGATATTGATAAGTACATGAACTTTGTATCAGATATCCTATGGATATCTATCCGATGTTATAGATTTTACAATAATGTAAAATTTCAGATTCTTTGTAGAATTGACGTTATTTCTAAAAAAAGACGGTTGGATTTATTACTGGTATGAATATTAAGTAAAATTTAATAGCTATACTAAGCACGTACTGAAAGTACTTGTACTCATAATCAACTAGGTCGAAAATCGCTGAGTCTAGAGAGATCAACCTATCCCGAATTTGCTTGTCCAAGTGCGCTGTGTTTATTTACCATGTTTATACTCAATCGTACATGTGACGTCGAGAGTCGATAAGCAAATTAAAAAGTGCCGTTGCGCCGTATGCATTTGCAGTTACATAGGTGTACCTATATAGGTACCTTACAGTACAACATCACCACTACTTTGTTGATATTGCCGAAGAGGTATCACTCATATAATGTTGTCTTTCTTTATAACGTTTAAAACATTACTGATAATTTTAGAACATAACTGAATATCTAACCTTAGCAGGTTAGATGTTAAGCATAAATCAGTAGATACCTAAAATGTGTTTGCTTGTGAAGTTATTAAAATCTAAGATGCCATTTCCAATCTTGATTATCCACATTATTAAATTACTTATTATGAATGGTCCGATAAGTAGGCATCAATGGTTTCTTTTTCTTTACAGGGAGTCAAGAGAAGGAACAGGAATTAAGTAGATTAACAAGAATAATTTGTAATAAGTTGTTTGTAAATTTGTTAAAATATATAAGTGCTGGAAATAATAGATACTATTTCCAACACTGTCGCCATTGGTGAGCATGCTTATCACAAATTCAAGGGGACCAGTATCGTAGATATCCATTAGACGCACTATATAGCAAATCCAATGGATGTACCATTTGGTTATCTAATAGGCAGACATTTGGAGATGTAAGAAACATCCATAGAATGTTTGGAACGTGTATTGGATATTATGTATATCCACAAATAATATCTAATGAATGTATGATAGACATTTTGTGCTCTGTGGGATATCCATTAAATGTGTTACATTAGGACCATTAGATGTACTATTTGGACATCTAAAAGGCGGACATTTGAAGATCTATGAGGCATCCATAGAATGTCTATGACGTGTTCAACGGATATTCTGGATATCCGTGGAGAATATCTAATGGATGTCTGCTAGACATTTTGTACTGTGTGGGTTTACTGTATTACAGCACAAATTGGGAAATATAGAAAGGCTTAAGTAGATTGGGGATTTGGGGTATAATAATGCTTACTTTGTCAATTACACAATATTTATTGTTAAAGTGAACTTACCGGGTTTATTAAATAATCGAATAGAAGTCATTAACAAAATATATGATTGCGCTTTTCTGTCTCTCTAGAAGGTAGCCTGACCGTATTAATATTTATATTTTTATAAAATTAGGTCATTGTAATCACAGCACACTTTTATAATCTTCATATTCAAAAATGATAAAAAAATGCACCACCGCAAACGACCCCCACGCAATTAAAACACAACGGAAATAAGATTTATTTTCTGATTTGGTTATTTTCAGGTCATGATTTGTGGTAGCGGTACATACCTATCCCTATTGATTGAAATCGATTATTTAAGCAAAATAATTAGGGCATAAAACCAATAACATATTTCTTTGTCTGCAACTGTACCGACTTTATTATATGAAAAAAATAGGTTACTTTGAAGGTTTGGAGCGATCTTCATTAATTATATCCGAAGAAATATTTTTCTTAATTTATTAGATAAATAATTTTTTAAAGAAATATTGTGGTAGAGTCAAAGAAAGCAGCAAAATTAATCATAAGTTATATTATATTAATTCAAACCATCATGGGAGAGGCACTGGTGGCTCGAGCCGATAGGAAATATCCGCACGGTGGAGTTTTGGTCGTGGACGAGCTATTACCCAACAAACACAACACTGTTGGCCATCATCTGGTTAAGTGATGGAACAGTTGGCATCGTGTTGGCAATGGCTGTCAGCAGTAAACATTAAATCGGAAATGTGTATTTAAAATTGTTAGCATTGTGCCATAATTTTTGTATAATTTATTATCTGGAGGTCCGACGACGGCCTATATGTGCACTTACTAAATATTTTATTGTGAATGTTAATTATAGATATTAATATGATACATACTGTATCTACGGAATCGCATGGACGAAAAGAGTATATTTTTAAAACAAGTAATCTTTTTAAAAAAATATGTTTGTCCAACCAACGTGGCTAATAAACTAGATAAAAAGCATAAAAAACTTTACATTAACATAATATAAAATTATTTACTCTATCTCCATGAGAGCATTTTTTTTTCCAATATATAATAGATATTAGTAATAGTCTATCCTAGAAGACACTGTATATGAAGATCACTAGTACGCTTGGCCTCAAAAAAAAAAAAAACTAGTGGAAAATTGGTGGTTTATATAATATATGTACTGGCTTAATAAAGGCCTTCTAATGAACCGCAGCGTTGGCTCTTTCCCAGTTTAGTTCTGTTCCAACCTGTAAACTGCACCAAATTAATAAAGGCATTATAAAGGGCCGACAGCGGTCGATGATGGCCCGGCATGTGTATGTATTGGCAAAAAATCGACCTGATATAGGAGACTCAGGTACCGGCCCACATCTGGCATGCTAGTGCTGGGCCATTACTGACACTACTGGCAAGAATATATTCAGCCTTACCTACTAAAAATAATTGCGGCAAATACAAATTAGATTACCTTGACCCCTCCTCGAAAAGCCTGTACTAAAGTAGGGTTTAATGCACGAGGCAGAGACCTCGAAAATATCTCGTTACACCGCAAGTCAATGTATGGAACGAGTTAGCTCGGGATTCCCGAGATAAATATATATGCTATACTGAGAGTTACTAACGCGTCAAAGCTTTAACACGTTCCGCGTAGTCATCGGTCAGAAAACTAGAAAAAAAGTATGTTCCCTATTTTGTAATCATCTTCAAGTATAACCAGTGTCTACCATATTTAAACTATTTTACATCTAAGCAGCTACTTTTGTAGTACTTTGTCAACAACCCTCCCAGTAAACAAAATTCCTGCGCGAAATTTGAATTTGGTTTTTTGTGCTACAACCCATTTCTTTTTTGAGTGTAAAAATTGAATGCGTTATGGACATTGGAGATACGTGTATAATAATTTATTGATATAAATGACAGTCTGAATGTAATTATAATATTACAGCTATATACATTAAATTTAATACAGTATTATTAAGCACATATATAAATTAATTTCTTAGGATATAATTCAATATATTATATTCACAATGATTAATCTTAATTATTAATAATTATGACGTAGCAACTTGCTTTAATGGTCCTTCTAAGTATAAAGCGAGAGCATTAGCTTTCTGTTTCAACATTCCAAACCCAACAGTGTTTCGCGCATACAAACACAACAGTACGTTTCCTACTTGAGTTATTGCAATTCTGCCCTCCATGCATTCCATGAGTATCATTTGTGGGTGATCGTCTCGAAAGACATTTTGACAGTTTTTATCATAAGCACACCAAATGTTACTTGCAATTGCCGCTGTGACTCTGGCATCTTTATCCCCATAGCCGCTATATGCTAGTAAAGCACCTTCAGGGTTCAACAAACTGCAGTAAATAGTAGAGAACAAATGTAAATAAAAATATAACCTAACTTTTCAACTTACAGAGTATTTTCTATGCCTCCAGTATTTGCTTGACTTAGCACTTGTGATAAAGCTTTGGGCTTTAACATTTTCGGTGTGTGATCCGTTTTGAAAGATTTATTAAAACAAATTTGCAAAGATTACGTTAACAACAGCTGTCAACAAATTGCAGGTTTCAAATTTTTTTTTTTTTTTGGTTGGCTAACTCTCGCAACATAAAACTATAACCTTGACTACAACTGTCACAGCTGTAGCTAATTTCATATAAAAGCAATAAACCAATAAATTTTTTTTATTATTTAATATCTGAAATACAAAACAAAAGCGGGACCATTGAATACATTATAATTATCTTTGACTGGTATCCCTGGGCCTATATATAATTCCCCTACTCTTCATTTCTCTTTGTATACCAGCTGGTAATCGTCCCGCAACAGATATGGCATAAATTCCTTTACAAAATTGCGCTAGAAATAATTACGTAAGTTATGTAAGTTGAAGAAAACGAGTCACATACTTATTCTTTGCCATTTACACACCCAACTGTCTTCAGGGCTCATTACAGCAATCATGCTGTAATAAAATATTATTGAACTTAAGAATGTTTATTCCGTACCAAATATTTACCCATCAAAATTGGAACTAGTGCAATCATACACATTGTCTTTGTTGTTTTTCATGCGTAGGAATTCCTCACAATTATCGCAACCATCGTATTCGAATTGTTCAAACGTCTTCGAATAAAGTTATTTATTAGCAAAAAAGGGACATATATGTACATTGTTTCGCACTAACCTTAATTAGAGAACATACGAGACATGCTCTTAGACCACGTAAATCTTTAGGTATTGATTCCATTGTCTTGTTTAATAATTTTTTTAAGAAAAATTATTGTAGAATACAATTTTGACACTACCTAAAATTTTAGGTTAGAAAAACAAGTGTGAAGTTTGCGAATAACGTTGCCAAACCAAAAACAACGAGAAGTTAGGCATTTTTTTAAGGCCTAGAAAACCGTTATTTAAAAGAATTTGAAAATTAATCATAACCCTAATAGCCAAATTTAAATTTCCCACCACAATTTCTAGTGAATTCAAAGTAAAGGCATCAAAATAACTATTAATGTAGTACCAAAAGTACAAAATGGTGGCTAATTTTGTTTAACGTTGAAGTTACCAAGAGTAACTGCGGGAAATTTAAATTTGGCTATTAGGTAATAAATCATTAATTTTACGTTCGCTAAAATGCATACTTTTGAAATATTTTTTTGAAGTGTCTTCAATCTGCTTAATTACTTGTAATAAAATAACATATACACATAGCAGGGTAACCTTACCAACATAATTAAAAAACAAAAGGGCACAGTGCATTTTTACATGTAAATGAGTTATGTTTAGATTGTTTAATGGCAGAAACTTCATGCTCTCTTTGCATTTGTACCTACTTTCTCATCAAATTTACCCTTTCATTTCTAAATCATCTTATGACCATACAAAAACGTCTCCCTTTAAAACGGTGTTGTGCACCGGCTCAAAAACGCTTGAACCAGTTTCAATTTTGACGTCCTACTTGTCGCCAAAATGACGTTTTGAACTGCTACACGGCGCTTTCGTAACTCTGCGTCGCGAAAAAAACACCTCTTTAGGATTTATTCCTAGTGTTATTTTATTTTAATTAGACTTAAGTGTAAAAATAATGTAATAGATCGCATTATTTGAATGCCGAAAACGATACAGTGTTTAAAAGGTAAAAGGAAATAAAAACACATTAATTAGTTTTAAGTGTCTTTATATGCAACAAAAGCATAATTATATTTCACACAATTACTGATTAATCTAAGACAGTCCATACAAAACTTTTAATCAAATAATTACTTATATATGAGTACTACAGGTAAAAATAAATCAAGTTTAAATAAAATGTCTGCAATATTGCAGGTAGAAATAGTTATCTCGGTATCACTTACTTTATATATGTACATTTTCATCTCACAATAAATACTACACATCATAAAAAAATGAATTGAATAGTTTAAAACTGGGGTATACAAATGTTCTATACAATACTAATTTAATCGTCCGATTTTTAACATGAAACGTAATTTATTAAAAAAAAATAAAATAAATGACTATCCAAAGCTGGTAATTCACGTTTCACAATAGAGCAATAAATGCTGCACTAGATATCAATTTGTATGAGTATTTAGGCAGTTACTTAAACTGATCGCGCTTCTCAAAACTAATAAATTATATAATTTCTGTGAATCATTGGTTATAGGAGTTTACAAAAAATGTAAGATAAGTAAATAAAAATCAGAGTTGCAAAATACTTAGATCAAATAATTCTGGAAATAAATACTTATTAATCATTATATCATTCTTAAAGTAATGCACATTACCAAAAAAAGATCATTTTATTGTAAAAATAATAGGTTACCCTTTTCAATTTTTGTTGTCTTATATACAATGCATTCACTCCACAAAAATCGTTTCCAAGGATTCAAAAATATATTCATATTCATTCATGTCAAAATGTAATATTTCTTAATTAATTAACCTGAAATGAACATTCTAAACTGTATATATTTATTTATAACATACATGTCTGTATGTATGTATGTATGTTGCATGTTACCCTCAATTATTGAGGAATTCGAGAATTGCCGAAAGTTTATATGCAAAAACGTGTTGTGGCTTTCCAGAACTTCCCAAATTGCGTTTTTCGTAAATTCTATAGCTAATGCAGGGCTAAATTTGATGGCGCGCAAGTAAACGCATTTCCGAAAGATGTTCTTACTGGTGTATAAAGTAAAGAAGGCTTTTAAAAGAGATGGGAAATGAATAAGTAAATAAAAGTAATGATAATTTATCAAATGAAAAGAATAATAAAAATAAGGACAAAGTTTTCTGGCGAATAAAGAAAATAACGTGCAGTTTGAATAAGACTAGTATATACTTTTGTTTCTTATTAAGCTACTACTTCCGGATGTATTTTCTTAATGAACCTTTATCGACCATATTCATCCATTATCGACAGTTTGATAATTGATAGTATAACAAAACAACTATTTCAAGTTCAATTAATAAATAGGAAGTTCTTTCCCTTTGTATGCATGTGCAATATTTTTAATATATAAATAAAACATAACATTTAAGTAATTTTGATTTCAAACACATCTTAGTTGAAATTGCCAGTTTTGGTTTGTGTAATAATGTGTATAAAGCGAAAATCTTGGTATGTTTTCTATAACCATCGTAATATTTCGCTGTGAAACTTAAATTTGTCACGTTACAGGTATATAAAATATACGGAAACGGAAATGCTAGAAATCCACAATACGTTCTACTTATAGGTAAATATCAGTCAATGGATCTGCCATTTGAGTACAACACATTATACCATCAAGAAGAATAGTGACATAATTGATAAATTATCTATTGTTGCTTAGAGATTGAATCAAAACAATGTCCGATAGGATTTTCTTTCAACACTCCTGAAAAACTGCAGTTTATGAATTGTATCACTTTTCTAACAGATAAGTAGGTATACTTTAGTACTCTGTAAACTGATATCTCTGTTATTAAAAAAGCATAGTTATACTAGAAGTTGCTCAAAATTATTATGAAACAATGCCTCCAATAATATCTTGGGAAATTATAGACCAAAAATTGATTTTCACAATAAGATCTTCAAGAATTTTACGACATAATCGGAGCTTGAGAACAACAGGTGGTACATTCTTCCAAACACGCCGTCAAAGCTTTTTGTTTTAAATTATCTCTTTTTTACCTTTACTAATAACTGAGATACATATTTACATCTGGACACCTAGTATGATATTTACATTGAAAATTATTTGATACAAGCTATAGTTACACATGGGATGATATTCTCTTTAAACTAATTGTGCGTTCGTCTTTCCTTTTAATAATTTTTACCTAGTCATTACATAATAGAAAACTAGATATATCAAATATTACAAACACAATGTGGTATCACTAATATCATTTATTAAGATTGCACTCTACAGATTGTCCAGGCCGATAAGGGAGTTATAAGCATTGATTGTTGCCAAACTTTCTAGCTCAGGAAATTGAAACTTACAGTGTTTAACACTATGAACTTTAAATAAGTAACACAAACAAACAAAATGCCACTTTGAAAATTTCAAAAATAATGTATGTATATAGCTTGCACCACTAAAAGAGGTGTTGTTAGTTATTCAATCGATCACTACACCATTCATACATTCCATAAAGTTCTAATTTCTATTGTAATTATAATAATATTTTTTTACACAGATATATACTTATGTTAAAGTTTCAGAACGCTATATGTGTATACATTTTTACCTAGTTCATTATAACTAAATGAAAACCAATTCACGGCCAAGGACATATGTTTATTACAGCAAGTTCGTAAGTTATAAGAATTTACACATTAATAAAAGGATATCCCTAAGGATCATCACTTCGCAGCACCAAAGAAGCACTACTTATCTGTGCAAAGAAGTTATACTTCACAAAAGGTCGTACTTTACAACCGAAGTCATAAAAAACATTAATTGATGTTTTTATTGATCTTAATAAATACTTTTCAGTTGCTTGTAAAAGAGTGTGTATATAATATTTAAAAAGCTGTCATTTATAATAGATAAAAATATTTTATTTTTATGTTAGTTTAAACATTTAGATATTGTGTCGTTTGGGTAAGTATTAAGATATTTTCCACAGTAATTTTTTTTTGTGATATTGCTGATAACAATTTATTTGAGTTTAAGAGTGCTGTAGAATAGAAGAATGTTTTATACATAGAGCTATAGATTATAAGCCATGTACATTTAAATAAATTATTAGAAAAAAAATGCGTTGTTGCTATAAAACTCAGGCATTTATGGAATGCACAAAGTGTTTCACTATGCATGTTGCCAAATACAACCAACACAAATTTTAAAAAAATATGACAATGTGAGGAAAGAAAACAAACCATATGTATATTTTTGCCGACAGGTATTGCCCATATGGGCGTGCACTCCCTTTTTCGGCTGGTCGATTTGCAGTATTATCTTACTTTCTTTATAAGTTTATATTACAAAATACAAATCCAAAGCAATGCTTAGAAAGAGTACACAATTATTTCAACAACATACCTAGTATATGTACAAATATTTATTACATCAGATTTTACAAGCGTGAAATCAAGGAAAATAGGAATTACGGTGGTTATTATATTAACAAATTCATCTGTCGTTTTACCAGTGGCATGTGTCAAGTTATTGTTAATTTCATGCTTGTTAAAACCGTTTTGACAAAAAATTGTTTTATGACCAACAATTTATTATTATAATTCATTTACCTTTACATTCGTGACCCCTTATGCTGCAATAATTTTGCTCTATCACTATGCTCCACTTCAGTACCTTCTGGTGCCCCATACTCTCTACTGACAACACATAGGAATTCTGCATGTTCATCTGCACCATAATTGTATTGTGAACCTATATTAACAAGTTGTTCAAATTTCCATCCATCCGACATAGTAGAAACCATCTAAAATGCATATTATTACTTACACACAGAGATATTGTTGTGTTCACTCACCTGAGTTAATTCATCTTCATGGCATTGCAATACCCTATAAACATGTTTTTTACTATCTTTAGATGGTCTGGTATCTCTATGAAATATTCTTTCTTTGATTAATGTTATGAGTTCGGCTACATTATAAAATTCTGCCTCTTCTAAAACTCCCTCTTCTGCAAGGCCTTTATTTATAACTAATTTCCCATGCCTAAGGTAATTTAATATCGGGGAAAAGTAACTGGGGTCCCTGTCTATCAAAAATGCTCCAGTTTCATCCTAAAAATTGGAAAAGTTACACGTTGATATAATTAAGACGTTTAGTTCGTTTACCTTGTCGGATATAAGATCGCTATCTTCTTGTACTAACCTGTACAGGAAAGAGTTCGGATCTCGCGCCAATGTGGTCTTGGTAGTTAGAAAATACGTACCACCGACATTCAATTTCACCCACTGTTTATTTTCATTCATTAAAAATGATTGTTTGTTATCATTGGAGTTAATACAATTATCCGCCATATTCGTCAGTTTACCTTCATGCTGGCCAACAAAATACTTTGTAATTCATTGAACTGCGATCAGCAACTACCATGCAACTACATTCAGATCGATTTTTTTTCTTTTTACTTTCATTTATTTACCAATTTATTAACTGGATATGTAATGTTATTTTTTGTTATCATTCTGTAATTTAACTACAGTTACAATATCATACATAAGTATATAATTATTAATTTATTCTTTATTATTGCTATTCAAAGCACATTATTCCTATCTGATTCTCATCTCTATTGAAAGTCTAAATTTAACAAATTTATTTTTTTAGCAAAATAATGACATAAAAAGCATAAATCCTCGCTTTCTCCTACATCTACATATAAAAACTTATTTGAATAGCTTACGAGGATTTACACGCAATTATTTTATACATACTAACTTTCAAATACCAGAAAAATAAAATTTCAAGTGCAGAAAATTTAATCTAGTTATTTAGGGATTCATATGAATGTTATTTTCTTAGTCCAAATAATTGGAAAAACATAATATGCTCGCAGTTTAAACTGGAAATGCATACACTTCTAAAATATCGATCTATATGTTATCTGGCTTTGCTTGTACTAGTTTTCGTTATTATTTTAAATTAAACTTCAATCAACAATTTCTGTGTTATAAAGTACAATAAACTTGATAATGATTGGCAGGATAGGTCGGATATTATACTTTAAATAGGAGGTGAACTAGAAAATTTATCGGTAACGTAACACGTTTTAGGGAAATGAGGGTTAATTTGTCGTATCAGGCAGTAGAATTAATATGGGGTCACGGTAATTTTAAATCACATTTATGTAGAATTCGGAGGGTTAATGATTCGCATTGTGAATGTATGGGTAGATACAGTGGGGCATGTTTTATTTGAATGTACATTCACTGATGAGTAACGGTCGCGTACGGAAATTTGGGCATTAGCAAATTGGCCACGTCGTGAAACAAATATTAGAGATAATAAGTTGGTCGAATTGTTATCGTAAAACTTGAGAGGGTTGGCAGACATGTGTGCGAAGTTCAGTGTGAATGAAAGCGAGAGTGAAGACAGGCCGAAATTTTTCATGTTAAGACATTATTATTAAACGAGTAAAGAAAAGAGTGAGTTTTATTTCAAGAACCAAAGGATAAGTCGACAACAATCAGAAGTGGGATACAGTGGGATATTCGAAGGATTGAAGCGAAGGTTAAACGAGCACGTACAGAACAGGAGTTAACCTAGAGAGACGAGACGGTTAAAAAAAAAGGCGCGAAAAGTGTACCGTGTAACGCGAAACAATGAGTGAAACATCTGAAAGTGTGAACATTAATATAAGTCCACGATCGGTGAGAGAAGTAGTTGGCGTAGGAAATTTTTCTTCAGCATCTAACGAAGGAAGCAATGTGACTGAAATAAGTAAAGTTTTGGAACAAATAGTAATAGAAAATCGGCGTAGAGATGAGGTGATGGAACGAGTACTAGATCAGATAAGTAATAGAAATGCGTATCAAGTTATGCCCGACTTGACTAAAAACGTAGCAGCGTTTGACGGAAATACAGGGGCGAGAGATTGGATACAAAAGATTAAAAGCATGCAAACATTACATCAATGGCCTGACACCTTTGCATTAGAGATTGCCAGATCGAATCTTGTTGGCGGAGCATATCATTGGTGGTGCACTAAAGAGAATGAAATTAAAACGTTCACAGATTTTATCAAAACATTTGAGAGAACATTTCTGAGGATCGAAGGATTTCCTGCGAAGTGGAAAAAAATGAACATGCGAATACAGCGTAAAGGTGAGCCATTAAATGAGTACTACCATGACAAGGTAAGGCTGTGCACAGATCTTAATTTAGTATTTACGGATGTGAAAGAGCAAATATTAATTGGTTTATATGATAGAAATATGTGTTCTGCCATGTTAGGAAAAGAACATAGAGATACCGACCAATTGTTACACGATCTGATTGGATATGAGATGATTGACAGTGCGAGGATAGAAAAGGTTAGAGAAATAGAGAGAGAGGAGTTGCAGCAACAGAAAGTAAAGCGAGATCTGATAGGGAGAGGAAGGACCAAAAAGGCAATGTAAAATTGCCAGACAGAGATAATCAGGGTAAACCACTCTGTTACAATTGTAGAAGGTATGGACACGTAGCCAAATATTGTACTGCTCCAAAAGCGACACCTACCTGCTTTACATGCAAGGCCGAAGGGCATATGTCAAGACAATGTCCATCCAATAATACCAAACAAGATACCTTAATGATAGACGAGAAGGATGCAGCACTGGTCGAAAGGATAATATGATGAAGAAGGCATGCAGAAAGAAATTATCCTCGGAGGATTAATCATGGCGAAAGGCTTGATAGATACGGGAAGTGGAGTATGTACGATAAAGAAGGATATTGTAGAAAAACACAACATGAGGATACTGCCCGGATGCATTACTCTCATGGGATTTGGGAATAGTGCAACAAAAACATTGGTAAAGTGAATACAACGATAACCATAGATGACGCAGAGGTAGAGAAAATGGACATTCACGTTGTGGATTCTGAGGCGCAGATCATGATTTAATAATAGGCAGAAGTTTTTAGAGGATCCAGAAGTTACTTATATTGGTAAAGTGGCTGCCTATATTTTACCAAGAGCGATATGCCATTTCGGAAGATGGAGGTTGTGAGTGATACAGATCCTGTGTTACGGGTTTCCAAAGATTACACGTTAGAAAAGAACCAAATCAATTGCATAGAAGTAGAAGCTGGCGATAAAATATGCGAAATCCCTATCAACTGCATTGGCGAAGACGAGTTGACAATTGAGCGTGGTACGTGTGTTGGAAATTACCTCAACCAAAGAGACAGAGATTAATGGGGACCTCTAGAATAACCATGGATGAAATAAAGACTGGAGAGGAAGTAACCCGGAACAAGCAGATGAATTATTAAAATTGCTTCACCAATACCGAGACTGCTTTGCTATGAGTATTGACGAGTTGGGATGTACAGACAAGCTTACAGTAGATATCCCTGACAATGACGTCCCTGTGAGTTCGAAAGCCTACAAGACTTCTGCAGAAGACAGGTGCGTGATCAAGGATACCATATCTGAATGGAAAAGAGTGGGCATCGTCTCTGAAACAACGTCACCATATGCCAGTCCAGTGTTAGTTGTTCGTAGAGCAGATGGAAGTAAGAGAGTAGTAGTAGACTTTCGCAGATTAAATTCGCAAACAATACGACTCCATTATCCGACACGAATATGGATGAACAATTCGAAAAGCTGGCTGGAAATAGAATGTTCACTACTTTAGACTTGTCAAGCGGGTATCTTCAAATTCCATTGAGCGAAAACACAAGAAAGAAAACTGCATTCATAACCGAAGACGAAACAGGCGAATTCAACCGGCTCATGTTTGGACTCAAAAACGCTCCATTTGAATTCGTCAAGCTTATGAACATTACTCTTGGACCTTTGAAAGACAATATAGTGATGTGCTACCTCGACGACTTATTAATACCAGCGAAAACTTGGACAGAAATGATAAAACGACTTGAATTAGTATTAAATGCCTTGCGCGATGCCAAATTGACTCTAAAACTAAATAAGTGTAAATTTGCCAGTTCTGAAGTGGACTATTTAGGCTTTATTGTAACGAAAGATGGCATAAAACCGAGTGCGCGAAAAACCGTCGCGATACGTGATTTCCTCGACCGCGAAACCCTCATGATATCCGAAGATTTTTGGGATTAATTAGTTTCTTTCGTAGGTTTATACCTGGATGCGCGGAAAAACCAGACCTCTGAGCGAGCTGATGAAGAAGGATGCGTGTATCGATGGGAACGGGAACAGGAGGACGCTTTCAAGATCCTTAAAGAAGCTTTGCTGACCGAACCAGTTCTAGCGCTATATGATCCGTCAGCACCAACAGAACTCCATACGGACGCGAGCGCCAGGGGCTAGCTGGATATTACTACAAAGGACCAAGACGGCAGAATGAGGATGGTTTACTGTGTCTCGAGAAGTACAAACGAAGCAGAGGAAAAATACCATTCCAGCAAATTGGAACTGTTAGCAGTCATCTGGTGTGGAGAGGTTACGACCCATGTTGATTGCCATTCATTTCACGATAGTCACCGATTGCCAGGCACTGATTTATATAAACTCCCAGAAATGCAAAAACCCACAGATAGCTCGATGGCCAACTTATTGAAGAAATATGATTATACGATTGTACACAGAAGCGGCGACAAATGAAACATGTGGATGCGCTAAGTAGAGCACCAGCGGAAGAGTTTAGAGAAATAAAGGAGAATACTATTGATGAGCGAGCTACCATGTATACTTTGATGTCCGAAGAAGATCGAGTAATCTGTATGCAGCGCGCCGACGAGAAACTCAAGAGATTGATCGATATATTTGGCAAACCTGAGTACCGGAGGAGTAAGGAAGAAAAGGGTTTAGTCAAAGATTACGCTTTCCAAGATGGACTATTATACAGAGTACTAAAGACTGCAGACGACACCCGACGATTACTTGTTATACCTGATTGCATGAGGAAAAGCTTTGTCGTAAAATACCACGACCTGCTTGGACATTTTTCGACTGATCGCACCGTGGCCAAAATAAGACGAAATTATTGGTTCAGAAATATGCGGACCTACGTGAAGAACCACATAAGAAGCTGTTTTGACTGTTTACTTGTCAAAATTCCAGGAGGGAAAAGACCAGGTAGATCACACCCATTACCACCTCCTAACAGACCGTTTGCTCGGATACACATCGATCACCTAGGTCCATTTATCAAGAGTAAAAAGGGGAACGTACATTTGATCGTGATAGTAGATGCGTTGACGAAATACGTTTATCTTAGTCCCGTCAGATCAACTAAAACCAAATATGTCGTCAAAACGTTGACTGATTTCATCCTCGAGTAATGGGCTGGCCAGAAACTATCGTAAGCGACCGAGGTGCATGTTATACCGCGAAAGAGTTTGACAAATTTTGCAACGAGAGAGGTATAGACCACATATTAAATTCTAGTCGTTGCCCCAAGCAAATGGGCAAGTGGAGCGAGTAAATCGCACCGTTGTGCCGGTTATAATGGCGTGCATGGTCGAAGAAGATGATTGGGATAGTAAAATTAAAGAAGTACAAAGAAATTTAAATGCAGCCGAAAATAAGACCACAAAGATGACAGCTTATGAGGCATTATACGGATATTCCCCTGAATTCTCAAGAAACGCCGAAGAACGAAGACAACGTGGCATCCGCCTGAAGAACTACGAAAAGAGATGATCAAAAGAATTGAAGAAGAGCAAAAGCGGTACAAGGACCATTACGACAAGAAAAGGTATGACGGAGTGAAGTATGAGTGTGGAGACGTTGTAGTAATGTTGCGAGCTTCCGAGCCAACAGGTCAGCCAACAAAGACGCAGGCGAAATACAGAGGACCGTTGGTAGTAACGGAATGTTTACCGAACGATATTTATAGAGTATCCGACCTGCGAACAAATACAAGAAGAACGTACACTACAACCGCGCACGTGGCCCAATTAAAAATCTTTAAGAACCATCACGATGACATAGGAGATAGCAGCGAAGACGACGTGGGACAGGACGGACAGGAGGAAATGGAGACGAGAACGGAGGCGCTCCCGGAAGCAAATCATGAAGAAGAGGTGCAAGAAAGAGAGCGGAAGGAAAAAGGCGGTGAACGACCGGGATGGATGAAGGACTTCTTGGTCACTGAAAATATGTAGTTAAATTTATGTTATTAATAAATAAGTTGAGGACAACTTATGTCCAGAATGGCCGAATGTTATCGTAAAACTTGAGAGGGTTGGCAGACATGTGTGCGAAGTTCAGTGTGAATGAAAGCGAGAGTGAAGACAGGCCGAAATTTTTCATGTTAAGATATTATTATTAAACGAGTAAAGAAAAGAGTGAGTTTTATTTCAAGAACCAAAGGATAAGTCGACAACAGAATGGTGGTAATTTTTTTAGTATTGATGCTAAAGAATTAGATCGGTTACGGCATAATATTTAGATAGTTAGTAGGGTAGTACGTATTTATAAATGAATATTTTATTTCCTTACTGGTGTGAACTTGTGTTGAATTATAAATTTTAGCATAGTTGGGGTAAATAAATAAATATTTAAAATATAAATCTTCAATTTAATTACTATTCGTTGGAATAATTAGGATTAAGTTATTGTTAAGTATTTTTTTGTTACGTGAGGGGGGAAAAATCTTTTTCCGTCGGCCCGTACCGCCGCACAGTGGTCCCAAATCCCGAAAAGATTTGGGACCACTGTGCGCCGGGACGTGTAGGATTCTCATCGACTAAAAAACCCCTCTCATTCGAGATGTTCACTTCCACATGGAACTGCTGGGACATTATTTTGAGAGGAAGATTCTCACAGCTGTTCGGGCTCTCCTACATGTTTTTTCTGGCAATCGTCTCCTTCTGGGTAAGTATACTTTTGGCTATCTCGTCCACCGTTGTCCAGCTACCAGGTGACTCTAGCACAATAGATATTATATTCCTTGATGTTAAAATCCTCACCTTTTCCTGGGCTTGGTGTCGCACGATGTTCTATCTAGGGCAATAGAAAAATATATGCTCCGTCGTATCTTCTTCGTTGCAGAAGCCCCATATGCTGTCTTTTCGTAAACCTAGCCGGTGAAGATAGTGGTAGAAACAACCATGGCCTGTCAGTATCTGAGTGATGTAATAACTGACTTCTCCGTGGGCTCTATAATACCAGGGTCTTATATCTCTAATTAGACTACTTGCTCTGCCATGCATTTAGAATGTATCCACACACATCTCTCCCAGCAATTTTTCCCGTTTCAGGGATTCCTCCTGCATCACAGCTAGGTCGAGTAGTGACGTGGTCGACGCTGTCCTGTACACACAAGTGATGCGTATGGCTAGTTGTCGCTAGACCTTTTCGAAGACCTTTCTATCTGCCTCGACGACCATCGCTTTCCTACAGATCGTTGCCCCATAGAGCATAATGGACTTCTGCTGCCTTCCATTGGTCCCCCAATATTAGGCATTAGGCGCAAGATTTGAAAGGGCTTTCTCTGCATTTTCGGCCGTTCTTCGGACATACATCGTACGACCATACTCATATTTCTATCCAGATAAATTCCTAGATACTTTAGGCTCGCCTGGCTTGATATTTGGGCGTCTCCTACTCGCACACTCATTTCTTTAACTTTCTGCCTTTCTGCTGTCAAGAGTACAATCTCAGTTTTTTGTTGCGCGACGTTTAACTGTTTGGTTTTTAGCCACTCGACAATTCTGTCAACCACGTTATTGGCCGCCGTTTTCAGCCCCTGTCCATCCCTTGCTGTGATCACAACTCCAAGGTCGTCCGCACATCCTATCAGGGTAACCCCTAAGGGTACATATATCCTAAGACATCATCGTAGTAGATGTTCCACAATATTGGGCCTACGACTGAACCTTGCGGCATGTCACGCGTCACCTCCAGAATACTCTCATCGCCTACTATCAAAAATCTCCCGTTGAAATAACTAGTTATCGTGTTACACAGCTATGACGAAAGTCTTCTCCTCCTGAGCTCTCTAAATCCAAATTGATTTATGGCGATGAACCCCAAAATACAATTAAGACTCCTTTGAGGATGTATTGGAGAATAACCTAACAGACAGAAATAAAATCACTTTGCTATGGGTGCCCGGACAATCGGCAATCGAAGGAAAAAAGTCGCCGAGTTAACAAGAAAGGTATCATCCGTTTTATGTATACGGCCAGTACCTGTTCTAGGAGTGTCAAGAAACACAGCATGAGAGCAGGTAAGAAGGAAAACACAAAGAATACTGGGATAAAATAATCAGGCAAATTCATGGAAAGACCTTTATCAAGAGATCATGAAAGAAGAAAACTGAAGAACTATTACAGCTTGGTACGAATCATCTTTGTACCGTGACAGTTCTTTCACCGACGAAGCACTTTAGGTGCTTACCTTAAGTGTCTTCAGGGGTTTAGCCTGATTATGATGTTAATTAGGTATGTCCTTCTCACTAAGGCTGCCTCTGTATAAACATCCTTCAGTGCAACTAACAGTAACTCTGGCTTGGCAAAAACCAATGGACCGTATCACCGAAGGGAATTCCAGAATGACCTTTAACCCAGAAGAAGGTAACAGAGACCCTTCCACGGTGCATTTCAGTGACAAGACCAAAAATATCGTTAACAATACAATGCATTTTCTTTCTTGTAGATGAATACTAACGGAGTGATTGTAATACACTTGCCGAGTCGAACGCTATACGTTTGAAATTTGTATCTGCACTATACCGTAATGCTTCCAGGATTGCTACAGCCTCTACAGTAAATATAGATGCATCTGAATCTAGTTTGAATAATTTATATAAACCACTGTTAACAACATAAAAGCACCTCCGTAGCCCGCATTAGATTTGGAGCCGTAAAAACAACTAAATCTAACTGATTGTAATAAAATGTATTTGTAAAGCAGTGGTGGCTCGTGGTCGGAAGCGTAGGGTGTTCACAAAATCAAGAACATGCAAATTTTTAACTAAAATCCAATCATGTTTTCGTACATGTCGTTCTTAAATTTTCTTGTAAAGTCTTTAAATTTGCCCTTTGTAGTTGGCGTCAAATTAAGTTCTGGTTTTGGTCTGCCTACACTTTTAACTTGAATTTTTTGTTCATAACTAAACGAATTAAAATTGTCTTTCAAATATTGCACAGTAAAACTGTTCGCATCCATAATTCTTATTTATATATTGTTTAGTTACAATACTACTTTGTTTGTTTTGTGTACATTTCATTATTTTGTTTACGTACTATATATTTTCTTTTTTGTTTGTCGGCTGCACCAAAGCGCATTAGTGGCGGCTTTGCTTTTGCAAAGAATAGGGGTCTTAGAACTAACACGTTTGTTTTCTTGTATTCACCATGGATACTGCTATAGTTTAGTTTACCCGCGTTACCGCTGTGTGTATTTTAAGTGTTTAAATTTTGTCTTGTTTACTCCGTTTCAGCCATTGATCAATTTACCGAGAAATGTTCACAATTATGTTTAGTTTGTTTTAAATTTAGTTATAGAGTTAATTGTTTGATTTATTTAATTAAGTGTTGAGTTTTTTAAAATTAATTTTATTCATTTAGATGTCTAGCGTTTGCTAGTTCTATTCAATGCGTTTTCTACTAGATTTTGTCGGTAAATTGTGCGTTTGCGTGATTGTTGCATGAAAAACGATTGTAGAAGTTTGTTCGAGAGTTCCTTGGTCGACTGTTATCGTGAGTAGATGTATTTTTAAATCTTTGCTGCCATTTTGTAATTCTTGAGATTTTGAGATTTGATTTCTGTGAATATTTTGTCCATCAAGGAATTCGCATTATAATAATTGTTATTATATTGATGTGTGCACATTATAGATATAAGATCTTTTATTATTTTTGTTCGGGAAGATATATTTTCAGTTTAATTTTTCTCATTATAGTTTAAAGAGTTAATTTTTTCCGTTTTTATATTTTGCTGATTCATTTTTATTTTATCAATCACCTCGGTTGGGTGAATAGAACCATTGTTCTTGCTTTTAGTTTTCAGTTTTGTAAATTTCTAGTGTTTGTCCACGAATTTATTTTGGTTTAATTTGAAACCACGTGGATTGAATTGGTATATTTAGGATTATCTTCCTGAACAAACAAATCTTTTCCTTGATATAGGAAATAGCATTGTCCTATTGTAATTTAGAATCAAGTGTAGTTTTTTAATTTTTGGCCAGGACCCATTTTATAAAATAAATTTTGATTGTTAATTATCTTCGTTGGGTTAAAAATTCTGTTCTTTTATTTTTTTAATTAAACGTTTTCAATTTTTGGGGAATTTAAGAAAGTAAGATTTCATTCACTCACAATTTACTTTTCGTGGTTAGATTCAAGTTTTAATTCGCGAGGGTATCTCTGAGGTTAATAGTTCTTTTGCGCCCTTTTAAACCTTTACGTTTGAGCTAGCTAAATTAATTTTCTTTTTCCTTGTTAATTTCATTTTGTATTTTCAAGTCAATCAGTACACAGCACTGAATGGTGGGTAGTGCAAATGTAACATTCTATTACCAACCGATAATACCCGATTAGTCGCGAAAAACTACTTTCTATATTTGGTGTATGGAATATGGATATAATAGGAGTAATTGTATTATTAGAAATTATAGAGAGATGTTCATTCTAATTCTGTATTTCGTAAATCGGGACATACATAAGCGTAAACATACTTTCCACTAATCACTTTAGGTAAGCACCTTCACCGACGATCCAACCACGCGAAAGGTTCCGTATCAACGTCTTCGGGAATATCGCTGGTGTCTAGAATCTCTGGAGACATTCGTCCACCAAACGCTCCACTGATGTCGTATTCCCGAGGCGACAATGTCGGTCCACAGGGCGTACACGGTGATTTCTTCGGTGTTCTTCGAGGAGTTCCCGGTGAACGTGCAGCAGCTCTAGATGGCGTATATACAGTCTCTGAGACTGTCGTTTCTGTTACTGGAGCCCCTGTCGCCGGATCGTCATATGTCACTGTTTCCGTGGTGGTTACTTTCTCCGGACTCCTTTCCGAACTAGGAGGCGATTCGTCGAACAATAGCCGTCTTCTTGGCAATGCCCTTTTCTCCGCTTGAACGGGCGACGTGGTGAGTCTAGCCGGTGATGGCCTTGTTCTGACTGGCCTAATTGGAGACGGTAAATATGGAGACGTAGACGCTCTTTCAGCACTGGCTGGTGCTGCTGTTGGATAGACTGACGGTCTTAAGCCTCTTGCGCCTGCGCTTCTTATTGCCTCTTCCGCTACTTCTCGAACTTCTTCTAGAGGCGGCGAGGGTGCTCTTCGTCGCAATCGGACGATATTTTCACGACTCCTTACGTATTTTTTAGCTTTGGGTCGCCTTGGATCTAAGAAACCTTCAGTATACTCGTGTTGCCTTAATCGCTGCATTAAATCTGGCGATACACGATCCGAACTTGCACACGGTCCGCTTGCACAGGGGGGACTTCCACCTGGTAGAGGCAATTTTTGGTATAACTATCGCAATTTGATCTTAGGTATTTGACTCGTCGGAATGGTTTGAACTTATCAAAGCCTTTGTAAGGTATGGAGTGGGTGTAAGGTTTCGGGCAGATAAAAAAGTGTAAGAATGTTACGCATACGTACCTAATTTGTGTTTGTACCTGTGAGAAAGTAGTTCTTGTATGTCATAAAAGATTCGCCTTAAAAAAATTGGAATCCTAAGAGCACGACTCACAGCAACAACCAGATGCATGGCTAGCTCTCTTGTTGATATCATAGAATTGTGTTTGTGTCGATTTGTAACCATCCATAGTTTCCAGAGGATCAGCAAAATCTTGAAGAAGCATCTGATCTGCAGGTTCCTCGACTACTACATTGCGCAAACCACCACAGTAAGGATTTGTGCATTGTACGGGTAAACTAATATCCAGGCAGGGACTATTTTTGAAATATTGTGGCCTGTCATTGCGCGGAATATACTCGGTTTGAGTGTTTATGTCGCTTTTGCACACATTTGATGGACAAACATCTCGAACACCGGTACAGTCCTCGATTATACAAAGCTCGATATCCGGCGCTTTATTGGCGCATGCTTCATCGGAACAGACTGCCGGAGGTTTGTCTTCAGTAGTAATAACTGCTCCAGATACATCTAACTGGACGTTGCTAATGATCTCTTCGCTTTCTGGAAGTGGCCTTTTGGGACTCTCTTCTAATGGCGTCCCTGTTTTGGAGGCAGATGATGATGTTGCAGTTTGTGAGGGTGTACCGCTCGCTTTGTCTTTTGATGATGGGCTCTGAAGTTTACTATCCTGAGATTTTACAACTTCTGACGGTGTACCGCTCGCAGCGTCTTTTGATGATGAGCTCTGAAGTTTACTATCTTGAGACTTCACAATTTGTGAAGGTGTACCGCTCGCATTGTCTTTCGATGATGGGCTCTGAAGTTTACTATCTTGAGATTTTACTATTTCTGTGGGCGTCCCGCTCGCATTGTCTTTTGATGATGGGCTCTGAAGTTTACTATCTTTATATGTTACACTTTTATGCGACGATTCTTGTTGTAGCATGGCAGTAGTTTTGTCTTGGACTTCAGTCGTATTTGTTTTCGAAGGCAATTGCCTCCCAGTTTTTGAGGGTGTATCGCCAGTGCTGTTTAGCGACTTAGACGGAGTCAGGTCGCCGGATTTACTTCCCGGAGATTTTGCAGTTGAATGCGACGATTCCATATCTTGCCCGATTGGTAGAGCTACATATACAGCTCCTCCTGTACCAGTAGTAGTTGTTGGTGTTGTAGACGCATCTAGTTTGGATTTCGTCTCCGTGAATTGATCTGATTGCTTAGATGGCGCAGCTGGTCGACCAGCTTCGATTGATTTGTACGCACCTGGGCGCATACTAGTAAATATCAACCTGCCCTTATCGGCGGCAGACGAAGGTATCGATGTGGCGTATAAAGGCCCCGAGGCGCTTATTATTAAGTGCGTTAAATCACTAACAGAACTGACGTTTTCGGATAAATTGTTAATGTGTTGAGAAACATCATCAATGATTTCATTTTCATAATTTTGTCCCTGCATAGGTGTGGAGGAATAATTCTCCGACTTGGGTGCTGCTGTTAATGAAGTAAAGAGACGCCTATTAACTGGCGGTTCCTGTACAGGTAATGATCGGGCCAATGTAGAAGAAATTGCAGTGGTGCCTGGCGATGGACTAAACAGACGCCTATTAACTGGCAATTCTTGGTCGGGTGATGGCTGAAAAGTGATAGCATGGCCTGGTGATGGAGTAAAGAGGCGTCTATTCACTGGTAATGTCCGCCCGGGTGACGATTGATTAAAACTAGAATCGGTAGTTGGGTCTAGTGATCTCGTTAGATGACTATCAGTTAAGACAGAAGAAGAAAGAATTCTAGATTCTTGCGAACAGCATGATCTTGATATCCTTCTGGTTCTACTAGCAACCGGAATACAACTGCAAGTATTTTGACGTCGTATTGAGCTATCTTGCACACTATTAGAAGTACGAGTGTAATCTCCATCAATGGTACTTTGCGGCATGGTAGTATTGTCATATGTGTCTCTCGATGGACGCATTGAAGGCTGGGGGACTTCTTGCACCCTGATACCGGAATGCATGGGCGTCGACGTCACAGCCTCTTCTTCCAACGCACGAAAATCGAAATTGTCATCATTAGCTCCACTATCCATAGTGGTTGGACGCAATGCGATTGCTGGCATATCGTTTGTAGATTGTCCTGTTTGATTTGGTAAAGTCTGAAAGTCGCTCGTTGCTACTCCTCTGGATTGACCAGGAATTGTTTGCATTTCCCTATCTCTTGTTCCGGCCTCGGGCAACGGTTGAACTCTGCACGGACAGCAGCTTCTGGCCGGGCATTCCCTAGGGTTATTTTGGACAATCTGGCATCGCCCGCGGGTGGATTCGTGCGGCAAGGTGTTGAAATCTGCGGTTGTGTTTGCTAAAGCATTCCGAGCACAAACTGGAAGTGTCTCAAAGTGGCTGGAGGCAACTGCATTGGCCGGCAAAGTGCGAAAATCATTGGTAGTTCCACCTAAATTGCATCGACGTCCACTTGGTAAAGTACGAAAATCAGCGGTAGTGTTGGCAAAAATATTTTGCGTTTGATTCGGAAGTGTACGGAAATCAGAGGTAGTGTTGGCAAAAATATTTTGCCTTTGATTCGGAAGTGTGTCAAAGTGACTCGAGGCATACGCATTAACCGGCAAAGTACGAAAATTACTGGTAGTATCACCTAAATTGCATCGCCGTCCACTTGGTAAGGTACGGAAATCAGCGGTGGTGTTGGCAAAAATATTTTGCGTTTGATCGGAAGTGTACGGAAATTCAGAGTAGTGTTGGCAAAATATTTTGCCTTTGATTCGGGAAGTGTGTCAAAGTGACTCGAGGCATACGCATTAACCGGCAAAGTACGAAAATTACTGGTAGTATCACCTAAATTGCATCGCCCTCCACTTGGTAAGGTACGGAAATCAGCGGTGGTGTTGGCAAAAATATTTTGCGTTTGATTCGGAAGTGTACGGAAATCAGAGGTAGTGTTGGCAAAAATATTTTGCCTTTGATTCGGAAGTGTCTCAAAGTGACTCGAGGCATACGCATTAACCGGCAAAGTACGAAAATTACTGGTAGTATCACCTAAATTGCATCGCCGTCCACTTGGTAAGGTACGGAAATCAGCGGTGGTGTTGGCAAAAATATTTTGCCTTTGATTTGGGAGTGTCTCAAAATGACTGGAGGCATACGCGTTGGCTGGCAATGTGCGAAAATTAGAGGTAGCGTCCCCTAAATGACGCGAGCGTGAACCCGGCAAAGTACGGGGATCAGCGGTGTAATTTGAGCAAATATTTCGTGGACCTCTCGGAGGCGTTTCGGATTGATTCGAAGTATTTATATCGTTTGGCAAGGTATGAAAATCAGCCGTAGTGTTTTCCCAAGGGTCGAATCTGTTATTCGGAAGCGTTCGGAAAGCGTCTGAACATCTGCGTCGGCGTGCATTTATTGGCGTCGAAGTCCTTAAGCTTCCCATGTCTCCAAAATTGTTTTCCAAATTCGTTGATATTTCGGACGATCCTTCCGCATAAGTTGGTGATCGACCCGGCGTCCCCGATCGCCTTCTAACGCTTTTTGGCGTACTGCTAGGTAAATTATGAAATTCATTTTCGCCGAAACTATAATCGTTAGCGACCTCAAACGATTGATTTTGATCAATATCCCTATATCGACCAGGCGACGACTGAGGTCTATCAAATTCATCCCTGGAAAAAGAATTCAGAGTTCTACTGGTCAACAAGCGTGGAAAGGCAACAGGTGGCCGTCTGGGCATCGTCAAAGGTAATTCGATTCTATCGCCCGATAAACTCCTATTTTGTACATTGGCCTCATCTGAACTTGAGTAGGGTTCGAGTTCATAGTGATCGCCACGTTTCTTCACAAGGCATTTTGAACTAGAGCAGCTAGAAATGGGAGAGCAGCCTGATCGAGGTGATAAGCGTTGAGCGCCTAATTCAGGAGAAGTCGGTGGATATTCTATGGATTGTGGCGATCCCATCCTGGGCGGTATGTTTGGTGGAGGGGTTCTCTCTCCATCAATGTCCTCTCTACTGAGGTATTGATGGAAGGCAACGACGTATTCCGAGAAGTATAAGCTCGTTTGCGGAAAAAGTATGAATTTTTCTATGTTTGTGGTACAAACTAAGCTTTCAGTTTTGTACTCTGGCGGTGATTCTATATAGATTTGATTTACTAGCTTTGTTAGTGTAATACAGCTAGCCTGTAGATTATCTGCATCGGCTTCCTTTACTGGGAAATAATCTAAGCCTTTCGCAGTGCAGTAAGCGAGATCGTTAAATGGATTATCACTGAAAGTCTGGGGTGTGGTGTAGTTGCGTGTTGGTGACGGTATTTTCAGTTGTTGTTTTACTTTGTCTGTTTTTGGTGGCAGTGTAGTACGATTAGCATCTGTAAAGCAAGTGATTATATCAAACAATTCCGACGTGATCAGTTCGTTTAATGCGATTGTTATGCTACCTGGTGGAGACCTCCTGGCTGGCGATCCGGTCAAAATGCTAGCGTCTTCCCCTTCGATATCCGGCCAATCCATCTCCATCGACTCAGAAAAGATATCTCGCGGAGGAGTGCTCATTAACGGCGGACTCTCCATATAATCTAACATGTAAGATTGATCGAGGGGTGCCATGGCGCCAAATCGTTCCGGTGAAGATGGAGGAGGCGGCGCGTACCGCGGAGGAATCTTAACCGGAGACGCTCTCCCTGGCGACTCCCACTGATCCCATTGGAATTGCTGCGTGACTGGTAAAGGTAGGGCCATCTGCGCTTGTATGCCTAACGGTTCATCTAAGAGGTAATCCTCCGTAGTGGTCCTCGTTTCAACGACACCAGGCCGCTCCTCTTCCGGACTATCCATCAACATTGCGTATTGCCTCGCAGCGGCAGCCATCACATCGGCCAGGGGATCTCTTCCAGGCGGTGTTATATCTAGTAATTGCTCCTCGCGCACGTATCCTGGTTCCGGTCGCTCTTCCACGCGTCCCAAGCAAGGCGCTTGCGACTTCCGGACTTCATACGGCCTTCCTCTCACGTGTATATGTTTAGTTAGATGTCGTTTAGCGGTATCGCCTCTGTGCATGGTATATTCGTGTTCTTGAACGCGTCTTTGTAACTCGCCCGGCGACCCCTCCGGACTAGCGCAAGGCGGACTACCACACGGCGGGCTGCCACCTGGCGGTGTCATCTCGAACTCGTCCAAGCCCTCCATATCAGGCGGCGGTGAAAATTCCCCCACGGGGGTGTGTATTGGCGAGATGTCACTCATTCCGATCGGAGGTGAATACAGGTCGATTCCTTCGTCTATATCTGCGAACGGCAATCCAGGGGATTCTCTCGGTGTTCTGGGTGATTGGTATGCCTCAAATTCCGGTGGAGGTTCCTCGTCCAAGCCTGCTTCATGAGGACGGTCCAACCCCATTATGGGTGGAGGAGACCAGGCTGGTGGCTCGAACTCAATATACGCCGGCGCAGGTAATTGCGGCACCTCAAAATCTTCAGGTGCCGGAACATCCTCAACCAGACGCTCCAAATGTTCCATATAGGTTTTCGGACTTTCCGCCTGTTCGAATTCTAATCTGGTGCGAGCCGTCATCGCTCTTCTGGGTATCCGCTGTCTGCGACGGATTTGCGGTGGGGACAGTGTTGGTGGGGGTTCTCTCGGCTTAGGTCTTCTAGGTGCCACTTCCTGATAAGTATCAAGTCCAGGCACGCCAGCGCGTACGCCTCTTGCAGATACCGGGATAGAGGTTGGATGTACTGCGACGCCTAACCTACCGCCTGTGCATACTGGGGGCGGGCGTGGTTGTTCGTGCGGTCCAGGCCAATATACATATTCGTCTCTAGGTTCATGGGCAGCTTCCGCAACAGTGCCTTAAATAAAGATATTATTTAAATTAAAATTGAAATACTGATGTTTCAAATATATTTCTAAGGCAGTGTGGACAGCGGAAAAATACGATACAATACGATAACCAATGGACTACTCATTCATGTTGAACACTGTCAAAAGGAGTAAATACAATTTTTTGATCATATTTGGTTGACCATGGCATATGTATTTACACTATGTTAAAAATTAAATGCAAACGGAGGGGACGTCTTAGATAGGCAACCAATCTAACAAAGTTATATAGTTATGATCCGTAATACACAATTCTTCTAAAATCAAATTTGCATTTTTATTTCATTGCGTACTTAGGCCTTTTTTTCGACGAATATATTTAAATCATATTCATAAATATTCAAAACCATGCATTTTATTGCCGAAAATAAGATGTTATAAGCATTAATGTTCGAATAATTTTCTCCGTGTTTGAAATCGCTCCTGGGCGGGTTCTAAAGGTGTATTTGGAGAGAGTGTGAGTAGAGTGAACCCAAAATGAGAAGTACATATGTCGTCATATCCGTTTTGGGCGCTGGAATCGTCGGAAAGGTCCATTACACTAACTTTAGGGGTGTTCCTGTCACTTTGACGGAAAATCTATCGTAAAAAAATCATTCCCACCACTAATGACTTTAGTTTCCCCATTCTACGTCGACATTACGATGACGACATATGTATTTCTCATTTTGGGTTCACTATAACAGCTGTCAAAACTTGAGGTATTGAGAAATGAAAATGGTAGAGTGAACCCAAAATGAGAAGTACATGCCTATGTCGTCATCGTAATGTCGACGTAGAACTTAAGCCGGCTTCACAGAACTGAAACGTGTCGCGGCAACATCTCTCCCACCACGTAGATACTTGCTGTCGCCGGCGACAGATAAATTTGTTTACTTTTGTAAGAAATCCGTTAATCCTTTAAAAAAGCAGTAAATTGAAGACCACTGGCATGTGTTAATTCTACCGATGACCTGCTGTCACTCATTGTTAATTATTTTATATTTGTATTGAGTATAAAAATAAACCCTCAATTATTTTGGCGACACCAAATGAAGTTCGGAAAATCCAACTACACTCGATGTCGCTGAAAAGATGAGATCACAAAAAGGATTGAGGGGAATATCTGATGCTTGATGTGATTGGTTATTTAAATGTCGCCAGCGACATGTTTCAGTTCTGTGAAGCCGGCTTAAGTCATCAGCGGCGGGGGTAATTTTTTTTTACGATCAGTAAATACTACATTTAAACCTAGAGCTACTTAGATTGTTCAACAAAGAGTTGCTCATATCTCAAAATCTATTAAAGATAGGTATAGGGAGTGCTGATACAAAATGATAGGGGATGATATTTACTTTCCAATTTCGAATTAAAATACAGGGTATTCCATTTAAGAAAATTGAGTTTTCTGCATTCGAAAATAGGTCACTTTGTTTCTCAGTTTTGAACACCCTGTATGTTAAAATGCGAAGTCTGCGTACCATTTCTTAGAGTTATATCTACATTCATAACATAGCAAATTTAGAGTCTCTACTTGCAGTATTAACCGAGATATTAATTTCTAAATGAGGCAATGATTATAACTAAAAAGAAAAGAAAATCTTAAATAACTCAAAAACGGCAACATGTAGCTATAGGAATAACTAATGAAAACTGACGTATTTATGGTCGTAGAATCCAAAAATGAACAAAAAATTAGATCATTCTATTTAAAATAACAAAGTTGACGTCCATTTCCGGTCAACCGGAAGTGATATTTTGGTTAAAGTATTTCACATTTATAGTTTCAATCGAACAGATAATGGTACCAAAATCTCAAATATAAGTAATAGTAGAACATCATAAACTTTTAATGAACCACTTACGTGGAATACCCTGTATAAAACATTTAATATTGCTTATTAAAGTAAATCCATTCCAGAAAAACGGCGCTACCATTAATGCAAACCGATCTTGTTGCCGAACTTTTTCTTTTTCTGTTATATCTTTGAACATACGTGGGCGACATTTGCTTCTTCTGAATAATTATTGTTATGTGAATGGATCCATGTGAATTTTATTCATTGTATTTCCGCACAATAAACTGCAAATACTATAATATAAATGGCCGCGTTCAAAGTACGAACATGGTACATATCAGTAGCGGTTTCCGCTACACAAAATGGCGACCGGTTCATTGTATGTTATTGACGTAGCGCAAATGTAGCGGTACGTTTTTGAGACGAATTGTCAACAGTTCCCAAACCCTTGGGAGCAGCTCCGTAGCAGTTACGTACTCTGAACGCGGCCAATAATAATGCCACTTTTGTTTCACAATACGTCAAGTTTTGACAGCTGGCGGTTTCAAACACGGGGAGAACACTGATACTTAATAACGTCTTAGTTTCGACAATAAAATGCACGGTTTTAAATATTTGTAAATATGGTTCAAGAATAAATCATATTGCAAAATTTTAAATCCATAATGATCAACCGATAAAATTCCACCAAATTGGGTTTATGGCCTATTGTAGAACTCACCATACTAGCAGGAGCAATGAAAGGAGGAACTACAATAGAAACGGACTAGAGTTTCTGGTAAGGTGTCATCAGCATTCCTTCGAGTGTATAAACCTCCTTAAATCGCTATCGCATCTCAAACTCTATATATAATTATCCACCATTCAAACGAGAGTTCAGTTTGTCTCTCCCTTAGCAGCAATACGCTAAACCAGCAAGTAATCGCAGCTTAAAGCAGCAGGAAATGCTATCAGTGATATAGCTTGGGCAGTTTCTGGACTGCCATTCCCGCTAGATGTGCTCGAGTAAAGTGAGAACACACGCCTTCGTATAATCGTGATTTAATGAACGCCTTACCATGACGTAACAAAAAAAATCAAGGGAATCCTTTCAATGACTGCATTTTACTCGTGTAGTACCCTTAGGTAGAGTACGGGGTTAGGATGAGCTGTAATTATTTAGCTTTTCATAAATAAAGTGTTAAATGACTACATTGCCAGCTTTAATCTGCGATCGCTTGCTGGATGAGAGTTTGGTGCGTGACTCCTGGGGGGCGCACAAACTGAACTCTCTTTTGGGTGGTGATTGTACATAAAGCTTGAGATGTGAGAGCGATAAAAGTGGGTTTATACATTCGAAGGAACGCTGGTGACGCCCAGTAGGTAGAAACTCGAGTTCATTTCTAGTGTTATTCCCCATTCATTTGTCCTTGCATGGCGATTCCTTCACCATATTCACTTAAAAACATGAAGGAGTCGAGATTCCTTCATAATTTCAAGGAAAGCAATTACCACCTAATGCAACAAACGTTGAATAGATGATGTATACTAAATAGATATTGAAATTTACCTAGCCTTGGAGGTTTCTGTTTACGTTCAAGTCTCATAGCTTTTCTCTCGCCATAACCGTACAGTTGTGTTGGCCTCCTAGTTGTTCTGAGCGGGGCTTGTATTACCCCCCTTCTCATCTGTTCTTCCGGACTTGGTTCCATGAATTCGGGCATCTCTTCACTGAAGAGGTCCACGTCGGGGGCATCCTGGAAAACGTCTCCAAGTCGTGGTGGCATTATCATCATAGGTGGCGTAACTGGTCCAGGTGATACCGTTTTTGTTTTGGTGGATGTCCTTCTCCCTGTGGGAGATATTACTGTTTCCGATGTCGTTTCTATCCGAGTAGAGGGTCCGGCTGCTGGTGAAGCTCTCCTAGGTGGTGTTGGTGATCTTCTCGCCCCAGGCACACGCCGGCTTCTGGGGGCGTGTCGCGCAGCAAACTTTGATATTGCCTGTGGGCTGCTAGTAATCCTGGCGCGGGTGGCTGACTTCTCTAGGCGGAGTTACTGGCGGGCCTCCGCGGTTCTTCTTCTATATTCTGGAGTGGCTTGCCTACCGAATACCCGCTTTGGAGATGGAGAAAATTCATACGGCGAAGCAGGCGGAGTAGCTGGAAATCCTCCCATTGCAGTTGCTAGCGGAAAATCTAACTCTTCCTCGTCAGCGAGGGGTTCTGGAGAAGGCGGTAGCTCGATAGGTGACTGATAATCGAGTACATCTCTGAGTTGGGGTCTCAGCCTCATATCAAATTCTTTCTTTGGCGTTGGCGGCCTTTTCAGGTGTGGGGGCGTTTCCCACCAGTCCAATTTAAACTTAGGCCTTAATGTTGGAGACGGCAAATGACCAGGTGGTGCAGTATCTATGATTGTTTCCTCCTATATAAAAATTCGAATATATAAATTAATAAGGAAAAATTAGGTATTGACTATTACCCTTGATTCATATTGTATGGGGTAATCGACGCCCATTAAATCCTCCGGAGGAGGTCCGTATATATCCACCTCTTCCTCGGAGACCGCTGCTGGAGCTTGTCTAGGAGGTGTTGGTCCGAAGTCGAGCTTTCTACCTTTAACTTTTCTCTTAAGCCTAGATGGCCTTGGCCTGGTGTCTTCAGGGGTACCACATGGCCCACAGGGGGCGTCAACGAGGCGTTCACCTTCCTCATAGACAGGACGGGGATGGGGAGCTGCTGGAGTTAAACACGGTGGTGTACCCGGTGTACGCGTTGTTATAGGAGAGTCAGGGTAATGGACGTGTTCGGAAATTGCGCCCAAAGCTGGTGGGACAGAACGTCTTCTGATCTTCTTTGTGCCGGCACGCACGCTTCTGCGTCTGGAAGGACCAGCGGCGGCGATTTGTTCGTGGAAGGGTACTAAGTGTTCGAATTCGTCCGTCTCCGGTATTTCGTGGATCCTTGATACTCCCGGGCCACGGCTATGTCGCCTCACCATTTGAACGCGTCGACCTGTCCTAACAGCCATTGCGTCATAGTATGTTGGATCCATTGCCCCTAATATTTCGGCTTGGAAAATTAACGGATCAATATCGGGGGACTCTGGGGTACGAGCCGGAGAAGGTGGGGTTAAGTCTAGTGGCGGAGTAGTACCGAAGATGTCGTATTCTGCCGAAGCGCCGGGCGAAATGAAAGGGAACGGTTCGAAATCAGGAGTTCTTTAAAGGGAATAGAAAATTATTAGGTTTAAAAATGGTGAAGTTCTGTTCAAATAGACATATTTCGTTTCGTATAGACTTTTTGATTTTGGTGAAAGCGTGACCATTTGTATATACAATATCTAACTCGTTTATAATAAACTGCAGGGCACCATCAGGTTATGAACGTTAGTTCCCTTTCAGTAGTATAGTGATTCCTACAATAGACCATGAGCCCCGCCTGGTGGCATTTTATCCGCAAATTGTGTTGAGGCCTTTTCTTTGATATTTTTAATCTCTTAAAAATATGAAGGAGTTGTAGTATATGTAGACTCCTTCACAAAATTTGCCAATTTTATAGGTAAGAGCCCATAATGCAATGCACAGTTAAGGAATTAAGTATACGTGGGCAGTCCTCTAATACGTAGGCAACACAAATTACAGCTACGAAGGAGACTATTACCCTTTTGCTTTCATACTCACCTAATCTTATGTGACATATAATTATTTTTATTTGGCTCATCGTAAAGTGAAATAAAAAAATAACTTTAATTAAAATAAATACATTTCCTATTTGTATGATCCATGATTTTAAATGATAAAAGTAAAAATATAGCGGTAAAATACATAAATATATTTCGATTAAATTGAATCAATAAACTTCGACTGGAATTACTCAACTCTAAAGTAATTAATTTAATTTCGACGAAAGCATAGTTCATAAAAATGTACCTATACCTAAATGCTTGTATGTAAGGCTAAAAAGAATAAAATTTTCCGAATATGAGATAATCTAATATAATAATAATAATATAAGAAAATAGTAACTAGTGAAAATAGCGTAAAAAATGTACTGCTGTGGAGTCCGTGACCCATACAACCCATTTACTACTGAGGTGTATTTTAAGTTGCATATTTTGGTTGTTGTGATTTATTTGTCTGAACAGCTGATTTTCAATTTACCGAGAATATTCACAATTTTGTTTTGTTTCAAATAAGTTTAATTTAAGAGTTTATTGTATGATTTTAATTATGTAGTGTTAAGATTTTTTAATTAATTCAGTCATTCAAATGTCTATTGTTCGCTTGTGCTGATTTAATGCGTATTCTATTTAATATTGTCGTTGTAAGGTTCTACGTCTGCGTTGTATGATTTTTGAGAGAGGGATTTTTGTAAGAAAAACAATTGTAGGATTTTGTTAAAGACTTCTTTGTTCGACTATTGATGTGAGTAGACGTGTTTCTTAAATCATTGTCGCCATTTTGTTATTCATTTTGTATTGAAAGATTTAATTTTATATTCTACTTTAACTATAGTCAATCAAGGAATTTTTATTGTAATAATTGTTAATGTATTAAAGTATACACTTTATAGATATAAGATCAATTATTATTTTTTGTTTAGGAAGATTTATTTTAGTTTTTCTCCCATTTCTATTTTGTTAAGAGTTAATTTTTCTGTTAATCTATATTGCTGCATCATTTTATTTTTCTATCACCTCGTTTGGGTGAGTAGAAGCATTTGTCCACGCTTAGATTATTTTAATTTGTGAAACCACGTGGATTGAAATTCAAAGGTTTTGCATACTAAATAATCTCCTTGAACAAATAAAACCTTTCGTTTTTTTGCTTTGCATAGAAAATAGCATTGTCCTATTTTAAATTAGAGTCTAGTGCAGTTTTTATTTTAGGCCAGAACCTTCAGTTCAGGGTTTTTTTCTGCACAATTGTAATTTAGCCCGGTTTGTTAAAATAAATTGATTGTTTAAATGGCGTCAATGGGTTAAAAATTCTGTTCTTGTATTTTATATTAAACCTTTACAATATTTCGGGTAATTAAGAAAGTCTGATTTCATTTACTCACAATTTACTTTTCGTGGTTAGATTAAAGTTTTAATTCGCGAGGGTAACTCTGGGATTAATAGTTTTTTGTTTTATTTAAAATCTCTTGCGTTGAGTTAGCTAATATTTTTTTTTTTCATTTTAAAATCATTTTAGCATTTTTGTTTATTTCAATTAATACACAGTACGTAATTCAGATAAATTGTTAAGGTAATATCATATATGGTAATCCGCAGATGAAATACTTTTGGATGATAAATACATATTCAAATGCATTTTTTGTTTTACCGAAGATACCATGAAATTCGAGAGTTACGCGGTGCCGCTTCTTAGAAAAATACCAGCAAGTGAATGGTACCCCGTCCATCAGATCCGTAGCGTGGCGGACGCGGAACCACAGAACACTAATAGAATGGCAACTTAATATAATTAACTGGTTTCAAATAGCGCCTCTAGTTGTAGGACCGGTACTAAAAAAAATGCGCCGGTATAAAATCCCTTTAATATTTAAAAAAAAAATAAATAAAATTAATTAATCGTTGGGACTGGGAAAGTGCGTCTCTTGAATACTATTACTTTTGAAGAGACGAAAAAAAAACAAATATTGTGAATACTGTTTAAAGTTTCACATATGTTAGTAATTTATGTATGAATAGCACAAAAATGCAAATATAAAACACTATTACATTTTTTTATAGCTTACGTCTCTTCAAGAGTATCAATGTTCAAGATACGCACTCTTCGAATCCCAACGACGGTATTCTATATTTGTATGGGTAAGCTTGAAATATGGATGTTTCAAAAAAACGGAATCTCTTATATAAGCTTTTATTGAACATATATGTGGTTAGTGTGCGTAAATAGGCATATTTAATGCTCAAATTTCCGATTCTAGCTAGCCATATACTTGTCATATCTTTATTTTTCACTGGAAATCGATGCCTAAAATATTTCTTATGTTACACTATAAGAAGCATAAATATATGAATGTATATCACCTTGATGATGATACATCCTCACACCCTTCCACGCACGCAACACTTCTTTTGGTAAACAGGCATGATGCTGTTCCGAAAATAATAAATATCCACACTGCTGTGCAATTTGCCTGTTGCGGCAGGATTAAGACAAAAAGTCTCTAATCCCTGCGAACAATACAATGTAAAATTCTCTGAAATGCTACGGAATTGTTTGAATTAATAAAAATTAGTAAACAGACACGAATTTGTATTGAAAATATTTACCCTTAGTAATCACTAAATCTTCAAAAGAGTTCTGAAAAGAACTGACTTTTAATATTTGACGGCAAGCCAAAACAGTGAGAAACAACGCTCAACACTTTCAATACAGCCCAATGCTCAAATACAGCCAAACGGAAAGTGACAAGATGGTGACAAACGACAATTCAAGCTACTTCGCTTCTTCGCTATCGGTATAAGTTTTCCTCTACATTACCGACAGAATATTGGTTTAGTACCGGTCCGTTCGCTAGATGGCGCTGACATTCGTAACTACTTCGACGTATTTTAGTCCCCACCCCATGCGCGGAATTGAGCGAAGCGACCGCGTCGCCCCGAGCGCCCGACCTAATGGGCGCTTAAGTATAAAGCGCAATTCTTCCGTGGCAAACAGACGTATACATAGGTGATACACGTTTGTATGGGCTAGGATCGAATGAATCAATCAAAACCATTGCAGATTAAACCTTTTATCTAAGCACATATATTGTATTATACAGGGTGTAGATAAAGTCTGGAACAAAATCAATATTTCTGTTATCTTCGGCTTGATGGAAAAACCCTGAAACAGGTCGATTTTGTTTTTATCCCGTGCACACTATAACATCGTGAATTTGTTTCTTCGCTCATCTTGGTCTGAGCCCTCCTGTTGTCCCTCCCCTGGGATCTGTTCGTGAGGAGGACTGCTTTTAGAGCGGCTATAAGTTACGGTCCCGGGTCTTCTGATCGGGAGTGGGGGGTCGCGGCCACGTACGCATCATCCATGAGGGCATCGCTAAAGCGCCTCTTCTTGGTGCCGCGAAGGACTGTGTGCCTCCTGTGTTTGCTTTCGGCAGACACTACCGCGTTCATGTCGACCCCTGCGTCGAATCACTGCCTTCGATTGCTGTCTATACAGACGGATCAAAGACAAAACAGGACAGTGCGGGAGTTTTTCTCCAGACCTCAAGCTCAACTTAGAGTTGGCACTAGGTAGGGTCGCTACGGTTTTCCAAGCGGAAGTTTTGGCGATCCTGCATGGGCCGAAGAAATTTTAGCAAGGGCATTAAGGGACGACGCATTGTCCTTTACAGTGATAGTCAAGCTGCCCTTAAAGCCCTTAGTAGTTATAGATCGCTTCGGGCTAGTACTTCAGTGTCACAGTGCCTGGAAGCGATCGCCATTGATAATGACTTGGTACTCAGATGGGTTAAAGGTCATAAAGGTAATCTGGAAAACGAGGCTGCCGATAGGTTGGCTAGACGGGGTTCGTGTTCTCCTTACGTGGGACCGGAGCCTGTTCTTCCCATTTCTTCGGCTACACTCAATACCCTAATAAACCGTGGACCACTACTCTACACGAAGAGAGATGGGCATCCATACCCACCTGCTGTCAGGCGCGCAAAGCCATACCCAGGCTGTCGCCTAGGACAGCGAGATACTGTCTGCAGCTTTCTCGCAGTAAACTACGTCAAGTTGTAGGGCTATTGACTGGCCACTGCAAACTTAATAAACACATGCACCGCATGGGCTGTACAGCCCACTCTGCCGTGTATGTTACCTAGAGGACGAGACACCGGAGCACATCTTATGTGACTGTCCGGCGCTTGCCCAACTTAGAGGTTCCATCCTGGGGCAGTTCTGGCCCAGTATGGCCAGCTTTGGTGGCGCCTCGCATGCTGCGCTGCTCGAGTTCATCCTTCGTTTGGGTTGGCTCGAGTAGGCTGCGGGTAAGTGACGCCGCCTAGGGAAGGTAGCACAATGGGCCCGGTTAGAGTGGCCTAAGTGCGCGTGGCTAGCCACCCTTCCCAACCAACAATCCAGAATCCAGAATCCATCTGGTTGCGCACGGGCGTGACGTCATCAGGTTTTTCAAATGGTAACCAGCCACATTTATTGCCCCTTGTCGTTAGGTATTCCACTGTGCATGCAACGGTATAAAGGTTTGGTACCTACATAAACAATTTTTGGGAGAAAAATGCTTTCGAATTTCAAAAAATTAAAATTTTATTTCTAATGAAAAACTAATCAAAAATGATTTAAAAAAATCAGATTATTATTATAATCCGAGCTTTATCTTGGATTGTCGTCAAACAAGACACCAAAAAAATATCAACGGAAGTGTTCAAATTGTCCACCATTAGCCATTTGACACTGGCCGAGACCGACGTACACGTTTTCTACGTCACGTCGTATTGTCTCTGCACCAATATTTCGCATTTCCTCGCGGATACGATGTTTCAGATCATCCAAGTTATTTGGCTTATTGGTGTACACCTTTGATTTCACATGACGCCATAGAAAAAAATCAAGTGGTGTGAGATCTGGCGAACGGGCAGGCCATTCAATTGTTCCCCTTCGTCCGATCCATCTCCCGGGGAAAATTTCGTCGAGGTAACTCCGAACATGCCAGCCAAAATGTGGAGGTGCTCCATCTTGTTGAAACCATATTCTGGGGTGAGGCTTGTCGGGGGTGTTTTCATCCGGAAATAATTCTACCAATGTTGGCACTAGCGTAAATCTTAGGAAATGTAAGTATGTTTCAGCGTTTAAGTTTCTGTCTAGAAAGAAAGGCCCCACAATGCGATCTCCCACTATTCCCGCCCATACATTAACTTTTTGCCGGTGTTGGGTGTGCTCTTCACGAACCCATCGAGGATTTTCGCCCGACCAGTACCTACAATTGTGGCGATTCACTTTACCGTTCAAGGTAAAAGTTGCTTCGTCACTAAAAACCACATTGTCGACAAATCCGGGATTCTCATCGCACCGTAGCATGATTTATTCACAGAACTCGAGTCGGCGGTCGAAGTCATCTTCATTCAGTTCCTGAACCTGATTGACTTTGTACGGATGAAGTTTTTCCTTCTTCAGCAATTTGGCTACTGTGGTAAAATCGACTGCATGATCCCTGGCAATGTTCCTTGTTGAAGTGTGGGGGTTGTCCTGAACTTCCAAGAGAATATCGAGCCTTCTATCTTCCTCAATTCTTGGTCGACCTTGACGAGCCCTGTCTTTTACACTACCAGTTTCAGCAAATTTTGCGACAATTTTGCTCACTGTTGACCGCGAAATCGGTGCGCGGTTTGGATTTTCTGCATTGAAAAACTGACAGGCTTCTTCATGGCTAGGTATTTTATCACCACAACCGACAATAATGAGAATTTGAATCCGTTCTTTTTCGCTCAAATTCGCCATTTTCGCAATGCACGTTCAACACTACCAATGGAGCAAATATTGTGAATGGATAAGTTCAAACACCAACGTGTCGTAGAAAACGTGTACGTCCGTCTCGGCCAGTGTCAAATGGCTAATGGTGGACAATTTGAACACTTCCGTTGACATTTTTTTGGTGTCTTGTTTGACGACAATCCAAGATAAACCTCGGATTATAATAATAATCTGATTTTTTAAAATCATTTTTGATTAGTTTTTCATTAGAAATAAAATTTTAATTTTTTGAAATTCGAAAGCATTTTTCTCCCAAAATTGTTATGTAAGGTACCAAACCTTTTATACCGTTGCATGCACAGTGGAATACCTAACGACAAGGGGAATAAATGTGGCGGGTTACCATTTGAAAAAACTGATTGACGTCACGGCCCGCGCGCAACCAGATGACGACAGAAAACAAATTCACGATATTATAGTGTGCACGGGATAAAAACAAAATCGCCCTGTTTCAGGGTTTTTCCATCAAACCGAAGATAACAGAAATATTAATTTTGTTCCAGACTTTATCTACACCCTGTATATTATATTGTTAGGTTTAAGTGAAATGACCGTGAAAGAGACGTAATGGGCATCATACATATTTAAAAGAACAGAGGATTTTGCGAGCTTGCCCTTACTATTGTATACTGTGATAAAATAGTTCAAGCCCGGACGGGAATATTTTGTACTGCACGAACCGATTGAACAGGTATAAAGATAATGTTACCTTTGTCTTTCCCTAGGACTAGGTGCGCGCGGCGGCGTCATGAAATCGCTAATATCCGATTCAAAACCAAATTGCCCTGGAGACGGTTCGGGAGATGGTGGTGGCTGCGGCGAAAGATACGGGAGTTCTTCGTCTGGCGGACCGTACTGCGGCGGAGACACATCTAGATCCACGTCTCCTTCAATATCCTCAAACTCGTCCCTATCGGGCGAGGGTGGCGGACCAACGTCTGCTATGATCCGTTCAATTCGCACCATCAGCTCCCTTTGTTTGGGATCGGTGAAGGACTGGGAGTAGTAATGTTCTTTTCGAGTGAGGGGCCCCAAAATAGGACGATCTATTGGTTCTGGCGCTGCTGGTCGCGGCGGAGTCCTCTCTCGTGAGGGACCGGCTACAGGTGATGGCTCCCTCGGTGGAGTCTTTGCTTTAACCTTTGCTGCTCCCTTCAGCTTAGTCTTAGACCTCGTAGTTTTCGGTACTCTACCCTTTGACGCTTTCTTAGTTACGCCCTTTGGAGCTCGCGGAGTTGCCGCTCTAGAAGGGCGAATACAGCGGCAGGTTCTTCTTCCGGCGAAGGTGGGGCAAATTGTGCCGCCATCGCCAACGCCCTTTCAAATTCGCTACCGGACGGTGGAGATGCGTAAATATCTTCCAAGTGGTCGGGAATCGGCGATAACATGGGGGCTCTTGAATGCCTCTGGACGGGCACTCTCCTTCCGCGCAGCATCACGCTTTTACGCATGTGCGGCCTCTGCGGATCGAAGAAATCTTCCGTGAATTCGTGCGCCTCTAAGAGCTCCCTTATAGGAGGCGAAGATTCACCCAATGGGGTGTACTGGGGCGATTCGTATTCAAAAGGCGCAGGCGGTGTGGGCGGTGAAGTCATCCACGGCTCTTCGAAGACCGGTTCCTCCTCATATTCCAGAGCCTCGGGGAATTCCTCCCGAGTCATTCTTCGCGGCGGCGTCTTATATGGATCGTATTGCGGAGGCATTTCAATATGTACCCTTTGAATGGGTTCTGGACTGTAATGGGGCACAGGTGGGGGCATTCGAAGTGGCGGTGATGTTGGTGTTCGTGGACGCGTTGTTGGTGGTGTTCGTGGACGCGTTGTTGGTGGTGTTCTTGGTCGAACTGTGGGTTGCTCCTCTTCCGCCACTAAGGACTGGTATAACTCTTCGATCTATGTCGACACAAAATTGGTTATTATTCTGAGCCTTTATGAAAATTAATGACGCGTGGAACTGGTCTTACGCGCTTTTGGTTAGCAATGTTAGCTTAACGATATATACAGGGTGAAAAGTTGCAAGCTGTGGACTGTAGTTTGGGCGACTGGGATTGGGCTGTACGCGTACACTGAAAAACCGATTTTGGTTGTGGTAAATAGCAATGTTAAATATGGGCAAACAAATATTTAGTTAGTTATTAGAAGTTTTGGATTGGTGGTATTATGGAAATTAGTAATAAACCAGAAAATATGTTCTTTCCAATCCTTTTATTATTAAAAATTATTGTCGACTCGGAGTCCGTTTCCGCATACAATATTAATCAGTCATATTTTAACAAATTTTAATATGTTTCTATTTTGTTTTTGTGCATTGTCTCATTTTATTTTATTTGTTTTATTGTAAATGTTTGTAATTACTTCTGCTATATATGACGTAGTTTCTAAATTCTTTTTGACGTATTGTGTCCAGAGGATGGCATAAGCCGAAACCGGTCGACAATAATTTTTAATAATAAAAGGATTGGAAAGAACATATTTTCTGGTTTATTACTAAACAAATATTTGTTCACCTGAACCAAATTATCTGGTCATCATACTTTGGTTAAATCCATTAAATACATTATATTTTCAGCATGACTAAATGAAATATGTCAATGATATAAATCATATGATCATATACAGTATATTATAACCAAAATTTTATTCAAAATAATCAAATCATTTCTATTAATTCAAATATATATATATATATATATTATGATTAAACATATCAAATTTCTGACACTCCATTTAAATGAATATTTAATTGAATGAACTATAATTTGAACGCATAATATGGAGGACATGCGGTTGATATCGTAAACGCCAATTGGGGTGGTCACAGGAGGGTATTTCAATGATCACGGCACCTATTAGATGTTTATCTAGTGAATATACTAGAGAACATGTTATAATCGTATTTATCATACTATTTGTACCAAATATGTTCTAGTGCTGGGATGAAATAGGCGAAGCGCCATCTATGCGTCAATTTCTGTACAACACATAAGTATTTTACGTATTTGCTATACTGTACGTGGAGAAAATTGCTATAAGAAAATGAGCAGGATGTTCTTGATTGGCGCTTGAAAAAAAATACTTTGTTGATTTAACCAAAAATAGTGTTACAGCGAAGCTGTTTTCAGCAATTAGGTGGAGAGTGTTGAACGTTTAAAATATTTCGTTAAGACAACAAAATGATATTGTAGTTACAGTTCCTTACGAAATAATTTGATTGAGATGATTAAACTTTTTGGCTAAATATTTTTCTTACCGCAAACAAATCGGTTTTTCTGCGTACCAGCGCACGAGGCCGCAGCACAGATTTATTAATGTTCGGCGAATCGTCAGAGCTTAGTTGAGGTGAAATGCCTGCTATAAGTAAGTCACTTAAAAAAAAAACTTGAAATATTAATATGTCCAACATTTTATTCTTCAGTGTGTGTTTGTTATGATTTATGTAAAAATTCTCGTACGTGTAAAACGGCTCTTGGTATTAAAATTAATACATATTTGACATGTGCGTGCATATGTATATATTGTCACGCATCCAATAAAATCTATCTATCATATAGTTATACGGTTCTGCCTATAAGATCGAGTACCTTCATAGCCGTTTCTATTTTCAACATTTCTTTCATGATTTTCCTTACAGGCTGACTCATTTTCGATCCTCACTGGGATCTCGCTCCTTATTGAAGATAGACAGTAGGTTTAAATTGGGCAAAGTTGCTAAATTTTATGGTTATTATGATACCAAAAAGAAAGTAGACTTAGAACGAAGTTTGAGATTAAAAAAAAACGGAAAAACTCTGAGTTTGTTGTTTTGCTTCTAGCACTTTTATTTGTCTTTGCAGAGAAAAACTAAAGACACATCATCAAAGCCACTTGCAATTTTTGCACGACGTTTTGGTAACTTAACCTTAAATCGTATATCTTTAATAATAAGCGAGATCCCAATGGTGAGAAAAGAAGATGAATCAGCTTGCATACCCAACGAATGCTTTTCCTTTCCTTTTTAATTTATATCATATGACCAACATTGGCAAAAAAACAAAAACAAATCAAAAAGGGCAATCCACTTTTAATGGTTGGTTCACGGACGGATCCAAATCTAGCCAGGGCACAGGAGCCAGTATTTGTGGATCGAGCCCTAATCAAAGGATATCTATAAGCCAGGGGAAGATGCGACGGTCTCCCAAGCAGAGCTATTCGCCGTTGCAGCCTGCACAGAAATGATTGCAAAGGGGGGCTGCATGAGGAGGAAAATAAGTATAATAACTGACAGGCAGGCTGCTATCAAGGCAGTCTCGAACCCTGTAACTAGGTCAAAACTAGGTAGATACTATAAACAATCCTCCAATACACTGGCACGAGACTACACGGTGTCTCTGATTTGGGTGCCAGGACATGAGGATATAAGAGGTAATATAATAGTCTACGAGCTAGTCAAGGAGAGTTCTAAAAGATGCTTGATAGGTCCAGAGCCCGTATGTGGAATTACCAAGGACTTTGCTAAAAAGGAGATTTGGACCTCATTAGATGAATAAAATACAAGGAAAGAGGTTGACTGAAGTTCAACTTCATACTAAAGCGCTAATAGGGGATGGGAATGCTAAATTCTCTGATAACCTACTCAGACGCAGCAAGAAAGAAGTTAAAACCGTTACTGGGTTGGTAATTGGACACTGTCTCCTGAAAAAAAGCATGTATACAACACAGGTCGAATAAGCGAACTGTGCTGCAGAAGATGCGAACTACAGGAGGAGATGAGATTACATGCAATCTGTACATGTGAGGAATTGAAAGTACTCGGGCAGAAACATTTCGTGAAGGATCTATTGGAGTCCACGAGGATTCTAAAGTCTACCAAGCTAGGGACGGTACAATGAGTACCTATAGCTCAAGTGTCTGACTATATGTGCTCATCCTAACACACAAGAAAGACAATCCATGATAAATTGGTGCTTTTTGTCGAATTACTTTGCAAAATACCACGAATTCAACCATTAATAAAGCATCAAATAACATAACAATGGACTTTCATTTTATCTATTTATTGTTAGTGCAACTTACTACCCTAGTAACGTCGTTTGTAAAAAACGAGATGGTGATTAGTTATTTATAGAATGAGGATTTACATATACCAAACTCATTTTTTCTCATTTAAAATTATGGGCAGGTATGGTACCGATCCATAACTCGATCATCGCTCATACTGAAACCTATGGAAAAACTTGGAAAAGTACATTAGGCAAACTTTTTTAGAGCAAAGACCGATACATCTTAATTAACACGTTTACCAATCAGGAAAATCATGTAGTAGTGCATCAACTCGTATCACGGATGGAAGCATCTATCCATACCAGGATATTGCACTAGTGGCGTTTCTGCATATAGAAGCAGCATTTGACTTGAGCACTTTCTATGAATCAATAATAAGAGCTTTCAGGGGTGAAAAATGCTATTCATAAGTGGATGAAAACCATGCTGGAAGAAAGAATCATTGAAACGTCGTTGGCGGGTGAAACAATGCATGTGTCGGTGCACACAGTTTGTCCACAGGGAGGACTGTTATCTCTCCTACTGTAGGACTTTGTCTTTGACGAACTGCTTGTAACCCTAAATAATGGAAGCTATTATACCCTGGAATATGTAGACAACATTGCAATACTCATAATGGGTAAAAACGCAAGCATCGTTTCAGAACTTTTGCATAGAACCCTGAAAACAATGGAAGGGTAGTGATGGCGCACTTAGAGGTATATAATTTAATTTTAGTTTATTTGCCATAACTATGTAAATTGTAAAAGTAAGAAAATCGTGGAAATTTCTGGGGTTGAACTTGAACCTCCGCCAAAGTGCATTTTACGACACTCGATGGTTACTACAAATGCTTACGCCCGATCAGTGAATGCCACTTCGGATTTCTTTTAATGAATTGCCATTCTTTGTCGAATCTCGGCCTTATTAAGTGAGCTATTTTATTTAGAGGGAGGGATAGCGTAAATCAAACCCCCTCTACGTCCTAGTGTGAATTAGATAAATACTGATATTATATGATATAACTTCTAAGCAAATAAGTTTGATTTTGCCATCGCCGATTTGGATCGCTCTGTCACCAAAATTGCTACAGAAGGTAAGCAAGTTCTTTTGGTATCGATTAACTGGTACAATTTGCTAACGCACGATAGCAGCTACAAAATAACAGGTTGCTTCGTAGCAACCCATCACTAAAATATTATCACCTCTTCGCCAGAGACACCAGTAATTTCCTCTTCACTTTCGTACTCTTCCTCTACCACCAGGCCGGGTTCTTCCCTGGATCTATCGCGCTTCCTTTTTCTCTTTTTCGATTTAGTTCGCGGCGGTTTCTCTCTCCTTGGTCTGACTTCAGGTTCAGCCGAAGGAGACCGTATCCCTAATTCTTCATCCAAAAACCTTTTCCTTACAAACTCGGGAGTTTCCATTCTAGGTGGCGTCGGTGCTCTTTGCCGCGGGGGCGACTCTTCCATCAAAGCAGCGTATTGCGCGTTCGCTTTAGATGCTGGTGACATATAATCTTCTGGACTCATTGCGAACCCTTCAGGGGGTTTCTCAAGGTAAAAGAATAGATCATCGTATTCGTCTTGTCTGTCTGGACGAACCGGACTTGGAGAGCGCCTAGGAGTTGTAAGACCGACGCCGCTTGCGGCGGGCACTTCCCCTCTATTCTATCTATTTCGCCCAATATATCTTGTATTCTGTAAAAGAATAGACATACACTAGAATTGCACTAGCGTTGATTGTTTGAAAAACAAAATTTCGTATTCATGAACCTACAATCAAGATTGCAAAGTCATATTCCTAGATCATTCTAAGAATTACAAAGCATACCTATTGCAGAGAACGTTCTCAGAACATCCTTATTAATATTTAAAGAATATTTTTAAAAGTATTAGAATACGTACTGCTGTGGACACCTTGTTGTCGCGAGAGTTTTTTATAAAGTTGGACAGATGTTTTCTTGTTTAATCCGATCTGTCTTTATCAATGTTTCGAGAAAATTTTCTCAGAAGTTAATGTTAATTTAAATAAGAGCTAGTTAATGATTTAATTGTTTAATTTGTCAACGTTTAATTTAGTTTGTGTTAAATTTTGAAACCACGTGGATTGATTTGTTATATCGAAGGACTATCTTCCTGAACTAATTTGTTGTTTTGCTTTGTTAGAGGATTTAGCATTGTCCTTTTGTAATTTAGAATCTCGTGCAGTTTTTTATAATAAATTCTTGTTTGTGAATTAAAGTCATTCAAAATTCTGTTCTTTTATTTTTGTTTAAACCTTTTCAATTTTTGAGGTAATTAAAGAAAGTCAGATTTCTTTCACCCACAATTTACTTTTCGTGATTAGTTTTAATTCGCGAGGGTAACCCTGAGTTTAATTGTTCTTTTGCGCCCTTTTAATTTTTTTTTTATCCGTTGAGCTAGCTAATTTAATTTTTTCATTTTTATTAGTTCATTTTGCATTTCACTTTGGTACATTCAGTACACAGCAGTACTTATTTTAAGGTTAGTCCAAACCAACGCAACAAACAGCGCAAAACGTTCGCAAACATTTTGCAACAAACATTCAGCTCAGGGAAAGTCTAAACTGATATATTTTTATATTTGTCAGTTCTCATTGATAGTCCTTATTATTCCAAAACTCATGCTTAATATAATATTCTATTTTATATTTATTATCATTTCCATTACTAAATTAAATAGGATCGTTAAGAGGGGATCGTCTTGTCTTTAGTTTTCTGCAACACTAAATTTCGCTGAGTAAATGCCGTTATCAAAATTTTATTTATTGTTGGAATTCACCAGGTTTATTATCTTCTTTGGAATTTTAAACTTACTAGTGCTTCGTTTACCCTTTCTCTGTAAATCGAATCATATACCCTAAATTTTGTTCGGAACTGTTATGTTGGATTTGCTTTAACGTGCAGATTTGATCAACTATCGATCTCCCACGTCTGAAATCTCATTAATATTCACCCACCACTTTGTCTCTAGTCTTTTCCGTATCATCCTTGCAACTATTTTGTACACTACGTCTAAAACTGCAATTCCTCTATAATGTTCGCATTGTATCTTTCTTCTATCACCTTTCTTGTAGAGATTGTATCTTTCTTCTATCACCTTTCTTGTAAAGTGGACAATTAAGTATATTACTCCAATTCATAGGTATTATTTCTTCTTTCCACACTCTTTGTGTCAAGTGGCTTCATTCATTCATTCATTCATTCATTCATTCATTCATTCATTCATTCATTCAGACGTTAGCGGTGGGCCACTTGCATGTCCGGCACTTGAGCTTGCGTGCTCATTGTACCATCCCTATTGATTCTCTTATTCCACTCGAGCAGCTTGGTGTTCTCTATAAAGCCCAGTATCTTGCCCAGTGGAAACTTGAGGACCTTCGAGGGCTCCAATAGATCTCTCCCGAAATATTTCTGCCTGAGTACCTTCAGTTCCTCACATGTGCAGATTATATGTAAACTCGTTTCCTCCTGTAGTTCGCATCTTCTACACCACGGTTCGCTTACACGACCTGTGTTGTATAGATGCTTTTTCAGAGGACAGTGTCCAGTTACCAACCCAGTAATGGTTTTTAACTTTCTTTCTTGCTGCGCCTTGAATAGGTTATCAGAGAAACTACCATCCCCATCCCTATCAGCGTTTTGGTATGGAGTTGACCTTCAGTCAACCTCCATTTCTTTGTTACTTCTTTTATCTAACCAGGTCCAGATCTCCCTTCTTGCGGAATCCTATTCGTAATCCCACATACGGGGCTCTGGCCCATGAAGTGTCCTCTTAGAGCCATTCTTGGCTAGTTCATCGGCTATTAGTTGCCCTTTATATCCTCATGTCCCGGCACCCAAATCAGAGACACCGTGTTGTCTCGTGCCAGTGCATTGAGGGATTGTTTGCAGTCCCTAACCAGTTTTGACCTAGTTACAGGGTTTGAGACTGCTTTAATGACAGCCTGGCTGTCAGTCATTATATTAATTTTCCTCCTCATGTAGCCCCCTTTTGCAATTATTTCTGCACAGGCTGCAAGGGCGAATAGTGGCTTATTTTTTGTTGCAATTTCTAACCTCCTTGTTTTAATAATTCTGTCGGAATTCCACTTTCTCTTGCACGTTTATTGTTTTGTAGCTCTTTTATAACTTCAAATATTTCTTGTTGTATAGGTTTTTCTACTTCTTCTTCGATGCTGCTTGCTGTTTCTGCAGTAACTCGTGCTCGTTGCGGTTCTTCTTTTTCCTTTAATAATTCGTTGAAGTGTCTTGTCCATACGTCTAATTTCTCTTTTGTACCTGCTACCAGAAGGCCTTATTCATTTCTAGAATTGTTCTGGCGTTCGTACTTGGTTTGGTACATTTTGATTCTTGATAGAAATATTTTATTTATTTATTGGCGTAGTGGTTTTATTTTATTTCATTGGTTCTCTAGTTACTTTTCCTTTTTTTTCACTACAAATTTTCTTTGCCATTCTTCTCTTCTGTTTGTGGTTGTCTTTTGCCTCCTCTGTTTCGTTTTTATCCTTCTCTGTTTTCGCCGTACTCCTTTCTTTCAGAGTTCTCTTACGCTCTTCATCGAAGAATTATGATGTCGATATTAAAATGTTAAGTTAGATGAATGGGATTATTAAGTTTGTTAGTGTCAACACTGCGATCACTACACTCAACTCGACACTCTACAGGAATCGAGCATATTTAAAAATGAATATTTTTAGATTTCTCTTAATATATTCGTAGGATATTCTAATAACAATTGGAATACATATATAAACACCTGAATGAATGTTTAATGAATATTCTAGGAATATTCTCTGCCATCTGGAAATCCACACAGAATAAAGGTTATGTAATTTAAATATCATTAACGAAGTCATGGCCAAAGAAAGCCAAAAGAAAAAGCATGGAAGAGCGCAACAAATCAATTTTTTTTACTTCAGCAATTACCTTCTCTGAAGATCCCTTTTCTTAGGACTTCTTACCAATAGTTCCTCGTCTATCAATTCTACTTCATCATCTTCGTCAAAAGGAACATAATCTATTGGAACATTAACTCCCGGGAATAGCTCTTCGAAAGGACGTGTTCTGAATTTTTCACGCAAATCTTCTCTGGGGCTGGTTGCTGAAAATATGTATACAAATGTGAGTAAGGAAAGAATATTAATTTTTCTGTACCAAAACGAATACTAATTGGTATTTTTCCCGCTTAGTATAAATTATTGTTATTATTATTATTACTCGTAATGCTTGTTTGTTTGTGAAGACATGCAGTTTTGGTGTCGGTAATTAATAATAGTGTATTTGGGTCGATTGGGGAATTTAGAATTTTAGCGAATTCCGTGTGTGTTTACAAAGTATTTTCGTCGTTTTTCTAGATAATCGAATCTTAAAAACACCTTAACGCTTTTAAAATATGTTCCGTAACGCCATCTGGATTTTCTAAACCTACCTTTTCCATTAACAAAACCCTCACAGTCGAAATAGATTTTTGTCTAACCAAAATAAAATAATTATATACATATGTGGCGCAATTTTTGCCCCGCACGAACGTACATACTTCCGTGTGTGCGTAAGCATACCGTGTTATTTACACGGTGCTTAGAATCATCACTAACTACCGCGTGACTCTATCAACCAATGAATGGGTAGTGGACCAAGTACGACTGGGTTTATCGTCGCATCAAATCATGGGAATTAGAACGTTCGTTCTGTACTTAAAGGTGTGTACGTGTATTTAGCGGTATTTTTATAGAAAGTAAAAGCTTTTTAATGATGAATTTGTAATCTGCAATGGTCCTGCTCTTCACGAGGAGCCGCCACTGGTTAAAATGAATCAGCCGATATACATAGAAAATATACCCACACAAGTGTTTCGGATGGTATAACGTCTTCTGCCGACCTCCAGTCTACAGGCTCGGAGACACCAAATTGAGGTTCTCTGTATCGTATGTGCCTTCCAGCTTCTCTTATCCTCTGTGATCTGCTGAATACAGGCGGCGTTCTCATACCTCTGTGCATATGCGGGTAAGCTGGAAAAACTCTTTCAGGTGACCACAGAATTCCAACATGCAATGCACAAATACTCACTCGTAGCACGTTCAGCATACAGTTGTTCCATATCAACATCTTCTTCGCCTATCATCGACATTTGTTGGACGGCCTCATCGACAATATCCTGAGCAGCAGGCGAAGCCCTAATACCTTGGGCCAGAATCTCCTGAACTTCTTCTGCGGCGGATTTCTTCGTCGGTTCAGACTCGAATGCTCTTTCCATTGCTTCGAAATCATCCGGTTGTTCGGCGAAAGGTCTCTCTTCTATGGCTGCTGGCGCAGGCCTAGCAGATGACGGTTGTGGAATCATAGTACGTCGAGGTAGTTTTGAAGCCCGAGGTAGTCTTGAAGGCCGCGGGATCATGGGATCACGCTTCGGTTTGGGAGGAGCAGGCGCAGCGGCTCCAGCTTCTGGCGAATCGAATAAAGCAGAATATTGAGCATCCGCTGCCGCAAACGGGTCGTATTCTGGAGTTCTATAGGGTATGCTAGGAGCTGACATGTCCCAATCTGGAGTTCTATACGGAACGCTTGGGGCGGACATGTCCCAAGGAGGAGTCTGATATGGCAAGCTTGGCGCTTCCTCGAAGCGTCCTCTGGTCGCACATGGTGGAGTCATCATTATATCTTCATCAGCTAGAAAACTAGGAGCTTCCTCGCCGAAAATATCCGAAACTTCCCCTTCTGGGAGTGGCGGATAAAACGTGGGCAGTACTGGGGTGGAATGCTTAGGCGAGGGTAAAGCGAAACTCAATCTCGCAGGTATTTGGGGTAAATCGACAGGGGTGGTGTCGAATTGGGCCATATCCCATCCTCTACTACCAGAAGGCGTCTGATAAGGTAAACTAGGAGCTGACATATCCCACGGTGGCGTTTGATACGGCAAACTAGGTGCTTCCTCGAAACGAGCTCTGGTCGCAGGCGGTGGCGTCGTCATTATATCTTCATCGGTTAGGTAACTAGGTGCTTCCTCGGCGAAAATATCCGAAACTTCCCCCTCTGGGAGCGGAGGATAAAACGTGGGGAGTATTGGGGTGGAATGCTTGGGCGAGGGAGAAGCGAAACTCAGTCTCGCAGGTATTTGGGGTAAATCTACAGGGGTGGTGTCGAATTGGCCCATATCCCACCCCCTACTGCCAGAAGGCGTCTGGTAGGGTAAACTGGGAGCTGACATATCCCATGGAGGTGTTTGATATGGTAGACTTGGTGCTTCCCTTACGGGGGAAGTGTCTGTTCTTGACGTCGGAAGATATAACCCAACTACTGGAGTTGAGGTTTTCGGTTCTGCGAAAGATAACTTGGCTCGTGGAGAGAATTTAGTCGGAGTGCTGTCGAGATAAAAGAGAAAAAAAAGTTACAGTGTTTTATTAAAAAGAATTATAATAAACAATATAATTTGGTATTTTCGAAATATATCTAGTGTTCTGTGTACTGAACTAGCTTAATGGATTTTTTTCTTGGTAGGAATTTGATTTTGAAGTTTGCAGAGTGGTCAAAGTCGACCATAGTTTACATAATTACATATTTCCAGCCTTACAGAACATCTAATATACAAGCTGTTGATGTCAACTTTCTTAGTGTGGTGGCGCATTTGTATTAGAATTCTCTATCCATAAACTCAGTTTGAGATGTAGATGAATAAATGAATGAGAATTTAAAATGGAAATTTCATTGCTATAGTAAAGATAAATGCTAATTTGGTGATCTACAAATACAATACGTATCTACAGGGTGTTACGAAATTCGCGTGGTATCGATTATGGGATGACGTTAAGCATCAAAAACTGAAACGAATGTTCCTTTACTGGTTTTTAATCTGACCAGTATTTTCTTAACAATAGTAATTTAAAAAAAATATATGTAAAAATTTTTAATATTAGATAACTAGAAAATTATAGCACATAACACTACACTACTGTTCACATTGCCTCTCGGCAGCAGTCAAACATTATTCAGCACGCCTTGCTATTGCTTGAACGGCGTTACTTGTTGCGTTGCTTGAATAACACGATCTTCTAGTTCATTAACATCGACCACAGGTGTTCTATGGGGCGTTTTGAAAGAAAGAGACCGCAAGGTATCAGATTTGGCGATCGAGGTAGCCAAGGCGTTAGGCCATCCCTGCCCACAGAGCCGAAACCGTAATGATAACGATTACGGTCATGACCGCGACCGAAATTCTTATTTCTGTTACGATCTTCTTTTACCGCAATACATGGATTAATTTCGGTCACGGTCATGACCGTAGCCGTAATTCAAAATATATGAAAACCGCTCATGACCGTGATCGGAATTCCACATTAAATACGGTCCTCTTATGACCGTATTTGAATTACGGTCAGACTTTCGGTAACCGTTTATTGACTGTATTGAGACCGTATTTGACCGTATAGAAGTACGGTCAAATATGATGTACAAAATTTTAACTGCCCCCTGGCACCATTCCCCATACTGCGATACGGGAAACGCTGTTTCGGAACATATTGCAGTCGGACGAGAGTACTCGACCCGCTCGATTCAGCAAGCATAATTACAACATATTCCTCAAAGGTTGTCAACCGTTATTGAGACCGTATTTGACCGCCTCAATACGGTCACTAAACGGTCACAGAAAGTCTGAACGTAATTGAAATACGGTTACGAATAGCAATCATAAGAATACGGTCGGGCAATACTTGGTTAGAATTAGGATACCGGATAAATACGGTCAGATTTAGGGTACTCGAATAAAACCGAAATAATGACCGCTTACATTATGATTTTTAAAACGATTTCTACTGCCTGCGTCTGCCAATCCAAAAGTATTCTCCAGGTTATTCCGTACAATTCGTGCAACGTGGGGACCTGCACTGTCGTGCATAAAAACCACATTTTGTTGAGATTTAGAGACACGTCATTCAAAAATTCTGGAAGCTGCTATTGCAGAAAATCTAAATAATTTTCTGTATTTATGCGGTACGGCAAAATATGAATAAACTAAAAATCATGGAATGTAATTACAACAGTTGAAAAACAAGATTGGTGTAATCTTACCAGTTGTTCACCTAGTAAACCACCCCAAATATTACAGCCAAAGCGACGTTGACGATTTCTGTGTTCATGTCGTGATTGAAATACCATTCACAAAAACGCTTGCCGCAGTCGACCGTCATTTTTGTCTAAATGTTGGACTTTTATAAAATGATATTGGTGGTGTTGATCGCATCTCAGAGCACGTCATACGCGAACTTGATTTATTCTCAATTATTTCGCAACGCACCCAGTGCTTCTTGAAGGTCGTTTTTCATTAAATCAATTTTTGCATCATCATGTAAACGAGGACGGGCAGCATTTAGACATGGTTGTTCTACAATGCGCACGGTGAAAAGAATTCTGTTTTCTAAAGTACTAGCATTTGGCCAACGTTGCTTAGGAAATCCCATCGCACACAATTGCACAGCTAGACCCGCATTATTATTTGAAGCCCCAAGGGCCATCAACATATCGTAATACTCTTGATTTGAGTAAATTGAGCCATTTTTTCAAAAGTTAAAATATAAATACCGTATCCTTGGTATGACAAGTGTAGAAATGTCAAATAGGTATGTACGCACCACATTTGTTTTATGTACGTCTGAACAATTGCAAAGCCCTCTTGGATTATGTTTAGCCACTGCCAGAGAACAATTCGTTGTTCTGTGATATAAAATTTCGGTTATCTAATATTAAGATGTTTAACGAATTTTCTTTCTATTGTTTCAAATTGTTTTAAATCAGAAAATATTGGTTAAATTAAAAAAAAACGGTAGAGGAATATTTGCTTTAATGTTTGAGGCTTAATGCGAGACCATAGTCGGTGTCCGCAAATTTCGTAACACCCTGTGTATAAGAATACAATGATTGTAGGACAACTGTAAGTAAGTTATCTACTGGTTTTTAAAATGCTTGATCAATTATGAGCAATATTGAAATAGAAAGATCGGATCTAAACAGAAATATGATACAATACTAACATGATTAAAGGAATACATTGTAAGCAAAATGATGAATTTAACCCATTTGTGTCCGAGAGCACTTTGTTTTAAAAAAAAATACAAAACATACATTTGCTTCATGTTGATGTTGGTCTAACATACATAAATTGTAAGCTGCTCTGTACTCAAATAAGTATAGTGGGTACAAATGGGTTATGACGGGAAAGTGTTAAAGAGAATCCCACAAGCCAAAAAATAGACATCTGTGTGTTACTTGACCTAGATCCCTTAACAGTTGTGATCTACAAAATTTGAGTGTGAGAGTATGTGTGAACTGTAATAAGGTGTTTTAGTGGATATCTGAAGATGGGAACTCCACTCTATCTAGTATAACTTTTGTGAGGTGTGCATAAAGCATTTTACTTGAAAAAAAATTAAACAATTTGCTTTATTGCCCCAAAATTCAGCTACCATCAAGAAAATATAAAATGACATCTATGGGAAAAAAGAAAATAACTTCAATTTAGAAAATCAATTATTTTCTTACCCCGTTTTAGATGGTGCTTTATCAACGCCACTAGCAACGTCTTTTGGAGGAGCAAACACCATTCCTTCCGGAGACGGCGGATCTCCAACACTTATGAGATTCGATCCCCATGTTGGAGTAGTCCTCGCTGGAGGCGGTGGAGAACCCAGAGGAGAAGACATTTTGCCCACCGTTTTAGCCTTTCCAGGGAACGACTTATCTCTAAAACAAAACGTTAGCAGGAGTCTACATGTGCCATACTTTGGTCTTATTACCCGATATCTTCGCTAAAAGTGACTTGGGCAACGCTTGGCCTTTCACGAGCTGAAAACAAGAAAAGCGATATGGATATGTGGAATTTACACAGTAACAGATGTGCTCTTACACGTCACGTCTAAATCATCGGCTGCTCTCGACCTAGATCTCGATCGTGATCTCGATCTTGGTCGTCTGGTACCCGCAGCCGTAGAAACGTCTGCGGATTCCGTTTTTCTGACGGCAGAAAGGGCTCCTGCGATGGGAAACTAATCGTAATGGATTCGGTATGTGTTGGATAATGAAAGTACCTTTTGGGAATATTCCCTTTTCCAAATTTTCCCACGTATTTATTGGTTCTGTCGAAATCGCATAATAAGCGTGTACACCGAAATTTGGAATGTCTTGGGCTGGCTACGTATTCTAAAAGGTCCGCCGAACATTCTGTCGTGAGGGGTGGAAAATCGCCACTGCCCAAACCTTCCATTATTCGGCGTCTCTTGCGGTTCTCTTCGCCTTCTACCCATGATTTCGCTATATCTCTTAACTACAAAACAGGTAAAATGCAGAAGACTAATAAAGAACTTCTCGAACTGTAAATCGCAAATCCTAATGAAATGTTGTCAGTTTGTAGACTCATCGACGGTTATCCAAGGACACTCCTTGTTACAGCGGAACTTTAGGGGATACAATTTGACTTTGAAATTTGGTCCACATTTTATTTATCCAAAATTATTTTAGAACAATGGAAGAAAAAATTTCAATGGCGCACTTCTAGGCATCGTTTAGGCAGCCTTTGCACTTATTTAGCTAGTTATACACAAGACGCTGCAATAAGCACGGACCGACATAGTTGTGCTTATTCGATCGAATTTCAAAAATTGATTGGTAATTGCTCTATTTATCATCGAATACTGTACGAGGCTAGCACCGATAATTTCTGCAAAACAATTGCCTATTATTTTGTTGTTTGACATTTCAAATTTGTGTGTGAAGTGAAGTGAAGTGTGTGAAAAATGCATTTAACAAGACAAAATTGTGAATAAATGTTTTATTATGATTTTAAAAGCTCGCTATCTCCGAAGCAAAACGTAGAACGGCTGCGTGCCTGCATTTGGTGATGAAGCGTCTCCTCAAAGGACTGTTTACAGCTGGTACAACGAATTTAAGTTCGACAGGACTGCACTTAGTGATGAACATTGATTAAAGAAGACAATCGAATCACCTAGAGAATCATTATTAGTAACTTGGGCACTGGTATGATTGCAATTAAAAATATTCTGCATGATTATTTGAAAGTCAGGAAGGTGTCTTGTCGTTGGACATCTTTACAATTTACCTTTTAAAGAAATAGAGCGACGATAAGTCAAAACTAGTCTACAAGATTATTACTGGCGACAAAAGTTAAATTTATGCATTTGAATTTGAATCGAAGCGGGAATCGGTGCAATGGGTATTCGTACTGATCCTAATTCAATCAACGTCAAGCAGTTTAGAAGTGTAGAAAAAAAAATGATAGCTAGTAGGGTTTCCACTTGGTTCGGTACTTGGATATACTAATATCCATTTTTTTTTCTCAAGCTCTGGCACGGTTTTTTTTTCGTGGGAACCGTCTGACATGAAGATGCGTGGCATAGCAACGTCCGAAGAAGCGGTGGAATATTCACGAAGATTATGTTTTGAAAATTTGTTCTATCGTATGCAAATGTGTTAAGTTTAAAGATGCATATTTTGGAAAACAACGATAAATATATTATTGGCTCGACACAATATGATTTGCCATTTTGTAGAAATTATCAGTGCTATCTCGTACACACAGGTGATTTAAATAATTATACAAGTACCCACAAAATTATGATTTTGTTATACTTCTTATTCTAATCGAGATATCCTATATATTGTTATGTGATTACATTGTGTGTTAAAAATCAGTGTAAAAATATACCAGGCGCTAAATGCCTGTAAGTATGTGATAGTTTTTCAAGTAGGCGCGTTCGAAGGTGTCCCAGACAAAATAAAAATATCTACAAGTGGGACGTACTGAACTCTAGCCAAATATATTGATAATTAGTGTGAGCATTTAGTGTGTGATGTAACCTAGGATATGTAGATTCCCTTCTGCAACACCCTGTATATCTCCAGCTAAAACAATCGAAAGGGCTGCCTAAACGGTGCAAGTGCTCCATTGAAACTTTTTCATATCTCACCGGTTAAAAGTTATTTTGCATAAACGAATTTTGGTCGTATTTCAAAATCAAATTGCATCTCTTAGAATTGAAGTTCCGCTGCAACAAAGAGTGTCCATGAGCAACCCTGAATAGGGTCTACAAGCTAAGAAGGGTTTATTAGAATCTGCGATTTACAGTTCGGAAGGCTTCCTTGTAAGCGTACAGCCGCACAGATTCCATTTTAAGGCGTAGATATAAACTTCAACAGGGACTGGTATAGTTAAATCCACTCGGCCACACAAATGACTACGTGGAAAGCTTTTGTAACTAGTAAAATAACTATAACAGTTCTGTCACAAAATCCCGTAAGGTTTACACAAATATACTTTACTTCCGGTTTTCCAGATCTCTATCGCATCGATTCACTAGTTGTAGTGACCAACAACTTTATGAAACAACCACTGTTCAAGATAGCTGCTTAAGCTATTTCAGGAGGTGTTTAAGCCAAAAGCTGTTTAAGCTTCTTCAGGAGCTGTAAAGGCTATTTCAGGAGGTGTTTAATCAGTTTCACTCATTTCTAGAACTGTTAAGCTGTTTCTGCTTTAAACAGGGCTGTTCTCATTTTGTCAGGTCATTGGTGAATTAGTCATGAGTGAATAGCGAATTCGGGAGAAATCAGACATAAAGTAAATTTAGACCGCCTATGTAAAACTAAATTAATATTTTGTTCCAGAATTCCTGTGGTTATTTTACGGGAATGAGATTAGAACCAGGCAATTTAGAGTGGCGGCCAAATCATCTCTCGGAATAAAAAAAAATATAACAAAGAGGATTTACATATACATTTTTTAAGGGGGTCGATAATTTTGCAACTAATATGGTATTTTCTGACGAAGCAACTTTCTGTTTAAATGAAACAGTCAATCGCCATAATTCCAGGTACTGGTGCAATGAGAAACCTCACTGGATCCATGAAGCCCATATTCAACATCCTCAAAAGTTGAATATCTGGATGGGAATTGTTGAAAACAGGCTTATAGGCCCATTTTTTATAGAAGGAAACTTAAGTGGGGAAAAGTATTTGGATTTACTGAGATACCACATTATCCCTTCAACACAATGGGCAGTTACCTCAAAGTTTTTGGTTTTAACTGAATGCAGAGCCTTCCCACTATGATAGGCGAGTTAGGAACTTTTTGGGTGCTACTTTTTGAAATCGATGGATTGGACGTAGAGGATTCCTAGAGCGGCCTGCACGTTCTCCAGACCTTAGTCCATTTGATTTTTATCTTTGGGGTTTTCTCAAATCTCGTGTTTACGTTAAACGACCAACTACTTTGCAGGAGTTGAGGCAAAGAATCAATGAATGTGATTTTGCGTTTTCGAAACGGTAACTCAGGAATTTCGTAGAAGAGTTGCATATTGCCAGAAAGTAAACGGCTAGCATTTTGAAAATTTTAAATGAGTTCGTTTATAAGATGACTACCATTTTGTTAATAATTTACAATAAATAAAATTAATTGTTCAGTAAATGTGAAGTGTTCTATCTCTTTATTATTTACAGATAATGGTGCTAAAACCAGTATGGTCGAATTCGCAAAAACAAAGCCTATTATAATCTGCAAAAATATACAGGGTGTTCCATTTAAATAAAAAAAATAAAGGGAACTTCCGGTTGAACTGGAAGTACCGTCACAACAACAAAATTATTTGCAAAGCTTCATTATCACCACCCTTTCGGTTTTAAAGTTATTTGCTTCGTTCCATACTTTATCCCAACCCGTATATTGGTTTTAAAACATGTGGTTCCAATAAGGCGGTACAATTTGCCACACATCGCCTGCAACGTTAGACTTTAGAAGTTCTATTACTTCACGTAGCGGTGATGATGTCAATTGAGGAGCTTGGTGCAATAATGAGCCATACGCCATATTTTGTTAAATTGATTTTTAGATGGAAAATGGCTCCTGGATATACACTGTACACACTTGGTGTAATAAAAATGGAATACAGTTATAAAATACACTTTACTCAAAAGTTCCGAGGCTAGTTTTTGCACGAAACAAGTTTCTAAACCGTAGGCTTTTTCGCTTTTCTCAAAACTAGATTTTTTGCCCGTGGATCATTATTGCACCGAGGGCCTCAATTGGTCACCAAGAAATGTAACACCATTGGATTTTGAGTTGAGCCTATGCCAACAAACCTGCAACGTCCTACCTAACAGATAACATCCGCCATGTTACGAAAAACTTACCAAAAAATATTGAAAATCATCTCCAGAAAATTAATTACTCCAGAATATTCAGAGGCGGACATTTGGGTGACATAATTTTTCATAATTAACGAATAATCCCAATAAACGATTAATAATTTAAAAAAAAAGGTAATGATGCATCTTGCGTGTTTTTTTCTTAAATGAAAGTTAGAAACCTGGAATTAGATCGCCGTTTATAAAATTCAAAAACATTATTATAATTTTTTATAATTATTAAACTTTTCATCATCAAAATAAGATATTGTGCTACTTATATTTAATTTATTAATGCGCTCTTTAGACGTGATCTAAAGTAAAATAGTGATAAATGTTTTATATATATTTTTTTGTAAGTTGTGGGCACGTATTACTTTTGTACCATATTTATATATTTAGTAAGGATTCAACCAACAAATGCAAATACCAAATGAATACAATTTACAATCTAACTGTTTATTAATATTCTTGTATTGTACTATTTTGTACCCTCTGTATCGAGTTGTTGTTTGGATATGTACTAACTATATTTGGTGAAAAAAAAATCATGGATACTCTCAAAGGGCAACATATAAAAAAATATTGAATATTAACTTGTATTTTTGGGTTACTTGGGGCACGTCTAGAATCGTCTAAAAACTACAGGTAATCACCATCTACAACTACTACAACATAACACGAACTCAACAGAATACGTCACAAAGATTAACGAAAAAGATTATTTTTTGTGCTTCTCCTTAACAGTTACTTGATTGAAAACTACAAACATTACAAAGTTAAAACTTTCTGAGATTCAGTATTATGTATAAAGTTACTTCAGAAAAAAAATACCTAAATCTACGTATAAGGATCGATTTCATTCGGCTATAGCATTTGGGCAGAAGAAGATGCATCTGAATTTTTTTGGCCGATCTGTGTCTGTCCATGGACAAAGCTAGTCCGGTCCATTCGCACCTCTAGTCTGCGCGCTTATCTTATCACCATTTCTTCCATCCTGGTGGAATAAAAACCCTACAACTTTAGACCAGTGGCAACAAAATTATCAGAATGTCGATAACTTTCATTTATAAATTTTTGTTTGCTAACTGCATACATCGCAGAAAATTAATTTCTGAAAGCAGTGTCTTTATTTTGTAAATGTATTTCCCTGAAAGTGACCATTAATCTTTCCTCAGGTAATATAGATTTTGTATAGATTAGATGTTCTTTTTTCACGATGTCACGAACTCATACTTTTTCACAGTCACTTAACATTACAGACATTAGGTTTTTTGCGCCGTTAATGGAAAATGCTTAAAATGTAAATTTCTGACAGGCCATTACAGTTTAAAATGCAGGTAACAAGTTTTTCATATACAAAAGTGAAATCTGCAAGTAGTTTTCTGTGAGGCTGCACACTTACGTTAGATCAACTACACCAACTTCATGTCAGCTGAAACTACCAAAAAAGGCGAATTGAAAATTGTAAGGTTACATAAAGATTAAAACAATATGTACTAAAGAAGCAAAGGTGATTCAATAATTTCACCATTAGTTGGCCAAATAAATGAGTGCTTATTATTATTAATACATTACCCTTCATTTGCAAAGGAAATTCCTCTACTTTATCATGTTGTCCCGGGTTATTGACGAATGGACCGAACAATTTACCTTTCTGCAAGACGAATAGTAGCAGCTTCAGGTGCTCTGTGCGCGCCTTCTCTGTTCCAAATTGCTCGTCCTTCAATTTCTGCACCCATGCTGCAGCTATTACGCGTTCTAGGAGCGGTATGCGAATGTGCCATGATGCAGTTGGAAATAAATACAGTTTCGAACCGGTACTCACCTTTGGGTGACGCCAAGTTTAAAACTAGCGGTTTTGCGAATCTTAGGTAGAACTGAAATCCATCATTTGTCTCTCTAGCGGTCATGTCGGAAACTTGGCGGCGGTGTGTTTGTTCCTTTTTTATTTGAAGTTAGCTTTTACCAATTTTGTATCACCGAAATTTAGAATCATCCCTCGAATTGTAATTATGGAAATGTAAGTTGTCAAATTATTTTGAAATTGTTTTATTAATTTGACTGACACGTCGTTTCGCGTGTACTTCTGTCAAAGTGGGCCTATGACGGGCCTACTACACAGATATAAAAAAGGATGTGTTATACTGAGTGGCCTTTGAAGGAATCTACAATCCCCTATTTTATTTTTAGTTTGTGGAATGATTAGTGTCATTTGGACAGCTCTCCAGCGTGCCGCACGAAAAATGTCACTTTTTGAAGTAAGTAATATCACGGTAGACTATTTGCTTCAACACAAATTTTAAGTCTTACGATAAGTTGAAGACAACCTCGTCATCTGGCCACATGGACGTGATTTCTTAAATACACTCCTCACATTCCTCAATTTTCAACATATTTGCATAAAATTTACCATGGAGGCTCAGCAGTACTCTTTCTTTCTTAACACTTAGTGAATCGTGCTCCTGATGATTCATTGGGACGTTTGGTTTACCGCAAACCTACATATTCTGATCATTACCTAAATGCCTTTATTATATCACCACTTTCATCTTATCCGACTTACAAAAACGTACTCATAAATTCCTAGTACAAGCGGTTATTGCCATACCCGAACTTAATTCCATATCCCAAAAAGCTATCACATAATACTGAAACTCTAACCAAGAACAATTATTAATACAATCATGCCAGGATAGGTGACATAGTATGTATGTATGTATATTGAAAGGGTGATATTACACTGCGACCTAAAAGATCTATTGCGTCCCCTGTTCTTGCTGTTTTACAGCTGGCCTTCCAATCCTATTCCTTTCAGAAATTGTAGGATATCAGAAGGCCCCAGGTTAGGTAAGTCTCCCTCTTCGATTTCACTTGCTCCCAGGTGCAACGCCCTTGAGTTGCACAGTGCTACGCAATTTAAGAGGAGATGGATGCCATCCTGTTCCCCAATCTGCTTCAGTCGTTTTGTTCCTCCCTTTGTTCCTTATTTGTGAGGTACTTCCACTTTGGAAGTGGAAGGCTTCTTATGGAGGTCCTGCTCCAATTCATGTTTATTAGCGGTGTCGTCCCGCTGATAAACGTCCTTTCTCCATGGTTGAATCCTACGAGTAGCTAGGGAATGTCGTGTAGGCTGATCGGAGTTACTTTGGTTTCAAAACCTGGCAAAACGGGACAAAATGAAGTTTCTAATTGTGAGACCTACACTTGTACTGAAGACGCTTGAAAAACTGTTAGACAGGCACATAAGGGATATCGGTAATTACATCGAGATCAATATGCGTATCAAACAAGAACATTCACAGAGCAGGTGCATTTGCACACATTCCGCGACGTAGAGGAAGCACTTGACAATACTTCTGCAGCATCAATCTCCAAAGTATCGGAGAATAAAGGAGTCGATTAAACAAGCTGCAGGTGGACAGGTTCCACGCTTAAATGCAGATCAGATCAAAGCAGAGCGTCTCCAGGGTGCACTTTTGAGCCCTTTGGTGTGAAACCTGTCTCTGGACGAGCTACTAGTAAAAGCTGGACAGTGAGGAAGATGAAACTTTGGAGTATCCAGATGATCTTCTCATTCTCACCCAGGGTAAATTCGACAGCATAGTGTGGTACAAAATGCTTTATAAGTTATACAAGCGTGGACCGAGGAGGATGGTCTAAAAGCCAATCCCCACAAAATGACCACAATAGTATTCACGAGAAGGTGGAACTTAAGTGGTTCTGGACTCTTAGAACTTCGAAGTGAAGAAATAAAGCTGCTAGAGGTAGCAAAATATCTTGGTATTATGCTAAACTCCCAACTTACTTGGAATTGACAGTCTCAGAGGGTTAAAATCGGGGGCAAAGAAAGCACTTATGTTGGGTAGAGCCCATGGAAAATGGGAGTTAAGACCTAATATGATGTACTAGACATACATACATATATCACGGTAGTCAGACCCATGACCACTTATACATCTCTGGTATGGTGAACAAAGGTACAGTAGCAAACTTCTGTAATTGAATTTAGCAAGATACACTTTATTTGTGAAAAGCTAAATAACTACAAATCATCCTAACTCCGTGCTTCACCTAAAAGGTATTACACGAGACTACTTATTCTATAGTACTATATGGATTCCATAACAATTGAAATGTTCCTTCTCTAATTTAACAATTTCCCTATGATTGTAAATTATGCGCCATTATGTGATTACTGAAAAATGTAAAACAACAAAAACTTGATTAGTTCAGAGAATCGCGAGTCTACTGTAAATCAGTCAGCTATCAGTTGTTATTATATACGCCCATACAGCGACTTTCGTTATCTCTCAGCATTCGCCGAGGACCCTGAAAACCATGGCAAAAACCTTACTCTGGGAGGAGGATCTGGGAAGAAGTCCCAGACCTTGTTACTCACAGCTGGCATTTTGAAGAGGCACGTTCTCTCAATTGCAATAGCCATGCCGTCTTCAGTTAGCTGCTCCCTTCTATACCATCATGAAGAGTTGAAGCAGGATAGAAGTAACGATCTAAAAACAAACAAAACAACAGCAATACCTATTCAAATATTCTAATACTTAACAATAACTTAATCCTAATTATTCTAATCAAGAGTAATTAAATTAAAGATTTATGTCTTAAATACTTAGTTAGATACTCCAACCACGTTAAAACTATAATGTAACACTAATTCAGACCACTAAAGACTATAAAATTTTCATTCATAAATATCTACTACCCTACTAATTATCTAAATATCATACTGTAACCTATCTAGTTCCTTCGCAGCATTACTAAAAAATTCCCACCATTCGACCGACTCATTAACTCTAATATCTGTTTCACGTCGCCGCCAATTTAACCCCCTGGCTAATGCCCTAATTTCCGTACGCAACCGCGACTCATCAGTGAGTGGACAATCAAATAAAACATGTCCGGCTGTACCTACCCCACTGCATTCACAGTGCGAATCATTAACCTTCCTAATTCCACATAGATATGATTTAAAATTACTGTGACCCGTTAATAATTCGACCCCTGCCAATCATTACCAAGTTTATCCCTAAACGCTTTTTTAACTACGCTAGCCCAAATTAACCCATACTTAATTATCGCACTATCCCCAAACACCCCCTCTTTCAGTAATTGATCTGCCCTCTCATTACCGATTGTACATACATGAGCCCTAGTCCAAAAAAGGTTCACACTCCTTTCACGCAAAATATTTCAAGTATCTAATAACAAATGAGTCGAATTTTTTAAATTCCCTGACGCCACTAATACGGATAAACTATCTGTTATAATTCGCATGTCTAGTATAAATATCCACTCGCGCCTAATATAACGTGCTCAAGCGCGAGTAGCCGACTCGTTAGCGTTTTATAAAGCCAATCCAAGCTGAGATTGCCTGCTCAAAGCAGCCAGAATTGAGATCTTGGCCCTGAAGTGGCGTTGGTGTGGCCTGAGTAAGCTGACATAATAACACCTATTTACAAGTTGTTTAACATGAACTAACCCAAACTTTATTCTTGAAAGACTCAATATATTTAATAACCGTGGTTTATTTTGCAGTTATTAATTTGCTTACGTTTTTATGCCACTTTTAATTTTTAGGTTGTATCTGGTGATTTACGTGGTATTAGTCAATCGACAATAAGTTTTATCATTAAAAAAGTCTCAATATCAATCGCAGAACATTTGAGGATTTTGTTAAATTCCCACATACAGCACAAGCTTTTCGTTCCAATACTGTTTTGGGTACACACATATAAAAATAACAAATCTAGGTGGTGATAATGGGGAAGTGTTCCGTAATAGGAAAGGTTTCATTTCTTTAAATGTACAGGTATGTTAAAAAAATAAGTAGTTTCAGGGCCAAGCAAGGATAGATAGATATAGTTGTCCGACATGTAGGTTCATTTTCTTCTTGTTAGATATGAAAGCAGTACGTACATACACTGATTGGCAGCTTATCACAGATGTCTTCGGCTATCTCCTCCAAAACGCTTTTTGGCTTAGCTGTATTTTCTGTAGAATAATATAAATTTTAAATGTGACTATATTAATTACAGGTACATATGTTATGCATTATTGTATTCTCTCTTTATTACTTTACAATTACCCTGTTAATTTAAGTTGTTTAACTTAACTAATAAACTCCACATAATATATTACGATGTATTGTAAAGCAACCTTATCGTGACTTCCTTAAGGGAAGTAATACTTGTTTTCTCGATTAAACGCAGTACCTTAGCCGCAAAAAGGAATAAAATAAATGGAAAATTGTTTTCTGCCAGTGTGGTTTTTCATTCAACAAACCTACGTGGCAAGTCATGATTAGAAAAATCCTTTTTCAAATGTGAGTGCTGCCCAAAAAACACACAGCTATCTTCCCATATGGTCAGCATTCTCCACCCATTTTCCACACGGCGTCAAGCTACAGTTTCTTCTCTGGTGGACCACCCGCCAGTAGCTAGCATGCCATGACGCAGTGCTGTTGTTTCCTTCTATTTTCTAAAGAATATTAAATATTACTTTCATACTAACATTTTCTTATATGCATACTTAGTTATCTTTGTTTCAAGTTACACCATAATTTCCTTAGCTGCACCTCATTTCTTTTAACATTGACTTCAGGCTGAGCATTATAAACTGTTGCTATCTCTTCTCAAGGTTTGTTTTTTTCGGTCAATGTGGCCCCATCTGTTTTTTTATTTTCCACTACACGATTTTCTCTCACCAGACAAGCCAAAAGCATTTTTTCTTTCTCGAAGGTTCGATTAGAAAAGGGGTTTGTTGCGGTAAAGCAAGTTTGAACCACCCGAAAAAAGCGGGAAAGCACTTTCAGGATACGCATTTCTTAAAATTACCCAACAGTGCGCGCTCAAGTCCGACCTCTCACGAGATTACCCGAATTTAGGTTTATAAAACACAACGCTTGCTTGAGCAGATATTCACGTTAAGTTCGACTTACGTAAGCGCTACTTGAGCAGTGACTCGAGCACGAACTATAAATACGGCCATAATACTTCCTCAATTATCGCGACTCTATCAGAGAAATATCCAGTAGCGATTCTAACTAAATTACCTGAGCAACTTTTACGCTTTAATTGTCCTATAATTTTTGGCCATCAGACATTATCAAAAGCACCTTTAATATCTGATAATATAATCGTATTGACTTTTTCTGACCTGGCAATTTTAGCAAAATTTACAATCCCATCTATAGCATCTACAGTTGATTTGCCTTTACTAAATCCACATTGCTCTACATTCATAGTATTTTGTGGTCGCATAAAAAAATTCTATTCTATTTATGATTAAGCTATCTAATGTCTTTCCGATAACCGATAAGAGATTAAAGCATATAGCTACTTAGATTTGTCATATCAGTTTTACCCGCTTTAGGAATAGCCTTAACTAATTGATCTTTCCAGCAAGCGGGAAAAATACCTCTATCTAAAACATTTATTAAAAAGTTTCGCGAAAAAATACAGTACTACCTCATAAGCCCTTACAGCAATATCAGCAGTAATACCGTCTATACCCTTTACGTAGATTCATCGACCTAAAAGCAACCTCTATTTCCGAATCAGGAAAACCTAAATCATCTGCATCCCTAGATTTCCTACTCGCTAGTTCCCTAATACGCTTAAGCTCCTCTAAGAACTTACCAAGACACAGAGGTTTTGCGTATTTAGAAACAACAGCAGGAATAAGGATTACAGCAGCAATTGAATATCTTCTAGATCTCACACCTTTCCATTTAGTGAGGGCGGACAAGAATGAGCCATCTCAAACTGCAAAAACTGCCAAAATGGCAGACATGCAGGATTGGAACACAATAATATTGTCCATTATATGGAAGGCAACCTTTTGGGAATAACGAATCTCATGATTTCAACATATCTTTTTAACAGAAATTTTGAAGTGGAAATCATCATGAATCACTTTGCTGTCACGAGGCTGCAAGTATGGTATGGGGGGAATATACCCCCACTTGCTGCCTCTTATCTCTTGCTATTTTGAGTATTCTCCTTATAAAATTTTTATTTTGTACACGATATATTTGCATTAGGACTCGATATTGATAAAGATAATTCTATTTATATATGTAAGAACTTCATACACATTAGAAATGTGTTTACAAGACGAAACTTAAAAAGCACATTCATCAGCAGTTATTAAACATTCGTTTTTAGCCTGGAGATAAGGATGTCCTAGGCTTCCTCCTTTTAATCTTCTGTTGTTGCCTTATAGGACAAGTGGAACTGACTTGATTGTTACTGGTTTCTGCAACATTTCTGCGGTCTTCATGATTGTCATTTTCTTCGAGTCACCAGAAAATTGTTTTACCGGGGAGGAGGCTCTTCTGTATCGCTGCAAGAATTACACCGAGGTAAAATCGGGCACGTACTTGAAAGAAATAAAATAAAAGTACTCTTACCATTGGTGATGGTGAACTTTCTCTAGTTCTTGGTCTGGCCGTAACTCCAACTTGTTCCCCGATTTGCTCTATGTACGGTGGCGGGCAGGTTTCGAAAGTTCTCAGCGCCCGATTCGTCTGTGTACTAGTGGTGACGTTTCTGGCGGCCGCATCTACGGTCTGGGTAGATTTTGTTTCTCTTAAAGGTTCATCAGTTGCGACATACGTACTATCTATATTTTCATCGAAGGCTGTTTGAGATTCTTTGGGTGCCTTTCCTCTCTTGCCTTTTCTGCTTTGAGGAATAACGCTTAAAACTGAATCTTCGCCTAGACGATAGGGCTCAATTGTGTAAGCCTCATGTGGTTGAGGGGACGGTTGTGGGGCGGTTTTCTGAGCGAACATCATCATCCCTTCCTCTTGACTCGGTTCGCAGGTATATTGAGCACCAAGAAGAGACGATACTTTCTTCACCACTTTGGGAACTTTTTCACAACTTAAAGTGGAAGTCTGTTCATTAATACCATCCTCTTGAGTGTAATTATCGTTGAAATGAGTTTGGTCGATACTATCCTGGTATCGCATTGCTTGTCGGTTTAGCGGCATTTGGCGGTTCTTTTCTACCTCGGTATCTCTATACATTTGATCATCCATATAATTTTGATCATTCCTATGCACGGTTGCTGGTAACACCTCTGCTGAACAACATTCTTTTGTTTGGAAACCCTAACTCTTTGTGGCTCGGGTGTTGGAATTAAGTTCCGATTTCTTACGTACATTCGTCGATTATCGTCGCCTTGATAAACTTGGGTTACCTCATTGACTATTATTTCTTCAACAGTTTCGTAACAATTACATTCTGGGTTCCAACGAACACGAACATTGGATTTCGGCAGGTGGTATGATTCAAATTTATTCTGTTGTGTGCTTGGAAATCTTTGCCATTGTTGTGGATACCTTTGGTGAGCCGAACGATCTTGTCTTTGATTTGGATCACTCTCTCTACGATAGTACCTATCTTGGTAATGAACATTTACCGGACTTCCTGATTTCTTTAGCGTTGGATTTGGAATTGCGTAATCTTGATAAGTTGTGTCATCTATAAGACTTGTACTGCTTTGGGTGTAACAGGTGTTTATATATCCAGTGCAAGATGGATCTACATTTACATCGTTAATCAAATTTTCTTCCTTCTCATAGCTATCCTTATTCTGCTTCGATTTTTTTGCCAGTTCGCATGGTATGCATGGTATATCGTCGACGTTTATCATGCTCCGTTCTTTCGATTCCTTTCTCTCTTTCAATACGAAACTCATGGTGTTCTTATTCGTAGAAGACGATGGTCTAATTTCTTCCGACGATAGGACCTTTTGTGGTACGTAAAGTACGGGGACCACATAGTAGGGTAAACAAGGTTTTTCGTAACTGTTAGCTTTCCGCTGAGAGGGAACATATTTAAAATGTGATTTCTTGCTTGTATTTGATCTTCGATTCGTCCTGATGCTACTGTTACTTTTTTGATCTTCTGTTTCAAGGCAAAAACATCCTGCTTGTCTTGAAGGACTTTTCGAGCGCCAAGTGTTACTATCTCTGCTTTGATTTGACGGCTGATTTCTCATTGTATCACATTTTTTTCTTGATTTTACTTGAGACACTTCGGTGATAAATCAAAAAGTTGCTTATACCACAAGAATGAGGTGAAATGATTGATACATTAAGCACATTAATTTAAATTAATTTGGAGTGATTTGGAATATGCATTATTTAGAATTTTGATAAGTCAAATGCGTTCGATCAATGTCGCATTTTTGACATCTCGTGATGTATTGTAGGTTGACACATTAAACTAGTGGATTTGAGATTTCTTTATTCCCAAGCAACATTGTGCAATGGTCGACTGCCAGCGCCATAAACATTGAATAAAACGTTTATAATACCAAAATAGTTAAAAAAAGATTTAATCTTGTTTTATACGTCGTGCGATAAACAAGAAAATATTCGGGGTATACAATTATGAAGTGCAGTTTATCATATATCAATAATTATAATTGGTGTATGATTTCAACAACTGTATTTCAACAGGATATTTTTATGTTTATTATATACTAACAAAAAAACACAGGCAAGCCGAAAGTTAAGAATTTCTATAAAACTCTAGAGACTAAAAGAGTATCACGATCTAACAAAAACGCATTTTTTAGCTGCCTATTTGTCGATTTCAGTGTACAACGCCCTCAAACATTTTACGAGTTTTAGATTTGTGCAAATATCTCGAAAACAATAGTACATATTTTTTGACGTACATTATTATCAGAAAAAAAAGCGGGGCAGCGGGATACCCCAAATTATATTTTTTTTTTCGTTTTCCAATGTCAAGATAATTTGAAACATTTAATAAATAAGCATTTAAAAAAAAAAAATAACAACGGAGGAATAACACTGTTTCACCATGTTTTAAAAAGGTGTGCAGAAAGATAATTGCGTGTAAAGGGCATATTAAATGCCTTTTAATTCATGGAATAATGAATATTACTTTATTTAGAAATTATAACGTGTTACATGCTTGAAAATAAGAAGAGCGCTTGACAGTATTGATCATCCTGTACAAACTACGGAAATGGAAGCACTGCTTTTCCTTTATATCCTTCTAGCAGAAAATAAATAACTTGTATTCGTGTGAGCTATAACGTACGCGCTATTCTAAATGCGAACACCCGAGGTAGTCTGATTTGGAAAACGCATCGCATTCATTCAGGATGAGCGTATTTACAAAATTTACGTAGTGTCTACCTATCTAGTTAGAAATAAAAAAATAATTGCATATCCAACATTCGAAATAGTCACTAATAAATTATTTGTCTTTTGTTTTTTCAAGTAATATTTGAATACCTACTTCTGCTAGTAATTGCCCCTGATATTTTGAGTGAACGTCAGCACAATAATTGATGTTTGTTTGATATTGTTTTTTAATGAAAAGCAAACGGGTTTCGAAAATGGAAATTAAAATAAGTTTCAAGTAATGAAAATATCTCTGGCTAAATTGGGATTAGAACTTATAAAATAAGTGAAAGGGAAATAATAGAGAAAGCAATATTAGTTCCAGCCAAGTGCTTAAATAAAAATGAACCATCAATACACGACATAACTAATTATAACAAAAGTACACCAATAAGTAGATGTAATAAATAATGGCATGAATACGTCTGCCGGTAACCCATCTGCCTCCCTATGCAGCTCCTATTTGACTACTGCTTATTCGCCTACTCGAGCGATAGATATTATGTCCCCACTTCCGATTTTTGCGATGCCGGTAATTCAAGATGTATCTAGTGTTTGGGATTGATTCGGTTTTAGCTGTTTACAGCTAACAGCTACATCGAACGTACTGCTGTGGTCTGACACCCCGGGGTCCGTAAATTCAGTGTTATTTTATTTATAGAGATTAATCTTTATCAATGTGCCGGGAAAATTCTCTCAAAATTAATGTTTTATTTTTGGATAAGATTTTGTTAATTGATGTAATTGTTGAATTTATTTTAATTGTTCAGTTGTTGATTATTTATTCAATTGTACATATTGCGTTCATCAGTATTGTATATTTTGTAGTTTATATTCTAGAATTTTCTTAGTCGAATTCTGCGTTGCGAGCGCACGCAATTGTAAATTTTATATACATGCGACCGTGTTTAACCCAGAGGCTCAGTTACTTGAACGATGTCGTGTAAGTACAGTTAAATTTTATTTTCTTTGCTGCCTTTTTGTAAATTCATTTGATTTTAAAAATGTTCGTTTAATTTGAAATTTTCTCATCCTTCAAGGAACTCGTTTATAATAATCGTTATTATATTATTGTGTACACAAATTAGGTATAAGATCTTTTATTATTTTACGTACAGGAAGATATATTTAAGTTTAAAGAGTTAATTTTTCGTTTTTCCTATATTTTGCTGTTTTGTAATTATTTTTAATGACCTCGGGTAAGGTGAATAGAAGCATTGTGCTTGTAATTAAGTTTTCCTATTTTTAGTTCACTTGAATTCTTCACGATTAATTTAGTTTGTATTAATTTTTGAAACCACGTGGATTTTTGTTGTAATAAGGATTATCTTCCTGGACTGTTTTCCTCTTTGCTTTGTTAAAGGATTTGAATTGTCCTTTTGTAAATATTAGATTCAAGCAGGTTTTGATTTTGGCCAGGACTCTCAGTCCAAGGTTTGATTTTTCCTGTGTTAATTGTAATTAAATGTTTTTTTTTTTATAAAAATAAATTTATGATTGTTAACGTCATTCAAAATTTCTGTTCTTTTATTTTTGAATCAACCATTTCATTTGTTAGAGTAATTAAAGAAAGTCAATTTTTCAAACGCCCACATTTTATTTTTCATGATTAGTTCAATTGTGAGAATAACCCTGAGGTTAAGTCCTCTTTTGCGCCCTTTATTTTTATCCACTGAGCTAGTTAATTTAATTTTTCCTTTTTTTTTTTAAATTCATTTTGCATTTATGCTGGTACCATCAGTACACAGCAGTACTTACAACAAATAGTGGTGTTCTCAGGGAAGTACCTTGGTCTCAATATATAGTTTTCTTTCTTGGTGTGGCGGAATCATTTGGGGTATTAAAAATTACGCGGTTTTGTCCCAAAAACGTATTTTATTAACACAACAAACGTTTCGTCGACTTTATCAATATTTGGAATTAATATATTAAATTATTATTTAATTCTAATAATCTAACACAAACTAAATTAAAATGTCTATTGTAAACTATATAAATTTAAACTATTAAATTTGTCAATCCCTTTTTCTTTCAATTTGTAAACCATTTTATTTGGTAGTACGTATTTAGTGATTTAAAATGAAAGAGGATTTAAATTTCTTAATTTAAGAGGTCTTGAAAGTCCTTTCCTATAAAGGAAAATTTGTTTGGGCTTATTAATGCAGACGGTTTCCGAGATAATAATCCCCACCTGTGCGAATTTTATTTGTTTATTTAAGACAGCATTGTCGGACAATTATCACCATCAGATCACCGCATTCGTATTTTACTATAAAGAAGAAGACAGCGAAGCAGAAATCAATTCTTTCAAAGAATTTTTGAATAATAGGAATGAAGGGTACACTGAGAGAAATATCCTCTTTATTCAAAAGGAATTGCATTATACGCGTTTCTTCGAAAATAATATTTTTTTATGCATAGCAGTTTATTCTTTTAAGTGAAACATATTAATAGTCGATTCAAGTCCTCTTTATTTTGAACTTGAAAACTCTACGTATTGACAGAAAATCGTATCATTTTGAATCAAGAGGTTTTCCTTTTCTTATAACATTTATTTACTTTAGAATTGACTTTTGTGCGGTTTTACCGAGAAGCGTAAACACAACAAAATGTCGTGATCGTTTTTGATTGAAATAAAATTGAATCATCTCCAAAAATCCATGCCCTCCATGTTTATCATATATAGAGGCTCACGTAATTATGATGATGTAAGGCGCTACACCAAAGCCTCTGGTATTGGGAGTTCATCGCAGCGATCATTGCAGTAGACTCCTATCAGATGTTGATCTGATAAATATATCAGGTTAGTATGTTATAATTGTATATTCCACCCCCTTTTGCGCGAAATATATTCTGTTACTGGAGTGAAACAGGAGATGTGCCATCTATGCGACAATTTCTGTACTACACATAAGTACTATATAGGGAGAAATCTGCTATATGAAAATGATATTATATTGTTTCAAATAAACTTTTTAACCAATTATTCGTTTATACAGGAATATTTTTTAATATTATATCAATTAAGTAATAATTTAGTAACCAAATGCGTTAACAAAAACGTATATTTTTTCCGTGGGTAACAGTTTTAAACGTTCAACCGCTATATACTTCTGTAAAGTGCGTTGGCTTATAAGTAATGCAACATATATTTATCTTTGTTTACTATTGTTTGTGTATCTGAGATTTATGCACGTGGAGCCATGAATAAAACTAAACTATTTTCGCGTAAAAAGCACTCAGCTTGAATGCAGACGCTTGCATTTTCCGCTAAAAGCCAAAAGTTTTAAATCAATGTATTCATGCGTGTCCACGCAAATAAACTAAAACCCCTGGGTTTTTTATTTAAAGTATAGTGAATATAATAATATGTGAATGTGTATTGCTTTAATAATATTATCAAACTAAGGTGTATTCCATTTAATTAAATTACGGTTACTTTTCGTCCAAAAGCATGTACTTAAGAAGAAAATAGTTTTCCGGAAAAACAGCAGGCTACTTTCAAATAATATAAACACTTCTATGCGAAAAGCTATCATTTTCGTTTAACATGACCAAGCGTTATAAAACTTTTCATTTAATGCAATCTCTTTCCTCAGTGTACGGTGATATTATTGAAGTAAGCAAATAAATTTCTCCTCTTCAAGAAAACCTAGTATCTATTGCTTCAAAGACATATGTAACCATACAAAAAGGAACTCCTAACTGAAGAAAGTAGGATTATACATTATATTATTGATGCACGCAGCTATTCTTAGAAATCTTTGTGTTACTCCACCACATATTTTTCTTATTTGTTTAGGAATACTTCCATATTATTGTCACGGCGTTACCACAATGAGCTGCTAAAAATTCAGTTTCCAAAATCATAAATCAAAAAGATGGGGAATTTGCTTCCAAATACTTTTTCGTGTAAAGTATACAACGTACCATATGAAGTCGTGCTACATTTTTGTATAAAATTTATTGAAAAGGTAAAAGCAATATTGTCCAAATATTAGATGACTCAATAAAACAGTTTGCCTAGTTACATTGCATTAAACATAAGAGATTTTGAGTTTTATGAATGTTCCTATACCGGGTGTCCCAGCTCATAGGGTGCCCATAAATTTGATTGATTAATAGATATCTTCTAATAAAATTCGAAATGTGTTATTTACAGTAAATTTTCAATTATTTAACCCATGTTATAATTTTGTGTCATTTCAGATTTTAGCGGAAATATAGTTAAATTTAAAATTTTAAATGGAACATGCTGTATATTTTGGAATATTTATCCGGATTCTACATAATTTTCCGTCAACCTGGAAGAATTAGATAATTTTTAATTCGAATACCAAGTGGCTGACTCACACTAGCAGAAATCCGAATATGCCAAAATATGGAGGGGTTTCATTTAAATTTTTAAGCTTGACTATACTTTCGGTAAAACCAGAAGTGATACAAAATCATAACAGGTTAAATAATTGAAAATTCACAGTAAATAGCACATTTCGAATTATAAAATATATATATTTACAGATTTTTAAAAAATCTGTAAATGAAAAAAATATGAGTAGGGATCTATGAGCTGGGACACCCGGTATAAGAACAGTCATGAAAACTAAAAATCTTTTGAGTCCAACGTAATATAACTGTTTAAGCTCTTTTATCGAATTATCTTTTTGGAAAATATTGTTTTTGCCTTTTAAAGCATTATTGATATTCTTTGTCCATATTTCTAACATAAACTTTATACAAGAATGAAGTATGGCTTCATAAGGTATATATATATATTTTACACGTAAAAGTATTAGGAAGCTATTCCCCAACTTTTTGATTTATGATTTTGGAAATTTAATTCCTAAGAGCGCATTGTGGTAATATCGTGACAGTAATAAGACAATATTCCTAAACAACTAAGAAAAATAGTTGGTGGTGTAAAACAAAAATTTTGAAGTGTAGCTGCCTGCATCAATAACAGAATGCAAAGCGCTTCTTTCTTCTGTTATAATTTGAGTGAGCTAACGCTATGTGATTTTTGTACGAGCGTTGCGTCTATATCACATAACACATAACTAACGTTTTACTCAAGGAACATGTAACCAAGAATGGACACTTAACAAATTTTGTTAGCGCGGAACCGCCATCTCTTTTGAGTACTTAGCCAATAGGAAGTCGATCTCTACAAGCTCGGCTCTTGTCAAAACAGTTCTTCTCAGGACAGTAATTTGACGGTTTTGTTTGAGGTTATCTGTGAGGTTATCACGCACATAAGCAAATTAACAGCTAAACTTGTCAACCTGACAGTAGCCAATTTTGAATGTGCGACGCGGAATCGCCATCTTTTTTGAGTACTTTTTAGCCAGAAGTAAATTAGCGGACTGAAGATTTGTAGTTGTCAACATTTGTCATGTAGTGGTTACGTCATTATGACATTTCAAATTACTTTAGATGTTAGGGTAGTTAGCTTAAAGTAAAAATTTATGATTTTTTTTGGTCTTAATCCTGTAATATGGCCTATTATGAATACGACCCCAATTACGATTTCTACTACTATGACGATGATTATTCGGCGGAATTAGATTTTTACATGGAAGATCCGTCCCTGGAATACCGCTTGCCCACAAAGAAAAAGAAACGTCACTTCCACGGAGGTGTTCCAAACAAACCCCTTGTACAAAGTTTATCCGAAGAAGATCTCTGCCACTACCGTCAGTTTAAATCGCCGAATCATTTAGTTCCCATCTTTTACGCCCCACACGGGTATCAGATCCGCGTAAATTAGAGAATTGCCCCATACAAGAGAACATCGATTTATATTATAGCGATCGGAGGAACGTCGAGAAGGAAGCGCGATTGTTTCGAAAATACACGCAACCTCACTTTTATGCCAGCACGATACAAGAGGAAACGGAATCTTCGACTTGTACCTTTAGGCACGACTACGAAGACGTTCTACGCGAGAAACAGCTAAAGATGACGAAGACGAATAGGAAACATGCCGTGGAAATTCCGGAAAGGTGGCACCATGCTGGATGTAAGATTCACAAAGTAAAAAAGAAAACGAAAACCTCACAGAACCTGATTATCGCATCAAATAAGAAATGCAATAAGGAAAAGGACGTCGCCACCAGATCTGGTAATTTTAATTTTTATTATTTCCGTTAGGAAAATAAACACCTTTCATTTTGTCTAATGTTGACCATAGGGCACAAAATTAGATAGAATTGGAGTCAATTGTGTTGCTACGTTTTTACTGGAGGAACATCGTGAAACCTTAGGGTGTTTGCTGCTTGTTTCCGAAAATGTCCACAATATTCGTAAATGCTCCTCATTGTTTACGCAACAACTTCTGACTGTTTCTTATTGCCGCCGGTTTATACACAGACGAGTAAAAAATGGAGGTTACACTGAAATCATGAATTATTTTTGGAAGTTGTTTTAACCTTACATTTGCAAATTACTAACAACTGTATCGTAACACGTAAACTTCCGTGGTTGTTGTCGATACTCTACTCTGCTGGGCTTCCTGGTTGAAACCGCATCCTGGCCGGTCTCCAGCTTATGCTCAGCAAAGTGCAGACTCAGCTGCGCGTAACGCCTAGAACAACGTTCATGTTCTGCAATACGAGTGCCCACGGAACGCTTTATTTCACCAATGCAAACATTGCATTCTTCCCAAAATCCTTAGATTTGTTAATCAATTCCCTCCATGTCTTCCGATTTTTGGCCAGTTACTTCATTTTTCGTATCGTCTTTCCCCTTTTTTCCTGATTTTATTGGTTATTACTTCGTAGTTTACCTTTCGTCTTATTTCTTCGTTGCGTAATTTATCCCATTTTATCTTCACATTTATTTTCCTCAGATATTTCATTTTTGCTGTAATTATCAGCATCTTGTACTTACGATCAAGCAACCAATCTCACAAGCGACCGTTACATTTAAAACTGTATTTGCTCATTCACTGCCGTGCAATAGGTCGTAGTTGCCGCATACCCTAATTTGTTTTTTATTCACGTTAAGCTGGCCCAAATTCCTCCATCTTATATTTCTGTTGGCTGTGTCGAAAGCAGCTTTTAAGTCTAGAAATGTTAAGTATAGTTCTTTGCCTGCATCTATTTTTTTTTCTATGATGTTCCGCAGTACATGTATGTTGCCATTTGTTTGTTTGCCTGAAACTTGCTCCTCCTCCAATTCATTTCCAACTTCCTCTCTCAGCTCATTTTGAATAACCCTCGTAAACAGTTTGAAACAGGTGGTCGACATACATATAGACTCTATAGTTGTCACATTCTAGGTGGCATTCTTTTTTTAAATGAGCAAGATAATGTTATTTTCCCAGTCTTGTGGAATAATCTCGGTTTTCCATGCTATTCTGGAAATTTCTAATAGCCATTTCTTTCCATTCATTCCTAGATATTTAATCATTCCTGGATCTATTTTGTCTATTCCGCTTGCTTTATTCGTTTTAATTTTCGTTAGTGCATCTTCCAGTTCAAGCATCGTGATTTCGTCTACCTTTTTATTTATTTCTTCTTCTGTTTGTTCTGGATCCCACTCTACTCCTTTTTCAATATTTTGTTCTCCGTCACTAAATTTATTTTCATAATATTCCGACCATACCCTAATATTTCTTTTGACGTCGTTTTTAATTCATTATTTTGGTTCTTAATAGCTCAAACGGGTTTCTTTTGACTTCCTTTTAATTTTCTTATTTGACCCGAAGTGTTCTAGTGTTTGCTTCATATATTCCATTCAGTTTTTTTTCCGAACTCCTCCCAACTTTTCTCTTTGCTTCCTCCCCCGTATTTTTTACTGCGTTTCTTGTCTTTATATATTCTTTCTCTTCTTCTGTTTTCGTTTCTTAATCTTCTTCTTTTCCATTTTTTTTTTGTTCTTTCTGATAGTCAGTTTACTTTCATGGTTTCACTGGTTCCATGAAGTCTTGAAATGGTTATTGTATCTCCTTATTTCGCATATTTCTGATGACTTGTTGTACATTATTTGTTTAAATATCACATATCACATATCCTTGAATTTAGGATTTTTATTTCCCTCTTCTTAGATAGATTGGTTTTTTGGTGTAACTAATTGTTTTTTCCATCTCTATTTCTGTTTTTACTTCTTCTATTACTCTTTGTAAGCTTTCTGTGTGTTATATAATCTATGATATTTTTTCCATTTCTCTCTCTCGCCACGAATGTGTATTTACCTTCCTTACCTTGGCCCCTGCATATATTTCCAATTAATTCTTCTTCTTAACTACAATTGTAGTTAACTGTGCTACAATTGTTGGTTTTTTGACAACATTTTTTTTTCCGTGTAACAGAATTCCAGCGCTTATGTTTATTACTGTTTCCCATTAACCATCATATTTTCCTTTACATCCCAATCCCTTCTGTTGATCATTATCTATTCTTGCATTCCAGTCTCCCTTTATAATAATTCTGTCGTTCTCTTCTCTAATTCTGGCTAAGACTATATGCAGATCGGAGTAGAATTTGTTTCTTCCTCATTTACCTCTTATGCTGGAGCATATATTTGTATTATATTAATTGCTGCTAATTAAACACTGCCACACGACCATGGAAATCGGTAAACACCAAGAGCTTCGAAAGGATTACAATCTTTGAGGGGAAAGGAGTCGGAAAGTTTGGAATAAGGTTCAGAAATGATTTTGATGTTTTGTTTGGACAGGGTTTTCACTATACGGTCAATAACACCCTGGATATAGAGAAGATAAGCAGTGGATTGATGTGGAGCAGTGTTGGGCAAGTTAGGGGAAGTGAATAAATTTCTACAGCGATTAGACATATTCGTGTGTTGTCGGCTCTCAATAAATCACTAGTTAACACTGCTCCCCACTCATGACGCGAATAAACACGAGTGTATCTAGTGGCTGTAGAAATTTATTCACTTCTCCTATCTTGCCCAACACTGATGTGGAGTAGGTTGTGTTTCGGAAATGTTGGATTTATGACGGAGACGTCGCTTGGTACCTTAGATCTGATGCTAGTTATTCTTGATTAGGGTATTAATAACATGAGATCCTGTCTGGATAAAGAATTAGGTTCATGATATTACTATGGCTCTTTGGACCAGGGAATTTATGACACTATTCTTCTGGGCAGGATGGTGGAGTGACAAGGCATTTAGGTAACCATCGGAAAGTGTAATTTTGCGGTAAACGAAATGTCGCAAAGAACTATCAGATCCACGATTCACTAGGACATATAGGAAAGCAAGAGTACCGTTTGACTCGACTTCAATAGTAAATTTAATGAAACTACGTTGGGAATTAAGAGGTGTGAGGAAATTGTTAAAGAATCATGCCCATGTGGCCAGATTGCGAAGGTGTCTGATTGATATTACCGCATTCTTGCAGTAGCAACTCTCTGAGTTCTTGGGCAGCTCTTGGAGCTGGTATATGCTTTAGGATACGTCGTGCCACCTCACCCTATACATTTTCAAATGTCCGCACTGAAGATCGGCCAATTGAACCGCGTAATTCCCACTTCATTCAGGTTTTCTCTGACAACTTTAGCCACGTGAGGTTATCTTGACGCTATGCATAATGGTATTTAAAATACAGTACACCGTCTAACTGTCAGATAGAAATTAACGCTAATGAAAAAAAAAAAAGTTACTAACTGTGAATTTTCACGAACAGCTAATGCATGCTACTTTATAAAAGGTGTAGGTAAGGTTATAATAAATGACTGATAGCATGTATGACAAATTCGCAAATATAAGGTTAAAACAAAAAAATCCAAAATACTTAATGTGACCTCAATTTTTTGTTCGCCAGTATATTTTGAGCGGTAGATTTCAGAAGAAAATCAGCAACACAAGAGAGCAAAAATAAGTTTCTGGGTAATGGAAACAAGTACGAAAGAAAAAATGTTGCGTTTAGTTATTCAGTATGTTCATACATTGATGCTGAAATAAAAAAATATAATGTTTTTGTGAATTAATGAATGGTCAATTTCAACCATTGTAAACTTGTCTCAAATTTCAACCAATCACAAGCCGAAAAATATTGTCAAATCATTTCTAACGCTATATTATTAACGTGAGTTATTGATTAAGTTATCGAACTAATTGATAGGTAATTACAAATTATGCAAATGTTTGTGATATTCCAACAACTCAAAACATAAATGTAGAAATGCAAAAAATGATGCCTGGGTCACTCTGATAAAGAAACAACATCCAATCTACGAGAAGTAAAGAGGAAAATGAAAAATTAGCTCACTTCTACGGAGAAAGAAAGAAATACTGTGAAATAAAAACAAAAATGGTGCTGTGAATTTTAAATTTATTATACATCCAACATCAGTGGAAACACGGTGTCGCACTTATGTCAAAGATCATCTTAACAAAACCGGACAAACAATTGGAATCTTTAATTTCAGGGAATAAAAATTCTTAACCTTCAGTCCGCTTATTGACTGCTATTGGCTAAGACAAATGAATCTGCGTTTATAGATTTCAAAAACCTCGAAAACTGTCGAATGACTGATGCCAAGAATTGCTTTGACAAGAGCCGAGCTTAGCTGCTTGTTGAATAGACTGAGAGGATGGCGATTCCCCGCAGTTAACATTTGTTGCCGTTTTTGTTTATATGTTCCTTGCTTATGTTGCCAGAAATATCGTGCGATTGTTGACAATTTTGTTGCTTGAATGAAAACGCTAAGTTTCCACATATTTCTAAAGGCCGCTTTACAATTCGCAATTTTCCTCGCGTACAAGATAAATTGCGAACTGTAAAGCGGCCTTAGAAAATAGCGGATGCTCTATTCCGTGCAATACAAGTAAAATTGCACTCAGCTGATCTAAATCCATCGAATGCGCATATGTACAATTTTTATTGCACTCAATTTTCATTGCCTGCAAGAAAAATTGTGATCTGTAAAGTGACCTTAAAAGTTTCTTATTTTTCGCAGCAAAAGAAAATTCAACGAAACAAAAAGTTTCTTAATATTGCTTCAGTGAAAACGTAGCTTAAAGTTTCACTATTGATTGAATAGGACTGGCAAAATTGGTTTTTCGTTTATTTAATAAGGATATTTCGATATATTTTTTTAAAACTCCATATATATTATGATATATCGAAATTAATATATCGATATATTTTATAATTAAGAAAAACTTTGATATGTATGTACCATTACCGTCACTCATAATGCCCGGTCAATGCCATATATCCGGAAGCCGATCACAGTCTATTGTCTCCAGTTTATCGACGCGGCCTGTACTCTTCTTTTACCAATGATATTTATATTTGATTGGTACCATTTCCTTTCAGTCGATACAGTTATTCTAGCCAATAAAATTAAGAATAACCGTGGTCTTGTGCAGGTGGCCTCGGATACTCGGAAATTATTACATTGTTTTTTTAAGGATTAAAAATCGTTTGCGATTATATCTAAAGGGGGAATAAAATTTTTTTTAGTTATTGAGTAAAATATTTAATTTGAAAGCGTGAAATTATTTTGTTGCCAGTTTATTTCTAGTTTGTAAATAAAAAATATGAATATGCTCTTTATACAGAGTGTTCTACCGAAGACTGGGTCTCTGATTACGGCTCTTTTTGATTTTAGAAAAAGTCGTTTATACAAAATTTTACCGAATTAAATGTTACATAACCTAAAAATATTAGGGAGCAGGGCTTTTTTTTTACAAAAGTGTAAATAACAACGTTGTTATTACAGATAAACATATAGTAGCTTATATAAAATGATATTGTTTTTCTTCGTAGAATTTGAAAATGGAATAATATATAGGATGTTCTATTTAAATTACCGAAGTAAGTATGCATTTTTCCACTTTTGGAAAACCCTGTATAGTATAAAAATATTTTTAAGTTATACAGAATTTAATTCTGTAAAACTTTTGTATAAAAGACTTTTTCTAAAATTAAAAATAGAGCTGTAATCAGAGACCCAATATTGGATGGGGCACTCTGTACACGGTGCGGGTGCTATCAAAGGGGAAATATAGTGCATTTTTTAATACACTAGCAGTTATTTTTTCTTTGAAATGAACATATTAAATATTTAATTCATGAAGTACTCACCCAATATTCTTTATTTAAAAATTGCAAATTTTTATCAAATACATTGGTAAAATGTGAATCTACAATTTTCAAAGTAAATATTTCACTCAATAAGCGAAAAGTTTTTTTTTTTTTAATCCTTAGAAAAAAATTATAATTATTTCCGAATACCCGAAGCCACTTGCATAAGACCTCTGGTATACTTTAATTTTATTAATCTTTTAGTTAGCCAATTATATTCTAATTCTATGATAGCAAGTTTGTGGATTTTTGGCTTTAAATTGAAAGGGAAATTTTCGGATCATTAATGATGACGTTTCCACAATTTATTGTCTTTTTCAAATTTATAAGGAATCAGTGAAAATAATTACAATGCTGTGTTGACATTTTATCCAATATTACATTAAAACATAATGTTGTTAGTCAAGACATATAAACATATTAAAAAGTTGTAAAGGACGATATCACATTAACAATTATTGACAAACATTTACAAAATAGTGTTTTATAAAATGTCAACACAGCATTGTAATTATTTTCACTAATTCCCTATAAGCTTGAAAAAGACAATAAATTGTCGAAACGTGGTCATTAATGATCCGAAAATTTGCCTTTCATTTTAAAGCCAAAAATCCACAAACTCGCTATCATAGAGCTAGAATAGAATAAATTTATTTATAGGGAGAAAAGAGGCGATACCAATGAAATACACATTTATCAGTGGTAAAAGTAGGATATAGGCCGTCCCTCACTAATACACTGGGTATACTTGAGTATATCGCATAGATCCGACATTAACTATATATACCATCTTTCAGTAAAATTAGAAACGTCTAACTCCTGGACTACGTTGCAAAGCGGTTCGTGCGGACCTAGTAGGAATACTAAGACAATTGACGCGGAAATACAACTGATGGAAGTAGGGTCTAAAAAATTAACCGTAAAAAAATCAAGATCCGTCATCTCTTTCCATGAAAATCCAAAACCGCCTGTCAAATTAAACGTCAAGGATGATAGCTATATGAAAATACTCAGTGAATGCACGAAAGTCGAATTGCAAGCGGTGAGGGATACAGATCAAATTCCCGGTGTGATGGTGGCAAAGAAGCCGAGCTTTCAGAGCATCTCCAACGTGCAGTCTATGGCTGCCGCCCCCGACAGTAAGAGTTCTTCACCGGAAATGGTGGGATGGAAGAATAATACTATGCAGCAAGATTCTTCCGCTACTGAGACCTCGAAGGCTTCCTGTAGTCCAGAATTGAAATCGAACGTGACTCTCCCGGACACCAGTGAAGCAACGGATATCACTATTAATTCGCAGGAATATCAAGAATTTTTGAAAACTCTAGCTCAATCGCCAATGAAACCGCAACAGGTACCGCCGACATGTTTTCCATCGAATTACATTCAATCATGCGAAAGTATTACCGATACATGTGGAGCAAGATATCAAGTGCCAGTGAATTCTATTGATAGCAATGGTAGCATCTATCAAAACGTAAATACCAAACGGTACGATGCGGGCCGAAAGTATTTTAAGAAGCGGAATCCCCTGATAGAGGCACCGCTCAGTATTTCAAAGAATACTCTTTATACACCGACATTTTTAGTGACCGAAGCTGTAGGTGAGCGGAAGGAAGAGGGCAAGCAGTGCGCAGCTTTGGTTCAGAGATCCTTCTTCATGAGAATGCTTAGAGGAATAGTCGACTGGGTGGCTTCTTTACAACATTACGCGTATAAATATGTATTGCGATTTATTTTGTTTATATAATGTGAAAAATAAAATGTTTTTTTGTACCCATATTGTATAATGAGCAACTGTTTGGAAGTTATTGATAAGTACATGAACTTTATATCAGCTATTTTGTGGAGATATATCCGTTGTTATGAATTTTAAAATATTGTTAAATTTCAGATTCGTTATAGAATTAACGATATTTCTAAAAAAAAGGTTGAATTTATTACTGGTATAAATATTAAATAAAATTTAATACCTGTACTAAACATGTGCTGAAAGTACTTGTACTTATAATAAACTTTAGGTCAAAACAATCGTACATGTGATGTCGAGAGGTAAAAAAGTTAAAAAGGGCCGTTGTGCTCTATCACAGTTTAAACAATTCGGCAAATAGATGGGTCATCGTGGTCCAAATTTCTAAGTCTAACTTCACTTCAAACAACAGCCACCCAATATGGCAGTTTGTTTTTTTTTTGCATTGGTACCTACATTAATAACAAATTAGTTTACTTATTTTGTTAGTTTTAAATTACCGTCTGCAGTTTCAAAGATATTTAATGAACCTTGATAAGGGGCATTGTGTCAAAAGTAAAGTTAGTGGCCATAACATTTACATACTTTGTTATATATTATATTGTTAGGTCTAAGTGAAATAACTGTGAAAGAAAACGCCAATGGCCATCATGCTATTGTGCTGTTTGCTCTTGCAAGATAAATTCTGATGTTAACAATGGTCGCAGTTTCTTTGGATTTTCGAATGAATCTATTTTATACAACAGGACAAGAATTAAGAAAGTACATGGATAAGAACTACTGTCATTGTGCAGAAGTTCCTAGGTCACATTAAATTAATTTATTTGTTGGATACTCATTTTAAACTTCATTGCTATTTATCACAATAACTCACTTAATTCATTTTATGTTCGCTTTTTAAAATAATGTGATTTTGGTCTGTACTGCAGTATACGTCTAATATAAATTTTAATTCTAACATTTCACCTTTATTCACATTATAGACAACTCGATATTATTTAGTCTCTGTCTGAAACTCTATCCATTTGTGTACCCCCGGACATCATTATTGACAAACCAGTGCAGGGTCGAATGTTAGATATGAAGTATTCGAATAAAAAGGAACAGTCTTTGTATTGCATAGAACGATATAACATCTCTTGAAACCTAATTAGAAGTTGGTAGGTATGTGTTCGTGTCAGAAATTTAAAAGTCTACAATAAAACCCTTCCACCAAAGTGGTTGCATTTTCATTAATTTATTTGGGAAAGAACCACATTATCAATATTTTATACTATAAAAATATAAATAAAGATTTGTTTCACAAAAAGGAAAGCAAGTGAACTCAATTATTGTAAAACACTTGCAAATATGTGTATCACTTAATCAAACATTATTTTACTAGAATCGTGTTTTTTATTACGATAAGCTGTTTATAAATATTTTCAACAAAATCAGAACAAAAAACATATTTTTGTGTATTTTTTAAATTTAATTTCCTACTTCCTTTAAAGTATTAATTACTCCACACGTTTGAAAATTCCCGGCAACAGCTTTACAAAATGGCAGCTGGGCTTAAAAGTCATTCAAAGCGGACCACAAAAGAACAAAGGATTTTGCGAGCGTGTCCTTACTTCTATATATTATGGCTTTTATAAAATTTAAAACGTCAGTCGTAATTTATAAAATAACTGAATACCTGACCTTAGCAGGTTAGATATTAAACATAAATCACTACGTAAAATATGTTTACTTCTGAAGTCTTGTTTACTTTGTGTACATTTTAAATACATTTCTGAAGCCAACTATCGATAGTCGGACCAACTATCGATAGCTATCGATAGTCGACTATCGATAGTTGACCATCGATAACTATTTATAGTCGACTATCGATAGTTGACTATCGATAGTTGAATATCGATAGTTGACTATCGATAACTATCGATGGTTGACTATCGATAACTATCGATACTCGACTATCGATAGTTTCAACAGTCAACTGTTAATAAGGGAACTTACAACTGTCGATAGTCGTCATCGATAATGCCCACCACTCTACTCAACTAATATGTCCTCAGAAACACATTTTGTTTTGTTTCTTGTTATTTATTATTTGTGTTTTTTTTTTTAGTCCAGACTAATAAGAACTCTAACACTAGTATTTCATGGTTTAATCAATACCTGCTAGTATCGATATTTCAAAAGAAAGAATTAGTTTCACTCAATGAATATTTGATGAATGATAATACAAACGTCTTTAACTAACAAGACAATATATAAATAAACCTTTAAGCTACTCAGAAAGGGACAATAAATAGCACTACATTTGTTGTGTTTACATTGAATTTGAGCATCTCTCTGCGTTATAAACTATATATATAAATATAATACTGCTGGGCATTATCGATATTTTCAACTATCAACAATTATCGATAGTCGACTATCGATAGTTATCGATAGTCGACTATCGATAGTTATCGATAGTCAGCTATCGATAGTTATCGATAGTCAACTATCGATAGTTATCGATAGTCACTATCGATAGTGCCCACCACTACTTTAGTCCGATAAGTAGGTATGTGTAGGTACTTTCAAAAAGAAATAAAAAATAAAAGTATTAATCAGTCTGTATCTATACATAATTGACTATTATTATTTACCTAATAGATTACTTATTATTAATGGTCCGATAAGTAGGTGTCAATAGTTTCTTTTTCTTTACCGGAAGTCAAGAGAAGGAACAGGAATATTAATCTACTTTAATAAGAATAATTTGTTGTTTGTAACTTTGTTAAAATGTATACCTCCAATTATGAACTATTTATTGTACTACTATACCTGTTTTCTTTTCTTTAAAAAAAGGAGCTCTTGAACAAACATATAATACATCTAATGTAATGGATATGCTATTACATCAGATGGAAGTGTTATTCACAATACCGGTCCCTTTGAACTCGCGAGTGGTATGCTGAGCCGTGGACACAGTGCTGAAAATAACATATTTCCAATACTGCTGCTATGGTGAGCATGTTTGTTACGAATTGAAGGGGACGAGTATCGTAGTAGGCATATCCAATAGATGTATTATTTGGATATCTAATAGGCGGACATTTGGATATCCATAAGACATCCATAGAATATCTATAACATGTAATTGATGTTCTGAATATCTGTAAAGGATATTTAATGGATGTCTGCTAGGCATTTTGAGCAGTGTGTGGTATTATTCTAGGATGACATCGCGCTACAATTCGTTTCTTACGGTAAAAATTATGAAAATGAAATAATAAATATAACAAGGGGGAGTTATTCCTGAAAAAATATTATAATGGTGTTTTAAGTAAGAAACAAACCATTTGCTTAAGCAAACAAATAAAGAAAATAATAATTGTTTCCCATTCATCGTAAGAAACACGTCCATTTACGCTTAGAATATCCATCATATTTTACTCGATATAAAATCACCAAAATACTTGAATAGTTTTGCGTTAGTTAAGTGGGGGAATGTAAACAAGTGGCCCGTGTACATATAGTTAAAAATTAAAAAACTAAATATATGCAATTCTGAAGGAAGTATGTTAGTATTTATATTTAGGTATTTAAGTATTCCCGATAAGAACTTAATGTATTTTTCATTTTAAAATTGCTTCGAAATTTATCTACATTAATTTTTTTGTATTTGTATTATTTTAATTAGCAATCAACCAGGTAATATTATTACTGCAAGCTGAGCTAAACTGATTCAAAACTTTGTAAAATTAATAAAATAAGAAAGGAGGAGGGGGAGTTGACGCGAGATTGGCCCCACCACTGATTTCAGGCATAAAAAAAAGTACGCAAAGGTATCTCACGTTATGAAATAACAAATTCAACAGACAAACGCGCCTTGCTTTTGGAACACACTGTACAGGGTGATTGATTCATCATGGAATTTGCGTTTATCTCGTAAAATCGTAAGGGAAATCAATTTCTGTTAACGGTAGGTATTATATTTGTCTTGATTAGTACTCGAAACCAAGGTGGAAACACGAAAAAGAGAAGGTACGATACTAGGCGTCGCACACTGGAGCAAAATAATTAAAATGTGTCGCTAACCCCTAGAAGCTTAATATGGTGTTGTACTCTTAACATTTTAACGTAAGAAGGTAGATTTCACAAAATAAAACTCCTATTATTTGCTTTATATTTATTTTCTAGTAAGTATATTAATTCAATTTAAAAAAAAAATACGAATTTAATGGATTGTATGTGGTAGCTGTTATATTATATTTATTATTCCACGACATAAATATGGATGTATTAGAAGTTTCAGAGTTTGTTTTGAAAATGTAACTTTTTTCGACAATTTTTTTTTGCTTGTTATTAATAATAACACTAACATATAGAAAATGTATATAATATATTTGATTTTTTTCGGCTACATTTTCTAGAGAGATGTTCTCTAAATCTTTTAAAGTCTTTGTTGTTGACTTCTTGGGCCTCTTCGGTTAATTGGCCTATGAGTACTAACACACTAGATATTATTTCTGGTCCATGAATTAAATATTCATGGAGTGTAGGTGGCATATTGTATATATGCATAAATACAACATGAGTCCTTTTTGTATAAAATGTCTGACTGTATTTAAGCTGAACTCCCATAATTTCTCTATATTAATTTCATGACCGCTTGAAGTAAGTGTTTTTTTTTATCAGCGCCTCATCTAAACTAGTTATCTTTGCAGATGGCGCTGCAATTTGAAAGAAACATGTTGCAGTGTTGTCAGCGTTAGAGTTTCCAAAATCTGCTATGGGTTTGTCAAAGATTAATCTAACTTTTCTTTAAACTGAGCTTGAATTTTTTTCTTGGTTTCTAACACTTTTTCTATATTTAAGCTCGAGCCTTATTGTATTTTCGAATTGGTAGTTTATAAGATAAATAAAGGAAGCATTAAAAAAAACGAATCCATCTGTGCAAAGACCGAAATGCCAAATTTTTCGTTTTAATTTCCCTCCTAAGGGCTTCTATTAAAAGCATTTATTTCATGATATCACATATAAAGCATTTCTGAGTAGACTTAGTGCCAGTAAGGACTTTACAGGTATTTCGTCTATAATTGCTAAGGATAATTTATAATTATTTATAATCACGTAACTCCAAACCGCACCATAGTACTCTGTGCTCACTCAATTTTTTTCTATTAAAGAAACTCCAGCGCCTTCTTGAATAAATTTTGTGTTTAAAGGCCTACAATAGCTTGTTGAACCTGATCTAATGAAGTATTAGATAAACATCAAGTGTCCATAGAAGAGAATGCCCACTAGATTAGAATTTCGAACAACGGGTATATAATAATACAAACCACTACAGAAACATTTTATACTTATTTTCAGGTTAATCAGCTTAATGTGTTGTCTACTCTACAGTAATTCATAAAAAAACACATTTATTTTTATTAAAATTTATTACCGTAAAATTACTTTGTGTTTCACAAGGAGAACAGTAACACCTGTTCTCCTTGTGTGTAATATTTAAAATTAATATTTAGGTACGTAAAAAGGTTACCAAATGCAGAGATTGTTGATCGAATCGTCTGTGTGTTTTAGACAATTAGACTTTTGAGCAACATGTTTGATAAAACATAAAGCACTTCAGCAATATTCTCTGCTTATTTTTAGGTTAATCAGCTAAGTGTGTTGTCTACGCTACAGTAATTCTTGAAAAAAAATATTTTCATTGGAATTTATTGTCATAAAATTGCTTTATGTATGACAGGGAAAATAGGAGTTAAATATTTAAAGTTATTTTTTACTGTTAAAAATAAAATTAATTTGTACATTGTAATGCATAAATAAATGTACCTTATTTCAATATTGTTTTCATTTGATTTTGTTTAAATAAAAAGAAAGGCAATGTGTAATTATTTACTACGGTCTACAATAAATAATTAAATTAAACAAATTTAATATTACCATATCGTTGGTTTAAAACGTATTTTGCAAAATTTACCGAAATAGTTTAGAAATTAAATAGGCACAGCTCTTATTGCCTTCTATTTGTTTAATAAAGTACTTACATTATCAAAATAAATATTTGCAAACATGTGCAGAGGTAATGAAATTTGAAAAACGTCAAGTGCATTTGGAATTATTTTTTGTCTATTTTTCAGAGCTAAGAATATAAGTGTTTTATTTACCATTTTGGGAATACACAACAAAATGTTATGCAATTCAACAAAAACAAAGCGTTCAACTTCTTAATCACTAGCAATTAACAATATAATTCCGCGTATTTTCAACCCTCTTTCCATTCCATTTACTCGTGTAAATGTTTTCTATTGTTTTCGCTTACACGAAGGGTAAGAAAATTAGCCCTCGGTGTTGGATCGGAGCGTTCCCCGCTAAAACGCCACGCATCTCATCTCCTCTACGAAAGTCGAATAGAAAAAAAGTCAAAGGACTGGAAAACGTTTTTGGTGAAGTTCGTGATTGGCCAACTTGTATTCAGTTGTTTATCAGTCTGTCGGCAGGTAGCGCTCCAGTAGTACAGTCTCTCATGGCGACAGTAGCATAATACTAAACGAGTGCCTATTTTATATTTTTTTAAGTTATTCGTTAAATACTATTGTTAATTTATTGTTGTGTGTGCTCTTCGGAAACGCCTTATATTCTCCTATCTACACATTCAAATAATTTCACACGATGTTTTAGTGTTAAAATGGTCAGTGTTTATGTTTATTGTACGAAAATAGTTTTTGGATATACACTAGTGGACTTCAAGCTTGATGTAAAGGTAAATTTAATTATTTTTTAAGTACACTGAACTCGATACCTTCCGCTCTAAGGGAATTTACTTAGAAAAAGATTCTACCCTCCGGTTTTATCGCAATAATAGAAAGTTTTACCTAGTTTGTGTTGTTTAATAAATGTTAGGTTATAATACTGTTCTGCGGTTCCAAAAATGTTTCTTGCACGGCACGTATGTTCTCTAGTTTACCGCAAATATTTAAATGTTCTAATTGCATGTCGTCTGAAGGCGAGAAAAACGGCCAAATAGGAAATAATTTTATGCTAATGCGGCGATATGCAGATTTTATGCTAATTTAATGTCTTGCTGCCTTTGCGTAAGGGTCTGTGCTTCGTAAGAAGGTATATTCACTTGAACTCTTTTTTTGAAAAAAAGTGTTTTTCATAACGATACTTAATTAACAATACTATTTAATGGTGTTTGATATTCCATTTTTATATAAATACAACAGATATAGGTACCTATGAGGTGATTTTTTTAATTGGTATGATTTGTGAAGATAAAACATAGATCGCTTGTAACTCAACATAATTTTGAGTTACTCATTAATTTCACAATACCGACAAAAATACGCGCACAATGTAAATAAATTCTATTTAAAGCACGAACATCAGAAGAATCGGGCCTATGATATAAAATTGATTATTAAATGGTATGTATGTTTTATAAACATGCCTACGATTTCTAGATGAATGTTTAACTTTATGCTTTCCTTAACTAAAAAAGCAAATTTGAATTGTTAAAAATGATATATCGCCTATTTTAAAATAAATATTCTCCTCCATTAAGATTTCTTTACAATAGTTAGTTTCTTTCAAGTAGATCTAACACCTCCACAATGTTTATGTTGTTATTTTTAAAAAGATAAACAAAGGTAGGAGGTTTATCTTTTTTAAATCAAAAAATGCAAAGGCGTTAAAGTTATTACGAAGTTAGAATATATTTAGTTTAGAAATGAACGTTTTATTAGTTCAAATTAAAAGAAGATTGAAAGAAAATAAATCTGATGCTAGGGTAAAATGATTTGATAGATTGATTAAACTGTCTTTTTTAGATATATCCCCTTGTTTATATACATCAAAAATCCAGCAGTTCATTTATTTTCTTTCGCAATATGGGTTGCCTATTTTTTATACAAAATTAAGAAACAATTTATGTAGCTCGTGAAATAGCTTGTATTTGCATATTTTCGTTTTGGTCTTGGTTAAATGCATCATTGTCAAATAGTCTAAAAAAGTATGCATAATTTGTTACTACCAAAGTAATACAATTGCGAGGGAAACAAGAAAAAAAGAAAGGTAAAAGAATATATCTAATATAACAATAAATTGACAAAGAATTGAAAGCGAATACACACAAAAATGTTAATTTACAATCTTAGGACTTCATACTGCAACATGAGAACACCTTTTTATTAATACAATATATATTAGTTGATTTGGGTTTCAAAAAAATATGTTCATAAAGTTGGAAGTAATAAACGTAGTCTCGTACATTAAAGTTATATAATTTTTTTTTCTTTGCACGGACATTAATCTACCTTTATCCTAATTTATTATTGGTATCCTCTTAAGTATTATGCCGGCTCCAACATAACTAAGATAATTACAATCAATCACCATTATCATTAATTTTTATTGCGCGTAGTAATTACTGATCGCTTTTAAAACTTGCGAAAATTGTTTTTATTATCGACCGACGCTTGTGTTGACCTTAATTGAAACGTAGGTAGGTACGGCCATAAATTTTAAGGAGCGGTATTTTCAAAAAAATTCTGAGCGCATACCCGGCAAATTCCCTGAAAACCTTCTAAGAATTTGAATATTGCTTTAGTAGGTAATTCTAGCTCGTGATGAATATGAATAGTTTTTAAAGGCATAACTAACAATAATAGATAAAATTTAATGTTGGTATACAGTATGGTTTAATTAGTGTGTTTTCTATATAAGAAGGATGATGCACAGAAAATTATTTTAAGGGTTTTTGAAAGCGAAAATTCTTTGTCAGACATCAAAGATTTTTGTCGAAGTACTTTTATGGCGTAAAATCCGCCTTTTGTAAACAGCTGTTTGGAATGTTTGTTTTTTATAATGTGATCCTCCAGAAGTACAAGTTTTTTTTAATGTTCTTTGAAACGTACAATATCTCAATAAAGATTTCAAAAATATAATTAATCCACAGTTCAATCCGATGGCTTTTTTGCAGAGCACATTAAGGTCACAATTAGAGGTCAGCTCAGATTTTTTTTTTGTGGAACATGGTGTTTTTTTAATAAAATTTGAAATTGTTGTTTATCGTGAAAAGGAGGAATCTGTCTGATAAATTTGATAAATGGTGTTTTTTTTTATCAAAATTAAGTTTTTTCCCCAAAATATCAACTTTCATTTGTAAAAACATACACTTTGATCTTATCGTAATCATGATATTTTGCATCTACAGAAACTTTAATATCGTTTTGTGAATCTAAATTTTCAAATAATAAAACTTACCAAAAATGTTACTAATTGCTTTAAAAATACAAGGTATACCATTTGAAATGTACCACTGGATATTATATGAAATCATTTAATTGAATTTTCCTTAAAAATATTTGTCGGATAGTTTTAAATCATTTTTATTTCGGTATAGCCCATGAGAAAAAAAGCTAAATGCATCATAAAACCGGAATATAAACACTTTCAGGTACGTTTATAGAAATGTTATGTATGCTTTCAGTCTAATGTTTTATGCTGAACTAGTGAAATGAACTAGAAAAGTAAGTGCAATTATTTTTTCATATTGTTATTTGAATAACTCGATGACGTTGAATAATTGAAAACGTTATTTTATCATTCGTCCACTCAATGGGCTAAAATCTATAAACGTTAATTTATTAATTGGCCGTATTCGTTTTTGTTTTCAATATCTATATCTATATACATAGATATATTCGATCGAAATTTTATTGTTGTAATTCTTATATACTTCCTTTGTATGGAGAAAGAAAATTCAGCAGCGTAGGGTTAAAACCGTGTTTTTTTTCTAAATAAACCTAAAATAAAAGTAAACTAAAATACTTACATAATTTTTTTGTTTTTGTTTGGAATTTTACTATAAATTAGAATTTATTTGGTTAACGTTACAACGATTTATAGGTAGGGTAGGTATTGGGAGACATCTGTCTGAAGTCTAAACTATTAAAAATTTTTAAACTGCATCGAAATCATGAAAACATACGATTCGAATAGTTACAGTACATAGTTGAATGGATCTAATTATGTCATTTCGGTTATAGCGTATGTGACATTTTTATGAACTAAACCGTGATTAGTTTAAAGAAATCCCAGAAAATCATTAGGTACAATAGCAAAAATTTTCGGCCACAATAACTACAATACACATAGATATACAGAGAGATACATACACAAAATACTTTAGTATCTATAGTTGGTATAAATATAAGTACTAGGTGGTACCTAGGTATGCAGTAATTCATTCCTCTGGTTAACGGCGTTTTTAAAAAAATAAAAAACGCATCCAAAATCTACATTGAGAGTCCTTGATGAATATTTAAGTGGTAGAATCTTAAGAGTTCTAGTTTTGGAAATATGTACCTAACTACTAACACACACGTACGGAGCAAAATTTAATTGAAATAAAAATGTGACAGTTATAATTAATCAAATTATTATTGCAAAATATCCCAATTGCTATTAATTTATAATTAAATTCATTATCATATATTTTGACATAGTGACGTTAATTTTTTTGCCAAAACTTTGTCATATTCTACACATATACTACTTACCTTGTCAAATTAACTTGTTATGTTTATTGATACTAAATCTTGAACCAAAATACCCAATTACTAACTACAGTATTAGATAATGAAAAAGTTTCAAATAAATTTGGAAATCTATTTTTATAAGAAATTATAATGGGACGTTATTATATCCGAGTGAAGCACTCCACTATGTTGCAGCATATTTAAAATAAAGCATCTATTACGAACCAAATAAGAATTTCTTTTTAATTCTTTCAATAAAATTCGCTCATAAATGAGAATATTATAAAATACGATTCGCTCACGATCGAATTACATAAAACCGAGGGTGTTTTGCTCATTCGCCGGCCGGGTAATATTTTTGGTGGTCTCTAATAATTCGTTTACAAATGATAAAGATTCGATTTCCTCGCGAGGGATATTTTTCATACTTTGTAAAAGCTAGTTGTGGTATCTTTTCATTTTTTCTTAAATTTTGGTTTAAAGTTCGTTGTTTTCTATCAAAATCGGTTATTGAGATCGATTTCAAAACCGGTTGTTTTGAATATCTACAAAAATGGCGGTTTAATAACAAGAGGGTTTTAGTTCGCAATCCTAATATACACCATAACCCTGGGTGAAAGTATGCTATTTACAGATTTTGTTAAGACGAAGAAGCGCGTAATTTGAGAGGAGGTGCAACCATGTTTTGTCCTGTTATCCACAGAATCTACATTAGACTCTCTCTGCTATTCTAAGCTAAGCCTACTTTTCTTTCAGTTTCCATTACTCATAAAGATATTGTAAGATATTAGTATGTACACTTTACATTCACTTTGTTCGGATGGTGCGCATGTTTTACGAAGAATGCTGCAGATTTTGATGCGTCTTGAATAAGATAAGGATTTTATCCGATCCTTCCGAGGTTGATCACTAGGCAAGCATGGCTTTTTTTGTCATCTTTTACAAATCTTGTTCGGAAGAGAACTATACAGATTAGACCAATGTGTACTTCTCAAATACAACTGATTCATCTCCAAAATGAATAACCACAAGTATTTCGTTCCGGTCTTTTTCGGTTAAACCCTTATCAGATCTATCAGATTGTGGATTTCTCACTAATCGACAGTAGAGGCGAAAATAGATTCTAAAAATATTCTGCATGTCAAGTGCATTTCTATTAAAGAATGGAACTTATTTTTTTCGGCAAAGCAATGCAAGGCAACATTTCGCAAAGAGGATGTGATGATAAATGTTATCACAAAATCTGTAGTCATCGTGATATGAGGAAAGCTTTTAAACAATTTATTTATATTTTTCTCAAAAAAAAAAAACATGAATTACGTTGCTACACTTAAAAAACAGATGTCTTTGTCGTTAATAAATATGACAAATAAATTATTAAAGTGCTCAGTATTCAGTGTAACCCCTTTGATAGAAGGTGTAGCTTTGGAGAGGGTTCGCTTGCGGAGCTACACCGAAATTTTATTTCTCGAAAGGTCTATTCCAGTAGTTTTCCAGCTTTCTTGATGGGTGTCACATTTCGTAAGTATCTTCATAATTTATTTCATTTATTGATACGCTGAATATTGGAATACGTCGTAGAGCACAACCGATTACTACTACAAATATTTATTTTTAAAACTTCACTATTTTGATAATTCTATAATTGAATTTTAAAATTTAAAATTAACTTCTCAATTAATTTTGCATCAATTTAATATTTTATACTTTCAAAAAAAATGTTTTATATAAAAAATCTTAGTTATACTATAGTGTATTTACAGTTAATTCATTATCAAGCACCTAAAGAAACACTCTCGCCGAAATCGGCAGTGCAGGATACATAGATAATTATTAAATACAGTTCATAAAATTTACCATTTTTAAAATTATAATTGGGAAGTATTTTCTTTACCTATTTCAACTGTCAATTATGGATGTAAGATCACCACAAAATAAATTATACTTTTAAACAGTGACATATTTCAAACAACAGTGATTTAACAAGTAGGTATACTTCTTCTTTATAGAAAAATACAGATCTGACGTGAAAAAAAAATAGACATTAATCGCAAAGTATTTTTTTATTGGAGTAGTAAAGATGTTTGGTCGAATAATTCCACAATTAATAGCTACTGAAATAAATACTTAGTTCATTTTAAGAAATGAAAACATTTGAAAGTAATAAAGCATCTTATCTTTGGTTCAATAATTTGTTTATTAACCGAAATAAATTATTTCACGAGGCACATTATGATACTAACTGCACTTCGCCTGCATGAGTTTTCGCGAATGTTAAATTACAAATGCAAAAAATTAATCAATCAGATCAACAATATTATTTTTTATTCTCATTTTTTTTTTGTAAGTGGATTGGTACGTTTTTGGTGTGATTGCTCAATTTCGCGGGTTTTATGTTAGTTCTAAGCACCGGGTGGACACTTGGCTTCAAAAAGTTGTCCCATCTGACGTCACGGACGTGAATGAAATGAATTGAAGTTAGAGTTCACAAGGGGCGACACTAGTATAAATTAATCACTCCCCACTTTACTGATGGTGAGGGAATAACAAAAATGTAATATTTCTGCATTTGGTTGCATGGGTTTAATTCCCCATTATGTTATTCACCTGTAAATTTTGTGTTAATATGAAATTGCATTTTCATATAAAGGCCGCTTCACACTATCGGCCAAGTCCCGGTCAGGTCACGGTCAGAGCAAATATACTTTGTCCGGGAAATTTAGATTGTCAGGTACTCTTTGTAAAAGTGAATTACAAAATACCATACGATCTTTATAATCCTGTGGACGTAAGCCTTGGTGGATACGAAGGTGATATGAATTATACTTGTGCTTCTTTATAATCCTTTGTACAGAGCTCTTGCTAATCTTTACTTCATTTTCAATTTGTCTTGTGCTTAGATGACGATTTTCTCCTCAAGTCAATTGTGTATCTAATTCGTTTTCTTGCGTTGCTGGACTTGCTAAACTTTTTTCTTATAGGGCACTGATCCAGTTTCCTCGAAGCGCTCACGTAGTTTTTGAAACGATTCTGATCGTGAAGATGTTGAACATTAGAATACTGTTGTTTATAAATCCGGGATACCAACAGACAATTTTTGTCAGCCTCCCCTAAAATATAAATCATATTAATTAGTTCTTCTTTAGAAAAAAAAAAAAAATTTTTTTACGTATTATGTACACGCTAACAATTATGATGACAGATTTAACAGTAACTAGGCAACAACAAACATAGTGTTTCATTTTTTTCTTCTCATAGATATTGTGTTTTCTTATTTTATTTATTGTCAATTTCTTTAAAAAAAAAAACAATAATTGTCGTGCCAAATCCCAATAAACATAGTATCAAAGAAAAGCTTGTAAAAAGACTAATTGAATCGTGTAAAAATATACAGGACGTTCCATTTAAAACTTTCGAGGGAAATTAAATCATGCGTTATGGGACATCCTGTATAAACAACAATCTAAATATGATTATATGTTCTACGGCGATTGAAAACTCAAGTAACAAAATAAGTTTTGTTGAGGATTTGAAAATTTGAATTTTCAAATCCTCAACATCCTCTTTTTCCCATAAAACAGTAAATAGCAAAAGAACTGGCGATCAAATCTATTTAGTACCTTAAGAAAATGTGTTTCTATTAAAACGGTCAATCCAAATATTCAATAAAATATAGGGTCTTCCATTTAAAAAAAAATGTAACTCTGATATGAAGCTGAAAAATGGAACACATGTATAATTCAAAATAGTTTAGGACACGCAGTCAGGTACAGTCTATAATAATCCATAAATATATTTTTTTTAAAATACTCTTAAGTTTATGAGTAATCTTCCGTCCTCGCATCGTTAGGACACTCTGTATATGTAGAACATATATATAACAAAGAAATTTCACTCAGCGAAATTTATTTGTTTTCTGTTTTGTTTTCTCATTCTTTGGCAAATGCAAAAATGAATATCTTGGCTTGAATTATATTACTTCATTGTTTTTCCATATACTACATTAGTAAATTAATAATAAGCATTTTTGGCATACCATAGTTGGTTTTTTAAAGAACATTTGCTCTCGATATGTAATTATTCTTGTTGTGACTGAAGGGCGCGCCACTTGAAAATTGTTACTTTTCGGAGACGAGAAAAAAACTCATTAAAAATTATTAATGTTGTATTTTATTCGTATGTTTCTGGTATTTATTAACAGAATATGATGTGAAGATACAACAAAGTGCATATTTGAAACAGCATTAACAAACAAAACGAAGTTTTCTAGTCTCCGCTAAAGTTTTCAAGTTACGCGCTTTCCAATCCCGACGATTATATTATACCTGCTTCCTATATATTTTATTTTAAATTTCCCACGAAACACCGAAACTAGCGCACCCTAATTTTTCCGCCGTGAACTACGTGCCCTTAAATTGACGCAATTCTTTAAAATTAAGTTACCCATTTTTTTTAGTTATAATCTGTGGTCCTAACCTTATCTTCTGAACATGTGGTTCTCTGTTAGGATTACTTTACATTGTATGTCTAGTTTGGTTGAACGTGTGCGCAATTTATCTGTATTTTCACTTTAATTAATTATTGCACTGTAAGTACATACTTACTATTAATTTTGTAATTTTCATCTTACAATTTGTATTTTTTTGGTCTCTGAGGAAGCAATAATTAGTTGCGAAAGCTTAGGCTTAGACTTATATAACAAGAAATTTGATTTAATCAATTGGCTGCATACCTAACAATTCAAAGCTTTAAAAGAAGTACTGACATCAATCTTAAATTACTATATTTCATTCAAATAAAGTTTCTTTATGTGAAATATATTTTTTTAAAACATCTATTTTCCAAGCTGTTTAGGTCTGCAAGATAAAAATTTACGATTGCAATTTATATAATTGATGCTGTTTGTAGAAGAAATGTAATTTCCGTTATTCTTTTCTTCTAAGGTATTTCTTATAGTATTTGAACTCCACCAAAATATTTTACCGGTTTTCTTTTTTCCCCCTTTTCATTCAATGTACAACGTGATTATGTTCGATAAAGATAAAAACCGTTGTACGAAATCCGTTCGAGAAGAACCCGTACAGAAGGCACCGCTTTTTTACAATATACGCGCTCCTGGACGGGTAGGTATTTGGAGAATCGTAGCTGCCATAATTGTACCGGAGAGACTTTAAAGGGTGGGCCGATTCGTGACGGGCCACGGCTGTATATTAGCGCGGCAACGCGATACATGGCAGTAGACGGACGGTAATTTTTATATTACCTCAGAAGTTCGGCAGCTGTTTGTACGTCGACGGCGATTGTCGGCTGCCGGCGCGTTCCTCACAAATCCAACGCCGAGGGATCGCTTCTTTTTTTCTCTGTTCTCTCTTTTTTCCTAGAAAAACTCAACATGGTCGCCGCATCCGATTCCCTCCGATGCTTTAACATTACGGCCGAGACCGCCTTGGAGTTGGTTGTGCTTACTTAAACCAGGGACTAACAAAATGTCTTCATGTTAATTCAATAGGATAGTACACTTCTCGCAGCAAAAATCGGAACACCAGGAATTGAGAATTTATATTTTTTTTTGTGTAAATAAAGCTTTCAGGGAACGTATTTACACTTCAACAGGATGAATTGATTCAAGGTTTAAACAGAAACATGAATAGAGAGAAAAAAGGCTTTGCACATAGGATAATAAAATACATTATTACAATATCGATGACGGCACGGCATGTTCTTTAGATGATAACAAAATACATGCAATAAAATAAACAGGGAAATATCCTCGTAAAAACAAAGGGCTATTGGGTCGACGGCTTTATTAAAATATATACATATATATTTAGCTTATTTCATGTTTATTAGAACATATGGTAGAGTTTTAACAATATAATTTGGTGAAAATGCTTCTAATCCTCTAATCTAAAAGGATTATAATATGCCACAAATTATTATTGCTATCGGCAAGGAATACACAATTCTAAACAGATGTTATCAGAAAAGTAAAAGAATTATTTTAGGTTTTAAAATGAAAACTAGTGATCGCTATACCCATTGCTACTTATTAATCATTTTCTTGTGGAGTTCAATAAATTAAATTGCGGTTTACAAACTTATGTTGGAAATATTAAGGAAAGATTACTTGTTTTCAGAAACGAAGAACTTACATGCATTAACAATTATTTACAATGTTATTGCATTTATATACATAACAAACATTGTAACAATGCATATTGTTCGTCAATCTCAGTTAGTGCTAAAATGGTTGTTTTTGATACAATTAATAATAACAGCATACATAAATACAGTTTGTAAACAGACCATGTGTTGACCATATTTGAGGAGCAACTGACCAAAACGCATTAATCCACAATATGTAGCTGTTGAGTAAAACTCAAAAAACTAGAAAAAATCGTTTGAAGAAAAACTAAGATTTTCATTTTAGCACAGAATGATTGATTTAAATGGTTTTAAAAAGAATATTTTCCTGGTTAATCCTAAATTGACGATTTTCACAACAATATGTGTATTTTTTTAGTGATTTACTGGCAGTTTGATATAATCACAAGTGGATTTATGTCATTTTTGCGCTGATTGGTGTGAGTACTCAAAAAGAAATAAAATTATTTTATCTCTTTTTGAGTACTTCTTATTTGGTTTATTGCGTTTTGCTTAAAGTAATTAAGTTTACAGTATTTTTTAAGGCCAATAAACTGTGGACTTCAGTGAAATACTTATTTTATTAACACAAATATTTATTAATCTGCTAAATGTAAATCACAGGCGACATCTTTTTACGAATGTTCATTCTAAGATAATTAAAACAACATAATAAACTCTTCCGACAGGAATTTTTGTTCTTGGCTTTCATTACAAGGCGATTTGCATTTATTGCACTTTGTTTAAACGCACATTGGAATTAATGCGTTTTGGGTAGCTGTGTGATTTCGCTATGGGCATTTCTAATGGATTAGGATCGAACTGGATTATTCTAATGATAAATTGGCTAAAAAGCACTATGTTTTTATATTTACCTAGAAAATCATAAAAAATGGATTTAATACGTTTTAGTCAGTTGCTCCTCATTTCTTCAATATACAATAAATGGAGGGTTAATAAAATAAATAATTTCTTTTTGCTTCAAGAATTTTATAAATAATCTTAAAACTATTTTTAATTTTTTAATACATAGAAGAAAACTTTATAGCAACACAATATTTAAGAATACTAAACAACAATAATAGTTAATACATCAACAACAGTGTAATCAATAAATCTATGAAAATCACATTATCCCGGAACTGTGGAGGCTGATTGATATATTGTCTATTGCTAAAGTAATACTTGCGAGCATAAATCGAACTAAGTAACTAATTCCAAGACAGCACTAACAAGTAATAGGGGTTTACAAAATTTGGATCGGATATATAGCGATGCACCAAAAGTGAAAGGATATCATAACATTTGGATATCATAACATTTACAATGTGCTAGAATAGGATAGAACGTGGGTAGATACCTTATAATCCGTTTTCGTAAACGCTTCATATAATTTTAAAATCCCATCATAATATGTTTTTTAAAAAGGAATTATCTCTTACAAAATATGAAACAAGTTAAATACATATATATTTCTAAATGAAGCCGTCTATTCAAGAGGCCTTTTTGTTGTTAGGTATTTTTTTTGCATGAATATTTCCGTATTTGGTATTTCGAAAGAAAGCGTCGCCACGGACACTCCAATGTTTTTATTCCATGTATAAATCGTGTCCTCTTTATACATTTATATTTCTGTTTAAATTTCTAATCTTTACCTTTGATTACAATAATATACACAAATAAGTGATTTATGGCTTTGATAAATGAATATGTCCTCCGAAAGCTGCATTTACACCCAAGAAATTTTAAAATTCTGGATTGTTGGTGTCCCGATTGTTTCTGCGAGAAGTGTACCATCGCCGTCACTCATAATGTCCGATCGGTGACGTATATCCAGGAACATGGTTACAGTCTATTGTTCTCAGCTTATCGGGTAGGCGCGGCAAGTATAAGTAGAGGTCTTATGTAGGTGGCCTCGGGTACTCGGAAACGATTCGAATGTTTATTTAAGGATTAAAAATCGTTTCAGATTATAGGTCTGTTTTCGTTCCAACTTGGGACGGTCTATTACGGTTCAAAGCAAACGCTCATGTGCGTAGTAAAAAGTTTCCTACTACACGACAAGGTCATGATCTGTGATGGTCTACTACTCTGAACGATAATAGAACCGTCCCATGTGAGAACGAAAACAGACCTTATATCTAAAGGAGAAATACTAGGAACAAAACAAACTTTTTACTTATCTAGTATGATGTTAATTTAAGTTTTAGATTTGTTTTTTTTCTGTCAATTTATCTGATAAAAAATTGTAATTTTTTAATTAATAATATTAAGTACCTATGAATTATTAATATTAACGTTAGTTATTACGTTGTCTTTAGTATTTCCTGTTTCTGGACATTTTTTTAAACGGCGTATATTACTTTCATAATATGCGTTTACTATACTAATGACCACAAATGTATAGAAAATTGTAATTGTTTGGGGAAGATAATTTATGAATCAACCACATTTCCGAAAAAAATAATTTGTAGAAATATAATTATTATGATTTTTGAAGCATCAGATCAGCAGCATTGCACTAGCAAATTTCAGTCAGATATTTTATCACAGCTTTATAAATAAAATAAAAAAAGTAATATAAATAATCAAAAATTCTAAAACTAATATTTAATAAGTATAAAATCTTAAACTTACACTACAATAAAGTAAAAGTGACTCAAAAAATCTTCGGGAACAATGAAATACATTAATTATTCATTAAATGTTCAAATAATCCTCTTGATAAGAATAATAACCCAACCGATTTAAAAAATTTCGATGCACATTTATTAATACATTCAGGGAGACAGTGTTACTGATTTCAATAAAAAAATAACAAACCATCCTTAATAAGGGAAATATGTTTGAATAAGCATAGAATTTTAAACTCGACTATAGTCACAATAAAACATTATCTTTATTATTGATAGATAGATAGCTCCGCTCTATCTAAGGCCAATAGTTGATTGGAACAAAACTTCGTAAACAAAGGAATTAAAGCTCTACCTACGATTGCCCATGATTCTAAAAAAAAATAATTCTAGGATTAATTCTTAGGCGGGAAATCTCTGCGCAAGCCGAAAAGGTTGTGGTATCTTTGTCGCATGCCGTAAAAGATATTATCTTTCGAGACGATCGTTTGATCCGTTGTTGTTTATTAGTTGTTTATTGGTTCTCATTAACTTAGTTTTCTATTCATTGATTTTCAATCCCACTTTCATACCTTCAATTTCTATCTTGTTAAAAAATGATGTCACTTTTTTGCTATTAATACCAAGTCATCGGCGTAGGCAATGATTTCTGCTCCTCCTGATCTCTGTGTACCTCTTAAATCGATTTTTCTTATTATATATATTCAAGTACCAGATTGAATAGTGTTGCTGATAAAGCATCACCTTGACGAACTCCTGTGTTTATTATAAAGCTTTCTGTTTCTCCTTTCTGTGGTTTTATACTAATTTTCGTTTTTCTTAATCTCATTTGTATAAGTCGCCTTAATTTGATGTCAATTTCCAAGTATTTTAGTGCTTTCATAAGTTGTTTTCTCTTTATCGAGTCAAATGCTTGTTGTAAATCAATGAACAGCACTTCTAGTTCCATGTTGTTCATACACCTTCTCCATAATCTGCTTGGCATTATGGATTGCGTCTACGGTAGATCTTCCCTTTATAAAACCGTTTTGATAACCTCTTATTATATTTCTGTAATTATTTACTAACCTTTTGTATATTAGCGTCGTCATTATTTTATACGTTGTATTTAGGAGTGTGATTCCTCGATAATTCTTACACAGCTCTCGATCACCTTTTTTATAAATTGTTACTAGTTGACCATTTTTCCCCATCTCGTTGGAATTTTTTCTTCCAAATCTTCTTTATCAACTTAAATATTGCTTCTTGTGGTTTTATTCCTTCATATTTTATTAGTTCCATATTTATGTTGTCTTTTTCTGGTGCCTTTCCATTCTTAGTTTTATTAATGATGTCTTGCATTTCTTCTATTGTCGGTTCTTCGCTTGATACATTTTATATCTCCTGTTCGTGAGTCTTCTTCTGATTCCGTAATTGTTTCTTCATTTTTGTCAAGCAGCAGTGCCGTAAAGTATTCTTCCATATATTTTTATATTCTTCCTCACTTTGGACTAAATTTCCTTCTTTATTCATTGCATTATTTGTTTCATTTTTACGGCCCATTGTTTGTAGATTTATTCTTTGATAGAACTTCTTGGTATTTCCCGTAATCCTCTCATCTTCAATCTGTTTCATTGTACGATACGTCCAATCCCATTTGGCTCTTCTTATTTGTCTATTAGCTTGTTTTCTCAGTTTTGCATAAGTATTTTATCTTCGTTTTTTCCTCTATTTTATTTTATTATTTTAGTCTATCGTTTTTCTTAAACAGCTCTATGCATTCCTGATTAAACCATTTCTTTTTTCGTTGTAATTGTCTAATTATAATAAGTAAGTATACAATATTTTTATTTAGATAAAGGAAACAATTAAATATGTTTCTTCTAAAAAGCAATTATTTTTTTTAGAAAAATTGAAATCCATTTTTTTGTGGTATAAAGATATGTATGTTCCATCTTTCTCTGGTTGCTATCATCTTCATTAAAATGATTGTCTGATAATCTGTCGATTTCATTTCTCTGGAGCAACGAGAAATTCAGATATTGATTGTTGTACTATATAGAAAGATTTTATTTATTATGTCAATTTTACTATGCTTTGAAACTGTTGCCTTAAAATAGTTTTCTAGCCGCATTTTAGTAACACCTGCCATCGGTTCAGACATGCTCTTAAAAAAAAAAAACATCGTTGTCTATGCTTTCCTCTAACAGTACTTTTATCACCTTTTACCTGCTCCCAAATGGGGGTAAGCATAGCTGGAACCTATAAAATTTGATACAATACTAGAAGGGTACACTTAATGTTACATGTAATTACTCATATTTTTGAAATAATTTTGCTTCTCTGATATCCATCTTCTCTTAAGGAGGAAAGGATTTTTTTATTGATCATAATAGTTTGTTGGAGTACCTGTCAAAGTTTAATTGTCTGCAATTACTTTGTGCTTTTGAATGAGTGCTTCGGACATGTAGTCATTCCACCGGCCTGTCACTAAATATAGCTTCTCTCTTAATTTTTACTCGGTCCTTTTTTTAACTTTCTCCAGCAGATGTCACTTAATTGAAATAAGATGCACTGCATACCAACGGCTGTTTTATTAGATGCGAGTTACCTTCAATGGTGGTCTCATTAATTATAAAGAATTTGAATTGATTTTTCCTTCTATTTCGTTTATTGGATTGTGAATAAATTTCAAAGTGTTCTTTGTATTGGATTTTTTATCTTGTTTTTTAATATATATCTAATTAAACGCGCAATTAGTTTAGTGAGAGATATCAATCGTATGGTTTGATTAACCCCTTAAGCGATTATTATGTTTTTGGGTGAATGCCTCAAAATTGACAATTTTACGTTTTGAGCCGTATATTTCTGGGATTACTGCAAATAGTTCATTGCACTTGGTCCGTATATACACTACCGGCTATTGAAGTTTGGACAACTAATACAATTTAAAAAAAAATTCTTTCAATATTTAATACTTTTAACATTATTCTAAAAATTTCTACAATAAAGTAAGCATAACAACAAAGCATTTAAGACGGCAAAAATTATTAGAATAAGCCTATTAAAGAGAAAATTTAATTTAACCTAATAGCAGGTAATAAAACCATTACAAACAATATTTAAAGGAACGCCGACAAGCATCTTTACAATAGAGGTGTGAGTAGATAGGGTTGTAAAATTTCATGTGGGTGTTTCCTAAAGATCTTCCAATATAGCAGGGAATAATTGATATCGTACTTGTGAATTATTCTATTGGTAAACCAGTTACGATACGGTTATTCGATTGCGGTGTTTGTGAAAATAGTATTTAAAAAATGTCGAAAGGAAAGCCGATAAGTATAGAAAAGACATCAGCTATTGTCACATTACACGAGAAAGGACAGTATGTGCGTGTGATGACAGAAAAATTAGGAGTGACAATATCTACAGTCCATTACACGATTCGTCGCTACCGAGACACCGGAACATTTGAAGACCGGAATCGCCCAAGTCCGTCACGGATAACAACCCTCTTGGAAGATCGACACCTTAAAGTGGTGAGTAAGAGAAATCAGCGATTGATGGCGCCCGAAATTACAGCGGAAATGAATAAGGAACGCAAACGACCGATATCTTTAACAACAACTAAGTGCCGCTCAAGGGAAACCGGTTTATTCGGTCGCGTTGCGGTAAGGAAACCGTTGCCTCATCTCGACTGCAATAGCGTATATCCGCAAACTGAAGCGGGTCTATTCCGCTGGTTTGTCGATGCCTCGAAAACGCGTAATGGCACAGGCATTGAAATCTGAAGGGACAATCTGAGTAGGTTATCAGAGAGTTTAGCATCCTCATCCCCTATTAGCGCTTTAGTATTGAATTGACCTTCCGTCGACCTCCATTTCTTTGTACTTTCTTTATCTAACCAGGTCCAAATCCCTCTTTTAGCAGAGTCTTTGGTAACCCCACATACGGGCTCTGTACCTATGAAGTGTCTTAGAGCACTGAGCCTCCCCTTGATACTGGCCTGGTTATCACTCATTATACTTATTTTCCCCCTCATGTAGCTCCCCTTTGCAATCATTTCTGCGCAGACTGCAAGGGCGAATACCTCTGCCTGGAAGACCGTCGCATGCTTCCCCAGGCTTATGGATATCCTTTGATTAGGGCTCGGTCCACAAATACCGGCTCCTGTGCCCTGGCTGGATTTGGATCCGTTCGTGAACCAGTCATCAAGAACAGTGATATTGCTACATATCTGGTCTCTGTTCGGTATGGAGATTTTCACCTTTTCAGTGAAGATAATTTAGAGTGCCATACTGTCCGTGGACATTTGCAACAATGTCCCGTCCAGTATCGTACCCGTAGTATCAGTGTGCCCTCCAACCCTAATGTTGGGATGCCACAAGTTGTTGGTTTTCAGTTTCAGGATCGCATTTATAGTCACCGCTTTTACACAAAGCGGGGAGGGCCCACCATGGTCTCCAAAGAAACGATCCCTATGCTGTTGATTGCTGCAATCCCTGTCTCTGGACAGCGGTTAGCAGCTTCACTGCGGAGGACGCTTCTGCCCTTCCCCACCAGATTATTGCCCCGTATGTTATGGCTGGTCTTAGCACAGCAGCATATAGCCAATGGGTCACTCTGGGCTTTAGCCCCCAGATTTTACCAGCAACTCTCCTGCAGCGTCAGAATAGTTACGTAGCCTTGGTCGTTCTTTTAACTAAGTGATTTTTTTCAGCTCCGTTTCGCATCGAGGGTAACACCCAGATACTGTACTTCTTTGGTTAATTAATTGTAGCTCTTGCCCAAACAATCTAATGCCGCCTAGGTCATTGAGTTTCCTCATCTAGGTGAAAGCAACCAACTTTGTTTTTTGTGCTAGTCCTTGTGAAATGCACCATTCCACCACCATTCGCAAAATATCCTTAATTTAATGACTAAGACTAATAGAATTCATAAGCTAAATTTATAAGGTTTGCTTGTTAGTTGCAGGATGCATCTGTTTAAAGTACTCTCTGAACTAAATAATTTCACTGTGGTTATTAATAATAATAACAAAAATATAATAAATCGGTCAGCTATTAGTTATCCCGTAACCGTTGACGTACCATTTTTATCCCGATATATAACATCCTAAGGAGTCTACCAGACTTGAGTTGTAAATAAAGTTGCTGTGTTAAAGGACGGATTGATTTAAAGCCTCAATTATCATTGAAATTAACATTATATTAATAAAATTTAAATAACTAAAATGAAAATACAATTAAATAACTACAACTAAGTAAGTATAAATGTAGTTAAAAATTAAAGTTAATACAAACTTTAGTTATTATTAGAGTGGTCAACTTTCGTTTGCGCGCTTGGTCAGTACTAAGTTTCATATATGAGACATTAACGTTTTATACAAGTATACAATTCACTGTCGGGAAAGAAAAAAAAAAATATTTATTTAACTATAAATATTGTATATAAGCCCCTTACCGTATTTAAGTAGCAGAATGGTATAGGATTGCTGAAAAGTTTGTAAACATTAAGTGTTTCAAGATTTTTCGCACCAAACCGCTTTTGTCGCGGTGATAAAACATGCTTATATTTTGAAAAAAGACCGTTCAACATCTACGGATGTAATACACGCATAATTAAAATAATTTTTATAGGTAGATAACGGGTCAGATGCACCACCACCGATATGTGCCAGCACAATAACGGTTTATCGTACACTGTACAAACCATTTTGTCACCACCATATAAATTCTAGTATATACTTTTCTACATTATGAAACAATGGTCGTTTTCTGGGATTTTCTACGCCCGACATTGTATTACATTTACAATGCGTAAAACGATAACGGAGAAGGGTACTATGTCGCATCAAGACTCGACTAACACTGATGTTAGACACTAATCGGAGGGAGTGATTTTACTGCCTTGAAAATATACTATGGTTAAACGTTTTGCATAGCACGAGGCGAGTGTGGCCTGTGTAAGCAGACATGTCTGACCATCACTCCAGTTATTATAGTTGAAATAATATAAATCTTCCCACAAATGAAAAAGCGCAATTGAAGCTGTCGAAGCGGTTTGCAAGTTATTTATTGTGTTATTTTAACCAAGCCATAACCACACCAGCAAATATATTGCAAGAAAAATAAAATACTATTACTATAAGAAAATCGACCAACAACTGTATTTTTACATTTCATAGTTATTATTGCTAGATAAATTAACTTATTTTACCAGTAAATTGTGTATTCACAAATCTTAAATATAATTTATTCGAAAATATGTTATTTATAAAATTTCTCTTTCTGATGTTTGTAGATTAAACGCGTAGATAAGGATGTAAAATAAACATTTCGCTGCGACGGAATAAACAGCTGAGAGGTCAAGTTCTAAACCAATAGGCTTTCTGGATCATACATAGCGCGTAGGTAGTTGGAATGATGCAGAAAATAATACCTTGAATGGTTCATCAATTTATCTATGGTTCAGCGTTCAACGTATGAGATTTCTTTAAAGATGATATGCGAGTTTCTCTTAAAATTTCTTCTTCCAACTTAAAATATATATTTATACTAGGAAACTAACTGGTTATTCTATGTGGCAACTACAGATGGCGCGTAGAATAAAGTGTGTATTCATTGATGCCTGCCAATTTTCTTATTTTTAACATTATGGAATTGTCTTCCTTATTGTAAGGAATTCTACACATTATTTTGAGGCAATTTGCACTAATGTTCTCTCTTGTTGATTTTAAGTTCTCTTTTTTTCCGTGTTTACATTACATCTAAGTATAGAAGTTTCTCAAATTCTTTACCCACACTACATATTCCGTATTACGGTCCCGCATCTCATTTATTTCTAATGAGTATAATGACATTACTAGTAATCATGAAATAATTTACCTATCCCCATTTGTCCTATTAAAATGTTAAGCATTTTATTTAACTGATGGAAGTTGAAGATGTGGAAAATTCTCTGCGATTTTTAGATATCACATAGAATCACCATCAAAATTCAATCTATTCCTTTCATTAACGGAAACGCCACCACAATTTAAGCGGTCGGAAAGAAAAAGAACAGAAACCAGAAAACTATTAGTGGAATAAAAAAGTCCGTGGTAGGTAGAACGGTGCATGTTTACGTTAAAAGCGCAGGTAAATCTTTAATTAATTATAACCCGCGATCCTTTTATCGGCCCAGCATTATTTTGTCATTATCGCTGTGTGTGTGTATGGAACTGGAGGCTGTTATATCTTTCAGTTTGTCTCGCGCTTAATATCGTATCTAACCGTCTCCGTTTTTATTTCGTCCATTTATCTGAGTCGTTTCTTTTTCGAAACGGTATATAATCTCTTTAAATGGACCCTCGCCGCCTATAGCGGTCAAGGCGAATGCTGCTTGAATTCACATTCGGCCGACTGGCTACCAGAGATATTCGAACTTGTTTTTGTAATCGCCGTAATCAAAATCGTTTTATATTTTTGTTTAGTCTTGTCTGGAAGTCTAGATTATTATTTAAAGGAGTATGGGTGTAGTAAACGGACTAATCACCTGAGGTTCGGGAGGTTATTATGGTTAATATATTCTCAAAATCTTACACAAGATCTTTTTTTTTTAATCAACTTTGTTATTTTATTTTAATACGCGTGTGTACTCTAACATGCAAAAACACTTACTTTGAATTAACTTTAAATCGTCCGGAAGCATACCAAACTCCTATATTCACGTTGCTGAAATTTCTGTGATTGATTGCATAGTGACCGCCAGAAAGCGTGCAGCATATGGATCTTTTTTTTTTTCTTCGAATTTGTTAAATCTTTTTTTTCCTGCAAATCACCTCTTCATATGTCTTTAAACTAATATAACGCTATAACAAAAATACTCCAAACTGTGGTACTGGTAATGCTGTAAACTTCTACTAAACCCCTCACCACAAACTGCACTAAACGGGACGTACGTTTCGATCGCAAAGCCCTGAAGTTGATTAGTTCAGTACGAAAAATATTACGTAATTTACATTGTACGTGTCTTTAACAGTGATAATTTCCAATGAGATTACAATCCGTTGATATCAATGTGTTCCTTCTATTACCGACTATAGTCTTCGTAATTAGGCAATATATAGCTATGCGTTGCTATTAATGGACTAATTCATGAATGTGCGGGCGGATTTTTAATTTCATCGATAGATCCATTGATTACAGTGTATCTCTGTTTATTGCATTAATGATACAGTAATCGATGGATCCATCGATGAAATTAAAAACTTGCCCGATCAGTAACGTGATTTTAAGCAAAATCGAAAATGATTCCACTAACAAGAAAATCTTTTTCGTATAACCACCTAAAAGTGTTGAATTACATGCACATAGTCATTCGATGAATACTACAGGTAGGTTAAATGAAACAATATAAGTTTTGAATCAACATTTTATAGTGCTAAACCAATATTATAAAATTATAGAGAAACAATTACTATTCGTGTGTCTACAACACAAGTTAACTGTGTTGGGAAATGCTGTTGTATTATTCAATTAGCAGGTAGAAATTGTTAATAGAAAATTAAGTACGCGTTCAAAGAATCACGCGTAGTCTGTTTCTTATAACATTTATTATTATTCAGTTAACTAACGCAATTTAACATTTTTTTATGTATGCAGTAAACATTACAATACCATTGCTCATATGAAAAAGAAAAAAAGTGTTCAATACAACCATTTTAATTAGTTAATACAACACCTTTTTTTCTCTCGGGGTACGTTTATTAAGTAGTTAAATTAGGGCGGATTAGATATTTGACTAGTTTAAGCATGACGCAGTCAGCCATGACCGTGATCATTTACCATGACCTTTTTAGGTATAAATTAGGTAGGTATTTAGTGTAGTTATTTATTCAGTGTTTCTGCTGATGATGATAGCTTTGCTATCGAAACGTACGTCCAGTTTAGTGCAGTTTGTGGTGAGGGGTTTAGTAGAAGTTTACAGTAAATAAACGCTATGATTATTTTTATGAGAGGACAATTCAAATTTTAATAGTTAAAAATATCATTGAAGCGGCTCTATCCTTAAATTTGGTGACAAATAATTTTAACGTTAGGCGACCAATTCCACGCAATTTAAATTATGTAGAGAGCATTGTGCCACTATATGATCATGACATGTTTAAGGAACATTTTGGAATAAGTGGAGCTATTTATCTATTTATCCATCTACCAATTGTAACAATAAATTAAGACGTAGAGCTAGGTGTCTGGTATAGTGTTCTTTATTTTCCCCACAAAAGGTACCTATTAGGAGAACTAAAAATGAAATTATTTATTTTAAAAGAAAGAAATATTCAATATATATTTGTTTCTACATGAAATGTTTACAATTTAAAAAAAAATGTAATCAACGTGGCTACAATATTATTAATACATATTATTAATAAACACACGTCGGTTTTTCCATAAAATTACTATAAATATGTCTAATATTTTCTCTTCGGGTGTGACCACTAACATAATTCTATTAGTGTTCCTGAAAATAACATGTTTAGAACCGTTCTCTTGGACATGAGTTGTATATGTAGACGGTTGAATATTGCAATGCTCGATCATAATTGTATTCAAATTTTCACGATAATTGGTTGCGGTTATTGTTTCTTTAAAACAGGGTGCTTCAACAATCCTTCTCTATAATACACCAACCCAAGTACCAATTTTTACACAATACAGTTGTATCTCATGGGTAAATGGGTTGCCGCTGACCATATTCAATTCAGTAAATTGAAACATTCTACATCCCCATTTATAATCTGGGTACATGTAGTTCTAACACAGCGAAACCTCATGTGGGTAAAAAATGTTCGTTTTCTAGTTTGCTGACAAAAATCAAAAAACAAATCTAAAAAATACAATTACCATGCAATATAGTTATGATCAATTTATGTAAGTATTTAGGTATACCTATTTTTTGTTGTTGTTTTGATGGTTTTGTGGGCTACGATTAGGATGTGCATCATCCATTACATATCTCACTGACGTCTGTTGGAAATGTTGAAATTGTCAATTGAGCACGACTTACATAACACATAAGCTTACGTCAATGATTAGAATAATATACAGTTATGGGTCCCTAGTCTCTTTTATTTTCCAACATGCGCAGATGTGCTATTCAAGAGCCCCTCAATCTAACCAGTGATTTAACTAAATAAAAAAAAATTAAATATTATATCATATCTGACCTTTTTGATAATTACTATTTTCATTATGATGCATATCGTGGCTTATATATATTTTTTTTTTGACAGTGTGATAATCAGAGATATGACAATTAAGGAATCATGTACAAAATCTACAAATGCGACGCAAGTCACGTGTTTACCATGTAGCGTATCATTTTTGAGACGAATTGTCAACAGTTTACAAACCGTTTGGGAGCAGCTACGTACTCTGAACGCAGCCATTCTCAAAGTGCTAAGATATTTAAATCCTTATTTGAAATCCAAAATTTATATGTAACATGTACTGTCAACTTCCTAGCGTTATTTTTTTTTTTACTTTCAACGAAATAAGTATTTTTCTTCAAAAATAGTGTCACACGTCCAAAAACCTTTTTGCCAGTATTCGCTAATTGAAATGGAATATCTAACACTAACAAAAACACTAATAATAAGTAACTAAAATTACTAAAAATACTTAACTTTAAAGTAAATTCACTTAAGTACTACTTAGTCGCAAGGTTCTGGTTTAGGTCCAACACTCTTTTTGGTTTACATTAATGATTTTGCTGCTCATTTAAGTGAAACGGAACATATAATTATGTATGCCGATGACATTGGTATGATTATAAGCACTCATAATATATCTGAACTATTATTAGTTAAAACCGAAATCATTTACAAGAAAGCGTGTAATTGGGGGGCACATAACCATTTAATGATAAACAAAGAAAAAACTAAGTTCATATACTTTCACAACAAAATAAAGTCAATTTAAGAAATTAACTTTAATCAAGTTAACTGGAATACTCACGTATCAAGTAAATATTTAGGAATATTTGTCAATGAAAACTTGAAATGGTCACAAAAACCAAAATAAATCGTATTATTAATATCTACTTTAAATGCAATGCCATCGTAATCTGCGACGGAAAAGGCTATCGCTCGAAAGATAATGCCCTTTACGGTGCCCGACAAAGCTGCCGCCCAGAGTTAAAGCCTTTGTAGTTGCCGGCAAAGGATTTTATACAATAATTCTGATTTCTAATTCTCTTGTTTACGTCGAAATTTTATTTCAATCAGCTGTTCGTATTTTTTTCCTCTTATTTGAATTATCAGTAACTTTAGTTCTCTTTAGTTACCTGGGTGCGTTATATTAGTATTTATAATAAACATATTTATACATTAATTTATTTTTGAAGATAGTTTTAGTTTAAATTGTTTTATTTCAGTTATAATAGGGTATATATAACTTGCTATTACATGAATAAATAAATGTCCACAATCTCTATACCTTTTTTAACTTTACAAATATCAATGCAAGTTTACTTATTTAGTTATTTCCAATAGATATATTATATCAAAAGTGAGAATATTGAAAAAGAAGGGGTTTACTTGCCTATTTCTTATTCATTTGAAGGGACGAACTTTCTATGGAAAAATCCTTAAAAGAACAAAATAAAATTATAACTAGATACTTTTTGTAATAATAGGTTTACCAAAACAATTTCATGTAATATCATAATATCTTTTAACGAACATTTTCTTTTTTTGACGTGTGAAAGATCTTTCTATCTGCATATTTTATTGGCGTTTCAAACACCTTTCCTGTCGGAACAATAAATCTAAGCCTTTCTATTTGTATGAGTTATTTGGGCGTATAAACTTTAAAATCGTTATAAAAACATGGAATAATATAAATATAATATATTCACCGAAAATTGCCATGAAATTCATTCGTAATATATAAACAAATACTTAGCTTATGTGATAAAAAGTGTATTGCAAAATATTCACGTAATCTTCTACTCATTAAATAATAATTATACCTTTGTGATAGCATAATCTTCGATAGGCCCCAAAATACTCATAATAAATAATCATCGATAGACGTAACTCTGATAACCACTAAGGCACCTATCTATATATCTTTGAATAGTGCGGCTTACTTTTTGATGAAAAGCCGGATCCACTGATAAATTTACTACCGTGTTACGCTATACCCATAACACCTAGACGTGTAAATAAAAGAGCAAACACCACAAATGATAAAAATATTTATATTCCTGAACAGACTCATGATAAGGTTTCTATTTCCCAAAGATCCAGGTAAATTTAAGTACACCAACTAACGGAAATAGATTTCGAGAAGGTACACATAAAAGGGAAGTGTAGACAGCCAACATCCGCATTCTAGTTTCGCATTTAAAGAATGCGTTAATCCTCGAAGCTTTGATGTTAATTTTAATTTCAGAGATTTTTGGTGATTATTAGATTAGTTAAAAGTACTTTGAAGTGAAGCTCGCATTGCATACATCCTCATGCACAACAAAAAGCACATAATCCCGAAAACTTTATACTACAAAAGAGAAACAATTTTAGATAACAATGACCCTCTTATGCGAGAAACTCTCTTCACGGAGATTAGAGCTTTGAAGGGCTCCACCTTTGTAAAACTAAATCCCATCAAACGAACAAAAACCGCACAACTATCTCTATCTTGTTTAATGAATAAACAAGTGGGGTAGTAATGCAGGGAAGATTATTTATTTCAGGATAGATAGTGATATACCAGTTCTTACACGAGATTTGATTAAATTTGAAGAAAAAAAATACTACGCTATTGTAAATTTTCATGCCATTTTAATCGAACGAAAATTATAAACATTCTAACTTACTATTAAATAAAATAGAATTCTTGAGGAATGAAGAAAATATTTCCTCATTAAGAATTCTACGTCACATATTGTGTTAGGTATATTATAATGGCACCCGTGCTTTCAACTTTATAGACATCAGTGGATCATCAGTTGCTTTTATTATCACGACAGCCAATTGCCATTTGTTACGTACTCCAACAAATCAACTACAGATGACAACGTTATCTAAGATCGTCAAAAAAGCCGATGCATTTCGCGGTACTCGAACAAACGAAGGCCTACGAACACTCGCAGTTATAAGGACCGGTTATCTAAAGTTACATCAATAAGAGTCTACACTTAAATTGACCAAGGCACTACTGGTAATATTTTGAACAGCGTCGATCATTAAGGCTTACTAATAATAAATGATATTCCACATATGGTTTTCAAAGCGATTTTTTGCACGTGGAAATATCGAAGAGCAAAAATAAAATCAATCCACGTTCTGAGAAAATATAATACGTGCAAATGCGTATAAATTTTTCTTTCGTGCAATTACTACAGTCCATTGTTTAAAATGTCATAAATATATACTGTATACACAAAAGTATACAGTGCCGCATTTGATATATATATAGGGTACAACAACATACACACACCGTTACTAAGATGAAAAAACTTTGCAATTATTACTGACGTAATTTCCATAAATCGCAAGCATTAAAATATTCCCCCATCATTTATTTTCTTATTGTACTGCAATGCACAGTACTATATAAAAGTATTTCATTAAAATTCCTTATCATCCATATTTCATATGAAATATATTGTAGAAGTGGATCTACAATATATTTCATATGAAATATGGATGATAAGTCAGACTACAATAAATTGTAATTGTTAGGGTTGTCCAGCAAAAATTCTGCGGGTGTCACGAGAAAACGAATACAGTGCAAAAAAAAAAAAAGAAAAGAAATAAATGTATGCGCTAAAAGCGCGTTAATAATCAAATGCTGCAAATTTGAAGTTGACCCAACACTTTCGATATTCTTTCAAACGTAACATTATGTTTAACGCGTTCCAAAATAAAATATTTGATTATAAAACATAAAATGAAATAAGAAAATAAGCGATTGAAATAATGGTTCACTTTCGTACAAATTCTTTTCAATAAAAGCGACCGGTTTCGTCCAAATGAGGACATCCTCAGGCAAGCTACAGAAACAATCCAATTTTCAGAGTTAGTTGTCATTTTTTAGATTTTTTTAGACCATATCATTTTTTGTTGTTGTGTGGGAGTCATCTGACATGGAGTCTCCGGTAACACCACACCCTCTTGGCTTTTTGTATTTAGTTTCCATTTCTTTTACCCATTAAATTATACCAGCCATTCCAGTATCCTAGTACCCTGCACTAATCTATACAGGTCTCTGGTTGGTTGAGCGAAGTAATCGTTTGGATTCATTTTTAACTTTGCAAAAATTGCTTGGCTTCTTGCGTCCAGAGCCTCGCATTCACACAGAACGAGCATTATTTGTCCTCTCAATACATAGTCTGTCTGTAGTTGATATCTCCAGTGTTGAACCCAATTTTTTGTAGGTGTGCTTTCAGTGTACAATGTCCTGTTAAGAGACCTGTTGCCATGCGAAGATGATTACTACTCAGCTTCAGCCCTCTTTTCTTATGGTCCCATAATCTGACCATGAGTTTGCCTGGTTGTATTAGTTTTTTTGTTTCTCTTTAACCCAACCTCTTGTCTGCTCTTGTGCTGCGTTTTTAGACACTCCTAGAACAAGTTCTGGGCCTATATATGAAGCAGATGATCCTTCTCTTGCTAGCTCATCGACTTTTTGGTTTCCTTCGATTGCTAAATGTTCGGGCACCCACAGCAAAGTAACTTTATTGCGGTCTGCAAAGCTATTCAGTTCTCAAACCAGTCTTGACTGTATCTTGGGGTTCACAAGCGCCCTCAGTATCGCCTGGCTGTCTGTAGTAATATAGATCCGCTTATTTTCATAAGCCAGCTCTGATTTATTTCATTTGCACAGTGCAATATTGTGTATGCCCCTGCTTGAAAAATCGTAGCATATTTTCCTAGTGGAAGGGTGGTCATTGTATTTCTCACCCCCTGTAGACTTCAGCTCCAGTCCCGTTTTCGGTTTTTGATCCGTCTGTAAACCAGATCAATTCTCAGAACCTGTCTCTGTAGTTGGATTGATTCCAGCTTATCTGATCAGTGATTTCCATCTCAAAATATCTTTTAAAAAGATAGGTCTGAACTCGTTTCCAAATGGTTGCCTTCCACATGATGGACAAGATTATTATGTACCAATCTTCTGCATATCTACCACTTGGTAGTTCTTGCAATTTGAGATGCCCCATTCTTGCCTCGCTCATTATCGTCAAATGGAGAGGAGACTAGGAGGCATTTCATTGCTGATGTAAAAGTAGTCCTCATAGCTCCTGTTATTCCTCAACACGCAAGCCAGTATCTTGTTAAGTTCAGTTATAGCAGCTTGCTGCTGCAGCTTTGTTCACCATACCAGAGATGCATAAGTGATCATGGGTTCAACCACCGTGATGTATGTCCACTACATCATATTGGACCTTAACCCCAATTTTTTTCCATGAGCTTTTTTTAGCCAACACAAGGGTTGTCTCCGCCCTGATTTTAATCCTTTGAAGCTGTCGATTCCAAGTAAGCTTGGAGTCTAGGATGACACCAAGATATTTCATTCCTTCTGACAGCTTTATTTCTTCACTTCGGAGTTTTAGAGGTTCAAGACCTGTAGACCTTCAAGTTGCTGCTTACCGTGAATGCTATTGTGGTCGTTTTGGAGGGACTGATATTTAGACTCTTCTCCTCGGTCCATGCCTGTACAATTTGTAGAGCGTTTTGCATTTTGTGCTGCAGTACGCTGTTGAATTTACCCTGGGTCAGGAAGACAAGATCATCTGCGTACCCCAGTTTTACGTCCTTCATTGTGCAGCTTCACTAGAAGCTGATCCACGACCAGGTTTCAAGCAAAGTGGATAACACTCCACCTTGCGCACCTCCTCTTTCGATCCGATCCACCAATGTTTCTTCCATAATGGTTGTGTAAACTGATCTCCCTTTAAGCATGCAGCCTATCCACCTGCATCGATCCCTTTCATCCTTGATGCTTTGGAGATTGATGCTGCATACGTCGAGGAATGTGTACGAAAGCACTTACTTGGTTTAGAGAGCATGCTCAGCCTTTTGTACGAGGTGACGCAAGGTTGTCTCATTAGTGTTATAACAAGATTCAAGTTTTCAAATGTCAAAAGCTTCTGCTTGCTAAACGAGATAATATATGTATGTATGTACCGTGGCACAACAATCATGCAGGTTTACCTTTGTACTATAGTACCTACCACGCAAAAACTGACCATACCATCTTTTTTTTTTTTTAATTTTGGTTTAAATTTCGACAAACAGATTTAAAAACTGGTTACGGTTTCTGTTTTGAAGAGCAATTAATCGCCACAAACAAAACCAGCTTGATAAACATCGATTTCGATTCGCAATTCGTAGCCTTAGTATATGCACTTATTGTTTTTAGTTTTCTTATTGAATACATATTTTGTTTCGTCTACTATGAATTTCAGGTGAGCTTCCTTTGGTTGAATAGGAATTTAATAACTGTTCCTGTATGGAATCATGCGTAAAAATTGGCATAAGCTAGAGGTGTACGTATCAATAAAAGTTGTTTTCTAACGGATCGCCATATATCGCTCAAATATTTGAATTGGCCATGCATGTATCATATTCAGGTTTTTCTCCTGGAGTATAATGCAGATTTGAAATATTTCGCGTGAAATTCCTTCAATGGATAAAATAATGTAAAAATAATATTGTCTTATACACTATAAATACCTATCTAGTCAATAAATAATCAGTTTCTTTTAATTTTCACGCATACATTTCCGTAATTCAATGTATTCCTAATTTGTACACAGCAAAAAAGAAAGCGTAAAGATAAAGCCATTTGTAAATAAATTTTTGTTTTTGTAACAAAATCAGTATTGTTTTGTTTAAATGTACATAGAAGGTGCGGTAACAGTCTGTAATCAGTCAGTTACGGTATACCTATTAACTTAATTTCAAAAATTAATTAGTGTTAGTTAATTAAGCATGCATACTAGTGGCTTAAAGTCGTCCTATAATTATTGTTATTCTTTGTGGATACATATTGTAGTTTCAATCGACAATTTAGTAATTTAGTAAATATCTTCACGTTAATAATGAGAATTCCATCTTAAATTCTTATTCAATTATTCTTCCACTTAATTTAAAAATGTTTTAAGTAAAAGTTATGTGAGAAGCACAACTTATTACCTAAAATTATTTTGATGTATACAGGGTATTTAGTTTCCTCGGTACGCTATGTAAGTTTCTTATTTTAAAAAAACAAACTATATATTATTACATTTTTTGATTCCTGAGCGCAATATAAAGTGAATTTGTATAACGCACCATATGGTCTAAATAAATGGTTTTCGAAATATTCAGTATTAAAAGAAAAAAAATGCATTTGCCATAATTTTTTATCTTGCATTTGTAATTAATTTGCAATAATTCCTTGATATCATTGTGACAATATTTTAAGATACTCAGCCAATAGGAAAAAAATCTTCATTTTATAATACTGGGTGTTTCGAAAGGGAACATGAACTTGAACATTTTAAAACAGTTTCAAATGTAACACCCTGTATATTTTTACGCCATCTGATACAGATTAAAGACCTCTTTCGTTTCCATATAACAAAATATTGAAAGAAATTAAATTCCACTTTATTACTTATAAATATTGATCATTTCACGGCAGAAATATCTAAAAAAGAAATTAGGTTAAAAAGAATATAATAGTTTCCTTTTTCTTTCTTGAGATAGCGGCTTTTTTATAAACTTTTTTTACATATTTATTGAGTATTCATATTAATTTAATAAATTATTCTTTACGTTTCGACAATTTTTTATTGTCTTTCTCAGAAATTTCATTTTGGTTTACAAAGTTCTACAAATTTATATTTAAATTTACGGCACAAAACATATTAAAATGCAAAAAGCAAGTTGTTTGACAAAATGACATTTGTAATGTTATTAAAAATGTAATTTTAAAAAATGTAAATTTACATTTTGTATTGTATTTTTTCGTACTCGTTTTACACAGCCTATAAATTTCAGTAAAATTATTAGAAAAAGTTACTGCCATACGCCTGCGCATTATCAAATACTTAGGCATGTTACAAAAATAAACAAAAAACATAACCTTAAAAAATAAAGAATATACGTGTGTCCTCACCACCAGACCCACTTTTTTTAAAAGCACATTTTTTGAATTCTTTTGTGGCATTTTGTTTCAAACTTTGAAATTTAGTTTGTATTTCTTGAATAGTTATGTTTGGTTTAAGTTCTTTTACAACGTTTAAAATGAACTCTAAGGCCCGTCTTCTTAAATTCCTGTTTTTATAATTTACAGATTTTATTTTGTAAAGATTTCGCCATTTACGGTATTCTTCTATTAGGACTGTAACTTCGTCCCTACTCCACGAAGACATGATTTTTTTGTAAGTGTATTATCCTGTTTTTACTATTATGTGGTATAAACTAAGAACACAAACAAATTAAATAGTCTAAACACTAATTATAATTAAGGCAGAACGCAGCACGAATATGAATGAATAAAAAGGTTATCAAGAGTGAGGTTATGTATTTTGTTTAACAATCGACTTTTGCGCAGATTCTCGCCCACTTTCTTGAAAATATTCATAATATTGAACAAGTTCAATATTTTTATTACGATATTTTTCGATGTAAATTTCAGAGGAAAATTTACTGTATTACACGACAAATAAGTTTAACGGAATTTTTGCTATAAATTTTCGGCAAAGTTTCCACTATAGTTTTCGTTATAATTCTTACACGTGTAAAACGGCTCTTAGAAAAAAATTCTAGCATTGTAATATTACCAAGAAAAATATAAATATCTCTTAGACAAAAACTCAAAGTTTCTTACAATTTCAAACATTAGTCATAAATATAGTAATTTTCAAGTATAAATAAGGAAATACGCAAAGCGCGCATGCGTTAACTTAGAATGTTCTGTTGCAAGTCAGACATAGACAGAAATTACAAGGTGTTCGGCCACACGTGGTTCTGTTTTCTTGTTATTCTAGAAGTTTATACTGATTATTAGTAGGTGGTATTAATTCATATTAGAAATTCTGTTTGTTGTTCTTTTAATGCTTTAAAGTTTACTATGCACTTTGCTACAATTTCAACATGAAATATCCGAAACAATTTGCATGCACCTTGGAATTAATACAGGATTATCTGTTAAAAACTCAGCCCTAACTGTATAATTTTCCAAATTGCAAGAAATGTTAAGTTTTACCAGAGAGATATTAAAATATTTTCCTTAGTAATATTACAGAAATTTTTCCATTCATATTCATGTAAAACATTTTGTACATTTACCCCTATCGAATGCGGAAAATTATCCAAATAAGTGATTTTTTTCCAAGAAAAATTATCTAATTTTTTTAATGTGTGTGGGGCAAACCCAGCATAAATTCTTAGACATTTTCAACAGTACGTCTATTTTGGAGTACACACTTCACCGGTGTCTGCACATCTTATTTGTATAGCACTCGAATAGAAAGAAATAGAAAACTTCCACATACTCACACTTTCCTTTTCTCGTCCCATCACAAGTCGGTTAACTAATCTTAAATTATGCAAGCGTTTCTTGACGTGTGCAAGATTCGTCGTTTATATCGGTGAATTATTTATAATATATCGCGAGCAGAACCGCCAACGCGCCAACCAGAACGAAACAATCGCCTAACGGCCTAACGACATCATCTCCGCTAGCTCGCATTCAACCCTAAACGACTGGCCGATCAAATATTAAAGACTTCTTTGCGACGGTGAAGAGAGAGACGGAGCCCAGGATGCGTGGATCTGTTCAAATATTGATGGAGTGCTGAGGACGACCCTAACATTTACTTCTCTGCTCTTAAAGTATGTATGAAAAAGTTTATTTTTCCTCCAAGTTTGCGTTTCGGGGGAGAGGTTGAACTCGAAGAATGCACCATTTCGAGCAAGAAAGGAGCGTGGTACTTTAAGCTTTGAATAATTACTTTTCTTATACGTGTAAATAATGGGAGAGTGCTGTAGCTTATATACAGTTTATTCTGCCTGACGATGTTTGCATTTCATTTTGCTGCGATTTGGTAATGTTTTACTAATTTAGAGTTTGCTTTATTAGCATTGGAATACTGTAGGTAAATCTTTGTTGTAGTCATAAATACAATTTTTTGGGGCATGATTCAGCAGGGCTAATTATAATTTTAAAAAAATATTTTGATACACGTCAAATTAAAATTATTTTAACCCTTAGTGCCAGAACACATTTGTGGAGTAATCGGATCAAGTTGGCGCCATCCTATATTCTAATTCCAGACTTATTTATACACAGCTTTATTATTTTACATTATAAAGAGATTACAGATTAAATAGATAGATGATTCACAAATAACGTAACATTTATAAACGATTTTTTTTTTTTTATATATGAGATCAAAGAATACAGGAGCGTAAAACTTAAAACTAAAAATAAACAAAATTGAAAATAAAATAAACAAATTTTTTATTCATGCAGTATATGTTTTAGAATTTGAATATGCTTTTTTTATATTTGCACTTGGAGCAAGTGACAGTGCACAGTGGTGCGAATTTAGTTGAAAATGGAATTAATTATTATTTGTCATTAAATCGACTCTTGATTAGTTATAGATTTTGGAAAAAATGTAAAAAAAAAATTGTTTAGAGTTTTAGAACTTTTTAGAGAGGAAAAATAGGAAAAACTTCTCTGCATTTTACAAGAATAATCGAGTTTTATGTTTCAAGTAAACAAAGGGGTGCTTTTCATTATACACACTATCAACATCACACATATAAATAATAATACGATAAGGATGCGGGCTACTTGTATTTATTTATATGTTTAATATTGCAGTATTGTCGAGATTCGGAATAAAATAAATAACTTTCAAATGAGCAGGTGGTTGCACGTGAAAATTTTGTATGTTTTTACAGACACTTCAAGCTATTTTGGTAATTTCTGCAAAGCGGGGACTCGCGGTTTTTTTAAAGTCTCACTAAAACCAAACAAAGTTGATATTATGTCGAGAAGTAACAGGGGAAATAACTAATAATATTTTTTTTTTCTGGGTAGATACTTATATACTGTGTGGTTGCAAGCGAGCGCATCATATCAAGTGCGAACGCTAGGCACAAACAATGAGATAAATACGGGTAATCAATGCGGTCGTTTTAAACCAGACCGTATACTAACATATGTCTAGCGCACTGTATAAAATACTGATAAAATAATGCATTTGCAAGCTTGTAAAATGTAGAGAAGTTTTTTCTATTTTGCCTCTCTAAAAAGTAACTCTAAGCAACCTGATTTTTTTTTTACATTTTTTTTTCCAAGATCTACAACTAATTAAGAGTCGAGTTAATAAAAAAAAAAAAAAACAGTTCCGTTTTCAACTAAATTCGGACCATTGTGCAGTGGTATAATCGTTTGTAGCTCTACCGCAACACACCACATTCTATTTTCCGTCTAGTTTCTTGGGTTATCTGAAGGGGGTAATTTCTGAATGAAAGCCCTATTATCAGGAGATATTTTTCGCCTGAACACGTTGTTGTAAGCTAGCTTAAAAAAAAGTCTGCAATGTGGAAGAAAATTTGGAACGGGTACAAACGATGCTCTTTCGAGTAGTGTTCGCGGTTTTTTAATATCTCAAAAAATAGCCAAATTTCTCTCTTTGGCATATTTTGAATTGCCTCTACTTCCGGTTTGGTTGAAGTACAAACGATGTAAAACGAGGTACAAACGGGTACAAACGATGCTCTTTCGAATAGCGCTTGGCCGTTTTTTGATATCTCAAAAAATAGCCAAATTTCTCTCTTTGACATATTTTGAATTGGCTCTACTTCCGGTTTGGTGGAAGTACAAACGATGTAAAATGAGGTACAAATGGTACAAACGATGCTTTTTCGAACAGCGTTGGCCGTTTTTTCACATCTCAAAAAATAACCAAATTTCTCTCTTTGACATATTTTGAATTTTCTCTACTTCCGGTTTGGTTGAAGTATAAGCGATGTAAAAAGAGTTTTTGAATAACTTGTGCTTGCTTGCTGAATTTTTTTTTTAACCCTTCCTATTTTTTTAACCTTTGAGATACAAACGAAACTGAAGGTGGTACAAACGGGTACAAACGAAGTACAATCGAACTGTACTACTTTTTTTTTTAAATAGAGTTGCTTACCAAGTTCACACCGGTAAGTGTAGCATTAAGTGTTTCAAGATTTTTTTCATTAAACCGCTTTCGTAGCGTTGATAAAACGTACTTATATTTTGAAAAATACCGTTCAACATCTGCGGGTGTAACACACGCATAATTAAAATAATCTTTATAGGTAGATAACGGAGCAAATGCAGCACCACCAATGTGTGGTCCGATTTGTGCCAACATGATAAATGTTTATCGCACACTAGAAACTATTTTGGCACCACCATAATGAAAATCCTGGAATTTATCGATATACTTTTCTACATTATGAAGCAATGGTGGTTTCTGGGATTCCTCTACGCCCAACATTATTATTACAATGCGTAATACTTTAACGGAGAATTGTATTATCCTGCATCAAGACTCGACTAACACTGATACTAGACACACGAATCGGAGGGAGTGATTTTAATCGCGTTGAAGATATACTGTGGCTAAACGTTCTGCATAGCGCGAGGCGAGTGCGGCCCGTGTAAGCAGACACGTCCGACCACTCTACCATCAATATGTCTCCTATGCATTTCTTATTTATCTTACTATAATAACACTACGTTACAAATTAAAAAAAAAATTAAGTACCCACTTCAATTTTTCCTGTTTATTTATTTATTCAAATCGTTTAATAAGAACATCTATGTACTTTTTTTCTATCACGTACTGTTTTTTGGGTACGGTAACTAATAATTATTGGTAAAAAACTTAAAAAAATATATACATTGCTTTATTTAATTATCAATAATTCGATTAAATTAACGACAAAAATTAAAACTAGCGACAAAACTTATTTTGTTTTGTTAATTAGTCCCAAGCCTGGTAAAATGCGAGAGGAAGGTGGCCGGCGCTTCGCAATACGTATTTATCATGAAAAATTGAAAAATCGCGAATATCTCCAAAACCTTTGGAGATAGGCACAATGCCACTCGTATAAAATCGAAAGAAAATCAAATTTACATCCATTTATGTAAAAATTGCTATACCATTCAATTTAAAAAAATCAAGTTATCCATGATTTTAGAGTTCGAAAATTACAGAGCCCTATTTAATAATTCTGTAGTGTAAACGCAACAATTTTAAAATAAAAGACGTGTGCCGTTTCATATTTAAGCAAAAACTGAAAACCGCATCTTTCTAACTTTCGTATTTCCGGAGATATTTGCAAACACCGCAGACATTGCAAATATATTTTTTTTTTCGAAAAAACGTCATGTAATTCGGAAACGGTACAACTTAGCCCCAATGTATGCCTAACGTATTGTTATTTAAATTTAACAAGGAATCCAAAAATACAGTAATGTACAGGGTGTTCCATTTAAAATAATAAAGTATCTACTTCCGGTACAACCGGACGTCCGCCATTACTGAAACTAATTTTAAAATGTGTAGAATATGGTTCGAGCCAACATTTATTTGAAACATTTTTCCAAAAAGCAATAATAAATCGGCTAATGACCATTGCATCTTAGACTGGACACCCGGTATGTATATCAGGTAGAATACTTCAATCTGTCGCTACGAGCACGAACATGTAAATATGCATATTGTATCTATGAGGGGATAAAATGTGAACTCTACCCCATTGAAAATCCCAAGATTTTGTGCCAGAATCGGCATAGCCTATCTAATGCCATCAGTGTATACTTCAAAAACAAGACGTGATAGAAACAAAAAACATCCACTGCTTACATATTGTAACTAATTGAAAACCATAATAGTAATCAGTTTTTCAGGTACGAAAATCGTGTCACGCAGTGTAATAGTTTGTGTTATTTGCATAATTTAAACTTAACTTAATACTGAACTTATTTCAAATCTATCAAGATTTTATGCATGTTACACAGTAGAAAATATACTGGGAATATTTCACTCTAGACAGAGTCTATAACGGTCCACTACTTTTAGAGTAAAATATTAACTCGGGCAATCCGAGTTAACGCTAGAGTACATTTTACTATTGGAAAAGTTAATATTTTTCACTCTACAACTGTGAGTTTTATTGTAGGTTCACTCTAAACTAGTAGAATATTAACACTGTAATTATTGAATAGCAACTCTAGTTAGTGTTTAAAATATAATAAATTTAGAGTGAAATGAAACAAAAGGAGACTAATAATGTGAATCATTTATTTTAAATATATTAAATATGCATATTATGCAAAATTCTATACGTAATTATGATTTGAAATCTAATTCGTAATCTCAGAGAATTCCTTTAATATTCTATCGTTTTCTACTTTAATTACAAAATGGTATACAAATAAGTTGGAAAATGTTTTTAACACGCTGCATTCATTTGGAGAGGAGAAGCAATGAGGCAAATATTATATGCATTTATGGAGGCTCTATTAATTGTGCCCTTATATAGGGGAGGGCGGGGTAAGATGGGGCCACGAAGCATGATGGGGACAGCATCGTCTTATCTACTAAACCGCAGTAAGCATCTGTCGAATAATAGCAGTCCTAATATTGACAAGTGCTGTTTTATGTTTCTTGTCATGTAGGAAACTTTACTAGTCGTAATAACAAAGTTATTGCTGTTTGTGCGTGAACTTTGCAATTTCCAGAATTTCGTTATTATTTTGATAGTGAGTTCAACGGCCAGTATCGAAGCATAAATAAATTATTTTCAACTACACTTTTTTGTGCTTATAATTAACATGTATTGCATGTATTTTCTATAGTGTGTTATTTCTTCATTTCAAACATTTAATATGTTATTATAACATAACCAGAAAATGTCCCAAAGGGACAAGATGGGGCTATTGGTATGGGGCAACATGGGGACAACATTATCTCACTCTTCAGTCTGGTCCGTTATGCCTGGATATGCCATTATGCTTTCTCGAAGACATAATGCTTATTTCTCATATTATGAATAAAGTACAGGTTCAATCAAAGCGTAACAAGGGAAAGACAACAATCCTTACAAGCACTACGTATAAAAATCTGCTACAAGAATATAGAAGTCTGGAGAATCCCTAAGGCAACTAGAAGTGCTGAGGGAGAGTTAAAGGAAAAAAAAAATAACAAAGAAGAAAACAGAAGAGTTCAAGAAGCCGAATTTTGTAAGGAAGGTAAAGAGATAGATTTTTAGAAAACGTCAAGGAAATAACCAAGTTCTTCTGTTGAGGAAGATGACGCTCAATGTTAGTATTGTAAGAGGAAGTATTGATACAATGCCATGGATGGCGAGGTTGGGTACGTGGAGGCTGTGCGAATAACGTGGATGAGTTCGTGTTCTATTGTCTCAATTGTGAAGATTAAGTTTAATATTCTTATCGTTATTGTATTTTTTTATTTTAAGTAGTTCCGCTCTAAAGAGTTTAAGCTTTGTTCCTGCATGTTTTTAAGAATACCTTAAGAATCTATTTTTTTTACCCATTACCTAGATTTATGGTATGACCCATTCTTAACTGGATCCCCATCTTGCCCCCATGGTCGGACAAGATGGCGTATTTACACATTTCTTTTCTAAATTTTCTCAGAACATCTAGAGTACCCATCGAAAAATTGTAAATTCATCCATCAGCAGATAAATGTTTAAAGATTACAACAAGCGTACTTAGAACCTTGTATATCAATTTGCAATCCTGATGCAGTGTTCTAAAGCTTAATGTTCCCATCTTGCCCCACCTTCCCTTACAACTAATATCAGCTGTGTGAACGTTCCGGCTTGAATTATTTCAGAAATAGGTGTGTTTATCTAAAATAACGCATATATAAATATCTATTTCAATATGCCAATATTTTATTCTTAACCGATTTGAAAATTAAGATACGGCTTTCTAAAGCAACGCTAGATTTTCTGTTTTTAGTACTGCAAGAAGTGGCAACATATGTCCTAAAGCAAAAATCTTTAACATTCCTACTCCAACCTAAAAACAAAAAGTGAATTAGTCAAATGATTTTTTTTTATCAACAGTACTAGATGATGATTGTTACATCTAGTACATACACATATTATGGTGAAAGTAATGCATTGCAGTTACTCTCCTCTTATTTGAGATATGTGTATGGGATACAGTTACTGCTACGGATCAGTCCCAAATATGTAGTTCATGGATAATTAAATTCAATCAAAACAAAAAAGATAATTTGGCATTTTTAATTAATTTAGGAATGTATGTAATTTCAATATAAAACATTTTTAGTACTGTTGATAAAATCGCAAACGTGAAAAGGTATTCTATTTCTAAATATATGTGATAAGTTTATAAGTTTATTTTAAGATATAAATCTACACCATAGATCACAATGCACCTGTGCGTTACTATAGGTAACTTATTGAATGAAAGACTAGAAAGCATACGTGACCGCGCAGACAATTATCGGGGGATGAAGCAAGGATATGACGCGAATGTAATGTGTTCTATATTGTATTTTTTCAAATATTTTACACCAAAATATATAATATTGACATGCAGTCTTGCATGGTTATGTGATAAATGACATTTTAACCTTGTAATATTATATCCCTCGCATTATGTTAGATTTATACAACTAGGTAAATTCATTGAAGTGGTATCTCAGCGACAATATTTATTTACTTATCCCGAAGTATAAAGAGCACGTTCACAATACACCTAACTATAACTGATTAAAAGATACTAAAATCATATCACGATCAACCAACCAATGAGAGTCATCAGTAAACATACCTCTATGCTAAGTAGAAGGGATGATAATTTACTTTAAATAGAGTCCATTAAAAAAATTAACTTTTCAGAAAAACCATTACTCCATTTTGCTGCTTATTTTTACAGAGTTAATATGGACGTGAATTAATACGTAGAGTAAAATGTAAAGTGAATTTTACTTGGAAATTTTTACTCGAAAACGTTTACTATCAATTCTAGACGATTTTACTCGACCAAATTTCGAACTGGTTAATATTCTTTAAAATAAAGAATAGCGAAACAATAATATTTCTACATGTAATATATAATATGATTTTATAAACACATATATACAGATAAGAAAAAACTGATGTGATCGTATATGCACGAACAATATAAAATATATATCGAAAACAAAAGGAAAAGCTATTACCGCGTATCTGACTGTAAAGAGTAAAAAGTCACAAGGGAACAATACGATCGTCTTTTTTTTTCACGCGCGTAGTCGCTTGCGAAAAGAGCAGAGCGACAAGAAACAAAACACGGAGTGATACATAAAAACGCACACACAGATAGTCAGACAAATACACTCAACACAAAAAAAAAAAAATCACAAAGCCAGTTCCAGCGTATATAGAAAGAAATCGGCGACGGCAACGGGTTTGAAGAAACAAGGAAAAAAGAAGAAGAGCAAGAACAGACGAGATGCGACCGAGGCAAATGTCGCGAGTCATCAAAGCGGTTTATAATTTTTATGTCCGCAGAAATCTCAAAGAGACCGCTTTGTCGCCGGCAGATGTTTATTAAAGTACCGCCCGCTCGAGTGCCGTCTTGCGTTAATTCCATGGCCTACTACTATTACCACTATCATCGCGAGGTCTTCCAGAAACACGGCCGGCGATCGTGGGTTTCTTCGACCGCTACGAACACAAGCGTTATTTAAAAAGTGCTTCGTGTGTTGTATAGTTGCATGTGTATGGGCATGTGACTCCCAAAGTATGTATGTATACGATATATACTATATATAATATATACCTACCAACTGCACATACGCGTACGTGACAGAAAAAAATATATATACAACCGCCAGGTGATATGTTCGGAGTGCGTGACTGGTCACTTCTGTTGATATTACAGCTGATAAATCTCATAACCTCGTTACGAATGCGCCAACATGCAAACATGGATTTGCACGTTCAAAATTAATAACAAATCCACCATCGTAGTTTAAATCATTTAAATATATATATAGACCTAAATTTGAGGATATTTAGGAAGCAATCCGATTATTCTTAATAATAACGCGATAATAACGATGCGACGAGACCTAGACCTTAACTCCATATTCTCAATTCTTCAAAGTATCTATTCGTTACGTACTCAAGTATCATGAGTGCTTAATTTCAAGCACCCTATAACGAAGTCCTGGATCTAGTTGGAAAAAAAGTGGATAGGTAGGGTGGGCCACTATGTGATTTGAGCTACGAGGAGACATGTACGTAGATATTTCATGATATATCTAAATGTGTCATCGTAGCTCATGTCCCTAATATTTCCGTTAGGGTAGGGTGGGCCACTGTGGGACATGAGATACGTTGAGGCATCGTAGCCCATATCTCATAGTGGCCCGAAGTGTGGTTTGCTTTGTAATCTTTTCTTTATGGCACAGAACATCTGTGCCATAAAGAAAAGAATAATAAAATTCTCTAATTTGAACGAACTTTTTACGCTAGTGCAAAACATGTGGAAAAACATTTCTCCAGAACGTTGCCAAGTATTAATAAAGTCTATGCCTAAACGATGTGCTGCAGTGATAAAAGCAAAGGGATATCCAACAAATTATTAATCAATTTTATTTTATTTTTTATTCAAAATCAGCAAGAACTACAGTGTTCTTATTTATTTGTCCACAAAAATTTACGTTTTTTAAAATTTAATTACGATGTGAATAACATACTGCATTTTTTTAAGTTACGTTTTTGTTTTACCACTGTACACAACTATGTTATTTCATACTTGATATAAATAATGTAATATAAATTTCAGTTTCTTTATAAAAAGCATATTTTATATTTGCACCTCACTTACTGTGTCCGCGACTGTATATGCGAAATAAGGTATTCTAATAAATCAATAAGAACATTCAGAAACAGAAAATCTATTTTGCTAAGGAATACATAAAAATATTAACCTTAAAATAATCGATAACCCAATGCTGCTGCTAAGATCACTCAAAGAGATTTTATTTTTTATTTGTATTACTTTACTGAAAAACCTTGACGAAATATATAATAAACCCAAATATAATTATACACTTCTGCATAATAAAAAGTCAAATTGGTACCTTAAGCCCAACTCAAAAAAATCACCCCTCAAAAGGGGAAATAATAACTTTGAACTGCTTGTAGGGAATTAAATATTATTTTATTGTTACAATATGGTTTTGTATATTTCAGTGCTTTTATAACTACTAGGGCTGAAACATTTATACAAATAATCTTGAAATTGATCAGTGAATTTTAGGGTTAAAATTTTAACCCTAAAATAATCACTAACAAATTGCTCCTACTGAGATCATTCAAAGAGATTTTATTTTTTATTTAAATGTTCTACCACCCAGAAAAAAAACTAAAATAAATATATATCTAAATATATATAGTCCATTTTTTAATAGAATGCCCATAGTCAGTGTTTACTTACATATTTTTTGTTTGAACGTGATAGCTTAAGTAATTATTGAATTTTTCCATCCTTATAATATGTATCTCGAATGGGGTGGCATCGATTGAGCTAATTTTGTTTTTTACAGTATGTGTGATAGTAGTACTCATTTGCTTCAATTTCAGCCCGATAGCTTTAGGGGCACTTTTCAATGGCTTATCGGAGCAAAGCCTTTACTCATCCTATACGTTCGACTTTATTAAAACGTTCGGTATTTACATCAATAGCCTCAAGTTTCAACATAGCCGCATTAATTTTGGAGAATACGATAGCTAACCAAAGTGCCGTGAATTTATTTTGCATTTTTCCAGTTCTTTCCTCTTCTTCCTTTGCCAAATGCTTTAGCGCTGACTCCAACCGCTTAATCCAGTAATTCAGCAATGTCTTCCACTTCAACGTCTCAATTAAGTGCGTTGATTAGGCTCGCAATTTCTTGAATTTGTTCTAGATCAATCAATTTGTTTGTTCATTGATTCTATATTGTTAACAAAGATTTTTATGAATTATGTTAGTATACCTTGCATACATTTATCTGTGACTTTGTCCCAAACTATTTAACGTTTCTAATGCAATCCAAAATGCTAAACGATTACCAAAGATTACGAAGGCTTACTACACCTTTTATTATTACTGCTATAGCCTGGGAAAAAGTAGTGGAGTATGTGTTTTTAGAAAGATACACCACCTTTACGTCTGGTTGTATATCAAGACCTTGAATCATTATCAAGCAAGAAAATGCATTTAAAAAGAATTTTCTTTTTCAAACAATAATTATGGACTGAGGGTTTATGAAGCAGTTCAATTCAACCAATCTGGAAATGATTTTATTTGCACAGTAGTAAAAGGGCAAACTACATATGCTGCTAAGTTTGCCCTATCGCCTTGATACTTTCAAATGGCATTGTCAACACTTAAACTGAAAAAGAGGATTTCTTGAATTGTAGGTCGAACTCAATTGGTCGTAAGTCCGAGTGGTCGTTAAGCGGATAGGTTGTTAAATTAAAGGAAATTAAAAAAAATAAATCAAAAAAACAGTTATACCACACCAAGAACTTCAATAGTGTTATAAATCAGTCTTTGCGTTCCATTTTATTAATCCAAGTCATCTATTTTCAACAAATGATACAAAAGTAATTAAGGCCGGGAACATATCATTCTGACGTGCTGTGTTTAGATGTGCATCAATGCGTTGTGTTGTGATGACTCGTAATCATATTTGTCTGATGCATCATGTCAAAAATTTGACATTTGGGTTACATTTTTGCAACGTATAGAAATGTCAAGTACGGATGTCGTTCCTGTTCGCCATTCTACAGTGGTATTTTATTGGTTTCAGAAATATATGCTGTAGAAACAACTTTTTGTTAGTTTTAATATAACTTTTAATCAGCCTTCAAGTTTGATTGTTGATATAACCGTTTTATATTTGAAGTTTACTTTCCTTTTAAGCGACATCTCTTAACTGATGTTCGAACAAGACGCGTACTTTGTTATATCCGGCTAGATAAAGATCAAAGGCGCCGTCAGCAAGTGTTCGTACTTGAAATACCTATAGCAGTGCATTATTCCTGTTTCGTTACATGTTGACATTAAGACGAATTTAAAGAGGAAATTGCGACCTTGTGTTAAATAGATATTCCTGGTTTCTTACGTTTTCAATAAGTAAAAATTCATCAATTTCTTTGAATTTCATCAATTTCAATACGAAGCGCGGACCCATCTTTACGCATGCCCTCGTTGAGCTAAAGGCCACGGCTCCACAATCAATGGGTACCCTCTACTTTTAACAGCGGTAACCGAATCGATAATCATTTTTGAATTAGTACAATATCCAATTACGATTACGAGATTTACCTACAAGTTATCAAGATATCAAAATTAACTTTATATTTCACCACCTCCAATTAACTTATATATTTTATTTTGGTTTGTAATAATAATGTGACGTTTTCGGGGTTCAGATAACCGTTGCAAACGATATATTAAATGAAAAGTATTTATTTCTACATTTAAGTCTAATTAAAATAATATAATACTTATAATAAATAACTAAAACGCTACTGAAACACTTAATAAACTAAATTCACGTAAATACTACTTATTTATATTTACCATTTTATATTCACTATTTTTTTTTGCATCGTTTACGTAATGCTAATATGGCTCTCAGTTATCGGCATCCCAATGCAACTTCCCAATATTGAACTGAATTGTTCTCATTTGCGAGCCTGATTATTATATTTTACGTCTCTGGTTCTAGAGCGGTCTATATCTTTTCGGAATGTTCTGGTATATTCGCACTAGAAACTTCGTTGTGTATTGATGAAGCATTTAACAGCGTCCTTTATGAAGGGTTTAATTATTCAAGATGATTTTCGCTTTATACAGGTAGGGCCATCTGCTGGCGTACTTGGAAATTTAATAATAAATGGTTATACGAATCCTCTGGTTCCACATCAAGCTGTAGCACGTTTTGGATACCAAAGATGAATTTAGGTAGTATGCATATACCCAGAAATTATTAAATATCTATATTTATCATTTTTGATTAGTGTTTATTATTTTTCTAAATGACGTATTTCTTGGTCAATTTATTTAAATGATTCAGAAACTGCACAATTTTTTTTCGAATTCTCTCCATTCATGAAACAAATTAGAAGAATATTTAAGTACGAAAGAAAGCCTTAAAAATCCCTTCAAAACTAAGTAGTCTGCTCGAGCTTAAACGTTACATTGAGATTACAAGAAAATCCTAGAAGCTTTAACTTCTACGCCAGTCTATACAAAAAATGGAAAAAATACCATTAATTTATCAAAAATCTGGAAGGCTAATAGGCAAACTAGCAAAAATCTTCAATATGAACCATAATAATAATAGACATTGCAATAAGCTTTTTTTAACATCTCTTGGCAATTTAATGGATAATGTTGGAAACAATTTTGATGAATTCTCATATGTACAATTAGCACAAAAAAAATCTAAGTTAACGCTTTTGCGAATGTATAAAAATAACAATTATATATTATTTTAGGTATCATGGTCACAAACCGGCGACAAACATCAAAGGCGAATTGAAAAATTAATGCTTTAAAAAATATTACTTTGTCGTTGATTGAAAGTAATATGCTTAAAGAGATTGACTTTGAAAATGCCGTTATGCTTTTGCCACTCATAAATGTAGAGATGTATGTACCTATTGTATTGGCATAGATTAAGTAACCTAAATCTTTACATTTATTCTTAAATTTTCAAAAATAAGTTATAAGTGCTGGCGCCAATGTTAGTTTCTATTAGAGCTGTCGAAACCCGTCTTTTTCAGAAGTCGAGTACCCGTTTAGTGCACTACCCGGTTCCGGGTTACTCGGGTATAGAGCTTTACCCGAAATCGGGTATTACCCGAGATCGAGCCCGGCCCTTGACCAAATCATCATCAATAAGTCATTTGCTTAAAAATTAAATTGTAACCTATTATAAAAACCATGTCGTGAACTAAGCTGCTTGCTCCTGCCTTCATTCCTTCTCTGGCTTCGCACAAGGGAAGCCTGTATTATGTGCAAAACTATAGAGGTATGACCTGGTAGATACGCTATCTTAAAGTTGGTAATAAAAGTTCGATAAGAACAAGAAGTGTTCGTACATAATTAGTTTAATAATGTAAATAGGTACATACAGAGCAAATGGTAGATTTAAGTTGTATTAGAATGGTAAAATAAACTATTTAATTTACAAGGCAATATTCCGTCGAATGATTAGTCGATTCACACGGGAATGGTTGCAAAGAAAGGTGGTGGCTATAACCACGGTTAAAAATAAATGCCTGATCGGCCGTAAAATGTAAAATACGAAACTTATTTAATATATTAAAGGATGTATGTTAATAATTCGCAAATATATTACATAAACAAATAAAAATACACTATTAGGGTTAAATCTTTAAGTGCATTGAATTAAAAAAATGTTAAACGATATTAAAAAGACAAAAAAAGAATATGACGTGATTATTATTAACTGAATCTAATTTAACTTAAAAGAAATGAAATAATATTTTACAGTAGTTGGTAAAATAAAATGCAGAGGCTCTTTGGCGGGATTAAATAAAATTTAGAGACCTTCCTTCGTAATTAAACGTTCGGATGACGCAGAAGGGGGTACGTAACGACAGTGGTACATATTATAATAACAGTAATAAATTTAGAGTGCGCGGTTACGTGATAAAAAAAAAAATAATAAAATGGATTAAAATCTAGCGTTTTATATTTCCCTGGCGAAGAGGACGACTTCGTTCGTCTTCGCACGCTCAGAAAGTCTTGGCTGGCGATGAAAATGGTTCTTATTTTCGGCTGTACAAAGCACTCTAAAAAAAAAGTGGTAAAATTACCCTAAAAATAGATGGCAACTGGGCTACCGCCTATTTTTGGGGTAAATTTACACCTATAGGGGATTTTTCACATGCTTGTGGAATATTCCTTGAAAGTGTGGTAATTTTCCCTGGTAAACTTACACCTCTAAAGTAATATTCCCTAATGGCATGGAATAATTTCAGGTAGATTTAAAACATTTTTTTAATGTGTAGATTAGAGTAACAACAAATAAATTAGAAATAATTGATTATTAGGTTGTTTTATCATCCAGAAATATTAAGTTTCAGTTATCTAATAACATGTTTATGTCATTTAGAACTTAATGCAGATTATCCACTTAAATATTCAAAATATACCATTTATAATATTAGATTTAATTTTAATAATTTCTGAAAGATATATTAATTAGTTGGATTACAGAGAGTTTACAATAATTTCAATAAATTTTTAAATTCAATAAGTAATGTTTTAAAGAATAAACATTTTGGGAGAAAGGTCGATAAGAAAAGCCAATAGTTACTAAGAATTGGTTGTATTCATAATACAAAGATCTAGTTGAATGTAGCCATAAAATAAATTTTGACTAACAAAATACATTAAAAAATCTTATCAATTTGAGTTTGGATTTGGAGCTTTTTTATTTTTGTTGCCCTGTTCAGGGTATATTTAAAAAAAAAAATACCTCTGCAGAAGTTCTAATGTGTTAGAAGCCTCTTTTGCGTACTGCAAATGAAAATTAAAATATGCCGCCATCATTTGTTGTAATGCAGAATGAAATGAATCTGTTGGGTCTAATAACTGTCTTTCTACCATTAAAGAATGCGACTTCACATTTCCTAGAAAAGAAAAATAAATGTAAAAAGCATATGAAATAGATATATTTTTATTAATACCTTCTTCCAAGCATATTATCAACGGTGTATTACCTCAATTTCTTCAAGTTTAGATTTATCCTGAAAATTTAGCATTTAAAAATATATTGTATGTAGATAATAATGCTGCCGGTTTTCGGTTTCGGTTTTCAAAATCAAAACCGGTTTTTAAAAGCAGATTATTGCGCCTTAAATAGGTTTTTCGAATTTAAAATACATAGCACTTTTAAAAAAGTAATACGTATTGTTTTTAGTTTGAAACTGGTTTTGAAAATCGATTTTAAAAACTGAATTTTAAAAACCGATTTTTACTAAAAATCGATTAACCGGTTTTTGATATCTGGCGATTCCCGCAATACTAGTATATACATAAATAATGTTGTGATTAACTATTGAACTCAAATTTGCCGTCCTGCGGTCTTGCACATTTGCATGTATAAGTGCTTAATACCTACTTTACTTTTGTCATTAAATCCTAGAGTAAAACCAAAATAGTCTCTTCCTTACTTTACTTGTATCATCACTTAACAACGAAAACATAGCCTCCAATAACGGCAAGACACTAGTCGTTTTATATTTCCAAATGTTTAATGAAAGAGAAAAAAAGAATTGACTTCTTCAAAACGAAGACTTTCTGTTGTTTAAATTGAAAAGTTTGATACGGTAGTTTCCTGCGTGTCACTTGCACGTTGAAAACTTTAAATAAATGTATCATATCTTGTAGCAACAATACCGCCAAATGCTATTGAGGTTAAGTTCCCAGTATATCATATTAGATATCCATACGCAGGTGTATGTCTATTATTTATGTGTGCTGTCATAGTTAAGTACATGGTAATCATCTCAATACATAATTAATGTAAAATGAACTTAACTCAATCTTTATTTGCAAGACAAAATGAAAAACACACTATTTACATTTATGCGTTGAAGCCATCAATGTAGATGCCGCACTTGTATTCAAACTGCGTACCTCAAACGCTTGCGCGTTGTATAGTCGACGGCTATGTAATGCATTCTCGTAACGGGTTTAATTTTTGATCAAGCGACACAATGTAATGCAATGTTAAAAAAAAACATTTTGTGTTCCAATCAAATAACAGATGCATATATATAATATATATAATATATATAATATATATAATATATATAATCAGAATTTCATGTCTCTTGTATTGTCCATATTGTATTTTTACCAACATGGGGTAATATTCCACGAAATATGTTATTTTTCCTTGCTCCTAAGCAAATTTCCCCAAGTGGGGGAAAATTACTGCATTTATTGAAGTATTTTTCCATCAAAGTCGGTTTACCAGGCAAAATTACACCTAATTTGTGGTAATCTGATGTTTACCCTCTTTTTGGTGTAATTTTACCTTATATTTCATATGTTTTTTCACATACCAGTGAGGTAAATTTACCATCATTTTTTAGAGTGAGTGTGGACGGAGTTTGAAATTTACGGGCGTCTAGGCTAGCCCAATGGCCGCTCGTCGGGGTCACGTACGGAAAAAAAATTCTCAGCGAGGGTTGCGGGAAAGAGTTCTCAAGTCTCAATAAAATGCCATCTGGCGCAAGTCCCACAGGGGACAATGCAGGAAATTGCCACACCACTTAAAATAACTACGCCTTCCAAATCTTACAAAATGTAATTCATACAGAGGGTAATTACGCGTACGTGCCGGTTTTAATGATCTGTGTATTTTTGGCTTAACCTGTTAATATTAAGGAATATGAGATTGTAAATAAAGAAAAAGAATTATAGATGATATTCGATAAAATCAAATAATCAACAAGGGAACAGGGAAGTATAAAATAAGGGCAAATAATGATAATAGAATTGACATAAACATCGCCGACCTTTATGTATTTACGTATAGAGAGTGTACCGTATAAACGTTGTTTGCGGATAAACCGTCGGCGCCTTTGATGGTAAAGCGGTGACGATTTCACATCGCCCCAAGCCCACAGAGAGGAAAATCGAATTTCGCACTCAAAGTCAAAGGTGCCGCCGCCGACGTGCCGCCGTCATTAGGGCCATTCCCGTATCCAGATAGCCGCTGCCGCCTCCGTAACAGAAGTAAATATTTACACTGCGTCTTCGTAATTCTTTTCTTTTTCCCCCCTTTTTCTTTAAAAGAGAAAAAAGACCCGCCCGTAATAATGCGAAAATCCAATGAAACATTCAGAGTACTTTTACAATTGCGCCTTTCTTTTATGTCGTATACGTGATGCTATTGCACACATCGCACACGCTGCCGGCTAGTGTAACGAAGTGGTCTTGGATATAGAATTTCCATTTAATTGTTGGCATTTAAGTACAAGGATTGCAAAAAAAAATAAGGAAAAGTTGGGAAAGTAAAGACTGCTCTTTAAACAAAAAATAAAAATATTCAAGGTTCTACGAGTCAATCGACAGCTGCAAGTGCTATGCTATCTAATTGAATCTTGAATCTCACTAGTTAGCATTATGCGTAAATCTAAGTAAAAATTTAAACCAAATCAAATCAATGTTAAAAAAAATAACTATCCACTAAATTGATAAACACGTAAAAGTATACAGATTAAATAAAATTAAAAATACAACTAAATATAAAAATCTTAACAATAACAGTAGTGCAACAGAAGAAACACAAAAAATGTACATTACAGCCTCAATATTTCAGAAAAAAATGAGAAGTTATTAAAACCATGTAATCTAATAATAGCACATAAACCGATAAAAAAAAAATATTTTTTTTACCCCAATTAAACAAATTTTTTTTGAATAAAACACACAGAACTTACGAAATAGATTACAATAAATGTGACAGTACGTACATAGGACAAACCAAACAGTATTTGACAAAAAGAATATACCCGCATAAATACAGCATTAAAACAAAAAAACGCGAATTCATCTGCATTAGCACAACACAACTACGGTAGAGTAGTGTATTTTGTACTACAGTCTAAATCATAGGTTCCCAACCTTTTATGGACTACCGCCCCCTTTACAAGAAAAAAAATTCCAACGCCCCCCTTTATATAATAGTTAATTATACCAATTTTATATGTCTGTCTATTATCTATTAATTATCACAAATTAAAAATTAATTTTCTCTCTCCCTTTCTGTAATCGTGCTACTCGTTGGCGTGGCTGAGGGTCGTGATTATTAATTATTTAATACCACAAAAACATGTTATAATAAAAACATTTAATTCAGACAAAGACCATACGACGTGTTATTAACAAAATTATAACTTAACCAACAAATGCAAGATAATACACAAAGCTAGAGCACCCCGCACTGGGGCACTGCACAAAAGCAAAGACAATTACGATTAATCAAAATTAGTAAAAAAGAAATATCATAAAAAAACAAAATTCAATAACAAACATAAATATCAATGAGATGGTTGTGGCTGGTAGAGTTTTAACAATTTGTTAATGTCGGGTTTCAATTTAGTTAACATCACGCGCAAAATCGCAAATCACCACGCTCAGTGATCTGCAGTCCATTCCTTTTCTTAGACAGTAAATTAGCTACTGCACTAAACCCACGCTTAGCCAAATATGATGAAGGAAACGCAATTAAAAATTTCTGTATTATTTCCCACAATTCAGGGTGGAGAGCTAATATTAATTTTTGGAGCCATAACTCTTGGTACCCATTTTTGAATTTTAATTTTAATTCTTCATTAGTTGTGAGTTCTATGAGTTCTTCTTCTAATTTTGATGATTCTGCTGTATCTGCATTTGCGAAGGGGTCTAAAACCTAGCTTGGTATATTCATATTTAAACTATCCTGGAATCGCTCTCTAAAATCAGCTTGAAGAGCGACCAGGTGTTGGCAGTAAGTAGGTAAATCTTCCTGTTTTACCGATAGTGCTGATAATGTCGGAAAGTGGCTGTATTCACCTCTTCCTAGATTTCGTTTGAATAGAAGAAGTTTTCTCACAAAAGCAGCTATGACGTTTTTTCAACTCATCCCAATTGTCATTAAATATTTTAAAAAGGTTTGTTAAATAAGCGATGTCATTTTTGGACGCGATCAAGTTTTCGCGCAGTTCATCGTCTCTGTTTTCAAGGAAGTCCCGTATATACTGAGTAAAATAGATTGAAAAAGCGATTCAAACACCTTTCAAGAGCCTTCGTACTTCTGTGTGCAACAGCAAGCGATCATAGTATTCCTCATTTTCACTACAAAGTTGCCCAAATAATCATTTAATGAATTGCTTCTTATCTTGTTGACTGCTCTAATAACGTAATGGAGCGACGTATGCAGGCATTCATTAAGATTTTTTGCAACCAAGTGCTGGCGATGAATAGCACGATGTACAGCGAGTACATTTGGTACTGCTGGTGTTAAATGCGCAATGAAACGCCTTTGCCTGTTATTTTTTTTACTTACTTATAAGAGAATACTGTTGATTTGGGTAAGTTTGTATGATGTTTATCATTGCAATAAAATACTACATTACATAAGTACACTGCTAGGTACGAATAACCTACATAACCTAAAAAAATATTATTAAGCGGCAAATATATAATACATTGTTCGGTCGGTTATGTATATCATCAAAGTTGCGTCTGCACGCGGGGTTTTAGCCTTGATTTCCAACGTGATTGATACGCAACAATGAATTGCATAGAACTATAAAGTCAGATTCGTACATACATACTGTATAAAAAATGCATGTTTAATATACAAAATAATATTAAAAACGACCCTAAGCCGTTTTGGACATTCGTCAATTCCAAGAACAAGTCTTTTGGTATCCCTAACATTATCGAGACTGAGAATTGCTGTTCCTATGCGACACCTTCTTCAATTGTGCATGCCTTCCATCAGTTCTTCCAGTTATCCAGTATAAACTGGATAACTGGAAGAACTTCGGAAACACCGATCAGCAAAACCCTACAACATTAAAATTTAATCAGTTGATCAATGTGATGTCAGTTCTAGAATCAGAGGTCTATCGTGCATCAAAATAGTTAAAAAATAAAAACGCAACAGGACATGATAACTTCCCCAGTTACATAGTTAGAGATTGTGCAAGTGTGTTTGCCAAGCCATTGTGCTGTGTTCAATCTTTCTTTAACAACCTGTGTTTTTCCAAATTGCTGAAAGACAACTAAAATTATTCCTGTTCATAAAAAAGGAAATATTAGTTCTATCGAAAACTATCGCCTGATTGCGATAATCAATAACTTTACCAAAGGATTTGAGATGTGTCTTTACAACTGTTATATCCACAAATCAAACCATTTTTATTTTTTTTTTTCGAAATATCAGCATGGTTTCGTGAATCAACGATCACTTAACGTATCCGTGCTGAGTCAGTATATCTCGGAAAGTTTGTAAAAAAAAAAAAAATGTACTTTTTTTATGACAAGACCACTATAACGTTCGCTATTTGTATCTAGGTAGCAGTGTGCACAGAAAACACGGTCAAACTGCGTAAACTCTAGCATACGCAAAAATGATCCGAAATTGAAAATAAAAAGAAAAGTTAGAAATATATTAAATTTGTTGGAGGTTATATCTAAATTTAACCAAATAAGTCGAAAGCAAACAATGTGGCAGGTACCTGGACTTTAATTTGATTATTTTCTAATTCTTTTTTGTGTGTATGACTGGATATAAAAATGTAGAATATTGCAATTTTTAGTATAATATAGGTATACCCTCCAATAAAAACTGAAAACAAAAGAATTAAGTTGATATATTGAACACTTGAAGAACTAGAACTTACGCAGATTTGAAAAATCATGTTTCGAGAAAAACACGTTCAAAGTTTCGCAGCAAAAATGTTTACAAATATTTCAACATACACTTAGTCAGCTATTCCAGCACCACATATTAATACTTTTTCTTCTTCATACTTCTGCATTTTCAATATTTGTTGCTTCCCTTTAGACAGCACAGCGAGTTTTGCAGCGCTGGACATATCCTGCTCTGCCCGTTGTATGCGCTGACGATCAGAATTGACGACCAAATTTTTGGCATCAAGTCCTACGGCAATTTCCAACGCATTCATTATTTGTAATACAGAAAAGTAACCTTCATTGAATAAATTTGCGGCAATGTAGGTAGCAAGTTGAATTGTTTGTGAGTCGCAGTGTAAATCTTTTGGAGCTACTTTCTACACACATGAAATAAACGAGTCGTTTCAGTTTTGACATTTTTTCCAATGCATCTTTGCAATAAATTACTGTAGAAAAAACTTCATAAATCGGCCTAATAGCATCTTGATTTTTGAAAAAGAGGGTCATGTTTGAATGAAGCAAGCTCAACCTAGGCTTCTGCAACGCGCCACTTACACAGGCTGTCTATACCTTTTGGACAATAAATATGTCGTGGATGCGCGTCGGTTGAACATTTATAATGAAATGTAGCCCAAAGCCTTCATTTTTTATGCAGAATCTGGATGTTGTCTAATTGCCAGTCCATAGTACACTACTCTTCTACTGTTAAATTATCAATAACTTTGTCAGTCAGTTCACCAGCGCCCTTTCCTCAAAGTCCACTCGTTCTTTTTTGTACATCTCCAACGCATTGTCTTTTTTTCTTATGGACAGTAACATCTTCATACGGCTAAAAATCACAAATTGCTTAAAAAGTTGTCTTGTCTCAGTCGCCTATACGAAAGCGTGCGAAAATTTCTTTTATGGCATCGCATCGACTTCCATTTTTCCTGTGCTACTCTGATGATCCGTAGTGCGGTTACCTATGCCATCATATTCCGCTGTACCTTGCTCTAGTTTCCAATTGGCGCAGTTTTGACTTGCTCATAGCAAGCAATATCTGTAACTTTCTTCCTATACTTTCCAATTAAAGTTGCTCTACCAAATAACGATGAAAAACCTAGTTTTTTTCATGAGCCGGGTCCAGATACTGTACAGACGTTGTGGCTAATTTTCCTACTTTAATACTTTCTTCTTCTTCTTTCACGGCTTTCTTTTGAACTAATTCAAAAACGGCTTTCGACGCAATATGAAAATTATCGACAAAACCATAGTAAATAGAGCTACTGGAGAACTACTCGAACACTTTTTTAAATAAATTGGGCATCTTAATTAAAGGTTATCTATATTTTTTTCCAACTTTACACCAGACACTGAATTAGAAAAAGTAATCGCAGAAATATATAATGCGACAAATACAGCCACGACCATAAATGGTGAACCCTTTAGTAATTCTAGGAAATACGGTTCCATGAAACTGTATTTATTTGTTACCTTTAATGGCTTTTCTAGGAAATTTAGTGTAAGTAAGTGCATCTGCAATAAATTGATACATTTTATGGCAGTTTTCTAAAGCGTGGGAAAGTGTGTTTTAAGTAAAAGAAATATTGTTAGATTATTTTCTTCAAATGTGCGTTTTATTTCGGATCTAATTGTTTGATATTATTGTAATATAAATAGCTACTCTGTCGTTTATTTGTGACCCCGACTGTAGTGACATTTATAATCATTAAAGACAACTATACATATACTAACAAACAATAAGTACGGTATTTCGACCCGAGTAGCCCCGAGTCGAATAATGAATAACGAATTTGCATCTAATATGCTCCGTTTGTGTTCGATACACCCGCTCTTTTAATAAGCCATAGCGGATTAAACAATGCGAATATTACGAAAGCGTTTTAACCGTGTATTTTAGATATTTGGAGCTTTAAAAAAATGCAAAAAACCAAAAATCGATTTTTTCAGTCAAATATATGTAAACCTCCCCTTAAGATTTGTCTTCTACTTTGTCCTGTAACCAGATGTGTATCTGTTGAGCAATAAATATTATTATTATTTTCCTAAATTTCATAAAACTTGTTTGAATGCTAAATCCTACTTTTTCATTATTATTTCAACCTTTCTTTATTATCGCGACAGGGTCGCGTTTTGTCGCCTATTATTAATCAAAAACCTATCGAACAAACAAAAGGATGGCGGTGCCAAAAGCTCGCGAGAGTATCGATCCACAACTCGCTTTTATACCACTATATCTACTAAACTAAAGCCAAGCGAACATAAACGCCAACTGGGGCGCGTCATACATCATTCGACCTTAACCGGTACGCGAGGAGGCGCTATAAAGCGCGCGCTTTGCACTATAGCGAGCGTCGTCCGTCCGCTTCCCATCAATGACAATATCGGTGGCGATGGCGCGTCGGCGTTCGTTATTCGGGTGGGAACTCCGCTGTTCGCGGTCGCGGCGTAGACGCCAGACGGTGCGCGGTGCGCGAACGCCTTCGCCCATTGATAAATTCAGACTGATGCGGAAGTCGCGTGAACCACCTCGCGCTGCCCGAACGCCGCTACCAAATGACTGCCGGTGCCGCGCCGCTATCATCAGCCGACGGATAATTTCTAAAATTAAAAACGTAAATACGACGGCGCCTGCTTGTATACGTCGGCATCAGTAGCTGCTCGTCGCGCGTTAGTAGATTTCGCCGCTATCGGAAACGGAAAGGCGATTCCGATCTATTTAGGTATATCACATTGTTGCATAGGTTATTATTACTATTTTATTTGTTCGAAAATAAGTTTATGACAGCGCTTTACTTTCATTTGTGCACATTGACTGCGAAGCATTAATAACAATTAGTTTGAGACACAAATAAAAAGCGATTAAATCAATATTCCCCAGTTATTTAATATTCTCAGAAGTGTTTATATATACCCGTTTTGGGGACTTTGGAAGCGTATCTGAGTTATTAATTAAAATAGCGAGTTGGGCTTATCGGAAAAGTTTTTCTTAAGAGTTCGCGAAATAAGCTTATCTCTCTCTTACTTTTTCAGATACACACTCGGAGAAAACGAAATTGTTAAATTAATTAAATATTCATTGATCCAAATATTTGGGGTGTTTATACAGTCTGTCTCACTTTCCATGACTCCTTTATTGTATCTCCGTTATTATTAGCACGATTTTAATGGAACTTTGGTTGGGAATACCTATCCATTAGGTGATCAAATGATAACAAGGAAATCGTATTTTAACCAGTGACGTTCGTCGCTGTAATTTAAAAAGGGGCATGTTTTAAGGAAAATATACCGGGTGAGTCAATAGTCCGATATTGGGTTTTTCAATATGGCTTCATACCTGACGGAAAGAAGTACACCTTCTAAAAATATTTTCACGTTCATGGGGTGTATTAGTTTTCCAGTACCCTACTCAACTTAATTTTTTCAAACGAAACCATACTTATTTTTTTAGACACGCTTATTTGTTGTAATGAATGCTACAAACACATACGTTCGTTTCAAATTTTGAATGCAAGGTTGCCAAGTTATTTAACTTTTTACATGAAATTTTCAAAATGCACGTGTTCATTTAACATTTTTTCCGGTATTATCATTGATATTTAAACTCTAAAATTTGCTGAGTAGCTTAGGAAAGCTTAGATCTTTCTTATGAATTGAATGTTATTTGGTAAAATTATACAGGGTAGTCTCCAGAAGCAATCAAGTTGTTGATTTAGGCTTTACTTGTTATTTAATGTGACATTCCTATATTTTTTATTTCATCATATGCACTTTTTATGATCTTTCATTTTTGTTAGCATTAGGGTATATCTAAAATTTATACTTTCTGAGATAATTTGATATTTTTAGAAATTGTCCCACAAATAACATTTATTCATAAAAGGTAGGCGGTGAAACTATTTTTTATGACATTACTAAACTGTCAAACACGCTGTGTTAGTAGAATTTTCTTTATTTAGTGTTAATTAAAATGAATTCATTCACGTGGAGCTTGTTGATATGGTATATGTTTTGGGTGAAAGAGAACGAAATTCTATCCTCTTCCCGAATTTACGGTCAAGGATTTCTAATCGCAGACATCTCATCTATTGAAAGACTTCGAGAAAGGTTTGAACGTACAGGAGAAATTAAATACGAAGAAAAAAAGAAGGCGAGAAGCGTGTTACCCATGAAGAAAATGACTTTGCTATACTATTAAGCGTAGTGCAAAATCCACACGCACAATAAGTAATGATCTGGGCATCAGCCAAACTTCAGTATCGAGAACTTTGCGAAAACATAAATTTCATCCATTTCATATTCAATTGGTTCAAGAACTTGATGCCGGGGATTTTCAAAAACGTTTAGAATTTGCGGAATGGGCCTTAGAAAAATTTCCCCAAGAAAATACCTTTTTTTAATTATCTGCTATTTACTGATGAGGCAACCTTTCACAAAAATGGCTATGTAAACAGCCATAATTTTCATTATCCTTAAATCACCAACATCGATGGCCTATAAATATTGGGCAGGAATAGATAGTGAGAACTCAGTTAATTGGACCATAACACCAGGAAGGGAATGTTGGAGGGAAATGTTGAATTATCTCAGAAAGTATAAGTTTTAGATATACCCTACTCCTAATAAAAATGAAAGATCATCAAAGTGCATATGATGAAATAAAAAAAATTATGCCGGAAAAAAATGTTAAATAAACACGTGCATTTTGAAAATTTTATGTAAAAAGTCAAATAACTTGGCAACCTTGCATTCGAAATTTGAAACGAACACGTATTTGTAACATTCACTACAACAAATCAGCATGCCTAAAAAACTGAGTGTGGTTTCATTTGAAAAAAATAAGTTGAGTACGGTCCTGAAAATTGATAACCCCGTGAACTTGAAAATATTTTTAGAACGTGCACTTCTTTCCGTCATGTATTAGGATACCACATTGAAAAATCTTTTACGAGAGTTGTTAAAGTTAATATCGACCGATATCGGACTACTGACTGACCCTGTATTAGGCATATTTTCAACTGCTATACACTCAAATCCGAAACAACTTGCATGCACGTTGGAATTAATTCAGAATTATCTGTTAAAAACTCACCCACACACTAAAAAAAAATTAGGTAATTTTTCTTGGAAAAATCATTTTTTTTGGATAACTTTTAAATGTACAAAATGTTTTACATGAACGTTAATGGAAAAATTTCTGTTTCTTAGAAAAAAAAAACCTTTAACATTGTAGTATTACTAAGAATTAATATTTCTCAGGAAAACTGACCATTTCCTACAATTTGGAAAATTACAGCTAAAAATAATATCTTTTATTCAAATAAATTACATTAATAACAACAAAAAGATTTTTTGGATATATGATATCAGTACTTACGATTTTCTTAAAGTAACTATTAATTTTATACAGAGTCGGTACAGTTACAGATAAAGTAATAGTAGCCTTATTTCAAAATTGTATTACAAAACTGTAAATCATCATGTCATTCTAAACATAAAATCGCAAAGTTTTCTGGCCTATAGCAGCAAATGCGTTAAACATATTCTACAAGTACAGAAATTGCCGTGAAGATGGCGGTTCTCCTATTTCACTACACTAACTTTCCATACTTGATATAAGTTTTCTACATGGCAGACATGGTTATCAAATATTTATCTATTATTTGCCAGATAAATATTTCTTAGGAACCGTTACATTATCATAACAGTTGCCCGATTGCATACCTGGCCTTTAATTTTTACGAATTAACCGCCAATGTGGAGGGGCAAGGTGTAACTGACGTGCAGTGGTTTTGGGTAGGCATTCTGGCACATCTGGGCTATAAATATTGTATAGGTATTGTACAAATAATAAAAGTGATAGAAGAATGAAAGATTATTTTCCGAGAAAGAAACGATATTTGCTACTGAACATTTTTTACATACTTATCTTTTTCATTCACGGCGTACCTATAAATTATAAATAATTTTAAAATCGTAAATATTGAATACAACTGTACTATTAACAAAACATGGAAAATATGTTATACTGTAATAACAAATAATGTCGATCGTTAGCAATTTGAAAGACATTATTTGAACTATGTCAGTTTTATTCTAGAATTTCTAAAAATAGATGTGCATGATGATACTGTCGTACTGATGTTCTTCAATTTCCACAATCGAAAACGTAGTTTGGAAGACGTGTTAACTTTATAGTAATATTAAAGGAAATATATTAAATGTTAATTAGAATAAGTTGAAACTTTAATTTAACTAAATAGATGCAAGTTAAATTCCTTCTTAATAGAACGTAAGAAATTGTTTTGGTTTATCTAAAATGTTGGTCATATCTAATAGCCTACAAAGAGTATTTTTTTAATTTAACATCATCACTTTTCAAACTGTGTAACAATGGTGACATTTTCCGATATATCGGAGCGAATCATAACTCTATACTAGGGGTTTTGATATACTAATTCACTTATCCAAAAATGATCATTTCTGATGTAATTACACAATTAACAAAGATTGTGCTCGTAACGCTCGGGATCAATTAAATCGAGAATGTTCTCCCGACTTAATTCATTCCAAACATTTATTTATCCTCCTTCTAGTTGTCTTATTTCATGCACGATTTCTTTTCGATTTCGCACTCAGGTTCCTATAAATGTGACCCGCAGCACAATTCAATACCGTTCCTTGATGTGATGTCTTCCATACGTTTAGATCCATCTAAAAAACTTCGCGAAAGTCCTCTCCATTTAAGACGTACACGAGCTGGTTTGCGTGTGACAGTTGCCTGATGGATTAACATCGTTTTGTCTTTTTCTACGTGGAGGCGAAAGAAAGAGGGGACAAGGGAGATTGGCGTATGGTAATTGCCTTTACTATCAATCTAGTCGTCTGCTTCGTGCCCACAAACAAAAAGAATGGCGATCGTGATGTTCGCTGCTGCGCGCAAATGTTAATTTTGTTTGCCTACTTTTTTTTTTTGTACCGTGCGTTGTGGGTTGGGCTGCTACGGTTTTCATATAAGGGAATTTCTGCGTCTATCGCGCGTGTTTATTTCATTATGGTCATATGGTAATACTTCGATTAACATGGAGGTGTGATTGGATTCAATATTTGAGGCTTTCGGTTGTAAAACGAGTTAAGTGAAAATGTGTTATTTTACAAGAGAACAAATTTAAGTTAGGTAATGGTTTTTAAAAATACCTTTCATGCAAAAACTTAAAAATTGAAGAATTGCTATTTAACATGTTTTACGACCGAACGCCTCATTTAGTTTTCGAAAACACTGAGGGTGGGCATTTTTCAATTTCTTAAAATATACACTAATTTTATGATTATAAAAAAAATATTCTGTAAATATGAAATGATTTTTGCCGCTTAGAAAAACAATATTTTTGCTAAGTTTCTGAACATAGACAACCTCATAACTTAAATTTGAGATTTATCCAGGTGACCATCTTGCCCTTACATTACAGCTGCGCGGTCTAGGCATTCTGCACTTTCAATACCTCTTATTGTAATGGTTCAGTGAACGTTATATACGTGCAGTTTAAAAACTAAATATATGCAATTCTGAATACGATAGTATTTATATTTAGGTAGATAAGTATTCCCGATAAGATATTTTTTTTTTAAGAGAGAGTAGGTTGTGCATATCATGGAAGCCCAACATTTATTTTGACACACGTCACGTGACCACTGGTCTAGCGGTAAATTTAAAAAATATGCCATGAAACTGAAAAAAGTGAGGTTTGATGACAAAATATCCAAAAAAGTTATTTGAAAAAGTTGCTCAGAATTGAATTTTCTAGCTACAGTAGAAATCACTTATAACGACGACGAAGGGACCGACAAAATATAGTCGTTACATGCGATGGTCGTTATATCTGAGCCTGCTTTTTAAATATTTTTTTAATATTTATTACTAAATCTATCAAATCCGACACACATGCAATTTTGCACCTAATTTAAATTATAAGAAAAAAAATATATAAAACGTGCACAAACACTTACCGCATTATGAATCATCAGTAAAATACAGTTTTGCAAACCCCATAACCCATAGCGCTTGCAATATCTACGGCTATGTATGTGGCATCAAAATACCATGCCTATTTATTACTTTGTAATAACAAAAAATACATCAGCCATACAGCTTCTATGCAAAGACAAATAGAAAAATAACTTAGTTGTTACCGTGTTTCATATTGATAGAATAATTCCAAAAAATGTCTCTGTAGGAAACCTTATTTCGTTTTCTATTAGTTAGGTTTGTTGCTAAGTGTAGGGTAAAAAATAATATAAAGGTAAAGAAATATTTTCTGCGCATTCAAATAGTCTCGCATGTCATATTATATTCAACCCGAGATATACAAGGAGGCTAAATATTTCGACGTTATACCCGACTTCGTCGTTAAAGAGAGGTCGTTACAAGCGGTTAAAATTTGCATAATATTTATATTAGTCGGGACCCAAGAATTCGGACACTATAAGGAACTTGTCTTTACATCCGACGTTATTATAAGTGATTTCTACTGTATATGCAAATTTTTGTAAGCATATTTAAAAAAATAAATAATTATGATTTTCCCAAATATTGTTTAATTGTTAACGGAAATATGTAAGTCAAATATTTCAATTTTGCGTTTTTAGCACATCAACTGCAGTAATATTTCTAAATTTAGTTAATACTCAAACAATTGTGTGATAAAAATGGTAACACAAAATTTTATGTTGAATTAAACCAACCATTTTTGTTAGTGTGGAACAAGCTTCCGAACCTACGAATCAAGTTCCTTCCGATCGGGTTGAGCGCTGGACCTTAAGGGGCGCCATTTTATAATCACAATTTCTTCAATGTGGTCCAATTCTAAATATTCTCGGCATATCTTTTAGCTATGGTATTTTATTCTCGGAATAGAAATTCAAAATAAGTACACACCACAATCGTTACATATGTTAAGATAATTGCTGAACAAAAGGTGTATTAAAAGTATTATTTTATTGAATTTAGGGATATTTAGCAAATTATTTCTTAAAGAAAATAATTATTTATTTGTTTAATATCCAATAGAATAGCCGGTTATTCACACGCCTACTTACTTACAAATGATAAATTAAATGTAATAAAGAAAAAAAAAGATGGATATTTAATTTATAGCGAAACATACAAAAAAAATAAATATAAATAATTTTATAGCTTTTGTAATATTTAGCACACACCACGATTACAAGACACTTAAAACCCTGGTTATATTGGGCAACGCCATAATAATAAAACTGTTGTCTCTTTTATATATTACAATATTTGTATTTTTTTGCGCTTGGCATTATGAATATAGCAAATATGATGTAGCCAGAACCTAAAAATATTGCTCCTCTCGTTATTCCAGCTATACTGAAAAGGCCTTTCACGAAGCAGGTAGAGAATACAATCTTTACCTACTTTCGTACAAATGTGTGTACCAAAAATACTTCTAACGAATTTCGTTTACTGTTCGAAACGAGATACGGAATAAGGGTATGAGGTACACAAAGTAGGTAAAATGAAGGGTACAAATTTTGAGGTTATGAAATAGTAAGACATACGGTTATATAAAATAATTTAAATTATTTAAAATCATTTTTTGGGGGGAAGTGACTTATCAGTAATTGAAAAATTATAATAGGTAAAAAATGTGATATGAAGAAACATAGTTGTGTGTGACATCGCAGGCAATTTTCTACCATTTCACAACTTACTATAGCACTAGCAGGATAACACTGAAAAGAAGTCAAAGAATGTAAACTCAGCATACCGACAAGTCATGCCACCGCAATTACAAAAATTACTGTTAACAATGAGGAAGCAAAAGGATTAAACTACTAAGTCTATGATAATATTATAATGAATTAATATTACCATTAAACTGATTTTATTAACTATGTAAGTGTTGAGCACTTTTGTTTTTAAACGCGCGAAGAGAAATCTTCAGTTTTTCCAAATATGTACCTTCAATTTTATCTAAAATTCGATTTGCAAAAATAAAACGAAAATCCTTAATAACAGCATCTGAATGCAAGAAATACTAAAATAAAACTTGACGTTTTGCTTTCAATAACATAACATACATGTTATACAATAAGTCACTACGTAACTGTTATTGTTTTTAATCCTTAAACAACATAAACAACACGATGCAAACTTTGCAGTGGTAACTAAACTAATTTGTCTGTACCTATGCAAATGCTAGCCATGAAATTCAACACGTTTTATTGTAAATTGTGCTTGCCACTCATTCCGTTTACTTCGTTCGGCAAATGTTATGTGCGTGTCTACTCTGTCGGAACTTAATTTCTGGACCTACAGCCGGCCAGGCAGACCATTTAAACATGACCGAAAGGAGGCAGGCGATTGAGGACGGCGGTGTCTCTCTTTGATGCCCGCGTGCAGTAGAGTATGCCCGGTCAGTTGGTACGTTGCCCCTTCAACCTAGGGAATCGCAGCGGTACCCAAACACGCAATGCCGCCGTGTATAAAAGAAAAGGCTTCGTTGTTGTTTTATTTGCCATTTGAATTAGGCTTTGACACGAAAAAAAAAAAAAACCCGGGAATTTTCAATAGCTTACCCACCTGTACGTGTTTACATAACGATATTATGTTATTGTCAAGAAGTTTAGATTTTAATTTTTTTATTAAAAAGGTTTCCCTAATTACATTCGAAGTATATTAAGTATAAGATATTTAATGGTATTTATATATTCATAAATATTTAAGATTTGTTGACAGTTCAAAGATAACATGGACTCTCCGAAATCCCATAGTTTTTGTTTCACAGGTATATCTCTAAGCGTAGATAAACATAATTGTGTTTACATTATTTACGAGATAACACAACGATCAAAAATGTTAATCTGTTGGCACAAGACAACTAAACTAAGTCGCTTTACGGAGATGGGCGAGAAATATAAAAAGCTGTGTATCTTTGTTTATAACCTATTCGGAAAACAAATAGTTTAGTAGAAGAAAAAATATATTTGATTCGTAAGTATTATTACGATTATATAAAGCCAGATTTTTTTTTTAAGGAAAGTAGAAATTGTTCACGAAAAACGAAATGCCTGTCATATTAAACTTCATTCCTAATACTTTTTATTATATTGGATAGAAGGGATTCTTTAAATGAAAGAAGCAGTTTGCTTTAAACAAATATGTTTCTTTATTTTTTAAGAAATAAATGTATGTTGATCTGAAGTATATTGTGTTGAATGAAGGAAACCTTTTTAATTTATTATTGATGATGATATGATCTGTTTTACACTTGTGCATTTATGTGACCTCACATCCTGAATCATGTTTACACTATCTGCTTCTAATGTAAGTATCAACTTCTTACTATATTCTAACTACATGTGATTGCTATTTTTACACACATGACGTATTTAGCCTTTAAACAAAATCTATTAAATGACAATAAAATTCCTAAATTCCAGGAAACGGAAAAAAACTCGCTTTTCTTGGCTGCTTATTCTTATTTTGACATACGAGATACTGTTCTGAGCCAGTACAAAACGCCGAAACCCTAATGTCTTTTATACTGTCGGACGCGTTTTCCGACGAACATTCCATTTCTGCTAGTGCCATCCAGCTAATGGTAGTTGTTTTGAAGATAACGTTAAAAATCGAAAATTTAGCAAAATTTGGTAAAAAAATTACTTAAACTTTCAGATAACCGCAATGTACTCAATATATGGTCGTTTGAAGTTTGAAAATTAAAATCGACGCCTACGCGGAGATTTTTAGAAGTTTTTCGACGAGGAATCGTATGACGAAAAGCGCAGTTCGCTATCTCTAACCGTTTCCAAAAAATTTGAGGTCAAGCTTTTGAGAAATCAAATCGGCACTCTGAGCCTGTCATTAGAGCGTACCAGAACAGAAAATCTAAATATTTCAAGGTTAAATTTTTACTTGTTTAATTCTTTTAAACGTTTCATCTCCGTATCAATGCCTAAACATTATTTTCTAAGTTATTTACTTCAAAAGCCTTATTTTCTTTTTTCATTTTCAAGTTTGTTATCAAGTATAGATACGTATAATTTTGACAATTTTTATAAATTTCGCCGTTTTCTCAAAAAATAAAGTATACTCTAATTATCTATATTTAAAAAAAAATGATTATCTATGATCTAGATAAATATTGGAATTATATAACATAATATTGCATTGACTTATCACTGTTATATACAGGCTGTTTCAGGATTATATTGTAAAAATAAAAACTCAAGCACCAAATAAGAAAAAGCTGTATCCACAAGCCCTTTGTTAAATAGTTAACATTTTAGTAATATTAAAGGAACCATTTTTATTGTTAATTGGAACAAGTTGAAACTTGAACATTATTTCATATTTTCGTCCGGGGTTGACACCGCGAATTCAAATTGCTCTCGGACATACGACATGAAAATGAATTAATATTGTTTCAACACTTTCTATGTATTAAAACGCAAATTTATAATTTTGAATTAACATTGCACTCTATTTTAAAAGAATATAAGTAAAGTGGTCACCCATAAATCAACAGAAAATATCGTCAATCCAAAACAAAAATGTTAACGCAACATATATGTTTTAGTCAAACACAATAGCGGATTTCTTTAACATTTTTTTGTTTTGGGCTAACATAAAAATGGTAACACAAAATTTTATATTGGACTAAACCAGCCATTTTTCGCAGTGCACCTATCAGGAGTTACTTCTGTACAAGCTTAAACAACTATCTCAACGTTATCCACCGGTTGTTCGTACACATTTTGCTTAATGGCACCCCATACAAATAAAATCCAATGGCGTTAGATTTGGCGACTGTGCAGGCCAAGCTACAGGTCCTCCACGGCACGGTCGCTTCATCGTACGGATGTTATTTATTCCAATGGGAGACGTTGTGCTTCTACCATTTTGATATGTTAGAAAGAATCTATTATGCGAAGTGTGTTTTAGTTGTCATTGAACTTAATTTTTATAAGGGCAATCCACAGTGCATCAGTTACATAAAAAAATCGAGTTACTTTAGTTTTTGTGTTAGGTGCTGTAACCATTATCTTGCCTGTTTGAAATTCTAAATCAGCTACAGATATATTAGGGGAAGGTGGGGCAAGATGGGAACATTAAGCTTTAGAACACTGCATCCGGATTGCAAATTGTTATACAAGGTTCTAAGTACGCTTGTTGTAATCTTTAAACATTTATCTGCTGATGGATAAATTTACAATTTTTCGATGAGTACTCTTGGTGTTGTGAGAAAATTTTGAAAAGAAATGTGTAAATACACCATCTTGCCCCCCATGGTGGGGCAAGAGTTAAGAATGGGTCGTACCATAAATCTAGGTAATAGGTATAAAAAAATAGATTCTTAAAATATTCTTAAAACAGCAGGAACCAAAGTTAACTCTTTAAAGCGGAACTACTTAAAATAAAAAAAAGATACAATAACGATAAGAATATTAAACTTAATCTTCACAATTGAGACAATAGAAGACGAACTGATCCACGTTATTCGCACAATCTCCATGTACCCAACCTCGCCATCCATGGCATTTTATCAATACTTCCCCTTACAATACTAACATTGAGCGTCATCTTTCTCAAGAGAAGAACTTGATTATTTCCTTGACGTTTTCTAAAAATCTATCTCTTTGCTTTCCTTGCAAAATTCGGCTTCTTGATCTCTTCTGTTTCTTCTTTGTCTTTTTTCTTCTTAACTCTCCCTCAGCACTTCTAGTTGCTTAGGGATTCTCCAGACTTCTATTTTTTTGTAGCAGATTTTATACGTAGTGCTTGTAAGGATTGTTGTCTTTCCTCTTGTTGCGCTTTGATTGAACTTGTACTTTATTCCTAACATGAGAAATAGGCATTATGTCTTCGAGAAAGCATAATGACATATCCAGGCATAACGGACCAGACTGAAGAGTAAGATAATGATGTCCCCATGTTGCCCCATTCCAATAGCCCCATCTTGCCTCTATGGGACATTTTCTGGTTATATTATAATAACATATTAAATATTTGAAATAAACAAAACACACTATAGAAAATGCATGCAATACATGTCAATTAATAAGCACAAAAAAGTGTAGTTGTAAATAATTTCCTTATGTTTCCGATACTGGCTGTTAAACTCACCATTCAAATATAACGACATTCTGGAAATTGCAAAGTTCATGAGTTCACGCACAAACAGCAATAACTTTGTTATTACGACTAGTAAAGTTTCCTACAATACAACAAACATAAAACAGCACTTGTCAATATTGGATGCTATTTATGTTGACAGATGCTTACTGCCGTTTTGTAGATAAGACGATGTCCCCATCATGCCTCTTGGCCTCATCTTGCCCCACCCCCCCTAGTTAGGTCATCATGTCTTAGCGTTCCACAACATCCCATAACTAGTATATAACCTACAATGAATTATGTTAGGGGAATATTTATGTTACATAATTAAAAAAAATACTTTCATTGCTAAAAAGTAGCGATCATTAGCATTATTAATAAAATTATTAATATTTTCCGGCTGCAAGATCATAGACTTGTTGCTACAGAAGTTTCAGATTTTCTGCGCAGCAGTACAGTAAGTTTTAAATACATTGAAATATCTACATATATTTTTGTATATCGCGAGGCACGTACGAAGTACATATTGAGTGTTAGCTGGACTGCAATTCTGGAGGCTTTTTTAATTTCGCTCATTAATTCGAAGTATGTGAATAAGGTATTTTCTGTTATATTTAAAACAATATTTTTCGTACACCATAGGCAGAATTTTTTTTATTCTTTGAGGTATTTTAATTTAGATTTTGTTAGGCATATAATAGCTGTATTCTTTTTACAAAAAAAATCACCTTAATATCAGACAAACTTAGATCATACTAAGACCGAATTGAACTTAGAATTCCTATTCTTTTATATCTATACTTGTGGTAAAAAGAACATGCAAGTATTTACTCAGTGAGTTACGTAACCTCATTTACATCATTGTAACAGTGTTCGTATGTACCTTGATCGGCAAAATTCCCGTTTTGACACTGCAATTCCTTTTTTTTGCGCCAAATACAAACTTATTATTTTTTTTTAATAAATTAGTTACTAAATTAAAATAAATGTACCGATACAATGACAGATGCATTTTAACTAAAGCAAATAAAAGACAAAATACAAAAATAATAAAAATTTAAATTTATTTTTATTGATGCAATAATAATATTTTATTCCCCCTAAAACAAAACTCTTTCCCTCTAACGTTCAAAATTCCTTCTGAAAGGGAAATTTCCCTCTCATATACGAACACTGAATTATAGTCGTTGATCGTGATGACATAAACCTAACCCCAATAAGTTAAAGGAACGAACTAAGTCAACTAAGTCAGGTAAAAAGCAAGCTGAGTGAAGGGTAAGGAGGGCGGGTGCTGTCTGATTTCGTCTAAGTTCAAAGTGAGTATCCAACAGTAAAAAGAGCAACCCTTTTTAACTAAGCTGTTAAGACGAACTTAGAATCTTACTTTAAAATGGTAAACAGAATACAGCTAATAATATATAATTGCTCTACAGCAATATCAGCTATATTTCTTAGCTCCGTGGGAGTACAGGGTCTTCCAAATCCATAGCAATGACAACTATCAAAATATACTTCAACGTAATTAATGTATAGATGAAAATAAATGCACACATTTACTTTTCTTCTTCTTCTTTTAATAGGAAAAAATTAATTTGCTTTTGAATTTAAGTTTTAAATTTTATAATGGCGCATAAAACAGTTACGCATGACATAATTGTGTTGCCAATATAAAAACATTGAAATTTTAAATAGTAAATAAACGTAAATTAATGCGAAATGGAAATAGAAAAACTAGTATAAAACACACGTGTGTTAAGCCTGTATGACACGATCAAAGTATATAAAAGTTTTTTTTTTAAGAAATGTCCAAACTTTGTTACAAAAGTTACATTACAAAGTTTAACTTAATAGACCAAATAAGCAATAAGTGATATTTGCAGCTGGCTAGCGGCTCCTCTCACACTCGATGTAGGTTCCTCGTCAAAATAATTGAAAATGTTAGCTAGTCTCCTTTCATTTTGCATCAGAGGCGCAAAACCTCCGTCACCATAATATGCTACAGCAAATGATCCTGAAAGTCGTACTAAAAACTGATGAGCAAGTCAATCTCGGTCTGGATGCTTCACTAAAACCGGTTAATCGGTTTTCAGTAAAATCGGGTTTAAAAGGGATGTTGTAATGGGTTTTTAGAATAGGTGCTTTGAAGCAGTAACAAATCCTTGCATTGTAACATGTAACTATATTCGATATAGTATATACACTATTTTTTTACATTAGTTTTCTTAAACTGTTCTTTATTATAGTGCACTAGTGAGTACATCAGAGCGCTCTGCATATATATGTACGTATTCACGCTATATTTATTTATGAATAGTTTGTTTACTCTGGATAAATGTTTTTTTTATGTTTATTATTATTGTTGTTCTTTATAATGTTATTATATATCTTTAGGCTAAAGGAAGATCACTACTAGTGCATGTGTCATGCATGTACTGCAGCGATTTAGTCGTTTTGGCTCTCATTAGGTTCTTGTTTGTTATTTTTTTATTATCTTTTTTGTTTCATTTGTATTATGAACTTTATTATTATTATTATTATAAATACTCCTAGTATCTCGACCAGACTTTGCACCTGAATAACGCTCTCCACTAACTATTATATTATGTTATTTTAATCTTTATCCAAAATCTAAAAATATAGATAATTAGAGTATACTTTTTTTTTGTTTTTTGAGAAAACGAGGACTTTAAAATAAATAAAAATATATTGCATCATAATGATAATCCATGCTTTTTATTTGTTAAAACCGTTAGTGTATCTGTTAACGGTAAGTACTGGTAATTAATAAACATTTAAGAATATCACGTACTTGAGATTTTACATTATCATGCCGACTTGATACAGCAAACGTTTTACTATAAACAAGTCCTAAATTATGACATTAATTATTTGCTGTCCAGATAACCGCCTTAATTGCATGTAATGGCAGTTGTAATTGAATAAACTTCGGTGATAATTAATTAACTAGAGAAAAAATATTTACAGTTGCGTTGCGAAAGATTATGTAAGAAAGGAAATATGATGATAACTTTGTTATTGGGGACATTTTATTTAAAATTTACCAAGTATGCAGCGTAAAAAAAAAAACGAAATTTTAATTTAGAAACGATACGGCGATGATAACATTTTATCGCCGGGGGTCAGTGTTTGTTTCAACCGAAATTCCTATTGAAAAGAAAATAATGGACGGTTGGGTGGCGCACGATAAGTGTGAAAGAAACAGACGCGGAAAGGAAAACCGTATTCCTTTTTGTTCGTTTCGTTTTATTGTCCGCTTGAACCGCCAAACAAAAGGCGTAATTTTAGGTTCGGGCCGGCAAAAAGTGTTAAATATAAGTTAATGAACTCTGCATTAGAAGGGAATCCAGAGCGCAGCACTAATCAAATTTTATTACACAAGGAATACGTGGGATTATGTATACTTTTAACGTTGCTGGTGCGTTCACGCTATAACAACGAAATTAATAGTTTTGGCGCTGGAACGGTTTTGATGTTACTGTACCTGCCCTTAGGGCGGGAAACTAAGGTAACTATAAATTGGACATGGTAGGTGTAACTTAGCGTCAGGGATATAATTATGAGGTGTCTAGATCCACACACAATATTTTTTTTATCCCCCAAAGGTATGCAGGCTGTGCTGTACAGATTTTGTTTTATGACGACTTAATTTTCTTAAATTATTAGTTTTCTTTCCCCTCTTTTTAAGATGTATGTATTACTAACGTTTGAAAACAAAAATAAGGATCGCTGGAGCTTTGGTAATCAGACGAAAATATTTTGTTTTCATAAATGTGGCACACTATATTATACAGACTGTCAACGTAGTAATTGAACGACCCGACCTTTGTATGTATTCCATTATAGAGCCATATAGTTCACGTCACCAACGTTTTGTTACCACGCGGACATGGTTTATTATATGATTCGACATTATAGATTTTACCATTACCGTCACTCATAATGTCCGGCGTATATCAGGGTTCGGTCACAGTCTATCGTACCCAGTGTATTGGGGAGACGCAGCCTAGGTCCCACGTTTACCACTGATAAATGTATATTTGATTAGTATCCATTCTATTCTCCCTATAAACTTATTCTATAGCTAATAAAATTAATGTATACTAGAGGTTATGAAGGTGGGCTCGCCGGGTATTCGGAAATAATTATAATGTTTTTCTAAGAACTAAAAATCGCTTCATATTATGTCTAAAGCAGAAATAATACACACTAATTCCTATACGATTTTGGGGCAATTTGTGTCCCTAAAACCGTACAGGTATTTTACTTTTAGATGTAATATTTCTAACTAAGTAATTTTTCGAAGGTTGCATGTAGCCTGAAATATTCATAGTAAAATGTCGAAGTGTGGGTAACTTGTCCATGATTTTTTCATGTAGTTTGGAATACTCACAAACAAAATTTCTAAAGTAGTTATAATTTCCATAGAAGTTTTACTTGTTTGAAAGTAAAATTACAAAGAAAAGTTCAGTTTTTCTGATTTTTTTCTAACAAAAAGGAAAATATAAATAGTTTCTTTAAGAAAATCGTAATACTTGATATCATACATGCAAAAAAAATATTTTTTTCTGTTAAGGTAATTTGTAAGAAATGTTAAGTTTTTGCTGAGAGATATTATCTGTCTTAGTAATATTACAATGTTAAAGATTTTTTTCTAAGAAACAGAACTTTTTTCCATTAATAATCACGTAAAACATTTTGTAGAAAAGTGATTCTTACGAAGAAAAATTAGCTAAATTTTTGGTGTTTGGGTAAATTTTTAATAAATAATGCTGAATTAATTTCAATGTGCATGCAAGTTGTTTCGGATATTCCATGTTCAAATTGTAGCCGAGTGCGTAACAGACTTCAAAAGCATTAAAAACAACAAACAGGCTTTCTAATATGAATTAATACCACCTACACCTACTAATAATCAGTGTAATGGTTCTAAAGAAAAGAGAACCACGTTTGGCCGAACACTATGTCATTTCTGTCTACGTCTAACTTGAAACAGAACATTCTAAGTTAACGCATGCGCACTCTAATTATTTCCTTATCACTTAAAAATTAGGTACTACCTAGATTTATATTTATTACTGTAATTTTTGAAATTGTAAGAAATTTCAAGTTTTTCCCAAGAGATAGGTATTAATATTTTTCTTGGTAATATTACAATGGTAGAGATTTTTTTCTAAAAAATAGAAATTTTCCTATAATATTCACGTAAAATACTTGTATTATGGAAAAATTTCTAACATTTCGACAATTTCCTTAAGTTACATTTACCCCCACTTTGTGCGGAAAATTATTAAAAAAAAGTAATTTTCACGAAGAAAAATTACCTAAATCTTTTAGTGCGTAGGAATTAATCAAACTTTTTATATATTGAGTGAAATATTTACTTTGAAAGGTGGTGAATTTATTTTTTATCAATGCCTGTGATAAAAATTTGTTGTTTTTAAATAAAGAATATTGGGTCAGTACTTGATGAATTAAATATTCAATAGGTTCATTTTATGTGATGTTATCAAATAGGAAATATAGTGCATTTTAACACAGCTTTATAAGAAATTCTAAAACTAATACTCAATAAGTATGAATTTTAAACTCAACTAGCATACGATTCTTAAAAATTTAAATACCACAATAATAAAATATACCAAGTTAAAAAATCTTAAGCAATAATAAATTTTGAAAGAAATTAATTACTGATTAAATGTTTAAAGAAACCTCCCTCTTGATAAGAGCTGTAACCCTACTTATTATAAAAACTTCCACACATTAGAATAATGATATAATAAATGATGAATGGCACCGCTCCTGTTAATTGCGTAAATCTCTCCAAGCCGAAAAGGTTGTGGCATCTTTGTCGCATACCGTCAAGGATACTATCGAGACTATCGATACAACACAAATTTCACGTTGTGGATTTATAGGAGGTAGGGAAATATCAGCTCTCTCAACTCAATCGCAGTGAAACGCAAATATTTTGCGATTGTTGAAGTTGTAGGCGATAGAATTGTTATTTTAAGGTATATCAGTAGAAAATGTAAGAGATTTTCAACAATGAAACGTAATGACCTAAAGATCTAAACAAATCCATTCAGGCAGAAAATTCTACATGAATTCTATACGATCAGAGCATTCATAATACATGCTTACAGTCTTACACATAATCTTACAGACGCTACAGATATGCATGGAATCTCACTATTATTTTGAAAATGCAAACTCTCCATAATTTTTAAATTACAATCTATTTAGATTCATTAAATTATTTATTGTATTTAATATGAAATTTCAACATTCACAACTTCCGTTTGAAAATTGACGTAACGAATATCTCTTAGTTTCAAGCTTTTTTTTCCGAAAATCAGATTTTGTTATTTGGTCCACACAAAAGTATTATATTATTATATTATCCTGTAAGGTGCAAATGTCAAAGTTTTGACAATTGTAAATATTTCAACAACTTGAATTTAGAGAAAAGGGCCCAGTTCTGTTATCAATTTTTTTCTTGAATTAATCTGGTTCAGAAATTATAGTGGAGGAGTATGTGAAACATTCTGTGCATAAGTATTAAGTACTAACAAAGTAGTAACATTAATTATGTATAAATAATCTTTACAGAGAAATATTAATTTCTATTTTATTTTATTATTACTAGCGCAAAGAAATAATTATTTGAAATGTAACGTTTTCTTTGAAAACCTTTGTATATCACACGGTGATAATTCGTAGACTGTCGGTAAAGCAGGATTTATGGTGTCTTCTGCGTTCAATCTGAATTACTAGATGGCGCGATGTTGTCAAAATTTAACCCTTTTACATCTGTCTTATTTATTAGAAACTACATCCAGCTTTAAAATGATTTTAAAGTACTTCTTTCAATGTTATTTATTGCGAATTATTATGAGGTAAAACTGCGCTATTTTATCCATATTTTTTTTTTATTTCCCGGGCGAAAAAAGAAAGTTGAAATATTAATTTTGTTGTTTTAAGCTTGATAGTTATCTCCATTCCCTGTAACTTGTGTATTCAAAAATCACTTTAACCGTTTCTTATTTCAAATTTTTACGTTTAGTTTTCCTTTAAATGGTTTTTCATTTTCAGTTGAACCGTCTTAAATGCATTATAATTAAGTGAATTTCTTAATTATTAAATTATTCTATTTTTTTTTAATTCATTTTTGGAATGAAACTGATATTGTTTCAGTATTGTTGCAAAATGGGATAGAAATTCGAGGAGAAGAAAATTAGGGTATGCCAGTTGTTTGATTTCTATACTTGTTCATACAGATAAAATTAATGAATACACTTTTTCTATTTTAGATTCATATTAAAGGAGTACACCTACCCACATTTGTATATTTTAATATCAATAGTTACGGAGGCTATTATTTATTATGAAAAAATCAATGGATGGGTACATTTTATTTAGCTTGGAAGGGATCATTACGGAGAACCCCTCTAACATTCTGTGACTCACACTCGATTGATCGAACTCCCAAAAAGCTGCATGCGCAGCTAACTCACATGCATCGTACCTTCGAAACAAATCAAACATTTCTTATTTTGCTGTCTATCAATCATCACGTTTAATATTTTTCTCGTTGAACTTATGACGGCTTGTCAAAATAATATTTGGTGTATTACCTGCGATCAATAAAGGATCTTTCCGATATATATTTCATATACCAGCACATATTCTGCGACAGCTGTGTGTAATTTATTTCCAACAATGGTATGTTTTTTCTACATTATGTTTTAGATTGTAATATAATTTTCATGGGTAATTTAACTATTTTTTTGCTGTCTTTGTAGATATATAAATGTATTAATATCTCTTTTACATCATTCAATATTGGGGTAAATTTGTACCTGCTTTTGTTTCCTTCAGATCAGATGTAGGTTGATCTGTGCTTCAGATGCAATATGATCTTTTAAAATCCTATTTAAGTCTTTATGTTTTGATGTGTTTTGACAGCCGTGATTTTTTTCAAATATCTATTTTTACCTGGATGTAATAACAGCAATGCCTCTCTATTGTAACTTCAATGAATGCAAGAAAAGATATAGTTCTATTATCATTACAACTTCATTCTTATAATAGATATGTTTTTAAATATTAATAATGGGGCGAGCTCACTTTGATACTCTGTGGAAGTGCCTCCTCATTTTACATAAAAGAGTTTAGAAGTTCCTCATATTTCCTGTATTGTATTCTTCAAATCCAATATTTATTAGTTTTTTAGTGGTGGTTTAAGGTGTTATTTTACAATATTGCTAGTTGATATGTTCGACAACAGTATATTCATCTTTTTGTTGTATGTTTATACGAAGCAATATCTTTCAGCTTTGTTAGCTCGCAATGGTATTGATCGGTGTACCACACCCTACTTGAGGGATGCTCTCGAGAAGACCTTTGTTAGAATCTAGCCTCCTTGAATAATCTTATTTTGTCAATAACTGATATCAGTTTGATATTTTATGAAGGACGTTTTTCTTTAATAATTAAATTGGAGAATGTTTACCATTTTTTTAATTATATTTAATATATATTTTTTTTTAATTTTAAAGTTGTACAAAATTGATTTTTGATCAATTCTTTTTAAATAATGCAACTTTAGAAATTTGACCAGTATAACAACAACCTTGGCAATCATGGCAGGGGATGTCTTTGTTCTAAAATTGGTGTCCTGTCAGTTTTTGTAAAGATTGTTCTAACGGTTGTTAAAATGTATTTAAATAATAATAAATATGCATATACATTTTTTTGTGAGGGAAAAATGCATATTCTGGGTTCCTTAAGCAGGTCATTATAATTTCGCAGGAGTAAACAGAATGTTTTCTTTCTTTTTATTTAGTCTCCTTTCATTAAGAAATAGTTTCTATATATTTACTGTATTTTTTGTGAAATAATTAAGTTTTGATGGGTTCCAATCTGTGAGAATCTAGTCAGCAGATTTCACTGATTTTTTTTTCTTCTAAATAATTAGCTTTGTATTTGCATTGTTTTTTTTTTTCATAATTACTGTTAATTATTTATCAATAATCATAGCAACAAATCATCTATTATTACTCTATCATAAGAAAAAGAACGGCGTTGATATCACTAACAGTTTTTTTTTTTAAAAGAACACGTTCCAATATGTTAAAAAATGACATTTTTTAAGAGAGCCAGTTTTGTGAAAGAGTTCATATTTCGCCATTTTTTGAGTTAACTTTTTCACCTTTTGTAAGATTGTATTTTGTATTAAGTTACAATGTAGAGTGTGAATAAGTGGAATTGTCTCAAATTTCCATAATTTATTAGATGCACTTCTGATGCTTCAATTGTTTGGTATCAACCAGTGTTGGGCAAGATAGGAGAAGTGAATAAATTTCTACAGCGACTAGATACACTCGTGTTTATTCGCGCCTTGAGTGGGGAGCAGTGTTAACTAGTGATTTATTGAGAGCCTACAAAACACGAGTATGTATAATCGCTGTAGAAATTTATTCACTTCCTCTAGCTTGCCCAACACTGGTATCAACGCGATTGAAAGGAGGAAAGAGTAAATTATTTTTTAAACCTGAAAACAAAAGAAACTAACTTTTCGGCCGAAAAACAGCAGTTACTTCTTCAATATTCGTTTTATCTCAAAAACTAATATGAAATATTTTATTTAAACGCATAAGGATAATAATAGTATTAACTTTTAACGACTGTATTTGTCACACTTTAGTAAGTTATACAGTAAACCAATTACCTTATTTTCTCAGCACTATAAACAATTTACTTAAAAATGGCTTACTTCTAAATTCCGCAATTACAACTAGTGTATGCCAATTTGTACTAAAGCGTTTTCATTTCCTTTTTCCCATCAGAGCAATAACAGAAATGAAGCTTAAACAACCGAAGGTGGCCTTCAAAACGAAACAAAAGCAGCAACCACTGAAAAAGACGACCGCCTACATCGAAAATCAGAGGGGCCGCGCCCGCAGTGGCTTCAGCTCTACTCGCATTTAACATGAGCGAAAGGGAATGTCCCAAGTATGGTAAACAGAACACCTATGAGGGTGGCTTCGATCATAATTCACCCCGTCCGCCAGTACCAGGAGAAGAACGAGCTCACACTAAGCCAGATTGGACGCAGATGGAATGGACAAGGCCTAAGATCGCATCTCCATTGACAAGAAAGTGTTACGGTAGTTATTTTGACCGACAATCCATTTAATTTGTGTTGATTTATCCCCCTTTTGTAGATTCTTGCGTACCAATGGGTTTTGAACCTGAAAGCACCTGTAAATCCAGTTCACGACCTGCGTCCCGCCATGATAGACTTACGGATAACAGATCCCCCGATAATCCTTCCCCTCCAGCTTGTATCCAATGGACGAAATCTCTCTACAACCTTCTCGACGATCCCGACGGCGTGGAACTCTTCAAAAAATATTTGCTATCGGAAGGCCGGCACCACGCCGATGCGCTTGATTTTTGGTTTGCGTGCGAAGGGCTTCGCAAACAGAGCGAACCGGATAAAGTGCAACAGCTGATAAAAGTGATATATAAGTAAGTTTCATTTTCCTCCCTATTCACTAATAATCTCTTAAGAACATCGAACAGTACGAGACGATTAATTTGTTTCTAGGCGATTTTTTCTCAAATCCGCTCTTCCAATTGCCGATGAATTAAGAAGAGAGGTTGGAAGAATAGTTAAGTCAAGTTTATCGGAATGGAGCGTCACGTTGTTTGATGAAGCCCAAATGCAAGTTGAAAATCTTATAAACGATACTACCTATCCTAATTTCTTAAAGAGTGATATGTACCTGCATTATGTCCAGGTTAGTATTTAACAGCAACATGTTGAATGTCGTTCAAGAAAATTTAGATCCGCATTCAATGACTTTCCGGCATAAAACCCCCAAACGGTTGGTCATCAATGGCATAAACTTTGGATAAGTACTTTGGAGGTGCTCCAAAACAAACTCGCAAAATTCTGACTCATGCAGTTTAAAAATTGATCAGCATTGCTTATAAATTGGCCGAGAATATACATATACGCAGTATTGAATGAGTTACTGATATATTTTTAAAATTTATAATAGATTATGCATAATCACATTTTGTATTTTTTTAGTGTAAGTAATACTTTTATGAATATTACAGGATCTTTTTTTTGCAATGTGTTGATTCAAGCTAGCTGGTAGTTTTAAGATTATTATAGTTAACTCGAGCAAAACTTCAAAATTCGTGTATTTTGCACAAATAATTTAGAATAATTACGCCCAGAATTACTCGCTTGTTGCAAGTTTTACTTTACCTAAATTTATGTATACTTCAAATTCCGAAAAATGACAAACAAAACAGTTCTTTGGCGTCTTCATTAAATTGAGTCAACAAAAAACGATTTGCGATTCAATCAACGAAGCAATTTACAGCATTTTTCAATTTACAAACAGGGCGTGTTACAAAATTACTGTTCGGCATTGATTTTGACATTGAGAATAATCAGAAAAGAAACAGAGTGTAAAGCTAACGACAGCAAAAAAAACAATCATTTATTAAAATTATAAGACATAACACTCAATGCACTTGAGTGATGTATGTCCTATTCATAAAATTGCGCTGTATTTTGTTACTGTCTTGACTATAACATCGAACATACTATAGTAAGCACAAATGTAGTTTTATCGCTTGGCATTTAAAAATAATCAATTGTTAACTTTTTACGATGTGTATATTTTTGAACTGGTCTCTTTTGTCTACAGAGTTTTATCACGTTTTGATGTCAATGGTGTAGTCCTATGCACAACACTAGATTTAGTTTGCTTGCCATTTTCACGCGATCTATTTTTTTTTCTTAAATTAGTTTAATTTATAACAAATTTATTATTATTATTCTAATCACAAAAATGTGAAGTGTAACTATAGAATATAAATTTAAGCAGATTTGAAAATGTGACTAACCGAAACATGCAACATAAATACACATATGAATGTAGTTTAATAACCTTTTTGCTTAATAGCGTAATTCAACTAGTATCTAAACTATCAGCATATGTAACTTGATGGTTCATTCAATTTATTTCGTAGTATTTCGATCGGCCGATGCGAAAATATGAAGATCCACCCCACCTACATTTAGATGCTATATGGTAAAAAAAAAGAGTCGTGGAGTTAGGTTTTAATAACTAAGTATTTTGCTATTAGTTAAGGGAATAAAGTCTACTTTTTTTTGTTAATCCAATTGAAATCTCTATTGATATCTTTTCGTATTTATAATTTTAGGATATCTGGAAGAATTACGAATTGTTTTTATGCCTTTTTCTATAACACTTTATTTATGTTCGTTTGTTTTCAAATTTAAGATGTTAGTCGGATATTCCTTTGTTTCTATAATTAACAATTTTGATGGAAATTAAAATTTGGTATGATTTACAAAGGAACACATTGTACGAATCAAATTTAGGTAACATTTATTTAATAAATATTTAAATAAAATTAATAATGAAATGTAATATAATTTCTAAGATATTGGATAACTGAATGGTAGTGCACGTTAACGAAATTTATATTTAAATTTAATTAATCATACCGCAAAATAAAGTAGAAGTACCATGTTTCGTATTTAGATTATCAATAATGAATGGGAAGATCTTTAAAATAATAAATATTTTACGTATTTATTATTGGCTGTATTTGTAGGGCTTTTTGCATAAAAACTAAGTTGTCATTCGCGAACTGCATTAAGAAAACAGTTTCAGTTAATAGTGGAAGAATAATTGAATGAGAATTTAAGATGGATCCCGTGAAGATATTTGCTAAATTGTCGATCTGAAACTACAATATGTATCTAAAAGGATAACAATAATTGTAGGGTGACTTTTAGGTCACATTAAACCTAATTGTTAATTAGCGTTAGTTAATTAACGCATGTATAGTAGTGTTCGTAAAGTCGCCATACAATTATTGTTATCCTTTTAGATACATATTGTAGCCTCAGATCCACAATTTAACAAATATCTTTACGTTAATAATGAGAGCTCCATCTTAAATTCAATCTCATTCAATTTCTACGTATAATACATTAGGTTGACCAGTAGCACTGAAGATCTTTGAAGAAAATGTGTGTAACACTCGGTTGATATCAGCATACATATGTTTTCACCTTGCCAAGGATCTTTAGTGCTACTGGTCAACCTAATGTAGTATACGTAGAAATTCGTATATATACTTAATAAGTGGAAGAATAATCTTATGTATGCTAACATCGACCCAGTAATACACATATGTTTAATGTGACCTAAATTTTAGTTAAATTTATCAATTTACATACATAAAAAAATATGTATATCCATTAACTGTCGATTCAGTCCAACGTTTATTGTAGTAATTTGCGTTACTAATATTTTTGTAACGTCTGTAAATTGTAAAAAAGAATGTGTTTACGGCAAACTAGTATACAAAGTGACGACAGATATTTATTTATTTTGAATAAGAACTTTAATACATCTGTTACCCAAACCATGATACATCTTCCCTATTGTAAAGAATGTTATAGAAATGACACTAGTACTTTAAAAATTGTCGAAAAAGAGAAAATATTAAGGAAGAAGAACCGCTAACGTATTAAAAAGTAATAAAATTCCCATTTGCCATATTAAAATTGTATTTAATTCCTTTTAATAGTGTTTTAATATTACTTACTACTACTATTAAAAGCTACAAATTATTAGCAGCTGAAATTCACTTAAGTTTAATTGGCTATAATATGTTTATATGCAGAAAGCCGTGGTGCTGAAGTAAATAATTTCGGAAAATATTTGTTTTCAACCAAACATATATACATGGTACGAAAATTTTCCATAAGAATGAATTATCAATTTATTAATGCTGTAAGTATTGATGGTACTGCTGCTATAGCAAGCATTCTATTCTTTCTTCTGTTTTTAAAAACTACATTTTTCACTGCTTAAATCATAATTGATGATACACAATCCGTAAATTGTTGATTCTGAAGTATAAATCAAAAACATTGCGATTAAAGTGTTTTCATTTTTATCCACTTTAGATATGCAGGCCTTTGTACTTCCCATAAAATTCTCCTATAAATCAAAAAGAAATTAAACGATTCCATGCGTCAATATGGATGAAACGATGACTAACTGCCTCGGATTCGTTTCAAATATACACCGGCTTCCGTTTTTGTTTACATCTAGACAATCCTAATTACAGCGCACGCCTTTAGGTTACGCATATTAACGCTTTGACGCGCAATTTAAACACTTTGAAGCAATAAACATGAAAGACTTACGGCCGGTTTATTATAATTCACGGTAATTACTCTCGGTCTTAAAATAGTCGAGCAATTCTAAATCGGTTCCGTAACGCACGCGAACACTTATGACGAGGGTTCTGTTGTTTTCAGTCTGTCCACAATCCGAACTGTAGCAGTAGTGATTTCAGTAGCGAATCGAGTTCTTCCAGTAGTTCAGTGAGTACGAGGGAATTGGCGAATCTTGCCACGGGCATCGGCCCGTTGCCGATCATCCACGAAGATATGGAGTTCATACCGCCTTCTTCAGCAGCTTTGGGATTGACGCCAGGTTTGTTGTTTTCGATGTTAATACACACCCTGGTGAATTAAAAGTAACAGTTCGACAATATAGTTTTTTCTTAATTCGCCACTATAAAATTAAATTAAAACTTAAACTATGTGTGGTCTGTCTTGTATTTGAAGCATGCATTCTCACAATCAGTAGATAACAATAAAGTTATTGTTAAGTAATAATTGTAATTTGTTCGAAATTATTTTTCAACAACACACACACACTGAACAAGTCTTGGAACATAAGCACAAGACTTAAGCGAAGAATTTCTGCTACTCAAATCAGAAATGTAAAAGCAGCCTTGATAGAGGAATGGATCTAATTGTCTCAAGAAATGATTGATGGTCTGATCAGATAGGCTAGTGAATGCAGCTGTAAGGATATAAAGCCAGTGATCTATTGGGGCCTGACATTTTCGAGTTTGTACTTTTTTGTTGTTTTTTTTTCCTTTTCAACCGGTTTAACAGTTACATAACCTTTGTAAAGGGAATTCCATTTGTACAACATCCGCCGAAAATCACATAGTAATAACAATTTTTATTAGACACTAGATCTAAGGACATACGAGCTGCGTTAAAACAAAATATACAAGAAAATACATAAAATACTGACTATAGTTCATTTACGACAGCAGACGAAGTACTACCTGAGTCAGTTTGCTATGACGTCACGGCTGTGTTGCAAATTTTCTCTTTGTCAAAACGTAAACAAACCCTTAGGTTATTTAACTGTCAAACACTTTTGACAGGTGAATAAACAAACTTCAAAATAACATTTACCACTAATATTAGTGATGATTTTTTTTTTGAAAATCAGAATTTAAAGTATGTTAATCATGGTAGGAGTGTAAAAAGTAACAAAAGCTTAAATGAGTGCAATAAATTTAATCGAAATCATTATCGCTTAAAATATTCAATAGTAACTATTAGTATGCAAGTTTCTTCTCTATCCAAACCAATCTCTCTGCTTCACTACTTCGGAATTTTGTTTCCAGTATTGTACACCAAGTACTATGTTAAATTTCCAGACTAATTTAATTCAATCTGCTTTATACAATAGTATGCATCTCTCCGATCTGCCATATTTCATCCACCGTCTCATTACAAACTTCCTTTTCTTTTAGAATACGTAATATCTTCCACAATTATGTGTTTCAACCATAGAAAATGTCTTTCTTTAAGACCACTGTTCAAAATGTTTAATGTGATATGTTGCTCTAAAAATTGTATGTGGAAGAAACATTTCTGTAAACAATATTTGTATATACTCATTGTTTTTGTACATGTCATAAATTGTGTTTCCAATAGCACATTGACAATGAGTAAAATAATCATTTTTTACAATATTTATTTCATACACATTTTCGTTTTGGGTTAGTGGATGTAATTCATTGTTTGCTCATGGATGAAATTATTGTGCTTATGGTTTAGAGCATAGCTAGAATGTTTAGAGCACTCGCTACTCTCTAAAAACGAAATACTATTAAGACTATGACATTAAAAATATATGGATTTTATACATACTTCTCGCACGAATGTTAACAGGAGTAATGGCCCGTTGTTCTCGCGTCGAAATATACGATTAACGAAACTATTGACTCCATCGATTGCTTACACAATGGTTTCGGCATGGTTTAGTTGTAATAACTACTTATTTTAAATAAATATATACCAAGACGTGACACATGCATGCAATTTAAAAAGCAGTAGGCAGCAACGTGGAATCTTTAATTGAACATGAAAAGTTATATGTTAATTGGTTATTTTAAGAATATGGTATTGCATGGTCCGAAATTGCAAGTAATGGCGTAACTCGTCTGTTATGGTAAATGAAGTATAACAATACATTAGGTTTATACACGGAGCAAATATTTATAAACTCAGTACTCCCAGATAGATTGCTCTATTAACTCCGACACGCTATAATAACACTTGTACTTCAGATATTTTTAAGTGATTTTAAATCTCTGAGTTTCCATATTTCTAGCATTATTCGGTATTTCATTATACATCTTAATGGACATAAACCTCGGATTTTTTTTCAAAAAGTACAGTTCTATGAGTTGGTACTGCACAGTCATCGTTATCATAGTGTTAAAATTATTATTAAAAGAAAACAGGCTTTTGTTTTTATAAGTAAACACCGCTCATTCATAAATGAAAAGGTATGGCAACAATAAAATACCAGATTTAATAAATATAACGAAAACATTGTTCTGACAATTCGCTTTTGCAGAATAAAATAACGCGGTAGGCTACCGCGGCTAGGTTCGGCACCCAAAAAAAAAATGCCATACCGCAATCTGGAAGAAGTATTCGGGTGTTAGAACATTAATTGTTCCTCCAACGATGCAATACTTCCCAATCTGTGCATATGAAAACGAACATAGTTTGGAGCATAATTGGGACGCTTGACTATCTCAAAATAAACGATTATTAATTCGACAGCCACAGGCATATACACAGACTCTAGTCGCATCATTGGCGATCTGTCGGTGGAACATCTGGCAAAACTAAAAACACCGACCTCATATGAAGTTTTCAGATTATTGTAGTAATAGGCCCTACGATCACTATACACCCATCCAGACATCGCCAATACACATTCACTACCAAACCGTGAGAGTTCATCATCATCAACACCCGTGGTATGATCCGCATATTAACAAAGATTGCCAACGAAAAGAGAACAATCAAGCTCGTTAACATATAATACAAAAGGAAGGGGTCGAGTGACAGAACCTTGTGGTACACCCACTACAAGGTCCGTGGATGTAGAAAAGGCATTCCGAGAGATACTCGCGACATGAACGTGTTGTGAGCGACCGCTCAAATAAGAAGAAACCAACTCAAAGCAGGCCCTCTAATTCCGTATCGAAATAATTTGGATAACAGTAGTTCGTGGCCTACCATAGCGAAAGCTTTAGAAACATAAAACACGTACCACCAACTTACCACCATCTAACAGACGATACATGAGATTTGACATAGGAAAAGAGCATCTATCAGTCTAAACAGTCCCAAATAGGTGGATTGGTCGTAGACCGCATGATCTCGGCGAGTTACGGTAGAAAATAATTGAGGAAGTGCAATTAATTCGTGAGGAAACTTTGGCAAATGTCATTGAAGATTTTGTTTATAGGCTTGCATATTGTCAAGAAGTGAATAGTGATTATTTTAAAAACTTTGCTAACTGAAATTGATGATTTTGTTTATATTTTTTTTTGTGTTAATTTTTCTTGTTACCAATAAAATTTGCATTATTAGTTTTAATTAAATATCTTTGTTGTTTTAAACATAAGAGTGCTATACCTTAATACTGTACTCCTGAAACAAGGTTCTATTGAAATTCGTAAAAATATACAAGATGTTTCATTTAGAATAAAAAAGTTATTTCCGCCTAAAGTCTGTGTGTCTCCGTGAAAGTCTGATTCGAATATAAATATACTCATCGAATCCCCGATTTCCTTTTAATTAAATGTGAAAAGTCTTATTAAAATTAAGGTAGTCATGTTAAAGATAATGGATCCATACATTTACCTAACTCTGTATAATCCAAACCATATAATCTAGCAAATGTTATCGTTCAATATCGCTAAAAGTTGGCTAAATACACATCCAAATTATCTTTATTTTTTTTTTTTTACTTTTAATTTTTCAATTGTAACAGCGCAACTTCTTTTTTTTTTTTGGTTATCTAGGGACTGGTTGCATGAGCACTGGTTACCAAACACCCAATCTCGGTGCTAATGTGAGGTTAACGAAGGACGTCCTATTGGTAACCCAAAAGCATCGAGCCATGGACGTACGGCCTAAACCGGAAGCGTACGCTGAGTAAGTCTAACGTTCCAGCTTTCATTGCCATTTTTCTCCTCTGCGCTTATCTGCTTCCCATTTGCTGTTTCTTTAGACATCTAGCGGCAGATTAAGTGCTTTTGCAGTATTGAATTAGATAGATACATGTACTTGTAGTAGTAGCAGTTGAAAGTTTTTTTTTTCTCAGTAAATTAAATTAATTGCGTTAAACGACTGATTTTCAACTTTTACTACGTCAAAGTTACAAGAGAAAGAACCCTCTTAGGCTTAGTTTTACATGTTTCGTTCTGTTGTTTTTTTTTTTTTTTTGTTAATTCGAATTTGCGTGTGACACATATAGTTTGTTCATGTATCGTGGCATGGGACCACAGCCTTTGATGTACAATTCTTACAATCCAGTCTCGAGACAGGACAGCGAGAGGCAGTCGTTAAGTAGTCACTCAGACGCTAGGACAGAGTCCGATAACATGTCCATGCCCGACAGTTCAACGTAAGTATAGCAGATCTCTCTATCCTCGAAAGTGACATTCGACACCATGGTGGCTCAACTTCCGGCATTTATAGATGTTCTAACAACACTTTAAATTACTAAAATTCTTGGTATATTAAAAGAAAAAAAACATGATGTAAGGATTTTTGGTATCTACTCACTAAATCTTCTCTGTAATTAGTTTCACAACTGATAAAACCAAGTATTACCACTGAATTATTTCGATCTCTATTGATCGCGACTTTTTGACCATACTTCAACTATGAGTTTGATAATCTACAAATCGCATTGGAGTAATTAAAAACGGTAATATTAACGGCTTGAGAATCTATAGCTTTTCTGTAAGATAGAACAACTAATCTTTGGTATCACTGAAAGATAAATTGCATAGGTAAGGAGAGCGTTACTCAGTTGTAACACTTGGTATACGACAGAAATTAACACAATCTTTTTCGTTCAAAACCTTCGTATCAACGTTTTTATTATTTGTGTAATATATATTTTGTGTCAGTTCATTATATGCCTTTTAAAATATCCAGATTTAAATTAAAAAAGAAGTTTTCTTGAAATATTTCAAATTTATGAATATCAAAATAGTTATTCTGTGAGCGTAAGAGTCACAGTTTGGTTTGAACTTTTGATAATCATATCTGTTTCGTTGATATTAGTTTAGTTTATGGTACACATAGTATATATACGCGAATAAGAACAACGTTCTTCTGTTTACATCTTTGAAAAATGCTAGCAACATATTCTTCTTGTCTAATAATATAGTTAATATGATCTAATTTATATACCATTCGAAAAAGACAGCAATACGGGTTAGATAAAAACACTAAATAAGGTAAAATATACATTATATCCCAAATTTTGATCAACAAGTGCCTTTATTTTATTGAATAATAATTATCTATAAGAATGTATTCTAGTGATTGACTTGTATTAATCTTCTATTCGTCAATTCTAAATCTAAACTGATTTATGAGCCTGGTTTCGCATTTATGAAATTTTTTATCTTAAAATTGATCTATGTCTACTTTTTATAATAATAATCAATCCTTTGGTGAACATACATTGATACTCGCCACGTCATAAGAAAATGAAAATTCTTGTAAGTATGTAACATAATACTACATACATAATATTCAATGCTAATGTTCAGTATAATATGAGATGGCATCCACATAGTCCGAGGAATCGGTTCCACTGTGACCTCAGAGTAGATCCTATTGTAGAGTTGATGTTATCGTAAAGTTTGTTAATCAAGTCAGAGCCTTAAGATAATAGTTTAAGATCTTGTTCCTTAATATCTTCCTGTCTTCAAGAGAAATATCAGCCTTTTCAAAGATTATATATCTAATTCCTGCGGCAACTAGGTAGAGGCAGATGATATGTTCTGTGTTTATTCGTCCTTATACCATCCCCACTGAAATTTTGCCGAACTTGAAGGCTCCAACCTTCAGCAGATATTTTTACGCGCCAAACATCGCATTGACACAAGATCAAGAGGCTTCACCTCCTATCCGAAAAGACATGTTCTATCTTTTGTCCACAAATAACTATTGGGTGAAAGGCGAGCATGCAAATCATTCTTTTGGCAACACATCAAAGGTGCCGACTGAAAGTGACCCTTTTTGCCTTATTTCTTCTCTAGATTACATATATTTCACTCTTGTAGTTTTAATTAAATAATGTTATAGCGGAGTGGTTATCACTGAGTTTTTGTTTTTTCCTTTTATCTTCTGACATAAGGTAGAAGCACCAGTGAATAAACAGCACCAGTCGATGAAAAATTCTGAACTAATTTACGATTTGTAAGTTTTCTTTCTACTTCTTCCGCCCGGTGAAGTGTGCATCGTGATTTTTATCCACTATTGCGTCGTTGCTTAAATAGCCCACTAGCACCGACAGAAATTCATATTTTGTACAAAATCACGTGTTGTTTGTACCTTTGCTTTATACGCAGTTGCTTGGTGAAGAAAATAGTAAGGAATCACATAAGTAAGAAGCACTGTTAATAAGAAAACTGGCCTCTAAATGTTTATGGTTGCTAATTGATCATGTGTTCTTTTATGCTTTGCATGATTTGGTTACCGATACAACCTCAAAACTTAGTAATGTGTAAGACACGAAATTTCTTCGTTTATTTACTGGGCCAATCTTATACCCAATAAATGAACATTGTGTTTATTCACTTGGATCTGATGGAAGTGGCGAGGAAATTGTTCGTCAGTTTGATGTTATTCAAACTTCTGATAAAGGCGATGCCAGTATTAGTGTAGAAAATGATTTAGAAAAGCCAAAATCTAATTGATTTTCTTCACCAAGAGTATTTAGCGAAACTTTCCATTGAAATAGACCGTACCCTTTTCGAAGCAGCTGAATTAGATAGCATACAAGCACAGGTAAACTCACAACTTACTTTGGTCAAAATTTAGATGGATGCCATGCAAACCAGTGTGCGAGAAAGACATGAAAATGAGGAAGTCACATCCTAGGAGAGCGAAGTTGCAAAAACTATCTGAAGAAAACTATGAGAAGAGACATTGTCTCTTCTCATCAATATGGTTTTCAAAATAATAAGGTGAATGATTTGAATCGTCCTAAAGTAATAGTGCATAGCAAACATCTTCACTGGCCTAAGAAACAAAGACTACCAAACAAAAGTCAGCCCCGTATGCCGTTTGCTGTTATGTCAAAAAAATGGAAGTGATATTCTAACGTAATAAAGTCTGCAGATGAAGGAGAATAATAAACTGCAAAAAAAAAAACTGTCATTGAATCAATTGAACCACCAAAATTTGTTAAGCGTAATTGTTATGAATGCCCTGAAATGCGCAAATGCTCGTGAAATATATAAGCAACCTATTTTCATATTCCTTAGTAGAATGAATGTTAATTTATTTTAATATATTTATTTATATTTTAATTAGAATTACTAAGCTTTCTTTGTTTGCTATTAGCAACAAAACAGTTGTTAAAGACTTCATGTATTAAGTTCACTTATTGGATCTTGGTTGTTCAATTATTGGTATTAAGCGTTTATTTACTGGTGTTTTTTATAAATAAATATTATATATACATTTTTTTGTATTTCCACATACAAAAATTGGAAAAATTAGGCAAAATGCCTTGCTATATGAATATGCGCATACGTAGAAAAAAATAAATAAATAGAAATATTAATTTTATTACTATTAATTTACACTCAACAATATCTTTAACTGTTCATTCACTGGTGCTTCTACCTTAGCATACATAATACTGTACCTCTAAAACTCTTAGATACATTGTACTGTATTAGATCTGGATAAGTAGGCGAATCACTTTCTTATATATTTTCAAGTCTCCGTAATATAAATTTTTGGCCGCCATGAAAAAAAGTATTACAGTTGCAATAAAGGTATTCACTAGCCCATCAAACTATAAGATTCTATAATAAGTAACTACTTACAATGTATTTAGGTTATGAGTTTTAATTTTTACTCATTTTGCATACTACGATTATTTGCGCAAAATTTACGGTGCATATAACTTTTGGCTGCACGTGTATCTTGTGTCGTGCTTTTAAATCACTGATCACAAGGATTGCGAGATAAAATGAAGGCACAATATTAAATGCAATGATTTATGTGCGTTTTTTTTTTCACATATTTTGCGAGTTATCAAAAGAAAACAATTTTAAAACTAAATTTAGTGTTTAATAAACCTTTCTTATTACTAAATTTTATATTGGATTTTAACAAATGAACACTTATTCTAATACGTCTATTTTTATTTAATTTTTTGAAGTACTATAAAAGGTATGTTCTTGAATAAAGCATGGTAATTTTTTAGTTTGGTTTAAGTGCATGGCTCATATAGAAATGTGAATGCTCCCTAGTAGTTTTGAAATAATTGAGTAATCTTGCTAGAGCAATGTGTTGATGTCTGAAATGTATTTTAAATAAATACTTTTGTCTACGTTGACTTTATGCAGTATGCATACGTAGTATTAGTGTCTATATAAATGCATTTTGGGCAAAATACTAATCTAACTGTTTATTTGTTTTTTTTAATAAAGATATTTTCTTTTACTCTAGCGATGGAAAATCATTATGTAGATCATCGAGACGTAAGGCGCACGAAGCAAGGCAGGCTAGAGAATCGGCAGCGATAAATAAACATCAAGCACACATACCTTACCCTCAAAGGTTAGATATGCGACAATGTCGGCCGATGGATCCCGAACAATTTGCAGCAATACTTATAGAAAAATTAGAAATTGTTAAAAAGAACCAAGATTTGCAAGAACTCCTGAATAGGAAACTTAAAGAGGTTAGTGGTTGCAATATATATAAAATATAATAATAATAAAATAATTAAAGAAGAGAACGTTGCCTTTATTTATTTTTATAATACGTAATTTTAATGTATAATGGATTTTATATTGGAAAAATGATATGTTTCTGTGTAGTACGGTCTCCTTTTCTTCTTTTTTCTGTTGTTCTGTTGTTCTTCACTTTTAACTTGTTTTATTAACGAATCACCGGTTTTTAGACAAAAAGTTTGTAGTATTTTGTCGCATGCCTCTAAGCTTAATTGAACAATTTGTGTTTTACAATCTAAAAAAACCTCGTACAATACATTTGGAATTTCTTGGACGTAGGGCTTAAGTTCACACAGACCATTCTGTAGAGACAAATTAAGTATTTGCAAAGCATTCAGAAGATAATTCAAATAAGTAATAACAAGAACGTATAAACTACACAGATGATTGATTGTGATCTTAACATCGTCGTTTAATTCTACTATTTTCATTAGCGACTTATTTGATTTGTTGCGTTTAGCAGTCTGGCATTCGCAATCCGTTTGATTCTGTAGGATACCATTGCCTTCTAATAATGTGTGCAATTGTCGTAATTTGGACTTTTTGTGGTTGTTCTTCTGGACATATAAGACAGAAATATCTTCAGAGCATTCTTCTTCAATTTCCGATTTAGTACTCTCTGTTTGAATTGATTTTGAATTTTGCTCTACGTCCGTTCTTGAAAAACCTTCCACTTGAATGAGAACTGTCTCCCTGAAATTCCAATTTATCGATGAAAACGCCCTTTTAGAACCCCCTTTAAATGGACTTAAACTTGCCGACAAATCACCCGCACTCTTATCGTTCTTGTTATTAAAGGAAATCTGTTTTCTTAATCCGATTAGTAAACTATCACTGGAGCTTTTAATAGGCGATAATCTCGCTTGACTCAATTCCATTCCAGTTTGCGCAATATTTGTCCTTCTATCGATCCCATCTAAGACATCCTTAATTCTCCTTTGGTTGCAATGCTTGTATTTGTTTAGAGTGTTCATTAAGCACAACTGACTTACAGATGGTATATGGTTGTCTTGAATTTGCTTTATAAGATTTTCTAAGCGTTGGATTTGTTCTTTTCGTAGTGTCCTAAAGTGGTCTTTCAAAACGGAAGAAACCACGTGCAGGTTGGGTAGGGCTAATTTAGAGATTCTCTCCGAACAGTCTACGCCGCGTGATCTTTCATATTGAGACACCGTCTGCTTGCAGGATGACATGGTCTATTTTAAACTGGCCGAGACATCGGTTCTGAATCTTTTAAGATATTTTTGACGATGTTGTAATGAAGTTAAAGTATTTTAAAAATTTTGACAATTACCTTTTACCTAAACATGTTTCACGTCATGTCAAATTGTAACGTAGTAACATAATCTGTCCAATACATCTTGTCCGTTGCCGTATTTTATGTCTGTCTGGCGAAACTGAAAGTCGAATATTTGCGTCTGACTTTCGAAAGTCTCTTTCATTCCTCAAGCGTAAGTCAAAGTAAACAGCTGTCATCGTTTTCCACAATAGCAAGGAATGTCTCAAGAACGGACAAACCGTGTCGGCATCTTTGATCTTAGGTAGCAAAAATGTGCAACCTTCACTAGTTCGCTTACGAACTCAGAAAAGGTGACAGTTGCGTGTCCACATTTAAAATCTGCTAGCTGTCAGGTTGACATGTTCCGTATAACAGCTGTTACTTGCCTGAATGTGTATTTATAGGTTATAAAAAGCTCAAAATCTGTCAAATGACTGTCACGAATAGTTTTGACAAGAGACGAATTTGATTTCCTATTGGCTAAAATGAACTCAGAAAAGGTGGCGATACGAAACAGCTACTCGATACGAATCCCAACAAGTCGATAGCAAAAGCGATTCCGTATATGTATCGTTTAAAAAATAGGATAAAGTCGGATTTAGACGAACATTTGGCCTAGTTTTTTAAATATTGGATCATACGTTCATGTCAGTTTTTAACGGGCGATGTTGAATTATATTGTCTTTTTTTATTACTTACTGTTCCTTACTAAGTTTATAAAATCCTTAACACGTTGCCAGTTTTACATAATCTAGTGCTTCAAGCTAATGCTGAAAATAATCGTGAATTAGTTTTGTACAGAAAACAATTACGAGATAACAGCAATCCGTTTAGTCTGCCAGAGAAAAGATTTATTGAATTAGTTAGATTAACAAGAGCACTTGCTCATTTCTTGATAACTGCATTAACACCACATTTGATAGAAAGTATCAGAACAACAAGGGTTCCCATAGTAATACGAGTATTAGTGTCTACCATTTTACGCTACTGGGGGATACCAAAGGTTTATTGGGGAGGATTTTAATTTTGGTCTCAGTCAAACTTCTGCTCACAGATGTATTCACGAACTAACTGGGGCAATATGTGGTAATTTGGTCAACATCTATATAAAATTCCTAGAAACACCAATAGAATGTAATGCTGTTCGAACGAACTTTATGAATCAATTTCATTTTCCTGGGATAGGTAAAAGTGTTTTAATATGGGATTACAAAAGTAAAACAAAATGTTCATTCGTTTCTGGGCGATTCCGGTCTTCGAATGTTCCGGTGGCTCGGTAGCGACGAATAGTGTAATGGACTATAAATTTTGTCACTTCTATTTTTTCTGCTGTCACACGCACAGAATGTCTTTCCTCGTGTAATGTGAGAATAGACGATCTCTTTTCTACATTTATTGGCTTTGCTTTTGGGCATTTTTTTTAATATTATTTATTTTCACAAACACCGCAATATATCGTAACTGGTTTACTAATAGAATAATTCACCTTGTTGTGAATTAGGGGAAGGGCAAAGAAACATGAAAATTCCGTTTCTCACCTGAATGCATGCGTGGATTTTAATGTTTTAGGCAAAGTGGACATACGTGAATAGTTAGACAGTGCTTATTTGCGACATAAAATTAAGTACAACGAAGATGTGGAAAAAAATCGTCTTATTTTGCGTCGGTTAATTATGTGTATAAAAAACTGTGAAATCTTATCCTATGTTGGACAGCGTAAAATTGAAAAGTGAACTTTCAGTAATTTATGAGCGCGACAACATGTGTGACGTAGGTGTAGGTGGTGTTTTGCGACGGTTAGTGCTCATAACACACAACAACTTAAAAAAAAGTTTTGACGGAAACATATAAACTGTTGGATATTATTTGTACAACACCCATGTCGACAGCAGAATGTGAACGATGTTTTTCCACCCTCAAACGCATTAAAACTTTTCTGAGCAACACAATGTCGGAAGATCGACTGAACGCATTTTTACAACAAAGTCATAGACATATGTATTTTCCAGCATGAAAAATAGGAGAATCGATTTTATATACAAAAAATAGATAAGTTCTTATTTTGTGCCCACCCTCTTTCATAACTCACGAGCGGCCACTGGTATAGTGTAGTGTCAGCTTCACGTGCCCCAGTTTAACTCAAATTCAGACGAATGAATTTCTGTTACAAAATCTGTTGTATCGAGCAAGCTATTTGTATAGATTATCGAAAATGAGCGTTTTTGTTTATTTCTGCGCCATCCAATTTCTTTAATCGTGTTTTTTTTTTTTTTCAGAGCGCATTAGATGACGACAACGACCAAGATATTCTTGACCAACATGTGTCGAGAGTATTTTCCGATCAGACTGCTTCTGGCGTTAAAAGTCCTAGATCGTATTCACCAAGTAGAAATAGGTAAGTATTAACCATATACCTTCGTATTTTTTTTTTTTTTGATTCTACGCACTTCAAAATACCTCTCCACAAATTCAACTCTACAGGACGCACGTTTCGATAGCAAAGCTGTCAGTAGTAACACTGAACTGAGTTCAAGTGTACTGAATTCAGTGTTACTGTTGATGATAATAGCAGTGAATATCTTTGTCATTTTCTCCAATTGTACAATATTCTTTTATGTTTGATTTAGATGGCAAACTAACTATATGCGGCCTAGGCGAAAAGATAAAGACGGTTTTTCGACATTCAGCAGTGATTCTGGAAATGTGCATGACTTCCCTGAAGGTTCCGAACACAAAACAGCTATGGTTAAATCAAAAAGCATGCCCGAATACGCCGATGAGCGATTTATACGAGGCAGCGTTAGCAGAAGGTATTCACTTAAGATTATTTATTCCTAGCTATAAGTGTGTTATTGATTGCATTTAATTTTAGATCGTCTTCCAAGAAAACGTTAACTGACTTAACAGACAGCGGTGTTTCCGTTGTATCCGATACACCACCTGCGAGTCATGGCGGCCCAGCTAAAGACCACCGTGTGTTAGCTTGGTTGATGGATTCAGATAGAGGAAACCGATCGGCAGGTTATACCCACAGTGAAATGTCCGCTAAGCACAGAGGTCATCGATCAAGCAGTGCAACATCACCTAACGCAAGCAGGTGCGTTTAGAATTGTTTCTTTAAATGTTTATATAGTGGTTTGGAATGCGTACTACTTTTCATGGGGACATGAATAAAAATGTATACTTTTTGTTGTAGTATTCCACATTTTCTGTAGTCTCCCTTTTGTTTTTTTTCCATCATCTTGTTTGCATCTTTTTCTCATTAAATATTCAAACAATTTCATTTGCTGCTTCTCTATTGTGTTTGTTAAAAATTTTGTATTTAGGTCTTTTTGAATATTTCATTAGGTGTGCAACTTCGCTCCACAAAAATTATTTAAGAAAGAAGTAATCAAAAAAGAAATTCTGTTAATGGTTCGTTTCTGATACTTTGGTACTTTAATGGGTTAAATGATCTCTTTTCTTTGAGCATATCATTATATTTTTGGTCTCTGTTTTTATTGGGTGTTTTCAGTCGGTATATAATTACACATTTTTCCCTTAACTTTATATAAATTATTTTTTTTACATTTCGATTATTTATTTTAGCGTTTTTTATTCTGGAAACACCAACAACAGCATAAAGGGTTTGGCAAAGGTTCTTGTACAATTAAATAATTTGTAGCGGTTAATTAGTAAATCTTATTACTAATCTTTTCTACATAATACATTTAAATTAAATCACAAACATGCAAACAGGCGAACAAATTTGAACTGTGCGTTTTCAAAAGTTTTTTCCTTCTCTTTGAGTCCCATATTCTCTTAAACTGTGTTGCCTAAACGTCCATGTAGCAGAACTCATCGACATTTCTGTCTTCATTTTCATTATTTTAGATTTATTTACATATACTTTTAGGCCAGTTTCCTTTTGTATATATTGTCTGTTATCTACAGGTATTCCGTATGTGAAGTATTATTCACGCCCGTTTTTTTCCATACAATCGAAAACCTGCTTATAGTTGTTAAAATTTATATAAATTTTGCTTGCCATTTTATTGTTTACTCTATTATAATTATATTTTTATGCATATATGTGCTCCGTTTTTAATAATCTGCCTATTTGTTCCTTTATTCTGTCTACTAATATGCTTCAGTTTTTCCATTTCATTTGGTCCCTCTTTATTGTATTTTTACAACCATTTTTTGTACATTCTTCGTCAAGAATTTATTTTTCCCATATCTTTTTTTAACGTAGAGTTTTTTTCTCATTATTATTTAATTTATTTATTAATAATTTTATAAACAAGCAATTATGCAATTTTAACAATTGAGTGATAAATATAATAAACAATACAATTCTTAATAATTAATACCAAAAAAAAAAACATCATAAATTGTGTTTTGTAAATCATGTCAAAAACCTTACCTATGTAAATATTAGGCTATCGTAAATAAAGCCAAAGACAGTAGTTGTAACAAGACCTAAAGTCATTCAAAGATCTCAAAAAGCCCATGCGACCATTATCAAACAATTAATAAAAAAAAACCAGAGGTAAATAAGTGAAAGAAAAAAGTGAAATTGAAGTAATAATTAAAGGTGGTACCAATAGTACCATGTGTCACTACATAATAATATTACGCAAAACAAATTTATTAGTAACTTTGCAGTGGATGGATGCTTTTTCATAGTCATACGCTCTACAAAAAAATATAATATAAATTAAAAAATTGGGAACATGTTTCTTTAACATACCTGCACATGCTGTGTTCAAAGTGGGAGCCGCCAAGAAGAGGACAGATGCTTGCATAACATCCATCCTCTTCTTCATGTTTTCAAAAGCATTTATTAGTTGCTCGTTTGTAATATTCTCTGTTTCTTATTGCTTCTTTTAATTGATCCATATTATATAAGCGGTTGCGATAAATTTTATTTTTTACATGACAAAAAAAAAATCAAGCGGTGTAAGATCGGGTGGTCAACATTCAAAGCTAATAACTCTGTTATCAAAAAATTCCTGCAAATACTCTCTTGTTTCTCTTGCTGTATGAGCAGTAGCATTGTCATTTTGAAAATAGCCTAGCTGTAATTCATCATCAAATAATTGTTCCACAAATTCATGTAATATAGGTCTACAGCTGGCTGCTGTTATTGTATCATCGAAGAATATCGGTCCTATTATACCTCTCCTGGATATTGCAACCCATATCCCTAGTTTTACAGGATGCAATTCCGTTTCCCGAATAACATGAGGATTTTGTGCGGACCAAATTCTGATATTTTGAGAATTTACATCACCTGTTAAATTAAACCAGGCTTCGTCAGAAAAAAAGTAAGGTTTAAAACATCGTCATTCCTTTAGATTTGCATTAAACCAATGGCAATATTCCATACGTTTTTCGAAATCTAGTGGCAGTAATTGCTCCACGATAGAAATTTTATATGGACGATAATGAAGCTACCGTTTTACAACTTTCTGAGCTAATCCATAAGATAAACCTACAAAAAAAATTCACATTACTTTTTATAACACCGTTTAGGATGTGTATTTCTACCAGTTTGTTGTGCAAGTTGCCGTAGTGGCTTTCCAGGGCTGTGATCCAAACGAGCACGTATGTACGTCTTCCACCATATTTTCGGTTAGAACTGCTGGGCGACCTGGTGACTTTCCCTTCAAAACACTGAAGCGATGGACAACCCGATTGATGTGTCGAAGGAGGATTATCAATTTGCACTTCGAGAAATTGATTTATAAATTCTTCAGCACAAAGTACACCTGAATATCTCCCCTGCCCATCCCCTCCTCGCTAACCATTTCGAAAGTATGCCTTCAAAATAAATTTATCTTGGTCCAGTGTAAATGGCATTTTGCAAAAAAGACACCTTACGCTCTCAATGCGAAATGAAGGCGTAGTCTTGAGGAAGACTGTATGTGAAAATTAACAAACAATAATATGGAATGACTAAATGAGCAACATATGTCAATTTTGACAGCAAAATTTGAGGAAACGTTGTATTACTAATTTCATTACAATGATTGAATGAAAATATTGATTTACGCATCGCGGAAAGTAGTGTAGGATCAGGACAATCATTCTCGATCTCAGTGTAGATCGGCCAATCACAAACACTGTTACTCCAGTTATACACCTTGTGTGGCAAAATTGGATCTTCTTTTATTATAAATATGGTAGCTGGCTATTAAGGCAGGTGTAATGACAGTGAAAAGCTGTTGGAGAAAATAAAAAAAATTAGGTTTTTTCCTCTTATTGACCATTGTGCGGCGGAATTATTTACTTCTGATAAATACATACTTTTCTTTTGATTAAATTTGGTACTTATTACATTCTATTCATTTCGCTGCAATGTATTGAATTATTCGTATATTCCCCTCGTATATTTGATGGGTTTAATTCAGGCCAAACAGAAACAATTGGGTGAACAATAATATTTACAATTTAATTTTCACAGACATCGTAAGGGACATGGTTCAAGATCCAGTTCATTGGAACGTAACAGTGCCGCTGGCAGTTTAGGACCAGCGCAACCATTCGTCGCGGATCCTAATATGCCTCCATTACCTTTACCGAATACTGCTATACAATTGGAAGAAGCACGCAGAAGGCTTATTGAAGATGAGATAAGAACTAGGTCAAGACAGAGGTAAAATCAATAAAATAAAAGGTAAAACGTAATGTACATTTCACATGTCTACTTTTTCAGAAGTTCAAATAAATATTTACCCGATATTTCTCAAAGTACGCAATCGACTTTAAGAAAATCAATGCGAACTTCTAGACCTGTGCAGGGATCTACCGCACCCGAGGATGTTACTACCGTCGTATTTTCCTTCTGTGATGAACAGTTTCCTTACAGAACGAAAATCCCCGGGAAGCAGATCACATTAAAGCAGTTCAAAGACTATTTACCGAAGAAAGGAAACTATCGGTATATATTTCTATTCTTAAAGCAATCTTCAATGAATTTATTATATTTTTTAAAGGTACTTTTTCAAAACTGAGTGCGAAGAATTGGATAATCAAGTGATACAAGAAGAGATAATCAACGAATCCGAAATTCTGCCCACTTACGACGGAAAAATAATGGCTCGGGTCAAACCGATCGACTGATAATTATAGAAAGTACTTCCTTTCCTGCCCATAAAAACTTCCCCATTCGAAAACATTTGCATATAAACTTATTCTACAATTTTAAGACTTAAGTAATAAATATATAATATATAAATAAATTAAGGACTTTATTTATTTTTTTATTACATGACGTCAGGGTTTCTTTTAGTTTTTTATAATGATGGTTACTTGTTACACCTATCCTTACGTAATACAGATTATTAATTGGTTATTTTTTATTGTTGTTTATACTTGTCTACTCGTTTTCTTTTTAGCAAGACGCTATTGTCCTAAAAGGAGTATTGGCTTTTTAATTAATTTATATACTAGACGGAAATATACGATGGAAAAGTTCTTGGTGTAAGCAAATTCTACATCAAGACACATTTGTTTACTTATATTAATTTTAAGTTAAATGATAGGGTAAGCATCGAAAAGGTAGAATTATCCTAGTTAATTTAAGTAACTATTCATTTAGTTATTTACTTATATGTAGTTATAAAACTGAAGTTAAATTTTGCATTTGGACTTATAATTTATAAATTACAAAACTCAGTTTGCATTATTATTGTATTTATATTCATTGTACATATAGTTGCTATGTTTACAAATTAATTAACGATATTTCGAAAAGATAATACTTCCTTTAGGCGTTAATTTACTTTTAGTGTAATAACACTGCCAATTTAAAATGAAATTTTTTCGTCTTTAAAGTGGCAACAGTACTGCAAGTTTATCGACAATCTTTTATTTCATTCTCAACATTTTTTTGGTAGTATCTTATTTAAATGTATTTAGATTATGGTATAATTGCCTTTCTATTGTAAAAAAAAAATATTAATTTCTAAATGGTTAATTTAAATTCAACGTATTTGGAAATTATTGCTCCCTAATTAGTTATCTAAGCACTTAATACAATAATCATTTCGCAATAATGAAATCAAACCTGTAGTTTATCTTTAATTAATGTGAGTTAAATGGAAGTCATGAAGGCGATATATGCGTTGTTAGCATATATTTCATTGCGGATGAAAGAATGTAATCGATACTTAAAAAGAAAATGAACAAAAACACTCAAAATAAATTTTTATATTATAAGACTACCTTTCATTTTTTTTTTCTTATTTATTATTTCATATTAGATTGCAAAACTCTGACCGCCTGTATTACAATTTTCCTTTTGTCGTAGTATTAATTATAAACTCCAGCTGTTTTTGTCAAATTTTCGGGAATGTCGTGAAGGTCCTGAAAAAAAAATACTCTGAAATGATTTATCAAATTGAAAGGTTACAAAGTTCTTCTTATGAATTTGTTGTTGCAGATATAAAAATACTTTTTGATGAAAGCAACTCGCCTAAAAACCTATCTAGAATTATGAAACTTTTTTCAAACTTACTACATGTAAGTAAACCTTTTCTTTGACTGAAAAGAAAATAATTGGTAAGAGTGCAATCAGATTTTTGCAATCATACATTCACTATTGCACTAATTATTGTAAATATGTAATAATTATTTATTTTCTTGTAAAATAGGTACCTAAATGCGTTATTAATTATATAACGTCCGTTTTGTTGGATAAAATATTCTATAGATTTTAAAGATACAACAAATAATATACGTTCTTTGTATTTTTAGGTGCAATGAAGTGCCTTTTTTGAGAAAAAAATGTTTTTCGTTCTCTAAATGTCTCTACACGTATATGTTTTTCTTTCTTTATCGGCTACGGATGTATTTTCTATTTAGCGTTTATATGACCAAAGATGGACAACGTAATTGCTCATATAAGCGGAATTCGTTATAAAAAAAAAGAAACAAACATGTAGGTGTAGATGAAAATAATATAAAGGTTCTTGCTAGGAACATTTTAATTGTAATAGAAAGCAGCTATTTTTTTAAATAAACTCGTCAAATTTGTTTGTAGGAATACCTCATTTTTCACTTTATAAACTGTATAATACCTAAACGAAGATTATAAATTTTATGTTGTGGTAAAATACGTTAGTTGAAATAAACAACCACAATATATTTATGTGTCTTTACTATACAGACAAACATCTGTTTAAAATATTCCCAAATGATTCGTAAATTATAAAGCTTATAAATAGCCTCTTGAAACCCTAACGCGAGATAAATTGTTAAAAATCGGGACGTATGTCACTTCAGTCAAGAGGTCATTTTGAGTGCGCGCATAATCATCATTTTTTGAGTTTGTCCTAGCCAGTAGCAGGCCATAAGCGGTCTGAAGGTCAACGAATATTTGTTTGTCCATTAAGTTGCATTTATGTGCATTAAGGCTTTAAAGGGCCGATTACCTTGACAAGAAAACGTTAAAAAGATATAAGCGAGAAAGAAAAAAATTATGGGTGGACAAGTAAGGGTATCTGGTGGTAAGTGGGAAAACATGTTAATTAAACTGATGGTGCAAAGATGGCGCGACAGAATATTCGGCGTACTATAGATGCATCTGCTAGGCTTATTTTAGAAAAGTGTGCGACCAAACAAATATTAAACGGGTCTGACGTAGTCAAGTGTAAGTGGAATTTTAAAGTCGTTTAACTGCGCGCGCAGCGATGAAGTAGAGCATTCATAAATGGATTGTTATTTCGCAAAATTGTTCTTAAAGGAGTCAAAATAAGTAACAGTTGAAGTAATTAAAGTAAAAACTAAAACACAAATGTGGGCCCAATGGATTAATATACGTTTCATAATGAAATTAAAACATATTTTTGCTTTAAAGCGAAGCTACACACGCAATATCTATTTGCTTTATTTATTTTATTTTGTGAAATGTCTACATTCTTCTTGGTGTACATTATATCTTACATATTTACCGCTGTTGATTAATTTGCAGTGATAAAATATTTTCTCCTATAGTGGATATTTAAAATGATCTTTGTTTTTTTTTTTTTGATATATAAATTTAGATGTTTTTTTTAATTCTTGTCAATACATCTGCAGATAACAGCACAAAAATATTATTTTGAAAAAACTGGAGAAAAAATATCGGAAAATAATAAAAATGAGTCTATGAAATCTTGCACCGACCTAAACAACCAAGTTCACAAATCTGTGAATGTTCGGCGATAATTGTTGAAATCCGGTTGCTGAGCAAGCCATAATAGGCCCCTACGTGTCTAAATAGGCTGTAAATTTAATTTTTCTTTATCTGTTCACTCGCAAAATATATTTTATGTTAAATTCCAAATGCATCCCTGTAAACGATTTGAATCATGTTATTTGTAACGATGTTCGTTTGACATGACGTTCGTTAAAACGATATTGTTAGTTTTATGAAATTAGCCGTTATTACAAAATCTAAAATTATTCATACAAACGATGGATTTTCCAGGGTTGAGTTTCGATACGTCATAAACCGGGGTTGGTGGTTGTTGCAACGGCCTTGACGACGGCAGCTCTAATACTCAAATGGTATGCAATATGCATATCAAATAATTCGTTTGGTCCATTGCTTATGCTGGCAACTTAACGTGATCGAACTATGGCGACATCTGATACAGACGCTACAAAGTTTTCTAGTAGAAAATATTGTATATATAGCACCAATAGCGCTTAGTTTTACAATTGCGGATTATGAATGTGATCAGTATATTTTTCTAAGAATTCTACAGCTGTATATTTTCAATCCTTGGTTTTCATGATTTCTTCTGAAATATCCAGACATTGCTAATGTAAACAAAAGTATTTAGAATAATAACTGAATCAATATCTATCACACCACAAAAACATAATTCAATTTTAATGTTTATTTTGTCTAAAAGACATTCCCGTACAATAATTACCGACATGTAGCGACCTGTAATAGGATGGAAACCAAAATCATGGCGGCATTGGCGTTCAGAAAACGGCAATCACGGCGAGCCCGAACAGCGCCATCTGTGCAGTAATAGCTCAACTATACATTCTACATTGTGTTTTACTTTACCATAAACATTTGCCCCGGTTTCAATCAGCTAAATTTGAGACATTTCTTTTTCCGTTTTTTTTTTAAATTAAGGTAGTAAACTTTGCTTTTGCTTATTGAAGCACACATGTTGCATTGTAGAGCCTAATAGATGAAAAGGCAATTATGATGAATGCAGGGGCAAATTAAAAAGTCTGAGATGAGAATCGTATTGAATGTACATTATCTCAGATTTTTTAATTTGCTCCTGCATTCGTTATAGTTGCCTCTTTTCTAGTTACACCCAACAATTTCAATAGTTTTCCCGTAACCAATGCATTTATTTAACTTGTATCATACGTTGTTATTGAACCCATACTTGCAAGAGTCCATTGCTCGTCTTTATTCACAAATTGAATGGAAATTGTACCAATAAATGAAATGAATAAGTTGAGCTGTAAATGCATTGATGCATATCGTCGGCTTACTGCCAAAACAAGATAAGTACAATTTTTAAGTTTTTTTTAGTTAAGTGCATTTCTTTACGTACATTGAAATAAAGTATGTGCTGGTAAAGCTGGAAAAGCAGACTATAAACCGAAAACGGTCAAAAATAGGTTAACTGCAGTAAGAGAAAAATTAAGTCGGGTAGTCAGCCAAAATAAAACGAGCCTATCTCAAATGTATTATAATGTAATTTATCTAGTTTAGGCAGCAAGCCGACTACATGTATGTCCGCCATGTTTAGCATGCACCATTAATGAAAATATACATTATAACTCGGATATTTGGGTTTCAGTTGGTGTGTGTTATTAAATAATGCCGGTTGTTCAAATTAGAAACTGCTTGTGCACTCTGTAGCTTTTCAAATTTTAAGAATAATTAGGTTATATTTCTTGGAGCATCTAAAACACTTCCTACCGACTAGGTCCATAATATGGCGAGTGGAATACCATAATTATGTCAACCAATTCTGTGGAATTTCTGATGCATTACACGTGTTGGGCAGGGGTGGAACTTAAGAAACAGAGTTGGAAAGGATTAAGCTGAAGTTAAGAAATTGGTACAAATAGCTACCATAATACGTTTCTAAATTTGATCTAGTTTTATAGTGCAGTGTGCATTGAGCACAGTATTCGTGGATCATTCTTCTTTCATCGAAATCAATCATAAAATTGATGTTAAAGCCCTCGATAACACCAACTTGTAATTTTTATATTTGATACAAATATCCGTTAACACTAGATGCATATTTTGGAAAAACGTTTCTAAATTGAAGGTAATCGATAAACTGCTAATCGGTAGCGGCTCGTGATAATATTGAATAGTAGGGCCAATCTCGGGCCAACTCACCTCCCTTCTCTTCCCATTTTATTAATTTTACAAAGTTTTGAATCAGTTTAGTTCAGCTTACAGTAATTTATTACCTTGTTTACTGCTAACCAAAGTAATGGCGACAAAAAAAAATAATAATGTGGATAAATTTAGCAATTTTAAAATGAAAAATACATAAAGTTCTTATCGGGAATACTTATCTACCTAAATACAAATACTAACGTATCTCCTTTGGAATTGCGTATATTTAGTTTTTAACTGCACTGTGGGACGTCCTACAGTCCTACAGATTGTTATTCTTTATAGATACATATTGTAGTTTCAGATCGACAATTTAGCAAGTATCTTTACATTAATAATGAGATATCCATTTTAAATTCTCATTTATTTATTCTTCCACTTATTAAATAGTATATTGTTTGAAACTGTCAAAAACGCACTGAGCTTAAATCTTTTACACGTTTAGTTATTAAAAAAAGTTATTTCATTTTTGTGTTGTGTTCCTGTTTCTAATTGTTATTATATATTATCATTAGTGACTTGAACAGTTTTCGGTATATTAGATAATATCTCGTTCTAAGTATTAGATAATATCTCACCATGGTATTTTCTCATTTGGAGAAATGCGATATGCTGGAAGCATACATTGTACGCGGCAAAAAATTCAATAATAACTGTCGAATATTATGCAGAACAGTATCCTTTACGACAGCAGCCAGATCGACGTTAATTTCGAAAACTTTACGGACAATTTATGCAAAACCATTGCTTATGTAAGAAGAAAACAACAAAGAAAAATATCATTATCAACGAGGAGGTAGAAATTACAGTGTTAACATATTTTGAAGCCCATCGCGAATTTTCCATTAGAGATGCTACTAATGAATCGGGTTTAAGTTATGCGTCAGTTCAGAGAATTTTAAGAAAGCATAAGCATATCCCATTTAAATACTGAACTTCACAAACATTACAACCAGGAGATTCAAACATAGGGTTGGCTTTCTGTGAAAGGTTTATTCAAGGAGGAATGTTTAATAAGAAGAATGAACACTACTGATCGCAAGAAAATTTATTAATGATGCGTTCACATGCTGCACAAGTTCGATTTAGTTTTAATGTCTGGTGTGGATTAATTGCTTTGACAGTCGTTGGTCCAGTGTTCTACAATGGTACATTGACAGGAGAGAGATATCTGGAATTTATTCGTACCGCTCTAGAGGATTTCCTTGACAGCGCCAATTATCCAATATGCCAAAATTTGTACTTTTAGCAGGGCGTTGCTCCGACACACCGTATAGTTCATAACCACCTGGACACCATCTTTGCCGATGAGTGGCTTGGTACAAATGGGCCAATTCGATGGCCAGCATGCTCTCCTGACCTTTCACTTTTAGATTTTTTCTTTGAGGATATTTAAAAGATTAGATATACAGAACCCGGTACAACAACGTGAACGAATCGCAAAATAAGGCCAGGGAGATTTTTCGCCAATTGGATGGAAGGATAATCTTAAGAGCTACCCAGAGTGTACTCAAGCGGGCACGAAAATTTATTGAGAATGAAGGTGATACCTTTGTGCAGTATTTATAAATTATGCATTTACTTTTTTCTTATCAATTTAACTTCAACGAGTTATTTTAAGGTGTAATGTTAAAATAAACATCAAACAGAAAGCAATGTATCTGTTTTCTTGAAAGTTATTGATTCTTTATACTGCTCTATATTTTACAAAATAAAAACTATCATAACTTCTTTGTTATTCGTTTCAAGACAATATTGTATTGATACTTTTGCATCAAGAATTAAAATATATTTCATTTTTTAAACAATACCCAGGGTGTTCAATTAAAAAAAAAAGTATAAATGTCAAAACTTCTCGGAAATGCGTCATTCAATTGTTTTTTCCTATATTGTAAATTAATCAGCGTTAAAAACACTAATACTTTGCTCATTTAACCTACTTTTTAGAATCAATAATAACAGAGATAGCAATGGTGCGCACTTAATTTGAAGGTTGCAGAAGATTTGTTTTTTTTAAAAAAAAATCGTTTATTTACAGAAACAAACTATAAAATACTCCAACACAAAATGTAAATACATAGAAAATATAATATCATTGTTCGTCGTTATTTTGAAAAGCGGCCAGCACATAATATAACAATGGAATTTTAACTGTCCTTTCGTCATCCAGGACGTTTAATTTTGCAGCTATGTTCTCTCTAGGCAGTCGTTCACTGTGTTGTGCAGATTCCGCAACCAGAACTTGCTCCGAATATAGGTAACCGTTCCAAACCATGTATTCCCGTATGAGTTCGTTTATGAGTTTCGTCTCTTCCGGTATTTGTACTGGATTCCTCTCAGAGGGGTTTTTGTTCAATATCGACATAACTGCGGAACGAATCTCCGCCTTGAAGCGACCCAAGCGACCATCCTGTCTGAGGGACTCTCTAACAGCTGAAATTAATATTAAGTTGATTATTACACGAACGTTTCAATCATAAAAAGCCAAAATTACACGAATAAATTGACTAGAAGCAAATAACAAGTACACATTTTTTTTAAAATTAAATTGTGCCTCAATCAATTAAGAACAAAAGGTTTTAAACATTTTAGTAAAAGCTTTGATTTATTTTAGAAATAACCCAGGATGTTGAACTAAAGCACCAAGAATTGCTATTTTTCATACAGTTTACAGTGGACGTGCGATTGATTTGACGTAAAACAAATACTTTTTAAAAAGATTTAAGATGCACTACAAGGGAGGCTAAGGATTTACAATGAATGTTTAATTGCAAAAAATATTGCTGTACACATACCTTCTACGAGTTGTTGTTGCGTCGGTTCAGTCATCCTTCAGGCGTCATTATGGTATTAAAATGACAGTTGTGTTTGAATAGAAAGGTTGCTAGGCGATGAACAGGTGTGTAGTTGTACACCCCATCAATTTTCTGTTACAGTTGGAAATATTCGTCGGAATGTTGAATATAAGAGGAAAACAAGTACGATACACAAAGAACTTACACATATGAATTCAATTTTTGTTAAGAACTTGAGAAATTAATATTTACTACAAAAATAATAATATTATGAAAGACCGTTTTCTCAAATAACGAAATTTGTTTAGGTACGTGTATTGTTATAAAATTTACATTGACAATGAGAAAAATGTTCTGAGTTGCTGGCTTTGTGGAGAGTGAATTTGTGGAGGTATAAATTTAACAACTACAAAAGATGTAGAAAAGTGTTTAAGTCATCCTAAAATAGAGAAATTTTTCTTCTTTTTTAGTGTTGAGTTTCATAAATTTTCGAAAGTATATTGGAAGTGTTCCATCAACCAAAAAAAAATTTGATTTTTGCCTTCTTCGAAAGAACAAATCAATTTGCGGTGACTAGTAACATATTCATATATAATATCATTTGAAACTTATCTCCTAAAAATGAAATGCTTTAAGGATACAGGTCTATATTTTGGCGTCATTATTCAACAATGTGAAAATTAACATACCTTGTTGATTAAATGATTCATATTGGTTTTACATTCCCGCATACGCTTCTATACCTCTTACGAATGATAGTTAAATCTACTCTTTGCGTCTCAATATCGAACGTTTAGCTATCAAAAAGAATCTTAGATTGGAAACTAGTGTATCTTGTTTCTATTTATCATTTAAAGAAAGCAAAAATTATATGTTTTTTTAAGCACCTGTGCAAATACGAAACAACATGTCAGATCTATGTTTGAAGGTATGTTTGAGCATTTCATAGTTTGTTATCATTAGCAAAAGTACGTCCTTGCATTGTAACAATATCTGCGATAAACTGTAGTATGTATTAGTATTCTTTACGACATTAATAAACTTGAACTTCATTTGTTCCGACAATTTCATAATACATACACCGGTTTCTAGTGGGTAATGTTTCCAATTTTTTTAAATAAAATAAAGAAAACAGTTCCAATTATTGAATGGGTGTCAAAATATAATGTCGAAAATGCCATAGCTGATATAATAGCTGGGATAACCATAGGGCTGACGCTGATTCCACAATCAATAGCCTACGCAGGATTAGCTGGTTTACCGCCTCAGGTATTTACTTTTTTATTTTGGAATTAAATTTAGCAAAATATGGCACATGCACAAGAAAAGGATCATACCATTTCTTTGTAGTATGGTTTATATTCATCATTATGTGGCGGTTGGGTTTATGCCATATTTGGTACAGTACCAGAAATAAATATTGCACCAACCGCTTTGTTGTCGCTTTTGACTTTAACGTACACCACTTCCGTTTCTTTTGGGGCTGTACCAGCGGCAGTTCTGCTGTGCTTTGCGCTGGGATTATAGAAGTGTTTTGTGGTTTATTGCATCTAGGTAAGTTTTGATGGAAATCTAATGAGAAGTAAGCTTATATTATAAATAAACAGGTTTCCTCGTTGATTTCGTGTCAATCCCAGCCGTAGTAGGATTAACATCGGCGGCAGCTATCCTCATTGCTTCTTTGCAAGTGAAGAATATGTTTGGCCTGCAAAGCTTAAGCAATAGAAGTTTTATAAGCACTTGGAAAGATTTCTTTCAAAATATCGCTCACATTCGCCTACAGGATTCTCTATTGAGTTTATGTTGCTGCTGTTTCTTATTGCTTTTTAGGGTTGGTATTAAGATTGTTTTTAGCAATCGCTTCGTTATGTTCCGTTTAATATTTTTAGAAACTAAAGAAATATAGTACGCCACCGGTGTCACTTGGGAATAATGACCGAAAAGGACGCAGAAAATTTAAAATCCTTTTGTGGTTCTTATGTGTCAGCAGGAATGCATTTGTAGTTATAATTTCTACAATAGTTTCATATTTTGTAATTTACGAAGAGAAATATGACTTTCATGTCACTGGTAAGAAATGACTAGATTTATGTGCTCCCTTGATGATCGATAATTTCACAGTATAGTCTTGTTCTGTTTGATATAGTGATCACTACATTAATTGGGTGTTTAATATAGTTATATTTGCCATGGAACCGCAATATGAATTCTTTTAGTTTCAAACACGGGCAGTACTTTTCAATGTTATTTAAAAGCATAAAAAAACGTAAAATTGTTGTGATAAACGCAATTAAGTAATGCATACTTTACAGTTGTTCTACTTGCAGGGAATGTTGATTTATCATGAATAGCAAATGTTAAGGTTATTTCGTTTTCCTTTGAACAGATTAACGATATTGAATATAGTTTGAAACGTCGTTCTAATATTCGTTAACTATTTACTTAATATGTTGAAATTGTTAACTTAATCCGTTAATATTGAAATGTTGCTCAAAAACTGGTGAATTAGAACCTAGCGCGTAAAGTAATTAAGGTTTCTATGATACGATGGGCAATTGAATCATTTAAAGCTTTTTAATCGGTTGGTTTGGACGGTATTTGCCCAGCACTGTTACAACAGGATCTGGAGCCACTATCCACTATGTACCCTCCTAAGAGCAACCTTGGCGATGGATTACACCCCAAACAGCTGGAGAGAGACCAGGATGCTATTCATTCCCAAACAAGTCAAGGTATCCTATATGGAAGCGAAATCGTACTGGACCTTCAGCTGTACCTCATTTTTTTTCTCAAAACCCTTAAGAAGATAATTGACAAGCACCTAAGGGACTTGGCTGTGGCTTGTTCACGAGAACCAATTTGCTTACCAAAACTGGTAAATCTTGCGAGCAGGCCATTCATGAACTGGATCGTCGAGTGGAAATTGCCTTTGGCAACAAAGAAGTCGCACTGGTGACCTTCCTGGACATTGAGGGCGCCTTTGACAGGGCGTCATTCCTGTCGATGGAAAGGGCGCTGCGAAAACGTAGAGTCGAGCCAACGATTACAAGGTGGATCGGCAACATGATAAGAAACAGTGTCGCAGAACTTCTGCACAATCAGCCATGCGGCTGTGGCAGCGGGCTGCCCGCAGGGCGGCGTACTGTCACCAGTGTTATGGTGCCTCGTGATGGACGGCCTGCCCTCTGAACTTCGGGGGGCGTGCTTCCACGCGTTGGGCTATGCCGATGACATCACCATTCTTGGCTGCTGAAAATTTGAGGGCGTAGTATCCGAAAGGATGCAGATCGCACTCAGACTCGTAGAGAGGTGGTGCATAAGCGAGGGTCTTAATGTCAACTCTAGCAATTTGGTAAAACGTGGAGGCTAAAGCCTGCGATAGTACACTGGCTGTACACGAAAGTTATAGTACCCTCTATAACTTACGCCTTGCTAGTCTGGTGGCATAAAGCAAATTTAAGCTACGCTATAAGTGCGCCTAGTAAAGTCCAAAGGATTGCCTATTTTGGCATCACGGCAGCCATGTCCTCGACGCCCAACAACTGCTATGGAGACCATTCTTGGGTTTTCACCGCTGCAATTGGTGTTGTGGTTTGAAGTTGAAGAAGAAGCATTGGAATGGGCCTCCCCCACTTTTTTCAGGCTGAAATTGTTACAATCCAGACTTGTGCTGAGGGCACTTCAAACTGCCTGCGGGAGAATTGAAAGGCAGAAATCATTTCCGACAGCCAGGCCGCCCTCAAACCTTTGCGGGCTGTCAGATTTGACTCTGAGATCGTACTGGGGTGCCACAGAAAGCTAGAATAGCTGGCGAAACATCTAAATGTTATATTGAGATGGGTGCGAGATCACTCTGGGATCAGAAGCAATGAAATTGCTGACACCATAGCAAGGGGCACCAGCGAGCTGCCGTTCTTAGGTCCAGAACCAATATGTGGTAGCTCATATGGCAGCATCAAAACGTTTGTCAGATCCCAACTTGCTGCTAGGCACTGCTCCTTTTGGAATGGACTCGCCGGCATAAGACACTTTAAAACTCTAGGGATTTATGAGTAGGGACAGATTGAGATTACTCACAGAAATCTTAATTGGGCACTGCGCACTAAATAAACAAATGCTGCTTACCTTATTGTCAACTACCCAGCAGTGGACGGGGAGAGGCAGACACGTTTTGGGGTCGAAAAATAATATGCAAGAAATATTCTTACGCACATTTATTTAAATTAAATTTTCAACGAGCGCTCACAGCAGACTCCATCAAAATTCCTGTACGAAATTACAGGGTGCTAAATAAACGAAAAACAGAAAAGAACTAAAATAACTGTTTTAATTTTCGGGGATTGATGAGTAGGGAAAGGAAGAAAATAACGGCTACAGTCCGGTTCTTCTCGTCTTCAATTTCGGTCTGGATTTTTATTTTAACTAGTTGTTCCCACCCAAATGGTCCCCAAAAAAATGTAATAGGTGAAATGTATTTTTTCTTTGATTTATTAGGACACATCGATCCTGGTTTGCCTAATATATCTTTTCCTCCCATTGAGATTGTCGTCAATAATAGTACACTTACAATATTCGACATGGTGAAGGAGTTAGGCACTGGTATTGTGGTTTTACCTTTTATAGCCATCATAGCGAATGTAGCTATTGCCAAAAGCTTCTGTAAGATATACTGCGTAGAAAATGAGGTTTTTTTTTATTATTTTATCGATTTTAGCGAATGGCAAGGTACTAGATGCATCTCAAGAGATGTTGGCTGTGGGGTTTTGTAATATAGTAGCATCTTTCGTAAGTTCCATACCAGTTAATGGCTCTTTTGGAAGAGCGGCTGTCAGTAGTGCCAGCGGTGTAAGAACGCCTTTAGCTGGAATCTATACTAGTGAAGTCTAAATGTACCTGCTAAAATGTCGGTATTTTATCATCAATTATTTGTCGTAGGTATTATGGTTCTATTATCGCTCACTTTTTTGACACCATTTTTCGCGTATATACCAAAAGCAACTCTAGCTTCAATAGTTATATGTGCTGTCATTTTTATGGTCGAAATAACAACATCTAAGCAAATATGGAAGTTAAATAGTAAGTAAATTAATTATAAAATCTGTTTTTGAATGAAAAAGATAAAATAATAATGAATTTTTTTTTACCCACATACATTTTTGATATTTCAGAAATCGATGCATTGCCCCTAGTTGTAACATTTTTCGCCTGTTTGTTATTAGGCGTTGAAATTGGTATTTTAATAGGAGTCGGAGTAGATCTTTTACTCCTGCTATTCTACATTTCTAGACCGCACGTAATCGTCCAACGAGTAATCGTAAGCTTTTCTAAATTCCGATTAAATTTTCGAAGTGCAAATGACTTCTTATGTAGATCCAAGGAAAAGAATATGTTAAGATCACGCCTCCTGGGTCAATTTTCTACCCAACAGCTGAGTTCCTCCGGCAAAGAATAGTAAAAAACGAAGTATTTATAGATAAATGCAAGGAGGGGAATATCATAATAATCGACTGTTCTAAATTAGCAAACGCAGATTTTACGACAGCAAAGGTAAGTCCATGTTATCACAAAAATAGTACGCTAGAAGAAAAAAGTATCCGAACGATGCGAGCGGAAGCGAGTGAGACAGAAGATATCGGGTCCCTTCTATTACAAGGAACCGATATTTTCTCTCTTGCTTGCTCAGGCTTGAATCGTTCGGTTATTAATTTCTTCAAGTCTACCTACCATAACTATTTTTTGTTACATTTTAGTGCTTAGGTTCTCTGGCAGAAGAATTGGGAAAGGTCAACAAAACGATAGCTTTTTTGAAGTTAACACCGCATTTAACCAAATTATTGGCAAAAACCTGCCGGAACTGCATTTTTGCTTTTTCCGATGAAATTCTCATCGAAATGTTGAAAGGTATTTGTATTTTTATTATTGAAATCAAATCAATCATTTGATTTCTTTTTATGTTGAAGAGCGGCGATATTCTGATATATTAGATAGTTATAAAAGCATAAAAGTTGAAACTGGCGAGATTAACATTGAAGAATTCACGGTAATAACGTCGAAGTAGTTTCTATGCTAGATTATTTGTCATAAAGTGAGGATAGAAATGTTTTCTTTTATATTTATAATATAACAGTATTATTATAAGAAACGTGCCCTTATTTAAAAAAAATCATTTGTATTCATTTTCTGTTGTTGTGAACGCCGTCTGCCATGGAGTCTCCAGAAATACTGTTCCCTCTTGTATCCAGACTTTCACAACGCTGCATACCTAATTATATAACGTATGTATAAATTGTCGCAAGAGTTGCACGCAGCATACTTGCTTAATTCGGTGCTGAATCGAAAATCTTAATGTCAAAGAAACATACTGCGATGCTACGTAAATTTAATTTATGATTGTAGACAAATGAACTAAGTTTCTTTTAAGCCCCACGTTGGGTGCCAAAATTATTTGTGATGCTATGGGGTAACACACAGCCTGGTATAAAAAAATATTTTTTTATTAAAAATGATACTAATGATTTAAATTATTAAAATCTTATTTTACTCGTCCCAGTGTCATCTATATTCATTAATTTTTAATCATAAGTATGCCTTCTCAAATGTCAAATGGCATGCGAGGGTAGAATTTCTGACTGTAACAGCTCTTAATTAAGAATTACTGGAGACGCTGTGAGAAGATGTCGCTTAGTATCCTCTACTCCAATATTCAAAGTTAAAAAGTGCTTAGTTTACGTGAAATAGTGTACATGAGACTCTTATATAACCAATATCAAGGTTGTTGATTAACTTTTGTGAGATAAAGAAAACGTTTAAGTTAAAATATGAGTTTGTTTATTTATAAAAAGTTCGAAATGTGAAACCGTGTAAAAACAGCACAGATAGGAATATAAATACCTCAGGTAAGTCAAATGAGTCCGCTTATTAAATAACCATTACGTGTTTAGCTAGTAATTCCAAGCTTTGCAATGTAAATTCACTATAGAAAATAAATACGTTTAAAATTAAATTTCAAAATTCCCGCGTTTTCCAGACATTTACCTGTGTAATTATATGTTTAAAAGTCGCGTATATCAGCATATGTAATTAGATGGTAAAAATACTGGATATTCGGTTTGTGCCAGGAATACATATTAACTAGTGAAATTCGAAATGCTACCTTATAAAAGTTTTCCACTAGTGCTCGGAAACTGGTCTGCGGTTATACACAAAATTTCGTCCAATATATTAAAATAAAATTTCTTATAAGTATATTAATATTTAGATTAGAATTAAAATAATGCGTTTATTTTTAGGTTGATATGGATGCAGAATACCTTTGGAAAGGAATAGATCAGCAAGCAGCAAAGCGGGCAAGTCTGGTCAGGGCATGGAATGCGGGCTCTGGTACTTCTAATTACGGAGAATGGCTCATGAACAGGAACATATCTCGGAAAAATCGTCGTTGGAGACAATTTAACCAACAATTATGTAGGTAAACATGTGGGTAAACTTAATATTATTAAATTTGTTTTAAAATAGCTCTGATTTTAGGTTGGAATAAATAGGATTTTATCACAATAGCCGTTGAGATAATATAAAAAGCACTCGAGACACGTCCGTCTCTCACGAAGGTTGGCTAGTGAATGCTTTCGAATCGAAATTTTCTAACATACATCGATATAGTGTTGCGATGAACGTGGTTTCATTCGCCTACAGTATGAGTAAATATTGCAGTGCGAAGCCACGTAACGAATGAAGCGAAGGCTCGAAATTGCTTTCACGATATGAAAGGATACATTTCGTGAATGGCAGAAGCACGACATGGCTTTATAATAGATTACAATTTAGTTTTTGGGCAAATACCTTATTGATAATAACTTGTTTATAAAATAAATAATAAATTGTTTACATACAAACAGGTTGCTACACCTTTATTCTCGTGAAAGCAATGTGAAAGATTTACTTCATGCACTAGCCCTTTATTCACGCAATGAATGAAGTAGACTGCTGGAAATCGTATTATGAAGGGGACGATATATCGTCAATGATGAAGAAAGTTTCGTTCCCAACAATACATCGATAGCGATTGTCTTCGCAAAATCGTTGCTGCAAACTTCTTCGGAAATATCTGTTAATTTCACTGATGTGAGGGGAATATTGGATATTTAATATATGAGAATGCCCATGCAACCAAATGGAACTATGGAATGTTTAAACTAAATTAAAAAAAAAATATTGCAAAATTATGGAATCACCCTATCACCATTGATTACAAAATAAAGGTAAGTGTCTGTACATTATAAAAAAAATACTTTTTGAATTTTATAAAACAAATTACTACACTTCATTAACAATCTTAAACTATTAACTTCACAATGAGTACGCAACCTCGTATACATGTCGATTTTTGACAAAACCGAATTCCAGCAATTTTCCCTGTCTTTTTGTTGACATTTCAATGAACTTAGATTCCAAATACATATACAAGCATTATTAAACTAAATTTTGGTAAAATAAATGTATAACTGTAAAAGATATGTTCCTTCGAACTGAAACGTGATCCAACTTTGATCTGTCAGAATCTGTTGTAAATTCATATATAATACTTAAATTCTAACATTTGATTTCGATGTGTAGGTATCTTTCTACTGATCATCTTTACCTCCTGACGGGAAAATTTTAAAGAAAGTGTCCTCGAAGGGCTTGCCAAATGCAGAGGTTCTCCTACATCACCTGGATTGTCTAAGTGCTAAGGTAAGTAATAACGGTAGAATTAAATAATAGCAATTCTTCAAAACCACTACAATACATTTGGTGATACTGTAGCAGTATACCATTGTAATTGGAGATATTGTAATAATTTGTGTATTTTCTGTTCAAATTATTTATTGTCAAAATAATACATATTGAAAAATGTTTAAGTATAGTGTATTTTATACCAGGATTAGTTCTGTGTTAAGGTAGTTGTGTGATAGTAAATCAGTAACTTTATTACCTACGTAATTGTTCGAATTGTGTCTCTAAGCATAGTTACAATCTACGAGGTATCATCATTTTCAGTACTACCGTGTTAATTCTGTCTTTGACTTCGTCAGCATCTTGAAGAGGCATAGCATAAACTTTCTCTTTAATGAAACCCCAAATAAAAAAGCCTGAAAGATTGAGATCGGGAGATCTCGCAGGCCATAGCATAGGACCACAGCGACCTATCTATCTGTTTGAGAAGTTTTCATCCAACCATTCTCTTACATTACGAGCATTGTAGAAGTTCCATCGTGGATGTAAATAATGTCATGGCGTATGTTCACTGGCACCTCGTCAATAACTTGTTGCAATACATTGATATATTCATTGACATTAAGACGATTTGGTAGATAAATTGACCCGGTGATTTATTATGTCCAGCCAAACGTTAACGGAAAACCTTCATATTCTCGAAATGCACGTGAATTATGAATTATCCTCCGTCCAATGGGGAAAATTATAAAACATCTTAAACAGTTATCATCTTCTTGAATCCTTTTTAAGATTGTGTTGCAAAAATTCAATCGAAAACTATTGTCGATTTCATTGAGCGACTGGAGTTAATAAACATGATGTGGTGACGCAAGTTTCTCGTACAACCGACTGCACTGAGAGAAATACATACTATTGAGAAGTAAAAATTCGCTAACGACAAGTAAATATCTGGCTTAAATAGGCGCCAAGTCAGTTATACCCCTAGAACAAGCAAATGAGTTTTCTTAAAATGACTTACCTGCTATAAGCTACCAGTTTGTTAAGAAACAATATAAAATTTCTAGTTAATGTAAGTTAGAAAATTTGCTGCTCTACCAAACAACTTGCTTGTAGTAAATTACATTTCTTTTAATAGCGAATAAAAATATAGTCATTATAAATAACGAACTTACTGAGAATGATGTTTTAGCCGCTGGTGCTTACTTTCTTTTCATTGCTAACAAGTATAATATCTTATAGTATTAAGTAAACTGCCCACTTGACTTAAGTGAGCCGCTTAATTGGCGTAAGTGAGCTGCTTATTGGGTACAAGTGAACCGCCTACTTGGCGCAAGTGGACTGCTTCCTGGGTATAAGTGAGTTGCTTACTTGATGTAACTGGACTGCTTACTCGGAATAGTGAGCCGTTTACTCAACGTAAGTAAACTGTTTACTTGATATATGAAGCCGGTTTTCCTAGGAGCAGGTTTTATGCGTCGCGTACAACGTAAAACGCCCAGCGCAATACGCCTTCCACTCAGGTCAAACAAAATAGTTGGCGTCGTTTTCCTATAAAGCCCAACTATTTTATTTGGTTTGAGTGGATGGCGTATTGCACTGGGCGATTTACGTTGTAGGCGACGCATATAACCTGCTCCTAGGAAAACCCGGCTTAAAAGTAAATTTATTAAAAGCAATAAAACTTCATGTGGTGTTTCTTTTGCTATAATCTACAGCAGAAGAGCTCAAAGGTTCATCAAGTTCATTAAACACTGGCTGATGTGAAACCCGTAGAGAAGAAGAAATGAGTAATAAATAATAAAAATGCGTTAGTGTATATAGATCTTTTATTAATATTTGAAAAGAACATACATGAAACTATAATAAACAAAATGAGCCTCGATAGAAAAGACACTCTTACACAGAACTATTATTATGCATACTAAGATAGTGCGAACAAATACGTACTTCTTTTTATTATTGGTACTTCAGAAAAATGTTGCTTAAATTTATTTAGACAAAAGTTTGTGAACTTCGTGATATTCATTGTCAGCCGGTCATATGCAAATTACTACTTCCGATCTGGTGTGAATAGGTCAAAATTTCAGATGTCGATAAGAGTGAAGTAAGCCTATCTGTTAAAATACCGCGCAATGTTATTTAGTATATTATTTTTAGTATAAATATTAATTCTCGAAATATTAATTCAAGAAAGGTAAAACATGCTGTGTGCGTAGGCCCCTAACCTCAAAAAATTAACTTTTTTTTTCAATTTAAAACAGAAATTAGATTAATTACATAGCATTTACAAACTCATAACTATTTATCAAGTACTTAAATATATATTACTTACCTTCAAATGCAGCAATATAATCTGCCAAGCCCCACTCTAATAACTCTGAGTGATATTTAAACACCATTATTCCTAAATTGCAATACGGACTACGTAGCACAACGCATCGCCCAGCAAGTCACAAATAAGAATGGCGTCGGCGTGCCCACTTCCTATAGAGCGGTAATTTACCAGTTCACTTACTTTAAACAAGCCGGCAACTGAAGAACAATAAACATTTTATTTACGGAACGACGCGCTTGTTTTAAAACAGCTTTTTACTTAGGACTAATAAAGAACTTATTTATAGCTAATAAATAAACACAATATGCTAGTCCTTACAAATTCAATCATTAATAGCAAGTAAGCCCGCAATTATGACAAGAAAACAAGTTTTAACATTATCATCTTACTAATGCTTAATCGGCAACTTTATTATGAATATACAACTCTTAGCTACTGTTAATAAAAATTTCATTAGGAGAACCCAGTGCACTTTAAGCAAAGGCCTTATTTAACTCATTTTTCTCAGTGTGAACGGTCTTTTTGCTGGGGATGTTTAAGGTTAAAGCTAACTGCCGGGTACCAACGGAGGAATCTTCTTGTATTACGTCTAAAAATTCTTGTTGTGTTGTATACGCGTTTCTCTTGGTCGACTAGTATCAGCATTTCTTTTAATAACACATGCGCAGATGTTACTTTTTCCTGTAATGTATTTTTTTCATACTGGAATAAGTACTCAATCGTGGCGGCATAAAACTTTCGCTGTCTATAGTTCTATAATACTCTAATTAATGGCTTTAATGGGAAATTTTATTTTTACAAATTTGTTGTTGCAGGTACATATGTGCATACACATTAAGTATATGCTCTATATTTATATAAATAAAATATAAAGTCCCTATAAATCTGATCTCAGCGAAACAATTGTAATAAAGTTTATTATTTTTGATCATGGTAAAGCTTTCTGCTCCCAAAATACATCAGACAGAGTTCTACAAAGAAACAAGGAACAAAGAACCAGGTAAATATTTGAAGTCCGAAATAAGTAATATTAATCCTGTGTTAGTTGTTCTATAATATCTTGTTATTGTTACATTTTTGAAGTTGAGAAACACTCATTAAATATCATTAATCATTTGTATTTATAACATAATATGTTGTGTAAATACAACAAAGTACGTAGACAAAGTAGCATTAACAATCTTAAGTTTTCTCGTTTCTGTAAAAGTAGCAGTTTTAAAGTGGCGGGCTTCTCACCTCTAACAACAATTATTACATATTAGAAGCAAATATTCCTTGTTATTCTAAGTTTTTTGTTACCATATCTAGGGTAACCTCCCAGGATATAGGTAGTGCATCAAGTCTTATGGGACATGGGATCGTTACGGGACTTGAGGCGCCCTGGCGCCCCCTACAGGTCCAATTTCGTAAACTGTATCTGGCTGGGAATCTTTACAGTGAACGGTTTAGTAATGATGAATCGATATTCCAATTATCATTATAGCTGCTGTTGTACAGATGGCGCGTGATACATGAAATAGTTGTAAAACTAAATTTTGTTTTTATTTTATGAATTTAATTTAATTATTAACTATTGGTTTAATGGTTTATATTATAATTATTTGTTTATTTATCGAAAACGCTTAACATCATATTCTTTTTAAATATCAATAACTATACATAACCTCAAACTTTCAGATGATGTATGCAGTTGTGAATTCGTATAACATTCGGTGTTCAATACACTGTGATATATAGCCATAAGATATGATTAACTTGTTAAATTAATATGTTCCGTTGTGTTTTGCTTTTCTATTACTGTCAAAAGTGTACGAAGTTTTCACCGAATAATGGTAGCACAAATCATATGTAGTGAATGAAACCTAAATTCTAAATAAAATAGTTATTTATATACACTGGGTGAGTTTTTTGTTAACTTCCGTGAATATTGCAATTTTTAATATACATATATCATCATTACATGAATTTTCTATCGGTAATAGCAATATTATTTTTCTACAAGTAAATATACAAATCTTTTTATAAGTTGGTATTCTTTACTACCTAATGTATCTGTTACTTTTCAAATTATGCTATAAAAATCGAAAGCCACTTGCAAATTGCTTTGAATATTTTTTTTAGAAGAATTTCTGAATTTAGGTTAATAGCATTAATAACTTATACAACAATTTAAATATAAATTTAAATTGTACTTATTTCATATACTTCAGCTACGATTCAGGAATTTCAGACGAATATTGGTATTAATATATAAATCAAAAGAAATACACAAAGTTCATAATTTCGTTAAACAGAAGCTTAAATTTTTTGGTGTTCTTTAAGTAATAAGTTTCAAGTATTTACCTATGCATAATGTGAATTTACTATTATTAAAGTGAAATCTTTAATACAATCATTACTTTTTAAATCAATGAAGTTTTTGTTTGGAAAATATTTCTTTTCAAGAAAATTTATTATCCTTTGATTCAGGCCGGTTTAGGGTGGAAATACAATAATGTTTTTTTTTTGTTTGGAAGAAATATTTATTTCGATCTATTGAATACTACTATTTCTTTGACCTAAAGGCTATCAATGGAAGAAATTGTTTTATTATGCATGCATACAGGTAAAGAAGGCGATTAGTTAATTTAACATAAGTTATTTATCTAGAATGTTTAGATTAAATACGGTTAAACAAAAAGCTTCTTGAATTAAGTAAATTTTGTTTATTTTTTTTTTTTGTGTTAATGAAACTACTTTTAAAGTATGGATCACATTTTAGTAATTTTGAGAGAATTATTTTGAGTTAATACAAATAGAAAATTTGTTTCACTCATTATTGAACTAATATTTTTCATTAAATCGATAAAATCATGTTAACCAAAAGACAGTTTTTTAATAACAGTTAATTTATATATCAAACGAAAATACTACGAAATAATTCGTCTTTTTTTTCTGTATATGTGTATACCTTACAGAGGTCTTTGCATTTTTGCTTTTGATTTAGAATCGTAAGTAACCTTATTTGAGTAAATGAAAAGGCGAACTTACGAAGTCGGGTATAGTACACTAAATCAACGTCGTACCAGGTATAATAATCAATTCATATTTATTATTTTATTAACAAACATATGTGCATTTCGCGTTAGAATATGAATCATCATCAGTGGTATACATACAGTCGCGAGCAAATGTTATAGGCACCCTAAATTTTGGGCGAATATGACAGTAAGAAATGAGAAAATTAAAACTTGTAGGTAATACATTATAGATATGTAGTATTTTAAGGGATCTTATTAATTTTTTGCATATTAGAGTGTTTTTAGTACAACTATAATACTTTTTAGATGGGAGGGGGAAAGTGACATCTCGAAGACTTGAAAATATATAAAAAACAATAATACATTTACAAAAGGTATCTATAAAGACTATTGTAACCATAAAGACGATTATATAAACCTTGAAATAACTGTCACAAAAAAAGTGCAAGAAACATGAAACCCATTAGTTTTGTCAAAGGTGCCTATAACATTTGCTCGCGACTGTACATCTAAAGAAGCCGCCTTTCACTTTTTAATCAACAGACTATTTAAACTGCCATTATCAAAAGAAAATTTGGACATTGAGCTGCACAATATTTTTAATATCGGTAAAACAAATGGATACAGTAAGAAACGCATAAAGAGAATATACTACAAACATTTGAAAAAATATACATCTTTTCACAAATGACAACCTTTACCAGATTTTACCAGACAGAGAATAAATTCACCAAACTAAAATAATATCCGTCTATACATATAGATTAAAATTATTTCATAGATAGGTTTAAAGAACACCAATTGCTTACAAAAAACCGTGAGCACACGAGATCTTTCCTAGTTTATCGCTTCGTTGAAACTGGGCATTCGTTTAATATTAATAATTACATGTTTTGGTAACAAAACATAATAGAAATTTAGATGTTCTAGAAGCAATATATGTCCTTCTATAAAAAAACTTTCTCAATTGTTAAAAAAATATCCATCATCATATAACTTATTAACTGACTTATTACATATTTCTTAATTTTCACTTACTATTTTTATTGACTCGTCAATTTGTTTACGTGCGCGTATGTTTTCATTTCTTCTGTTTCTCTTTTTCACCTTGCGATGTGTTTTGCGAGAGCTGGGATATTTTACCCGCTTGTGACTGTTTTATTCTTCTGACATATGTATGAAGCACTGATGATGCGTTTATATTCTAACGCGAAATGTACATATGTTTTTTAATGAAATAATAAATACGAAATGATTATTCTACCTGGTAATACGTTGATTTACTGTACTAACCTTATTTGAGTTTATTAATTTAATTAAAAATATAGAATACTGTTTTTGTTTAAAACCATGAGCTGGTTACATCTACGTATATACGTTTTTCAAAATATTAAATTATTTAAACCTTTTTCAATATAATTAATTGAAATAAAATTATAACCAGGGGTTAATCTAGCGATTTGTTCTGGTTATCGTATATAGAAATGTCACCTTGTAGGTACGTGTAAATTCTTGCAGAACTCAACACTTCATTTGTGGTTTATAGCGAATGTTGAAGTAGATCTGTACATATATTTTTCATTCCCAACGTAATATTCTGTTGCATGTATTTTTTATTATAATAGATACATTATTTTGTTTAACTGTTCATATTTGCTAATTCAATCTGCGAAGTTAAATAGTACATGATTATATACAAATGCTGAAAGGAAAAGGTAGGGAAATGCGATATACATCCTGCTCTAAGATTTCGGTATGTTATTGCTTTGTTATTATTATTAAAGTTATAGATTCAGTTAAGGACGTCACTATCGTTTCGCGCCTGTTTACTGTTAACTTCAATATCAAAATATTCTTATATTATATAATAATATAAATGTCCGGATCCAAAATTATTCGGATCCCAATAACAGCTCTGCTAGTTATTATTTCTACGAAATTAACAATAATTAAATATCGTTATAGTATGTTCATATATAGGTATAACGATTTGACTTATTCACTAGCACTCGAATTTCAGAAAAGAAATGTTTACGCAATTCTTCGAGCACGAGTAATTTACGGGAATGTATTCGCAAAGATTATTAAAACGTACATATATACATACATATCCAGTAAAAATAAGAATTACTACATCTTAAAAAAAAAAACTATACTAAAAAATTGCTACAAAAATTCATCTTCTATCACATCACTACTTTCACTTACCGAAATGTTATTACCCGCGAATACACCAGCGACACATTCTAATTGTACGAGCTACAGGGTTAAAATAAGCACTACATGTTTTAGCGGATAATAGACGATCTATACATTAACCGGCCGCTTCGAAATGTGTAAACACAAATATGATGTTTCTGTTATTTTAAAAAAGTTTAGACTGGATTTATTAATGTGCCAAGTGAATGCATCTATTATGTATTTGTTATCTTTGCGTAGGAATAAATTTATTTGATGTTTGAAGTATTTCGAATAACTGTAGTCTTATTAAATGGTTTTAAAAGGTATTTTCATTTTACAGTTGAACTACGACTAGGAACTAGACAAAGGCATGTTAAATTATACAATGAAATATGCAATATCACTGGGTTTACTACTTTTATTATTTTACGCGTATTGCATAATAATGAACGTATCAAAATGGATCGCATGAAAATATTTAAGGTATCCAGTTATACTGAAATCAGTAAAGCATATCTTCTTTATCCTTATATTTTTTAATCTAATTGATGTCTGATGATGATTTCATATCAATTTTTTAATTTGCTCCGGCTTCCTTCTTTGACAATAAATAATGAGATATAGCGAGGATGCATTTAAAACCACGATTTTTATATCAGATATTAGAACGAAAACCTCTACACTCGTCAGAAATATTTTTTATTGGTTATAGTAATGGTATGTTTTTATTAATATTATAATAACAAGATAAAATAATATTTCGATTATAAATTCCCTAGTTCCAAACTTTTACCTCAAAAGTCTTACAAATTTTCAAAAGAAATTAGTCCTGAAAGTCGAATAGCAGTGATAGGTATAAATATAAAGTGCAGGTTTTAATTAATAATAAATGATTACTTATATAACATGACGCGGCATAAATATTGCAACACATGGGAATTTTTTTTTATTATTAAAATACACTAAAACTTTTTTTGGGGATAGGTTGTGCATGTCTAGAAACCCCAAAATCTATTTTGTTACATGTCATGTATGACGGTAAATTTGAAAAATATGCTGGTGCATAGAATTATGTTGTTACTAGAAAAATATCTAACAGAGACGCAATACAAAAAAATCAAGTAGGAATTCTTAAATCCAACTTCAAAACACATCGCTCAAAAGAACTTCGAACAACGTGTACGAAATTAAATATTATTTTATTGTTACAATATTCTTTTTTCTATGCCGATGCTTTTATAGATACTAGAGCTGAAATGTACATATAAATAATCCTGAATCCGATCGATGAATGATTATTTTAATCTTATAATAATCAATAACCCAATGATGTTGCTAAGATCACTCAAAGAGGTTTTACTTTTTATTTGCATTACTTCACTGAAAGAACTTGAGGAAATATATAATAAACCCAAATATAATTATACACTCATGTATAATAAAAAGTCAAATTGGCACCTTAAACCCAACTCAAAAAAATCACCCCCCAAAAACGGAAAATAATAATAACTTTGAACTGCGTGTACGGAATTAAATATTATAATATGCTTTTGTATATTTCGGTGCTTTTATAATTACTAGGGCTGAAACACTTATGCAAATAATCCTGAAATTAATCAATAAATAATTATTTTAACCCTAAAATAACCAATAACAAATTGCTCCTACTAAAATCATTCAAAGAGATTTTATTTTTTGTTTACATGTTCTACCACACAGAAAAACTAAAAACATGCATAGTAAACCTAAATGTATACAGTCTAATATAACAAAAAGTCAAGTTGGCACCTTGAAACAAACTCAAAAAAACCTCCTCTCAAAAGGGGAAAATAGTGATAACTTTTACTTGAGTGAACGGAATTAGTTCTTGATTTTTTATAGAATGCCCATAATCAGTATTTAGTTATATAATTTTTTTGAACGTGATAGCTTAAGTAATTTCTGGGAAAAAATATTGAATTTTTCCATCCTTATATCCCCCCCTAATATCTCGAATGGGGTGGCATCGATTGAGCTAGTTTTTAGTATTTACAGTATGTGTGACAGCAGTACTCATTGGCATTTCAGCCCGATAAATTTAGGGGCACTTTTCAATGGCTTATCGGAGCAGAGCCTTTATGTAATAAAATAAAATATTCCTGTGCCATGGAACAAATAATTGCAGACTTGATTTGTAAACCGATAGGCTTTTCGGATTTTGAGAGCGTCTGGGTAGTTGGGTATGGGAGCCCAAAATCAATACGAAAAATACATTGAATAGTTTAGGTATCTGTATATGAATGATTTGGCTATTATTTTTTTTATATATAGAAATTACATATTAAAAGCCTTCACAGCGTTACAACTGTTTGTGTAACAAAGAGCAGGCATTATTAAAAATTTTAACATAATCGGAGTACTTTTAAGTAATCTAAGTACATTAAAAAGGACATTATTAGCGAAATACAGAAACCTCCTTGTTTTTAGTTTAATGGCTATTTTAATGCTCACTCGACAAATTCTATTCGTGAGCCGTTTAAAATTAGTGTAGCCTATATACCTACTATTTTTACTGAATTAATCTGAATATTCAATTGTATAAACACATAAAACCTTTCATTCAGAAAGGTTTTATATGTTTATTTATGAATATTTTTTTTATTTTGAAAAATGTCGCTCATGCATGCTGGACATAGGTTTTACAAATAAACTGGATATTTTTTACCTCTAACATATGCAATTTATTTAATTAATTTAATATTTACATTTTCCATATTTTTTTTTTTTGAAAAATTAATGCGATATGTTTCCGTTTAAATGTTTTCTACCACGAATTTACACAGTTGATAGCTGCATATTTTAAAAATAGTTTTAATTATACCGGGTATCCAAAAGTAGATACACGTGTACTAACTAATTGCTATTTTAGATGAGATATTATATATATATTTCTACATTTATATACATTTATATAAAAACACAAAGATTTCAGTATTGACGCAGATCTTCAAGATCGCGTCTAGTCTTGCCTTACAGTGTATTGATCGTACCCTTCGGCGTCGCGACGATTCTAGAGTTATAAAAATACAAAGCAGCAATATGTAAACATGTCATAAATTTACTATGAAACAATAATTGCATCCGTAATACATTAATATTGTAACAATACTAGCGGCGCATCCACCAAAATTAACTATACTGGAGTTTTTTTTGCACCGCATCTATGTATAAATTGCAGGAAAAAAAGTGCTCGAGGGTTATTTTGGGAGTTAGTGAGGAGCTTTTTTGAGAAGCTTTTTGAAGAGTTTTTTGAGGGGTTTAGGAGCTTTTTGGAGGAGCTTCATTGAGTAGCTTTTTGATTGACGTTTTAAGGAGCCTTTATGAGTTTTTTAGCTGTTTAAAGAATATTTTACGGAATTTTTGAACTTTTTTGACGAGTTTCAGGAGCTTTTCATTATTGTAGTTTTGTGAGCTTTGAGCTCTTGGTTTTTTGAGTTTTGTGTTTTTGAGATTTTCGAACTTTTTGTGGAACTTTTTTTTATCACGGAACTGGAAAAGGAGAATGCCGAATGCCATTTCATTCTTGGATGTCCTAGTGCAGAAAATAGGAGACGGAGAAACAGAAACCAGACTACTAAATTAACAGTTAAACCACCAATAACACATAAAAGTTGTAGTCGCGAAGTGCCAATACGACAGGGTAAAGATCGTATGCTTTGATACAACTGACGGAAACAAAGTAATTCGGATTATCACCGACACATTCAGAATGAATGAACATGAGAAGTCGTTATAAGCTCCTATTCTGGCGCTTTTTTTGCGCAAGTATTAGAAAGGTTACATTGTTTTTTTTTTATATATCCGAATCAATGAAACATTCAAATGATTTTTAGCTTGCCATTTTTGTTTCTTCATTTTTAGTCATATGCACTACATATTTTATTATTAGTATAATAGTTGTGGTTCTGTTGTATCAAAGAAAACTTATGTGCAGATTAATAGAAAATGTGGTCGATTAGCTGCCTTCATTGTTGTTTGCATTTATTTAGCCGTAAAGTGATTGTTTCAAAAGTATGGTGGCTATTCATTTACCAATTATACAGGGTGATTCTCAATATGTGCGACAAACTTTAAGCGCTGATTCCTGGGGTTATTTTGATCATAAAAGTTCATAAGAACATATGTCCAAAATTGCTTAGTTCTAAAGTTGTACAATGTTTAATAGTAAGTTAACATAATTAATGTTTTTATTGTAAATTAACAAAATAATTAGTAAAACAAAATTAACTTATACTAACTGTTGAAAATGACCGCCCCCAACTGCAATACAAGCTTCTATCCTCCGTCGTATTGACTGGCGAGTCGTTCTAAAATACCAGGGGTATTTCGAATTGTTTGAGAAAGCTGCGATAATACGATTCTTCAGTTCATCGACATTTTCAATGGGAGTCCTATAAACTAATGATTTAAGGTGACCCCAGAGAAAAAAGTCCAAAGAATTTAAGTCCGGAGACCGAGGAGGCCACGGTTGTGGACCTCCCCGTCCTATCCACCGATCTGGATACGTATTGTTCAAAAACACGCGAGCAACTAAGCTAGAATGCGCTGGAGCACCGTCATGCATAAAATTCATTTGTACTCTTAATTGCAACGGAACTTCTTCCAGCAGTAGGGGTAGCTTCTCTTCAAGAAAATTGCGGTATACCTCGCCATTTAACCGCATCGGTAAAAAATGTGGACCTATCAAGTGATCTCCAACAATTCCGGCCCACACATTGACAGCGTATTGATGTTGATGACGGGCATGCACTAGTTCGTGTGGATTTTCTTCGGCCTATATGTGATTATTATGAAAATTAATAATCGCGTTCCTAGAGAAAGTAGCCTCGTCGGTGAAGAATATTTGAGCCAAATATTCAGGATTTTGTGTTGCATCCATTGACAAAAAGCCACTCTTTGCGGAAAAATCTGCCGGCAAAAGTGCCTGCACCCGTTGAATGTGATATGGATACAAGAGTTGATCTTTCAATAGTCTCCAAACAGTGGCCTGACTAACTGTTTAAAGCAAACGCAATTTTTCTGGTGCTTGCAGTAGGATGTTCCTCAATTTCATTTAGTACCATTTCTTCAACTGGTGGAGTTCTCACTGTAGATGGGTGCCCGTTATCAGTCGTCCGTTAGTTCAGTTATCCTGAAGAAGCTGTCAGTATGAACAGCGAAACGTTGAGCGAAAGTTTTGACACACGGCGAAACCCGCAAGAAGCTGTTAGTTATTATATTTTTTATATTTTATCTAAATATAGATAAAATATAAAATCAAGAAATAATAAATGAACTCTAAAGTTAGATAAAGTAGAAGTATATATCGTTCTGGATTATAAATTATATTATTGCTTTTGATTTGGTGTGAATGGATGCATATAGCAGCTACCTCGCTGCAATTATTTTAGCTCCTACATTATATAATTACCTTTTATGTAAACGCAGATATATTAATAGAAGTTACAGCGCTTAACTTACATACTAACTACATCATAATTTTAAATATAAATCATCTAATTTAATCTTTAGACTGTCATTTTAAGTAGATACTTATTATGTATGCATATTTTACCCATTTTATATTATTAATCCTACGCACCAAATGTGCAAAAGCAAAAATGAAACGTTTATTTCTTTTATATCAAATAAATATTTACAGTAATGCAAAGCAAAATATTCTTGCAGAGTTAAGAAAAATATATTGAGAAATCATTTGGAATAAAATATAATTAATGCTATATAACATATATATTTGTAAAACGTATTCCTAATATATTCTCTATAATATATTTTATACATATTATGTTAATATAACTAATATTCGAGAAAGATTTAATATTTTCTAAATATTTCTGAAATATGAAATAAATATAGTTGGCTACTGGGGTATAATCAAACACCCAGTCTTTGGTGGGACGCCTGTACAAGTTTTCCGCAGAATTAACTAGTAAGAGGTTTCCTAGCTTAACGAAATTGCTGAGATATAAAAATTTGGAGTTTGTAATAATTGGGTAGTTACATTGTTATTAAATATTTTTTTAAGTTTTTTTCTTTACAATTTACTTATGGAAATAAGGTAAACAGATCACTTTAATGAAATACTAACCAATAGAAAGTAAATGTCAACAAACGAATTGAAGAGACTTTCTATTGAATATTCAAAACTATCTCTACAGCGCATTTATTTTTAATTAAATATTTAAAGTTAATATATTTACTATATTTCACCCTAAAATTCATAATCAATATGCCTACATTTGATCACGATGATTACTGAGTACTCTACGTATCCTAAATTTTAAATGATTTTTAAATTATTAATAAGATATCTCGCAAACATTTACGTTCTAATACAGTTAAAAGAATTTTGGAGACGTTCCTTTCCTTCAATTAAGTGTATACTATCGCGTGCTTTCAATTTATGGATGCACGAGACCGAATGATTTGCAACTACATAAATTCAATTGAGATTGGTGGGTGATTCATTAAAACTGATAGAGCACCAAACTGCCGCGCTCATAAATATGCGTCCTACATGTGTATTCTGATCTTATATGTATGTATGTTGTAAGTGTGATAAGGAACGGTGTTAGATCCGATGTCGTTCTAAATCGCGTTTACTCATACTCAAATATGCGGTGATAGTGAGAAAAGTATTTGCAAGTTTAATATTAGAAAATATTTAGTGTCAAGGTTGGAATTTCTTTTACCAGATTTAGTGTTTCTATGCATGACACAGTGTAAGTTCTTTAATAATTAATAATATATAAGTATATAGTGTAGGTATATGTATGTCACGTTCAAATAACGAAATTGTTGATTTACCGTTCTGCACGTTCATGTTTACGCGTTGCATTTTGGATATTTTTAGGTTACGCGTTTTGGATAATAATAATAGTTTACAGCGCGATTTTAGTTCTAATTTGTAGGAGTAGATAAAAATAAAGAGGACGGGAAAATGGTATATGCAGGCTCGTGCCAAGTCGGTGGTGCAAGTGGTGTACAGTATCAGAGCGATACATACAAAGCGGCGGCAAAAAAATGCAATATTGAGGAAATTTCTTTTGTAATAATTATTAAAACAAAACAAGAGATGTTCATTCCATTCTTAATTTATTGCAATGAACAACTTTTGCTTTGTATGTGAATATATTTATTCATTCAAATATAAAACATTCATTATTGAAACAATTTTTGTGATAAGTTCTAAAGCCGGCTTTAACGTGTGCATATAAGAATTTATAAAGAGAAGCACTTTTTACCAAGGTGGAAACGGCTTATATGATTGGATTCTAAGATAGTAAAATATTGCGCTTTTTCGAAGTTCGAGTACAAAGAAGGGAATTTTATTTAAGAAATACAAATTGATAGTGGATAGAAATGTTTGTAACGGTAGGATGGTACACTCAAAAAACAAGCGGGAAATTTATCCCAAAAATATGAAAAAAACTTTTCTACCTCCCATTATTAGGGTAATTTTAGTATTACACCAACCGGTGAATATATCAAGGGAAAATTACCCCTGGAATGTGATTTTTCTACGGAAAAATCGCGTATGTGGTTTAATTTACTGGGTAGCTTTACATATCAAGGAAGTATTTTCCGGTTGTAATGTAAAATTGCTTAAAAAGTGGAATATACGAGGAAGAAATTTACCGTACAATTAGGTAAGTTTTCTACTCGATCCGAAGATGGTAAACAATTTCAATTATTCAGAGCTTTTCATTCACATTTTAACCCCTGTGAAATTCTTGATGATGGGCAATTAATATCGGAGAATACACTTCCATCGCAAACAATGGAATTCACAAGCTATTTAAACAATCAAACAGACGATGGAAACAGCGCAAACATCAACTCATATTCTGTCAAAATATTTTACGCTTTGTAGATATATTCTCTGTAAGTGCTTTTTTCTTTGTGGGAGCCATCTGATCTGAAGTCATCGGAACACTTAATTATCAAAAAGGTAAATAATTACAAATAATCCTTCACCTGAAGGTACTACAGAAAACTGCCTATTCTAAGTACTATATGGATTCCATAACAATTGAACTAAGTAATTTCCCTATGATTGTTAATAACAAAAATGTAATACAGTAGCCTCCCAATTATGTGAATACTACTTTATGTGAAATGCTGAAACAGGTGAAATATGGTTAGCTGACGTAATCGCGAGTCTACTGTAACCCGGTTATCAGTTGTTATAATATTTGTGCCCATGGACGACTTTAGTTACCTCCCGGCATTCGCCAAGGAGTAAGAGAAAACCATTGCAAAAACCTTACTCTGTCTTACTCTACCTTGTCAAATTATTATTATCCCTCTGAGTTTTGAAGAGGCGGAATTGAGGAAACGTGATCGTTTTCTCAATTCCGACAGCCGAGCTGTGCCGTTTTAGGTAGCTGTTCATCAGTAAGTGGACATTGAAATAAAACAAGCTCCATTTAATCTACCCCACCACATTCACAATGCGAATCAGTAACCCTGCCACTTCTACATAAATATAATTTAAAATTACCGTAACCCGTTATTAATTCTACCGCCTGATACGACAAATTTACCCTAATTTCCCTAAAACGTATAACGCTACCGATAAATTTCTAGTCCACCCCCATTTAAAGTAATATCCCACCTACCCTGCCAACCATTGTTATCCCTAAACCCTTTTTTAACAACGCTTGACAAAATTAACCTATATCTAATTATTGCACTATCCCTCCTAGACACCGCCTCTCTCGCTAATTGATCCGCCCTCTCATTACTGATTGTACCTACGGGAGCCCTAGTCCAAAAAAGTTTTACACCCCATCGCGCAAATGTTCCAAGCATCTAATAACAAATCAGTCGATTTTTTTAAATTTCGTAACGCCTCTAATATAGATAAGCTAATTGTTATAATTAGCACGTCCCGTATAAATTCCCACTCACGCCTGATATAACGTACTGTTTGAAAAATATTGCAATGATCACCTAATTTTAAACTTTTGATTATATAGTCTATAGTGTCCCGAGGATTGGTGTAATATATGTTGATATTGAAATTAAATCAAAGGCAAATTCGTGTTCCAATCCTTTTTATTATATTATCTCATTGCGACATGTTTCGGTTTATTAAACCATCATCTGGCAATAAAACGTCAAACGTTCGTTTCCTATTTGACGTTTTATTGCCAGATGATGGTTTAATAAACCGAAACATGGTGCAATGAGAAACTATAATAATAAAAAGGATTGGAACACGAATTTGCCTTTGATTTAATTTCAATATCAACATTTTGATTATATATTTCAATACCCTTATTATAAAAGCCGCCTCTGTACCTCTTTCACCCTTCGACCTATCCGTAAAAAATTCTGAACCCTCTCCAAAAGTGGTTATAAATTTGTTATAAGGAATACTTTTTAATTCCGCGGGATGAATTTGGATCCCTATATCTACTCGCCTTTCTAAATCGTCCGGTTCTAATCTAATTCCCGTTACCGTAACTAAACCCTCGAACCCGATTTTATTCGCGTCCCTACAAAATTTAAGTTGCCTCAAACGTAAATCTGCTGGTAATATACCAGAAATAACGCACGCCGCTGCCGAAATAGATGAATACGTATTCGCGGCACTAACCGTTACCAATCTGTGCGCCCCGATTATTTTTTTGCTTGTATAATTTTACACGTGTCTGCCCATATCGCTCCCGCGTACAACATTGCCGGTTCTATAGCGCCCCTGAAAATAGCCACCGCGTTGTCGTTTCAACCCCACGTGACCCTAGGCGATGCTCTATTACTCATTTTCGTACCTTTCGCGGTAACATACTAATATGCGCTTTAAAAATTAATTTATCGTCTAAAATAACTTCAAGGTATTTGACACTGCAGTCTCTTGGCGTTTTCTATTTCTATTTGTTCTGTAGGTGCTAATAATCATCAATTTTTGCACAAACAAACATACGTCTTTAATATATTTCATTATGAAAAGATACCTCTTATTAATATAAAACACGTCTAGATATTAGATTTATAGATAGATAAAGGCTAACCCTTTCAGTCCTGATTTTTTTTTCTTTGGGTAAAAAAAAGCATATTTTGTTGTAAACATTCTCTGTGGGACGTCCATAAGCTTGCACGACAAAAATTCTTGTATACGTGCCTCCGTACTAACAAAGTACTAAGATATTTTAAAATTTAGTTTAAACATTCTAAATTGTAATTAAATTAAATCATCTTTCTCAAACAATGTAAGCGACTATTTTTAGAAAATCAAAGTTTAAATCTAAGTTTTTTTCTTATTGGTTTAAATTTTGCTTATACATTTAAAAATGCAAGGGGTATTGTATAACAATATATATGTATAACAAAATTGAAGGCCGCGTTAAGGTTATAAAACGCCCTGTATAAATCCCGATAATTTTACGTTATAGACCAAACCAATCTTAAAACAATTTATATAAACTTAATTTCCTATCTATCCTTGTTTGTCAGATCTAGAGGAATTCGCTGCCAGTGAAAAACGCTGCACGCCTTACGGGTTTTAGATTCATACTTTTCCTGTTATCGAGTTTTAAAAAGAAATCAATGTTTATGCGTATTCAATGGGCGACAAAAAAGCATAGGCGTCTATATCAAGGGCGGATTAATAGGCGCTAGACTTGGCACCATCTGGCGCCTTGTCGGCTTCACGCCGTCTGGTGTCTAGCAGCTTGGCGCCGTTCCGTCGGTGAACGTCTAGCGCCGCTTGTTCTTATGTTTATAGTTTACTCAATCGTTTATACTAAAACTATATAATTAAGAACGAAGTGTTTTGTAGATTTGTACTATCCTTTTTTGCTTCGTATTTGAAGGTCATATATTTCGTACAGGCAGTTAGATTATGGTTTCTGTTGCGGGCAGAGGTTTATCGTTACTTTTTATAAGAGAGACTGCTTCTTTTATTTAACATGCAAAAATCACAATTTTTGAAAATAACTGCATATACAGGGTTTTCCACGGAACTGGCTGATTAGAAGTTTTCCAGCTTAACGAAATTCCTCAGTTTTAAAAAATTGGGGTTTGCAACAATTTGGCACTTACTTTCTTTCTAAAATATTTTCACCTTTTTTGCACTTCCGTTAACCGCGAGTCGCCACGAACTTTGTTATTTTAAAATGGAACACCTATATATTTATTATATTACTGAATTTACCATAAAATTCTATGACGATTACCATTAGGGTATCTCTATACCTATCTTCAAACTGTTTCTAAGATATTACGATTTTTGTTAAAATTTTGACATTACATTGTTGTATGTAATTGATTAATGTCACTTGATTTAAGTGTCAGAAATCTCCGACTTTGAAGTCAACAAGTACTAACATTGTTTACCAAAACCGTGGAAAAAAAATCAGTGACATTATTATACAGGGGTGTTTAAAAATTAGTGGACATATCCAAGAATTTGAATGTTAGAAACTTAATTTTTTTAAATAAACACCCTGTACATTTTTCTATTTTTGGATGTAGAATTAATTCTATACCAATTTGCTGTAGCATTCCCTATACCCATCTTCAGTAGTTTTCTTTTAATTACTCGTTTGTTTCATTACCGCTTTCAATGGGCGAATTATTTCTATCTGGTGGCCATGAATTAATTAACACACAATTATTATTTTAGTAAGTATTATTGTTTAATCATTGTTTTGTTACTCGTCGCGTGTTCAGATTGATGAATATTATTGTGGAACTTATGAATTAGATAATGAAAATATTGGAGGAGCTTATTCTAACCTAAATATTAATAAATTATTTTAGATTCACTGAGAATGCAGGAAAGAACTTATAGAGAATTCAATGTAATTAAAGAATTTATTGGTTGTTAATATATCTAACGGAATCCAGAAAATTTTGAAATGATTTCTCTTAGTAGCTTTGTTTCAAATTAAGGAAATGGCATAAACGATAACGAACGACAACATAACAAAATTGTTCACTAAACGTAGTGTGCTTGTCAGACAAATGTTTTAAAGTTTTTGAAAATATTAAAGTATTTCAAAATTATAAAGGTTTTATGAAGAATATTAGATACATGCATACTTAACAAATGCAATTTACAAGCAGCATAAACTTGACCATGACATAGAGCATTCAAAAAAAAAATGCTCAATGTGAATTCCGTTTACTCCAAGCATTTTATTATTCGACGTCTTAATGTGTCGCCTTATACTCTCTACTTCAACTGGGTTTAATTCCATCAAACGTTCTCGTCACACGAATCATTAAATCTTGCTTGTAGTACCGAAAGTTGCGTACAGTGTGTAATCTGTGTAATGTATTATTTCAAAGTTTTCTGAATTTTTATTAGCCGAAAATAAATTCCTATAATTACCGTAATTCTCTATAAGTTCATCCTGCATTCCCAGTGATGTAAAATAAATTTAAAGTATCCCAGGTTAAAATAAGCTCCTTCAATATTTTTCATTATCTAATTCATAAGTTCATAATAATATTCATCGATCTGAACACGCGACGTGTAACAAACATGATTATACAATAATACTTATTAATAATAATAAATTGTTGTGATGTTAATGTCATGGCCCACCAGATAGAAATTATTCGGCCATTTGAAAGCGGTAATAAACAAAAGGAGTAATTTAAAAGAAAACTACTGAGATGGGTATAGGATGGTGCTACAGCAAATTGGTATAGAATTTAATTGTACATCAAAAAATAGAAAAATGTTACAGGGTGTTCTATTTGAAAAAATTAAGTTTTGCAAACATTCAAAATTCTTGGATATGTCACTAATTTTTAAACAGCCTGTATAATGTCACTGATTTTTTTTCCACGTTTTTGGTAAAACAATGTTAGTACTTGTTATTTCAAAGTCGGAGATTTCTGACACTTAAATCAAGTGAGAATTAATCAATACATACAACAATGTAAATGTCAAAATTTTAACAAAAATCGTAATATCTTAGAAACAGTTGAAGATAGGTATAAGATACCCTAATTGTAATCGTCATAGAATTTTATGCGAAATTCAAAATATAATAATGTATATAGGTGTCCATTTAAAATAACAAAGTTCGTGGCGACTTCCGTTTAACCGGAAGTGCAAAAAAGGGAAAAATATTTTGGAAGAAAGTAAGTGCCAAATTGTTTGCAAACCCCAATTTTTAAAACTGAGGAATTTTCGTTAAGCCGGAAGCTTCTAACAGCCCCGTTCCGTGGAAAACCCCTGTATAGTCACGATCTATTGGGGGCGTAGACCCGGAATATCAATCAGAACTTTATGTTTAACTTACTAATCGAAAGACTTATTTTTAGACATTTAGCGGTTGAGCATGACAAGCTTCTTATTAGAGAGAGAGCGATTAGCGTTCATAGTACAGACGGAAAGATTTTTTGCATGTGAAAAAAAAGATATTGTGTGGATAAAACCTGAAAGATACTGAGCAAGGGGCATCTTCAGAACTGCTACTGCTGTTGCAGTTTCATATCAGAAGCAACAACAGTAGCAGCCGGAAGATGATCCTTGCCGGTGAGAACGAAACGTCGGTTAGAGGAAGTTTCAGTACGCAATTCCAACCTAGTAGTGAATAAAGGGTTGTTTAAATTTAATTTAAAAAAAAGAATTGAAACAAATAATGATTTAGGTAAGAAATTTCTTCCTTTTTACAAAATCCATATCAATTACACATTGCCGGTTGATTCGCAAAAATCAAAGGCACGTATGCGATGGGAAACTGTTTTGATAACAGTTCCTAAGACATATTTATCTGGTAAGTGGTAAATATTTGATTGTTACGTCTGCCATCATGTAGAGAACTTATATCGAGTATGGGAAGCTAGTGTAGTGAAATAGGAGAACCGCCATCTTCACGGTAATTTCTGTACTCGTAGATATGTTTAACGTGTTTGCTACTACCGGCCAGAAAACTGCTCATCTTATAACACAAATTGTGCGTACTAGTTAGTAAAAGTAATTCAATATAAAATTTTACTAACTTTAAATGTAGCAGCACATTGATAATAATTTATTTTTTTTAGTTTATTGCTTTTTCTCCATTAGCATTCGAACCTTCCTCCCCCAATTAAATATGAAATTGAGCTATGCTCAGCTGTAGCTTATGCTTGCAGCTGTACGTATAATACCAGTTTAGTCGTTTTAGTGTACTTTTTCAACACGTGTCCTGATAAAGTATTTACCAATTGCTGGTGTTTAGGGTAGTGCAGATTTAGCACTACAAAGTATATATTTTTCTACATTAAAATTTTACCCAATACACTAGCCAAAATTACACGCCAGAATTTCTTACTCTGTAATATCTACAAGAGTAGGTACCTACTTTGTGGATTCTTGTGTGTCAGATGCATTTGACAATTCCTGACAGAACTTTCTTCATGACTCCCTCTTGGCTCTATTAACCTTTTTGTTATACTCCGTTAGAGTTTGACGATATTGCAATCAGTTGCCAGATTCATCTCTAAAATACATAACCTTTTCCCTGTTTACTCGAGTTTGTATGTCTTACACTTATCAAGTTAGCAATATATGTTCCTATTAAAAAATGGCCGTCCTGTATAACAAGGGTAGAGAGTTTATTATAAACTGATAGGTACAGTGAAAACCACTTACGATTTATATTTGTTCTAAAACATCAATTGAAAACGCAATGGTAAGCACGTATGTAAGTAGGGGCATTGTACAAGCGTTTCTCGTAGGTTAGATACCTTATTTTTATTCATACCAGCCAATATTAATATTTCTTTTAGATTTTTAACAGAAATATGACGTAACTACTCATGTGACATTCCTGAATAGAAACCATTCTGAATTTTAACTAACAATAAGATCGACCATAAACACAATTGGGCGTATTAAACCTTATGGCGGCGTTTCTTTTGGACTGGTTCTATTATATTTATACATGATTACTTACAAGCTACTACATGCGTAAATACATAATAGTAGTAATAATAAACATTTGTAATATATGCAGACAATTGAATAAATCACATGATCTCGTTAAGTGAATTAAATAGTCTTAACAAAACTGACCCTGACTCATCTATCGAAAGTTAATTTGATGCCGAATTAGCCCTGGCATTTAGGAACATTACTTATTACTTCTGTAAGTTCTCTATGTAGAGTTTTTTTTTTTTTTATTATGGTGGGTAAGTCAAAATTTTATCAGAAACATATCCATCTGTAATATTTTATAAATAAATGACAAGTTGGTACTGTTCTGAAAGATCGACAATAGAGTTACCACTTCTTGATATATGAATAGTTTTAGAAATATATATCAAGTAGCATCCTTACGTTTGCATCGGCATCGGTATTAAATAATATCGTGAATAAGGCACAGATGTATTTATACCAACTTAAATAAAAATATTGCTAGCACCATAAGTAATTGCATAGACCTCGACTCACTCAGTTGTTGTATCACCTTTCTAATAGTTTCTTGTATTGAAACGCATTAGGAAATCGCCATACCGATTTCTGCGGCTTTTGTACGCCAGATAGAAAATATGGAACGAACAGCCTCCCAGCCTCTGCGCGTTTTTCTTTCGTTGAATTGCAATTTTGCAATAGTCCACTGCAAGTCTTGCATGCGTCTAAGATTCTACGAATTCCCCTTTTCGGCTCAAATTTCGCGGTTTATTAAGTATGAAAAAAAGGAAGTTTTTTAGTGAGAGGATTTATATTTTTGCAGTGCGAAAGATAACAGCCAACATGCCGTTCAAACTGAAGAAGGCATCGATAGGGAAATCTCTTCTGGGTCTCCTACCGATATTGGAATGGGCGCCCAAATATAACAGCCACAAATTGATGTGTGATGTTATTGCTGGCGTGACAGTTGGTTTAACTGTCATGCCTCAGAGTTTAGCTTATGCTACCTTGGCGGGTTGGAACCACAGGTATGTTAAATATAAAATCGAAACGAAATGTGAAATATTCATAAAATATTTGTATTTGTTTGCGATTGAAGTACATACAGTACCGCTTATTTACATCATCACCTTGATTTGGTTTATGAAGGCAGATTTTGAGCATAACCGCGCAATGTACACTGAAAGAAAAATAAAATTAATAATTAACTCAACGAAGGGTTCCGCACTAAAATGTAAATAATAACTTCATGACATTTAGTTAATGTTAGAAACTTCAAACTGAAAATTTTTTTTCTTTAATTATTTCTTTATTAATTCAATATAAGTTATTGTCTTTTGATGTGTTAATTACATAACTGATGTAAAAAATAAAATAATCAAATTTCTGTTTTACATATTACGTTATATAATATTTTTAAAATTGCCCTTAAATTATTATTAAATACGAAAAATTTACTGTTACATTTATACCATACTTTTTTTTAACATTGTGACAATATTTAATAGTAAAATGGTCGACACAATTTTTTAAATTAGTAAGTTAACTATTAATCCGCTTATGTAACTATCAACTCCATGTATATACTTGCGTACTTCTTAATGTTTTAAGCGGGTATGAGTCATTTCAACGCATCACCAGTGGCGACTGGTACTAAAGGGCACTAAAGGGCACCCAACTACCAAGATAAACACAGAAAGAAATTCGCATGTAATTCAGTGCATCATTTTATTTTATTATTGTTACGTATTTTTATAACGATGGTATCAAAATTTCCTCCCGCACCACAGACACTAGCGCATATGTGAACGCTCAAACTATGTTCGGCAGTGGCCGTTTAGTTATTCAATGATGGAAGTTAATTGTGCTGTAAAATATTTTAAAAAAATGCCTTCTCATTTGAGGAAAAACTTTTAATTAAGAGAGAAGGAATGCTTATACCTGATCTGAAATAAACTACACTTCCACAAGTTAAAACTCGAACTTACAATAGAGTATTTATAAAAATTTGGATGGATGTGCGGATTTCACTAACAAATAAACTATCTTTGTTTGTGTCTGCTTAACTTTTAAGAAAGAGGTCAGTGCGTGGAATAAACAAAGGTTAAATGATTTTAAAGCATATCGCAGAGACGGCTAAGAAACACAACAATCCGTTTTCTCACATGAAGGCATGCGTGATTTTAATGTTCTACGGCAAAGTGGACATACGTGAATAGTTAGACAGTGCTTATTTGCGACATAAAATTAAGCACAACGAAGATGTGGAAAAATATCGTCATATTTTGCGTCGGCTAATTATGTGTATAAAAAAAATATGAAATCTTATTCTATATTTGACAGCGTAAAATTAAAAAGTGAACTTTTAGTAATTTATGAGCGCGAGGACATGTGTGACATAGATGTAGGTGTGTGTTTTGCACTTTTAGTGTTCATAAGACACAACCATTTAAAAAGTTTTGACGGAACATATAAACTGTTGGATATTATTTTGTACAACCCGCTTGTCGACAGTAGAATGTCGATGATTTTCCACCCTCAAACGCATTAAGACTTTCCTGAGAAGCACAATATCAGAAGATCGACTGAACGCATTTTTACAACAAAATCATAGACGTCTGCATGAAAAATAGGAGAATGGATTTTATGTACAAAAAATAGGCAAGTTCTTATTTTGTGCCAACCCTCTTTCATAACTCACGAGCCGCCACTGATAGTTAGCATATAATATTTACCAACTAAAATATACGTGTTTACCGAATATTACGAAAATGTTGTCAGTAGGTTTTTAAATGTAATAATAATCTTAACTTAAATTTAACTAACAAACTCATCGTAAGTAGAATTAATATTCTACGATATGTGCAAAAATAAGCGTTTTGCAATGAAAATTAGTAAAGAACAAGATTATTGGTTAATTGTCGGGTCAAGATCTGGTACCCGGTGTTGCGTGCTCGTGCTACAAACAGAACGCACTCGGGCCAACACCAATTCGGAAGCGTCTGTCACGTATGACGCATCCGTCACGCCTGTTACACCAGGCACCGACTATATATAACGACATCATCCATGACGTCGGATCACTAAACGACGAGCCATCACGAAGGAAACTTCGACCTCGCCGCTGAAGATGTTCACCGCTGTTGTGAACGAAACGTACGGAAGTAATTCTACAAGACCACGGCTCAACAGCCCGGAAAAAACTTTTTACAATAGTACATTTTGTTTTTTGAGAATTTACTGTTAGGCAATTAGTGTTATACAATTTAACACGCCGTTAAAGATAATGGCATCACTACCAGTAAACTTTAGGATAGTAGGAGCATTAATAACAATATTCATATCATCAACGTATAAACCAGTAGATAGTGAAAAATAATGTGGTTAATCAAGTCGATAATTAGTCGATCGAGTATGCCATTACTCTATGTCAGGGGTCGCCAAACTGCGGCCCACGGGCCAAATTCGGCCCGCTGCGTATTTCAATCCGGCCCGCGCAAGTTGTAAGTATCAAGCGGCTAATTCAGCTATTGCCGATAGTTTTTTCTCACCCATAATAAGGGTTTACGAAAATTATTGCACAGGGAGGTATCTACATCTACTATTCACCGACTGATAGTCAACTGATGTCGCGGTAAATAAGTCCGGTTAATTCATATACTATGAACGCTTTCAGCGTACTTCCCAATAATATTTCTAACCTTATTTAGAATTAAATTTGAAATATTCATGAATAGATTTGCGATAAAGCTGAAGAAGTGTGGCCAAAGAAGAGGGTTTGTTTTTCTGTTGACCTCTCAGCTCAAACGACTGTCAGATAAATTGAGAATATTACAATACGCTTCTAATGGAGAAGGCAAAAAATGTCTAGTGGTTTTTTTGTTAGTTCTTGATGATCAACAGTTTATTGTTGAATACTGCCCAAGTATTTTTGTTTTGTGCAAAGCTTTCATAAGTCATTGCATAATTCCATCAAACACCTCTATCTATTTTGCGTTATTGAACCAGTTGTGGCAGTAGTTAACTTTATTGGCTCTCGGCGAGTTAACCATCGCCAGTTCGATTGTGCAATAGTGGAAAAGTTTTATTGAGATTTTTGGAACTCAGAGAAATTATTAATATTTTTTAAAATGAGAAGAAATTACTAACAATCGTTCCGTCCATTAATAGTAATTAATTGCTTCTGTTTTTATGCCCTCTCAACTGAACTTTCGTCCCTTCAAATTATTTTAAATAAAAAGATACTAAACTTCGTTGAAATATTACAAAAAATATGTCGCAATTCATTTCTTGTATCTAGATTGGATTAGAATTCCTAAAATGGATCCTATTGTTACTTCAAATTTTTCTGGTCAGATGTTTCAAGGTGCTAAATCTTCAGAAGTAGGCAGGTATTGAACTACTGAGATGTGTTTTCCAAATCCCTAAAATAGTGGAATCTTATTTTTTCTTGGCTTTCTTATAACACTACTATAGGTTTGTCTTTTTTATTAATAAATTTTTGGTTTATTGCGTAGTAGTTGATTGTTTTATCAATCGTTTATTCCACCATCTTGTTTTCCTATTTCCTCCAATGTTACTCTTAAATATTTAAACTTCTCATTTGCTCTATTTTAGTATCATTTATTTCAATTTTAGTTTCAACATTCTGGTTTCCGAGGATTTAGCTTTTTCTATGTTTATTGTCATGCCCTCTTCGTTCCATGTTTCCTTTCATATGTTAAAATTTTCTTGGTTTTGTACTGTCTGTTATTATTACTACATCGTCTGCAAGATTCCATTATGTAGCTGTTTCAATCCCTCTGACAAATTCTTATATCACACAAACACCTTTATTAACTATTTGTTTCGCAATTTTGCCTGATTTTGCAAAATGCGAACCAGATGAAGATAAACTTTTAATATTTAATATTTACTGTTTGGTTTATATATTGCGTACTTTTCTAGGTACTAACATATAGAAAACAATGATTATGATCATTTGGAAAAGTTAATAAATATTAGGAATAATTTAAAATAAAACCACTGAAGCCTATAGGGAATGTTGCAGAAAAATATAAGAATATACAGGGTGTTTTTGAAAAAAATAAGTTTTGTAACTTTAAGACTCTTTGACAAGTCGGTAATTTTTAAAGAACCTGTATGATTCGACGGAAACTTTTTGGTACATTGTTTTCGGTTCAATAAAACACAGAGGAACACCTAATAAAAGATATACACGTTAGAGTTTACAACCTGGCCCGCTGAACATAATTTTCGTTACTATTTGGCCCTGTTCTAAAAAAGTTTGCCGACCCCTGCTCTATGTATTCGAAAATATTTATAGGTTGTGTAACTGTGAATTTTATGAAACTTTAACAGAAAATATTTTTTCTAAAATGAGTTGTAATCAAAATCAAAACTTCGCACAGTGTATAGTGTATAAACAAAGTACATGTATAAAACTTTTAATGAAACCCTAGCAATCAGTTCAATAATGAATAAGGGTTCGGTGTTAAGTTTGGAGTAATTAAGACTTAAACTATATCATTATGTACGTATAAATATTTACTAGAACAATGCCCTAATAAGCTCACAGAAGTTTGACACGCCTCATTTCTTCAAGCAAATATACAAAATAATCTGTTTTTCTTTTCAGTATGGTTTATATTCAGCTTTTGTTGGTTGTTTCGTATATGCAATATTCGGCACCTGTAAAGAAATTGCAATAGGACCTACGGCTTTAATGGCCCTCATGACATATCAGCAAATAATGAACAGGAGTACTGACTACGCCATTTTATTGTGTTTCTTATCGGGAATCGTTCAATTGCTCATGGCAGTGCTACATCTAGGTAATTCCACATGATTAGGAAAAAATAACAAAGCTTACACTTCTTTTTAGGTGTTTTAGTAGATTTTATCTCAATACCAGTTACTGTGGGCTTTACCTCAGCAACATCAGTGATCATTGCTGCTTCCCAGCTTAAGGGTCTTTTGGGCTTAAAGTTTTCTTCTTCTGGTTTTATAGATAATATCGGAAAAGTGTTTCAAAACATACCAAATACTAGAATCTCAGATTTTGGACTAGGAATAACCTCGATAGTGATACTGTTACTTTTAAGGGTATTTTTTTTTTTGATTTAATATGTTTGTGTAATCTACTTCGCCATAATAAGTTTAGTTAAGTGGTCAGAGATACTATAATCACTTATTACAACGTTTAAAGGATTAAAAGAAAAATCGAGTAGAGTGGGGTAAAACTTCGTGACAGACTAGAGACTTCATTGAGGGTTTTTAACTGTTGTATACGAAAAGGTTAGCTAGAATCAGATTAAAGATACTTATGTAAAGTTTGGTAGTATTACGCCTCTCAAATAAGGTTTCAAACAAAGTCTGGAAAACACGAAAAAAACTCTGAAACTCTAAAGAAATCTTTTTTTAAAATATAACTGGAAGCATTTATAGGCGAGAAAAAATGGGCAGAATAAGAATGTGTAAAAATACAGAGAAGACAAGAAATAGATTCTTGCTTTGATCATATAATAATGAAAAAAAACTTTAAATAATTATAAAAAAGGCAACAAATGTTTTTGAAGTATAAAGAAACAGTGAGGTAAAGCCAAAAGCACATTGTGTTGAGGACACAGAATCTATCCAAAATAAAAATCAGAATTTAGCATCTAATAAAAGGATTTGTTGTTGAGCATGCTATAAAGAATGTGATGATTCTCAAGAAAAAGACCAATGTAGTTCCTGCAAAAGATTGGTGGCACAAAGTGTTCCAGCTCTATATGATTACAAAAATATTTGTTTGTATTTTACGTAAAAAGTAGCTTCCAAATAGAACATTTTTGCTTTTGATAACATTGAGTTGTAATTTTTTTACTTGTTTTAAAAATAATTAAAAAAAACTAAATATTCAAATAATTAACTTAATTTCATTTGAATAATTTGAGATGCTGATTTTTATTAATTTTTTTTTATGTACAATTGCATTGTTTCTGGAGTTTGCCTGGGAATGTCTTGGACGAACCTGGTAGCTTTTCTTTTTAATTAAAACAAAAAGAAGTTGTGAGAAAGTGGACCACTATTTCAATTCAATAATTTATTATACTACAAAATGAAAGTATTGGGTTTAAAAATGTATCTGCTTATAAACTTTTGCCGCACTTTATTTGTATTTCACTTATGAGGTAAAAGTCTGATTTTTTCACTTTCTTTTTAGAAAAAGAAAGTAATCTTGGAGTACCTAAGTACTTTTGCAGGTCGTAATTAGGATTCCAGATTAATGTTAGAATATATTTTGCCCAGTGAGCGGTATATACAGGGTACTTAAACCTACATATTAAAGGACGTGGTAGTACACCTAATTAATAATAGATTTAGCCTAATTTGCTTTGTACAAAAGTTAATAGTTTCCGAGATCTTCATTTTTTTGTATTTGTACTTGCAAATTTTCTTTGGTAACTCCTTATTTTAAGTAATTGTAGATTTTCGTCTGAGCAATGATGTAAATTGCGGAAATTGGTTATACCCTTCCTATCAAATTGAGACTCATCAGTCTACAAAATCCTCGGCAAGTAATGTCGATCTTCTATACCGGCATACTATGTTCGAATTAAAACGTTCGGCTTTGTAAAGATTATTTCAATTTTTTCTTTAGGAAGTTTTCTCTCTCTATTTTTAATACTTTGAAGTATTTGACATAAATTTTGATAAATAATGTGTGTTAATGTATCTTTTAGTTAGGAAAACTGTAAATTGAAATAAAGATTTATTATTTTCTCTAATTTGAAATATGAGTACAAGGAAGCGATACAAAAAACATAGTATCTCAAAAATCATTGAATTTTGTATAAGGCAAATTTTAATCTAAAATCTATTGTAAATGAGCTTGTATTACCATGTCCTTTAATATGTTGGTTTAAGTGCCAGTCAGCCTGTATGTGTAAGAATTGGAAAAATGTAATCTCATGAAATACAATACATATATTGAACGGAAAGAACATGTTTTATTTCCCATCTTACATTAATATTAGTAGCTTTCTCCAAAGCTTTCTGATTTTTATTGTATAAAACCAATTTCGGCAATTATGTTATTATTGTATCAAATCGATTTTTTTAACTAAAGTAAAATACAAATATCATTCATCTTGTTTGAATGGATAAATATTAATGCAATGCAACAGTGTTTTTTCCATTCTGAGTTTAATATTAATTATAACAGCTGCTTGTTTGGGCAAAACATTGACGTTATAAAAGCTTGAAGATGGCCAGTTTCGGCCGAAACATGTAGCTAATATAGATAATATTCAATTCAGAATGGAAGGAACATTATTTCATTGCCTTTAATCATTCATTCAGTTTAATCTTCTAAAAAAATGTCGTTACCTCTTCACATACTTATCAATAGATTTTTTTTAAAACTTCTCTTCATGGCTATGTAGATTACACAATTCCTCCGCAAAATCATCTACAACTGTGATATTTAGGCTTTTTCTTTTAGAAAATGAAGGATATGAAAATTTGCTGTGTTAGCGAAGGAAGTAAGAAGCAGAAGTATATATCTCGGACTTTATGGTTAATTTCTATCACGCGAAACGCCTTAATTGTTGTGATATGTTCGCTAATAGCTTACCATTACGAAAGTTCAGGGCGAGGTTCGCCATTTCTCTTAACTGGCTCGGTTAAACCTGGGCTACCAATTGTAAATTTACCCCCGTTCAGCACCACTATAGGTAATAGGACAGTGGATTTTGGCGAAATGTTATCCGATCTTGGCACGTCAGTTTTTTTAATCCCAATTATTGGCGTTTTGGGAAATGTTGCCATTGCAAAAGCTTTCGGTAGGTAGATTTGGAGAAAAGCATAAACTTCAAAATATGGGCGATACTATTTAATTTTAGCAAATGGGCAAGTGGTGAACGCCACTCAAGAGTTATTAACATTATCGTTATGCGGTATCATAGGTTCTTTCTTTTCCTCGATGCCAATTACAGGATCATTTTCCCGATCGGCTGTTAATCATGCTAGTGGTGTCCAAACGCCGTTAGGAGGTGTTTTTACAGGTGAGAATTTTTTTTTTTTGAATATAATGAAAATGGTTAAATTATACGGTTAATAGAGTAATGGAATGTGTGCTAAAAAAAGAAACATTCCAGTGAGTTGAGGATTTTAAAATGTCACTATATCACACACAGAATTCATATAGAATAATTGAACACCGATTGTTGAGCTTACTAAATCGTTAACGAGCTTCATTTGATTTCAATTACTTTGGCGGATACTTGCGTTTTTTTTTTACGTTTATGCCCTGTAGGGGACTATCTTGCAAATCGCTCGAGGGCACACACATCTGTTAATACCCATGGTGCATGTAGACTTTATGTCATACTAGTTCGTAATTGCATCCACAATTATATAAGTAAAAAAATCCGAAAATTTAATTTTATTTTAGCATTATCATTTTATCGTAATAACATAGACTGTTGCTAGAGAAATGCTGTGAAACCTAAAAAGTCAAAAATACAGGACAATTTTGTAATTCTTGGCGAAGTTGTAATAAGAACGGAAAAAGCAACACAAAAGTTGCTACCGAAGAATTGGAGATGAATAGAAAATATGACAAATTACTAAACTGGATGGCAGAAAAAACTATAGAACATATTAATGAAAATTAAGGCGAACCTGGACGGCCTTTTAATGAGATTCTCTTCCAGTAGATGGCGCGGATCTTTTTCCGCTGTTTTTAGACATACCAATCAAAATATTTTAAATTTGATAAAGAGATTGTTTTGAAAACAGTATTTAAAATTGCGCCAATGTTTTATTTTTAAAAATTTTCTTTTTTTTAATTTTTTATTTGAATCTATTTGGCTTCCAAAAAGGAAAAATAAAAAAGTGGTCAAGGGCGACGGTTCAGCGGTCCTTACTAATACTAAAACATTTTTTTCATTTCTTTCTGATAGCAAATAGCGTCCGAAAGAGGAAAATGCGTTTTCTCTTTAATCTCGTCCGCCGGGACAACCATAACTAGGACGGTAGCACACTCGTCGAATTGAGTGCGTTACAGAAATGATACTGGTTCGAGTAATCAGATCTTTTCAAAACATTAGTTAGTCTGTCGTATGAACTTGAATGTATAGGGTAACACTATTCCATATGGCTCTTTTGGAAAAATCAAAATTAAAATACAAATTAATAAGATACTATCAGTAATTTTATTTGATTTACTAGGCTACAAAGAATACTATTAATTCAGAAATACATAATTATAGCATTGATAATATAATCCGTACTATGAATCAGTAGAATCAGTGACTTATTTTGTAAATCGAGTAACTGCTGTTTTCCGAAAAAATTATCTCGAGGTATGCACAAATGTGAAGAGCATTTGTAGAACACGTGATTGCAGGAATAAACCTCAAGCGATAGTCAGATCGAAAAGAAAGATACCTCTTGTTTTTTTGAATGGTATGAATTGTTTGCCTTCTATATTACATGTGCCCAAAATCAATTGCTAAGATTGTCTAGAGTATTCGCTACGTTTCATTGAGTGTTATTCTATACCTGTATCTATGATTTTACAATACAACTTCCTATAGGGTAACTTGTGATAAATGAGTCAGAGTGCCACACACTGTCACAAACATACAAACCTCACTCAACACACACACAGACATCGCACACCTGTAGTCAAGTACCTCTAAAGTTTCTTCTCTGGAACTGACTTAGCACTGCAGTTATTGTATGAAGAATATTTACTTTCTTACAAGTAGCAAACCACATTATCTAAAAATGGATAAAAGATACTCGTCAAAAGGCGAAAGCATCTTCGTATCAGCGCGAAAAGAAAAAAGGCTTCTTCTGAGATTTAATATTTTATTGTACAAAATGTAAGTTTCATATCTACTTACCTAGACATTTTATTACTTTGCCATTGCGTATTTCAGTGCGCCAAAATCCAAAAATAATTCTAGGGCGATCAATATAAATGACTATAATACAAGGTATGTAATCTAAGCAGATACAAAAGAAATTGTAATTTACAGGTACATTTTACCCAGTCGAAAAAATGGTGTGTGCATTTTATTGATATTCTGTTTCGTAATACCGTTGGCATCAAGAAAATTATTGAAGTGGTTTAGTATTTATAATTATGACTGGTCACTAAAAAGTAGATACATTATCTATTAATAACATTTACACATTTTAAGAATTTCCCACTTATTTAAAACTAGGTAGGAAGTAGGTTGGGTTGTGTAAAATAACAACAAAAGACAGTACTGAAAGCAGAATTGAATATCCTTATATTTATGCTTTACGTGATGCCATAGCAGACCATCTGTACGTAGATACGTCCTCAAAACAAACATTGGCCTGTGCGTTAGGTTACGATAGAAGCTGGCGGCCTGTCGGCATTTGATGGAAAAACGAAAAATGAATATTTCTGTTTCGGGCGTTATTATTAGTCCAAATTCAAAAATTAAAAAAGTTTTGTCATTAAGACATTGGTCTTCAAATGCGCCGTTGAGCCGATTTTAGAAATTGTTTTTAATAACAAACTTACAACATTTAAAAATTTAAATATATAGAAAATAAAAAAATTAAAACGTTGGCGTAATTTCAAACATGATTTTAAGACAAATACAGTTTGAAATGTCAAAATCCGTCGTACCGTTTTCCCAAAAAGCACGGAATACTTTTCCGATATATTTATCTCTGTCGCACACTTAGACGTCCAGATTCGCCTTAAGTATTTCCTAATTAAATTTGGTATACGATGTACTAAATTTACTTCTGTACACTATTGAATATAAGGTCTTGTGGGGTAATTATGAGATTCTCAAAACCTTGACCACCACAAATAACAAATAAAGATTGACAATATTAAAAGGTAAAATTTTGGTTTTAGCTTGTGCTGTAACTACACCCTCTAAAAATATGTTTAAAGATCTCTGTGAGACTTTTTTAATTATGTAGGTACAGTAAACTCAGTTTCTACTGAAGACCAAGTTTCTATGTCGTAAGGGATAAAGTGAATATAGAAGATAACGCAGCTCTTTTAGTAGATATTATTTTAAAGTTGCCTCTTCTACTTACCCCTTACGCTGACACGGAAAGAAGAAATCGAAACTACAGATTTCTCATTGACATACATACGGAGTATGTTAAAACTGAATTTTTACAGATCTTCGGTTATTTGAGCAGTTTCTAATTAGGTCTTCTTATGTAAGTAAAGAATATAAGTGTCTTGCCTACTTTTATATTTTTTTAAGGTGAAAATCATAAAAAAATATATACCTTATTTTGTTATGTGCAGTTTTACATGCTCTGTCTTATTATTATCCAAGCAATTATTATTAACGATCGACAAACAAGTTATATGGATGCCTATTTGTCCATATTTTTTTATTATTTGTTTTCTGTCTTTTTGCTAATGTACATACCATCGGGCTTGTAGTTTTGTCAATAAATAGTATAATATAGTATAATTGCCTCATATCTTCCCCAGACGATGGATAAAAGAGAGACCAGTTTTTTTTTTCCTCCCTTGTAGTTATATTTAAGTAAGTGGGCTATTTATGGTTGAAGACTCAAATTTGTGTAGGAATTCATGTTTTGAACTGTTTAATAACTTTATCTTGTCAGTCAATCATAAAAGTTTTAAAAATGTCTCATAGTTAACTTACAAGACCCTATCTAATTTTGGACGAAAGATCACCATTAACGAAACCATGTTGCTTGGATATTTCCTCTGAGTTCCTTAGGATGCAAATATGCAGTGGTTAAGAAGATTTTAATGGTAAATAAGAATATTAGCATCGTGAAAATTACCATAAGTTAAGGGAATTTGAAGCAATGACCAAAAAGATACCAACCAAAAAAGTCTAAAGTTCTGTCTAGATATGTTTTAAAATTTATTCGAGAGACACCGAATGAGACGTTTTTAATGAACAAATCTCCATTTATATTTGAGTATTTGGTGGATGTCGACGGTAAAAACTTGTGAATATGTTAGTTAGGCACGTAGAAGATCAGTTTTTGTGATACATGTACTAGAAGCAAAAACCGACAAAAAGCGCGTTTTTACTAATGTCCATGAAGACGAAATGACGTTTTGAACCTACTTATAGGAGATTACTTGTCTTTACGGCCACGTAGTTCTTAAAAAAATGACTTTTTCTAACCTATAAACACGATCGCTGTATTGTACAGCCAGTTAGAAAAATCCTGTTCTTCATTGCGAAATATCTGAGTTTGGTCAATCCTGACAAGTGTACAGGTTTCTGTCTGCGTCGAAAATCGACAATTCTTCTAGCGGAATCTGGAGCAAATATGAACACATTGAAGCGCCATGGTGGATGGAATAGCATGCTGAATAATATTTAGAGGACATTAGGTATATCTTCAAAAAATGAGATTACAACTTGATACCTAGGCAATGAAAGGCGAATCAGCGGTTGGTGCAGGCAATATAACTATCATTGGATCCATCTAAATTGTCAGTTTTATGTGAATTCAACTAAATAATATTAAGTAGATATTTACCTAATAATTTAATTTCATATTTGTAAGTTTATTAATGAAGTCACAATTTAATACTGTTTTCTTCTGCGTTTATGCCCATATGATTATAAAGCACCCTAATAGCCAAATTTAAATTTCCCGCTACTATTTTTAGTAACTTCAACGTAAAGGCATTAAAATAACTATGAATGTAGTAGAAAATAGTAGGTAATTTTATATTTGAACGTTGAAGTTACTAAGAATAATTGCGGGCAATTTAAATTTGGCTATGTGGGCATAAATAAAAACACAATAATGAGCTAGTATGACGTAAAAATTTTGGATGTGTGGGGCTATACTATGCTTATATTATATGGAATTTTCTTAATTTATTTAGGACAAATTTATGCCTTTAAGATTTTTTTTTAAATAATTTGTGCAGGTCTAGTACCTTATCCTCTGAATATTTTTATTTCTTAGCAAAAAAGTACCCTGGCTATATTTTCAATTATTTGACAATTTTGTGGGTTTAGGAGTTCGTTCTTTTGCCTCAGAAGACCACTTTTATAATGGCAAACTAATCTCGTCATAACTTATTAATTTAACTAATTGGAAGCTGAGTAAAGTAGTTTTGTGTTGCATTATCCAAACAAATATCTATTATTGATTAATTATTCTCCAATGACACCATAATTAGACAAAAAAACCACAACATGCTCAAGTAGAATCTTCTCCGGCAATAAAAGTATTTTTCAGTATTGTGTGATTGCTTGTGCGATTTATTATTAATTGTGGACGATATTTTATTTTAGTCTTTTCTCGGTGCGTAATCACGTACTTGCGTTTGTTTTTCATTTGCCCTAATTTTCCTTTCTACTTCAGCACTGACCAAAATGAGCAGAAATAATGCTGATAAATTATTCATTAAGCGCATTTTGATGGCTTGGGTAGTTTTTTGAAAAAAAAAAACCCTAAAAAACTAAGCTAGTGCTATGCATTTTAACCGAAGAACTGGTTATTCGGTTAGAGACACAATACGGTTATAAATTATAGGGAAAACTATGATCGGTCACTGTGGATTTTTTTTTTACCTAACCATGACAATATCAGTTCTTTCTTCTGGCCGCCAGAAAATCTAGAATACGGAAGCCAATCAGAATATAACCAGACATTTTTTGATTTGATTATTGATGTAATAAATCAGTTGTGAATTAAGAGTGACAATGATATAACTTATGTGATGATTAGATATGGACATGCCCTTAAAGAGAATCTCTTTTTATTTTAGGTATTCTTGTGCTGTTAGCTTTGTGTTTTCTTACCCCTTACTTCGCTTACATACCAAAGGCTTCTTTATCGGCGGTCATAATCTGTGCTGTCATTTTTATGATTGAATACGAGGTGGTGAAACCAATGTGGAGATCGAACAAGAAAGATCTTATCCCGACTTTCGCCACATTCGTCTTATGTTTGGGCGTCGGTGTGGAATTGGGTATACTAATCGGAGTTTTAATCAACATAGTTTTCCTATATAACCCATCAGCAAGACCTAAGTTGACGTGGATATGCAGAAGGTAAATGCCAAGAAAGGAGGTGTAAATTGTTATAATCTTTGAATTTTGTTCTTTCAGTTGGATAGTGGAAAGAATACTTATTAATAACACCCAATAATAGCATATATTTTCCATCAGGTGAATTTATGAAGGCTCAAATAGCGGAAGATTGCTGTTCGTTCACACATGTTCCAGTCATAGTTGATTGTAGGTTTATTTTAAGTAGTAGATCCTTTGTATTTTGATTGTGTAACAGTTAACTGTAGTTACATTTTGAAGGTATTGATATTTACTGCTGCCAAAGGCTTATCCTCCATGATTGAAGAGTTCATAACAGAGGAAGCAACCCTGTATTTTTAAATCCTAGTCCAGAATTTGTTGCTATCTTCAAAGGAGCTGGTCAAGAAGAATTTCAATACATCAATTCCACAGGAATATACCCGTTACTTGAAGGTAAAAAAATGTTAATACGAACTTATAAAAAAAAAAATAAAACATACATGCTTTCTAGAATGTAAAGTTAGCGAACACACTTTATTACTCCAAAGAACACCATCGTCTGGAGAATTGAAGGAAATAAGGTACATGGGAGAAGATGATTTGAATCATAGGAAATCATAATCGGCATTTAATTGTTACTTAGATTTTTTTTTAACACTAGAGCTTTAATTGTTTTATTTCTGTTTTCTAATTTTATTATTATGTACTAAGAAAAACCACTTTTTGTAAAACCTTTACAGTATTTATTCTAATAAAAGAACAAACTAAACGAAATCGTTGTAATTTCTTTATTGTACTTTACACAAGTATATAAAAATAAATCTTAAGATAATGATTATGGTGAGATAGAGATCACTATGATCCTTCTTTAAGTACATTGCTCGCCACTAATGCGACGAAAAAAAGTGAAACGGAAAATAAAATTAGCTTTTCAGTACCTTAAATACTAACTCAAATTATAATCTAAAAATATTGCACAAATCTATCGAAATTTATCTGATGCTCTGTCCTTGTAGATAGCGATTACATATCTAAGCTTAATTTATTTATGAAGTATAACCTTGTATATGTACAGGATTAAGTAGTTTATTTATGATAAAATTTGACTTTCGGAGCTGTTTATGGATAACCTCTGCTTTAAGATAAGTTGGTTGTAAGAATGAAAAAAAAAAAAATAATGATAAAAGATTACGTTTGGAATCTCTTTTTCCGGTGCCTAATTTGTCGTAACTAATATCTAAAAATGTATATGCTATTTTAATAGATGGGTTGTTTTTATTTGAAGTATATATTTTGCTGCCTTCAAGTTTAAAGATGTCTCATTGTCTAAACGTACGTAATTCTTAAATTTTCTCTTCGTCATCATTTATTCTTCCCAGATAGCAAAATTCCTAGAACATTCATAGATTATTCCGAATCAGTCCGAAATATTTGCAAAATGAGAAAAGTTTGTCCAAAGAATAATCTTAAATAAATTGGATAGGTATTCAATCCCACCAAACATGAAATGTGTATGAAACATTTCCTTTTTTCCTGTAAGTTGTAAGTAACGTAAGATGGCAAAATAATATGTAATTGAAGTGTATAAAACACGCAATTTGAAATTGTCATTTTGCCATGTTTTAGAAATATTTTTAATTAATTCAAAACCAAAAGAACATCATAATATATTTACTTACATATACTTTTTATCGATTTTAATAATTTTTGCAATATTCAAAAATATTTCAAGCCAAATTTTTCTATTCGTTTCCGTTTTTCACAGTTGCTAACCCTTATTTGAACCAAGGTGTTATTAATCGAATTCATTCTTAGAGAAAAGCAGGTACCAGGTGATTTACATCATAACATTAATTGTGGACATTTTTTTTCAAATCAAGACGCAAAAATCGCGCAAACGAGGAACAGATTTTTTGGACATTACGCTATATCTGGAACCCGTGGATGTCTCAAGTACTCTTTTATTGCAATTCTGGGGTTGGGTTCCTTTATAAGGCAATAAATATATTTTCAAATGAAAATGACTCAAATAGATTGATTATAAAAAAGGTAAATAACGGAAGAAACGGTGTTTGTTAATTAATATACCTTGATGATTATATTATAGGTATATACGGGTGATTTGTTGAAAACGACCCACCTCAAATATTTCAGAAACTATTTAATTTAAAAATTTTCAAAAACACATCTACGTTTAATTCAAGCTGGAAACAGTTTGGCGTATGTATGAATTGACGTTTACAACTGCTCCTCCACGAATACAGCTTCAGAAATTTTTAATAGATCGACCCATACAAGAGAGAAACATATCGAGAAACCTAAAAAAAATAATGTTTGAATAGGAGTACTTGGTGATTCACTTGTTTGGTCCATTTTCTTTAGAGAAACAATAACTGGAGACTTTGATTTGAATATGTTGGGGAACGTCATCGATCCTTTAATAACTGAGGAAGTGGAAACCCAACTCGATGCAAAGGTAACTAAATCCTCGATGAACATCAATTGTTTTCTCCAGCAGGACGGCGCTTCTTCGCATTATGTTACAAATGTTCGGAACTGGCTTAACCAAAAATATGCTAATCATTGGATTCGTAGACATGGAGCTATTGAGTGGCCTCCGCGATCACCAGACCTGACAAGCCTGACTTCTTTCCGTGAGGTGAAATAAACTTAGTAGTTTATAAGACTCAACTAATTGATTTAAAGAATTTACATCAATGAATTGTGTAGAAATATTTGAAGGTGAACTTTTGAAAAAGTGAGAGATTTTTTGAAAATCAGCTTTACTAATGCATGGAGAACAACGGTGGTCATTTGACAATATTGTCATTTGTTTGTTATTTTATTTAATGTTGCTGTTCTTCTTTTTTTATTGTGATTGCCACATTAAATGCTTACCGACTTACTAAAGCACAAAGGATCATTTTCCGATGATAAATTAAACAAAAAGTGATACATCACCATAATCCTAGTAAAATAAGTTTTCAGGGTACCACACGATGAATCGTTCCATTTTAAATTTGTGAGGAGGTACTTGTAGGGGCGCTGTTGTAAATGTCAAATATATAATTTATTTATCGAACTCCTCCTTAATAGACGGACCTTTGAACATTTTCAAATTTCTTCTCATTTCTGAAATATTTGAGGTTGATCGTGTAAAAAAAAGCCCCGTTTATAAAAATATATAACAATAAAAGAGCAGGTTTAGATAATCTTAACAATAATTCAAACAGATATTAGAATCTAAGTTCTAGGAGCAATAATTCTCTTCAGCATAAAACCTACTTACTAAAACTTTATACAATTAGAGTAGTTACATATTACATTATATTTACAAGATTTATTTAAAATTCAAGAATAATAAACATCTCTTTAAGGTCTTGCAATACATATACACTAGGAGTATGTTAGCTGTGAAGAATAAAGGAACACGTGATAAAACAACGGAATGAAAACCAAATATTACAACAAAACTCTCTTTCTGTTAAACCAATATTTTGGTTTTAATCTAAGGCTTCTTCAGCGTTTACAAGTAGAGTGACTAGAAGAAATGTCAGTCACTTGAATACAACCAGAGATCCGCGTGGTTATATTCAAGTATTCAGTGACATTTCCACTAGTGCCGTAGGTATTTGATGAAATTAAGATCCGGATATCCTGATCTCAAATTATCTGGATATCCGAATCCTAGGATATCCAGATCCTAGGATTCGGATCCACTATCTGAATCAACTATCCGGTTAACGGATTTGGATTTACTATCCGTTTCTTAGATCTGCATCCACTATTCGATTCTGAGATCCGGATCCACTATCCGGTTTTCGGATCCGGATCCACTACCCGATACTAGGTTTCGAAAATGATATAAATTAGTAGTACTAAGCAAGAAACGTGAATGAAACATAACAAAAAAATTCTTAGGGGTAAATTTTGCAACATATATTTATAACTTACGTCAAACACGATCAATTTTGAGGGCACCGGGCCAGTGTTGCCAGATCTAGCGCTAAAACGGTATTTCTACCGTTTTCAACTTCATTCTACCGTTCTTCCGTTTCGAGGTCGCAATCTACCGCTTTTTGATTTTTTGTGGTACTCAATGAAAACTATAATGGGTATGATGTGTAAATGGTGTACACCTTTTATTTAATTGCATGAAACACTTGATATGTTTCTGAATTGCAGTAGTAGGTGGTGCCACATGTTAATCTGTCATTGCCAATACAAGAACACAGTGATTGCTGTGCTATCTGTGTAACCAAACTCAAAGTAAAATAATTTTTATAATTTTAATTTCTTCCGTGACAGATATCTGTGAATCAGATACAAAAAATATAGAAACCAGTTTTATTTTTCAAGTTGTTTATAAGAATTAAACTATATAAGGTGCTAATATATAGTTTAATTCTTATAAACAACTTGAAAAATAAAACTGGTTTCTATATTTTACGTTTATTTTTCTTTTACAACAGCTTCTTGAGCAAATAATACCGTTCTGTTCACATTTAGCGCTCCGGATTTCGTTTTCAGTAATTTTCCATATCGATTTGACCAATTTCATTTTTAACATATTAACTTTACCCATACTTTATCACACTCAAGTGTAAATGTTGAAAGGGTATTTTCAATACTCAACTTATTAAGAAACGGAACAGATATTGGTTTATTTCACAGTAAGCCTCTGATAACCGATAATTGTTTCGATTTCCTACCGAATAAAGATTTAGGACGTCTAATGACATAACATATGTATAACGATTATTAAGTGGCGTAGAGCTTTATATATACTATACAGTTTTCATAATTTGAAGAATTATAAAGAATTTTTTTTTGTTTTTCACGAAAATATAATATAAATTAATAGTCAGTGAAATAAAATGAATAACAATAGAAGAAGAAGAATTACGAAAATTCTTCCGTTTAGGTATTGACAACTACCGTTATTTTACATGATATTCTACTACTACGAAATAAATTCATCTGGCAACACTGCACCGGGCACCGGTAACACGAGTAAAGCTTGCGTATGCTAGCTGTTATGGCCAGAACAGATTGTGGCTAAGTGACAAGCTTATGCTTTTTCTAATTAACATAATGGCGGAAACACCTGAAGCTGAGAATTCCGTAAGTATATTAGATATATATATATATATATATATATATATATATATATAGTTCAATTATGACTCATAAAATTTTTCTCAACTACTCGATATACATAACCTCAATTCACATTTTGCTGGGATAATAATTTGTTAGCGAACTTAATTCAGGGCAATAGTGTAGTAGTATCAGATCATGTTAAAAAAAACTTTTGTACCTTACTAATACCTTATTAATCTTTTAACATTTTTAGCTGCCGTAAGAAAAGATACCTATCATGGTTGTCGGAGTCATTTTTGAGTATACATAAAGATTATGGTTTAAGCAAGCTGATTTGTAGTATACTAGATAGTGCAGTAAGGCAAAATTAGTTGTAATAAAAAAATTAATAAAGATTTTTTAATACAATTTCCGTTTGAGTAACCTACAATACACTACTAAGTACTTAGAATTCTGTACCGCAGAGGTAAAATGTCATTTTCAAGTCCATTTTTGCCCAGTGTATACGATTTTCTTAATCTGCAATTACAGAAAATGGTAGACTTCATAATGGGCAAAAATGGTCTTACGACAGTTTACCTCCGTGGTATAGAAATGATTCAAATGATTACGTTTAAAAAACGGTTCTTAGTATGTTTACAGTTACGTTTCTGACATGTATTCAAACGCAACGTTTCTTTTGAGACGCTTCTGAGGGCGGATATGTCGTATGCTTTGTACGGTTAACAAAAACGTTTCTGCACGTTACATTTAACGTTTCAAAGTAATAATTGTTTCAGCTCTGATACATTTCTGTTACCGAATTTTGTTTAGTGGGTCATGTTCTATTTTTAAGTAATTTTTTATGGAAATAATAATATTAACTAAATTCACAATTTTGTATTAAGCTCACTTATTCAAATGTCACAACAAGACTCATAATCGTTTTAGGTATACCTTTCCGACTAGCAGCAAATAATTACCGCCCAATGTTATTTTTGTTCGCAGTTTTGAGATAAGATCGAAAAACATGTAAAAACGCGACCATCGAAAAAAGTTAACATATATCTATTTACCGCTACTTGGTAGAAGTATTTTTATATAAGTAAAGTACTATCATATGATAGTGCTTTACTTATATAAAATATACGTTTATTAAACGTTGTGTGTTGCCTGGGATTTTATTAAATTTGCCAGGAAAAATCCAAATTTCTTTGCAATGCTTAATAAAGAAGTGCAATCGTTTTTAAAATTCATTAACTCTATCAAATCACTCCACCAAATACGAGGTTTCGGATAGCAGATCCGGATGAGATTTCAAATAGTAGTTCCGGAACCGAGATTTTGACATTGACAACCGGATATCCGGAGAGTAAATTATCCGGATCCGATGACGACACTAATTTATACTAGTCATCCTACTTGTAAACTTTGAAGAAACTAGATTAAAACCAAAATATTGGTTTAACAAATAAAAGTGTTATTAGTTCCCGTTATTTTACCCCGCATCTAGCAATAGAATTACACTGTAAATTATTCTTTTTTCTTAAGGATGTTTTTTTAATACTTATCTGTTTTGTTCCATTATTTTTTGTTTGTTAAAATGTCAATAAATAATTAATTAGTAATAAATTACTTTCAGGTCGAAATTGCACTCATGCTAAAAACTAATTTCGTCGTCAGAAACCTATTCAATAAATATCTTTTCTCCCTTTTTGCGAAGAGCGATTATTTAATATAAACCAGACGGCATATCCGTAACTTTACTCGACGAATTCTTACTCCCAATTGATGCGAAATATTCCGTCTTTTTCGTTTTATTTGCCGCTAATTGCCCAGAATACAATCCCGCGTTGGGTCTCTTAATCAAGAAACTCGTGCTTGTATGTCTCCTTTCCTGAACCCTTGGAAAGTAATAATGAACTTCCGGAGGAGTATGTTGAAACTTGTGACTTGGTAAGAACATCTTGTTCCTTTCTAAATTCTGCTGACTCAAACATTTAGATAATTTGGTGTTCGAGAAGACGTTGGAGGTACTTCGAGCCAAGGAGGGTAAGTTACCACTATCACTTCTATTGGCCCTCAAGGGTACTTTGTCTGTGTTTGTCAAGACAATGTCAACCATAGCATCGAGTCCGTCATCGATTCTATCTAAACTTTTAGATTTCAAGCGATTACTGCATATTTGACTGCTTGATCTTTGTAGCGTTTTATCTCCTGGTCCGGGGAATTGATACTTCTTCAAAGATTCTTTTGATTTATTCGTTTGTATATCTTGCCCACTCTCATACTTGAATGATTCGGACTTCTTAACAGATTCCAAACTTTGCTGTTTCCTCTTAATGGGCGCTTTTTGTTGATCGTGTTCTACTCGCAGTTTCGAATTCCTGTTGAACTTTGGAAGACATTTCGAAGCACTTAGCAAAGAATCCGAGCCTTGCTCGCTACTGAATGCGGTTTCGTTCTCGAAGAATATTTCTTTGGGGCAGTCGTAATCTTCCGTGGGAACGTACAGATGTACCATGCTTCTAGTCTTCCTGGGTGGTTGCGGATGGAGATTGGTCGGTATAATTTCAGATTCGTAATCCGCGATACATTCTTCCGTAAACGAGGTCGTGTTGGTCATGTGTAATTTGCTCTTCACTTGTGCTTCTTCCATCTTTATTCTTTCTTTCTCCCTTGCGATCTCGTCGTGATCTTTGTAAACTTGAGATTCGGCGTGGTTTATGATATTATTTAATTCTTGCATTACTTCTTCTATGGTCGCTTCCTCTTCCTCCGTTAATTGCTTGTGATTGGGGTTACTTTTGACTTTTTTATCCATGGGTAATGTTTCGCTTTGGACGCTGTAGATCTCGTAAATTGATGTCTCGCGCTGCATATCTTCAGGCGTTAAGCTACGCTCGGAAGAAGAGATTCCTTCATCCTCTGCTGGAGATGAACGATCTGGAAAGTAAAATTGGATACTTATTTGAAATATTTCTGCAGAAATCATTATTATTTTTATATTATCGAGTTTTCTTGCAGACAGTAGGTAAAGCTTAAAAACTAACCTCTTTTTTCGGAGTTATTCGATTGAGTTTTGGAATTCTTACATGATTTCAGGGAAATGACTTCGTCCTGCAGTTCACTGCATCTCTCTTTTAAACATTGTTCCAATGATATTAGAATTCCTTTTTCCTCTTGAAGGATCTGCAAACGAATGAAGGCGGTTTAAAATAATTTCGGAGGAAATTAAATTGATAAGATACCTGAATTTTTCTTTCTAGCAGTATGACCTTATCACGCAAAGAATCGTTTGTCCGCTCCAAGGTCTCTAGTCTTGATGTTAAGTTCTCAACGTCGATATGTTTCTTTTCCCAGTGGTCTAACTCTTTGAATATCTTATCGGCAGATGGTGAATTTATCGAAACATTCTGCAAATTATTGTTTTTTTTTTGTTTTAAAAATTGAAGTCAAACTTCTTCGAGACGAAATGTTACGAGATTGAAATATTAGTTCGCTTTAAACAGGATTCCTGTTTTTTCTTGTGAAAATATATACAAAGGGATCTCAAAATTTGGTTTATGATGTACTTATTGTAAACGTAACATAGTTTTGGAATATTATACTAATAACAACATAGATAAATAGCATTTTTCTTTATTCACCGATAAGGTTATAGACTGCAACTGATGCTCGATTTAGTTTCTAAATTAACCAATTTCGAAAACACTGTATACCAATATTAACCGGTTTAAATTGTGGTCATTTACCCGTTAGTAATTAAATAAACCGGTTTTATTCCAGAGAATTTTGATAATTCGAAAAAAAATGTTATTTTCAGGTATAAATAAGGATAGAGTTAGAATATATAGAATCATGTATTTAATCTATAATTTCTTCATATAATATCTTTTGTTTGCTTTAGGCGTTGAGATGAGGTAGACTAAAAGACTTGATTCCTTTAGTTTATATTATATTTTATCACGACTTTTCGTCAGCATTTCTTTCTGATATTACTAACCGTACATAGGGGAGGGTGGGGCAAGATGGGGCCACGGCACATGATGGGGACATCGTCTTATCTACAAAACGGCAGTAAGCATCTGTCAAATAATAGTAGTCCTAATATTGACAAGTGCTGTTTTATGTATGTTGTAATGTAGGAAACTTTACTAGTCGTAATAACAAAGTTATTGCTGTTTGTACGTGAACTTTGCAATTTCCAGAATTTCGTTATTATTTTGATGGTGAGTTCAATGGCCAGTATTGGAAGCATAAGTAAATTATTTACAACTACACTTTTTGTGCTTATTAATTGACATGTATTGCGTGTATTTTCTATAGTGCGTTATTTGTTTATTTCAAATATTTAATATGTTATTATAGCATAACCAGAAAATGTCCCAAAGAGGCAAGATGGAGCTATTGGTATGGGGCAACATGGGGACATCACTATCTCACCCTTCAATCTGGTCCGTTATGCCTGGATATGCCATTATGCTTTCTCGAAGACATAATGCCTTATTCTCATGTTAGGAATAAAGTACACTTTATTTATGAAAACTAAATTATTACAAATCATCCCAACCCCGTGCTCCACCTAAAAAAGGTACTACACGAGAGGAATAAAGTACAGGTTCAATCAAAGCGTAACAAGGGAAAGACAACAATCCTTACAAGCACTACGTATAAAAATCTGCTACAAGAAAATAGAAGTCTGGAGAATCCCTAAGGCAACTAGAAGTGCTGAGGGAGAGTTAAAGGAAAAAGAAAATGACAAAGAAGAAAACAGAAGAGATCAAGAAGCCGAATTTTGTAAGGAAAGCAAAGAGATAGATTTTTAGAAAACGTCAAGGAAATAATCAAGTTCTTCTGTTGAGGAAGATAACGCTCAATGTTAGTATTGTAAGGGGAAGTATTGATACAATGCCATGGATGGCGAGGTTGGGTACATGGACGCTGTGCGAATAACGTAGATGAGTTCGTCTTCTATTGTCTCAATTGTGAAGATTAAGTTTAATATTCTTATCGTTATTGTATTTTTTTTATTTTAAGTAGTTCCGCTTTAAAGAGTTTAAGCTTTGTTTCTGCATGTTTTTAAGAATACTTTAAAAATCTATTTTTTTTACCTATTACCTAGATTTATGGTACGACCCATTCTTAACTCACCTGGAATCCCATCTTGCCCCCATGGTGGGGCAAGATGGTGCATTTACACATTTCCTTTCAAAATTTTCTCACAACATCAAGAGTACCCATAGAAAAATTGTAAATTCATCCATCAGCAAATAAATGTTTAGAGATTACAACAAGTGTACTTAGAACCTTGAATATCAATTTGCAATCTTGATGCAGTGTTCTGAAGCTTAATGTTCCCATCTTGCCCCACCTTCCCCTACGTAGTTTTACCTTTTCACCATCTATACACTTTTTCTTTTTTTTTGTTTTGTTGTAAATTTACCATCTTAGAGAAAAAGATTAAAACTAGATTCGAGCCGCATTTCCACTTAAGTAACATTAAGGAACTTTTTGTTGTTGCTTTTTTTCCTAATGTTCTTTATTAGGAACATTACGGAATCAGGCCATAAAATCAAAATATTTCTTAATGTTGTCGTAGTGAAAACGCGGTTTAAAATACATCGTAGTGAACGTGATAAAAAGACATAATTTGTTGTTTAAATATGTAGCCAATAAGAATTTTTTTTCCACCTTCATTCGACTAAACTAAATTCAGTTCAATGTTATTGCTGGTGATGAGAGCTTGCTATCGAAACGTGCGCCCAGCGTAGTCACATTTATGGTAAGGTGTTTTACATAGTGTGTAGTTTAAATAGTACTTAACAAATACTAATTAGTCATATCACATATGACTTGAAGTTAGATTCAATTAAATCTTTTACCATTGTAATTATAATACGTCTAAAAGTTTAATTTTTTTATTAAAATATACAGGGTTAGGCAAATGCATGGATCCATTCGAATATCTTTAATATGGCTACTTGGACTTTAATAAGACTTTTCGCATTTGGTTAAATGCAAATCGCGGCTTCGATGAGTATATTTATATTCGAATCAGACTCCCGATTTATCCGGAAATAATGTCAGCTTTTTTATTTTAAATGAAACACTGCATATTTTTACGAACCTGAACCTGCTCCAGGAGTGCAGTATTAGGGTTTAGCACCCCTATGTTTGATAACAACAAAGATATTTAACTAAAACTAATAATGCGAATTTTATTGAGAACAGCAGAAATTAACACAAAAAGATGTATAAACAAAATCAACTTCAGTTAAAGTTTCCGAAATGATCACTATTTACTTCTTGAAAATATTCTATGAAAAAGTTCTTGACATCATCTGACATCTGCCATCATCCTTACGAATTAATTGCATTTCCTCAATTATTTTCAGCCGTAATTCGTCCAGATTATGCGGTCGTCTAGTATAAACTACAGATTTTAAATAAACCCAAACGAAAAAATCTAGAAGATTTAAATCTGGAGACCATGGGTGCCACTCAATGAAACCTCTACGACCAATCCATCTATTTGGGAATGTTTCGTTTAAGAAACTTCTAACATTAAGGGCATAGTAAGGGGGGTACTCCATTTTGTTCGAACCAAGCACCTACAGGTAATTCCACATTTTTCTTAGTATTGGGAACAACCTGATCATGTAAAAGATCTAAATATCTCTCTCCAGCTAGTGTACCATGCATAAAAAAGTACCAATGCTACGGTTCCTGAAAATACCATCGCAAACGTTTATTTTTATGTGGATATTGTATATGCGTTTTCAGCATCCAATGAGGGCTATCTATTGACCAATATCGATAATTATGACGATTAACGTTACCATTCAAACAAAACGTAGCTCTGAAAACAGCAAATTGTTTGTAAAATATTGGTCATTATTGCAAATCTTCCTCACTCTTTGGCAAAATTCTATTCTACGGTCAGAATTCTCGTTCAATAATTTTTGCACTAATTGTGGCTTATATGGATGACGTTTTTGGCGCTTCAATATTCTGGCTACTGATCGGCAACTTATATGATAGTTCAGTGCGAGGGATATAATAGAAGTTTGTGGAAATTTCTCTAATGCTATAGCAAAGGGCGTTTACGAAAATTGGATTATAAGGTATCTACCGACTTTTTATCCTGTTCTAGCACATTGTAAATGCTATCATTTCCTTTCACTTTCGGTACATCGGTATATATCCGATCCAATTTTCGTAAACCCCTAATATCTTCATAACCACTTTTGGTCGTCCGCTTTTCGGTAAATTTCTAATATTTCCGGTGAAGTTAAACCTTCTCAAGGTTCTATCAATGAGAGATTGTGTTATTGGATATTGATCTTGATGTAAATTATTAAATAAATTGTATACTTCTTCATGCGTCCTAATGCGGTTACCAAAGCCAATTATCAATAGATAGGTTTTCTTTTTTTTTGAGTTAATTGAACCATTATTGTTTGGACTTACTAATATTTGGACATTACAAAATTCATACTGACAGGTACAGATAATAAATCTGAGTTAAGTCTAAATTAATTACTTCTATGGATAACTAAACATAAATATGAATTTAAAAAATATATCTTTTTGCGTCTCCGTCCAGAAACACTTATTTTGCAGTACTTCAAAACGGCAGGAAAACTATCGTTTTCCTGCCTTAGCAGCCAAGAATTTCACTAAAGGTTGGCCACACTAGATTCCACATGACAGACGGGTAATAAAATTGTCATTAAGTTACTGTTCAACCACGCTAAGATGAACTGGTGTCTTCATTGCGCTTATTATTGATAAATAGATATTAAACTAGAAAGAAAATTACTGAAAAGGATTTACTTTCGGAACGTCAAAATACTAAGGTATGTAACATGTGTGCCAACTTGTACTGTCGACTACCTAGTGTTAAAATTTCTTTTCTATTTTCAATTCAGAATTAAGATTTGTCGTCCCAAAAAACATTGTGTATCACACGGTCAGAAACTCTTTTGCGAGTATTGTACTTGTACACAAATCGTACTCATACTCGCAAAACTGTAGTTTCTGGCCTAGTGATACAAATAACTATTGTCGAACCTTAATACTGTACTCCTGAAGCAGGATTCTACTGATATTTGTAAAAATATACAGAGTGTTAAATTTAAAATAAAAAAGTTAACATCATTTCTGACTAAACCGAAAGTCTGATTCGGATATAAATATGTATACTCTTCGGACCTCCGATTTGTATTCAATTAAATATCTTCATGAAAGTCTTATTAGAATCAAAATAACCGTATTAAAGATATGCGAATGGATCCATACATTTGCCTAACCCTGTATAGAACATTGGTACTGCCAGGACAACTTGTGAGGCCCTCTTAAATTATTAAATATTGTCATATATGTCAAGACTACACATCCTCTTGGGCTAAGTTACACATTATTGTTTCAGTAAACTTCTTTACAGGTACAAATAAAAGTTCGGATTGCTTTCACTAAAGTTAAATCTCAGTTGCCTGTTTTGTTCTTGATTAGTAACGCCCGTAGTGTAAGCAATAAACTATCCAAATTGGTAGAGAGAAGCTATTTTCTTCCTTTTGCGAATGTGTTTAATAAACCCTGCAATAAGCTCTCTGATGGTGGGGATATGCATTAACGAAGTAAATTTTAAAGAAACTAGAAATATGTTTATGATCACTTCTCTTTCCTTTAAATCTGGCAAATGCAAATAAATCTTCACCTGTATCTTTTTCTCTATGATATTCTTGATACCACGGTACCCTACTGTTCATGGCTTACTTTAATAATAACCCCAAGATAACTGAGCTTCCCATATCAACATTAAACAAAACCGGGCAACTATTAAGTTAGGTTTTCCCCATTTATTTTCAAATTTTGGAACTTGACCAGATTGCAAGATTTACCAGTGGAACACCGATTATCGACCTGCATTTGCATATTTTATACGGTGAATAAAGAAGAATGCTAAAATACGAAACTAAACAGACACATGGAGAAATTGTGCGTAAAATCTAGGGTAAAATGGCCACCGTAGTTTACTTTGCGCTACCTAACAGAAAACGAAACAATCTCATCTAGTGAGTAATATAGTAAATTATCTTACGATATTTTCAGTAACAGAGAATATTTCATGGTATACAGGGCCGATTTTATACGGGTTATAATCATCTAAATATTAAATACCTTTTTAATAGCTTCTACATCTAATCCGGCTTGAAATAGCTCGGCTTGAATGTACAAACGCGTCTGGACGTTGCCGCAATGATCTAAGAAGGTGTTTACAAAATCTAGACCCGTGGCTAGTAATTCTCCTTGTCCACCAGCTGACATCAGCATACCGATGAGAAATCTAAATCTGACAGGTTCGCCGAAACGCAATCGAAGAGTAGATAATGCCTCTGATACTGCAGAGTGACCGGCGTCAGACATTTGACAAATTTTCATCATTAACTTAAAGGAAGAAAGGTGAAGTGAGGTTACATATACTGAATATAATCTATTTAAATTTTAATTTACTTGCAAAGCTATTATCCTAGATTTCGTAACGTTACTCATGATGCACACTGATAGAGTGAAAAGGCCAGCAGATAACGTTGACATCTTCCTGATTGTTTCGTTGTACCGAATAGAGCAGAACATCAAACACTGAAGGCAACTTAACTCATCTAAAAGGGCTCTCCTTTGGAGCGATGGGGGAAGTTTACCAGTAGTTCCAGCGCTTCCAGTTCCTCCATTGGATGTTTGGCTAAGTTGTATGACGCGAAGTAGATCTAGAAGTAAGCTGGTGCCATCCAAGGGATCTGCCACGAACTCTTGAACAAAACTGTAACAAAAACGAAGTTAAAGATGAGAATATAAATGTTAGTTTAAGTTTTAGATTTTTAAATTTTAACAATTTATAAATAAAAGATAGACAGTGAATGAATTGCGTTAAGAAATAATATTTAATCGACAGGTGAAGTCAAACAATATAAACAATGAAAGAGAGATATAAGATAATCACCACCATAAACAACAATGAACAATAGTCTGAACTTGTCGACTGGTAATAAATTGCAATTTCTATGGCTTGGATATAATATCCGATTCTCGTCATTCAAATTTCAATGACTTGTACCTAGATACCTAACAATAAGTGCTGAGAGCAGGTATTGTATATTTCTTCTGAATTCTGAAAGCATTTATATACCAAACATTTGTTCGATGTGATTTATGATTACACATTTCAAGATTGTTTTTAGATGATGGAAGAATTTTTCTCCGCTCTTGATAATTGTGCCAAAGAAAGTGGTATGGAATATATTAAAACAGAGACAAACAGGAAATAGATAATTCTTAGCAATTAAGTGTAATTATACAGAGCGCGCCATTAAGAGTGAGAAGGAGGGATAGGGAATTTAATACTGCTAATGGTTTTTCTTTCGTTATTACCTGGAAAACGAAAAACTACTCAGTTTCCGCCAATACTTTAGTCTGCTAAAACCCTTTAAACACAACATAAGAAAAACCCATTATTATATTTGATTTTTTAGACATACATCAGAAAAAACTTATACGATTGTGGATAATACCATCTAGTATATTTAACTAACACTAGTTTGGCAAATCTTAAAGCCTGATGGTCTTTCATCATATGCTAACAAGAGATTCAGTACATCGCACTCAATATTATCAGTGGTTGCAGAACTCATTCCGCGTATTCTTTTTTACATGCTAGTCTCAATTTTCTCGAAGAAAGTATAAACAACACTCAGAATTCTCACATGGGCGCATAAAGTCCCATATAATGTAATTATGGGTAATTACCAACATCGTTTCTTTGTAAATGTATGGTATGTGTACTATGGGTTGTTAAACAATTACGTTATTGGGTTGCATTTCATCCAAGGACGTCTGATAGCCAATTATTATAAGATTACTTTAGGAGATACTTTGCCGGAATTACTGGAAAATGTTCCACTGGAAACACAGATTGTTTTATCAACACGATGGGCTCCACCGCATTTTGGCAAACAAATTATTGACTTTTTAAAACAACATTTTCCTGGACGGTGGATAGAAAGAGTAGGCGTACTATGGTCTGCACCTTCTGGTGATCTTTCGCCATTGCACTTTTCCTTTTGGGGCTGTCTGAAGGATATAAGTTTCAATAAAGGTAGGTCAAACACGTGAGAAAAATTAATTGAAGGAATAGTTGCAGCAGTGGATTGTCTGCGAAATGAATTTGCCAGTATTAACTGGCAATGGAATATGATCCAAAGCCACTAGCAACATGTTTAGAAAGAAGAGGCGAATAGGTATTACAATATTAGTTTTTTTAATTTATGTTATTTCATGATTAAATACATTATATTTTTTACGCATATTTTGTTATTTTTGTAAAAATCCAAAGAAGGGGAATGAATTAACCTAAAGTATACATGACGTATTTTGTTCAGAATCATCTCTAAAATACGTTGGTTAAGCTTTTCGGTTACCTCACGGAACATGTTGTATATTATGTTGTTATTACTTAAATGCGTCTCAGTAATCAAAACTGATATTCGAACCTGTTGACCCGAAACATCTCCGAGCAGTTTCATACTGTTGAATAGAGTCAATTGACTGATTAAGTGAAATCTTATGTTTAATAATCTTGGAATGTCGAACGAATATTTACAAATCATTGCTCATTGGCAATTACTAATAACTGTTGTGTCAATTCGAAATTTTCTTTCTTTCAATATAATGAGTTGACATGGTGCTTTATATGCGATGTAATATGAAAATCGAACATTATTTCTTTAACCAATTTATAGCGTAGGTAACTTGTACGTAACATATCAACATGTAATTATATATTATACACCAAATTTCGCATTTCTATTATGTAGTTTAGTAATTTGTTGAGAGAGGAAGCGGATAATTAAATCCGGTTTTTATTTAATATTTCACGAGTTCGTCTACCTCAAAAATAAACTACTCATCGAGAAGACTCAGGCATTTATACACGTTCCCTAAATTCCGTTATTTACGGTGAGTATTATAGTTAATTACATTAAAATAAGCTGAGTTTTAAACATTATCTTGGATATGAGTGGAACACGTGATTCGAAGTACAGTATGATTGTAAATGATCGACGATGGTTTGAATTTCCCGCTGGATAACATATTTGTCACGTTGAGTACGTGGTGTTTCTTATCAATGGCGTGCCAAAGGGGCGATAGATACTGTAGTAATAAGTCATAAACAATGAAAAATGTGTCAGTGGTAACGAGCCGACCACAACTTTAACAGCTGATTGCCATTCTAGTACTGTAGCCATTTTGAACATGTAAAATACTTTGAAATCTAAAGCGGGAAATTCAAATCATCGTCAATCATTTAGTACACACAGAATACGCACACTCTGTATTCTAAAACGTGGAAATAAATGAAATTAAAAATCACAGCGGTAAAGATGAGGCAAAAGATTTTGACATTAAGAAGTAGTAGGATATAATAGATTAATTATCAATTATTGTTGTTGTATCAGGTTTACATATAATATGTATTTAATAAATATCTTTAGTTACTAAGTAGTTTACTGGAGCAAAATATAGTGGATGCAAGGGCTTCTCCGGCAAAGTCGGAGACCACACCAGCATCTTTAACTACATCGAACAGACAGTGTCACTGTCCGTAATGGCAGGTAAGATCTCGCTCGTTTTCAGGTTCTCTGGGGGATACAGCGTATATATCTCCAGTAGAGAAACGCAAGAAACGCAGAAACTTTTAGCCTAGGGCCTCCCCACCATTTGCAGAGCCGAAAATTATACCAACCATGCTGAGGGCATCTTAAACTGCCTACACAAGAATGGAAAGGCAGAAATCATCTCAGACAACCAAGCTGCCCTCAAAGCTTTGCAGGCTGTCAGATTTGATTCTGAGGTGGTACTGGGTTGCCGCAGAAAACTTAAACAGCTGGTGGAACATCTAAATGTTACATTGAGATGGGTCCCAGGTCACTGTGGGGTTAGAGGCAATGAAATAGCTGACACGTTAGCAAGGGGCGCCAGCGAACTGTCGTTTGTGGGTTCAGAACCAACGTGTGTTAGCATGGCAGCATCAAAACGTTTGTCAGGTCCCAACTTGCTGCTAGGCACTGCTCCTTTTGGAATGGACTCGACGGCGCTAGACACTGTAAATCCCTAGGGCTTCAGCCGAATGAGGAAAGGCTCCGTAAGGCAGTCTCTATGAGCAGGGACAGATTAAGATTACTCACAGGAATCTTAACTGGGCACTGGGTGCTAAATAAACACATGTACCGCATGGGGCTAGTGCAGGAAGTGTGGGAGTGCGGAGGAAACTCCTGCTCACCTTCTTGTCAACTACCCAACAGTGGACGGGGAGAGACAAACGCACTTTGGGGTCCATCGGTTGGACGAACTCAGAGTCGGCAAGTTAACTCTCAGCCAGATTGAGAATTAATGAAATAATAACGAATATAGAATGTAATATACAAAATATACCCTTTATTAATATACTATACTTTTCCAATGTTTCTTTTAATAAGCAAATAATGAATAGACAAATCTAACATTTTGCTTACATACATCAATAATGATTATTACACGGAGTGTACTAATTATATTAAATATTTTATTCATGTGAAATATTGGCAGTATCGTGAAAAATCTCCTTTGTTTCTTTTTCTTTAATTTTGCAGCAACAATTAATATGTTTATAGTCAAATCCAGAAATCGGAAAAAAATTCTTTTCCGGTAGAATTTTAAGACTTGATTAACATTTATTTGAATTCTAATATTGACATTGAACACTTTTACCTGTTGCTGTAGAATTTAAAAAGAAAAAACAGTAGGTTTTTCCACGATGTCATTTAATAAGGATTTTATGTATACAAGCAGAGTAGCTATGGTTGCATAACCTCTACGCTTTCCTTCCCCTCGCGTCTCCAGGAGAAAAACCACCGCATTGGATGTAGGGATCATACATTACATTGAGATACGCATCTAGTATGTGTGTGATTGTGGCTGAGATGATCTGAATTCATGTAAAAAGAGCACAGGGAGAGAGTTTCCCTGGATAATATTTACTGAGGGAATCAAGTATTCTTTAGATTAGACATTTTTTTATTTTATCAAGTCAGTAAATATGTTCAAATTTTGACATTTCGCTTTACATGTCCAAATCGATAATACATTCTTGTGTATTATTATTTTTATTTCGCGTTTTACACCCCCAATTTTTCGCCAGTAGCAGCATTTTACTTTACGATGGCTGATTGTGGCTGTGCACCAGGCGTCCAAACCCAAAGTGCGGGCGATTGTTGCCCGCCCTGCTGTGCGGTTCCTACAATTCCTGCAGGCACTCCTGTGCAACAGGTAAATCCCTGTCCCCCACTGCCGATGGCCAGTTGCGCGCCATGCTGTAACGTGCAAGTACCTTTGGTGCAACCATCCGCTGGAGAACCGTGCCCGAGACCCGGAGGCGATGCGCTATATACAACCTGAAAGCCGAAATCATTTAAACCACATCTGACTTATAAACCACCGTCGTCTAAGATGGAAGAAAATACGATCTATAAGAAGTCGTATCTTCCGGTTGAATCCGAAAAGAATCCTGCCGTATACCCCGTGGACAACATCTGCTTGGGTGAAGGTAAAATTTCGGACAATACTGTTAATAGAATGTCGTATCAGGGCCATCGAGGTGTTTTGCCGCCTTGTCCCATCCTGCCTTGCGAACATAATCTTCTGGGAGAAGGACCTATGCAAGACCTAACCACACAAAAGCACGATTACGTTCCCAAACCATTCGTTAGGCCCGATAAGGTGATTCCGCCTTCTAATCTCTTCTCTAGCGACTGCCCTTTGAGTGATAAAACAACGAATAGGCTCTCATATATGCCCGTCGATTTGAAAAGCGTCTACGTAGATCCGATTCGTCCAATCAACGCTATACCGCTTCCTACTGGCAAATTCGCCGAGAGTACCGTTCATAAAATGTTCCTACTTGCCTGGGAGCCTCCGAGAAGATGGATATGGCCTTGGGCGAGGAGCGAAGTTTGCCCTCATCCCGTGCAGGATGGAAGACATACCGTGCATAAAATGAGCTACTTGCCGCCAGGACTTCGAGGGAGTGTGACGATGATGTCCGGATTGCGTGGATTGCCCGGAAAAATTTTTGTCGCTCGCCCGCAGTCCACAGACCTAACCAATGTTGCGCGCCCTGCTGTTGTCCAAAGCACCTGTTAATGTCCTCATCATTGTGTTTGTCTACTGTGCGAAATCTGTGGTCGTCTTTGTGTACGTTTTTATGTATATGCGATGGATTTTCATTTACATGTATACACGATTTATTGTAATGGTTATATTGTTTATGTCTTTTGTGATATTGTCTTTTTCAACTATATATAACAGTAAATTATTATGTATTTTTGTCTTTGTTTTAATGTAGTAATTGTGACTTTAGCACCTAGACACCTACTGCAATATGTAGGTAGCTATTACTTTCAGTTATATAATTTTTTCCAAATATTTTGGTAATCGTACATGGATAAAGTATAAATGTACATATTCTAATTTTTTTGTGGAAAATATGTTTGGTTTTAGGACTAGCCAGTTAAATGTAGCAATGAAAGCTTTAAAACCACAAAACCGTTCTTTTATTTTAAAGGAAAACATTCTGCAACCTATCCTGTTGTTAATTTGACTTCTAATGAAATGATAACCTTCTCCACCTGAATTAATTGTTGATTTACTTAATAACTATCCCCCTCAGAATATTGGGATAACTATATCAAATAAGAAACAAGATATATCTGTTAAAAATGGAAAAGCTCTTTGTCAACCTTTTTTGCCTCCTTTGAGGGTAAAGGAAGTAACTTTAATTTTGTTAAACAATATTCAAAATGTAAATTGTCTGCAGATGCCGATGAAGTCCCAGCAGTAATAGTTAAAAGAGTTGCAAACGCTCTGTTAACCTCCAATATTTAATTAACTTATCGTTTCTAAATGGTGTTTTCTCGAAGGTGTTAAAGGTCAGTAAAGTAATTCCGGTGCTTAACAGAGGTAGTTCACATGATGCAAATAATTAAAGGCCAGTTGCCCTGACTTCGGTTTTTGAATGAGAAAATTTTGAATATGCTTTTCTAACGCGATTGCATGAATTTTACAAATGCTTTGAAATCATTACTAAGAATCAAATTGGTTTGTCCAGAACAGATCGACTTTACTACCATAGACTTTTCTTACAGTAGAATCCTAGGATTCGTGGATTCGGGCGAGTGTCCTTGATCTTTTGTGATCTCAGCAGGGCATTCGACTGTGTCAATCATACTGTATTGCTGAATAAATTATATGAATTTGGTGTTAGAGGGCCAGCGCATCGGTGGATATCTTCGTTTCTTAGTAATAGCGAGCAATATGTTGTCGTAAATTTTAATTTAGAAGGCTGTAATAAAATAATGACCTCGACGCGTTTAAAAAATGGATTAGGTGTTCCGCAGGGATCGGTACTTGGTCCGATTATCTTTTTACTTTATATAAATGATGTAGAGAATATTGTTGTAGTTGCGGGCGTCTACTTTAGTTTTTACGCGGACTACACGTTTATAATTTTGTCTGGTAAAGATCGAGATGAATTGGAGCATAGGTGCAATGATTTATTGTACAAATTGGAGGCCTGGCTATGCAATCATGGTCAATAAAAGTAAAACGGAATTCGTAGTGTTTCATAATTTTCAGAGGGCTGCTCCATCACTGAATCTTAGGGTGGATGTAAACATTCATTGCTAATTAAACCCTTTGCATACCTTTTCCGTAACGTGGGATACGTACTGCTGTGGCAACCACATTACGCGAGTGTATTTTAGTTGCATAGATTTTGTCTTGTTTACTCCATTCGTTCGGTGTTCAATGTACCGAAATTTCCAAAATTTAGATTTTAGTTTGTATAAATTTTAGTTAAAGAGTTGATTGTTTTGATTATTTAATTTAGTGTTAAGTTTTTTTAAATTAATTCTATTCAATTAGTTGTCTAGCGTTCGCTAGTTTGTTTCAACGCTATTCTACTAGATTTGTCAGTGATTTGTGCGTTTGCGTGTTTGTTGTGAGTAATACGATTGTAGGAGTTTTGTCAGACAGTTCCTTGGTCGACTGTTAGCGTGAGTAGACGTATTTTTTGTATATCATTGTTTGCCATTTTGTATTTCATTTCGATATCGTAATTAAATTTTCGTCCATCAAGGAATTCGCTTTATAATAATTGTTATTATATTGATGTGTGCACATTATAGATATAAGATCATTTATTATTTTCGTGCAGGAAGATATATTTTAGTTTTAATTCTCTCATTATTATTTTAAAGAGTTAAATTTTTGGTTTTCTATTTTGCTGATTCGTTTTTAATTATCTATCACCTCGGTTTGGGGGAGTAGAAGCATTGTGCCTGCATTTAGTTTTTCATTCTTGTTATTTACTAGAAATTGTCCACGCTTAATTTAGTTTGTTTTAATTTGAAACCACGTGGCTTGAAATTGAAAGATATGGATTATCTTCCTGAACAACCAAATCGTTTGCTTTGTTTAGGAAATAGCATTGTCCTATTGTAATTTAGAATCAAGTGCAGTTTTTTTTTTTTGCCAGAACCTTCAGTTCACGGTTTTTTCTGCCATTTTGTAATTTTACCCATTTCATAAAATAATAAATTTGTATGTTAATTATCTTCGTTGGGTTAAAAAAAAATCTGTTCTTTTATTTTAAATTGAACCTTTTCAATTTTTGGGGTAATTATGAAAGTTAGTTTTCATTCACTCGCAAATTACTTTTCGTGGTTAGATTCAACTTTTAATTCGCGAGGGTAACTCTGAGGTTAATAGTTCTTTTGCGCCCTTTTTAAATTTTTCCGTTGAGCTAGCTAATTTAATTTTTTTTTTACATTTTAAAATTCATTTTGCATTTTAATTCAATAGTAACAGTACACAGCAATACTAACACCAGAACAACTTGTGACGATCTATTGCGCTTTGGTTGATTCTAGATTGCGTTACAGATTATGTTTCTGGGGCGACTCAACATTTTTATTGCGTAGAACCGCATTTTAAGAATAATGGCACGTGGATACAACGCATTCGTGTAGGAATATATTTAGGAAAAACAAAATATTAATACTTACAAGTTTATATATTTTAGAAATGTGTTTGGCATACAGTGCAGGGCATGATAAAATGTATCATTACACGTATTCTACTTCAGTTCTTGACTAAAAAAAAAATTATTACACGTTGTCTCCTGGAAATTTCTCTGGCTTAAAATATTTTAACTAGCCAAAATAATTAAAATGCGGGAGCCACAGAAACGGAACCACCAATATGCACCTGTGTTCAGTTTTATTTAACCTAAATTGAACCCAGTTTTCAGTGATGACACAATATTTTCAATGGCAAGCATTCAACAGCAGAAACTGCTTGCAAGCAAAACTTACATTTCACGTAGCGTTATGAGTAACCGCTCTTTTAATTACTGCATTTGTGGCTAAGATCGATTATGTGGAACAGAAGCAGTTTTGTATTACTATTTGCTCATTAACTCGGTGCAAATTGTTTTTAGTGTCTTTATCGAAAAATTGACGATGTAATTATTTTGCGCTTAGCGGAATAGATACAATCTTATAATAAGTAATTGTTGAAAGTCCTCGCCAAATTGTTTTTTAACTTACTATTAATTTTAAGATGCAAATTGCCTCCAACGTCCGAGATAAGTGCGTGTAGCACTGCAACGCCGATTCAGCATTATGCAAATCGGTCTTGATACAAGTTTTTTTTCACGTATGTAAGGGTTTTGCTCATTTTGTGCATCTGAACACGCTACCACTATGAGGATGAGTTATGTAAAATCAAAAACATTAATAAATCCTTACTCACTACACATGACAAGTAAAATCGAAGGAATGAATTGTCATTTCATTTAACAAGCTGTGGTGTTATTAATATCATGATGGGAAATATGTGGTTTCTTACCTGACGTATGAGAGCTTCAAATCTGATTTCAGTTTACAAAGCAGTTCGGAAACAGATCCGAATTGGCGCAACGTCATTTCGCTCTCGGACAACATTGGATTCCGATAATCCCTAAAGGAGTTGCTTTTGGTCTTGGGCTTTTCCGTTTCGTATCCTTTTGTGTTGATTGTATATAATCCCGGACCGTTAATTGGTGGCTTTTTACCCCATTTCTTCAACGATAAAGCGTAGTCCTCTGGATTATAGATTGGTGGTCGTTGTTTTTCCTGGAAAGGCAATTTGAAGTTATACTTCCAGTAGTGAATGATGTTTTCAGTGACAGTTACAATTAGAAAGTTTCATCTTCATTGCTTATATGAGTATTTTGTGGTTGTACGCATAAAAAAACAATAATTATATTAATAATGAATATTTAGTATCTTTTCTATCTTAGTCGCGTCGTAGTTCTCACTTCCTGTGTTATTAGCTTGCGGTCACAAATGATTTATCATTACGCCGACATAAACATTTTTTAAAATACCTAATAAGCGTTTGGGTTTTACTTTTCAAAACTTTCTAGTTCATTGCCAAGATATCTATGCCTTGACCCACTTACATAGTTTCCGCATAACAAAATCGTGCATAAATGGCAATATGGTATTTACTACTTACTGTTATGGCAGATTAAGAAAGTGTACAACTGGATGATAGTCATTTTTTAATTATTCCTGATATTATTTACCTACCTATTTATGGTTCACTTATTATTCTCATAATAAACGTCGCCAAAGTTAGAATATTAATGTAGGTTTTAATTAATGTTTCTAATAATTTTCTCTTGCTAGGAAAAAAGCGGCGATTGATTTTTTTTTGTTAATAAAATACTTTTAAAAAGTATATATTTTATTTATCTTTTTAATCATAATTGTGGAAGATTTCGCTGTTAAAAGTGAAGAAGAACATTACTAATTTCAAATAAATATTTTATAACTAACAGCTAGAGATTTAAAATAAATATAATATCTTTGGTTTTTACCAGCACATTCAAGTATAGTAACATACGCAGATTTAAATGTGTTGTTTAATATCTGAGTATACGTAAAAAAAATCTTAGGGTACAGTTTGGTTGAAGAAAAAAAGTCTACATTACTTGTACCTAATCGTTCGTTGTTTGTATTCCATCTGTCGTTACTTTCATATTGCTGCCGAAAAAGTTACTGCATCGGTAACAGTTATTTTAGGTGATAAATTAAAATTAAATTTAAATTTATATTAAAATTTTAAAATGCATATTCAGTGTGTTACCGTGAAAGGTAACATAATGAGTAATAAAATTAGAGCGTCGTCTATAGTCACGGGGAGTTTAAACGATAATACGGCGAGGACTATTTACAGGGGCGCTATAGAATCGGCAATATATGTACCGGGATTAATATGAGCGGACGCGGGTAGAATTAAAGAAACAAAAAAATTGCTCATGTATTGTTAACGGTTAGGGCTGCGAACGCGCATTCATCCATTTCGGCAAACGCGGCGTGCGTTATTTCAGGTATATTTACCTTTGACAGAAACTAAATTTCACAAGAAATAAAATAGGATATGAGGGATTAATTACAGCAACGGCAATTAGACTAAATGCTTATTTCGGTAGCAGATTTCATTGGCACCTCAACAGAATACATAAATATACTTGCGGATAATGATGAAAGGGAGAAGGCTGTAGAAAAAAATGTATGAATCGCAAGCTTCCCTAGGGTATTTGGTGCAATTGATTGTACACTAATTAAAATTCAATCTCCGGAGGAGACGATCCAGAGATGTTTCGGTGTAGGAAGGTTTCTTTGCTTTAAAATTTGCAGACGGTTGCTGATGCAAGTTTATACATAAGGAATATTGTAGTACGTTGGCCAGGCTCATGCCATGATCAGATTGTTCTTTAAAAATAGATTTAAGATTTTGAAAGAGGGATCTATGGAAGGTATCAGGTACTATGGGTCTGGTGACAGTGGGTACAGCATTGAACCCATATTTAATAATACTACTTCTGCAAACAGCGGCAACCTGCAGAAAATTTATACAATGAGTCCCAAATCAGGGCCCCTAATATTGTTGAGGGCAATATGGAGTCCGGAAAAGGCGGTTTCCCATATTAGGTTTGGGGATCAAAGTTAAGTTGTGTACCGCCATGGATATTATTGTTGCAACGGCTGTCCTGCATAACATAGCATTGACTATGAATGAAGAGGTACCAAATAAATGGTTGCAGAATGATCCCAACGCACAGTGATTCCAAATCCCGAAAAGCTGGCCCAAAGGCGAAAAAAGGTTCTTATGCAAGAAACTTTTAACCATCGGAATAGCTGTAGAGTACATATAGTGTGTATTGTAACATTAGAGCAACCATGCATTCACACCTGTTTGTAAAATTTAATTTGTAACTATCGAACGCATCACTGCTGAAATCGTGAAGCACAAGTGTAAGTACGTTTTTCCAAACATGCTAAAAAGTTTATAGGTTAACATTTTTCAATTCTATAAAATGGATTCTTTTCTTGAAGATGAATACAACAATAATCTGTTAATCAAAATTGATGTTCACTACAGGCTAATAAATCAGTTGTTAATCTTATTGACGTAATTTAGAAAATTGATTTTAGAAAAGTCGTTGGAAAAGGCAAAAATTAAAAGTCTTGATGATCTTGCCTCGAAACAATTGTAGGCTGTTGATTGAATATTTCTCTAAAACATATCAAGTAGTTGGCTGCCCATAGGTGCCTCTAAGGTTTTTATGCTAGATTTTGTGTAATGATGCCAGAAATTAAGTGAAAATATGTTGTTTGAAGGGAAAATGAAAAATATATATATTTTGTTGCAGTCCTTGCGCTACATGACATACGTATGTGGTAAATTCATGAGACAGTATTGGAAAAAATGGGCACATAAGGTATGTGTACTTAGGAATATAGAAATAATTGGTAATATTTGTGGTAGATTATTTTCTATTTCTGACAGTTATTTCTGGATTATTTTAACGTAACTTTGACATTTCATGTATCAATGTATACAGCAGAAATGCGATGTGTTCCAACTATCGACGATCGACCGCAAATTGCGATAGTGTAACATACTTCTTTGCTGAAAGCGCCTATTGTCAATTGCGAGTGACAGTTCATGATAGTTCATGACAGTTATTGTAAAACGAAACTACCAGTGCAAATACATACTTTGGTTGGCTCAACATTCCGGTGTCTGTTACCATCAACCATGAAACAACGATAAATAAAAAAATGCCAGAACGCTATAAAATTTTCGCTAAATGAAAAAAATTGACTTTTGACAGACTTTTTAAAATAAAAATAAATAATTTAAGTAGTCCGCCATTTTGTTTGTGGCCTTCATATTGGTAATAAGCGGCTTGAAAACCCCTCATATACCGAGTTTCGCTAGAATCAAATAATAGCTTCATATTTTGGCCAGCTTTTCGGGATTTGGGACCACTGTGCAACGGACAAGAAGAACACAACGAGCAACCAGTTAATCATGTAGGGAATCAAGGTCGAGATGTAAGAAGATTGTTGATCAATGAACATTTTGCTCGACTATAACGTATGTCATTATTATTTGCACAAAAAATAAATAGGTCATTGAATATTCAGTTTGCTTTTCTTTAACTTGGAATAATATGTGAGGGTATGCCGATTCTTATTGCTTTTTCATTAAAAGGAAATAGTAAAAATAAATTTAATCATGCAACAATGTAAATATAAAGATAATGATAAAATAAAATAAGCTATATGGGTAATACGGTCTTTAAAATAAAACTGCTAAATAGCCTCAATATTTCGTCATATATTTATGACTTCCTCAGGAGGACATCTACAATATTACAAAGAATATGAACCAATAGTAATAAAATATTTAAAATAATACTTACAAAGTTCAAATATAATAATCAAATTAAACGTATTTTAAATTTAGAATTTTTTAAAAGTCAAAAAAATTTTTTGTAAAAGGTAATGTTACTATGTATTTTTTAAAATGTTGCAGTAAATATGGTTGAGTTGATTTGTGTCTGTTTTGAAATTAATAGAATTTTGATTACTGTTAATATGAACCATTTCTAGAAATAACCGCTTTTTGTAATTACTTTCAACATCAAGAATTTTAGTATTATCATAATTAAAATTGTGGTCTAAATTTTGAAAATGTAAAGACAAGGCACATGAAATTTAAATTCTAAATTTAAAATACGTTTAATTTGATTATTATATTTGAACTTTGTAAGTATTATTTTAAATATTTTATTACTATTGGTTCATATTCTTTGTAATATTATAGATGTCCTCCTGAGGAAGTCATAAATATATGACGAAATATTGAGGCTATTTAGCAGTTTTATTTTAAAGACCGTATTACCCATATAGCTTATTTTATTCTTCAACGAAGTTCCGGTCGGTACTCCTTTTCAAAGATAATGATAAAAGACATTGTGCAGTGTCGTCTCATACTCTCATGTCTTTCTGTGTACAGTAAGTTTAGATTCACTTGACAACGCGAGTAATTGTATACAGTGTGTGCCACTAAGTGTGCAACAAATGGCAATGTTCTTTATTAGTTGGGCAATTGTAAAATAAATACTGCCAAACGCTGGCGTATACTTGACATCTAAACTGGGCACACTTAGATTGTTTTAAAGTCAATTAGCTTATATAGCACATCAAGAAATCTGAAAATTGTATAAGAGTAAAGTACCATCATTTCGAAGAATACAGCAAAATGTTATTAAAATTAGCTGTTTAGAATTAAAAAATGTACCCAAATATAAAGTAACGGCCTGCTACTTTAAAAAAGAAAAAAAATCGTCAATTTTGTATTAACCCCTGTATAATATTTGTTTTTTAAGTATTGAAATGGTAATTAAGTAATGAAAAACCCCTTTGTTTCGAAGATACAGGGCTAACAAGATTTGCGACAGTAACAACATTTTATTATCAAAAAGTACATGCAAAGTTGCTCAATCTACAATAAATGTTCGAAATGCCTTCTTCCGCCTGGATATAAGCATTCAGTCTTCTCGTCATTGACTGTCGAATTCTTTCAAACACACCCGGGCCGTTTCTAATTGAATTACACCCAGCAATTATCCGATTTCGCCAATCGTCTAAATTCTCCACTGGAGTAGCGTAAACTATTGACTTCAGAGATCCCCAGAAGAAATAATCCAAGGGGTTTAAGTCTGGGGATCGAGCAGGTCATACGTGTGACCCACCTCGACCAATTCAGCGATCTCCGTATGTTACTGTTAAAAAATTACGAGCAACCAAACTGAAATGCGGTGGTGCACCATCGTGCATAAACCACATGCAATTCTTGTCGCATATGGTACATCCTCCAGAAACTCAGGCAGCGTTGCTTCCAGAAAGTTGCGGTACACCACGCCAGTAAGTCTTCCTGGTAGAAATACCGGTCCAATTAGATAGTCACCCACAATTCCAACCCAAACATTCAACGAGAACTGATGTTGAAAACGATCTTCAAATACCTCATGCGGATTTTCATCTGCACACACATGCTTATTATGAAAATTCCTTATTGCATTTCTTGAGAAACTGGCTTCATCGGTAAAAAGAATCTGTGTTAGGAATAGAGGGATGCGAACTAATGTTTGCAATATCCATTGACATAATGCAATACGTGAAGGAAAATCAGCAGGTAGTAGTGCCTGAACGCGTTGAATGTGGTATGGATACAACAAATTGTCCTTAAGAATTTTCCAAACTGTCCAATGACTTACATTCAAAGTATTTGCAATTTTTCGCGTAGAACTACCAGGATCTTCCTCTATCATCTTCTGCACATTCTGTTCCAATTATACCGTTCTTGCAGTCATTGATCTTCCTTGCCCTCCACTTCGTTTCATTGAGCCTGTTTCACGAAGACGAATATTTTTGAAAATTTTTCGATCGGGGACATTACGGGCAGGAAATCATTCGATGCACAATCGTCTAGCTTCTAATGAGTTCCCATCAGCAAGTCCATACATGAAATGCATGTCAGTCATCTCGGCGTTCGTATACATCATGATAGAGGATTTCACTAACTACTAAAGACACGTCAAACAGCCAAACGTCACTCAATCTAAACAAATGCGACCGATGAGACGTATTCAAATGAAATCCACTACTAGATAAAACAGCCGTTTCATGTAATCGAGATCGAAAAAATAACAACGCATTGTAAACAATTTTTTGTACTTGATAAACTCATTGGCGCACACCATACTTTTATTTACATTAATAATTTCAACGAATATCGAATATGGTTGTCGCAAATTTTGTTCGCCCTGTATCTTCGAAACAAAGGGGTTTCTCAAAAATCATCATAGGACAAAATATTCTTAGAATAAGCTAAGGAATAACCCCTTGAAGTTTTGCCGCATGTTTACCTAACACCCTGTATATTTGTTCCTTATATATTTCATCAGCAAGTAGCAGCTCTCCTTCTTTGCTAAATTAGAACTTCTCACTTTCTTCATTTTAACATTCATTAATTATTTTACTTCAATGTGATCACGACACAACACAATCCACAGATAAAGATATCCCTATCGAACAAAATACAATATTTGGCGCGTAAACTGACACAGACACCAGATGCTCATTAAAAAACGAGAACCAAGGAACAATGTGACCAATCTGAATTGATTTTGTAAAAGTTGACTTTTACTAAAGGCGCAGGTCACTTCGTTTATGAAACACATTCGCTTTAAAAGAGATGTTGAAGCCGCCTTTACTTAAAAGTTTGTACTGGTTTACACGTATATTATCAATTCGGAGTCTATAATAAGACACACGCAGATGAAAGACCTCGGTGTAATATTTGACTGCCATCTGACTTTTAACGAACACATAGAGTCTATTTGTCTGTCTGCTTCTAGAAACCTAGGCTTTCTGATAAGATCTTGTAGAAATTTCAACAATATCCAGACTATGAAAACATTATATTGCACGCTCGTCAGAAGCCGTATTGAATATTGTTCTATAACATGGTATCCCTACTACATTTTTCAACACTTGGCAATTGAAAGAATACAAAAAGCGCTTCCTGAAATATTTGTCGTAATAGAGTTACTTGGACATATCCTGAACGCAACTCCGATTATGTGCACGCTACGTGTAAAGTATTCATGGATTACAGTTCGTTATCCAGACCGACCGTACTTACTACAGTGCCAAGTTCTTATTGAATATACTTTTGAACAAGGTGGATTGCCCCTCACTGCTTGCCTTGGTGGACTTTAATGTGCCGTTTTTTTACTACACGGAATACCACAACGTTTCGTGTTCCCGTGCGCGAACTAATGTGTCGGTAAAATCCCCAATATCTCATTATGACGAGAAACTTCAATGAACTGGTATGCGGACTGTGAGTGAGTGTTGTTTTGTGTACGTAACTGTTGATTTGCACTTTCTATTATGATATGGATACTTAATATTTGAATGTAAGAATATGTATCTTTTGTATTTTTAAGTTAGTTTCAAATTTCATGTAATACCTTTGATTTTGTTTGTTATACTAGGATGACCTTTATTTCTATATTATGTTACTGCAACGCCATCAATTACTAATTTTCGTCCTGTAATTGGCTTGTTTGCTGTTGGACGTAATAAAGTATTATTATTATTATTATTATGATTAATTAAAAGGACTTTTAAGAGGTGTATGATGAAACCGGTCATTAGTTTTCTCACAAAATAAGTTATACAATAAGATATTCTGATACATTTAAAATAAGAAGATTAGCATCAACATAAAAATATTTTCCTCAAATAGATCATGCCTAATCTAAAGACATTGATAAATCATAATCATAAAATGTATTGTTTAAACAAAACACTCGTTAATGAGATCCTGTTTAACTGGGAAAGTTGAAGTTGTCGTAAATAATGTCATAATACTATCTGCTGCATACTGCAGTGCTACCGCATCGTGCACGTCTTTGTCGATCACACATTTATTTATTGCCAGGCCCGCCGGTGTTAATCGGCGATCATTGAATAAATTACCGGATAGGCGGTATCGTCGTCGCGGTTGTTGCAATAATTGCGCGCCGTCATTTTTTATATCGCGCCCCGTTTTGACGCGCGGGGTACGCGTTATTCACACGCGGTCGCCGCGCGCAAAAATCGTGCTAATAATAGCGTGCCCGCTTAATGATACCCTCGTACCGTACACGGCAATTATCGAGTGCTAGAAAAATAATCGCGTGAACAAGTGATGGCGATTATTATTATTATAATGAGGGGTACATATTATAATCTTTGCGGAATCATCATTTTTTGTTGTTTCAATTCGAAAATTGTTTTGCGGTGTTCTTAACGAGTCGTGAAAACGCAGAAGTTCATGAATAAAACATTATTGTCTGATTATTAGTATTGTAATATGTGCGTGCGTGGAGGTAGAATTTATAGTGGGTTTTGAGTTTCAGTATGGAAAGCATGACTGATACGCTTAATTCTGACGATACTTTCAAACGAAAAATTGGTAGACGCGATAGTAAGAGCAATGCCAGACGAGCGCGAAATGCACGCGCGGGTCGCGTCCGTCGAAATTCACGGACGCCATGCTTGTTGCCACACGAGCGTGCTTTTTGACGGACGTGACTTAGCCGTAGATAAGGTTGCTATGTATTAACATGGATTTTTTAGGGGTAATGTGTTGTTTTTTTATTACATATCAAAGTATGTACATGCAAAATAAAAGAAAACGTAGACAATATTGGGTGCATCCGTTAATTAGTAATCGTTTACTCATGAGTAAATGTCCGGTGCACCAGAAATTTTTACATTAAACACCCACGGCTCTAACAATATCCGGAGAAATTTCTAAAATCATTCTTTCCACGTCTATATTCATTTTTAATGTAAATGACACAAAACTTCACTAATCCATTGATAAAATTTATTTTATATACCTAATCACGGTTATTGATCTCAACTAGTCAAAGTCACAGTTTGTTGCAGTGGCGGCTGGTATTAAAGGGCACAAGGGCACGTGCCCACCCAACCAGCAAGATAAACACAGAAAGCAATTCGCATGTAATTCAGTGCATTATTTTAATTTATTATTTTTACGTATTCTTATAACGATGGTATCAAAATTTTCCTCCCGTACCACAGACACTAGCGCATATACGAACGCTCTAAACTATGTTCCGGGGCACTATTTCCAATGTACCTATTTCGAGTATGAATCGGACGGCTCCGTTTATCTTCGCTAAATGCGCTTATACGGTCGCTTTGGGGCACGCAATTTGAGGAAAACTTTTAATTAAGAATAAGGGACGGCCTACTCCTGATGTTCAAATAAACTACACTTCCACAAGTAAAACTCGGACTTATAATAGAGTATTCGATAAAAATATATACGAAAAATTTGAGTGGATGTGCGTATGTTCACTAACAAATAAATTATTTTGCTTTATCGGCTTAATTTTAAGAAAGAGGTTAGTGCGGGGAATAAACAAGGGTTGAATGATTTAAAGCATATCGCAGAGAGAGCAAAAAACACGAAAATTTCGTTTCTTACCTGAATGCATGCGTGGATTTTAGTGTTCTAGGCAAAATGGACATACGTGAACAGTTAAACAGTGCTTATTTGCGACATAAGATTAAGTACAACGAAGATGTGGAAAAAATGGTCATATTTTCGCCGAAACTAGTAGCCAAAACAATATAATCCTGTAGTATATTAATGAAACAATTAGAAAGTAGACTTTCGAATTTAATTTATTTATCTATTTTTATTTTGTGCCCACCCTCTTTCATAACTCATGAGCCGCCACTGGTTTGTTGTGTTATTATTATGTCTGAGGTTCCCTTTTACGTCTAAAGAACCTTTTATATATATTCCCGTTTGTATACAAACGGGAAATATATTGTCTAATATAAACTAAGATCGTGCGGCCGCCTGTTCAAGTGAGGACAAACAAAATAAGTAAAAAGGAATAAGCTAATTATACAAATAATATACAAATCTTTTATTTCAGGGCAAAGAATAAATAAGTATTTACTAGCTAGAAGTTACTGTTATTCAACACAAGAATTTCATCCCAAAATATAGTATAATTTTTAACAAATCGGCTGTTGCTGGCTCAAACAAACATATAGATTATGTGGGTTTAGAGTACAACAGAATAAGTAAGAAATAATGTAATTCAAATAATATTAATTAAATAAAACATAAACTATATTAAATGCAAATAACCAGAACGTCAAGATTACTTTATACAACAATAAAACATATATAACTAAATGAGTGATTTAAATGGTAAATAAAATTAAAATATTATAGGAAGGAGGATGCTTATCTAACATTGCGTCCGTCATTTTTCGCGCTCGTCTGGCAGGATAGTATGTTCTATGTATGCTTCATGACGGACGGGGCACGCTGCGTGCTGAGGCGATCACGCACAACTTTCAGCGCGTCCGTGCCACGTCTGCGTTCATTTTCGCGTCCGCGCTCGTGTGGCAGCACCCATATACTCCCTGTGTTCTCATCGCGTCCGTGAATATTCACGTCCGTTAAATCGCGCTCGTCTGGCATCGCTCTACAATTAGTGTAATTTGTTTATACAACTGATATCTGCTTGGTAGTAGCTGATACACTGATAGAATAAAATAATAATTTGCTAATATTATATGAAATGAATATAAACTTTATTCTTTTAATTGCCTTTTATTCACAGATACCTATACTTTTGCTTTCAATCGTATTTAAAAATGTAATCTTTCATCGCTAGATGGCTAAAAGCTTATAAAGCCCAAATTCTTCTCTATAGGTCATGCGCATTCGTAATTCCTCCCCCTTATAAATCAATAGGTAGTTATTGTAATGCTACAAGGTAGCATACAGCCCGGTATAAAAAATACTTTTTCCAAATCTAATACTTTAGCTAATTAAATTAGTAAAGTCTAATTTTTAACATCCTAGTGTCTTCTATTTTATTAATTTTTAATTCTGAGTATGCCCTCTCAAATGTCAGATGGCATGCGGGGTGAGAATTTCTGACTGCAACGGTCTAGAGGACGCGCTAGCATTAAAAATACTACGAATATATTTCTTCTTTGGTACCACCCCGGACGCTATGGTGGAATGTCGCTTAAAAGTTGTCCACTCCGACATTCATATTTAAAGTGTTTTTTTTAAGGGGTGGTAACGCCTAAGCTATATGTTCAGCTTGTCAGGCTCCCGCAGAGCCAGATCTCCCTCCTAATCAACATTACGACCCCGGAAAAAACCGATTATCGTAATTGACCAATCGTAATTGCCAAGCGTGCAAGCCAGTCGACTACCAGCCAGGCTTTTAAGTGAAATAGTGTGCATAAGACTCTTATATAAAACCAGTACCAAGGTAGTTGATTAACTTTATGAGATAAAGAAAACATTGAAGTTTGAAACACATGAGAGTTTTATGTGTTAAAGCTTGTTGTAAAACAACACACATACGAAAGTAAATATCTCAGGTAAGTCAAATGAGTGCGCTTATTAAATAACAATTACGTTTTTAAATTGTAATTCCACTTTTTGCGATATAAATTTAACATAGAGCAAACATAAGTACGTTTAAAATTAACTTTCAAAATTCCCGAGTTTTCGAGATATTCCTCTGAGTAATTCTATGCTTAAAAGACGGTTAAATCAGTATGTGCAACATTTGATGGTAAAAATTGCTGGGTATTCGGTTCTTGCCGTGAATACAACCTTACTTACCTTATAAAAGTTTTCTACCAGTGGTCACAAATTGGTTCGCGGTTACGTACAAAATATCCTAACACAAAAATACGTAGAACGTATTAAAATAACATTTCTTATAAGCATGTTAAAATTGAGCTTAGAATTAAAATAATGCGTTTATTTTTAGGTTGATATGAGCGCAGAATACCGTTGGAAAAGGCAAATCGCCAGCTGTTAGAGCGGGCAAGTCTGGTCAGGGCATCGAATGGGGGCTCTGGTAATTCTAATTACGGAGAATGGCTCAGGACAGAAACATATCTCGGGAAAATCGCGTTGGAGAAAATTTACCCACAATTATGTAGGTAAAATGTGGGTAAAATTAATATGATATACTTCGTTCAATAATTAACCATCATTTTTAGATTGGAATTTGGAGTAAATAGGATTTAAAATAGCCGTTAAGTTTTATAAAAATTAATTGAGACACGTTCGTCTCTCACGGAAGTTGGCTAGTGAATGTCTTCGTATTGAGATTTTCTAACAGACATCGATAGCGATTGTCTTCCCAAGGAACGCAAACTACCCTCAGAAAAGTCCGTTAATTTCACGGATGTCAGGGGAATATAGGATATTTAACATATGAGACTGCTCATGTGACCAAATAGAACTATGGAATGTTTAAACTAAATTGGAAACTAAAATAATTGTTGCAAAATTATGGAATCACCTTACATACATCATACATTACCTATAGGTATAATAAAGGCAGGTGTGTGTACAGCATGGGAAAAATACATTTTAAGTTTTACAAAACAAATTACTATACTTACTTAACAATCTTAAAATATTAAGTGTACAATGAGTATGCAACCTCGCATGTACGTCAATTTTTGACAAAACCGAATTTCTAGCAATTTTCTCGGTTTTTTGTTGGCATATCAAAGAACTTGGATTGCAAATACATATACAAGTATTATTAAACTAAATTTAAGGAAAATAAATACACTGTAAAAAAAAATGAGAATGTTTTAAAGGCAGTGGAGATATATATCGATAACATGCACAATTTATTGTTTAATAACAGATGACAATATTAAAGAGCATAAATTACTCAAGATGAGTACATTTATGTCCAACATTTCTACAAACAGTCAAATACTATCCAGTATATCATTAAATTTCAATTTAATTAAAAACAATATAAACAATATTCAAATTCCCCGTTATCTCATGTGTTAAACCACACCTCTTAAGATCATAGCAACCTCTACATATTTAAAATTCAATTTTAATGTCGTTATTATAAAAAATAATATACAGAGTGTTTTTTTTTACATTTTATTTGCTTGTAACTTGGAAATTAGTCATATTTTAGGCAAGAAATGCTATTATTTCAAAAACTATCAAGAATAGATATACCAAACCTTAATATCAATCGAAATGTAAAATTTTGCGCTGCATTCAATGCTGTAGTAAAAGCTACCTTGTTCCGTTTGAAATAAAAAAGTTTTGTTGGTTTAAAGGTATCCATATTGGAGATGCGTTTTTGTGCACCCTGTATGTGATTCGGTGATTATTGCTATAACACACACAAACATATGTTGGAAGGACGTTTAGAAATTTCGAAATTAAGATAAAAGATTACTTATGTAGCGTAATACCCAATTCCACTGTAGATTTATAGGCCGCGACGTGAAACAGATATTAGGGATAATGAGTCGATATATGGTGGGAATTTTTTAGTAATGTTGCTAAAGAAGTAGATAGGCTACGGCATGATATTTCGATAGTTAGCAGGGTAGCACGCTTATAAATGAATATTTTATGCTCTTTAGTGGTCGGAATTGGTGTTAAACTACAATATTTAAAATATAAATCTTTATTTAATTACTCTTGGGTAGAATAATTAGGATTAAGTTATTATTAAGTATTAGAATAGGTACTGCTGTTGTTTTGTTTGTTGTTTAGGTCATCATCTTTCCTGTTCAACACCGAATGTGTGAAAAAGGGAGCAGCTACGCGAGAACGGCAAGGCTATCCGAATTTGTAGAGACGCGGCGGCTGCTTCTTCGGCACTCAGAAGGATAATAATAATTTGCGGCTATCAGTAATAAGGTCTGGGACATTCTCCCAGATCCTCCCAGAGTAAAGTTTTTGCCATGGTTTTTCCTCACTCCGTGGCCATTGATTTTATATAAGTATATTATATATAATCAGTGCCTTGGCGAATGCTGGGAGATAACGAAAGTCGTTCCATGGGCGCATTTAATAATAACTGATAGCTGACCGATTTACAGTAGACTCGCGATTATGTGAACTAATCACATTTCACATATTTTAATCATTTCTCAAAAGTAGTATTCATATGGTCGCGAGGCTACTGTATTATATTTTTGTTATTAAGAATCATAGGGAAATTATTTAGTTAGAGTAGGATCATTTCAATTGTTATGGGACCCATATAGTACTTAGATTAGGTAGCCTCGTGTAGTACCTTTTTTAGGTGGAGCACGGGGCTAGGATGATTTGTAATAATTTAGTTTTCATAAATAAAGTGTAGATTCATTGTTCGGTAAACATTTAAACGAAAATAAACGTAACTTTGACATCAATCACAATTTACAAATATTACATACGGCCAAAAAAGGTATCTACCTCAATAATTTAGAGGCATTGAAAATATTGAGGCAACAGCTTACTAGTAGAGACCTTTCATTCAATTTACAATTTATTTTCGAGTCCACCCCCTTTTTCAAATTTTACTCGATAGATGACCTTCTGCATATATGGTTTTCAAATATTGTACTACGTCTTAAGCACAACATTACTTTAGTTTATTTTTTCCATAATAAATGGTACAAATTTATTATATTTTTCTGGAATTTTCCAGGATCATTTTATATCCTGAGTTCGTTACAATTATTTTAAAGTGTGAAGTTTAAAATATTTCTAAAAATTTGAAACTTCAAAATTGGTGTTCACAGTATAAAATAAAATTTTGATTTAAATAATATATATTTTAATGCAAAAATATCAGCTTTAATGTCTGTAATGATTTTAGTGCACCTCTTGTGGCGATCATTACCTCACCCTTGATTTAAAGGTTAAAAATATTATTCGCTGTTTTGAAAGTATTAATAAATAAAACGAATATTTAAAAGAAAACGATTGAAGATGGGTATAGGTTATGTTACGTACTGCTGTGGACTGGCACTCCGGGTTTTGTAAACTCAGTGTTCATTTTTCGAAGATCAAGCTTTGGCTATGCCGCGCGCAAATTCTCACTGGTTTTAATTTGTCTTTTTTTTTAATGAAGTTCTTGAATTGATTTGAGTATTTAATTTAAGTATTTATTTGTTCAGTTAGTTTAATTTTACTTCACTCTGTAATATTTTTAATTCTTGTGTCCGTCCTGGATGGATTATTATTTCGATGATTGTCGCGTTTGGTGCGCGTTTGTCGCACACAGCTGATTTTATACAGGGTATTCCACGTAACTGGTTCATTAAAAGTTTATGATGTTCTATTATTTACTTATATTTGAGATTTTGGCACTAGTATCTGTTCGATTGGAACTATAAATGTAAAATACCTTAACCAAAATATCACTTCCGGTTGACCGGAAATGGATGTCAACTTTCTTATTTTAAATAGAATGATATAATTTTTTTATTCATTTTTGGATTCTACAACTATAAATACGTCAGTTTTCATTAGCTATTCCTATAGCTACATGTTGCCGTTTTTGAGTTATTTAAGTTTTTCTTTTTTTTTAGTCATAATCATTGCCATCATTGAGAAATTAATATCTCGGTTAATACTGCAAGTAGAGACTCCAAATTGCTATGTTATGAATGTAGATATTACTCTAAGAAACGGTAAGTACACTTTACATTCTAACATACAGGGTGTTCAAAACTTAGGAACAAAGTGACATATTTTCAAATGCAGAAAACTCAATTTTTTTAAATAGAACACCCTGTATTTTAATTCGGAATTAGGAAGTAAATATCATCCCCTATCACTTTATATTAGCATTCCCTATACTTATCTTTAATAGATTTTGAGATATGAGCGACTTTTTGTTAAACAGACTAAGTAGCCCTATCTTTTAAATGTTTGTAGCTGGCTATGAAATGGATTCACGTCAAATTCATGTATTATTTTTGAATAACCATACAAGAATGTCTGTTCGAATAGTCATTTCTTTTAATATTGCGTTGTACGAAAGTGTAACTACAATGATATACATAAACACTTTTGGTTAGTCAATGAATTTGACATTAATCCCATTCAGAGCCAGCTGCAAACACGCAAAGATAGGGCTACTTAGTCTGTTTAACAAAAAGTCGTTCATATCTCAAAATCTATTAAAGATAGGTATAGGGAATGCTGATATAAAGTGATAGGGGATGATATTTACTCCTTAATTCCGAATTAAAATACAGGGTATTCTATTAAAAAAAAAAGAATACTTAGTCTGTTTAACAAAAAGTCCCTCATATCTCAAAATCTATTAAAGATAGGTATAGGGAATTCTCATATAAAGTGATAAGGGATGATATTTACTTCCTAATCCCGGATTAAAATACAGGGTGTTCTATTTAAAAAAAATGAGTCTTAGTTAATAGATACTGGTGCCAAAATCTCAAATATAAGTAACTAATAGAACATCATAAACTTTTAATGAACCAGTTACGTGGAATATCCTGTATATATGCGAGGTTTAGGGCCTCTTAGGTTCAGAGTTATCTGAATGTACGCGGCGTTGGTAGATATTTGTTTCGTTGCTCCAATTTTGCAATTGTTCAGTAAAGATTTGTTCGTTAATTTTTGTTATTTTGTTCAACATTCAGATTACTCACTAGTATTAATAGGTGTTATATTGTTGTGCACAATTTATATGTAAGGCTCGTTAATAATTTTCGTTTTAGAAGTGATCGCGTTTAGAGTTTAAATTTTCCGTTTTTTTTGTAGTTTTCAAATTAATTGTAGTTTAATCACCTCGGGGTAGGTGAAGAGAAGCTTTGAGCTTGATTTAAATTTCATTTTTAATTTTGCTTGTTTCTCCACGTGTAATTTAATTTAAATTTTAGTTTGCTTTGAATTTTTGAGACCACGTGGATTTTTTGTGGTATATAAATTCCTTCTAGAACGAATCTACCATTTTGTTTGCTAAAGGATTTGCATTGTCCTTTTTAATTGTAAATTCACAAAGGGGTTATTTTAATCCAAGACATTCTGTTTTTTCCCCTGTTGTTTGTAATTAAATGTTTTTTTTTTCTTTTTTCTTTTTGAACAATAAAATTTATGATTGTAAATATCATTTTAAAATTACAGTTCTTTTATTTTTGAATCAACCATTTCAATCTTTGGGAATTTTAAAGAAAGTCAAATATTACAAACGCCCACTATTACTTTTCATGAAAGTTACTCTGAGATCAAAGAATCTTTTGCGCCCTTTTGAATTTTTATTTGCTGAGCTAGTTAATTTAATTTTTAATTTAATTTTTCACTTTCAATTATATGCTGGTACCTTCAGTTCACAGCAGTACGTCACTGTAGAATTTCATTCTACACCTAATACTGTAAAAACTGATATGGCTGATCTAAAAAAAACTGAGTTTGAGAGCTTTAAAAAATCTTTGACATAGCATTAAGACACTTTGTATGGAGACGAAGAGAATGTTTTACTATTTTTTGGTGAAATAATATGTGATATGAGATCTCTTGTGCTTAAAAGCAAATTAAAATAAATAAATTACGTGCACCGGTATAAATGTCAAAGATTTCACAAAAGTTGCGTTATCTTAGAAACAGTTGATGGTATAAGTATAGGAAATTCTAGTTGTAATAGTTGTAGAATTTTGTGCTGAATTCACAAATGTCATATAAAATAGATATTTCATTTAAAATAACAACGTTAATAGTGACTGTCGCTTAATCGGAAGTGTAAGAAAAAAAATATTTTTGAAAGAAAGCAGTTCAAAATTAAATATTTATAGCTAACTAGTTTTGTTAGCCTTGAGCGTGGAAAATTCTGTGTATTTATAAATTTATCCATTTTGATTGAAATAAGATACAGGCACTTTTCACAAGCAGGAATATCTGTTTTTACTTTGTAGTAAATAGAGGAAACTTTACCTCATTACAATAAATTACTGTTTTTACCTTTTTTATTAAATATATTGCTTTAAGAATTGTAACAATTGTTTTATTGTTTTTTTTCTAAACCATATTACTTTAATAACAACAGAAACACTTTCTTACAAAGACAATGGGCAAAAGCATGGAAACAATGACAAGTGATACATTGTAACATAAATTATAGAGTACTCCTGACATAATTTCACTTAAATTACTTGACATACACGTTTGTGTACGCTCGCGCGTACGAATATGAACGTGTGTCATTTGTATAATGAATACTTTGATTCAATTTTCATCGTATAAAAAAAAGTAGTCCTAAAGGAATCTTCATGACGATGACGAATGTTCGTAGTTTTTAGATTAATTTCAGAATTCTAAAGGCATTCGTACGTATATTCGCCGCACATAAATCAAGTAAGACGAAGAAGAGAAATTTGTGTCCCTGCGGCGCCTTTTATTCTACAATAATTCCCATGTATTAGTGCAATTTAAACGTCGTTAGCGTTAGCGGATTTGTCGTTACGTTGATCTAGTAAAGTGTTGGTTTTTTTTCGCGTGGGATAAAATGGTTGAAGATTGTGTTCGCTCAAAATAACCAACAATCAGTTGAAATCTTCCAATCAGTGCTTACTATAAATATAAGCGCGCACTTGAGAATCGCGTCTTTTTTTTGGGCAAATTAAATTGCGGTTATTTATAGGGATGAAGTATTCCATTAAAATAATGGTGGAAAATGATGCAAAGTCAAACAAAAATATTTTTACTGATGATGATGCTGCTTGTCTTTCGCAATATATTGCTCTCTCATTTCTACATTAATTAATGCCATAGTGGTGGGCTTTTTCGAATGCCATTGGAAATTGGTTGAATGGTTTTTATTACATTTAATGAGAATGTTATCTAGCTGTGTAAAATATTCTAATAAATATTATTTACGTTCAGGTAATTTCCAAAGAGATCAAAATTTTGAAACTAATTGCAATATTTATGAACCAATAACTAGATCATTAAATAGTACCGCTTTTCATTTTCCTTAAATATTTATCAATACCATAAATGTAAACATGTAAATAAAAGTAAATAAAATATAATATATATTAAGAAAACATAAATAGTAAACACTGTCGCATAACACGTAAGAAAACTAATTAAAATACGAGATTTTCCATGTAATTGTCATTTTATCTGACGCACACTTGTAATCAATTTCCAAAAATTGTACACTGGAAAAAGAGATTGCATTAAATGAAAACTTTTGGTTTTATCATGTTCAACGAAAATAATACTTTTTCTTAGAAAAGTGTTTATTTTAATTGAAAGTAGCGTGCTGATTTGCCGGAAGATTATTTTCTTCTTAAGTACATGCTTTTCGACGAAAAGTAACCGTAATTAAATGGAATGCATCTTAGTTTTGATTCTGTGTAACTTCTGTTTAAGTAAGGCAATACACATTACACATTATATTGTTATTATTATATACATATTTAACAACATATTTTAGTTTCTTTTAAGTATTATTGAATTATAAACAGTATTTTAAATAAAGAAGCCGGACGTTTTGGTTTATTTGCGTGGACACGCATGCATGCATTGATTTAAAACTTTTGCTCTTTAATGGAAAATGCAAGCACCTGTATTCAAGTTGAGTGCTTTTTTAGCCGGAAGTTTTTAGTTTCATTCATGTTCCCACGTGCATAAGTTTCAGATACACAAACAGTAATGAACAAAAGTGAAAAATTTCCGCGCGAGGATAAGAAATTTCAGAGATAAGTGGAATCTCTTCAGTTAATGCTGATTTACTTATAAGGCAAAGAACTTTACAGCAGTATATAGTGTTTGAAGGTTTTAAAACTGTTATACACGGGAAATACGATCTTGTTGTTTTCAACTATTTTTCATGCATTTGGTAACAGTTACTAAATTATTACTTGATATAGGAATTAATTAATCTTATTAATATTAAAAAATATTCCTATATTCAATTAACAGTTACTAAATTATTACTTAGTAGATTTATTTGAAGCTAGCGCAGTATTTATTAATTTAACTAAATATTTACATGAAGGTAAAAATAAATATCGCATTTTATTTTCATATAGTAGTTTTCTTCCCATATAGTACAGCAGACGAGCAGATATACTTATGTGTAGTAGAGAAATTGTCGTATAGATGGCGCATCTCCTATTTCATTCCAGTAACAGATAATATTTCGCACAAAATAGGCTGGAAACTACGATCGTAACATACTAATCTGGTATATTTACTAGAACAACACGTGGTAGGAGTCAGCGCCATTGGAAAGGACAGTTTCTTTAACGGCACATTAGAGTGGGCTAGTAGGATTTTCACTGCAACCGACTCCCCCAACACTACTAGGATTTACAACATTCTAATAACAAATCCCCCCTTAGTGCATGGGCTTTTGCTGATAATTCACTTTCATTTCGATTAAAAATGATCACGGCATTTTGTTCTGTTTACGCTTAGGTCTGTAATGAATTAAATGTTAAGAAAAGGAAAAACCTCTTGAATCAAAATGCTTACGGTTTTTCTGCCAATCTACATAGTTTTCAAGTTCTAAATAAGGAAGACTTGAATTAACTATCAATATCTCTCACTTAAAAGAATAAACTGTTTCAACGAAAAATATATTATTTCCGAAGAAATGCGTGAATTTAACATTATATTCCATTTCAAGGAAACACCAAATCATGTTGGTCATACAGAAAACGTAAAAACTTTTATTTTAATGCAATTCATTTTAAATGAAAAGGATATTTCTCTCAGTGTATTTAGGTAGGGATACATTCAACATTTCTTCACGGATACTAATAGAGGCATTTTTAATTATAATTTTCATATCGTCTATGCTTATTGTAGGGTGATGGCAAACAAACTCTCACATATATCTACAAAAAACAAGTTTCTCTACGTCTTGTCGATTATCTAACTGGATCTCCTTTTTCTTTCCATTTATCAGAATAACGCTCATTTAAATAATTAATTACGCCAAGAGATATCTCATCCATCAAGTCTCCAAAAGTATAAAAAATGTGCTTTCGTGAGATCATCTTAAAAAACGTGCAGATCTAAAAGTGCCATTCATTAATCGACTACGGTCCTGATGATTTACACTTCACGCGGACTAAATATGTGATAATCATAAAAATTTAAAGGTTTCCGAAGAAAATCGCGTCATTTATCAGAAACAAAGAAAAATTGGTTTTTTTGATGAGATAAAACTCACAATGTCCATTTCGCAAACAATTGAGTCTGTTGTTCTTTCGGTAAATCCCTGAATAATGTCAGTTAACATTCTTATGGAAGATAGTTTCATCGTAAATAACATTTATTGAAGAAGCCCGATTCTCTTCGGCGTGTTTCTAGTGTTAATTGACTAAGGATAATTTTTTGATCTAAATCATGGTCGCCTAGTGGTTGGAGGAATTAATAATGATACGGATGAAATTAATTTTTATTTGAAATGCGCTGTATATAATATATGCCAATGATATTTCTATTGTGCCTACGGCCGGCTACTGTGTACACATTAAAATTTATTGGGTAAAATTCCTCTACGATTTTAAGGCAATTTTGTGCCCCTAAAAGCGTACAAGTATTTTACTTTTTTATAATTTACATTATAAAAAGTATATAATTTTTAATATTTCTAACTATAAGTAATTTTTCGAGGGTTTTGTCATGTAACCTAGAATATTCATAGCAAAATTTCGAAATGTGGGCAATTTCCAGATTTTTTCATGTAGTCTGGAATACTCAAAAGTATAATTTCTAAAGTACTGATAATTTCCATAGAAGTTTTACTTGTTTATAAGTAAAATTACAAAGAAAAGTTCAGTATTTCTAACAAAAAGGAAAATATCGTCGAACTGAAAATACTCTGGTAGAGTGTATTTAATTAGAATTTAATGCATAAAAGACAAACAAAATATGAAAATTCTAATGCTTTTCCAAAACTACTGCACGTCAGTTACCCATTGCCTCTCCATATTGGCGGTTAAATCGCAAAAATCAAGGATCACCATGTGCAATTAGGCAACTGTTGTGATAACGGTTCCTAAGAAATATTTATCTGGCAAGTAGTAGATAAATATTTAATAACTATGCCCGCCATTTAAAAAACTTATATCGAGTATAGAATGTTAGTATAGTGAAATAAGAGAACCGCCATCCTCACGACAATTTCTGTACTTATAGAATATGTTTAACGTATTTGCTACTATGGGGCAGAAAACTGAGCTATTATATGTTTAGAACATCATGATGTGATGATTTACAGTTTTGTAATACAATTTTGACGTAAATCTACTACTATTTTATCTGTAACTGTACCGACTTTGTATAAAATAAATAGTTTCTTTAAGAAAATCTTAAGCACTTGATATCATATATCAAAAAAATATTTTTTGCTGTTAAAGTAATTTATTTGAATAAAAGATATTATTTTTAACTGTAATTTTCCAAATCGCAAGAACTGTTAAGTTTTTCCTAAGAGAATAACATTTTTCTTAGTAATATTACATTGTTAGAGATTTTTTTTCTAAGAAACAGATTTTTTTCCATTAATAATCATGCAAAACATTTTGTACATTTACCTCCATTAAATGCGGAGAATTATCCAAAAAAAACTGATTTTTACCAAGAAAAATGATTTTTCTTGATGAAAAATGTCTTTTAGAGTGTGGGTGATTGTTTAACAGATCATGCTGAATTAATTCCAACGTGCATGCAAGTTGTTGCGGATATTCCATGTTCAAATTGTAGCAGAGTGTGTAACAGATTTTAAAGCATTAAAAGAACAACAAACAGATTTTCTAATATGAATTAATACCACTTACTAATAGCAATCAGTATAATAGTTCTAAAATAAGGCGAAAACAACCACGTGTGGCCGTGTGTTATTCCTGCCTACGCGTGACCTGAACTAGAACATTCTAAGTTAACGCATGCGCGCCTTGCTTATTTCCTTATCACTTGAAAATTACTATATTCATACAATTTTCCAAATTGTAAGATTTTTCCTAAGATATATTAATATTTTTCTTGGTAATATTCCAATGTTGAGATTTTTTTCTAAGAAACAGAAATTTCCCTATAATATTCACGTAAAACGCTTGTATTATGGGAAAATTTCCAACATTTCGACTTTTTCCGTCTCTGTACATTTACTCCCATTCAGTGCAAAAAATTATCAAAAAAAGTATGATTTTTACCAAGAAAGATTATCTCAATTTTTTAGTGTGTGATTATTAGAGACCGGATTTTATCCAAAGTGCAAATATTTTATTTTTTGCATATCTTTAATTATAGTCTATATGTAGACGTATTACACTAATTGAAGTTAATTAGCGCTAAGTAGTGATTGCATATATTGCATATTTAGGCATTTCTATGCATATCTTTACAAAAGTTGCATATATTGCATATTTAAGCTTTTTCTTATCCTTCTATTAGTAAAAATTCCTAGTAATTCCTAATGTAGATCGACAACTGACAATTCTCGGAACCATAAATTTTTTACATTGGTCTTTCTAATACTTTTTTTCCAAGAACTGCACGTGTTTAATTTCGCCTAGCAGAAGGGATGTGGTAAATACGTTTTATTATTATTAATTCCCAAATAAACTATTTATTCATTGAATATCTTTGAGCGAAACAACATGTAATTATGTTAATTTTTTAAATACTGTGCGTACATACAATGAGTATAGCGAACAAAATTTCTGTATGGATTAAGCCATATCCTGAACTGGTAAAGGATGGCGACAAAATAATTTGTCCAGCCTGCAGTAAACTGGTAAGTTTAATTTTACTAAAGGCTTTACAACTGTTTTTAAATTCTTTAACTTTTGATATAAAATGACAATTGTTGTTGTAGGTGTCTTAATGTTTAAATTTCTGCTCTTATTTACTTTATGTAAAAATTTTGCATATTGTCGCAATTTTTTTGTTTAGGTTTATGCATATTTCCTCAAAAATCGATGCATATACATGCGCATATATTCCAGTTTCTTTTTTGCATATAATCCGGTCTCTAGTGATCATTCTCACAAAATCCAAGGTGCCCTTAACATTTGATGCAGCTATATATGTACTTACGAAGTGCGTTTTTAGTAAAAACATAAAAGCTAAACTGTGAGATCTACTAGTCCATTACCTTTGCGATAGATTCATCACCCCATGATAGGTTGTTGATTCTTCGCCCTTCATCGGAATTGGGAGCCATAACGCTCCCAGTACTGAACAGGTCACTGAAAAAGAAAATTATGTTTAAAAAAAAATATTTTTACTTTCACATATTCTTACTAAATCATTATTTTATTGATGCATACTGTTAAATTCTAAACAACGTAGCTTTATTGATGTAGGTAGAGTTAAGATCACAAGGTATACTTAATAATAAATTATTTGCTGCGTTCCGCGCTAATTCTAATTGAAATTTAAATGTATTGACTGGAAGGCGCAAGTATTCTTCTCATTTTTACGTGTATAGAGCATACAGTCTCCACAATTTGCTGTTAGAATGCCGACATCGCCGATTTAATAGATCTAATTTAAAAGTAAGAATCAAATTGCTCTTCAGTCAGATACAGTTAGAATTTGAGGTTCGTTTCTCTTCAGATACTAATCAAATTAAACTTAAGTGTAAAGTATAAGTATAGATTTTTGAATTGAAGATATTTCGAGCAAAACAGGACAAAAAAATATAGCTTTTAGAATATAGTAATACCAACACTTTGATCTGTATATATCTGGTAGTTACAGTTAATTACAAATTGATGTAGCTAATAGTGAAAACCGTTGTTCGGATATCGATCAGACAGATGAAATGTATATGCTATAAGTATGTCTGGCTCATATACACGATTGCTAAATAACCAGGATGTGCTTGAAGTAGAAAAAGAAAACATGGCGTAATTAATGTTTATAGTGAGTATCTTCTGTATATACATATACGGGATGGTCTACTTCGAGCAATATTCCGCAATATTTTAAAAACAATTAGTTTCAAAACATTTCAAACAAAAGTTTTAATATACCATTTGCCATTTTGTTCGGTTTTCCAAGTCGATTATGATAATTTTTCACAAAGAAGTTCCGAGGAGGCAATAAATTTTGTTGAAGAAGATGTATACTAATCTGCCCTAGAAGGGATATGGAGGAAATCGGAAAATAAGGAGTATATTAAAGGCGCAATTCCACTGAGGCAACACGTATCATGCGCCAGTAACTCGTACTTCACCCTTCTTTTTCGGTCAAAACAACATATAGCATAACAGACGACACTAGAAAACATGTAACAGGGTATATACATGTTGTTTATTGTTTCTTCCGGAAAATTGCGCTTTTAAAGTTACGCTTTCTTGTCCTTGCAGGTATACCCCCTGTTCTCGATTATTATAATATGATGGTTGGCAAATTGTACTCTTATTCCTTGTAATCATAAGTAAAATACTACACCAATATGTATACCTTAATAACTCCCATATATTTCTCCAAATTCGTTCTTTTAAAATATCTTTTTTCAGATTTTGTCTAGAAAATGTATTTGCAAGAGGTTACAAACTGTGATGATTTTAATGCCCCACGTTGAGCGTCAAAATAAATGCTGTTTATTATCCCCCACCTTGTGATACCTTTTGTTTATTCCTCCGTAAATTTACCTGATCAGAAGGTGACATCTAAATTATAACTTCGTTTGCATTTACTAACATGTAGACAATTATTTGTGCATTACTGATATAGCGGCGTATCAAATTCCAATTAATAATTATAAAATAATCTTTCGCAGCTCTTTAAATTGAGGCACTTCCAATGACCTCAAGTCCGATGGTAATTTATTAAAACTTTAATGCAAATATACCTTGGATTTCTTTCATACAAAGCGGTTCTATGAGTTGAAATTGAATAATTCTTTTCATTTGTAGTGACATACGTGGTATTTATGTCTTCAATTTAAAGTAAAGTTAAGAAACAGCGCTTTTTTGCCAAACGATAGCACATTCAATTACAGAATAACGAAGGCAATGACATTAAACCATTGGCCTTTAAATACAGTAGGAAGAGGTAGTCCTATCCAGATGAAACATAGTATGAACAATTCGTTTTTGAATAATAAAACAACGTAAAAAGTGAGATGACTGACCCCAGAATATAATACCATACCTTAGCCTAGATGAAATATGCGCATGGTAAAACATCAATAACGTTTCAATATTAACGCAACATCTGAGTTTGAATTCACTAGTGTGAATTAGTTTTAACTATGATTATTCCGTAATAAAAAACAGTTTATATTTATTTTGTGCTAATAAAGCATGTAGCAGTGTATACATATATTTAAATCCAATATTTAATTTGCACTTTGCGAATAGATTGCCCTTAAATGATTGCAAATTTGATGAACTGGCTCCACTGACATTAACTAATTAATACACACCCAAAGTGCTGCAGGTTATTTGCTATAGTCTTACGCAGTTTTTTGCCGGAGATAAAAGGTTGCTGTGAAATGCAATGGAACTGGGGTTACATTTGTATATAAGATTCTATAATTATAACTATACAGGTGTCCCACCGAACTGGGTCATTAGAATTTTTCGAACTTCTATTAGGAATTTGAATTTGAAACTTATAGAATAACTTGCTTAATGGTAAGAACTTTGCCATATTTCTGCCAGTTTTATGAAATAAGTGTGGATATTTTAAAAAAACTATCAGAAATAGGTACACTATTAGGTAACCTTAATACTAATAGATGTAGAATCTTACGCTCCATTCAATGCAGCACTGAAAAATACCACGTTCCATTTGAAAAAACAAACCTGTTGAGTTAAAAAAACAAAGTTTCTTTTACTTTAAAAAATATCCATATTGGACATAAGTTTCTGAACACCCTGTATGAAATATTGTGGTTATCGCTGTCGTACTCAATATCTATGATCGTGTGCTAACATGCACATCAATAAAATATCTTAATAGCTAATAGCCTATGAGATATTGAATTTTATTGGAAAGATTGCAAATGTCAAAATTTTGACAAAATTGTAAATGTCTCAAAAACGATTAGCTTTAGAAATAGGCGACATTAATACAAACTCCTCACAAATGAAGCGAGCAATACACTGTACTCATAAAAATTGCACTATTCCATTTAAAATGAGAACACCTTGACACCTTGTATACCAAAAATGCTATAAGACTGAATATATTTTCTTTAAATAGATCATAATCGGTCATGACTCCTCTGTAAGTTTCAAATTCAAATTCTTATTGGTACTTCGAAAAATTCTAATGACTCAGTTCGTGGGACAGCTGAGTTATACTTTATTCATTTATGTCTTCTCGCATATTTTGCCTAACAAAACTATGTTATTATTACTATATTCATATGTATTAGTTCGAGATATGCTCAAAAAGTATCTCAGAAAAACGGAAAATATGTGCAGTGAGATCATAAATGACTGATATGCTCCTATTGATATGACTTCTGTCGTAGTCATTCTTAATATATCGATTCATATGACTGCAACAACAACGACAAGAACATAATGCTGTCAATAATTGTGGAATTTGGCAGAAACAGAAAGTAATCTTGATAAAATTATAAAAAAAAAAAACAGATTTTTGAAAATAAAAACAATATTTGAAAATGTTGCAATTTTATAAATATACCCTTCAACTTACTCTAAATTAGTTCACCAGCTGGTCTAGCGTCTTTAAAATTGATTGGCTTGATTTGCATGCAAATTTTAACATGGATATTAGTAATTACGTGCGTATATTATATAGTATATTTACGGAAAAGAAACCGCTAATATAGAAATTATCTGAAACTTTCTTGTATTAATTATACTAAAAAGAAGGCGGAAATGAGGATAACCGTATTTAATTTTAATTGCAAACGCTGGTAATCGTTACGGCGAAGTGAAATCAATTTACTCTATTTTCTTTATTAGCTTTTACTTGCCGTCATAACATCAATAATAAAGAATGTCGTCGAAGCATGGTATAGCTAAAACTCTTGAATATTGGATTCTCAATATTCGTTAGGCAGAAAAATACTATTCTAATAAACATAAATATTAATTTTAAATATTATGTACTATTGTATCGTTGTTAAACTAAAAAAGGTTCAACAGATGGTCATCTATTTTTAATATTTTTTTATTAAGACACTAGAGGTGTTTGAACCAAAATGTAAACATTTTTTACTAAGGCATGTGAAGCCTTTTATGACATTATTGGTAATTACAGAAACCTGACGTGATGAATATCTTAATAACTCGGAAGTCTTGACGTCTTATGTTAATATATATTAGATTTAGCAGAGGCTCTGATTTAGTGGATTATTCACATGGTGATGGTGGTGGCGTATTAGCAGCTTTATCTTTTATCTAAAATACCTCATACTAACGTTGATCCGTCCACTATTACAGCAACTGTGTCTGCAGTCAATATTATTGTCTTTAGGTGTATATTGTACCATGCTACATTGTGTTGTTGGTATATAAGTACGCCTAAATATTTCACAGCACGACTGCTGGGAGTTTTATTGACAAATCAATTACAATTCCGCCATTCACTGTGTTGAGAGACTTAGTCCTGTCACATACTGAAAATATATAGATGTCGAACGTGATTACTGTTCTTTTCTACTATGTTTAATATCATCTTGCTCAGCCTGTTGCCTTTTGCTCCCAGAGTAAGGTTTTTGCAATGGTTTTCCCTTACTCCTTGGCAAATTCTGGGAGATAACTAAAGTCGTTCCATGGGCACAAATATAATAACAACTAATAGTTGACCGACTTCCGATTATGTGAACTAATCATATTTTTGGTTGTAACATATTTCAGCGTTTCACATGAGCCAGTATTCACATAATAGCTAAGCTAACAGAGTAGCTATAGTATATATTTTTGTTATTAACAATCATAGAGAAATTATTTAGTTAGAGTAGGGACATCTCAATTGTTTATTGAATCTATATAGTACTTAAAATAGGTAGCTTATGTGGTACCTTTAGATTAGTAATTATTTAGTTTTTTTTTTATAACTAAAGTGTTTGTTACTGTGACTTTTGCTAGTACTAGAGTTTTTTTTCTTCTTTTCCATCCGATACGAATACTAAACCACAACTTCAGACCCACTAAACTTGCCCTCAACTTTGTGCTGATAAAGCAAATTGTGATTGATAACTTTTTGACGAGATGAAAGATATTAATATAAGTTCTGATAGATTCTATGAATGTATCTATTGTATACAAAATTTCCGTGAAATTTTTGATTTATTATAGAAAATAGCTTACCTAGGGACTCTTTTCCAACATTATACCGAAAGCTTATTACTAAATTTATTGAAATTACTTAACTGGTTTTATATTTTCTTCATTACTGTTCTTATTTGGGTATGCCGATTTTGGTTTTAAATTAACAAATGTTTTTTTTGATGGTTTCGGATTTTATTTTTTCCTTTCTCAAATTTATTTATAACTTTAAATTATTTCCATATTCCTATATTTATCTACAAATTATTTTATGCTTAAATATTAATATAAATAGTACACTTAAACTTTTTTGACAAACACCGTTTGGGTGGACAAGAAAAATATGGGAACAGTTTTACATAATTTTGAAGAAAGAAAAAAAAATCCGAAATTTAAAAAAACATTTGTGTAATTTAAAACCAAAAAACTTACAAGGACAGCTTCGGTATTGTCCAGTACATTGTAAATGCTTTCACGGATAAATTTTCTGCCACCTATACAGAAAAACTAATTTGTTCAGAACAACAAAACAATTTCAAACATATTTTATAATGAAAATTTAGTTAATCCAACAAGATATTTCGTTATTTCAAATAAATACTGGGTTAAATGAACAAATAATTTGCTTGAATTAACCAAATATTTGTTTGCCCATATTTAACTCAATATTTAGTTAACTTAAAAAAATTGGTATTATCAAATAAATCGGTTTTTTAGTGTATCTCAAAAGCTTGCCTTTTACAAATAGTAATTTGAGTAATTTACTTCATTTAGGTTTTTGTTTGTGGGAGTCGCCTGACCTGCAGTCTCTAGATTTAGTATTGGTCACCCATCTCTTTTACCCGCTAAATTATTAATAAAAAAATTATGTCAGTCATTCCAATGTCCTAGTACCCTGTACTAGTCTGTACAGGCTTTTGGTTGATTCATCGAAGTAATCCTGTGGGTCCATTTTTAGCTTGCCAAAAATTGCCTGTCTTTTTGCGTTCAAAGTCCCGCATTCACACAAAATGTATAAGCGGTCTCTATCATCCCATTATACAGTTGCATGTTCAGTGTTAATAAAAATTGGTATTATTGAGTCAGACCACAATGAGCAGTAGCCTGTAAGGAAATCTGTTACGGTGTGAAGATGATTCCTACTAACAATTAAGCTGCAGTTTTTCATGAATTTAGGTTTAGTGTTCTTTTGTGTGATTTTCTTTTACCCAGTTCTTACTTGCTTTCGTGCTGTGTTTTTAGACACTCCTAGAACATTTTCTGGGCCTGCATATGAAGCCGATGCTCCATTTTTTGCCAACTTATTGGCTTTTCTCTTTCCTTCGATTGGCGAATATTCAGGCACCCACAGCAAAGTGACTCTATTGCGATCTGTCACGCGATTCAGTTCTTGAATACATTCCCAAACAAGTCTTGATTGTATTTTGGGGTTCACTAGTTGCCTCAGTATAATCTGATTATCTATTGTTGTTAATTGACCTTACTTTACCATTAATTTCTGAGAACTTCCTGATGATAATATATCTGGAGGTGACTTAACTCCATTGTTTACTTATTGAGAGATGCTAAAGATAGTTTTTTGCTAAATTGTTAGGGACGTCATGGTTATTTTTAATGTGAGTAATAGAAAAATAACAAAATAAAAATTTAATTATAGTTAATTTTGCTTGACGAAATAATCAAATATGTTTGCCAATCAAGAAGGAAGTAAAGAAGTTGTTTATGTGCATAGACGCAACATACTTAGATATACTGGATTTAATTCACCAGCGTTTATTTTTTTATAAACGTTATTTGTCATTTTTATTGTATGGATGACTTTTATAGACATATCCCAATTGAAAAGATACTGTCATTATTATTGACACTTTTCAAGTAATTAACTCACACATTAATTACCTATAAAAAATAAATCGAATTCTTATCAAAGATGAAATAGTTTGGAAAAATCAAAAACAAACAATGATGAAACTTTGCTGAGAATAAAATTAAATAACCAACAAATGTATTGATAAGTTCGGTAATTTACTAACCGTAAAAACTCACAGTTAATTACGTCAAAATTTGGAACCCGAAAAATATTTTTGATACTGGAAACGGACCAGAACTGTCCTTCATTTTCTTTAGGCTAGAACTGGTCCCTGATAGAATCTCGTTATTTCTATATCTGCAAACTTAAATAATATTTAATATTTGAAGTTTAACGTATTTTTCTCTTTTCTTTTCAAATTTAACGCCATAACTTTAAAAACAAGTGAAGTAACAAGGTGAAATAGATGTAACAAAACATCATGCAATGAAAATTACTAGACCACTGGAAGTTTTTTTTTGTTTCAAAGTATTAGTATTAACAAAGTTAATGAATATAATAGTTACTTCTTTCCTGAGCTGCATATCGTCTTTAAACAGTTAAAAAAGGTGTAATAAAACTAACAAGATCTGTAGAAGTGCATTTACGTCACTTTAAAACCAGTGAGAAATGAGTTTAGAAATCATGCGACAGCTTTACACAACATCCCGTACATTAATAAATGCGCAAACATATTCTGAAATATAGAACTTCCGCCACAGGCTTTCCAACGTCGTTCAAGATAACGTCAACTTCGTCTTTCAAAACACCTCGTTAGCAGCTTACGATAATAATATGAACTTCGTTTCCTGCGATTGTCTTGATATTACGCGCGAACGTTATGAGATAAAAAGTAATATTTTTCTTCCTTTATGGGCTTTACATTCGCGCATTCTTCGGATTTTTCTGAGTATTTCGGAATGCAACGCACCGTTAACTAGTATGGCGATATGAATAATACTCGATATTGCTTATGCCTGCTATAAAAATGACGTGAATTTTAACGGTACCGGTTTTTAAATGCTCCATCGTGTTTACATCCGTACGAAATGTAGGACGAATAACACTATGAAAATATTTCTCGTTTTTCGGTAAAATTCTAGCTACTATAGCGCGTGACAGTTATGACTTTAATAATTGAGGATTAAGAAAAGGAAAGTAGGTAAAATGCATAGATAATTTCTGAGAAAAGTTGAAACAATTGCAAGAATTTTCTAATCACTGATTTGCGTGTTAAGATGTCAACATGGGAATAATAAGATTCTACATTTATTCCTTCATCTTACAAATTGTTCTTACGCGTGTCTTTTAGCGTAGATTTTCTGCACAACCTTGCATACAAGTGAGCATGAAATATCTTGTTTTAGTTTCTAATAAAAATGACATACAACGCATATAATAACAGTATTATTTTCAGTAATTTCCTTGATATTAAGATCATAAAATGTAGAGCTTTCTCCTCTACTGGTGTTGTCATTGCATTTCTGGCTGATATGTAACAAGCAGAGCAGCAATAATATGCAGGCATACCTACATATACATTATCTTTACAGTTTCCCTGGAACTACCCGGTTAATTGTAGAGATAAACGGTTTTTATTCTACAACTAAGACATCATACAACTTTCTATCTCTTCATGGTTATTGGCTAGTAATGAATGTTTATGTTCGTTTCGTTTGGAATTTATTTTCCAATCTATGTTGTATACTCTGTTTAGACAGAAATATTATACGGAAGCTAAACTGTCTTATTTAACAAACCTATTTTACTCCTTTAGTATCAGCAGTCATGATGTGAAGGTGTGGCAAAATTCTTGCAATGCCTGTTCGGTACGTCGTTGTTCATTTGTTATTTTGCCGCGCGGTAATTCGTTATTTTCAAGTATGGAGTATATTTATTGGTAACTACTTATCTTTCAGGGTATTTGTAGCTGGTTAATAACTCCATAAATCTGGGATTGGTGTAAAGTATTTCGCAATGTTTCTTATTGGAGTATAAGAACTTACCTGATTTTTTTCTCTAGTTGTGGTAGAAATGAGAATGGATCATAGTGCACGCGAGTAACAAATAAATATATAATAAGAGAGAGATAGTAATAAAATTAAATAAAGTTTGTCAAATTTAAGGCAGGAAATTACGTACCTATTGTTTATTCATTATATATGTATATATTTATGTTCTGCTTTTCAAAATAAATTTAAAATTTTTAACTTTAACTTCAGTAAAATACGATTATTTATATATTTTTTTAACAATAAATATAAATACTGTAATTTAGCTGTTTTTATTCATCTAGCGACCTCTTTGGTAAATGAGTGAATATTGTGGTCAGTGACCTCCTACCTGCTAGGTGGCGCAGGATGTTGTGGGAGCACCAAATTGGCTGTCAAATTAGCTTTTCAGCCGCTTGCTAACGAATAAAAACCATATTCAAATGTGCTTGTTATAGATAAATGTAAAAATTCCTATAACAGACCATATTAGCGTTAACGTTTATGCCGACCTCTAAATATTAAAATTCATAATATAAATAAATATAATGGCATTGCATACAAACTTAACCTCCACAACAAAACATATCGCGAACATAAATGAAAAAAAAAATCTGATTTACTGATTAAAATTGAATTAAGACTTAGGTCAAAACTTGTTAGAGACTGCAAAACAATCCCTCAATACACTGGCACGAGACACACGCTGTCTCTAATTTGGGTGCCGGAACATGAGGATATAAAGGGCAATATAATAGTCGACAAACTAGCCAAGAAGGGTTCTACAAGACACTTCATAGGTCCAGAGCCCGTGTGTGGAATTACTTCCACAAGAAGGGAGATCTGAACCTGGTTAGATAAAGAAAGTACAAAGAAATGGAGGTCGATTGAAGGTCAACTCCATACTAAAGTGGTAATGGGGATGTAGATGCTAAACTCTCTGATAATCTACTCGGATGCAGCAAGAAAGAAACTAAAACCATTACTGGGGTGGTAGCTGGACTCTGTCCCCTGAAAAAGCGTCTATACAACACAGGTCAAGTAAGCGAACCGTGGTGCAGAAGATACGAACTACAGGAGGAAACGAGTTTACATGTAATCTGCACATGTGACAAACTGAAAGTATTCAGGCAGAAGTATTTCGAGAAGGATCCATTGGAGCCCTCGAAGGTTCTCAAATTTCCACTGGGCAAGGTAATGGACTTTATGGAGAATACCAAGCTGCTCGAGTGGATGTAAGAGATTCAATAGGGACGGTACAATGAGCACCTAGGTCAAGTGCCTGGACTATAGGAGCCCACCCTAACTTAATGAATGAATTAAAACTAATTAATTATCTTCTGTTTAAGGTAGAGGATCATCGGTTAAGATACCTGGGCACCTATGGGCAGCTCAAATTACTGGTGTGGTGGCAGGGAACTCTCTGAATCAAATTGGACGCATGCAGGGAATCCGGCAAACGGTTAAATGGTACTATAAATTCTTGGATTTCGCAGGGAAATCTTGTAGCTTATTCAAGTAGATATGGTTTTGTATACTATACAGGTGATATATCGATAACTTTTAGGTAAACTTTTGTGAAACTGGGTTATTTCTGAGTCTGAGTGTGTTGCGTAAAAATCGCTATAGGAGCTCACGACCAACCGTCGTCTCTCGTGACCACAGGAAGAATACTCATTTAAAGTAAAAGTAGTAGTTATCTGGCTTTCGATTATTATGGTTGTCAGGTAACCTACCTAGAATTCAAATGGAAAATCAATAACTGACAATAAGATACCGTTATTCATCCTAGATGGAGGAGAATTACCGAATATAAACATCCCGAAGAATCTCCCGGAGCAAGATATTATAAAATATAAAAAAATAGCAGGTAAGCTTGCATTAAAATATAGTTCATATTATCTAAAATCGTAAAATTAGTATTTCGATCTAGTATGGTATATTTTAATAGTAAATTTTTACAAATCAAAAATTTTCCTGGGGATTATGCAGAGGAATATGAACGTTAACTTAAAATGACTCCTCTATTATGCTTTGACACCTGTTTTAAATGAGCTTTTTAATGAAATTATTTTCTACCTGACAAAATGTTGAATAAAACACGTATAAATAATTAAAAAAGAAGCAGTTTAAATGAAAATGCAAGAGGCGAAGCATATTTACGACACTAAAGGCGAATTAGCAAAAGAAAGACTCCATGAAACCGTGGGAATTTCTAACAAAAAAGAAATGTGGTGGAATTTGTTAGGTTAATAATTGCTATGAGAATAATAAGATAAGAAATAAACTAAATGTATGATGAAAATAAGTGTAATTAAGAAGCAGAAATTAGACCTAAACGTGAAAGATATATTTATTCTTTTTAAAATGGACAAGAACAAACAAAAGTTGTGTGAACATACTTACTAATTAATCTGTAATCCGATAATCTGTTCAAAGCACAATACAGAACACTTGTAACAGGTTCTTTTCGTAATCAGACCAGCATTTTATCCAAGTTAACAGCAGCACCGCAAACTTATGGCTCGTATTTGGAACTGAACACTGAGAAAATTACTAATTTTAATATGAATAATCTACATTTATTGAGTGAATTGTCGTCGGCAGAACGAAAAGTCATTGTTATGATAAAAATTATTTGAAATCGCTGCTTAAGCAATAACAAGATTCATTAGTGAAATAAATTTCTTTTCATTATTATAACGAATCATTTTATATTAACGAATTAATGTATTTCTGCTAATGACTGTAATAATTAAGAGGATTTTTTTCCAAGAAAAATTTACCTCACGCAGGATTCGAACCTACATACTTTCGTTTACCAGAAAGAAAGAAAGAAAGAAAAGACCTTTAATTGATCTCAATAAGTATACACAACAACACAAGATTGTAACGTAAGTGAATACAATGGTTGAATTTTCCTTTACGAAGTGTAATAACATTTCAAGTTTAATAATATAAATGTTAAAAAATAAAACAAGTATGAAGGAGGGGGGTGAACATCCTTTAGGGTTGGTGGTTAATCAAAATGAACTTGTCCAGTTACTCCGGTCGAACCGCAGCGTCCGGGAAGATGTGAGCTTGTTTGCCAAAAGGGGCATTGGTTATACCTGATGTTAGGCCATGGTCATGTAGACAAGTGCTGGCGTAGAATTTTGTGATCCCTCGCTTCACAAATTCTCTAATGGCTTTATTTTCCATGGCCTGTAGTCTCTTCAAATGTCGTTGCGCCGCTCGGTTCCAGCACGGGCTCCCGTACTTAATGATAGCTCGAATAACGATTTTATACAGCAGTATTTTATTCTTCTTGGTGGCTGCTTTATTCAGTAGTATATAACGGAGTTTCCGCATGGCAGCTGCAGTCCGCATTACATTGTTCTCTATGGCTGATTTGAAGGTGAGCCTTTTGTCAAGCTTAATACCAAGGTATTTAACTGGATCTTTAACTAGAAGCGGCGTACCAAGAAGGGTAGGGTATCTGGGAATGTGAACAGGATTGGTTCTGCGAGTAAAGACTGTTACAGAAGATTTGGAGGGATTGGTAGTTAGTTTCCAGTGAGATAGGTATTGTTCATAGGCTAGAAGATGGTTTTGGAGTTCATCATTGCCGTACAATGATTTGGGAGAAGGAATGCGTATATAAAGCAGTGTCATCCGCGTACATGGCTATACTGCTGTTGGGAAATCCTGGGACGTCCGCTGTGTATACGTTGAAAAGGATCGGCTCAAGGATTGACCCCTGTGGGACTCCTGCCGCAACGTGGACTTCCCTCGATCTGTCAGCATTAACCTGAACCTTGAAAGTCCGTCCCGTCAGGTAGCTACGTATCATCGTGACGAGCGCTGGCGGAAATTTGTATTTTATGAGCTTGTAAATGAGTCCTTCAGTCCAAACTCGATCAAAGGCTTTCTCCAAATCAATAAGTGCAAGCGCAGTATGCTGACGTTGATTAAAGGCTGTTATTATGTCTGTAACGATCCGTGCTACCTGATGATTGATGGAGTGTCCCTGCCGAAAACCAAATTGCTCTTGAGGAAGTATATTGTTGTCCGCTCTGTGCCCGTTCAGGTGTTGAAAGATGACCTTCTCAAGGTTTTTAGCCGGCTTTAATACAGGAACAACCGACACCACCTTCTAAGCAGCTGGGAAATACTGCCATTTTATGGCAGCATTGACAAGATATAATATCTGAACAATGGTTTTCTGTGGTAGTCGCTTCAGAAGAACGTTCTGAATACCATCTATTCCCGGTGCCTTGAGTGATGTTACCAGCCGAGCGCTCTGCCAATTGAGCTAGTGGGATATATGCTGATTCATGCGACAAATCGACATATGTCGATATCTGATCTTGAAAGGCCGGCAGAACAGCGAATATACAAAGATTGCGAGCTTTTGACAGTATGAAATAATTAACGAATTAATGTATTTCTGTTAATGACTGTAATAATTAAGAGGAATTTTTTATTAGTCTATGGATAATTTTGTTATGGTCACCATATTCTCATACGTTCTATAAATACTTTTGGTAGTGAAAATACATTGTTATTTTTACGTACAATTTTCATAAAAATATTCACCATATGAAAACAATAAAGTATTAAATGATATCCTTTTAATTTATTGCAAGAACCAACAGATAAAATACCTTCATGAAAAGTGTACGTTATGTTAGCTAAAGCATTTACGAAATACATGTATAAAAGAACACAACGAATAGAAATCATTATAATGCAGTTTTTTGCATTTCTATTGCAACGTATTGCTGTGGTTAGACTACCCGCGTTACCGCTGAGTGTATTTTAAGTTGCATAGTTTTGTTGTTATGATTACTCCGTTCGTTTGATTTCAATGTTCCGAGAATTTTCACAATAATTTTTATTTTGTTTAAATTTTAGTTAAAGAGTTTATTGTATGATTTAATTAATTAGGTGTTAAGTTTTTTTTAATTAATTCCATTCATTTATTTGTCTATTGTTTGCTTGGTAGAGTTAATGCGGATTCTTTTGAATATTGGCGTATTGTTAATACGACTGCGTTGTACGATTTTGAGAGGATTTTTGTAAGAAAAACAATTGTTGAGTTTTGTTAAGCAGTACCTTGTTCGACTATTGACGTGAGTAGACGTATTTTTCAATCTTTGTTGCCATTTTGTTATCCATTTTGATTTAGTAAATTTAACATTTCTGGTTTAATTTTATATAGCCAATCAAGGAATTCTTTTAGTGATAATTGTTAAGGTATTGACGTGTACACGTAGTAGATATAAGTTCAATTATTATTTTTTGTTTAGGAAGATAATTTTTAGTTTTTATTCCCTCATTATAGTTTAAAGAGTTAATTTTCCGTTATTCAATTTTGCTGTTTCATTTTTAATTATCAATCACCTCGGTTGGGTGAGTAGAAGCATTGTTCTTGCTTTTAGTTTTTGATTTAATGTAAATTTCTAGTATTTGTCCACGAATTTATTTTATTTTGTTGAAACCACGTGCATTGAATTTGAAATATTTTGGATAATCTTCCTGAACAATCAAAACTTTTGCTTTGCATAGGAAATAGCATTTTCCTAGTTTAATTTAGAGTCAAGTGCAGTTTTTATTTTAGGCGAGAACCTTCAGATCACGGTTTCTTTTCTGCACAAGGTGTAATTTAACTCTTTTTGTAAAATAAATTTATTTGTTAATTAGCATCTTTGGGTTAAAAATTCTGTTCTTTTATTTTATTTTAAACCTTTTCAATTTTTCGGGTAATTAAGAAAGTCAGATTTCATTCACTCACAATTTACTTTTCGTGGTTAGATTCAAGTTTTAATTCGCGAGGGTAACTCTGAGGTTAATAGTTCTTTTGCGTCCATTTAAATATTTTCCGTTGAGCTAGCGAATTTTATTTTCTTTTTCATTTGCTAAATTTATTTTGCTATTTCATTTAATTCAATCAGTACACAGCAGTATATTCAGAGGTTTAATGAAAACGTTGATTAAATGATCAAAAAAAGGAAGTATTCGTCTTGCTCAGTAATATTTTGAGTTAACGTGGGTAATTACGTGCGTAGAATGAACAGATAACTTACGTTAATGAAAGCTGTACGACAGTGATTGAATTGCCGACTTACGCCGTGGTCGCTAGCTGAGTGACAGTTTAGCGTGTGCCCCCTAGAGGGTATATATTTAAACTTCGTGATCTCTTAGGAGGAAATCGAGAATAATCTTGAGACACGATTCTGATGAACCTGAATTTGTTCTTGGAGGAATGTTAAAAACGTTTGGTAGGCAGAAACTCACATTTCTATTCCCGTTTCTGCCTGTATGGTGATTTCCCCACAATGATCCCCTGACCAGGTGACATTCTTACGATTAAGTGTTTAGGCACTTTTTTGATGTTCCTTGGTAATCACCAATGCTTTATATCAATCTTGTTATTCTTAATATTACTCTTACTGCGATTCAATTAAATAGAGCTGCGACGCTTACTCAACAGTGAATTGAGTGAATGAAATGCGATTATTGCATCAATGAATTAAGTTAATTATTTTAATTAGACGTTTACTCTATAACAATAACTGAAATTTAGTAGGGTTATGAATAACATTAGGGTTAATTCACTCGCACTGACAAGATTCTGAGTTTTGCAATAGATAGACTTCATTAGACAAGTAATTTTTTTTAACACTTTCGATATGTTTATGGTCTCTAATATCTTCCTGTCTATTACAAGAAAAAACGTTGTTCAAACAACCTATTAATTACCATTAAATTGGCGTTTTCCAATTTAAATTTTAATAAACACTAAACGTTCTCTTCTTAATTCTGCTAAGTACAACAACCTTTTACATCTGTTACGTCTACTATAAATTGACTACTTATTGAATCTGCAACAAAAAAAATAAAAATAAAAAATGATTGTCCACACCTACTTTATGTCTTCATCTAATCGTATTTAATAGAATGGAAGCCGTATGTTGACGCATCAGGACCGGTTCATTTCACACGCAATTTCATAACATCCAATGTTGAATTAATCATGGACTTCCATTTAATTAATTGTCCGATTTTTACCAGTCCTAGGTTCGGTAATTATGCAATTAATTGACCACTTCTATCTTATAATTTAATTCTTCCTGTTCTGAACTTCGGTTCTGTTTATAGGGAGATTACAGAATCAACTGTAAGTGACTCAATCTATTAGAGTGATTTTATCAGTTGAATACTTTATATACTGCATTCCGAGCAGGTTCTCGAAGGAAGTATATAGTTTATTTATACCATGATTATCAGAGAATTTCACACAGGTTTTTATAGAAAAGGAAATTATGTCTTCCTTTATATTATTATGCTTGAATTGCCTTTATATTTGGTACCTAACGTGTATGTTCATCAATATGTGATATAAGATGGAGCACAATTTAAGGTTAATTATGAGGATTATGCAATTGTATTTAATTAGTGGTATCAAGTAATCACAGTAATATGGATAGTTCCTATTTCTTGAAATAAATAATTATAGCTAGAAATTACTGATTATTTATTTGAGCAGCTTTTCTGTAAGCCTTTGTTTAAGGTTTCTATTATTACCAGATATTGCAAGTTGCGGTTTTACTGCGGTTAATTGATGATTAGGAGGAAGATTTGGTTCAATGGATGTGTCTGACAAGCATTAAATGCATTACCAAATCGTTTTTAAAGAAAATACACGTTTTTCTTTTATAGCTGCTTGTGCGGAGTGCTGTTATAATGTTTTAACATCAGTGCGGTCATAGTAAAAGCAAAGTTGGGCAAACTATCATTTAGATAAACTAACGGGTAAAGATAACACTGCGTGACACGATTTTCGTACCTGAAAAACTGATTACTATTATGGTTTACAATTTGTTACAATATGTAAGTAGTGGATGTTTTTTGTTTCTATCACGTCTTGTTTTTGAAGTATACACTGATGGCATTAGCTAGGCTATGTCGATTCTGGCACAAAATCTCGGATTTTCAATGGGGGTAGAGTTCACATTTTATCCCCTCATAGATACAATATGCATATTTACATGTCACTTCGTGCTCGTAGCGACAGATTGAAATATTCTACCTGATATACATACCGGGTGTCCAGCCTAAGATGCAACGGTCCATAGCCGATTTATTATTGCTTTCTTGGAAAAATATTTCAAATAAATGTTGGCTCGAATCATATTCTCACATTCTAAAATTAGTTTCAGTAATGGCGGACTTCCGGTTGTACCGGAAGTAGATACTTTATTATTTTAAATGGAACGGCCTGTATATTACTGTATTTTTGGATTCCTTGTTAAATTTAAATAACAATAGGCACTGTTGCGTTTAAATTACAGAATTATTAAATAGGGCTCTGTAATTTTCGAATTCTAAAATCATGGATAACTTGATGTTTTTAAATTGAATGGTATAACAATTTTTACATAAATGGATGTAAAATTTAATTTTCTTTCGATTTTATACGGGTACCATTGTGTCTATCTCCAACAGTTTTAGAGATATTCGCAATTTTTCAATTTTTCATGATAAATACGTATTGCAAAGCGCCGGCCACCTTCCCCTCCCATTTCACCAGGCTTGGGACTAATTAACAAAACAAAATAAGTTTTGTCGTTAGTTTTAATTTTTTGTCGTTAATTTAATCGAATTATTGATAATTAAATAAAGCAATGTGTATATTTTTTAAGTTTTTTACCAATAATTATTAGTTACCGTACCCAAAAAACAGTACGTGATAGAAAAAAAGTACATAGGTGTTCTTATTAGGCGATTTGTATAAATAAATAAACAGGAAAAATTGAAGTGGGTACTTAATTTTTTTTTTAATTTGTAACGTAGTGTAATTTAACTATTATCTTTATCCGAAGGCTATAGATAAACATATTTTTATCCATAAATGATAGATGCAAGTATCTTTTATTTTCATTTGTTATTTTAGCGATAAATAAATCTATCTATAGTTAATTGTTCGTGACCAGTGAATTTTATAATAAATTGGTATTTGTAAGTTTTCATAAAAGAAAGGTAAAAATAGGTACTTTCGGACACTACCCCGGGAGCAATTTGAGCCTAGCAGCTAGTGTATTTTTTATCAAAGTTTGATATTCTGGAAGTGTTTAAGTTCAGTTTCAGCAATAGTGTAAGCATAGCTAATCGGAGAATGCGTACGCGTAAGAGATACGACGTTGCACTTGGTCACATTCAGATCTAGTTTGTTAACATTACTCCACTGACAAACTCTATCCAAACACGATTGCAAATAGCTGCAGTCCCGAATAGAAGATATTTGACGTAAATAATTTCACAACGAGAGCAAATAATAATGTCTTACAGTCAACACTGTACAACAAAAAAAGCAGTGGTCCTAAATTTATGTGTTAAGACTGTGATGAAGTCCTTAAAGCTTAAAAAAATGTAAAAAAGACATCGGTGACCATGAAAGTAAGTTACGCATATGGTACATTTATAACTTTACATAGTGTGCATGACGATTTTTTAAGTAGCCTCAGTCTACTCTAAAAAGTACGTTTTATTAATTTTAAATTATCCTTGCAGTTTTAAAAACAATTAATGAACCTTGATAACGTGCATTGTGTAAAAGGGTAAGGTAAGTGGTGATAACATTTATATACTTTGTTATACATTATATTGTTAGGTTTTAGTGAAATAACCGTGACTGAAGACGCCAATCGGTATCATGTTATTGTGCCCTTCGCCCTTGCAATATAAATTCTGATGTTAACGATGGTCGCAGTTTCTTTGAAGTTCTGAATGAATCTATTATATACAACGGGACAAGAATTAAGGAAATACATGGATAAGAAGAAATATTGTCGTTGTGCAGAACACATTAAATCAATTAACTTAATTCTTTTTATGTTCACTTTTTAAAATAATATGATTTTGGTCTGAACTGCATTATACTAGTATACATTTTAATCCTCACATTTCACATTTATTCACATTATAGAATCGATATTATTTTACTTCTGAAGCTATATCCACTTGTGCACCTCAGGACATCATTGTTGACAAACTACTGCAGGGTCGAATGTTAAAAATGAATTAGTCGAATAAAAAGGTCTTTATATTACACAGAACAATATAATCATAACTCTTGAATCCTAATTATAATATCCATAGTGAATGTAAAAATTCCCTGTATGTTAGTTCATATTAGCTAATAATTTTTTGGTTAATGCTGACAAAACTAAACGTATTTTATTTCGGAACAATAAAAAATATAGCATCAATAATAATAATAAAATATAATAATTAGATAAGGCCTCTAAACTCTTGGGTATTACAATTGATGAAGAATTGAAATGAAATTATTTATTAATTATTAATAGCCATATCGATTGGTTATGCTGGTATCTGTGTATATGTATCTGTGTAATGTGTTATATTATTTATAATTTGTAATATTCATATCCTCAAAAGCTATTATTATTCTAAATTTCATTATAAAATGACGTATGACAATATTCGAAAGCGTTCAGATAATTCAGTGCTCACCGACTATTCTTGTTGCAAAAGCGTTCTCAACCCATTATTCTTGAACTATCATTTCGCGAATCCTCCACACAAACTATCAAGAATCAAAGGATTTTAACCTACTATGATGCGTATATTTTGGAGGTTTCCTGTTTTCGAACTGAAATTGATTAATGTCAGTTGCACAACGCAATATGGCGTATGCCTCTGCTTGAAAGATTGTGGCATATTTTCCTAGTGGAAGGATGATCATTGCATTTCTTTAGATTCTAGCTTTTCTCCTGTTGTTGGTCCGTCTGTAAACTAGATCAATTCTCGTAGTTAGATTGATTCTAGCCTAGCCGATTCGTGATTTTCACTTTGAAATTGTTGTTAATAAGATATATCGAAGTCATGTGGTTGATGGTCTGATTTTATTCTCAAATAGTTGCCCTCCACAAGATGCACAATATTATTATATCCCAATCCTGCATATTTGCCACCTGGTAGTTCTTGCAATTTGGGATACTTCGTCTTTGCCTTCCCCGTTATCACCAAATGGAGGGGAGAAATTTCGTTGCTGGTGTAGGAATCATCCTCATACTTCCTAGCACCTTGTATCTTGCTAAGTTCAGTTGTAGCAGTTTGCTGCTGTACTTATCCACCATACCACAGGTACATAATTGAACCTGGATCTCACTACCTTGATGCATGTCTTTTGCATCATGTTAATCTCAAAGTTTTTTCATGGGCTCTTCTAGCCAACATGAGTGCTGCCTGCGCCGTGGTTTAATTCTTTGAAGTTGTTGTACTTCACTTCCTTTGACAGTTTCTTTTCCTCTTCCTCGTGGATGCTGTTGTGATTGTTTTGGAGGGACCGATATTTAGACTCTCCTCTTCAGTCTATTCTTGTATAACTTGTAGAGCCTTCTGCATTTTGTCCCGTTCTACGTTGTTACATTCATCCTGTGTTAGAATTGTCTCAAGTTCTTTGAAATCATTATGATAACAAAATGGCGCGATTAACCTAATACTATTCCAACAATATCAATTATTTGATTTAGGGACGAGATACCATCTAAATGGTAAATTCAAATTATCTAAATGGTCAAGTGAAGTGTAAAGTATATTAAGTTAATAACGAATTTGCATAAGATTCAATAATCACCAACCAATAATTACATAATCGCAAAAAATCCCTGTAATTTATGTAAGCACACTTGTAACATACGTGTATCAATTAGGATGGAGTGGTTGCTTATTTGATAACTTAACAGCACTTAATAAACGTGAAGGCGCGCTTATGTGGTAAATTGGTGCTATTTTGAATCTTCATTTGCGCCGAATGCAGCATTGATAAACTTGCTAATTTCCTGTTTGCGTATTAGCAGCGTCATAGAGGCCGATGTGGCCGTACGCAAATGTTAGAGCTTACACCTCGACAAACGAGAAGTACACGGTCGTTTGTATACGTCGTTTTATTCAAAGCAGTATTCATGTTAACAAAAACTCGATTAGTTTGTGTTCGGATTATGTAATGGTTAATGGTAGGGAAAACGCTGTAAAGGAATTCTCTATAACCGTTACTCGCGTTTTCGCTTTTGAGGCGAACGAAAAGTTGAGGCGTTTTCATTATAATCGCTTTTAAATTTACGATGTTCATACGAACAATGGATAAAGAGCTTCTCACGGTGCAGTATTGTATGATTTCACAATAGTTAATCATCTTATAGCTTTGATTGCCTACAACGTTTCTATTCCTGAATATAAGATGAATTCTATGAAATTATTGCCATTATATTTACAAATGTATAAATAGGATTTTAAATGAAATTATTTGAATTTTCGCTTCTGGAATTCGTATATTCCTGCTGTAAACGCAGTGAGAACGATTTTATAGAGCAAGATTTGAAATTGTTGGCTCCTTCTGGTTCTATCCTCAACAATTCTGCCTTCTCTGGTGCTTTCTTAGAAATACAGTAATGCCCACTGGTTTGCTAGTTCAATACAATACAAGTTGAGCTTGCTCAAGCTATCTCCTCTACTTTCCACCGTCTTTGCTTTTTACTATTACTTTATTATTAAGTTTCGCTTTGAATATGAATGATTGCATCATCATTTTTTCTTTTGAAAACATCAGAACTAATATAACTTAATTTAGTGCTAGTTAACAGTAACATGCCTATTAACCGAGAAAGTCTATTGTATTCCCACACGTTAAGGGAGCATTCAGTAATGTTACCACAACTTTAATTATTGAGAGCTTACAGAGAATATATCATATCATTATAGCGAAGATTCTACAGTGAATAAAGGCCATGCTGGAAAGAATAATAGTTATATTCACAATTGGCGAGGCTACCATTGAAGTGTAAGCAGAAGGGAGAGGTCTAGGAATTCTTTTTTGCAATTATCTTACTAACCGAATGTAATAATCAATAATAATAATAAACTGCACAATTATATTTATAAGCTGTTGGAGAAAACTAGGGAAGGAATAAAACAAATTCTGAAACGTATTGAGTAATTTTTGTTTATTAAAACCTGCATTAATCAAGTAATTTAGAAAGGATTAAAGTATATAATAAAACCAGTTAAATAAAAAAGTAAAATAATAATGATATCTATAAGCAAATAAATTGTGAATGACTTTTATAATGCAGAGTAATATAAGATGATAATTAAAGATGTTACAAGTTATAATAATTGGTTTCAATAGATATATTATTCTCTATCAATAAGGATCAGCACAATTTTTACATATATTTAATTAGTGCTCATACTACTTTTAGCTTCATAAATTAGATAATAATAAGTATTGTCTCCGCCCTGGTCTTAATTCTTTGAAGCTGCCGACTCCAAGTGAAATTAGGGTCAAGAACGACGCCAAGATATTTCACTGCCTTTGACAGTTTTATTTCTTCACTTTGGAGTTTTTGCGGTCCAAAATCATCTAACTTCCTCCTTCTCGTGAATGCTATTCTGGCCGTTTTGGAGGGATTAATGTTAAAACCCTTCTCCTTAGTCTGTTCTTGTATAACATATAGATCGTTCTGCGTTTTGTTCTCCAACACATTATTGAATTTACTCTGGATCAGAATGACAAGATAATCTCCATACCCCAAAGTTTTATGCCCTTCATTGTCCAGTCTTACCAGTAGCTTGTCGACGACCAAGTTCCACAGCAGGAGAGATGAAACCTCACCTTGCGGACCTTTCGACCCATGCCACCAGTGTCTATCTCATGATGGTTCTGTAAACTGATCTCCCTTTACGCATACAGTTTATAGCCCTGCAGCTTCTTTTATCGATCCGTTTATTTTTTGATGCTTTGGAGGTCGATGCTGCGAAAGTATTGTCAAATGCTCCCTCTATGTCCAGGACCAGTTCCTTAGTTTGCAAGGCATGTTTAATTCTTTGTACGAACTCATGCACTGTCGTCTTTCTAAAATTTTCTGCTCGATACGCATACTGGTCTTGGTGTAGTGGCTGATACGATAATACATCATCCCTCATGTGTCTCCCTCGCAGTTTCTCAAGGGTCTTCAGTGAAAATGACATTTGGGTTATTGGTCTCAGAGATTTTGCTCCATCCTGTCCAATTTTTTTTCGGGTTTTGGAATGAAAGTAACTCTGATCAGCCTTCAGACTATTGGTATCTATCCCAGTGCCAAACTTCCCCTGAGTAACATATAAGTTTTTGTCGCATAAGTTCCGGACTGTTTTGTAGTATAATTAGATAAATGCCATCCCATTCTGGCGATTTATTTGGTTTGAATGCGATAATTGTCCACTTCCCTTTTTTCCACATCCATCACTTTCTTTGTTACCTAATAATGTTCCTGTCTTGCAGTTTCCAGTTCTACGTTATTGCAGTCTTGCAGCGATGAGTGGGTAATTCTAGATCCCGGAAAGTGAACCCGAAAGAGTTCTCTTATGGTTCCACTTCCTGTCTTAGTATAGCCTCCCCTTTACCACGCTTCACCATTACGTTATTACGAACTTATAAGCTAGCTGCGTATTTAGGTGTTTGTGTGAGATGTAAAGCTATATTGGGCTGTATAAAAATAACGTCTGGCCGTCTATGGCTAATATTTTACAAAAGTACTAGTAGCAAGGTAAAGTCTATCAAATCTGAGTTTAATATTTATCAGGTTCTGCTTGTACACTGTGATCGAGAATGATTGTTCTAATCCTACACTTCTTTCCGCAATATCCAAATTAATATTTTTATCCAATCATTGTAATGAAATTAGTACTACAGCGTTTCCTCAAATTTTGCTGTCAAAATTGACATATATTCTACATAGCCGTGCGTTTCGTGTTTGATTTTTGCTTAGTTAGTCATTCCGTATTATTGTTTGTTAATTTTCACATACAGTGTTTCTCAAGACTACGCCTTCATTTCGCATTGAGAGCGTAAAGTGTTTTTTTTTGACAAAATGCCATTTACACTGGACCAAGATAAACTTTGGAGGCATACTTTCGAAATGATCAGCGAGGAGGTGATGAGTAGTGGAGATATTCAGGTATACTTTGTGCTAAAGAATCTATAAATCAATTTGCCGAAGTACAAATTGATAATGAAACTCTCCTTCGACACATCAATCGGGTTTTCCATCGCTTCAGGAACTGGAAGTGTTTTGAACAGAAAGTCGCCAGATCGCCCATCAGTTCTAATCGAAAATGGGGTGGAAGACGTACGTGCTCGTTTGGATCACAACCCTGGAAAGCCATTACGGCAATTTGCACAACAAACTGGTAGAAATACATATCCTAAACGGTGTTATAAAAAGTAATGTGAACTTTTTTCATGTCTGATATAAGTTAAGATGTGACATAAATGTGTATTTTTACAATATATATTGTTTAAACCTTCTATACCTTTAATTAAACCTGAGGCCTGTTGCATAAAAGTACAATTACAATTTACAGGTGATACTTTTGTTACAATCTGTCAAAATCTGCATATATATATATATTTTTGCACGCCCGTAAGTCAAATTTTGATAGATTGCCACAAAAGTACCACCTGTAAATTGTAATTGTACTTTTATGCAACAGGCCCCTGGTTGTGACAAATGTTTATTACGTTATTCTTGCACGGGAGTTAGTTGAACGACTCATACCTTAAATGCAATTTTGGTGCACTACGCTTGTTGTCCGTGTTGACATTAGTGTATATTAACGCACAACTAGACAAAAACCACACAATGACTACATGTTACTGTGTTTAATTAACTAACTTCATTCGAAACAGTGGATGTAAATATTGATATAATCTTCGTAGAAAGTGGAATAGGATCAAGACAGTCTTATTCGACCTCACAGTATATATAATCAATAATTCCTTCTACCTAATTTAAGCTGCAGGAATATTTCTTCTCTTTTCAATTATGGACGAACCTCTTCCATTCTCTCCTATTTTCTGTCATCTTCTTTGCTTCTACCCAATCTTTGTTTCTTTTCTGTAATATCCTTGCTATCAAATCGTTCCAAGTTTATCTAGGTCTTCCGGGTTTTCTATTTTTCTGTATTCTTGCCTTCCATAACCTTCTAACTAATATTGTCGATATTTCCATCCGCAATAGGTGTCCCCGCCATTCTAATTGTTTTTCTTCTATAAATTCTAAAGCTGATTGTATATTTAAGTCTTTTCTTATATCTATTTTGTTCCTCTTAGTAACCCCCTGAAGTCTTCTCAAGAACTTCATTTCAACTACTTGTCCTTACTTTTTTGTTTTTCATTTAGTATCCACGATTCGCAACCATAAGTTCGTACTTGTTTAAAAATTGATTTAAATACTTTAATTTTGGTTTTCTGGGATATTTCTTTTTTATTTATAAACTTATTTTGCATGGTGTAGTACAGATTCGTTGTTTTCTCAACCCATTCGTTTATTTTTTGCTTCTTGTGTTCCATTTTCATTTAATATTACTCCTAAATATTTGGTATTGACTTGTTGTATCATATTTCCATCAATCTCTATTTTAACTTTCATGTATTCACTTCCCATGGCCATCACTTTTGTTATTTATGTTTAATTTCATACCATTTTCGTTTTCGGCAACTATAACGATATAGTCCGCAAACGCTTCTTCCGCGATTTCTACTTTTTGTAAGTTGAAATGTCTTGCACAATTTTTTTTACTTTATTTGGCAAACTTCTTAATAATATCGTCCATAAAAATTATGAACAATATTGGGCTTAGGCTTCCTTCTTGTCGTAGTCTTGTTTGTGTTGTGAATGTCTCGGATATTTTGTTATTTGTTATTACGGCGTTAACATTGTTTCCATACACTTTTGTGATTATTCTTGTAGTTTTATCGTTTATGTTTGTTTTTTTTTAAATATCGCATCGAACGCTTTGTCGAGATCTATGAAAGCCAGTGGCACTTTCCTCTTTTCTTTTATTGTTTTTTCTGTTATTTGTTTAAAGGAGATATGTGACCTTGTGTACTATTACCCCATCTAAATCCACTCTGCGATTTCTCCAAGGTGTATTCAATTGTTTCTCTCAGTTGTATTTGCAGTATTTGTTCAAAAATCTTCATGGCTATGCTTATTAAAGATATGTATGTATGTATGTATGTAAGTAGAAGGGTGGTGTTACACTACGACCTAAAACATCTATTGCGTCCCCTATTCTTGCTGCTTTACAGCTGGCCTTCCAATCCTATTCCTTTTAGAAAGTGTAGGATGTCAGAGGGCTCCAGTCTAGGTAAGTCTCCCTCTTCGATTTCACATGCTCCCAGGTGCAATGCCCTCGAGTTGCACAGTGCTACGCAGTTTGGGAGCAGGTGGATGGGTGTTTCATCCTGTTCCCCACAAAATCTGCATTCAGGATCTTTTTCCAGTCCAAGCTTACTCAGGTGTCCTTTCAGTCTACAATGGCCTGAAAGTATTCCTGTTAATATGCGAACATTGTTCTTACTCAGGTTGATGCATTCTGTAAACCTCTTCTGGTTATAAGTTCTCAGAAGAATTTTACTTTGCCTCCTTCCCTGGCGATTTTCCAAGTAACTGGATTTTCTCTGCTCCATTTCTATTTTTAGTTTCTTCAGTATTGTATTGCTACTTAACCCGCAAAAGGGTTCAGGCCTTACAAAAGGCATTCCAGCCCCTTTTTTTGCGAAGTTATCCGTTATTTCGTTTCCTTCCACTCCTGTGTGACCCGGAACTCACAGGAGGGTTACTTTATTTCTTTTGCCTAGCTCATTTAGTTTCCCTAGGCATTCCCAGACCATCTTGGATCTGATTTCATATGAGCTCAGCGCCTTGATGGCTGCTTGACTATCAGACATGATGATAATCTCCTGCTTCCGATAGTTCCTATCCATATTGAACTGAACACAGCTTCCAATAGCGTGTATTTCCGCCTGAAATATACTTGGGTATTTTCCCAAGCTTTCGGAATATGTAGTTCTAGGCCCATATATTCCTATTCCAGTTCCTTCTGCTGTTTTGGAGCCATCAGTATACCATTTGATGGCATTTCTATTCAAGTTCAAGATGGTGTTATGATCCCACTCGCTCCTGTTACTTAGCTTTATGGTGAATTCCTTCACAAAGCTAAATTTTTTTAACATATCATCCCGGGGCATATCCCAAGTTTGATCACCGTCAGGAGATTGAGGCCTATGCCTAATCATTCCTTCCTTGACCATTGTTAGTGCGGTTCTTTTCGCCACGCCCTCTACTACAATGTGGAGGGAGGCAAGATCCAATACTACTTCAATAGCTGCTGTTGGGCAGGTTCTCATAGCCCCGTTATGCATACACATGCTGATCTTTGCACTTTCGAGAGGTTAATTCTCGCGGTGGCCAGATTAGTTCTTTTGCTCCATGCTACTGATGCATAGGTGATGATCGGTCTCACTATCGCTATATACATCCATATTAAAGATATACCTCAGTAATTATTACAATTCTTTTTATCCCCCTTCTTGAAGATTGGTGTAATCAGCGTCATTTTCCAATCGTTGTGTAGTTTTTCTTGTTCCCATATTTTATTGTACAGTAACAAAAAGTTGGAAGCGGGTGGCAAAAGCCATAGCAAAAATTTGAAGGCCATGAAAAACGAGGCCCCCAAAAACTTCCACTTGTGTCAGTGACTAAAATACTCAGTATTTAAAACAAATGAATTATTTTTTACCAAAGAAGAAAACAATGCATTTTACTCTCAATCTGGTCACACTCTATTACCTCCTGGATTCACTTAATATATTTAGCAAAGCTAATAAAAACGATAAAGCTATTAAATAAATTTGCATTTATTACGTGACACATTTTTACGTACTTATATAGCATCTACATATTTCAATGCTACCGTCGTCCTTAACGGAAATGATGATATAAAACGAGCTTAATTCTTAAAATCACAAACGCAGTTATCATTTATGTATGTAAATGCGTATAATAATTTTATCCAAAAAGAACGCAAACATGTGTATAAGCACGTGCTATTTACCGTTACCGCAGCTTTGCGTATGCATAATTAAAATAGAAACGAACTTGTATACGCGATTATAACTCTCAACTTCTGTATCCTCGCTTGGAATTACGTAATATTCACGTGCGAAAATTCCGTCTAAAGACCGTAACTTCCTCAAAACCCACCACTGGCAATTCGATTATAATGAACGAGTTGTGTTCCGTACGGATAACAGAACAATATGATGATAGGTATTACCGTATGGATAAAAAGGCGCACTAATAACAGAAATTATAGGGAAATCCGCAATGAAATTATGCAGTTGCGTTTACGTAATTCGACTTGCATTATCTTGGACGGGATAATTCAATAGTCAATCTGAATGGAACTACCGATATTTATAAAATATGTAATTTTGCTGGTAAGGCAAATTGGTATTATATAGCATTTGTCGTCTTTGAGAAATGATTACCAAGAAGACAGCGTTTAAAGCGATTTATTTCCGTGACAGGGTGATCTATGTGTTTATAATTATATAGTTGAAGATCATGCGAATCTATGAGGATGTATTGGTATCTAGTTAGCCTAGACCGGGATAAAGAAAATATTGCGATACCATAGCAACGAAAAATAACATATTAGAAGTGTCAGTGTAAAGTTTCACGTCAAAAAGTCAAAGCAAAGTTGCGCAATAAAATTTGAAAAAAAATAAAAAAATATGTCGACCGAAATTGTAAAAATCGAAAAATTGGAGTATCGAGCTATTATCAAGTACCTGCATTGGAAGGAGTTAATAGATAAGCAGATTTACGACGACATGCTTAATACCCTTGGCGATCAATGTCTTTCGTGTGCGACCGTGAAAAATTGGATTGCGAGCTTCAAAAGGGGTCAATTTTCCATTGAAGATGAACACCGATCGGGAAGGCCAGTTTCTGTTTACCCCCGAAAATGTGGATGTAGTTCATGACATGATTTTGATGATCATGAATTTTTTTTTGTGAATTGCAATAAATTGATGGTCATGAGCCATCATGAGTCCTTCTTGAGTCGTATATATCTGTTTTTGGTTCAATGTTTCTTCCAAGTGACATTTATCAATTACCATCAACCGTAATTCCATTTCCCATTAGGTTTCCTCAAGGTCTGCGGTATTCTTTCAAATCTCCAATTTTTTATTTTTTCTTCTTGGTACTCTTCTTATTGCCCTTAATGGTTGGTTTACTCTCCATTTGCTGTCTGGCTTTTGCCTTGCGCTTCTTTACAGGTACCTCATCCTGGCTTCGGAGTAAAATCTTCCTGTTAGTATTTCTATTATACGAGTTTTTTCTTGCATAACGCGGACCCGTTCGACTCATGGTCCTCAAAAATCACTGAAGCCTGCAGGCTTATTGGACTATGTTTGTATTTCATGCAATTCACTCCAAAATGGTGATCCTCCGTACTAATTTGAATAGGTCCTTCATCAAGCTGGTGCAGTACATCTCTGGGTTCTCTGACGGTTCCTAAATAAACTTATCCTTCCGTGGTTTTATACTTCCTCCCAGAGTAAGGTTTTTGCCATGGTTTTCCCTTACTCCGTGACCATTGATTTTATATAAGTATATTATATATAATCAGTGTCCTTGGCGAATACTGAGAGATAATTAAAGTCGTTCCATGGGCGCATTTAATAATAACTGATGGCTGACTGATTTACAGTAGACTCGCGATTATGTGAACTAATCACGTTTCACATATTTTACAGGTATCATTTCTCAAAAGTAGTATTCATATGGTCGCGAGGTTACTATATTATATTTTTGTTATTAAGAATCATAGGGAAATTATTTAGTTAGAGTAGGATCATTTCAATTGTTATGGAACCTATATAGTACTTAGAATAGCTAGCCTCGTGTAGTACCTTTTTTAGATGGAGCACGGGGTTGGGATGATTTGTAATAATTTAGTTTTCACAAATAAAGCGTGCTTTTATACTTCGCAGTCAGTAGTATATGCGTGGCCGTTTTTGGTTTTCTACTGCACAGTACAGTATCAGTACCTATTATACATGCCGATTTTGTACAGGTGTTTCTTCACCGAAGCATGTCCAATCATCACATCTCTAACGATGCCCAGCTGTTTTCTGTTCATCTGTAGCAGTTCTCTAACTTTTCATGATCATGTAAAAGTTTCTATGGCTTTTATCTAGATATTCCTCCAGGCGTTCATGTTGTTTCGTCCGAACCCATCTTTCTATATGTTTTTGGGTCATCTTCTCTTACTAATGACCTCTGCATGTCTTGAAACTAAAATAACACTCATCAAATTTGCCGAAAAATTAATTGTATACGAGGGAAGATCAAAAATATGAAATTACGCTAAGAGTAAAGTATCTCAGTTTTTGAGTTTAGGAGATTCTTTTATTAATAAATGTTGTTACAAATTCAACACTATATCCAAATATGAAGTTTAGCTTAATTTTAACAAAAAATGAGATTGAATCGTTTTTTTCGGAATTATCCTGTATACAAGATCGATCGAGATCATGCAGCTGTCATATACTATTCTGTGTATACTTTCAAATAAAATGCATATTACATCAAAATTAGTTTGTTTCAAAGATATTATAGCCTTGAAAAATTTCAAAATTGGAATTATTTTTGCTGTACAATATGTTTTGTTTTCAAATTAAACAAAGTAATAACATCTAACTCAAATTTTAGTTTTTAGTAATTGTTAGAAAGTCGCAATTGGTTTAACTTCGTCTGTCTTTTTATGTAGGTCTTAATGTTGATCACCACAAGCAAAAGAAAAAATAAAACACAATGCATTTGCAATAATATCAACAACAGATGTTAATTAACGTAAAGAACAACAACTTCTATATGTCGTCTTCCGTTTAGTAAACATTTTATCGATCTAATATTAAATTATCCTAGTAATGTTCCGGAAAAAAAAAACAGAATTGATTTCCGCGATACTTTGTCTAATTATATTTTTTAAGTGGTTGATATTTCCAGATGGTTGAAATTTGTAAACGTTGTTTTTTATATAGCCCTAAAAAAAGAAATCCATTGGGGATAGGTCTGGTGAATTTTTTTGAAAAACTTCGAAGAGAAAAAGAAAGAAGCGTTTGGTAATTTTGAGGCAAAAACATTGGAAATGTGGTCTATGTTGTAATTATTTTGTTTTATTTCAAAACAAAATAAGTTGTGCAGCAAAAGTAATTCCCATTTTAAAGTTTTCCTTTTCAAGATTATAGATATCTAAATAGATACCCAAACTAACTAATTTGAAATATCTAAAGTAACTAAATTGACATAGTATGCATGATTTTCTTTCAGAAATTATACAAAGAATAGGATATTACTGCTGTATCACCTCAATCACTTTTGTGTACAGGGTAGTTCCGAAAAAACGATTAAATCTCATTTTTTGCTAAAATTAAACGAAACTTCATATTTGGATATAGTGTTGAATTTAAAACAACATTTGTTAATAAAAGAATCTTCTAAACCCATAAACTGAAATACTTTACTTTTAGCATAGTTTCATATTTTTAACCTTCCCCCGTGTACAATTAATTTTTCTGCAGATTTGATGAGTGTTACTTTAGTTACAAGACATACAGAAATTAATTTGTAAAGAAGAAAGCATTTACTGAATTCAAAGACAAAAAAAAATTCCTATATGTTGCGCACTTTCTGCCTGGTCATACAAAAAAATTGATCCGGTTTGTTGCATTTTTGAACAATTAATCATCTCTTAGCGAATTTCGTCAGCCTTTATTGCCCTTAGTTTCCTCAGGCTCTGAGTCCCAGATCAGACACTGCCCTGGAGGTAGTTTTACCGAGTCGTTAGAGGTAATTTCTTCATGCAGCTGTGACAAACACCTTTCAGCTTGATAGACTCTTTCAGCGCCGTTAACTGTCAAATATAATGCGAATTCGTATTGTGTATCAATTTCTCCCAACAATATTACCTTTATCTGAAGCACTGAGGCATACGTCCTAAGTGCGTAATCATAGCAATTATCAGCATGGTCCTGTTTATATGTTATGGTCGTATCACTAGGCTTTCAGACGTGGCAAGTGTAAAAGTACTTTCATGGCTGCCATTGGTTTAGTTCCCGGAATACCTAAGTAGGTAAGTCCTCCAACTTGCTTAAGTTTTGAAATAATAATTTCTTGGCATGTTGTCTTATCATTTACCAGTACAACATGTCAGACATGTTTTAGCTTTCATTTTGTCATATGAAGCGTGGAGGTAATGTCGATGCTACCACCGTTTTCTTGGTTCATTCTATCCAGATAGTGATTCTAGGTAACCTTGTATTATAAGAGTAACTCTAAGATATTTACCTTCTTCCACCAATTTCATTTCTACTCCTTTTAGCGTTAGTGGACTTTTTTAACTTCCTCCGGAACACCATGTTCTTGTCAGTGCTGATATACAGTCCGCCAAATTTCGTCCATCTGGTTACATCAAGTTTACATTGTTCATGTACAGAGGCGAAAAGTTAAAATATTAAGATACCAATATCGAACATTTTAAAATGCCTCTCCTTACCAATTTTTAATTCAATTCTTACATTTACATATTCATAAGTCGTTGTAGATAGTGTCAGTACTCACAATAACACATGAGGTTCACTTTCACTTCTTTAAAATTAAAAAAAAAAAATCTTAAAATTCTTTTAAATATTTAAGTTACTAGTATTTTTACTAGTGTTCGAATCACATTAGTCACTCTTAATCTCCCAAATCAACATAGATATTTGAAAATGCATGTTTTAGATCATCACGTTTAAAGTTAGTGCATTATCCTACAACTTCAGTAACAAAAAAATGGATTACCTAATTAGGAGATGCGTTTAATTACTGTAAATTACAGGAACAGGTTCATTAGTTAACCCATTTGCAACATAATGTTAACAACAGGAACCGGTACGGGAGATTAGAATTCGATTCGCGCGAACTGGTGTATTCGCATGGGCACAATTAAAATTTTTATTATCTTCGTTCGCGTACATGCAGGTTAATTAAAGCTGTATCAACAATTGATTGGCATCGGACTCTCCTTGTTCCTCTTACATAGAATATGACGAGTACAGTTATGAAATAAAAACAAGTACTGGACAAATGCAACAGTTAACGTCCATGTTCTCGGTATAAATCCCCTATAATTTACAAGTTACAAATCAGTAAAATATTCCAGTGTCGCGGCACTTCGAATGTATGTGTGTATGAGGCATGGTAAGATATGTACAGGTGACCTATATTGGTTTCTCATCATAACATTGAGAATTTATTGCGCTATTTTGTATATATTATTGCAGTCATTATTTATATTAAATATTCATTCTTCTGAATTGGTACAGCTAATTTAAAATACCAATGCATAGATAAAAAAGAACATCTAATTACCTATTATTTATATAGTGGAGATTTTTCACGTACAACTATAGTATTAACTCAAATTAATNGCAGCCTTCCACAGGGAGGGGCGGAGAGGTGCGGAGGTGAAAAGACTGAAACATAAAACGAGTATCAGATGAACAATGGATTATATAGTCATGACTTGCGCCATTAGTGTGTCCAAAAAATATTAATCTCCAACGAAAAATATGAAAAAAACAGACCATGCGATAGTGTTGTTTACTCGAAATTGGTTTCCCCGTTTCTCGGTGCACTCTTTCTATAGACGGTGTTTGTCCAACTTTTTCTTCGTACTCCTGCACCTAGACTTCTGCGTCTTGAAAAACAATTCTCGTCGTAAATTTTAATAGTTCGCTAAATAACAGTATTAATAATGATAATATATAGTTTCGTGTATTATAATACAGGGAGTACACTTGCTGCATTACGATTATGATAATTGTTTTGAGTCTTGTGATGCACTTTGAATTTTAAATAAATGAATTTATGACGCAATTTGCAATCACTCCAACCTACTGTATGATATTGTTAATTTCAAAACGACATCCCTTAAATTAAATGGCAGATAACAAGAGAATGGTTAAAGACATTGAACAAAGTAAGTTTATTCCATATAAAATATAAATAGTGCAGAAGATATCAGGAGCGGGGCTGAAAGCTGGTATTATAACTATAAACTATGAAGAGGGTACTATAAATGTCCGTATTACAAGCAAATTTAGCAATACAACTAAAGAGTAACAACTAAAGCGGTCACAGTGAATTTCGACCGAGGCAGAACACACATAAGCTCATTATTGCGGTAGCTCTGAAAACTATGAACGTTTTTGTATCAAGAGCAATAATTTTGTAGCATTGCAAGATACTTCTATAACCTCCTTGTCACGCAATTATTTACAACTGAAGAATTTCTTCTGCCTACCATGTTTTTAGATCTGGAAGCCGCTAACGTCTGTTATTCTGTAATGAGTCGGAACAGATCAGTGATATCAAATTAAGTAAATGACTTCAATGCTTATCTCTGTGACATGAAATCGCAAGCACCAAGAAGAAGTAAGTGGACTTTTGGTTTCCTAAACTTGGGCAGAAACATTTAATCTATGGTAGGTAGCAAGCTAAAAGTTTCAGAAATGTAAAAAAGTATTTTACTCGATAAAACAGTGTCAGAAAAATGTTCAAGTATGGTTTTAATGGCTTATCTGTCACGTTTTTCTCAGTATTTTTTGACAAATCGCCTCAGTGTATATTTTTGTGAGATAGTTGTTGACCAGTACTATATTGTTAACTTAATTGTTCGTTTTAAGGTGATGACATATGCCCTAGAGTAACGCAACTCTGGAAATTACCGCCAACTAAGCTAATTGGATAGGGTAATTCGGATCATTTCCAGTGTTGCATCAATAAGCTTCAACAGAATAATGATAATTTTAAATAGTCTCCTTACCGAGATCACATCCAGCTTGTTCGTGCGCATCCATGCACTGAAGGAGGCCAAGAATGCTGAGGCAAAGGCGAAGAGAACAGAATGAAGTGCAGAACCGCCAGCCTTCGATTACAAGCAACAAGAGGCGATCTCTTCAAGATGCAATAATTGCCGTTTAACTGCATCATCAGAATATTTGCTTGCATTCATATCGGCCACATCTTGTGTTACCGACTGACCGTCATATCGATAGCACTTTGAAAACAAACGAATCTAGACTGTGCTATACAGTGCCCTTAGTAAAGTCTAAAGATGCCTGTTTGGGCAATCACGGGAGCCTGTTCGACGCGACGGCTTTCTAGGGAATCATTCTTTGGCTTCCCCCGTGCACATTGGTGTTGTTGGTCTGACAGCAAACCTAAGGCGTCTTGCACAGTAAAATGTAGTAGATAATTCAAAGACTTCTCCAGCAAAGTCGAGGATCACATACTGCAATTTGACAGTCGACAGACAGATCAATGTCCAGTTTTATATAGGCTCTTGAGGGATATCAGCGTGAAATATCTCCGAGCAAAAAAATAGCAAGACTAGCGTACATTCACGCAAACCAAATGCGGGATCTACTCCAATCTGTGCAAGTTGCTCGAAACGCGTAATGCACGGCATACTTGAATCTGTAGGAATTTTCAGCCGAAATTATTGTCATTCAATTTGATGCTGAGGCATCTCATAACATGCATTACGCAGAACTGGTAAGGGTGAAATGCATCTCCGACAGCCAGACTGCTTCAAAGCTTACGCTGCGGTGGTACTCGGTGGCCACACGAAAACTTAGAACAGCTGGCGATACAGTCTAATGTTACATTGTAGATGGTGTAGATCATCTGGGATTAAGACGCATTGAAACAGCGTTAGTTGTCATGCTATTTCTTTCATCTGGCGCCCCTTAAACAGTTAAGGGGCGCCAGCGAGCTGACCGTTCGTAGATCTAACGGTACGTGTGGTAGCTCATATTGGCAGCCATCAAAACGTTTTGCCAAGTTCCCTAACTATGCTGCTGAGCCATCCTCCTTTTGGACATTGAATCTGCCGGGCGAATAGACACTAGGGCAGTCTTCTCAATGAGCAGGGACAATTGAGATTGCGCCACAGAACTGAGCATTCGCACTAATAATACCCATGTTATCTCATGGGACTATGACTCTCCCTGTGGCAGCAGTGTAGGAGTGAAGGAAGTCCTTGGTATTCTTCTGTCAACTGCCCGGCAGTGACGGGGAAGGCCAGACGCATTTTGGCTCGATCGCGTTGGACGAACCCTAGTGTCTGGCAAGTTAAACTCTCAGTCAGATTGTAACTTTATGATAATGTGCAACCTGAGCTGAGAGTTAAAATGACAGGGGCACAATTAGGTCTTTCTGCCAGGTCCTCTCGGACTATAACCTGCCAACATGATAAAAAAAAAAAAATCAAAAACACAAATATGAATGAGTTAAGTACAATATTTTTTATATTATTTATAGTTGAATTAATTAATTAATTTTGTACACCGTTTTACATGATTTATGCATACTTTTATCCTAATCATCATTACAGCCTCTGAAAACAAACCGTAACTGACTAAAGCAAAATATGAACTCGCGGCTCCTTGAAAAAAGCCATTATGAGAGTTTCTTCGCCAAAACATGTTGATAAATAAATGTAAAGGACTTTGTACTTCTTTACTTTTACATAAATAAAATATGTAACAGTTTCACGAAAAAAACGGTTATCGTCAGTTCTTCTCGAAAATGTGATGTATATGATTCTCATTTTGACGATAGAAAGCCAATATAATAATGGAATTGATACAACCAAATAAAGTTTGTCAGTTACACTAACTTATAATTCGCGTTTATTCGCAAATACCTTTCTAAGCTTCAAAGAACATAAGTCATTATCGCACCCGACGAACCGGAAAACTATAGAAACAAAACCTTCAATATTTAATCAACAACTCTATCTACTCTAAAATCATGAATATATTTATATAACTGACGTAATGTCTGTGTCAATATCTACATATAGTGTAAACTTTCCACTAAGATGTAAATAAAAAACTACAAAAACATAAATCTGATTTTTAGTTATAAATAACCAAACCCTTTGGTCTGAACAGTAAAAATAAAAATACAACTTCAATTTAAATTTTTTTTATTCTTGCATCGGAGAAGAGATTGATAAGAAACATTGTCTTGGAAATGTGCTACTCAACAAATATAGAATGCTATTAATTTTACAACAACGTATCAACTTAAATATGGTACTCATTTTACTTCACTTATTGTAAGATAAATCCCCAGAAATGTTTCTTAGCTAATGCAAATTGGTATAATGTTGAGGGCATAATGTAACTTGCTTTTTGTTGGGTTTTTAGTGTTTTGTTCGCGCTTTGCTTTTCACTTTGACTTGTAGACGATGATTTCTATCCCCAAAGTTTTGAGTTCTCACGTGTCAATCCTTACAGCACTATTTTATTTTAATTTATTAATTTTATGATTAAAAGGTAGATATAGCAAGACAAACTACTGAAAAGTTCCCCTAATGGTATCGAATTGAGAACCTGTTTTAAAGTTACGCTTTGTGAAGGTAACCTGTGCTGCCTATAACTGATAGAGCAATTACCTACTTTTCGTACTATAAGACGCATCGAACGATAAGATGTACCTCAAATTTAAAGACTATTTATTGAAAAAAATATATTATGTTACCTTCGGACCATAAGACGCACCCAAAATTTGAGTCCATTTTTCTATGGAAAAAGCGCGTCTTATAGTCCGAAAAATACGGTAACCCTCAAACTTCTTTATTTTTTATCTCCAGAGTTATTCCTCGTAATACACCCACCAAAGCTTCATCGGATACGCATCTATAACCTAGCTTTAATTCGTGAAAATTGAACCCAATTTGGTGTGGTATAGAAGGTTAAAATGAAATAAAATCGAATATAAGGCATGGTGTTATTTTTACCACAAAGTAAACTACTTATAATCAAATAGTATTCGCCTATATAACATGCACGGCAAAAAACAATATAAGAAACAGCTGATTAGGCAGGCGGCCATATTGTCAGTACCAAACTTGCTTGTTACTAACAGAAGTTAAGTATCATCAATTTAAAATGTGTCGAAATTGAATAGATTAAACAAAAAGGACCATGTAAATAATTATACCAGAAACAAAAGTTACGTAAACTGTCTCGAACAATGAGAAAAGCAGCAGCAGATAATGATGTTTTATGTAGCCATTGTTGCATAATGTATGTACATAAAAAAAGAAACATCATTATCTTTCATCATCGGATTTCAATTCGATATGTCGGGGGCACCGTTTATTAATAATATAAAAATTTCGATTTTAATTTTTGTACTTATTCGAGAAACCAGTAAACATAGGTAGGTATAAGGAAACCCAAGATGGATTGATGCAAAGTGTAATTCTGCGTCAATTCTAGTTACAATATACAGAATGTTCCGTAAAAATAAAATCTGGAAAAATTATTTTGAACACAGTAAAGTCAATACTTTCCTAGTGATCACCTTGTCACCTGGTGATAAAAACGATTTGCTCATATCTTGACTTAATTTTAGTTAATCTACACAAAAAAAATACTGTTATTTGAAGGTGTTTGGACGTAGGAATGCTTTATTTGGGTTAGGTGATTTTTCAATCTTTGTAAACCGAAAACCACAGAGCAAATGACTTTCATAACCTGAGGAAGAATGGAGTGTGATTAGAGACCTTTCATAATGTAAATATATACAGCGGGTTCTATTTCAAATAATGAGTTATACTATGGCACCTTTTTTATGAATACCCAGTACATTTTGCAATAACACTGTTGCTGAAATGCCAAAATGCTATCTAGAATACAGCCGAGGAAAAAGCGGACTTACTATTGCTACACCCCATCCCTATACTATTGCTATATAGTACTTTATATTAATTAGTAGTATATACAGCTTTACTTTCTTGTGAAACTGTTCCACCACAGCAAATTGGATCAAATTTTCACGCAACAAAGCTAGGATATATGAGTATATTTACTGTGCTCGGAAGGATGTTTCTCAAAATTATTTTGTTTTTTTTAATTAGTTAAAATTATCGCAGCAAGCTCAATATTTTTTAAATGGGAGTACTGGTCAAACAAATTATTTCTGTAAAATTTCAAATCGATTGGTTAAAAAGAGACGGAGATAAAAAATAAAGTAGTTTGGAGGTTAATTACTTCTATCTATTACTTATGGGGCTGATATTTTGCACAAATCGTTAACCTTCATAAAGTGTAATTTTTGTGGGGTGTTTCAGTTCAATATTATCGGGGGCACTTTTCAGTGGCTTATCCTACGATACCCTTACTATTATAAATAATTTGGAAGTTTTAATGAGTTAGTTGGAAGTAAAATATATCGTATAACCGACTAGATACCCGTCTCCAATTTTCCAATTATGATGGGTACCTTACCATTTCTATAAAAAAAATTGATTGGAACTTTTTATCTATAATCATAAAAAAGTTTGTCTTTGATGATAAAGATTGCGAAAGTTCAGACATACATAATTTATCAGTTTATTAATGAATAATAGAATTAGGTTTTTGTTAAAAGTAATTGCATGCTGCAATTCAATATTCTGAATTCTCGCTCTGTTCTTATGCGTTTAAATTAATTTTATACAAAAATTTGGATATAATTCGTCTCCTTTTTTGGTGAATCCCTCAAACAACCACGAAATCATTAGTTATACCGTCATAATGAACGTCATTGCGCGTTTCGTTACAAAACCAAATAAGAGAAACGAGCAATTTGCGCTTGCGAGGCAGAGAGCCGTCACCGCGATGAAAGGCCGGCGAGAGAACGACGGGCAAGAAGTGAAGACGAGGAACGCCACCAGAACAAAAAAAGAAACGATTTAAATTAATTACGACTCACGCTGTTTTGTTATTTTAGCTCACGGTCCGTGGTTCGGATCGCAACGGGTGGCGACCGCTAGAACGTCGATACGAAATTAATCACGGCTCTTTCCCTCCTACGCCCATCTTCGGCCCTATTCTGCAATTACAATTATTAGGATCGCGTCGACATCATTAAGGTCATCATCGTTATCGTCAACGCGATCATCTTCTTCTATCGTTGTCACCATTGTGAGTCGAACGATTGCGAATATCGTTGCAGTGAGGTGAATAAAATAAAATTTACTCTCCAATAAAGTACCTACATGAGACGAGATAATTAATTAAGTCCATAACTCAACATAAATGAAAAATTTTCATTAGCGTTATTGGAAAATATAAGGAAAGAAGATATAATCTCAAGGATGTATCCATGTAGGAAACAATTCGACTGACTAAGTAAAAAGCTAATAATAAATCATATCTAACAGGCTTCAGCCCCACATCCTCTTGCGGATAAATGGGTTTCCATTAATATAAATTCTATGATATCCGCTTTTCCGTGAATTTTTTGCTCGGAGACAGAAACAAATAAATAAGAGACATGTGGAAGTGTATTTAGGACTTTATCAGCGGTATCTGTAGGATTAAGCGAGGTCTGCCCAAACGTTGTATGTCCACACAATTTAACAAGATATTATTATTTATTACGATATATCTTCGTATTCAAAATTATATGTGGCATGTGTAATAATTAACTTATACACTCAAAAACAATTATACACATTCAGGTATGGGTTTTCAAAGATTCTTCTAGTTCACTTTATTTATGAAGAGCTAAATAATTACCACCTAAAGGTATGTATTACACAAGGCTACCTATTCTAAGCACTATACTGTTTAAGTGAGCATCCTATGGTCACCTAACGCAATCGGCATTCTACGGCAATGCGAGAGCGAAGCTGTGCCTGCTAAGCTACATGCGGTAGTTCGTGTAACATCGGGTGACTAAGTGACCATACAACGAAAACTCATGCGGTATGGATTCCATAACAATTGAAATGTTGCTGCTCTAACTAACTTCCCCTCTGATTATAGATAATAAAACAAAGTGTAATAAATTGATCAGCTATCAGTTGTTATTGTGTTTGCGCCCACGGAACGACTTTAGTTACTTATTTATTTATTTACTGTCTTAGGGATAGCAACGGACAAACCCAGGAAACCGGCCCCAATCCCACCCGGAACATTTAGCAACTTAAAAAATATATATTCTACTGCATTTAAAAAAAAACAAGCTAAAAATGGATTATAGTACTTACGAGTTCCATAACTCCAACTGTTGCACATTAATTAAATTAAGTAAATTTAAGAATTTTCGAACGAAAGGCACTGATATATTGAAAATATCAACAGATCGGCAAACGGTATTAATGAAGACATACATCTAATAGTAGGTGAATTTTTATGTGCGTTATTTATCGATGGAGGTGATCTAAATGACAACACAGAAGGGGTGGTGTAAGGTGCAACATTAAAGTTAACACAAGAAAGTATTTCTTCGCAAAAAATTCTGTAGTTACAAATCTTGAGCAGAAATAATATATCTCTGCAAGTACAGCATGATTGCGTGGAAAGCATTTTGAATTCAAAGTCCTTTCATAGCTGATAACGGGCATATGAAACCGGAATGTTAAAAATTCAATAATTTTTTATGTGAACAGATTCTATAGCATTGACATAAACAATATGTTGGGGATTTCACACGACAGTCGCATATAAAAGAATACCTTGGACATGAGTATAGAGGGTAGTAAATTTCTTAGAAACATATTTTACTTCACTACTTTGAAGAGACTATACAATACTAACTTTATTTGCTAATAACTGACAAAGTAAGCATAGCAGATAGTTAGTATGACAAATCGATTTAACCAGTTTATAGAGAAAATACTAAAACTTAAAAAGTATACAGGATCTTCGATTTAAAAATTTTAAATTTATATCACGTAACCTTAAACTAAACGTTTTAAAAGTATAGATAACCTAAGCATACCATATTATGTGTCCACCGAGTTAAACTTTTGTGATACAATTCGTTGCCAACATATTTAGTGCCTAAATCGTCGTGGGACACCCAGTACATCGAAACGTTGCAGATATAAATTTAGTGAAACTGAATATTTTTAAATGCGTTGCATAAAATTGTAGAAGCGTTGCTGCGGTGGGCACAAGAAGAATGAATCCAGTTTACCCTTTTTAACAGTCATCTGAAATTGTACATCGATGATCAGTCAACTAGCCCAAATTCGAGACCATAATAGACATTAAAAGACAGTTATTCACCCCAGACGGAGAGGGAGTACAAACATATTAGGAAAAATATATTCAATGGTCGGCATAAATATTGCAATATATGAGATTTTTTTTTATTATTAAAATATACTAAAACTTTTTTAGGGGATAGGATGTGCATGTTTAGAAACCTCAACATTTATTTTGACACACGTCACGTGATCACTAGTATGGCGGTAAATGGTCGGCATAAATATTGCAATATATGAGAAATTTCTTTATTATTAAAATATACTAAATCTTTTTTGGGGGGTAGGATGTGCATGTTTAGAAACCTCAACATTTATTTTGACACACGTCACGTGATCACTAATATGGCGGTAAACTTAAGAAATATGCCATCGATTTGCAAAAAGTAAGGTTAGATGACATGATATCCAAAAAAAATATTTGAAGGAGTTGCTTAGAATTCAATTCTGAGGCTGTATGCTTTGTAAACATATTTAAAAAAAATAAAAATCATAATTTTTCCAAATATTGTTTCATTGAATTACACATTTCCATTTTTTTCATTTTTAGCAGCTCAACTGCATTGCTATTTCTAAATTTGGTTGATACTCAAGCAGTTTTGTCAATTTTTTGCAAAATTAACACAGTAAAAACTGAAAAGTACGACTTCAGTGTGACAGTTGTTGCAATGGGACTGTATCTAGCAGTAATAAATAAAACAAGGCTGATAACACCACATACATGCACCGAAGATATTAAAGTAGATTTTGAAATTAGAGAATAACGAATAATAAACATTAGATAAAATTAAAATAGTAGTAATTACTTATTCTTAATTAACATCTGTTGTTGACAGTATTGCAAATGCGTGTTTTATTTTTTCTTTTACTTGTGGTGGTCAACATTAAGACCTATCTAAAAAGAAAGACAAAGTTAAAGTAATTGTGACTTTCTAACAATTACTAAATAAAATTTGGATTAGATGTTATTAGTTTGTTTAATTTGAAAACAAAACATATTTTGCAGCAAAAATAATTCCCATTTTGAAGTTTTCTTTTTCAAGGCTATAATAGTTTTGAAACTAACTAATTTTGATATACTATGCATGATTTTATCCCAGAAAGTATACACCGAATAGGATATGACAGCTATATGATCTCTGTATATATTTCAATGTTCTTATACCATTCAAGGCATTGTAATTTTATTAAATCTAAATATCGAAGATGCTATCATATACACAATCCTTTCTTTCCTCAACAATTTTTCTAATTCAATCAATCATTGTTTTTATCACACCTAATCTCTTCTACTTGTGGTTTATGTCGGTGCACGTTCAATATACATACGATCAACAATCAATCGACATATCATTATAAAATTATGCTTATAGCGTAATATTTTGTATTATTCATAATATCAGTTGTTATAGTACCAGTACTTTTTTGTTTCAATTTATATTTGTATGCTAACTTTTTAGAAAATCATTTTAACCTTTAATTACAAAGTGCTTTTTTGTTTATTGACACATAAGATGCAATATATAGAATTGTCTGGTAATTGGAAATTTACTTTCTTATCTAAGATATCCGTTATTTAAGCAGCTTCAGTTTTTTTCTCATACATAACTCATACACGAGAGGGTTACTTACATAATTTGTTTAGCACAAATAGCTATGTAAGATTTTATTGAAAATTTTATAGTAATAGCCGGGAAAGCTCCCTCCCAAAACCATTTTTCTTCGCATATATGAGGAGCAGAAAAAAAAACACATGAAAGACATAGAAAACGATACAAACACACACACAACGGCACACATGCCGGGAGCCCGGCCGATTCATCTTTTAAATTACAAATATTGATACAAGATAAGCGGTTTATGAAATTTCGGACAAAATGTTTGAGATATTCCTCAGCACGTTCGGAAGGCAATATTGGCGGGCTCGCCGCGGTGAGTCGCCTTAAGCGCGCCACCAAATTCCGATATCTAAAATACCTTCCCCAATTTTATACGCTATAATTTATATTCACCATCTATACTGAAAAGATTACGGCCTAGCCGCGTATAAATTCCAGCAGACAGTAGCACCGAGTAGACAGTAGCGGCCGTAGTGCCATCCGTTCCGTCAACCGATCCTTTTAACGTTTAGTAAGCTGGAGATGCGAGCTGGTGTATCGCTATTACCAATATATGTGCATAGTCTTGGTCAGGCGGGCTGTCAAAACATCATTGTAAATCAGTTTTAGCCGACTTGACATGACAAGTCGCGGCAAACCGAGGAAAAAATTCGACCGTTTGGATTCCATCCTCGAAACAGCCGAAAGCCTAATTGATTACTTTGGCCATGTTATGCAGTGATTAAGTCGGATTCCCTGGCCCTTTGTCGTTTAGTATGTGCTTCTGTACACATTTTTTGCTATTATTTAAACATTTTCAATACTTAAATGTATATTTAAATAAAAAAGAGTATGTAATGAAGTGCACATTCAGTAGAAAAGTGTTAAAAATGCAATGAAATTACTGCACAACTACATGTTTTCTTAATGAGACATTTTAACATTAAGAATTCTTCTAATTACTAGATTTTCACTGAAATGGATTATGTTTCTTGCTTGTTTATTTTAATAAAACCGATGTATTAATTTTAATTACATCTGCTGGTTTACGGATGGTTCCAAAGCAGAGTTGGAGTTATGGAGTCCGGAATAATCTCATGTTAATGCAATGGCAAAAAAAAACACTACCACTTTGAGAGTACACTATAAACAATTTTAAGAATGAAAGCTAAGCCACCGAGTGTGCTATGAAGATTTTAAGTGAAAACACAAATTAATTGAAATTTTCAGCGACACTCAAGCAATGTTGCAACCAGTAAATGCAGCTCAAAGCTGATCTGACTCGATCAATTTTGATATCTGATCTATTATAACGCATTAGGAAATTCATATTCTTTAATCTGACAAATCAATGTCCATTAAATATCATAAAAAGAATAATATAATCTTCACAACCATTTTCAATATTATCTGAACTCAAAGCACTGTATCAAAAGTCAAATATTCTCTGTTTTTTAATTATTAAAAAAAAATATGACAAAAATAAATATACAATACATATTAATTATTAATCAGAGATAAAAAAAAAAACAGACAAAGGTCAAATCTACAATTATCAAATTTATTAACGACCTGTTTCGTGATTGCTATATATTAATTATAATTGACGTATTCTTGAAACATTTTTTCCAGTTTTTCTTTCATTCGTTTTGAATTTTTAATTTACTTAATGAAACTGGAGAGGGCATCGTGCGCAATTATTAGTCGCTAATACGCTAGGACAATCTAGACTGTATATGTGCTAAATATAATGCCTCTAAGGCATTTATATCAACTCTTTCTGATTCAGCATATTCCACAAAAAAATATCGTCTAAATTTGAGAAATTATTGTAATTTTTAATCCTTAATTATTTCTAAAGAAACGTATATTTTTTACTTGTTCTATTTTAGTATCTGATGGAACTGATAATATACCATCATTCTTTGTAGAAAAATTGATTAAATTGGTTTTTTCCATGTTTATCTTCAGTTGTTCTTATTATCCCATTCTACCATTTTCATAAAGATCCAAGATTTAAAAAGTCGTTCAGGTCGTTCACTTAAATAACAAATATTACCGGACTTACGATGGAACCTTGTGCGGCACGCCTTGCTAAGTTTCACCAATCGACGGGCGCACGCAAGTTTCAATGTTAGAGTAAACAGCACGTTGATGTGTCTCTCATACCGTACCTAGATTGTCAAATAGAGTCTGGCGATTTATAGTGTCAATCGAAATAGATACCACAAACTCTTTTACTCTTATTGATCGATGACAAAACATCCTCCAAACATGAAAACTAGCCCTCTCGCACGATGTTCCAGAAATGGGTATTGACTGGTACTGAATAATAGGTTATCAGAAGCGAAAAAATGGTATAGTTTTCCGTAAATAATTTCCTCAAGCACTTCAGAAAACGATGATAGAAGAAAAATGGATCAGTAGATGTTAATGCAGTTTTTTATTATCTTTTTATGTATTGGTAATACGCTCCATCATACAGTTCGCTATATATGTTCCAATGGTCGTACTATATGTACTCTTCATCTTAGCATCAAATTCATTGGAACATTGTCAATACGACGAAGATTTTGAAGATATTTCATCTGTTATACTATATATATCATTACATGACGTAGTGAAAAATAACATGGTTGCAACACTGTTTTTTTATGTGATCACTGACAGTATTTTTTCGGTTCGTAGGTGTAAGTTTTCTGGAGCCTTTAGTATTCTGATTTCTGCATTCTTATTTACAAGAACCTTGTATTCTTCACGTATTTGGAGAAGCTTGTAAGTTATATTATACGCTGCATTCAAACGCTTTTAATTTGATATTGGCAAAATAAGGGTATATTATTTCTTTGTTTGTCTATTGATTGTAACTTCAAAGCCATATTTCTCTTTGTCCTTCGTTTAGATTTCAATAATTTCAATAACTAAATAACGTTTCAAGGGTGCCCCTATTTACCTTATCTTTTATTATTGCTTTGTTCATTTTTTTTTTTTTCATTATTAAGGAATATATTTTATGAGTCACTACGTTGTAAATTGTTTAAAAAAAAACTGTTGTTAAAGTGAAATCAATATCTTTCATTCAGGTAGTCACTGTGTTTGTCCTATACAAAAGAAAACTAGTACTAATAATACTACTTTTTATTTAAATTTATATTAAATATTCACTAAACTTCCTCGTTTCCTGCACTACCTATAAGTTGAACAACAAATTTAAGGCAAGTATATTGTATATTTATAACAAACCATTACCTTCTATATATCAGGTATTTAGTGAACGTGCATTAATGATACTGTTTCCTTATCACAAGTAATCCAAATAGCTTGCATTAATTGAGGTTAGTAATGAAGATGTGATAGCCATTATAGAATAATTCACTCATAGCAATACATCTACGTGACATAAGCAAATCTTTTACTCACCGCAACTGCATATATTCTTTCGTTTACTACTTCAGTTTAATTATCAGAAGTAACTTCATAAGTTGCTGGTATGAAGCAGACCGTAAGTAACTTAGGTTGCTTGTTGTTAGTATCAGTGTTTAGGATCTCTTTTTTACTAGTGCTAAGTAATCTGTGCTTTTGTCCCCTATCCAGCTGAACTTTTTACTTACGATAATTGTATTTTTATTTATGATTATTAAATTTTTTTCTCAGTGTGCTGTCTTGATTACTCAGTGAGTTAAATATTGGTATATGGTATAGCGAAAGATATTTCATGAAATGAACAAATTTTGTCAAACTGAATAGATATCTGTTGAATAAATGGTTAAAATATACGAAAAAAATGGTTTTTTTGGGTACAATTTTTACACGTGAATAAAATCGAGAAGCCAACTTTGTAAAACGGCCGATGGCATCACATTCAGCGTATTCTATCGTATTTTATACTTAAATCTCATCAGTGTTGACATTATCGACTAGCACAGTGTTATTAATTACTATAATTAGTTGAATGAGTAAAAGAAATTCAATGCTAGGCGGCGCTCAGAACGGAAAAAAGATTATGCAACCGCAATTTGACAATATAATTATTACCACGAGGCAGGATTATCTAAAAAAAAATAATTGCATTAAGGTAATTTCAGTAAATATACTCTTACCAGGAAAAGCAAAGAGACAATGGTGGATTTTATTTAATTATCATAAATCTCGTCGCAATTTTCTTTTTTAATGAAACGAACCTTCAAATTACACTCGACCCGCGCATAAGCGTTCCCAAATCGATACCGCTCCGGCAATTAATGAACCTCAATAAAAATCCGTAATGGAATCGCCGATGAATATTCCCGGAATCGGAAAGATTGAAGAGGAACGCGAACGTTTCCGCGACGTGGAGGCGCGTTTAATGAAAATTCAATATTTATTTCCATTTTTCCAATTAGGGTTAATGAAAATAAATTATACCCCGCCGTCTATAAATCCTGGCAGTTCATTATTAAGGGGACTTCTTCCTTTCCTTTCTTCTGCGTCCGTTCCACCGCTATATTCTTTTGTTTAGTTATCTTTAAAGCTACGCTTTTGTTACGGAAAGAAAACAGCATCCATCGGTCCGGGTAATTTTTCTAGTCGATCCTCCCGGTAATTTTCAAAAGAATTAAGGGAGACGACCGACTACGTCAGCAAGGGGGGTGAAGTACTCAAATTATAAGGAGAGAAAAGTAACAAAGGCGCAGATTCCTATTAAAGGAAGGGTTTTTTTTTTCACCCCAAGTCGCTTGTTTAGGGTCGGATTTGATTACGGGATTTAATAACCAAGTATTTAAATTGATAAAAGGATTGCGTTCTTTCAGATGTTGTAAATTTGTAAATTGCATAAAAACAGACACAGGTCCTTAAAAAGTGAAAATGCGAAAGAATTTTTACTTTTTAAGGATTAGACGAGATAAGACTTTATAAAATTCCTATCCTATGCAATCTGTATTACTATTTAAGTTTATATTTTAGTATTATCTAAATAGTTAAATGTTTATTTCAACACTTAATCATATCCTTTTCGGCAACAAAATATGCATATATTAAACTACTTTACAATATCTGACTTTATACAGAGACTCTGACCGTTCAAATTGAAAAATATGTTGCGCCCTCCAAATACTTATATTACAGCATGGTTTTTGGCTGTTGCATAAAAACAAAAACAGTTGAAAGCCTGTAAAATATCCATGAAAAAGAAGTCCTAACTCAACTTCTTTCATCGGCCATGATATGTGTATTCAATTTTACCATTATACTATATTTGTCAAAGTAATATTGGAAACTATTTTTTTCTTAATATTAATTGCATATCAATAAATTAGAAAGTCTTTTCTTATTTAAATTAATGACATGATTTTTTCTTCTTTTAGTTTCTATAATATATATGTATGATAGACTTAATAATATTATCCTCTTTATTTAATGTTTATACATGATGGAACACAAAGTGAATTAATCATAGGCGAACTTTAGCTGTTAGCTGTTCCTTCACTTAACCTATGATTAATTACTAAATACATACAGTAATGTCTAGCTAAATAAAAAATAAAAATAAAATTCCATAATGCATGCGTACAGTAAATAAACAAAAAAAAAATGGTAGAAAATAAATCAATAATATCTTTTTAAATAATAAAAGTACTCCACACTATAAATGAACTAATTAATAACATCATACCTAAACCTAACCCTGTGACCTAAACTAGGCAGCCAGTAAAGATCTAATCTGCCTTTTAAACATATTCAGCAAACATCTGTTTTTGAAATTCTAAAATAAATTCATTACAAATGACCACAGCGTTATAAGTAAAAGACCGCTTAAACATAGCTGTTCTATGATGCGGTATATTCATAGTGTTATTTCTAACATTTATGTTGTGGTTATCGCTGCGATGTGTCAGTTTTCTACGCAAATAAATAGGAAATTGATTTTGTAAAAGTTTAAATAAGAAAACTAAAAAATTAAACTTTGTAAGGTCTAGAAGACGTAACCAGCCATATTTAGAGCTAACATGGTCATATCTGTGGAGAGAAAAAACATATCTACAACAGGTGTTTTGAATAACCTGTAAACGTTTTTTAGTGCAATAATCTAAACATGGATAATACACTAGTACAGTGAATAATAACACAGACATACAAGCGATTCACATAACTTTTTTTTAAAGAGAAACTTAAAAATTCTTTATTTATATACAATGCTCTGAGACGAATGTATGTGCGCTGACATAACTTTGCTATATGTTCGTGAAATCTCAAATCATTATCTAAAATCACTCCTAGTATTTTTAGGTTTTTTGAAAAGGTATGACATCTTGATTTATTTTAATTTCAAATCTCGCTTCGACATGTAATCTGTTCTTTTAGACAACATAAAATGGCAGATGATTTGGCAGGATTTAATTGTAAATTGTGGGACACCGCAAAATTCTGTACAAGATCTAAGTCTGTATTTACATGCATCGCCGCAACATCAGCGTCAGCAGGCTGGAAAGAATACAATAGCTGTGTGTCATCTGCATAACCCTACAATAATGCATGCTTGGTAACTTTAAACAAATCACTGGTATACAGCACAAATAACAGCGGTCCCAGCACTGATCCTTGGCGCACACCAAAACAGATACTGCCCACGTATGACTCAGTGCTATCAACAATAACGCTTTGCGCTCTGCCCACAAGATAGGTTTTAAAGAATTATAAAGATGTAGCATCCAATCCATAATAACGCAGTTATTATGGATTGGATTATTATTTATATACACATAAGTTGGTGATCTATCGTATGGAAGGCCTTCGAAAAATCCAAGGACACCACCGCAGAAGCTCCATTTTGATCCAGAACTCTAAAGATATTGTCTGTCAAATTCAGCAAAGCCGTTATAATACTGTACTCCTTCCTTTAAGTTTAAACATATCTCTTTCTTTAATTCAAACACTATTATATATGTATGTTAACTAGTCAATTTTATGAAATTTAATCATTTATTTTAAATAATTAAGATCAACTTCAAAGATGAATTAGATGTATAAGATGTATGCTTATTGAATTGTGAAAATTTCGTCGCAAAATATGTTATAGGAACTTATGGATCTTTTAATATTAGATTGAAACAACATATCCGTGTTGCCAATTTGGTTTCGAAAAGAAATGCTTTGAATTAGATACTTTAGAGAGCAATGAAATTATTAAAATTCTGGAACGTATTAAAATAAAATTTCTTAGTATTTTCTTAGTAAGTATTTTAAAACATAAATAAATAAATTTTAAAATTTAGATACGAATTAAAATAATACCTTTCTTTTTTTAGGATTATATGGGCGTAGAACACCTTTGGAAGGAGTAAATCGGTAGCCATCAGAGCCGGCAAGTCTGGTCAAGACATAGAATGGGAGCTCTGCTACTTCGAATTACCGAAAATGGCTCAGAATAGGAACATACTCGGGAAAATTGTCGTTGGAGAAAATTTATCCAACAATTATGTAAGTAAAACGTGGGGAAAATTAATATGACAAAGTTTGTTTAACAATTAACCATTATTTTTAGATTGCAATTTGGAATAAATAGGATTTTATCAAAATAGCCGTTAAATTTTATAAAACAACTCGAAACACGTCCGTCTCTCACATAGGTTGACTAGTGAATGCTTTTATTGAAATTTTTCAACAGATCTAAATAGCGATTGTCTTCGCAAGGGCTGCAAACTACCTCAGAAAAATCCGTTAATTTCACCGCTGTGAGGAGATTATTGGGATACGTAATACATGAGAATGCCCATGTGACCAAATGGAACTATAAAATATTTAAACTGAATTGGATAAAAATAATTATTTCAAAATTATGGAATCACCTTACATTAATTATAAAATAAAGGTATGTGCATCACAGGAAAAATACATTTAGAATTTTGCAAAAGAACTTACTACACTTAATTAACAATCTTAAAATATTAACTGTACAATGAGTATGCAACAAAAACTAAATTTCCAGCAATTTCCGCTGTCTTTTTGTTAACATATCAATGAACTTGGATTACAAATACATATAAAAGCATTATTAAACTAAAGTTCAAGTCAAAATAAATACACTGTAAAAGAAATATGTTCCTTCAAACTGAAACTTGATCCATCATTGATTTGTCAAAATCTGTTTTAAATATATAACATTCAAATTCTAATATTTGATTTCGATGTGTAGGTATCTCACTACTGATCATCTTCACCTTCTGAAGGGAAAATTCTAAAGTAAAACACCTGAAGAAACCTTGAAGAAACTTGCCAAATCATCTGGATCGTCTGAGTGTTTACTGCGACATTTTATATCCTTTTTGTGAAATCCTTTTTATTATTTTAAAAACAGATAAAGGTAAAACTGATAACGGTACAATTAAATAATATCAATTTATTCAACTACTACATATGATTTATGTTTTAAAAGGCAAGCACACGTCACCAATTTAAAAATCACAGGTACGTGTAGTGAGGTCATTTACTATAATAAACAAATATTTTTCATCTATCTGTGCAAATGTTTAATAGTACGTAATAATACGTTTAGTTAATTTAGTTAATATTAGTGAATTGTATTATTCAGTCATTCAAAATATTAAATATTTTTAGAGATTACCGCGAATTTAAATCAGTAGTGCCCTCTGTTGTAAAACAAATAAATCAATTTTTTTAAAGCTGATATTTGAAAGAAATCCAAATATTTCTATAATCATACCAACTCATAATTGAATTATACTAGAAGTTTCCATAGATCATTAGAATATGGTCGTCATTAACAACATTATATATAATCACATCCCTCTTTTACCTTTCGGTGTAGAGGTAATAATAATAAAATTAAATTATATTCTTTTGCTAAATGTGTGTTTGATTTTAAGTCAAATGTACAAAGTCCTTCCATTCTTTTCTATTTTCCACTAGTTTTCTTGCGTTTATTACCGTTTGTCCTCTTCTTAGTATTGCCCCTGCTACCACTTTATCCCACGTTATTCTGGGTCTTCCTGATCCCCTTTTGATCATAATCCTCGCCTCCATTACTTTTCTCGCTTGCCTGTCTGTTTCGATTCTCTGTACATACCCTCATCAATTTAGTTGTTTCTCCTCTTTATATTGCAAGATGGGCTCTACATCTAGTTCTTCTCTTATGTCCGTGTTCCTGATTCTGTCCCTACGTGTTATTCCCATAATGCCTCTCAAATATTTCATTTCCATGCCTTGTATTTTGCTTTTGAGTCTATCTGTGAGAACCCATGTTTCACTTCCATAGGTGAGTATAGGTCTGTATATTGTTCTGCATACCGTCATCTTAGTTTTGTAGCTTATTTCTTTTTTAAATTTAAATGTTTTCTTCATTGAATGGTATAATTTGACAGTTTTGTTAATTCGTTCGTTAATATCTATGTCTTGGTTTCCATTTCTTTCAACTGTAACTCCCAGATATTTATATCCAGAAACTTTTTGTATCTTTTCTCCATCAATATACATTCTTATCTGCTCTTCATTCCCTGCTGTTATCATCATTACCTTCGTCTTTTTCGTGTTAATTTTCATGTTGTATTTTTTCAGAACTGCATTCCACTCATTTATATTTTTCTGAAGTTTTTCTTCGCTACTAACCATGAGAACCAAATCGTCACCAAATATGCATTCTGTAATGTCTATTGGTGCCAAGTGTCTATATCCTATACTCAACTTTGTTAATTTCGACTTACATTCTTTCAATACTCCGTCAATAAATACGTGAAATAGCAGTAGGCTTAATACACCTCCTTGTCTTAGTCCTCCTTTAGTGTTAAACATTTCGGACTTCCTATTTTTACTTATGACATAGTAAGTGTTGTCATTGTACATATTTTTGATATTTCTAATCAATTTATCATTCACCTTCCTTTGTTGTAAATATTTCCAAACTGTTCCTCTAGGGTTTCTATCGAACGCCTTTTCTACACTGTAAAAAAAGTTGCAGTAAAATTACATGTAAAATCGTTGGTAACAAAGTTGCCTACAATTTTACAGGTAAATTTGCTTCATAAGGTAAAATTTCTACCATCTAGTAAACTTCACATGCTGATGTGCTTTTCAATGATTGTACTGTAAAATTCGTATGTAATATTTATATGAACTCTATATTTACCGAACACTGAAGTAATTTTCATATGTATTTTTATAAAGAGAGCAAGCAACTTACCTAATTCTTTTATAGCACCTAATAGGTCATACTGAATCGCTCAACCAGGGATCAAGAATGAACACGCTTACCCGAAACCTACGATTGTTTGTGACGTACATGATATCATCAAGCAATAATAAGTTCGACAAACGAATAGAATTACCTACGCGCACAGATAAATAATCCAATAACCAATCACATTGCGGCGTATGAATTTCGTATTTTCCATGATATCTATAGTTTTACCCGAAAATTCAAGTAAAAGCAAATAAATATAAAAGATCCTCATATTTTTACAGCAAAATTAATAGTTTACTCGTAAAATTACTTTTAAAGTGCACTAAATACCCCAAAAAAAATTCAATTTTACACTTTTAAGTAAATTTTGAGAGTAAATACAAAATTGTACATGTTTTTCCTGTATTTTCCTTTTTGAATTTTTGTTACATCTTAAACTTACATGAAAAAGCTATAAATTTTACCGAAATTTCTTTTTCCATGTTAAATATCCTAGAAAAAAACATGTAAAACAAAATTTACATGATTTATTGTGGTAAATTCACAACGTTATTACATGTAATATTCCTGATTTACCATGGCAAAATTACTGTAATTTTTTACGGTGTAGGAAGCAAAAACATGCTTTTGTCCGACTCAGTATAACTTTTTCTATTATCTGCTTTATTGTGAATATATGATCGTTTACACTTCTGCGTTTTCTAAATGCGCTTTGTGATTCCTCCATTGTAGCTTCTGTATATTTTTTTAATCTGTTTTTCAAAATCCTGTCAAATGTTTTTGTTACTGTACTCAATAGTGTTAGTCACATTGCAATCACGGGTATTTCCGTTTTTGTGCATTGGTACTATTAATCCTATATTCCAATCTTTTGATACTTTTTTTTATTTATTTTGGGGTTGGAGATCGTTTACGACTATGTGGATATAGCAAAACTTACTACACTGTTGAAAATTTTAACACTTTTTTGACTAATTTAATTGTCAGGAGAGGTCCACACTCTTTTCGTGTTATTTTGTCGAGAACTATAGAAGTTTAAATTTGACGAGCAAAGATAGTCAAGTATTGTCTATTGCTAAGGGGTTATTTTGTCCAACTGACACGTGGAATTATAAAATACTTCTAGTCACATTTTATTTGATCTAGACTAGACAAATTTACTAGCTGTTTAACTAAATGAATGCGATCTATTGGGTGTTTTAACACCATTTTCTAAACAGGACGTCTTTTTAATATGCAACTCCTATTTCTTAGTGCTATAATATTCTCTCTTTAAGACGTTTTCTCAATTATAAATATGCAAAACCACTCATTCACAAGTTTTGGTTTCAACTAAACGTACCAATTTTAAAATGATTTTTTGAGAATCATTATAAATTAAGTGAATGTTTATGCTATTTGATTCAAGTCTAAACTAATTGCGTAAATAGATGTTCCCAATACATCTTTAAGATGTTGAAATTTTTTATGCCCACTGGAATTAACGTTTAATAACACGAGGTTACACTTTGCAAGTCAGTCACATTTGGTGGTTTGTTTGGATATGTTAATACGGAGAATCAAACACGAAAACAGATACACGTGCAATGCAGGTGGTGCGTATAATGCAATACTGTACTAGAATAGGTGGGGTTTCTATATTTCTATCCGAGGGAAAAATTCTGATTGGTGTCAAGCGTCAGCTTCTGAATGTCTAGAAAAATAGTCAATCCTCATATCTGAACAAAGAATTCACACGAAATTCTAGTCATTTCTGTTCTATTAAATACGCGTAGTCAACTCGTCTGGCAAAGTTTGGAAAAATCAACACTAAAATACTTGACTAGCGCAAAATTAACGCCAACACCGTAATATTTTCAACAGTGTATGGAGCGATTCAGATTCAAGTAATGTGCAAGATAAATGCTGCTCTCTACGGCACAGCAATCTTTTCTCAAGAAAATGGTTGTAAGAATAGCCAAAGGTGGATGCAAGTAAGTGTAAGAAAAACAATGTAAATTTTGATAGAACTTAGATGTTACTCGTTGCGTGGCCCCAATTTGTCGTAGTGACTACACACACGACTGTCTCTTATGTTGGTTCAAGAGGAAGTGATCGATTTGAAAATTTTCTGTTATAAAGACGAAAGCAACGAAGTAACGATGGCCGACTGTCAGTATCAAATTGAGAAAAAAAAATTGTGTATTATATTAGCCCGATTTTTATGTAAAACTCTTTTCATATCAAAATAAATACTTTGAGTCTACTTATTTCATTATATTCTACCTTCTACACGGACAGCCAGCGTGCATGTCCGAATATAAAATATAAGTGAATGTGCCGAGTATTCTCTCGGTCGCTGTCACCGAGTTAAATTATAGTTACAATAACTCAATCACGATTTAGTTTTATTCGAGCTGACCGCGAGCGGCGGGCAAAAATTAAATTCCGAGAACAAAAAGTTCGGACCCTCTTCGCCCGTCCTTCCACTACCACTTCTACTACTACTTCTTCTTCTTCTTCTTCTTCTTATCCCGCCCGGTCGACTCAGCACCGGTGGAAAAAAACCAATCGAGGGGACAATATAAATATTTTGTTTATGCATTCACAACAAAAATTATGTTGACAAGTAAACAAAGGCGAGATAAGTCGCGATATGCGGCGAGGTAACCTCGCGAGTTATAGCTAACCCCTGGTCAGTCGCACAAGCGGCTAGTGGCCGCCGTTTAATCACTCTTCGACGGCACGAAAACGATCTGGGCGACTGAGTATAGACATACTACAGACTGGTGGTGTGTCCTTCTTCTTTTTGGTCTTGCTCCTCGGGAGATGTGCGCATAGATCCTTAATCAAATTTTTCTCGTATTCTGTAAGCTGTCGTTGCCCGGGGAATGTGTGCGATTATTTATTTATGGTCCTGTGTAATTCAGTTTGCACGGGTTTCTACCCGATTTTTTTTAATACACGGTCGCGACGCCACCAACGTATAACCTTTACGTTTAATATTGGTGACGTACGGTTTGACCGAGGTTCGACTTCGGGTCATCAAGTATGTACGATTTATAAGAATCTCCTACTTTCCGTGACTACATGAATCAAGACCACGTAACTATTATTTATTATATGTGAAATATCAGAATTGAGATGTGTATCTGCTTGCGCGGCCGTGTTTTTAAAAAAGCTACATATGTATATCGTATATAGGTATGTTGCTCAAGACTTGTAGTTTACGTGATCACCTCTGTAAATAGTCAGAAATAACCAATACTTGAGATATCGAGTAAATTTAACAATAAGAAGTTGCTTCGCCTGTGCAATATAGTTGTGCGCGAATTTAGAAGATTCTAGTATCAATTTGCGGATGCACATTCGTCAAGAGCGCGAAATTTGAATGTTTCCGCAATTTCTCGCTTATATGAACATTATTCATTGAGAATGAATGTATTATTACTGCACGAGTAAATATTCTGGTAAACATAACAAATCATCCGAATAATGCAATCAATTTTTAAATGATATCGTCGAGCTTGTAAATACAGAAAGGCATTTTTTAAAAAAAGCATTTCCCTGGGAAAAAAAGAATAATATTTTTTATTATTTTATGAAAAAGAAACTAATGCTAAAGTTTATGTACCTTTTCTGCGATAAAATGTTAGTGGATTTATGGCTTAAATGAAAGGCAGTTTTTTCAATTTCACAACGTTTCAACACTTTTTAATGTCTTTTTCAAGTATTTTTATATGAACTACAATATGAAAGAAGCTTGCTGTAATAATACAAATTAGTAAAAACTTGCGTGAATATTAATTATAGGTAATAATATAAATTATTTCCATTTTATTTTCTAAGCACATATTGTTGTTTGTCAATTACAAAAAAACACGTTAAAATTTTTATAGAACGTTAGCACATTAACACTTTATAAATACAGACATATAAGTATTGAAGAGTTTGTTCTACATCCATGATAAAGATAAAGCAAATATTTTTTTTATTAATATTGATATTTTTTATGAGGGTTAAAATATACCTGTAAGTCCATGGCAACAGCAAGAAATAAATTTATATACTATATAATTATTACAAGGAAGTGGCTAGATCTACAGCATGCGGATTTACCCACATTCAAAAACAATAAGTATATCACACGGTGCTGACCATCAAACAACTATTAGATAAACTTAAGGAGGCACCATGTGATGCCATGGTTCAAAAATTCAATACGAAATAAGGACTGGAAGAAAGGAACTCTAGTAAGAGCGGACTCGAACTGGTATACATAAAACGACTCTGAAACGGACTATGGCATAGGAGCTGGAATATATGCAATGAAGCCTAAAGAGACTCTTTCGGTAAGCTTCAGCAATGACACAACGGTGTTCCAGATTTAGGACGTTACAATTCATCATTGTGTCAGAGAAACAGAAAGATAGACTGAATTAGGTAAAAGCGTCGCTATCTTCTTTGGCAGCCAGTCCACACTTAAAGCGATTAGTTCAGTAGGTGTTGACCCTAAGCCCATTTAGGGCTGTGTAAGCGTTCTAAAAAGGAAAATAACATTCGTTCGTCAAGGTCATTCGTCGGAGATGTCATTTCTTTTGACATTACCAAATCGTCAATTAAAAAGTCCATCAATGAAGGGATACATAATGAATCCAGAGACTGGTGACAAAAATCACCAGGACAGATACAAGCAAGAGCTTAATTTACTAAAGACCTGCTGAGTAAAGATGGGAAACTGTCAAAATAATAATAGTCGTTGACTGGTCACGTAAACTAAATCGGCGTACGTACAACATAGACCTGGTAGATGACGCTACTTGCAGATTCTGTTAAAAAGAGGAAAAAGCACCAGTTCATGTGCTGTGCCAATACTATGGCCTGGCGAGGACAAAGTTTCTAGTAATAGGAATGGAGAACCCCACAGCTAACAGCTATATAAAGGAGCCGCTCTCAAAGATGATAGGCTAATTAGGAGAGCAAAATTAGAGTGCGTCTTCTAGGAATATCACAATGTATCTGAAAATGTCGCCGTGAAACAAATTCGTGGGCCACTTCAAACCTAATCCAATAATAATACCGTATATTTGACTAACAAATTTAATCCAATAACAAGCCAAAAAAAAATCTGTACAGTGCTGAACTTAAAAATTGAGACTTAAAATTACAAATTAACAAATAAGAAATAACTAACTATAACTAAGCTTTAAGAAAACTAAACTAAAACTAAAAAAAAAATAGTAAGATAATCAAAAAGCCAGCACAGAACAAAACGTAAGCAGTAGTGATGTTATTAAAGTTAACCGCCATGTATGTTAACCCTCCAGTACCCGTTCCCGTCTATGAGACGACGGAGTATTAAATATACTTTTTCTAAGCAATTAATTCACACCATCTTTCGCTCTTTTATGTACCTTCTCAAATTGACGTATTTGTTCAGTATGCACGTAACTAAATTTGCTGAATTGTTATATTATGACAATTTTCGGTCCGTGAGACCGAAACGGGCATTTACGTTATCTCAAAATCAACTTAGCAGAAATACGTTTTGAAGGTAATACGCTCTTCTGCGTTGCATGTAGTAGCGTAATATACACTAACATTCAAGTAGGCTTGATTTGTGGTGATTTTAGTCATGAGTGATTATGAAAGAGAACAAGCACGTCTTGAAAAACTAATGCAAGAAGTCCTAAACGAATTAGACAATGATAATGAACAGAATTCGACGACTTGCCTTCGGATTCGAAGAAGATAATTTAGAAGAGAGCCAAACTGATTCAGAGAGTGACAAGAAATTTCTGATCATGAAAACGATGACATTGAAGAAGAAATGACTGTAGACTTTTTTTACGATAAGGATGGCATTAGTAAATGGTCAAAACTGGTTCCAAGAAAAAATGTCAGGGTAAGATCACAAAATAAAGTGACTCGGTTACCTATATGTAAATTATCTACACAATCACTAAAAGAACCATAGATATATGGAGATGTTTTATCATGATCAATGCTAGATCTGAGAAAATACGAACAAGTTTATAGCGTCAATAGCCAAAAATTATTCATTTCAAGCGACGCTAGGTCCACTGACTAACTAGAAATTTTAGCTCTATTGGGGTTATTGTACTACGCTGGCATTTTGAAAGCTAACCACTTGAATACTACAGAGCTATGGGCAACTGATGGGTCGAGTGTCGAAATATTCTCCCTGACGATGTCGTTGAATCGATTTCGACTAGATAAATTATCCCCGATTAGAGAATTTTTCAATAAATTTGTCGACAACTGCAAAATTGACTACAGTTTGTCCGAATTTGTTACGGTAGATGAGAAGCTGGAGGCTTTTCGCGGTCGTTGCGGCTTTCGATAATACATACCATCAAAGCCGAATAAGTATGGAATCAAGATTTTTGCTTTATCGGATGCAAAAACGTATTATACTGCTAACCTCGAAATATGTAGGAAAAAAGCCAAATGGGCCATTTCAAACAAACAATGCTCCGGCTGACATCGTAATGAGGCTTTGCGAACCTACATATAATACAGGTCGTAACGTAACGTTAGATAACTGGTTTACTAGTATGAGTTTAGTAAACAAACTATTAGATAAAAAACTTACAACTGTTGGCACGGTAAGAAAGAATAAAGTCGAACTACCGAAAGAATTTTCGAATCCAGTAAAACGTCCGGCTAAAACAAGTACGTTTGGTTTTACCAAAGACTGTACATTAGTTTCATACACACCTAAAAGAAACAAGAACGTCATATTAGTATCTAGTATGCATCACGATGATACTATGGACCCGGAAACAGATAAACCGGAAATAATAGTAATGTACAATCATGCGACAGGTGGAGTTGACATGGTTGACCAGCTGTGCTCCACATATAATTGTGCCCAAAGTACTCAAAGATGGCCAATAGTGGTCTTTTATTCCAGTCTAAACGTTGCAGCAATTAATTCCTATGTGGTATATATGTCAAATAATTGTAATAGTTAATGCTACGCAGACAATTTCTCAAACAACTTGCAATGGAAATGGTACGTCCCCACTTACTTCAGCGCTCAACTTTACAAAACTCCTCGGCAATGAAACTTCGCATTCGTGAAATATGTGACATAGAAGACGCAGTAAACCCTGAAAATACAGAATCAATGCCCAAAAAGAGAAGATGTTGCTATTGCGGTAGTAAGAAAAACCGAAAAACTCGTTACTTCTGTCGCAAATGTAAAAAAATTATGTGTTTGGAACACGTCACCGTTGTATGCGATTCGTGTTACCACAATTCAAATAATATCAATAATATATTACATTTCTTCTTTCATGAGCTACATATGTCACCAGCGATGGTTGCATATAATGTTTTGCAGAGTCTGTTAACATTTACAGCTAATAAATTTGTTGTATATTTTATAACGCGTTATTCTTTGAATGAATACAGCTAACTAAGTTAAATGTGTCATCTCCTTTATTTTACTAACAATTTATCAACAGGAAGAATATTAGTTTTAATTCGGTCCCAAAGACCGAAACGGGTACTTGGTCATAAAATTTCAAACGGGTACTGGAGGGTTAAGGGAGAACGTTTAAGTAAATTAGATTAGCTCTTGGAACACGAATACTGTCACCTGACCTAATATTATATGTGGGAATATTGAAATGTATTTGAGGCAGCGGTGAGGGAAATCAACTCTATTTAAAAAAAAAAAAAACTTTAATAAGGACTCAACCACTGGCGCCAGTTCTTCGACATGTGAGAGAGGTCATATGTATTACGCCTGTCAAGTAAATTTTCACAATTCCGCTAGGTGAATAAATATGGTCTAACCTAAACGATAAATAATATAACATTAACGTTAGTAAAGTTCTGCAAAAATCGTATTAGGACCCCAAATTTTTGGAGCCATGCTCAGTAAACGAATAGTGAAATCAATAACAACATCAAGGTCATGGATTTTGCCATATCTAGTAATAAGGAGTGTTATTAGCTGAATAGGAAAACTTATTGTGGGGTTACACTTTCAGTATAATATAAACGACAGCGCACTTATCCACATTGAGGTTGATTTTATATCGATCACACCAATGATTTACATTGTCAAGGTTTTTCTGTAGTAATCTACAAGGGGAAGATATTCTATTATACATCTTTAAATCATCAGCATACGCTGCAACTTTATAATCCACCGATGACAAAGAGATGTTCAAATAAACATTAAAGAATAAGGGCCGCCTAGTGGTGCCTCCTTGTGGACCCCAGAATAAGCTACAAAATAAATTTGATACGAAAGTCGTTATAACAAGCAACATAACAGACACGATTTTTTAAATATTTTTGAAGAAAGTTTATAACTTCGGAGTAAAACCTAAGTTCGAGAACTTAAGAAGTAGAATTTCATGGTTAAGGGTGTAAATACCTCTTGGAATCAGTTGTATATAAAACATCAATTGGTTGATAATTTTCTGAGGACCTCACTGATGAACTGAGTTAAACTCGGCCCAGCCAAATCAGAACGCAAGTTAAAATTATTTATTGGATTTACCCCAAGCTAATCTAATAGGAAATTGTCATGGGAGATAAGCGAAAAACTTTGAATGGAACGGATCGACTACAAGAGAGAATATGTAGAAATCAGATGCTACATAGCTTCACGTGAGGTATTGAGCCGATTCTGTGTTCTAAAATAATGTGAGAATGTTCAATTCCGTTCTATAATACAATTTATTTGATTTTATACAACCGTTTGTTGGATTTAAAACGTAAAAATTGGAAGGTCAGGACAAATGCGTGGGAACACCTAATTTCTGGCTAAATTATTAAGAAATGTTTTTGTAGTATTTTTATTCTACTCTGTGGCATACTTTGATTAGCAACAAATATCACATGTTTCGAGATATGACGTCATTGGTAGTCTTTTTAAACGAATCACTGTATCTTTTCACATTTTCGGATAGACACTTTTTCAAGAAGGACTGTGATATACGGTTTGGTGGGTGCGCGACTTGAGATATTAAAATAAAGCGTTGGGTATTAAAATCTTTTTGTCAGATGTATCTGATAAAGAATATTCGCTTTTTTATATTGCCATGGAAAATTTTAGCAGACATGAAATTATTGCATTAACTCAGTCATTACTGACAGTGGTAGTCAATACTGACAGATAGTTTCCGTATCTAAATAGTTGTTCATTATACGACGAACTAACTAACATAAAAGAATTGTTTGTTAATGATGGTTGCTTTTGGAGACAGGCAGAGGTTCTTCGAGGTGCATGCAATATTCGCTAATGAAAGTATTTCAAAATCAACAGTCTCAAGGATGTTGCAAAAGCTTAATGAAACTGAAAGTGTTAAAACTCGGTCAAAATCCGATCGACATAAAATTGCTGCAAATGAAATGCAGATGATTCTTTAAAAGTTCTTATTAATCCTCAAGAAGAACCAAAAACGTCACTAAGTCAACTGTCCTTAAATTATTTTACTGATCCTTTTTCCTTGTCTAAAAATAAGTTATATCCGTATAAAAGTACATTTAGTAAAAGAATTAAATGAAGATGATCCTATAGAACGATACAGTTTTGTCAGGAAACATGGATAGGATTGATGGTAATGAAACTAAAGATGTCAGTAGTCAACTCTTTACTTTAATATCTCATAGCGCCTACCCACCTCTATGAGTATATCATTTGTAATTTTTGGGAATGTGTGTATTCGAAAATGTGAAACAGATACAGGGCTGATCAATTTAAAAAGTTACCGATGAGTCTATCTCCGAAACCTAAAGATAGTTATTGGAAATCAACAGTATATTAACAAACTAGAATAAAAATACTACAAAAGCTTTTCTTAAGATTATTTTTTAATAGAACCCATAATTTAGCCAAAAATCAGGTATTTCCACGCATTTGTCTAACCCTGTATTTTCGTCAAATGAAAACGATTGTGGACACATTTGTTTGGAATGATCAAGGTTCTTTTATTATTATTTTATCTGAGTACCTTAGTGAAATTTATAACCTACCTTATCTAGGTTATCTTATTATTACAAAAAAGATTGTTAAACATAATTGACCGTTTGATTTATACGCCTCTCCCTTTACTAAAAATGATTAATGCAAAGTATGTTAATATAAACTTTAGCGCGAGACTCAGCGCTCGCTTACTCATATCTGTGATATAAGGCACAATATAAAACGTAATGTTTAATATTTTCCGCAGACATATTGTATTACAAATCTTGATTAACATTAATGTTCCTGCGCACGGTACCAGCAACGAATTCACCATAATATACCCGGTTCCCATATACACTTCTAACTTCCTCTAGCATCGTATACGCGGACAGCATTAACTTTTTAATAAGTCTGTGTTACACACTCGTCGAGTAAATTATTGCTAAAATTTTATTATCCAGGCGTAAATTCCGAATACCTTTCGAGTTATTGGCGTCAATAATCCGCAGAACTTTACTATGTACAATTTTTATTGCCGCGTAACGGCGACAGTAAAATTAAGATTAAAACTTCGCCGGCGAATTATTTAATATTTCTCGGTATCAATGTCGTAAATGTATAATTAAAACGTTAAAGTGTACGTGCGTAAAGGGGATTTGAGTTAAGGTGGTTTGTTGTAGTGTGAAATGATCCTAAATACATACATTAATATGTCAGATACATTGTGCTAGCGGCAATAAAATAGGAAGGAGCTAAAGATGCGCTGCGTCAGTCGTTGAATACGGTGAAGCTAAACAATTGTATTTCGGTAATTATAGAAGTGGTTAAAGATGGTATACGCTAAGGTTTGGAGGAAAATAATTTTCTTGGAAAATAGTCATTCATTATGAAAAGAAATTACAGCTTGAGAATGAGTAATTGTGTTTTGTAATACACCTTATACTCTTATACAAAAGAATCAAAATGTAGCAGAAGAGGTATTTATTTTAGCATCAAACAATTGCAAGCCGTTTTTGGACGTCTTCTTTTAGGAAGATAAAAGGTAGGTTTTTTATTCCTGTGCGCTCAAAAAAAAAATGAGGAAAATCATCCTAAAAATGGGTGGTAACTTTTCTACCTCTTAATTTTACACCTGCAGTGGAATATTACTCTTGTGGGGAAAATTTTCCTAGAAGTGAAAAAACTTTCCCACTGGGGGAAAGTGATGTACACATGCACTCACAATCAGCAAAGTTTGAGATAACCAAACTTAGTTAATTTAACAATACTGTTTGGTTGTATATGGCGAACCAATGTTTTTTGTTGCAGGAACGAAAAAAGAGCTATATATTGTCAGTATAGACTCTGCAAGGGGTCAGTCGGATCCTTTGAAACCATTGATCGCAAAGAACACTCTACTGCCGTAAGTATGCGGTTAACCTCTCAATAATCACGGCAAAGGTAAATATACCAGATTAATAATTTATAGTCGTATTTACTTAGCTATTTGTGCTAAATATGTTCTGTTACTGAAATGAAATAGAAGAAGCGCCATCTATGGGACAATTTCTGTAATACATGTAAGTATTTAACGTATTTGCTGAGAAAAGTGCTACAAAATAGATATGCTATTATCGTACTGATATTCAGTTTGCACAACCCAAAATGTAATTTGATTTAATGCTTCAGATTTGTCTATCTAACCGCATTTTTAGTTGAATGGAAAAAAAAATGTGTTAACTTTCTAATAATATTAAAGAAACCATTTTCATTGTTAATTAGAACAAGTTGAAACTTTCATTTAACTAAACAGTCTTAAGCTAAGTTCTTTCTTTATTATTATTATTATTTTAGCAAAGCATTTTGTTAATTCAACACAGTAACTTTGAATGTAGTAGTATTACATCAACGGGTGAACATTTCAAGAGAAAAATATCCCTGGAGTGTATTTTGTTCCACGAAAAATTCCCATATGTGGTGGACTTTACATGTTAAACAAGTACTTTTCCTGGTATGGAATCAAGATACGTTAATAGTGGCTCGTCTATTCGTGTGTGCAAATGACACACAAAAAATATTGTATTTAAAAAATGATATTTATGTTGGATAAAACGAAATGTCACTGACATGTATTTATTTCTTTTTCGTGGCATTAGTCTATTTTTTATTAGCAATTTGTCACAAAAATAGTTATTTTTAGAGCTCCATCACTGACTACCTACTATTGAATACTTGAGAGTATTGTTTTAATATTTAAATAAAATGATAGTGGTAACAGTATTTATTACATGGGTTTTAATATGACTGATAAAGAGGCATTTAATCTACCTGCACGGTCATTCAAAAATCCTCATGGAAAACATATTGGCAGTAAGCAAAGGATAATGGCTTATAATTTGCGACACCTCTAAATCGGCAGCTATTAAACCGCTTGCAAAGCAACTTGGACTGTATGAGAGAACAGTGTGGAATATTGTAAAAGAAATAGATACCACAGGATTTGTTAGTTCACCCCCTAAAAAACATCGTTTTCAAAATGAAAAGCAAGAATTAAAAAAAGATAGTTTTCAACAAAAAAAATATATTTGATCTTGTTTCTTTTGGTTGAAAAAACCCGAGCCCTACATACTATACTACGCAATTATGAAGGCGAAGGCTTAAGAAAAGGATTTCAAACTCATTTAATATTTGGAAAATGTAGGTACCAATGCCATCTGATAAGAGAATTGTTTAAGAAAGCAAGATTATTTTTTTAATAAATAGAAACAGTTTAATTCCTTTGTTTTGAAAGCAGCCAAATAAAACTTATTACAATATCTATCAGTTTGCATAACCAAAAATAATCCAGAATAAATATATTAATTACATCATTTCTCAAATTCGGAGGTTTATTTAAATCAGCAACATCTGGACAATAATGAGAACCGGTAAAAGTTGAAACTGCAACTACACTCTCAAAGACTATTCGAGATTTCATTAAGAGAATTTAATTAGAATTATTGTATAACGGATGAATTTAGTAGGCATTGCTTTTACTGTTTAATACTTCTAAAGTCTACCTTCCTAAAATTGCTTAATATTTTCTTTACACTCGAATCCCAGAAACTACACAATCGTGCATCGCATAGATATTTCCTTACTTAATTCTTTAAAAAATATGAACAGAAAGACAAGACAATCGTCCACGCTAATAGCCAATTTAGATTCTCGAACGAGCGCGTAAACATATGCATACACTTCCAATCTAGTTGAACAGCAGCCTGTTACAGTACGAGTAGTGAGAACGTAGTATGCTAATATGTAACATACGAGTATATACAGTGATAAACAAAGATATATACATACGAAAAGTCAGAGTTTTTTTTTTATTGTTTAATACAATTAATGGTAGGATTCTATGCATATTCGCAACGCCTGTAATATTATATGTAAATCTATAAGCATTTATTATGCATGCTTACAGGTACTACAGATATGCATAGAATCCCACCATAATTATTTAGAAGCAATAATCTGTAGATAGGATTACCGAACAAAGCTATAAGCACAGTCACGAATACAAATCGTTTTAAATTGCAAAACTAGTGACTTTTTATATACATCTTTTTAGTATGGGCTTTTTTTTATTAAAGTTCATTTGTATTTTCTTTCATTTCTTCCATAAATTAGTATGAAATTCGCATGCCATGCGAAGTACAGCTGTGCATTTTTACACGAAAACATACGCACTCTATGCGGTGATCCACATGATATTAACAAACTATCGCCAATAACACCGAATGATAAGTTTGATATTCGGCGCGTTCGGAACATCGTTGAGGCCAGATATTGGTCCATTTGGCGCGGCGCTAGCTTACGGCATATATATATTTTTATCGTTAGTAGTTACAAATAAACCCTAACGCATTAAGATTTTTCGTTCGTATATGATTACATCTATTACATAGTATTTTAGTTAACTTTACATGTGTTACACCCTGTATAGTAATTTAATATGGTAACTGATGGTCTACGTCATGCTTTGATTAACTTAAATAGTTTCAATTAATCAAAAGAAAAGGAGTCTGAAGAAAAATACACACAGGTGAAAATATAACGATATTATACAATTGCTTATTATTATTATTATTCTATGTCTGGTGTTTCTTATTTTACAGTATAAAATATATAATAGAATGATAAAATGTTTGACAAAACTTTAATGTCAAAGCAACTAAAAATAGAAAATTATAACATATGGTAAATACTATCTCAATATAAATGAAAGGAAAATGGTCCAATTTCTCACAAATTCTATTGGAAATTGGACCATTTTGCTTTCATTTACCTTGCAATAATTTACTCACACAGAGTCAAAACCATGGATTATATAAATGCTATGTAGTTGAAAAAGAAGTAGAAGTAGCTCACATTATAATATAAAATGAAATCCAACGCAGGAGAAGTTAAAAAAGTAAATTTTGCTTATTATAATTTTCATATTTAAATATCGTTAGGCCGTTTAATGAACGTAGTGGTTTTAGTAGTAAAAAACATTTTGAGATGGCATTTGAAATTGTTACGAAAATAGCAATTAAATCTAGTAAATAATGATGTACTGAAAAAGAAAAAAAAAAGCTGTTAATTGATAATATATAACCAGGATTATTTTTTATTAGAAAAAATTCTTGAATAATATACTTTTATATACCTACCTACATTTTGACTAACTCAAGTAATTTTTTTACCCTCAGATCCCGAATCTTCGCATGACCCAGATGCAGGAAGTAATATGGATGCATCACGTATTATTAAAAAGAAAAAAGAAACCCAGGGGAAGCGAGATTTAAATATAAGCAGGAATGTTTGCCTTCTTTAATATGATTTTATAGAGCACTACAGCGAATACAAGCTTTAATATGTAGATATGACTACGTCATACTTACACATATAATGGAAACTTGTAGAATATATATTTTGTGAAAAAAAATATGAACGAAAATTATTACGCAACAACATAAATCGTGGTCGTTTCTGAGGTCCCACCTGTGTTTTAACCGTCTGCAAAGCGTTCTCGTCTTGGCTTTTGGTTGGGCCCTAGTGGGGCCTTTTTGTGCGTGCCCGATAAAGTTGTTAATTCCAGTTCTTCTAGCCTCAATGTAATATTAACCTTACTTCACGAACTTTTGCACTTTGCCTTAGATTCATTGCCTTCATTGTCGGACATTAAATCAACGTGCTCAACTGCGCTTACCCTAAAAGTGGTCTTCTTTGAAGTATTGGGTGGACCAGGTGTCCCCACCTTTGGTGCATCTTCTTTTGTGTTTTTTCCCTGCTTTGCAACTTTGGGAAAAGGTTTTTTAAAGATCTCTGACATCCCACGAGATAACTATACAAAGGAGGGGTCTCGCAGCAGAGCCTTGTATTGCTGGAGTAAGGCATTAATACAATGGGGTATGTCGCAAGTTGGACTAGTTGGGACTGGTTTTCAATACAGCCACGCATCCTATTGGCCTAGTCTTCATCTTAAGATTTAGGTTCTTGATGGAGGTTGTCTCTCGGCTTGCGTAATTAAGCGTTCGGTATCCACAGCCCCAAGAGGAATAGGATAGCCATCGCATTTGTTCTGCTTACAAGGTTCGTATAAATAATTCCTAAAAACGCCTGAGGCGATGAAGAGGCACACCAAACCGGTATTTCTGTTTACGGTCACCCCAACGACACTGAATCTGCGCCCAGCCGTTGTACGAATCATTATGTTATTGTGCGTGTGTTAAGCTTCTCTTGTTGAAGAGCAACGAACCAAATTTCTCGCAAAACTAGTAAATAACGGCCGCGTAATTTTTAAGGCTTTTAGCCAAGTTTGGGGGAACGATGTTTTGAAAGAACCAACTGTCAGCAAATTGTTGAAATAGTTTCAAAGACGACTCTCGTTCAGAACGCTCTTCTACTTCTGTTTGTGATGCAAATGTGGAAGAGTTTGTGCTTGTGTGCTAAGAACATCACTTAACAGTCAGATGATCGCTGAAGTACTTTTATTGAGTAAACAATCGTGCATCAAATTTAGCAGGAAAATTGCAAATGAAGAAATTGTTCGCCAAAATCGTTCCGAAGCTTTTGTCTCCAGAACAAAAGCACGTCGGGTGCTTGCTATATAGGCTGGCTGGACGCTGGAAAAGATTGGTGACTTTCGAGAAAGGGTCATCAAGTAAATAAATCTTGGTTTTACGAATTTGATGTGGAAATCAAATCCCAAAGCAAGGTATGAAAACCAGATATGGAGTCAAGGACGAAAAAATCCACGAAATCGAGGTCGAATGTCAAACACCATGCTGATGCTTTTTAAGATTCTCAAGGAATCATTCAGCGAAATTCGTCTCTCCAGGCTAGACTGTTAATAGAAACTTTTACGTTGATGTCTTCAGACGCCTCCAAGTTCGTGTGGCTCGGGTCAGACAGAATTTTCCCCAAGGGAGGCGGTCGGTGAATCCTACATCACGACAATGCCCCTGCACACGCTTCACTAGTTATGCGTGAGTTTCTAGCCCCAAAGTCGATTGCCACGACGGAAGACCTCCCCCCCCTTTTCTATTCACCGGATTTGGCACTGTGTGACTTTTTTCTATTTCCTAAATGCAAGATGGTGCTTCGAGGGCGGCATTTGGGTGACATGGAAGCCACCACAGCTAAAACGACAAGACACCTGATGAACCTCAAAACTTCCAAGAAGCTTTCCGACAATGGAAACAGAGATGGCGCATAATAAGTGCAAATTTTCATAAAAACACTGAAGCTTATGTTTGCCTTTGTTCTGTAAAGGAATTAAAGTTGTGACGTCTTGGCAAGGTGTTATAATCAGTCCCATCAGCGTTAAATTCTTTCTACACCCAGCTGATGGGAAACATAGTATTGCTACCAAACTACGGAGTGATATTCCAAACAACTCACAAAAGAGAAGTACAGAGTCTTCAAAGTTAAGATATCACAAAAATCTTTGGAGCCTCTGCGAGAATAGTTCCCTAAAGTTTAGCGTTTTGTCAAGCAACATTCAAAAGACTTTCAATGTGTCAATCCTTGTCGAAGCTTCATAATCAATAAAGAATAAAGTCAGATAACGATGTTTTTGCGAGTATATAGATAACCTGACACTTGCTAATATTTGGATGTAACGCGTTGTTGCTACATCGGGTGGATATTATATTTATATTCCTCGATATTATAGAAAATTATCCAGATACTTAGGAAACAAACAGGGGCTCAGTTATGACCCTTGTGGCGCACCAGATGTTGAAATAATCTCACTAGAGTAAAATGGATTATTGAAAGCATATTTGGTTCTGTTGGATAAGTAACTACGCATTGCCTGCAGAAAGGCAGTTGAGAGGCTAAACGGATTGGGCTCATGAATAGAATGCCATAATCGATGGTATCAAAAGCACTGAAAGAGTCACTATAGCTTACATTTAGTTCTCTCCTATGCCTAAAACTAATGTATCAGATGATGGCGCATAGGTATATCGTAGTTGAAGTACCAGGTAAGGATCCATGCATGATATGGAAATTCGCCTGCAAATCTTTAATGTAAAAAAATTACTAGGTTTACAGAGTGGTATTAACCGAGCATGTTTTCGTTAGTACGTATAGAACGATTATAGAAGCATAGATAAATATTAATAATGATTTTGCAAAACCAAATCTACAATCACGAATCAATTGTAAATTGCGTCCTTATCTCGACTCTGGCAAAAATTACCTGACAAATAATAATCGAGGTGACTAATGCATTTTCAGTAACAGGTAATAAAGAAAAAAGCCAAAGGATTTTAATAGTATTGCTCATAAAATGCAAATGCCTCAACCACCATCTGTGGATCATCAATATCAATCTCACTAGCAACTAATCTTCCAGAAATTCTATTAGATCTTATTTAGCGGATTTTTTTTTTTGGATTGGAAGAGAACACTTCGCTTGAATTAACCCACATTCCAATGAGATTTCAGTTTTACACTAAATTCTAATCTTTTTAAATTGTTGTTAGTAAATTTTTTTATGAGCGCTGAGAATTTTGAAACTATATGTGTCGGTATATTTAATATAATAATAATAAACATTTTATTATCATGTGTGATCTTGGAATTTCATTGTCGCCAATTCTTAACAAAATTGGTGATGTTAATATTTTCAAAAAATTATTTGGACCAATCCTAATCACAAAAAATGAATGCCGCCATCACCAGAAAATGTGCAATGGGTTGTATCTTCAAAATAAAAAAAAAATCTGTAGGCAGGATTTGTAGGGGACAAAATTGAATTATCTGATTAAATATAAAATCGTTTTTTTTTTTTGTTTCATTTTTATACGAATAAAATCGGACAAACCTCATACACAGTGGTACTTCTAGTAGCACTGCAAAATAAAGATGCTATGCCTAAAAGACTAAGATTCGTTTACTTTGCTGTTGAGCACCTCCATAGGATAGCTAAAGATTGGTCCCTCACACCTATCTCTGGTGGCAATATAATAACAAACCTTGTTTGTTTCTTTTCATTATTTAACAATGCTTTAAAACACGGACTTATACAGCTATTAACAGATTTGCCCAATGTTAATATAAAATCTCGCTATAGTATCAGTATTTTATAGTTCATTAAAATACGAACCGAAATCAATACCAGTGTAAGTCCTTGTTTTAAAGTATCTATTGATATCTACCTTATAAACAGAAGATTATGTATGATTAAAACTTTTAATTATTTCAATAGCCACTTTCACCACCGCTTTATTCATTTGCACGGTATTCCTTTGAATAACTTAAGTATAGCAGCAACAATGCATAAGAGGCTATAACTGGGCAGCAAGCATAGCTAAAAGAAATACGACCAAAGCATTGCGCGATTGAAAGCCCCATTAGCGAGAGACAATTTCCTAACTAATAACTCGCCTTTCTTATAGCAACCAACCTAACCAGCAACTACGGGCATAGGTAAAGAATGTGCACGTGGATATACATTTCGCGTTCACAATAAAACCGCGTATTTTATGCGTAAACGAAACGCATGCAAATTTCCTACGCGTCTACCTCATGACGGAACGAGATCTCCACCGAGGTAGACCGAGATAGCGAGCCGTCGTCGCGGGTAATACTAAAGATAGAAAAATAACGAAGACCCCAAAAGGGAGAAAGCCATCCGCTCATCCGTAGTATAAAGTTTTTTGTGACACAAATGAGCGTCTTTGTTTGCTTAATGTTAAGTTATTCCGGTCACATTTTAAAATATAATACATGCAAGGGAATGTTATCGACTTGAAATGACGCGCTTGCGTGTGTCCTTTCGAGTTTTGAGCGCGCATCTTCTACCTCTGTCTACTTCTGGTTGTTATAACTGGCTGACTAACTGGTTGGCCGGACCGCAAAGTTTTAGTATATACTTAAACAATGAGGTTGCATATCTTTCATTAAAAAAAGCTAAATTATCTAATTAATATACACTTTTATTTTTTTGATTTCCATATTACTTCTTCTTATTGAAATAAGAGGTTAGAATAACCGTTCTTCCTATACGTATAAAAGCAAATTAGAACACCGAATATCGAATAGTTATGAAGTAGCCTATACGCCAAGGTACATAAATGTTATTTAATTAAATTATGGTACAAAAATGAACCATCAATCCTAATATACCTCTAATCTTCTGTTTTTTCTGTATTCTTGAATCTTAAACTAACAAACAAGAAGTGCTGAAATTTAAAAGTTCTAGAATCTGGGAGTCCGGATAAAACGGCCGAAAATTATAATGAAAACTTTTTATCTCAAATCTGTTTATTAGCTAAATTTATTACCTCTTATCAGAGTAATGTTGAAGTTTAGTTGAAAGACTCGGGAAATAACTATCGTAATTATAAAATTGTTAGTTAACCTCAATTTTTCCATACATCCAAAATTAAAATTTTTAAACGTTTTACTTTCAATTGGAGACTAGGCCTTAGTGAAAAAAATGAGTTTTTTCTTTATAACGTTTCGACTTTATTAAAGCCTTTTTCAATTAACAGATCTGAAAACAACACAAAATATTATTATTATTATTAATTTGAAGGGAAGTACCAAGCGAACAACGTAAGGAAAGAGATTAGAATTATTCTGGTATACGGTTTGCATAATAATAGCAAATCAGCAATTCATTTGTTAAAATTCTTTATATTTCGCAGATTGTTTGTCCACTCCATCAGGAGAAACTACAACGGTCGAATGATACAATAGTCTATTAATATGAATAAAATGTTTAAAACTTACACTCAACTAAAGTTAATTAGGTGTATCCATTGGAGCAAACACCAAGGAAGAAAATCATATTACAATTAATTAGGTTATTCAAAAATTGACACAAACACAGAACATTTTGAAAATCCCCATCAAATTAATGAAAAATGTACGTTAAATCACATGTTACAAGGTTACCGTAGCATTTACGGCAACAAGGTTTACAGAACCTCCACAATGACAACGTTGTGACAAGGTTGTTATATCATTTACGGTCCCTTCGTGTATTTCCGGAGTGATTCGGCCTCAATCGTTTAGCGAGTATTGATTCTAATTTAGTTTAACTGCCATTCCGCTATTCTGTCATTGTTTGTTGTGTCGTATACGTTTGTGCTATGTTTGAACTGTTTCAGTATACAATAGTTTGAAACATCTTTTATGCAAAGTAAATACACCTAATTTTTATATCTTTTACTACATATGCGTTGTTGTTTTAAGAATATCAATATTTTATAATCCTAACCGCCTACTAGCTGTACCGTATATATACTGTTCCTCCGAGTACTGTAGTGTACGACACTTACAATAAATAAAAAAGAACATGTATTAAATTGCCCCAATAATTGCATATAATTCTAACCTAATTTTCCTACACTAAAAGTTGACAAAGTGAACATAAGTCAATGCATCTAGTTTAAAAAAGTTATAGTTTGTGTTTATTTGCTAACTAGCTTATAATATAATTTGAATATATATTACTCAGAATTTCTAAATAATTAAGTGTTTGATGTTTTTTCAGTGTTAATTATACATTTTTCAATAAATTCACAAATAAATAAAATAAAAAAATATATTAATTAATTATCATCCTGAATAATACTAATGCAGTATTAGTCATCCACTTGTTATGAAGCACTACGAAAAGATTTACATTTATTCCTATGTATGGTATGTGTTGCCACATCAAGCATAATCATGAAATTAAATGTTGTATTATTATTATAATTTTTTGGAAGTACTACAAAAGAACCCCATCACCCTTAATTCAAGAAATCATTCTAATGTCATCAAACCTTTTTTTAGGAACCGATAACAATAATGAGCGTCACCAAATCAAATTAAACCAAGGCGCAATGTGGAACGTCTTACAATTAGAAGAATTTTCTTCCACAGCAGCAATATAAACCATCAAATAGTTGAAAACTCTTCTTGGAGACAAAAAGTTGGTGACTAATTGATATTATTTAAATTATTACTTTATGAACTAACTCCTAGATTAGCTATTTAACATCAACCCATGGAAGGGAGTTAAGAGTTTGCATCAGACATCCTAAGAAAACCACTTATAGAGGACAATATTGCGACGAGTTATGCTCTAACAAGGAAAAGCTTAAAAAAACCCTTTTCAGAAGACTGAGATGTTTAAAATAATTCTTGGTGAGTTTTTTGTTTAATAACTACTACATAGGTATAGTAAAAATAATGTATTTTGTAGTTGTCAAATGAAATGTGTCAGACTATGGCGGAGGAGGTTCGAAATTTCCAAGGCAAAACCAAGCAGAAAAAAAGAAACTATCGCGGATAAAAGCGCCTATTACCTTAGATTAGTTGTTCATTCCATTCCTATTTATTTCAATCTATAAAAAGCTACATGTTGTTACGCGAAACTGGCCATCTTCAGGGCTTATACATGAATCGAAAATTAAATTTAAAAAATCACAAGTATTATGACGATGTATACCCAGTTAGTAATATAAAATGTGCGATTTATAACTGAACTCGACTTAATTATATCATCTCATTCAAAAATGCCTTTATGCTGTATTCTATGTATAATCTCGTCCACCATATTCTACACTACCATATTACACATAATTAAAAGATAAAATCTAACAAGATGCAATTCAATATATCAATATATCAATTATCAATAATATATCAATTGTGACCGACTACAGGCAAGTTGTAGATTAGATTCAGAGTTTACAAAAATGCACTTCGTTTGAGGAAAGCTTGTACCTATTTATTTTGAGCAGTTCTTAGTTAACCTAAATAATATTTCAAGACTGTGATTTACTGTTGCTAAGAAAATGTAATTACTTCTTTGTAATATATTTATTAGTTTCAAGGAAATATTTACTTAACTCAAGCCAATATTTTCAAATAAATATAATTGTTTGACATAAAAAAGTACTTTTTTGTGTGGCATGTAGTATTTGCGAATATTTTAGAACATAATTTTTGGTTTCATTTACAAATAATTAAAAACAAACAAGTATTGTAAATATATAATAATCTATAATCAATCGTCTCGTATTGAATATCATTTGCGTATTCCGCTAATTCTGTTTGTACTTTATTACAACGCCTAGCGGTTTTGTTGTGAACCTTCAGTCGATAAGAATTTGTGGTATTTATAACTCGGATTCCTTCAAAAGTCCTTCAATAAAGTTTTATCGATGCATACAGAAAATTGACGCAACGTATAAAGAACATTTTTGCTCAAATTAAATTCTTAATGTCAAATTCAATTTTAAACCCTGTCTATCAACCGCAGCGATTTCACTTATCCCCACACATCGTTCGCTTAGCGTTAGCGTTCATAGTCGCGATGCCGTTTCTCTTCGTCTTCCATTTCTACTTTCGCCTTCTTTCCTTTGGTTCTTCCTTCGCGCTCCTTTCCATGCCGACGGCTGCGTAGGCCGGGAAACTCGTTAAGAGAATAAGAGAGGCCAGTAATTAAAGCAAAAGGACCACACCCTTCGCGGAGAAATTCTCCAATCGGCGCCCTTGATTGTGTAATTAGAACAAGTCTCTATCTTGGTTCGGAGTCGGCAGCGTCCAATCCCCTGCCCTCGTCCGTTGGTTTGCTACTGGTCTGCGTAACTCGCCAGATACACATTATTGGAGGAAATGTCCCGGATTCACTGCGAAAAATAAAGAAATCCAATCAAGAGTTCGTATACGTGGAATTAGGTAGATCTACGTATAATTCTTAGTTAAGTGACATGGGAACTTTATTATTGCATGAAAAGGTATTAATTATTCTGCGAATCCTTTGTTTTTTAAACTAATCTACCATCTGAAAAGCTTTAATAGAATTACTAATACTTTTCAAATTACTTTAATTATAAAAATTATAATAAAAAATCATATTAAAACTAGCACAAAAAATAGTTTCCAACTTATGACCTTTATCTAAGATTACCTCATGATTAACCCTAAATAACCCTAAAATAAGTTTACCTTTAGTGCGTTCTATACAGAAAAAGGTGTCTAATACAATTAGATTATAGAAAATACATAAAATTGGTTACAGTTTTAAAGTCTTACTAATACAATTCCAATGCAATTAATTGCCTCAATAATACATATACGGTACGCATTTATTAAACGGATTCACAAATAATATTACAGAAATTATCGTAAAGATGGCGCTCTTCTTATTTTACGACTCATACATATTCGCAAGCACTTTGTTCGGCACACAACGCGAAAACACATTTAGTCACAGATCAGTAAGAAAAGATATTGAACTTGATATTCTATGCACTTGGAAAAATAGTTTTGTATCCAGTCACCGGCAGCGTTATTTTACCGCGCTTATTTGAAAATATAATTATTGTTCTTTAAATTATTTATTATTTTGATAGAAGATAATTTATTGCCAAACAAAAACATGTTAAATAAGGCGCGTTCTTTTATTCATTGATATCTAATTAATATATAAACAGAAAAAATCAATATACTTATCGATGAACTAAAAAATACGCTTTAAACTTCAAAGAAGACAGTCGCAATAATTTTTATTTTTAATGCTAAACCATACTGAAAATGTGTATATCCCTATGAATATTAATTACTACATGCAACAATATCCTACAGAATTGTATACACATTTTCGAGATGTTTCAACATTAAAAATAAAAATCATCGTCTCCTTCCAAGCAGACATGTTCTTTAGCAATAAATTATCCACCTTTAGCTCGAATATTCACGTCGATCCGTCGATGTAACTTCCAGGAAATTAATGGAAATTAATGCGGTGTAACCGAGTTCGCACGTTGTAACGCCGCCATTTTGGTTGGCTTAATAGATAAGTGCAAGGAGTAGAGCTGTTATAGGAACTACCAACTTAAGACGCTACGTAAACCTTTAAACAATAAAAATGCCGCTTCTTGCGGCTGGATGTAGAACTGAGGGTTTGCAACTCGACTAAGCTCCTTATTTTTCAATACAGAAATGGGCTAGTTTACAGGGCGTGTAAATTATATCTTACGTATAGATACAATTTGCATTTACCTCCAGAATTTGAAACAGCTCAACTTTTTTAAAACAATAAAATAAATTTTAAATTACTCTTGAGTTTGATATAAACAGACCGATTCACAGAACACATTCATTAAAAACTTTTGAATTGATGAATGATATCTTGGTTTTAACTTTGAGGTTAAACATAGTCTGTGTGTTTGTTAAAGTAACAGAATGTAATCCTTGGAATAGTTATTTATATTTGACAATATTTCTGGCATCGTTTTAACAATCAAAGTAATTTCATTTTAAACCTTCAATATTGTTGTCATGAGTCAAAAGAGGTTGTTAGGTTAAACAAACATTTTATGTTAAAATGAACAATTGTTATCTATTATTTCTAAATAACCTTTTTTATTGTGTTAAACAACAAAATTATGTTAACTCAAGGCAGAATTGTTTATCAGATATTGATGTTATATCGCTACAGCAAGCTATGCAGACATTTTTCAGTTCTCCTTGCAAGGATTCGGGCGCCATGGTATTGCGCATTTATCACCTCATATTCATAAAATATAAATATAAAATACCTATCTCTAAGCCGGGATATTTGAGGGGTTTGGTATCAAAGCCAGCAACATCCATTTCTCTCATTTTTGAGAAAGATTAAAGACAATCGGTTGAATGTTGCTTATTTTGATCTAAAAAGCTAAACTTTTCCCTTAAAAATGAATGGAATGTAGACTGTTTTATTTCTAATGATTATGCTAGCTGAAAAAGGCAACAAAAATGCACTAGGTGGCGTACGTAAAGTGCGTATCCCGTTTTCGGCGAAAATGGATGTTGCTTGCTTTGATACCAGACCCCTCATTTACAACCCTAAAAAATATAGCATCTTTATGGACATCACTGCCAATGCACGCCACCAGTCGCTGTTTTAATGTTCCCAACTTCAATTCGTTTCTAACTGGTAGATATACCAGATTAATATTTTATAAACCTGGTTATTGTACTTTTTATGGCCGATAGTGTCACTAATGCTGTGAAATTAAAGAAGCGCCATCTTCACGGTAATTCCTGTAATACAAATCTATGTTTAACTAAATTGCTAATATATGTAAGAAAGCTTTTGTTTATACGAACCCATTGGCTTCGTTAAATTAATAAAACAACCTTTCTTGTCAGAATTAACTAAAATTTTACATTACCCAAAAATATTTTGTTTACAAAACCTGTTGTATCAATTTAACATCTGTCGTTACCTCACAGTGTATAAGTGTTAAATTAACGAGGATTCTTTTTTGGTTTACTTAAGAACAACATAACACAATATTTACGTTAATAAAACGAATTCTACTAAAGCAACTAAAGATCTATTTCAGAATATACTATTGCTAGAGAACAATTATGATTTAGATACCGAAAATGATGTATACTTCTCACAGTAAAAATCCGGACACCAGCAATTCAGTATTTTAAAATTTCTTGATTGTAAATGCAAATTTCAGAGGACGTATTCACTTATCATAGCCATAAATCATTTAATTACGTATATTACTACGATCAAAGGTAACGACTAGAAATTTAAACAGAAAAATAAATATATAGAGAGAAAAAGGTTTATGTATAAACAATAAACAAATCGGAGTTTCGGTGGCGGCGTTTCCTTTAGAAATATCAATGAAAAAAAATACATACAACAAAGAACTCTTGAATAGACGGCTTCATTTAGAAATATATATGTATTTAACTTATTTAATGTTATGTAGAGACCTTTCTAAGATCTTTTTTAAGAAACATGTGGTGATGGGATTTTATTATTTAAAATTATGTTACTTGTAGTAGCTGCTTGATATTAGTTACTTAACTTGGATTTTGCTCGCGAGTATTAGTTTAGCAATAAATAATATGTCAGTCAGCCTCCTCAGTTTTGGAATAATGTGATTTTCACATATTTATTGACTATACTATTATTGATGTATCAATTAATATTGTTGTTTAATATTCTTAAATATTGTATTACAATAAAGTTTTCTTCTATCTATAAAAAATTACCAAAACCAGGTTTAAGATTATTTATAAAATTCTTAAATAAAGCAATTAAGTTCGCAAACAAATTATTTATTGTAAGAAAGCATATTGTTCGTCAATCTCAGTTAGTGCTAAAATATTTATTGTGAATTTGATACATTTAATACTTCTTCGTTGCTACTGCCCGAAGCTGTGTTACAGACCAAAAGTGTTAGCTATATTTCAATAAAATAGAACGACATTGGATTACACAGGCGATAGCTAAGATATATTTCTTGAAAATACAATAAACGGATGGTTAATAGAATAAATAATTTCTTTGCGAAATTAATTGCCTTAAAAATTTTGTTGTTAAACTGTTTTTGGTAATTTTTTTATACGTAGAAAAATATTTTGTAGTAATACAATATTTAAGAATACTAAACAACAACAATAATGAATACATCAATAATAGTGTAATTAATCAATGTGAAAATCACATTGTTCAAAAACTCAGGAGGCTGATTGACATATTGTCTATTGCTAAAGTATTACTTGCGGGCATAAATCAAACTAAGTTACTAATACTATAGTAATAGGTAATATAAATTTAAAATCCCATCGCCATATGTTTTCTTAAAAAAAGAATTATCTCTACATAACATCAAACAAGTTAAATACATATATGTGTATTTCAGGATTGCTGGTGTCCCGATTTTTCGTGTGAGAAGTGTACTATGAGCTACATTTAGAGTGTTTATATAAACCGTTTCAGCCCCTTTGTCAGCTATCTCATCAGTACTCAAATCTGACATATTGATAATGAAAAAAAAATTGTTGTACAGCTCTTTGTATAGATAACATTGCAGCGATTTAATTCAGGTAACGTATAAGTATACATTAGCCACCTCGTCTCGCAAGGATTGTGCTCGATTTGTTCTCTTGTATGCTTCATCATTTCACTATGCTACTAATTTACTTACTAATTTTAGCCTGATAGTCAGTAATTGAAGATTTATGTGTGCTCATAATGTTCGTAGTTGTTCCTTGCGTTCTCAATATAATTTGCCAAAGAACCATAGAGGTTTTAAGTTACACACATATCCATATCAATGGATTGCAGTTGTTTAGTGGTGACATTAAACTTTTGAATAATTTCTACCCATATTGTTGACATGATAGCCTGTTTCGAAGTTCTGTAGCTGCCGAAGATAATCAGACTCTTCACACATGGTTTATCACACTTGGTCTTCATTTACTTTTAAGTAAAGAAATATTTGCCGCTTGTACAATTCTGCCGCCATGGGTTTTAGCTCGTTGAGCCTGTAAGTAAATATGTGACTGGTGTATATAAATACTTATAAATCCATCGAAATGAATGAAGAATAGCAATCCCACTGGCTTCTTGGACCTTAATTAAATAAATTTGTTGGGCACCATACACTAGGTAATTGGATGTGAACTTTGAGAGAACTAATTAATCCTAAACGAATATAACGCAAAAGCCAACCAAGTGCAATATATCTGTTACATAGTGCGTAAACAATGGTAGAACCGTCCTGTGCAATAGCGTGGCTATTGCATAATTCATGTTATCCGTTCCTGATGGGCTGCGTATCAATAAATACGCGCCAGATAACTGCAACGGGCGAGCGAGACGGAACACTTGCATCATTACAATTTGAACAATAGCGCTATAATATCGCGCGCCGGCTCTACCGCCGCCGTAATAATATTGCAGTAAATATAAATCCGTTGTATTCCGCTGCCGCCATCCGGAGAGTCTAATGCAATTTACCAAAAAGGTCTAACACCATCAATTACTAAAAAGGCAGTCACGTTTCGCGGAGAAGGAGCAATATTTTCTGGTATCGAAAACAAAAGCTCGTATAAGGACGTTTTCCCAGATACATTTTTCATGTAAATGGTGTCTCATATCGCATAAAGCAATCGTTTACAATACATAAATCCGCGGAAATCAAAGCTAGCGCTGGTTGGGCAGTGCTCGTTTAGTTAAGCTCACCTCTCGGAGCGGTAACGCCGCCAGTGGCAGCAACAACTGCGGTGGTAGAGGAAAGCCATCTGGCGGACGATGCCAAAAACACACGTACACAACCGAATGCAAGAAGGACGTCGAAATATACCGCGGTAAACGCCCAAACTAACTCACGTCGTTGTTGATGACAGAAATATCTTCAATAAGAATAAAATGACATTTCCCAAGAACTTTTTAATTACTTTCATATAGATGATTGGAATTAAAAAATAAGTGGAAGGACTTAAGTCTACACACAGCCTTAAATTATAAAGTTTTATATATTTGAATGATACAGTTAAGAAATTAGTGATTTAGTTCGGTTACCTTAATATCTTAATTTAAAAAAAAAAGTAAATGAAAGCAATTTCAAAGGCTACCTAACGAAATATTCCCAAAATTATAAATTATTTACATGACAAAAGTCCACATACAGTGCATTCTCTTAGAATTAAAAAAGAAAATATTATTAAGATGAAATTTCAGTATTTAGTGGGTCTTTCTTTAACATCAATAACTGCTTGTAAGCGTCTCGACATTGGTTGAACTAAGTTATAAGTTTCCTCAGGTGTTATTTTGTCCCATTCATTTGCCAATGCAGTTTTCCGGTGTTATTGCATCACTTATTCTATTTTGTCGAATCTTACACTGCAAGAGTTCCCAAATACGCTCAGTAGGATTTAAATCTGAACTTTGAGGGGGTGTATTGAGCTGTTTTTATCGTTATCTTCTTAGAACATCCAACCATCCTCAAGATCCAAACTTTCCACAGATGGCTTCAAAATTTTTTTTCCAAAATACTGTTATGCAGGAATCTATCCATAATTATATATTTTCTATGCCAAATGCAGCCATAGCCCTCTAAACCATGCCGCCGTGCTTTACGGTTGAAACCAATTTTTTTGAATCCAATGGCGCACTTTTCCTTCTCCAGATTTTGGCCCAACCATCACTTCCAAAAACATCATACTTTGATTCATCAGTGAACAAAACCCTTGACCACAAATCCAATCTTTTGTCGACATGCTCATTTGCAAACTCTAGGCGAAGAAGACGGCTTTTTTTCCAAAATTAGAGGCTTTTTACGCTGAAGTCTGCTGAAAAATCCATTATGTTACAGACCTCTGTGCACAGTTCTTGGGTGACTGGACTTCCCAGATTTACTAGCAACATATTCGGTAATTTTGAAGCACTTACTTTAGGATTTTTATTAACTTCTTTCCATATTGAGCTTCTCTCTTCTCAAACGTTTTTTAGCCAGCCTTTTTGCATTTTACGTTTGACAACTACCAGTCTCATCATACTTTTTAATAATATGTACTGTCGCGCGACTTAAATTCAAAAGTTTTGAAATTTCACCACATGATTTGTTCTCATTTCTATGTTTAACTGTTAACTTCCTGATATCATCTTTCTAGATGGCATTTTTCAGTTTAATTGTTTAGCATAACGGAATAACATAAACTAAATGGAACATAATGGTGTTTCATTGAATGCGAAATGGAAGAAAAAACTGCTTAACCGCTACTGTTTCATATGCCTACTGTGATTAACAAGTCGTTAACCACTGTATGTAGACTTAAGTCCTTCATTGTATATGTGAATAAAACATGGTCAAGTTGGAATCGCTAAGTTTATGCAAAAATGAAATAGTTGATTGTGGAATAAAGAATTTGATACTAACATGAGAATTATTTCATCACTCACTGATTATTGATTATTGATTTAGCTAGCTTCTTCATTTTTTTAGAGAACACAAAAGTATTAACAACACGCTAACAAAACAGCTCTCAGGGGTTCTTATATTTAATTCACCCATTTCTTTTTTCCTTTAGACTGAAATTTGGGTCTGCTCTAAATAAAAGCTATGCAGTCAGTCCTTGGTTCGTGGTAGGTCAAGGTTATCAAATAGGTATCCAATCTTATGAAAATAAACCTTCGATATATGCTTGTTTCGCGACATAATTTTCTCTGCGTTAACGATAATATTTTAGATATTTCTGGATACTACAAAGTATCTTACAGCTGATACTTCAGACTCTCCACTTTGCCTTTCCCTATTCTGCAACATCAAGCCTACCATCCTTGGCCTTTTTAGACAGTACTTGGATTAAACAGTAGTCAATGCGCACCCCTTCAGAGATTCATCATGGGTACCTTCAGCTAAAATTTTGCGTCTACGTTGTGGAAGTCATTTACAATATTGTCGCGCCCTTTCGCCTTAAGGTTGGGTGTCGTTAATTATTAAAACAATACTTTATATTGTTACACTAAATTTATTGATAACACTACCCTCTTCAGAGATCACAACCTGAATGCCAATTCCCTTCGGCGAGCGCGATACTCGCAAAACGCTGACGAGTTCCGGTAATCCGATTGTCATGTCTGAACACATCTTTATCTTTACCTTAAATCTAACTTATTTCTATGTAGTGGAACGTTCCGTGGCATTATTTCCACCAGTGAAGCTTTTCTCCGTAAATTAGGTACAAAAATTGATGACCTCTAGTCAGGACGATCGTAAATATTAATCACGAGAGCCGCTAGAATCAGATCCATCTACTCTTGATGCAATGTTTCTTTGAGATAACGTTTTTATATTACTGTGACAAAAATACTCCAAACTGTGGTACTGGTAATGCTACATGATGATAGCTTTGCTATCGAAACGTACGTCCAGTTTAGTGCAGTTTGTGGTGAGGGGTCTAGGAGAAGTTTTTATATTACTGTTATCTATAATCCAAACGCTGTCTTGCTGAGACTTTCATTTTGGGTTTCTTGTGTGTGTTTTAGAGTCTTTCCTCTTCTAACCTCGATACTCTCCTTATTATTACCGTTAGTTATTTGGCTTATGTTTCCCACCTTAGGTTTGTCCTTTTGCTTTGCTTACTGGATTGGATGTAACTCTAAGTAGAGACCCTCTAGTAGGTTTTTTATCCGAGCCAGATGAAACTTGGTTTTTCTCTTCCACTTTTCTTGTTTTGCCTAAACATTAGCAAAGTTTATTGCTTGTCTTAAACTAGAAGGTAATGCAAGAGAATTACGGTAACATTCTGTCAATGACGCGTTGTACTTTTTGCATAAGAAAGAGAAAAATCTCTTTGTTTCATTTGGGGGTTTCCAAGCGATTAACGTTAGCAATTATCGTGGAAGAGCTTATATATGTACTTAGCGTTTACTCTTTTGTACATTGCAAATTTTGTACTTCAATTAGTAACATTATTTGATTAGGTTCATCGTCCTCGTGGGACGTGATACCCATGGAATGGAATTAATCTAGTTTGCAAAATCATCACAAAAACCCATACAATTCGGACTTCGTGATAAGATAATTTTATTTCCTTTTTATCCAAACCGGACCCGTATCATTTCCAACTTTGGGTTAGGTATAAACGAGTGGTCGGTGCTTCCAGTCCCAAAGTGATGGTGGTGATGGAAAGCACACGGAAAAGGTCCGTGGTGCGATTCGGTCATCTAGCCAGCGGAAACGTTTCGCATACACAGAGACGTTCTCCGCATCTCTCTCCCCGTTAAGCTAAATCCCCTGATGTATAGCTCGGGTTAAGCAAATGTCCGCCTCGACGGTCACTTTACATATGTCATACATACAGATGTAACAACAACGGGCGACCAAACAACACGGGTCATTACCGGCGGCCGCTGGTCGCATCCCTGATCCTCCTCAAACTACCCCCGACTACCACTCGGGCCGCCCCGAAGGCAATTCATCCCTTTTTCCTGCAGATGCGTCGGCCGTACGTCACCCGGTGCGGTCAGCGCTTCTGCAAACAGAGAACCTGACTCTGATGTCTTTCATTAATTCTCCAGACCGGCGTTGATTTTAATTGATTATCTTCGCGGTCACTTGGTAAATTGCGCGAATTTGTAACGTGGGATATTGTACTAAAGGAGACGTCAAGATGATTGTTTGGATTATACTTTTTTCTCCCTCATCCTCTAGCAAACGATACAGCGTCCCGCAGTAAAAGCCGTCATAAATCTACTTTTTGCGAAAATTACCAAAGACCAGTTTCGTATATATGAGCATCGAAACATTTCCGCTTGATTATCTTACTTTAGCTAAAATATTACCGAGCCAAGATATAGATTTTTTTTGCTTTTACTTAACGCGCATATATCTCAACGCAGTGTACGTTTCTTTCGCTGTGATCGTGCGTGTGTATGAGCGAGAAAACGAGGATACGTATCGAGTGCTGTTGTGTGCGTGCGTGTATGTGCATGCGATTGCCTCACGACGTCTGCGAGGACATCTATTGGATCGATTGGAAGGCACAACATTCCAACGAAGCTCGTCCGCTCCAAATGTTAATATATTCTGAAGAGTTTAATTTAGCACATAGCTGTAGGGGGCGGAGGTGGACCCGGGGTCTAGGAGAGGAACCCGGGATGGACGGGGGACGAGGGATGAAAAGCAACGGCGGCAAAGCGAAGAGATGTTGCGCGTCCGGACGGTGGGGAGGGGGCCGCGTGTGTGAGTGTAGTATATGTACGAGCAGGGACGTCCGTTGAACGGGCTCGGGAATTTAAATTGCGGGATTAATTAATGTTTAATGAGGAAGGCACTCTTAACGATCCTCCTTATTCGCCAGGTTGTTTTTTTTTGTTGTTCAATGCGCAAAATTCAGAGAATATCTTTTTCGTACTTCGTAATTAATTCATCCTACTACCGCCGCGCCGGTAGAAAAAAGATCAACAGAAAATAAAGATATTTTATCAGAATATCAATATTTAAAATTAATTTAAACAACGTATTGCTGTGGACTGGCGCCCCGGTTTTCGCAAATTCAGATGTTGTCATGTTTACTCCGATCAGCCTTTGTCAATGTTTCGGGAGAATTTTCACAGATATTATTGTTTAGTTTTGTATAAGATTTAGTTAATGAATTGATTGTATGATTTATTTAGTTAAGTATTCAGTTGTTTTAAATTAATTTCATTTATTTATATATTTTGCGTTCGCTGGTATTGTTTATGTTATTATGTTTTGAGATTGTGTCCGTTGGCGGACTGATCAGTGCGGCTTCGCTGTACGCAGCGGTCGAGATTGTAAGAACTAGTTCCTTGGCAGACGCAAACGTGAGTAGTAGACGTAATATTTCTAAATTCATTGCAGCCATTTTGTTAATACTTTTGATTTAAAGATTTGTTTCGCTTATATTGAATTTTATTTTGTCCATCAAGGAACTCGCTTAATAATAATTGTTGTTATATTGTTGTGTACACAATTTAGATGTAGGATCATTTATTATTTCGTGCAGAAAGATAGATTTTAGTTTTAATTCCCTCATTACAATTTTAAAGAGTTCATTTTTGGTTTTCTAGTTCGCTGTTTCATTTTTATTTTATTAATCACCTCGGGTTGGGTGAATAGTAGCATTGTTCTTGCTTTTAGTTTTCAGTTTTGTAAATTTTTGGTGTTCCACGAATTTATTTTATTTTAATTTGATACCTCGTGGATTGTTTTGACAAAAAAAAATTATCTCCCTGAACTTATTTATCTGTTGCTTTGATGTTGGATTTAGCATTGTCCTATTGTAAATTAGAATCTCGTGCAGTTTTGATTTAGACCAGAACCCTCTGTTCACGGTTTTTTTTTTCTGCAAAAATTTGTAATTAACATTTTTTTTTCTTTTTTTTATATAATAAAATTCATGGTTGTTATTTAACGTCTTTGAGTTTAAATTACTGTTCTTTTATTTTTAATTAAACCTTCTCAATTTTTAGGGTATTCAAGAAAGTCAGTTTTCATTCACTCACTTTTTACTTTTCGTGATTAGATTCAAGTTTTAATTCGCGAGGGTAACTCTGAGATTAATTGTTCTTTTGCGTCCTTTTGAATTATTTATCCGTTGAGCTAGCTAATTTAATTTTTTCATTATTAATATTCATTCTGCTTTTTCAGTTCAGTCAGTACACAGCAGTATTTATAAATTAAGTTAGTCTAGTGGAGAACATTTCTTTAATGACTCCCAGGCAGTATTGTGACGTAAAATGGCGTTTAATAAACATCAATATGACTTCTCCATTACGTGGGATTGACGTCTGTTAAACGTATACCATGTTACTTGGTAATTATTTTTATTTCAGAGATTTTACAATTTTACAATCACCTACTTTAAAAACAAAATAAATCCATACTTTATCCATATCTTAGCAGAGAGAAACATTCATTCGGGAAAAAATCTTATATACTATTATCTTAAGTTTTTGACAATTTATATATATGTTGGATACAGACGGCCAATTCGGTCTGTGGCCAATATATTTGGACATATTGTCGGGTGTTCACAGCAAAAATGCCACATACCGAAATAATAAGAGAATTCGGCGTTTGGCTAACTCAAGGTGGACATATGCCATATGTTAGTTTACTCTTTGATCATATGACCAAAACGATTGTTTTAATTGAAACAAATGCATTATGGAAAGTACCGTAACATTTATTTTATTACTTATTGCAACATGAAGTACATGAATGACATTAGCTATCATCTTATAATGCCCAATCCTAATCTAATCTAATCTGGTATAAATCTTTTTTTTTCAAATTTTATAACAACCAAAAATCTTAACTAAAAAACGTTCTGACCAATTTCAATTTTAGGATATTTGGTACAACCTTGGTGTAATATTTCTGTTGCTTGATTTTTTTAAAGTTTTAATACTTTCATACCGATGTTAATTTATTGATTCCAAGTGATCTTCATTGTCCCCGGAGAAACACATAAGCAACTAACTACTAAGCAAAAATGAATCATTTATTATTTGATTCTTTCTTTACCTCAATAGTTTTTCCTCTAAAATGTGTTTTTCTGGCTCATTTATAGAAAGTTTTGTTGTAAATCTTTTGTATTTGTTACTTTATTGTTGTTTCCGTCATACCTTCCGCGAGAACTACTATATTGGATTTATTAAGTACCTAAGTTCTTGTTGTGTTTGTTTACCTACTTCAAAATTTGGTAGTTACAATATAAAATCACCAATTAACAAACTGCAAGAAGACACTTCATAAGCATTAAATATACGTGCACTTCCGGATGTGCCCGAAGTGAATTAGCCAGATGCCGAATTCTCTTACTATTTCGGCATGTGGCATTTTTGCTGTGGACACCTGGCGATATGTCCAAATATATCGGCCATGGCCCGAATTTGCCTTCTGTCTCCAACATATACACTTTGCACTTGTAGAGACATCTATCGGTACTTTGAAAAAGATTCTTTACCAACGTGCTGCTTATGCGAACAAGAGAGTAAACCTAACCGTAAAAAGTATCCAGGTAATAACGATGTAACCATGTTCAAGTACATACATTCTAACAATAAATCATTTTTGTAAAGTCAAATAAGTGTCTATTATATACGCATCTTTAGTAACCAGCGAATGAAAGGTACCAATTACATATAGTTCTGGTGATGGGTTCCGAGATGGCCCACCCCTTCTTTTTCACCAGGCGTGGGACTGATAACTCATTAGTGGCATGTTTAGAAGGTGGCTTACAGAATACACCAGCACCATGCGAAATAAATAAGCAAAAAAAAAAGAATAAGTAGCACCTTTAATGCTAAAGTAGGGTTGAAAAACTAAATTTGAATTAACATTATCAAATAAATTTCTTATTTTAACATATGCTCGTCTTCCTTCTTGTCCTAGGCTCTTCATTTGAAAGGCTCCTTCCACATTTCTAAGGCAAAACAGGTATAATAAAGGCAAGCGTGTAGATCTTTGTTGCTTGTTTTATTTAGTAGATGGAGTTCCCTATATAATCTATTTTACTTAGCTCGGGTGATCTAGCAGGCCAATTAACTAGTCCATCTTTTAATTTTCATACTGACTATTTAACAGAAACTGTTGTCAAACATGGGTCGGGGTTCCATCTTGCTGTAACCACATATTTTGTGCGTGCATGTTTACAGTTAAATGTTTGGTTAATCTTGGTAAGCGATTTACCAAATATTTCAAATAATGTTCACTAAATGTTCTCCAATAATTCTTCTCCAAACATTTATTAACCCGCCTTGTTGACGATCTATTATTCCTGGATTTTTGACAGAATAATGACAATTATATGTGTTAGTGCATCAAATGTTTGGTGAACAGTTACTTGCCTCGAAAAAAAGCACTTTTATAATAATTTTCTTAGAGGCGCAAACGCCCATATAGAAAACTCTCGGCCTTACGCTCACGTTGCTTTAAAATTCCTAAGGCTAATCTCTTATTTATTTCAAATTCTTGCCCTACACTTGCTTGACTAGTATTTGAATTTTCTCTTTCTTCATTTTCCCCATTTCGGTTTGTTTTTTTTCTCAGATTCTTGTAGTTAGCGTTTAGTAAACGTTTCCAATTTTAACAAACCACTCATACATAAAACTGCTCGCTTCTGCTAAACTAAAATGCTCTAAAACTGCTTTTCTCTTTTCGGGAAACCAACTCGCATCATAAATTCTACTAGCAAGAAAACAATTTTCCTCACTCTCATCCAATGCAAAAATCATGCCAATTCATTATACATCATACCGTTCTTACATTGAATAGTTCACTTCTTTCTAACAGAATATTATCCGCTTAAATACACCCACTTATTTCGGAAAAGATTTGTGTTAATAAATAAAATGCTTGTTTTTCTATAACCGCACTTATTTCTTCGCAATACATTTCTATTGTAAAAAACTAAATATCGGGAAATATCTTTAGAACCGTTGAAGACAGGCACAATAATATATGTATGAAATCGAAATAAAATTAAAGTTTGCAGCCAGTCATGTACAAATTAAAAAAAAAAAATAAAGTTATCCATGATTTTAGAGTTCGAAAATTGCAGATCCCGATTTAATAACTTTAACTTTGTAAGCTTTATCAAAAACCATACGACTGAGATCCAATGTATGGCTGACAAAGTGCTATTTAAATTTAATAAAGAATCCAATTCCAGTGAAATTATATGTAGGGTATATAAACGGCAACTAAAAAACGCCATTCATTCCATTCTATTTATTGAAAATTATTTAAAAGACATGTTTCGGTTTAAAACCATCTTCAGGCTCTAAACCGATACGACGGGTTTCAGGACTTTTCTCGAAAGTTGCTGGTTTCGGAAATAATCAATTTATTCCTTTCTATTGCACCATACTTTAGCGCCATCTGTTGGAAGTTTCGAGTTTCGTTAAAAAGGAGTCACTTTTTATGCGCAGTGTTCTGGTGTTTTATTTCATAAAAGCAATTATTATTTCACGCACACTAATGCCTGGTCACATAAACAATAGTTGCCAATTTGTCAAAGCTGATATACAAATAGGAGCAAAAATCAGTAACATAAAGGTTTGCTAGGAGATAAGCATTTGTTAAATCTGTTATTAACTTAAGCATCGCTATTCCGGTAGTTATACATTACACATTTGTCAAGATTTATCGAAGGACGAAATTGCCGTGCATGACTGCACCAATAGATGGCAGAACATTTGATGCCTGGGCGGGAAATCTAACTGATATTTTGACAGAATTATTATTTTTGATTAAATTTTATGACCGTTCAATTAATTTTGCTAATATTCTTCAACATTTCTTGGCAAAAAAAGTGTAATTTGCTCCTAATGCCACTGGTTCTTGTGAAACTGAATGATATGGCATGCACTCATTTTATGTATATATGAAGATTATCTACACAATCAGTATTTGTAGGCTACCAGTACCATAAAACCTCAGAGCAACCAATTACATATTTACAGCTTATATATATAATACTCCTTTTCTTTCTGTGGGACCTTTCAGTACACCACTGAAGGTGGATGATGAGGAGGACATGAGGACAATGATTCATCATTAGTGTACTACAATGATTAATCTTAACAAAGAGAGAAACCTTGACATTACCATACTATCTACATTACGCTATCTATTGTCGCCGAGCGGAACTAGTATTACCTATTCTATCATTGCAGGAAATTCGAACGCTGTATTAGTAGTATTACTGATTTTGAAGTGCCCTTTTGAGTAAAGTAACTTCAATTTCTTCGAATACTGTTTTATTTATACATTTTTACTAATAAACTAAGAGTTAACTATGCATAGTAATATATTCATAACAGAATATGATTAGTTGTTACAATACCTGTGCGTTACAGAAATAAAAAATAAAATGGTGCAGGGTGTACTGCAGACCTTACCATACCTTTAAAATGTAGGCTTTTGGTAATTTTCTCTTTATAGATTGCTGATAACTTTTCTCCGGTGTTTCAACTTTTAGGTGCTGATTGTCTTCCAAAGAAGAAGTAGATGTACTTAAAGCCACTACAATATTTTTTTACATTTAATCATTATTGGTGTACATGTTACAATAAAAGCATAAACTACAGTGAGTGTATACATTCACTAGTAATTGTATAGTATTATATGTAAATAATAGTTTTTAATTTCTTCTTTTTCTTGGTTTCTTAGGCGGTAAATATGGAAATAAATTAATAATAGCGTTTCGCTTTAATTTAAAAGTTTTTTCAAGTATACATATAACAAAATATAAAGTGTAAATTATAAATAATTTTTTTGTTAAAACCAATTTGTTAAATCAGTTATTTATAAGTTATATTGTTATATTATCAATTGCAATACGCGCCGATGCCAATGTTGAAACGATATTGGAAGTTAGGCATGTAGTGAAAGACACGGCAATATAATATTTTTATATTATATTGCCGTGTATAATTTTTCATAATATTTTAAAGCGGCGCGCTCTTTCCTACTCTCTGCTTTTCTATACTAAGGTAAAGTCAGGTAAGTGTGTAGTAAAAATTGCATAGTGTGAAGAAAATGTATCACTGCTCACATAATAAGACATTTTGATAAATTTTACACATAAAAGTACGTAATATATGCCCAGTTGTAAGCCTTCAATAGCTAGGCCTTTTATAATTATTAACGGTTTACTAGAAAAAAAAAGAAATTTTGAACAGTGTTAATACTACACACTTACCCAGCAAAATGGGGCAAGTGTGTAATCGTTTCGCATTTTATATATTAATAGCATTATCCTTTAGTTCGGCCAAGTGTGTAATGCTATACTGATGCCTTTTTAATATGGTATGATAAATTTAGAAGATATCTAAGTTATTACACGTTAGCAGCTGTGAATTTTTATTTGTAAAACTAGTATGAAGTGTAGTACATTAGTAATATAACAGAGGACATCTTTATTTTAATTTTAAAAATAAATGTAGCCAACCTACACACTTGCCCCGGTTACACACTTACCTGACTTTACCTTATAGTTAAATTTTGACGATTACAGTATACCGCACATCACCTTCTTACGTAATAAATAATCACCAAACGTCAACTGGTATCGCCTAGCGATGAACTAATATTATATTGTGACAGAAACAATGAAATAACATGCATAAAATTTCGAAATCATTCCATATTAATTTAAAATGTAAATATCTGCCATGAATATTGCTGATTATTATTATCCGGAAACTACAGATGGCGTTCACGGTCAAGTTTCCTATTTTTACTAAGATTGATCGTTGATATACTATATCCATGCAGAAAATCTCAAATTCCTAGGCAAAACGTGAAAGCTTCAAGTTGACTCTCTATCGGAACCAACTTGAGATATCAACTTTAGTAAATTTACAGTGAACTAGTTTACAACAATGATTAATTAATTGTCTAACTAATTACATGGCATTTAACAAATGGTTACTCAACTCTTACTTGGCACCTTATTAGTGTCAACAAACGATAAACTAATCGTTTGGTTACACAAGCTTTATGTTACCAGGCATTAGATATGTTATTTGCAATAATTAAAACCTACAGACTTATGAATAGTGATTAAGAAATCCGTATATAAAAGTGATCATTGTTTTTGTTGTTGCTAGGTTGCCATTTCATTGCCGTCTAACGGGCGCACAATTCGACCCTGTCTCCCCCGAGAACGAAGTAATGACGACGCCCATGCCCTTGCATATGTATGAGTGTGTGCCTGTGTGATGTTCCCCCCGCGCCATCACATTCGTCTTCTTCGTTTCTTCCAGCATCCGATATTCCGATCGCGTTTACTCCGGGCATTGTGGACACAGGAATATATTAAAAGTGGATACGGATTGTTGACGTTTGCACAGTCAGATTGCACACGGACTCTGCGCGACTAACTCATCTAAGGACGACGGCGGCGAGGAGGACGCTAAGACTTCAAAGATATCGTTTTACGAGAAGACATGTGACGAGTCGTAGCTCTCGCTCTCACGACTCTACCCCTCTCTCTATCCGCCGACGAGATGCGATGAGCGGAATCCTTCGAACTATCGAAACGCGGTAACGGCACAGCATTCATTGACGAGAATGACGATGATGGGTCGAGAGATCAGCCAGCGTTCGTCCTGACGCTGATGATGGCCGCTGGTTCTACATACGTATTTCCACTTCGGACCGTTGGCTGCCTCTGCTTCGATGATTCCGCCGGTCTTCGGTCTCTCTGGTCTTAGATAACTCATCCCGTTCTCCCTTTTTAAATCGATAACAATGAGAGGCGACTCTTTCGTATTTATGAGATGGTTTTACGCGTTTCTGTTATTCGAGGACGACATCGACGAAAGCGTCCGTCAACGAATCGAATTATGCTAAATGGACTTCATTGTTTCCAAAACGGAGCCGTAACTATACGTTACGGAATCGCGTCTCGCGATTTACGCAAATTAAATTTCCGAACGGGAAATTTACGTCTCTGGATTTTAACTTGATTTCCAGTTTCGAGAGTATACGACTCGCGCGGCCAAATTTAATTTAAACAATTTTCCTTTTCACCGCACAAACAAAACTTCGTCGTATGTCAGATTGGGATCTGCGTCAGTGAATAAATCACGTTCGATTTCGGAACTGATGGTTTACATAAATATATCGCAAAATTAACTCGAATAGGTATTTCAAAACTTTTAGCACTAGAAATAGAAACATTAACATGCACATAAATTAGAAAACAACGCTTATAAGATATTACATATCAGGATATCTGCACTTTCAAATAAATAAAAGTTAAACGTTCAACATTCCAATACCAACTTTCATCTATAATAACATTACTGTTCCTAAACCAACGTCGATTCATTTAAGAGTGATCGATAGTGTATCGTTGGCTGTCTATTTCGCGCAGGAAATTACGCAAAAATGACAAAAAAATCTTTTTTTTATGAGTCTTTGGAAATGAATTATAGTTTATCGGAATAGAAACTTTTGTCAATTTTATTTCGTTTTTTTTTTTATTATTTTCTGGTATTTTTTAGCCAATAATAAGGTATTAATTTTATCTTCTTTTGTTGGAATATGGCTGCGAATAAATTCAAAAGACAATACAGGTTACGTTTCAGTTTATTTACAAACCTTTTTCAAACCATTTGCATAAATTGCATTTTTTTTTGTTAGCGTCTATGATCATTTTTGTTTCTATTAACTATTTACCTTAATTAAATTTACGAATTACGATCTATATTAAAATTTGTGTTCACACTCTGTATAAACCAACATGGTTTTATGTCCTAATTTTTAGGAAAACATTTTAAAATCGTAAATGGGATATGTATAATATTACATGTTAACGACAAATATTGAAATGCATGCCGTCTTGAAGGAGGATTTTGTATAAAGAAATGATTTTTTTTTGTTATTATATTTATATTTTTCAATAGTTTAAGACAATTGCAAGGATTAAAATTAAAGTTAAAACAGTGGAGTGTAGATTTTGGATAAATTTGCTATGTCGTTTCGATTGTTTATGCTATTTTTGGTTTTCTTGATATAAATCATTTCTAACATATTACGTTTATAATAATTTTTTTCTTTAGGTAAAATTTTAGTTGCGTCATAATTAAATTTATGATTAAGGTCATATTCAAGTTTTTTAAAGACAGTTAAGCTAGTTGAAAATTTATGATTTTGCGCCCTATTTTTCAAATATTGTTTTGTTTGACCAACTTACACACTATTGCAATCATGAATAAATTAAGTATGAATTTTTCCAAAAGAGTGACCCTGGTTTCATTTTGCTAAAACATGATCTTAAATTGTTATTGTTTTTGTACGTTATATTGATTTTATAAGGTTTAAGTATAGCCATAACTCTTTTCGTTAAGTTTTTTATGTAAGGGATTGTTAGAAATTTGTTGTTGTTACATAATTTTTTTTTGTTGTTGTGCTACCATACTAGATATTGGGGATCCCATCGCTAAACCATCAATTTGTTTGTAGTATTTGTTTTCATGCTAGGTGTGATTCTGTAGGTATTGATATAAGTTATCGCTAAAGAAAACTAAGGAATATCTGCAAAACGGTAAAAAAAAATATTATTTTGTACTATGATTGAAGGGTAGGGTTTTCTCTGGATGTATTTTTTTTTGTCTTTCATGATTATCTGTAAATTTAATAGACGAAAGGGTTCGTAAAATTTTGTTAGTTATCACGAGTTATCAACTGTCCTAAATTGGACCGCACACGATTTCTTAAATCGCACTGGTTCAAATTAGGAAACTCTATTCCAGAAACATGGAAGTCAAGGAAAGTACTGTAGATAGCCAAAACTTAAATGAAGACTGTGCTTCCAGTTTTGCAGAATAATGAAACTGGGTTAATACCTTGCAAGACAGTATAACGTTCACCAGGCAACATTACAACAACGCTTCGACAAAACAAATAAATACGCAATCGGAGAAGAAACTAGGGCGTATCCCTGACCACCCTCCTGAAGTAGAAGAAGAAATAGATAACCGCGTTCTTTTCCGTTCTTACCTTGGAAAGGTTATTATTTGGAGTTAGCCGAAACGATTTCAAAAAAATAGCCCACGAAGTGGCTCAAGCCACCTGTCACACAATATATTCAGGAATGGAGCTTTATGTCACGATGCAAACATGGCTTCGCAAGGCTGAAGTCACTTCTGCAGCAAGAAGCCCTGGGTTTTTCTACGGAGAAAGTGATGCATTTCAAATATCGCAAGCTTCTAGGCGAAGCTTATGCGAGGACAAAACAGTGAGGAATGTGTAAATAAATTTACTGAATGTGGAATCTACCCTCTGGATAGGAACGTATTCTAATAGACGGAGTTCGTATCTGTTGGCAAACTATGGAACAAACAAATCAAGGTGGTATACAAACTCAAGCAGATTTGAAAAGACTAGAGAACGTAGCTCCCGGTTCGTTATCTCGTGAATCTTTCTCGATTGCATCTATATCAAGAGACTAGCATAGGAGAGTCAAAGAAATTTCCGTGGCCGAAGTTTCGCCAATACCAGTGTTACAGAGAAGGAAGCATGCTGGTATTTCCAAATCTGCATTGGCCATTACTGAAAGTTCGTACAAAAATAATTGGGAAGAGAAACAACGGAAAAATGCTGTTTTTGAAAAGAAATTTGTTGTTTGTTCGCACATTAAGCGTTTCTAAAGGAGTTTATGGAAATTTAAGGACCAAGAAGAAGAAACACCGTTTTAACTAAACCAAGCGAATCAGAGGATGATAGTGACTGTTTGTGTCTAGTTCGTTTTAAATCATACTCCAAATCCAAACCAGGAGAAGAACGGGCCCAATGCCTTACGTGTAAGAAGCGGGCCCACGAAAAATGTACAGGAGGCAATGTTTATTGTTACGTTTACCTGCGACAGTGACGACACCAAAAAAGAACAGTTAGAAACGCATTAAAGTATTTGCATTTTTTTTATTTTACGATAATTTAAATGTTTAAAGTTACCGAAGAAACCGCGTTTTGTGTTACTGTTTATATTTTATATCTTATAATAAGGAGTTTTTGTCCAACAATTCTTTCATGACTATTATTGAAAGACAGATAATTGTTGCTTGTTTCTTGATAATAAAGTTTGCTTTCCAAATTGGTGAAGGGCTTCCTCTTTATTCGGCATTGTCAATGAATTCCGACAGGCTTTTCACTTGACAGCATTGTACAAACAATCACCTGATAGCGATAAACAGTACAGAAATGGCGCACCACATTAAATAAAACATGACATGCAGGAACAGCGAACAGCTAGAGTTTTGGCGTATTTGGGTGTGTTCACATTGCTAGTGAAATGAACCGAATTGGTTGCATAAGGAACCTGTTGAAGTGTGTGTCAAAAATCGGTTAAATTCTAAATTCTTCAACAAGCGAAAGATAAATGCGTACTGTTTTCATGTTTGTGCTATTTCCAAAATACATAGTAAATGGATATGCACACATGTGGCAGCTACAGAAGTGTGTTGTAATATATTTACTTCTCCCATTTTGTTGTATACCTACTCCAAATAGCAATCACCCAAAGTTAATATTTCAATATCGGAGGATCTGCCAGATAACCCTTTACCCGCCGCTGCATTTATCAGATGTACTCGTTTATTGTGGGGGACGTCGTGGGTATCAAATATACGGGTTGTTTCACAAAAATTTAAGAAAAGGGCAAATTCTCGTGGATTCATCAAGTTATATTTAAGACAGGAACCGAACCTAAACTATAACCTAAAGGAGGTGTAACTTAGTGCAACAACAAAATGTAAATAGCTTTACACATTCAATGATCGGTTTTCTTGCTTCATTTATACAAAGCAGCACAATTACTTCAATTCCACCAATTTTATTTCTAAAATTTCTAACAACGTATGATAAAGTGCTACAGTGCATTTCTTTATGCGGTTTTAGGCTGTCAAAACAACGTTATAAAATATTCACGGTTCCTTGCATAGGAATGAATAAATATATCGATCTAGAAGCATATGTAATAATGTTAATAAATACTGAAATACCTTGCTACAAAATTTACGGGGAGTCATGGCTGTATTCATAGGAAACTAGAATTTGTTAGGCCAAATCTACACAATTGCGGCTTATCTAATATTGATATTTACTTACAACTAAACTACACTCAGAAAAATTGATGCATTGATTCAACCAAAAAATGGTATTCAACAACAATTTTCGTTTAAATACGGCGAAGATTTTTTGTTTGAAGGAACATAAAGAATAATGTTACGTAATTTTTTTTTGGTTGAAAAGTAAAATTTGGTTAAAGTAACCATATCCGTTAATACAATAATACAAACACTATTAACTGTCTGCTCGATGCATGAAATATGTTGATTGCAACAGCAATAAATCTTGTGTTGATTTTATTACCGATCTTTTGTTGAAATAACTGAATGTATGTTTGATTCAACCAAAATAAAGCAACAAAATTTTGTTGAAATTGTATCAAACACATATTTTTTGATATAACTTTGCATTTCCACCGTATTATTACATCATAATAAGCATATTACAAGGTAATATTTACATACGTCTAATTTAATGTTGATTTGAGAAATCAATTAACTGAACGAAACGACATGCTTTAATACAATTACAAGTTTATATGACCTATTAAAATTTAATTGTTTACTTTAGAATAATAAGATTTACATTATAAAAGGAAGATTATATTAAATGAAACATAATTATTCTCTGTATATTGAAATCTATGAATATAGTATATAATAAATAATAAAAGAAGGAAAAAAACGTCCATAAATTCACCAAAACTTCTTATTTAAGACTACATGTTTCGGCGCAAAAATGCCATCTTCAGGTCTTAAAACGTTATGTTAAGAAATCTAAAAATTAAACAATCGAAAAGGACAGTCTTTGCAAGATAATTATCTGTGATAATTATCTCGCAATTAATTGTAATCTGTTGTTTTGTTTTTGTTTGTCGTTTGTTCTGCCGTGTTGTTTTTTAAATGTCCTTTCCGAGTGTTTAATTTTTAGATTTCTTCACATGACGTTGTAAGACCTGAAGATGGCATTTGTATGCCGAAACATGTAGTCTTAAATATATTTAGAAGTTTTGGTGAATGTACGGACGTTTTTTTTCCTTCTTTTATTATTTATTATAATTATTCTCTGGTTAAGAAAAGTTTAATTTCTCTTAATACGGCCCATCACCTCATTTGCATCATTTCTCGATACCTGCCGCAGTAGGTAGTGGATAAATTCGTCATTAGTCAAATCGTTATATCTATGGACAGACTATAGTTTTAGGATGATATCATACAAGAAACATATCCACATAGGCATAGATGTCACGATAGCACTGCCTTTGTATTGAAATTACCACATGCGCAATTTCTAAGTAAAAAAAGAACAATTGGTAAGAAAGGTTGAATAGTAATGTTCTTCGTATTTAGTGTTGAATTCTGCGATAACCATCATTTATGGTGTACGTGCATTTTGGTTCGGGGTTGTCATGATCTACATAGGCCTATATTCATATCTGATTGAATAAACGTTAGATCATCACTTTTCCCGTAGCCATATTGTATACACTTAACACATCTCTTAATAATTAAAAAACTTTCTTTCTTCATTATCTACTTATTATTCTAGTGGAACATTTGCATGCATATGTGAACAGGAATGCCCAGAACGACTCGCAAATGCGGAGGAGCGCCTCATCCCACCAGACGACAGAATAAGAACGCATATAATCGAATCTCTCCGTCTCAACCGTCACGAATAAGGAGAAGAAACACATACATAGTTACGCGACCCGTGTGCCCGTATAGATGTGTGCGGGTGCGCCTGTGTGAGTGTGTATAAAAGAAAGGACATTTAATATAACAAAAAGTTCGCCTCCTTCTTTGGAATTCCGATATTCTCCAAATTTCTTCGCCACCACCGCGCCACAGTCGCGCACACGTACAATACTCCTCTCCACGTTCATCTATACGTACACATACATATACATACCGGAGCAGCCCGGAGAGAAAACCGATTCTTCGGCGCGCGATCCATTAAAATTATTCCGTAGGAAAGAAGAGAGGCCTTGCCTGGCAGGCATCCACACCACTATACGTGATATACATAGTGGAAAAGAGCGCCGTGCATACATTAGTATATTAGCGGGAGCGAGACAAATATAAGGCGGAGCCTGTCGGGCGGGGGCGTATACAATATGGCGGATAACATCCCCCCACTACAATCCCTTCCATCGTCCGTGTATCATGCACTAAGAATTATAATTGCATATAATATGTATGTGTATGTATGAATGAGTGTGGGAGCGAGACGGTGAGTGCGCGAACGATGGAGCTTCTAGAAAGAGAGGGATATACGTAGAGGGTAGAAGGGAAGTGGGGTAGTGGAGAAGGAAGCGGGCGAGTACGGAGAGAGAGACCGTAGATCGGATACACATCCATATTTCACGCGAGGGCCCCTGTAGGTACTGGACCCCGGCGAAAACGTAATGGAAAAGCCGAGGAACGCGTCTCATCTCGATCTCTATGCGATGCCAGATCTAGAGCCTTTTACCGCGTTCTCGTAGCGCCCCCTTCGGACACATACGTCGTATTAATTATCATCTAATTACTGTTATTTATGGCCGGCAGGACTTCCCGTCTTAGAAATGCTCGCCAGTCTGGCTATTTGTGGATATTTATGTATCTGGGGGATGGACATTGTTGACGTTCAATAGTTATAGTAATTTAAATAAAGCGTATAACTTAATCTTATGCTAACTCATGGAAAATGCAGCAGTTGTTAGAAGTGAAGTGAAGTTCTTACTAAAGCCTCCTATATTACATTATAATGTTATATACATGTTTCACTTTTAGTCACACATATTTCTTTATTTTTACTTTACGTTTTGAAGACTTTTCTTTTTGTAAAGCAAAAATAGAAAATATGTATGACTAAGAATAAAACATAGATCACTAACTCAGGAATTTGATTTAATTATTAAGAAGTTTGATCAAGAAACTACAATTTCGCAATGTAGCTACATGGTTGTGCATTCTTGATATTGACTAAACAAGACAATGAGAGAAGAGCCATTTTATTGGAAAAATATTATTGTGTTAATAACATTTTTAATCAAACTGAACAAAACATAAGGTTATAATAACTGAAAAGAAACAATGTTAATTTTAATATTTTGTTAGTTCAACAGTAGGTATACCATTTATCAGCCGCACAACCAACAAAATATTTTGTTGAACGATATAAAAATATTTTGTCATTTTAACTAAATCATAATTGTTTAGAAGAACGCTTTACAGTAGTATAGATACAAATAAGCGGCTCTACAAGCGATCGGCGATTACGATATGTCGTCAAGTAGTCCCGGATATAGCGGGCCAAATATCAAAACCATCAATCGCCCTCTTTAACATCCCGTTACAGATATTTAAAGAATCCTAGTACCTATCGTCAAGTGTGTATGGGTTGTAGCCTTTATTTCATTTAGGTGTCAAATTAAAAACTTCACGGATCAGAGTGTGCCATACAAGAAAGTATTTGTAAAAAAAAAGATCATAAATTTAACCCCATTTAAGGTTTCTTATTTTAGGGACGAAGAATATTTAGATTCTCGACATCGGCCGAAGCAACAACATATAAGCCATTCTCAAAAGAAAAGTTTTGTTATCTGCTCCGTAGGCTATGATATTAGAAAAGAGACAGGGTCTACGAATTTAAACAACATTAAAGAAATAAGGAAATTGGATGGAATTGGAAATTAAAATACAGTAAAAGATTTAGAAACAAAATTGATAGCAGAAACTATTCTATAAAACATCAATTTAGATTTCAGGAGCGTTTATAGAGGATGTAGAAGTAGGTACAGTGAAATACAAAATTCACGTCTCCCTGAAATGTCGGCGTGGGCAAATGGTATATCTACTTTAAAATGTATAACAATTTACGAAAAATAGAGCATTTTCGCCGGCATGCACAAATGCGATTCCTTATAGGAACAAAACATAACATTCAATTCATGAAATAAAGAGAAATAAAAAAAACGAAGGTGTATAAATTAAATTAAATGGAGTTCACTGTTTATCTGTACAATTGCTGAAAGTTGGAAGTTGAAACTATCTTTTTGGACAGTTGCTGACGTAAGTAGCTTCCTTTTCCCACTTTTCTAATATTCAACAGCATTGGTTTTATATTCCACAATGACTATACCGCCTTCTTCTGGAACACACTGTTCTTCTTCAGCTTCTATCGCTTCTAAACTTCTTCGCATGTATGTGCATACACATCATCTGCGAAGTGTGCGGAATGTGATCTAACTGGATTCAAAAATTCTACTGTTGTGTTAATTCCCAGCGAAATTGAGGTATCTTTTTAAACATCAAGAAGCATATCCTTTATTATGTCATATAATTCCACTACGTGGTTATTCACAGAGTGTTGGATTATTGTTGTTGGCAACGTCAAACGTTACCCTGAGCAAGCGCATTACTTTTAAAGTATTTACGGCAACCATTTTCAGCACCACAGGTTTGTTACACAATCAAACAACAAAATACTATTAATATCAGGTGGAGAATTTATATAAGCAACGTTATCATTACATCTGTTTGAGTATTGCATTTTTATAACGACATGTTTACACCATTAGATAAAAACTTCGAATATTATAATCAAACAAAACAATGTCTTACCTAATAAATCTAATACCGTAGAGATATACAGTGAATTCATTAACTTTGCAGCAAAAAATCGTATTGCACATCCATATGGGCTTTATATATTCCCAAATTTCATGTTTTTTAAGTTTTGGGGATCGAGATGATTCCTTGCAATAAGAATACAATAACAAATATACATATATATAAAGTATATGGAAAATCTGTTAGACATAACCAAGAATGGGTGATATTTACTTTAGGAACACCCTGTGCATTAGAACACCTTGTATAGTTTTAAGTAGAATTAAAAGTCACACAACTTATATGTCAAACTTTTCTTTGTATTGCTGCTTAGCTACGTTAATAAAGATGTACCTTGACAGTTATCTAGCAAACGCGCAAGTCAATTGTTTTTCTATTAATCCTACTAGTTTGCCAATTTAACATTGTAGCATCAATATTAACTGAGATAGTAATAGTGACCACTTAAGTTGGATCAACCTGTATAGTTCAGCAAATTGTATTAATCACCAAATTAATTTAAATGTTGAATGTCGTTTATAAGAATAATGACAGTTGGCATATTAATTTTTAAAATTTTGATTTCCACTACAAATTTGTATATGTATGTATATAAATAGAAGGGCGATATTACACTGCGACCTAAAAGATCTATTGTATTCTTGCTGCTTTTACAGCTGCCTCCAACCTATTCTTTCAGAAAGTGTAGGATATCAGAGGCCTCAGTCTGGTAAGCTCCCTCTTCGATTTGCACATGCCCCAGGTGCAACGCGCTCGAGTTGCACAGTGCAACGCAGTTTGGAGGAGAGATGGGTGTTTCATCTCGTTCCTCACAAATTCTCATTCAGATTCTTTTTCAATCCCAGCTTACTCAGGTGTCTTCGTCTACATGGCCTGAAAGTATTCCTGCTAGTATGCGAACTTTGTTCTTTACCCAGGTTGATGCTTCTGTAAACCTCTTCTGGTTATTCCGGGAAAATTTTACTTTGCTCATTCCCTGGGGATTCCCAGTAATGGATTTTCTCTGTTCTATTTCTTTTTCAGTTTTTCAGTATGTACCGCTACTTAATCCGCAAAGGTTAGGCCCTACAAAAGGTATACAGCCGCTTTTGCGAGATTATCCGTTATTTCGTTCCTTCCACTCCTGTGTGACCCGGAATCCACAGGAGGGTTACTTATTCCTTTTTCTTAGCTCATTTTATTTCCCTAGCTTTCCCAGACATCTTGGAACTGATTCAATATGGAGCTCAGCGCCTTGATGGCTGCTTGATATCAGACATGTGATAATCTCCTGTTTTCGATCATTTCTATCAACATTGAACTGAACACATCTTCACTGCTTGTATTTCCGCTGAAATATACTTGGGCTATTTTTCCAAGCGTTAAATATGTGGTTCGAGGCCATATGCTATTCCAGTTCCCTCTGCCGTTTTGGAGCCATCAGTTAACCATTCATGGCATTCAATTCAAGTTCAAGGTGTGTTATGCTCACTCGCTCCTTTTATGAGCTTTAGATGAATTCCTTCACAAAGCTGAATTTTTTAACATATCATCCCGGAGATGTCGAGGTTTGATCACGTCAGGAGATTGAGGCCTATGCCTAATCATTCCTTCCTTGACCATTCTGAGTGTGGTTCTTTTTGCCACGCCCTCTACTACGATGTGGAGGGGAGTAAGATCCAATATTACTTCGATAGCTGCTGTTGGGCAGGTTCTCATAGCCGTTAGCATACACATGCTATTTTTGCATCTTTCGGAGAAGTTATTCTCGCGGTTGCCAGATTAGTTCTTTTGCTCCAATGCTACTGATCATATGTGTGATTGGTCTCACTATCGTTGTATACATCCAAAGCAGTATTTTTGGGTTGCATCCCCAATTTTTCCCTGCAAAGTTTCTGCACACCATCATCATCACCTATAAATTTACGAAGGCCGAAATGTCGGTTTGAATAAAAATGTTTTAATTTAGCCATAAACACGATTTGTTTTCGTTTTTTTTATTACTACATTAATCGCTGAGCAATCTATAATTATATTTAAACTTAATATCGAATACAAGTTCAAACTTAACCCACTTCCATTTACCCAATGATTAATGCTCAAAGAAGCCAACGTTATAGAAATCCCAATTCTCTTAAGTGCTCGAGTCCCGTTTTAATTCAAAAGTATAAAAAAAAAACCATTATACATCTCATTAAGGAAACACAAATTACGCCCCTGCATTTTAGGCATAAATAAATTAAAACTCCGGCATAAATTAAGCCGCAAAAAAAAGCCCAGTGACAAAACCAGCAGGGAGTCACTTTTTTTCCCTTAAATAATTTTCCTCAACTTCATAATCTCGGCTTAAAGAAACCGGAAAACCAGAAGCGAAGAAAAAAAAGGGACCTGTAAAGGAGAGGAACTCGCAGCTCGCCAAGCGGACGAACAAATTACGAATTCCGGATGCAATTAAGTGCGCCTCCTTCTACATCTAATTTCGTGTAATTTAATTATCATTACGCCCGCAATTCGGTGGTCACAAACAATCGACTTGTAAATTACGGATGCCACTGCGCGCGTCCTGTGTTCTGTTGTGTGTGGGGTAGTGTTTGGATGTATAAAAACATCAAGGGACAATTATTATACTGTCGGTTTAACAAGCATGTAAATTAAACAAATGTGCGTTGGAATTGTTTCTACTAATTAGAGTTAAATTTATGGGAGAATAAAATGACTCGTATAATCGTTGTTGGAAACCGGTTGGAAATTATCGGATCGTCTTGTAGTAATAAAACGGTGATTATTTTAATAGGCGTGTAAGATCTATTAGCATTTCATGTTTCATTCAATTTAACATGATAATTAACGTGGTAAAATATGAGGATGCCAGGTACGTAATTTATTTCGTCGAACGCATATAAAAATTAATTAATTGAGATCATTCTTTGAGGTTAGTTGATGCTTTCACTATTAGTGCAAAATCACCATGTACAGTACCACAATAAAATACAGCCATTGATATACGAAATACTATTACACTGTAAAAAATCATTGTGTACTGCTTACTATATTTTTTGAAATAATTTTTTCAAGTTACCTTTATTACAATTATAATCTTTTTAATTGCACCACTTTGTAATACTGTTTTATGCAATGAATTACGCACGCAATTTTCTTAAAATAAAAGCAATGGTGTCAATAAATTATTTACAAAAATTTTGTTTATATCTTAATGGGAAATTGTATAAACTTATTATAGACTTGTAAAAATGACATAAGCAAGGCAGTGTTTTTTGATGGTATGCACATTCATTTCCCATTTATGCAATAAAATGAATTCTTAATGTCACGGTGCATTTTATTGCATATACAGAATTACATTTGACAAAATTAGTATTAAAAATCAGCTTATTGGATTGAAAGAAACAATTACAAACAAATAGATTCGTTTAAGATGAATAATGACGAACGGACGACAAATTACTTCTCACAATCAGTACGTTGAAAAATGGTTATAAGTTGCTTCTTACTTGATCTGTTTTTTTCGTTCTTATATAAATAATACGGAGGTTATGTCATTTTTCGTAATATGTTTTACTATACTATACTTATGTTTAATAATAAATTATTTATTGGCATTTAAAATTTAGTACCTTTATAATATTCGTTCTTAATATCTATTGCTTTATATCAGCTCTTTATGCTGGTTCTCCAAAGCCTAAGATGTTTTGTCTTCAAAAATCTGCTGGAAAAGTTCTTGCTTCAGTTTTTTGGGATTGCCATGAAGTAATCATGATTGATTTTTTGGGTAAGAGTAGAACAATAACTTGAAATTATTATTCGACGTTACTGACCACTCTAGGACAAGGAGTTAAGAAGAGAAGACAGAAGAAGAAAGTTGTCCAAAGAGGTTTTGTTTTTGCAATGACAAGACCCTGACAGACAATGTCCCTGCACATAAATCGCATGTTGCCATGCAAGCAATTCGTGATTTGGGTCCGAATTACTCGAACTCCTTATAATAATTACATTGATTTAAGAAAACGATAACAGTTGTTAAAGATTTTACTTAAATACTATAAAAACTTGACTTAGACGTACCTATGTGTAGAGTGTAAGTATTGCAAGATTACAACTTGCATATTCCTTAATGAAGCCTTTATTTACAAATATAGGAAATATTAGGAAAAATTACTATAACTTTGCAAATAATCCGGTAGATATTTTACTACAGGTTATAGTAAAATTTTATATTTTTGTAGTAAAATTTGCTATAATTTCTTTCTCGTGTACCCGGAAACATCTAAAAATTTGGCAGTGTACTAACAGCCCACCAAAATGTACACAAGCCTCTAGCGCTTGCGGTTATACAGGATGCTGACATCAACTTGGCTATTTGCTTATTCTCTATAAAACACCTTGTATATTTTTGTGGTTTTGAATTACTCCTAAAATTCCAGTTAAAATTTATGTAGCATTTCCTATACCTAAATTTATATTCGAAATTATTTCAATTCTTCTCGGAAAAGTGTCATACGCAGGTCCTCAAATGAATATGCATTTCCGATTTTCTTTAATCCACTTGGCACACTACTTGTAGAAGGTAAATGCATCAAGATGGTGAATAAAACTTATTATGTACAAGGTGTGCATGAAAATTGGTAAAGTACTAGTTTCGAAAAATGCAGAAAACTCAAAAAATATTCCTTATTATTATTCAGTGCTAAAAATGAGAACAATTTACTATTAGGTCACATTAAAAACGTGTGTAACACTCAGTTGATATTAGCATGCGTATGTTCCACCTTACCAAGAATCTTCAGTGCTACTAGTCAACCTGATGTATTATACGGAGAAATTCGTATATATCCTTAATAAGTGGAAGAATAATTGAATGAGAATTTAAGATGGGAAATCTCATTGCTAACGTGAAGAAGTTCTTCCACTTATTAAGTATATATACCAATTTCTCCATATTATACATTAGGTTGACCAGTAGCACTGAAGATCTGAAGACCTCTCGTAAGGTAAAACATATATATGTGCTAAGTATCAAGCTGGAGTATTCGCACCACGCTTTCAATGTTGCCTATATTAATTTACGCGTTAGTTAATTTCACATGGTATAGTGGCTTAAAGTTCGTCTACAATTTTGGTATCCTTTATAGATACATATTGTAGTTTCAGATCGGCAATTTAGCAAATGTGTTCACGTTAATAATAAGATTTCCATATTAAATTTTCATTCAATTATGCTTCCATTTAGATTAAGTTCCCCATATCTATTGACAAACATTTTCGAGTTATTTAGAATGGTTTTCCATTTTCCTAGATTTTAAAAACTGCCTCAAGTTACTCATAGTCGAAATGGCATAAAAACAATTGACTTGGTCGTTTGTGAAACTACGTAAGCCCACATTTAGCTTCGTGCAGTTTATAATGTTTATAATTCTTCAAAATCTTAAAGTATTGTGTGTTTGACAGATTGAATTCCTTTTTACGCAGATATGATATAATAACAGACGCTCCAGCATGGCTTCAGGGAAAGCAAGTCCACATCAACTACTCTTAAAGATTTTTATAATGACAATAAAATACATTGATCACTATAGATTTGGTATTAGTATATACCGTGATTTACAGAAAGCTTTTGATTGTGTGCAACACGACAATTTGATAGATAAATTAAATTTATGGAATCATAACGAACGTGGTTTAATGATTTCGATCATTAGGGACACTTCCAGTGTTGAATACTGCATCATATAATTATGAGGTTACTGTATTATATTTTTGTTATTAGCAATCATAAGGAAATTATTTAATAATAATAATAAAACATATTTATTGGCAAATATATACACATATCTTCCGACGCAACATATAGGTAATTACTAGTATACAACTTAAGGCAGACAGAGTGCAAGCCCCATACATGCTATGTGCGCCAGAAGAAACAAAATTAAAACTAGGCAGCAAGTTTTATTGCCAAAAGGATCATCATCAGCTAAACCTGAAGGGATTGCTGCCCTTTCTGATTTAGTTACAGTAGGAGCATTTCAATGGTTATAGAATCCATATAGTAGTTAAAGCAGGTAGCCTCGTGTGATACCTTTGGGTGGAGCACGAGGTTGGAATGATTTGTAATTATTTAGCTTTTCATAAATACAGTGTCACACGGTGTTCCTCGAGGATTCATCTTTGGACCAGTACTCTTTACACTGTTGAAAATTTTAACACTTTTTTGACTAATTTAATAGTCAGGAGAGGTCCACACTCTTTTCGTGTTATTTTGTCGAGAACTATAGAAGTTTAAATTTGACGAGCAAGATAGTCAAGTATTGTCTATTGTTAAGGGTTATTTTGTCCAATTACACGTGGAATTATAAAATACTTCTAGTTACATTTATTTGATCTAGACTAGACAAATTACTAGCTGTTTTAACTAAATGAATGCGCTCTATGGGTGTTTTAACGCAATTTTCTAAACACAACGTCTTTTAATATGCGACTCCTAGTTCTTAGTGCTATAATCATCTCTTCTTTAAGACGTTTTCTCAATTATAAATATGCAAAACCACTCATTCACAAGTTTTGGTTCAACCTAAATGTACCAATTTAAAATGATTTTTTGAGAACCATTATTAAATTAAATGAATGTTTATGCTATTTGATTCAAATCTAAAAACTAATGCGTAAATAGATTTTCCAATACATCTTTAAGATGTTGAAATTTTTTACCCACTGGAATTAACGTTTAATAACACGAGGTTACACTTTGCAAAGTCAGTCACATTTGATGTTTGTTGGATATGTAATACGGAGAAACAAAGCCGAAAACAGAGTACACGTGCAATGCAGGTGGTGCGTATATGCAGTACTGTATTAGAATAGGTGGGGTTCTATATTTCTATCCTAGGGTAAAAATTCTGATTGGTGACGCTCTGAATGTCTAGAAAAAATAGTCAATCCTCATATCTTGAACAAAAGAATTCACACGAAATTCTAGTAATTTCTTCTATTATATATACTGTAGTCAACTCGTCTGCAAAGTTTGGAAAAATCAACACTAAAATATTTGACTAGCGCAAAATTAACGCCAACACCGTAATATTTTCAACAGTGTAGTGTTTATATTAATTATTATAATCTCCTTGGGCGACTGACTGTAATATTGCGGGTTTATACAATTGCTCTTCAACTGATTCACAAAGTTTCTTGATGTATCAATGGAAGAAATATTAGAATGGACTGAACATTGTAACAGTTTGATGTCTAAATTACATAGTTACGCATACTTATTAAACCTTACGGTTCGAGATTTCAGCCTCTTGTATGAGATCTTTCGCATCATTCCGCAAAAAAAATTAAATGTTTAATAGAATGTATGTTGTATTCGATTTTTATATAACTTTATCTGTAATTAAATACATTTGTATGTATCTATTAATTTGCTTGGCGTAGCGAAGAGAATCAATAGCTGTCATTCATGAAAGGATGATAATTAGTAAGATACTCTATACTTCTCAGTTGTGAGACATGTTATTTTTACACTGTTACTTCCTTTGTCCAATTCACATTTTTTCGGAAAATATAATTTGTTGCTTGGTTCCCCTTTTCTTCCATTGCAAAACATGATAAATTTCCTCCATTTCAATACTTTTAAATTGGGTCACATGTATTATGAAAACCTACGTGCGGTTCTGGGTGTGGATATACGCCTCAAGCGAACTAATATATTTAAATTGATTTTGATATTTTATCGCCACGAACAATTTTCGAAGAGAAAGATTCGCTTCTGCTAAAGCAAACAATCGGGCCACGCATACTACCCACCTTTCTACACACGTCGAACGCACACAGAGGCAGTCCTTTTTACCGCGAATTCTCTTTCCCATTTCCTTCATTCCGCGTCCATGCAAAGGAATCGATCCATTAAACGCTCTAAATTATTTTCTGTGCTGTTTATTCTCGCTTCGAGGAGGCTATCTGCAAAGATATTACAATTCCTTTGTCTATATCATCATATATGCAAGACTTGTTCGATTCGTCCGTCTCGCTCGCGTCGGCGTCCAATTAATTCTTCCGTCCTCGTCCGTCTCGCGGGAATCGCATGCTGCCGCCCTTTATACAACGCCAGGATCTCGGTTCCCCGTCGTCCGCTTCGTATTCTTTCAGTTTTCCATCGTTCGTCTCTATTTCTCTCTTTCTTTCCATTTCGATCTCATGCGGGCCCGCTCGCGTTCTCTTCATTTCCGTCGTGCCTCTCGCACTCGAGAGAATTATAAATATTTTTTCTCTCTATCGTGTGCCGTACCGTAAAAATTAGTTTTTTTTTCTTTCTTCTCGAGAAAGAATCTCCTCTCGCGGCGGCTCTACGGTGCTGCCGCCTGTGGGCCGCACGTTCGTCCTGGCTTTAGTGGATGGCGAGCTTCGCAAGCTTTATTCCTATATTTGGAATGTATCTGTGTGTTTTTCCAACGTCGGCCGTCTTATTCTTGCGCACGGTTTCAATATCTTTCACTTTTGAATTGGGTTTACGACGTGTGACTGTTGCAGGAAAGTAATATCTAAACATTAACTACGAGTGGAAGCTCCTTTGGATGTTGTATACGTGGCTATACATTTCTACATAAATTTTAAATCACAAGTTTAATATTATGTACCTGCGAAAGTATGTACAATAAGATGATCACACATGACATTAAATTTACACCAACTAGTCTTTCTTGTTGGTTCCTCGCCTTTTACGGCACTTACGAAGTCCTACTTAGAAAACAGAACCGCATAACGGCTATCAATCATTTAATTATGTTATTACTTTTGGTGTGCCACAGGGCTCAAATTTGGGCCCTCCGCTTTTTTCACTATACATAATCTGTTAACTTCATTAATTTGCCCTGCATTAGCTTATGCCGATAATTTGAATATATATACTGCCATCACTAATGAAAACAGGGTAAAATTATTTCAGCATAACGTTAACTTAATTTCCAACTGGTGTGATAACAATGGGCTTAAACTAAACATTGCTAAATGTTTTACTATGACATACACGCGAAGGACTTCTTCATCTATAAATGGTTATAAGATCAACGATGTTCCACTACAGTCTCTGAAGACCATTTCTGATTTGGAAGTTTTATTTGACTCGGCATTAACATTTGCTCTGCATATAACTGCAATGTGCAAATCTGCAGCATCAGCGTTGGGATTCATTATACGCACTTGTAGGAAATTCACGGATATCGGTCTGATGATAATGTTCTATTTTGCATTTGTTGTCTCGAAGCTTGAATATGCAAATGTTGTGTGGAATCCTATAAATGTAACGCACTGCTAGAACATTGGACGTATCCAAGGTAGGTTTTTAAAATATATTTCATTCAGAATAACTAGGAATTATCCTTCAAGAGGAGCGAATCTGGATCCATTAATGAGTTAGCTTAATATTGCATCATTAACTAGTAGATGAGAGCATCACTCCTTTACCTTTTTAGACAAATTAGTTAATAATAGAATTGATTGTTTGCATTTGCTTTCTAAAATAACTTTCAATGTACCTCGGTTTGCGAGTAGATCGACAAGCATCTTTTACATACCAATAGCCCGTACAAATGTATTATCGGAGCGCCTATTACTAGAATGTGCCAAAATTATTATTATTATTACTTTGTGCTAAAATGTTCCGAAATAGACAGCAATATTAGTAAGATTACTATAGGTGCTTTTTATTTACCGCCTGGCTCGTCTTGAATGATTGATTAAATGATTGATTGCCTGATTTATTGATTTAGACCCTAAGCACGATTGATTCAGGTCTTCTGATTATCCCCTTAACACCGCAGCCTTACAGAGGCTGGCGTGGTTAAGAATAAGAAGAGCTATGAGGACTACTTCTATAGCAGCAATGAATTTTGGTGATAATGGGTGAGGGAAGAATAGGACATCTCAGATTGCAACAACTACCAAGTGGCAGATATGCAGGATTGGGACACAGTAATATTGTCCATTATCTGGGAATGCGATTAGACCACATGATGAATACTGAAATAATACTACAAACTCGTAGTAAGGCCTTTATGAAGAGATCATCAATTAAGAAGGCTGAAGAACTATTGCAGCTGAGTAGAAATTATCTTTGCATCGTGACAAGTCGCCTAGCAGAACACTGTCACTGGAAGGACACCTAAAGGACAATTTCCTTCAACACTGGAGATACCAACTGCAAACTGCAAAGGACAGAAAAATATTACCACATTCTGTGTGATTGCAAGATTCTGGACGCAAGAAGACAGGTAATTGTACAGATTAGTGCAGAGTAGCCTAAAGCCTATTATATTTTCGCACTTAATGTACTGATTTACATAAACCTGTTAGTTCCTTTTACTAGGTACATTTGCACTTACATCGATTTGAGAGAGATGGTTGCCTCAATATCCGCTTGCTATGTGAACCTGGTGTTTTCCTACGATCCAGTCAGCCACTGCACCACTTATCGGAGCTTTAGTAATTTCCAGATTCGGTTCAGATCCAGTGAATATTATTACAGAGCCCCTCCTTGCAACTTCTTTGCGATTTCATTGTCCGCTATGTCTTTATAACGCGGCACCCACAATAAAGTAACTTCGTTATGTTTATTCAAAATTCTTAGGTTTTCCTGGCAATTCCTAGCTAGCTCCGAAGTTATCTGATATGATATTAGTATCTTTTGGGACGGCTTAGCTATTCAATAGGATATTAATCCGTTGACTCTTGAGTTGTATTTCCCTTTGGTATACGGTGAGTATATTGCCCCAGTGTCATATATTCTCTTCTATGATTAATGGTTGTCCATATACATATACCAGCTCCAGAACTTGTGATTCTTTTTGATCCAGTTTTGTTTTTGAATCCTTGGTTTATGTTCGGATCTCTACTCATTCCAGCCCAAAATAACCTAGAATGGTTTGTCAAAAGAGAGTTTGGAAGTTATAATGTCATTGCCCATTTTAATGATAGGGTTTGTGATTTCGGTTACTATTCTGGCATACCAGAGTAATTCAAAATCTACCACATTTCAGTCTGTATGCCCCATCCTTACCTCCTCGTTATTATAAACATCCGAGACTTAGCTGTGCTTTCTATAGCAGCCATTGGTGAGCTACTCCAATGATGCACAAACAAACCAACCTCTCTATCCTTGCGAGTTTAGTATGTAAAGGTCGACATTTTCAATCGGAGTTGTGAATCGTTGCTGATCTCCAATAAGTTTTGTTAACGTTTTTTGTGCAACTTTTGGGCTTTGAAGAAGCTTGGTTTATTTTTTAATGTAATTTGTGATTTAAACTTCTCATTTATCCCATCATGCACCACTGATCTCCTTGTTCAATCAAAATGTACGAATTGTTTAGAACATTTTTCTTTTTAGTTCAGTTTAAGATCTCTTCTAGTTCCAAAGATATCATTAAAAATGTGTCTCAAAGGTGTAACTTTAGAAATCATTGACTGCTTCTGCAAATGAGCATCAGCAGCTAAAAAAAATACGAGTATATTTTTCACTGCTCTACATGCCTGCAACATTTTAGCAAAATCGGAGGTGCCCAGTTGGGTGACTCGCTTGTTAGATGAAGATCGGAGAATACCATCATATAACAAAATAAATGTTAATAAAGTTTATTACTAGGAGCACCAAATAAACAAGATGATAGGCTAATGAGAAACAGTGAAAAAAAACGCCGCAGTAAATGCTAACGAAGAATAGAAAGAAATAATCGTAAACAAACAAGAACCTCCTCCTCTGCTGGTTTACTGTGGAGTGATACATGTGCATCTTTAGCGTCTGAAGCTAAATTAAACATACTGCTGTGTAATGAAAGTACTAATGAAAAATGCAAAATGAATATAAAAAATGAAACATTAAATTAGCTAGCTCAACGGATAAATATTATAAAGGGCGCAAAAGAACAATTAAACTCAGAGTTACCCTCGCAACTTAAAACTTGAATTTAACCGCGAAAAGTAAAAAGTGGGCGAAGGAAAACTGACTTTTTTTAATACCCCAAAAATTGAAAAGGTTAAATCAAAAATAAAAGAACAGAATTTTGAATGACGTTAAATCACAAACAAGAATTTATTATAAAAAAAAAAAAAAAAATGTTAATTACAAAAATTTTGCAGAAAAAAAGAACCGTGGACAAAGGGTCCTGGCTTAAATCAAAAAACTGCTAAAGACTCTAAATTACAATAGGACAATGCTAAATCCTATATCAAAGCAAAAAACGAAATTTGTTCAAGAAGATAATCTTTTTATATCCAAATCAATCCACGTGGTTTCAAAATTAAAACAAACTAAATTAAACGTGGACAAATCAAGTAAATTTACAAAAGAAAAATTTAAATACAAGCACAATGCTTCTATTCACCCAACCCGAGGTAATTAATAAAACACAAATCAGCAAAATTAAAAAACGAAAAATTAACTCTTTAAACTAAAATATCTTCCCGAACAAAAATAATAAAGGATCTTATATCTAAATTGTGTACACAACAATATAATAACAATTATTATTAAGCGAGTTCCTTGATGGACAAAATAAAATTCAAAATATCAAAAGTATTAACAAAATGGCAGCAAACAATTACAAATTTCATGTACTCACGCTCTTGTGTCTATCGAGAAAAGTCGTTCTTACAATCTCGACCGCTACGTACAGCGAAGCCGCACAAAAACAGTCCACCAACGGGCAAAATCTGAAAACATAATATCAAAAACAAAATCTTATATAAAAATAAACAAAACATCTGTGAAAATTTTCCCACATTGACGAAGGCTGATCGGAGTAAACATGAAAACATCTGAACTTGCGAAAATCCGGGGCGCCAGTCCACAGCAATACGTACACCGTTGTGAAAAAATTAATATTCTATTTTTTCAAATAATGTTCTGATTGCCAGTATACAGTATTCCCTCATACTTTTCTGAATAGCAATCTATTGAAGTTATCATCTCCCTCTTTCGTCCGTCACCCACCGTTAGTTAATAACACACATGCTGCTGACGCGGTAGAAATACATAATTTAATTTCTGCACTTTTTCTAGCTGGCACACGGTAGCGCGCCACCTAGATTATATACGTGCAGGTATGGAGTTTCCGTCTCCTCGTTTAAGCGGAGACGGGACAAAACGAGAGCGGGACATTCGTTCCATTTATAAAATGCGATCGGGACTCCTCTGCTCCACTGTCTACCGGGGTATATTTTCATCGGAACGTGAATTGAATCCACGGAACCCAGGTTCTCTTGTTACTATACTACGTCCACTACTACTGCGACTACCACCGGCCGCTGCTACAACTACTACCGGTATTATACAACTACCTGCTCCTTCACGTACTGTGTAAGTTTTTTTTTCTGCGACTATGTGTTTTCCGAAGTTGACGCCGACCATTCGCAAGGTCCACTGCAATTTATCAGCATTCGTGGCGGAATCGCCCCCTTTCCACACCTGTCATCTAGGCGACGGCTTCACTAACGCCGTTGCCGTATGCCCTCATATTTCATGCTGCGCGAAAGTTATTAATAGTAAAAAGGACCGAACGTGTACTTTGACAGGAAGGAGTTGCACGCACATTATCAGAAAATGACTACAGTATGCCGCTGAAAATATAATTTCAGGATTTTGTGTGTAATAGGTATGACAGAAGCATTCAAAATATTTACACATTTAGGTAGTGGAATATCGACTTTTTTAGTACTAATAATAATTTGAAATTTTAAGGAAAACTGATATTGAAACAATGAAATCTTATTTACCATTTCAGCTTTCACTACTATTTTATTGCCTCACAAAAAAAAGTTCAATAACGACGAGCGCTGAATCAAAAAACTTGCCTTTTCCCTATATCACTGATCTACGCAACATAAGAAAATTAAAATTACCGTTTGCAAGATGGTAGATAGAATAGAATAGATAGATACCTCGTCTACGAGGTACTACGTGAGTCAGTTTGCTATGACGTCACGACCGTGTGCAAATTTTCTGTTCGTCAAAACGTAAACAAACCGTTAGGTTATTTAACTGTCAAACACTTTTGACAGGTGAATAAACAAACTCTTAAAAATAACATTTACCGTTAATATTAGTGATGATTCTTTTTGAAAATCAGGATTTAAAGTATGTTAATCATGATAGCAGTGGAAAAAATCACAAAAAAGCACAAGTGAATACAATAAATTTAATCGAGACCATTATCGCTTAAAGTATTCACAGTAACGATTAGTACGCAAGTTTCTTCTCTATCTCTCTGATTTAATACTTGTAAATTTCGTTTCCAATATGTTGTACACCAAGTACGTCAAATTTCCAGACTAATTTAATTCAATCCGCTTTATACAATTGTATGCATCCTCCGATCTGCCATATTTCATCCATCGTTTCGTAACAAACTTCCTTTTCTTTGAGAACAAATAATATATACCACAACAATGTGTTTCAACCATAGAAATGTCTTTTTCTTTAAGAGCACTGTTCAAAATATTTAATGTGTTACGTTAGTCTGGAAAATGTATGTGAAAGAACCACTTCTGTAAACAATATTTGTATATACTCACTGTTTTCGTACATGTCATAAATTGTGTTTCCAATAGCACATTGACAATGAGTAGAATAATCAATTTTTACAACATTTAATTCGTATGCATTTTCATTTTGGTTAGTGAATGTAATTCCTTGTTTACTCATGGATGAAATTTTGCTTATGTTTGCAACATGAATGTTTAGAACACTCGTTACTCTCTAAAAACGAAATACTGTACAGAATATGACATTAAAAATATATGGATTTTATACTCCTTGCACGAAAGTTAACGGGAGTAATGGTCCGTTGTTCCCGCGTTCTGCGTCGAAATACACGATTAACGAAACTATTAACTCCTTCGATTGTTTACATAATGGTTTCGATATGGTTTAGTTGTAATAACTACTTATTTTAAATAAATATATACCAAGTATAAACGCAAATTCCCACACTTTACTGCAAATGCAGAATTTAACCCTTTGACAGTTGACAGCTATAACTAAATTGGTGGGAATACATTGGGAAGATACGACAAGCATGGAATTTAAAAAGCAGTAGGCACCAACATAGTATCTTTAATTGAACTTGAATAAGTTATTTGTTAGTTGGTTATTTTAATAATATGGTATTGCATGGCCCGAATTTACAAGTAATGACGTACCTCGTCTGTTATAGTAAATGAAGTATAGAGCTATTTGATAGAGACACATTGTCAATGTTCACAATAACACAATAAATATAAAACTTAAACTACTACATATTTGACATCTAAAAAAATAAATTCCTCAACCGAATAGATGCAGTGCTCAAGAAGCAACGCCCTTAGTCGACGCCTAAATACTCACAAACCGCCAAGGACCTTTAGATTGCTTGGTAACGAATTAAATAATTTTATTCCCATCGAAGTAGGGAATCGTCTGGTTATTTCCAACCTACTTAGTGGCTCCTTATATTTTTCTTGTGCTCTTGTATTATACTTATAGATGTCGAAACATTTTAAAAAAGTTGATTGATTAACAAATCTATAACAGAGCAACTCTATAATGTATATATTAGGCAAAGGTAGAATGACCAAACTCTGAAAGTGGGAGCGACATGGTTCGTAACTTCTAATACCCACTAAACATCTGATAGTGCTTGTTTGGGCAATAAAAACATCATATGATAGTACCGACAAGCCCCAGAACGCTATACCACAGTATATTCGCGAATAGACTTCACTAAAATAAAATTTTAATAAGTCACTGGAATGCAAAACATATTTTAAAAGTCTAATTTAATAACAAGAAGGATTAATCTTTTGCATAAAACAATCACAGTGCAATCTCCGAGCTAAATTCTCATTCAGAGTCATGCCCAAAAATTTGATTGTTGTTTTACGCTTTATGTATAAACTTTTGTACATTACATTGTTAGTAGTATTTATCAAATAGCGCGAAGTATGAAAATACGTTAGTAATTAGTTTTGGTCAAATTAAGCATTAACTTATTGGAAGTAAACCATCGGGCCAGCTAACTAAGAAATTAACTTACTTCAGTCTGTACGTCCACAGGATTCCTGCTGATGACAGTGGATATAAAAAGACCGACGTGTGGTAGCTCATATGGCAGCATCAAAAAACGTTTGTCAGATCTCAACTTGCTAGACTCTCCTCCTTTTGGAATGGACTCAACGGTGCGAGCCACTGTAAATATCTAGGCCTTCATCCGAATGAGGAGATTCCGTAAGACCAGTCTTTATGAGCAGCGACAGATTGGATTACTCACAGGAATCTTAACTAGGCACTGCGCACTAAATAAACTACTGCGTCGCATAGGCCTAGTGAACAAATGCGAGAGGCCGGAGGAAACTCCTGCTCAGTGGAGAGACAGGCGCTCTTTGGGGTCGATCGGTTGCACGAACCCAGAGTTGCTAAGTTAACTCTTAACCAGATTGCAAACTTTTCGTTAGGGTGCAACCTGACCAAGAGCATGGAAGCACAATAAATCTTTCTGTTCTGGCCGAGCTGTCTTTTTCCGGTTACACCAGCTCATGGGGGAAAAATATATAAAGGGGTGTCGCATAAAGAAAACAATGTCGTTAATAAACATTATGAAAAAAATTGCCCTAAAATTGAACCATGAGGAACTCCGATGGTAAAAAGGAAGAATAGACTCTTGAAAGATATTTCAACCACTCCGACACCACACCACGAACCTCATACCTATTCAATTTATCAATAGGGCACTCATGATTGACACAATCGAAGGTGATGATGTTATTTATTTCTAAATGATTTAATAAACGAGTTATCATAGCATATTCATATAATTTAGGAAAGTTCTTCAGTTCTTATGAACTGGAGTCACACAAGCCACTTTTAATGCCCTTGGGAAAGTGCCTTTCTCAAAAGTTAAATTAACGAGCTCAATTATGGACTTACTTAATGATGAATGGAACATCCGGTCCTGAGCTCATTTTAGTTTCTAATTTGCTTACTACCTGTAAAAATTTAACTTCGTTGAAAGAATACGCGCACATGCTATTGTAAATAGGTCTTTGAACAGGAACGAATCGAAGCACATTTGTTAGATACTACATTATGCAGTTCCTTTACAGAAAATCTTTTTTTATGTCTAATTATAAATTTAATAACGACAATTTAGCAAATTTCTTCACGTTAATATCCAGACTTCCATCTTAAATTCTCATTCAATTTTTTTTCAATTATAAATTAATAGCTTTGAATATACTTTCCACAACTAAAATTTTTACATTATTCCAGACTATCACATTCATAACAGACGCCTTTAAATTAAGATTTCGCGGTTTCGTGTGTGAAAGATAACAATTACAATTATTAGTATGAAATAATATGGCTTTGGAAAGATATAGCATTGAACGAAATTAGTAATTTTAGCATATCATACTACATTTTCAAACTGAAATATCTAGTTTTGGGTATATTACTAAATACGGGCATTAATCGGTGATAAAATACAAAATACATTCTATTCTGACAGAGACGAGGTTTTAAAAATAAAACCCGGGTTGTATTCAAATTATCCTGTTTAATTATGAAACGCTATCGATAAAGGAAACCCTTCCATACCTTTTATAGTCCTTTAAATCGAAGCGAACGGGCGATACGTCGAAGTTGTAAAACGAGAAAGTATCTATACACGCATCGACTAAATTTACATTATACGGCCATATTTTATAGGTCTTTAATCTGAATTTTATACCCACTTTTTCGATAAACAGTACACTTTTACCTTCCATGCGCACTCATACGTATTACGTTTGGTATAGGTATGTAGATTTGTGAGTATGTATAGCACGACGCAAAAGTTTTTGTACTTATTTACATTTTCATTATATTTGTTACTCCATAAAAGAATTATTTAGAACAAAGTCGAATCCATCAATAAACTGAACATACTCGATTATAGTTTATTTATCGTATAAATGAAATAATTTAGAACATTTAATTTTCATATGTGAGAGTATCAATTACATACATTATTTAAATCCATTGTATACGAAGTTATTCTGCGCGAATAAAAGCCGGCGCTTAGGATAACAGTAACTGATCTTATTCCTGGTTAAGTGATTATGTGTTTTCTTCAATCAAATATTATTGTTCTATAGAAAAGGTAACAGCTCATACTGTAAATAGCTAGTCAGTACAGTCAATATTCGTTTTGCTTTAAACAACTCCTCTGCAAGATTGATTAAGACACACTAGTACAGTGCGAAACTTCCAATAATTGCCAGTCTGGTAAGTAATTATGCAATATTAGATTTAGAAGTAAGAGCGCGTTTTAACTCACTGCTACACTGTAACTGTGTACATCATAATCGTGTAGCAGTTGTCGAAGTAAGTCACTCGCAGCGTATCAATTGAATTACGCAGTCTATGAGAAACAGTAAAAAGTTGATCAATTCGTTTTGTTTTTTTTTAACCCCTAGCATTAATACATTTCATTAGCTTTATATTCTTCCTCATGAAAAATATAAAGAAGATGGCTAAACTTGACTCCGAATCTTAAATGAAATTACATTAGTTTTGATTTGATTCTTAATCTTAATTCTTATTTTTTTTTTTTTAATAAAATTCTTTCGCTTTATACCAAAAACAGGGAAAGGACATTTCACACCCTAAATCCCAAAGACCTATTGGTCTCACCTCGTTCTTTTCGAAAAAGATGGAAAGTATGTACATAATAACATCAGAATAGATATCATGGCACGAGTGCCGTTGCAGCCTTGTTAGCACGCCTATCAAATGGGCAAATGAGACTGCATTAGTAGAGCTGACGGGTCGAAACAAAGATGCACTGACGCATAAAGAAACCGTAGTGTGCTCGTTTTTAAACATATAGTGTGGTTTTGACAATACTGCACATGAGTCTTTCAAGAAAGCATACACTAACAGGGTGTATATGGTATGACCTATGGCTGTCACAACTGCTTTCCTACCAGGTCAATGGAAGCGGATATTGGGCATAAGATCATCAGTTGGCATGACCAAAGAGTGCTAGCAATGAAGAGTTATATCCCCAGTTATGTGGAGTCTAATAATAAATGAAGTCTCATGGGACTTGACTGATCTAGGCAAAGCTGGCCGAGGACATGCTGATGATACTGTCATACATGCAAAAGGAAAATTTGGGAATACCCTCTGCGACGTAGTTCGAAGAGGACTTCACGAGATGATGGTGTTAATTAGTGAGACTTAATATCAAACCCACTAACCACTAATATTACCTCAGTAGCATTTATAAAAAAAAAACTCCAATCTTAAAACCATAAAAATGAATGAGCAAAACGTACACTAGAGAAGGAAGGTTAAAATTCTAGGTCTTACACAAGACAGGCAATAAACTTCTCTGGAATAAACATGAACATGAAGTAATAAACAAGGCTAAAAAAGCTCGGATGGTGTGTCGAAACTTTGCAAAAAATAAAGGGAAATGTAGCCCAAAAATACTGCTTTGGATGTTTTCAGCTATATTGAAAGGAGTAGTGAGAGTAAAAGAACTAATTCAGCACATAAGTGGGGCTATAAGGACCTGCCCAAACAGCAGCTATTGAGGTAGAACCGGATCTTATTGCTGCTCCCTCTCGTTGTGTTGGGGGCGTGGCAAATAGAACCACATTCAGAACCATTAAGGAAGGAACAATTAGACATACATCTCAATCTCCTGATTTCAATTCTTGTTCTATAGTCAAACAGCCAGCAAAGCGCTGAGTTCATATGTAATCAGCTCTAAGATAGTCTGGAAGAACTGAAAAGACTAAAAATTAAAACATCCAAAAGATCCAAGCATTCAGAGAATTTCTAGGAAATGAGCCAAAGCTAAACTTCTCTCTGGCAATCTATAGTAAGATGTTTACATCAACTTGAGTAAGAACAATAACAGGGATCCTTTCAGATCGTTTGCCAACTGAAAGGACATCTGAGTAAGTTTGAATTAATAAAGGAATATGAATGTAGATTTTGTAGGAAACTGGATGAAACACTAGCTCATCGCTTTTCAAATTGTGAGCATGTAAAATCGATGTTCTCATATCCTGCACTTTTTAATGGGATTTGGGTTGCTTGGCCGGTTGTATAGCAGCAAGAATGAGGGACGTAATAGAGATTTTAGGCCGCAGCTACTATCACCCTCACTTACATCTATACATACCTACATAGATTTTTCGGTTATGTATTTTTATATTAATTAGAAAAGTGCTACCTATCTGAATAACTTCCCTTCAATGGAAACCCTTTTCCATAAAAAAAGGCTGTATCATCTTCATAATTAAGTGCTTGTATCCTATGATCATTCGAGGGATATTCAATGATATAAATGCAATGGACCAAAGATACTCTCCTGAGGAACACCACTATTTACGGTAAGTACATTTGATGTAGTTGTTACATATCTCCCACAAATACGTGCTATTTACTCTCTGCTAAAAAGATATGATGCAAACTAAAAAAGAGGGGTACCACACACTTTGTAACCATTTTTTACAGGAGTTAGTTTGGTTTAGTTTAAGTTAATTCATCCTGTTCACTGCGACTACTAGGGTCTATTGTAGAGCGAATATTATCTTAGAGTTCATCCAACAAGTTCAGGCTCTTAAGCCAGCTCACTATCTTGCTGAATGAGATTGTTTTCAGGTGTTCTAGGAAAGGCTCAGCCTTTCCGAAGATTACATAACTGATTCTTGTAGCAGCAGACAGTGTCAGAAAGACTGTCTCTTGGTCTTTTAGACACAGTCGCCATTCAATCTCATCAGAGAGCACAATTCTGTGTGGGTGCTTTCTACGCTTACAGTGACCTGTAAAGACAGAGGCAATCATCTTGACATTTCTACGGTCAAGTTTTAGCAGTTCCTTGGTTCTGGCATGCTTAGGTGTAATACATTTATACAGGAGCCTCTGACTATCAATGCTGTCAAACGTTGTGGACAGATCCAAAAGCAAACTATCTCTTGTATTTCTGATATTTTCTTAACCATGATGACTTTTTAGCTTATGACATTAAAATTGGCATAGTCAATTATATAAGAATCTTTCAAATATTTTTGAAAAGCTTGTAAGGAGATTCACCGCTTGTGATTAAAAATATAATTTATGCTGTTTTTGAACTTTTTCTCGATTCTATATTTCGATGTAGACATATTTTCCCGTATACTACGCAGGATCTGTCGCAGCGATGTTAAAAATTTGTCAGCCATCCGACCACATCGACTGTAATACATTTTTCAATTTGCAAAATTGACTCGTACGTAAACCGTCTACGTAAAGTAAATGTACTCGATACTCTCGACTAGTCGACCGTGTCTCCCGCTGATGCCCGGAAAAAAGAAACATCAATGCCCTAAATGCCACGTGCGTCGTCCGTATATATTTGTATGTAAATACGCTTAGGTCGGGAGACACAGGTGCGAGATATGTCAACCGCAAGATATAGGGGCGGTTTTATGTGACCGCATTAGACAGCCAAGATATTAGTGAAGCAACAAGAGCCATCTACCAACCTAGCTGGTGGCTGTTTACCTGGGTGCGTACGACGCGAGGGTTTATTCGTTCCCGTCGACGCGAATATAAGGGTTTTCGGCGACCCGACGCCAACGGTGGGGCTCGTTTTGGCGGAGGAAGGTTCTCAATAGCGTATATACGTCTAGGTATTAAGCGGAATCACTTTTAAGATAATTAGGTTGCGACGAACATGGAAACGGGAAAACAGATACACCTTCTTGCACTCACGCCAAAGAGGATATCTCCAATAAGGTGACAGGATGTGTTCGATTATTGAGGGGAATTTATCGAAAACGCCGCAGAACATTTGCCAAAGGGAAATACTTCTTCGAGAAAATACGCTAATGGAAAAGATTCTTAAACTACGGGAATATTTTTAAGTATACTTGTTTGTTCCAAACCAATATTTTTTATATTAACGGAACAGGTATTTCCAGTGAAGGGAATTTCTCTTTTTAATTATTCCTATAAACTTTCTTTTATCGATAAAATATATGTCACTGTAAATTTACACAAAAAATTAATTAATATTAATTTTTTTATATATATGTTATATACTGTTTTTCAGAACAAAATGCCCAGGATTTCAAAATTTTAATTTTGTTTAATTCAGTAAAATTGAATATTACAATTAAATTCAAAATTTTAATTTATTTATAATTTCTTTGTTCGTATATTTTTTTTTCCTTTTCTTTAATAAAAAAAATAAAATCCAATAATATAGTGGTTTTATTCACCTAGCGACCTCTCTGATAAATAAGTGAATACTGTGAAAAGTGACCTTCTACCTGCTAGATAGCACGGAACACTTGTAGGAGCACCAAAACCACTGTCAATTTAGCTTTCCAGGCGCTTGCTAACGAATAGGCAGCATTTTCTTACCTAAAGAGCACGCCCTCAATGCCCCTTCTCTGATTATTTAAATTCGAGAATTTAATGTAATTATCAAGTATCGTTGTAAAAACACACTAAACTAAAAAAAACTAAAAAGAATGTTTTAACACAAAATAAGTGTAACTAACTACGTTTTTCCATTTTTGAAACTCTCAAATCACAGATACGTGTGTTGGAGTCATTAATAGGTACTATATAAAACGATTTATTTAATACAAAAATATGCATTCAAACTTTCCTGGCACTTTAAATGAATGAGGTTAGAGAAACGTCAAAATTAAAAAGTAACATATGAAAATCAGAGCCATCTAGCCGTAAATGGCAGAAACTAACTTTATAATAAATCTGTAATATTCAACTATCCATGTTATCGATATATGTTAAAAATAACTATTTTATCAGAGTTCTTCTTAGTTAGTGTCGAATCTTAAGACAACCCTTAAATGTTAAAATCCCTAAAATAACTAAAATAATAGCGGTTCATATAAATGTAACCCCAAAATTAACGTATTGTGAAACAATTATAAAAATCTTATTTACTGGTTAATATTCAATTGAAACTAATTAATTATTTTCTCTTTTAGGTGGGATATACTTGATGAAATACTAGCTTGGATACGAACGGACACTCTGGGCAGGTAATTCTCTGGAAGTCAGATTGGAGTTTCTATTCGGGCCTCCACTAATGGTCATAAATTGGAATGGTATTCCAGCCAGGATTCTTCTTAGGAAATTCTCGATGATGAATGAGGATTTAAACTAAAATTACTAGTTATCGCTGTCAGGTAATCAACCTCGAAATTCAAATGGATAACCAGTAGCTGACATTAAAATATCGTTATTTATTCTAGTTTGAGGAGAATACAGTAAACGTTACCAAATAAACATACCAACGAATGAAAAATCTTCCTGAGCAAAATATAAATCAAAATATCAAAAATATACCAAGTAAGCTTGAATTAACACCATAAAAATAAAGTTTACATTATATATAAGGCTATATTTAGCACCTATTGCTAAAATCGTCTATTTTTATAGTATATTTGTTACAAATTCGAAAATTTGCCTGTATAATAGGCAACCGAGTATGCACTTCATCTTTCAAATACTTCTTTCTTTGGCTTTGAAACCTGTTTTAAATTACTATATTATACTCCATACCCTTGATTCCGTAGCAATATATTTAGACTGTTTACTTTTTTAATTATTTACTGTGCACTTATACCAGATATCCCAAAAGTTGCGAGATAATCAAATCGAATCTAAAAACAAATAAAAAAACACACCGTTGATCATTTTCAAAGATTTATCCAAGGGTACCAAAGAAGATCAACCATTGGGGTGGAGTGGATGTTAGCTTTAACAGGAAACCCGTCTATTTTTTTTATTGGCAGAATTCGGAATTCTATTATAAAATACAAAATTACATAGTATCTCGACTCATAAAAGTTCTTTTTTTCGATTTTTGATAAAAATTAAAATTTGGAAGAAATAATTTTTGTTAAGGTCTGAAAGAAAAAATTTTATGCTACTTTATATCTTTCCTCATTTGAATGTCCGCAGTCTTTCGTCAAACCTTCTTAGGAAAGTGACTTCAGATAAAACTATGTCATCAATAATAGTCGCCCACTTAATGACATCCAAACTTTCGATAACCATTGAAGTAGGTACTTTTGGATTTTGCTGGAAATGATACTTGATCATTATTTGCTATCATCAGACTTTGATGTTTCGATCGGAAAAGTGCTTTGGAAAATTAAATAATACACATAAATAATCTACTGAATATAGCCACTTTTTTTACCAAAATATAAAACATAGTACAAAGTATGTTGATAATTAATTATTTCAGAATAGATTAACTGTGTGACATTGGCAATTTAACAAATATAAACCATTTATATACGAATCCTACTTTTTTTTTCCTCTAGTACATATTTTTTTTTTTACTGTTATATGAAATGTTTATAACAAAACTGAAAATAAAGTTCCTCAAACAGCACACGAAATTTACTCCGTGAACGAACGAACCAACGCCGCTACGAAACTAAACACAAACATATGAAATTTTATTAATGTGCGAAGATGTGTGATAAGCGCGCCGCGAGGTCCTCTGTGTCTACGCGAAATTGATTTTTAAATTTCTCTTCTCTCGCAGTGAATATCGCCCCGAACACCCCATATCCCATGTTTATTTTAGTCCGGTGCCGATCTTGGTGTAGCGCGCTCGCGTCCGCAACGCGAGCGAGGCCGCGCTCCGAGCGCCGAACGCGTTCGCCGCTCCACGGAGATGCGGGCCCGCATTATTAAGCTTTGTGCCTTTGATGATTTTCTCTGCATCTCATTTTCGTGTGTGTGGGAATCGAATTTGAAGAGATGGAGTGGTGAATACCAATTGATGCTACACAAGCAGCTTTTCTTTGAATCCCTCCTTCGACGTTTTCGTTTCTTTTTCGCGTGCACGCGGGCGCCCGGCCTTTTGCGCGCTCCTAGTTTTGCATTATTACCGATTTATTTATGATGAATTTCCATAGGAAACTTTACTGTAACGTAATTACGTGAATTACACCTGAAAATGACTACGAGCAGCTCAAATAAAACACTTTGGTTATACCTTATTTTAAAAAATACTCAACAAAAAATAAATACATGGCAGTATTTCGTAATTTAAGTAATGAACACTATAAAATAAGAATGGTAATGTCAAAGAAAAAAACAATTTTGCATCTACCTGCAGCTGTAGGAACTCCATAAGCATCTGTTTTAGGTCCCACTTCGTTTATTATTTTTGTAAGAGAGAAATCAGTAAGCGAAAATCTTGAATACTCGTTCTGTTGTTGTGTTAAATAATGGGTAAATACTTTCCGCTAATCTTTTCAATACATATGTCGTACTTATTCAAGGCGCTTTAAATATTTATTAGAACTTCAAAAATAAATACCTTGTTTAGTATTTAAAATAAACCTTAGAGTGCCATTTATTTTTGTAAACTTCGTAAAATTAGTTTTTTTGATTATAACATAGCTTACAATGGTTTCCATTAAAAGCTAATATAACGTCGTTACCACCAATTTGTTTAAAAATTGTATTGGGTAGTTATTGTTCATTATTACAAAGATTATTCACAAACCAAATCACCTCAAATAAAGTTTTATTTATAAAAACTAAATAGCCTATAGAATGTAAACAATAAACGCATACTATACAGGGTGTCCCACAGAACTGGGGCCCACTGTGCTCTATTTAAAGAAAATATTTTCAACTTTAAAGCACTTTTCGTATTTTAAACGGATTGGTACAATTTTCATCGGCCTAATGAATTTACCGAGTCATTTGCAACTGATTTGTATGAAGGTTCTTCATCCCTAAACTCAATCGTTTTTGAGATATTTTAATTTTTTTGAATATTGTACTCTTTCCAATAAAACTAAATAGTTTAAGAGATATCAGATATTTAGTTTTTATACTAAAGTCGATGTAAGTACTAGAACGTAGATATAAGGTGTTATAGCAATAATTACTAAATCACATGTGTACATGGTGTTCAAAAACACATCTCCAATGTGGATACCTTTAAGCGAACAAAACTTTTTTCTTCCAAATTGAACATAATATTTTTTACTACACCATTGAATGCAGCGTAGAATTCTACATAGATTGATATTAGGGTTTCATATGCCTAGGTATTCTTGATAGTTTTTGAAATATTAGCATTTCTTGCCTAAATATCTCTAATTTCCAAGTTTCGAGCAAATAAAATATTTTTTTTTCGAAAAACACTCTGTATATTATTTTTTAGAATAATGCGTTATTTTTTTTTGCATTGTTTGGTTTCCATACCTGAGATATTTATCAGTTGAAGTTTTCCAATTGTTAGGAAATTTTATATAATTGTAATTTTAAAATATTAATAAGCCATAATTATTATTCCACAGTTACATGTTAATATTTTTGCCTGCTTATTAAATACATCGTTTGTAAAATTTAGAACTAATACAGAACTAAAAAAATGACATCACAAAACAAATTAGAACTCTTCGCGAACATGCTTGACACTTTGACACAAACGAACATATTGAGGACAAAATCTAACCTCAGATTTGATACCAACAACAACAAATAAATTATTTTAACTGTTCACTTGTCATTTACTATTTTAATAATGTACCTACTAAAAATATTTTCCGTTTGACTCATCAATCCAATAAGTGTAATGGATGCGGATCGCCCACCCATTACCGATGGATGCGTTTATGCACTTTTTAGAGGTTAGGTATGTCAAGTTCTTGTACAATCCTATCTACACCTCCTCTTGAAAAAGTGTAAAAATTACTTGTTCTGAACAAGTTCACAGTTTACAAACGAACATCGAATTACTTGTTCTGAACTTACAAACGAACACTGTTAGTGTAAATCGAGCAGTTCAAACAGTTCTGAACGGACAAATGAACAAAACTATTATGTCTGATCAAATATTTATTACTTTTATTTACCTATTTATTAATTGAGAACAGATGTTTTCCATGATACACTAAGTGTAGATACGTGTGTACTTTTCAAAAAAATCATAATTATCTCTTATACTATCAATTTTAAGTATAGGACATGGATACAAAAAATTAAGTAAAATTAGACGCCGAAGACAACTAAGTAATAAAATATGGGGGATATCATTTAAAAAAATTTAGATACGGTTCTTCAAACTTTCGAAATGTTAACGTGTCATTGTAAGGTAACCCTATAATGTAGACAGCTATTCTCGGCGCCAAAACATACTCCAATGTTGTTTAAGCATATTCTGGATCCTAGATTGACAACCCAAAAATTAAGCGTTCTCTAATTTTTTTTTTTTTTGAATAAATGGTCACTAGAGCAGATTTTCTTAGAAAAAAAATTGAATAACTCCAGGACGGCCGAATCAAATCACAAAAACAACAACAAAAGATTTTATAAAGGGAAAAAATAGGAAAAATCAAATATGTAAAAATATACATGGTGTTCACTTTAAAATAACAAAGTAGTTGGAGGCTTCCGGTATAACCGGAGGCCTTAGCAATCTGAAAATATACTACTTAAAGAGAATGCAATCGATTTGTCTAATTCTGAATTTTCAAATTTTTATTTTGGTTAGAACCCCATAAACTTCTAACGAACGGTTTCGCTGAAACACCCTGTATAACAAGAAAGCTAACTGAAGAAAAATCAATTCTTTTAAATTTTTTGAAACCATAAAATAAATTTAAAATTTCATTTCACCAATGTTCTTTTCTGGAAATATAGTATTCGACTGCCTATCTCATGTTTTTGTAAATTATATTTCCCCATTATGTATTGCTGTGGTTAGACAACCCGTTTTATCGCTGAGTGTATTTCAAGTTGCATATTTTTGGTTATTTATTGGTTGTTTTCCTTGCTTAAACAGCTGTTGTTCAATTTACCGAGAATTTTTCGCAATTTATATTTTATTTGTATAAGTTTAGTTAAAGAGTTTATTGAATCATTTTAATTTATTTAGTGTTAAGTTTTTTTTAATTAATCCATTCATTAATTTGTCTATTGTTTGCTTGTGTTGATTTATTGCCGATTCTATTCATTATTGTTGTTGTAATACGTCTGCGTTGTACGATTTTGAGAGAGGGATTTTTGTAAGAAAAACAATTGTTGAGTTTTGTTAAGGACTTTCTTGTTCGACTATTAACGTGTGTAGACGTATTTTTGTATATCAATGTTGCCATTTTGTAATTCATTTAATATTGAAATTTAATTTCTGTAAAAATTTTGTCAATCAAGGATTTCTTTTTGCGATAATTATTAATATATTGAAGTGTGACTTTGTAGATATAAGATCAATTATTATTTTTTGTTAAGGAAGATTTATTTTTAGTTTTTTCTGTCATTATATTTTAAAGAGTTAATTTCCCGTTATTCAATTTTTGCTGTTTCATTTTTATTTATCAATCACCTTGGTTTGGGTGAGTAGAAGCTTTGTTCTTGCATTTAGTTTATTTTAATTTGTGAAACCACGTGGATAGAGTTTCAAAAGTTGTGTATTTTGGATTATCTTCCTGAATAAACAAAACTTTTGCTTTGCATAGGAAATAGCGTTGTCCTATTTTAATTTAGAGCCAAGTGCAGTTTTTATTTTAGGCCAGAACCTTCAGTTCACGGTTTTTTTGTGCACAATCTGTAACTTAACCCGTTGTTGAAATAAATTGATTGTTAATTTGCGTCTTTGGGTTAAAAATTCTGTTCTTTTATTTTATATTAAACCTTTTCAATTTTTCGGGTAATTAAGAAAGTCTGATTTCATTCACTCACAATTTACTTTTCGGGGTTAGATTCAAGTTTTAATTCGCGAGGGTAACTCTGCGGTTAATAGTTCTTTTGCGTTCTTTAAAATTTTATCCGTTGAGCTAACTAATTTTATTTTCTTTTTCATTTTAAAATTCATTTTGCATTTTTTAATTAATTCAATCAGTACACAGCAGTATGTATATCAAATTTCACACCTTCTGTACATACAATATTTAACTGTTGCAAAAAAAAAACTATCATTGTACGGTTGCCTTCTCAACATCACATAATTCGAACATACTAGCATGATTATGGTAAGTAGCGTTGTCTACTTCAAATACTCTCCAAAGTAACTGAAAATCGAATAAAATTACACCCGAATGGAAAACAATTTGCTATCGGAACTTCGCTGGTACCGGAAAGGAATCAATACGTGCACATCCGCAGGCACACAGTCGGACGCGACTGGAACCCCAAGCGTCTATGATTGGCTTTAATTACATCGTTTTGCATAGTTTTGATGAAGTAATTCATTGGGTGGGATCGTCAAAAGCGCCAGTTAGATAGTAATTATCGTCAGACTGATGGGAATTTTAACGGGATAGCGGGCAAGGAATTTTCATTTAGAGGGATTCGTTCTTTGTGCGTTCACCCAGTGCAAGATCTATCGGGTGTATATAATTTAGTTAACATTGCATCTGTTGTTCACAAATACAAATTGTCCAAATTCGCGGTGAATCAAGAATAGATAATATTGCAAGGAAAATTGCTGGTTTCATGTCGATCATATAGACGACAAGGTCATCAAATTGTATTTACCTTCCGAAAAGGCTATTAGTCGAAATAAAATAATGAAACAGGAGAGCGCCAATCTGCCCAATCTTCGTTAAAAGGCTGTAAACAAAACTAATAGGATACGAGTTAACAAAAGAGAAAGAGATCGATTTAATATAAAGCACATCATACGACGTTGATATTAAGAGCACGATCATCAATTTTTCCACCCGTCAGTCGTGGCAGTAATAACCCCATATTAACTATTTTCTAGCAAAAAAAAAAACTTCATAAGGGATTGTGTAGAAAGTGTTCTAGGAGTAACAAAACTTACATTACATATCTGCTATGGTGAATTCATTTCTTCTTATTTGATCGTAACAATTTAGCGTATCTTATAATCTATTGTACACATTCTTTAGAGTTATTTTTGGTCGATTAAATAAAATTATCCTAAGGACGCGCGAAAAACCAATATCAATGCAGCTTACAGCACGACTTATTCGGTAGCTGTTTGCAAAATTGAGACAGTAAACCTTGCTTTTACTGATCGCATTTTGAAGTATTTCACCATTAGTTTGACTATCTCAATTTTTTTAATTTCCACTTGCATTTTTCATGATTCTTTTATTGTTTCTGAGCGCATAGAAAAAAATAAATTATGCCAAATATATGAGCAAATTAAAAAATTCGAGATAATCAAATTGAAGGTGTACGTACTTCAAAACACAATAAGCAAAATCAAAGTTTATTAACTGAATTTCGCAAAAAGCTACCGAAGAAGTCGTGCTGTAAAGTGTATTTATATACGTTTCCCCCATATTGCTTTGCCGTACGACCTTAATCAGTGTTAGCTGCTGTTAGAGAGCGATTCATTTCATAACTGAAAATATAATGAAATAGTTTCATTTTTGTAGTAACTGAGAAAAGGAAAAATTTACATCCCACCAATTTGAACGCAGCCTTAAAGCATAGTTTTTCTTCTCACCTTTATGCACAAATATTGTTTGCATTTTGGGATGCCATTGCTGCCTTTTTTAAATTATGATGTAATTATTTAATACTCGTGTACGTTACATTTTTACATTAAAATTTAAAATTTAATACGAGGAGAATACATTTCATATCTAAGGCGAAAGAAAAGGCAGCACTGTCATTCTCAAACATAAAAGAATTACGTTATGTTATTTTTTTTTAATCCATCGAAAATCCCCACTAAAAATATATATGCCATACCTGACATAATATAAATGATTTTATTCTGCTGACTGCTGAAAAACCAAAATTATAGTTGTTTAGTTAGTAAACTTTATTCCTACACTGAGAAAAATGAAAATGTCGGTACAACAAAAATTATTATTTTGGACTTTTTGCATTCACTCAACCAATTTTCGTTTAAATCAGCACACTTAAATTTTATTGCAAAACAGTAACCTCATTGAAAGAACACGCATATTTAGTTGAATTACATGTGTTGATTCAAACAATTATTTGCTTTAACCGTCAATGGAACTACAAAATTAGTTAACTGAATGCATGTGCGGCCGATTTGAACAAACATTTATTTTAGTTCAACATTAAGATTATTGGATGAACCACAGTTGTAGATTGATTCGAAACAGTAGTGCAACTAATTCTATGTAATTGATTTAAACATTCCGGTGGTTTGAGCATATTTAAATACAAAAATTTGTTGAGTGAACCAATTATTGGTCGAACCAACATATCTTTTTTTCTCGGTGTAAATTCGAATTACAGTACTCATGCAGTAAATCATACAGAACATAATCGATCTATGAAGTTATATACCGTAGTTATATACCATAAACGCCACCTTTATCAAAATTACAACGAAAAATTACTGTTTCTAGAAAGATCCAGCTAAATTCGCATGCGTTGTAGATTTATACAATTGAAAAGGAAATCTCAGATAGAATAATGATTGGTCAAAAGAAGAACTCAAGAACAGTACTCATCTGGAATAGGAAAAAAGTTCCCACTAAAAAATTAATGACTGATGAATTCAGATATTGAATAATTTGAAGTACAAAGTAAGCAAATAACCAAGACGACTGTACAGAGTGGTCCAATTTGCTTGTCAGAATAGGTATATGACGCTGTGAACAGATATAGTGCTCATTACTGGTCCAACCAAACATTAATAAATAAATTCTTAACATTATTGCACTATTCCTCTAAGCTAATAAAAATTGCTTTAAAAAAGTGAATCTGAATTGTTTCAAAACTGACCAGACAAATTAAAAAATATATCAAAAAAGCTGTTTGCAAATTTTTGGCAAATAACGTGCAATATTAAAAAATACAGGTTTCCTCTTGAAAACATCAAACGAAATCTACTTCAAGGTCACAAGCCAATAAAAAACTATATGTGTGTGTAAGTATCTTCATATTTGAACATTTTTTGGTAACTATACAGTGAAAGTAGATAATGCCGGTAAACTAAAGGAAAATAAATCAATTAATGGCACTCTGTATACTAGCGCACAATGCTATTAAAACATTTACAATGACAAACCTTGAACAAAACATGATGTTACTAAATAAAATCATCTTGTGACCAGTGAAATTGCATGTATTACAACAATTATTGGCATCCAGATTCACACAGAATGCGGTAAACTGTGTCTGTCACCTCATTATTCATTACATAGTCTGCAGTTGGCATCACCAGTGTTAACCCAAATTTTCTATAGGTGTAGCTCTGTACAGTGTCCTGTTAGGAGACCTGTCACGGTGCAAAAATGAGTTATGCTGCAGTAGTTCATTAGTCTCCTTTTTTGACCTCTTTGATAGTCTCATAACAAAAGTCTTTCCAAGTATTTGTCTGGTTGTATTATTCCAGAGTTGTTTGTGCTCTTCTTTGACCCAATTCCTTACCTGCACTTGGGTTGTGTTCTTAGACACACCTAGAACAGGTTCTGCGCCTATAAATGAAGCGGATGATTACTTTTTTACGTATTTTCTTCATTATTTATGTTGCACTTGATTTTCTAACGTAAGAAAACGCTCTAACTACCTACATATTGATCTATTGGCTAGACACCTTTCTGTAAATAAAAATAAAACGTAAATCTATAACACATCCTCCCGTTCCAATTACGTTTGGCAATATTGAATCAGAGTTAATAAACCAACCGCTGGGGTCATTTCCAAACACCACGAAATAAAAAAAAAAACGAGAAAACCAAACTCGAGCCGGAAAAGAGAAAGAGAAAATCTCCAATACTTTCTCATATTATTTATTAATATCGAAATGAGGCGGATCGATAAGTTGGCGAAAAAAAAATATAAAAGGCGGTTTTTTTCTGCCGCTCCACCAATGGGGGTCCATTTAATTAAATTTGGAAACTAATTTATAGAGCACAGACAGAGAGAAAAAGAAAGTAGACACCTCTCTCGTTCTCTCCATTCCGGAGCGTACGTCCGGAGAATGTAAAGTCCGGAGGAGAACCGCGGCGAAATTCAAGAGTTGTAACAGTGAGTGTACCGGACACAGGCCACTCGACTGGACACGCTAAAACAGATTGCCTAATCAATTCCTTGTGTCCGAAGCCGACTCTGATCAATCTAAATTAATCCCCGCTGCCCATTTCGGGCGCCGTGAATTCGCCCCCTCTTTCCTCGCCTTCCGCCGTTTGGCCCCTTGTACTGTTTACTGCGCGTTCCTCACCCTACGTTCCTTCTAAACGTCGCCGTTAAAAAAGCTCCACTCCGTTCCTCTATAGGTTCCTTCCCCCAGAGTGAAACAACGCACGGCAGTTCGAAGACATTTGAAATAATTGCAATAGGAGTTCGATTTAATGATTTGAGGTTTATCGGAGGAAAAATGGGTTTTCGGATCCGCAAGAAAGTTGCCGTATCGTGCCAGTCTCCGTGACGGAGAAATAAAAAGGAGATTAGGTTTATAATTTACTATGTAGCGGTCAAGCATTTGGCTACTATTTTCTTCTGATGTAAAAATTACTCAAGTACCTAATCACATTAATTCTATAAAATTAAATCGGAATGAATGTAATCATACAGTTTTTCCATCATATATTATAACATTTGCCGTATTTTGGTTAGCGATAAAAATGAAATAGAGATCTCTAGTGAAATAACCAACATGGCTTCTCAAAAAAAAAAAATTAAATAAAAAGGTGTTACCCAACCAAGCCAATAATTTAAAGTTTGCTTATCAGCAACAAAAGAAAACACTACCATAATAGTAACGTCTAAAAAATTTTACAAACAGCACTATTTCAAAAAGTAACATGTAGCATTAATGCTAACAAATGCAGCTGAAGTATATGCGATGACAAAAAAGTATAAAACTAAAATAACCAACACAGAAATGACATTCTTAAGGAGAACCCAGAAGAAAACAGAACTTAACCAAAACTACTAAGGTTGTTTATATTCAACCAATGCCTAAATTAAGTGTATGTAATTTGTAAGTGCCGCCGTCTTTGCGCCATCTGTCCAGTCTGTCGAATACTACTACTTGGAGAATCTACTCTACCTACATGCAATAACAAAACCTATGTTAATAATACTGTCCCAAATTAATAAAATCTGATATAATGCGGTGTAATCGGATATTTATCTATTTATTCCTATACGCTACAGTCCTTGTGATACCTTAGTAGCGGTTCTGTAGTTACGTATTTTCAAATAAATGCTTTATTTTAGTTGTAATATACAGAAATTTCGTGCAGAATTTTTAAGTAGCTAGTAGCAGTAGTAAGCTATACTCATCATAATAAAAGTATATTGTCATGGGTAAAGCTCATCCACACAAGCTAAAAATGTTGGTAAAATGTGATGAAGTGTTCCGAAATAAGAAAAAAAAATTCATTGACTACAAATTATCACAAGCTCATATTTACAGGACTGCCTAAAAACCGTTTCTAGACAATCTCTCTTATAACTTTAGCTCCCACTCCTTCTTTATATTATAATAAGTTTTTATACTTTAAACCAGTTTACCAGAAAAATACATACATGCATTGAATCAACCAAAAAATGGTTAATTCAACAACAATTTTCATTTAAATACGGTGAAAAGGCTTTTTTGTTTTTGTTTAAACGATCATAAAGATTAAAGTTAAGTTATTTTTATTGGTTAGTTGGTAAAACTTAGTTGAAGTAAATACCGATTTATGTTAATACAATACTATCCATTCAATTTATGAAATATGTTGTTCCAACAGTTAAATTGATTTTATGTTATAGCAATAGAAATATAAAATATTGCATTTAATGCAAAACAATAATTGTTTGATATTAGCAATATTTTACTTAAATTAAAAAAAATATCGTAAAACTAAACAATTATTGTATTCATTTTGAATATATTTTTCATTTAAAGTTGTTTATTTAGAAATTTTTTTATGTATTTCTAAATAAACACAGTTTTGAATGTAACCATAAAATTCCGTCAAACTCAATACTATTTTTTTGTTGTATCAAATGGAAAACTTTGGTAACTGCCACAGTATCGAGTACCAAAGGTTACGAATTGAAGTTGCCTCCCGTCCTCCAACATTGGGGGGCAAGCTCTACCGTAGAGTTACGATGAAGCGTCCTCGTGCCAAAAACCATATTAATATTCACATGATAGCTCCTATGCCAGATAAATATGAAATTGCCTCCCCAAATAGCGCATTTAGTTGTGATTACTACTGCTATAGACACAACTACTTCATTATAGTCAATGTTACGTAATTTTTACTACAATTACCAACTTTGAAGACATATCTGTAGTTGCAGTTACGTGGTGGCCACCAAATAAATTACTTTAAGGTTTATTACTTTATTGTTCTAATAAAATAGTTTGTGACGTCATTCTTACTTGTTGAGTCTCTCTAAAGTTAATTCGTGCAAATAGTTACAGATTAAAAGTCGGCGTTACTAACATATGCTACCAAAATCTGATCTTATTGTAATCATGATCCGATTTCCCGAGATCTGTAATGAAATCTCGTCCACCGCTCTGAGCAGAACTATTAACCATTCTTTCTAATAATAATGTTAAAACACAATCTACGAATTTTATCTTCTTGTTTCTATTAGGCATGTATATTTTATTCGTGGTTTATTATAATTATGACACAAATATGAAAACTTATAAAAGAAAATTTACCATCTCTTTAAATTAAAAAACTACATTTTCCTATTTTTTTTTACAACGATGTGATCTTATTTTCTATTTCTGCATTTGCAAACGGGTCTCTATCTCGTCCGTTAAACTCTAGTGGGTACCTAAATATTTTTACATACTTTAATATAAACTTGGTGCCTATAATATGAGTGCGTCTCAAGAAAAAAATTTGAATTGAATTTGAACTTGTTGCACTAGTATTGTGCAGTCGCTTATACATAGGTTAATCACTAGTTAATGTAACTTTGCGGTTATAAAGAAGCTAAAAGTTACACACGGAACTTGAAAGTGAATTCAGTTACTTTCAAGTTCCATTATATTACTTCAGTGATTTGATTACGCTATAGTAACATATACAACTTGAAAGTACATTTAATAGGTGATGGTCACGTGATATATACGATAAAGGATAGTATTAACTGCTACTATCTAGTAAATATCATTTCAGAGTTATACATTACTTTGAACACAAAAACGTAAATGCTAAGTGAAACAAAATGAATCCGCCATTACAATACAATTGCCAAGGAACAACATATAAAATAAACAAGATTCTAACCCAACACAGATCCAACTTTTCAATTTCACTATTCATATATTTGGTTAATAAGAACAGAGTAACGTACAATTCTTGACCTACATGCTGAATAAGTGTTACGGTAACAAATACATCATGGCGACTAAATGTGCTACTTGGGTCGTCTTTATGTAAATGATATAAACAAATCCCAAAGTTATCGTCATGAGTTTCGTTCTGCGCTATCTTGCAATCAACTGATAGCAGCATTTCGAACATTGATAGATGATATGCTAACGTTAGTATCACTACCCGGCAGTTACAAAATACGACGGTTAACCTGAAAAGAAGTAGATGGCGCTCGAAAATTTCTCAGTTTTGCATCTTTTATAATAAGTGATCTGGCGAAAATATTTAGTGTAGGATTAATAAACATTGTAGTATAGAGTTTGAAAATACGCTAGTGGAAGGAAGTTATGTATGGAGCACCAACAATTTTCTTAAAAAGAAAAAAGACAGGTTTCCCACCTCAAAGCCCGCAAAAGCAATATCTATGTCATAGACTCTATCATAATTTTAATGCAAACTTCTTCTAGGCTCTTCACCACAAACTGCACTAAACTGGACGTACTTTTCAATAGCAAAGCTATCATCATCAGTAGAAACACTGAACTTATATGTCAGAGAGTACAGTGTTTCTGCTGATGATGATAACTTTGCTATTAAAACGTACCTCCAGTTTAGTGCAGTTTGTGGTGAGAGGTCTAGAAGAAGTTTGCAGTATTACCAGTGCCTGTTTGGAGTTGTTAGACGGAGCAGGAGAATATGTATTGTTTTAACGTACAACACAAAATATCATTTTCTCCAACAGTTTTGCTATTTCCTCTATAATTTTTATGTTGTGCAATATTAAAATCTTAACATAAATTTTATATTCACTTTACAACCGAATTTTAGTGAAATTACTTAATATGTATTTGGTTCAACCAACGTAAAATAATAAAAAACGTTTTGTTAAACCAATGCATGTATTTCTCTGAGTGTAGAATATGTTCTGCATCTCTTATTGTATTTCTTTATAACTCATTTATATATGTAACTGTTTCTAAATTCTTTCTTCTTATGTAGACATGTATGTATGCTTTTTATTGTTCTCTTTGACGTGTCACTTTTGTTAATAAAGAAGCTTTTTCAACACATATGAAATAGATAGTGCATAATAAACTTATATTATTGATGATAGAATTCAGAATTATGTTTAAACATTTTCTTTTATATGAATTATATGTAACCATTACTTTTAAAAGCTACAGTAATGTGCTGAATTTACGACTAAAACTGTAACTCATTAGTTTTAGAGCATTTGAAGGTCTTCATCATGTTTCATGTTTACTTAATTCTAAGAATGGTATAAAACTTATATTATGTACACATATTTTGTAAGAGTTATTGGTACAAAATTTTATAAAACAAGTAAAGTCAAATTTAGTGCAATGTCTGTTTTCTTAACGATCTTAATAAATGTTTTTACATTAAACATGCGTAATCTTAATCCCATTGCAAATGAATAATATGTTATTATTTCACATGTATGTTGTAATATTAAAAATCGAGCCAATATAATGAAGATACTACTACAGCGTATTTGAAAAATCTGCACTTCATAACTCCTTGAATAATCTTAGAATAATCCGGTCAAGCACACCAATTTGTGATAGTCACGAATCCTATACTAGAGAGTACTGTAGAAATTATCATCACAGTTCTCAATATTTTTCATATGCATGATTTTGGAATTTTCTAGGTTAATTGTTAAATCGTTTTCTTGAGATCTTTTTACGAGTGTATTAGTTTTTGTTTCTTTTTTTTTGTTATTAAACATACCTCATCAACAAATTCACGGTTTCTATAGGTATTATTTAAATCTCTAAGCGAGTTCATTTTGGTAATTCGTAATGTTTTTCATTTGTTATTATGAAGAAGAGCGGGGGGAGTACACTGCCTTCTGCTAATACAGACGTAATCACACTAAAATATTTCCTATTGAGCGAATAAAAAGTCCCCAATTTAAATAACATAGAAACCACCACGTTTGAAGAATAATTAAAATAGAAATTCGATGTTACTTCTCGACAGATTCGTCTGAAGAGACGAAACCTCGAAAATCAAACCGCACGGAATAATTTCGCACGGACAAGGCGAAAGACCTGTAAAAAAAACTTACACGGGTGTAATGTTTAAGGACGGAGGGTCGCGAGCGGGGGCCAGTTTACGACCGCCAGGACCCGAGGGATGAATGAAGAGCTATAGGGATCGACTACGAATTGCCGGGCCATTTTTGCTTAGTTTTTTCTCCGGCGACGCCGGGAATAGGGTCGAAATAATATGTGCAGCAGCACCTTTATACTGTCCACGTATAATGACAATACGGAAATGGGATGGCGGTGGGTGGCATACGTGGATATACGTTAAATGATGTGGGTAGTGTCGTCTGATACGGCGAGCGACGCATGCGAAAGTATGCATCGCGTCGAGATGCGTGCGGGGAAACTGTATTCGTGAGTAACGGCCATTATCGACGTTCGCTCGTAATGGCACTTCCATTCCCAGATGTGTGAGATTGGATTGTTTAATATTTCGCTTGAATTTAAAACTAACTTGACAAGAAAATTTCGCTGTAACTAAATAAATGTCAAGGGTAAAAGGTCTAGTAAGTTTTGAAAGGAAATTTCTACCATCAAAGTCATGATTACCTCTGCAAGCACTGCAGAAAAAAGCTACAAGAAAATAACTCGCTATTATTCATCAATCCATAAACCAATAACAGTATTAGAAGGAGGGAAGTAAATTAAAAAGAATAAAAACTCCAGCATTTTTAATTGCAAAATTTGCCATCATTTTTCAAGATGGTCCTCATATATAGATCCCGTACAGCAGTAACATATTTTCAAAATACTTTTGTTAAGGGTTATACAGGTTGACATGGAGTGCATTTCGAAATTATTTTGAAATATGCGTAACCCAAAAAAAAATTACACACTAAAAATTTAAATGGACACACATTAACAGACAATGGATGTTGACGATTTAAGGTTTGATAGAAATTAAGAGTCTCATTGTAATAATGAAAATTATGCCTATTAACTAACTAATCCGTTATAGAAAGTTGATTCATCCGAAAATAACACAATAATCGAGAAAATTGTCATCATTTCCTGACTTTTCTAAAACCCATGCACAAAATTCAAGCCACCGACCGTACATAATCTACTTCCAAAAGTTCTTGATGTAGTTGTATGTGATATGGGTATTTGTTCATCTTTATAATTCTTCTGATGCTCCTTGTGCTTATCTCCGTAGTTCCATTTATTTTTAGCTGATATGCGGATCAAAATTACCATTTTTTTTCATTTCTGGTAATCGGTTTTTGTCGCTCTGTTTTTTAGAAGACATACTTTCTGTTATTCGGAAGACTTGCAGCAAATTTTCTAGAGAACGCTTATCAATAGAGTGGTAAGACGTTCTGCTTACACGGGCCGCGCTCGCCTCGCGCTATGCAGACCGTTTAACCATAGTATATCTTCAAAGTTGACCATTCTACTTATCAGGATTGTTTTGGAATGGACAGCGCTTTGATCAACTGTTGAATTTGGTGATTGTTAAGAACCCACGCTTTGTGAGGCCGTATAGATCTAATTAATTCTTGATCGGCGACAGTTTGTAGATTAAAACCAGATGTTATGGTAAATAACTATATATATATTAAAACTTAAAAAGAAACATACAAAACGGTACACAAATATCTTGGTTTGATTTGGCGATAGTATAGTTGTCATCGGTTGTTTGGGTGCTCTGATACTGTCTTAGTTACAACTTTGCTGGATATTTATATGCTTCAGGTAATGCATCATTTAATTTGGTAATTGTAACTGCCCTAAACTGATATTAAATTAAGAGTTCTAGGATTAACAATAAAAATTATACCTAGGCCACACAATGAATGAGTAATGAACAATAGATGGTTCTAAGATAAATATAAGTTTACATAAATATGGAAAAACCTTAGGAGAGAGAGAACTAATGAATATAAGAAATGAATGAAAAAAATATACAATAAAAAATAAAATGAGGGTTTAACAGAAAAGTACAAACGCTTACTAATAAACGAGCGCTAAACGAATTATGAATAGTAGTTAGTCAACACAGGATTATTGAAATGTATAAAACCTTAATTAAAATGTGGAATTTAAATAATATACAAATGCCCCTAAGCGGTAAGACGATCAATGTAAATAAAGTGCACAAATAATATAGGTAAATTAGGGACCTGGAATTTTCCATTGTCATTTAATTCTAAATAGTTTTAATTGCTTATTGTAATAATTAGCTGTTCGGGTAATGTATGAATTTGCAAGAACAAGAATGACGTCTGTTAGGATATTTTTGAACATAGATTCTTAATGCTAGCAAACAATTTCCTTTGCACTGTGTATAAAAATAATATAATTATAAAAATTATAAGATCGCATCAATCCTTTCTGCTGAGGGTAATTTCTCATTGTAAATAACTAAAATGCTTTAAATTACGTCAAACGACAATGATGCATAACTGACACTTCTGATACTTTCAAATGACTTTTGTTTATAATGATAATAACGACACTTTTATCTAAGCCTACTTTTGAGAAATGAATGGAAAGGAATTAATATTTGAAATGGAAAATTTTAAATTACTAAGAAATTATAAAAAATAGATGTAGAAAATATTAATATAATCTTAGACAATTAAAATCTAAATAAAGTAATAAATACATGTTCCATTTAAAATAAGAAGGTTAATTGCTTTTAAAGATAGCGAAAATTAACAATAGTTTTGTCCATCCTGTATAATTTTTTGTGCATTCCATTTATTTTATTACAATATCTAATGCTTTGGTTAAAAAATAAATACAATTTGAAATATGTATAACAGGCCTCTTAAATTTCGGTATACATTTTGAAGAATAAGTACTTAATTATCTCATAAACGAATTGAGTTAAGTATAGGTAACCTAATAATAGCAACTTGCTCTATTATTTTTTTTAACCCGTATATTATCAGAATATGCCATAACATACAAGGTATTTGCCACAACTTTGGCTGCAACTTTTGTTTGGATTACTCTGTATATTTCCAAATAATTTCAAAATGTGCTCATTGTAAACCTATGTAACCCTAATAAAAAAATTTGAAAATATGTTACCATTTTTTGTATATAGACCGACACGGATGTGGTAACCCAGCCTGTATGTAGTTAAATGTTAAAATTAGGACAAGATTAGGCATACGATATACAAAATATCTACTTCTGATAGATACAAGCATCTACGATACTGGATTAGAATTGGAAAAGGTAGACCGTGCTCGCGTTGTTGAAATAGCAGTGAAAGACGAGCTTTCATCGTTTTACGATTTGGAAGATGCTGAAAAAGCATACGTCGAGACAATAGAAAAGATATTGAAATCAGGACGACAATCTATAAGTAGTGTAAGAAGCAAATTTAAGAAAGTAACATCAATTCACCAGTTATACTGATGGAAAAAATATACGAAAGAATGGAGCGAATATAGTAATAAATGGCTGGTAGTAGCAGAGTACAGATACAATATAAATTTTCAACAGCTATGGATCTCTCATTTTTATGCTAAATGGAAAATATATAATTTGGAAGTAGGTACTTTTCAAGCATTACTTCATTAGTATACGTAGTCATGGATTTGAACAGAATTATATACATAATACCCCTACTCATTTTTCGTTCTTTTTTTTACCCACGCAGTGTATTTTAAATGAATGATTTAAATCTTAAGACATCCTTCAATGTACTTAGGGAAAAAGTTTATGACGCATATATTGTCCTACCACACAAAATGCAACTTAGGTATTTATTTGTTGTGCTTAAAGGTAATTTTCAAAATAGAATTCCTTATATATTTCTACACTGTTAGAAAAAATGGTTGGTTACCGATTTCTCAGTTAATTTAACACTGTTTTGGTTTTAAATACTAGAAATGTGCCCTAAACTTTATGTTAACATTAGAAAAATTGTCTACATTTTACTGTTGATTCAATACCTAAAAAATATTTAATGTAATTTTTTAACATTCATTGTGGGAATAGTACACTCAAACAACAATATTGTTGAATTAAGTAAAAAAAAATAATTATATCCGATCAAAAGCGTTTATGCTATTTTGCCTTTATCCTACTAATAGGGTATGCCAATCGTTTTAAATAACAGTTATGTATTATTGTTGGCTGATTGCAAATGTTAGTTGTTCTCCTTAAAGTTATCGTTGCAAAGAGTAAAGAGTTTCCGTTGCAAAGTAATTTAAACCACATTTGAACATTTATCTTAATGCAATTAACTATGCTTAATATGAAGATTTGGTATCTCATCTAATACCAGGCTGTTAAACAGGCAAATGCAACTATTTTTCAATAGTCTAACATAATAATATATTTCCAGTCGATAATCTAGATAATTATAAATATACATACGTATAAATATTATTGTATTTATATAATATGCATTATTAAGGTTATTTGGTTTACATTAAAAACTAAATAATGTGTTTATCTCTCTTTTTTGTATCTCTTATAGATTATAGGTCATATGCTGCAACGCGCAGACATCCAACAACTGGTAAGCATAAAAATAACATTACATATTTAATATTACGTTAACCAAATAAATCTTAGAATTTTTTTTAAAGCTCCAAAGTCGACATTTCAACAAAAAGTAGCTTATTTGAACCACGCGTATCACATTAATTCAATGCGTTCGATTATTATATCAATGCGTAAATACTCGATATTATAAAAATCGTTCATATACAGTTTAATTTCTCTCAGTATAACAGATTGCTTAAGACAGTTTTCATCTCTGAAACTATTCAAAAAGTACCTAAATATTATGAATTCATTCATCCACTACTATTAAGTAAAAGCATTTTAAACTGTATCAGATAATTTTCTTAATATGCCCTCGCCTCCACCATAATTTAAGGCAGACATCGAATGAATATAACTGCATGGTATTACAGAATTTATTTGGATGGTTATGTTCCCATGCGTACTTTTATTGTATAAAAAAAACACCAGAACAACAAGCACGAAGTTTAGTAGAACTCCTAACTACAAGGTTTGTTCGCGGTGATCTAAATCTCTTCATTTTGTCATTTCAGATGGAACTATTTAGCAAGCAGGAGTATTTTACAGACTAAACAAAATGACCAGTAAGAATGCAGTATCTATTTACCACAGCTTTTTTTGCGATAGAAACAGTTTTACAAACAGCGCATTATATTGCATTATAAATCGATTCTTCCACGATAAATATAAATTTTTAACAGTTGCGAGATGCTTCCAGGAACCATTCTAAAGTTCATACATTCCCATTACACTCGGGGCAGTTTCCTACCCGGTTCCGATGATAATAAAGGGATATTCGTAATCGCATAAAAGCCCCGCATATTACCCATCTTTCATTACATGCGCCCGGTCCTATCGCAAAAATATGAAAAAAGAACGGAGGGTGGAAGCGCACATTTCGCATCTATTACCGTCGGTGGACCGAAGGCGAGCGAAAAAAAAACTACTATCTCCTTCAATGTCCCCTCGCGGCTGCCTCCTAAACTAACTACTCCGTGCTCTCTCCCCGAGATTATTATAAGAAACGCCGGGACTAAATGGGTGTCTGGCCGTTCGGCAAACGCCACTCCACCAAAGCCGTCCGTCCCGTACTGGCTGACGCCGATGAATCTGTTCTCTCCCTGTCGCACCCGTGTGTTTCATGTATTAACGTGGTGGGGGGTCAATTGCTAAAAAACCTTTTTTCGTCTTTCATACAAAATTCAAGCCATTTCTCTCGATTATTGCCACTCCGTGTGGAGTAAGTTTAAACACACGTTTTCGTTTCTATAAAGAAAGCATCTAACGCAGATCAGTCTTGGAATCTGGATTTGTTTTAGCTTAAAAAAAGAGTATACTCAAATTAATTTACGATTCGTATACAATAATACATTGTGCTTTTCAGTGGCGGCTGGTACTAAAGGACACAAGGGCACGTACCCACCCAACCACCAAGATAAACACAGAAAGAAATTGGCATGTAATTCAGCGCATTATTTTATCTTTACGTATTTTTATAACGGTGGTATCAAAGTTTCCTTCCGCACCACACACACTAGCGCATATGCTCACGCTCAAAACTATGTTCCGGGGCATTATTTCCGATGTACCTATTTCGAGTATGAATCGGACGGCTTCCTTCATCTTCGCCATATGCGCTTATACGGTCACTTTGGGGCACGCAATTTCGTGTCTCCAGTTAACGTCTTGCATTCATTGCGACTGCATCGTCTTCAACGCGTACTGCGCATGTGTGATTTCAAAGGCTTGAATTAACATTTATTAATGATGGAAGTTAATTGAGCGCAAAATCTTTAAAAAAAAGCCGCTCTCATTTGAGGATAACTTTTAATTAAGAAGAAAGGAAGGCCTATTCCTGATCTTCATATAAACTACAAGTAAACTCGAAATTACAATAGAGTATTCAATAAAAATATATATGAAAAATAAGAGTGGGTGTGTGGATGTTCACTAACAAATAAACTATTTTGTTTTATCTCCTTAATTTTTAAGAAAGAAGTCAGTGTGTTGGATAAACAAGGGTTAAATGATTTAAAGCATATCGCAGAGAGGGCAAAGAAACACGAAAATTCCGTTTCTCACAAGAATGCGTGCGTGGATTTTAATGTTCTAAGCAAAGTGGACGTACGTGAATAGTTAGACAGTGCTTATTTGCGATATAAAATTAAGTACAACGAAGATGTGGGAATAAATCGTCATATTTTGTTTCGGTTAATTGTGTGCAAAAAACTGTGAAATCTTACCCTATGTTGAACAGCGTAAAATTGAAAAGTAAACTTTCAGTAATTTATGAGCGCGATGACATGTATGACGTAGGTATAGGTGGTGTTTTGCCGCTTTTTAGTGTTCATAACACACAACAACTTAAAAAAAGTTTTGACGGAAACATAAACTGTTGGATATTATTTGTATAACCCCCATGTCGACAGCAGAATGTGAACGATGTTTTCTACCCTCAAAAGCATTAAAGCTTTTCTGAGAAGCACAATGTCAGGAGATCAACTGAATGCATTTTTACAACAAAGTCATAGACGTCTTTTTCAGCATGAAAAATAGCAGAATGGATTTTATATACAAAAAATAGGCAAGTTCTTATTTTGTACCCACCCTCTTTCATAACTCACGAGCCGCCACTGGTGCTTTTATCTATTCAACTTTCTGTAATTAGAATGGACCATTGAATATGGCTGTCATTGGGATGTAACATATCATAAATAAAAAATTAACAGGTTTACGACCAAGGTACTATGATAACTCTTTTTTATTTCATCAATATTTTGCCTTTAATTGTAAGCCTTCTTCAGTGTCATAATTGAGTTAATAAAGACTCTCATAGGTCGTTAACGGAATAAATAAGCACATGTTGATTCTAGATCTCTTAGTACAGTGCTCAAGCTTAACTGATTATGACCCTAAAGAAGCCTTAATATTAAAGGTGAAATATTTATTCTTTTCATATTTTAAACAGGTTATATACTAATGGTTGTGGTGGAACTCTTGTATAAATCTTCCCTATTCTTTAAATGTATTGCCCTATTTTCCAGAACAAAATGTCCAGGATTTCAAAATTTTACTTTTATTTAGTTCGGTACAATTAATGATTATTATTATTAAATTTATGTTTTTATTTAGTTTATTAATTTACTTATCCGTATACAATATTTTTTCTTTTTCTTTTTTTTCAATAAAAACAATTAAAATAATATAGTGGTTTCAATTCACCCAGCGACCTCTCTGATAAGTGGAAGAATACTGCGAAAAGTGACTTCCTATCTGCTAGGTGGCACAGGACGGCAAGGAGCACCAGATTGCCTGTCAAATTCCGAATCCAGATGCTTACTAACGAATAGGCACCTAAAGGGCGCGCCCCCAAAGCCCCCTTCCCGGATTATTAACTTTTAAAAAACAGTATTTATCGAATGTAGTTGTAAAAACACTAAACGTACAAATAAAAGAATGTTTTAAACCAAAACAAGCAAGTTTTATTTATGGATTTTATTTAAAGATTTTTGCTCAATTTAATTAACATTAAGAATTAGACCCTGTAACACCATCTAGCAACTAAGTTTCGTACTTCTTGCTGTTCCAACGCATCTTTATCCTGATAGTCAAAAGTAATGTCCCATTTTTCTTATTTATTTCCAAATAATTAGTAATTCATTGTCCGTTAAAATAGCTTTTCATTATTCAATTATTAGTTCAAGTTTTATTCATTAAAATCTTTTCTTTTGTGTTCTTTTGTGTGATTTACTCCGCATGGTTAGTTTGTCAGTGACACGATTTGATTCACGTTGCATTTCCTGTTTCCGCCCTCTAGCTAAGCAAAGGAGACGCACTGGCTTCGTAACATCTCACACACGCGCTGTCAAGTTCTTTCGTGCAAATTTTATTAGTTACCACGTTTGTTGTGAGATATTGTCACGTGATAAACATTCAATATCGAGTGCATTTTCTGTTTTACCTGGGGCCGCCAGGAGAAGTGTTTGTTGCATCGATATTTTCCTGAAAAGGGTTTTACAAACAGTAGCGTTAAGCCGGCAACCATTTAGTTCAATGGCGTCATCTAATAATCGATCGTAACAATCTTTATTTCGTTACCAAAATGCCAAAATCGTTATAGAAATTCGTCTTTCGTGGCCACATGTAGAATGAAGATTCAAACTAAAATTACCAGTAATCAGCCTTTGATTGTTATCGCTATCAGGGAAGCCAACACTGAATTTGAATTGATACCGCTAACCGACATTAAGATACCGTTATTTTCTCTAGTTTGAGGGGAACACGGCAAAAGTTACCAAATAGACATCCCGAAGAATGAAAAATCTCCCCGAGCAAAATGTAATACAAACATATAAAATATACCAGATAAGCTTGAATTAACATAGACAATAAAGTTTACATTATAATTAAACCAATACTTAGCACTTATTGCTAAATTTTCAATTTTAATAGTTATTCTTAGCAAAATTCAAAATTCGTCTGTAAAGTATGCAACCGAACATTACTTATTCATTTGGCTTTGAAATCTGTTCTAAATGACTCCAAATTAGATTCCATAGCAGTATATACTTACAAACAGATAAATCTTTAAAGGCCGCATCTAATTAAAAGAACTCAATGCAACTCTGCTGGGGAAGCAATAACAAGGTAACTAAATTAAAAAATATTTATTTTAGAACATTAAGGCATATACTAAATTATTTCAAATATATAATATAGATAGCTCGTTGCAAAAAGGGAATAACTTGATTTTCTACTGAACTAATTTGCCTACATGCTAAACTGTAAGGATAACCATTCTGTATTGCACAACAATGCATGTGAAAAATAACCATCATTTTCATTATTGTATTGAATCGAATCCTCATAAAGTATTTGAAACACATCGCCAAAATAGATGGAATTTTATTGTGGTACACACAGAAAAACGTTTCTATTCCCAAGTATATGTTCTTAAGAAAAATTACTAAATGTCTTAAAATTTTAAAACAAGTGAGATATTGAGAAACTAATTTTCTTCACTCAATAAATTATTTATTTGCTTATATATAACGAGAAGTACTTCAGTTGAGAAATTTTCAGTTGCTTTTAGAAACGACTTCTCTGTGTGTATCATCAGCACAAATATTTTATTTTGATCGTCAATTAACCAAAGTTAGATATAGACGTTTCCTGCAAAATGAATTAGCAGGTTTGTTAGAAGATGTATGAAGCTGTCTGTATCCCTGCAGGCTAAAAGACATACGGTTTCAACATGGTGATGCTCCTAGCTATAACCGTCTAGTAGTCAGTGAATTTTTAAATGATACATGGTAGATAAATTGATAGAAGAAGATTGCTTGGCCAGCAAAATCGTTTGATTTGACATCTTTAATTTTTTCTTTGGAAATTCGTTAAATCTAAACAATTAATAACGAAAGTGATATATTGAAGAATTCATATTTACGTCCAAATTAATATATTAATATTTACGCAAATGATAACCAAGTGGTTGTCTTCTCAATCCGAGTATATTTATTTATTATTCCGTTTACCGGTTTCGGTCAGAGACCATCATCAGAACCATGTGATGTATAGACAAACTAAAAATACATAGAACATAACACAAAACTATTTAATGAAGTTTAAGTGAGATGAGTACTAAAATAATGTGCGATAAGGGACGGAGGATGAGACTGAATGCGTGTATACAATATAAATTCAAATGCCCAACGCACTCCTGATCGTAACGTTTAGAATGAAATGTGTGTATTCTCACTTCCCTATTTTCTAACTTAAATTAAAACTTTTATGTGCAGGTTTCCAATAAAATAACTGCAATAATGAAAGCCTTACAAACTTTGAAGAAAAATCAAGATTATTTTCCATTTAAATAAAATCAATATGAGGTTTACAACTAAAGTTTTAAGAAACTTATATGTTTTCATTTTAATAATTAGATCTGTTTTAGATGTCACCTTTGAAATTAAAGAAAGAAGTTTACGATAAACCATTTTCCGTGAGAAAAACAACGAAACAACAAAAATGGAACAGAAGGAGAAGTAAAATACGGATGCAGGTTCCATTGTCCGAGCTTGACTCACACGTTATCCTCCATTCGCCCGCTCTTGTATTAGACGGGCTTAATTCTTCTACAAAACAAAGCCCCGGTAGATACATTTCTACCCCAGATTATGCCGTTATATATTTCCTCGCAGAGGAAAGCGTGTGTAGATATAATATATAGAGGTTGTCACGTGCATTATTTATATTACTACGTTATTTTCTACGGGCCCAGCCATCTTAATGACATTGTTAACTTTTTTTTCCCCTGTGTATACCACCCTCTTTTCCCTTCTTCGTCTCATTCCACTCGGTTCTTTCAAATAAAAAAAAATAATTATTATTCCGTTTCCGTCCGCTGTATTCTTAATGCTCGTTGTTATTTATGGCGCGGTACAAAGAAAATGTGATAGCACATGTTTATTTTACCTTTAAGTAGGATGTCATTAATTGTGTCTTAACGGATTTTATTTAAATTAGATAAAACAGAACTGGTTAGTAATAGCAATATAATTTAGTTTCTTTGTCAGTTAATTTAAACCAAAAATAGTTTGAAATTGTTGTTAAATTATATTATAATTATATAATTAATAAATAATACTTTCTTTGATCTTTTTTTGCACTTTCTAGAACATCCAATTTCAATGAAAATAAAATCAAATTTAACATTAAAGAAAAGCAGTGTATCTTTATGTACACCATTTTTCTTTCCCTCCATCACTAAAGTGTTTTTTTTCATAAGTATTATTTCTGCTTGTATTTTTTGTTTGAGATCATCAATGTTGTCTGGCTTTGTTGCATGCACTTTACCTTTGAGATTTCCCCATAAAAAGGATCCAAAGGTGAAAGATCTGGTGATCTACTTAGCCTCTCAATTACACCTCTTCGACCTATCCATTTGTTAGGGAAGTTTATTTAAATCCTTTCTTACAAATACAGCAAAATGGAGTGTCGCCCCAACTTGCTGAAACCAAACATTTTCACTTGGTAAAGTCAGATCTATCACATTAGAATATAATCCAAATATTTTACCGCTGTCAAATTCCCATCAATAAAAATTGGACCAATTATACGGTTACCAATGACACCTGCCCAGATGTTCACCTTTTGGGGCTATTGCGTATACGTCTCACGCATCCAATACAGTTCTGACCATCTACTTCTCCATTCGACATGAACGTTGATTCATCCGAACAAAGTTACTTCATTTCTGTTCAGTTTATTCGTTCATTCTTCGCAGAACTGTATTCTACGATCTGGATCGTCTTCGGTCAATTCCTATGGAAACATCATTATAGGAATGAAATTTTTGTTGATGGAAACATTTTAAAACAGTACGATGGCTAACGTTATTTTCTCGTGCTATTTCGCGTGAACTTGATGTTAGATTCTCTGCAACACTTAATAAAGTGCCTACTTTTACATCGTCTTCTACAAAATGGGGATTTCTTTTTATTGGGTGGACATGTTTAAGTTCGCTAAACTGTGAAGGAATTTTGAAAACGATTCCTTGGGAAATATTGATCAATTCATGATACTTTTGATTAAAGATATCGGCAACTTCCACATGACTTTTATACTTGATCATCATCAAAATTTCTATACAACGACTTTCTGCTAAATATCGCATTGTTTATTAAGAGCGGGATGTCTTTCGAAAATGATAATTTAACTTTCCTGTCCTTGTAGACGCTAATCGCACACTACCTTTATTTTATTATTTCGTTGCCTAGATTATTTTTATTTTGGTGCAATTAAAATTAAAAATTTAAAAATCGAGAATTTTTCATAAAACTCTACGATAACATAAAAAATAATTTTATTCCATAACTGGTTACCACCTGCCGTGTTCGCCCATACGTTCTCTCAATAATATTTTATCTCTTTATATGTATTGTTGTTGTATCTGCTTATTTTACAAAATCTTTGATATGCTTGCTGACTTAATTCGTAACAAAACTTTTTCATTTCAGAAATTTGCTACTATTTAATTAATCGCAAGTAAATACCGTGCTTTCAAATACTTTTCTGACAGGAGTAAGGCATTCTTTTTTGAATCGTTGGTCACAGTGCATGCACACACCAATCACTTTGGCAGTTTGTATGTCACCAAAATGTGTGCAAAAAATATTAAAATATCCATTCGACGTCGAATATGCTCTACGCAATTTGTGATTCGTTTTTTAAGTGCACCGCCGCCAGGTTTACGAGTTACTGCCCCAGTTGCACGAAAATTGTCAATGCAAGCATGAGCTTAAAAGCTGTGCACAAGTAACTGCCAGATTAGGAAACTGTTGCCGGAATTCCTGCGTGCACTGATTAATGGAATAAACCCACTCTCCATTATCTAATTTTCGACCAGTTCTAAAGTAACTTTCGATAGTGAATTGTTATGGTGCTACCAACAAATTAATCATTAAAAAGCTTTTATTTCCTGTCGAAATACCAATAAATACACGTACACACATTTAAGTACAGAGAAACTGTTACTGTTCCAATGATTTGACACGACAAAACACGCTTTGTATTTATTTATCCAAACAAGCGGCGAGTGGTGAGCCACTTCCAAATTGGCTCCGGTTTCAGACGGTTTGCAAGTCTCCGCTAGCGGAAGAGAGAGGTGGTTAGATTACATCGAACTGAAGCAAACTGCATCTTGGCCCACTACCCGTTGATTGGTTGATCGAGTTACGCGATAGTTAGTGATGATTCTAAGGAGTATAAATAACGCAGTATGCTTACGGGTATACAGAAGTACCTCACTGCGGAGCAAAAATTACATACATATATAACTATTAATTATAATAATTATATATGTGGCGCAATTTCCGAAATCGATCTTTTTCTGACCAAGATATAAATCTTAGACAAAAATCGGTTTCGGCCGTGAGAACTTTGTTAATGGAAAAGTAATTTTAGAAAATCCGGATGGGGTTACGGAACATATCTTAAAAGCGTTAAGGTGTTTTTAAGATTCGGTTTTCTACAAAAAATGAGGAAATTACATTGTAAACACACACCCGTTTCACTAAAATTGTAGAAATATACGCGAGTGCTACTAGATGGCGACAAGATAGATGAAGTAAACGTCAACCTAAACAGGCTTTCTAAAGCAAAACTGCATGCAGATTATATTAAATGTTGTGAAATACCGTATATTTACCATAGATGTATCGGTTGTTTTTTATGTGCGCCGCAATGACGTCATCTAACCGGTCTTGACGAATTTGAGATTCAAATCAAGCATCTACCGTGTTATTTGTATTGTGATTTTAAGCATATGCATTCCCAGACGCGTCATAAGCATATGTAGTTGACGTGGTTACTGACGTCATTTAAACTAGTTGAGGTGGTTTAATTTGAGCGTAAGTAAATCATGAAATAACAAGATAACTACTTTGTTTAAAATTGGGATTTTTCAGCTTAAATACTCTTTTACTTTCTCGTGCAATTTTTCATTTTAAAACCGCTTCTAAATTTATCCACATTAACTTTTTTGTGTCGGTATTATTTTAGGTAACAACAAGCGAGGTAATAAATTACTGCAAGCTGAGCTGAACTGATTCCAAACTTTGTAAAATTAATAAAAAGAGGTAGGGGAAGAGTTGGCCCGAGATTGGCCCCACGAGCCGCTGATTCTAACATGTTCTAATAAAATAACACAATCAAATGCAATCATTTCTAATTTTAGTATGTCACTGACAGCTGTCACAATTTGAAGTACAATTTAGAAGTAGTCCAATGTCGCCAATCTTACTAAAGAATTTGCTTAAAAAACAGCCTACTCTAATCAGGAAAGTATTTGAAAGCATGGTATATTTAAAATTTATATTATAATCATTTTAACTACTGCTTCTTTAATTTAATTACTTATTATTATTTATTGTAATATGTTCTGTATTTATGTTATTCTTTTTTTTTTCTAGACATCAGTACAATGGATAGATTGTCGAAACATTTTGTTTAATTTCGATTTTTGTTTGTTTTAAAGTAACCATATTGTCCAAAAAAATCTCAAAATTGGCTAATTAATTAACCACTTTAACCTAGAAATAAATTTATTCTATTTAGATATAGGCAAATATCTGTATTCGTTCACACACATACGCATGCATATGTAAGGGTACGCGTTCAGCCAACACTAGCATACACACATCGGAAGATGAGCGGCGCAGATGTAATCGATAGACGAAGTGTCGCGCTGATTAGCGGCAGGAGATGGGGGGGCCGTCCAGTTACTGCCGTTTCCCTACCGCTTCTCCGCCACCGCCCCTCGCATACACACACACACACATAAGTACGTATCTGCAACGCCATAGCAGGCGAACAACGACGTCCTGACGTCACACCTCCTTCTTCGCAACCTCTCACCCCTGTGGCACTTTCTTTCCCTTCTTCTTCTCCTCCGCTTCTTCCGCACAAAATGGATACTAGCGCGCCGTACACCGCCAGCCCAGTCGCGTATTCCGAGCACATCAAATGGGACCTCCATGCGCAGTTAATCGGTAGCCCCTTCAAACATCATTAAAACTTCGAACGAGGAAAAGAAGAGGAAGAACACATGGGCGACTGCGAAACCTCTTCTTCTTGTTCTTCCATACTTAAATTCGAGACTTTAAACAAGTGGAAGTCCAAGAAGACGCTGCAAGAAGAAGAAGAAGAAGCGTGTAGCGCGCGGATCGTCTTCTCCTCCGCGTTCCGCCGTCACCTCCACCAAAAAAAAGAAAAGAGAAACAACGTTCCCGGATCTCCCGTCCTCGTCTCGACGCGCGCCTCTCCCCACCTACCCTGCGCTCGTATAATTGGATATGGAGCGGTAATTTCTTTTCTTTGTTTCTTACTTTATTATTGCTCGAGGAGAAATAAATGGGATCGAGATGGAGAGCCGCATCGGAGTGAAATGGAGCGTTGGCGCTGCCGAGCACGACGCGGGGTACGTATGAAGGTCAAAGTTCTCTTTCGGGAGGGCGAAAGAGGTTTTCGAATTAACTTTTCCACGAAATTTCCTAATTATTATTTTGTTTTATGGCGAAAGTTGCTGTATAATAGAAGTTCTAAATAAGAAAAGTTTGATGTGCCGGTGGCACCGTGGACGGAAGGACTGACGGTCGGACGGACGGACGGGGACTGCTCTTCATTCTTCCCGATAATCGATAGTTCAATTTTAAATTTATTCCGAATAGACGAACTGAGAGTAAAGTTCATTGGAAGCTATATTGACCCGGTCTAGAAAGAGAATATTCAGGCCCAGATACCAAATACAACGACACCTGAAAACATTTTAGCGTTAAGATTGCTGCTTAAGGCGTTTGTCCTAAACGAATATTCTTAAATCACTTTTGTAAGTATTTGAAACCCTGCGTTTTATTGTAGAAATTATGACATCACATATGGCATTAGTATTAGAATAATTTTCATCAGTGTCAGAACTGGTTTTAAAGACGTATTGAAACATGGTGGAAGTATAGTCTGCCCACAGATATAATTCAACTAATGAGCGTTACCTGGGGTTATCCACTACCTGCTGCGGCAGGTGCCGAGAAATTATGTAAATGAGAAAATGCGCCGTATTAGGGAAAATTGGACTTTTCTTAAGTAGAGATTAATTATGTTTCATTTATTATAATCCACCGTCTACAATTTAATTATAAAAATGGTGATTTTTGCATCCTTTCACCACACAAGCAGGCATTTTATACAATTATCCCTGAATTGTAAAAAATGCACCTTGTATGGTTGAAGGTAGCAAAAATCAGAATTGTTATAGTTTTTGATTATCTTTGATTAAATAACTGTTCTTTCTTTAATTGCAATAGATGTACACTTTCCTCACAACACAAAACCGAAACATTTCAAATTGTTTGACTAGCTATGATAAAAAGTGTTTTTTTTTTAGAATAACAACAAGCATGAAAGTAATTCAGACATTTAAATCTGGAAATAAACTCTCACATTAAATGTTAAAGTATTTAATGAGTGTTAGCTATCTAAATATTTAAAGTTTTTAAACAAAATTTGGACAAATATGTATAACGACCACTTAACCTCACCTCAAAACGTACGTAGATACAAAAAATAAAACTTAATTCGGAAACTATATTTAAAATAAAAATCGTCAACAAAACAATAAAAACAAAATAATGAAAAACAAACATTTATAATATTACACACTTAATCAAACATACACTGTAAACGCTTCGAAAAATATAAAATGATTGTAGATAACAGTGACAATGATGCTGATGCGCAGAAGTCTTATTTTCGTACCTCTTGTGAGCATACCTAATATAGGTACTTATACCATGGTATCTTGCATCGCATTAGTGTTAGTCAAGTCTTATAATCTCTATAGCAGGAGTTTATAAATCTCATAACGAAGGAAATTCCAATTTGTGGAACGTAGAAGATGGGCGCCCTGTATTTAACAGAACGGTTTCTCAATGTCTGCGTTTTAATAATATCGAAACCCGGAGAGACTATTGTGTTTTAGTTGAATTTTAATGATTGCCACTTTGATTTTGGATCGGTAAATATATACTGGCAAAACAGAAGAGCAGCGTGAAGGAAACGCAGGTAACCGAATTGTCTTAGAGCTGATTAAGGATTTGGAAAACATAGGAAATATTACAACTCACAATTTTTACTGACAAAATTTTACTTTGCTAGTTACAATTCGAAAAAATAAACAACAATTTCGTCAGTAATTACTGACTACGCGTGGGGAGATGTATATTCAGCAAAATTCGTTTATCGTAACAAAACCATATTAGCTTATTGTAATCAATAATTGCTTGCGGCTTTTCATCTTCAAGAAATTCAATTAATAGAACTTGAAATGGGGAATATTACAATCGGTTAGTTTCTTTTGTAACGTTTGAGGTGGTAGCGCTCTGTCACAACAGGGATATTATTATTTCTTGGAGTGATGTTGCATACTTAAAACAAAGGCGGGTAAAGGTTTGGGTTAAGCATTCTCTGAGATACAGATTTAGATACCTTTTCAGAAGAATCAAATAATAACTGCCAATAAATTATTAAATATACAAATAGTAAACATCGAAACTAAAACAGGTGGGTGCAAAAATACAACGTGGATGTAACCAAATATATATAAACTATGACCAGAAGTATAACCCAACCACAATTGCACAATAGTACTGCGAACTCCTCGGTAACCAGGTTATAACATTAATCTGAGTCAATTATTTCACGAGTACCAATTCCTACAGAATTGAAGATAATTTGATGCAAAATAGAACACGTTCTAAGTATGTTAGTTTCTAGAACTTGACCAAGTTCTTGAAATCAATCAATTTCTTGACAGATGCAAAACAGTTGGATATCATTTTAAACTTGAACAGAACTTTAAACTAGATTGAACTTAAAGATCGAAACTAGAAGTTGACAAGTGTAAAAGCATTATTGACATCAAGTCCTCCAAGTCCTAGTTATTGAGCTAGAAATTGACAAGTGTAAAACCAGCTTAAGATGAACTGGTGTCTTCATTGCACTTATTATTATTGATAAATAGATATTAAACTAGAAAGGAAATTACAGAAAACTAACTTATTCTCGGAAACGTCAAAATACTAAAGCATGTAACATGTGTGCCACCTTATACTACCAACTCCCTAGTGTCAAAATTTCTTTTGTATTTTCAATTCAAAATTAAGATTGTCCGTCCCAAAAATTGTGTATGTTACACGGCCCGAAACTCTTTTGTGAGTATTCGTACTCTTACTCGCAAAACTGTAGTTGCTGGCCCAGTGATACAAATAACTATTTTTCAAACTGTCATGTAACTTTTTGTTACTGTGTATTGTAGAAAACGCAAATTCCTGATTGCGAAAAAGTATGTCCCATTTAAAATGCATTGTTACTTCACGTATACTTTCAAACTTTTACCCACTGTTGTCAATAATGTTGTTTATGAATTGAAAATAATATAAATAATGACGGACCGCCAAATAAGAGTCGATAAACTAATTTTAAGATCTGAAAAATATTGGTAATAAACCACTAAAGTCAAAGAAATATTAATGTTAAAAAATTAAAGTAATAAGTGTATTTTTCGATAACCGCTGTAGGGCAGTTTTCGAAAATTTCGACCATTTAGAAATATCGGCCACTTAGAAAATGTAATTAGACAATGTATCGCGGAAATCAATTTTGTTATCTGCGGAACATTGCTAAGAGAATTTAATACCAGATCGATAAAATGTTTACCAAACGGAAAACTTATGTAGAAGTTCAATGTTTATTCTTTACGTTAATTCACATCTGTCGTTTGTAAATGCATTGTGTTTTTATTATTATTATTATTATTATTTTGCTTGTGGTAATCAACATTAAGACCTACATAAAAAAGAGACCAAATTAACTTTCTAACAATTACTAAAAACTAAAATTTGAATTAGAAGTTATTATTTTGTTTAATTTGGAAACAAAATATACTGTACCTACAGGAAAAATAATTCCCATTTTAAAGTTTTCTTTTTCAAGGCTATAATATTTTTGAATCTAACTAATTTTGATATAGTAAGCATGATTTTCTCTCAGAAAGTATACACAGAATAGAATATGACAGCTATATGATCTTAATCAATCTTGTATACAGGGTAATTCCGAAAAAAAAAACGATTAAATCTCATTTTACTAAAATTAAGCGAACCTTTATATTTGGATATGGCGTTAAATTTGTAACAACATTTATTAATAAAACAATCTTCTAAACCCAAAAACTGGGATACTTTACTTTTAGCGTAGTTTCATATTTTTGACCTTCCCTCGTATACAATTAAATTTTGGTAGATCTGATCAGTGTTATTTTAGTTTCGCAACTTGCAGAGGTAATTTGTAAAAATATCTACTAAATTCAAAGACAAAAAATATTCCAAATCATGTAATTTCTTTCAATTTAAGTTGAAAAAACTGAAGTACCGATGGCATTTAGTAGTGGTGTGTATTTTATTTAGAACAAATCACGAAACATAATTCGATATTTGTAACACAACACTTTCTCTTCTTTTAGAAATATATATGTACAGGTAGTATTAAACAGCATTAGAAAGAAATAGCTATTTATATTTTTACGTTTAAAATTATTTACAACAAAATAAGCAATACTCACATCGACAATAATTTAAAAAACTGCATAGCTATCAAAAGACGCACAGAAATATCACATGTGAAGTACACTAAGTCAAGGTAAAATTCGAACTAGCCTTAACCTAGCCCAACGTGAGACCGAGTCGGAAATCGAATTTATCGATTGATTCCCCTCGGTGCTGCGATCGAAACGTCACAATAAAATTGGACATTCATAAAAAATATCCCCCTCATCATTTTTTGCACCCTTAAAGTTACCCCTGTTTTTTCACCCTCCGTTAAAAAAAAACGGAATGCTTCTAGTACAGTACGAGGGAAAATTTTTTACGACTCGTTAAGTTAAGAGCGAATATGTAGGTGAAATCGAATGTTCGTTTTTCAAACATTATCCTTTAATTTCACTTTCCTCGAAAACATGTGTAAAAATTATAAATGGTATTTATTAATCATATGAATTATGCAATCAAATAAATTTTGTTCTGTAGGATAAGTACGAAAACTAACTGCAATTGGTGGTGTGATATTAGAAGAAAATTCCCACATGATGGCCCAGAGTTTAATAATTTTGTTTTATTCCATAGTTGGAAACCTTCTAAATAAATTCTTTATCGTTTCTCCGTTGTTGCATTTAAATTAACAACTTTAAAGCAATAGAGTCATTTGTGTAATTCCTAGCAAACTTGAATATCTGAAACATTAATCTAACTCGTAGAATAATCCAGGCATAGAGTTATTACTTGTGAATTTTAATATCTCTTAAGTACTTTTGTTAACAACGGTTTGAAAAAAATGACTACATAACTTATTACAAATAAAATAAATGAAATGAACCAAGAGATAAAAGTGATACATTTTATCACTAGCCCTGAAGATTATCAATAACACATCGCGTAATAGAAAAAAAATATCATTTCTCATGCAGGAGTCTCATAATTTTATCACAATACTCAATATTAAGCATTTGAGATTTTACCGGATTAGTTACGTATTTGACATATATATTCTGCATGTTTAGTTTCAAATTTAGCACATAACTACCATTGCAATTTATGTTTCTTTCTAATAATAATGCAACAACATTTTTTAAACAAGAAGGCGAAAACATGTTTCATATAAAGACATCACTAAGATTTCACTTGAAGTTTGCAGTTTACATATTTGACATCACCTACAGATCCTAATGTCATCATTTAAAGATTTAAACCAATCAATTGAGTATTAAAATATTGATATTTCATAAAGGAATTAGAAAAATTTAGCACTTGGAATAAAATTAATGACTTTTCGTAATTTGAAATAATGACATTTCGTTATCAGAAAAAATATTTTAATTCAGCGTATTTCAAACAAAGTAGTACATATTAATATTACAAAAGAAAATTGCCTCACATATATATATTATTAACGCACTTGTATTGTTTCAAATCAAAATATCCCATCTGAAAAGAAGACACATTCAAATTTTCAAATACAAAAGATATGAGGTTCGAACGCGAGTGTGCCGCAGGAGTCGATATTGGGACCAACGATATGAACGGTGTTTTAGAGGTAAATCTACAAGGGGCAGTAAGTTTTGTGAGAGATTTAGCATTGTTAATAATGCCAGACAACAAGTCTACCTTGAAGCACAATTGAAATGAAAATCCAAAAGACATGGCTGGATAAATGGAGGAAACCAGACTTATAACACAGTAACATAAAGGTCCTGCAACCAAGCGATTAGTTAATCGTTTGTTGGCAATAGTAAAATACTAAGTAAAAGTTGAGTAACATAAACATAACCATTTGTTAAATGTCGTGTAATTGATTAACAACTGTTTAATGGCACTGGTAAACTAGTTCATTGTAAATTTACTAAAATTGATACCTCATGTTGGCTCTGATAGAGAGCCCACCTGAAACTTTGACGTTTAACGACACCTAGGAATTTTACGTTTTGTCCCTGTTTTCTCCATGGATGTAATAGTATACGAATGATGACTCATCGTCGTCCGATGAAGAAGTATGTGTATTCAAAGGTTCTACACAAAGAAACAGAGTATTGTCAGCTGTAAATAAGTAAATAAGTAAATTAATTGGTCTGAGATTTTATACTGCTGCCAGCCTACAAATACTGATTGTGGAGATGATCTACATACATCTATATACATAAAATAAGTGCAGTTATGGTAGGTTGCTGCTGCATTTTTATCCACCACACCAGAGTTACATATGTGACTATGGATCTGACTACCCTAGTGTATATCCAGTACTTCAAGTTAGCTTTTAACTTCCATATCTTGCCGTGGACTCTTCTAGCCAACATGAGTGTTGCCTCTGCCCTAGTTTTAATATTCTGAAAGTGTCGATTTCAAGTAAGCTTGGAGTCAAGGATCACACCAAGATACTTCACTTTCTCTCACGGCTTTCATTCTTCACATACATTGTTTTAGGGGTCCAAGACCGTTCTAAGTTTCTTTTTCCTGTGAATGCTATTGTGGTCGTTTGGGAGGAATTGATAGAACAATACATATGTTACAATAAGGTTGTTCGAACATGCAGTTCGCGAACGGTTCACGATCATGTGAACCAATCAGACAACGCATTCCAGTTCGCGAGAACTCCAATCTGTTCTCTGATTGGTTCACGTGATCACGAACCGTTCGCGAACTGCATGTTCGAACAGCCCTATTATAAATTATACTAGCTAAGCTAAAAGTTATATGGCTTAATATAATTAGTGTTATGCTATTCACTTTTAGTATACAATATAAAGTCTGACTTTGGTGACTGGTTACCTCGAGTTGACAGTATAGAGCAACACTACAATGACAATCATTTTTATCTTGTTTTAAAGTTAATTGTAATAAGAGTTAGCCTGCAGAAACGTTTTAATTACGTGCAGACACCGTCGCAAAAACAGAGGGCAATGCGCACTTTGCCAATTTGGTAAGCATGCTTAATTGAACAGGAAAATAAGTAATTTTAACAAAAAAAAGCGCAAGGAGTTAAAAAAAATTATAGAACAGTTTGAATAATAATTAAATTTATTTTTCCAGTGAGAACCACAGAATCTCATAATATCAGTTAACGACACGTAATACGACAATGTACTGCTGTGTACTGATTGTAATAATGAAAATGCAAAATGAATATCAAAAATGAAAAATTAAATTAGCTATTTTTTTTTATAATTAAAATTATAAATGAGCAAATGCTAAACATTTTAAAGAGTGAAATTAATTTAAACAACTGAACATTTAAATAAATAAATTAAACAATTAACTCAATACTTAACTAAATTTTATATAAAAATAAACAATTGAATTTGTGGAAACTTTTACGAAACATTGATAAAGGCTGATCGGATTAAACAAGAAAACATCTGAACTAGCGAAAACCGGGGCGCCGGTCCACAGCAGTACGTATTTATAAAAACCGAATGTTAATAGACTAACAAATTACATAGTTATTAATCCCCATTACATTTACACATACAATGCGTATGATTTAAATGCGCGTCATACAAAAACTGAAAGGTATGTAGGCACGTTAAAAAGAAAGAATCTCGTTGCCTTATAACATATTCGCCCTTTACAGCACTCTAGACAATACTCGTACAAACTCACACACAGACACGCGCATCCGAACGAAGGAGGAAGAGAATTCTTATGCGAAGGTTCCAGAATGCAAATCTAGTATTTTTTTACCCCTAACGAAGCCACCCTCGCTTTTTTTCACCCTCAAGTCAACGTACAGCGGACCTGCGAAGCGGCAAGCGTCCCCTAAAAGTTTGCACACATTAATAACGCGCACGACGAAATTGGAACGCTCCCATCTTCCCTAACTCGAAAAAAATCTATAATGGTGTATATGTGTATATAAGATATGCTAGTTAGACGGAAGAAAAGAAGTTTTGATTGCTTCCCTCGCGAGCTGCGATATTGATTAAGGTGGGACGTGAATTAAAAGGCTCTACTAAAAGTCTAAAGATTGACACTTAAGAAGTGCGATTCGGTGTATTGATGGTTCATTAAAAAACCATTTTATTTACACCCTGCCTTATTGCTGTGGTTGCTGAGTAATTCCAAATACATACCTTCTACGGAATAAACGGATTAAATTAAAAGCAAGTTTATAAATTGATAGGAAATATCTGTAACTAACTGGTGTAAGATGTAGTAATAGTGCAAATAAGAACAATGTATTTCATTGTATATACAAATATTACAAAATTCACTACACTCAGAAAACGGTTCTTGAAAACATGTACTAAGTAAAATGAAAAAGCAAAAAATATAATTTGTTTCTCCGCAGTATTTAAAAATATAAGTTTATTCAAACAAGTTCCATATTTTTATTATTCAATTTTTGGTTTGATTTACGTAAATATTATTATTAGAGTGGTCAAACGTGTCTGCTTACATGGGCCACACTCGCCTCGTGCTATGCAAAACGTTTAGCCATAGTATATCTTCAAGGCAGTAAAAACACTTCCTCCGATTCATGTGTCTAGTATCTAGTATCAGTGTTAGTCGAGTCTTGATGCGAGGTAGTACAATTACATTAACGTTTTACGCATTATAAATGTAATACAATGTCGGGCGTAGAAAATCCCAGAAAACGACCATTGTGTCATAATGTAGAATCGGTAAATTCCAGGATTTACATTATGGTGGTACCAAAATAGTTTGTACAGTGTGCGATAAACAGTTATTGTGCTGGCACAAATCGGACTACACATTGGTGGTGCATCTAATCCGTTATCTACCTATAAAAATTATTTTAATTATGCGCGTGTTATATCCGTAAATGTTGAACGGTTTTTTTCCAACATGTGAGCGTGTTTTATCATCGCATGGGAATCGGTTTAGTGAGAAAAATCTTGAAGCACTTAATGCTACAAACTTTTCAGAAATCCTATACCATTTCTGCTACTGCAATAAATTTAAGGGGCTTATATGTAATATTTATAGTTAAATAAATAAATAATTTTGCTCTTTCCCGACACTGTACTGTATACTTGTTAAACGTTAATGTCACATACAAACTTTGAAACTTTGTACTGATCTGGTGCGCAGACGAAAATTGACCACTCTAATTATTATTATAGACATATATAATTTTAAACCGACTATTAATTGGTTTTTATTAGTAGCGAATGGTTATATCAAGGGAACCTATTGCAATTTTTAAGACGTTTATAAATTTTACTTCAGGAAAAGATAGATAAAAAACAATTGTTCGTGCATTTTTTTAATAATATTCAAGCAACCCGTTTCCATTGACAGGACATCATCAGGCCAGTTAAGAAAGAAACTCACAAACGAGAATGTATAATTGTAAAGATAAAATAATTGTAAAATTATGTTCCAAATGGTTTAGCGAACATTTTGGATTTAAATTAAAAAATTCCCTTGTTTGAAGTTTTAATTTTAGAAGTGGGTGTTCATATTTTTTCTTTCCTCCAATTGCTACAAGATGTTGTTTATTTTATCTTATCAACTTTTTTTTGTCGGTAAAACATCATTTGCTTGGATATATCGCATGATAATGTGAGACTCTCTGGCATGTACCGGGCTGGTTTACCCACTAACAATCATCTTTTCTCAACTCCACCAGCGTCCAGGGTACCACCTTCCGGTATCTCCATCATGAAAGCCCCGAGCATATTCTCTGTACCTGGCTCATGCGCTCATCCAGTTCTTAGTTCTGCATTATGTCATGTAGCATTTTGTATAGCACATCCCAAATTTGGCTTAGATTTTTGCATTGTATCCACACCTTATCTGGTGTAACGTTTAAGTTAAGCAAATTTTTTACTTCTTCTCTCATGATACTTTCTCTGGTACAGTGAAAAACTGTGTACTCCCCCATGTTAGTCTGTCCACAACGAACGCATTTATTGTCTTTATCCCTGCCTATCCGGTTTAAGTAGTCTCTAAAGGGCCTGGTGCCGTGAAAACTTGTAAGAGGTAATAGTCGACCTGCCTATGGTTACGTTTGGTCTAATCTTCCAAATCCCTGTTCAGTCTCTTCGTCCATTAACCTATATGAGCATTTCTGTCCCAACGTTCTTGCTAACAGTACAAGTAAAGTCACAGTTGAATCAGTCCTATATGCTGATGCTACCCTAATCAGGACTTTGCGTTGTGTTTGCTCCAACAGTACAACGGTTTCTTGCCTTGGTTGCTTGGGCCCACACTGCGACTGCATAAAGTACGAAGTAGTGTACTACTCCTGCTAAGATCTGCTTTTTAGCGCTTGTTGGTACAACGATATTTGGCATCAACCTCATTATTTTACCTGCCCTGCCCTCTGCTTTCTCTGTGACATTCATTATGTGTTATCTGAAGCTGCCTGAGGTGTCAAAATGGACTCCAAGATATTTAATACATTTTTTCGGTACTATCACAGCACCACCACTTTTCTTTTCCGAGTTTATCTCATCTACTAATTACATATTATTATAAGATTTCGAGTCGATTTAAGTCATATATAATATTATAAAGCAACAATAATATGGAGGCGGTTATTGCAGATGTTATATCAAATTATGTTAAATCTTATGTACCCGACGTTATTATTTTTGCTTTATGTATGAACGGTGTATAAATCTTGTTTGAAGAAATGTTAAATATTTGAAATAGTCAACTACTGTAGATAAAAATGATGGACTGATTTTTTCTTTTGACAAGTAGCGAATAAAATTCTTTAAAAATAGAGATAAAATTTTGTATACAATTAGAAATATAGTCATAAACTAATGGATAACTATAATATGTAAGGTGTTTTGAAAATAGAACAATGAAACACCTACCGTTGATTTAATTTTCTAAGTAGTTTCGACAGATATTCGAAGATTTGCATAGTGGTCGCAAAACTACAGACTGTGGAGCTGGAATTCCTGTTTACAAAAAAAAAACGTTTTTTGAGCATACATTGAATTGAAGAAGACTAGTATCAACAGTAGAGGTTGTAAAGTGGACTTCTTATTTTGAAACAGTACATACCTATGTATCAAATCTTATTTATTTATTGGGCAAATTAAATAAATAAAAAGGAATGAAAAGATAAAGTAAAATACAGCTGTTGGTAGTGATTGTTTTAAGGCAATTGTATTAAAGATGTGTAATCAATTTGATATCTGACATAAAAAATAATTCATATCAATTCTTCAAAATATTACTAAATTTTCTTAACGTCGCTATGTCCTTTTATAATTTCATTTAACAATTACAAACAAAAAACTTTAATTTTTACAAAATACAAATAATAAATTTACATATATTTTTAAACTTTGAATTTTAGTTTTTGCAACTACGCCAGCAGATGGCACTACCACTTTGGAGCTCAAAGAGAGGTAGACTGCTCCAGAACCAGCATGCAGAACCAAAATAAACACGCACACAAACGAGGACAGATTTTTTTTTTCGAAGAGTTATATAGCGAAAGTCGATGTAAGAGTTACGTGCAAACGGTGAAAAGGTGGAAGTAAATACCGGAAATAAATAGTCCATATAAATTAGTAATAATTAAGTGAATTTTGTTTAATAAATTTGTTATTTATTTTTGGTGTTTTTAACAGCGTTATTATGTTTTAATTGACATAATTTGAAACGCTAGGAAAATATGTAAAGATTGAACTAAATTGTTGAAACATTGGTACATAAATTTTAGATAAATAGGCAATATCAGTGCGGTAATTTATGCTTCACTTTAATAAGTAAAGATATGTTGCTTTCCTCCCAAAAAAAATGTTGGTCTTTGTCTCACAAACTCTTTATCTAAAATAATTGAAAAGCAACTAGTTTCGAGTGTGAACACTAATCCTCAGGCTAAGAGTGAAAAGAAAAGAAAACAACTTGACTTAATCTTTTTTTCACTCTTGGTCTGAAGAACAGTATACACACTGACTAATTGTTTTAAATAAAGAGTTTGTAAGGCAAGGACCAAATTTCTTACATTTTCACAATGATTTATATATTTGTTTGCAGTTTGTAAAATTATTTTGACAATTGTTGAAAATGACAGTAAAAATGACAACCTCTTCGGTAATATTTGAAGACATGCATATAAAAACCAAGTACATACTTAGAGTTTATTAAAACCTGTGCTGTATAATAGTGTACGAGTGTGCAGGTGTTTTCCATTTTTACCATCTGACCCACATCACTTCAGTTTTGTGTTTAAGCTACGAACTACACACGTTGATCTGATTTAGTTGACAGGTTTCGCCGCTCGTAGTAACCCTAGTAGCAAAATTTAAATTTACCACAATTATTCTTAGTAACTTCAACAGAAAGACATCAAAGTAACTAGTAATCTAATACAAAATCATTGGTAATTTCGTGGTTCAATGTTGGAAGTTACTAAAAAGAATTGCGGGAAATTTAAATTTTGCTGCTAGGGAAGTAGGCCGTAACTTAATGCATAAAATTGAAATGAATTGAGTACAAATAAAAAGCGCCTATTGTCAACTTTCGAAGGTACTTGACTGTACGGAATTGCCACTTTTGTACATGGTCGTGGGAAAAAATATTAACAATTTAGTGGACAATTTTCATATCTGATTAGAGAATCGTCATAAATTGGCATCCACCTTCCTCTTATATATAATTTAATTAGTTAATGTACTAATGCTGTGTCGTAAATATCCAGAACTAAAACGATAAGATTTCTTGGCAACCGAATGAAGAGCTTCACCCGTTCCAAAAAATCTCTGTCACATCAAACTTAATGTCTTAAGTAGGCACTAATTCTGTTCGAAGGCTTCTCCTACAGCTAACACATATACGTATATACATATAGCTGTAACTGTCGTGGGCTCTCAACTATAAAAAGTCCGTATACGTACAGCGAGCTTTTAAACTTCACGCTTGGAAGGACGGGCCCGTCCGTCCCGCAGGCTAACATAACATCATCCCGCCCCCGAGCGCGGGCCACTCGTCTCCAGTTTTATCATACAATGCCATATTTATTTTGATCTCCAAAATAGAAACCCATTACCGGAAATTTGTGAAGTGGATTCCGATATTCGATTATATTATTTTGTCGGTTCCTGCTTTCCTTCGGATATCTCGTCCGCTATTACTGCTAGCGGGCTGCAAAAACTTGGACGGAAGGAGGGGTGAGGTGGGATGGTGATTGGTAACGATGGTCGAATGCGATAGGCGCCGTGATATTCAGTAATATTGGATCCAGTGAGCTTTCACCATACTCTAAATATTCGACCATTAAAAATCACCTGGTTAGTACATGTATGTACTGCTATGTACTGTTTGAATTAATTGAAATTGCAAAACTGAATATGACAAGGAAAAAGAAAAATTAAATTAGCTAGCTCAACGGATAAAATTTTAAACAAACGCAAGAGAACTATTAACCTCAGAGTTACCCTCGCGAATTAAAACTTGAACCTAGCCCCGAAAAGTAAATTGTGAGTGAATGAAATCAAACTTCCTTATTTACCCGAAAAATTGAAAAGGTTTAAAATAGAATTAAAAACAGAATTTTTTTACCCAACGACGTTAATTAACAATCAAATTTATTATTATTCAAAAAAGGTTAAATTACAACTTGTGAAGAAAAAACCGTGGACTGAAAGTTCTGGCCTAAAATAAAAACTGCACTTGACTCTAAATTAAAATAGGACAATGCTATTTCCTATGCAAATCAAAAGTAAAACTATTTGTTCAGGAAGATTATCCGATATCTTTCAAATTCAATCCACGTGGTTTCACAAATTAAAATAAACTAAGCGTGGACAATTACTCGAAATTTACAAAATTGAGAAACTAAAAGCAAGAACAAAGCTTCTACTCACCTAAACCGAGGTGATTGAAAAGTAAACAGCAAAATTGAAAAACGAAAAATTAACTCTTTAAACTATAATGAGAAAAATAAACTAAAATGTATCTTCCCAAACAAAAATAATAATTGATCTTGTATCACACACTTCAATATATTAACAATTATCACAATATGAATTCCTTGATTGGCTATATAAAAGACAATTACTGCGGAATTTTCAATATCAAAATGAATTACAAAATGGCAACAAAGATATACAAAAATACGTCTACTCCCGTCAATAGTCGAAGAAGGAAGTCCTTAACAAAACTCTACAACTGTTTTTCTTACAAAAATTCCTCTCTCAAAAACGTACAACGCAGTCGTATTACAATTCAACGAATATTGAATAGAATCCGCATTAAACAACACAAGCAAACACTAGACAAATAAATGAATGGAATTAATTTAAAAAAACTTAACACTTAATTAATTAAATCATACAATTAACTCTTTAACTAAACTTATACAAAATAAACATCAAAATTTGTGAAAAACTCTCGGTAAACTGAATCAGCTGTTTCAAGCAAAGAAAACAACCAATAAACAACCGGAAATATGCAACTTGAAATACACACAGCGCAAAATGTGGGTTGTCAATACCACAGCAGTACGTATAATGCCAACTTTTTGGTTGTGGATCAATGTAATGTTTATAATTTAGGTCACTGGATGACTGAAAGCCCACGAAGCATATTGTTTTCTTTTCTTGTTGGGCCCTACTTGTCATATTTAAAAGCTGTACGTTTTATTAGCTTCATTTCTCTTCATCAGCACTATACGCTAGGGCACATTTTCTAATAGACAGTAACGTTATACCATTCTGTCTATTTAATGTTTTAACCAACGTCATTGATGTATCATACGAGTAAAGACAATCTACTGATTTGACTATTTTTCTCAAGTATTGCTATTGAAAAAAGAAGCAAAGTTTCCGCTTATCAGAGAGAAAGATACAAGGTTTGATTTCATGAATATGACAGGCAGAGATAGCCCTGTTAGTGCTGCCCTGCTTAAGTAGACTAGTCTCAATATCAGAAATACATATTACGTCATCATAATGTCAACGCAGAATAAGCGAACTAAAGCCATCAGTGGCGGAGGTGATTTAAATTGTCAAAGGTAAAATACAACAGAAGATAACAATAAATAACACACACGGTAAAAAACTCGATCAACTGGCACAAATTCAGAGATAGACGTTAATTTGAATTTTGACAGATACAAATATTGTGTCACGTGTCGTGTGTGCCGGCTTAAGCCGGCTTCACAGAACTGAAACATCTCGCTGATGGCGACATTTAAACAACCAATCACATCTAAGCATCAGATATTCCCCTCAATCCTTCTTTTTGCGAGCTCATCTTTTCAGCGATATCGAATGTAGTTGAATTTTCCGAACTTCATTTGGTGTGGCCAAAATAATTGAGGTTAGTTATGTTTTGTTTTTTTCCGTATTTACCGCTCTAAATTAGTAGGAGTTTTATACTCAATACAAATGTAAAATAAATAACAATGAGTGACAGCACGTCATCGTCATCAAATTTACTGTTTCTTTTTCAACGGATTAACGGATTTCTTATAAAAGTAAACAAATTCATCTGTCGCCGGCGACAGCAAGTACCGACGTGGTGGGAGAGATGTCGCCGAGACATGTTTCGCTTCTGTGAAGCCGGCTTTAAGGTGGCGACCACGTGGCGACACCGCTAAATTCAAACATCCCTATAGCTGTCATAATGGACTCATCCGACGACGCCAGCGCCCAAAACGGATATGACATAATATGTATTTCTTAAATTATGACTACTCTACAATACTTAAAAAATGCACCGTTTCTAGTTCTTAGTTTCCATTATGGCATCTGTCAATTATCAAATCTAACATATAGCATCACTAGTTTGCGTATTTGATGTATTATTAGTGTTATTTCTCGCCCGTTTTTCGTTTTCTTTTTATATTTTGCAAGAAAAAAAATTCTTTTTAGAACACAGAACCTTCAGTAGATAAGTTATTTTGATTAAACGGAATGTAATATTTAATTTAAACTAATACTGAAAAGCCGCACATAAAGTATTCTATTTATACGGTTTTTAATTTGAGTTAGAAAATCGATTTGATTCATATGCACAAAAATTGATAACATAGGTTAAAACATAAAATAAACAAAGTGTAGATATATGACTTAAGTGCGGCTCCCACTAAAATTTCTTTTCTTTTGAAATAAATAAAAATAATATGTTTTTTAACAAATTAATGTATTTCTTTCTTTGTTAAATTTTTTTCTTAAGGAAAATTCCTTGTTAATTATTTCATACTGTTAAAAGTTTGCAATCTTTGAATATAAAAATTGTATTTGTGTTTCTAAGTGTGGCTCTTTAGAAAATACAAAAAGAAAACAAAGTGCGTTTCCCTTTGATCTAATGTGCGCGAATACTTAAGTAATCCCGTTAGGAAATAAAATTTTCTTTAAACAGCAGATGACATATGTACAAACCTACATACACTATCTACCGTTTCTCTCACAGTAAATCAGTTTTATAGCCAGTTACAGATTCATAAATATTGCATTCAAGAATGGAAATGTTTTATGTTGCACATAAATTGAGGTGGAGTAGATATTCAATGCCGAGTGGGAAATATTTTTAGTACTACTTGCGACATCTGTGGGACAATAGCGAAGCCTTTACTATTGAATCAAACTATTAAGTAGCCGTTGATAGTAGTTAACTGTAGTTCAAATAGCAGATTACTGTATATAATAGTACCTTAATCGTATTCCCCCTGCAAGTTTAAAGTTTGTAGGAAATTGTAAACTGTTATCGACGTGAAGCCTGGAACGAATATTGATAAAACTCCATTCCCATTAGGTATCTTCACATCTGACGCTAGGTTTCTGAAACAGCAGTTGTGCGTTAGATTACAGCGCCATCCTACGATTAAGGTACCGTAATTGGTAGGTTAAGTTCTTGTGAGGTTGATAGATTTGCTACAGCCGCGAATTTTTATAATTATGTTTGCGGAACAAACGGTGGATTCATCAGCCAACCTTTACTAAGGTTCAACAAATAAGGGGATAGATGGGTATTACTCTCTTTAACCTTGTTAGCATTAAGGCTATTATTCAATTAACGGCTAATGTTTTAATTGTTTGTTACTAAGATAGTTTCTTAGAAGACTCGCTGAAAGTTATGGTGAAAAAAACTATCAACCCAGTAATAATTAAACATTTACGATAAAATCCATCAATATTAGAAAACAATACCCCTAATGCTTCTTCATTGTATGGGTAAGAAACTTTTTTCATAATAAACACACTAATAAAAGGCTATATTTTCTTTTAGCAAAACATTTAAGTCCAAGGGCGGAACTTTCGTCGGTGCAACCGGTGCGGTGCACTGGGCCCAACACTTACTGGGGGCCCGATCCTCCTCTTCACATATCTCTAATTTACAAAATATTATTCAAGATTTACATCGAGGATTCCTGTGAATTAAGTGAAAAAACTTTAGCACTCTTGTTTTTGGAAATATAGAGCAACTAATACACACGTATAGTAACGTCCATGCGTAAAGTAGACATAGGTAAAACATAATCAAAGGCTGCATTTTGTTAGTGACACGGTCTGTGTTGAGCGTCTAATAATAACAATTATTATTATAAACTTGAGTTTATTCGTATACGATGCGATTCCTTACGATATCTGTATAAGCAACTGCAAATTTGTTTATTATACTCGATGTGAATACGCTAAAAGCACGACCCTCAAGCCGCATCCACACCATAGACAAGAATATAACCACAGTATAGTATATAGGGAGTAGTGTCAAGAGCTGTCGGCACCTTTGAAGTTTGTGAGTCTAAAGCTAGGGATTCCAAGGAACGTCCGCGCGCGAAAACCGACCGCCACCACTCAGTGCTGCGGAGCAAGTTGACGTTTATTCGGCGTGCGTCGACGGCTGAGTTGGATTGCAAGGATTGTAGTCGGTTGTCCGCTGGTTGCGAAAATGGAACTTATAATAATGGTAGCTATTTTATTGGAAGAGAAATCAGACGAACAGTATTTTATGGTAGCGGCTAATAAATACAGATATTCAACCAATAACTTATTTTTACGTAGAAATAGGAAAAGACATATCTGTAATTTATTTGTTTATAGCAAATTATTAGGAAGTCGAATCGAAGGTATCTGTTTATGACTGGATCTTTTTGAAAATGTCTTTCTATCTATTAATCAGAATAGCAAGAAAACACCTTGTAATAGGGTAATGATGGCCAACTTCTTCACGAAAAAAAAAATGCATGCGGTTGAGGTAACTTGATATAAACAATATTATAGATAAGAATATATTGGAATAAGTATGATCAGAATATTACTGTTACAACTACAACAAGGATTTGGAGAAACTTGTCAAGCACGAGTTCTTCTTTGGGTGGTAACATTTCCAAAATGTTTTAAGTAATGTTGTTCAATTCTCAATTCGATTCCCTTTATTTCGTTGAGAATTTGTCGTCGCTAAATTATATCTCTCTGCTGTCATATTAGATGCAACATCTGAAGTAATCTCTTCAATATAGTAAATACAATAGTGAATCCAACTAAATAGTAAAGAATAAAAAATGAAAAATCGTCGAAATAGTTTATATGCACGGCTGAACAAAAAATATTTTTATTAAAAAGATAAAAAATCTTTTTTAAACTAATACAAATTATTTTAATGTATTCAAGTGAGTCTAAAAACTATTGCAAGAAAATACCATTTCCGTGGAAGGTGGAAGTAAATAGTTGTAATTTTTCTTAAGACCATAAAGAGATGAGCTGGAAATTGCAAAATAGCTGCCAATAATAAAGCAATTACTGTATGCAACTGCTCTGTTAGCGTCAATAAAACTTATGTTCAACTTTTTTGGTTTCGTTCACTCGAATGTTGGGGTGGGTATAGGAAGAGAAGGAAAACTAGTATTTTTGTTCAAACCACATAACAAAACCGAAAATAAATAAACTGAAACATAAAGTTTATATTATGTACTTCCTTTTTATTTTTTAAAAGTGTTGCGTAAAAAATAGCTTCAATTAATTCATTATTCCAATTTTAAAAATCAAGTAATTTAAATCATGATTTCCATCAGTTGATATAAATCAGCCCAATCTGTTTATATGTATAAAAGTTCGGCAGAAATCTTCAACTCATTATTTTAGGGACATAATCTTTATAGCTTTTGTATATCTTGTCATACATCACAGACTAAAACAATTACTTGCTCCTCCCCTGTATTATTAAATTTTTGATTCATCTTTTACAATCAATTTTTACCTACAAACTTAGTACATATCCTTTAAATATTTACAAGGCACTATTTTTATCATAGCGTCGCGCCGCATTCCGTCCGCCCAAATCTACATCGGACCGATAGCGACCGACAGTGAAAACCGACAAATGTCGTCCGTCGACGTCCGCTGCGACTAACGGACTCTTGGAATCCAAGGCTATTTAAATTTATTGAGCAGATTTGAACGACTGTCGGTTGCGGTCAGTTTACACGCGCCGACGTTCCTTGGAATCCCTAGCTTAAGTTTTTCTCGCGCACCCTGCCCAGCGCATGAAAGCGGCATTCTTTACTTACGACTCGGGCCGAGCGGTGTCGATTAGTGTGCATTTCTTCGATAAATCATGGCGGCATTTAAGTTTAAATTTAAATAAGAAAATAAAGAACAATTAAAAATAATAGTGCATAAATAAACCGGATGCAACTAGAATGTATTTAAAAAAAAAACATGTAAAATTCAGAATCTACAATTATTTATACAATTAAAGAAAGGATAAAGAAGAAGTTGAAATCTAAATACCATTGACTTTTTTTTCTGTAACATATGCAACTATTTAAAAATGACCGAGAACAGATCATAAAAATATAGTAGCTACTGATTAATATACAATTAGAAAAATAATTACCATTTTTTTTTAGGGTTACTTTTGAGTAGTTGAGGATAGTAGTTGTTCTTTTAAATAACTTCCATTTCAATACTTTATATGTAAGGAGAATTGTTAGCTTAGTTAAATTTTTATTTTGCCTGGTTCGTGGTAGAACTGATTGTCCATGGCTTTCAAGTAGACTTAATTTTAATATTGCAAGCATACACACTTGTTCCTACGTAATCTTCTACTGTGTTTCAAATCGGACCAATGTTACGTACATCCCCTATTTCTTTAATGTGCAAGTATTTCAATAGAATCTAAAATCTCTGATGCTTGTGACATTCATAATAGTTTAAATTACATTACAGAGTTTGCATATAATTTGCATTAGTCTTGCTCGTAAGAATTTATTGTAATTATTTTATGTAATTTACACGTGTAATATGTATTGCAGATGTGCACATTGTTTTTCTTGTAATTGGGTTTTACCTCTCGCAAAATAAATCATTTTATTAATGGTAAATTGTAAAAATACGCAATGTTGCCACAAAAAATATTATTTACAGTGTCAACGAATCAAACACAGATATACAATAAAATCCGTGCTGCAACAAAACAAAATGTTACAAAATGAGGTTATCGCAGCAATTTTACAGAATCCAGTCACTGTAAAGAGAAGTGGGCACAATAGAACTTTTATTATCACAAATCAAATGCAGACGTAACAAAAAAAACTACCCTACAACAAAATCTTATGTTAAAAATGAGGTTATCGCAGTGCTTGTAGAGAATTCACTTATTATAAAAAGAGTCAGGCACTGGAAACAGGAGAATTTTTAGTGCAACCAGACACAGACGTAGCAATAAGGAACGGTAAGCCTAAGAACACTACAACAAAAGTAATTGTTAAAATATTAAATTGTTTAATGACTGATTTACTTACCCTAACAATTTCCAATGAGGTAAATCAGATATGGAACAGGTTACAGTTAGAGCTGTATCTCCGTACAACAAACAGCAATTGTAATTGCCTTAGTATCAATAAATATAATAAAAAATGAAATTATAGAAATATGTTAAACGCCAGCACAAATACAAATAACGCCATATTGCCGCAGCGATTTACGGCGCATTCCATTATTGCCTGCTTGGCGCAGCTTTCAAAAACAGATACAAATATTCCCTTTCTTGACACTACTGGATAAACACTATACTGTGATATAACTATTAGAAAGAGTTTAGACCATTGCGCATTCGCGAACTTTCAGATTGTGTAGAAACCGCCATTTTGATGTATAGATCAGCTGTTGTTGTAGTAGTTTTGTTTGGGAGGTTTATAAAACGCATTGTTTTTAAGGTTATTCGTGTTTATATTTTCGTATTATTTAAGCATTTCATATTTATACTATTATTTCGATTAAAGTTGTTCAGTAATTAGTAGTTTATTAAAGTGTAGTTGAATTATTGAATAATACGTTGTTAGTAAATAATTTATTTCGTTGGACCATTTTTTATTATATTTTATGATTTATTAAATATTTTAAGAGAGTTTAAGTGTTAAGAGAACCAAGAACATTTAGTGAGGTGTGTGGTATTATTACTGTGAATAATTAGATGTGAATTAGCGGGTTATGTTGTAGAATGTCTTGCTACGTACTGGGATGTAAAAGCATCCGTAGATTGGTATCCCCTGATGACAACATCAGTTTCCATCAGTAAGATCCAACTATAATCTACCTGTTATAGGTATGTGGTATAACTTTATTGCATTCTCCTCTGTGAAGAGTGCTTGTTGCAGTTAACGTCTGCTGCAAAGAATCTGAGAGAAAATAAATATACACTGTCGCAACGAAACAATAAAGGCATTTCTGCACTGTTGACACAAAGCATAGATATGACATGTATTCTATTTCAGATGGATTAATAGTCAGCTGATCCGAGAGATTAAGAATATGTATTGGTAATTTCAGCATATCGCAGACAGTTCCTTGAAGAACATCCGATCTTATTAACAAAAATGATCATGGAGTGTTATTGTAAAATACGGCTTCATAGTTTGGTGAAATTAACGCAATATTTTAAAATATTACCATTACGTCCTTGTTTTATGTTTAAATTATTTTCTTACGAGCCTGTCATACATCAAAATGGCCGCCATGTGATCTGAACACTGCGCATCTCTAAGCTCTATCTATATATTTATCCTTGTCTATGATCCACACCGACTTTTGAACACAAGCCAAGGCACATGTCCCTTGATATTGGAAAAAGATTTGCTTTGGTATGGACACATCGACCGAACGGAACCCAACGGCATCGAACGTTACCCATGGTGTTAGAAGGCCTTCGCTCTCGTGTCGGTATGTACGTCAAAGGACGAAGGTCCTTTGACGTACACCAGCCACACTTTCTAATTGTACGACCTACACGGTAAAATAGAACCTACATGTTTAGCGTGGATAGTAGACAGATCTACGCATTGACCGGCCGCTTCGAAATGTGTAAACACAGATGTGCTGTCTGTTATTTTAAAAAAGCTTAGGCTGGATTTATTAATGTGCGAAGTTGAATGCATCTATTATGTATTTGTTATCTCTGCGTAGGAATAAATTTATTTGATGTTTGAAGTATTTCGAATAACTGTAGTCTTATTAAATGGTTTTAAAAGGTATTTTCATTTTACAGTTGAACTACGACTAGGAACTAGACCAAAGGCATGTTAATTATACAATAAATAGCAATATCACTGGGTTTACTACTTTTATTCATTTTACAGGTATGCAAATAATAATGAACGTATCAAAATGGATCGCATGAAAATATTTAAGGTATCCAGTTATACTGAAATCAGTAAAGCATATCTCGTGATGCTTATATTTTTAATCTAATTGATGTCTGACGATTTCATATCAATTTCTTAATTCGCTTGGGCTTCCTCTTTGACATTAAATAATGAAAGAAATATGGCGAAGATGCATTCCAAACCACGATTTTTATATCAGATATTAGAACGAAAAGCTCTACACTCGTGAGAAATATTTTTTATAGGTTATAGTAATGGTATGTTTTTATTAATATTATAATAGCAAGATAAAATAATATTACGATTATAAATTCCCTAGTTGCAAAGATTTTACCTCAAAAGTCTCACAATATTTTTTCAAAAGAAATACAAAATTTGAATTAGTCCTAAACCGAAGAGCAGTGAGAGGTATAAATATAAAAAGCAGGTTTAACTTAATAATTAATGATTATTTTATACAAATATTAATTATTCATTATGTTAATATCGAAAAAAGGAGCCGCGGCGAATTAAAACTAGATATGAAAACAATCATTATGAATCAATTAGATTAAAAAACAAACATATTTAGTAAAGCTGTAGGGATGTGTAAAGAAAACAACATCTGTTCGTATACAATATTATATTTAAGGCAAGCAACTGAAAAACTTGGAATTCTGCTAAACGATGTAAGTCGGCAAGCATAAGTATGCGCCTTTGATGTATTTATTTGCCTCTATTTTATAATTTCAATGTTTTTCTATGTTTACTTACTGCCTTCTTCTTTACATTTAAAACACAGAGACCGCACATCTGTGTTTATATATTTCGAAGACGGTAATGAATGCATAGATCCGTCTACTATCCATGCTAAACATATAGGCTCTATATTATGCAGTAGGTCGTACAATTAGAAAGTGTCGCTGGTGTACATTTGTTCTGGATGGTATTTGTCAAAGATGTGTTTATTCAGTGGCGTACGGGCGAACGAAAAGGTCAGATACACTAGTAGCGCAATATTTTTACTAAAACTTGCAATTTCGATTAATCAATTATTTATTAATATGTCAGTAAAAACATGTAATGGATCGAAGAATTATGTTTACAATTAATAGAGCGATATTGGGAGAATCCCGTATTGTGGGATCCTGCAAATAAAAACTATAACCAAGAAAAAATCGATGTTTGGCAAAAGATAGCCATTGAATTCGGCTTGCATGAAGGTGACATAAAAAGGAAAATGGAGAGTCTGCTGACCTCTTACCAACGTGAATGATTATGGGATGAGTTCTAATGATTTATATCGTTCAAGTTTATCATAAAGTTAATTGAAAACTAGTATTTTAATGAGTTACAATAAAGAACAGGTAGCTTTTATTCATTGTCGGTCTGGACGCGGCTTAAACACTTGCACAGTACATAGATTGTCAGGAAAACTAATTATATACAGAGGCGTAAACGTTTAAGGAGTATTTATTACTCAAATAGTGTAGTATATAAAAAATGGAACTCAATATTAAAACATATAGTCAGGCATCCATTCACGTATACAGTATGTACGTTACTGCCTATCATCTCCCGACTGACCGCCTCGCTCGTTGGCCCAAGCGGGGGATTCCCTTCGGTAGCGCTGGCCGCTACCTTGTCGCCGTTATTCCCCGACAAGATGATTTAAACCTCTCTCTCCTTATTTATATCCCTCTCTAAATCTGATGCAAGACCTTTGTCTTATGTAGTACAATCAAAATGCCCGACTTGAAATCAATTCTTACCACATTCAGCAAGTTTACGAATTAAAATGTTGCATTTATAACTTCGTTATGACTCTGTCATTCTTCCACCTACCTAAATGATTTCGAATATCTCGACGATACTCGACTAGCATTAAAGTTTGAAGTAAACAAGTCTTTATCTTATATAAAACAAATCCAAGCAGAAAATGTATAAGTAAACCGTACTGCATATATAATTACGTCTTAGCGCGAAATGATCTCATCGACTTGCACTAAAGTAAGCATAATTTTATCTTATAATAAACAACTGCAAATGCGTACCAACAGGAAATACATAACCAAAACGTATAGATATGATATCTTAGGGTTTGTAGTTTTACTCCTAAAGCTGCCTTCTTCCTTCATAATTTCCTTCATGACAAAAATGAATGGATACGTGGAAAACTATAAACATATAAAACCGTATGCATGTTTTATACAATAACATGATATGCAAGCCCCATACAATACAAAAACCCGATATTGATGACCGTGTATCTTAGATATTATATCATTTAATAATAATATATGTATATTTGATATATGATGTATGTCAGCAGGACAAAATAATAATTTGTTTCTTATATAAACTTATTTATAAATGCAAAGATGAGGAACCGCAAGGCGGAGTTCAGATAAAAAACTAAGTTAACCTCTGTTCTTCTACTCATTCCTTGGTTAAATATACATACAAATAAAAATAATGAATTCATTAATCAAAAAAATATATATTAATTCCGTATGAGTGAATCATTACTTGTACACATTACAAATATGCATTATGAAAACCTGATAATTAAAATATAATTATTGAATTGGTATTATTTTGCCACAATCATAATAGTTGCCAATAGTTGGCTCTGAATGACCAATAGGATGGACGTAGATGCGAAAAAAATATTTTTCTATATAAGTATGACGGACTTTTATCTATTATCCCCATGGTTATGTCCAAATTGAGTTAATGATTAATGATAAAAAACAAGTTTGAAACTAATCTGTTTCGGCTAAAACGCCATCTTTGACCTCTGATCCGACATGGCTTTGAAGATGGCGTTGTAGCCGAACCATGTAAGCCAATATATCTGTACCATTGATTAGGTTTCAAGCTTGTTGTTCCTTATCATTTTATCTATTAATTTTATAAACAAAGGCAAACAGCTTGCATGACACATGTATACCGCATATTAAGCCAGCCAATTTCTCTGACTTAATATGCTGAAATTTTCGAACACCGTTAATAATACTAATCAAAAACATACATTCTGAACTCTCTGAATACGACAAGCATCGATAGTTGCTCCATAAACTGAAGCCAGATATGTGCAAAATAAGTCCAAAAGAATCATACGAGGTATGTAACAAAACTTTTGTATTAGACAAATATGAACGAGTGGGTACAAGATTTTTAAGGAAGCATCCATTCTCTGGATGTATTTGTTGAGTGGTAATTGGTATCTAAAGTTATTACCCATTATTAGTCCAAGATTTTTCACAGTGTCAACAACCGGTACAGCAACGTTGTTAAAGTAAATTTACAACATCCGGCACAGCTCTTGCTTGGACTTTCTCCCTAGCAAACAGTATTACTGCTGTTTTAGTTGCGTTGGGTTGTAGCAGCTACTGAGTACACAAGACTGGATTGCCATCAAGTCATAATTACATATCGTTTCGCTCAGATTTACTGGGGGGGAATATATCAAATAATTATAAGAAACCCTTAAACGTAATCAATTCCGCACAAAAGTAATGGTTACACGATACACTGCAATAGACGAAAAAAGACATCAGTACGCATATATATAATGTTGTATGTTTACGTAATAGATTCGTTCTTATTTTCCTTAATTCATTCAATCTTCGATTGATAATGGGGGCCCAGATGCTCCCGAAACAATTGACTGGAATTAATTAAATCTTGTGTAGTCCGGAGTGATCGGATACTTAATGTGTCTATTAATAAGCTGCAATCCTTGTGATATCTTTGTGCAGATAAGACTAGTTTCGTGCGGTAACGATGGTGCAATGAATATCTTGCGGAGTTCGAAGTTCTCTATCTTTGGTAGGGTCAATTTTTGTTTTAGACATCCAAAATCAGATTAAGTTGTTCCTACCTTTTAAACACTCTGCATAGTCACAAATACAAATTTGCACCTGTACATGGGTTACTAGTTTTAAATTAGGTATTTTAGAAGGATCCCTAAAGGTCTCACGAGCAGGAAAGGGCGTGGCAAATTTCTGATATACTGCTGTAGTTTAGGCTACCCATTTCCGCTGAGTGTATTTTAAGTTGCCTAGTTCTGTTGTCATGATTACTCCGTTCGGTATTCAATTTACCGAGAGTTTTCACGAATTTAGTTTTATTTTTGTATAAATTTAGGTTTATTATTTGATTTAATTTATTTAGTGTTGTTTTTTTAAATCAATTTCATTCATTTAGATGTCCAGCGTTTGCTAGTTCTGTTTTATGCTTATTCTATTAGATTTTGTCGGTGAATTGTGCGTTTGCGTTGTACGTTTTTGTTAGCAAAACGATTGTAGAAATTTGTTCTAGAGTTCCTTGTTCGACTGTTAACGTGAGTAGACGTATGTTTGTATATTATTGATGCCATTTTGTAATTCATTTTGATATTCTAAATTTTCGCATAAATTGAATTTTATATATTCCATCAACGAATTCATTTAGTAATAATTGTTAATATATCGATGTGTGCACATTATAGATATAAGATCATTTATTATTTTTGTGCAGGAAGATTTTTTTTTTAGTTGTTATTCTCTCATTATAGTTAAAGAGTTAATTTTTCCGTTTTTCTATTTGGCTAATTCATTTTTATTTTATCAAGCACCTCGTTTGGGTGAGTAGAAGCATTGTGCTTGCATTTAGTTTTTCATTCTTGTTATTTACTAGAAATTGTCCACGCTTAATTTAGTTTGTTTTAATTTGAAACCACGTGGATTGATATTGGTATATTTAGGATCATCTTCCTGAACAAACAGAACTTTTGCTTTGTATAGGAAACAGCATTGTGCTATTGTAATTTAGAATCATGTGCAGTTTTTAATTTAGGCCAGAACCTGCAGTTCACGGTTTTTTCTGCACCTTTGTATGTAAACCCACTTTAAAAAAAATTAAATTAGATTGTTAATTATCTTCGTTGGGTTAAAAATTCTGTTCTTTTATTTTTATTATTAAACCTTTTCAATTTTTCGGGTATTTAAGAAAGTCTGATTTCATTCACTCACATTTTACTTGTCGTGGTTAGATTCAAGTTTTAATTCACGAGAATAATTCTGAGGTTAATAACACTGCGTAGGCTTTCATCTGAGGTTAATAGTTTTTTGCGCCCTTTTAAAGTTTTATCCGTTGAGCTAGCTAATTTAATTTTCTTTTTCCTTGTTAATTTCATTTTACAAGTTCATTTAATTCAATCAGTACACAGCTTAATGTTTCTGACTTAGCTAAAATCAAGCATCTGTACCTAAGCCACGAAATTATTTTTACAAGCGGTTGAGCAGGCAATAAAACCCCCGACCAGTGATTAGTCCTCTCAAAATTTCTCTAATTCTCAACACTACGTGCAAAAAATCTAAGTTGGATTTTAGTATAGACGTTGTGTTAAAAATGTTTCCATATCGACCGCAATCTCACACTGCGGTCATCGTTTAACAGATCTTTAGGCGGTGAGGATTACCGAATACTTAGACTAAACAAGAAGACTAAACACGACCAACCAAGATCTAAGAGCATTCCCTCTCGGTAAACAGCTACGTTCAGATCCCGATCTGTGGTTTCGTCTAGAGGTTGTACTATTCCGGATAAAATGGAAAAACTCGACTATTGGATCATGAATTTGATAATTGTGAAAATATTTGCGGTATTATTTCTTATACCGGGTAAGTAATTGATATACTACAAAAAAAAACCCTAATTCTGCTCTTATAATTTATTACTGTCGCTAACCATTTATTAAGTGTCAGCGCAAACGCAACATACAATTGCTTGCAGTAAATGGGGACGCAAGTTAATTTAAATGAAGTGTGTGCTATTAAAAGCAATTAATATAAGTTACATAGCTATCCTGATACTTTTGTTAGATTATTTGAGTTACAGTTTCTTTTATTCTCAAATGTTAATATTTTTAAAACTAGCTCATAAGAATAAAATGCATGATTTGGATATCCTTAAAATGTTATATTTTAATTTAAAAATTTGACTTTAAGGTGCCAGTGCACAAGAGGAACAGTGTGATGTATTAAAGGCTAAATTTGCGTTAGAAGATTTAAATACAGTCGTGGACACAACGCACAAGCAATTAGTTGGAACTTGGTTATCGAATAGGTAAGTCAAAAACTAAAAATTAAAATTGTTTTACATATGTATTATGGAGACATTAGTAAGCTTAACACTGTAAGTATTATCCAATTTTGCCGTTTTTCCGTTATAATTTAAATGTAAAATATCACGTAATATCGCTGAGTTGACATTCAAAAGTATGTTAGCAGAATTTGGCACGAAAACTCCCAGATAGGACAATTATTTCTGTAATCGCTCTCACATATAACACAAATCGAAAACTGCGAACTGTGTTTAACTGGTTTTAGATATTAAATACGTATTTTCTTTGAATAATATATATTTTAGTATCGAATTACGTATATGTTAGAGTGAATATTAATAATTCTTGAATGAAAATAAAATCTCCTTAATGATTAATTTGTAATTTGCAATGGTGAGGCCATGGCGCAATAGCTCTTTAGGAGGGGCCGCCCCTGTTATTTTACAAAACAAATATTGCAAGAGAAAAGTGTTTTCATCATTATTTTTAATGTTGGCGAAAACAGCAAACGAAATATTCTTGTTGATAAAATTTCTGAATACGCTCTATTTCTATTACCTAGTGGTTTTCACCTTTTTTTGCGGTGATCATTTATTAATAAATTAATAGAAAAGAAAACGGGAGGAGAAAGTGAGGGAGAGTTGGCCGGCGATTGGTCCCACCTCTTAATATTATCACGGGCCGCCACCGTAAAATAATATTATAAATCAAGGTTGGTGAAGTAATCTCATTTGTCTCTAATAAATATCGTTATGTGTAACGCAATAAGAAGTAAAATATTTAATTCTATGCTACGGATTTATGAAATAAAAAACTTAAACTAGGAATAGATAAAGAACAATGATCCTTTTAAAAAGAACTAAATAAAATTCCTGGATTTTCTGTTAAAATTGTGAATAATCAAACAAATCCCTTGTTGGCATCATTAGAGTATCTTGTTTTCTTTTTTTTCTAGATAAATACCTAATACCAATACAGACTTTTAAACCAAAAAAAAAAGAAAATAAAACCTGTCTTTCCGATATTATTTGAGATGAGATAATAGTTCTCCGAGTAGATTTTTTATCGGCATTCCCTTAAATAACAGATGTGGAAGATTGCACAAATGTGATTACTTAAAACAAAGGAGACCCACGTTTTAAGTAAACCCAGAAAAACATCAAATTTATAAAACAAAAAGAATAATAGACTCGATTCTTTTGTCAATCGAGCACAAGTTATTCGTATTCATTACTTTACCCATGATTTGTCAAATTATTTTGATCTGTATTTACTTGCTCGTTGAGTTAGCATAAATGGAAAATCATTTTGATAGTTATGGACACCTTTATTCAATTTATTTATTTATTTTTTACACTATCATATTTCTGTCACTTCATATAGTGTACTTTCGTTATCTGATTCTGATCGACTGCAAGCTTGAAAAGGTTATGTGCTTAAAGTTGAAGTTTCAATCGAATCAACCTATTACAAATTTCTTTGAATAGGTATTGCTCTTTATGAGCTTATTTGTAGCAGAGCGAACTACATTGTTTATTCACGGACATGTTATGTGATCTAATAAATTTTCAATTATCCCCAATCAATCATTCAAATTTTTGATAATATGGTAGCTGCTAATTCTCCCTGATATCTATTATTAAATGATTGATTGATACTTCAAGGCCCTCTAGATAGAGATATCTGTTGAACAAGATTTCTCTGTATATGATTTTCATTTTTTTTTCTTAAAAAAAGTAATACAACAAGCTAATCAATGCACATATTTACATTTTAAAACAGAAATACTTAGGATTTCACTATTAGATATTTTTATTTCCAACGTCAAATTCATATCAATGAAACATTTCTATTAATGTACTTAATGTGCATAAGTTACACCGCCTACCTATGTACATACATGAATGACATTTACCGGAATCATATTTACGTCATAAATATACCAGAAACTAATACAACGAGAAACGGTAAAATGCTTCAGCCGCCATACAGTCTCAAAATTCTTTACACAACTTTGTACTTATACCGCGATCCCATTGCTGTCAATAAGTAATTTATGTAAAAAAAATGATGTGTTTGTAAATCTGAAATCTAGAAATATCCTCTGCACTGAGAAAAAAGACTAGTGCTGACAAGTGAATATTCAGTTCTCCCACATAAAAATTATACCGAAATACGGCACAGATAGATTATTCTAAGTGTTTAGGGTAAATAACACAGATTTCTGAGTTAAAATATTTGCTACAATATTTCGTTCATCTATGCCAAATATTCAAATAATATTGCTATTAATAAGTGAGACAGTTGCTACAATGAAATTGATAAACTACTTATTCTACTTATTGTAAGTTAACACTTTACTTGTCCCAATAAAATAGGATGTTGAGTTTTAGGAATTTTATTTAGTTATTTTGCCATGAACATGTGCAATCAGTTTGTAGTAGCCAAATTATTATTTGCCTTTAATATATTTATAATAGTGCCAATGAAGTCGAATACTAATAATACTTTTACTATCTACAGATATACAGTGAGTAGTCATAAGTAATCTTTATTGATTCTATTATAATTCTTTAATAAAAACTCCCACGTATTCTTTAAATTATCTATAAATTCCATTCTAGGTTTACGGCAAACATTCGCACAATTCATTGGTTAAACAATAAAAGACAAAATTGCCAATACCTTCGAAGGTACGAAGTAGATAACGTACTAAATAAATTAAAATAATAAATTAAACCCCCGAAGTTATGCAAATAAAAATGTTTTTGATCCCAATAATTAAATTAATTCTCAGAAACACTAGAACTAACTTGCTATAATTAAAAAAATTATTTCAATCGAATAGTGGTCTTTTCATTCTGGTTTAGTACTATCTATAATAGCTACATGTTTCGGCCGAAACTGATCATGTTCAGGCTCCCTACAAGTTAAAAGCAATTACAATCAATAAAATATTAAGCTGTGATAAAAGTTTTTTGAAGTGCAATGTGGTTTACAAAAGAAATATTATATTACTGAATTTATATAGACATTTATTACAGTGTTAAAAGTGAAATGCGGTACTTACTATAATGTCAATGCAAAAAAAAACAAACTAAAATGTTATTATTAATTAAAAATAAACTACAGAGAACGAACAAAGACGATGGAAACAGCTCAAGCATCAACTTACATTATATTACAAACTGATTAAAGAAATCCCATCTCAATATTTTTGCATGATGAACGAACAGAAGCCAGTTATGATTTTGTTTATATAGACTTCAAAAAGATACTTTACCAACATTAATTCTACTCTTCAATATGTAGCTATAAATATACCTATTTATTATTAGTGGTCTCCATTAGATTGGATTATCGTATAACAGGAAGAAAAGAAAATTAAGTAGTCCTTTCCAATCAAATATGTTATATTAATGATCGTCTTATGGATAGCCGAAACATGTAAAGTATTTATAAGACGATCATTAATATAACACATTTGATTGGAAAGGACTGCTGATTTTTCTTTTCTTGCTATTAGACCTACTTATTATTTGTGAAATATAAAACATTTTTTACTGAAAAAGATTCAGATATTTTGTTCCAATTCACAGATGCGAAACTCGGCCATTCTTATCATATTTGTTACGTTCATATACGTTTCGAGAAGACGGTACCTACAGACTAATTCAACATTATTATTCGGACAATATCTGTAGGACACCAAAATTGACAATCACATCAGTAGGTTTGTTCCGACTTGCCCACCACTCGGCCTACCATTCAGATCCAGTTGCTGGTGTTGTGCGTCCCATCAACATCAGTTTGGTGCTTCATGATTTTGTTACATTTAAGGAAATTGCTGAGAATTGTCCAGGTTGGTTCCATATTTTTGTTGATTTCTACACAAGAACAAATATTTCTTAAGCTGCGGTTCACATAAAGAAGCAGTACAAAAGACATCCGAGCAGTATACAATATTGACATACCAAAAAAAAAAAAAAACACCGAAAACTCGTTCTTTGATTATACTCGATATTTGGTTTTAGAAGATATTTTATAGAATCCAGTGCTGCATAATCTAAATAAATCTAACTATACCAGGTCTTCCAGAAGTAGGAAATTTCGTTACTTTAAATGAAACATCCAACATTATTGTTTCGTTTTCAAGTTCTCCGCAGAAAAATTACATACGTTTATCTGTAATAACAACGTTGTTATTTACGCTTTTATAAAAAAAAATGGCTCGGCTGTAAGCTGTCGGTTAAGGCGGCGTAGTTTGTACATGCATTTGTTCTAAATACCCATACTTTTATACTAAACATTTATAATACCTCATGCAGAATTTTATAAATAATTAAGCATTTTAAATAAATTCAATTAATTTTTCATTATTTTCAAGTCGGTTTAATATACAGTGTGTGTCAGGACAAGCTTCCATTAAAAGTTCATCGAGAAGCAAATAAATACGAGATTTAATTTTTTTTGTAATGAGCCTGTGAGTGTAGGTTAGTTTAGCTACAATATTTTAGACTTCCGGTAATGTTTCCTAATACCGGAAGTAGTTGCCAACTTTGTTATTTCAAATGGAAAGGTTGTATTTTTATTTCAAATTTGGATTCTACTTTGAATTTTAGGTCACGTTTACCTAACATACCATGCCCTTAATCTTTATGCTTTACAAGATATTCGCTTTTTTAAAATAGTTTTGTATTATGCAGTGGTGCACGAACTCTTAGGTTGCTTGCGGCTGGTACAGTGTAATTTTTTCATTTTCATTGTAAATAATATCCACCAAATGGGGTATCTATTTCCAACAACGAAATTAAGAAATATTAAACTGACTGCAGGAAGAGAGGGGGCAAAAGGAAAGATCTTCAATTTGTGATAACTCATTTTTTTTAATAGCAACCCCTACGTTTCTCTGCGCCAATCGATTGACCGTCAAAAAATACGCATAAATATTAAAAATCGTTTTTAGCTGAAATGAATGGTTTAGGAGAAATTGCAGAAAAACTGTCGCAATCATTACGAGTACATGTATAGATTCTAGGTAGCCATGATTGAACAATGCCTATAACTGTCACCTATAATAAATAAATACCATAGACGTTGGCATCAGTATCTTGCTCTTGTTTATTATCTACACAAAATAAGTAACAAAAAATTATAAATATTTATTCAAGAAACAAATGACTTTTTTACAAATGTTGTTCAAAAGTTCTACCGCCTTGCTGTATGCATGTAGTTATCCTCCATAGTAACTGTTCGTGCGTTGCGCGCTGAATTGATTCCGCATCTAACTCATTTATAGTTTTTCTAACTCTGTCAAACATATCTTTTTTCGTAGTACCTGAGTCTTTGTAAACAGAATTTTTAAGATAACCCCACAAGAAGAAATCTAGTGGCGCTAAGTCGGAAGATTTTGGAGGATATTTGAAGGGACCTTTGTTCGCCATCCATCTATTCTCGAATATTTGTGTGAGGGTACGTCATACTCGGTCAGTATTATATAGCGAAGCATCATCCATCTGATAGCACGTATCCTGAGCGTCTTGCGGTAGAAGACGTAGCGATACAATAACATTGCGTAATATCTCTCCACATAGCGCACCAGTTAAATTATCGTCATAGAAGGAGACGGACAGAATTCTATCATTTTTTATAGCGCAAAACACGTTGAAGCTCCAAGCGTTTTCTCAAAGACCAAAAATGAGAATTGTATCGATTGTATATTCCCCTATTGCTGAATTTGGCTTTATTGATCCAAACAATATTGTTTAAAAACATATCATCTTCTTGCGTTTGAACTAGAAATCACTCGCAGAATTCTCTTCGACGACTAATATCCACAATGGTTCCATGTGTTAAATTAAATTAAAGGTGGGATTTTATGTACATCTGCAGCGTCTGTAAAGTCATCTGCAGATCTATAAGCATCTAAAATACATGCTTACAGACTTACACGTAACCTTATAGATCCTACAGACGTGCATACACCACCATAAATTTAAAAGGGCACAATTTATGTCTTTTTCTAAATTCTGTGAATTGTTTTAGATGAAATTCTTATACTTCTGCATCCCGTATTGAATTTGTAGGATATGCCCTAAAACAAGCTAGCACAGTGATTTCTCTGAGGTCGCTGTTCACTAACGGTTTCAATTTTGTTGATTTTTTTGTAAATGATCCAAAATCTTTACAATTTCTGAGCAATCACTTAACAGTGTCCTTAGTAGGTTTTGCCCTATTGGGGTATTTCTCCGCGAAAAGTCGACAAGTCTTACTAATAATCCGGTGACATTCTCCATATGTAATAATTAAATTTAAATAGTCTTCATTTGAAACTTGTAACCGTGACATTTTTATTGATATTCAAGCATGTGTTAAGTATTTATGTCTCTACGTGGTCTCTATTAATCTTCGAATTTGTCACTTTGACAGATATGTGACAGATGCATATATTTTCAGTTATTACATCACATTGTTTGATCATGGCCACCTAGAATCTATACATATACTCGTAATGATTATACTGCGACAGTTTTTCTGCAATTTCTCCTAAACCAATCATTTCAGCTAAAAACGGTTTTTAACACTTATACGTATTTTTTGACGGTCAATCGATTGGCGCAGAGAAACGTAGGGGTTGCTATTAAAAAAAAATGAGTTATCACAAATTGAAGATCTTTCCTTTTGGCCCCTCTCTTTCTGCAGTCAGTTTAATATTTCTTAATTTCTTTGTTGGAAATAGATATCCCATTTGGTGGATATTGTTTACAATGAAAATGAAAAAATTACACTGTACCAGCAGCAAGCAACCTAAAAGTTCGCGAACCACTGCATAATACAAAATTATTTAAAAAAAGCAAATAATCTTGTAAAGCATAAAGATTAAGGGCATGGTATGTTAAACGTGACCTACTCTAAAAATCAGAGTAGAATACAAATTTGAAATAAAAATACCACCTTTCCATTTGAAATAACAAAGTTGGCAACTACTTCCGGTATTAGGGATCATTACCGGAAGTCTAAAATATTGTAGCTGAACTAACCTGCACCCACAGGCTCACTACAAAAAATTTAAATCTCGCATTTATTTGCTTCTGCATAAACTTTTAATGGAAGCACGTCGTGACACACACTGTACAAATCTTATATAATTGAATAAAACCTCAAATTAGTAAATATAAATATAGTATCATATAACAAAATATAAAACTGACGACATGTATATACTAATGTAAGCTGACTTGAAAGGAAAATTCATTGGATTTATCTAAGATTAATTATCTACAAAATCCTGCTACAGTCATCATAAATGTTTAGTATGAATTGAAAGTTAAGTATGTATGGCTGGTACTTAAAATGAATATCTAAAACAAATGAAAATACAAACAACGCCGTCTTGGGTGCAGTTTTAAGCAAAAACTAAAAACTTATATAGTAATGTACAAGCTCTTGTGAATGTACTTGCTAAAATTGGAAAATAATGATTACTTACCTCAATAAAACACTTTGAAAAACGGCATTTTTTCAATAATTTTTTTTTTGGGTGCCAGGCGTTAATCCTATGGTGAAAGGAACCTAGACACCAAATGTCGGGACAGCTAATAGCGCCTTTTTCCACTGAAACGAAAGCATCTTATCCATCCCTACGATTGCTCACGCGGCTTTAATAAATGACAAAAGTACAAAAATATTCAGAACCAAAAAGTATTTACCTTTCTATAGGTAATTAATTATATTATAATTCTTAATTTTCAGATTTTGATTTACACAAATGGAAAATGCACGAGGAGTACTTACTATACGCCAATGATGGGGAAAGTGAAGGTTCCACCAATACTTTGTGCTTCAAGAACTTAACACTTAGTATTTTCGACGAGTTCAAATTGGTCAAGATTCAAATCAGACCCGTGTATCCTGCAATCAGTGACAATTCCATAGCTGAATTTTACAAATTGGAGCTGCTTTTGAGTAGCACGCTCTCATACAACTATAATGAAGAATTCATTTCTGTTCAATTCCAACCGCCTCTTATAAAATGGCCCAGTGAACACACAGTAATGGCGCACGGCAAGTACTATAAAATCAAGAATAGCTGTAGTATCTGCTCGAATTTACAGAAGAGTGACACGAAACCACCACGCTTAGTTATTGATTCAGAATTACCTAGTGAATATATCTTAGGCAACTGGATTTCTATGAGGTGTGAAATTTGGTCGCAGGACCTTTACGTTATCCGCAGCTTTGCTTTCATAGATATTTCTTTCCTATTCTATTGTGAAGAAGAGCAAACATTTTATTTGGATCCGTCGTGCGCGATTCCAAAATTTTCGGTAGCCACTTCAAGTATTTGCGGGCTATCACTCACTAATATTTTGGATCGCGTCTTGAAATATATAAAGTTAGACATGGTTTTGGCACAGCTAACAATATTTGACAGGAAACTGTCGGAGGAAATGTCGAAATCGAAAGCTTGTGATAAAGACATTTGGGAAGCTGATAAATCCTACAGCTTAGGTAACAATTACAGCTGTTCGGAATTGAATTTGACAATCCCCACCGACCAATACGATATCATAAAACTGGTTACTAACGACGAAGGATCCACTTTGCTTGATTTAGGCTTAGTTCACGCGAGTAGATCTTGGGAAATACAGAAAACCGAGCAACATCCAATCAATATCCTTTAATCAAGTGCAGAGGGCCAGAAGAAGAAAAAGTTTCTGAAATTACCGAGGACCAAATTAATCGGTTTAACTTGCTGTTAAACAGCAGCTATTCATTCACATTTAGTCGACATATTTTTATAATAATAATTTTTATCACACGCATTCTCTATTGAACATAATGTTTATTTTATTTGTTTATGTTTATTTTATCTAATAAATTAAATTAAAATTTTTATTATTCTACACATACCATGATATCAATTATTTCGAACTAAAAGTTATTTTTCTGTGGATTAATGATGCAGAGAATGTCCAAAAAAAAGCTCAAGAGATAGATACAAGTACGTTGAAGTCGTAGGTAAGAAGTAGGTAAGTAGTATCGTAGAAATATTTTGTGAAAGTGTTAAAGTTTTTTCAGATTATTTCATAAAATTTTGATCAATATTTTTGTAATACCGCTCTCTGTGTTTGTATTTATTTTTTATTAGTTAAATTTTGTTTTTTTTTTTCTAGTTGTATTAATTACCAAATGGTTATTTTGCTATATCACTTTTGTAATTTAAGGCGCCGTTCACCGAAATCTATTCTACATAGCGGTAAACGATATTAAAGAAACGTAGATCAAAATTTTATAAAATAATTAGGAAAAACTTTGACACTCACAATGATCACAATTGACAATTAAGTAGCTATTATTTAATTCTACTGCTGGCCAACTTTTCTATCATACTACATACACTGTAAGAAAAATTTACAGGAACTTTGTTACCCACAATTATCACTGTGAAATTACAGTCTATTCTATTAATATTATATCTAATATTACTGGTAATACCTACACTGTTGAAAATATTACGGTGTTGGCGTTAATTTTGCGCTAGTCAAATATTTTAGCGTTGATTTTTCCAAACTTTGCCAGTCCAGTTGACTACGCGTATTTAATAGAACAGAAATTACTAGAATTTCGTGAATTCTTTGTTCAGATATGAGGATTGACTATTTTTCTAGACATTCAGAAGCGTCAACCAATCAGAATTTTTCCCTCGGATAAAAATATAGAAACCCCACCTATTCTAATACAGTATTGCATTATACGCACCACCTGCATTGCACGTGTATCTGTTTTCGTGTTTGATTCTCCGTATTAACATATCCAAACAAACCACCAAATGTGACTGACTTGCAAAGTGTAACCTCGTGTTATTAAACGTTAGGGCGCGTACCGTAATTCACAAATAGCAACCAAATTCTCGGTTTTGTGTCCCGAATATAGCGGATTTCTGAAAATTATGGTATTTACGGAACGCGGTTCCTGAAGTTTGGTTATTTTAGTTGTCACCAAAACAACCTCGCTCATTTTACGATTTTCTGATTTTTCTACCCCCTCCACCGCGGAAACATAAACCAACCTACTTTATCTATGCATAAAACGTGGTCAATCAAAGCGCGTCGCATCCAGTAAAACCACATGGAGGATGGAAGTTATCTTTAAAAGTGGTACAAAACAAAAAAAAAACTAACATACTTGACATCAACCAAAGTGTCCCGTAAATTTCCTGAAATAATCGGCAATCGCTAATAACCGCAAATAAACCGCAGCTTGGTTACAATTTTATATTTACGGTACGCGCCCTTAATTCCAGTGGGCATAAAAAATTTCAACATCTTAAAGATGTATTGGGAACATCTATTTACGCAATTAGTTTAGACTTGAATCAAATAGCATAAACATTCACTTAATTTTATAATGGTTCTCAATGCCTGGCTGGTAGTCGAGTGGCTTGCACGCTTGGCTATCAGTGCGGAGTCCGGGGTTCAAATCTCGCTCTGGTCAATTACGATAATCGGTTTTTCGGGGTCTAATGGTTGATTGGAGGGAGATTGGCTCTGCCGGGGCCTGATAAGCTGAAAATATACAGCTTAGCATTACCACCCCTTAAAAAAAAAAAAAAAAAAAAAAAATCATTTTAAAATTGGTACGTTTAGTTGAAACCAAAACTTGTGAATGAGTGGTTTTAAGTATTTATAATTGAGAAAACGTCTTAAAGAGAGAATATTATAGCACTAAGAAATAGGAGTTGCATATTAAAAAGACGTTGTGTCAAAATGGTGTTAAAACACCCAATAGATCGCATTCATTTAGTTAAACAGCCTAGTAAATTTTGTCTAGTCTAGATCAAATAAAAATGTGACTAGAAGTATTTTATAATTCACGTGTCAGTTAATAAAAATAACCCCTTAGCAATAGACAATACTATCTTTGCTCGTCAAATTTAAACTTCTATAGTTCTCGACAAAATAACACGAATAGAGTGTGGACCTCTCCTGACTATTAAATTAGTCAAAAAAATGTTAAAATTTTCAACAGTGTAATATACTGCATGTAATAATGCGAGCAGCATGTATTTTGTTATAGTTAAAATTTTTAAAATTTTGAACGTGTAACTTTACAAATATAATTTGTATAAAAGCAAAACACAAAGTAAGGTACCTTTTCACAGTTGTATTATTACAAATTGTATTACATTTCCAGACTATAGCATTACAAGATCATAGTTTATCAAGTTTCAAAACAATTTCAAACACTATCTTCAAATATAACATTACAGTGATAATCGTGGGCAACTTTGTTACCTATAATCATCACTGTAATTGTACAAGAATAATTACTGCAAATTTGAGTTCAGGCATCTGTTACGTGTTGAAAACACCTTTCTGATTTCTCAACTGTACCCTATCTTTTCTGAATTTATCCAAGTTCCTTGACCTTTCCTATTACCGTCGCTATTTACGTATTTTGTATAACGTCACGTTTAACCTTGAATTTGTTTTTTTGTAATGTACCGCTTTATTTGTGACCTTTTTCAAAATTCTTAAATTGTCAAATTTTAACATATATTTAGATGCTTTGATAACGTAAATTTCATTAAACTCCGTTCATAATTAGCTCCGAATTTATTCATTTTTGTTAATTGTTGCACCTTTTTTGGTGCGTGCTGTACTTGAAACGTTAGAATTTCGCATAATCTCGCACACCTGCATGTTGTTTATCTTCGATACTCGAATCCTATTGGCCACTTAATGGCATAGCGCGGGAACTAGATTCCTCTACCCTTCCGATCTGACTTACACTCGAGCCCGCTAAGAGTGCAGACGTAAAAAGTCTAATAGGCGACGCCTTGTTGCAATCCTTTTCGACCTAATTTACCCGTTTGGTAACCCCTGTGGGGGGATCTCTGGTCGTAAAGAATCTACTCCTTGGAAGCCGTTTGAGTCCCTGTGTTTTGACTACGAAGCCTTTTCTTTTTGGAGCCCGCCGACGCGGATTTTGCAAGCCACGCCGCTCTACGTCGTCCCTGGACCGGGGCTTTCTTTCGTCATCTTTCTACGCTTCTATTTCTTCTATTTCTACCCGCCCTGGTGGTGACTATCAACCCCTCGTGCATTGTTTGTGTTACATGTAAGTTAATTTTAAGAGTTATTTGCTTGTATATTTGTAGTAACGAACTACCATTGATATATTAATAATTTAACGTAATTTTTTTTGTTATTTATATTTCGGTCTTTGATATCATAATTCAATTTAACTTAATTTTTTTTTTAATCTAGTCTTTGCGGTCATTGTCAAAATTTAATGTAACTTGTGAAATCATTTTGTTTAATTGTGCTTTCTTTATCTTTCACCTTAAAACCAATGGTAGGTCTAGTCATTTGCATGCTCGATCGATACGTAGATTTGATGTTATTGTTTCTTGATAATTTTACAATTTTTTGAATAATAACCCGGCACTCCCACCAGTTCATGTCATATATTTATACATTGTAACCATGTAAGACGAGGCTTCACCGAATTAAGTGTCAATATAACAGTTAATATATTCTCTTTGCGTTTTATTTAATTACTTTAATTTAATCGACCTTGGCGCACTAGTTTGTTTTTCTTGTCATTTAAATAACATTTTCATTTAAATTTAACTATTTAACAACATATTAAAAAAAATTCCGCAAGTACCAATCCCTTGTTTCCCCGACTGGTAAATAGCCATTCTGGGCTGTGGTTAACTTACCGGGCGACAGCGTCGGCTAGTGAAGCAACAGCTGATAACCCAGTGGCGCTCAACTCCGACATCTCTCCGACGCCTCCCTGGCCGAACCGACTCCGATAGTCGCAGCGTGGAAATAAATAAATAATAAACGTTGTGTTATTTATCCTTCTTTCCCATCCTTTGGTACTTTGCGATCATTTATTTTATTTTATATCAATAATCTTTTATAAACAATATTTACTTTTCATTATTATTTAACCTAGTCTCATGCTCTGGAAAATTGCTACTATTTATTACGCCCTGAGATTTTACCTGTAGCAAATTGGCGCCCAACGTAATTTTTTAACACTTGTAAATTTAAACGTTTAAATTTTTAAATATTTGTAAATTTAACTTTTCAAAAAAAAAAAAATAGTTTTAATATTTTATTTGCGAATTTTGTATGAACTTTTATTTTGCGGGGGGAGTGACACGCTGCGCGTTTTTCAATTTATTATTGTATTCTTGTTTATATTTGTTTATTGTTATTGTAAGTAAGGACATATTTTGTATATTGTAAATTTATATTTGTCACCATGGCTTTACAATTTGATAAACACCACCTCCGTAAAGACGAACTTATTTATGAGGGCAAAATTCCGTGGGCTATCCTCGAATGAATCTCAAACTGTAGATGAGCTTCGAAAAATGTTTGCGTCCCCTCATTCGCTTAGAGAAGCAGAATAGTTCTTTTTCTTACCCCGAATTTAAAATAACCATCTCCGAGGAATTCGAATTAATTGAAGGTAAATTTTCTGAATTTGAAACTTTAATATCAGATTGTGCGGCAAACCCTAGTAAACCCTCCCATGCTGTTCGCAGCCGTCTTCACCATTACTTGAATAGAGTAAATAGAATTCCTGTTACCACTTTAACAACGGAACAATCGAAACAACGTTCTATGCTATTAGGGAATTTCCTTGGTTTATTAGATTCTTTAGACCCTGTAGACATGTCAACTGAAGAAATAAAAGTAACTTCACCCGCAATAGTACCTCAAGTTTCTGCATCTGTTTCCCCAAAATCTGTCTACCCTGTATTTAAGTGGGATTTGAAATTTAGTGGAGAACCCAAAGGTATTTCATTGCACAACTTTCTGGAACGCGTTGACGAATTGAAAACCGCCGTGGTATTCTGATACCTTACTTTTTGAATCGGCGATTGATTTATTTGAAGGAAAAGCTCTTATGTGGTTTAGGTCAAATAAGTACCGTGTTTCTGATTGGGAAAGCCTTTCTATACTTCTCCGACGACATTTCGAACCACCGGAATACAAGACTCGTTTATACCAGGACATTCTAGCTCGTACCCAAGATCAGACGGAATCCTTTGTGGATTACTATTCTTGTATGTGCTCTATGTTTCGGCGTTATGGAGGAATGCCTGAAGACGTTCAGTTAAATATTATTATAGGGAATCTAGCCCCATTTTACACCATGAATTTACCCTCTGTTTCTAATTGGCCGAATTAGAAGATGAATGTCTTAAATTAGAGAGAAAGAAATTTAAAAGTCGATCATTACAAACCACCTTGTCGTAAACGAAACACCTTTGTTGAGCCTGACTTTGCTTTTGTAGCAGCAAGTGCATCTTCTACCCGCGAGAATAGTCGAGATAGTTCCCCTCAACGACCGAACTTCAGATGTTTTAATTTGTGATATGGGGCCACCATTCAGTTCTTGTTCTCGTCCCTTGAAACACTTCTGTTATAAATGGGACACCCCGAAGTTTCGGTTCGGAATTGCCCGAAATGTTCAAAAAACTCGAATCTAAGGCGTTAGTTGGTCGATAAACGTCCTTATGAGGTTTTAAATTCGACCGAAAAATCCCAAATTTGACAATAGAATGTTATTAGACTACGTTATATCTCGAGGTCAGGAGATCAAAGACCCTATCTTGAAGTCACCGCTGCTAGATTATCCTCTTATTGGTTATTAGATTCTGGCGCTTCACGAACACTGGTTGGACCTCGAGGATATGAAATTTTATCACAACTCGACTGAAATTAATAATCTTACACTATCGAATGTACTGTGGCTAGCGGAGATAAATGTATGAGCCTTGGTTACATCTCTGTACCCTTCCGTTTGGAAATAAAGTTAGTTAGTCGACGTTCTAGTTCTTCCTGACATTCCGCATACATAATCCTCGGTGTAGATTTTTGGTAAAAATGGAAATAATTCCTGATTTGAGACAAAGTATTTGGCATTTTCTGAAACTAACCCTACTGCGAACATCGACAGTATTTCGAGCAAGAATTCTTTGACCCCGTTTCAACAAATGACATTATCACGACTAGTGGACGAACAAAGTCGTAATGTGACATCATTAGGCCGTACTCACCTCGTTGTCATGAAATCGAACTTTTACCTGGGACACGTCCCATTAAACAACGTTACTATCCGGTATCCCGATCAAACAAGAAGTAATCGAGAGTGAAATTCAGAAGATGTTGAAGGCTGGTATCATTGAACCTTGTAAGAGTCCCTGGCTTCGCCTGTTTGCCTAGTTCAGAAGAAATCAGATAATAGTTACCGATTTTGCGTCATTATAGGAAGTTGAATGCGGTTACTCGCAAAGATTCGTACCGTTACCCTATATTTCTTCTATATTGGACAAGCTTCGAGACGCTAAATATTTGAGCTCACTTGACATCAAGAGCGCGTACTGGCAAATACCCATAGCCGAAAATTCTAAAGACTGTACTGCTTCTGTGTGTACCCCAAGGATTATACCGATTAATGTCATGCCGTTTGGTTTAACCAACGCCCTGCAACCTGGCAGCGGTTAATTGATTCCATCTTAGGTGCAATTTACAGCCCTCTGTTTTGGTGTATTGAGATGATATTGTTATTATTTCAAAGGACTTTCAATCTCACTTAGACACCCTAAACGAAGTATTTAAAACGACTTCGAGACGCTGGATTAACCGTGAATTTCGAGAAAAGTCAGTTTGTAGGCCTCAGTTGAAATATTTGGGTTATATTGTCGACGAATTAGGACTAAGACCTGACCCGGAGAAAGTCCAGGCTATCTTGAACGTACCACCTCCTAAAAACGCTTCGTGAAATACGGAGATTTATTGGCACAGCTTCATGGTATCGACGTTTCGTACCGCAATTTTTCAAACCGTAATATCACCACTGTCGAATCTCACACGTAAAAAGGTTCCTTGGAATTGGACTCCTGATTGTGAACAAGCTTTCCAACAACTGAAAGAAAATTTAGTATCTGCTCCACTTTTAGTATGTCCCGACTTTTAAACGTATGTTCTCTGTTCAAACCGACGCCTTCTGCCTACGGTTTAGGTGCCGTTCTAACACAACAATTTGACGAAGGCGAAAAAAGTCATATGTTATCTGTCCGATCATTAACATCAAACGAACGAAAGTATAGCGGCTACCGAGCGAGAATGTTTAGCCGTGATTTGGGCGATCGAAAGTTTGCGTCACTACCTCGAAGGATATCATTTTAGAGTTATTACGGATTTCATTCTTTATTATGGCTTTCATAATCTCAAAGATCCGCATGGACGCTTAGCGCGTTGGTCATTACGTTACAACCTTATGACTTTGAAATCATACACCGAAAAGGTTCTGAAAACGCCGTTCCCGACTTTCTGTCACGTTCCGTACCTGCTGTGTAGTCGTTGTTGATGTTAACTCCGAAAATCAGACGAACGATCGTTGCATACAAAAATGAAGTACGAAGTTGAACAATTCCCAAATCGTTATCCTTTGTGGCGTGTTGAAAATGATAAGCGTGTTAAATTTGTCAACCACGTTATCCCGACTTGAACACCAATTAGAATGGAAATTAGTCCGTCAAAATCCCAGCGTAAAGACATCATTAAATCTTGTCATGACGACCCTACTTGCGGACATACTGGAATTTCAAAAACTGTTGCTAGAGTTATGCAGAAATATTTTTGCCGAAATTGTCATGTGATGTCGCTAGATACGTCCGTCATTGTAATGTCTGTCTCAGTATTAAACCTATGAATCGACCACCTGCTGGACAATTATTAAGCAAGACACCTACTGCTACTCGACCTTGGGCAAATTATCTGTGCTGATTTAATGGACCACTTCCACGTTCTAATAAAGGAAATTCTTATATCCTAGCCGTGTGCGATGTCTTTAGTAAATCCGCATTATTATTTCCTTACGAACCGCCACGGGAGCTAACGTAGCAAAACTCGTCGAAGAACAGTTCATTCTCATGTTTGGCAGCACCTAAAATTATCATTGTCGACAACGGAGTACAATTTAAGAGCAACATATTCAAAGATATGGCTAAGAAATACGATTCCGAAATAGCTTTCACCGCATATTACCATCCACAAAGTAATCCCACCGAAAGAGTAATCGAACCATAAGATCATGTTTACAGCGTACGTAAATGATACCACCGTACTTGGGATCAGTATCTACCTCAAATCGGTTTCGCTATAAGATCATTTGAACATGAAGTGACTAATTGACCCCGAATTTCGTAAACTTTGGTCGAGAACTAACCTTGAAAGGTAGTGATGAGAATTTTGAAGCCCTCTGACGCCGCAACAACCTGTAATCAACACCGCACAGCGTAAGTTAGCATTCGCCGAGCGTATACCGTGACGTACGAGAGAGAATCCGAAAAGCGCATGTAAAGAGCGCGCACCCGTACAACATGCGACGTCGACCGGAAAAATTCACACTAGGGACAACGTGTGTGGCGCAAAAATCCCGTGCTCTCCGACGCTACTAAATACTTTTCCGCTAAACTAGCACCGAAGTATATTGGACCATTGAAATCGTCGATAATGGTATCACCTTTACGTATGAAATTAGTGGATAATCACGGACGAACCTCGATATGGAATATAAAGGATTTGAATGCACACCCGCCTGAATAATCGCCCTGCTGTTGGGGGCCATAATACCTCAGCCGAGTCCATCTGAGTCACCAGGATACCACCAACTTCTCCAACTGTGACACAACGAATTGACACCCAAAAATAGTGACGAATTTTTACGTTCACCCTGCTGTGGGGCCAGAATACCACAGCCAGAGACCTCTGAGTCGCCAGGATACCACCATCTCTCCCACAGTGTGACGGCAAAAGCTATTGAACGATTCGGCGAAGACTTCTTTTACTCCCGGGATTTTACCCTTTTTTTTTGTTTATTTGTTTTGAACGTAGGTTCGCTTTTTGTGTTAGGCATCTTCTTCTGTTGAACGCAACACTAGCGCTTGGGGTGGGTTGTGACTGAACCAAAGTAGGCCATTACCTTTAACCGCCTTTGCGACGTGGACCGTTAATAGATGAACTCCTTTTAGCTTCGTTTTAGTTTCGGTTCTTCAGCCGAAGGATTCTCCCCGTTCTTGTTTAGAGTTAGTTTTGTTTTGAGGAATTTTTATCCGTTCTTATCAGCTCTGCTGTATCAGTCTGGATGGGCCGTCCCTGACTTTTTTAACCTTCGAAATTTGTTTAACGTTTTGGACCTTTGTTTTGTTTGCCCAACTCTACTTTTTTTTGTTGTTATTTATCTCTGGCTTTGCTAGTTTCATTCTTTATCAGAAATTTACACGTAAATTTCTTCTGGTAGAAAAAGGGGGATTGTTACGTGTTTGAAAACACCTTTTCTTATTTCTCCAACTGTACCCTATCTTTTCTGAATTTATCCAAGTTCCTGACCTTTCCTAGTTACCGTCGCTATTTACTATTTTGTATAACGTCAACGTTTAACCTTGAATTTGTTTTTTTGTAATGTACCGCTTATATTTGTGACCTTTTTCAAAATTCTTAAAATTTCAAATTTTAACATATATTTAGATGCTTTGATAACGTAAATTTCATTAAACTCCGTTCATAATTAGCTCCGAATTTATTCATTTTTGTTAATTGTTGCACCTTTTTTGGTGCGTGCTGTACTTGAAACGTTAGAATTTCGCATAATCTCGCCACACCTGCATGTTGTTTATCTTCGATACTCGAATCCTATTGGGCCACTTAATGGCATAGCGCGAACTGGATCTTCCTACCCTCCGATCTGAACTTACACTCGAGCCCGCTAAGAGTGGAGACGTAAAAGTCTAATAGGCGACGCCTTGTTGCAATCCTTTCGACCTAATTTACCCGTTTGGTAACCCCTGTGGGGGTCTCTGGTCGTAAAGAATCTACTCCTTGGAAGCCGTTGATCCCGTGTTTTGACTACGAAGCTTCCTTTTTTTTTGAGCCCGCCGACGCGGATTTTGCAAGCCACGCCGCTCTACTCGTCCCTGGACGGGGCTTTCTTTCTATCTTTCTACGCTTCTATTTCTTCTTTTCTACCCGCCCTGGTGTGACTATCAACCCCTCGTGCATTGTTTGTTTACATGTAAGTTAATTTTAAGAGTTATTTGTTGTATTTTGTAGTAACGACTACCATTGTTATATTAATAAATTTAACGTAATTTTTTTTGTTATTTATATTTCGGTCTTTGATATCATAATTCAATTTAACTTAATTTTTTTTTTAATCTAGTCTTTGCGGTCATGTCAAAATTAATGTACTTGTAAATCATTTGTTTAATCTGTGCTTTCTTTATCTTTTTCACTCTTAAAACCAATGTAGCGTCGTATCATTTGCATGCTCGATCGAGTACTAGATTTGATGTTATTGTTTCTTGATAATTTTACAATTTTTTTGAATAATTACCCGGCACTCCCACCAGTTCATGTCTTATATTTATACATTGTAACCATGTAAGCGAGGCTTCACCGAATTAAGTGTCAATATAAACAGTTTATTATATTCTCTTTGCGTTTTATTTATATTACTTTATTAATCGGACTTGGCGTCACTAGTTTGTTTTTTTGTCATTTAAATAACATTTTATTTAATTTAACTATTTAACAACATTATAAAAAAAATTCCGCAAGTACCAATCCTTTGTTTCCCGACTGGTTAAATAGCCATTGTGGGCTGTGGTTAACTACCGGGCGACAAGCGTCGGCTAGTGAAGGCAACAGCTGATACCCAGTGGCGCTCACTCCGACATCTCTCGGCGCCTCCCTGGCCGAACCGACTCCGATAGTCGCCGCGTGGGAAATAAATAAATATATAACGTTTGTTGTATTATCCTTGTTTCCCTCCTTTGGTACTTTGCGATCATTTATTTTATTTTATATCAATAAGTCTTTATAACAATATTTACTTTCATTATTATTTACCTAGTCTCATGCTCTGGAAAATTGCTACTTTTAATGTACGCCCTGAGATTTTACCTGTAGCACATCGTATGAGTTGTGCAGGAAATTAATTTTAATTTTTATAATTTTCCTCATGTTATATTTTTAAGAGCAAACCTCTAATATACTTACACACGTATCCGGTTGATAGGCCTTTTCAATTGAAAGATTTTCGTTTGCTAAAAACAAAAACAAATAACTACTTATGAAGGAACAATTTATTCCCATAAACCAACGTTGTCTCTTGGACGTCCATGAACTACAACTTCTGTACTAGACTGGTCGCATGGATGTTCTAGTGGACGTGTCGCTTGGCACAGTTTTGGACGTTATAATTAATGGACAATTTGCAACGTCCAATAGACATACCTGTTAGAGTGTCCAGTACATCTGTTCATTTGTGTCCAACGAGGTCCCTAGCATAAACTTCCTGTGTTATTATTTAGACGTCCATTGAATGCTTATTACTAAGCCCGATTACTATGCAATTGCATATTCATTAGCTAAATGTATGCGTATTTTTCACCCAAATGAAGCCTCTAGGTGCTATGGTTTAAATTTTATATGCTATTTGAAACATTTTGCATATTTGAACCTATCTGAGAAAAACGTTTTATTTATTTTTTAATAGCCTAAAGGAAGAATAGGATCGAATTTTCCTTTTCTGAAGGTGCTAGTTCAAAATAAAGTGAATACAATCTATAAAAGCGCGAAAGATCATCGAGCAGAGTTTGAATTTAGTTGATCGATTGGAAACCCGAGAAAATCAAATACCCGGCGTAAAAGAAAATCTGTGTGAAAACAGTTAAAAAATATTCTAGACAAAAATCTGGTCTAGCTGTTTTAGACAAAAAAAAATATTTCACGGAGACAACACCAATTGCTGTTTAGTATGGTTGAGCTTATTGCATTAACAATAATAGCGTTTTCGACTTATTTTACCTTTACGCGTGGAGTATATCTATCTCCTTTACTAATATGTATTAAAATAAGTGGAAATACAATCAGTGGATAAAGGTTGCAGTAAGTCGAAAATGCTGTAAGTTCTTTTAAATTTGCGCCTTCGCATATGTAGATGTCGAAACATTATTTTCCAAAATATAAAACTTTATTGAGCGATAAACATTATCAATTTACAAAGAGAATTTTGAAAATTGAATAACAATGCAAATTAAGAGTTGTTTCGATAAATATTTACTTTTTTGCGTTATTTCGTTAAATAATTTGCTAGTAATCTGAGTAGACGCTTATTTCGTATTTTAGTGACTGGATGACTATGCGGATAGTTGTTTATTTGAGTTATTCTATTACTAACTTTACTTTTATTATTGTTTTCTTTTATGTTAAACTTAGTATTATGGACCATACTCTGTTTACATTATTTCCCTCCTAAAATAAACCACGGTTAGTGTTTACGATAGGTAGAAATCATGATTTACAATAAATTAAAAGCCATTTACTTTATATTTTTGTTTAGATTGCATATTTTATTACTTTTTACTACATATTAAATAGGGACCCTACTTTATAATAAATATAATAAAACACTATATTAATATGTTCTTCTTTTTTTATTTATTTAGAACAATGAAGAAAACAACAGTATAAACTCTACGTACAAATAATTATCACTAATTTTTTCGGTCTTATGCCCTTTTCAGCCATTTAGATATAGACTTTTCTCCGTTCGACAGTGGTTTCTCTTTAAAAGAGGCAAGTCCCGCTTCTAAACACCAATAAACAAAACAACCAATTATGATTATTTTATGACTAAAACAAGCCGATTTAAATGTAATTTATTAAAGGGCTGCTCTGCTTACGCCCATAATAACTAAATTGGTATGCATATTGGTTAGTGATTAACTTACTTAAAACTCCCGTAGCGAAATTATAGTCGGTTGTACCTCACAGCCGAGATATTCTTTTACCTTCAATAACAGTATAAGAGTTAAAAAGTCACAACCCACAATACATATTTATAACAAAACAATTACGTAGTATAAACGCCTACCCCAACAAACTTTGGGAAACTGCAATTTCATCGGTACATCGCATGACTGCCCAAGCGCATGCGCCCTATGCTCAAAAGTGTAACCAACTGCCGGCTGCTCTCAAATTTCCCAATGTAATAGGAAGTATATAAATATTTAAAAATGANCAACGTCGATCAGCAGTATCTACGACGCAAAGGATAATACCCAAAGGGCCACAGAGGTATCTACAAGATAACATGTCAATCGGACATGCACGTCGACAAACAGGAAGACCACGACATAAGAATAAAAAACAATGAGGGACGTAAGATTAAGAAGACGATCAATCAGCGGTGGCAGAACACATGCACGACACGGGACACAAAATGGATTTCAAATGTAAAAAATAACTACCACAAGAACTACGGAAAAAGATAATCAGAAGCAAGAAATAGAGAAAAATAAAACGTTTAACAGAGAAGAGGGTACCACCTAGCAACACGGGAAGAGCCTACTACTAACCGTCACGTCAATGGAGGAAAACTTCGCGTTGGATGCACCAGGGCGTATATAAGAAGAATGTCGGACCATGGAGAATCAGTCATTATCCTAAGAAGCTGTCATATGAACAGCAAACTCGAGCGAAAGTTTTGACCACGCGAAACCGCAAAAGCTGTTAGTTATAATCACTCTAATAATTTGATGATTTTGATTAAGCAAATCAACGATATCTATGTCAGGCGGCTCTGACTATATTGATTGGTGGGACTAATCTATAGTGGCCAATTCCCTTTTCCCACTTTCCCCATGATTTTATAAATCTTACAAAGTTTTGAATCAGTTCAGCACAGCTTTTGTAGTAAATTTTATTACCTCCTTTAGGAGCTAACTAAAATAAACTTGCTATTTTAAAATTAAAAATTATATGAGAAAATAAAGGGGTATTTAAGTTAAAAAATGCAAAATTTTAAACAAAATGGTTTGTTGTCACGATTTACATATAGGTACAGGTTAAACCACATAGTACCGGGTGTCCAGCCTAAGATGCAACGGTCCATAGCCGATTTATTATTGTTCTTTTGGAAAAATGTTTTAAATAAATGTCTCGAATTATATTCTACATATTTTAAAATTAGTTTCAGTAATGGCGGACTTCCGGTTGTACCGGAAGTAGATACTAACTTTATTATTTTAAATGGAACAGCCTGTATATTATTGTACTTTTGGATTCCTTGTTAAATTTAAATAAGAATACGTTAGGCACACATTGAGGCTAAGTTGTACCGTTTCCGAATTACATGACGTTTTTCCAAAAAAATGACATTTGCAATGTCTGCGGTGTGAAAATATCTCCGGAGATACGAAAGTTAGAAAGATGCGGTTTCAGTTTCGCTTATCTGAAACAGCACACGTCTTTTATTTTAAAATTGTTGCGTTTAAATTACAACATTATTAAATAGGGCTCTGTAATTTTCAAACTCTAAAATCATGGATAACTTGATTTTTTTAAATTGAATGGTATAGCAATTTTTACATAAATGGATGTAAAATTTAATTTTCTTTCGATTTTATACGAGTGTCATTGTGTTTATCTCCAAAGGTTTTGGAGATATTCGCGACTTTTCAGTTTTATCCAGTACTATGCGCACTGCTCAGCGTTCCACTCGCGAGTTTAAACTTTGAACTGGCGCCATGTGTGGTATCTGCGTCATCTACGTTACTGATGGTCCCTCCAAAGAACAAACATTAAAGATTTATTATTTCATTTAATTTTTTATTATTTTGTTTTTCTTTTTATGGAAAACTCAAAAATTAATAACAAGGATCACAGAAATTTGATTTATATATTTTTATTTACTTAAAATTCAATCATATGACTAGGAGAAAATCAAATTAAAATAGAAATGATTTATTTGTCAAATGAGCGTCATCTGCAAAGGCAGTGCAAAGACAAATATCAACTACTTGCAGTATACATTGAAACACAATGTACAAATGTCAAAATATCAATAAAAATAAATGTAATAAAAATTGTGAAGAATAACCTAGAAGTCATTAACAAATTAGTCAAAATTAAAAACATCAAGGTCGTGAACATTTGGTACGTAACTGTATGAAAGAGACGAGTACAGTAACGGAAATGCACTTGCTGGACCGCGTAACGCTGGTGTCGGAACATGTTCGCTTGGAAAACAAATTTTTGGTAACAGGTGTTGAATCCAAGATAACGAAGAGGTAATGTCGCTTTGCTGGAACAAAAAAAAAAAATAAAAAAAATTCAACGAACTTGTGAACACCTACACATATTGGTCAGTAGTCGCTCCTAAGAATTTTACCGCAAGTCGATATATTTAGCCATAAAGGTTATAAAGCTCTAAAACGACTTACCTGATCTCATTTACAAGTTACATTAAGTGTTAATAATGCATTATCAAGTTCTCAGATCCGAGGACAGCAAACCCCAATTTTCAACTTGAAAAAAAAAGAAAAACTGGAATTACAGAACAACAAAACACGCAAGAACTCAGAATTCTACCTGATGGTCCAGAAGGTACTCAAATCCGCAAAGAAACCTTCCATTTCCCACTACAATAAAGAAGAAAATCACTAATTTCTAACCATCCCCAAGACAAGAAACAATACATATAGAAGATTTCATTATTAGATTTTCGAAAACCAGAACATCAAACCTACTTACTCATCACCCAAGTAGCACCAGAACGTTCTTATATCATAGCAAGAACGTACATACGTTGTATGTTTGAATATTCTGGAGAAATGCTCTACAACTAATAGGGGATTTGATAGGAGAAAGTTTCTTCCGATTCAATGGATTTGAAATTTTGCAGAAATGATTTGTTTAATTAGTATTTCTTTTAAAAAAAACCCACCGTGAAAATTTTAACTAGTTAAAAAAAATTAAATATTCTTGAGGGCCGCGGAAAGGAGGTCATCCTTCCAAGCACAGACATCAAACTCCCGTCAAATGTGTTCGTATAACCAAGCTTTGTTTGTGAAAATTTGATCCAATTTGCTGTGGAAGAATAGTTTAAAAGAAAAGCAAAAGTAAATATAAGGTACTATACAGCAATAGTATCGATATAGGTGGCTGTATTCTAGATAGCAATTTGACATTTCAGGAACGTATTATATTGTTAATTATACACCTTTGGAAAATATATTCCCAATATGAGGCGTTTCGTGAAAAGATGTCACACAGAGTAATTCATTATTTTTAATAAAATCCCCGTATATGTTTACATTAAGCGAGGTCTCTAATCACACTCTATTCTTCCCCAGATCATGAGAGTAATTTATTTTGTAATTTTTGAGTTACAATTATTTCTCATCAAAGAGTGAAAGATGACTTATCCCAAAGAAGGTATTCATACGTCTAAACGGTTTCAAATAACATTATATTTGTTGTGTGGATTTTCTAAGATTAGGATTCTTAAGATGTCAGGAAATTGTTTTTCTCACCAGAATACCAGAACCTTGTAATCTAACCAGGTCACCAGGAAAGTAGTGACTTTATTGTTTTCAAAATGATTTTGTCAGGTTTTTTTCTCCGTCTCTGTTTATCCAATCGACTTGGAATTTTACAGAAATAATTCTTCTGGTTAATGCTTTCATCAGAAAAATGTTCATCCCTTTGTGATAATTTTAATTAGTTAAAAAAATTAAGATTCTCCTGCGACCCCCAGAAAGAGGGTCATTTTTCGTAAAACACGTACCAAAGTTTCGTCGGATGTCCGTCTATAATCTAGCTATTGTGTGAAAATTTATTCCAATTTGGTGTCGTGCAGCAGGTTAAAAAAAATAAATTAGAAATAATAGACCAAGCAACTGTGGATTTATTATTAGCACTGAGAATCTTTCCACCATAGTAAGATTGCTTTTTTTGTTGAACCAATACACCATGTTTAGTGTTTTTTTAGTCTTATACTCGAATTCTTAACTTCAGAAGATACTCATACCTTGCCGCTTGAGTTTTCGTTACCAACTGTAGTCTGCTTTTTGGGGAAAATATTGCAAAGCGATGCATAAATAATATATTATAAAAAAATCAGTTTGGTTATCCTTGACTAACAATAAGTAAATCCTGCTTAAATTCACGTACTGAGTTTTCAATGTAGGAACGAACATATTTTTTGAAAACAATTTTCTCTAACGAATTATTAGGTAATTTACAATTACCTTCAATATAGTGACGGTCTGGCGCTAAACATGGATGAACCGCTCAAACTAGTGTGTCCAATTCTCGGGACCAAAAAGGTTTTCGGGACTTAATTGTGTTAAATGTTAAAGTCGCAGTACTAATCCCCAAAATCTCGATTATAGTCTCCAAATTAAGATACATTTTATTAAGTAAAAAAGTGGTTTAGTGTTTTTTATTATAATATTAGGTATTGGGCTTTAACAACAGTACAAAGCAACAACAGAAAATGGTACTAAAAAAAAACCAACACATTATTTCCTAGTGAATCCAAACTATAAATGCCGTTTCGAAACTTTTGAAGGGTTTCTGCCGGAACTTCGTTGTGGTCGCGGGTCTAAATTCTTTTATTTTCTCTATTCTTTTATGAAATCCCGGGACCATCCCGGGACTAGCTACCGGGACTGGAAACCCTAGGGCAAACCTTATCATTTAAATTTGTGAGAACTTTAACAATAATTGCTTTGCCTCGTGTTGGTTCAAGTACTGAGCTAACTAACTCTTAAGCAGGAAGCAATTGCAACAGAGATTGAGCTTTACCATATTTTTTTTTTTTCAAAATGAATATTAAAATCTCCACAAAGAATAATTTGGTTACACTAGTTAGTATACTTATACAAAACTTAGCAGATCTGTTATTAATTAGTAAAACTAGCAAAATTGCCACTAGATGGTACTTATGTTAGATTTAAATTTGCTCATCTACCTAATGCAAATATGCACATTATTTACAATTCATTATTCTAGATTTTTTTTAAGCGCGTATAGAATTATTTTCGTTGTTACGTTCAAGAATTTTGTGAGTGTTGTGTATGTTTTTAATCTTATCGGTTATCCAAAATACTGGTAGGTATAATAGTTTCATAACGGAAGAATTTATCAACATAAAATGAATTTCGGAACGGAAATTAAATGCTAGCGGCTACCGCAATCAAATTTATGAATGTTAAAGCAAGTAGACGTGAAATCAATTAAAGATTAGTAACTTTGTGGAAAGTAGAAATATAATAACTAGAAAATAAGCTCGATAGTGCCGTACTTTTTATTATATTAATTATATAACAATGGTATGACAAACCATATTTTTTTTAAGCAGGACTTATTTTTGTGGATGTATAATAAAAATGCAAGTATGTCGGTTAGGAACAATTAATTGGCAGAAGAGGTTGTCAAGTGTCTAATTTACTACATTAACCAAAATAGACAAAAATATTGAAAATGAACTTTATATCACTCTATGTACCTATATGAATTAATCACCTTAGACTGGTAGCTAATTTAGAGTAATAGCTTTACTTATTTTACTTATTCTACTACGCAACCGTAGTGGTAATAGAATCGAAATAGAATAAATTAGGGCAACCGTCACTGTTACGTCATTTACCTTTGTCTTTTCTTAAAACGATAAAATTTGACATAGACGTTACGCAAAGTTCTAATACTTTTTCATAGCATATGGAGACGCATTTTCGTCATGACTAAACAATAGCGTTTTATTAAATTCATACGCATCTTAGCCATCTATAGTGCATAATATTTTATTAATTATGTTTTAGTATTAATAATGTCGACGTTATTACCTATTGTTTAAATATTGCTTTGTTTGTCGTAATAGTTCCATTAGCTTTAATTGCACCTGTGTGAATGTAGAAACTAATGGTTCACTGTTGGTATTTATATAATGTATTACAAAATTAAATGAAATTTAAAAAAAAACTTCAATTTTATTTTTCACCTTTACATACTCAAATGCCATACATAAAATGGCAACTATCTACCATAGATAAATATACGTTAAAAAGTAACATTGCCATCTATGTCTAGATTGATAACATTGCCATCTATGTCTAGATGGCAATGTTATTTTTTAACGTATTTTTTATCTATGGTAGATAGTTGCCATTTTATGTATGGCATTTGAGTATGTAAGGGTGAAAAATAAAATTGAAGTTTTTTTTAGTGGAATTTTTCTACTCGGTAATATGTTAATAACCACATAGCGTTAGTCCAGTCGAATTAAAAATTACGAGCGGAAAATTTGACTTATCGACCCTTCAAAGTTTTTTTAAATATTCTTATAAAGGTGGAAGTAAAGACGATTAAGTGAGTAAGACAGTAATACGTAGAGCGTCATTATCAATCAAACATGTCTATCAGCTGGCCATATTTTTAAGCTTTCATTTATTCATCGCTCATTTATTTCCGAATTAATAGTTTTAATTTCGTTTTGTAATGCTTGAAATGATTTAGTTATTTGCCATGTGAAAATTGAATCTGTTTGCAATAGTAGGCCTTAGTAGGCGCTTGAAATACAACGATTAATCGAACCATACAAATATTTCGTCTCTTTCCAATTTCCTAATTACAAATCGTTTGTAAGGAAAAGTATTATTAAGAAAGATTCAAATAGAGACCAAAGCAAAATGAGGAAGGTACGCCCCAGTTTACCAAAATTTGCGACAGAAAAACCTCAATTTGGTCAGCTGATCTAAGTCTACGGGGTTCTTTTTGAAATTACCTACCTGATCATCATTATCTATTTTATTGGACCAAATAGTTTAAACGATCAAGCTCAAAACGGAATAGGAAATATTACCTCGAAATGATTCAAAAGTAATCCATTCAAAGTGTCAGTCAGTACTTGGGTGAATTGACTTTTGAAGTTTAGTTTTGTAAACGTTAAATTTGTTGTGAATTAAAAATATACATCCATCGTGCCAAATCTATAAATTGCAAAAAAAATATTCAGAAAGAAAATTTTAGATAAAAATAAAAATTGGCTGTCTACGTCACCCGTCTATATTTGTAATACTTGGGAAAGGTGTTACTTCCCATGTACTACTTGCTTAAGATGACATGGGACACTAGTTTATTAATTAATATAACAGAGAAAAGAAACTCATCTTTTTTGTGAAGTAATTTATTGAAAATAAACGGAATAATACATAATTTGTTATAATAAATGGATACCGTAAAATTACCTAATTTTTAAGCGATTTTGGGATATTTTGCGCTGTACTTCTTAAGCAATTTTACGAAAGCCAATGTACATATATATATTTTTAATAGTAGTTGATACTCCGTGCTTTCAAAGATATAAGGGAATTTAAAATTTGTCATTAAAATCTCGTATTTTTTCTACTCACCACCCCAAGTTAAGAATTGTAATCTCAATCGTGAGACAGACATAAAAGTAATAGAAAACATAATGTAATTTTGCTTTGAGAACCATGGAAAGACCATTGTTCTAACTCAGAACCCCTAAAATAATTGGAAACATATAAAATGATGTCCATGAGTGTGGCAAGTATATGTATAAAATCTTAGTTTATTTTTATAATGTTTAGTAAATCATAATCAGAGATAATATAATGGATGTAAATCTTGCCGTGACTTCGGTATGTTGCGCCTTTCGTCGCCAAACTATTAGTCTATAGCCTATAGTTTGACCTTGGGTTTGGAGATAGCCCCAACATTTCTCACATATGCTTCGGCATGTCCATAAGGACAGCCCTGCCTTGTGAATGATCTCTTCTAAATGCAGATTCCAGGAGAGTGTCTTGTCAAATAAGACACCTAAATTCTATCTCCAAATATAAGCTTTTCACCCTGAATAGTCTTGCTGGTGAACGGTACTACTGCGGTTTTGTTCGGGTTAACACTCAGGTTTTCCCTACTGCACCAATTACAAATTGCGTTAATCACCTGTTAGAGGGTTGAAGAAATGCCCTTCTCCACTGATCCTCTTAATAGTATTATGATATCAGCCTACAGGCCTGCCTTCTCTGGTTTTGCGAAGATGATTGTTTTCCTATACACAAAAATCGCGTTATTTGCAACTTCCTAGACGCCTCTTATATTTTGGCGACATGTTTCAAGTCACCCTATAAACACTAACTAAAAATGGGGTTGTTTTCGAAAAATGGATGGCAGAAAAGCTTACAATAATTCTAGAGTATATCAATGATTACAAAAAAATGGAAGGGTTGCTCATATCAAATAATGTACAGTATACTTTATATATGAAAAACTAAATAATTACAAATCATCCCAACCCCATGCTCCACCTAAAAGGTACTACACGAGGCTACCTATTCTAAGTACTATATGGATTCCATAACAATTGAAATGTTCCTAGTCTAACTAAATAATTTCCCTATGATTGTTAATAACAAAAAATATAATACAGTACCCTCGCAATTATATGAATACTACTTTGTATGAAATGCTGGAATATGTGAAACGTGATATTAGTTCACATAAACGCGAATCTACTATAAATCGGTAAATCAGTTGTTATTAAATGCGCCCATAGAACGACTTTCGTTATCTCCCAGCATTCGCCAAAGACGTTTATATATAATATACTTATATAAAATCAATGGCCAAGGAGTAAGGGAAAACCATGGCAAAAACCTTACGAGGTCTGGGACTTCTTCCCCAGATCTTGTTACTGATAGCTGGCAAATTATTGTTATCCTTCTGCATTTTGAAGATGCAGCGTCCACGTTCTTTCAATTCCGCCAGCCGTGCCATCTTCAGATAGCTGCTCTCTTCTACACATCATTAATTTGCGGTTGAAGCAGAATAGAAGTAACGATCTAAAAACAAACAAAACAACAGCAGTACCAATTCTAAATAATAACTTAATCCTAATTATTCTAATTAACAGTAATTAAATTAAAGATTATATAAAGATTTATATCTTAAATACTTATTTATATACCACAACCATGTCAAAACCATAATTTAACACTAATTCGGACCACTAAAGATTATAACATTTTCATTCATATATACCTCCTACCCTACTATCTAAATATCATGCCGTAACCTATCTAGTGTTCTTAGCAGCAGTACTAAGAAATTTCAACCATTCGACCGACTCATTAGGCGTTTACGAAAATTGGATTATAAGGTATCTACCGACTTTTTATCCTGTTCTAGCATATTCTAAATGCTAAAATTTCTTTTCACTTTCGGTACATCGGTATATATCTGATCCAATTTTCGTAAACCCCCATTATCTCTAATATCTGTGTAATATCATCAATGAGTGTGTGCAGTATACTGTAAGTGCATTCAAAATTGATTGCTATCATGAATTTATCTCAAATTATACCGCTGTTCCAAGAAAAAAAAAAATATTGCATAGATTCGGTACTACGCAATATTTTAGAGAATTTATTCCTGTAGGAAAAATATGGGAAACAAAATGCCGTACATAAAAATGAGAATGATGTTTTTTTAGCGTTGTTCAAAAAAAATAATAACAAAGTAATAAATATTGTGTGTTAGTTTATCGACACACTGTACAATTTTTAAATAAAATGTTTGAGGCAAGTTACTTCTGCACTTGTCTATTTCATTTTTGAGGTATTTAAACTGAAACAATCTGCTTCTGAAGTAGGTATCCATTTAAAGATTTAATATGTATGTATGCTCTATCAGATACATGAAGAAATTAATGTATAAGCGGTTACTGATATTCAAGTATCTAGTAATTCAACTTATAAGTGGACTTATATTATCTGAATAATTGAAATGCATCTAATGTTTACCGGGCGCTATGTTTCCATTACAATCACGTTTCCTTGGTATCTGGTTGCCAAAATATCACACAAACGAAACATTGCCGCAATTTACAGACGTGTCGTATAATTACTATTCACACTTCAAGCTGCCCCTTAGCAGGAGAATATACCTGTGTTGATTTTTAAATACTCCAAGGTGCCGACTGATTTCCTCATCAGGTGTTATATCAATTCATTTACATCTCTTTAATTTTGTTGCTCAACAATAAATTCTAAAATGCAGCATTACAACGTTAGTTTAGTCGTAAAGAATCAAATATGTATGTATACAAACTTGTAGAATATTCGAGCTAAATACAAAGCCTGTATCGATGCGTTTATATAGAAATGGTACAGATCTTATGGTATTTTGATGATGAGTAGCTTATCATAGTATTTTTTGTGCGCGTTTTATTATTATTTAAATATAAGATATTTTTTACTATAAATTACTCAAAAAAGTGAAATATTTAAATAGCTTTTATAGACAGATAACATTTTTCTTACCATGATATAATATTGGTATTTAAATGAATAGTTCTGTGTAAGTGGTATGGGTATATGTCTGGAAACAGTTACATATTTCTACTAAAATTACCGGTATTACTATGATTTAGTGCCTGTAATACTGAATTATGAAGGACTAAGGTGTAAATATATTAGCCATTTTAATCTTCGATTTAATTGAAAATCATCTTAAACTTAGAAATTTTTAATCATACGTCTTTATACAGGGCATTTCGATTGAAACGAGCCACCTCAAATACTCTTTCCCTGCTGTGATTTAAATAAAATTCCGAAACCTATCAATTGTCTTATTAAGGGGGACAACTTTTAATGACGGGTCTGACGACTTAAAATCATTCCTGGGGGTGCAGCAGCCCTCACCCTTAAAATTTGAATAAGGAAAATGGGTCTTGTTCTGCGAATAGTACTTCCAAATCACAATTAATCCATCATCTTCTATTGTTAGTAAGACGACCACAATAGGAAGATGAAGGCTGTTAAAACCATCAAGATTTGTGTAATTTTCAATCTTATATCTGCAAAAAGAATTGGATTTAAGCTTAATTATCTTAAATGCATTAATTTTATGTAAATATTTATTGACATGGCTCATTTTATCATTCAATAGTACAATAGTTCAATTACAGAATAATGTGAAAAATGAAAGTCTCAAACGAGGTATATAAACATACCAGAACTGCTATCTGGTAGCACAAAGCTTGCAATTTGAATGGATGCATGTTTCCTTCCTCGAAACATGCAATAAGACATGTATGGGTCATTCCATATCAACCAGAACACCTAAAAAATTTGATGTTTTTCTTTTTATATTTCAAATTTGAAGTCTTCGCCCAAAATTAGAAGACCCGTATTTTTTCCTAAAGCTCTACAGTATCTATTTACAAAGATATTCGCGAACAAATTGTGCAAAATCAGTAAAATAATCGCAGAAGTTATGTTGTTTGGTTATGCATAAATTAAAAGTTGTAATAATAAAAGTAAAATTTGAAATACAAAAAGAATTCAAAACATCAAAATTTGTAGATGTTCCGGTTGATATGGAATGACCCGTATACGATGATTCTAATTCAAAACCTTAATATTCAAAAAGATGACATCCTTTTGACAGACTATACGTCAATTTGCCACATTCAAAGATGGCGGAAGCCAGACCGTTTTTCAGTTACTGCGTGCATGCGGAAGCGTGTTCCAGTGTTTTATCTAGTGTGCAAGATCTACAGCTCGCTCGAAAGGAAAATCAAGCAGACCAAAATGTATGACACAAACACGTATTGAAATTAATCTAAATATTTACGGAAAAGGACTCTATACATAACAAAAAAATATTTTCATCGGGTTGTCAATAATGAACATATCGACATCGAACTTAGAGCATGTCGCAGTGCTTGAAAATGCGACAACTCAGAGCCTCCAGTACTCAGAGCCGCAGTACGACAATTTCTCGATCATCATTTTCGCGATCGATGAATTGGTCGAAGGGGGTCTATAGAATAGCCTGCCAGATGGCTGGATCTTATATCACTTGATTTCTTTCTCTGGCGACATCTTAAGTTTAAGGTATACGCCACATGTTCGGTTCCTTACAAGAGTTGCGCCAAAAAATTGTTGAAGAATTCCATCCGGCTATGGCTTTTATAAGTAATTTTTTTATGTGTAGCAACGTATACCCAGGTAACATATTTTTGTTTGCCTTCTATCTGTCGTTGCCAATATCAATTCCATATTTTGTTCTTTGTCTCTAAGGTGAGTTATGAACAACACAAAATATTGCGATTGATACGGTAAGATCACTAGATTATCCGCCCTTAATTATTGGTGTGCATAGTACATAATCGGATACCTATAGGTGCTTCGCTCATGAAGGATTTTGCAGGTTTGACTGCGATTAAGTGTCATCGGCATATAATATTGTTTCCACTATATCCATACATACATATGTTAATATCGCATAAAAGAGTTTATAGAGAAAAATTATTACATCCATAATTCAAAAAAAGTGGGAAGAATGGAGAATGATAGCAGCATGGGAAGGTACGAAGAAGATCAGAAGAATCAACAACAATGGAGAAAGATTAATAGCATTATGTGAACAGAACAGCATGAAAATTGCCAATGGATATTTTCAACACATAAACATACATGGAAACAGGACACTAAAGGATTAACATCTATTATAAACTATGTCATTTCAAAGCAAAAGACTAAAGTAAAAATATAAGACGTCAGAGTATTTAGTGGACCGGTCTGTGGGAGTGATCATTACGTCGCAAGAACAAAAATATTCCTCCCTTGAAGAAAAGAAAAGGCACTAGAAAGGCCACATGAGAAACTTGAACAACAAAAACAAAGAAGGTACACTTTAGCGCGATTGGAAAATGAAAACACAGGAAGACTACAAAACTAGGCTGGACCAAAAGGTGGGGAACAATAACTATATAAAAGAATCGATACACGGTGCAGCACTTGCACCTTTGCTGTGACTCCGGCATGCTTCGCCTTTTCTTACCAAGCTGTTAGTCTATAGGCTATAGTTGATTATATTAATCGAATACCTATAGGTGCGTCGCTCATGAAGGATTTTGCAATTTTGACTGCGACTAAGTGTCATAGACATATAATATGGTTCTCACTATATCCATGCCTAAGTTAATATCGCATAAAAGGGCTTGTAGATGGTGTTGTCGTACATCAATCGAAATACAGAAGAAGTGTAATTATTTTAGAAATTTAACTGCCTTCTGCCTTACATATAAAAAAAAACAAAGCTTAACAAAAAATTGACGGAATAATATTCTTTATTAAGTTAATATAATATAAATGAGATATTATACTTTTCGATATATTTACAAGGTAAATTGGTAATGTGTCGAGTTTCTTCTGTGGCATTCAGAATGTTCCAGCGTATTTCCACAACACGACCAATGTCGCCTGCCTGGATGACCTTCGTGTCCGTGACCACAGCCTTTATAACCACCTGGCATTCTACCACCACAACCACAAGTAGCATCTTTCGAACCTCCGCTGGAGCAGAAGCTGCAACAATGGAATGAACCGTGATGCGGGCGAAAGGATCTCACACTGAATGCAAATGGGTTATCCTGAAATTGCATTAATTGTTTGAGAAACACAGGTAGATCCAAAACGACATTAAAAATACTTTTATAGGTTGATTTTTCACACTGACAAATAATAAGTATCTGCCGGGTATATCTGGAGTGAAGTATATGTGGTAGGTCCCATTTTTTCTGTCCTCGATTTGAAGTGTTAACGGTTTATTGCATCCCGCCTCTCTATGTTTTATTTCACCGAGTACGATTTCGCCACCACGTTGCAATACCATATCGGTTCGGTCTCTTAGTTCCAATACGACGTCAGCTCTCTTACCGACTCGTAAATTTTGCAAACCTATTACAAAAGTTAAAAATAATTTTAAGAGATATATTGAAATTAAAGCATAAATTTTAACAAATCGCTAGAGAAATTATTTCTATTGCTTCCTCTGGTTGTCTACATAATTTCATTTAACTTTAATTGCAACTATTAGAATGTTAATGCATGCCGTTTTGCGTAATGTAGTTCACTATGAGAAAGTAAAAGTTTTAATTAGGTTTTATTGGGATTAATATTTCTTTCAATAGTAGTGTCGAAAATTTAGGTATGTAGATATTTAAGGCATATGTAGCAACATAGAAAATGGTAATATATTCTGTCGCCCAAGTTATACAATTTTATAGAAAAGAACGTTATTTTTAAGATAGATAGTAACATTTTATTTATTTGCTGTTACAAGATGTTCAATTTGTAACACGTAAACAAGCATATATTTCTCATATTTATTGACAGCTGTCCTTGTACCTCATCCAAAACGAGATTGCCTTCAGCTTTTATAAAAATAAGTTGTAGTAAATTATCTTTATGTAGGCACCTAGTCGTTCATTTAAGTTTTCTATTTATGTACCGACTATTTGTATTTGTATTTCCGCAGTCGAAGTGACGAATTAGTTTGTGCAGCATACTTATATGCACGCGTGGTTATACGAAATACCATTTCACTGTTTATTTTCTCCGAGGAAGCACATGCGTTAACGGAAATATCAGCAGTTGATGTTTTGACATGTTCAAAAAATCTCCCCTTTGTTGTGTTGCTTTAAATCATTTGTTTTGATTGAATTGAGTTCTATACAAAGACAAATTCACTTTAGAAGTAAAAAAAAAAAACAATTAAAAAATTAACAATTCTCAAATGACGTATGTATATACATATAAAGCCGTATCTTTAGTTGTGAAATTATAATGTACACAGAGAAAAATAAAGTAGTCATAATAGCTAATTGCAATTACAAAGCGAACAGTTCTGAATCACCTAAACATTTAGCTTCCTTATATATTCACTTTCGATGTATTAACATTTTTAAATGAGGTGATATATAAATAGTTAATTTAAATAAAAGAATATTTAAAGTGACTAAACTTTAGTTATTATGATGAACTAATAACTTGTATTCAAAACTTCTACTAATGGCTATTTTATCCATACTATAGTTAAACGATCCACCTACAAAAATAGAAGGATTGTCCGTATTATATATTGTAGCCCAAAATGTCAGAAAGATATTTTGTTTGGATAAATCAACTAAGGTAAATAGATAAAACAAAAAAGTTTGTCTTCGAAGTTTCTACATTGTTAGGTATATTAACTATTTGCGTGCACGCACAGGAACTTATTATGTACACTTCTCACAGGAAAAATCGGTACACCAGCAATCGTGAATTTTAAAATTTCTTGGGTGTAAATGCAGCTTTCATAGGATATATGCACTTATCAAAGCCATAAATCACTTTTTTGTGTGTATTATTGCCATCAAAGGTAAAGACTAAAAATTTAAACAGAAATATAAATATATATAGAGAAAAATGTTTATACATTAAATAAACACATTGGAATTTCGGTGGCGGTGTTTCCTTAGAAATACCGAATATAAAAATACATATTAATGCAAAAAAAAATGCACAAACAAATAAAAGGCCTCTTGAGTAGACGGCACCATTTAGAAATACACATATATGTATTTAACTTGTTTGATGTTATGTAGAGATAATTCTTTTTTTAAGAAAACATGGCGATGGAATTTTAAAATTGTATTACCTATTACTACGATATTAGTTACTTAGTTTGATTTATGCTAGCGAGTATTGCTTTAGCAATAGACAATATGTCAATCAGCCTCCTGAGTTTTTGAACAATGTGATTTTCACATTGATTAATTACACTATTATTGATGTATTAATTATTGTTGTTGTTTAGTATTCTTAAATATTGTATTACTACAAAATATTTTTCTGTTTTAAAAAATTACCAAAAACAGTTTAAGATTATTTATAACATTTTTACAGCAATTAATTTCGCAAAGAAATTATTTATTTTATTAACCCTCCGTTTATTGTATTTTCAAGAAATATATCTTAACTATCGCCTGTGTAATCCAATGTCGTTCCATTTTTATTGAAATATACCTAACACTTTTAGTCTGTAACTCAGCTTCAGGCAGTAGCAACGAAAAAGTATTTAATGTATCAAATTCAAAAATAAATATTTTTTATTTTAGCATTAACTGAGATTGCCGAACAATATGCTTTCTTACAATGTTTGTTATGTATTATAAATCCAATAATATTTTAAATAATTGTTAATAAACCCGTCCTTTTGTAAAGAGACCCAGTGTTAGCCATATCTCAAGAAAATAGATCAACGACGTCAGATTACACAGGCGATAGCTAAAATATATTTCCTGAAAATACAATAAACGGAGGGTTCATAAAATAAATAATTTCTTTGCGAACTTAATTGCTTTATTTAAGAATTTTATAAATAATCTTAAACCTGGTTTTGGTATTTTTATATAGATAGAAGGAAACTTTATAGTAATACAATATTTAAGAATATTAAACAACAATAGTAATTAATACATCAATAATAGTGTAGTCAATAAATCTGTGAAAATCACATTATCCCCAAAACTGAGGAGGCTGACTGATATTGTCTATTGCTAAACTAATACTCGCGAGCATAAATCGAAGTAAGTAACTAATATATCAAGGCAGCACTAACAAGTAACATAATATTAAATAATAAAATCCCATCACCACATGTTTTCTTAAAAAAGAATTATCTCTACATAACATCTAACAAGTTAAATACATATATTATATTTCTAACTGAAGCAGTCTATTCAAGAGGCCTTTTTGTTGTTATGTATTTTTCTTTTCATTGGTATTTCTAAAGGAAACGCCGCCACCGAAACTCCGATTTGTTTATTCTATACATAAACCTTCTTCTCTCTATATATTTATTTTTCTGTTTAAATTTCTAGTCGTTGCCTTTGATCGCAGTAATATAGATAATTAAGTGATTTATGGCTGTGATAAGCTCCGAAAGTTGCATTTACAATCAAGAAATTTTAAAATTCTGAATTCCTGGTGTCCCGATTTTTCCTGTGAGAAGTGTACTATCCTTCCCAAATTCAGTGCTTACTGCGTTCTTAAAATTAGTGGCTCTTGATTGTAGATTGGACTATCTCCTTTAAGAGAAGACCTTGAAAGTAAGTGACAAGGTAATGAGCTGAAAATTAAAATAATCTAAATGAACTGACTTGAGAAAGTTGGATGCAGGAAGAAATATTTAACCATCAATGACCATATATGATTTTTAACCATACTGGTTATGGCTGAAGTGGATTTAGAAGTTAAGGAAAGTTGTTAAGGTAAGATTTTCAAAACCTTTTATAATTAAACATTGAAATTATACATATATTAATTATTTAATTATAGGATGAAGAATTTCCATAAGCATATGTTGTAAAATATTTCGTTATTAAGATGGAGGGTATCGATTTCTTTTTGAATTATTTTAGTAAAACTTGTATTATTTAAGAACTATTTGGAACAACTAAAATGAAAATTGTACAGGTCATCCCAGAGAATAATGTATTTAACGAAACACATATGTATATATCATTCCGTTTTTGGTTTCAATACAAAAAAGGGAACATAACTTGGCATAAATTACTATTTAACTTCAATAATTACGTTATTATTTTGTCTTGCATAAGAAATGGCCCTGATGGAGAACCTTCACTTGAGATAGCGTGATTCACGTTAGTTTAGTTTAATGCAATAATGACATTTTCATAGATGTAACTGTATATACAAGTTGGGGTGAACAATTGCTCAACTTTAATGTAAGGTAATTTTATTCTTTAAACAGCAGCCTATATTTCTTTTATTGCCGAAATATTCTTCATGTAATCCTCTATCAATCTGTATGAAACATTGATGCCGTTTCATATAAAATATTATGAATAAGTCAATGGCTTTGTATAAATTGAATACATTTTATTATAATTTATTTGTATGCCTCATGTATATTAAATTCGCAGTAGTAAGGGTAATAGCATCGTTCCATTAATCATCCTGTCCACTGCGGTCACTAGAGGTCAACGGCCAACCTCTCCAAATATATGGCAAAAAAATGTGCTCATCTGCATTCTTGTCTTTCAAAGACAATTGGTATTTATTCTCATTAACACATCGATTCTGTATTCCTTTCCAATTCAGATATAAGCAGCTTTCAATCGCTAGGTAATGTATTTCTTTAGAAAATGCTCGGACTGTCCGATAATATTACAACTTCTTCACAAATAAACCGCATTGTTAAAAAATTAAAATATGTAATGCATTATTCAATGTCAGCTGTAAGAAGAAAAGAAATACTTGTTTTTTTTTTATTGTGATAATAATGTATTCTAATATAATAATACAGTCGCGAGCAAATGTTATAGGCACCTTTGACAAAACTAATGGGTTTCATGTTTCTTGCATTTTTTTGTGACAGTTATTTCAACGTTTATATAATCGTCTTTATGGTTACAATAGTCTTTATAGATACCCTTTGTAAATGTATTATTTCTTTTATATATTTTCAAGTCTTCGAGATGTCACTTTCCCCCTCCCATCTAAAAAGTATTATAGCTGTACTAAAAACACTCTAATATGCAACAAATTAATAAGATCCTTTAAAATACTACATATTTATAATGTATTACCTACAAGTTTTTATTTTCTCATTTCTTACTGTGATATTCGTCCAAAATTTAGGGTGCCTATAACATTTGCTCGCGACTGTATTTAAATGAGAGTGGAACCATCCAGTAATTAATTAAAAAAATATTTAATAATTTATTCTTGACATGCAAAAGCCACTTCAATTTACTAAACTAAATAAAATTCAAATTCTAAGTTAGAATGTTATAATTCTTATTATGTTATTTTTCTTAAATATGTGTCATTGCTCATGACTTTGGTAAAACCAATGTGTGTATTTGTTTGATTTGTAGGCGAATTTGCAAATTTATTTAATTATACATATACTGAAGGATTTTTTTTTTGATAAAATGATACATACTTTAGGAAATATAGGTTACATGTTGTAATATTATTTAAAAATTCAAAAATATTTAAACCAAAGTTTAGTTGAGCAAAAATTCTTGACATATATTTGTATTAAAGGTGATAATAATAATTAACTACTGCAATAGAAATAAGAAAGGAAGAAAGGATAAATTTTAAAAATTCGTATGATTTAGTGATCACTCTTAGATAGACTTACAATTTCCTGGTCATTAATGAAATTATAAACAAATTTTAATTAAATTTCTAAAATGCTCCTTGCTTTTTACTTTTTTATTATAATTTTTACATATTTGCTGTCCTGTCGGCCTTTCAAGATCTAATATCGACATATGTTCGGTTAAACCCTCGAAGTTACATTTCCTCTTAGCTTAATTGGTAAAGCGTTCGTCCGGTAAACGGGAGGATGTAGGTGCGAATTCTGCGCGAGGAGAAAATTTTATCTTGGGAAAAATTCCTGCTAATTATTACAGTTAATAGCAGAAATACATTAATTTGTCAATTTCTTACTGTAAAAGAAGCATGCAATCTTTACATATTTGCTGTTCTGCCGGTCTTTCAAGATCTAATATAGTCATATGTTTGGTTAAACCCTCGAAGTTACATTTCCACTTAGCTTAATTGGTAAAGCGCTCGTCCGGTAAATGGGAGGATGTAGGTTCGAATCCTGCGTGAGAAAAAAAGTTTCTTGGAAAAAAATCATCCTAATTATTGCAGTTAATAGCAGAAATACATTAATTTGTCAACGTAAAAATAGATGGTTATTCTAAAAAATAATATGTAGAGTGTTGAAACTAGAAATTTTTACATATTTAACTAAATTTATGCAATAAGTACTAATACATGCTTCATAAATTATCAAGAATAAGGATGTAAAACTTTTGAATTTGACGCTGCTTTCGAAACTGTAATAAAAAGTATTATATTATATTCTATTTGTATAAATAAGTTTTGTTGGCTTAAAGATATCCATGTTTTGGAAGATCCTGTATCTGCTTGAATGATTGTTGATATAACGCTTTACAATGCATCTAAATTAATACAACTAAATCTAAATTGCAAATATCTCAAAAAACGATTGAGTTTAAAGATAAGGAACCTTAACACAAACTGACCACAAATTCATTAGATTGATGATGTACCATTCCATTTAAAATAAGAAAGTTGATATCAACACCCTTTACGAAAGTTAAATATTTCTTAAGTAGATCACAGTGGACCACTCGGCAACTTTCAAAATCATATTCCTACTAGAAATTTGAAAGATTTTAATGAGCCGGTTTGGTATAACTCTGTGTACGCGTATTTAATTCGTATTTAATTCGAACAGAAAGTCCAATCGAAATTACTACACAACATTTTGCCTCTTTAGAAATGCTATATCCACTAACCTTGTGCCTGGTGAATAAGGTTTTTATTACGATTTTTATTTAACTAAATTTGTTCCTTTTAATAGACAAAAACCTAAGATTTTATTTTAACTATTACAGAATAAATTTACCTATATAAATTAATAGATTCAATGGATTGAGTACATTACCTTCTTGTAACAGCACGCAATGGTCTGGAGCTACTGTCTGAGTAGTTATTACGCCATATAAAGGATAAGAATTCCAAAACTCTGAAGCAACTTCTGTCGGTAGAAATTGCAGACTTTCGGAAACTTTTAATTCTGGTATACTTTTCTGATTACACACTTCCAGTCGTTTCAGTATCGGTTTAACAAAACTTAGTATTTCTATGTCAGTTCCTTCGTTCATTAACTCCTCTACGAACACTAGGAGATCTCTGATATCGTTTAGCTTCTTATGCAAATCAATCGCGTGTTGATCAATCCGATGGAGCTTTTCGATTTTAGCTTCATTCACTTCTCGTTGAAGTCTTTTCCGATGTTGTTCTATCGCCTCCACGTATGACTCTATAAATTCATCGATCTCTTTTTGTACATTATCACAATGGATTTCGACTAGATTTGAGGTCTCTTGAAGTTTCGAAGCGGCGTTGGAAGTTTTCTCAGCAATTAGGCGTGTTCTATTCAAAGCTAATCTGATATTGTTCGTGTAGTGCCGTGCTGCTCTGGAAATTGGCTCGTTGATGTGATTTCGATGCCTTTCAGTAAAACAGTTTTCACAAATCATCTGAAATTGTAACGCATCAACCCATTAGTCAATATTTAAATTTCAAGTAGATGAAGAGACTAAGTACAGGATATGTTTATATAAATTTTGTGATGTAATGTGTTCCATAATTAGGTGAGTAAAATTTGGTTGGAGGAGTAAGTAAAAATAATAGTAAACGTACTTCCTAATTTGTTTTAATGTATTTAAATTATACATTTTGCGTTGCTACCGGTTTCGGTCAGACGTCACCTTCTTCAGGCAACTATGAAATTATAGTCAAAATAAAACAGGAAAAAATGAGAAATTGATGGATGAATGGATTATTGTTCTTAGCAAGACATAAGTGGTTAATTGGAACCTCAACTGTGCCTCCAGCGCGAAGCTACGCTAAGCATCGTACACTCTCATTGTTTAACTAGAATGTTTATCAATATATTGACATTCGAATTTTATTTGCCTCATTTTATATTATTAGTAGGTATATGAGAACATCAAGGTACCAACTATATAATAATAATGACAGACAAAATAATAAAAACAAACAGACAGATCCTGAGGTGAGCAAGAACACAGTTAAGCGGTCTGGTGCTAACAAACATATCTATTAAACGGACGCCTAAAACCGTCTTGAGCCTCACTCTAAAGAATGGTGGTAAATTTACCGTAGTGGTGGATGAAAAACATTTAAAATATGACGTGTAATCACGTCAAAAATGGTGTAACTTGCACATTGCCCCAAACTAAGGGTAACTGCCTGGTAAATTGATGGTTATGTAATGTACAGTCACCCACATGTATATTTAGCACCATTAAAGCGCCGAACCATTCGTTCAATTGCTAAATAATAATGTCCGCGATTATAGATCAATAAATTAATGTATAATAGTTTCCCTTCCATATTAAGTATTATTAATAGATCACAGGAAAAATTGCATGTTGACAAAGGAAAATTGCATATTCCGTGGAATTTATTATGGTAAAAATACAACCGAATGATGAACAATATGACACGAAATGAAATTGTTGTTAAAATTTATACTTAGATAATTGATAATAATATGTATGTATATTACACGATTGGAAGACATGTAAGCCTTGAATGAAATATGTCTTTCATTTGGATATTGTCCAGGATAATCAAAAGCAAAGATCGTTACAGAAATATACGTGCATTAATCGCCAAACTGTATAGTTCAACGCATACGTTTGAGTTATGCGTTTGAATACCCAGCATGCAAGTGCAGCAATGAATGAATTTCTTTTCTGTGCTGCAAGTTAAATGTTGAAATAAGTTCAGCTTACGTTAATTATGTATTGATATTATCACTATTTAATAGCTATGTATGTATGAAAACACTAATCGATTCACTGAGAAAAAAAATATAGTGCTGACTAGCGAATATTTAGTACCCTAAGAGAAAAATTATACTTAAATACGGCACAGATATTCTAAGTATTTAGGGTAAATAATACAAGATTTCTGAGTTCAAATATTTGCTACAATATTTCGTGGGTCTATACCAAATATTCAAATAATATTGCTATTGATAAGTGAGACATTTGCTACAACGAAATTGGTAAACTACTAATTCTAAATGAACTAGTCATTGTAAGTTAACATTTTACTTGTCCCAGTAAAATAAGATATTTGGTTTTGACATATAGTACTCCCATGACATCTGTGTAATCAGTTTGTAGTAACCAAATTATTATTTGCCTTTAGTATACTTGTAATAGTGCCAATAAAGTCGAATGCTTATGACAATAATACTTTATTATCTACAGATATACAGTGAATAGTCATAAGTAATCCTTATTGATTCTATTATAGTTCTTTCTGAAAAGCTCCAACGCACTCTTCAAGTCTCCAATTCTTTTAATTATCTATAAATTCTATTGTAGGTTTACAGCGGAAATGCCAATACCTGCAAAGGTGCGAAGTAGATAAGGTATTAAACTTACATCAAATGTGTGCAAAGCAAAGCCGCACACGACGCAGAATTTAACGACTTTAATTGCGCGAATACATTAAACCCCCGAAGTTATGCAAATAAAATAATATTTTTAATCTCAATGAATAATTAAAAATTAATTTTATCTTCTTCTGTTGAAATATGGTTGAGAATAATTCAATAAAGACAAAACTGGCTACGTTTCGGTTTATTGGTAAACCTTTTTCAAACAATTTATCTAAATTAATTTTACGAATTACGACCCACATTGAAATTTGTGTTCACACTCTGATAAACCAACATGGTTTTATGTCATAATTTTTAGGATAACATTTTAAAATTGCAAAGGGGCAAACACAATTATAATATTACATGTTAACGATAAATTTAAAAAAAAAATCAATATTTATAATAATAATAATGTTAATTATGTTTGAAATTTGATTTTTTTGGATAGTTTTTAATAATATAGATAAATTATATAACATGAACAAATCATTTGGCAAAATTGTAAAATTGACAAATTTCGGTGGAGATAGTGGAGGATATCAATTTTGGGAGACCGTGTTGAAAAACGAATTGGTTGTTAGGAAAAGTTTGTTTGTAAAAAAATACGAAAATGATAAGAATTTTTTTAATAAAAGTAAAATTATTGAAAATTTTAAAAGGTTTAAAAAAAATAATGGAAAGAAATCATTTTAAATGAGAAATTATAAACAAAGCATCATTTTGTAAATTCGAAATTATTGAAAATTCGAAGAACATATTCCAAGTAGATTGGATACCAAGTTGTATCAATATGCTGACATAAGTTCGACCTAGGATATTATTCAAGATTGGATTATTATTTTAGGTTGGATTTGAATTTGGATTAGTATCAGAAATTGAAAAAAGAAAAATATATAGATAAGATAAGATATAATGAGGTTGGTCATTGTTATGTGATTAGTAAATTAATTGTATTTTCCTTAGATATTAAAATTATTCCGAAATCCTCTTTACTATTTTAAATTAAAAACTCACATTGTGTCAAGTGGCAAAAGTCAAATTGACACATAACAATATACAATATGTTTTTACAGGTTAATAGTTTGGGTGTTACAACAGTTGTTTTTGAGATTCGATGGATAATGATGTATATTTCTTACTCAATAGAGCAACTTGAAAGGTTAAATTCTGCAATTGTTCACAAAAATCGTAATAACGAAGACACGATTTCAATATTTTTTGGATGAATCAAAAATGAAAACATGGAAATAGAGAATACGAAAGCATCGTACTTATTGCAGAAGATAAGGTTCTGAACGGCATAGTAGTACCATTACAGGTTTCTTTACATATTTTACTTAGCAATAACTTTTCGGCTGCGTTTCGAGTCGTACATAATGCATATTACACATCGTTCCGAATTAACATGTATGCGCGCATAAAAAGTTTTGCCGCGAAATCAGTTTAGACCTTGACAGAGGCTAGAATGGAACATACAATGCATAGAAAAAAAGGTAATGCAGCCTATACGTAGCATATGCACGACAAGTAAATCGGAACGCTCACAGTGTTCTATGTCTTTCAATGCACGCATCGCATAAAATGCGTGACTCGGAACGCAGCCTTGGTTGGTTTTCATTTTATATTTTATCTTAATAAGGACAATACAACGTCAACAGACCTTTAGCAACATATTCGGTTGAAGGCAATAATAAAAATGTATGAATTTAGTATTTTTTTTATAGTTTAGTGTATTGTTTTTTTTTCTAGAATATGTAAAATTATTCAGTGTGATAGAACAACAACAATTGAACTAGAAGTAACTCTTCCGACTTTCGTTACAATAAATGTAACGGTGCATTTTCCTCTCGAATGTAGTATACTGCATTAAATTGTCAATATAGCGTTTTCTCAGTAACTATCGGACTGTGTACCGAGCAATACATAATTCAGAATTATTTGCTAATCATTTTTAATCATTATTTCAATGTGCTGTAGTTTCAATTACATTAATAATCGCAGATTTCTGGAGCTTAGATTCGCATTTAATTTGCTAAAGATGGTACATACATTGTTCTTAAGTAAAATGGTTTTGAAAACGAGTCAGCATGGCATATATTCGAATATTTTAGAGAATGCTGAATTTAAAGAAGAGGCCCAGTAGGCCTGCTTTTAGTTTAGATTTGTATTATGTCATAATTAATCCCAATATTGGTGGATATTACAGGATCCCCCCTCACACCGACGCGAAACTTTCGCTGCCGCAATTGGTGCGAAACCGCAGCGGATCAATAAACACGGCGGTAAATGGACTCGTCTAAACCGCGACGCGCGAATCCGTAACGGTCGCGGCAGTGTTGCGTTGCAATCGTTTGACGCTGCATGCACGCTTTTTTTTTCAGCCGCCGCTGCAGTTTCGCGCGTATAAACATGGCATTAACCGAAAAATTAATTGAAATTGTTAAACAGCATCCTATTATTTACGATTTAAGCAATGAAGATTATAAAAATTTGAGGAAAAAGGACAAGATTTGGGAGCAGATAGGGTTGGAGTTGAAAGAAAATGGTAAGTCTGCTTTATCTGTGTTTGAATATATTTATTTGTTAGATAGCGGAAACAAAAGTAACATTCATAGTATTTATGCAAAAAAATCATAAAGCATCAACATATATGCAAGTAATTATAAGTTATTAAGTATTAAAATAAGTAGTTCACGTATTTCAAATGTCTTGAAATGCATTTAAACCACGCTCTGATAGTTCAAAAATCCCAAAAATACTTACGAGAGTGGGGTAAGAGGGGCCATTTAAGGTGTAGCAATTATTAAAATCTAAATTTTAGAGTTTTTCATCACTAAAATATAAAAAAAATAATACCTTTGATAAAACTACTTTAAGATAACGGTAATTAAGAGGAAAGATTTTAGTCCATAAACTTAAAAAAGAGACAAATTGCTCATCTTGCCCCAAAGACGGGGTAAGACTAGGGCTATACCCATGACGTGAGAACTATAAAAAATAACTATATAAAACATCTATTTGTCAGGTACGCATAGTACGCAGACGTGAGTAGCTTCAGGGTCCTCGTTATCATGCTGTACGTGGCACTCCTTACGTTTTTGTAGCTATAGCCCACATTCCCTCTTCCAGAACGGCTTTGGCAGCATTTTTTCAGCTTTCTTGTGACCATTGTACCCTATCAGTCTTACGTTTATATGTCCGCATCATCGTAAAACCAAAACAAAAAAAAAAACTTAAATCTGGAAAGGATTGAAGCAAGAAGGGCTACCGTATGACCATCTTGTCCTATTGGTAGTTTTTAAAAGTCGTTTTGTTTTGACAAATCATTGAAACAAATCCTCGCGCAATTAATCAGGTGACAGCCCAATAAATTGTGTTTTTAAACATCTACATGTTACTTTTAAACACTTTAATTATGTGGCTAAGTTACGTATTAAATGCAGCACAAATAATTACGAACTTACATAAATTCACTTTCTTGAGAATAGCTCATTAACAAAAATTGTCATGTTCAATGGCATATGGGTATCTTAAGAGCAACGGAACACGCATCTAATACATTTCGTTATCAGGTCCTATTGTGTTCGATTATGCAGTTAAATCCGATACCCCGTCTTGCCTCCCTAGCTCATCTTGCCCCACCCTCCCATATCGTCATTTTTTCCTCTTCTTAAGTTAGGTAATATGCAAGTTGTTTTTACTACTAGAATAGTAGTTCCTACGGATAACACACTTGGTCTGCAAAAAATTCACCATTTTTGTGCTAAAATGCCAAATGCATTTTCAGCCACTTTTGGGCTTTGCATAATCTCATATAATAAATTTCTTTTCGAATATCAGCACGTGATTGTCGATATGGATAAGGTGGCATCAAGTATGGCTGTAAATCAAATCCCTCGTCTCTAATTACTACAAAAGGGCAAGAAACATTCTGGCTAGGAAGTGGCTCAGGATGCGGGACATTGATACGTCCTATTTCAAATCGTCTTCCCATAATGGAAAATTCCCCCATCACGGGGCCATAAGGACAATCGAAAATTTATGTAGGTAGCAAAAATAGTTTGATCCAGTTTCTCTTTGGTCATTTTATTGTAATATATTTTGGTCTAAACTTCCAATGCAATTTGGAAAATTCCACAACTCTTCATATTTTTCACAGATGCTTCCATATTCCTACAGATGGTTCTGGTAAATAGCTTCCTTCCATTTTTTTGCAAATTGATCGACATACTTCCTGAACAATTTTACCTACTGTTGAAAATCCAATTCCATAACTGTGGCCAATTGTATAGTAACTGTCGCCAGTTGCTAGAAATCTAAAATGAAATATTGCATTATTTTTTTATTGCCATCTTATCAAGTGAGTTCAATTAATTGTTAGGTCGTAGCATAAATTTCATATTGTAGATTTCTGTTCTAAGGATTTTTTATTTACCTGTTCCTTTTCATTCTAGGAGAAGATTTAAAAAAGAAGTGGAAGAATCTAAGAGACAGTTATACCAAGCATTTAAGATCTTTAACAACGCCTACAGGTCAGAGTGCAACAAAAAAATTGCAAAAATGGCAATGGGCGACCCAGATGGAGACATTTCGTCCTTTTATGACGTTGGCAAATTCCACATCCAACATAACTGATATTAAAAGTGAATCTATCGTTGCTAATGAGACATTACCATCACCTTTAGGTAAAACCAGCTGGATGAGCTCGCATTAGATATTGAAGAAAACATAATTCAATCACAAACAGAAGAAAGTCTATCGTTCTCATGAAACTCCGATTCTGCCATGTAAAAATACTCGTAAAACCAATGCTAATAAACGCATAAAAAGGATTGAAAAAATCGACTCCCCCGTTGAGAAAGTCATTTCCTGTGTAAAGGAAAAACATTCGTCACCCAAAAATACGATACCTGAGAGGGATGCCATGGACTTAATTTTTTTAGGATATGCTGCAACAGTGAAAACATTTTCGCCACGAATGCAAATATTTTCAAAATTAAAAATTGCACAGGTAATGACACAATTAGAATTAGAAAATCAACAGGAAATAGCGACTTCTTCTGTTTCTCATCCAAGTAGCAGATGTTTTTCACATAATAGCACAGGTGATGCAACCTCTCTGCTTTCCTCTGCATCTATGGAAAGTCACAATTCCGTATCCGGCGAATGTGGCACTGCTCTTGGAACTACCAACTCTAGTTTTAACATTAATAGTAGAGAAGAAGCAATTATACCTGAATACATTTGACAACTTCCAATCAGGACAAACAACTGCTTTAATAACATCTTCGTTAAATGAAAGCAATAACAGACCAAGTGTACTTAATTCTTATTAATTATCCAAATAAGGTGTAAGTAACAATGTTAAGAAATATTTTGAATCTAATAAAGCATTATATGTATGTTATTATTTTTTTACCTTAAAATAATGGCTAATCGTTCCCCCGGAGTTATTGCTTCCCGGTGACACTGGTCAACAAAACTTCAGATTTATTTTGTACCACAAGATAAGGTGGGTGAACTTGGTAGCACTTTTTACACTTATTTCATATCTGTTTTTAGAATTTTTCTATCAGGCAGGGTTTCAAAGTGACAAAGCAATGAAATTTTGTGAAAGTATATCTTACAAATCATGAAAAAATGACGTACAAAGTGATATATTTACTTGGAAAATGTGCTGATATATGACTTCGGCTGTACTTTGCATCAGCAACATTTCTCTTCAGCGTCCAGCAATAGTTTGCCAACATTGCACGGCTCTATTTGCCTTGCTATCTCTTCTCTACGACTAGGATATCTTGGTGAAATCTTTCGTCATGCTCGTTACTGATTCCTTTTTGGTTTTTTTAGTGGGAGTCAAGAAAGTGTATTTTCAGACTAATGTTGCAGCCCATGGCTTTATATAAGGCCAGTAGTTTGTTAATAATCTTTACGTAGTTTTTGGCAAAAGACAACCATGCTATTTTTTCAATTCCATTTAGCGCCTCAATAGATTTTTTCATCTCGAAGTAAGTCTGTCTGATCTGGGGTTCCACAAAAATACCTTCCTTTACCTTAGCGTCACTGAACTTATTTCAGCCCTTATTGTAACAATAAAATAATATTTAATTCCGTACATGCTGTTCGAAGTTATGAGTACTTTCTCCTTTTGAGTGATGTTTTTTCAAGTTGGATTTAAGAAGTCGACTTGATTTCTTGTTACATATAAATGTGTGCGATTTGGTACAATATATATTTTTATATGATATAACATATTAATATAAATCAATCAAACCTCTGTTAGATATTTATTGTTCTGGTAACAACATAATTCTATCCACATTTGTTATTGCAACAAACTCTGTATTTATAGTTGTTATAATTTTCTTAATGTTTAACAGAGCCCTTATTCGTATTTTACTTTTGTTCTTACTGCCAAATAGATATATACATTTATTATACATATTTCTTTAATCAATGTCCTGAGACGTACACAATTTGTTTGAATATGACTATTATTTGATTGTGAGAATTTGAAGATTGTTGTTTAATGTAATTTCCTTATGTAGAGTAAACACCAGTGCTGTAGAAAGTACGTTAAAATATGTCCTCACATAATTGTATTCATCGCGATTGTTTTGCTAATAAAAATATCTGGAAGAGAATCACTTAACAAATAAATAACGATGAAGATTGATAGCAATACTTATTTGGAGCTATTCATTCTTCCAGAAGAATCAGTGAAGGTTGTAAATCAAGAGGATACTTCTCAGTTCATAAAAACCCACCTCCCAAAGGGAATTTTTGAACTTCGTGTACGGAATTGAATATTATTTTATAATATATAATACATGCAACAACAGAGAATATATTATATATTAATATATTACTTATTACTTATTCTTACAAAATTATTTTTCGTAATCGGTGCTTTCATAACTACTAGGGCTGAAATGTACAACATATAAGTAATCCTGAGACCGATCGATGATTTTCCTTTTATATCTTAATTTTTTTTATTTGTATGTTCTACTAAATAGAAAGAACTTAAAGAGATATATAATTAACCCAAATACATACATCACTATACAACAAAAAATCAGGTTGACACATTAAACCCAGCTCAAAAAAAAAAACACCCGCAAAAAGAAAAAATAACCATAACTTTCAACTGCTTGTACGGATATAAATATTATTTTGTTGTTATAATTTTCTTTTTTTTTTATTCCGATTGTTTTATAACACTAGCGCTGAAAGATACATACAGATAATCCTGAAATTGTTGAATGAACAATTATTTTAATCTTAAAATAAACAATAATAAATTGCTCCTACTAAGATCATTCAAAGAGATTTTATTTTTTATTTACATGTTCTGCTACACGAAAAAAAAACTGAAAAAAACATATAATAAACTTAAATGTATACAGTCTAATATAACAAAAAGCCCAAGTTGGCACCTTGAATTAAACTCAAAAGAACCACCCCTAAAAAGGGGAAAATAATGATAATTTTGAACTGAGTGAACGGAATTAGTTCTTGATTTTTTATAGAATGCTCCACAATCAGGTTTACTTACTATTTTTTTTTGGGCGTGATAGTTGAAGTAATCCTGAGAAAAAAAATATTTGAATTTTTCCACCCTTATGCTAATATCTTGAGTAGGAATGGCATTGATGAGCGTTACATTTTGGTTATTTACAGTAAGTGTGGTAGTAGTACTCATTTGCTTCAATTTCAGCCCGATAGCTTTAAGGACACTTTTCAATGGCTTATCTGAGCAGATCCTTTGAGTGATTTAAATTAAAAACCAAAGTTCGATTCAATCTAATGTTATTCATTTATTGGAAATGTACTAAAGCAGATTTATGCACGGACCAGGAACTTTATACAATCAACTTTAAAACTGTTAAAATTTTTATGATGCATTTTTCTGAAAAGAAATTAATAGTTTTGGAGTATCCTTAGAGTATTATAATTTCCACATCTAACATTTCTGAAGAAATCTACCCTAAGATATTTATGAAGTCTAATCTGTGTTTTTATAGAATAATAAATATATGTGTAACGGCATTTTGTGTGTAGACTTGTAACTTGTAACAGTAAGTCTAGATTCTTAAATTTATCGATTAATTTGTAGTTCCGGCATCTAATCAGGCCCCTTATCAAATTTAGTTCTTTTATTATATATGTACTGATAATGCAGTTGATTTTAATAATCGATTATAGCTTGAAACACCACGATTTATATTTGTGATCATCTAGTTTTATATGTATATAATCAATAGTAAGAAGTCATTCAAATTGATGTTTAATGCACACGTAAGATCCAAGTGAAATCACAACAAATTCTTGATGTAACAAATGGAAATACAAAATTCGATTACAAATATAATCTTTATTTGTTCATTTTTACGATTTAAACTTCTAAATTATTACATATTTCATACAAGAGTTTAAAATTTTTGGAGAGATGGGAAGTAGGTGGTTTATGATATTTTTGAGTGATGAATGACATTAAATTGTTTAGATATTTTAGGTAATATAGCAGAAATCGTCTTATGCGGATATGCAATTGTAAAAGTAAGTCATTTTTTTTCTTTTAATTGTTTACAATATTATATTATATAGATACCTAAACATACGTAGCTGTAAAAAATTCTAAGAAATAATTTCAAGATCAAGAAAAAAAAAACATAGCTTAATATATACAATATTTCAACTATCTAATTTTGAATAGAAGAACATCGAGATTTATAAATTTAACTCAAGTCATTTTCTTTTCAAGAATTTATGTATTAGGAGATAATCAGTACATTTGATTACACAAAATTTTGTAAGAATTCCAAACGGTTTCAGATTATTTCACTGTAACCGTAGCACAATTTGCATTGCTTCGATATCATTTATATTGCGTTACCTAATGCTAATCGACTCAGAAACACCGCCAAGATTTTTGGTTTGGGAAATATTTCTGAGCAACATCTGTGCCGTATAGTAAATTTTAGAAAGTTCATGCTGTGAATGTGTGAATGCACTAAATAACATAATAAATAAGGTTTATCGTTATTGTAATAAATGTGTTCCGGGTATAAAGCAATGCAATGCAGTTCATTATTTACCACTTTATGGTATATTATAAAGCAATATTAAAGGTTTATTCAAATATTGCATACAGAAATTATATGAACTATTAAACTATTCCCAAAATTAAAATTATTTTTAATTAGGTATGGGATTGGTTGAATGAGCACTTATTAACGAGCCCAGTGATATATCTTTTCCGTAATGTGTAGTGGATTCCTAGTTTGTTATTATTTTATGTTCATGGATAATAAGTGCTATTGTGGACAATGTTAAAGTAATTTATCTATAAAGTGACAGTAGCCGTAATTGCTTCCGTTAAAAACGACAGAAGCTTTTCGCTCAAAGTTATACTTTATCGAAAGTTTATATTTTTATCTTTGTGTGCATATATGTTCAAATCTTAAATATTAAAGTTGTAATTTAGAAGTTAACTTATCATCGTCACATAATCGTATTGTAGTTGTTACTCGTGATATACAGAGTGTCCCAACGATGCGAGGACGGAAGATTACTCATAAACTAAGAGTATTTTCAAAAAAATATTCATGGATTATTATAGATCGTACTTGACTGCATGTCAAATAATTTGAATTATACAGAGTGTTCCATTTTCAGTTACATATCAAAGTTGATTTTTTTAAATGAACATGTGTTACACGTTGATCACCTTTTTATAAGCTGTCTTTGATACTGTTTTGTTGGTTTGGTCAACGCTTTTGTTTTTGCCAAACAAACATGTATCAAGAAAAGCTTGTGAAAAGGAGATCGATGTGTTGAAATATACAGGTGTTTCATTTAACTTTTTGAGAAGAATACATTCTGCGTTATGGAACATCCTGTCTAACAATAAACTATCGTTGAACGTCTAAGGCGATTGAAATTGAAGTAATTTAGCTAAGTTTTATCAGCATTTAATTTTTTATTTTTTCAAATGTGGCGAGAAATTGGGTTCTTTTTTCAAATCAGTAAATAGCTTAAATAAATGACGATCAACCATTTGTACCTATAATAATTTATTCTTTTTGGGGTATTGTTCAAATATTAACAAAATACGGAGTTTCCATTAAAAAAATGCAACTTTTATATGTTACCTAAAAACGGAACACTGTATTTAATTAAAAATATTTTTAGACATGCAGCAAGGTTACGATTTATGATAATCCGAGAATATTTTTTTTGAAATATCCTACTTTATGACAATTCTCTCGCTGTTATTTCTCCGCTTCGCCTTTTACTTATTTCTTTATCTATTTTTTCTGTAACTTTATGTTATTTATTTTATTTTTTTTTCTAATGTTTTTTAATGACTTTTGTTATAGCTTATTTAAGCATGAGAATCCAATAGCAGACTCCGATCTCCTGATTGACGCCACTTAAACTTGTCTCATGGAAAAAAAATGTACAGTGCGGCAGCGAATATTGGCCGAGATTGATCAAATTTTCCTATTTTTCCGTAGATTGAATCTGGCTTTTTCCAGTGACTTCCAAAATTCAACGTTTTTTTTTTAATAACTTATAGCAGCGCCGTTATCTGCAATCACAAGTTCTAACCGTCTTCTCATAGGCAAAGTTAGTGTCCTCATGTCATATTAATCCATAAGGTTAAGTAAATCAATAAAATTGCATTTTTATCCAACTATCTAATCCTTGCAGTGTAAACTTGGCAATTGTCCTGAGCGGAAAAAAAATGTTTTGTAATTTTATTTTTAAGTTCAAAATTAAATTATTTTTCTTGCTTGTTGAAAAACGAAATTGTTGGGAAAAGTGAGTCCTCATGCATGGTTCCAATATTTCTCTATAGCGTTCCCTCGTTAAACGGCCATCTATTTTCCAGCATACTCCAGGAACACTTATCCATCTGCAAAAATTAACCGAAAAGCGGCCAGAACTTACTGTCGAATAAGTGTAATTTTCCTCAAATCTACGATTTCTTGGTCTATAAACGCGCAATTTGCCATTATTACAAGATTGAAAACATTTTTCGTCTAAAAAAAACTACTGAACTCCAAAACTCTTCATCGGCATTTAAAACCTGATTAGCAAATTGTAGTCGGTTTACTTTGTTTTCATCAGTCAAGTATGGTTTTTTTCGCAGCTGCATAATTGTGTAAACCGCTAGGTTTAATTCGACGCCTTGCCGTTCTAACGGAACCCGGAAAATGAGTTTGTCCACGAGCTCTTACTGCTGTAGAAAATAGATTCTGCCTGATAAAATTTACCAAATCTTCATCTTCGTGAGCTTCAGAAACTCTTCCAAATCCCATCTTAACCGGTCGTTGCAGTCTATTTTCCTGCCAATGTGTTTTCAATTGGAATATGTAACTTTTGTTTACGTTTAAATCTGCAGCTACAGCAGCTAACGACCAGTTGTCTTCTAATTTCGCAATGGCTCTAGTGTTTGCTCTCCCGAAAAGTGTCTTGCTATTTTCCACAAAATACAGTCTTTTATGACAAACAATTAGCGGGGCGACACCGCTAATAAACAGGAATTGAGCAGAACCTCCATAAGAAGTCTTCCACTTCCAAGTGAGAATACCTCACAAGGAAGGAATAAAGGCAGAAGCAAAACGACTTGAGCAGATTGGGCGGGAACAGGATGGCCATCATCCCTCTCAAATTGCGTAGCACTGTGCAACTCAAGGGCGTTGCACCTGGGAGCACGTGAATTCGAAGAGGGAGACTTACCTAACCTGGTGCCCTGGGGCCTTCTGATATCCTATGCTTTCTGAAAGGAATAGGATTGGAAGGCCAGCTATAAAACAGCAACAACAGGGGATCCAATAGATCTTTTAGGTCGTAGTGTAATATCACCTTGCAATATATACATACATACAAAAGTCGACCGTTGGGAAGGGCCCACCCCCCCCTTCCCAACGCACGCACTATTTCCTTATGATCAGTACAATTTGACAATGTCTAGCTGGTATTGTATAGAAACCCCCATTCAAGATGATAGCGTTCTATACCTGTATACTGGGTCAGCATTTTCCATGGAGTTTGCAACATCTGTGTACCTATATCATATTCGAAATATTGTGAGCAGCACAGTAGTATATTATTTCCTATTGAACCTTATTGAAAATATATGCATATGATAACATAAACTAACATAATAACTAATAAGTTTTCTATTTTCTATTATATAACAATCTGCTTATATTGTTTGTTAACATTGCGCTCAAGAATGATATTGCTAATAAACATTAAGAAAACCTGAATTTAGACAAAGATTAACGAGTATAACGTCACCGTAATCCTATTTTGGCAATCTTCGAGGTCACGCTATTATAACAAACTAAAATGCTATTTGGAATAGTATTTGTTCATTAAATAATTAATTTTTAATACCCTAAAAAAATCTAAACACTAATTAAACCTTTTTAGTGCTTAATTTCAAATTACAGTTTCGCTGATAGAAAATACAGTAGGCGGCCAATGAATTAGAACCTTAGTATAATGTTTCATATTTCAACTCAAATTCAGTAAAAACAGTTGGTTCTTCAGAAATTTTCTTTTGGGAACTTATGCCATTTAATAACACGTAATGTGTTATTAATGTATGACTTACACATAACCTCTTAATATTCAGCGTTTCCACTACTAAATTTGAGCATTTTTACTATTCGCCCTCCCATATGATTGATAAAATATTTACCAATCATCTCTTTAATATATCCATTATTTCATCATATTTTTCAACTTGGTTTTTAAGATGATTATAAAGTGAAACTTCATTACCCGTGCGAGAATTATTCGTGCGCCCAGTTATCCTTGCATGCAAGCAATTTCAGTTATTAGTACTCCAATTATCTGTGCATATAAGGTCGAACAACAGGCGATAATCAGGAAATAATAAGGCGACAAACGATGTTTGCAGATTATTTCGAATATCGAAACGGACAATTCTATTTTATTATATAATAAAAATATTGTAGTGAACATTATAAAAAAAATACGTTTATTTAATGTCTTCGTTAGGAGGAGGACCTTTTTATGCACAAATTACTGAAATTTTCAATTTTGATTTTTATAATTTATAAATTATAATTATGTAAGATTAATATAACACGTAGGTTAGCTTAGGGTTTGGGCGGCCGACGGATCTGTTTCACCGCGATCTTATTTTGCCCTGCAGCTTTTAGCTGTGGAGTTCTCCACGCACATTACTAGAGACCTTGTCCTAGCCAGACCGTCGAATTGGCACAGCACATGTACTGGTGTTTCTTCCTCCTGTTTGTAGAATCTGCAAGTGGCATCATACTATTTAGTCTACAATGATCAGTCAGCAGACCTACTATCATTCTAACAGTCTTCCTTTCTTTACTCAGTAGGTCCTTAGTAAATGCAGGCCTGTGTTTCTTTAGAAACTTTTTTGCCTATCTCTGCCTTGGTGACTGTTGCCACCACTCTCTGGCTTCAATATGTAGCTATTCATTTAAGGATTTTTTAATTTGCGATTTAGTAATACCGAAAGAAGGGCCAGCTCTGACGAATTACCTTGTCGAGCACATATAAATGTAATTATATAATTTTACAATCGTGTTTATAGGCTGATTAACTTCGTAGAACAAATTTAAATTTATAATTAATGTTCAAATTCCGATATTTTCTCGGTGTGCACTTAGAATCACAAAATACGATCTTGTAGTGCCGGAGAATTGAACAGATTTTGTACCTGATTATACGATTAATCACATAATCGATTAACTGGCGTGACCAGCTAACCGCTGTGACTAGTTAACCGCAGTGATCGGATAAATGTTGTGACCCGTTAACCGATCATCATTTCATCTATAATTTATAACCGTCTTGTTTTTATAACAAACACATGTGTCTCGAAGCATTATAGACAGTTGATATAGTCTGTTATTAGGTACAATTCCTACAACGCAGAAATTATATCTTTAACCAGTTTGAGCACTCCATTGAATCGATTGGTTAACTACTATGACTGTCATAATTTTTTACTATAATTTATAACCAACTTGTACCTATAGTTCAGGTTCCGGTGGCAATGACATTTCTTGTAAACCGGTATTCTTTTTTTTCTCTGAACACGAATTCAAAGTTCCTGGGAAGCGCTGCGGCCTGTAGGCTTATTGTGTTATAATCACATTTTCTACAACCTATTCAAAAATGGTATTCTCTTCTACTAATCTGTACAGGTTCTTCACTGAGCCAGTGCAGTATGTCTCTGCATCCTCTTTCAGTTGCCCAAATAAACCTTCCCTACTGTGCTTCAATCCGTCACAGTCACACCATACATGATTAGCCGTTTCTGATTCCTTCTTACACAGTCTGCAGTTTAAGTAGCAAGTTTACACACCAATTTAGCATAGGTGTTTCTTCACCGAAGCATGTTCGATTTCGATCATCGGAGTTGGTGATGATAGCTATCTGTTTCTTGCTCATCTGTAGTAGTTTTATAATTCGCTTTTCATATGTATTCCCTATAAAGGTTTCACCATGTATTTTACTAGGAGTATTTCTGCAGTGTCCATGTTGTTCCGACCTACTCCAATCTCCTATTGTTTTCGGGCCATTTGCCTTATTGTCCCAAAAATCGATTTTGGTCCGTACATTTTTGTCTCTGATCCTCTCTCTTGGGGAGTTCGTTACTTTTTCATGTTCTGAGTTTCCTGGTCCTCTGGTATTCAGATCATACTGGCAATCCATCACCAGTTGAGATGACACTCGGCTGATCGTGCTTTTACTGCCGCTTGACTATCAGATATCGCAGCAGGATCGGATATACATACCTCTGTCTGAAGCATAGGAGCATGCGATCTAATTGCGTAATTATGAACCTCATTTTGAGAGTACACTTCCATCCCGGAATCATTAGAAGTCTTAAATCTGCCATTATACCAAGTCGGATCCTGTTTTTTGGTGTCATACATATAACTTTTCCCCGCTAATCTGGTATCTATTATCGATGTAAGCTTTGTTCTTCGTTTATGGACGCTATGTTCTGCAACCTGTATGCACCCATTTTTATCTCTCCTTGTATTGGTAGGTGCAAAGATGGCAAATGCTTTCAGAGCTGCCGTAGACTAAGAAAGCATTATTAGGCATGGGCTTCGTTATACCGAAGTAGACAACTCTTTGCATCTTGCTTAACTTTTAAACAACACATTATGGGCATGTCTATCCACCATACCAAGGCAACGTAAGTGAGTGTAAGATTTATCTGGTTTTAGCACTCATTCTGTCCCATATGTGCGTGTGGTTAGTGTATTCGTGGTGGAGCTTTTATTTCTTTGACTACAGTTTTACGATTTAAACCGTGTTTTAAGCGAATGCAGCAGCGCAACTTCACGATGATTTATTTACAAGTTATTTGGTTTATTCTATCTTAGGCCCAACGAAAAATATGCAAAAATATTTGAAAGTATGCATTTTTAATATTTTTCAAGTTGGTTTCCTTTCTTTATACAAGTTACCTCAAATCACTGGAACGATACGATCCAAAAATGTGCATCCACCTAAGGAAACATACATTTTAATTATTCGTTTTATTCGTATAAATTTATCTCTTGCAAAAAATCGCTTTTGAAAGTGACTAATAATTTTCCATCAGATACACATAGATCAGAGAGATTAATCCATCCTGGACAGCGGCAGACATACAGATTATACATACGTATAATCGGATAATTTGGTGCGGTGCCCAGGGGTCCCGGCTGTAAAGGGCCTCCGACCCTAAAGATCGCTTTACAGGTCACAATTGTTTGTATTGCGTGCAATACAAATAGCGCATGCGCATTCAATGGATTTCGATTAGCTGTGTGCAATTGTATTGGTATTGCACGGATTAGAACTAATATTTCATTGCACGCAATACAAAAAATTGCGAACTGTAAAGCGGCCTTAAAGTACATGGTCGTGGGAAGTATTGATACTTCTTTGTACAATATGTAAAATAACTTAATAGTTAATTTGGCCAAACTTATTTTTGTTTCAATTTTGTTATTGTTAATGCCGTTTGCATTTGATGTTTACTAGTAAATATTAAAAATCGCATATAATTTTTATACTTAGTAACTTTATATGGTGCTTTAGTTTTCAAGCCAAGGGCTCACAAATATGTCTTTCATCGAGACCCACTTTTACTCAGATCCGCTATTGATCCTGGAAGAAGCATGTAATAAATGAACAAATTATTCATCAATTTTCATAATAATTAACGTATTAGAAACTATTTTTCATACTAAAATATCGTTTTCTTTCAATAATCATATTTTGGATGCCATAACGCATATTAGGTAGCGTTTAGTGAGTTTTTGATTCACTGGTTTCCTACAGTATTTGCGAGTTTTATACTCGGAACAAATAAAGACAGGTACCTTATTGTTATAAGAACTATACATACCCATAAAATGAAAGATAAGACTATAGTTTATTGTATGGCATCTCCATTCATTCAGTAGTAATTCTCGTAATATCAAAAGTATATATTATTGCTTATCGTCTATAGTGGCAATTACATGGCCGTATATAAAATATGATTTCGTATATTTCAGCATATAATTGGTATAAACTTCCAAAATCCTGTATTTTTTGTCTGCGAGCAAATGCTATACCTAATTCTCTCAGTAATTCTTTTCATAACAATTACGTTGCTAATGTTACCGTTCGTGTTAATTAGAGAATTAATAAACGTATACTTAAAAAGAAAGATTGGTAGTAAATATAAGGGGATTCTATGTGGCATGGATGCCATATGGTACGGAGACATTGAAGCAGCCAAACACATTATTAACAGCATTGCATTCGTTCAAATCAGAACCTCCCCGCAAGACTTTATAGTTTACCTAAAACAGATTGTTAAAGATACACAAGATATACGTTTTAATAGCACTATGTGTAGTACTTTGGGTTATTACTATAGAGTGTATTCTGATAATATACCTGATAATGCTATGGGTATCATAAAGTTAACAGCAGACGAACTCTCATCTAAACAGTCTTTCGAGGATAAAATTAGCAGCCTCGCTAATAAACCACTTCCCTCTTTATGCCCTTACGAAGTGTTGGTCTCTGAAGAACCGGTTAATTTTTATGGTATGGAGAATGGAGAAACTAAAAATTATGTCGTAATTGTTAGGATGCATCATAGTTTGGGAGATGCGACCAGTGTACTTAATTATTTATTGAGAATAGTGGATGACGATGAAAATTCAAATGAAAGCAGAAAGCTCTTGATGCATTACAACACTGTTTTCGAAAAAGCCAAGAAGGAGAAAATAGATAGTTTGAGACGGTCGTTACCAAATTATTTGGACTACGTTTGGTACATATTGAAGAATACGTCAATACATTTCTTCAATTTATTAAGAAAACACGATAATAACATATTACATGGGTCTAAACTAAGTGGAGAGAAAATACTTGTATATAATATTGAAGATACTGAATACCTATCAAAAATTAAATCAATAAAGTCGGAATATGAAGATTGCCGGTTTTGTGATGTAGTCTACACAGCGCTTTCGGCAAGCTTATGGGAACATTTTGCACAGGTGTATTACGGAAGAAAGAGTTACTTATTAGTGTTAATATCATGTAATTCTAGCATGCCGAAAGGATTCCTGAAAATATACATATATCATTTATTAGCAGAATTAAAAATGATATGTCTGCATTGACACTAGATATTCCTATAAACATCAGTGGAATATCGCCTACTGATAACTTGGAACAGCGATTAAACTTAATTAAAACTAGACATAAACGCGTATGTCAATCCATCGAGAATTTGGTAAGTTTATTAAGCATTATTAAATTTATTTGAGCATTATGAAATTACTTGTGTTTATATTCAGGTGTTTTTCTGGATGTGTCGAATGGTTTCGCTTTTCCCAGTTATTCTCTCAAGAAGTATGTGTGCTTTGATCATGAAAACAACTAGTTCTTTTAGTAATGTCCCAGGTATAAAACGTATAAAAATAGATAGCAATTACGTTACAGACATCGTTTTTTGGACCCCTACCGTGATTAAAACAGGTGCGTAACAACTTTCTTTATTCCAAATATGTTGTTATCCCATTGGATATTATAGGTATGGGATTCACCGTTCTCTCCTACGGTGGTAGACTTCAACTTGGTTTAATCGTTGATAAAATATTCATACATAAAGAAGAGGCATCGCTGATATTAAGAAATGTGCATAAATATATTGATTTGTTAACAAGGATACCTAAGAAAATCCCTAAACAATAATATAAAATTTGTTTTACAAAATATATAAATAGAAATGATAAATTACATAAAACACGTTGTCATCGATGGTCTAACGGTATCTGGTCTATGGAAAAACATAAGCAAAAAGTAAATGTGTACAGGGTGCCCCATCAAAGACTGGGTCTTTTATTACAGCTCTATTTTTGATTTTAGGAAAAAGTCTTTTATGTAAAAGTTTTGTAGAATTCAATGTTGCATAGCATAAAAATATTTTTGGCTATACAGGCTATTTCAAAAGTAGGAAAACGCATACTTACTCCGTTATTTTAAATAGACCACTATATATTGTTCCAGTTTTAAATTTTACGGAGAAAAATAACATCACTTTATATATGCCATTACATGCATATCTGTAGTAACAACGGTGTTATTTACGTTTTTGTAAAAAATGGCTCTTCTGCAAGCTTTCGGTTAACGCGGCTTAGTTTGTATATACATTTGTTTTAGATATTCATATTGTAAATACCATACATACATACATACTTAAGTTTGATACAACAGTGAAACTAAAATCAATATAATTATATACAGGTGTCTACCATAGTCGTAAACATTTGCTTAACTCTAGCCCAAGGGAACTTGATTTTGGTAAATAGTACCCTATATCTTTGCTTTTTCATAAAAGCGTAAATAAGACCGTTGTTATTACATATAGACTTATAGTAGCTTATATAAAATAATATTATTTTTCTTCGTAAAATTTAAAAATGGAAAAATATCTAGGTATTCCATTTAAAATAACGAAATAAGTATGCGTTTCCTACTTTTGGAACATCCTGTATAGTCAATAGTATTTTCAGATTATGCAGCATTGAATTCTGTGAAACTTTTGTATAAAACACTTTTTCCTAAAATCAAAAATACAGTTGTAGTCAAACACCCAGTCTTGGATGGGATACCTTTATACTCAGAAAACGACAGGTGTTTTAACTTAACCAAATTTTCCTTAGTTAAACAATATTACTAGGTTAAATGCAGTCGAAGCAGCATATTTTGTTACTTGAATAAAAACACTTTTGTTACTAAGCTTATGATTAGATTAAATAAACATTTTAAGTTAAAACGAATAAGAACATTTTGTTATTTTAATAAAACTATTATTTTTTGCTTTGTCATATAGCAAAATCCTGTTTAGACAACCGTGCATTTTTTTATTCAAATACATTACATTGTTACAGCAAACAAAAGAAAGAAGCATTCGTTTCGGTTCGCAAAAAGTGTAGTTTGGGTGTCAGAGTATTTATATATTTTTATCACTTCATATATTAACAATTTGAAGTGTAAAAAATATCTCTATATACAATGGCTTAATACCCCTTGCGGGGTTGCGCCGCTTCTACTTAAGATTTCTAGATCCATCGAGATTAGTGTGGATCAGTCCCAATTTTCTCCCTTTAAATTGCTTTAGTTATTTCTCATTACAAATTTCGGGATATTAAATATACTAAAAGAAAATAGAGTTTATCTCCTCTGTTAGGTTAATTTCTTAATCGGAAACAGTCCAAACAATGGAATTTCAAAATCAAATAGTCCTTATCAGGGCTACCCTGATGACGGCAGTGGAAACATTGCCGAAACTTCGGATTTAAATAATACAATAGACGATGGAAACAACGCAAACATCAACTCAATTTCTGTAGTACATATATTTATCGTATTTGCCGTTATACATATACAGATAAAAGGCTTTGCTGTAACAATGTTTATATCAGACCAGCTGTTTAGAAAAATGGGGCTAGAAAACAACAAGTTCAACATCATAATTGTATTGGATCAATTGCAATTTTGGTTAGCTCCTTATTTATGTAATAATGCTCAATTTTTTTTTTAGTTAAAGAACACTTATAATAATACTGAAATAAACCCATTGGGCCTGTTAAATTAATTAAATAAATGTAACAAAATTTCTATTTTGTAATGATAACATTCATTACGTTTTTAATTTAAAATTCAAAATTCAAATTTATTTAACCATCTGTTAGTATATCCCACAATTCATATAAAAGCGTACCTATCAAATCAAAGTAGAAAATGATTAAGAGAAAAAATGCCTATGCTTTATGGCCTGTCAGGCTTTCCTTTTATTTCCCAAAAATAAGGAGGAACTCTACACAAAAAAACCACCGACACTTCATGAAAATATCATTACGAAGAGCATTCCCTAAGACGGCGCACGAAGCAGGGACCCAGACTCCCCTGCTGCTCTGAGGAATCCCCCGATCCAGATGGACATCACCGGAACACGACTTTTCCACTCTCACTACACCTCTCCTGTCTTAGATAGTCGCTATATCAGTCTAGCACACTTGGCAATGTCTTATGTCTGATCCAGTTGCATGCGCGTGAAAAGTCTACAAAGATACATCTTCATGGAGATTTCTGTTTAAGCTGGAATTCACCCGATCAACGAAACGCTCCAGCAGTACAATTGCAGTTCTCTCGAATAGGAAACCATATTGATCTTCCATAAATAATAATATGGTTTATTGGTTATCCTTACACAAATCAGAAATTCAATACAACATAAATTGTATATATTGTATAATAATCATAATATATAATAATGAAACAGAAACACTATCATCAATATAACCATATTATTTACAAAGGCTACCCAATCGCAAGGCAAGGATCCCAATATAATTTTGTTTTTCAACCCGACCTGGATTTGGAATCAAATTTTGATGACTATATTTACTGTCTATTTGGTACTCTAAACATGTGGTTTCCAACAGCAAGCAGCTCTGCTCTTCTCTCAACAGCATTTTTATTTTACGTCTAAATGAAGTACCTGCTAGTGGTTTTAAGGTTTCAGGTACCTTATTGTGTTTACTATATATACAAAAGGAAAAAGATCGCTGAAATAGTATGGTTTATGTAGACGAGGAGACAGAAAGCTTGTTAGATTAATTATAATTTTGGTTAACCCGACAATGTTTTGTTAATTCAACATCTATCGTTCATTTAATGCATACGTAATAATTGTTATTTCATTCTAATTCTGTTAGACTTATTTGTTCTGTCCTCCCGTTAATAAAGTGTGAAGAAAGTATGATAATATTAATACCAAACTTATTTATATCTGTATATACTTTGTTGCTGTGTTGTTAGTGTATTTATAGTATTTCCTTATAATTTAATGCCAACAGGCATATCGTCGATGATGACAGCGCACCTTCCCATAAGAACAATATACAAGCGTTTCACATCTATTTTCTCACGTATTTAGTCTGGAACTAATAGAGATAAAAAGTTGCAGTGAACGACATTGTACCTACACTAACTATTAAAGGTTCATTCATATCTGCGAATATGGGCAGACACATATTGTGGCGAACACGACAAAAGATTTTATTTGTATTGTTTGTGAGAGTATTCACATATAACGTAGGTGCTATGTCTGCAAATTTCTGTACTCTCGTAACCAGCACAAGATATTTTGTTGTATGTGCTACAATACTTGTCTGCAGATATGAACGAACCTTTAAAATGTCTGACGTGCTCATTTATTTTCGGTACTCGTTATGTAATGTAGTGTTAATAAATTCATTCTGTTATGAAAACCTTATATATAAGTATATGAAATCCCCCTTTTTTTTTAAATGTAAAATCATTCTGGATGAGGTAATGTTGATTTTCATATTCTGTTAGCGATATTGAAGATGAAACACAATTGAATAAATTGTCTTGAATATGTATTAATACGAAAAAAAAAGAAAAACTGATGAATGGCAATTAGATCTAATGTAACAGGTACAAAATTTAAGTAATTAAAAATATATTCAAAGTATTTTATCTCAAATATGCTTATATATAAATTTTGGATAACAGAACGGGGTTATTCACTTACATGAGGAGTATTTTTAAAAAGAAAAAGTCACAACAGACAACAGACACATGCATACGCACCGATTCAATTTTCATTATTTTATAAGTGCAAAACAGTAAACCAGTCTACTTGTATCACCTACTTCAAATATCTCCCCACGGAAAAAAAATATTTTTTAAAAAATACCAGTAGTTGTAATGATAATTCCTACAAATTAGTACAAGATTCCTGTCACGACAAATTGTCAAGATGACATGTTTAATGCCAAGATATTTATTAGAATCGTTAAGAAATTAGTAGCAAGGAGTACATATGTATGTACAAAAGAACGAAATAAGTTTTATATTAATCTTGTTGGCTCATTTGTTGTTTGTTTTAAATCAAAACAGGTGGCTAAATACTGAATCTCTCTACTTGCGTCAACAGAATCCATAAAATCCATGTTAAAACCTCCAGTCAGTACTAAAGTATAGGTTGTATATTTCTGTAATATCATATCTACCATGTTTTCAAGTTTTTCCAAAAAATAAGTTACTTACTTTAGTTAGAAGGACGATCAATACTAATAATTATTACTCTCAATTTATGGGCTATGTATATAGTGACCGGCATAAATATTGCAATATATGGGAAATTTTTTTATTATTAAAATATAGGTACTAAGACTTTTTATTTTTGTAAATATATTAAAAAAAAAATAAAAATCACATTTTTTTCCAAATATTGTTTCATTGAATTACGAAACGAAAAAAATTGAAATATGTAGTTTAATGAAGCAATATTTGGAAAAATTTTAAATGTTTTTAATTTTTTTTTTAAATGTTTACAAAAATCTCAGAATTCTCAGAATTGAATCCTAAGCAACTTTTCAAATAACTTTTTTGGATATCATGTCATCCAACTTCACTTTTTGCATATCGATGGCATATTTTTTAAATTTACCGCCATACTATTGATCACGTGACCTGTGTCAAAATAAATTTTGGGGTTTCTAGACATGCACAATCTGAGCGCCCAAAAAAGTTTCGGTATAATTTAATAATAATAGTATATTTCAAACCAAAGGAGGAAAGTGCTCTATTGCAGGCCGCGGGTAAATATTACAAACTGAACCGAAGACAAGGCCTGCAATAGCACTTTCCTCAGATGGTTTGAATACTATTATTTCCCAGCCGGTCCAATTTTAACTAAATGTCTAAAAATAATAAACACATACCTGTGAGTGACATGATAGATAGTAGGATTAATCTGTCAAATATTTTTTGAGAACTGTCAAGTTAGCATCGTTTTAAAAGTGTTTAATAATAGTTTAATTGAAATTTAATACCTAATAATTTAGCAATTATCTCATAAATGGGCTCAGACTGGGTCGAATGTACGAATATCATCTATCAATAATGTTACATATTATAAGATGTACAGTTATATCATGTCACTGTCACTTACTTTTCCTCCCTAGGGAGCTAAAGTACAACTTTCCTCTCTCAAATGCTATAGGGAGGAGGACACTTTCATACCTGCTGGGGAAAAAAATCCCATATGTTGCAATATTTATGCCGGTCACTGATATATACAGGTGGGCCACCACATTCGCGTCGGTTTATATACGAAAAGTGGTAACATATTTTCAATTTTTACAATTTCAATTTTCAATTTATACAAGTTGAGAAGGACCACATTTCAAAATTATTTTGAAGTATACAGAGTGACTCAAAGAAAAGTTACACACCAAAGTTGTGAAAAATCAAATGGAACACCCTGTATATTATGACATATTTTGATAGCACAGACTAAATAAAGACAAGTTGGTGTTAGGTTTCTCTCTATTCTTCAAAATGTAGACCAAAATTTAAGAGGCATGCCTGTCATACATATTTAAGCTAGATATTTTAAACTGCATTTACTTTTGAACTAAAGCATTTGACTTGATAATAAAATAAAAGTAATGCAAAGAATTATACGGGGTGAACAGAAACATACTTTTAATTTTCGCTATCTTTAAAGGCAAGTAACTTTCTTATTTTAAATGGAACACCCTTCATTTATTACCTTATTTGGATTCTAATTTTAACGGTCCTTAAGATTGTATTAATTTATTATATACAGCACTACTTTCAATCTCCATTTCCACATGTTCCTGTTCAATATCACAAACGTTCTCAAATTGATATCCCTTTTTAACATATGTATATACAAGATCCACCACGTATTCTGTTTTGTCGGGTATAACAAGAAATAAGTGTGTAACCATCTATTTTTACAAAAAGATCCCTCACATGGCTTTAGCCAGTGCTCGTCATGAGATTGTGAATATTCATCTGGTGCGTCTCTAGGTAGGTACTAATATTATAAATCTTATTTTTTATACTTTGTACATTTAGGTGGAATACCGTTATTTTTTCTGCAGGCTCACTCAAATAACGACTGGTCCTTATTAAGTAAGTAAGTAAGTGTTAAAGATTCGCATTAAAAAACTGATTACGTTACTCTTATTTATAGCTATTTTAAAAGCCGCTGTATTAGTACTTTTAATATCCAACTTTACGCATTCCAATCTGTTCGCTTTATTTTGTAATAAATAATTTCTTAGTTCGTCTTCAGTAGTTTCGTACTTCAACCTCGAGACAAATACCCATTTTCTACTCTCTAGAGTCATCAACGTGGCATCCTTTTTTCCCAATAATTGTTTTATGTTTTTGTGCATTCAAACCGCTACCTATATTTTCAGATTATTTTGACTCGTTTTTCTCTTTTCCTTATTTATTTGACTTATTTGCTGGTTTTTATCCTTTGATATGCTTTGGGTTTTCGGGTCCATACTTTCCTTCTTGTCTACATCTATTTTTGCTGTATCTTTCGTGGGGCGTATTCGCCACGAATGATCGCGTTATAGGTCTGTTCTCTTGTGTATCGTCCAGCTTCTGCTCCTGTAGTTCTGCAATTAAGTTATTTTGGATACTATTACTAGGTTTAACGTTATATTTTCCTTTGTTGAAGAGCAGTCATCACACACCCATTTGATATTGTTTTTGAATGTTTCAAGTATTTTTATTTCACCGGGTTAAAGACACTACAACTCACACATGAATACATTTGCCACATTCATTGTAACATATTACAATTTTGTCACTCAATTTTTGACTGATATTAATAATATTTTCATTGCACTTTATACAGCGACATGTTAGAACGGGCGCCATTACGGACTATACAGGCTGATTCAAATTAAGTGCGCACCATTGCTATCTCTGTTATTATTGATTCTAGAAAGTAGGTTAAATTAGCAAAGTACTAGGGTTTTTAACGATGATTAATATGCAATATACGAAAAAACAACTGAATGACGCATTTTCAAGAAATTTTGACATTTACTTTTTTTTTTTTTAAATTGAACGCCCTATATATTGTTAAAAAATACAAGATATTTTAGTTAATGATGCAATAGTATGTCTTAAAACGAATAATAAAGAAGTTATGATAGTTTTTATTTTGTAAAATGTAGATCAGTACAAAGAATCAACTTTTTACAAAACAGATATATGTCTTTGTGGTTGATGTTTATTTTAACATAATTACATATTAAAATAATGTCGTTGAAATTAAATTGAAAAGGAAAAAGTAAATGCATAATTTATAAATACTGCTCAAAGGTGTCACCTACATTCTCAATACATTTTCGTGCCCGCTTGAGTACACTCTGGGTAGCTCTTAAGATTGCCCTTCCATCCATTTGGCGAAAAACCTCCCTAACCTCATTTTGCAATTCGTTCACGTTGTTGTAGCGGGTTCTGTATATCTGATCTTTTAAACATCCCCAAAGATAATAGTCTAAAGGTGAAAGGTCAGGAGAGCGTGCTGGCCATCGAATTGGTTCATTTGTACCAATCCACTTATCGGCAAAGATGATGTCCAGATAGTTGTGAACTATGCGGCAGTTCTGTGCCGGAGCACCGTCCTGCTGAAAGTACAAATTTTGGCGCATCAGGTAATTGACATTATCAAGGAAATCCTCTAGGACAGTACGAATAAATTCCGGATATCTCTCTCGTGTCAATGTACTATTGTAGAACACTGGATCAACTATTATCGAACCAATTAATGCGCGCCAGACATTAAAACTAAAGCGAACTTGTGCAGCATGTGGACGCATTATTAATAAATTTTCTTGCGACCAGTAGCGTTCATTCTTCTTATTAAACATTCCTCTATTGGAGAAATTTGTTTCATCACTCCATAAAATACATTGTGTTCCATTCAAATTTTCATCATAAGAATTAATAAACCATTCATAGAAAGCCAACCTCTTATAGATTCGAATAAGAATGGTCTGGTTGTAATGTTTGTGAGATTCGGTACTTAAATGGGATATACTTATGCTTTTTTAAGATTCTTGGAACTGGCGCGTAACTTAAACCCAATTGCTTAGTAGCATCTCTAATACGGAAAATTCGCGATGGGCTTCAAAATATGCTAACATTGTAATTTCTACCTCCTCGTTGGTAACGATATTTTTCCTTGTTCTTTTCTTCTTAAATAAGTAATCATATTGCCTAAATTGTCTGTAAAGTTTTCGAAAGTAATGTCGATCGGGCTGCTGTCGTAAACAATACTGTTCTGCATAATATTCGACAGTCCTTATTGAATTTTTGCCGCATACAATGTATGCTTTCCACCATATCGCGTTTCTCCAAATGAGAAAATAGCATGGTGAGATATTATTTCATACTTAGAACTAAATATAACGAAAACTGTTCAAGTATCATTAGTAAATGATAATAATGTAATAATAACAATTAGAAGTAAAGAACACAACACAAAAATGGAATAACCACGTGTAAAAGATTTAAGCTCAGTACGTTTTTGACAGTTTCAAACAACATACTATTTGTTTTGACTTAAAGTGAAAGAAGCCTAGTATAAATTTTACATATCTTTGGCATCAATTAAAAACCCCCATAACTTCTTTATTATTCGCTTTACGACAATATTGTATTAAAACTTTTGCATCATAATTTAAAATATCTTCCATTTTTTTAAATAATATACAGGGTGTTCAATTAAAAAAATATATAAATTTCAAAATTTCTCGGAAATGCGTCATGCAATTGTTTTTTCGTATATTGCATATTAATCAGCGTTAAAAACACTAATACTTTGCTAATTTAACCTACTTTCTAGAAGCAATAGTAACAGAAATAGCAATGGTGCGGACTTAATTTGAATCAGCCTGTATATGAGTGAGGTATAGAATATAGTAATATATAAAATAGTTTAAGATATAAAAATTTAAATATAATATATAGCAGCATGGAGAAAATGCTACAAAAAGATTGTCCAGAAACAGTTTTTTCACAGTCTTACCAAAATATTTTGTATTAATTGCTTTTATATTGCACGGAAGCGAATTACCAACAAGAGCGCAGCCGTTGATCGTACCACCCGATTTGCACATCAATTTTAACGAAATAATAATGTTTCTAACTCAAATAAAAAAAATCAAATTTTTTGTAGGAAATGCACAAGTATTTGTTTTATTAAAAAGTATTGAAGGAACACGCAAACAAATATTGACAACAAGCAGTTCACTATCTTTCACATATAGAAGATAAAAAGCTTATACCTATCAAGCAATTGCATGTCGTTACAACCCTAACAAAAGAACATGTTCGCTATATTATTTTTTTTCCCAGATATAACGAGATGTGCAATGAGAATGGTTTTAAATTGCATCGTAAGCTCTGATTTACATGAGTTTTAAAACAATAGGCAATGTAGAAATAACATCTACACAAAGTTGATACAGAGTGTCCTGCGTTTCACATCCGAAGAGGATTTTTTTTTATTTTAAAACAAAAAGCCATTATGCATAGAAACACTTGCTCAAGTCAAAAACTAAAAGAAAGTATGCAATTCTTCAGGTTTGGTATGCAGGACAGGATATGCAATACTTACATATTTGTGAAATTATACTAATAAAAAGTTTCTTTATTTAAGAGTATAATAAAATGCTAAATAAGGAAGTCATTTAATACGCTACAGTAAATCTAAATATATTAGAAAGGAAAGAGAACGAATTAATAACAGCAGTAATTAATAAACCAAATTTAGGTTTTTTTTTTCTTTAATAGCCAACAACAAGAGGCAGGTTACAACAGAAAACAATTTCTTCAACGTTATCGCCACGAACTTCTACATATAATTCTACACTCTTGATAAGTGTTTTTAATTTCGCATAAAGGAATGTGATTGACAACGTCTCTTATTCTAGTTTTTAACTACTCCAAATCATTGTTTAATGGCTGAATGTACACCTTTTGTTTAATATAATCCCAAAAATAGAAGTCCATGGTGGTAAGGTTCGGACTTCCAACAGGACAAGCATTTGAGGCGTATCTTCCAATACACCGATCATCAAATTGCTCATTTAACCATTGTTTAATGTTTACAATATAGTGCGCTGGATGTTCATCTTGCTGGAAGTAATCTCTTTGCCTATTATATAGCGGCATGCCATCTAAATGATCCAAGAAAAACGAATTCAGCATGTGGAAGTAAGAAACGTGGTTTATGTTGCTTTCGAAAAAATACGGTCCAATAACTCTTTTAAAGGTAATAGCACCACATATATTTACTTTTTTTGAGTATTGCCGCCTATAATTTATTCTAAATCATGGGTTGACTGACCCCCAATGTCTAAAATTTTGAGAACTTACAATTCCATTTTTTTTTGTGAAAGTTGCTTCATTGGGAATATAATGTACTTAAAAAAAATCTGTCTTGAAGATGCTCTCCATACCATAAGCAAAAGTCGAGTCGTTTAGTATAATCATTTTGTTCCAGTGCATGAATAAACTTTGCTTTAAATGCAAGAATTTTATAAAGGTTGATACCTTTTCAATTGCTCGGTTTCTTAATGATATTTTCGACAAATCTTTTACCGAATCCATAGCCACAGAACATGTCGCATGTACTTCCTTATTATACTCAATTTTATCCATTGAGTTTTAAGACACTTCCTGTCTGTTGAAAAGATGTAACGATGTGGTTGACAGTTTTATCAGAAATGGAAGAAGTAGCCCATTTCTTTAAAAAAATTCTTACTACTCCACAATAGAACATGTCTTCACGCAAACCATAAAACTGTACAACAATTATTTTTTGTTCTAGGGTGAGTACTTTTACAAAAAACTAAGTTCAGTAAATCACTTACAAGTCACTGACAGATTCTCTGTATCTACTTACGACGCAATACTCTTAACTCATTTCCTTTTTGAATATGATATTTAGACTTATTTCAAGGTAGTTTCAAGTTAGAGTTAGGGAAAGTTGGCAAAGTGGCATAAATGAAAAGAGAGAAAGGGGAAAGAGAGAAAACTTTGGGACAATAGAGAGATGCAAATTAGGAATCGAAAGACATACGATGCTGTAAACCGATATAAATAGGTATATGTACCTATAAATAGGTTACAATTACAACATTTTAAAAACAGACCTATATCCGTAAAGGGACGTCCACGTGTCAAAATAAACTATGAAGTTTTATAATTTTACATTCCGTAGTTTATTTTAATATCTGCAAAGAGTTGTAGATATATATATGTCTGTTTTTAAAATGCTGTAATTGTATCCTATAATTCAATCATTCTAATTGAAGTTTTAAAAGATTAACATAACTAAAAGATTTTACAATGTAAAATAAAATAAGATTGCCCAGTAATGGTAAAATATGGCTTTTGAAAAAGGTGGCATATAAATAATCATCAAAAAGTAAGTAATGAAAATATGTAAAGTAATTGTTAAAACAAATTATATTACTTAGAATAAAATATGGCCACTAACTTAGAGTTTTAAAATTTATTGATTTAGAGTACTGTGCATTTTATTGTATCCTTAAAAATAAAGAAACTTTCTACTAGTATATTTTTGCCAATATGTAAATATTACACATTCTATATATATCAAATCTGAACAATTGCACACTTTACGGAATTTTTGACTTAAGCAAATGTTTTTATAAGATTTTTCTTTTCCGAAGTGAAACGCGGAACACACTGTATATTCAGACCGAACACATTCATTTTACGCTAAGTTTAGTGTGGCGTAATAATATATTAAAGAAGTAGTTTCCTAAGTGCAGTTTTTCACAGCACGAGTCTATTAGGACGGCCTTATAAAACATGTTCTTTATGTTATCTTTTTTTTTAAATTTGCACATTGAAAGTCCCTATTATGAAGAGTTTTTTATACCTCATAAACGCACTCCGTCTAATGTGTTTAAAGCTTTATTGTAACATCTAATTAGAAAAAGATGATTTTTTTGTCATTGCATGCATCTACTAGATGGACAACTAGATAACGATATATATTAATAGTAACTGCGGTAGGTATCTGAGATATCGATAAGAAAAGTAAATAAAATTTGTTATTTGTAGTTATCCAGGCGACATTTGTATGTAATGTATGTACACTTCTCACAGGAAAAATCGGGACACCAACAATCGTGAATTTTAAAATTTCTTGGGTGTAAATGCAGCTTTCAGAGGTTATATGCACTTATCAAAGTTATAAATCACTTTTTTGTGTGTATTATTGCGATCAAACGGAAAGACTAAAAATTTAAACAGAAATATAAATATATAAAGAGAAAAAGGTTTATACATTAAATAAACACATTGGAATTTCGGTGGCGGTGTTTCCTTAGAAATACCGAATACGGAAATATTCATGCAAAAAAAAATACATAACAACTAAAAGGCCTCTTGAGTATAGACGCACCATTTAGAAATACACATATATGTATTTAACTTGTTTGATGATATGTAGAGATAATTCTTTTTTTAAGAAAACATATAGCGATGGGATTTTAAAATTATATTACCTATTACTATGATGTTAGTTACTTAGTTTGATTTATGCCCGCAAGTAATACTTTAACAATAGACAATATGTCAATCAGTCTCCTGAGTTTTTGAATAATGTGATTTTCACATTGATTAATTACACTATATTGATGTATTCATCATTGTCGTTTTTTAGTATTCTTAAATATTGTATTACTACTATTTTTTATGTATTAAAAAATTACCAAAAACAGTTTAAGATTATTTACAAAATTTTTAAAGCAATTAATTTCGCAAAGAAATTATTTATTTTATTAACCCTCCGTTTATTGTATTTTCAAGAAATATATCTTAACTATCGCCTGTGTAATCCAATGTCGTTCTATTTTATTGAAATATAGCTAACACTTTTGGTCTGTAACAGCTTCGGGCAGTAGCAACGAAAAAGTATTAAATGTATCAAATTCAACAATAAATATTTTAGCACTAACTGAGATTGACAAACAATATGCTTTCTTACAATGTTTGTTATGTATTATAAATCCAATAATATCTAAATAATTGTTAATAAACCTGTGCTACAGACAGACAGTTTGTAAAGAGACCCAGTGTTGGGCATATTTCAAGAAAATAGATCAACGACGTCAGATTATATAGGCGATAGCTAAGATATATTTCCTGAAAATACAATAAACGGAGGGTTCATAAAATAAATAATTTCTTTGCGAACTTAATTGCTTTATTTAAGAATTTTATAAACAATCTTAAACCTGGTTTTGGTAATTTTTTATAGATAGGAGAAAACTTTATAATAATACAAAATTTAAGAATATTAAACAACAGTAGTAATTAATACATCAATAATAATGTAGTCAATAAATATGTGAAAATCACATTATCCCAAAACTGAGAAGGCTGACTGACATTATCTATTGCTAAACTAATACTCGCGAGCATAAATCCAAGTAAGTAACTAATATCAAAGCAGCACTAACAAGTAACATAATTTTAAATAATAAAATTCCATCACCACATGTTTTCTTAAAAAAGAATTATATCTACATAACATCAAACAAGTTAAATACATATATATTTGTAAATAAAGCCGTCTATTCAAGAGTTCGTTTTTTTTTTGTATTTTTTTTCATTGGTATTTCTAAAGGAAACGCCGCCACCGAAACTCCGATTTGTTTATTCTATACATAAACCTTTTTCTCTCTATATATTTTTCTCTTTAAATTTCTAGTCGTTACCTTTGATCGCAGTAATATACATAATTAAGTGATTTATGGCTATGATAAGTGAATACGTCCCCGAAAGTTGCATTTACAATCAAGAAATTTCAAAATTCTGAATTGCTGGTGTCCCGATTTTTCCTGTGAGAAGTGTACTATGCATATGTATGCCTTCATGATGTAAATTAATTGGCGCATTGGAGCGAAATTACTGGCTTATTCCTTGCATGCGCGCGAGAAGTGCAATCTTTCGCGATTACTTAATTCTCTGGGAATGGGTAGTACTGCAAACAAATGTTTTTCATCGACCGTCGTTAAAAATAGAAGAATCAAAAGACTACAAATTCATGTAGGTATGTATATTTCGACATCCATTTACCAAAACCGTAAATGCAACGAAAGGTATATAACGTCAACAATTTTTTTTCTTAACTTTCAAATGTGAGTCATCGTAATAATTGGGTAAGTGCCAATAACAATTTTGGTAGGAAATATAAGTCAGCAATAAGACTCTTGTTATAATCCATTATAACTGATACTAAATACACTCTCACTACTATATTTTGTTAGTTGGTTGGCTGAATGCTATTCTCAGGTGACTATACATCAAAATGTGAATTTAAAATATATGAGATTACCTAAATTTATACACGGAAGAAAAAGTTCGTAAAGGAACAAAATATATCTTGTCATAAGTACCTATTTATTTAAATCAGGTAATAATTTGCCAGTTGTTTAGCCTACAATGATATTGTTATGCAATAATTAGTGGAATTAAACAAATGTTCATTAAATGTTATATACATCCAATAAAGTATTATGATATCATTCAAATAATTATAATCATTTTGAGTTAAAAAAGTATTTCGTTTCTAATTAACTGATTAGGAAAGCGGTTTTACTATTCTGCTTATTTAAAGCTAAAAAAAATATTACAAATAACAATTTTGAACAAGATTTATATATGTACATATATGTAAAGATGATGAACTAAATTTGTGACGTATATGACATTCATGCCTACCATTACCGTCACTCATAATGTCCCTTCCTTATCGTGTATCCAGGGCCTGGTTGCAGTCTGTCATACCCATTATGTCAGGGAGGCGCAGTTTATATCCTTCTTTAACCATTGGTAAATGTATATTATATGTATAAAATTAATATATAGTAACGGTTTTATGCAGGTGGCTTCGGGTATACGGTAACAATTACATTTTTCTAAAGATTAAAGATGGTTTGAGATTATATCCAAAAGAAGAAAAACTAGGAAAATAGATATTTCACTTATTAAGTGGAATATTTAATTTGAGAGTTATGAATTTGTTGTTTGTCAATGCATTTGATAAAAATTTGCAGTTTTGCCATAAAACCAATTTTAACAATTATTGGAAACAGTTAAAAATTTAATACTGTTTTAATATAGCTCAAAACTCCGCGGCAGAGTATACGCAGTGGTGGAGCAATAATTGACACAATCTATTGTTGAACACCTTCAAGGAGTCAATACATTTAAGGGCGCTGGGTAAGAAATTATAATTATTAGGAAAGTACTTGACGAATTAAATATTTGAAATGCTCATTATACGCAACGTTATCAAATGAGAAATACAGTGCACTTTTTTAATACACTAGCGGTTGTTTTCTCTTTAATATTATTTCATCACAGGTTTATAAATAACATGAAAAAGGTAACATAAATAGTTAGAACCGCTGTCCAGAGACAGGCATGGCTGGGTATCACTGGTGCAATTAACAGTACAGGAACCGCCTCTTTAGAGACCATTGTGGGCCTCCTCCGCTGGAGCTTTGGCAACGGAGCGCGGAGACAACGAATGCCATCCTTAGACTGAAAGCCAACAACCTGTGGCATCCCAACTTCAGGGTGGGAGGACATACTACGGGCACGATGCTGGACGGGCCCATTGCTGCAAATGCCCACAGACAGCATGGCACCCGGTACTGAGGAGTCCTAGTCAAAGGATATCCATAAACCTGGGGAAACATGCAACGGTCTTCCAGGTAGAGGTATTCGCCCTTGCAGCCTGTGCAGAAATGATTGCAAAAGGGGGCTACATGAGAAGAAAAATTAATGTAATGACGGACAGTCAGGCTGTCATTCAGGCAGTCTCGAACCCCGTAACTAGGTCAAAACTAGTTAGAGACTGCAAACTATCCCTCAATACACTGGCATGAGACTAACACGGTGTCTCTGATTTGGGTGCCGGGACATGAGGATATAAAGGGCAATGTAATAGCCGACGAACTAGCCAAGGAGACACTTCATGGGTCCAGAGCCCGTATGTGGGATTACTAAGGATTCCGCAAGAAGGGGGATCTGGACCTGGTTAGATAAAGAAAGTGCAAAGAAATGGAGGTCGACTGAAGGTCAACTCCATACCAAAACGCTGATAGGGGATGGGAATGGTAGTTTCTCTGATAATCTACTCAGGCGCAGTAAGGAAGAAGTTAAAACCATTACTGGGTTGGTAACTGGACACTGTCCCCTGAAAAAGCATTTGTAACACACAGGCCGGGTAAGCGAACCGTGGTGTAGAAGATGCGAACTACAGGGAGGAAACGAGTTTACATGTAATCTGCACATGTGAGGAACTAAAGGTACTCTGGCAGAAATATTTCGGGAGAGATCTATTGGAGCCCTCAAAGGTTCTCAAGTTCCCACTGGGCAAGATACTGGGCTTTATAGAGAACACCAAGCTGCTCGAGTGGAAATAAGAGAATTAATAGGGATGGTACAATGAGCATCTAGCTCAAGTGCCCGAACTTTAAGTGTCCACCCTAACTTTAATGAATGAATGAATGAATAGTTAGAAATTCTAAAACTAATATTCAATAAGTATAAAATTTTAAATTCCACAATAACAAAATAAACCAGGTTAGAAAAATCTTAAGCAAAAATAAATTTTGAAAGAAATTCATTATTGATTAAATAAACTTTTCTCTTTGTGAAAACCCTACCGGTTACAAAAATTTCGTTACACAGTTATTACGGTATCAGGGATGATAGTGTTACTGCTTTCAATAGGAAATAATATCCTTCAACAATTTTAAACTCAATTTAGCACAATAGAATAATGGAAAATTATAATAATAGATGGATACTGCGCTTCTGTTAATTATGTGTATGAAATGCGATTAGGAAAAATACAAATAGATGATTGGAACAAAATTTTGTAGACAAGGCAATTACAAATCTATCCAGGATTGGGCATGCGCATCCTCTAAAAAATATTTCTACGATTAATTCTTTGGCGGAAACCACAAAAGACAAATTCCCCGAATGCAAATCTCTGCTCAAGCCGAAAATGTTGCAGAATCTATTTCACATTATCTTTCGGGCCGATTGTATGATATAATACCTGCAGCAATATCTTTTATTTTCCTAGAATATTAATTAAATTAGCAGAAAGATGAAATAAAAATAGCTCTTTGTGTATATTTATAACCATAAACTATGAGAAATAATATTTAGAAATAGCCTTTCCTTGAATTATGTATACAGTAATTGAACTTTGAGGAGTGCTGAAAGATGCGGATTTAATCACGCAGATATAAAATGCTTTATTAAGAAATAACTGTTAATGTATTAAAAAATGCACTATATTTATTATTTTATAATGTTGCGTATAATAAGTAAGCATGTTACATATTTAATTCGTCAAGTATTTAATATTCATTATTTAAAAACTGCATTTTTTATGAAAGCAATTGTCAAAAAAATAAATCCGCAACTTTCGGATTAAATATTCTACTCTGCAAACTTCTTTTAGACGCCTCACCACAAACTGCACTAAACTGGACCTACGTGTCAATAGCAATGCTATCAAACAGTGTTTCTGCTGATGATAGTTTGTGGAAAGGGGTCTAGAAGAAGTTTGCAGTATAACCAGTGCCACAGTTTGGAGAATTTTTGTCAAATATCCCATTCAATAACTGAAAAGTTTATTTATTTTTTTTTACGATTTTTAATTTTCAAAAAAAACGTTGGAAACATTGCAAAAAGATAGTACCAATCAAATACAAAATTTATAAATGGTAAAAGTACAGGACGCGCCTACCCCATAAACTGGGAACGATAAATGTTGACCGGTCCTTGGATATACAACATCGACCGGACATTATGAGTGACGGTAATTGTGCTATATGTAGGTGCATATTTACATATACGTCAACAAATAACGCTCTTGGCTTTATTTTCTATTCCGTAGTATATTCTGTAAATCTAAATTGTTTTGAGCCAACAAAGCCGAATATAGTATAAGGGACACTTGTGTAGGCACTTGTAGATGCGTCGTTATTGACGAATTATTATTCAGTGTCTAATATATCTAATGTAATTTGCTGATATAGAAAACTATTTATTTCATACAAGGTTAGAAATAACGTAGCTCTAGTTTTATGTCAACATTGTGTTATTTAAATTATCGGCCTTCATAGCGATAGATTCACACCTTAGACAACTTATCACCGAATATTTATCCTGCATAGGTTTTATAAGCTTTAAAATAACCAATAAGAAATTAGAACTTATTTCTGTTACCTTATCTCTTGAAGTAGTCAGTAACCACGTTACTTTTACTCAGGCACATATCAACCAGAGTACACCGGGTAAGAACAAGAGAGGAGTTATAGCGGTCCAAATTTCTAAACCTAACTTACATACATACAACAGCTTCCCAAAATGGCTGTTTGTTATTGTTTACGTTCGCATCTATACAAATTAGCTTACTCATCCGTTTAATCTATATGATTTACTTGTTTTATTTATTTATTTTACGTATTTTATTAGTTTCGAATTACCCCTGCAGTTTTAAAAACACTTCATGAACTATGATATTCTTGTGTAAAAGGTAAGATCGGTGGCCAGTGGCCATAACATTTACATACTTTCTTATATATTATATTGTTAGGTTTAAGTGAAATAACTCAAATAATCATGAAAGAAGACACTAATGTTTATCATGTTGTAGTGCCAGTCACTCTCGCAAGATAAATCTTGTGATGCTAACTCTGATACGAAAGAATTAAGAAGACTACAAGAATTACAGAAAGTAACATCAATGTACAAAGAACTATTATCTTCTAGATCACATTAAATGATTTTATTTGTTAGATACACATTTTAAGTTAGATTACTATTTATCGCAGTAACTAACCTAATTAATTTTATGTTCACTTTTTAAAATAATGTGATTTTGGTTTGAACTGCATTATACTGGTGTAAATTTTAATCTCATTTATTCACATTATAGACAATTCGATATTATATAGTCTATGTTTGAATTCTATGCACTTGTGCACCCCTGGACATTATTGTTGACAAACCAGTGCAGGGTGGGATGTTAGAAATGGAGTAGTCGAATAAAAAGGAACAATCTTTGTATCGCACAGAACGATATAGTCATAACTTTTGAACCCTAATTATAAGTTATTGTCTATTCGTGTCAAAAATTTGAAAGATCCCTCCACCGATGCTGTTGCATTTTTATTAATTTATTTGAGAAAGAACCGCAACATATTTATTCCTGGAAGAATATTTTACACTATAAGAATATAAACAAAGATTTATTTCACAAAAAGGAAAGAATATGAACGTAATTATCGTAAAACACTTGCAAATATATGTATCACTTAATCAAACATTATTTTACTGGAATCGTGTTTTTTATTACTATAAACTGTTCATAAATATTTGCAACAAAATCAGAATAAAAAACGCATAAATTTGTGTATTTTTTTTAAATATATATTATTCTACACGCTTGAAAATTCCCGGCAACAGCTTTACAAAATGGCAGCTGGGCTTGAAGGTCATTCAAAACGACCACTCAAGGACAATGGATTTTTGCGAACATGTCCTTACTGTGTATTAACTAAGGGCAAAAATAACGTTGTAATAGAATTTATTTGTTTGAATAGTATTGCATAATCCACAAGTACTTTTTGGTACAAACTATGGTTTCCCCAAAGCCCACCCGCAGTATCAAAGATTAAAGTAAACAAATATGAAATTGTATTGTTTCGAAAATGGAATAAAAAGAAGTTCCCAGTGGGAACTTCCCAAACATAAATATAGTTTCAATCAATACAAATTCCAAAAAAAAAACAAAAAAAAAGATAAAAAGAGTGAATTATATAGTAATAAATCGATAAACAAGCACTAAACTTGAATATACAAATTAATATCTTATAGGAACTGTGACCACCAGAACGATGACAACTTGCTACTCTAATGGGGGAGCTGAGAGGGAAGAGGGGAGGGAGGTAGTGGCGGCAAAAGAGGTTAACAGAAATTAGGGTTGTCGAAACCCGTCTTTTTCAGAACTCGAGTACCCGTTAGTGCACTACCCGGTTCCAGGTTGCCCAGGCATCGAGCTTTACCCGAAATCGGGTACTACCCCAGATCGAGCTTTACCCGAAACCGGGTATTACCCGAAATTGAGCTTTAGCCGATGTTAAGGGGTAAGAGATAAACATCGTGCTTGACCCGAAACTGGATATTACCCGAAATCGAGCCTTATCCGGATACCCGAATACGGGTAGCCAAAAATTTCGGGTACCCGTGTGCCCCGGTGCCTGAAATCGGGTACCCGGTTTCGAGCAACAGCCCTAGCAGCAATCTACAGTAAAGTCCACTGAAATCCAGTTTTATGCTCATTTATTGTAAGAGCATGAATAAATTGATTCATTTAAACCAACTAGTGTGGTTCGTAATAATATTGAGTGGTTGGGCAAATCTCTGGCCCACTCCCCTCTCCTTCCCCTGCCTCCCCCTTTTTTAATCGATTTTATAAAATTTTGAATCAATTTAGTTCAGCTTGCAGTAATTTATTAGTTCGTTTATTGCTAACTAAAATGATACCGACACAAAAAAATTTAATGTAAGCAAATTTAGAAGCAATTTTAAAATCAAAAATACATTAAGTTCTTATCGGGAATAGTTATCTACCTAAATATAAATACTGACGTATTTCCTTCAGAATTGTATATGTTTAGTTTTTAAACTGCGCGTACATGGGCCACTTGGTTACATTTTTTTTGTGATTTTATATCGACGAAAATATAACAACACAGAGCACATGAGTTATTTAAGCGAAGATCGTCGAGTAAAATATAATGGATATTCCAAGCATAAGCAAACGTATTTCGTACAAAGAATGGGAAGCACAATTTTTATATTCTTTGTTTTTTACCTAAGCAAATAGCTCGTCTTTTTTTACTTAAAACATTATTCTGCTGTATTTTTCAGGAATAACTTCTTTATTATATTTCTTATTTCATTTTGATAATTTTTGTTCTAAGATAGATATGAATAGTAGTTCGTTTTGATATGAAATACTATAGTTATTAATTTGCGATGTCATCATAGAATAATGCTACACTTTATTACTATCATTAATGAATAATAAATATTCTTAAACCCAATTTTTATTGCGGGGAAGTGTCTAAACCGCAGTCCGTATGCGACGGCCCTTTAAATATGTTTCTACTTTCAATAGCCGATGCTCTACGGCTGTCTGATTCGCACGCTTGCCTACCGTGACTTTGGGAGATCCGTCCCCCACAGTGCCGAGCACTGACGTATAGTGACGCAGCGGCCCAAGATACAGCTGACCCCACTTTAATGTAAATTTTGCGTATACTGCGACCACCCCCTCTTCCGCTAGCTTCGCGCTAAGACCAGCAAACGTCTGAAATCGGGGCCAATCTAAACGTGGCCCCAGTTCGCTGCTGCGATACTACAAAGCGCGTTTCGTCACATAAATCACGAGAATCGCAACGTTCGTTCTGTACTTAATTGTGTGTGTGTGTACGTGTATTTATCGATATATTTACAGAAAATAAAAGCTTTTTAATGAGTAATTTGTGATTTGCAATGGTAGAGCCACGGCCCCGTGGCTCTTTAAGAGGAGCCGCCCTGAAACCAACAAAGTAGTAATATACAATAGGTATAAAAACAACTTGCTTTAACAAAGTATGGTAATTCCACTGAAGTCAGTGTTATGAATCGAGTTTACAAAATATTTGATACTTTAAATTAATATAATTAATATAACGAAGTAGGCAATTATTTGGTATAAACAAAAAGTTAATTTGAAATAAATAGTTAATTCATTCACATATGTAGGCACATTTAATCTAATCCAATTTAATTCCTTTAAAACAAATACAGTACACATTTGAATCGAATATTTGGTATTGACGAAATAAGTTATGAGAAAAAATAAATATTTATTTGTCTGTTTACAAAAAATCCAATTACTTGGATTAATCATAATCTTCATTGATTTAACAAATTCTTTCTCTTCGTGTATAGTTACAACAACGTCAGACTTAGAATGTGAAATTTAGAGTAATAAATTAAATGTACCTTTATTTTTTCCTTTAATTAGGGCGTACACATATAGTTTAAAAAGTCAAGCATTTACGCAATAAAATTACGTATTGGTTTGGAAAATTTTCATGGATGTTAAGAATTTATGTAATCGGATTAACTGAGCGTATAGTCGATTAGTTATGAATAGTGAAATATTGTAAAATTTAAAATATGAATGCATAAATAGGAGATAACATTTTTAACAGGATATCATAATTAAGACTACTTAGATGTAACTTATAGTAATTTAAATTAATCAATTTAACTTCTAAATAATTTAAAAAGCCCCGTGGGGTGGCTCCTATCGGGCGCGTTCCCAGGTGGCGGATAGGGAGGCCCAGCGCACCTGACTTGATTCTTTAATCCTGAACAGATGCCCTGGGTTGAGCGGTTATAAGCCTACCAGACACCATGACCTAGAGACCTGAGCGGTCTAAACCCCGCAATATGGTGGAGAGTGACTGGATGTGCCTGAGCGACTAAACCCGCAATATGGCCTAGGTGAAAGCCGGTCCGCGGACCAGCCTCCCGGCCCAGCTGTAGTGTCGTGGCTTAGGGCTTGCACCGGGGTTTTTACGATGCCAGCTTCTGTTCCACTGAGTGAACGGTTGCTGTTAAACCATGCTCCTTCTGCTGTTTGTGGACACGTCTCACAGGCGGACGGGGTGGGGGGTCTTGGCTTCACCGTCCGGATCGAGAGGAGACAACCTCAAGAAAAACCTAAATCCTAAGGTGGAGGGGGCCAAGCCGAAGGGATGCGTGGCTGAATAGATGATCAGTTAATATTGGTACCCACCTGGGGGCAACAGGCGGCACCCCCTTGTATACACGCCTTGTGCTTATAATGGAAGCTCTGTAGGCATCGACGTAATACTTCTTCCGTACTCGTGGGACTTATTATGGAACCAAACAGAGAAAACCAAAACCAAACACTGGAGTCTGAAGAGAATCCACAACGCATGGAGACTGAAGAGACTCCAGAAACTACAACAGAACCTGCACAGCGGCCTGACAGTGAGACTGCTGAGAAAAAGGACCCAGGCACCCCAGGAGAGAAGAGTTCTCTCGGGGGCGCAACGGAAGAAACTGAGGAAGATGAGGGAGCAAGGTATTGATACCAGCAATATAAGGCTCTCCCTTCCACAGGTAAAACCAAAGAGTACGCCTGTATCGACAGGGGCCGTTAAGCGAACCGTGTCGACCAGGAGTACTCCTGAGGAAAAGGCGACCAAACGGACGAAACTTGCGCCCCGGGGTCGCGAATTACAAGGCTGCCCTCAAGGGGATTAAAGCAGCCATTATCCCAAAGGACTACCCGGCCAGCGTGGTGACTGGGGAATCCGTGGGAGCCATCAGAGAGGCACTGATGGCCATCATAGATAGGGCGGACAGGGCGCCGAGGTTTGAATCCTCCCGCCTTATGGACGACTACTATGGGGTAATCTGTGCGGAGGAGGACTCGTTCAACACAACGAGAGACTTTCTCGCACAAGAAACAAATTGGAAGCTGATCAGAAGTGATGAGCTTCCAAAGCAACAACGAGTGCTGGCATTCCTACCAGAGACTACGAAGGAGGATCTGACAGTAGGTTTGAAGCGGCTCGAAAGACAGAATCCGGGGCTCAGGGTCGACCGTTGGGCAACCCTCGGCTCCAAGTCTTCCGACAAAGGACTGCACGTGAGTCTTCGGATTGACAAGGATTCTGAGGAAACGTTGGTACGGGCTGGTTGGAGACCGTATTACCGTGATCAGAGGGCCAGTTTTGTGACCCTTGAGAAAAATAAACCCGGTACGCAGGAAGAGGGAACCTCAGGGGAACCTCAGACGTCGACATCTGGGAATTAAAATGGCGCTGAAGATTTTGCAAATTAATCTTCAGCACAAGAAGACAGCCACGGCGGCACTTTGTCAAAGGGTGCTGGCTGAAGACGTTGACATCCTACTAATCCAGGAACCATGGATTACCAAAGGTAAAGTGGGAGGATTACAGATTAGGGGTAGGGAGCTGATAGTGGGTGCACCTAACACTAAAATCCGAACTTGTATCTGTTTCAGATCTGATCTGGACGTGATGCCAATCATGGAACTGTGTACCGGGGACATGACGGCAGCCAGACTTAAAGTGACAATAGATGGAGAGGTGCTAGAGACGATTGTTGCGTCTCTGTACCTACCCATCGACTCACCAGAAGGACTACCAGGATCTAATATGGAGACCCTAGTGGCGTTTACCAGCAAGAATAAGCTGGAGCTAATTGTTGGAGCTGATACCAATGCTCATCATGTGACATGGGGTAGCAGGGACAATAATTCAAGAGGTAAGTCTCTATTTGACTATTTGTGTAGTACTGAACTTGACTGTCTGAACCGTGGCGACAAACCGACGTTTAGAACATCGAGGGGGGAGTCACTGATTGATATAACTCTCTGCACTCTAACGGTGCGGGAAAACATCAGGAACTGGCACGTATCGGACGATCCATCTCTGTCTGATCATGCGTACATATCCTATGAATTTCTAATTATGCAACGGAGCAAAAACGTATAGGGATCCAGAAGGACTAATTGGAGTCCTACAGGGAGATCTCTCTGCAGCAGCCCGTAACTATCCTGTAAGGATCAGGAATAGTGAGGAACTAGAGTTGGCCCTTGTATGGTTGCAAGGGACCATTCTCTCGTGCTATGAAAATAACTGTCCACCAAGGGAGCGTCGCTCGCCAAGACAGGCTGCTTGGTGGAGTAAAGAGTTGAACACTCTCAGAAGAGAAACACGCCAGTTATTTAACAGGGCGAAAAAAACGGGAAACTGGGAAGCTTATAAGGCTAAACTAGGTACCTATAACAAAAGAATTAAAGAATCGAAGAAGAAGGCCTGGAGGAATTTCTGTGAGGACATAGAAGGTGTCCCTGACATGGTCAGAATTCACAGGATTCTGAAGAAGGACTCTTCTAACACGCTGAGGTCCATTCAGCTGCCGGACGGGAGGTTCACAACAACTGCGGAGGAGACTCTTGAGTACCTTCTCAGCGTGCACTTTCCCGGCTCGGATAGGGTGGACTTCGGTAAAACAGACCAATCAGACGCAGTGAGGAGGGCGTCTATGGAAGATTGGAGAAAATCAAAACGATATTTTCAAACCTCATCTTGTTCGTTGGCAGTTGAGTCGTTTGAACCGTATAAATCACCGGGACCAGATGGCGTGTTTCCAAGATTGCTACAGGAGGCAATTGGAGACATCATGGGGCCCCTCTTGGAGATATTTAGAGCTAGCCATGCGTTGGGCTACATTCCCAAGGCTTGGAGAGATACTAGGGTTGTGTTCATTCCGAAACCTGGGAAGAACACATACTATCATCCGAAATCATTCAGACCAATTAGTCTCTCATCTTTTATGCTGAAGACTATGGAAAAAATTATACACCTAAACATTACAGAAGGAGCACTTGCGAGATATCCTCTGCATCCTCTGCAATGGGCATACCAAAGGGGAAAATCAGGAGAGGCTGCCCTGCATAGTTTGGTGGAAGGACTCGAAAGGAGCCTACATCAAAAGGAAGTTGCCCTTGCAGTATTTTAGACATCGAGGGCGCCTTTGATAACACATCAACGCCCTCGATCAACCGATCACTAATGGAACGGAACATTGACCACACGACTAGCAGATGGGTTGACTGCATGCTAAGAGGCAGAGTAGTCCATGCCAATATGCTAGATAAAAATATCGCTATGAGGACCACTAGAGGGTGTCCTCAAGGGGGAGTACTGTCACCACTGCTGTGGAGCTTGGTGTGGATGATCTCGTCAGATCATTAAAACGACAAAGGAATATGGACGCTGATGACATTGTCATCGTAGCTAGGGGGAAGTTCCCAGGCGTGGTGGCGGGCATCATGCGTAATGCACTGCGAATGGTGGAGGAATGGTGCCTTTCACAAGGACTCTCAGTTAATCCACAAAAACAAAGTTGGTTGCCTTTACCAACATGAGAAAAACTCAATGACCTAGGCGGCATTAGACTGTTTGGGCAGGAGTTACAATTAACCAAGGAAGTAAAGTATCTGGGTGTTACCCTTGATGCGAAACTGAGCTGGAAAAATCACTTAGTTAAAACAACGACCAGGGCCACGCAACTATTCTGGCGCTGCAGGAGAGTTGCTGGCAAAACCTGGGGATTAAAGCCGAAGGTGATCCATTGGCTATATACTGCCGTGATAAGACCAGCGATAACATACGGGGCGGTAGTCTGGTGGAGGAGGACAGAAGTGTCCTCCGCAGCGAAGCTGCTGACCGCTGTCCAGAGACAGGCATTGCTGGGTATCACTGGCGCAACTAACAGTACAGGGACCGCCTCTTTGGAGACCATTGTGGGCCTCCCCCCGCTGGAACTCTATGTGAGAGCGGAGGCAATGAATGCGATCCTTAGACTGAAATCCAACAACCTGTGGCATCCCAACTTCAGGGTGGGAGGACACACTTATACTACGGGCACGTTGCTGGACGGGCCATTGCTACAAATGCCCACGGACAGCATGGTACCCGAAATTATCTTCACTGAAAAGGTGAAAATCTCCATACCGAACAGAGACCAGGCACGTAGTGAAATCACTGCTAACGAAAACTGGTACACGGATGGATCCAAATCCAGTCAAGGGACAGGAGCCGGTATTTGTGGGCCCAGTCCTAATCAAAGGATATTCATAAGCCTGGGGAAACATACAACGGTCTTCCAGGCAGAGGTATTCGCCCTTGCAGCCTGTGCAGAAATGATTGCAAAAGGGGGCTACATGAGGAGGAAAATTAATATAATGACTGACAGCCAGGCTGTCATTAAGGCAGTCTCAAACCCTTTAACTAGGTCAAAACTAGTTAGGGACTGCAAACAATCCCTCAATGCACTGGCACGAGACAACACGGTGTCTCTGATTTGGGTGCCGGGACATGAGGATATAAAGGGCAACGTAATAGCCGATGAACTAGCCAAGGAGGGCTCTAAGAGACACTTCATGGGTCCAGAGCCCGTATGTGGGATTACTAAGGATTCCGCAAGCCAGATCTCCCTTCTTGCGGAATCCTTAGTAATCCCACATACCTGGTTAGATAAAGAAAGTATAAAGAAATGGAGGTCGACTGAAGGTCAACTCCATACCAAAACGCTGATAGGGGATGGGGATGGTAGTTTCTCTGATAACCTACTCAAGCGCAGTAAGAAAGAAGTTAAAACCATTACTGGGTTGGTAACTGGACACTGTCCTCTGAGAAAGCATCTATACAACACAGGCCGTGTAAGCGAACCGTGGTGTAGAAGATGCGAACTACAGGAGGAAACGAGTTTACATGTAATCTGCACATGTGAGGAACTAAAGGTACTCAGGCAGAAATACTTCGGGAGAGATCTATTGGAGCCCTCGAAGGTTCTCAAGTTTCCACTGGGCAACATACTGGGCTTTATAGAGCACACCAAGCTGCTCGAGTGGAAATAAGAGAATCAATAGGGATGGTACAATGAGCACCAAGCTCAAGTGCCCGGACATCAAGTGCCCACCCTAACTTGAATGAATGAATGATGAATGAATTTAAAAAAATATTTAGAAGTTAGTTTAGGAAAGTTAAAATAGATCATGCACTATATTCTAATTCTAATCGTTTATACATTCACAAGAGCTGTTTTTTTTTGTTTTTTCTGCGCATATGTCGCATGTATTTTTAACTGGTAACCTTTGTAAACTTAAGGCTGCATTTCCTAGAGGCCTGGGGGAACAAAGACGTAGCAAAACAACACTGTTTTCATTCAAGTTCATTGGAACGTAAGAAAGAAAAATAAAGAACGTGTAGGGTCGCTGCTACTGCAGTTGACCAGTTTCAGGTCAATAGCGGTAACAGTGGCCCTGAAGAACGCGGTTCCAATTCGGAAGTCCAGCAGAGTACAATATTGACAACGACCGCGGAAATCTAAGTGTTAGAGAACAAATTTGAACGATTAAGTAGTCCTAGTGCAATGCTTTTAGGCGTAAAAAATAACAGCCTGCTTAAAATTATAAATGTAAGGGGACGCAGAGAGAAGTTTTCATTGCTAATTTACATTTCTTCATCTGTTGCATAAATTAAAACGAAAATAAATTATCCAAATATGTAAGAATTTAATTAGAAATTTTCAGTTACATCTTGATAAGAACAGAAGAAAGTTGTCTTGTATATAATTTTTGAGGGTCGTATTATAACCCCCTAGATCTATTTGAAATCAAGAAATAAAATGAAATGAAGAAAGAATTTATTTCTTTTTAGTTGGTGGCCGTAAACTATGTTTGTTTGCGATTTTAAGACAATATCGTAAAAAAAGGTAAAAATGGCAGCGCCCAAGAGGTAAAACATATCTACTTACTGCTATTTGATGGAAGTATTTTTACATTCTGGAATATTAATATGTGGGTAGTGTTAATATTACATTAAAGCGCAGAATAAAGTAGGACACTTTATATATAGATTTTTCACACTTCGAATCTATGACATTGGATTTCCTTTATTCCTTTATTTTCTGTTTATATTTTTATTATAGTCAGATAACTGGATTAGAGTAGTATTAGAGACTAAGCTTTCAGAAATAAAAGATATTTCATAAATGCAAAATGCTTATTAATTTCCTGTGTACCTATTAGTACATGGTCATCACAATACCTTACTGTATTTTAGTACAGCAAGAGAAAAAAGATTCCGCGCAGTTTGGTGGTAAAGAAAAATATAACGTGAATGCAATTTTTACGGGAGATATTTTGAATGTCGGGCTTTATTGAATAAAATAAATGAAAAGAATTTAGATATTTTTTTCGGTTGGCGGTAATAAATCCCACCGGATGTTAGTTCTCTACTACCAAGCTAAGCGGAAACTTTTTTCTCTTACTGTATCTATACATTAATTTTATTCTTGCTTGTACGCAAGGAAAATTCTTACTTATCTACAATATTTGGATATCTAGAGAAATGCACGTTATTGGACCTACAATAACCATTTTTTTACAATTTTTAAGGATAAGGATTTCCGGGCATTGTCAGCGACAGCAGAAATTCAATGTTATTTCAATTACGGAAACTTTTACAGTAACTTATTTATCTAATAAAATATCAAATTATTATAAAAATATGTAAAACAAATTTTAAAAAAATAAACGAAATGAAATAATATTATAATTTACACTCAAGATTTAAATCCGTATTTATGAATCACAAGCACTGACAAGTCTGACAATTGATCATATGGTCATGCCATGTTTAACCAAAAACATAGCGTCCAAAATCGGTAATGGCGGTAAAAATATCTCTTTATACTGTGCTTATAAGTGATTCAGAATCAGAAGTACTTATTTGATTCATACAGATATAAAATTAAAACGTCTGATTGGATTAGAATATGCAGTTTTATTGCTGATTTATATTTCCTATAATTCGTTTGTATTCCAATCTAGAAAATAAATTAAATACTTTACAAACTTAGTATACCTTTAGTTGCATTCTAATAAATCTGTTGGTAATATAAACAACATACATATGCGATATAATACGCTCAATATATCTACTAATGTTGCTTGTGATTACGCGGGTGCTTTAAATTGATTATGAGAGTGGCGGTAACGCGATGGCGGGAAATTGTATCACTACTTTCCTGGTATTGTTCAGTTTACAATTTTACATTCGTAAAATGACATTCTAGTTCATCAGACACCCAATTCAGTGCCAATGAAATATGACCTCGAATAATATTATATAGGAATGCTATGTCAGCAATACTATCATTACTATTCTTCTTGCAGCGACTATCTATTCGATATTCTTGTCATGTCGCGCCTAATAGTGTGTACAACGCCAAATTGTGAGATTAATTGGTTTTAATCCATCTTACGATCCGTTACAATTAATTGACGTTCGAATTACTACCATTTATATAAGAAATTTGATCAGATTTACTTGAGAAGATGAAACGTACGTGATTAGAGTTATTTTCGAGTTTTAAATTAATATTGTGATGTTTTAGAGTTATTAAACAATGTAGCCGAAATTATATTGTGTGTCTACGCTGTTGTAAAGGTGAGTTTTTCCTTTGTTATGTTCTTAGTTTTATCGTCTTTCATATGCAAAAATTTATAATGTTGGCAGTTTAACAAGGGGAAATTATTTGCGAATGTTATATTGTATTGCTATTCTAAAATAATTTTATGTAATTTTTAACACTTTAGTTTTTCCATTATAGAGATATATAGAGGTTTACTTAAGAAAATGTTCAAACAAATAATTACACAGATTTCCTACTTCCTGTTATTTTAACGCAAACATAATTTCCTCTAAGAAATTCCGAACGATAAATTGCTATTGCTTATAGAAGAAGATTCGGGAATAAATTCTGAAGAAAGACAGATATATTTATTTGCAATCAAACTTTTAATTTTAACTATAATTTGTAGACATCCTTCAAACTAAGTAATACTTTGTATAGGTGGCACTAGCTTTATCATTTCAAGTACTTACGTGTACTTTGAACCATACATGTGCTATATGTGTTTTCATTATAGTAATAGAAATCTATTAAATTTATAATTGGAAACACTACCTGTCTGTTAATCAATTGCCCTTAATTTAATGGTGTATTTGATTCATAGTGTGTCGGAGTCAAAGCAATTGAATTTTATTTCTTTTCAATTTCCTAATTATTGTCAATTAATAGTATAATTAATGTATTAGATTACGTGAGATAAACAAGCAAATACCTTCTCATGTTTTTTTACTACTTCTCTTAGCGATTTGGATGCGTTGCTCTGGTTGATCGCAATATCTTAAGTTGCATTTGGCGTTTTTAAATCCTATGTAAAGCAAGCACACCATTAGGGTGAGGTGGAGATGTTATTGGTAGATACTGCGGGATAAAATTCACATCTAATCTTTTAGTAGTTACTGTAGGTCGTTGTGGTTTGTATTTTTTATGATGTCAATTCTTTCTAAATCGTAAACGTGTTCCTCAAAAACATTTTATCGACTTGCGTGGAGATTATTTCATAAGCCAGAAGATTGCAGACGTTTACGGTCACAAATACAAGTTGCAACAAATTATTTTAATGATAATAGAACGCTTCAGATCAACGCTGATGTATATAGTTACCTATAATGATAAGCATCCGAATTTTATACGATTAGATAAATCGACACTCGCACCGGAATTATGATGAAATTTTGAATTTTCTGCGGAATACCTACAGTTGTTACGTTTTGATTCTATATGAGTCTAAATTATTTGATTGTTTCGGTTATCTTTGCTCTTCTCCAAGCATGGATTACTAAATTCACCAATTTTCTTGGTATTTTCACATTTGAGGATATGTCAAAACTTTTTTATATGCAGTAGATATTCGCAAAAGGCGGATCAATAGTATTTTCAATTTTTCCCATTACAACGACAGCCAGATAGACGTAATTATCGATAACTTTATGATTATATTTAATGGACAAATGAAAAAAAAAATCACTGGAATATCATAAATTAAGAAATGTGAACTCATAACCTTTTCGACATGTGTACATCCAGATAGTTGTGTTAAAAGAACTCCCAGATATATGAGTATAGATATGGTATTGTTAAAAGAATTTAAAATAACAAAATCGTTTCGACATCGAACCCCTGGCCAACAGGAGTTATAAAGTTGGTTTTTTGTGTATGATCTTCTGACCCTTGCAATGACAAATTAATGATGCTGTATTTTTTTCCGTTGGAGTGGTGAATTAAGTTTCACTAATTTCAGTATGTCTAATAAAATAAATTAGTTTTATCTTTCGAAATGCTCTAAAGTTCAAGTATTCGTTTGTGCCAAGAGAAGAGCAAACTTATTACGATTAATATATCTTAATATTTGATAGTAACTTATTAACGCATTTTAGCAGTAGGTAATATATAAAAACATATAAAAAGATAGAACCCATAGGAACAAGAAAATAACCTTACATTACTAACTTAATTAATGTGACAAATGACAACATATGTAATTGTAATACAGGATAACGTAATAATTATATAAGGTAACCTAAATTCTGTACCAGTGGTATAGGCAAAAGGGTACAAGTTACATAGGTATATTAATTCAATTCGGCGGCACATTTAACCATCTCTTCAATGGAACAAATAAAAATGTCATAAAGATGACTAATTCTATTGTATAATGCACGCATAAAGTATACAGAGATTTAGCCAGTAAATTAGTTTTTGATTGACTAACATAAAAAATGGTGGTATTACGAGTAGAAAGGCGCTGTACCAGGAAATTTAATTTACCCAACAAAAAGATGGAATCAATACTATTGTGAATGAGTTTACACAGAACGGACAAGCATGATTTCGATCGTCGTAACTGTAAAGAGGACAGAAAATGCATGCACCTGAGAAGGTTTTCTTGGGGAAAACTTCTTTCCGAATAATGACTGCTAAGTTCTTAAACGTAGATATTTTAAGTATTGTCTCTGAACATTCTCGGCGCTTTTCTTCTAAAGCTAGTAAATAAGGATATGCAATTGAATCGTACTCCAATTTGAGTCAGTGAATAATATAATAAATGTAACGTTTCTGCGTTTTTTATGAAATTGCTTATAATTATGCAAGATAACTAAATAAAAAAAGATAAAGATTCTATTTGAAAAAATTGAGTTTTTTCCATTTGAAAATATGTCATTTTGTTCCTCAGTTTTGAACACCCTGTATGTTAGAATGTAAAGTGTGCGTACCGTTTCTTAGAGTTATATCTACATTCATAGCATAGCAAATTTGGAGTCTCTACTTGCAGTATTAACCGAGATACTAATTTCTCAATGATGCAATGATTATGACTACAAAAAAAAAGAAAAACTTATATAACTCAAAAACAGCAACATGTAGCTATAGGAATAACTAATGAATACTGATATATTTATGGTCGTAAAATCCAAAAATGAATAAAAAATTATATCATTTTATTTAAAATAACAAAGTTGACATCCACTTCCGATCAACCGAAAGTGCTATTTTGATTAAAGTATTTTACGTTTATTGTTCCAATCAAACAGATAATGGTGCCAAAATCTCAAATATGAGTAAATAATAGAACATCATAAACTTTTAATGAACCACTTACGTGGAATACCCATAGATATGAAACTTGTAATTGTTTAACTTGTACAAATTTACCTTTTAATCTAAACACAAAAAACAAAAAATCCAACAAAAGTTGCCCTTTTTTCCAAAGTTTTTTTAACGAAGATAAAAAATGTATTTTTAAAACTTTTGTTCTGTTTTACTCATATATTACGTACAAAAAGTATGAGTAATCAAACCAACTTGTGATCTGATTGGGAAAATATTTTAGGAAAGGTAGGTTTGAACTAGGATCATTTGGGTTTTGTTGCAATACGCAATGCATTATGTACCTACAACAATGTTACGACCTACATATATGTAATTTAACGTGCAATGGCGAACGTTTTATTAATTATGTAATATCTATGGTGATAGAAATCTAAATGTGGGACATGTATGAATATTATGCTTTTTTATTGGAAAGTTCCATCAATAAATAATAAACTAGTTTAAAAACCAGGTGAGCCGTTTCTGTAACCAATGCTGAAGACCGTATTTTTATTCTTACATAATATATTTAAAATTTTGAGCAATTATTGAAAGTGCTTTTTGATTTATCTACAGATGTTATACACAAAGGTACATGAACTCTGCCTCTTAGGTTAAGTTGTTTATAGAAATGTCCCATACAAATATTTATTATATTGAAATACCGAAAGAAGCAGTTCTATACACACCATAGTGTCAATCTCAAAACGCCTTTGGTTCGTTTTTGAATTAATAAAATATTCCTAGAGAAGAACCAACAACAAGCTCTTGCTTTCATGTTATATAGAGAAAGAAGTATTCATACAATAAGCAATTTAAACATAATGACTAAATATTTTTACGTTAAGTATTGTTTTGCAGGTTTATAGTACAGTAAAAGCTAGTAAATTTAATAGACTACAAGATAATGTATAATTTAATAAGATAATTAATATCTTTTCCCAGAAAATAAATAAACTTCTATAGAGATACCTAAATTCGATGGGGAAAAAGTATTCATACAGCTTTGAAAAAGGGAATTCCCCGATTGATGGAGGATCTCGGGACCATATAAGAGCAGTGTTATTGTTTAGTGGTTTTAATCGATATCGGCAAATATGAGTTCAAAGAAGAAAGAAAAGTCGTTATAAAATTATGTAATGAAAAGAAATCGTTACGGCAAATTGGTGCGATTGTTGGTAAAAGTCATGCAAGAGTATAGTATATTATTAATAAGTACAAAAAACTTAACATGGTGGAAAATAAAGGACGATCTGGCCGACTTCATGTATTAATTGATAGCGAGGAAATGTTAATATTGTAGCTAATTCAACATAATTCTTTGGAAAGAAGAAAATCTTTTATTAACAGTGTCAATAGAGCAAAAAGATTGGCATTTGCCAGGAGAGTTTGTACATAAGCCCACCGAGCTTTGGCACCGCATTATCTTTTTAGATGAAACCAAATCTAATCTATGGACTTCAGATAAAAGCCAATTAGTATGGCGTAAGCAAGGAACTGTGTTGAAAAAGAAGCATGTGAAAGGTACTGTGAAGCATGGTGTCGGAAACGTTGTAGTATTGTAGCAAATTGGTTTTTATCAATCATCATCATCATTATGAACCAATATTTTATTATTTAAACATTCTAAAGGAAAACTTAAACCAAAGTGCAGTTATGTTGAATGTTTCTGGTCATTATTACTTTCAACAAGATAATGACCCAAAACATAAATCATTTCTTGTTCGTGAATGACTATTATATAATACACCTCAACTGAAAACACCTCCACAATCTCCAGATGATAAACCTATAGAACATCTGTGGCAGGAGTTGAAAGTACAGGTCAAAAAACATAAAATTTCTGATAAAAATGACTTAAAAAGGATTCTATCTGAGGAATGGCAAAAAATAAGTCCAAATGTATGCTATAATCTGGTTGAGTCGATACCGAGACGATTACAAACAATTACTACGGCGGATGGTTATCCCACAAAATACTAAAAATTCATACACATCTATTACAGATATACAGGGTGTTTCAGACCAATCGTCCACTTCCGCTTTTATGAGAAAATTAATTTGATCGTTCGGTATCATAGCTTTACAATATTTTATCAATTTTTTTTAACTAAAACGTAGCAGACGATGTAAAATGGAATTTGGAAATATGCATATATTAAATTAATAAAATTTTAGTGTAATTACTGCTGGTTGAAATAATAATTTTATACTTTTTTTTTTTTCAGCACGTAATTGGAAGAAACTTCACCAACGAAAAAACCAATCCTCTATTTTTCATCGCTGAACATTTGCTATACTTAGTTTTCGCGCTGGTAATTTGCATATTAGTTACACTAATAATATTACCGTTTGTATTAATCAAAGAAACAACTAGTTTATATTTAAAAAGAAAAATCGGTACTTAAGTATAATGGATTATTAAATGGTATGGATGCTGTGTGGACTTGTGATACCGAAGAAGCAAAACATATCGTCAATAGTATAGTATTCCTACAAATCAAAACATCGCCCGAAGATTTCATAGTTTTTCTAAAACAAAAGATTAAGGGCACAAAAGATTTGCGTTTCACTAGCGCTTTACACTGTTCATTTGGTTACTATTACAGAATTCATTCTGATAATATCCATGACAAGGCTATACGATCAATAAAATTCACACCCAGCGAAATTTCATCCAAACAAGATTTTGAGGAGCGTATTAGTGACCTGGCCAATCAACCTTTACCTGACTTATCTTCGTACGAAATATTAATTTCAGATGAACCAGTTAAATTTCATGGCGAGACGGATGAAGAAAATAAAACTCATGTCGTAATTCTCAGAGTACATCACAGTATGGGCGACGCCTACAGCCTATTAAGTTATTTGCTGAAAATAGTCGATTTATCTGATAAAGATGAGAATTGCAATGAAACTAGAGCTATATTAAAGAATTGCGATATCAGTACGCAAATAAAACTGAAAGACATATCGTCAAAAGATTCTGTCTTGAATTACCTTAATCGGGCTTTAGATATAATGAAAAATACATCGGTATACTATTTCCCTCTATTAGCGCCACACGATAACAATATTTTACATGGTTGTAAGCTAAGCGGGAAAAAAATACTGGTTTATGATATTGAACTATGGAAGAGATTATATATCCAAAGTTAAATCAATAAAATCTATAATTAAAGATTGTAGGTTTAGCGATGTAATATATACAGCAATTTCAGCAAGTCTGTCGGAGTATTTAGCACAGGTGTAGATATTAACAAAGAAGTTATTGATACTGATGTTAGTTGGTTCTAGCGTGCCGAAATAATTCCCGAAGATATACATATGTCATTTATAAGCAGAGTTAAGGGTGATTTCTGTGCTATAACAATAGAACTACCTGTAAATTTCAATGGAATGTCACAAGCAGAGAGTTTGACACAAAGGCTGAATAAGATCAAGACTAGACACACTCGCGCACTTCAATCTATTGACGGTTTGGTACGTTTTTGACTAACACATTTTCATATTACTGAAATCAGTCGTTCTAGGTGTTTTATTGGTTATCTCATATAGCTTCTTTTCTGCCAGTTATTTTGTCAAGGAAACTGTGCAAACTTGGCATGAAAACCACTATTTCATTCAGTAATGTACCGGGAATAAAGTCCGTAACTGTTGATAGAGGCCGCTTGAAGGACATGATTTTTTGGACACCCAATGTATCCAAAACAGGTATGTGAAGCAAACAGTAAAAAATGATTTATAATTTAAAATATGTATGTTCCAGGCATGGGATTTAGTGTATTCACATATGATGGTCGCCTTCAACTTGGATTAATCACGTGATAGAGTACTGTTAAAGCGAGAAGAAGCATCGCTTGTACTAAAAAATGTCTACAAATATATTGATTTGTTAGCAAAGACAGTTGGTACCAAAGAATAATGTAGGGGTATTTTATTTTATAATATCTAATAAGGATGTATAGACGTTCCATGTTATCTCAATTACTAAGTCGTATTATTAAGTTTAATTATTAAGTTAGTTTAATCAGATTATTCAAGTGATTGTTAAAATAATAGAATCGAAATAAAATGTGGTGACTGATTACGTGAATTCGGATACCTTAAGGTTTATTAAAACAATGTACTTTTTTTTTTTATTTCTGTCATATAACTTTGTTATTAGTAGTATTGTTTTTAACAGTGACCGGCATAAGTATTGCAACATATGGTAATTTTTTTTATTATTACAATATACTAAAACTTTTCTTGGGGGATCGGTTGTGGATGTCTAGAAACTCCAAAATTTATTTTGACACACATCACTTGACCACTATTATGGCGGTAAATTTAAAAAATATGCCGTGAATCTGCAAAAACAAAAAAAATATATAGTAATTTTCAATGAAAGAAGTGTTTGCTAAGTGATTTAGAGAGGAAATGTTTGTAAAATTTTATTTATTACTACTAGATACAGTCCCTTGCAACAACAACTGTCACATTGAAATAGCACTTTTCAGTTTTCGCTGTGTTAATTATGTCAAAAATTGACAAACCGTTTGAGTATCGACCAAATTTATAAATATCACTACAGTGGAGCTGCTAAAAGGGAAAAAAATGGAAATATGTAATTCAATGAAACAATATTTGGAGAAATTGTGATTTTTAATTTTTTATTAATATGTTTACAAAAACTTACATACAGCTTCAAAATTGAATTCTAAGCAACTTTTTCAAATAACTTTTTTGGATATCATGTCATCTAACCTCACTTTTTGCAGATTCATGGTATATTTTTTAAGTTTACCGCCATACTAGTGGTTACGTGACATGTGTCAAAATAAATTTTGTGGTTTCTAGATATGCATAACCTATCCCCCGAAAAAAGTTTTAGTATATTTCAATAATAAAAAATATTTCCATATGTTGCAATATTTATGCCCGTCACTGTATAACCAAAAATGCCTTAAATCACTTTTTTTTTTAAAATATCGGATCAATTCGTTGATGCCCATGGAAAAGGGAACAAGTTTTCTGTTAATAGGATTCAAGCTAGTACAAGAAACTAATGCTGTATAAACATAATTGATAATTGAATAACATAATTGGTGTTGCAGTAAACTTTATTATAGCTAATTTAAAACTTTGCTTTTATTTTGAAGAAGAGATTTATTTGTCGTTTATAAATATACATTAATGCAGATAAATTATTCTTTCAAATAGAGCCAATTATTTAGGTGCTAAGAAAAAAAATATTTTAACAAATAGTGGTTTAACAATCATATTCTTCCTTACGAAAAAAAAATACAGCTTTCACTTAAAACAAACGATATTAGTCGCAATGTAAAATTTCTTTATTGAAATAATAAAGCATGTTTAGTTGACTAATTCTCAGTTAAATACTGAGTTGATTGTAAGAAACGAACATATTTAAAGTTAATCAGGCACATATTTAGTTTAATAATTTGTTTATTTGAACTGTTGTCCACCGTTTGGGTTTTGTGAAATTAACTATAAATTAACTCAAATTTTGATTGTATGTAGGTAGAAGGGTGGTGTTACACTGCGACCTAAAAGATCTATTGTGTCCCAAATTTTGATTAGTTTATCACAATTACGAGAGTAAATGCAATCAAAGTCTTGCGCACCAGTTGCTCCCCGTATTGGGGTTGATTTGGAAAGATCGAGGCGTCATGGTGGTGAAGATTACGTTTCCTATGAGATATGTAAGTGGTAAGTAAATAAATACTTTATGGCCGTGTTGCCACGTATGCAAATTATATTGCTGTAGTGAAATAGGAAACCTACCATCTTTGCGACAATATTTGTACTCGTATAATATATTTAACTTATTTGGTACTAAATAGGTGGTAAACTTTGCTATAGTAATAGCAAAATTTATTATAACTATCTACTATAATAATAATATATCACAGCACAATTTAAGAAAAATGAACAGGGTTAAATTTGGGAAATGATAATTTTAACATTATAAATGGATTGAACTGAATATATTGTTGATTAGTCTAAATACTAAATTTCTTATACTCTTCTAACATCTTATTTCTTATATGTTCAATTTTTTAATTGAAGAATGACTGTTTAAGTGAACCTGTTGGATTTGCTAAATTAATCAAATAGAAGTAATAAAATAATGTGATTGATTTCACTACTACGTTTTTCTTATCTTTCAACTATTTTTTGGAAGTCGTCATACTATTGACATATCTTCTATAGAATTAGTCAACACAAAATTGGATCACTACATGTTCTTCCAAAAGACCCCTAAGCTAAATAAGGGTAGGTAATAATATTCAATTTCTGATTAGTTGTTTCAAAGTTTCGAAACGTATGCAGTATGCACCTGGTGGTAAACTACTAAACACCAAATCTATAGCGATCAAAGCGGAATATTTAAATAATACAATTTAGGCATAAAACTAGTAGGTATTTCTTTCGTTGTAGCTGTACCGACTCTATGTGAAAAAAAATAGTTTCCTTTCAGGAATTTACATTTCATATCACACTGCTATAGTAATATCCAAACAATTTTTCTGGCATCATTTTGATTACTTCAAAGAAAGCAATAACAGTAATATATAGAGTGGTCAGATGTGTCTGCTTACATGGGCCGCACTCGCCTAGCGCTATGCAGAACGTTTAGACAAGGCAGTAAAATCACTCCCTCCGATTCCTGTGGCTTGAGCCTTGATTGGTGATAGTACAATCTTCCGTTAACATTTTACGCATGGTAAATGTAGTGCAATATCGGGTATAGAAAATCCCAGAAAACGACGATTGTTTCATAATGTACAAAAGTATATCGGTGAATTCCAGGATTTACATTATGGTGGTATTAAATAGTTTGTACAGTGTGCGATAAACAGTTATTGTGCTGGGACAAATCGAACTGCACATTGGTGGTGGTGCATTTGATCCATTATCTACCTATAAGGATTGTTTTAATTATGCGTGTGTTACATCCGTAGATGTTGAACGGTCTTGTTGAAAATATAAGCCTGTTTTATCATCGAGACGAACGCGGTTTAGTGAGAGAAATCTTGAAACACTTAATGCTACAAACTTTTCAGCAATCCATACCATTTCTGCTAAATAAATAAATAATTTTGATCTTTTCTGACAGTGTACTCTATATTTGTGTTAACCGGATAGTAGATCTGGATCTGAAAACCGTATAGTTGATCCGGATCTGAGAACTTAATAGTAGGTACAGATTCGAAAACTATTAGTAGATCCGAATCTGAGAACAGAGCAATAGATCCGGACCGGATAGTGTAACCCGGACCTCAATTTTATTGTCTCTGGGATAACTTTATATATTTAATCGTTCATATTTCGAAAACATTTTAGTTTAAGAGTATGTCATATAAAATATCCTTAAAATTTTCAATAAATTCAATGTATTTATATAATTCCAATAAATTGATATTATTATTATTATTATTGGAAACAAGATAGCACAGCTGTATTGGTCTTTGTTCTCATCTTCAAAAATATCATCAAACATCGATATTCCAAAAACAATCTGAAGTTTGCAAGACAAGTAAGGCTTAATGGACGCAGTGTATATGAAAATTTAGGTAATATTTGCAATTACTAGCGTAAAAAATATCCTTCACAGTCAAGATTATTATGTGGAATAATTGTCACACTACCATGTAGCAATAGCTGCATAATTACAATATTTTGAAATGATGTGTTTCCTGAAATCATTTATTATCTGTGTTGACATGATGTCTGAAGGTTAATTTTGGCGGACATTAAAGGTATGCTCTAGAGGTTAAACAACGGAGATACGTAACTTTAAAGAAAATGTTAACAGTATTAACAAAAATTTAATAGCTAATTTAGAAAAAAAAAGAATGAATGAGGTTTATTAGAGAAAGGTGTTTTTTTTTTTTTACGAAAAGCTACGTATATGAGGCATTACAATTGACAGACAATAGTCAAAAGAAAAAAGGAAATTCTATCTAGTTGAAATTTTTGCGCTAATTTGTTCCTAAATAGCGTAAAGATACTTAATACTATATAAATTAAATAATGCTTACCTGACAGCATGACGCGCAGAACATTGATAACTCATTATCAGGATGCATATAACACATGATTTGTCGTCTACTTTAGTAATGCCGCGTCGGCGAGCCTCTTCCAGCCTTAAGACTTCGTGGTGGACATAGTTTCGCTGACGACCATGATTGTCTGCACATTCTTGGCACAAACTTATAGCACATTCCGAACAGCGGAATGTGGCCTAACAAAGAAGAAGTAAATTAGAATCTGATTTACATGCGTATATTCGTCTATTCATTTCAGTCGCATTCTTCTACGGCGTAAAAGTATAACCATGTATAACACTGTGATTAGAAAATCACACTATAAGTTAGATGCTTGTGTTTCTTATGTTGTATCTATTTATTATACCACAAGGAAGGCAAGAAGAAAGTTTATAAGGATCAATATGTAAATTGTGTACATTTTTACAGAAAGCTTTATTTTGAGGTCGTAGGTTATAAAAATTACTTATTCATTGATGAAGTTTAAATGCAAAAAAAAGATAAGGAAAAGAGTCCTATTATGGTTTTATCATATCATATACAGGTAATATCTAGGTAATACACTATACAGGGTATTCCACGTAAATGCGATTCATTAAAAGTTTATGATGTTCTATTATTTACTTATATTACAGATTTCGGCACCATTATCTGTTCAATTGGAACTAAACACTAAATGTGAAATACTTTAACCAAAATATCACTTCCGGTTGACCAAAAAGCAACTTTATCCCATTCAGAGCCAGCTACAAACATTTAAAGATAGGGTTAGTTAGTCTGTTTAACAAATAGTCATATCTCAAAATTTATTAAAGATAGGTATAGGGAATGCTACAAAATGATCGGGGATGATATTTAATTTCTAATTTCGAATTAAAATACAGCGTGTTCTATTTAAAAAAAAATGAGTTTTCTGCATTTGAAAATATGTCACTCTGTTCCTCAGTTTTGAACACCCTGTGTGTTACAATATAAAATGTGCATACCGTTTTTTAGAGTTATATCTACATTCATAACATAGCAAATTTGGAGTCTCTGCTTGCAGTATTAACTGAGATGTTGAAATTGAAGTGAAAGTTGACATCCATTTCCGGTTAATCGGAAGTGATATTTTGGTTAAAGTATTTTACATTTATAGTTCCAATCGATCAGATAATGGTGCCGAAATCTCAAATATAAGTAAATAATAGAACATCATAAACTTTTAATTAACCACTTACGTGGAATACCCTGTATATAACTAAAACAAATCATAATTACATAAATTCCAGTAATTGAAAAAAGTAGGAAAATAAAATGCTATCGGAACGTCTTAGAATTTTTTTGTTGTTGTGGTAGCCGACTGACATGGTGTCTCCGGAAACATTCTTGGCTTTTTGTATTTAATCTCCCATTTCTTTTACCCACTGAATTATACCAGCTATTTAGGATCCTAGTATCCTGTATTCCCTACACTAATTTGCACAGGTGTCTGGCTGGTTGATTGAAGTAATTCTTTGGGTTCATTTTTGGCTTCCCAAAAATTTCTTGTTTCCTTGCGTCCAGAGTTTCGCATCTACACAGAATGTAGTAAGCGTTATCTGGCCTCTCATTACACAATCTGCATTTGGTATCTCCAGTATTGATCCCAATTTTCTGTGGATGTCCTTTTAGTGATGATCCCTAAATAAAGGTCTTACCATGAGTTTTTCTGGTTGTGTTATTCCAGCGTTCTTTTTGTTTTTCTTTGACCTCGTGCTGTATTTTCAGACACTCCAAGAACAAGTTCCGGGCCTATATATGAAGTAGATGATCCCTTTCTTGCTAACTCGTCGGCTTTTTCGTTTCCTTCAATTGCTGAATGTCCGGGCACACACTGCGAAGTAACGGTCTGTAAGGCTATTCAATTCTCGAATACATTCGCAAACCAGTCTTGATTATATCTGCCCTCAGAATCGCCTGGCTGACTGTAGCAATATAGATCCGCTTATTTTCATAAGCTCTTTGATTGATTTCAGTTGCACAATGCAATTGCGTATGCCTTTGCTTGAAAAACCGTGGCATATATTCCTAGTGGAAGGGTGATCATTGTATTTCTCACCTTGCTGTATAGTCCAGCTTATCCGATCCGTGATTTCCACCTCGAAATTTCTGTTAAAAAGATATGTCGAAATAATATGGTCTGATCTCATTCCCAACATGATGGATAATACTATTGTGTCTCGATCTTGCATATGTGCCACTTGGTAATTCTTGCAATCTGAGATGCCTTATACTTGCCTCGCCCATTATCACCAAATGGAGAGGCGGGAGGTGTAGGAGGCATTCCATTGCTGTTGTAGGAGTAATCTTCATTGCTCCTGTTATTCCTAAACAATGACAAGGTCATCTGCATACCCCAAAGTTTTGCGTCCTTCAATGTCGAGCTCCACTAGTAGTTCATCCACGATCAGGTTCTATAGCAGGGGAGATAATACTCCACTCTGTGAACATCCTCTTTCCACGTGAATCACCAATGTCTCTCTCATGATGGTTGTATTAACTGAGCTCTCGTTAAGCATGCGGCATATCCAGTTGCACCTTATTTCATCGATCCTTTTCTTCCTCGATGCTTTGGAGATTGCGGAAGATGCTGCGGAAGCACTTTATTGGTTTGCAGAGTATACTCAGCCCTTTGTATGAGTGATGCAAGGCCGTCTCTGTTTGCTGCTTGATACCGTCTTACCATACAACTTGTGTTCCATTTATAAATCAGCCACATTCCCAAGAAGGTAATTTATAGAAATATAAAGCAATGCTACTAAAGCATTTACTAGTACATATTGTAACGCTACAGGGTAGCATACAGCCCGGTATCAAAAAAGTTTAGATATAATCCTTAAATTAAATTAATTAATTCAAATTTTAAACATCCTAGTGTCATCTATATTCATTACTTTTTGATCATAAGTATGCCCTCTTATATGCCAGAAACGAATGGCTAGATAACTCCTTATAATTCTTCAGTAAGACCCCAGATGCTGTAGGGGCATGTTGCTTGTATGTCCTCTATTCCGATGTTGGTATTTATAGTGCGTATGAGAGTTTGGTATATCAATTATGATCGAATTGTACGATAAAAACATTGAAACAAATGCGATTTTATTTAATAACAGATTCTAAATGTAGGGCAGTGAGAAAACAACGTAAATAGGAAAATAAAAATCTCGGGTACGTAAACTGAGTTCGCTTATTAAATAACAATTAAGTTTTTTGGTAGTAATTCCACTTTTTGCAATATCATTTCATCACAGAAAAATTAATACGATTAAAATTAACTTTCAAAAGTCCCGCGTTTTCGAGACGTTCATCTGAGTAAATCTATGCTTAAAAGACGGGTAAATCTGAATGTCCAACATTTGATGGTAAAATTACTGGATATTCGGTTTGGGTTCTGAATAAACATTGACTGGTAACATTAGTGATACATACCACTTTATGAAAGTTGTTTTTATCAATTGTCGCAAACTGTTCAGCGGTTATACAAAATTCCTAACCAAACAAAATTTGCCAAATATATAAAAATGAAATTTCTTATAAGTATTATAAAATTTAGCTAAGAATTAAAATAATGCGTTTATTTTTAGGTTGGTTTGAGCGTGGAATACCTTTGGAAAGATCAAATCAGCAGGTATCAGATCAAATATCGAGTTGGGCTTTCGTACTTCTAATCACAGAGAATGGCTCAGGACATGAACATATATCTCGGGAATATCGTTCTTGGACAAAATTAGCCAATGGTTATTTAGGTAGATTGTGGATAAAAATAATATGGTAACTTTTTTTTCAACATTTCACCATTACTTTTAGATTGGAATCTGGAATAAATAGGATTTTATCAAAATAATCGTTAAATTCTATAAAAATTAATCCTGAATCCTTTTGAATTGGAATACTCTAACAGGCTTCGATAGCGATTGCCTTTCGTTAGGGGGCCAACTGTCTTTGAAAAATCCGTTATTTTCACCGAAGTGAGGGGAATATAAGATATTTAATACATGAGAATGTCCATGTGATCAAATGGAACTCTGGAATGTTTACACTAAATTAAAATAAATAATTATTACAAAAAATCACCTTACATTCATTATAAAATAAAGGCAGGTGTTAGTACATTATGGGAAAAATACTTTTTCAATACTTATTGTTACGTTAAATTAACAATCTTAAAATGAATTACTGTATATACAGTATGCAACTTTGCATACATATCAATTTTTGACGAAACCGAATTCCAGCAATTTTCCCTGCTTTTTGTTAACAGAACAATAAACTTGGATTGCAAATACATATAAAGACATTATTAAGCTAAATTTAAGTAAAATAAGTACACTGTAAAAAAATGTTCATTCGAACTGAAACTTGATCCAACTTTGATCTGTCAATATCTGTTATAAAAATATTTTCAACACTTATTACTATGTAAAATTTACAATTTAAAAAAAATAATTACAGTACAATAAGTAGGCAACTATTTCTACACATAAAATTGTGACGAAACCGAATTTCCAGCAATCTTCTATGTCTTCCTGTTGACATATCAATGCAATTGGAATGCCAATGCATATAAAAACATTACTAGATAAGTTTAAATAAAATATGTACACTGTAAAAAAAATAAAAAATTTCATTTTACACTATTCAAATTCTAATATTCGATTTCGATGTGTAGGTATATCACTGCTAATCATCTATACTTCCTGAAGGGAACATTGTGAAAGAAAATGCCGAAATGAAAAGAGGTTATCTACATCACCCGGACATCGTCTGGCTGTCTGCTGTTACATTCTATAGCATTTTTTTTTGTTATATTCTTTCTATTTTTTTAAATACGTAAAAGTAGTAACGTTAAACTTAAATAATATCAAATGATTAAACCATTACGATATGCTCTTGTATTTTCTTCATTTGTTGCTTATATTTTAAAGATATCTAAAATCTACATATCTGTGCAAGCTTGTTTGTCAAATGTATCTTATTTTTCTATTTAAGTACGGTAAATTGGAGCTATTTCGAAAAATCGCTCACGTCATATTTTGGTGGTATACAAGAAAACATTAGTCAAATGATGGGTAATATAGCCACAACGTGAGCGCGAAATTTAAATTTTTCGAAATAGTTCCTCGATTTCGAAAGCCCCACTTTACGGTATATAATATTTTGTCTGATTGCTGATATAGTTTATGCCCAATAAGAATGCATGTTTACAATGCAAACGTCTTGGCGGTAAAATTAGCCATTTAATCTTTCAACCACTATGAAGAAAATTAGAATGAGTTTTTTCTTATTTGGCACAATCACTAAAGAAAGCATTGAACTGAAACGTCATAAGTAAAAGTGCACAGAAAGTTTGAATTACCATAAACGGTATTACTACTTTTTGAATGCATTCTGTATATCGTTCGAAGTAAATACTGCGTCGAATCAAAGGATTTACAAATCGTTACGGCTTACGTGCGTTGGGTTGCTGCGCAGGTTTTGCGAATCAGGCATTATTTAAAAGGTAAGTTACGTATGTATATGTAGCTGCTTACAAAAGTACGTGTAACTTATATACTTTTCTCTCCTTTTAATTATAATTAAATTATAATAATTGCCCAAACTATTTGCCTGCATTATCCTTCTAAACGTTTGAAATGTCTTTAAATATATTAAATTGTGGGTGGAGGTGCTAATGGTCAACTGATGAATGACGTTCATTGAACTAGAACGCAGTTAGGAAGTTTGTAATCAATGCTCTTAACTAAGTTACCTTTTTTACAAGAACCATGCTGTATAAAAGGAACAAAGCCTGTTGGGTGAATAAATCAATAAAAAACCAAAGCACGAAAGAGGGGTTAGTGGGCAAATTCTAGCGATACCAACCAGATAAGGTAAAAAAGAGTTGTAAAATGTGTTTAGTTATAAATGTATATTCACTTTGACCAAAAACCGTTTTAATGTAATTATGTAGACTATAGAAGTATTTAATCACTTATTTACGTAACTGTAAAAAAAAAACAAAAAAGACGGTAGGGAATTAATTATAGGCAAGACAATTTCTGGTTGTATTGAATTCTTTTCCGGTCACTTCTAGTTTTAACCGACGACATATGAAACATTTTTTTGTATTTCTGCTTTTAACATGATAATATATTTTAAATTTTATTATATTTTGTTTGGTTTTTATATATATTGAGTGCCTCAAAAGGAGTTAACTCGTACGTACTTTGTTATTTGTAATAGGACATCCTCTGTATTATGCCATTTTTAAATTTACTCAGAAAAATAGACTTTATATGCAGGTGTGCCATCGAACTGGTTCATTTTTCCGAAGTTCTGGTAGGAATTTAATTTTAAAACTTGCAGAGTACACATGAATTTCTACCATTGATTTGAATATTATATTCAGCTCAAGAATGTTATAACTTGGTACAGAGACGATATAAACTTTCTTATTTTAAATGAAAATGTCGAATTTTTATTTTTTATTTATTTTATATATTATATATTATTTTTAGTTATATAATTTATTTAATCGTTATCGAATTTATCGCATCGTATGTGGATGAAATTGGCACTAATCCTACAAAATCTTCCTAATCTAATATTTTCCATGCCAATCGAGATACACTGATGTGCATAAATAAGTAATCACACACATACTTTTCAACAATCGCTTCCATATAGTTATATTATGCATATTTTGCTATTGAAATGCGTTCATAAACTCTGAAAAACAGTATTGTAGGATTATAGTTTTAGACTTAAAAACTTATTTGCATTTTATGACACCGCAACCCTTCGCAAACGACCAGTAGATCGTTAAACACGCAGGTGGAGCAACTCAAGTATGGGGTTATTTAACAGCTTATGGGGTGGGTGTTCTTGGAAGAATTGAGGGCCGTCTAAATGCAGACCGGTATCTGCAGATTCTACAAGAGTACTCGATTTCTACAGAACGTGGCTTTATTTCTCAGCAAGATAACGATCCGATACATACTTTTCGGATGATTAGGCCTTATTTTAACCAAATTGCGGGAGCAGGACATTTGCGAAACCATGGCTTGGCCACCCCAGAACTCCAACTTAAGCATAATATGTTTGAGATTACATAGAGCCAAACAAAGGAGGCAACCATGGAATGCAAATGACTTCTATAATGTTCTGGAGGAAGAATGGAATAACTTTCCATAGATTTTATAAATAACTTATTTAATGGTGTTCCAAATCGAGTCCGCAGCCTTATCCAAGTATGGTGTGCAAAAACTTTGCAGGGAAAAAATTGGAATGTTACCCAAAAATACTGCTTCAGACGTACACAGCGATAGTGAGACCTATCATTATTTATGCATCAGTAGCTTGGAGCAAAAGAACTAATCTGGCCACCGCGAGGAATTAGCCTCTCTAAGATTAGCATGTGTATGCATAACTGGGCCTATGATAACTTGCCCAATAGCAGCTATCGAGGTAGTTTTGGATCTTACCCCTAGAAGGTGCGGCAAAAGTAACCACACTCAGAATGAGGGTTATTTGTTTATAATTGGGTTAGATTTGAATTTCGATTAGTATCAGAAGTTGAAGGGAAGAAAAATAAAATAAAGACCACTTTTATTTGAAGATATAATGAGGTCATTGTTATGTGATTATTAATTGTATTTTCGTTAGATTATAAAATAATTCCTTACTATTGAGGAGGGACACAATAAGTCCAAGTAAAGAGTGGACATACTAAATATTACACAACTATTTTCATACAACTGTTTTAAAATAAGCATTAATTATGCAAAGGTACCGTTTTTGTTGGAATTAATCGGAAAATAAAAGCTATCTTTAGAACACACCAAAGAATTTTAAAAGTTGCAAAAGTTAATTTCATCAACTTAATTTCCCTTTGTGTTTTTGTATGTAGAAATAAACTCTACACCGATTTGCTGTAACATTCCCTATACCCAGCTTCAGCAAGTTTCACTTAAATTATTCGTCTTGTTTAATACCGCTATCAAACGGTCGCATAATTTCTATCTGGTGGGCCATAACTTTGGCATCACAATAATTTATTATTATTAGTAAATATTATTGTTATTAACCATTGCTTGTTACATGCCATGTGTCCAGAAGGGTGTATATTATTGTGGAACTTATGAATTAGATAATAAAAAAACATGGAACGCGCTTATTTTAATCTGGATACCTTAAGTTTATTTTATATTCACTAATTTTGTAATGTATTTGCATCTAAGAAAATTCAGAAAACTTTGAAATGATACATTACACAGAGTTGTATATATTACATAGCTGAGATGCCACCGAAACGTCCAAGTAATCCTCGCTCGGAGTAACAGAGAAGGTGAATTTAGATACTGTATCTGTATACAATTCCCGGTACTACCAACAAGTTTTAATGATTCTTGTGACGAGAGCATTTGATGAATTAGACCCAGTTGAAGGGGGAAGAAGTGTAAGTGACGCATTAAGACGTTGAATAATAAAATGCTTGGTAAGCAGGTAATGCACGTAAATGAAGGTCATATTGAGCAATTCTTTTGATTCTCTATTTCGTTGTTCAATTTAATGCTGCCTTTAAATTTTGTTTGTTCAGTATGCATGTATCTAAATATTTTTCATATTAAAACTTTATAATTTCGAAAATGAATGTGTTGTTGTCGTTGTCATTTATGCTGTTTTCCCTTAATTTAAAATCAAGCTATTAAGAGAAATCATCTAAAAATTTTCTGAATTTTGTTAGATATATGTATTAACGACAAATAAATTCCTTTAATTACATTAAATTCTCTATACTTAAGTTCTTGCAGTTCTTTGACATTCCCAGTTGATGTAAAATAAATTTAAAGTGTTTTTATTAAAATAAGCTCCTTCAATATATTTCATTATCTGATTCATAAGGTTCACAATAATATGCACTCACCTGAGCACACGACGTGTAACAAACAATGATTAAAGCAATAATATTTAGTAACAATAATAAATTGTTGTGATATCAAGCCATAGCCCATCAAATAAAAATTATTCAACCGTTTGAAAGCGGTAATAAACAAAAGAAGTAATTTAAAAAAAAAAAACTAGCAGATGAGAATAGGGAATGTTACACCAGATCGGTGTAGAATTTAATTCCAAATCCAAAAATTCAAAAACATAGGAAAGGAATTGGTTTTGTGAGAACGGGAAATTAAATTTATTGAATTTCGATAGGTCAGATTTCAATAATTAACATACTGTGCGCCGTCGAGTTTTCTTGTAAAAAGTAAATAAAAGATAAATATATTGATGTGAATGAAAAAAAAAAACTGCTCTATTGAATGGCGGAGTAACATTTTCAAGTTTGTATTTCGAACAAAAAGTTACGAGAACAAGTTTCACTTAGAAACAAATAAAGAAAAGGAAGTGTAAATGTAAAAAAAGAATAATAAAATACCTGTCATCGTTTAGTTTTCTAAAATGAATACTAACGACAATAAATTGGCATTCTAGTTTCCAAACAACAAAAAGATGATTTAAATTTCAGATCAGTTTTCGATGGTTTCTTATAGTGCCTTCCTATAAGCAGTTGAGATTTGAGTTATGTATAACAATAACCTGCTAGTTTATTTTTGATTGCTATAATGTTCACGCGCTTAATGACTGCAGTTATTTCGAGTAAATTAACAGACATTTGATATCGAGATATTAATAACAACAACCGCAGCAACAAGCGAAGAAGACAGAAGTGTTATGTGCGATTACAAAGTCAACGCACTTCAGAATAATACGTAGACACAAGAAGAACAACACAATAACATGTATAAACTCTTACGGTTATATCGTTAGTGCAGAGGTCACAGAGTAATTTAGTAGATCGTGAGTTCAACGTGGCCAATACCATGCTATGCTGCAATAGATAATTTGGCGGAAGCCCTTCTATTCCGTTGACGGTGAGTTCGAAGCGACTTGCACAACTGGGGCAAGTTACCGTCCTTGCAGTAGATTGCTCGGAGTCAGAATTACCGCGTCCGCTGGTATTTGGCGGGCTTCTTTCCGAATTCGTATTTTCAGTTGGGCGGGATACTTAAACAATAAAGACTCAATTACAAGATAATCTCTCCAAGTAGGATTTTAGTGTGGTTTTATCTGTCTCTACACCTAGTTACTGATCGTCTACTTTCGCGTACGATGAGCTAAGTGAAACAGGTAAATTTATATAAATAGTAGTCGGTAATTATGTTAATATATGTTAATAACGAAAATATACAGGGTGTTTCACTGACAGGCAATTTCTCGCCAAATCTTCATTTTTTCTTCCCTTAAATACCTCCAATATTATTGTATTTTTTAAAACATCTGTAAATTTTAAAGATATAAGGTGTAATACGCCTTAGTCCTGAATTGGTTAATTTCGGAGATCTCTTTTCAAAAATTTTGTCACATCTATTGTTTGTGAAAGGTGGTTGTAAATGAATTGAGTGTACTAAATTATTAACTAGTTTAGTTCACATCTATACTTATACTTTTAGATATATTTATAATTGTACTTTAATGTACCAGGTGGTGTTCAGCACCAAAGTGTAAGTCAGCTTCAATTGGTCGTACCTCAACTTTTTTTTACATAGAATTGTCTGTATACGTATGTTTACACTAATGAATACCTATTAAAAATGCTTTGAATTTTGTTAAGCATATCCTTTTTGAGTTATTATCGCTATATATTATATTATAGCTTTCATAAATTTTTCCTTATTGCACTCGTGTTTATAATCTTCACAGCGAGGAGGTCTGCATTCCGAGCGAATACACGCAGATACGGGTGTCGATAGAAAGTTACCCGATTGCCCATATGGGCAACTAGAGGATTTGTATAAATCTTCTAGTTTTTTTGACCGAGTAAGAAAAACACACTCATGTATAAACACTACATGCGCCCGTAAATAACGTGGAATATTTCAATGCACAGCGATGACGCATATATGCATAATTTGTTTGTTCGGCACGAACGACAACGCAGCTGTAATTTCGCAATATTCTACGCATTGGCGGCGTCTTAGATGTAGCTGTTTATTTATATTTGTGCAGCACTCAAATATCTCCGTTCAGGCTTTCATTGAAAACTAAGAATTGCTAAAATAATTTATATTTTGAATACGTTTTAAGCATTGTAACAAAATAAATATATAATTGTATTACTTATTTAAATAGGTAATAGTGACATTTTCTTTATTCCTTGTATTTTATTAAAAAAAAAAGATAAAACAAGCAGAAATAAAGAGTCACTAACTATTTAAAATAATAAAACAAAAACTTGGTAAGTCTTTTTATCATTGATTAGAAATAATTTACATATTATTAATATCAAAACATTGTAATTTTCCACAACAATACATTTGAAAATGATGGTAAGTTTGTTATATCTAGCGGCACGTTGAATTTAAACGATTATCAAAAAAAAAGTATTAAATCTTAATAAATCCAATCAAGACCGCTATCTCAAGACTTCTATTCAAAATATTGATGCAACTAGGCCAAAAACAGACAACACTATATAGATTTTCGACATAATCGCCATTTTGTCTAACGCACATTCATAGTCAATTTCAAAAGATGTGATGAACACTGGCAAACACGTCTGTAATCTCAATTTTCATACGCTCTACAGTTGCCAGAAGCTAACGGTAAACAAACGATTTGACATATTCCCTCAAAAAAAAAAGTTTAGTCAGAACTGTGGACCTAAACGCATCACCCGTGTAATCCATCTACGGGATACCTAATGCTCGCTTATGTAAGTATCAGTTGAAACCATGTTTGTCCTTCTATTTGAAGAGGTAAATTATCCAAAACTTGCTATATTGAAAAAAGTGTCAATAATGTGCTGTCGTGAGATAACTATAAGAAATTATAGTTATTAGACTTCTAACTTTTAGTTAGACTTAAACTAAAAGTTTGTTACAAATACCTCTTCATATGTTAATTGACTTTTGGCACACAATAGAAAATAACAGAGGTTTCACTACGGTGATTAAATGGACAGATATTCTATCCTTTTTCAATTAAATTATGGGAATCATATCACATCCTTTTTCAATCAACTCTTAACGTTCTTTCGGGGCAATTGCGCACTGCAATATTTCTGTACACAGACTCGTGGCGTCGTATAAACAACAAAAAATAAAACCGTGACCATAGGAAATAACATTGTAGTGAAATTTCAGGTTATTCTCTATTCTGTGCTAGCGGTGCTGTCTATATTCTTGATAGCGTGCGGATTAACTATGTCATAATAAGAAATATTATGATGGTTAACGTGATAATTCTTATGGAAGGTATAGTCATTGGTAAATAAAAGTTTATTTAAGAAGCCTAAATCTCATCGCTGTTTTCTTAGTCCCGACTGACAAAAGATCAACTTTAGTATGAAATCGTGTTGATCTAGTTCTTGAAACAATTCATAATGGCAAAGATAAACTTTATTTTTATTTAAAATGTGTCAATAAAATTCCTGTGGTGTCTACCATCGTCTGCATAGAAATATTTAAAAATTCAACCACACTGTGTTTTGCAGTTTTTTTCCATCTTTACGTATTATATTTTTATAATCCTTTCAAAAATCTTTCTTTTGGCCTTTTAAAGAGAGTACATTAGGTTTCCTTTTCGCGTTTGAATTATCGCATCTTCCTACTACATACATTATATTGATTAACTTCATTCGGAAACCTCATTCCATTTTTATATTACTTGTATCAAACACGACTAAACCTCAAATATCTATGAAATCGTCACCACCAACAAAAATTATAAAATACGGCTGGAATAATGTAAATTACAATAACTAGGACATAGACATAACATATGCTTAACAATAATCAAAGCACTATTTTAATGAAGATTTGATCATTGAATGATATAAACATATACAGAGAATTCCATTAAAAAAAAAAAAATGAGATATATCCAATTTAGAATATTAATTGAAGTACTAAAGTACAAATTCAAAGTGTACCTAAGTAGATCTGTACCAAAATATTTCAATATTTAATTCACTTAATCTAAGTGGCAATTAAATTACAGTTGCCTTTCTCTAGCGTGCAAGTAACATAATTTTTAGAAAATCAAAGATATCTTTAACACTTTGTAAAGTGACTTTGTAACCAGTGCTACTAGTCGACCTAATACATTATACGAAAAAATGATATATATGTATACTTAATATGTGGATGAATAATTGAATGAGAATTTAAGCCTCTGTAGACACACATGGGCCTGTGGTGTCCGGCCGTTTTTAGAAATTCCTGCATTTCTCGTGTTTCGTATCACCTTCCATTGAGATAACAATAATAAAATTTTTTTTTTATCCATAACGCAATGCATGATCTTTTTACATAAATCTCTCTTGATCTTTCAGATTTTTTAAACAAATCTAAGCATGGTAAAAAACGGCTGGACACCACAGACCCATGTGTGTCTAGGTTAGTGGGCAAATTGTAGTGTGTCTACGGAAGGTGAAGATGGAAATCTCATTATTATCGTGAAAATATTAGATAAATTGTCGGTCTAAACTAATATTCATATACAAAGAATAACAATAATTGTAGGACAACAGTAAGCCACTGAACATGCGTTAATTAATTAAAGTTAATTAATGTAATTAAATCAAATTAAAATGTGAGTAACATTGGGTTGATATTAACATGTCTCACTTCACCAAGGATCATGAGTACTACTAGTCTACCCAATGCATTATACGGAAAATTAGCGTTTATACTTAATATATGAATTGGATGAAACTTAACATACAAATCATATATATATGTGCTAATTTGTCTAAACTAACAATATTTACAATATTTATCTATAAAGAATAACAACAATTGTATGACGGCAATAAGCCACTAAACATGAGTTAATTAACTAAAGTTAATTAATGTAAATTAACTAATTAATTAGCGTTAATTAATTAACACATGTTTAGTGGATTGTGGATCCACAATTTAGTTAATATCTTTACCATAATAATGATATTTTCATTAATTTTTTTTGTGTCCATGAGCGGCTGTAGACCCGAAGAAGGCAACTCGGACAGAAAGACCAATTGGGCTCCCATGTCCACTTCAGCCCTCTCACTTAGGTTACACCCTACCATAAAAATTCGCAATCTGGTTGAGAGTTAACTTACTGACTCTGGGTTCGATACCGTCCACGGCCGGGCAGTTGACAAGAAGGTGAGCAGGAGTTTCCTCCGCACTCCCACACTTCCTACACAGGGGAGAGTTCACTAGCCCCATGCGGTACCTGTATTTATTTAGTGCGCAGTGCTCAGTTAAGATTTCTATGAGCAATCTCAATCTGTTCCTGCTCATAAAGACTGCCACACGGAGTCTTCCCTCATTCGGTTGAACCCCCATTGATTTACAGTATCTAGCGCCGACAAGTCCATTCCAAAAGGAGCAGTGCCTAACAGCAAGCTGGGACCTGACAAACGTTTTGATGCTGCCGTATGGGCTATCATACGTCGGTTCTGTGCCTACAAACGGCAGTTCGATGGCGCCCCTTGCTAACGTGTCAGTTATTTCATTACCTCTGATCCCCGAGTGACCTGGCACCTATCTCAATGTAACATTTAGATGTTCCGCCAGTTGCTTAAGTTTTCTGTAGCACCTTAGTACTACCTCAGAGTCAAACCTGACAGCCCGCAAAGCTTTGAGGGCAGCCTGGCTGTCGGAGATGATTTCTATCCTTCCATTCTTGCGTAGGCAGTTTGAGATGCCCTCAGCACAAGTCTGAATTGCAATAATTTTAGCCTGGAAAATGGTGGTTCATTCAATTATTCATCCACACTTTGTAAAATGCCGATAATTTTACCTTGTAGACCATGATGTTCCTATAACAATTTGTACAAATTTTTATCCTATATATTATAAAATATATTATAAATGAAATCTCTGCCGTTAAACACCCTGTGTAGATATGAATATTTAAAAGGTCAACGCGATTGCAAACAGTTTGTTGCATGAAACCTTACTTACTCTTAATCTGTACTTAAAATAAAAAGTGCTAGTTATAGTTTTTGAAAATAATTGATTTAATTCTCTGAGTCCTATATTTTATTAATGCCAGTACTATTTACGATGTTGACATAAATGGGAAAATTTTAAGTTCAGTATTGATCTTTTATTGGCAAAGCTAAACGGATTGCTTTCATTCAATAGGTTTCTTTTTAAATACGTGCCACCACATAGGATCGAAGCTTAATTCTTCTAACTAGATTTTCGCAAATAGTTTCCACCACGGGAATTGGCAATGCAAATATTTCTTTGGCTGCGCTTACCTCGTAATTCGAATCTTGTTGAATTGTCTGCTAATTTACGCAGACAGGCAGTGCAGAATGTGTGAAGGCAAGGTAAGACTCTTGGTTCTATAAACAAATTCCTGCAAAGGGGGCACTTGAACTTTGTTTGGTCCAAGACGTAATTGCAGACGCTTTTCGCTCTAGGAAGTAGCAGCTGAACTTGTTTAGAAGCGTGCGGTGCGGATTTTGACCTATCATGACTTATTTTCGTTGGTTGACTCGAACTTCTATGGGGGCCAACCTCTTGACTCTGACGCCGGCGCGTAAAACTGCCAAATATGTACGAAATATGTTCCACTTCCATCATAATTTTCTCAAAATTTCTAACCATTCATCTGCAAGCAAATTATTACAGAATAGAAATTCAAAGCTGTTATTAAGCATTAATGTATATAAAACTATAATAGGAATATTTTAAAGATATTATAAAGTTGCTAGAAATTACAAAATTATATTAAACTTAAATAAAATTATGTTTATTAACTAGGAATTGTGTATGCATTAGAATTGCAGGTATCCCTTAAAATTAGGAACCATTCGAAGACCTAGATAGTAAATTCCAGATCCAAAATTTACAAATGAGAGTAGGGTCAGTACACATGAAACTGGTATTTCTAGTATATATATAAGTAATAGAAATTAAAAACTATTTTGTTAAGAGTTCCACCGTTCTATTCAAAATCTTTAAATAGAAAATTGTTTTTATGCAGTACAGTTTTAGGGAGAAGGGTGTTGGTCTTGTTAGTTCGTGACAAAGAGGATTATTTCTGGAATTATTAGTTAATTTCATGTAACATTAGTCATAAATATCAATTTTAAAATTGATTTTGATAATGCTTTACTAATTCTCATAAAATTTAATTTCTCAAAGTTACAACATTTGCACATGAATTAATATGACATAATAATATAATAGAATAATAATCAAAGTAAATCAATCAACCGCAAAACATCATTGTAGAGCAAACAGAAAAAAATTGATACGAACGAAAAATAAAGATATAATGTGGAGTATGAAGGTCAGCGGGGCAATATAGAACCAGTTGTGGCAGGTCTGAAATTCCCATGACCTTAATAAAATTAATTTGACTCAAACTTAGTCATATTGTAATAGTAACACAGCAGCTCATTATACAGAGTTTCTAAAAATCTATGCAGTTCTGAATTAAAAAAGAAGTTCTACACATCTCGTGCAACAGTTGTTGCTACATAAGTAGTTTATAAATGGTTGATATACAAAGGCTGCAATAAAATGTACAAGTAGAATCTTCCTTATGCATTGAGTATCCGTGTTGTTAGTAGGTATGTAGTTCCTTGGCATTATTTATAACATATTCTTATCCTTTTTTATTAATTTATTATTCTTATAATATGTAAGAATTCGAAATTTTATTAATACGTAGTTGATAGGTACCGTGGCATTTGCTGAGTAGCGTCTGCCTCACAGGAAACAATAATCTATTTTCGTTTAAAGACTCGCGTAATTAAAATAATATGGTATTACTTTGTATGTTATCTGCTTCTTTGTTTATTGTATGTTACATTTGCCGTTCAGCAATTCGCACGGTCCTCTCAAGTAGGACGTCTGAAAGTCAGAAAAGTAACGCCTTCGGTCATACTTGCGCCCTCCTGTAAAGAGAAGCGAAACAAGTTATCGGTGCGAATTGATGTCACAATCAAAGTTTATAAAAACCCTTAACATTGCGGTTTACAATTAATTAGTCCGCGGTTCTTCAATTTAGCTTCAGGAATAAGCTCGCGTTCCCTTCGTCGGGCGTTTCTAAAACTTAAAATTTAAAACTTCCTTTTTAGAATTTGTAGTCAAAATACGCTTAAAAAAATTCGAGAACAGGAAGCAAAAGCTTTCCTCGAGAGGTGATTAGTGATTTTGCGCTAAATCCGTTTGAATTCCCCTCTTTGTTTTGCTTAAATTTTTGTGGGTGTTGTGTAAGTTTTGTGCCTAATAATTTGGATTACGAGAAGAATTATTTTTCCCACATCGGCCGGTAAGATGTTTAAAGAATCTGCTTAAAACTAACCAAAGCAATTACGTGAAGGCCGTAACTCGTTCGCTCTCTCTCTCTCTCTCTCCCTTAATAAATAAATGTGTAAGAAAAATTAATTGAGCTTATGTTAAACAACAGAATAAAATTTTAAAATATTCGTTAAGAAAAAAAATGTGTTTTGTTCATTCTAGTTCACTTGTTTTATTTAATTGTGTAGTTTGTTAGATTATTTTTTTTTATGTCTTAAAATATTCAATATATAATTGTAAAAAATATAAGTCGTTCTATTATTTCGCCATTTAAAAGAAGTTTAGTTTGAACCCTTAGAAAGGGGTTGGAGAGGAAGTTATCATCGGTCAGAAAAACCCGACGAGAAGAGAAAATCAGCAATCTTTAGGCTAACTAACGGCCCTGCTTCGACTGAGGGTGGAAAACACAGTTGGGAAACATCTTTGGCTAAAATTACTAAAACCATTCGCTACCGAACAAAAAGTTGTTTCCCAGCAGTGGCTCGCCGGTCAAAAGAGCAGGAGGGGTTGTCTGCGAGACGGAATTTGGCTTGTCTTATTTGAATTTGGGCTGGCCATCCCCAAAAGTTTCCAGACAAGAAAACCCGTTCCGTTACAAATATATTTATCTATGTGTATTTTCTTGTTGGGATAGTTAAAGACGGTTTTCGAAGGTAATAAGTCAGTTTATTTTATTTATAGGATAATTAAATAATATTTATCTAAACAATTTTAGGCAACCGTATTTTTAGTGACCAAAGTGTAATATGTTGCTAACCAATGATTATTTTTGATGACGCGTAGTGGGGTACTATGCCACTTTGCAGTATTACAAATATCTACTAAATATCTATAAATGTTCACGCTTCCCTTGCCCCTGGTACAAATGAAAAGATAAACTAAGATCATTTTAAGTAACATTAAAAATTATTTACATTTTTCTAACAATAATTTATTTAATGCAATTAAAGTAATATTGAAAAAAAAAAATTGTTCTTGTAGTGATTGTTAACATTCCTGCACATCGACAATACTGGTGACTGAGAATAATGACGTGTATTACAATGAGGGAGCGTAAATACAGCATTATTATTTGATCTGGGAACATAAAAATTTACTAAACTAAATAAATATGGAGCATAAATTCTTTCAGTAACTAATTTAAATACTAAAATAATTTGGGATATGATTCTTCAATTGTAAAGAGATATATAGCCAAATTCTTTTAAAAGATCATTAATTATGTAATTATGCAAAAGTAATAATGAATGTTTACGATAGTATAAAGTTTTTAACATCTTCTTCTGTATTCCTTCTAGTACATCTACGTAATACAAGTATCCTGCATTCTATCAAATTGAACAATATTGTAATTTTGGACGGACAAAAGTATTATAAATTTTAATCAATTCAAAAATGCTTAGTGGTTTGGTATTTAATATATAACTCAATTTTTTAAATGAATGATTACATATTTCTAACACATGTTTCTTAAACGTCAATTTAGAGTCAAACAGAGTCCCTAAATCCTTAAACAATTTATAATGTTCAATATTTACTTCATTTAAATTATAAGGAAATATAATAGTAGTTTGCTTCCTACCAAATGTCATTATTTTACATTTATTCATATTTAATGATAGCCAGTTACGCTTGCTCCAATAACAAATAGCTGCTAAATCTTCTTGCAGACTATGGCAATCAGTTAAAGAAATGATCTTCTGAAAAAATGTTGAATCATCTGCATACATAAGACAATTAGAATAATTTGTAAATTATTGTAACCTTGGTAATATCATCAACAAAAATAAGGAATAACAATCGCTGCAAAACAGATCCTTGAGAAACTCCAGATGTGGACTTATAAGAATGAGATTTGTAACTAAGGTATTCAGCATAATTGTTCCGATCATACAAATAGGATTGGAAAAAAGCAATAATGGCATCCGAAACTCCATAATTATATAATTTTCTGAGAATTAAAATTTTTGAAAAATCCATAAATACTGCATCAACCTGACACCGTTTATCCAAGACTTCAGAAACAAAAAAATATAGTGACTAAATCGTATTTAAAATAGATGTTATAAATTCTTTTACGAATTAATACTTATTACTTCTATCCCGAACCAGAATACTTGAATGTAATGCAATGTTAAAAACATAAATCTAAGTACGCCGGCAATACTTGAGCTATTTCGGAAACCTACTTGACGCTGCTAGTCGAACAAACATATTATACAAGAAGAAGAAAAAATGAATATCTCCGTGTTGATTTTTATACACGGGTACTGTAAACCGTACCAGTTAATGTGGACTCAAACAACTGCTTATGGCCGTTCGTATGTGCAACGTTCACCATGTACGGGATTATCTTTGCTCTGTTTATTGCGTAACGTTTGTATGCTATCGGTCGTCTACTTTATTTTACTTTTAGAAATTGGTAGATGTTTGAGGATATTTGAGAATTTGAAATAGGTATCAATTTTTAAATGAAAATTTTTGATATCGGCATTGGAAACAAGGTTAATTTATACTTAAGAAAATATCCTTTGTGGTATAATAAATAGCTTGAGTAAGATCGGGAATATAAAATAATATTTTCGAAAGAAATGAAATTTTTATTTTGTGTGAATACATCTTTTTTTATATAAAATCAATAAAAATCTTTTACGTATTTGTCTCATAGTTGCATAGGTAAACAAGCCCTATCAATAAATGATGAATAGCCGTTTATGTTGCACAAAACAGTTCAATAACCGATTAATATGTGTGTAAGTATAAATTACACAAATAAAAAGCACTTATTACGCTATGATATATACCGGTTCTTAGTGTATTATGATAAACTGCATTTTTACCGGGTGAAATATCGTTTTTCATACCACTACAACATTTATTATTTTAGCATTATACTATTTATTATATCACTCATAAAATTTCTTGGGTGTTATATACATGTGGAGACAAAAAATGTTGAATTAATCAAAATTACTTTGTTATGCTCAAATGTGTTGATGTGACAATATTTTTGTTTGACTTGACATAAATTAATTGTTACAGTAAGAATTTCTTTTAGTTAACATAATTTTGTTGAACTAAAGAAACATTTTAGTTGTTTGATGAATGAAACAAATTTTCGGTTTATATTAACTCAAATAATTCTCTTAAAATTACTAAACTGCCATGATCAAAACTAAGCTTCTTGGTAGTTGTTTTAACAAAAAATTATGGTTAATCAAACACATACAATACATTAAATTAAGATTTCCTATATTTTTAACTTTAGGCGTGTATATCTGAAATTCGCACCGAGAGAATAAAATGCATTGCGTCAACCAACACCCTTTTGTTGGAAAAATATTATTGCATTAACATTTTTAATTACTTTCTATTAATTAATTCGTTCTATTGATATAACTATATTAGATGTTCCGTAATGTTTGTTGCGTTAACCAAAATTTTCGTTAATCTCGCAAAATACCGTATAATGAAGGCAACCATATCGTTTTATTAATTTACCAAAGCTAATGGGTTCACGTGTATAACAGTTTTCTTCCATATAGTAGCAAATACGTTAAATATAGGTAGGTATGTATTTCAGAAATCGCAGTGAAGATGGCGTTCCTTTCATTTCACACCAGTAAATGACACCTAAGGGTCATAAAGCACAACAGTCAGAGTTAATAAAATATTAATCTAGTGCATTTGCCAATCAAACATTCAATAGGAGTTGCGACCATTAAACCAGCGATTGGTGGTGTGCAATGGCAGTGATGTCAGTAAAACTGCTATTTTTTGAGGGTTTTAAATATATCCCGCCTTACAGATATTTTACACTTGTGTTGAGAATGAGATGATAAATGTACAACACCAAGATACTTGAACATTTCCTTTTGTAAAGTGAACCAAAAAATGCCCGATAAGTTGCTGTAGCAATAAAATGTTATTAACTAAAAAGCAATTCTGTTTTGGTTCAACATAATTTTCTTGTTTAACACAACAAAAATTGTTATTTTGACATAACAGATAACATTTATTCAATTTAACCTAAAATGTGTATTTAACCTAGCAACTTCTGCTATTTATTTTAATGATTTTTTTTGGTTAATTTAATATGAAATAGTTGTTTATTTTACCCGAACACTTATTGCCCTAACAATATTGAATGTTTAAAATAAAATTATCTTCATTGTTAAAACAATGCTAAAAATATATACACAATTATTTTAACATTCGCATTTTGTTACTTCAACAATAATTTTTGTTTGACTGTATTTAACCCAAATTTCGTAGTTAAATGCCGCGTTTTTTGTTAGATTAACACATGTCCTTCTTTCCGTGTAGGAGTTACTTGCTATTTTGTTTCCTAAATGTTTTTGTAACTAACTTTGTTTTTGCAAGAATGGTAAAAAGAACTGACATTGAAATTCAAATTTTTGCTTAGAATGTCACCAAAACATAAATAGTCATTTCACAATGTGATTGGAAGATAGGTGTTTGTGTAGGTATTAGCAAGTGAAATTTAGAATTTATAAGAAAATATTATTCATTATTTCTAATAGGGGTGCCAACCCTTTTTTTGGTGCAAACTAGACGAAGAGATATCAAACTACCTAATTAGCGATTAGATTTGGAACTAGTTTAACAAATATAAAAAATCTATGACTTGACGACAAAAGCCATGATATTTGCATTTATTTACGAAGTATTTTTGATGGTAGCAACTTGTATTTATTAGTGCTTCGTCGGGAAAGTTGAAAAAGTACAAATGATGCCTCTACGGCTGTACCAGTTATTCTGTGTTGATGTTCATTGTTATTTCTGCCTACTTTTTAATTCCATAGTTAATGATATGTTTTCTTAACAGGTGTGATTTATTTATTTCGATTTAAATTTAAAATTACTTGCAACTGGAAATTTTAAAACAATTACGAGTTGCTAATTTTGTTGTTTTTAGTGAAATGTAATTATGGACAAATACAGATAAAATTGAATATGTACTTTATTGTCACAGTATTCACATACTTAAGATGTGTAATATAAATCTGTATCAGCATATTTCCAAACAATCAGCGAAATAAAAAATAAGCAAAACCAGTTAAGTATATACATTCAAGGTTGTTTCTTGACATACCTGTAGTTTTAAAAATGTGTACACAAAAGCAAGGCGAACGAACTCCAATCACATAAAAATATTCCCAAGGATTGATAAATATATAATGTATTGCAAACACGAAAGCCAAACACAGACAATATGCGTAGGTATGCGTACAGAATTCCTGCTAAAATAATATTTTTGAACTGGTGCTCTTGACCTGATTTTTAATGGATGCGCTAGTTTAATAATATCATAGCACGGAAATAACAAAACAGAAATAATGCAGATCAGTAGATACAACAAGGGATATAAATAGTAGAGAAGATTGCCTAGAAAATATATTAAGTATTACAAGCAGAAAGCATGAGAAACACGTATCGAAAAAGCAGAATAACAGGAATAATAATAAGCATATATAACAATACATGTAAAATGACTTAATGTATGTTTTTATAACATGGATCCCATGCATAAGAAACAACAAAAATTAAAGGTTAAAAGCAATGTCATTTATCAATAAATTCAAATTGGATCTCGTTTGTGAAGTTAAGATGTTAGAAGAAAATAAAATGAGAACTGATACAAAATGAATGAACAAACGGAAAATGAACATGTTTAAGTTACACGGTTTATAAACCTGATGTGGACATAAAAAAAAAAAAACATGGCTAAAGTTCCAACCAAAGCGCACCGGATATAAAAAAAAATTGAGAAAATCCATTAGCACACGGAAGAAAACTGTTGCTGAGAGAGCAGATAATGCTGTTGAGGACGCTTTTGCAAACCTCTTCTCAGAAATATATCGTTCACAACCTAACATAGCAAATGCTATACTTTGGTGGAGTGCAGAAGAGCAAATTCTGTATCATTTCTTTATTTACGTCAGATCGAGTATAGCTTAAGCTGGCAAGAACTCAATCTAACATGACTTCCGGGCACGATGCTTTATTTTCGGTACCGTTGAATTATATATCTAACTTGGCTGCACGAACTTTATCTTTATCTTTCATGGCAGTTGACAGCAGGCTGAGCCATTTGATTTTGCCAATTAACATATTTCCTAATTTCGCAAAAAAAAATAGAACAATTGTTACATGAGTAATAGCTTTACAGTATAAAACCCCGTCTGTCCGTATATATCAGCATGGCTTTACTACTTGAATAGGTTTTTGGTCTAGTTTGACCAATCTAGTGACGGTTGTCCAATATATTAGTGAATCGATTGCCGGCAAGTGGATGCAGTGTACATAAATTAGACATAGTATTTGATACTATTAACCGCTCAATATTTCTATCAAAGCTACGTTGCGCTGGCTTGTCTGAAGGTGTAATATAATTGATTTCATCGTGTCTAGTGACAGGATTTGTTATGTTGCATATAGTGCCTTTAAATCTAACCAATTCAGTTCCATTTCCGGTGTACTACGAGGATCTAATCTTGACTCTTAATATTTAATAAATACTTAAACGGCATCTTCCAGTTCCTAGATTGCAAGTTTGCTGTATGCGCTGACGATTTAAAGATTTTTGTGCGGGTAAATTCAATGTCACATTGTTTAGCACTCTAGAGGAATCTTGATACCATTACTGGAGTCAAGATTATTCCAAATTAAGGACTTGGAAGTACATTTTGACACACATTTTAGCTTCAACAATTACGTTCTGGAGATTTGTAGTTTTAACTAGTTTAAGCCTTAGCGTTCCTCACACACACGCACGTTAATTGCACTTTTTACATCCTGGTTAAACCAAACCTGGAATCTTTGCTACCTACATCAAGAACTCTCGCTTGAGAGGGTACAAAAGTATTTCTTACAGTTTCTCTTCTACACAGCAAGAAATTTTGGCGTGTAATTTTGGCAGTGTATTGGGTAAAATTTTACTGTAGAAAAATATACAGTTTGTAGTGCTAGCACCTTAAACACTAGACATTGGTAAATACTTTACCAGGACACTTGTTGAAAAAGTACACTGAAACTAGTAAACTGATGTCATACACTGTTGAAAATATTATCGGTGTTGGCGTTAATTTTGCGCTAGTCAAATATTTTAGTGTTGATTTTTACAAACTTTGCTAAACGAGTTGACTACGTGTGTTTAATAGAACAGAAATTACTAGAATTTCGTGTGAATTCTTTGTTCAGATATGAGGATTTACTATTTTTCTAGACATTCAGAAGCGTCAACCTATCAACATTTTTCCCTCGGGTAGAAATATAGAAACCCCACCTGATCTAATACGGTATTGTATTATACGCACCACGTGTATTGCACGTGTATCTGTTTTCGGGTTTGTTTCTGCGTATTAACATATCCAAACAAATCACCAGACGTGTACTGACCCGCAAAGTGTAACCTTATGTTACTAAACGTTAATTCCAGTGTGCATAAATAAGTTCAACATCTTAAAGATGTATTGGGAACATCTATTTACGTAATTGGTTCCGATTTGAGTCAAAATAGCATAAACATTCACTTAATTTTATAATGGTTCTCAAAAAATCATATCAAAATTGGCACGTTTAGTTGAAACCAAAACTTTTGAATGAGTGGTTCTCCATATTTATAACTGAGAAAACGTCTTAAAGAGAGAATATTATAGCACTAAGAAATAAGAGTTGCATATTAAAAAGACGTCGTGTTTAGAAAACGGTGTTAAATCACCCAATAGACCGCATTCATTTAGTTAGCAGCTAATAAATTTGTCTAGTCTAGATCACATAAAATGTGACTAGAAGTATTTTATAATTCCACGTGTCAGTTGGACAAAATAACCCCTTAGACAATACTTGACTATCTTCGCTCGTCAAAATTAAACTCGTATAATTCTCGACAAAATAACACGAAAAGAGTGTGGACCTCTCCTGACTACTAAATTAGTCAAAAAAGTGTTAAATTTTTCAACAGTGTATGAATTGCTGTAAGCATAAGCTGCAGCTGAGCATAGCCAAACCTCATAGTGAGATTGAGAGGAGAGAAGGTTGAAATGGTAACGGACAAAAAACAATAAACTAAAACTTGTATTATCAATTTCCTTCTACATTCAAAGTTAGTAAAATTTTATTTTGAATTATTTTTATTAGTAGCTACAATATTTCATTTATGTTATAAGTTGATTAGTTTTCTGGCCTGTAGAAGCAAATACGTTAAACATATTCTGCTAGTACAGAAATTATCGTGAAGATGGCGGTTCTCCTATTTCACTACACTAGCTTTCCATATTCGATATAAGACTTCCACATGATGGCAGAAATAACAATCAAATATTTAGTACTTGCCAGGTAAACATTTCATAGGAATTGTTATCAAAATAGTTTCCTCATTGCATAGCGACCTAGATTTTTGCAAATTAATCGCCAATGTGCACATTGGAATTATGTTCAAGTGAAAGTTATATTTTTTCATGAGGAAGAAATTTCTTACGTAAATGCTATTTGTTGCAATTAATACTTTTCTTAGGAGCTAACAAGTATTTCCGTACTTCTATTTAAAAGAATAATTTAAGATTAATGCATGTTGTATAGACTTTACCATTTGTGACGGGTACATTTTATACTGCTGGTTACACCAAGTTGGGGTACATATGTTAACACTATTTAGAGTACTAATGCTAGTGTATTTCTAATGTTAAGTAGTGTGAAAAAATTCTTACAGTCTATAGACTGGGTGGAGTTAATCTTCCACGAGGGTTAGATTACGAAGAACTTTTATTAAAGCATAACGTTAATTATTAGCTCAATGCAGAAAGAGAGAGTGCTAAATTTTTACTTCTAAATTTCTGAACAATCTAATTGACCCTCCTGATTTGTTCAAAGCAAATTAAATTTAAGCTCTCTCAATTGATACTTTTGCTATATCAATGTGTAAAACCAACACTTTGACAAAAGTTTCTTTAACACAAATGGCTAAGAATGTTATAAAGGGTTAATTAGATTTCGATGTATTCGTTTTAGACAAACATTTACGAGTAATTTAAAGTAATTTTTTTAATTTTATTTGATTTTGTTTTGGTATATAGGAAGCTATCCAGATGTAAAATTCAAATTTGATGTGAAGTATATTCAGATACATAAGAGAATTTCTAGCTATGTAGAATATTCCAGAACTAAGTTTCATCAAATAAGACTTGGAAAGCATTTAGATAACGTGTGATTTTCACTTCTGTTATGTTCTCTATTTGATTTCTGTATTTCTTACAATTAGTGAAACTGATTTTTTTATAAAAATAAAAAATCCACTTTAATTAAGATGATTTCACTTTAATGTTAAACTGTAGTATAGCAGTCTTTGTCTATGCTGAATGTATAAAACATTTTAAATAGATTTAAACAGCAAATTGAATGAAATTAAAATTTGAAAAAGAATGTGGATTTGGAGTTGCCATACACCGTCGAATTTTGCCGACTTTTATATGCAACTATTCTAGCCGGATTTCGATCTTCTTCAAGATAAATCGAAACCGGGAAAAACATATTTCTGCGGACTTTAAAAATAAATATTCTACGTAACGTCATTCGTTCCAAATACTCTTATATTTTCTTTATATAACTCCTTAAAATAGATGCATATATTCTTAAATTAGGGCCGAGTTTAATATATGTGTTTATTATTTTTTTAAGTTCCTTACAACAGCTACTTCCTGTTCCTTCTGCTTTTTGTATTGTCCTACGTCAACTGAAATATGATTTATGTGGAAGGTAATAAACTATAACAACAACGGAACTAAAAACTGAACTGAGAAGCATACATTAATGTGCATTTTAGCGCTCAATGTCATAACGCTATTTGTGTTTAGTATAATCATTAATGGTCTAACCATATCGTGCGTATCATTTGCAAATTTAATTAACTGTTAGAGTAGTTGATAATGTAGTAACACTGTTCAATTTAACATCAACATTCTTCAGAAACAAAAAAAAGCATGTGCTGACCAGGCGTACGTCTACAAATCAATATAATATGATAACTGATAATAACATTTTACATAACATAAATATGTAGGTACTAAAAATAAATAAAGTTAGAGTTATATAATATTATTTTTTTACCTTGCTCCATTAATGAAACACATTCCTTTCAATTTATCTTTATTATAGTTAACTTAAAACGAAATTACTTAAACATTATATTTTGCACAAATCTCAAATATTTTGGTTCTAGCTTTGGCAACTGAAATGTGAATTAAGTAAGAGGTAAATACATAAATCTTTAAGTCTAACAATTATTAAGTAACTATGCGACTTTATTGATAGATAAAATAATCAAATAAAATAATGATATATTAAGTGGCATTAATCTACACTCGACATCGTCTATCGGTTTCGATCGAATCGTCCAGAATAGCAAGACAGAGATTTAGCGGTCGACAAAAGTTGTCGGATTTTGCCCATGCATCAGCAAGCAAGTTTTTGAGATATTTTAAAATGCATGAAATTGAAGTATAAAATTTAACTTTGATTTTTATTGTGTAATCCAACGTTAAACACACCTAACTACATTCAGCATTCAGCTAAGAGGCTGAGCAATTAAATGAAGTGAAATTCTACCCACTAAACAAGAGACCTATATGAAACATAACAAAAAAATTCTTAGGCGTAAAATTTGCAACATATACCTTGTAACGCGTATGAAACGCTTTTTTTATTTCTTGGCAACCCAATAAACAAGAAACGTAAATGAAACATGACAAAAAATTCCTTAGGCGTAAGATTTGCAACATATATTTGTAACTTACATGAAATGTTTTTTTTTTAATGTTTACTTGTAACATTTAAGAAATGTATCTTCTGTAACCTAAAGTAACATCGTTATAAGTAGCTGCGCATTGCGCATACACAAACACGGCAAATTTCGAGGGCACCGGGCACCGCTAGCACGAGTAGAGTTTGCGTATGCTGGACGTTGTAGCCAGATCAGATTGTGGCTAAGTGGCAAACTTATGCTTTTTCTAATTAACAAAATGGCAGAAACACCTGAAGCTAAGAATTCGGTAAGTATATTAGGTATATACTTACTTCAATTATGACTCATAAAATTTCTCTCAACTACTCGATATACATAACCTCAACGCACATTTTGCTGGGAAAATAATTTGTTAGCGAACTTAATTCAGACCAATAGTGTAGTAGTATCAAATCATGTTAAAAAAAACTTTTATAACTTATTAATACCTTATTAACCTTTTAACATTTTTAGCTGCTGTAAGAAAAAGATACCTACTCATGGTTGTTGGAGGTCATTTTTGGGTATACCATAAAGATATGGTTTAAGCAAGCTGATTTGCAGTATACTAGATAGTGCAGTAAGGCAAAATAAGTTGTAACAAAAAAATTAATAAAGACTTTTTAATACAATTCAATTTCCGTTTGTATAACCTACACTACTACTTACAATTCTGTACTACAGAGGTAAAATGTCATAAGTCCATTTTTGTCCATTATGAAGTGTTTACGATTTTCTTAATCTGCAATTACAGGAAATTATATACTAAAACTTCATAATGGCCAAAAATGGGTTTACAACACTTTACCGCCTCTATGGTACAAAAATGTTTTAAATGATTACGTTTATAAAACGTTTCTTAAAATGTTAAGAGTTACGTTTTTAAAACGTATTCAAACGCAACGTTTCTTTGAGACGCTTCTGAGGGCGGACATGTCGCAGGTTCTGTACGGTAAACAAAAACGTTTCTGCACGTTACACTCGAAGTTTCAAAGTTAATAATGTTACATCTCTGAAACATTTCTGTTACCGAATTTTGTTTAGTGGGTAGTCACACACTTATACTGAGTGTTAATAAACACTTGTTTAAGTGTGATGATCTTCGCAGTAAATTAACTTATCTTATCTTAAATGGAAGACCTCATATCGAAATATCCAACGTAGAATTTAATTGTTATTAATTATGTATAACCAATTAATCATTATTTGACAGCAGTTAACGCTTACTTTATTCACCTGTGAAATTTATTGTTAAAATCATAAAAAAAAGGAAAATTATTCTATTCAAGAAAGAATTGACGCAATTTTGACAATTGATGAATGCGAAGAAACCTAGCAAGCTAAAAAAATTGAAAACCTGGTCTACTTTCCCGCAAAATTCTTTCTCAATTTAGTAATTATTGTAAAAAGTTTTCCGGGCTGTTGAGCCGGAACCACAGCCGTGGTCTTGTAGAAGACAAGACCACGGCTCAACAGCCCGGAAAAACTTTTTACAGTAGATTTCGGCCGTGAAAGCCTACGCAACACGTAATTATTGCCTGAAGGAGTAGCGATGAAACCGGTAGCTTTCATTAAAGAGTTTTGTGAGAAAGTGGACCAGTTTTTTTTATTCCTTATCTTCCTAATTATGTTACTCACACAGAGTTAAAAATGGATCATGTGAAGAAAACTGTTTCCTTGCATCAAGGGTGTACGCACAAAAATCTCCAGAGATCACATCCAAAAAAAAAACTTCGTGAAAGCGGACTTCAAACATTTTGGCAGATCACCTGTACAATATCTATTAAATGCATCAACTGATTAGTGACAAAGATTTCCAGCATCAACTTGATTTTTGCACACGCATGCATTGCCTCTTCTAGAACTTCTTTCTTACTTCACGAATAGTCAATAAAATATTCGGTTTTCGCCAGGGGAGATCTGTGATAGGGGCAGTGGGTTTTATTAACTTTACATTAACATGCTTTCAGACCAATAAATTTTGCGCAACCACCTTACTAATAAGTAAGGCTTATGATTGCGTGGACCAGAAAATTCTATCGAATAAATTATGTATGTGTAATTTTGATAACTTATCAATAAGATATATCAAATCTTACCAAGATAGTAGGCAGGAAATTGTGCGTTTGGGAGACTGCTTGTCTGACAGGCTTCCCTTAAAAATTGGTGTTCCACGGTGGTCTATATTGGGGCCCTTCTTATTTCTGATATATATATATATAAACGATCTACCATAAAATGTCCTAATTGATAGATGTGTGAGATTTGCGGAAAATACCACTCTGTTAGTCAGGTCGTCTGATGGTGCCGAGGTCCGGCGGAAGGGTGTCGAAGCGCAACGGGATGCGGAACACTGGTTTTGCACAATTAAATTAGTTTTAAATAGTAACAAAACCCAAACGGTGATTTTCTCTACAATGTTTCGAGGTTTAATAACTCAGATTGAGTGACGTACTTGGGCATTCATTTGGATAATAAGTTAAGATGGGATACACATTGGAGGAGTATCTAGGGGCTACGCTGTTGAAAACCGTATATTTGTTGGGAAGTTTAATATCGTCAGTATCTGAAAATATTTTACAAACAGCTTATTTTTCACTCTTCCAATCTGGAATGATGTGTGGAATTCTCGTATGGGATCATGGCTCGCTTCGGCACGGCGTCTACGTTCTTCAGAGGAGACGCCGTTCGAATAACTGCCGGTTCGTATTTCCGGGCCGATTGTCGTCGAGCATTTGTAGAACTAAATATTTTAATGTAAACAAATGTAAAAAATGATATATGAAGTCACGAAGATTGGTGTAAAATTTAAATTAGGACAATAAATGTTCAATATCCAATCTGGTTTTATTTAATTTTATTTCACAACATGTTTCGATCACAATAGAATCATCTCCATTCATTTGCCAATTTTCACCTGAAGATGATTCTATTGTGATAGAAACATGTTCTGAAATAAAATTAAATAAAACCAGATTGGATATAGAACATTCATTACTCTAATTTAAATATAAAAATATTCAATTTCCAATCTATTTTATTATTTGTCAAGATGGATTTAATGGCTCTTTTCATAATTATTTTACGCGAAATAGGGACAAACTACGACGGGAATATACTGTGCACTATTCAGAAAACATACAATCACCAAGGACCGAAATTGCGCTCCCAAACAATTACACAAGTCTAAAGTTAAGCGAACATAAAATATCATTAAAAAAACTTTTAATAAATAAAGCCTTTTACTCTGTGGGTGAGTATTTTGAGTCAATGCACTTCCAGACTTAACAGGAGCGTGTTTTAAATGTTTTATTTTTATGCTGTTATTGTTTGTTTAAATGTTAAATTACGTCCTATCTCTTACCTATTTGTGTTTTATATATATTATATATTTTATATTTTTAAGCATAAGCATGATGTACTTATTGTATATACACACTAATAAATATATTGTTATTATTATTATCATAGTTAGGACATATCTTTTTAGTATGTTGCGTTCCTTGTTTGTAATGGATCTTATGGATCACACACATTTGATGACACACATTTTATGATGGTTATCTATAAGGCACCACAAAATATAAACTTAGGATTAGCACTAATGGTTTCAGTGATTATGCTACTGGTGATTAAATTATTTATTAGTGTGTCGCACCATCTATTTATTAATCACATTTGTAGTACTTATAGTAGAAATAATTGAGGCCTTTTTGTATTCGTCATTTCTTTTTATATTTTAAATAATAACATAACAATAATACAAACGGACATTCTATCGGACTTCTACTTATTGTTAGTAGAAAGTCGCATAGTGGGCATACTAATGGCCATAATAGGATTTCATTTTTATCTTGTATCCATTACTCTTTAATCGAAAGTACAGGACTTGTAACAGATATAATCCGTAATGTTTGGTGAGTTTTTGGTGATCATTACGTTGAAGGAACCATAATGCATAATTTCAAATATTTAAATATTATTTTTCTTGGATTTTATAAGTGGAAATTTTTCAGAAAAATAGTAGCCTCAGTTTTTCTTTTAATGGAATAACTTTTTAGAAGAACAAACAAAGAATGAAGATGTGCTTGGAGTAATTTTTTCTAATTATTTCGGAAGTAATAAGCAGTCTGGGGGTAAAATACCTTTGTCTTATCTTCTCTTACCTATGATTTGCCAGTAGTCGTGTATAATATTTTTCTAAAATTCCCTCTGGGGACAATTTCACCATGCTTATTCGGCTAGATTCGCTAGATCCTATGCGGTTTCCACCACGGACCATTAAAACTATAAGCAGTTCTGGCAGTCATAGCAGTAAGAGTGTAGTTGATTCATGCTATTCAGACGATAATTCAAAGTTAAGCGCGTAACAGACAATATCAGGTTTGTAAACATACACTGAGAAAAAAATTGAAACAAATAGTGATTTAGGTAGGAAATTCCTTCCCCATGAAAAAATATAGCTTTGACTTGCAAATAATAATAATATTAATATATCTATTCCTTCTGAAAAAAGTTAAAAAAAAAATATACACAATAGTAGAATAGACTATAAAGAATATAAAAAAAGTAAGAATAGCAAGAATATAATATGACTAAACTATGAGAAGGAAAGGGATCGCATTCGATTATAAATCGATCTTCCCATGCGACCCCGCACACCCACAATATACAAAAACTTGTAAAAGTTAACAAAAAGCTCACACCCACAGTGCTATACAGAGCATCGCTAACTCTTGGAAGATTGCACAAAAATAGATATTTGATTATTTAGCTAATCACTGTCCCTCCTGTCCGTCAAACAAGAAACGAAAAAACGCATTCCTAAATGCGCCCAAATACCATGACTGCCTAATATCAGACGGAATCGCATTGTAAACTCTAGTTATTTGGTAAGAGTACGGCTTCTTAAAAAAAATGAGTTCTGTATATTGGTGGCGTAAGAATGCCCTTAAATCGGATGTTCAAATTATGCACATTCGTCCTAAAAGTTATTTTAGTAGACAAATATTCAGGCTTACCAGTTGTTATAACTTTATGAAACAAACATGCTGAATGCAGCAACCTACGGTTACCCATATTTAACCATTTAATAACCTTAAATTTGTGACTAACATGACAACACCTGCGTATACCGAATACTAACCTCAAACATGAATTTTGAACTTTCTCAATTTTACGGCAACAAAAAGAATCAATACAAGTGCCATATAAAACATCACAATAATTAAATAACGATAACACCAATGATTCATACAACAATCTCTTTAAGTTTTTATTCAAGTAACAGATGTACTATATGTATATTAATTTTAAGGAAGCATAGGCCTTCTGCGTACATTTGTTTATGTAATCGTTCAATTTAAATTTCTCGTCTATAATAACACCTAAATTTTTACAGAGGAGCTAAATTTAATTTCTGCACCATCAACGTACACACTTAAGCCCGATTCAAAAACCTGTTGTTTCTTATTTTGTGGCCCAAAGAGAATTAATTCCGTTTTGGAAGCATTAATCTTTAGTGCATGATCACACGAAAGTGAAGATCAAACTTTCCAAATCGGAATTTATGTTTTTAAAGGCATCCGCCATTTTACCAGCTGGAAAGGAGTAATACAGCTGCGTGATATCAGCGTCAAAGTGGTAATTGTCAATATTTTAAAGTTTTGTGAAGCTGAGATATATGGTATACAATAAAGGACCGATAACAGAATCCTGTGGGACACCAGAAGACAAGGTTAATAATTAATATTAATATGTTTGGTCAAATGATTCTACAATTTACATTCAAATAAATATTTATTTGATTCTGAGGAAATGAAATTATTAGACATTAATAAAGCTTATCTTTAGTTTAATAAATAAACTATTTTGTTAAGCATATAAAGACTTCAGATGTTGTTTACTGCACGCCAGTTACCAGTTGCTTCTCCACATTGGTGGTTGATTCATAAGATTCAAGGGCCACCGTATACAATGGGCAAACTGTTTTGATAACAATTCCTACGAAATGTTTATCTGGTAACTAATAGAAAAAAATATTTGTGGCTATGTCCGCCATGTATAAAACTTATACCGAGTGTGGGAAGTTAGTGTAGTGAAATAGGAGAACCGCCACCTTTACGGTAATTTCCGTACTCCTAGAATATGTTTAACGTATTTACTACTATAGACCAGAAAACTTGGCTATTATATGTTTAAAACATCATGACTTGATGATTCAAGTAAATCTACTACTACTTTGCCTGTAACTACACCGATTTTGTATGAAACCGTTTCTTTAAGAAAGTCGTACGTGATATCATATATCCAAACAAATATTTTTTGGTTGATAAGTTAATTTGTTTGAATAAAAGACATTATTTTAAAGAGATCACTTCAAAGAAAGCATGACATTAATCTTAAGTTTCTTTACGTGAAATATTATTTTTTCAAAGATATGTATTTGTTTTTTGCGGGAAAGAATCTTTTTTTCCCAGTGTAGCAAGATCATTAAAAAATAATGCAATTATCTCTAAGAGAGAAAGTTCCAACAATTAAGGGAACCAAGATATGCATTTTTGAAGTTACCCTTAACTATTATTCAGTACCGCTGATATTGCAGCCAGACCTCCATTGTTTGTTAAATAGCACGCCAACGCATAACTTCGCGACGAGCAAAAAGAATAGCAGTCTGCTTTGATGACTAAATGTATACATATATTAGTAAGGGTTTTGAAATGAATGATTTTAATAACTAGGCACAACAAATACTATAGTTGAATTTAGTTTAGTGACCTATGTTACCCTTAACAATTTGGACTATCATTTCAAAATCAGCCTGTGTACCTAACGATGCACCTGTTACATTAATGCAATGATTGCGAGAACGAGATAATGGGCCAGAAGTTCCAAGAAATCCGTATATTTCATCTAAAAATAATGAGTGCTAATATATTTTGTTGTTTGAGTAAAGTGATAACGGTTGTATTTATTATAGTATCATCTTTGAAGTTGATTATTTCGCAATTCTCAAATAAGCTATTTTATTCACCTGTGTTTACTCTAATTAGGATTTGTGATGTCAATTTATCACAAGGTCTTTATTTCTCAATTTGCTTATCTTAAGTTTCCAAATAGAATATTCTCCTTATCAATGATGATATAATCATAATCTTTAACTGGCGCAATCACGGTAATGATTATAGATGAGAGAGTTTTTGGAATTTTTTTATGGAAATAACTGTTTATATATCTGTATTTTTTTGCTAACATTGTATTTAGAATAGAAAGTAATACCACTGTTGTAAGCCGCATCACCTACTTTTACACAAAAAAGGAGCAAAGTTAGAAACCTTTATACAGAACAAAAATTTACTTAAATCATCGTAACGGAATCTAGTATTATTCATATATTCATATCTATTTTCGTGAGAAATGTGCAATATTTATTGAGAGTACAAAAGTAAATATTAAGCATTTGCTTCTTATTATTTATATTTTATGTTTACGTTACGACATGTCATCCATGAATTATTTCTGAGAAAGCAGCTTTTTCACACAAACGGATACTTACATATTACTTTAGGAGTGTTGCAGTGATATTTCTTTTGACTTTCCAAAACACTATTCAGTTTACCCTCTGTTTTCAGTATGCGACTTCAATCACAAGTTTCTAGAATGAATTCTGGTCTAAAACGCACCTAATAATTTTAATCTCCGCGTTACGGGCATTTATTTACGGATCTGAAGAAAAATAGAAGGTTGGGGTGCACAGAAATGTGTGAAGCCGCCAGACGCGTACTGAAACGTGTACGAGGCGTCGCTGAAACGTTGCTGTTGTTAGACGACCTATCGCGACGCTTAGCGCCGACCGACTGTTAACTGCATCAGCAATTTTATTCTAATTTTGTATGCCATGATTCTTGACAACCTATACCAACTATACGCTGCAGAGATTGTTTGAATTTTGTAGCAACGCTTCATAATTTGATATTAAATTTTTCTGTTTGGTTATATACCTACTTAGGTGGATCAAGTTCTTAATACACGATATTAAATCTATTATAGAGAACTGCTTTTGCCCCTCGAGTTAGTGGCCTTATGTTTATCCCTTAGACATATATTTAGTACTGAATGTTTTGTTGGTTTTACCACTATACCAGCTTTTTCAAAAGTATTATTGGCAAGTTTTTGTTCTCTTATTTTAAATCAGTCAATAACACGTTTTTATCTTCTTTTACTTTTTTTTTTTAAATTGTTTAAGCATAATATAGTTATATTCTTGAACAATTTATATTGAAGCGTCAAAAGAATATAAACGTTGACAGACATACTAAAACAATATGTGTACACAAATAGAAAGAAATTGTTAAATCAACCCAAGCGGATGGCTTGCTCATAACTGGAGCAAAAAGTACCCATTTCTCTCAAATAATTCAGTTTGTTGTTCTATTAGATGTTCGATTCAAATTTGTACATACATTATTTAATTTAAAATAATTAAACTGCATTAGATTAAATATTGTAGAAAATTAGGTTAAAACTGTCAATATACAGGCTGGCGCGTTAGTGTGTGCACGCTCGATATATCTGACATTATGAAAGTATCAAAAAAAAATATATTAAGAAAAGATGCACGTATTCTTAAGCTTCATATTTTAAAATTAGGTACAATAATAACTTGTATTGCTGGATTAAAACCGACGGAATCATGCCGATCCATTTTTATATTATATAAAGTGATAACCTTACCGTGCATCTTCATTCATGCACTAGCATACTACATGCACAATAATAAAACAGAGGTTCAGGCAAATTGCGATCTGCATAATTATAATACTAGAAATAAAAATGACTTAGTCACTCCTAAATCTATTGATTGACGTTATTTCAACAGTCCCCTCCAGTATTGGACGCAAAAATTTACAATAAGTTACCAAAATCCCTCAAGGAGCTCCATCCTCTGGTTTTTAAACGGCGCGGCGGTTGCGTCAACTTTTAGTTTCTCATGGTTTTTACTCTTTACAAGAGTATTTAAACCATAACTTTAATTAGATGGGTGTTTTTAGGGTTCATACTATTAATATTGTTCTTTAATTAATTAAAATGTTTTACTTTTCATTAATATATAATTTTTGTTTACTTTTTTGTTTGACATGTTTCTATACTTTGTAGTCCGCAGAAATAAATTCTTACTTACACATATACAGGGTGTTTTATAACGCCGTGCCAGATCTAACCTATATTTTCTTTGCTATACTTTTTTGGCGTTTTTAAATTTTCCGTCCGTGATAGTCTGCAGTTCAATTTTTGTACCAGCTTCAGTTACTACTATTTCAGATAGCGGAGGGTAGCACAGGGCTTTTTCTCTTAATATGGTGTGTGAACAGTACAAGGATACACCTTTCATTAGTGCACTATGCTGTAATCTGAAATACTAATGTTTTGTGAGTGAACAATCAATAATTAAACCCTTCGTTTGGTGTATATAAAATCTTGGTTAGATTCTCTAGTAGTCCTCTCAAAAACCTTCTTTATTTTCGTTGCAAATTTTGGAGAGTGTAACTGGTTTTTTACAATTTTTGCTGCATCTTCCTTTGCCTTTCGCTTGAATTTTCGTTTCGTCGCACAGCATAGAATCCGCAATCTTTAAACGGTTTTCTAGGGCGGCCTACTTGCCTTTGGCTTGTAGTTGATCCATTCATAATCGTCATTTCTTCATTAATCCACTTTTCTGCAACCTAAATGCTAATATTAAAAATGCGTGTAACAACACGAATCGGGCGCATTCCAAAAAAAAAAGGTTAAGTATTTTAGTTAATACTTTATGTAAGTATTGAAGCAGCACGCCTATCAAACAGGCAAATCCACTGAGATTGCATTAGCGGAGCTGACGGATCGAATCCAAGATGCACTGACGAATAAAGAAACCGTAGTGTGCACCTTTCTAGACATAGAGGGTGCTTTTCACAACACTTCACACGTAACTTCCAGATGGATGTCGCAGTTGCTGTCTACCAGGTCGGTGGAGGGATGTGGGATATAAGACCATGTCGGTTAGTACGACCAGAGGATGCCCCCAGGGGCGAATTACATCCCCACTTATGTGGAGCCTAATAGTAGACGAACTCTTATGCGGGCTGACGGATCTAGGCATACCTTGTCAAGGGTATGCTGACGATATTGTCATATGTATACGCAAGAGGCAAATTTGAGAATAGCCTCTGTGACGTAGTTCAAAGAAAACTAAACTTTACGAGAAGATGGTGTCAATCGGTGGGACTTAATGTTAACCTCACTAACACTACCTTAGTAGCATTCACTAAGAAAAGAAAATATCATCTTAAAACCATAAAAATGGCTGGGCAAAATATAGACTGGATAACGAGGGTCAAATATCTAGGGCTTACCCTAGACAATAAACTTCTATGGAAGAAACATGAATTTGAAGTAACCAACAAGGCCAAAAAAGCCCTGACGGTGTGCAAAAACTTTGTAGGGAAAAATTGGGGATGCAACCCAAAAATACAGCTTTGGATGTATACAGCGATATTGAGACCGATTATCACTTATGCATGAGTAGTTTGGAGCAAAAGGACTAATCTGACCACTGCGAGAATCAACCCCTCGAAAGTGCAAAGATTAGTATGCGTATGCGTAACTGGGGCTATGAGAACTTGCCCAAGAGCAGCTGTCGAGGTAGTATTAAATCGTACCCCTCTCCAAATTGTGGTAGAGAGCGTGGCAAAAAGAATAACACTCAGAATGGTCAAGGCAGGAATGATTAGGCATAGGCTTCAATCTGCTGACGGCGGTCAAATCTGGGACATGTTCCGGGATGACATGCGAGCCAGTAGGATCATAACACCATCCTGAAATTAAATATAAATGCCATCAAATAGTACACTGATAGCTCCAAAAAGCAGAGGGAACTGGAACAGGAATATATGGACCTAGACCCAAATATTTCCAGAGCTTGGGAAAATACCCAAGTATCTTTCAGGCGGAAATACATGCTATTGACAGATGCGTCCAATTCAATATTGATAAGATTTACTGAAAGCAGGAGTTTATTATTATTAAAGCGCTGAGCTTAAATGAAACCAGTTTCAAGATGGTCTGGGAGTGCCTAAAGAAATTAGACGAGGTAGGCAAAAGAAACAAAGCAACCCTCCTGTGTGTTCCGGGTCACGCAGGAATGGAAGGGAACGAAATAACGGATCATCTTGCAAAAGAGGGGCTGGAATACCATTCTTGGCACCTGAACCCTTTTACGGAATAAGCAGCAGTACAATACTTAAGATTCTAAAAAATAAAATAGAGCAAAGAAAATACAATTATTGGGAGAAGGAACTTCTCCAGGATCTTCAAACAAGCTAAAACTTTCCTATGAAACTATAACCAGAGGAGATTTATGGAATCAGCCTGAGTAAGAATAATATTCGCATATTAACAGGAATGTTTTCAGGCCTATGTAAACTGAAAGGACATTTGAGTAAGTTTGAAGTAGCAAAAGGAATCTGAATATAAATTTTGTAAGAGACGAAACACCCATCCGTCTCCTCTCAAATTGGGCACTGTGCAACTCAAAGGCGTTGGGTACGTGAAATACGAGAGGGAGATTTAACCTAGCCTGGGGCCTTCTTATATTTTGAAAACATAAATGTTAGCTGATTTTAAATAAAATAATAACACTGACGAATCGATTGTTTATTTTATTCCATTATTTGTCTCTATAAATATGTACAAAAGATAAAATAAATAATTCGTATTCGTTGTAAGTGAATAAATTTAACTCAGTTCATTGACGTAACAAACCTAAATACATCACGCTTTACAGTGCATCGTATCAAATTAAACCAAGTACACGTATATTCACGAATCAAGTGGATCTTTGCTCGACACCTAAACAAAAAGTTTTCCAACACGGTATATAAGGATACAGAGATTGCTAATATAAAACCGGAAGTGATAAAAAGCATCAATGCAGGTTCAATTATTTTAAATGTTCGGCCATTTATAAATCATGAATAAGAAGGTGATAGGTTAAGACCTCTATCTTCAGCTCTCTGATGTTTATCTAGTGCTAAGTTAAGAGCCCAGAGATTATACTAATATACATATTGCTTGACTTTCACTTCGAATTGAATACGAATGACGTTAATACAAAGTAGTTTATTTCTAGAAGCATTTGTAGGTACCACTGCTATATTACCTTCGGGGAAGTACCGATTTATGACTGACGAAGTTGACTAACAAAATACTTGTTTAATAATGTGTAAACTAATTTGATTGTATTTCGTTTGTTGTGGTTATATATTTAAGTAGTAGTGAATAAATTTGATAAGATATACTGGTCGCTGGTACCGCCCTGTGTGTTGTGAGTGTAAGTTACTTCTTTCGTATTTTAGGCAGTAACTTTTCAAATCTCAAGTTATTTATTTGTGTAATAGTACTGTTGAATTAAAAAAAAATATTAAGCTCATCTACAATTTATTGTTAGTGGACTATTCCAACGTGGACAAAATTTCGAAAATTACCCAGAAAGAAACCTTGCTAAATCCGACCTCTGTTTATTTTACGGTGAAAAAGTGACAAGTATTACAAATTAAACGGGACATCACAGTAATAGGTAAAATAATATTATTTCTAATATTGTATTATTCATATTTTAATGCCAATTAATATGTTCTTCGATAATATAGTAGATAAGTATTAATTTTTAGAATTAAAGAATTTGCTTGTTATGTAATTTTAGTATTAATTTTTAAAACAAGGATTAAAACAGAAAAACAGTTGCATGTCGAACATGCAAAAATATTTTTCTTAAACAGAGTATGTTCTAAATTACCAACTCAAGTGAAAGAATATCAATTCCACTAAAAAAACTTTATGTACAGACTTTTTTCGTTCTATTTTGACCACTACTTACTTCGATTATTAAACAGATACAAAAAATATACATATATTTCAAATAAAAGCTGTGCTTTTTTACTTTTACAGCAAAAGTTTTAATTTTTTAAATTGAATATCCTGTATGTTTTTTTTGTTTTTGGATAGACCTTCATCTTTCCATTTCAAATATAAGACATGACACTATTATAAATATTGAGTGATTTATTTTACTAAATAATGTTAGGAGTTATCCCGAGAGAAAAAAAGCAAATTCTGAAAATGAGATACAATTAGCTGTCAAATTGTAAATTAACAATACTGTCAAAAAAGCATAAATATTCTCAATTCACGTACAAAACTCATTTTGCAAATACATTTGTAGGTACATTAAAATATTCAACAGCGTTATGCAAAACACTAGAAAAAAAAAGAAAAACGATAGACCAGAGTGAACGATTAACATTTTAAGACTTTGCTTTATTTTAAAGGTGAAATTCAGCTTTTCTTATATGTATAATAACATTATACTTAATAATTCGGAAAGCAGTTTATTAACCACTTCAGGGATGTTAGAAGAAAACATCTCCACAATACATTAAACTTTAAAAAAAAATGCCTTTAACACGTATAAAATATTATCGATCAAGACCGCACTGAAGTTTAGAAGAGGAGAAGCAGATTATGGTATTGTTAACAAATTATTACACGTTTAAACAATGAGGCTGTTTTAACAAAAATTTGTGGATGGTTGAGTGTACTTTTTCTGTTTCTGGCATTACTAATCGAAAAAAAAGACATTTACCACATTGTGTCAGTTTGGTTAATTTTCGAGTATTTATGAGAGTATTTTATTTGGAAGACAATTGTTGTGATCGGATATTTGCGACGCACTTGTAAAAAATGGGTAGATATAATCCATGCAGTATGTCTCAAGCAATTGCAACTGATGCGCCTCGCACACCGCAACGTGCACCTTACAAACAATTAATCCCTTTCGAACGCAAGCGGATTATTGGGCTATATGAAGGCGGGGTTCCTTTCCAGGAAATTGCTCCGGAAGTTAATCGTAATTACTTCACTGTATTGAGGTGTTGGCATCGGTGCATTGATCGCAAATTAAAGTGAAGCTGACCAGGTTCAGTCACACGTAGAAGAACCAATTTGAAAAATTTGAAGGGTATGTATTCATTCTCTTTTGGAAATACTAAAATACAAAAACTCAAAATAAAACAAGGAATATCAATATATAATATCTTTCAAATTCCTTTCTAATTGCCTTTGATGTAGTACTATTATATCAAGATTCTATACTTATTACAGTACAGTTTTAACCTAAAAAAAGAAATTGGTTAAAGTGATATTGAGCAAGCGTTTCTTTTTGAGGTGACCTATCTCTTACCCCCAGCATCCTGTAAATTTTGCCTTTTTCTACATTAATTGTATTGATGTTTCAATTTTCATATTTGCATTGCTTTATACTGCTCATGTTTTATGCACAGCCGCTTTACATAAATGTTTTATTATTTGTACATCTACACACAATTCCATTCCAAAGCCTTTGAATATTACTGTGTTTATATTTTTTAGCTTACTTTTATCTTCTTTGTCTTTTTTAATTAACATGCCATTTTTATTATTTTCTGCCTTTTTCGAATGTTTCCAGTTAGTTAGTACTTCGAATCCTTGACCTTGTTTGTCTCATTCTCAAGTTTATCTTCTATGTTCTCAGTTGTTTGTTCCTTCCTTTAACTGTTTTACTTCGTTCTTTAACTCCAACCCACTTCTGGTGAAATCTGCCAAAAAGATCAAATATTACGCGCTCACACGAATTATGAAGTTTTCGCAAACGATACTTGCAGCTACGTGAAAGCCAAAGCCATGTACTACATCGCTGTAATTAACACGGTTAAGAATCAAGGAATTCGCTAGATGTGCCTTTATATCTCAGTGAAATGCGTGTCTCAAATAGTAAAAAAATTCTTAGTGTGTCTTAAGAGTATACTTTATTTTGTGCTGGTTGGTTCCAAAAACTTTTTTATTGCTGGCGTCGCTCTAAGCCTGATGCTTATTTATTTTATGAAATTCATTTCATATTCATGCGCATACATTGAATTAAGAGATATTGTTTAGAACAGAATTATATACATTTGTTTAGTCCTAACCCGACTCCGTAGTTTAGTTTTGTTACGTCCCCATATTTAGATTTAAGTTCCTTCAGTTCTAAGAAGTTAATAGTGAAGACATCTTTCCCTTTTTCTATTCTTTCTTTATTCTAACAGCCACCCTGTCCATTTGTAATTTACGACCACTAGAGTTCCTTTGTTCACCGCACGCAATTATTTTTGTAACCCCACCAAGGGAAAATGGTCAGTGTAACAAGGGACTACTAGTTCAAAACCATATTATAATACCCAGTTCTGTTTTGACATTTCAAGCGACAATACATTTGTAAATATCTTACTATGTAAATATATGAAAATACAAAAAAAGGTTTTGTGTGTTTTGTTATTTAAATACAGCAACGTAGAAGTGACAAATCCAGCACCAACGTATTCACAAAACTCTACAGATATAATCCATGGTTCTTGACTCTGTGTGGGTAAACAGTAATAGGGAAATGGAAGTAAATGGTCCAATTTCAATAGAATTCAACAATTCCATTTTTAATGTTAGTACATGACTAAATTTTTAAACTGTTTTGTTTTTAAAGTTCTCGTTTTTACGTATAATTTTCTAATTTATTTAATTATTAATTTGTAAAATAATTCACACAATTTTAGCCAGTTTATTTAGTATAGCTTCAGTCTAAATTGTGCAATGTTAATTTCTTATTTGGTCTTCAGCTGACCTGAAGATGTCCGTAATTGGATGAAACCGGTTGTCGTCAATAAAAGAATTTGTGAGAAATTGGACCATTTACTTTCATATCCCTATTGAATTAAGAGACATCGATGATATCTGCACATCACCGGTGCAGTTTGTTTGAGCGGTTTTATTTCTACTAGATTGCGACGATTTCTGACGATTTTAAATGAGTATGTGAAAAAAGCTTCAAAATTGTGCTAGGGAAAATGCTACTCTTACAATAGGCACTGTGATAGCACTCTATATTCTACACTAAAAAATATTAAGCCAATTTAAACTACGGTCAAGCAACATTGCCTCTCCAAAATACATTATTCCTTTCATTACTGCCTAAAGGATTCTGATATTTAAATATATTGTATTGCTTAATACAGTATTAACGCTTTTATTGTTATTATTATATAAATATTCTACTGGCACTTTATTGTTCTTTGTCAACGAATTAGTAATTGTTTTATGCGCTTGTGATGCAAACATTTTTTTGCTCTTTTTGCGCCCATAGTCTCGCATTCGCACACAATGTGATCTGGGACATCTTCTTACACAATCTGCAGATGGTATCTCCCAATGTTCATCCTAATTATCTGTATGTTTCCATTCAGTGTTGAGTGTCCTGTTAGGAGACCTATTGTGCTACAACAATCATTGCTAGTAAGCTGCAATAAATTTTCAGATAATATAGCACTGATTTAGTAATTTTCTCATTACTGTTATTATTGTTTAGGTCTGTACTTTTTTTTTATTATGTATACATGTTCTTGGTACGTAGGAGACATAGGTGTGCTATTTCAGCACACTGATCTTATTTATTATTTATGTCATTGTAATATTATTCTCTTGAAAATAAACTAAGTGAGATCATATGCATATCTGTAGCGCCTGTAATGTTATTTGTAGAGTTATAAATAAACGTATTTCTTTCTACATTTAAACCTAATTAAAATGAAATAACACTAACAAACACTAATAATATGTAACTAGAGCATTACTAAAACACTAAATAAATATTACTCATTTATATGCATTATTTACACCCAGTGCACTACTTATTTCCACATTGACTGTCTCTACAGAACTCTCTAATAGAACTCAGGCGTCTCTGGTACTGGAGCGGTCTATATCTTTTCTGAATGTTCTAGTATATTCGTACTTACAATAGATATTTGAGCCAATATCTACTTCCCTATTTATTTAAGATTGAGTGAACTATTTGCATTCCATCAATCCAATAAACATTAAGTAAATTATAATAAGTAGATATTGAATTAATCACTTTGTGCACACATTACAACTACAAAAAAATGTTTGCTAGCATTTACAAACATTTGTGCTAAGTACATAAGGAAAGTATAATGGTAGGAAAATCCCAACATTTCCTAGGTACATTAAACGTAATGCACTTATTACGCTTATTTACATAAACGATTTAAACGGATATAACGTATTTTTATAAAATACCTACCGTACGAAACCGTTGTGTTTCGTTCTCAATCGTTGCGTTTTAAACGTACGAATATCGTTTGCGTGCAGGTGCACAAACTTTATGCAGAAAAAGAAATTGATATGTTTTCTCTGTTTCGTTTGCGTTTGCCTACGGTTCTCCCAATCCTACCGTACGAAACACTAAGGAACTGTTTCATAAAGTTTATTTCCGATCGTTGCTTACAATAGCACCCTCTATGAGATTTATAATTATCTAATATGATCTCTGCTCTGTAAAGGTGGCGGCATCTATTGGCGCAGTTGGGAATTTTATTTTTTTACAGCCTCCTAAGCAATATTCTTTGTTATTAAATCTAAGCTTAAAATTCATAATAAAAATTGTGTAAATTTTAATTTTTTTATACTTGTGTACATACGTAGTCATGTATTGTTCATGTATATTAGTATGTTCAAATAAAAGTAATCTATGCATATATCATGTGGTCTATAACTAATTCATTACCAACATATACAGCACTGTTAAATTTCGTAAATTCGTAGTTAGTTGCAAACGCAGTAAAAGCGAAACTAACACACCTTCTATTCTTTTATCAGTATTGGTCGCAATAAACTATTTGACTCGTAATCCCTTATTTTCCGCGCATATTATCTGAATATAACGATATTCTCACATTTGTTAATTTATACTGATACTGTGCAGTGCGATTAGATAATTCTATATAGTCTGCTCGATATCTTGATCGTGTTTTTTCTTTCTAGACTCATGTGGGTCCGAACCCCTGCGCTCGTCATAAACAATGTATCAAGCTGAAAACGTGCGAAGGAATACAAATCCAAGGGAAAAAGCTAATTTGTTCTCCATATTATTGTTTACGTAAGTATCTTTATTTCATCCATACACTACAAGTAATATGTGTCAAATTTAATTTATAATTAAATAATTTTGCGTTATTAAACACGATACAATTTAGTTCAAATAATTGGAAAGTATGTCGTCCATTTACACTAAAAGAAAAGAAACATTATTTCCAATAGTGACACACAAACTTAATAATGCATATATTGGTACCATAACCTTATCAATTATCTAAATTGATATTCATAATTACATATATGTGTTGAGATGAGATAACCATCCATATTATTTTTAGTGTTTTTATTACTGATAATATTAATAATATTAAATTCCGTGAATTTCTGTAATATTACAGAAAGGTGATATACATAAAGTGAAAGTGTTTCTGGAAGGATGTTGTGCACAAAACCACAATAGGTACAAAGAATTTCAGAAACAATTAACAACCACATTTAAAATATTTCTTCGAAATAGTGACAGAACAAATATTTTTTACACAACTATGTAAATCTTGAAAGATGTTTTTGGCAAGTAAATAGCTTTCTGGTGTTCAGTACAGTTTAGTAAAACACTGTTTTCTTCCGTTTGAAGTAGATTTCCTCGTACTTAAAATATTCTTTACATTTATGTGGATTTGTGGAATTAAAAATATTATTTATTTTTTCCTTTTTATTATATTTACACTAAGTATTTCCTAGAATTTTCGGTTTCCACTATTTACATCCATAATTACTTTTGGGGTATAATCTCATTTTGCCGATATCTCTTCTAATCGCCTTGATAACTTCAAAATTCGTAAAAAATAGCTTCTAGAATGAAGTTTCGAGTGCAAATTATATGTGAACATTTTTCAAGTGCAAAACATGTTTTTTTTTCATTTTCAAGTACCAAACTCCTTAAATTGGATGTGCATTGGATTACATATACGGGTTGAGATTTAGCAGATACCATTTTAAAATCGAATGCACGAAATTTTCATTTTTTGTTTTGTTTGAGAATAAATTGAGATTCTATTATCCTGTCCTTTTCAGCACCCTTATGCTTCAAACGGACTCAGCCATCCTTATTGGTTAACTAAAAGTTTATATTATGCTTTATTAGATGGTACAGACACTAGTAATATCTTCACATGCTACAGTTCTATAGTACAGACAACTGGAAATCGTAATAATGTTATCAAACTTGTTGATTCAATACCCTGATATATAAAGAGCCTGTGGAATTACTAAACAAAAGTAACAAAAAGTTCCCTATTAAAATATTTACTTTTCTATTTCAGAACGTTTGGATATGCATGAAGGTTGGCAAAATTGGTTTCGATATAAATAAGAATAAATTGTGTGTAAAGAACCCATAAAATGTTCGTTAGAATACAATATATTTTAATAAAGTACAGTAAAAGGTATCTTCAACACTATTGTGCTTTAAACCAACATTTTATGGGTTTCATAAACCCAATTTGTTGTTGTTTATATACAACTTAACTTTGTGTTGATTTAACTTTTTCTTTTTCTCAATGTAGAAAATATCTGTATAATTTGGTCATGAACTCAAAAATTTGTAAAATGAAATCTGAATTAATTTTAAACAATTAATTCCTGCTTATTCATTTTACCTATCCAAATTTAGATGAGGCAATCGAAGATCAATTGCTCTGAAGTTTCATAATGTACATATTTTATATTCTATGCACTTTTCTAGTTTATTTGATTTATCTAATTTTAACAAGTCTGTTAAATTACTTCAAAATTATGTTCTTCTCAATAGATCAAATATTTTACAGCTCCGAAAATACCAAGAAAAATGAATTTTAAATTTTCCTTCAGGGATTGTGGGATCTTTTTATGTTTATTTTCGAAAGTGGTTCAGTTCTTTCACAGTGTTGGAATTTAGTATACGCCTGAAATCACTTTTTTTTTAAATATTTATTTTATTATTAATGTGGGGTATCGAAATAGGTGCAGTTTAGTGATTTTTTTGATGACTAAGCTAGTCACCCTATTTAAAAAAAGTTGATATAAAATCTACAAGAAGAATTTTACGCTTAAATATATGTTAAGAAGATATGTGCACTGTAAAAACGAATTTCTATCTGTAAATTGAGCAACTTTCAGAAGCACTCAGTATATCAATGAAGAAGTTAAACAAAGCTAACAAACTTTTTATTCAATCCATTGCTTAACATATAAATAAATATATGAAATATCGTTTTAAGTAATAGTTGCAAAGAACTTGGTTTCAATCATAAGGTCTATTTTTGTAATTGCCGTCACATTACACCTGACAATATTAGATGATGCTTGAGGAATTCCATTAATTTACTTGAAATAGCATTTACGTATTTATAGAAATATCTATAAACCGCAAGCAACATAGTTTGCGGTTTACTAATTGTTGTTTTTAGTGAGTAATATGATAAGATGTCTTATCCTGATATATAGGTGCATAAATACATATGTAAAAATATGAAGATTGATATGAATAATTTTTTTATATAACTTAGGTCCGAAACACATTTGTTTGACGTGTTGTGAAGTGTTTCAATGCGTTGTAATAATAGTTTAAAAGTAAATCTTGGGAAAGCTAGGCAAGGCCGATCAAAGACTCTTTTTGGCAATGGCGCACCCATTTTTTTTTAGGCAAATGAATGACAAATAGTTTGACATTCAACAATCATATAATTTTATTTTAATACTAGTGGTCAAAAAAGGGTTATTTTTCAGCCGCTTTTGACACAAAAAAGTGCATTTTTAATCAAAGCTCCCCAAGAATAATATTTTTGTCAAGATGAATTAAGATTGAATCTAACTATACGTTGCGTACCCCTTCCATACCGTTCCATAACATATTTTTGGTTGTAATTATATTAATATATCCACACCTTTTTTTTCTATTTATGTACCGTTCCAATCAATTTTACCCCATATAACAACGGCCAAAAATATTTTTACGGAAATGGAAGGGAACGACATGGAAAATAGATGGAACTTGCAGTGAGAATCCACCTCAAGACAGTCAACGTGAAGAAAAAGTACTTTCTCTTAATTATAATAAATAAAATTGTACGAAAAAAGTATTTGAACAAATCAGAGTGTAGAACAGTAATGATCAATTATTATCTAAAAAGTATTTACTCGCATGGTAAAGATTAGGAGTTTAAAATACTCCAGTTTTAATGTATGTATTACAATAATGATATGGTCAATAATAATACAAAAAATAAATTAGGTAAATTAATAAAAAGACGAAGGAAAAATTAGGTTCAATTTACAATCCTCTTTATTACAAGCCTAAGATGGCAATCTTATAAAATTATTCTTTATAATATTTTTTTCCACGCAACCGTAGAATTGAACAAAGTAAAAGGTATCTACAACACTATGTTGGTTTAGACTAAAACCTTATGTATTATATTAATCTTTTGTGTTAACCCAATTTATTGTTATTTATATACAACTCAATTTTGCGTTAACTTAACATAGGTATCTTTTTTCTTGCATAATATGGACAGTTAAGTTAATCCGATCCTTTGTTTTTTGAATATGTATTTACACTGCGTCATTATCAAAGGCAAAGTTTAATTAATGCCTTCTTCATTTTTCAGATTCACTTTTCCAATATTTAAGAAAGGTTTGTTCAAAGATTTAGACGATGATGACATCTATGAAATTCTTAAGGATTATAAGTCCTCGAAGATGGGGGAGCTGTTCGAAGACCAATGGAAAAAGCAAAAGCATTTGAAACATTCGCTAATACGAACGCTACTGGGAGTTTTTGGCAAGCAATATCTCGCTTGCGGATTAATACAATGCGTCGTGAGAACCACATTTATGTAAGTAATATATGTTACTGTGTTAGTAATAATATATTATTAGTAATAGTAGTATAGAGAGCCATGTTGTGTACGAGACGGATCTTTTAACAGGTTCTGTAAATAAAACATTCCTTCACCTTTGAATAACTCCCGTCATCTGAATAATTTAAGTACATTCCTCACAGTTATTGCTCTTATTAGAACCATAAACGAATAGAAAGCAGTAATATGTCTTTACATAGGCTATTATTGGTTTCTTTTTTGTTAGAATTCAATTTTTCTTGAATGTAATCTCCTTGATTAGTGATACATTTACTACATCTCTGTATTAGTTTTTCTATCTATCAAAATAGTATATTTCAAACCAAGGGAGGAAAGTGCTCTATTGCAGGCCGCCGGCAAATATTACAAACCGAACCGAAGGCGAGGTTTGTAATTGCCCGCGGCCTGCGATAGCACTTTCCTCACATGGTTTGAATACTATTTTTCCCCAGCCAGTCCAATTTTAACTAAATGTCTAAAAATAATAAAGACATACCTGTGAGTGACATGATAGTAGGCTTAATCTGTCAAATATTTTTTGAGAACTGTCAAGTTAGCATCGTTTTAGAAAATGTTTAATAATAGTTTAATTGAAATTTAATACCTAATAATTTAGCAATCATCTCATAAATGGGCCCAGATTCGGTCGAATGTATTAATGTCATCTATTAATAATGTCAGTCACTTTCTTTTCCTCCCTAGGGACACTTTCCTCCCTGCTGGGAAAAAAGTAATTTTCTGATTTCCTCACCAAACGTTTCTCATGACATTTCGTCCTTAAAACGTCTTCCTTGCCGGTCTTGTTTCAGAATGGAAAATAAAAAATTGTCGCTAGGAGTCATATCAAAACTGTCGCACAAAACATAAAATGTATAAAACACATAATTTGAGATTGTTATTCTGCCATGTTTCAGAACCGTTTTTAATTGTACAAAGTTAAACGCGCACGTGTATTTTCGCGTATCTAACAAAGAGATTATGGTCAGATGGCGCGATTTTCTGTGTAAAGTAATTGTGGTTAGTGTGGTTACAAGAGTTACAAATTAGTTTTTCTACTATGAATGTAGGATGTGAACCTGTGGTAAATATGTTTGAAAATGCTTGATAACCCACTTTTGTTTTGAGAAAAATTGTTTGGCAATAGGAATTTACGAAAAATAGCTTGTAAGGTATCTATCGAATCCCTGTCTGTTATAGTACACTGCAAATGATATGAAAGGGTTAAAAGTATAGACATATTGAAAGGTATGTTTTGTGAAATTATACCTGTGCATCTAATTATTTTAAATAATTATTATTGTTATAGTGGCTGTGCAAAAAAAAATCCTTCCATGTGACTTAAACATTTCAAATTGGTTATAGACAATTGGCTTCGACAAAACAATTTACGTTACCACAGTTTCAAAACTAACTTAAAAGTTGGTACTTGTTATAGTGAATATATTGTGTTTGCATTGAAAAGTTTAATATTGACAATGGAAATCCGTTTTCAGGTGTAATTGTATTTTATTTTATGAGGTTCGTTTACACCGACACGTTAATCTTGTGTTCATTTTAATTGATTCTTAAAATACAATATTTCATTTTTAATACAGTGGAGTCACATTTTTGTGTCAATTAAAATTGATTCAAGATAAACCTGTCGGCGTAAACAGCACTTAGTTGCAATATATAAACATTCTTGAATCATCTCGAATGTCGGAACATCCCCGCAGAAACGTTTTGTTCGCTACTTTACAAACGAAACATAAAATGGGGCGGATATTAGCAGTTTCAGGAATGTTGCAGATATCTAAAAAGTTTGTTTCGAAGACGCTTCTGAACATAAATGTTTATGGTGGAAGATTCAGTTTATTTATTATTTTGTTAAGTAGTTAAGAGTAGGAGAACATCTTTCACCAACTTGCCTCTCGTAAAAACGAATATCAAGATTTGCATGGTATCTTTCTGTAATGGTTTGTAATCTACAAGCATAATTTGTTGAGGGTCCTCAAAATGTTGTCGTTGCTTTTCCAGCCAATTAGATCAGATACCATTGTTTAGTCTCTTCCTTTGATCCGGGATCACGGACTAATCTTTTATCTGTGGTCACAATTTTTTACTCAATAACAATTGTCTGATTGACCTCACAGAACTCTAAAAATTGTTGGCAACAATTGATCTGGTATTCTTTTTGATGTGATTTCACCGTTTTTGATATTCCAATGTCTTCATAAGCGATTCTGAAGGCAGTTGTTTCGAAAAGGTTGAAAATTTGTGCGATGTCCTTTCCAGTTTCAGTGGACCATTTTCCATAACGGCAAGTTCAACTTTCATAGCAATTTCGTATGTGGTCACGTCACGTCATCTTCCAAAGGGATCATTATCTTCTAATAATTCTTCTTACCAAGTCAATTAAACAATTCTCATTTCATGTTGATGATGTCCTTACTTACTACTTTAACTGCAGCGAAACCACTACAGGCTATTATTAGTCTTTTTGACGTTTTTGAAAATAATTGACAGTTACTAAAAAAACAAAATGCTTGTTTTTCCACCATTAGTTTAGATATTTGGCGAATTTAGAAAAGCACACCTTGCATGCAACTTTTTCTAGTTAAAATGATTTCAGTACCATATTTTTATAGCGAGAAGCAAAAATGAATAGAATTAAAAGCGAACATTAATAAATTCACAGCTTTTTTTTTACTAAAAAGAAAAAAAAACTCGTGTAATATATATTCACAGAGTTGTCAATTTAATATGTTAGTTTTTTTTTACCGGCTTTGGAATCACACCTCCAATGAAAATATACGGCAAATGTTTTGTGACTAGACAAATAGATTACAATTTTTTTTTAACGTTAAACCATTGATTAACCATATTAAACTCAGCAATAAATATACCACAGGTGAATATTTTTATGCTACACCAAAACCATCAGAGTATTGTGGGCTGCCTATTCTTTCTTTCATTGTGAGTTCCTAAAGATAACTTGTGTGCAACATATCTACGCATGGTTGCTTAAAATAACATATATCTTGTAGATATATATCGGAGTTACCTTCTAGGTATCTATCGAATATGAAACAGCTAATCTTCCTGATAAAATATAGTTTGTGGTATGAAGGTATAAATGTCTATCTACTATTTAATCTCTAAATGTTTTTAATTAGTTTGTATTATTTTGTTTTGGTATAGTTTCATGATTGATGGCGATTCATTACTTTCCATATTTTTCAATAGACGTTTAGTGAGTATAATTTATATAGTATTGTTAGTAATATTAAACATATAAGCAATCCCATCTTTACGAATGCGCTCACTGGTTTAGAGCGTTTAATGGGGCCGCCTACCCTTACAAACAGCAGTCAAATCAATGATAATTTTTTTAATCAGTACAAAAAACAACTCGACATTTAATTACGATTATAAGATTTACAAGCAGCTTTAGTTTTAGCTAATTTGTATTTTTTTTTTGTTGACGTTTCAGGTAGTAGTATCTTGTGCATGTTATTAATAATCTTCTAAATTATCCTCTTCCAATCAAAATGTTCAGAATCTGATAATTTTTACTGTTCACTGGACTGGATGTGTACATTATTGTTTGTAAATGAAAAGAAACGTGAAAGAAATTGTTTTCTATCGCAAGAGCCACAGAGTTTTGGTGCAGAATAAATAAAAATGACAACTGCTGATTTTTCTATTGTTATCCAAGGTCTCTTTTTACCCTATTTCGTCTTAAAATACTCCCGGAATATTATATGCGTAAAATAAGGGTGCATTCTATTATGTTTAGAAAGGTTTATGTTTATCAAAATAGAAATAGCGAAAGGGGTAAAAAACGTGAAATATAAACAAACTTAGCGTTACAAAATGGCAATTTAGAGCCTTTGTACAAATTTTGTAATGGCCTGTTGTTACTTCTATTTATTCTGTGGTTTTGGTTGGCGCGTATGTATAAAGTATAAAGGTGTAATAAGAGGTGAAATAATTAAAAAGCTTTTTCTATATTGTAAAGCGGAAGCTTTCTCAAGTTTTAAGGATAGGTCAGTAAATAAATAGTGTTTTAATATTGAATGAAAATAGGTAGAAACAATCATACCCTAGTTCCCTAGTATCTTAGAAAAGAGAAAAACAGCAGCATACCAACAAGATATAATAGAAAAGTTACCAAAATTTATTTCCTATTTCACAACCCTTGGTTATATTTTATGTTAATTAAATTTTATTTTGTATATATATAAATATAGAGTGAAATTATAAGCATGTTTAAAAGGTAGCGAAACAAATAATATATGCTGCTTTCGAGAGAAAAGCTGAATTCCATTTGCTATTTCCATTTTATTGATTCTAGGATATATAGCAGAATATTCCTGTATACATATCCTGCCCTAGTTTAGAACCGTTCATAAACTAGCAGGTTTCTATTTGCGTCACTGTTTTTTCGTTACATGTTCGAAGCCATTCTCAACATATTGTCCGAAAAGACTCTTTCTAGCAGGATGATGGGCCAATGCAAACATGACTATATGGCGATTGACTTGCTGTGTGCCAAATTCATGTCAATCTGAAATTTTTCCGTATGCAAGGCTAGAAGACATTGCTCCCGTAATATCACATTAGCGGTCTTTTTATTAATGTAATTTTTCCTGTGGCTTTGATTTGCTGCACCTTCTGTCATCATTGGTGCATGCAATACCGCACCATATTTGTAATATCGCAGTAGCGGTAGTAGGTGTTTAATGCAATGCTAAGCTTTGTTAATTAATTGGAAATGTTTACCTGAAAAGCACAAAGTAACAAGAGTATATCCATTCAAAAAAAATTTATTTTATTACATGTATAACCAGCTGCCGAGAACGCCCTTTCAGCTTCTGTGTTTGTTGGTGGAATGGTTAGCAGATACTTATACATGGTCTCCAGATATTTACCTCTTACTTCTCCAGTTTCGTATAAGACCATCTTTTTTTTTGAATATCAAATCATACTTAGAATTAATGTTTCTGCCAGGGGTTCTAAGTTCCGACTTGAGTTTTTGATTAAGTTCATCCTTGAGATAAAGTCCACGTCGATGCTGTAGGTTCCCTTTCTACGGTTCGTGATATAAGTATTGATCTGTTGATCATCGTCTAAAATCTTGCTAATGACATCACTGCGTGGAATAAGTCTGAGAGAATGTTCTGCCTCTCCAGTTGTGGAAGTTCAAGTTCAAGTCTTTCTAGCAAGCTTATGACTTCTTTTTTTACTAATGTATTTGTTCAGTAATGGAAATGTTTCATTGGCATTATCGGCATTTTTCAAATCACCAAGATGCTTTGAAGAATTTCGAAGGTACACAAATATGTTTGTAATGTTCGTGCGTCGTCGTTGCTTGATTCCGTTTTTTAATGAAGTTAATAACTTTTAAACTAAAGCTGTTTTCTGGATCTGTAATTTTTATATTGTAAAACGGAGTGATGTTTGAGCCCTAAGCAGATTAGCATCTTTTCGATATAACACTTCTACTGCCAACTAGATTGGTTGAAAATCTTTATTGTCAAAATCACTTATAATTGTATATTCGCCTTTTGTGATCCAATAATCAGGTCCTAATTCTAAATCGATCAAAACTTTAGAGATACATGATCTCAATTGAATAAATCTTTCTATCATTATAGCTAAGCTATTCCAACCAGTTTTGCAGTCTAAATAAAGGTTTAGTTAGTTATCTTGTTTTTTTTTCTGCCGATAGCTCTTTTACGTAATCATTTTGGTCGATTGAAGTTGGACTCATAGCTGCTACTTTAGTGCATTGGCTGCGATTAGTTGTCTCCCACCGCAGTACAGTCGTCGTTCGAAGTTGGTATGCTCGTTGGTGACAATCGTTTTAGTACCAATTCCATGCTTAATTTGTAAATGAGTATGTAATCGGCATATACTGTTTTATACTTTACACGAAACTGCGAAATCTTTATCTCAAACTCTGTTAATTTAACGTAGCAAATGAATGAAACATTGAATGAACAACAAATGTAGTACTTGCTGACAGAAATTCCCTGATTACACTGTAAATTTTAAAGGGTATTTACCTACTAATGTACGACAGTTGGTGGCGGAGATTCCCTTTTTTGATTCTTTTTTTAATACCACGAAATCGCATCCGTAATCTCACTTTTGCGGTACTGAAAATTAGCGCGAAATTTTGCAAAACTGCGGTAACGATATAACGGTATTGCATGCTCTAGTCATCATGCTATCGCTCTATAAATAGTGGTTGGAGATACTGCCATGATGCAGCAAATGAACCGGTTTTGGGCATAATTTCCCGAGGTTTACCGCATATTCTTCAACAGGTTCAAAATAGCTTTGCGTTGTGAGTAATCTTTTAAAAATGCGGATTCCATATTAGCTCTTAGATCGATTTCGAAATTAGATAGATTCTTATCATATACAACGCCTAGATGTTTTACATTATCTGCAAATGCAAGGTTCACGCTTTCACTGTATATTAATATCTATCCAATTATTCTACCTTCTTCTTCCGGTAAATGGTATTATTATGATTTTTTCTGGCTGGTGTACAGACTCTCGCTGCTCTACCAACCACAAATGGCCTTTATTTCTTGTTGGACGGCCGCGTAATTTTTTTTCACTGGATCCTTTGAAGTAGCCTAATGTTTTCACAAAGTTTCTCCACTTTCTTTCACAAAACTTTCTTCCGATTTGATCTACCTGCTTGTTCAAGATTGGTATAACAGGTTTACTTTTTAAGCATAGTGACAACCTACTCTCTGTATTTGTATTGTATTATCATTCCTTGCTTATTGTAACACCCTTTATACAAATAGCTACATCAAACGAAAGGCCTACATGAATGGCCATTGAAACTATTCTATTTTTCACTGTACGTCTACTACTGCTATTGATTTAATCATTCTGGATAATTATTGTATAAATTGAAACATTTGCTCCTATTTGGAATCGTTCGCTTAAATGCCTCATTAAAAATCCAAAGAACAACCGTCTTTGAATGCTGTGAGGCTGAGACCTCGTGTTTTGAGTTTAAGCAAACCAGCCTCCTTCATATATTTACACAACGTATAACTGTTAAACTATTTATGCACACCATAACTGCAAATATTAGAAAGAAGCATTAGAAACATTTCATTAAAAATAAATAAGATACGGTTTACGTATGGATGCTAATTACAAAACTTTAAACGATGCCTACACATTTTTACAATTACACTATTACGTTTTCTCTGTAACGTTCCTTTTGTTCTACGACACAATAAATTTCGAAATTAGTAGCGTAAATACGTCTGCAATTGTCTACTGACGTTAGTAGCATTCCCTCTGAATGATAATAATTAGCGTAGGCAAGCAATATCATAACTGTATTTGTCAGCTCTTACGTTAATCTGTTGATTCATATTAACGTATGAAGGTATCTGCATGCATAGGTATGTATAGTTGTAACGATACCATATGCTTCACAGGGAAATAATTCTTACATGTTAGGAATTTCGAACAAGTCTTCAAATAAAACAAATTCTACCAGCGAGATTGGCGTTTTCTGATTCAAAGATAACGTCAAAGTAGTGCCTAGATTTAACTTTAACTGCTGATGAACTGCTGTGGCAACTATGGGGAACAACTGATTTCTGGCTAAATTATGGGTTCTATTAAAAAATAACCGTAAGGAAAGTTTTTGTAGTATTTTTATTCTACTCTATGACATACTTTGATTTCCAACTATCTCATGTTTCGAGATACGACGTTATCGGTAGTCTTTTTTTTAAGGGATCATCTTGTACCTTTTCAGGTGTTCCCACACATTTGCCTGGCCCTGTATAATTTAATTGTCTTCAAAACTGCACGCATATGAGTTCGTTTCATTAAATATAAAGCTAGCGTTTTTAATAAACCTGCAAAAACATTCAAACGCGTTTGTTTAATCAGCCTTCGTCTAGGAAAATATGCAACAGTCTCTCAGGCAGAGGTATATGCAAAATTGCATTGCGCAGTAGAAATCAGAAAGCTTATAAAAACGAGAGGATTGCAATAGAAAATCAGGCGATACTCCAAAATTCAATAAACACTGGTTCGGGAATATATTCGGGGACCAGAAGAACCTGACAGATCACAATAAAGTCTTTTTGGTGTGGGTGACCTGTGCTAATCAGCAATCGCAGGACACGAAAAGTTAGCAAGCAAGGGATCATTGGCTTCATATATATGCCCAGAAACTGTTATAGAAGTATTGATATTGAAATAATAACAGGGTATTATTCGTATTCCAACTCCTTTTTATTTAATATATTTATTGCAACATGTTTCGGCTACATACCATCTTCAGGCAATAAAACGTCAAGGTTTGTCAACCAAAATGGCCCGAATGCCAGCCAAGGACGCACTGAAATGCGTCGGCATTCGGGCCATTTTGGTTTTGCTGTTTCCATACGTTTTTAAATTTGTGATAACTTGAAAGTTTTTAAATTACACGTTTTAATGTGTTTTGTTTTCTTAGTTTTTTAACGTTATGTCATTTTAATGTAGTGTTAATCAGATTAAAAGTTTTTATTTATTTTATTTATCTTACTGCACAAAAATATTGACACATCAATCTTACATAAAAACAAACCTTGACGTTTTATTGCCTCAAGATGGTATGTAGCCGAAACATGTTGCAATAAATATATTAAATAAAAAAGTTGGAATACGAATAATACCTGTTATTATTTCAATATCAATACACATACACCAATTCCCTGGGACATTACAGATCTGTTATAGAAGTGTTTAAAAACACAACACGAGAGCAGGTACGGATAAAACAACCAGGCAAAATCATAAAAAGACCTTTATTAAGAGACCATCAAAAAAAGAAGACTGAAGTACTACTACAGCTTAGGAGGAACAATCTTCGCATTGTAAGAGGTCTCCTTACAGAAAATTAGTATTAACAATGGAAATACTAAATGCAGACCGTGTAATGGGATGATAGAGAACGCTTATCACATTCTTTGTGATTGCGAAACTCTGGACGTAGAAAGACCGACAATGAGCAAATGAAAAGTTGGCTGATATAATTATAATTTAATAGGTAAAAGAAATGGGAGACTAAATACACACACCCAAGAGGCAATGTTTTCGAACCTTTTTTCCTTCTTAGCAGGCTTGTTTTTGAGGGATTCCTGTTTACTAAATCTACTCTTCTATTTGTACAGTGCGCCTTTGCATTAGTCCTCCAGCACTTTGATGACTTGACACACATGAACCCGTTTTCCAAAGAGATTGATCCAACATTCGAAAGACATTTGAATAGGATGGTTTCACTGGTTCGGGCAGTGAACACGGTATTCTCGCATTTCCTCCTCGCCATTTCCATTATACATATGCACCATATAACATGTACCTATTAGTATACTCGATAAATTAAAAACCCTTTTTTAAACTAATGACAGAAAAAGAAAACTAAGACGCCAAAAAAGTGTAAGAATCAATAAACAGTAAAATTAAAGAGCTCGGGGGAAAATGGTAACAAGCCACATTACAGCAATAATGAGAAAATCCAGTTTGAAAGCTTGTGAATCTTTTCATAGAACGAATTGCATTGAAACGGAATTTTCTTCAAAATGTGGCTTGTTACTATTTTCCCCCGAGCTCTTCAATTAATAAATAACGAACGAATTACTATTTAACGAGGCAGAAAAATATGCACAACACAACGCTACTTCAATTTCTTGCTTCTTTTAGCAAGAATAGTTGAAAACTGAATATTGAAACTTTCGAGATATCGTTTAGATGCAAAATATAAGATTTTTCAACTAAGATAAATGGCTAAGAATTTAGCAAGAAAAGTTCGCCACCTGCAGGTCTTTCACGAATATCCACACCCGGTATTGATAATTATTTTAATAATACTAAAATATTTGAAGTAATACTGAAAATTATGTGAAATGATAATATTTGGGTTAGCTGTGATTTACTTGGCGGTTTGTTTCTTAAAGAAAATACAATTAAAAGTCCTATCTCATTTTATCGCATATTTACGTAGAACAGAATTGCCTATATCATTTTGTTTATAGTTTTATATAAACAATACGAAGTCAAATATTTATGCTACGCTAGACTAACATTGGAAACTTGTTTGTTACCTGCAAAATAGAATATCTCACGCTTGTTTCAATAGATATAGTAGAAGAAGGTTAAATAAATTACTTAAATAGAGTTAATCTCTACTTAATACCGATTTCTGTTTATGTAGAAGCATGTAGAAGCGCATTTCGTTTTTATTATATCGCTAAACAATATAAAATTGCTTAAGTGTCCTTGGTAGATAATTCTTCATACATTTAAAAATTGAAAATATTAAATAGCATCTGTTTATACTCCCAGTAATTTCGGTATAGAATACTTTTTCTTTGTTTAGGGTAACTAGACCATTGGCGATTGGTGAGCTTATTTCATTTTTTGAGAGAGGATCCACGATGTCAAAGCAAGACGCATACCTATTTGCTTTCATTGTCATCGCAATAACTGTACTTCAGACCATATACAATCACGGATACATGCTTTATCTGCAACAAATGGCGCAAAAAATAAGAATTGGTTTATGCTCACTTATGTATAGGAAAGCACTGAAGCTTAGCACAACTTCACTCATAGATGTTACAAATGGAAAAATAGTTACCTTGATGACTAAAGATGTGGCTTTATTTGACTCAGCTATAGTTTTGGCTCACGATCTGTGGATTGGCATTATCCAAGTCATAATTATGACATACGTGATGTACCAACATATTGGAGTTTCTGCTATATTTGGTGTTGGATTCTTGATAATATTGATTCCCGTTCAATGTAAATACGTAATTACTTACTGGTGTACATAAAATATTTATAGCTAAAAGAGTAATTTGCAGATCTCTAATAAATCTATTTTATTCCAGTATGGATCGGGAAGCAAACTACGAAAAACAGATTGAAAACAGCTGCAAAATCCGACGAACGTATTCGCCTAATACAGGAGATTTTGGTCACCATTCAAATAATCAAAACATACGTTTGGGAAAATTATTTCAGTAAATTAGTGAATCTTATTAGAAAGTATGTTTCATTTTAATGCTTAATTGTGTAACTTATTTAGGTAACCTTTTAGGAGTGAAATTAGTAAATTAAAAAATATTTTTTATCTGAAGACAATCATGCTTTCCATTGGCAACTTGAACAGTAGGATATCGTTTTTTATTTGCTTGATGACATTTTCTTTGCTCGGAAATAACATTACCGCTAAGAAGGCTTTTATAATTTTGGGTTGCTACGGTTCTTTACGCACCGTTTTGACAGTGGCAATACCCCTTGGCATCTCCCAAGTAGCAGATCTTCGTTCGTCAATTAAAAGAATAAGAAACTTCCTCCTAGTTCCAGAAGTTTCAGAAAAACATGCTCTTACACCGGGAACAGCCGTCAAAATCGAAGCTAAAAACGTTCACGCAGCCATTATTAAAAATAAGAATGTGCTTAATGGAGTTAATTTATATTTAGGTGCTGGTTTGTATGGCCTTACAGGTCCAGTAGGTAGTGGGAAGTCCTGCCTCCTCCGACTATTTTTGGAAGATATTTCCTTAGTAGACGGTTATTTGAATGTAAACGGATCAGTTTCATACACATCACAGGAGCCGTGGCTGTTTCCTGGTACTATAAGACAAAATATTCTCTTTGGATTAGAGCTGCAACAAGATAGGTATCTCACTGTGTTAAAAGTGTGTGGACTCAGGAAAGATATTGAAGGCTTTTCAAAACGCGACAATACCTTAGTTAACGATAAGGGTTTAAATTTGAGCAAAGGACAACAGGCAAGAATAAACTTGGCGAGAGCAGTGTACAAAGAAGCAGACATATATCTACTCGATGGTCCATTGACAGGTTTAGATCTGAACGTTGGGAAATTTGTATTCATGAATTGCTTGAAGAAGTTTTTAAAAGGCAAGCTTGTCATCATCGTAACACAACAGATACAGTATTTGAAGGAAGTAGATCAAGTTATTGTTATGAAGGATGGTCGTATTAGCGACGTAGGCTTGTTTAGTGAATTAGAAAGAAGTGGGTTGCCTTTGGGCTTTGCAGAGCGTGAAGCCATTCACAAAGAAGAAGAACATATAGACTACAATTATGTTTACGATAGCGATGTAGACGACGAGGAAGAGGAAACCGAAGACGCATTATTATTAAAGTCACACAGTAGTCTGCCAGAAAAAGCTGCTAAACTATATAGCGAGCACAAGAAAGAAGGAAAAGTAGATGCACATGTGTATAAGAAATATCTTAGTTACGCTGGTGGTATTCCTGGGATTGGTTTATTATTACTGCTGTATGTGATAGCCCAATCTGGAGCTAGCTATTTTGACTTTTACATAACACGATGGTAAGTAACCGCTGTTACTAGATGTTAAATTCTATTTTCAAATATTGCTTCTTCAGGATCGATGTTGAAAACAGTATAACGAGAATATTAGAAGGCGATGGAAAAAACTACACTTTACAGCCAAACAATTATACAGAGTTAAGATATAATATTACAATTGTACAAAAATTAGAAGAACTATCCGATAACAAATCTTCAGTGCCATTTATTTACACTGTAATCCTTTTGATAACAGCAGCAACAGTTTTGGGGAAATCTTTTCTCTTTTTTGGGTTATCAAGTCGTTGCTCCAGATGGCTTCATCGCGATTGCTTTGCAAATATTATTCACGCTCCTATGGCATTCTTTGACACACACCTTACTGGAAACATACTGAATCGCTTTTCAAAAGATTTTGCGACAACAGATGAATTTATACCATACATTATATACGAATGTCTTAGAGTGAGTTTGAAGCTTAATTTACATATAAATATCTACAATATTTTTTTGCAGGTTTTCTTTATAATTGGCGGAAGTGTAATCCTAATAATAAAAGTCAACACATTCTTCTTCTTTCTTACGTTTGCATTTGGTGTTGTATTAGCAATTATAAGACATTATTACCTGCCGACAAGTAGGAGCTTGAAACGTTTGGACAATATCAGTAAGTATCTACTCGTATACATTTATTTTTTTGTATTGCATCACAGTACGATCGAATATGGCTGTTCTGATTCCACTCTATTTCCCGGGAAGTACATATCAATGTCATTCATTGTTGTGAATGAAGTTAGTTAACAAAATACAGTAAAGAGTAATTATATATACATTAACTCTCTCTTGATGCACCAAAATTACACATAAGGTATGCATTAAACTAACTAATGTTCCTACGCAAAAAAAAAAGTAATAAACGTGCTACAAAAGACTCTATTGCTGAAAATAGATACAGCTAGGTTTAAATTTATATATTTAAAAAATACACATCCATATCATATCGTAAATTATACCAGCCATTCTTCATAATTTACACAAGGTATTAAATGAGGGGTAATAAATGGTAGCATTTGATAGCCGTGGGTTAATCCAAATTGAAAATGTTATTTGCATTACATTCTTAATTTGAACTCCGTGTGAAAGGGTTCAGGCGGTTCCCAATCATTTACTTTATCAGTATGCTCCTTGACAATCGTCCGTTCAACTAGTGGTATCAATTAATCGCCTCGTCTGAAAGAGGCCTTACTGTTATCGATAGATTTCTGCAATTGTTCTGTTGTTCTATACTGTATGAGGATTGTCGTTTTGAAAATCGCCTAGCTGTAACTCTTCATCAAATAATTGTTCTATAAATTCATGTACCCAATATTAGTCTATATCTGGCTGCTATTAGGTGCTTTTTATTTACCTTTCTGGCATAACTTCCTTCAGTATTGTGCGTTAAGCTACGAGCTATTTACTATGAACCGCGAAATTTTCTTACTACTTGAGTTCAATGTTAGTAGTTTGTAGCTTAACGCACCTAACTGAAGTGAAGTAGTCAGACGGTAAATAGAAAAGCACCTATTATCGTATGTTCAAATAATATTGGTTCTATATGTCTTTACGGGATATAATTCGGTTTCACCAATAGCATGAGCATTTTGTGCAGACAAAATGGAAAGATGAGAATGTGTGGCATCACTTGTTAATTTAAACCAAAAGCTTCATCAGAGCAAAAGGTAATCCTTAAAATATGGTCATTTCTCTCTTCAAACTTAGATCTACACAACAGATCTAACTCTAGATCTAAAAAAAATCATCTCACTTTTTCCTATAGTATTTAGTATCTCTACCGGCTTATTGTGCAAGTTGTTGTGATGGCTTTCAAGAACTGCGATTCCAAAGAATTCGTACATCTTTCACTACATTTTTAATTAGAACTGAAGGGCGACTAGATGATTTTTTTTTTCAAAACACGTCAGGTTTCCCTAAAGTAATGAACCACAAGATTAACGTGTCGAATGGCAGCTTCATTATTTATTTGTTCCTCCGCAAATTGATTTACAAATTCTTCAGCACAAAACATCGCTGAGTATTTTCACTGTTCATCATCTTCTCATTTGCCATCTTGAAAATATGATTCTAAAATACATTTATTGATCCAATGTAAATGATATTTTGAAATAAAAACACGACGTAGCGCTTTCAATGCAGAATGAAGGCGTAAACTTGAGAAGGACCCTATGGGAAAAATAACCAATAATAATACGAAATGACGAAATAAGCAAAAGGGCTCTACTCCGACAAGCCATTGAAAAGTGCCTCTAAAGCTATAGAATTTGCAAAAATAAAAAATTAACTTAATCGATGCCACTCCATTCTATATATACGCATGAGGGTGGAAAAATTGAATATTTCTTTTTCTCAGGAATTACTCAAAGAATCGCGTTCAAAAAAAAGTATGTAAGTAAACACTGATTCTGGCATTATATAAAAATCAGAAGCCTACTCACTTCAAAGTTATCCCTACTTTCCTTATCTGAAGCGTGTGTTTTTAAGTTTGGTTTAAGGTGCGAACTTGGCTTTTTGTTGCATCAGACTGTATACATTTAGGTTTACAATAAGTACATTTATTTAAGTTATTTCTGTATGGTAGACCATGTAAATAAAAAAAACTTTTTGATCGTTAGTGATCAATGTGTTATATATCTAATAGAGATTTAGTTGCTTTATATTAATATGTCAAACAAAAATGTATATAGTACCAAAAGAAATACACTTATATGTAACAAAAGATGAAGTTGAAAGAAGAAAGTACTCATAGCTTTCAGCTGCGTATATGGAATTAGATCTTATTTTATTGTTACGATATTCAGTGATGTGCATAAGAAAGTAATCACCACTCGTTTTCATAAGATTATATTTCTATTAGCATTCATTTCAAAGAAAACGTTTTACGTATATGGTGAATACGTTTATTTTATTATATACCAAGGCAAAGCATAGCAGTTTACATGATAACTAATTAATTGTTAATATTTAGTGTACCTGCCTTCGTTTGAATAACGCTATTAATTCTATCCGGTACTCTATTTATTAGATTATTAATACATTTGCGTGGACTGTTATTCCACTCCTCTTGCAAAATAGTGAATAATTGTTTACATTGCTAGGAGATCTATTATATTTTGGTCTGTCCCATAGAAGAAATCCCATAGTTGTTTTAATGATGTTTGTGTCTGAACTTTGAGGTGGTGTATCACTGACTTGCATTTACCCTCCACTTTTAAATCAGGAAGATAATACCTTACAATCCGGCCGGTGTGCTTCGGATCGTTATCTTGCTGAAAGATAAAATTTTCGCCAATAAAGTGATCTCCTGCCGATACTGCATGTTATTGCAGAATTTGCAGATATCATTCCGCATTTAAACTGCCCTCAATTTCTATGAGTGGCCTTAAACCTAACTCTAAAAGAAATCGCAACAAAAAGAGGAAATAATAATAACTATGAAACTGCGTATATAGAGCTAAATATTATTTTATTGTTAGGATATTCTTTTTTAAATTCCGGTGCTTTTATAACTGCTAGCCCTGAAACATGCATACAATAATCCTAAAAAACCAATAACAAAGTGCTCCTACTAACATCATTCAAAGAGACTTAGTTTTTATTTACAAGCTCTATATATACAAAAAAAGCGTAGAAAATATGTAGTAAGCCGAAACATATACAAATATAACAAAAAGAATTTAAAGAAATATATAATAAATTCAAATGCATACACTCCTATATAACACGAAGAATCAAGTCGGCACCTTAAACCAAACTCAAAAAAACTGCCCTTCCAAAAAGGAAGATAATGATAACTTTGAACTGAGTGAACGGAATTAACCTCTGATTTTTTTATATAATGCCCATAATCAGTATTTATTTACATGTTTTTTTTTTTTGAGATGATAGCTTAAGTAATTCCTCAAAAAAACAAAAATATTAATTAATTAATTAATAATTATCCTCATGCTAATATCTCGAATGAAGTGGCATCGATTGAGCAATTTTTCGTATTTATTGTATGTGTGGAAGTAGTACTCATTTGCTTTAATTTCAGTCCTATGGCTTTAGGGCCACTTTTCAATGGCTGATCAGACTAGAGCTTTATACACGAAACGGACGGACTATGGCATATATCAACTTTAAAAAATTGTAAAAAACACTGTACTACTCATTTCATAGGGGCTATTGGAAATAAGCATTGACTTATGCTTCGCAGAAAGTAGTGTAGAATCAGAACTATCTTTCTCGATTGGTGGGTATATAAGTGCGAGTTTTGGTAATGGAATAACTTTTTAAAGGTGTCAAATATACTCATTATAAGTTTTTAGCTAGAAGTCCAGTAACTGGCCATTTAAATGCATCATTAGAAGGTGTTACGACAATAAGAGCTTGTGAAGCACAAACAGTTTTACATTCTCAATTCGACAAGCATCAGGATTTACATAGCTCAAGTGCCTATATGTATTTGACCACCAACAGAGCGTTTGGGTTTTACCTGGATATGCTTTGTGCCTTGTATATCAGTTTCGTAACATTAACGTTTATTTTATTCGATACAGGTACTGCATGTAGTTAACATTGTGTGATCATTTATGCAAATATATGTTCATATTTTAGGTACTAAAGCGTCTGGCGTGGGACTGGCAATAAACAAAGCTTTCGGATTAACCGGATTACTTCAATGGGGTATACGGCAGTGGGCCGAATTAGAAAATCAGATGACTTCGGTAGAGCGAATACTCGAATATACCAAAGAAAAACCGGAAGAAATCAGTGGAGATAAACCTGAGGATTGGCCAGATGAAGGAAAAATCGAATATAAGAACGTCTGCCTAAGATATCCCAAAACCCAGGAGTTAATTTTAAAAAATATTTCCTTTACTATAAATCCTGGCGAGAAAATTTGTATAATCGGAAGAACTGGAGCTGGGAAAACATCAATTATATCGTCGCTTTACCGTCTATACCCAATTGAATCAGGATCCATATCTATAGACGATCTAAACATAGATAGTGTAGCCCTTCCAGCTCTCCGCTCTAAAATATCCATCATCCCAGAAAATCCCATCCTCTTTTCGGGTACGTTGCGGAGTAACCTAGATCCGAATAGTAAATTTTCAGATGCAGCTATATGGAATATCTTAGATTTAGTGGAAATGAAAAAGAGGATAGAGAGTATGGAGTTTCAACTCGAATGCGCTATTAGTGAAGGCGGCTCTAATTTCAGTGCTGGAGAGCGCCAACTGTTCTGCTTAGCGAGAGCTTTGCTTCGTCGAAATAAAGTTCTCATTTTAGACGAACCTACCTCTAATGTAGATTCGAACACTGACGCCTTAATGGAAAAAACGATTAGAACGCAATTTTCAGAATGCACGATATTAACTATAGCGCACCGTTTGAATTCAGTGTTCAAGTCTGATAGGGTAATGGTGGTGGACGATGGTACGATAGCGGAGTTTGATGAACCGACAAAACTTAAAGAGAACAAGGACTCCCTATTTTACAAAATGATCTCTACAGGGGATTGGGAAATTAGATGATTGGATGTATGTTTATCTATGAGAATATATGTGTGCGAAAATTCTGAATAAATGGAATTGTTTTTAACTGAGTCTTACTTTTTTTACTCACGGTTTTTTTTTATTAAAATTCAATTGTATCCACATTTCTATAATGTTGAGAAATATAATAATATAATATAAATAATACAAACGAATATAATATGTGCAAGCTTTAAATCTCTATTGCGTTATTTATATTAGGTAATCAAAACTACAAGCTTCTGTTCCCTTCCACTCACATATCCCACTTAATTCGATCCACAAATATACTCTAAAACCTTAAACTTTTATCGGTATCATTAAACTAGAGCTTAGTCATTATACAAGCCATTTAATTGAAACGAGCCACCTAAAATAACTTTGGACGATACCTACAATCAATCCTTTGATCACAGAAAAATTTGAGCAGATCCAGATTTGTTGGAGAATGAGATACTATTTCAGCAAGATGGAGCGCTTCCACATTACTCTGCCGGAGTGCGACAATTTCTGGATCACCATCTTCGCGATCGTTGGGTTGGTCGAAGGGGACCTATAGAATAGCTTGCCAGATCGCCGGACCGTACACCACATGATTTTTCTCTTTGGGAACATCTGAATTTTAAGGTGTATGCCACGTATTTCCTTACAAGAGCAGCGGCGGCCGGTGCATGACTCATCGAGGAGGCTATGACATGATCGAAGTTTTTCGTGTGATATCGTGTGTAAGATGATATGTTATCGAGGTTAGTTACGAAGTTCTACGAAGAAATTCGATCTATATCATAGCCTCCCCGATGACGCAGGCACCAGTCGTGCCTTTACAAAGTAAAGTAACTAAAAGTAAAATTCAAACCACCATTCCAATTGTGTTTTATTACATACATACCGATTAAAAAACTTTTTGGTACATGTTGCCGTAAAAAGATTTAAAATATTTTTTGAATGAGTGGTCGCAAGGGTGCGCACTGCTACATCTCTAGGAATGACCTCTTTGATATGACAATTGACAGGTTTCGGACTTTTATAGCAATCACAGCAGGTAAAGAGTTGAGGTGGCCCCTTTCAATTTAATGCCCTGTATGATTCATCTAATTCAGTAGACACGCTTAGAGGAGTTCTGGAATAAAATCCCATGAGAATTACATAGAGGGTCTCAATCACATATTTTATCCCCTCCACTTTTATCTTTCATCTTGACGCCCACTTGACGTCTTCTGTAACTGGTGGCAAAACTTACTCCCGTCCGTGGTATTGGATTATACTCCACAATCGAGTGCCCCACGAAGGAAAACAGCTTAAACGGGCTCTTCAACATTAAAACCACACTGTATCTTTGGAATGGGCCATTTGCAAACCAAAATTTATTACGAGATATTTTGTTCAGAATCATATCAGGTACCTTTACCGTACGTTTGGACACTTTACTACGAGACAGCCTGTATACTCACTTAAAAATTGTCCATAGCGACTAAGCTGTGAAACAGATATTTCAATAAAATTATGCGAAGCGCAAAGTAATATAATATATAGTATATATATACTATATATAATATATATATATATCATATATATATATTAGACTATTATAGTATATACTAGACGATGTTTTTAGACTACTACTGAATTCAACATCTCTGCACTCGTAGTTCAATAATTTAACAAAAAACGTGCCTACTAAAATCTTCTCCTGGCACAACCTTAAAGTCTGTTCTAGATATAAGAATTAAATTATTCACTAGCCTCGAATATTACAGAAAGAAATGTTACTCAATCCATTCGTACATCACGTGGTGTATGCGCACATATTCACAAAAGACAGTATACTAAACACATATTAATAAAAGATGATTATTCGGAACCGTTGATAAACAAAAAGTGTTTCGTGCGGTGTTAGAAGCCAAAACATGACCCAGCGATAACATATATATTGTAGCGATACGAACCAAGGCGGCAGATGGTTTCCGTTCATAAGCGTGAAGCGGCAGGTTTCTCTGGGCAACTTCGTACGTACTGCCGATGGCGCACCTCGATAGTAGCATAGGAGGTCGCACGTTAAATGGCGCCTTTGAGTTGCCAAAGACTCAAGCCCTGTGAAAGGAACGGAATCGAATAATAGTGAGTGGCGAAGCATTACGCAATCTCGCCGTAAGCGCTCCTAACTTCGCGGAGATCGCAGGAAGCGGCATCGCGAAACCTTCCGTAACCTCACCTAATGGCTCGCATTAGGTGAGGTTCGTTTTGGTTGAAATTTCGGCGAATTTTCTCGTTTCCAAAACATTTTTTTCCCGGTCGACCGACCTCGACTACTGCCTTCGTATTTTATGAACTCCCAAGTCGCAGCGCCTTCAGATTCTTTAGCATAGAATATTTTTTACCGATTTACACGTGCTAACCGCAGCATGCCACTGTAGAGTTAGAAAAATTGGGAAGTATCTACATTTATAAGTAAGATTAGTAAAAAGGAGATCACAATAAATCTGAAAAGTCGCTGTGAAACAGATCGATAGGCCACACCCAATCCTAATCTAATCTAATCTAATTAACCTTAGTAGTAAATTTATGTATTTAAATATATCATATAACATATAATTAAAAATACATAAAAATACTTAAAATTAAAATATCTAAATAAATCAAATAAGAAAATTTTCGACGATTGTCCCGTCATTCCTTTCTTTAAATACACTATTCTGAATGATTTTTTTTGCTGCTGTTTCCGTAAGACACTTCCCATCTATTTTCGAATGTTCTATCAATTGTCTCCTGTTTTAGTCGCATAATTCACACTCTTGATTTAATTGTATGCACCGGGATTCAGCTTCAGTGCTTCACATGGTGTCTTGTGCAATATCTGATATCGTCGTTTATCGCATACTGCTTTCACCTACCTATTACTGCGAATACATCGTTTCTTGAATGTTCATCGTAGTTCACGTCTTCACATGTTTTTGTTTCACAAATTTAAAACGTCTAAACTGGACACTGTGCTTCGCTTATTTTATATTATTACTTTAATAATACCTGTGATTTTAAACAAATAGTTCTTGCTCCATTCTTTCAGTTCTTTTGTCCTTTCATTGGAATAGCAGAGACATAGATCTGAAGGTCTCTCAATTAGCAGCGGGTTTCAATCATAGTGGTAAAGGGTCTCGTGGCGTAAGTATATATCCTTTCACATAGGTTCAGCCTCAACGATCCTACCTTTAGCGCCAAAATGGATGCTCCGGTGTCAATATTGTCCATAATATGACGCAGAGCATTAGTGTATCCTTTCTTGACCTCTATAGCATAAGCCTGAAAGTATACCGTGTCCGCTTTAGGGCCTCAGTAGATAATAATCAGATGTCTGTTCTCACAGCAATCCAGACTCTAACATCACTTATTAGTCTTTTCCTCCACTGGCCAACCACGTGCTCGGTCTCCCATCTCTGCTGCCATGTAATCAACGATGTACTTCTAGACTGAGACTTAACCCCTTCCATGTCCGCGCTTCTAATTGGTGTAGATAAGTTCTTTCCTGGACTGAGGTCGATCGGCACCGGCCATAATACTTGGAGGCTTTCCAACACTGTCTAAATGAGGTACGCACACCGGTAGTGGCATGTTCCCTCTGAAGCCCTTGTAGCTGGTCCGGTATTTTTATTTCAATATTCTTACCCATACAGGGGCTCTCGTAAAAATGACGTTATTCATGGCACTGCACAATTGGCGCTTTTAGGCTACGTGCTCCCCTAGTTAGCATCAAATCTTGTTAGTTTCGGCATCCTGCCATTCCACCTTGAGGAGATCTGCGCCAACGTAACTGGTCGAATTTCATCTGTTGTCCAGGTAATCCCAGACTACAACTCACGTTTCTGAGCACGGATTATTCACTCCCCTCAATTGGAAGGAAAATGGCTCTCTTTGACGACACCTTTCATTACCACAGTTCATGTTTCAGGTGCAAGGTCAGCTGGTGCCTCCTGATCTACTCACTAACCCGCGTAAGAGACTCGTTTGCATTCGCCATCAATACATTCTCATCGTCAGCGCTAATTACCAAGGCTAGATCTTCAACGTAAGCAATGCTTACTGGATTGCCAGTAAGTTGCCACGACAGAATGTCATTATATAATATATTCCAAAGGGCCGGCCCAAGTACCGATCCCTGCGGGACTCCCTGGCCGATCTTCATTGCCTCTGCCTTATCAAGCATTATCTTCCTATTGGTTAAGTAGCTTATTATCAAATTGACAAGAGAGTCCGAAATGTTTTGCTCTCGCAGCTTCTTAACAATTAAATGATGTCTAGCCGTATTAAAAGCATTTCTTATATCAATAGTGATTAAGGCGCACCACCTGGTTTGGTATTCTTTTGCTATTTCGATAACAGTTTCCACGGCCTCTATGATGGATTTACCTTTCCGAAAGCCATACTGATCAGTATGCAAGCTCCCCCTTTCCTCTACTCTTCTTGCAATCTGTTTCTTATACCAACAAAAAATTAGTTAATCCAGCCAAGGGGTGTTCATATTATACAACATTCTTTAATACAATTGCCTACAAGTATATACCGCAGGAGCCATCCAAACTCCAAACAGCTGGATACGTTGTAATATGCATGAAGGGCACGCTTCTGTTCGTAGTTGTTGTGGCCCGTGTAGTATGATTTGTTAAAATTTAATTGCTTACTTTAGAATAATGGGACTTAAATTGTAAACCCTGGATTATATTAAATCACACATAATTATTCTCTACTTAAGAAAAGTCCAATTTCTCCTAATGTGGCGTAATGCATAATTTCTCGGTACCTGCCGCGGCAGGCAGTGGATAATCCCCGCTAAACGTCATTAGTCAAATCGTTATATCTAAGGGCAGACTATACTAACCAAACACCTGCGTATCCAACTGGTTAGTAGTTGTGATAATCACTGGATCACTGACGACTACATTAAATCTGTCGGGCAATGTATGTACATATGTACGTATGTACTACTAATGTATTAGAGGAATAATGAAGGTCAATATGTTTTTCAAACATAGTAATACGTAAAGATCAGACAGCAATACAAATTTTGTTGACAGAGGTAATACTTTAAATTTTCGCAAAGAGTCATTTAGGACTGTAAAAGTGAGCATCTGTACATGAAGTAATACTTTCTAGGAATCTTGCTTTTATACTTTTGTTTGTTTTTGAATTTATTTAATAATGCTAATAAAAGGCATAAAACCTTACCTTGAAACTTATATAAAGGGAGATCAGATGTAGAGAGGTGGTTGAATTTGACGATGCTGTTTCATTACGCATTGCAAAGTAATTACTTGAAATTATTATACGACACGTTGGCGATTATAAAATTGAATCTGTTACGAGCTGAATAAATAGAATTTACAAAATCATTCTGATTTTTACTTTATATAATTCATCATTCGACGAAATGACAAAAAAAATCGAATGGTATAATAACGAATTTGTTTTGCTATTCAAACTTACATCAACAAAATCTGGGAGCTATTATAATTACATCCAAGTAATCGTCAATTAGATCATTAATAATATATGTAAGAATTCCTTATTGTAAGACATTAGTTTTTTTTTTATGTGAGATTAAAATCTTTAAAAAATTAATAGATAAGGTTATTGTAATTGAAACAATAAAAAACTTCTAGTCTGGAAGCAAAGAATAAAATCATCAAGTATATCTTCGAACCGTAATTACGTTAATCACTTATCTTAAGACTTCTAGAAGTATTTTGATCAGAAGGTAAGTGATTTAAGATTATTATTATTTCTGTAATTCCTAGCAGTATTGCCAAATGTGGATTGTTGCTTTTTTAAGGTCTTTCTTTAGGCAAGCTCTTTCTGCAGAGCGTTAATTCTCTATGTTGTAAAAAGAGTGTATTTCCACCGTTTGACAGCTACTGATAAAGTAGTGTATCCACATGGTTTTAGAAAGTATCTGAGTTTATGATACATTGTGCTAGCAAATATTGACTTGCACATTGAGAAAACCTAGTGCATTGCCGTCGTTTTTTTGCTGATACGGTAGAAATAATTAGTAGATTTTAGGAGCCCATCCGATTTATATAACCAAACTAACATTCGTATATAGATTTTAATTTTATATATAAATAGTTGCAAATTTCCTTGTGTATCTATTATTATTGATTTGTAGTATAGGTATATACCTTTACAGTAGGTATCGTTTCCACATAAGTAAGTATTGTTCTAACAAAATAATTTAAAATTATAGAATGCCAAGGAGTACAGGACATGTTGCTCAATAACTGTTTTAATAAATAATTTTTTTTTTTTTTTTTTTTTTTTAAGGGTGGTACGCCTAAGCTATAATTAGCTTATCAGGCCCCCTCAGAAGCCAAAATCTCCCTCTAATCAACATTACCACTCCGGACAAAAACCGCATTATCTTAATTGACCAGAGCGAGATTTGAACCCTGGACTCCGCACTAATAGCCAAGCGTGCAAGCCACTCGACTACCAGCCAGGCGATTAATTATATTATTAATAAATAAATGTCCATGTTTAAAATACGTATTTGTTTTTCTTCGGAATCTTTTGTGTCGGTTCGAGTATGGTATGTTAAATTGGGCATTACTTAAAATAACACCTTCAATATAGAAAATAGAGTAAATGTAAAATATTATTTCTATTTGTAACTTCCCATGTTGTTATTGTTTCCTTGACTTATGTTTTATTTGGGAAGAATTTACTTATTATAAAGAATATATCTAGTTAACATCGCGTAAGCTCATTACTATCCAGTGTGGTAGTTTCCAGTAATAAATTTCACTTGTTTGTTGTTGTATATCATGGCTTGTTAATATCTAATAATTAATGTACACTCTCAATAACAAAACGAAATTTGCTAATAAATAAAGGAGTAGTACCTAACATTAAATACCTAATTACTAGATAAATATCTAAATAGGGTAAAGGTTAACAAATAGTATACAGAGCACTTTATAAAAAAAGTAGTTTTAGTCAGTTATGAGTGTTTACACATTTTAGGCAATTTTAGGTGAAAAAGCATTAATATTTCCGAAACTATCACAAACAGATGTACCAAATCCTTATACCAATAAATATATTAAAAAAACAAGTTTTGTTAATTTAAAGTTGTAATATATGATATCAAGGCTCTACATTCCAAATGTATCATAAAGCTGAAAATATTTTCCGTTGATAGATCATAGTAATTGATGACTATTAGCAGATTTCAAAATCATATTTCCATTACTTCGAAAAAGTCTAATAAATCAGTTCGATGAGACACCCCATATATTTGTAGTATAATCAAAGCAAAAATATCCGGCTGAAACGCAGTTGATCTCATATGTCAATTTCTGGCATATAATGAATCGTATTATTACACTGTTGAAAATATTATCAGTGTTGGCGTTAATTTCCGCTAATAAAATATTATACTGTTGATTTTCACAAACTTTGCCAAACCATTGACTAAGTGTGTTACTGACACAGAAATTACTAGAATTTCGTGTGATTCTTTGTTCAGATATGAGATTTACTAATTTTTCTAGACATTCAGAAAGCGTCAACCAATCAAAATTTTTTCCCTCGTATAGAAATATAGAACCTCATTCTAAATCTAATACGTATTGCATTATACACACCACGCGCATTGCACGTGTATCTGTTTTCGGCTTTGTTTCTGTGTATTAACATATCCAAACAAACCACCAAACTCTCACTCAAACTCAGTCAACTCATCTGGCAAAGTTTGTAAAAATCAACACTAAAATATTTGACTAGCGCAAAATTAACGCCAACACCGTAATATTTTCAACAGTGTAGGTAGAGTATAGTGAGAGATACCCTTGAGCCTGTTTACTTTACGAGTTACACTGGATAGCTATTTTATTATCCAAAGTATGAATCCTAAAACTTATAGTTTTGGTGAAACAAAAAAAAATATTTTATTTTTGGAAAAGATTTTTTTCGAAAACTACTTGTTGTTTATATTTTATCATTTTTTTAGGGGGCCTTATACCCTGTGCACACCCACCATATTTTTTGCATAATACTTATTTACCCTTTAATAACATATATTAATTTGAAAATTGTGGGAGGGGTATAACACATTTATACAAATGAAAGTTGTCTTACCCAACCATAATTTTATGAGGAAGCAATTCACACTAACTAATAATAAACAAATACGAATTCGGTTTAAGATTTACGATTATAAAACAAAACATATTTAATCTACAATTGTTATTTTTAATTAACAATTATAAAAGGAAACCCTGTTATTAAAACACAGCAACATAAGAATTTACTGTAATTTCAACGATTATGGTTTAATGCACATTTTCGCACATTTTCGCACATTTTTTTTTAAATAGTTATCAAATACTATGTACCTACGTCTGTCGCTAAACTTTTGTCAGTTGTATTTATTTTTAGTGTGTTGTAACTTTAGGCAATATGATTAGTAGATATATTTGATAAGAAACAAGACGAGTAGGAAAGATATTGTCAGTTAAAAATAGCTATGGCACATTAAAATAAGTTTTATTTTCTGATTGTAAGTTTTAAACTCGTATAGATGTATTTATCATTACTTAGTGCGGAATTACTTCCTCACAAAATTATGGTGAGGTATGAGAACTTCCCTTTTTATGAATCTGTTATACTTTACTCACATTTTTCAAATTAATGTTTTTCAAGCGTAAATGAGTACTATTTATGCAAAAAGTTCTTAGAAAAAAGTATTGAAAACAATAATATTTTTTTCTATGTTTGAAGGGATAGAACTTTGATATTTTAGCCATAAATGTCTGCAGCATATTTAAAGTAAATAAAGTAGTTTTCGAAAAATAAATCTTTTTAAAAACTTAAATTATTTTTTTTTTGCAAAAACTATGATTTTTTAGGGATAGTATTTTGAAGGAATATAATAGCTACCCAGTATAACTTATAGGGTAGGAATGAAGAGGAATGAAATTATGCTCAAGGGCATTTCTCATTGTACTTCCCGGCTGCGGCCTTTATCTATGTATCAGTGAAGTTATGCGCATAACAAATAAAAATAATGAACACCCAGTGAACCAAATTCAAATTTCCCGCAATTACTTTTAGTAACTTCAACATTAAAGCATGAAATTACCTACGATTTTGTATTAGATTAATAGTTATTTGAATACCTTTAAGTTGAAGTTACTAAATATAATTGCGGAAAATTTGAATTTGGTTGACTGGGCATACATGCACTTTCTTGGTTTGTGCAACTCATAGAAAATTGTAGATTGGTGGGAACCTCCCATGCTCTCGCAAGGCAGGAAAGCTCCAAAGATTTGGGGGACCCCGCACTATTACGTATAGAAGAGAGACATACTACAAGGATCTCTTATAATACAAAGTTTTATTTCATTATAGCGTTAGATTGGTCCCATGTTCTTTTTTGCATTGCACAAGGTGCTACAAGAAATTATGTATTTGCAAATACAATGCACTATGTATTGCTGCATCATTGAGAAGTTCATAAAAATGAGTCAATATTCTTTAAGGATTCAATCGTAATGATCGTAATAATATGCTTTTTTTATCAAACGATTTTCCCTCTCGTGAAAAGTGAAATTATAAAAAAGAAAATGCCTAAACTTAATTTATTAAGAACCTGGCTTTATTAATGCTGGAAAATACATGTGTAACAAGTCCCTCAGATCTATGTATGCCGTATCAATTTATTAACTATTAGTTAACATTACATTATTACAAACGGCTATAAAAATAAATTAAAACTTATTTAAACAGCTATTAAACAACTCTGATGTTACTGAACATGAACGATGGAAATTAGTAAGTTTGGAGAGACTATAAAAGCCAGGTAAAAGACTGAAGAATAATAAATTGTAAATAAGAATTACTTACAACAGCACTCTCTGAATTGTTTGTTCAACAAAAATGGTTATAAAATCACTCATTCTTATTTGGAGATTTTAATGTTTTAAGCCCTGGTTTATAAATTAGCCAATATGATGGTTATTTTATTTGACTATAGAAAGTTTTCTATACAATTAACCACATTTAGTTTGGTTAATGCCTATCATCTAAAAATATTTCTATTTTATAAACTAACCAATATACCTTGAATAGCGTACAAACTAACTAATGTGTTTATAAAATAGCGAAAATACTCTGGCTATTTTATTAAAAAATCAATTTTCTCTAAAATAAGCTAGTTGATTGGTTATTCTATAAACTAACTTGATAGTATACAAACAAACCCCGTTTACGCTTTAGCCGTAACATGTATACTAATAAAACTAACAAAAAATGTTTCCTCAAACGTTTATGACAGGTAGACAAATTGCGGGATAGTGCATTGCACAAAATGGTTTGCTTGACAGCCGTTGAAGACGTTTTTTTTTTAATAAATGTTTCACTTTTTTACCACTACACCAGTGTCTCTTCAATCATTTTCCGATATACCCACGTACCCGAAAATGAAATTGTACTACCGGTAATACTTTTAGCCCTAGTAGAGAAGTGATGACTTCCTATAAAAAGTGTTAATTTCGAATAGACTGAACGTTAATATCCTCTTCAATGCCGACAACCACGTAGATATTCAATTATTCAAATTCCTGCAACTATGTGGCCGATGAAACTATAATAATAAGTAATTTAAGGTCAAAGTTCGCGAAATTTTTAACAGATCACAGCAAGATATTTGTTCACGTATCATTATCAGTAATCAGACAAAGTGAATAACAACAAATTTAATGAAATTGTAGGTACACGTGACAGTTAACACAGGTTAGTTAAACATGAAACTTTCTAAAGCAGTTTCGATTTTTTGGAACCCAGAAAAAAAATTGCAGGCGATGCACCTTACGTGAGGTCGATGTGCGCAGCCTAGTTTTCTGCAACGACCCCCGGAAGGCAAATCCATTGCTTCTGGTAAAGAGGCTGGCATCAAATGTTCTTCGTTCCGGCGGAGGTAATGCATGGATTATTGGTGCGCAACCTTTGGTTTTTTTAGGTGGTACTTTTTCGTTTGCGGTATTGTTTGTATGCATTGATGGAATTTCAGCATTTCTAATGTTTCGCTCGGATCCTAGGATCAAACGTTCAGCAATTCTTAGTTTAAATGCTAGTAAAGCTAAGAGCCACCTATTTGCCCGTGTTTGATCTTCGCAATCTTTTCTGTACTGTATGCAACAATTAACCATAATTATGTTCATGCAATGTTCGAACATACGAACTGGCTTTTTTTTTGGTGTGGTGATACGGACATAACATGGAATTAAACGATTGAGTAAATCAACGTCCTCCATGTTTGGATAGTAATGTCTAATCATTTCAGGCCTGGGAATGTGTATATGGGTTTTATCTGGCTTTAGCGGTTCCTGTGCTAGTAGGATTATGTTTTGTGGACGCTAGGATGATCGACCGATTGTCTATCTATTTCACAATAATTACTTTTTTATCTTGTCTAACCTTAGTATCCATTAAACCCTGGCCGTTTTGCTACAAAATCTTGTTGGCCCCTCGACGATTGTGAAAAATCCCCTATTTTTTATCATCGTCCCTGTTCCAGATATTCTCTTTTCTAAAAGTTTTTTTTCCTGGTGCCTAATTAGGGAAGTTCAGCAAGACGCAAAATTCGATGACCATCTACTCCTAGCTTAAAAGTTCCATCTGTCTCTGGTGCCATTCTTGTAGTAGCGCATTGGTGCACTTCCAAATCAAGTACCTTACCAGAAGCACCTGCTAGAAGGAAAATCAGTTGGGTTTGGATTTCTTGGACCATTTTCTCACCTGTACACATATGTTCTTCTCGAGGTAAAGTAAGTACTAATTAAAAAAAAAACGATCAATTAGTGGTCTCACTTTTCAGACTCGATCGTTTCACGTTGTACTTAGTTATATCGAGATTATTAACTGAATACAGATGATTTCTTAATGAGACGAAAGAGGCACTCGTAAGCACACCAAATACAAATAAACTTCTGCCTCACAACTTTCTAATCTTTACACTATGTACATTTTATTAACTAGGCCAACATCATCAGGTGTACAAGTATATTGTCAGAATACCAAATATGTATATATAATGAGTATATCCTCGGTTACAAAATCAAGCTTCAGGGCTATTATCTTCAATAAATTCTTAATATTTATAATTAAGGGGTGCTAAATCTGTATTAAGTAAGCTATTATTATGCTAAGAAGAAATTTTAGGAAAGAGTTAGAATTACCACGTAGCAGAAAATAAGGGTTCATTAAGAAATATAAGTACACTTATTCCAGAGAAACTAGTATAGTTGCAGTTTTAACTTTAATAAATTATGGGTTAACCAGATATTAAACATGTATAAAAAAGTCAATCTTAGGCCGGTTTTTCAAAATTCTATTACTAAGAAACAAATTAAAATGTAATATGGAAATTATTTATTTTAAAAAATGTTCTGGGATTTATAAGATCAAATGCAGTATTTGTAATAAAGTATACATAGGTCAAACAAAGAGGAATGCAGAGATTAGATTTAAAGAACATTTATATCATGTTAAGAATCATTTATCATGATAATCATGATAAATCCGTTTAGCATATCATTTTATTAATGCAGGACACACTTTTTCAATTAATGATTTCGACGTAATTAAGTCTTCAAATCTTAATATGTGGGAAGCTATTTATATGAAAAAACATAATAATAGCTTGCTTAATACAGATTTAACACCCCTTAATTATAAATATTTCAAATTTATTGAAGATAATAGTCCTGAAGCTTGATTTTGTTACCTAGGATATACTTATTATAGGTTTGTTCAAACATGCAGTTCGCGAACGGTTCACGATCATGTGAACCAATCAGACAACGCATTCCAGTTCGCGAGAACTCCACTCTGTTCTCTGATTGGTTCACGTGATCACGAATCGTTCGCGAACTGCATGTTCGAACAGCCCTTGTATATACATATTTGGTATTCTGACAATAAATCTGTACAGCTGATGATGTTAGCGTAACTAATGAAATGTGCATAGTGTGAAGATTAAAATCTGTTGTGAGACAGAAGTTTATTTGTATTTCGTGTGCTAGTTATCAGTATATCTTACAGTGCTCGATCTACTTTTAATTTGGTTCGTTATGTTTTCTCTTTTCATCTCAATAGTATCTGTATTTAGTAACCGACTTTTTTGCTGAAAGTAATAGGTATTTGTTTCACTTGCCAATAAGCTAAAACAAAAAAACCATTTCCATAATAATTTCAAAAGTCGTTAATTGGACACCAGTTGTCGTTTACTGTTTTTTCATCGTTGAGAGGTTTGTAAGCAGAAAATTGCGGAGAGAATTTCAGATTACCCCATTTTAATCAAGACAACTGTTTTACTTTCCGTTTTTCTCGACTTCTTGGTTTTTGTGGTCGTCATTGGAAAGGATATCTCTGTCAACGTCGTTTTCATTATTTTATTATGTAATGAATGTTGTTCATTATTCTCCTCGTCGCTTCCTGACTACCTTCCAAATTAGAATAATTCGGCTTGAAATTTGCGTCAGTTAGTGAATCGTCGTCATCGAAATCTGTGATATCGTTGTAGGCAAACGCTTGAAGTAACTCTCTGTCAATGTTCGTTTTCATTCTGAAACCAAATAAATTTATTGATGATCTTCAAAATAGTACAATAATAGTATGGGATCCTTGAGAACATTTATGGACAAAATACTTTAGGGTGGTTATCTAACTGCAATCCGAGGTACACATTTGACAACAAACAAATTGTAACCGCCTTGATAAAAGAAACTGTTAAATTTGAAAATGATTACTAATGTAACGTTAATTTAATTTAATAAAAATTCAGTATGCTTATTCACCCTACATAAGCGAATTTGCTGTCATAATTTATGTTACCTAGCATTCGTTGACACCATTTTTTATAAATGCCATCTCCCAATTCTAAACATACTGAAACTCGGCATTTTATTTGGTAATACTAGAGGGCGCAATTCAGTATTAACAAAATAATTTAAATCGTGCGACATTTTCAGAAAGAAAAATCGTTGTAATTATGTACACATGCGTGAGGATATAAAGAAAATGTTAACAATATTACTGATATGTCATGAGAAATTTTAGTCATTGGCCATACAGAGCACTGTGTTTGACTGACTTTACGTTCTGTAAGGGACATGTAAGTTCTTCTGCGGCAATTGGTGCAACTAGGAATAAATTCAATAAGTTCATTGGTAATGTTTCTCCATTAGCCTATGAAAATACCAAGGCTTTCCTTTATTCATTTAATATACGCACAATAATTTAGGTATTCGATTAGTGCCATCATTTTATATTCGTGCACGCATAAAGCGCGTGACGAATGCTTAATCTGAATCAAATCGATAACCCAAGTAACACAACTTCCAACGGGAATTTCATTGTATGGTTATATTTTTACGCTATTGTTTAAACGAAATGGTACAATTGTCGATTTCATTAATGGATACTTATATAATGGTAAACGAATTCCTTCATGCCATCTTCACCAAAAGCGAAGCGGAAGCGCCCTGCGAGATGGATTTAAATATAATGGAATTAATTGTTCACGTTGTTCGAAGGTTGCATGTAAATTGATATTATAAATATGCATCAGTGCGCGATCCCAAATAGACATATAAACATATGTACGTGTAAATATTGCCGGCGAGTGAAAAACAAGTTTCCCCGCTGAAGCATCTTAGCAAATATTTATACGACGTTTTGGTGTTATTGCTATTATTAGCGTATTTGTTCCACCTTATGTTTATGTGCATTTGTCGTTGGCTTTACACATTAGTTCTGGTATATCCCATTGTATAATTTTTCAGAAAGAAATATCCATTATATTTCTGTTATCAGTTAGCACTTAAATAGCGCAAGTTAATATTATGTGACAATATGTGACGTTGAAGGCTATCAAAATTAACATCATAAAGATATATACGACGAAAAATATCAAGCAGATTTTGATATTTTTAATAATTAAAAGCGAGTGACAAGTTTCGTAATTCTAATGACGCAGCTATAAAAACTGTTTAATGCTTATGTACAGCTTGGAAAGACGTGAATTGGAAAATCCACTTATCTCCAAAAAAGAAACAATTATTTTCTTTAATTTTCAGATGGTATAGATTATACTGTTAATCAAACATACAACAATAGGAAGATAATTCACATTCTTCTTCAAATAAATTCTATTTGTATAAAATTAAATTATTCCGAATTATTTTTTCAATTCTTTTTGTCTTAATGGTTGGAACCATGAAAGAACTAAATAATTAAATACGAGACAGACATCAAAATTTAAGAGGCATGCCTGTCATGCACATTTAAGTAAGATATTTTAAACTGTATTTATTTTTTAACTAAAGCATTAGATTTGATAATAAAATAAAAGCAATGCAAAAAAATTATAAAGGGTATACCTCGGCTCTGCACTGTGAGGGAAGGTTCTCCCACTATCACGGTAGGCAAGCGTGTGAGTCAGACGGCCGTTGAGGATCGACTATTGAAAGTAGAAACATGTAGAGAGCCGTCGCATACGAGCTTCGGTTTAGACACTTTCCCGCAATAAAAATTGGGTTCAAGAATATTTAATATTTATTAATTATAGTAATAAAGTATTATTCTAGGATGACGCCGCAAATTAATAACTATAGTATTTCAAATCAAAATGAACTACCATTCATATATTTCATAGGGTAAAAATTATGAAAATGAAATAATAAATATAATGAGGGAGTTATTCCTGAAAACTACATCATAATAGTGGATATAAGTAAACGAAAATAAGCATTTGCTTAAGTAAACAAACAAAGAAAATAAAAATTGTATTTCCCATTCTTTGTAAGAAATACGTCCGCTTATGCTTAGAATATTTATTATATTTTAATCGGCGATCTTCGCTTATATAACTCATGTTACTCTGTGTTGTTTTCGTCTATGTAAAATCACATCACAAAAACACCTGAATAATTGTGCGTTAGTTAAGTGGGGGAATGTAAGTAAGTGACCCATGTATGTACGTGCAGTTTAAAAACTAAATATATGCAATTCTGAAGGAAATACGTTAGTATTTATATTTAGGTAGATAAGTATTTCCGATAAGAACTTTATTATATTCTTCATTTTAAAATGGCTTCTAAATGTGTGTACATTAATTTCTTTGTATCGCTATTATTTTAGTTAGGGTCATTATTACAATTGCGGTTTAAATCGTAGATCAATAATCTTCGGTTAAACTTCACTTTAGACTTACAATCCATATAAATAAAAAAAGAAAATAAACTAGACCTTGCCATATTTAATCCTTAAACCACCATTGTAATAATGGCCCTTAGCAATAAATGAGGTGATAAATTACTGTAAGCTGAGCTAAACTTATTTAAAACTTTATAAAATTAATAAAATGGAGGGAGAGAGTGGGAGTTGGGCCGTGATTTGCCCCACCACTCAATATTGTCACGAGCCGCCACTGCTACCAAGTGCAGAAATAACCGTCGTCACGGTTAAGGCTCTTAGGTTGTTTATGGATTTCAATGGATTCTCAAATTTTACCGTTGTGGTAGTGAGATCATGAGAGACGATTCCGGGATAAAATTTGAGAACATGTAAATTGGATTTGGTGATCGGTCTCCAACCTTTATTGAACAAATACAAACCTACGTTACCTCCGAATACAACTTTCATGATATGCAATACGAGTGCCCACCGAACGCTTTGTTTCACTAATTTAAACACTGTTACAGGAGAACAGAAGTCGGTAAACATCAGGAACTGCGGATTATGATATTCGAACAGGAAAGGAGTCTGGGAGTTTGGTTTAAAATCGTTTTATTATTGTGTTTTTTTCCCTATACAGTCGGTATTACATTGGAAGTAGGCATTGGATTGATAAAGAGTAGGTTCTGTTTCAGATCATCAAAATAGTTTGTAGGCGTCGGTTTATAAGACGCTCAATACGATTCTAAGATAATTAACCTTGGTTAAGATTTTGGTAATGTGGGATAGCTCTCTAGATAAAGAACTAGGTATGAATTTGTGGCAAATTGAATGTCGTAAAAAACTATCAGAACAATGATCCATTTGGACATCTAAGAAAGGAAGAGCGCTCTATGACTCCACTTTCATGGCAAATTTTATTGAACCCCGTTGAATATTAAGAAATGTTTGGAAATTGTTTAAGGAATAACGTCCATATAACCTAAATCAAGATCTAATAGTGGGATTTAGAGAGCTTGTAGGTACACACAAAAAATAATTACTGAATTTGAATATAAATGCATCACATTGAATATAACATAACTTCCTATATAAGCAAGAAGATGATGTATTTGTACTGAGAATAAAAATTGTTCAGTTTTCCAAACCCGTAAATTTGTTAGACGAAACAATTTTTTAGTTCAAACGTAATCAATATCTAAAATCATTATAAATATATAATATTTTCACTACAAAAATAATTATTTTACATTTGAGTAAATAGATTTCTCAACTGGACTCTATCATATTTATGCGTTATAATTTATGTACATTTGATAGAAGTATATAAAAGTATTATTTGAAGTATTGCCATTATTTGCTTCCAAAATATAAGTATATTGAGCTGATAATACTTACCTGTTTAATCTAAGCATTTCTACTACTCAGAGGTAATAATTAGCTACTAATTTTGTGTCTGTAACACCAAGAAAACTCGGTAGGAGAAAATTAATAAATAAAGAAATATTATGTAATTAAATAAATTTGCTGTCATACTTTATAGTTTTATTATGTTTGGGAGAAGGTAGCGTATCGGTGTACTCCAGGAGTGCGCACGGGATATTGATGCGTAAAGGTATAGATGTTATGGGTATCCGTCGTTGCGACCGGTGTTCTCGAGGTACTTCCCACTCAATGCCTGGGCCTGGTATCTATTCGGCATTGGTTACTGATATAATTTCAATCAGTATAACAATTTGCTGGTATTACCTACTGAAAACTAATAACTAGTAAATATCTACATATGTTTGTTAATGTACAACTACATGGTTGGTGTAAATTATCGATACCATGCGCTGATCTTAATGGTAATTTCATTTGATATTTCATGTTTTAGTATCTAAGACTTTAATTTTATGTAGTAATTCATTATACCAAACGTATAAGGGCTTTTGTTTGGAATCTACAGACTTTCTCACTATGATTGCATAGATTTATTCCTTACAACAATAACAATGTTCATTTGGAGGAAGTATACTTCAATGCAAATATTTATACTATTTGTTCTAAGAGTATATTGTGTTTTAAGAGAATTTACTCTTATGTTCTAACCAATAAGATTTAGTTCATTTAAATATATATTAAGTTTCGATTTCTGAATAAATAAAAATATTCAGATTGATAATAGATTTTTTTGTGTGTAGAACTATTTATGGCACTAACGAGAGAACTTAAGGAGTGGCTTTTTTGGATTTTAGGTTAAACGTATAATTTAGGTAAATACCAAATAATACCAAATTTTGTTTAACTAACTAAATATTGAGTTAAACCTGGGCAAACAAATATTTGGTTAATTCAACCAAATTATTTATGCATTTAACATTTTATTTATTTGAAATAACGAAATATTTTGTTGGATTAACTAATGTTTCATGATAACATTTGGTTGAAATTATTTTGTTCTGAACAAATTGGTTTTTCCGTGTAGAATCATTTGATCTCTCCAGTACCACCTTAATGTTTTCCTAACGGTTTTGAGTACAACGACTTGCGGATTGGATCGGTGATGTCGTTGAAGTAGGTTAAAATGAACTGCGAAGCTCTGATATATGGCTGGAGATAATAATGGACAACTATATTACAGAACGTTCCGGCATCATTGCATGTTTTTTTATTCAATTGCTAATTACCTTACCATACTGCATTATAATTAATTTAATTTATTATATTTATTTTTTTCTGTATATTTTCAATCCCATAGAGTAATTATTTTTTTTCAAAGAATCTTAATTCAGCTTATCTTTTAAACGACAAACTTAATAGTTAAATTATTACCTACAGAAATATTTTAAAAGCGCGTTAGGGACAATAACAGAACAATTATGAACAAATATTAAAAAATTTGTACCTATTGAAAGCATGTGTACCGATCGTTTGTTGAAAAACAATTTTTCTTCAGAAATATGTTTGTTTGCTAAATATATAATGATGGAGGAAATGTTTAAAACTGAAATACAGGAAGTGTAGTAGTTGTGGAAGGTTGAAAGTCTGAAACAATAGTGAGTATATTTTTGATAAATTAGGAATATCTATTGCAATTATTCACCTGTAATAAAAAATAAACTGTCACATATGATATTTAATTTTCTTCCACTAAAATTAAATTAAATTTCACAAATATGTAACAGTTTCATTTTGATGTATAGAATTATATATTAAGGTAGCTGGATTCATTCTCTTTCAATTTTGAATTGAATTTCTCCAAAATTTATTAACCTAAAACTTAAATACGATTGTTAACTTATATTTTCTTTGCAATTAGAAAAAAAAACTGTATGTATGTAGCCGAAACGTCACATTAATAAAACATTTAAAATTCAAACAATATTGTAATTTCATCCCGTCCGCTACTACTAAGAATACCAAGACTATTGATTAATCAAACGAACAAGAAATTTACCACATTATGCTATAATTTCTATTTTTGAGTATGGTTTTGTTTAGCCAACGTACACATCATTACAACATTTACAAGGAATCAGATATTTCAGGTTGAAATTCTTAATAAAGGGCGTTCTGGATTTTAATTTTGTCAAACAAGATATCAAGTTGTTAATATTTTTATGCCTTACTCTAACTTGATATGGTTTAAGGAATTAATTCTTTCGGTTATTTTTTTGTATGTATGGAATTGAAATGAACTTTATGCTGTTGTTGATGTTAGGTACGTTATTTAGTGTTGCACCAAAACGACGCACATATTTATTTTTATCGTATTCACATTTTTTTTTACATTCTTTGGTCCATTTTTCAAGTTGTCAGATTTAAACGACGATCTTTTTAATGCAATAACATTTTCTGTGGTTAGGTAAGTAAGTTAATATTATAAACACAACAGGGTATAATAACATAATATGTCACTTAACTTACTTACCTAACCAGAGAAAAATATTGTTATTGCATTAATAGATCGTGGTTTAAATGTGACAACTTGAAAAATGGACCAAAGATTGTAAAAAAATAAGAACATGATAAAAAATAAATATGTCATGCGTCATTTTGGTAAATAAAACCACGAACATAACACAAAATAATAAACCTAATATCAATAACAGCTCAAAGTTCACATTCCATACATACATAAAAGTATCCGAAAGAATAAATTCTATACTCCATTGTCTCTATGAATTGTAATATGAGTTGGTGTTTGTGCTGTTTCTATGGCTGTTGGATTGTTTAGATCCGACGTTTCGGCAATGTTTCAACTGGCGTCATCAGGGTAGCTCCTACAAGGGCGGTAATTTTTCGATTCTGGCGATGGAAATGTATTCCCTTCCCGCATGTAAATTACCTCTTGTTCCGTATGATACAGGTATCACACTAGTGCACAAGCTTACCATATTTAAAACGTAATAAGTACATAACGTATTTTTTACAAAATAGTTAACAGTAGTAAGTGAAAGAAATTTGACTGCTTAAACAATGGGATTTCTTATGTGCACCAGTGGTTAACACAGATGTTCGATTCGATATGTCGTTCGTTTTGCGGCTATACAAACACCAACCGTTCCTTCAAATTGTATAAGCATTATTTAGCATTTCCAGTTGAATTGCAACAATTTGAACCCTAATAAAGTCCTTTAATTCTTTAACCATTGCTGGTCGTGTTCTAAACACTAAACTTTTTAAATAACCCCAAGTAATCTGCTGGGTTAAGATCTTGGAGGCCAGAAATTTACAAAATGTTTGCTTACCACACGATCTTGGAAAACAACAGTTAACAATTCTTTAATTGGTCGCTAAATACGTATGGGTGCTTGTATCTGCGAAATGGTCTAATTTCGTAATATTTGGAGGTATCGTTCACCACTCACAACTTGAGATACGGCCTTTCCATTCAGTATCTCCTCAAAGAAGTGTGGTCTAATTATAAATTTATCAGTGAAACCGCAGACCTTCCTGAAAAGGTCCTTATCGATCCATAAAACACGGGACAACCATTCGGGTTCAATATCCATCTGAGCTAATATTTATAAATAAAATCATACCTGAAAGGAAATCTGCATTTTTTATTAATAAAGCAATTTCAATTTATAGCGATACATATTTAGGATTTTTCGTAAAATTTTCCAAATCCTGGTATTTGCATCTTTTCGATATCTAATTCACTCAACTGATTGCTAGCGGATTGGTGTTGGCTATATTTTGATTTTCCTGAAGAACTTCTGAACTTGGAAATCACTAATTCTTGCACTCCCTGATCTTGCTGGGTCAGTTACAGGCCCTGTTCTTTCAACTTTACTAATCAAATTCCAGTACGCTTTCATACGACAGGGCTCTAATCCTAATCTCATTTTCGTACGAGATCCTCGTAATCCAGCACTTTAATTTCTATCTCATTCGTAATAACATTGTGCTAAACCAATTCTTGTTTGTTGATCCATGTTCTGAACGTTTAAATCTTTTCAATTGACGTTTACGCGAGCTTTATTTTAAGAAAAATTCTTTAAATCGTATGATTTATTTGGCACTTCTATCAGCAGTTGATACGAGAACTATTTTGTTTTCCATAGATACAGTAAAATCCAAATCCAAAAGCAACTAGATTTTATTTACTTTTTGTAACTACCTTAAAATTTAAATTAAATTAAATTATACCCCTTATATACTCTTATAACCCTTACTTTATGATGACTCCGTGTATACTAAAGTATAGCATAATGTAAGTTATCTCTAAATTTTCTTTTTTATATAAGTTAGGGTGTCTTCCTTCCTATTAGTTTCAATTCTTTTAATACGCACTTGCTTTGTATGTTCGCTCGGGTAGCTAGTTTGTAGCTAACTTAAAAATACGTTACCGCATATTAAAAATATTTAATCAAATCTTTAAATTAATATTATTATGTATTAATAACTCAAGCTTAGTTTAAAAATATCTTTAAACTTAGTTCAATAATCTGAAAATACGGAACAGAAAAACATAAATTGGTAAAACCAGTGCCACGTAATGTGGACAGCGTGGATATTTTTTGATATCATGAAATAGAACTAATTGTTATACCAACTAAAGCTTTTCCATGTTGTTAATTTAATTGGTCATTTCCTAACTTGCAATGACAACTCTTTTATAAGAACTGTGCGATTAGTTGATTCCACTAGTTGCGTCCGTTCAACTTGTCAAGGAGCATAGCAATGTAACGAATAATTTGGAACCGCCTGAACCCGTTCCCAATCATTTGTACATCACTATGCTCCTTGAAAACCGTCCGTTCAATTAGCCGAATTAACTAATCGCCTCGTCTGAAAGAGGCCTGAAGCAGGTCTCTAACCCTTCCCATACACCTTATAATATGATCTTCGCGTTTACTTTTTCACGTTATCAGTTTGAAGCAACATTCCAGCTACCACACTACTACGGAAAATTTTATTAGCATACAGTAATATTACTTCGATTATTTTATTATGTATTTCGTAACTAAACAAAAAAAATACTTGTATTTATTATGCAAATGCATCACCACTAAAATTTACCTAAATCATATAAAACCAATGATAATGTAATTCTAGTTCCACTAAAATAACGTGTGCGCGTGTATTAAGACTATACAAATATTATGCAGCTAGCGTATAAGAAATCGCAAAAAAATCAAATATTCTCGTCTCGGCCTCGGTGTCTACATATACGTACATCGGCTCGACTATGTGATGCTTAACGAATATTTTTCCTATCGGCTACATTTTGCTTAACGATTCTTTTTCTTATCGACTACATTTTGCTTAACGATTCTTTTTCGTTATCGACTAAAAAGAATCGGTATCTGTATGAACCGATATTTGAATCGTTTAGCAAAAGAATCAGAATCGTTAAGAAAAAGTTCCGATTTTTCTTAGCGTAGTGACTACATATCCGTTTACGCTTATTGAATACTTTTTGGATCCGATTGCCCCATCACTAAAAATCACTATAAATATTACTAAATAGTTTTGTAACTTTGAGAGGAGGCAGCTATTGGCAAGGCGAAACTGAACCCAGATCAACTAGCAAGAGACGTGTACAGATTAATACAGCGTACCAGGGTATTCGTATAATTTAATAGGTAGAAAAAAATGTTTCCGGAAACTCCAGGTCAGACGGCTCCCATAACAATAAAAAAATGGTGAGCCATAAAAATATACGCAACACTACTTTAGGTTTTTGATCCACTCCTTATATTTCCGTTTTAAATATTTCACACATATGTTAACGAACTTTCGTATCAGTTTAAATGTCTTAAACAAACTGTTTAAATATTTGTGCATAATTGCTCTGTTATCGCCCCCATTTGCGCGTTTTTAAGTGTCTGTATACATAATAATTTTGTTAGCAACTTTGTTGTTTTAAAAAATGCTATATTGATTAAATTAATAAAATAATCAGTCATACGGAATTGAAAATATACCAAAAAAATATAAACTAGACTAAAAGATTAATTATAACGTATATGGTATTATTTAAATAATAATAAAAAAACGTTGTAAATAATAAATTTTAACTATTTCTATTACTTTCAAGTGCACTAATAACTGTTTCTCTAAATTGACATCCACTAATAGCACTAGCGAATCTATATTTGTAAAAGATTACAAATGGGATACTTTTATTTATAGCAAGTTTATAGTGATAGTGACATATTTATGCATTTTATAATATCTATCAATGTGCGTTGTATACACAATATTTATGTTTTAATTAACAGCAGCTATTGTTATTGAGAGAATACCCTTTGCGAATGTCAATATTATTTTTAAACTCAAGAATAAAGCAAGTTGAACAGTGTATCTCAATATCGACACGAGGGTGCAAGATATAATAGGTAAGTAAGTAACTCACAGTTAAAGTCTCTTCAATTACTCTATTCGATTAGACATTACTATTTAAAATATAGTATACTGTTTGCTAACATGTTCTAACCTATATAGTTATGTTTTGGAATGTAAACCCATTTTTCCAATTTTTCAAAATATTACTTCCCTTTAGTTTTTGTACATGCAAATAGATAAGATATTTTAGATTGTTTATTGCTAAGCGAAAAAAATTCTAACATGCGATTGGAACAAATACATTGTTATTTCATATTTTTTTACTTTAGTCGCAATAACTGACTGAAGATATTGTTATGGTACATACGTAGGATGAACCAACAATCATAGTAGATGTAATTACTATCTTAGTACACACCTGTTTGTAAGTGGGTTTTAATCAATTTGCATGGTAGCCCTGGTAATTAAATGTAAAAATTTATCCTCTAGTAACTGTACGTATTCCAGTATCCTAGATTTCGACGTTTATTCAAAGGGATGGAGATTCAATGTAATTCGTATGAAATAAATGAGTTGAGACCATGGAGACGGAGGGTTGTGAATAAAAAGACTTTTCGTTGAAAACTGTTTTATTTTTCATCAAGTTAAAATCAATTAAATCATATTCCTGTGGTATATCCATCATTGAAAGGGATCTTCTTTGTAAATTAATGTATCTACCTTCGGCCTAAAAATATATTAAATGAAAATCATGAATGTTTGTAGTTACGTCATAGTGTATGCGTCTGAAACAAATTCAGGTACACCAACCATGTTTACAATGAACTGTACGACAGTAAAGAAAATCCAATTGCTTAATGAAAATTATGACTATGAAGGTAATAGGATAAAACGTTGGCTTAAAGCGATTTTCCATCAAATAGACAAAATAGAAACTTTTTCAAAGACTCCAGTTTTAAGCGACTGGTTCTGTTTTGGTTTTGGTGAAAGGGTAACATCAAAAGGCTTCGACAAGTTTATGATTCAAGTCCCTAGTGGATACAGTTGTGTTGTCTTTTCTGGTTTCAATCTGTTTTTGTTTTACTAAGCATAAAATTGTGCATGAATTTTACATTAAATCACTTTCCTTTCTGGATAAAAGTGATTAGATTTAGATTTAGATGAGGATAGGTGGCCTATCGACCTGTTTCAACCGCGACCTTTTCAGATCTAGTTGATCCCCTTTTTCCTAGAGGACGCTCTCTAATTTTGCCCTCTTGATTAGGCCTATCATCTTGAGAGCGGCTTCTTATGTAGCTACTAGCTGTGGGGTTCTCCTCCCCCTTATTAGAAACCTTGTCCTCGCCAGGCCTTCACATTGGCACAGCACATGAACTGGTGTTTCTTCCTCCTCTTGGCGTATCTGCAGGTTGCATCATCTGCCAGGCCTATTTATACATATGCCTATTCGTCTACAGTGACCAGTCAGCAGAGCTACTATCATTTTGACAGTCTTCCTGTCTTATTCAGTAGATCTCTCGTGAGTTCAGGCCTCTGCTCCTTAGGAACTCTTTTGCCTGCCATTGTCCCGGTGATTTATGCCACCACTCTCTGGACTGATTGTATATCCATTCATTGATGGATTTTTGATTTGCGATTTGGTAGTGCGAAAGAAGGTCGGCTCCAACGAATGGCCTTGACGAACCTCGCCTGGCCAGCTCGTCCGCCGCCTCATTTCCTCTCACGCCCGAGTGGCTAGGGACCCAGGCTAGGGTTACTTTCCTTTGGGTGCCACCTCATTTAGGGCGCTTACACAGTCCCAAATCAGCTTAGAGTCCACGCTTGAGGAGCTAATCGCTTTAAGTGTGGACTGGCTGTCGGAGAAGATAGCGACGCTTTTACCGGTGCGGTACATCTTTCTATCTCTCTGACACAGTGGTGAATTGCAGCAACCTCCGCTTGGAACACAGTCGTGTTCTTTGCTGAAGCTTACCGAAAGAGCCTTTTTAGGTTTCTTAGTGTAATTCCCGCTCCGACGCCCGTAATCCGTTTTAGAGCCGTCAGTAAACCAGTTTGAGTCCGCTCTTACCGGGGCACCTGCTCCCCAGTCCTTCTTATCTGGTATTATACCTGATATTTCTTATCTAGGTTAGGGGTTCGAACCATGGCATCACATGGCATTCCTAAAATAGGTGCCTCCTTGAGTTCGTCTAGCAGTTTTTTATAGTCAGCCCGTGCGATTTACTTATCGGTACTTGACTATGTAAGAGTCTATGTACTGTGGACCTTGCGGCTCCTTGTACAAAAATATGTATTGGTGGCAGGTTCAGAAATACTTCTATCGCGCGGTAGGGGTCGATCTCAACGCCCCCGTGGCGCACAGGCACGCTAACCTCTGCACGCCACCCAACGCCTTGGCGCCCCCGCCTGCCGCGCCTTTGGCCACCATGCTACTGCTCCATACGTTAGCATGAGTCTGATTACCCTTGTGTACAACCACAGAGTCATCTTGGGGCTAAGCCCCAATTCTTTCCACAGAGCCTCCTGCAACCTGCCCAGGGCGATGGTGGCTTTGCTAGTCAATTTTGGATATGTGAATTCCATGTGTTTGCTTTGATCAACCCATACTCCCAGGTATTTCGCCTCTTTGACGTATGGAATTCGCTCACCTCCTATCACTAGTGGCTGTAAGCCTTCTAGCGTTTCTTTTTCTTGTAAACGTGACAGCCTGTGTTTTTTGAGCATTGACTGATAGTCGCTCTTGTGTAGCACTTTTGTCAACCGTGTTGAGACGCGGTTTGCATACGCTCCCCAGAACCTTTGGAAACCGCCTCTGACGACTATTGTAAGGTCTTCAGCATATCCAAGGCAACTGGAATCCCTTAGCGGTCAGCTTCCGGATTAGGTCGTCTACCCAGGGTAGCCCACAGCAAGGGAGAAAGAACTCCACCCTGCGGACAATCCCCCTCCCGCCTCCGCCTCATGGGTAGCCGCAACAATTTGTGGATGTGATTATCCTTCTTTCCAGGCTGGCTCTTACCACTGTAGAAGTTTCGGCGCCGACGCCCCTTCTCGGTGCGCCCGATGAGTGATTTGTGGTAGCATTGTTAAATGCTCCCTCGATGTCCAGGAAAGTCGTCATGGCTATCTCTTTGTCTTCTATAGACTTAGTAATTAGCCTGTTGAGGTCATCTAACGCGACCTCTGTAGATTGTTCCCGGTTGGTATGCGTATTGTCTGTCACTGAGTGGCTGTTCTCTCAGTGCGGTATCTCTTATGTACCTATCCACCAACCTTTCAAGAGTTTTTAGTAAAAAGGAGGATAGGCTTATTGTCTGTATGACTTCGGCGTTTGATCGGATACTTTACCTACCTTAGGTAGGTATACCACCTTCACTTTGCCCATGCAGTTGGGACGTATCCCCAGGCTATACATGCTCTGAAGATTTTCACGAGATGTGGCATCAGTACTCTATCCCTTCTGAAAGTAGGGGCAGGGATATATCCATCCGTGCCTGCAGATTTGAAAGCAGAAATCTGCTTAGCGCCCACTTGACTCTCGTGGGTCTCGTGATTTCTGCGGCCAGCCTCCAGTCTTGTCTTTTTGGCCTCTCTGGCGTACGATCTGCTACGGCCGGCCCACAGAGCCAGTCAGGATTTTTGCGGACGGAAAGTGAACCTTCAACAGTTCCTCGATGCTCTCTTTATGAGTGCTAGTGTAGGTTCCATTCATTCTTTGGATGAAGCCCACCTCGGTCGCAGCACAACCATCCTTGGCTAGAACTTTATGGATTCGTGAGCATGCAGGAGCTTCGTTCAGCTCCTCGCAAAACTTCCTCCATGATCCCTTTTTTGCCTTGCGATTTCCTTGTTGTACTGTGTCAGTTACTTTTATAAGTGTCCCAGCTGTGGTCGACTTTGGCTTTGTTGAACAGCCTTCGAACCTCGGCCCTCAGATGCTCTAAGTTCTTAGTCCACCATGCTTGTTTTGGCGCCCTTATAGCGTCTTGTTTTTTTCTGGGCAGTTTTCCGTGTATTGCAGCCATAATGGCTTCATGCACTTGGTCTGCCGCTAGTTCTAGCCCTTCTATTACCCACAGGTTGCCGTACCTCCCTCGAGAGACTCTCTGAGGGATGTTACATATCCTTGCAGTTTGTCTCCCTTGGGTTTCTGTACTTGACCTCGGTGAGAGTAACATTCAGGTTAAATTTATGTGTCGATGGTCCGAACACGAAGGTTCCTCCGACACATCCATCCCTTTATGGCGTCAATCATCCTCACCTGAGCATAGCGTAACATCTAGCACTTCCGCTCTGGATCTTGTGACGAACGTTGGTTCCGTGCCTACGTTGGCTACCTCCAACCCTGTTGAAAAAGATAATTGCATGAAGTGACTCACTCGTGCGTTGGTGTTAGTGCTCCCCCATGCTGTATGGTGTGCGTTTGCGTCGCTTCCATTTCCTTGGAGCCCTTTTTCCTCTCCATATGCAGCTATATTACTTTATTATGGGAAGGTGGCACTCCTTTCCTCGCCGGGGAAGTAGGCGGATAAAAGTGATACAACCCAATATGTGTGCTGGTATCGCTTTCTTCTTTGATAGCAAAGATAACCAAGAGTAGTAATACTCTTATTATTAGTACAGAAATATTTGTATATTTGCCTTTTTCTCTAAAAAAAAAAACCGATATAAATCACTCTATCAAACGATAAGAAATTTTCTCCAAAAGCATTAATTTGTTGTTGAATAAAACAGTAGTTAGTAGTTGGCTTGATGGAAACAAAATTTTTGGGTTTGTCTTAGCTTCGTTTTTGTTCTAAAAGTTCTAAAAAAAGGCGAATGTGTAGGTGAGAAGCCCCCTTTAGGTACATACGACCTTTACTTTTAACATGCTATATCAATTAAATTCTGATACTCAAATTGCCATTAAACAACATCTTAAAACTCTGCTAGCTGCGTAATAATAAATAATGTTAATAATTTAACTAAATTGCATGTCGTATGTAAGCACGTAGGTTGGATTCAGTAGTTTTACAGGGCACTGCTCAATATTTATAAATAGCCAAATAGCTTGACAAGCAATGTAGAGCGAACTATTAAACGATCCTACTTTCTTGATATGCGGCATTAAAAAGGAAACAATTCCCATAATTAGGGAGGTAATAGACATCACGATGTCACACATAAGATTAATTTGATGCTTGAAGTATCCATTCAAACCTTCTGTAGTACTATGTGTTAGCACGTGTACCGAAATGTCTTAAATTTATGTGAGTTCTGGTTGTTTGTGTGGCAGATCCAAATGTTTTTAATATAATTTAATGAAGGTGTGATTTGGAGTATATAAAGGCTGGTATAAATATATTAATGTTTTCTATCAGAAATACAGATATTTTTACAAATATTTATTCTTTGGAAATAAATTAGTGAATATAGGTATTCTTTTATTTTGGTTTGTTTGTAGATGCTTCTATGTTAGGTATAAATTTCTATAGAGCACTTGTATAACTCCTATATTCAAATATTTATGTCTTTTAATTTCGATTTTTTAATATAATGTATTTATATTGAAAAAGAGTTTAAATAAAAATACTTTCAACACAACATAAACTACTAACAGTTATTTTGATGTTATTTTTATTTCATTAATTCAAAATACATAGCAATTTGTAAAGATGTAGTTTTATGTCAACTAAAAGAAAATACTGTTTGCTAATTAAGGGATTTTGCCAGTTAGAAATAAATAATGTAATACCATGTATGTACGGTAATATAGTCATATACTCTGGAGGAAGTTTAGTGAATACCGTCTGTGACATATCTAGCTCTACTTAAAAAAAAGAACATCATAGATCAAACAGTAGGGCAGAATGTCAATCTTACTAATATCACCTTATTGGCATTGACAAAGATAAGGAACCCCAATTACAAGTCCATAATTATAAATGGACAAGAGGTGGATTGAAGGAGGTTGAATATGTAGGCCTCATTCTGAATGATTGAATGAATGAATTATTCTCTAAAATAAGCAGAAGCTTGAAGTAAACAAAACGATTAAAGTATCCTAATGTCGTGCAGAGAGTTAGCTGGACAAAAACTAAAAAATATACCGCTTTTGAATGCATCAATGGATCACTGGCTTGGAGCAAAGAAAAAACTAATCTGGCTACCACGAGAAGTAGCTTCTCTACAATACAAAGATTAGCATATATATGCATAACTGGGGCAATGAGATTCTGTTCAAGGGCACTAAACCCCACTCCACATTGTGATGGAGAGCGTAGGAAAAAGATTCACACGTAGAATGATCAGGGAAAAGATCATTAGGTAGATATCTTAATTTCTTATAAGCTGAGCACATCCGGAATATGTCTCAAGATGATATACCACCAAAATTACTTTTTTGAATGTGCTTACTACAAAGCTTAGCAGCAAGAGCAAATGAGATCACTACATTATCTTGAAATTAAATAAAAATGTCAGAAAGTCGGTAGAACGGAGGTTCAAAGGAGAGAACTGGAATAAGGAAATATGATCCTAGTTATTTTTAAAACTTCGAGAAATTCCCATATATCATCAAGAAACCCATGCTATGGAAGGATTAGTCTAGCCCAATATTAACAGTAACTAAGGAAAACAAGAGATTATTACAGTATCTGATATTCAAACAGCCATTGAGGCGCAATAAGATATATCTGGAATTGTTTAAGAAAACTGAACGGGCTAGGCAAAAGGAACAAGGTTATGCTTACATAAATTTTACAGAAATGGAAGGGAATGAACAAAAAATCCTGTTAAAAAAAGAATGAGCTGAAGAGCAATTTTTAGTTCTCGGATTTTTCTGCCAGATAAGTAGCAGTCCAGCGCTGCGAAAACTAGACTAGGCAGATAATACTGGAATGAAGCAAGCTAAAGATCTTTTGGAAACCTATACTCGAAAAAAAATCCATAAAATACAGCAGCCTAAGTAAATATATAGTATAAGTGTACCCATATTAGCGGGGATCCTGTCTTCAGGCTACTGTCCAAAAGACATGCATGCTCGGAATAACTGAGGAAGCCAAATCTAGATTTTGTGGAGAATACGATAAAACATCTATCCACATCCTTTTAAATTGTACAGCACTGTGTAATTCAAAGGCGTGTATCACTAGAAGCATGAAAAATTGCAGAGGAAAATTTACCTAACCTGCGTCTTTCTGACATTTTGCACTTTTTAAATTGAATAAGATTAAATGGCCAGCTGTAAATGCCACAGGAATAGGGTACACGATAAACCTTTTCAATCGTAGTGTATTATTATACTTATCTTACATACATGCAATACTATAATCAGAAACACCTGCTATATATCAATTTAGGATTAAGTATTCGAATTAAAGATATTTTGCAACTTGAACATTTTCTGGAGAAAGAGAGTGTTTAAATTAGTTTTTTATTCAATCCAGCTGTCTTATTCTCACAATTGTAAATACAGATTTATGAAATGAAATACGTACCCTATAATATAAACACATACTGCATAGAAATGCTTCCAATTAACAAGTACTTTTAGAAAAAATAAATGGAAGCATATACTTCTTACTGCAATTGGAATTCTTTAATACTTCTGTAAATGTCCCCATAAACGTTCATATGGCACGTTTCTTAAATAAATAATATTGTTTGATTTAGCTACCTTTCTACCTTATTATCTAAATGTGAGAGGCACAAATGATTCGGCCAGTCAATAAAAGTTTTGACAAAGTATACCACAAGATAAGAATATCTTTCCTAACAATTGATGTAATTTATTCTCTAGATTAGATTTATATTGTCTAGTAATGTGAAAAATTATATATTGAATGTAGATGCGTTAGCTGGTCTCTGTGTGTTACTACCTGTTGCCATGTATCAAGGGCCGCAATACAAGAAGAAAATTAATCCTAGAGATACAGCATGGATACCATCATTAGTTACATTCTTGTAAGTATACTTTTTTTTCTAATTAGGTACCAGTTTATATACTATAATATGTTGTAACTACTATTTTTATACTAGTTTATGAAAATGTCATTAGTTTGTACATCCCTTTTAAAATACTTTTAAATAACTTGAGAATTATTGTATCCTACAGTAAGATATAATCAACTATAAAATGATGAAATTGTATGATAAACAGTTATTTCTGGTTTCATAAAACTTAAAATTTATCTTATAGTGGTTCTATAATTCCTATGCATTAATTATACATATATTTACATGTACCATGTAAGCAAGAGTTTCAATTAGATGCCGGAAAAACATTTTCTGAAGTGTAGCTGCTGTATGCATCATACGATAGTAATTCCATCCTCGTATAGGTGAATTACCTGAAAACTCTACATACATTGTACACGTAAATTACACCCTAAGACTTAGGTTTGCTAGCGTGATACATTCTCTTAAAATTAATATCCATTTACGTATTTAAACACATTCGACACTAATTGGGTGAATATTTGTGCAAGTCTTAAGATTGCAAGCACAAAGTATTATCATGGAGTTTTATTACATAAGCTCGTGTGTTTGTTTGATAAATTCAAATTTCTCAACAAATATTCAAAATCCCTGGTAGGTGCAAATGATAATATCATAAAGATAATTCAATTATAATTGCTAGAAATTCTTACATTTTATTTGAAATTTAACATAAACACTTATCATGTACGTACCTACCTATAAATATACTGCTAAATGAAAGAGTCAATTGCGTAAATTGACAATATTATTTTCATCCTTTGTTACTTATTTAAATTACTAGACTTAAAGATGCGCAAGCACAAATATTTATTTATGTACTTTTCATAATCATTACCACATTTCTAAAACTTTTGGCGCCATTGGCAGATGTATGCCATTTCAATGGTTAATATTCAGGAATATTAAAAATATTTTAAGACAAGGTATATTGGAGTTCGGTTGGTAGTATAGAACATACGGGAGTCAGATATAAGTGTATTTTATCTGAACTGCCAATTCCAACTTAAACAAACTTAGTAAGACGCAAATCAAACTATTTTTCTTAAAATGTTTATGAAAAAGTTAACTATTTGTTTTGAGTATAATGTAAATATACAATGCCTCACATTGTCTGATGGCTATCTTTTAACTGACAAAATATCACTAATAATTGATGTTGGAGATAAGTGAACGAAATAATTTTGTGTAAGTTGCAGACAAAACAATCTCATAATTTTATTGTGTCGTATAACAGATTACACGAACTCCTAGTATTGATATTAATAAATTAGGGCAATGGGTTATTTATTTGAATTACAATAATAATTGAATTTTATAGATATGTAGTACATGATTAGATATAATATTAAGTAACTAATAACAAACTACATAAAGGCAGTGATACACACATCGACAAGTTTACACGAACGAACATTAAATCTAATAGTTTAATTTATAATACACAAATTATTAATGTTTCTGTAGTAATCTCTTTATACAAAGTTAGATTGAATAATTGAAAATTGTTTTAAAAAGTTGTGCAATTGTGTAACCTTTGAAGATTCCAGACTCGGATAAAACACTGATTTCAAGTAGAAAAACTTTATTGCGCACTTTATACTTGCTTAGTCACTTCACACGTTCATTCTTTCGTTTCTGTAGCGTATATTTTTCCCACCAACCCTTACAACTGCAGTCATTTGTCTTTTCATACTTTTAATTGAACCACCGAACTTTTCTCGAAGCAGTTTGTTCCATACCTCAATCAATATAGTTCGTATTTTTACTCTCGTGTAAAGAACAAGAATTCTTCACCTACTAACATTTCTACTTAATATGTCCCAGGAAATTATACTGGTCAATTGATTATTGTTGTATCTTTTAAAAATTAATTTCTTTGTTGTTGTTGTTGTGAGAGCCGTTTGACATTGAGTCTACGGAAACACTGCAGCCTCATGACTGTTTGTATTTAATTTTCATTTTTTTTATCCATTGAATTGATATGAATTAAATATACCAGCTATTCTAGTATCCAGGTACCCTGCATTAATCTGTGCAGGTCTCTGGGTGCTTGATCGGAGTAATTATCTGGCTTCATTTTTGCCTTGCCAAAAATTACTTGTTTTTTGGCGTTCATAGCCTCGCATTTACACAGAATGTAGTAAGCGGTCTTTGTTTCTGTCACAACCTGCAATTGGTATCTCTAGTGCTGATCCTAATTTTCTGTAGGTCTGCTTTTGATGTATAGTGTCTTGTTAAAAGACCTCCTGCAGTGCGAAGATAATTCCTGCTGAGTTGCTGCGTTTTCTCAGTCTTCTATTTTGCTGGTCCCCTAATAAAGGGCTTTCCATGCATTTTTCTGGAATGTAAACCCCAGTGTACTTTATGTTTTCTTTGACCCAGTTCCCTACTTGCTCTCATGCTGTGTTTTTAGATACACAGGATAGGAGGCTCTGGAGCAACATATGAAGGAAATAACCTTTCTTGCTAGGTCATTGGCTTTTTCCTTTCCTCCAATTGCCGAATTTCCAGGTACTCGTAGTAAAGTAACTTTATTTCGCTCTGTTATTATGCACTCGAATACACTTCCAAACCAGTCTTGATTGTATCTTAGAGTTCGTAAGTTAGTTACACAGTGGACAATGTATGAATGGGCATTGTCCTGTATAATAGTAAAATCTTCTCCAGTATATGCATATATATAATGCACCATCTGGAATTGATTTCTGTGCTATCAAACACCAACAAATATGTACGTGACCTCAAGTATTTGCCACTCTACACATAATAAATCCACCGAAAGATGTATATTTTGTTTTCCTCCATACCATCTTTCATTGCCGTTAATTAAATTTACGTTTTAACGGCTCTCGACTGGAAACAAAATTTTAGCCCAGTAGGCATCGTTGCTATTTTTATGTTCTTAGCCCCGTCAAGGTACATGATGACGTATGTGAAGACTTGAGTTTTTTTATTGATAATTTTTATATTACATGACAAACTTTTTAAATCTTGTTTTTACTGCGCCATCACTTATGTTAGCTTGACGATCATCTTGCAGTACGGTTCTCGTTTGAATTGCCAATTGATATTTGTTGCCGCAGTATTTGAAACGCTATAGGTCGATCATCAACAGTTGATATGATTGATCTTTTTCTGCATTGACCTCTTCTTTTTATATACTCCCAATTTATTGTACTGTCCATAACTGCCCCAACACTTACACTACTATGGATAATATTAAATCACTGCTATGGCCTTAACAAATCAATCGGAATTAAGTGTAAGGCACTGATTAATAATATTTGATTTTGTAATACAAACAAACTGACAATATTGAATCAAAAGAAAACTTCTCAACAAGTTCTAATGAATTATACTAATTAATTATATAATAATAACTTGGTTTTCATTAACAAAGAATACATATATATTTACTATAAGACATATACTTTTTGATTTTGACATTTTGCGATCGTATCCAGACTATGTTTGAAAGTAGTAAAGGCATTCAATGAATTTTCGCTTTAGGGCGGCAACATTCACTGTACTCTATAACTTTCCTCCATATTGATTAAATTTGTAATTCTATTTACCATTTCATTCTTTTTTTATTACCGGAAATTATATCAATTTTAGGATTTAAAATGCTATAATCTGTTTAATTTGTATATTGGGTTCTATGAAATTTTGTTCATTCGAAAATATGATTTTGTTTCTCACTGCCAATACCACCACACTTTGGTAAGATTTTACATAAAAATATTTGCTTTAAATGAATTCATTTTATTTTTTCCGCATTAAGACATTCTTTGTTAGGTGGTACTGCAGCCTTGAATGTCTGATTCGCAAGTTGCATTTCAGCAGTCACTCTACATTTCGTGAAACGCTCGAAAGTGTTCGCTTTTTGTATGATTAGTCGTTTCATGTAGTCTTATTTTGTTTCAAGACTATACAACATGTGTACAAATTGGCACAAAAGCTACGCGCAGCGACATTCGTCGGTTATAAATCAAATATCTTATGTTAAAATGTCGTGTCATGCTTCGTTTATTTTCACGGGGTTCTTGAAGTTCTAACTTTTAGTCTATAACTAATAGCAAGCCTTGCTCTTCGGGAGTGTTAATAGAAATTAGAGATACCTACAATTTAGGTTACAGAAGAATGTTTCGTAAACGTTTTCTTACTTATTTAAAAGTTTGTTTTTAACATTTCTTCAGTAACCTACTTTCACGAAAAACACATTTGACAACGTTGTAGAACAATGAGTTCGTACTCCAAAGTGATTTCAATAAAATCATTACTGTTTTTGACATTTATTTCTGCATTTATAAATTCGACTATCATGTTTTGTTGTTTTGTTATTCTTTCATAATTGATTTTATATTTAATGAATATGCCGATATATACAGTGGTGATCTTATTTAATGTCTCCCCTTATGACGAAAAGAATTAAAATTACGGTGCCTGGATGTCATAGACAGTTCGGCTTCTGTAGGTTTGCGCAGGTGTAAACCTTCCTAATCATATGGGGAGACATTAGTTGAGACCACCATTGTACATGGTGTGCGGTTTCTATAAAGAAAATGCTAAAATCGGAGACATCTTAGTGGAAACTTATTTAGAAGGCCGGAACAACGCCCATGTGAAACTTGTGGAGAAAAATTAGAAGAGCAAATACTAGACGCACTGCAAGAAGATCTCTCCGTTAGTAGCCGACAGTTAGCTTCAACCTTAAATATCCCCAGTAATAAGTTTGATCATTTGGTTCTACCAAAAAAAAAAAACCTTTTCTTCCATATCATGCTTATGAAGTTCAGCCGTTATCAGAGATAGACAACATTTTTGCAACGCAATCTTAAGATTCAAGAAGATGTATTCTTTAGAGCGATGAGAGTGTATGGTGTATCTAATACCCATAACTTTGACCATTGGGAGGAGGAAAATGCACATGCATTTCGAAAATATTATCACTAAAGGAGGTTTTCAGTTAACGCTTGGCTGGGCATAATAAATCGCTGGCCCAATTTATCTATCAAATCTTGTTGCCAATGAGTATCTATGTATTGGAACAAGTTATTAACAAGATGCCATTAAACACACGCCATAACATGAGTTACATGCATGATGGAGCTCCAGCAAGCTATGCTCGCAATGTAAGAGAATGGTTGCATGAACACTTCCCAAGCAGATGGATTGGTGGCGTTGGTCCTATCTTATGGTGCAAGGTCTCTCGATCTCAATCACTTCGACTTTTTTGTTTGGGGTTTCATTAAACAGAGGATTTTTGCAATGTCTCCTCAAGATGCTAAAGAAGTGTGAGAGAAAGAATTAACGATGCAGTATGGAAAATTGCAACAAAAAGACTCGAACAAGTTCTAGACACAATACCTCGTAGATTGCAACTATGTTTGAAGACAGCTGGTTTTCAAATCGCACAATTACGTAAGTAATAGTATCACTGATTTATTATCAATAAATACCAAACATTAAAACTAATCCTGTTGTAAAATACGTTGTACTTTTTTAATATGTCTTACTTTGACAATAAATAATTTTAAGAGCAAATCAGTATTGAAATTATTACTGTATCTACAATTACAATATTATGCGGCTAGAGTGTCGCTAAATGTATGTTTCTTTCAAATTGTTTCTGAACACATACGAAGCATACGACATTTTAACAATAATATTTTTTGATCCAGAACCGAACGAAACATGCTGCTGCGTGCAGCTTTTGCGACAATTTTTACATCGAGTTTTTATTTTAGTTTTAGTTTTTGTTGCTCCGATTGAGACCAATTAATTAGGGTTTCCTAAACTAATAAATTTCGATAAGTCGTGCCACTATAGCCAGCTAAATTCAAATTAATACATTCGATTTGCAAATTTATTCAAGGAAGCGGACTATTGGAAGATCTAAGTAACATTCTTGTCTACACGAGAGTTATATCGAACCTAATAGCAAGTAAAAAGCTCAGACTATAACAAAAATAAGAAATAAGAGGAAGTATGTAATATTATTTCATTTAATCTATATGTTTTTGTGCTGATTTAGCGTTTTGTTCTGTAAACAATTCTTTTCTTATCTAAATAACAAATTTAATTTATTAGCGTACTGTCCATAACTGCCAAGATAATGAAATTAATTTTTGCAATATCATGAGTCATTGTCGCTCATCATACCAGGATGAGTGGCAATTTTCTGTCGAGATGCCATAAATATATTGCATATACATTACGAGCACAAAGTAATTCGATGTCAATAAAAGGAGCAAAATAACAGATGCACAATGCACATACTTGCAAAGAATAAATTATTTGCTAATAAAATCTGTAAATACGCAGGTAATCACGTTAAAAATAAAACACACGATGAACAAGCATGTATTGGTAGATAATAAACATACCAATTTTAATGTTCATATTGTTATGCACATAATGTGTGGACTATAAAGCTTGGATAATCGTATGTACTTTTGACCAAGTGTTTATTGTTTATTTAGAAACACAGGGTATTTAATTATAATATACAATCTCGTCAACAACCTGCATGTATTTTCATGTAAATCACTAGTTATAGAAATTCTATTCATGTAATGCATTCAAAATTTAAAGAAATCTACATGGCTTTCGTTCTCACATATTCATCTAGCAAGCTGGATAATTTCATTGAAAATCAAAGAAATCTTTGCAATAATTCTAATGCGTTTTTCCCCATTGCAAAAGAAATGGAACAAAATTTTACAACGCGTATCTATGTCTCATAGAAAGGTGTCTTTTTTCGGTCTTTTTGGTCGGTAATTGGTATGATGATTGTTGTTTTTGGAAACTAAACACTAGAAAGCAAAAGAGAGAAGCTGAAAGGCAGAAAGTTGCTCAAGGTGTTGTTCCACAAAATGATGGACGAAATATACGTTAAATATGATGTGCAAAAAAAACTTATTTACGTTGGCAGCTACAACCCGCTCTGCTACTCTTGGCTAGCTATTTGAAAAATCTGTTGCTTTTTGTAGTAGTTTTCCTCACACATACTGTTATACATAAAATTATTTATACGTTTCTACGTTACTGCTTAAAATATTTTACCCGTGTTGGCACTGATTTTTCTTATGCATTTACATATATTAAGAAAATAACTCTATATTTTACCAATCATTAAAGATCTATTAATATAAACACTCGAATAAAGAAAAGTTGTTCAGAAACAAAAACTGTTATAATCGAAAACGTTATAGTAGTCGAACACTGAATATATTAAGATGAATTGAAAAGGATCAGATATGATTCTCTGTGTTGTGTATATCAACAATCTGGACGTGAACTAGTCGGCTGTAAAAGCTTATAAAAAACAAAAACATGAAGCATCTTATCTCGAGTTGATTTTAGGTTAAGTTACAATTCAAATTTTTTCAACATTAAGTCAGCGCAAACATCAGAACTAGAAAACTCCCTAAAAGATTACAAGGATTCCAATGGAAAGATAATAATATCTATTATTTGCACTTATTATGACTTCCTGTTAGATCTTTCTAGTGGAATTCTTGTAAACTGTGACTGTATGATATTGTCAGTTTGTCTCCTGCGTATACAATGTTCATTGTCACATACTTATTTTATTGTATTAATGTTTTAATTTATCTATACCTGAGTATTTGTATTGTATTTTTTTATATTATTTTATGTAATCATTTCTTGACTTTGCCGTAATTTTTATTACGCTCAATATATTATTTACTTACTTACACTACTGTTTACGGATCGAATTCCAAATTAATTAATCAACTGTAATTGCAATATTCTGTAATTACAGTTTTAATTCTTATAAATCTTCCTGATTTTCGCTAATGTGAAGAAGTGCATCGGTCTGACGGCAGTAATTATTATATTCGTCAAAATCTCCCCCATACTTCGAGATTTACACATTGCTGATTTTAATGTCAATAAACAAACTCTCACACATATAAAAATCGCATTTATTTCAGAGATATTGCCATCGGAATTAAGAAATTAGTTCGAGTATGATTCAATTTGTTTACATATACTTATTGTCACATCTACAACTATCACTCTCAAAACATTTTGGTTTTTAGTTTCGCCCGCCATTGTCCCCTACTATTACTCATGTTTTCAATTACCACCAATGCCATCGATTAGTAGGTGCTTCCCAATTTGTAAACAATAGTCTTCGACTACTATAACAGCTGCTCATTGTTACTACAAGATCCTCCAATTTAATAACATGTACAGATGTTTGCAATTTGGTTGTCTATGTCTAATATCTAATGCAAAGAAGCATGTTACATTGCCAGCTAATATAAATCTATCTTTATGTTTCGCAATATTTTACAAGGTAATATTATTTTCGGCGCTCGACGGGACAACTGTTTGGTTGTCTAGTACATTACAAAACTGCTGTAGGAGGAAGTAATAGTTCCTTTTGATGTTGATTAGTTGCTATGAACTGCTAATGGCACTTAGCTGCTACAGGATAGCAAATTGTTATAATACAGCAATCTATCACTAGATAATATCGCAAACATGGTAGTCACTTACAGAATTTGCGAAAACCGGGAATATGCAAGAAGACCAGGACAAGACAGAGCAAGAGCAACAAATCATCCTCAACATCGATTTCCTCAAAAATAGGCGTTACGTGATCGCACGGTGAACTCTTACGCAAACACCGCGAACGTCCATAACAACATCTTATACAGTTCTTAGACACTTAAATGAAGGCTGATTGAGGTGTAGAAGACCTGTTAAAACAGATCCTGTTTTAACCACGGAATACGTTTGCAACTTGCACGGGAATATGATGATTGGTCTGCCATGCACAAGTCCAGATTTACTCCATTCACATGAGATGATCGTGATAGTCATGGGAAATACGGACGGCGGACTTATCAACTTGATCCCCGGACAGGTACACCCTTTGAAGAGACAGATTACTTCTTGACACACACTGTTGAAAATATTACGGTGTTGGCGTTAATTTTGCGCTAGTCAAATATTTTAGTGTTGATTTTTACAAACTTTGCCAGACGAATTGACTACATGTGTTTAGTAGAACAGAAATTACTAGAATTTGGTGTGAATTCTATGTTCAGATATGAGGATTTACTATTTTCTCTAGACATTCAGAAGCATTAACCAATCAGAATTTTTCCCTCGGATAGAAATATAGAAACCCCACCTAATCTAATACAGTATTGCATTATACGCACCACCTGCATTACACGTGTATCTGTTTTTCGAGTTTGTTTCTGCGTATTAAACATATCCAAACAAACCACCAAATGTGACTGACCTGCAAAGTGTAACCTTGTTGTTATTAAAACGTTAATTCCACTGGCATAAAAAATTTCAACATCTTAAAGATGTATTGGAACAACTATTTACGTAATTAGTTCAGATTTGAATCAAATAGCATAAACATTCACTTAATTTTATAATGGTTCTCAAAAAAATCATTTTTAAAATTAGTACGTTTAATTGAAACCAAAACTTTTGAATGAGTGGTTCTGTATATTTATAATGAGAAAACGTCTTAAGAGAGAATATTATAGCACTAAAAATAGGAGTTGCATATTAAAAAGACGTCGTGTTTAGAAAACGGTGTTAAATCATCCAATAGATCGCATTCATTAGTTAAACAGCTAGTAAATTTGTCTAGTCTAGATCAAATAAAATATGACTAGAAGTATATCATAATTCCACGTGCTAGTTGGACAAAATAACCCCTTAGCAATAGACAATACTTGACTATCTTTGTTCGTCAAATTTAAACTTCTATAGTTCTCGACAAATAACACGAAAACAGTGTGGACCTCTCCTGACTATTAAATTAGTCAAAAAAGTGTTAAAATTTTCAACAGTGCAGGTGCTTTCGGGTCACGGAAACTTTGGAGAGTATCTGCATCGACAAGGCAAAGCCGAGACAGATCTCTGCCCATCTTACCGAAATAGGGACGACTTTCTGTATGCAATAGGTAGATAAAGACAAGAAACCTTTACTATGTAGGCCCAAAACGGAATGAACTTTACGGCGGAGAATATGGGGCCGAGTCTGATGGTAAATGAAGAGGGATGGAACAACGCTATGTAGCGGTAAGGCACATAATTGATGCCAAAGAATAGTTTATGAGAACTTGGGGGAGGGGACGTTAAATGATTTTACAACAGCTGCGCTGAAGTAATGCTAACATGGTTCTGTTATAGTGTGTGTAGATGGAGAGAGGAAAGGTTTTTTAGTCGGTAGAAATCCGACATAACCCAAGTGGGTGTTTTGTTGAAGAGTTTCCCTCCTTTGCAAAAAAAAAAATATATGTATATAATATAATATAATATGATCGTGATAGGGTTAGAGAACGTTTTGTTGAAGTCGATTTGTTACTCTTAGCGCCATTCGGTGGATGTGGTGGCCATGTCACTGGACAGGCATTTCGTTGACTGCTCCTACAGAGCTTGGAAAGCCTGGAATGGGACCATTACTGCCAATTATTGGCGAATACTTTCTTTTAATGCTAGATAATGCTCGCTCACACACTGCGAGAGTTACAAGTGCTAAAATACAAGTTGCCATTCCATTTCCTTCGAATTTGGTTGCCTTAGAAAATGAACGGGAAATATTGAGGTGATGTGTTTACCGCAATCATGCGGAGCTTCCTACGTTGGCCACTTTATCTATGAAAAGTTAAATGATTACTGCAGTTCAACCTAAACTCCGTGCTGCACCTAAGGATACTACTACATATGTGCCATAATAAATGAAATGCCCCTACTTTAATTAAGTAATTTCCCTACGATTCTTAATAATACTAACAATAATATAATAAATAGGCCAGCTATCTGTTGTTCAATTAATTTTTTGGGCCCATGGAGGAATAGCAGTCGCCGAGGAATAAGGAAAACCACGAGCACCTTCCTCTTGGAGTAGAACCTGGGAAGCAACCCTAGGCCCCCTTACTGATATGCAGAAAATAATTCGTGTTATCTTTCTGGATTTTGAAGGGGCATCCTACACGTCCTTTTAATTCCGACATTTGTACGGCTTCAGGTAGATCCTCGGTTCTTCGTAGATCTGGATGGACTATCGTAATTCTTCCTCGTCATTTAATTGAATAAAATGAACTGAAAACAAATACACCAGCAGCAGTATTCTAATATTTAAGAATATCTTAATCCTAATTACACTATCCAGTATTGCCTAAATTAAAGATTTATATTATAAATATTTATTTATGGTGAGGTGAGCAGTATCGATATTTTAGTTATCGATAGTACTATAGTTGTTATCGACTAGTATTATTTAAAAACATAGGGGAGGATCTCAAGAATTAATAAAAGTACATTAAAGGGAACGCTTTGATTTAAAAATTAAAACTAGTAAAGAGCATTTGACATCAGACAGCAAAGGTCTGTGTTATTAAACAAGTATATACGATTTTCTTTCGAATCGAGAAAAATAATCCCATTTTGATTTGGTGTAGCAATAAACTAATGTTCAACGGTTTAGCAGATATTTCACTAAAATACTTAGCCATTCCTGCGACGCCGTTCCTTCGGAATAAATATCTTCTAAGGCTAGGTTTATAACACAAAATAAAAAAAAAAAAAATTAATGTTTTTAAACAAAAATCTAGATATTGTTTAACTTTAGAACATAACTGGTTTTGAGACATATTTCACATACAAACATCAGGATTGTATTTATTTTATATCTTAGAATGTTATTTATTGTATTTCTATTGCCATAACCACATTTGCTTTGTGAAAATAAAAGAAATGTTAACGACAGCATTGAGCATTTATTATATAATCACATAAATGACGTCACATTTTCAAATTCTTTCATTAATTTTTTCAATTTTTAAAATCAAATTTTCATTGACTAATGTATGGGGATTCAAAAGCCACTCAATGTAAGTACTTGTTAAAAATAGATTGCTTTGTAATTGATTATTATCATCAGTACTATTATATTATTATCGCAATATAATTTATTTTGTATCTTTCCCACTTACATTGACTTACTTCTGAACCATTCATATATTCATTTAAAAGCAACACTATTTCTACGTTATATATGGATAGACGCACTAGCTGTCGTTAATTCGCTCTCTCATGGTCGCCCATGTCTTTCTAGTGTCGGACCTAGGTCCCTAAGGCACCATTATCAATATTTAGGGCGGCAACTCGTTCTGCCAGAAATTAATAAAAGAATAGTTTCGCTGGCCCTATCTTCCCTAGTTATTCTATTGTCTCTGTTTGGCTTTTTGACAACCTTCTACCTTAGAATTTTATTTGTAATGTGTTTGATATTTAGTCGCCAAACATATGATTTTTATTTTGATAGGTCAGAAATATTACCAAAAATTTTAAGTCTTCATTTAGTTTTGCCCCGTCATGTAATTCAGAGTACTTAGCCTCCATTAACGCAAATATAGATGTTTGTCATCTCTTTAAAGACATCAAAATCCTTAAGTATTTATTAGCTTGAAAGCTATATGGTTTATTAATATAGCCCAGAACGTTCAAATTATTCTTAATCTACAAATCTTCAGATACATATGTCAAGCTAGCAGGCGACCTCCGTCATGGCTAAATTTCCAGCTACTATTAGTAACACGCATTTCAGTCGCCTTACATAGTGTATTTTGATTACCTGTAATTATAACTTCTCTGATTAATATCAGCTGATTGAGTAGACATGTGAACCTGATAACACTTAAAAACACAATGTCATCAACTAACGAGATGAAGGCCGTTTGCTAGCTTATAAGGCTTATATATTCAAACTTCTGCTTATCGGAAAGTGTTTGTTTTTAAAACTTTACTTACAAATACAAATATTTCTAGCTTTACATTCAAGATCTTCAAAAATGGATACACAAAAGAACTAGAAGAAGAAGACCTATATGAAGTAATATCTTGCTATAAATCATCAAGGCTGGGTGATGTTTTTGGAGGAAGATTGGAACAAAGAGCTATTGAAACCACATCCAGCATTGACTAAGGTAATAGCACGAAACTTCGGTAAATCAATTTTTGGCTGGGGTCTCGCAAAGATGTAGTAAGAGTTATATACATGTAAGTAATTACTTTAATATTATTCTGGTAATCTATATCCACAATTTTGCACTTTGGTGGTTTATTATAGGGTATGTAAGCCACTTGCCGTCGGAAAATTGGTCTCCTACTTTAGTCTTGGTTCAACTGTAACTATAGAAGATGCTTATAAATATGCCAGTGTTATTGCTACGATACTGTTACTTCAGCCTCTCTTTAATCACACTTATTACTTACGAATGATGGAGACGGCTCAAAGGATCCGAATTGGACTATGTTCTCTAATTTATAGGAAGTCGTTGAAACTTAATAGTTCTAGTTTAATTGAAATTTCGAATGGAAAAATTGTAACAATGATAACTAAAGACGTTATGCTTTTTGAAAGTATGATACAGTTCATTAATGAGGCATGGATTGCAGTTATACAAGTAATAGCTATGACGTACGTTATGTACACGCAAATTGGTATTCCAGCTATAATAGGTGTTGGGTTTTTGGTATCCTTGACACCTTTGCAAGGTAAATAAATTTAGATCATCCAAGACAAGTGTGAGATGATCGTATTAAATAAAAAATAATAGAAAGACTTCCACTCTCACATTCTCAAAAACTTTTTCTAGCTTTTCTTAAATTTTTTGAGATTACGAGACTGGACTTTAGTCTCTTCATTAGCTTGTATTCAAATAAATAAATTTATATTTATTGTGACATCCAAAAAAGTACGCTTCTGTTTCTGTACATACAGAGTGGGCTAAATTCGATACCTTTAATAAGAAACTTATATTTCTAAAGGAATTAGAAAATCTAATCTATGCTCTGGAGCTCGATTTTAAAGAGAAATCGGTTGGTGAAATTCGTATTTTTATATCTTCCTTAATATAAGATATACAAAGCGTTTTCATAAAATATGCAATTCCTAAAAACCCTTGCGACTTTTTTATTTGTGAAAATATTTGATTCATATAAAAACTTTATTAGAGCGCTTTTTCACACAGAACTCTATGTTCTATTTTTGTTTTCTTTAAACTTGTATTTTTTTAAGATACTATCTATACTATACTTTTCTTTTATATGGAACACTATATATTTTTATATTATTGGAAAGCATATAAAATTACTTTCAGTATGATATAACACACGTGATATTTTATTTAAAGGGTTTTAAAAATATTTGACTTGACAAGGAAAGTGCATTATCTTTTTACGGCGGATTTGGAGCGTCGTATGGCATATTATCATTGGTTATTGGGAAAGTGTGAAGAAAATCATAATTTTGCTCTAAACTGTGTACGGACGGATGAATGTAACGTAAGCAGTGCGGGAATTTTTAACAGATATAATTCTTATACTTGGTCGCGTGCAAATCCTCATGTTACTGTTGAAATGAGAAACCAAGGACGATATAGTTTCAATGTGTGGGTAGGAATTTTCCGTGGCAGGATAATTGGACCCTACATATACAACGGAATTCTTCGGAAATTCGGAACTCCGAAGGCTATTTGATTATTTTGCAACAATTCATTCATTGAACCTCTCATAGATGAAATACCTCTAATCCAATCGCAATTCGTTCACTTCCAGCATAACGAAGCACACCCTCAATTCGGTAACAATTAGATTGGGAATCAGGAACCGATACATTGGCCGGCAAGGACGCCAGATCTAACACCATTGGATTTTTTCTTTTATGGAAGAATTTAAAATCTTGCATTTAAGCATCCTCCCAATTCAAGTTGGTGAACTTAGTTCAGAATGTAAGAAAACGGCGTCGATTATGTTTACAACAGAACGGCGGACAATTCGAATACTTATAATGTTCACGCATTTTTTTAGAGTATAGAAGTATATTTTGTAAATATTTCGTTCAAACATGTCTATAAGGATTTTAAAAACCAGCTGATTTTAGTTTTGGCCATTGTTTTGTTTTGTAAAAGTACAATCGGCTTTTTTGTATTCAATCGAATTTATTATATTAAACAATAGCAATACAATCAGTACAATGGTTCGATTGTTAATAATAATTTTCCCTCCTCTTTTTTTTTGGAACTAGTCAACAGGTTTACCAACCCTGCTGTTTTAAATTATAACATCTCTAAACATACTCCCCCCGTTGAACAAGCATTTAAAATGTGATGTTCAACTCAAATCAAGATACGATACAACACAAAAATAAACATAATACTGGCCTAACAAGCGCCAAACAATTATGCAGGTAACTAATATTCAAGTGCGCACGAAATCTGAATAACACAAATGTTTTTCAACACTGTTCCTCTGTCGGGTCGTCTTCTATTGGGAGGGGACAGATCTTGGTAACTGGACGTTTCAAGGTACCACCTGCTGTTTTAACTGTCACCACTCTTGTTATTCTATCGTTACCCGGATGAAGCTCCACTATTCTTCCTAGGCGCCAGTGACACGGAGGCAAATGGTCATCTTTTATTAACACTAATGTGCCAATTGGCTTCATTGGTGAGGACAGCTTCCATTTTGTGCGTAGTTGCAAGTGATGGAGATACTCTTTTAACCATCTTGACCAAAAACACATAAAGTTATTGTAGGAGTTGAAATCTTGTTAACCTATTCATAGGTGTGGTCGTCACTTGAGGTTCAAGCAAACTGACAAGAGCTCTTCTAATAAGGAAATGTGCGGGGGTGAGTGGGGATAGGTCGTTTGGATCAGTCGATAGAGGAGACAAGGGTCTGGAATTTAAGGTAGCTTCAATTTGTGTGAGAACAGTTAAGAATTCTTCATAAGTTAAATGTACATTACTAATAACCTTAAGTAGGTGACGCTTAATACTCTTTATACCCGCTTCCCAAAGACCACCGAAATGCGGTGCTTGCGGTGGAATAAAATTCCATTGCACACCTTCGTTAGCGCATGCAGGAGCAATATCTGATTGAAAACGTTTATAAAATTCCCTAACTGATTGCAAGCGCCAATGAAGTTTGTTCATTGTCAGAAATAATTTTGAGGGTTTAACCCTTTCGAACTACAAATTTGCGAAAACATGTCATGAAAGCATCTGTTGATAACCCTGTCACTAATTCAATATGAATCGCCTTTGTAGCAAGACAGATAAACAAAATATCCAAATTTTAGATAATTTGAGCCACGCCCTTTGCGATCGCGTAAGAGAAAAGGACCTGCAAAGTCAACCCTGTATTGTAAAAGGATAACTGGAAGTTACACGTTCGCCTGGTAAATCGCCCATTATTGGAAACTGAGTCCGGGGTTTGAATTTAAAATATGTTACGCATTTTCTAACTACGCGTTTTGCCACTTGTAGCCCAGATGTGGGCCAAAATTGCTAACGAATGTGACTGAGTAATTGCTGAGGACCAATGTGTAATAGTCGTTTATGTTCCTCTTCCATTATTAGTTTGACAAGATGATGTTTGCCACTTAATAGAATCGGATGATTAGTGTCATAAGAATTCCCTGAATTTCTCAATCTACCACCTACCCTTAAAAGGCCATCCTTATCTATAAATGGTGAAAGTGATAATAAATTACCCTTTAAATTTAAATTTGAACCTGTTTTAAAAGCTGTCAATTCACGTGCAAAACTCACTTCTTGAGCCCATTTGATGAGTACAATGTTGGCACTTTGTAACTCTTCAATCTCTAGAAAACCTAATTTTCTACTAATTGATGGTAAAAGGTTCGATACCCTTTGCATAAGCTCAGCTAATAGTATTGCGCTGCACAATTCCAATCGCGGAATGGTAAGTAATTTTAAAGGTGCAACTTTTGTTTTAGAACATAACAGATGAGAGCTTATATTATTATTGCCTTCACCAACGCTACGGATATAGATACAACACCCATATGCATTCTTTGATGCATCACAAAATCCAATTAATTCTATTGAAGTAGCTTCTGGTGAAAGTGCAAAACGAGGTACTTGTATTTCACTTAGCAATTCAAGATCTGAACATATTGTTGAGTTCACCCTCGTGAGTCAAATGATTTGTGATATATGCACTGTTCAAATGCCATTTCCTCAGTAAAAAATTATATTTGCTTAGAATGTCTGAGACTTGTTGACATGTTTCCACAGCTTCTTCTTCCGAGCTAAACCCTGTAGTCATGTCATCGACATAAAATTCACGTAGAATAACATTTGCTGCCTTGGGAAACTCTTGTTGATTTTCATAGGCTGCTTGACGTAAACACCTAATAGCCAAATAAGGTGCTGAACTCGTCCCATAAGTCACCGTGTTGAGATTGTATATCTGTGGTTGTTCATGCTCATCGCTTCTCCAAAATATTCTCTGAAGTTGTCGGTCATCTGGATGTACCCAAATTTGTCGATACCTTTTAGCTATGTCAGCCATAACTAGAAAGCGATGTTGTCTAACGCGCAGCAAAATTTCGAAAATATCGTTGATACTAGTAGGGCCTATGTGTTGAATGTCATTCAGTGACCATCCAGTATCAGATGGCGCCGAACATAAATACCAACACGCAGTTTTGTGTGAGGCTATCATGTTTCACTACCGAATGATGTGGTAGCTAAATATGAAGGTGATATGTCATCATCCTTCGTAACTAAGGACATATGACCTAGATCAATATATTCCTGCATGAATTCTGTGTATTCTGATCTTAGTTTCGGAGAATTAACTAATTTGTTCTCTACCTTAATCAATCGTTTAAGTGCTTGTTCCTGTGAGTTATCTAAAAGTTTGGGTGAGTGTTTCCTTAATCGGTAATGGTAATCGGACCATAAACCTACCATCGTCAGCACGTGTTACATTGGTAGTAAAATGTTGCTCACAAAATTCATCGTCCGGAGTCTTTGCTTTTGTCACATTTACCTCTTCTAATTCCCAAAAATTCTTTAAGTCGAGATCCGCATGATCTGACCTCGTGAGATTGCAAATTAATTGCTGTTTGACTTGGTTGATTTAATGAACCGCATACGATCCACCCAAAGGCAGTATGGCGCAACGTCGGAAGGCCTCTACCTAATTTAAACGTTTGCTTGTAAATTGTTTGCCAAAATAGTTCTGCTCCTAAAAGTAATTCTATCTCCCCCGATATATTAAATTTAGGATCTGCTAATGTTGTATGATTCGGTATATTCCACGAATTGATATTGATTGAATCACTGGGTAACTCGTCAGTTATCTATCGGCAATATGTAACAAGTAATAGAGTATTTTGAATTATTATATAAACTTGAAATGGTAATGTTACATTTTGTTTTAAGATTTGAACTCATTTTATTGACACCTACTACTGCTATATCTACGGGTATTTGTTTTAAATTTAATTGTTTGCAAAGCTTTAACGATATGAAATTGATTTGTGAACCGCTATCAAGTAGCGCCCTTGATACACATGTTTCCTTGCTTGATGAATTTGCAACCTGAATTAATGCAGTAGGTAATAAAACACATTTGTCTAGGCTGTATGCCGAGAGCGATACTTGAGGTGCAGGATTACTGGGTTCGCAAGTTACAGGTGTTTGTTGCTTGTCTGCATGTAATAGTGTATTATGCTTTAATTTGCATTTTCTACAAACCCCGGAACGGCAATTCGTAGCATAATGCCCAGTGCACAAACAATTTTTGTACAAATTTAGTGATGTGATTTTTTCAATTCGATCGTTAACAGATAAATTTAAAAATTCTTGACAATGATAAATTGAGTGTGCTTTCTTGCAGTAGTTGCATTTTATCGACGTGGAAGTTGCCATGGCTGTTCGTTTTACATTATTGTTGAAACGTGTGTCTTTAGTTTGGGAATTTTTGCTGTGATTGGTTTCAAAGGTTTCTAGAGCAATCAGCACGATTTGCTAAAAGTCCAAAAAAATCCTTAAATTAGGAAAGTCTTCCGTACTTTTAAAATGATCCCATTCGCGAAGGGTTGTCCTGTCCAATTTATTTGTAATTGTGTAAATCAGAATTTGGTCCCAGTGTTCAGTAGGTTGTTTTAATGTGTTTAATGCGTATAAATGTTCTGACTCTGAGTCAATAATCGTTCTTAAACTTGCCGCGTTTTCGCGAGTTATTACCTCTAATTCAAAAATAGCCTTTATATGGCTGTGCACTAGTAATTGGGTTTTATTATAGCGTTTACATAGTAATTCCCATGCTTTTTCATAATTTTCATCTGTAAATTCTAATGATTGTATGATTTTCAAGGCGTTTTGTTCTAAAGAAGCTCTTAAATAATGAAATTTTTGAATGTTGTTAATACGATTATTATTGTGTATTAATGATTGAAAAGTGTCTCTGAATTCCAACCAATTATTATAATTGCCTTTGAATTTTGGCAACACAATTGTGGGTAACTTAATTTGATTAAAATTGTGTGGTAAATTATTTTGCAAGAGATTACCACCCACTTCAACGTTTGTTTCTGATGTAGAATCTTTTTGTGTGGTAATTGCAATCGGTTGATTTAAATGATCTAATATCGTATATGCATGTGCCTGAGTTGACAGTAATATGTTTGTAAATTCGTCTCTGTATGCTAAATGTTCACTCAAATTATCGTCACTGCAATTACTTTCAATTGCCGTTTGAATTTGTTCAAATTCCTTTTGCATGTCACTACAACTTGCTAACCGTAAATCTAATTCTTTGAGATCTTTGTCACTAGGATCTGAATTACTATTAATTTGTTGCTGTAGTGTATCAATAAATTTTGAAAAGTTAGTTAAACGATGCTTTAATACACCACGCTTTCGCACATTTGTTTTTAACTCATCCATAGTAAATCGTGAATGTGAATTAAAATTTGAGGTTACGAAACGAGTAGAAACAGTTTATAACAGTTTCAAACTTTATAATTGCAACAAATATGTTCTCGCACAAATGAAAAATGGAATTGTACTCACATGTAATAGAAAGGGGACTGGAATACATGGATAGCTTCTTATAAAGGCATACAACATAACCTCCTGAAGGACTCGCTCAACGGTTGTGCATTATTGACCTTGGCGTTTCTTCATAATGTCGCTGATGTGGTTCGAAGGACCAGAAATGTTTTGTTTTGTAAAAGTACAATCGGCTTTTTTGTATTCAAACGAATTTATTATATTAAACAATAGCAATACAATCACTACAATGGTTCGATTGTTAGTTCTAATAATTTTCCCTCCTCTTTTTTTTCTGGAACTTGTCAGCAGGTTTGCCAACCCTATTTTTAAATTATAACTTACAACATCTCTAAACACATGTAATTAAACACTATTCTAATTTTGAGCGAACGAAAGCGTTATAAGTTTTAATCAGTGCAAAATTACTCAGCAGTTTGGTATTTATATAACTTGATGTTTTAAATGCTTGATTACATAATTCTAATACATGTTGGTTAAATATCAGTTTAAAGTTAAAAATAATGCCTAAGTCCTTCAAGAATTTACAATGTTTAATATTTACTACTTTTAAATCATAAGGAAATACAATAGCAGTTTGTTTCCTACCAAGAATTATAGCTTTACCTATATACACTTATTTATATTGAATATTCGGCAGTTACGTTCAGTCTCCTTAAAGATGGCTGTTAAATCTTCTTGAACACAGCAGAAATCAGTCAAAGAGTCAATCTGTTGAAAATGTTTTAAATCACCTGCAGACATAGGACGAAGAATAGAATAAAATAATTTAAAACTTTGGTAACACACTGATCAACAAGCAATAACAATGTACCCTAAAACATATCCTTGGAGAACTCCAGATGTAGACGTATAAGAACGAGGTATTATGACTGAGATATTCAAAATAATGCAATTAGAAATGCCATAACCATACAGTTTTCCTGAAAGTTAAATGATGCCGCACATGGTCAAATGCTTTTTGAAAACCTGCATCAACATGCAATTGTTTGTCCGCTCAAGACTTCGGAAACAATTTAACCTATCCTCTATAAACACATGTTGACCAGTTGACATTTTTTTTTGCAATATGGACATACCGTAATTTAAATAAAACAGTTTCAAATACTTACGCTTATTATAGAAATAGGACAGTACACTTTACATTATAATTGAACCGAAATGATTTATTATGATTTTCTTGTTATTTCGCAAAAATAACATTCCCTTCTGTTATACAATTAAGACTACATTTACATATGTTAAAAACTACGCATCAACCCTAAACCGGTACACATATAAACTGTTTTGGGCTTCCTTCCTACAAAGAAAGCAGACATTTCTAAATAACAATGCTCTCAGTGAAAGAGGGTTATGACAATTTGGCAGAGAAGCCAAGAAGAAACGAAAACATTTTTTTACAACGAAAAGTAAAAATAAATTCTAACTTTTCCGAGAATTGTACCATCTTTGTTTAATGCCATCTCTTTCCATTTCATCACATAAGTATAGATATATTTTGAGATCTATTTAGAGTTTAGTCTACCAGGTGTTAATATGTATGGAAAAAATGTAAATATTTTTTATGTGTGCGATAAAATTAGATCTATTACATGGAAACACCAAATACTTTTAAACATCTGTGCTGTGGGTAAAATGACATTTCTTTTTCTTTTTTTTTTTTCAATTTACGTGCCTGGTTCTTTATCCTCGCATAAATATTATCATTTTGTGTTATAAACAAGAGAACATTTTTAACTAGAACTGAATGCCTGTGTTCACTGTAAGCAGTGGCGCGCCGAGTTTGCTCGGCGCCTGTGTGCAATTTTTGATTAAAGCGCCTTTTATAGGATTTCATTTGTACACATGTCACCCTGTATAATTCCAATGAATTTTTTTTATTACCTTTTGGTAAAACAATGTTAGTACTTGTTAATTTTAAAGTGGGGGACTTCTGACATTTAAACCAAGTGAGAATCAATCAATTACATATAACGATGTAAATGTCAAAATTTTTACAAAAATCGTAGAGTATCTCAAAAACAGCTGAAGATAGGTATAGGAAACCGTAGCAGTAATCGTCATAGTTTTGTTATTTAAAATAACAAAGTTGATGGCGACTTCCGGTTAACCGAAATACAAAAAAAGTTGGAAATATTTTAGAAAAAAAGTAAGTGCCAAATTGTTACAAGCACCAATTTTTTAAAACTGAGGAATTTCGTTAAGCTGGAAAACTTCTAACTAGCCACTTCCGTGGAAAACCCTGTATATAAGTAATATAATAAAAATTGGAAAGTGAATTTATAATTTCTTGTGCGAATGGAATCAAGAAACATCCAATGTGTGTTAAAATAGTGTTAAATCTCGCTCCGTACTTTTATGTTTTAATAGAATTAAATCTTACCATGTTATCAATCAAAACAATTGCTCGCGAATATAACATTGGTGCAACAATAGCTCAAAAGATTGTAATACGTAATAATAAATACCAGTTCTTCAAAACCGTAACCTCATAAGATTTTTTTTCCATTGTATGCAATTTTATGAAACAGCGATTGATAAATATCACAACGGTAAATTATTTTTCAATAACATACTACAGACGAAAACACATTTCAGATGTATGGACATTATAACCGCGCAATTAGCTGATATTGGTCGCATAGAAACCTACATTTTAATATACTGATACAAACGCAGTAACCACAGCAAATGAATATATTCAGAGATACCGTTAGAAATCAACTAACCGGCAGTGTTTTTTTTTTCTTTAAAAAATATGCTGTTTTTGTTTTAAAACATCTGTTTTATAACGGAAAATGTCATTTTTTGTATAAAATTGGTCTATTAACAAGTTATAAGCACTTTTTTGCCATTTTGCACAATAAATACTCCCGTTTCATTTTAACGAAATATGTATTCTTATTTGCTTATTTTGTATAATTCTTATATAAAACTTTTGCAGAATACACATAATAAGCTGAATAATAGAGCAGTCTGGAGCATCTATATATTTTTGGATCTAGTAATCAAGGTACTCCAGATTTTTTTTTTGTTGCCATGTGGAAGTAATTTTTTTCTGGTTGCCGAACTTGACCTACTACTGATATTCTACGTCCTAAAGTAAAATACATTAGGAGTGTCTGTCCACCTTTCTATTTTTGCGATGGTTTAAATATAGTCGTTGAAAAAATGCAAGCTGTTCAATCCACACTGGAAATTTCAGTGCCAGATATTAGCCAAAGTCAACAAATAGTACCTATACATTTTACATGTTGCAAATAAAAAGCAATTGTAGGTGTTAGGTTGCCTATCTGAAAGAATTTGTTTTACCGCCTGTTAGCTATGTTATGATGATATTAAACAGATCATTCATTACCTTATGGAGACTTATGAGAATTATCAAAAGTGTACATAACAGGTAAAACGAAAAAGTCAATACATATAAGCAATTACCTTAATGAAACTATTTAAATTGTCAGACGTTCAAAGTGCACATTAGTCATAGATTACCACACAATCTTAATTAAAATCATAATTACATATAAATTGTGGTTAAAACCGACCTTGCAGATAATAAACATTTCATTCGCGTTATAACAACAATGTGTTTGTATTATATATTAGATGGCTAAAACATAATGTGTTTACCCTGTAACCCTAAATTTGCGCCGTTTCTCTTTCCGAATAAGCGAAACGTTTTAGCCATCGTTCTCAATTTAGATTTGGATTTCCCTGTAATCGGACCCGACTAGGCGAGCTTGAGATCACTGTCCGATGGATCTTGATGCGTAAAATCGATGACCAAAGACCAGGGAACGTCGATCGGTTGCTCGCCGTTGATGTCAGGAGGCTTAATTATTTGTGTGTTCGTGTCAACGCAATCCGGGATGCCCCTATCTATCCAAATCCACCAGATGGAGAAGACGGGGATGAGTTGATTATGGGAATTTTAACCATCAATCAATATATATGCTGCTATGGTTTTCTTAACCATTATTTAAACTAAATTTATTGTTAATTTTAGTTATTAATATTTAATATAAGTTAGTTTATTTAATGCTTATTTGAAATAGTTGTGAAGTATAGAAGGTATAGGAATTTGGAAACAATATGCATGCCTAGTTGCATAATCTGCATGTAAAATTAAATTGTTATAAATAACTATTATAGTAAACCACTTTAAACCAATGCTATTTATAATAATATTTACCTGTATTTCATTGTGAGTTCAAAGCTCGATGTGGGATTTTTCTCTGACGGCGAAAGGAGCCAGTCGTGTCGTTGTCGCTCCGACACGATCAGTAATATCCCAGTTCTACTAAAATTTTAGCAGAGTGTTGTACACCCTAAAAAAAAAATGTGGTAAAATTACCCAAAATAGATGGCAACTGGGCTACCGCCTATTTTTGGAGTAAAATTTATCACCTATACGGGGATTTTATCACATGCTTGTTGAATATTAATAATAATTTCTGAAAGATATATTAATTAGTTGGATTCCAGAGAGTTTACAATAATTTCAATAAATTTTTAAATTCAATAAGCAATGTTTTAAAGAGTAAACATTTTGGGAGAAAGGTCGATAGTTACTAAGAATTGGTTGTATTCATTATACAAAGATCTAGTTGAATGTAACCATAAAATGAATTTTGACTAACAAAATACATTAAAAAATCTTATCAATTTGAGTTTGGATTTGGAGCTTTTTTATTTTTGTTGCCCTGTCAGGGTATATTTTTAAAAAAATACCTCTGCAGAACTTCTAATGTGTTAGAAGCCTCTTTTGCGTACTGCAAATGAAAATTAAAATATGCCGCCATCATTTGTTGTAATGCAGAACGAAATGAATCTGTTGGGTCTAATAACTGTCTTTCTACCATTAAAGAATGCGACTTCACATTTCCTAGAAAAGAAAAATAAATGTAAAAAAACATGAAATAAATATATTTTTATTAATACCTTCTTCCAAGCTTATTATCAACGGTGTATTCACCTCAATTTCTTCAAGTTTAGATTTATCCTGAAAATTTTTAATAAATTTAGCATTTAAAAATATATTGTATGTAGATAATAGTGCCGCGAATCGAAGCCTCTTTATGTGAAACCGGGGTTGGATGCAGTGATTAATCGTCTTTAAAAATTGTAACCGGTAAAACCGGTTTTCAAAATCAAAACCGGTTTTTAAAAGCAGATTATTGCGCCTTAAATAGGCTTTTCGAATTAAAATACATAGCACTTTTAAAAAAGTAATATGTATTGTTTTTAGTTTGAAACTGGTTTTGAAAATCGATTTTAAAAACTGAATTTTAAAAACCGATTTTACTAAAAATCGATTAACCGTTTTTGATATCTGGCGATTCCCGCAATACTAGTATATACATAAATAATGTTGTGATTAACTATTGAACTCAAATTTGCCGTCCTGCGTCTTGCACATTTGCATGTATGAGTGCTTAATACCTACTTTACTTTGTCATTAAATCCTAGAGTAAAACCAAAATAGTCTCTTCCTTACTTTACTTGTATCATCACTTAACAACGAAAACATAGCTCCAATAACGGCAAGACACTAGTCGTTTTATATTTCCAAATGTTAATGAAAGAGAAAAAAAAATTGACTGCTTCAAAACGAAGACTTTCTGTTGTTTAAATTGAAAAGTTTGATACGGTAGTTTCCTTTCACTTGCACATTGAAAACTTAATAAATGTATCATATCTTGTAGCAACAATACGCCAAATGCTATTGAGGTTAAGTTCCCCAGTAATATCAATATTAATACCATACGCAGGTGTATGTCTATTTATTCAAGACAAAAGAAAAACAACACCATTTACATTTGCGTTGAAGCCATCCGTGTAGATGCCGCACTTGTATTCAAACTGTGTACCTCAACGCTTGCGCGTTGTATAGTCGACGGCTATGTAATGCATTCTCGTAACGGGTTTAATTTTTGATCAAGCGACACAATGTAATGCAATGTTAAAAAAAAAACATTTTGTGTTCCAATCAAATAACAGATGCATATATATAATTAGAATTTCATGTCCCTTGTATTGTCCATATTGTATTTTTACCAACATAAGGGGTAATATTCCACGAAATATGTTATTTTTCCTTGCTCCTAAGCAAATTTCCCCAAGTGGGGGAAAATCATTTATTGAAGTATTTTTCCATCAAAGTCGGTTTGCAAGGCAAAATTACACCTAATTTGGGGTAATCTGATGTTTACCCTCTTTTTTGTGTAATTTTACCTTATATTTCATATGTTTTTTCACATACCAGTGAGGTAAATTTACCATCATTTTTTAGAGTGTAAATCCTCATTTACTTCTGAATTGGACCCCATTTTCCTTAAATCCGGATCTGTACAGACGCAATTATCCTCTACCCTGCTATTCACGAACAATACTCTACCTACAATAAACAATACATCATTTATTTCTTTTATGAATTTTGAATATTTAGAAAATGTTCTATATTTTCGTTACGATAACTTTGAGATAAGTTTTCATGTAATTAAAATTCAAGTCGGTATATATTTAATATTCAAGGGATCTTGGACCATCAAAAATTAATGTATTATACATTGAATTTATCGCTTATCTAGAACATAAACAATATGCGTTATTGAAAACTACATTCTTTTATTAATAATAACATGTTCAAAATATCTTCAAGGTCAAGGTAAATTAGCACATTACATTGAGCCTGCCTGTATGAAGTATCTAAATGCCGTCGCTCTGACATGTGCCAGCCGGCTGATTGTCGCGAGGGCTCCTACATATCTAAAACCGCATGAAAATAATTTTATACACATATACAATGCGATAATCTATCGGAGCTTTGCGAAAGTTGGCAATTGCTGCAACGGAGGTTAACGGACTCTACACGTGATTGTTTTATTTTCAAACAACGAACGAGTAAGTGTTTCTGGTAAGAAATATCTTAGTTAGGTATATACCTAAGTTTTCCTCTATTAGGTATCTATCGAATATAGAACTGACAACACGAAATAGAATTTCTGTGCGAAGGTATTACATGTTTTCTTTCTAATAATTTGCATTGCGGATGTTTTGTTTCAATATAGTTTCATCTTTGATGGTGAATCAATACTTTTATATTTCCGATATATTAGCTATATATTGTAGTTGCGTTGAACATTAAAGTTTATAAACCCTTAATAAATAATTAAAAGAAAAGTAACCAAAGAAGTAAATATAACAGCATGTCAAAGTGCTCCGAAGAGTCAAAGCATGTTGAGCATCATTACGATCCAAAATTACTAAGACTCCCCCAGATCTTATAGGTATCCCCAACAGGTGGTGCAAATAACTCATTTTTGCTGATTATGAACATCGGATTTTCGAATGTTTCAGAAACCCAATATGACCCCCCCAATATACAAGACTTAAGAAAAAGCAATGTCACTTACTGTGGACAAACATATCATTATTATAATTTTTTGTACGTGTAAACTAGTGAAGTTTTATTTGGTTAATATAAAAATACTGATTGTGAGTTTAATGTAGGGTGTGACTGCTGCGTTTGTTGACGGAAATAAAATAGTTGTTCCTACTACTTTAGCTACTTTAACAAAATATGGATGTGTCATTCATATTTGTCGCGTTATTGATGAAAAAACAAGTTATTTAATTTAAGTGACACTCTTTCGTTGATTCTGGATCGAAATCAAAATATTTTGTTCGTTTCTCAAAACTCTACTTTTATTCTATAAATAAGCGTTAATTTTGATATCTGTTGAGTTGAGAGGTAGTAGCGATTTACAATAAAAAAAGAATTAGTAAACCTATTGGTAAACGTCTTTGTGTTAACTAGAAAGTTTGTTTTTGACATTCCTTGTATATTTTAGTAAAATCCTTCATACTAAATTTAACATTGAAAAAGAAAAAATGACCTACGTTTACTCAATTCACACAAAGAAGTGAAGAAACTACAAAAGAATACTAATGAAGTTATATAATAACAATATTTATATACTCTTGGTAATTTCTATTATTTGTATAGTTGAATCAATAACGAAAAAATCGTTTTGATTCAATAACATTAAATGCGATGTGTTTGTTTTGATGTTGTATTCTTATGATGTCAATTATAATTCGAAATTCAAAAACACTTACTAAAAAATGACCGCTGTTTCTCGATATTTTAATACAATGAAGATTGCTCAAACAACTATACAAAAAAACATTGACATGCGAATATGATTATAAAATATCACTCTGATTAACATTCATTCACTTTTGGATTTTGTATTACATCAGGATATTTTCTAAATATGTAGAATTATAAGCAAATATTAACTTTTAAGGCAATAAAATTGCTTGTTTTGATCGGTGTATGTGTTACTTTCATTGTTGTTTATTTATTTATTGTCATTTATTCATTAGCGCAAAAAAAATCATTCACATTATTTGTACCTTAATATTTAGTAGCTTTTCTTGATAGCTCGTAAATATATACCGTCAATTGAATTTACATTTTTTACACGTTTTCTTTCTCTATTTTTCAGGTTCTATATAATAAATAATATTAAACAAACATAATATCAAAATGGGGTTATAAAATACCACTATAACGCTTACTTAGACATCGGTTATCGCAGCAGGATAGTATTTAATTATGTAAGTAGTCTTTAAAATGCAAGATAGCACGTAAACTGATTTATGTATTATTATCAATCCTATTTTTAATTTCTATATTAATAAATAGGTTTATGATGTCTTTCCGCAGGCCATACAGCAAAACAGACGCTTAGAGTTATAAGTTAGTTCCGAGCGGATCTTTATATAAAGCAGATGTATGATTATTAAGTATGATGGACATGCGGAAGGAAAAAGCGAGAGCATTGGTTAACACAGTGCGAAATTTATTGCTTAATTTCCGGTTATATTACAATGGTATTAGTAAGATATAAGTGTAAAGTTTGCGATATTTTGGGACAAACGCGATTGTAGATAGCAAAATAGAAATTATATTTTGGTATCCTCTTTGAAACAAATGTGAATTTGTATTCGAGTGAGTCATGGTTTTATTTTCCAGTGGGCTAAAAATATTAAAGAGAAACGCTCAAATTATCAATTTCTACAATTTCGGATTTACCTGGCTTTATTTTGTGTTGTGTCCGTTTGTTGTCGGAGTTCTTGATGCAGAAGTTTTTTTCTGATGGCAGTGCTGTTAACGGCTTTAAGTGTTTATAAAGAAATTGGGGTTGTATATGTTTGAGTAAAATATTAGGCGCTATTTTAACGGGCCCGATTGAACATATAGTGGATAGCGGGTGATTCAATTTTTTTTTTCAATAAAATTTTCCAAATCCAAAAAATATACTGGATAAGTACATATTTGAATATTAGTGTAAACGTTATAAAAAAGTAAAGTCACCAGAGAATAAGAGACTAAATATTTATTTAGTGTTATATCTTTTTCTGAGACCAATAAATTGTACATGTTAGTAGGTAGAATACTGTTTTTATTGATATTGGGTCGAGGAAATTTTCCCATCCCTACTCAGCTTCTGCTAACGAAGTACCAACCTGGATTTAACTCTGCTGCACTTATGTAAATGTGCAAAATTTGCTCAATGAAACAAATCAGTTAAAGATACTACATATTAAAAGCCAATCCATACAAAATTCTATGTTTTTTTTCCGAGACTTGGATGCCCCTGATGGAATCTGCCTCTTATATGACAATAAATGGTTATAAGTGAATTACATACTTCGCTCGTAGCACGCATATTCATCTCTTCGCTATATTCGCTCGCGAAAATACTAAGTTGGAAATGAATATTGAAATCTGTGCGTGCCATCTTGCTGGCCCTAATGATAATTTTGCAGTAATGACTACTTACATACCACCTAATGGTGATTATTACATATTTTTGAATAATTTGCAGTTGGTACTTAACTACATGCATAAGTTCAGTCAAATTATGTACTTTTGTGGAGACGTGAATGTCGATTACCTTATTGAGGATAATAAATGTAAGCAGCTGAAAGATAAATAAATAAAAACACATATTTTGGTTTGTCTTCAGGATTATTATAATAGCAAAACGAAAAGCTATGCAGAAATGATTAACAGAACCAAAAAAGGTCACACGAAGAATCGCACAATAAGCCCAGAGCAACATGGAACATTATTAATGATGACTGGGGCGGAGCAAAAAGCACTATGAATTTCGAATTGGCAATTGGCGGCAAAGTAATCATATAATACGCCTTCAATCATTGCAAACGAGTTCGGTAAATATTTTTCCACAATTGTGGGTATAAAGGCTAAAGATCATTTTGGCAATAACTTATCAACAAATTGCACAACTCATCATGATATGCTCAGCTCCACCTTTTACTTCGACCCCATAACTAAGACTGAAATTGTAACATTGATGAATACAGTTAAACAAAAAAATACACCGACGAGAATGGAATATCTTTGGTAACTAGAAGCTATATCTGACACAATTCTGGATGCGATGGGTAATCTTAATGAACCAGTCCATTGCAATTGATAAAGAATTATTTCCTAACCGTCTTAAAAGCTCACGCATCTTAACAGTATTTGGAAAGGGTTAAAGAACTATCGTGCCATATCTTGCAGTAGTACTCTATTTATGATAGGGCGAAAGGATTGTATATGAGCGACTACTCAGCTACCCAGAAAAATATAACATAATATCAGATAAGCAACATGGTTTTCGTCAGGGCAGATCGACAGAAATATATTAAATAATTTAAATTAATCTATAGCAAAAGTGTCCGCGTTTGATTCAGTGAATCCAACCGTATATTGTAATTACAAATATAATGAAGAAGATTTAGTGCGTCTCGAAGGTTTGGTATATTATACTTTTTTTTATATTTACTCCTTGCTAATGTAATGAGAACACTGTGCAAAGCCGGGAAATTATAGCGATTACGAGAAAAGAGACCGTCGTCAAACTTTTTGGATGCGATCCGACCCAACGGAGAATAAAACAATTCGAATTTCGAATAATGGCCTATGCGCGGACGTTTCTGCCACAAGTCGCGTTTTGGGACGGATATTCGGGGTATGCGTCTGCTTTCGAAACATTCAAACCACGCAACAAAGGTGGGGTATGTTATTAATGTTTAGTATACCGTTGGGGATCAGTTGAAATAGAATTGACACACACATCGTGACAACAACGCTTTGTTTTTATGTATAGTAATGGATTTTTGCGAGCTGATAAATTGCCGCGAACAAATGCTTGTGGTAGGTACTCACATATATTGTATTGTTTTTTCTAATTTGACAAGGGACGTGTCTTTTGTTTTTGCTGGGCGAAACTTTCTCAATTTATTCACAAAATAAAAGAAGTCTATTTCTTAAGATTGGGCACACCTTTTTGTTGTGCATATAAATCGCCAATAGATTTTTACGAAAATATTTTCCAGAAAATAAATCACCGACAGTTATCAATACGAAGAAGGTCTTCCAAAGTAGACGTAGCAACGGAGTAGGTAAGCTATGGCATTAAATTAATTGTGGGCAATAAGAAGCGCTAATTAGGAGTAAATGAAAAAGAATAATATAAACAACATTAGTGATAAAATTTATGTACCTATTTTCATGACACATAGTAAATGTTTCCTTCCAGAAGCACTCAAAACATTATCCAACAAGGAATCAAATGTGATCTTAAACCTCCACGTAATTTGAAAACTGGATTTGAAAGATGAAATTACCCAATATTATGTAATAGTATATTTGAAACCAAGGGAGGAAAGTGCTCTATTGCAGGCCACGCAGGCATTTAATTGCCCAAGGCCTGCAAGAGCACTTTCCTCACGTGGTTTGAATACTATTCTTTTCCCAGCCAGTCCAATTTTAACTAAATGTCTAAAAATAATAAAGACATACCTGTGAGTGACATGATAGATAGTAGGCTGAAGGTGTCAAATATTTTTTTGAGAACTGTCAAGTTAGCGTCGTTTTAAAAGTGTTTAATAATAGTTTAATTGAAATTTAATACCTAATAATTTTGCAAACATCTCATAAATGGGCTCAGACTGGGACGAATGTACTAATGTCAACTATCAATAATGTCATGTATTATAAGATGTACAGTTTCATCATGTCAATGTCACTTATTTTTCCGCCCTAGGGAGAAAGCATAGAACTTTACTCGCTCAAATCAGGGAGGAAAGTGTCCACTTTTTTCCCTGCTGGAAAAAAAAAATTGTTAGAGTTGGAGTTGAACAGGAATAAGCCTGGCGACTACAAGCAGAATTGAAAGTACAGGCATCCAGACGAGTTCTGTTGTTATATACATTAGCAATAGTTATTTTTATTTGATAACGCTTATTTGTTCTTTTGTTTAATTTGAAAGTTTTGTATGTACTTTTGTAAATTTTTTTGTAAACCAATTTTTAATCCCTTTAAAATTTTGATTATTTTTTTATATTTTCCCAGTGAAGTATTTCCTATTTTCAACCATTTTTGGTCAATACAATTGCCAATTTGATGAGCTCGTTATCTATTTAAATAAGTAATGCAATAAGAAAGCCATATATTGTACATATTATTTTATTCTATTTGTAAATATGTATGCTGAACCAAATACAATACATCCCGCCTATAGTGTTCTCTTACAGAGAGAGAACAAACTTCCAATACTAATATAAAGTACATATTTGCAATGGTAACAAAATGGCGGATGACAAATGGACAAATTTCATGAATTTCTAGCTTATACATTGTCCATTTTATATTTTCAGTTTATGGATAAGTTAGTAGATTAAAACCCTTTCTTGTATTTCTCATATTTACAGGGTAATACGGTTGCCTTCTCATTAATATTTCTTTGGTCCAATCATGAAAAAATATGCGAGTCAATCTATTAAATTTTACATTAATTAATTTTTAATTTTTGAGTAGCTCACGAATGAAATATTGTTACCGGCTGAGTGAAATCTGTAAAAATCGTGCCCAACCCTTAAATCGTAACTTTTCGGTGATTTCAGACGGTATACATAAATAAGCTGTTGAAAAATGCCTTGAAATTTAAGATTAAAAGGCGCTCAAAAGTAGTATTTTATGAAGGTACCTAATGACTGGCGCACCAGAGACACCACATTGGCGGCTTTGTAATAATTTTAAGGAAAGGCAAAACAGTAATTGAAAGAAATATTCTATATAAAGTATTTTTACATAGGTATGTTAAATTCTTTACTTATATATCAGCAATGGCTATTTAATTTTTTTTTACACACATCTGACGCATCAATTAGCTGCTTACTACACAAAAACAGTGCAGTGAAAATACGCAGCCCCAAAACTATTGCAATTAAAGATTAACCTTAATAAAGATGGAGGAAACCATCTGCATTGCACCACTTGTTGTTGTCACGGGAAACTAAGTATCACCTATTCTGTTATTTTTTTTTTTATTGGGAAATTCGAACATAGTATCAGAAGTGTCTTTCTTTTGCTAATTTTTTACATTCTATTGCTTATCGAGCCTATACCTTATTTCCTTATCCTCATCGTTCTTATTCTTCCTACATTACATGTAACGCTATTTATTTTTTATATCTTTTTAATATGTGTATTTTTTATGGAGACGCTTACTAATATACAAATCATGCACGTGTCGTAAGTCGCCCTCGTATTATAATGTGGACTTTGGACCGTAATTCTATGTAATCGTAGGTGTCCATATCTTTTGATACGCATGCCCTACAATTTGCGGTTTGGTGTTGTGACATACAAACGCCCAAGGTTGATTAAGGCTTTCGAGGTCTTAATATTAATATACTATATATTCTATATACTCTATATAGCGATATAATCGGAAATAAGCTCGGATTGTTAATTTTTAGAATTCCATATGTATATTCTAAAAATGATTTATATTTTTCCCAGAAAAACATTATTACCTTATTAATTTTAATTATTTCACGATCAGAGTCCGTGAACTTTGAAACGCTGCAAAACGCAAACAGGAAATTATCATATTTAGCCAAATCTCTGATATTATGATTTGATAAATTTCGTCATTAACGGTAACTTGTTTAGAGCAGCAAACTTTTAAATCAATAATAAAAAAACATGTTTGCATCAGATTTGCCAATCTAGATTTATAAAACAGCAATTCGCAATATGACGCAATTGTGCAATCTATCTTTGTTATCTTTTTTTTTTTTAGTGATTTTGAAGTGTTTGATTTATAATAAAGAGGAATATTGTAAAAAAATAATGTATGGGAATTCTAAATCAAAAACGTTTATTTTAATCTTAAAATCATTTTATCTCGACATATGTGTATTCATTTGTTTTGTACGGTATTGGAAATATCGTTTATTTTTAATATCAATGTACAATTATAAGGTTTAAAGGTGAATTAATAAATAAAATAACGATTAATGTGAAAGAAATTGAAAAGAAAGAAATTGTTTAATTTCTTTCGCGTTTATGTTAATATTTTAGAAATGACAGGCTTTAAGGAATGCGATTTTACCTATTAGATCACTCGTTAAAAAACTTAAGGGTTTGTTGCTCATTAGAACCCAAATACTGCCCTTTGACTCGCACCCGTATATCCCAAGTTGGCTCCGCACCATATAAACTATCCCGGGTTCAAAGATATTAAAAAGCTCTCTTAGAAGAAGTAGTATTTCAATAAATCTTCAGACATGGTAAATACCAATACCAATTTTCAAAGAAGATACTACATTTTTGCAAAATCTCAACACATCGCATGAACTATGATAACATTATATGGCACTTAAACATCTTAGAAATTCTACTGTATAACTGATTTTGCGTGAACAATGGTCTAAATGCATAAAAAAAGATTGTAGTACGTACTTATTCCCTTTAGAAAAAACATCATCATTATTTAAAGTTGTTTAAAAACATTTATAATTATTTGCAATAACAAATTACTCTGAAGGAGAAAGGATTGATATAACTCTAGCTTATTCATAATTGCTTCATAGCTTGAAGGATTTATACTCAGAACTATCTTAACTGACGTCATTCCAGCAAGCGTTCGTTAGATATATTTTGGCTAATTTGCGGAAAAACAGAGAGTGTGTCTTAATTATAAAAGATTAAAATCATTATTTATTTACAGCAGCTTTCGAAAATACGCATGCATACAACACTTTTTAGCTTTACTGCCCCAAACAAAACGTATTTCCATCTGTACTAGATTCCTACGTATGTTTCGTTTCGTTGTTACGTTTTAGGAAACCAAACCTGTAACCATGGCGCATTAGGCTTCCTGCTTTTTATTCCGCTGAAATTGAATTTACTTAGCCGGAGGCTTTTTAAAAACAGCGTCAGCTTTTTTCTGTTTACACATGTTATGTGCTTTTTTTGCATTTTTTTAATACAACCGCCCTGTCTGATGTTTGCAAAATAAATCAAATGTAGGTACAAAAGCAACTTTTTGTTTAATTTAGGAACGAACGAACTAACTGATTTCACTAGCAAACCGATGCAAAACAGGAAAATTGCTGTAAATATTTATAGAGTTGCGACTGATGATTTGAAATTTGGGTAATTGCTAATTTAAGTGATTGTTTTCGCTATGCTTCCGGTCTTTTCGAATGGATTATTTGCTTAGTGAATTGGATTGCGATTTGAATCTTAACAAAATATATCCATCACAGGTAATTGTCAATCTAAATATTATAAAAAAATATAAATTACATCATGGTTTGCTAAAGGGTAAATTTAATTGGTCATATTGTATATTAAGGACTTTGTATGGTCTCTTAAATTCTACCAAAAGTCATTACTATTATTGACTGGGAAAACATAGAGTCGTCCAATGTCGAATGAAGTGGGGATAAGTCGTTGCTCATATACTCAATCGATAAAGTTTCGATTGCAGTCAAAAGGCAGTGGTTTTGAATGCATCAGGGAGTTGTTTCGAAGATATTGAAGAACCAAGAGTTAAAAAACACTTGATAGAACTTGTGATGATAGTCCAAAAAAAAAAAAAAAAAATTAGATTTTAATCTTACATTTTTTCTGGTATTCGCAATCCTTTCTATTCTTTCATATTACTTATTTATTTTTATAACTTAGATATTGCAATTTGCCATCCAATATCAAGTATAAGTATATTTATGATTACTGATTCATCATTTCAGTGTTAAAGCAATTCGCATACCATCTTAAAAAAAAAGAATTGAGTTTTCTCGCTGTATGGGTTTATTTCTATAAGTTAAAAACTTTTACCAACTCCGAAGTATTTATCACTGAGAGTCTTCAAACAAGATTCTTGCTAAAATTTTTCCTCACATATAAGATGAGAATTTTTAAACATAGCCTGAAAATATCATTTTTCTTGTGTCGTTTTTTTCTGTGTTCATTTACATCATTTTTATAATCGCTGTCTTTTGATAGAAATGGTATAGGTAGAGGCATATGTTTGAAGGTTTTTGAGTTTAGCGTGTCTTGACGCTAGCGTGAGTGATTTATTACAGCAGAACTGGAGCTCTAACTGTACCTACAAACGCATTTGTTCGTAACGATTGACGGGACGCCACTGTTGCCGCCAGCCAGTCATCCTGTCGCTAAGTAGTTCCCTCCTTCGTGGGAGTGTACCTGAGGCCGTTGGCGATACTTCGAAAGCGGACTTTGGACCTTCGCTTGCATCACATACGCGCGGGCAGATGTCTGCGTGCCGGTTCGGCTGTCCGATCCGCGTACACCACGGCCAATTATTGTTGGGGAAATCAATTTGCTCCGAGCTGCGATAATCGTTGGACTTTGAACTGCGTGTCGACGGGTTCCAATCTGCCGGCGAAAATAATAGCTTAGCGGTACGCGATTACTAACAACAACTGTGCTCGCAGGTAAATAAGAATGTTGAGTAGAGCCTGGACGCGATTCGCATAATGAAACATACATTATGATCGAGACATGAGAATATGCAAATTCTTGTGGCTGTTATGCAATGTTCATAAGAGGATCGTTTGCGAGTAGATATAGGAAGTAAATATTTTTTGTCTATATATAATGATGCGTTATTTAAGTAATCTGAATTCCAAACTTCTATATCGATAAAATTTAAAAATAAATATTGATCTAGTGACGGATTTGGATTGTTGAGTGTTCGATAACCGACTGATTAATACCTAGATATTAATTATATCAAGTTGCTAAGTACAGGTTACAATCAAATAAAAAATGACAAAATAACAACGTTTGATAACCATCATTATGGATACCCGTTAATTTTTTATTTGCATGTGTAAATAGCTATATACATAAATTAATGACTAAGTTTAACAAACAAAGTTTAAATTATCTACATGCAAATAGTAGGTACCTATTACTATTAAAAATAGAATATAGGTTTTGTAAATATTTTTCATATTCTTGGCTTTGTAACGTTTCCGGTAAGATTTTTTGTCATACCTACAATTGTTATAATGTATATACAGGGTGTCGCACGACGAACGTCAGCGATCTATATTGTATATACATATATAAAAAAAACTATTCGCCAGAAAAATTTGAAAATTTTAGTGTAGACAATATATGGGTTTGGCCTAATGGGACGAAATATGGACAAGTCTAGCACTTCGGGTTATACAGGATGTGACATTAATTTTCTTATTTTAAATGCAGAAAAGTCAAAAATTTCAAATGGAATGCCCTATTTTTTCTATCTTATTATTGCTTAACGTTAAAAATAAGGGCAATTTGTTATCCTTTTCCAATTTGCTATCCTATCTGCAAGGGGTTTTCGAGTTATTTCAAAAGAAGTATTTTCTTATATTTAAAAAAATGTGGCAAGTTAGCCATGCCCGAGATGACGCAAAAACAATTGCAGTAGAACTGTCAATATTGTGCAAACCAAAATGTCAGCGCGTCTTAACTATACGAACGAAATCTATTTATTTATTATCTATGGAGAATGTAACAAAGTGATATCAAGAGCATGTGACGCTTTCGCTCTGCGGTATCCAGAGAAAGAGAAACCGTCCGTAAATAGTTTTTCATATGTATACACTGTTGAAAATATTACGGTGTTGGCGTTAATTTTGCGCTCGTCAAATATTTTAGTGTTGATTTTTACAAACCTTGCCAGACGAATTGACTACATGTGTTTAGTAGAACAGAAATTACTAGAATTAGGTGTGAATTCTTTGTTCAGATATGAGGATTTACTATTTTCTCTAGACATTCAGAAGCATCAACCAATCAGAATTTTTCACTCGGATAGAAATATAGAAATCTCACCTAATCTAATACGGTATTGCATTATACGCACCACCTGCATTGCACGTGTATCTGTTTTCGAGTTTGTTTCTGTGTATTAACATATCCAAACAAACCACCAAATGTGACTGACCTGCAAAGTGTAACCTTGTGTTATTAAACGTTAATTCCAGTGGCATAAAAAATTTCAACATCTTAAAGATGTATTGGGAACAACTATTTACGTAATTAGTTCAGATTTGAATCAAATAGCATAAACATTCACTTAATTTTATAATGGTTCTCAAAAAATCATTTTAAAATTAGTACGTTTAGTTGAAACCAAAACTTTTGAATGAGTGGTTCTGTATATTTATAATTGAGAAAACGTCTTAAAGAGAGAATATTATAGCACTAAGAAATAGGAGTTGCATATTAAAAAGACGTTGTGTTTAGAAAACGGTGTTAAATCATCAATAGATCGCATTCATTAGTTAAACAGCTAGTAAATTTGTCTAGTCTAGATCAAATAAATGTGACTAGAAGTATATCATAATTCCACCTGTTAGTTGGACAAATAACCCCTTAGCAATAGACAATACTTGACTATCTTTGCTCGTCAAATTTAAACTTCTATAGTTCTCGACAAAATAACACGAAAACAGTGTGGACCTCTCCTGACTATTAAATTAGTCAAAAAAGTGTTAAAATTTTCAACAGTGTAGATCGTTGACGTTCGTCGTGCGGCAGCCTGTATATAAACATTAACTAGTAATTTACCTGCCCTATTAACAATCAACAATATTCACAGTATATAATTTTGAACTTATTACAGCATTCTAAAAAAAAATTGACAGTTTATACTTGGCATATAAATGGTAACTTGAAAAAAATATTTATTTGTAAACATAAACATTTATTTTAATTTCTTCTTTTTCTTGGTTTTTTAGATCGTAAATATGGAAATGAACATTAATAACTACGTTTCGCTTTATTTTCAAAACCTTTTCAAGTATAAAAAAATATAAAATGTAAATAGCGTAAGTTATAAATAAAATTTTTGTTTAATAAATTTATTACACTATTTACATTTATATATTTTATACTTGAAAAAGCTTTGAAAATAAAGCGAAACTTAGTTTATTAATGTTCATTTCCATATTTACGACCTAAAAAACCGAGAAAAACAAGAAATTGAAATACATATACATGGTCAAGAAAAGAAGCTTTAAAAATAAATATTTATTGATATAAGTACTAATAAAATAAATGTTATATAACAAAATGATTAAAAATTATTAATATGTTGTTAAATACAACACAATTAATAAGATTTCTTAATAAAGCAGAAGAGAATTGTTGGTATATAATAATTTAGAATTATTTATTTTGAATTATATATGGAAAGAAGAAGGTATACAACATAATTAGAATTTTATCATTTATGAAACATCAAAGCAGAAAAAGGAAATTTTGTTTATATTTCAAGGATTATTTAAGAAGAAAAAAAAATTTTGTTTGTAAATTCCCATGTATTCAAGTAAATGAGCACAGCTTTGTGAAATATTTTTTTTTTTTGTATTTGAATTATACTAAATTATGTAGTATATAACGAAGTTTTCTTAATTTTTTTTGTAATAATTATTTTGCAAAATAAAATTTTGAAATTATTTTGTTATAATATAATTTATAATAAGAAAGCCTAGCTATTATATGCAAAATTAAGAATAATTTAAATACAGAGGGAGATCAATCTGGAATACATTAAAGTTAAAATTAGAATTTGAAATCATTTTTTAACATAATTTTCATATGCAATAATCTCTTATTTGAAACAAGGTTTGGCTGTAAAGCAGTATTATCTGAGCTCTGCCTGTCTGAATGGGATCATGTTATTTAATTTTATTGCAATACTACTATTTATTTATTTTTAATTATTAGATACTAGTAATTTGTTACATTGTTACTATGAATATTTTGAAGTGTACTTAATTTATTATTACCATTCTCAATAAAACATATATTATTATTAATATCATTATATAATAAAATTTAAATTCATATTTGCCTGCACGGCCTTCATGGTTTTCCTACGAAAATTTCAAGAAAAGAATCTTGATGCTACTGATGCCCCTAACCCGCTTATTAGAGCCTCAAGTACCTACGATTGGCGCGTCGTTTTTTCTGGACCCGTACCTGTAATGACACTGTTCCTATGTACCCAGGCATTTCATTGATGATTTTCCACCTAAAAATGAAAATTATTACTTGATTTTCAATCAATTTTAAACAGTTAAAGAATATTTTTTATATCTCATTCGCGTTAGGTTGGTTTGAGGTTTGAATGAACCGCCATCATTTCGTATTTATCAGGAATAATTGTTTGTTATTCAGATTTATGTTGGCATAAATTTAATTTTGGTATGGTTTATTATAGGCAATTTCAAATAATTGTAAAGAAATTATCGATTCCTTTACTCAAATTTAGTTTAACTGTTACATAATAGCTGACTCTACTATAGTATCGAATTAGTGGAATCGACCCAATGATATTTGACATTTAAATGACTGAATTTATGGAATTGGCAGGCAAATTTGGATATTTTTGATTGAAATATTTTCTTTTTTTTTATTTAGTAAATGGATGCAATATACGTACATGTGATTTAAGAGTCTCTCATAATATAGAAACAGGAGTGCTAGGTGTTTTTTAATAAGGGAAAACGCTTATGTTCTTTTAAAACTTTCTTTTATTGCACGATTTGTGCGACTTACAATTACATATCAAAATAACATTAAACCACCCGAGAAGGAGCCTTTGAGGTGCACAATTTAGGTAACAATGTATCAATTCGTTAGCAAGCATCAGCTGCAAAAATCTGAAAATTTCAACCATCTTAAAGTTACCCCGATTCGATAATAAATACTAAGAGAGAACCAATGTTGTTGTCCATGTAAAAGACATTAAGAGGATTTTGTTGTGCCTACACCTGATACCTCTTTAGAACACATTATTATCTTGTCTTCACTCTAGATAATAAAATATATTCAGGTACTTCATATATCTGTCGGTAGCACATATGTGGCGTACGCTTTTAGAGTCTTCTCACCACTTGGCCAAAACAAACATCAAAGCAATCCGCGACGCGCTCTTGTCATTTTTCCACCTATTGTTGCTTCCTTTCCGAACGGCCGCCTCCATTATAATTGTCGAGAGCCTGTCGGCTCTCTTATTTCCTTACAGGTTCTTTGTCATAGAGCAGAGATTCCATTAAGTGAAGAGGTATTTTAGTGCTACTTGAAAAGGACTGTATAAGAAGAAAAATGCGAAAATAAAAGAAGAATGCGTATGGAGACTGTGCTGTAGAGTGGTTAAACATTTGTTGCTTTCATTAATTATAAGTAAGAAAGAAAAATTTTGATAAATCTCATTTTTAATGCATTATATGCTGGAAGTCTAGAATCCTATTACTTTGTTTAAATTAATTTTGTTCTGATTACCTTCATCGCTACGGAAAAGTCGTTAAATGAACATTAGAACTATATGTAGGGAATTATTCGTATATTATTTAATTTTCACGTAACTGTTTTACCGTGCGTAAAGTCAAGTTAAATCTTAACTTTAGGTCATGGTGCTGAATATAAGCATATTACCAAATATGTATTATAACTGAAAGAGCGAATTGCCAACTTTTGCTTAATAGGTTTAAAATTATATCTGTCTTGTACAAGAAGAGCTCGTTATTAAATAGAAACTTCTGCATTAACGAACTTCAAATAAACCCTCTTTTCTCCCCTCCGCATGTGAAATTCAGCACTTCGTTCTGTGCTGTGTTGGGCGCGCAGTTTTCATAATTGGGGATAGAAAGACAGAATTCTGATGTTGCTGAAAATAGATCTGTATAAATGCCAAATGTTTTCATTGGTATTGTACCGAACTAAAATGTTCTATAATTGTGTTCGTTTGAATCACGGCCTTTAACGATGCTCAAAACAATAGAAGATCCGAGTATTGTTTCTCAAAGTTTAATTATAACGAATCTGTTGTGGAATTTACGGTGCCAATCTTAAGTAGGTATTTGTACAAAAGGTGTTGTATCCAGTGATTTGCTATGAAGTTAAACTGACGCATTTACAATTGGGAAATGGAATTAAGCAGTGGAAAAATCTTTTTTGTTTAAAAATGTGCACAAATCCAAATAAATTCTTTTAATTATAAGTGGTGAAGAAATATTTACTAGATGATAACAAAAAAATAATTTTCGCGAGATTTGGAAGAGCTTGTCGATAGATCTTATTCCTATATATGTAAGTCAGAGTGTGAGTCAGAGTTTACAGGGTGTGCCGCAGGGATCTATTTTGGGTCCACTACTTTTTTTGCTGTACACACATGATTTATTAAAATATGTTAATTGAGTAACATTTACATGCCCTTGCGATTGCCAGATGGCAGTGGATAATATACACTCTGACTTGGATTTGATATGTCGTTTTTCCCTGGGCTAAAAACTTAATAATAAACCCTTTGAAATCCCAGGTAAATATAAAACCTGCAATTAGTTAAAGCCTATTTAGGTAGGTTGTCCTTAATAATGGCACACCTCTCATCAATAATACTGTTTCTGTAGGGAAAATTTTGATTTGTACTTACCAATACATACCCTTCTGACTCTTTTCATGTAATCCTTAAAAAATGTTGATTGTTATTATTCTTTCAAAGGTGGTAATATATTTACTTATAGTGTATACCAGAATTGATGGTACAAGAGATGAAATGGACTAAAATTGTTTGAATTTATTATTATTAATAATATATACAATAATATTATAATCGAAGTCTTTTTGCTAAAATTTGCGTACAAGGAACCTCTCTGTAAAGGAAGCATTAACTAAATGTGTAATAGGTTTAAGTAAATAATATTTCAATTTTATCAAATATTGAAAGCATTTCCAATTCCAATTAATATTAATGTGGTCGTTGATTATTGAAATATTTGGGATAGACGACACTGTAGCAATCAGTGCTTGCAAAATATGATTATTAATTATCTCGGCAAGATCTTGTGGGCAAGAAATGATCTCATCGTTGACTGTGGTATGGTTATTTATTGGTATTGTGTCTTTATTTTGTAATTATTGATGATATTCCAAATAATTCGTGTTCTATTATACGAATTTGCAATCTGATGATTCAGTAATTTTTGTTTATCAAAACCGGCATTGTCCAATTAAATTAATGTACTTCTAAGGATGATCAAGTTGAAAGTGTAAATTCTCAAAATTTCTCTCTATACAATTGTTTAAAACCACCAATATTATTTAGTTGGGCTTCGGGAGTTCCACAAGGGTCGATCTTAAGTCTGTTTTATTTGCTATCTGCACCAATGTGGTTGTCAATTAAAACTTTATTATGTGTTCGTTATCTGGGTTCTTCGATATAGATAGGATGGTTCAATGATGATAATCATCCTATACATGTTAAATTTGAATAAAACTAACAACATTTACTTTCGTTATCTCTTGAATTTACGCATCTAATAAAGTAACCGAACTATAGCGTGCTAGAATTACATGAAAAAATTAAAAAGCAAATTGTATATTTTAGTGATATCAATAATGCAAGGTTGATGTCTTTTTGTATATTCGTAATAAAATCCTTGTTCTATTTCAGACTACTGAAATAGATATAAAACAAGTTTTATAGCTAATGTTTTTACTGACATTCACATACAGATGCTTAGTAATTGTTTTCTGCTTATAAATTAAAATTTTAAAGCTCATCTCTATTAGGAGAAAGATGTATTACGTTAATGTTATATATCATTTAATAATTAAATCGCGTTTATACTTTCTTCACAAGCGATATTCATTTCACTAACAAATCATCGCGGTAACATAAATCTATTAGTCATTATTTTATCCAGTATATCTGTATTAAAGTATTTTGTAATTCCGCATTATAAATTTGCGATTGCGTTTGCGAGTTTGTTGGCAGGACAACGTTCTATTTGTAAACAACATTGTATGAGTAGGACGACCTTCGATGTAATCTCATCGCATTGCCTTATCTAATCAGGGAGAAATGTTAAAACATATAGATACTACATTTATTGAAATTCTAACCAGAATCAAATTACGTCTGCGTTTTATTGACAGAAGAAATGAGGAAGTAATGCACATTTCCAATCCTCAAACTAACAACATCAAGAAAAAGCAATTTTATCATGGTTCACGACTAGTTCCTCAACACCTTTGACTACCTAATCAGTTTTCACTGGTCTGGAAAAAAGCGCTTTTGTTTCGTCGAAAAGGGGTTGGTGTCCCTGCGTAATTGGTCGCTGTTTTTTTTTTTTTTATATAAAGTTTCCTCCTCTGATGTTGGCTTTTTTTGCCTTTAGGAGGATAAAGAAAGCGGTTTAATTGTTCCGTTCCCAAATGAATTAAAAAGAGGTACCACCTTTAACGAGTGAGAAAGTATTTAAATTACGAAGCTTTTTTTGTAGGTACGGATTTAAAGCACCTATTTTGAGTAATGAATATGAATGTGACTGGAATTAGAGATAAGAATGCAAATTTAGAAGTGGAAATTTCCAGCTTTTTTTTTCTATATTGTCCTGTCTATGAAAAAAATTACTTTTTCAAGTTATTTTTAAAACTCTAACATTTTTAAAATTCCATAATACAGATTACACGGATTTCTCATTTTTCGTGTTCTGTGCCAGGTGTTTAAAATCAGTTTTAGTAAACAACGAATGAAACATGTAATAAAGCAATTGCCAGTACATTTGGATGACCATACTGGGAGCTATTCTAACATGTCTAAAGCTTATAACATGGTAGGATGGATAAAATTATGAAAATTTTATGAACATGGTAGCATTTATCTAAATTTTATTACGTGAGAAAATATTTTAATTTTTGCAATGTCAAACACCATAAACATTAGACATAATGTTATGTAAATTTCGCAAATTCACATTGTGATTTTTTTATGAACGCAGCAAATATAAGGCGTAGATATTCAAGTGAAGAGATTGGTTGCTAATTCGCTAAACATACATAAATATCTGTGCAAATCTGAACCTCTAGCATTTAGCAAATTTTTGCCTATAAAATATTATATTTGCATCTTAATATTATTTTCGCAAATAAAGCATGTTCTACATCCTTGGAAAACAAGATACGTATATATAGATTTACAAACACACAGAGAAAAAATTAGCACAATTTTGTTAATATTTATTGATTTTGGGGGAGTTTTATTATGTCTATAATATGAATTGATACAATTTGTTCAATACCTTCAATTAAAATTGGTTATTAATTTTAGTGAATTACTAAACTAGTATTAGAGAAATTGTAGTTAAGATGGCGCTACTCTTATTTCGCTATTATATTGGTGTGTATTCACGTATAATTTGTTCAGCAAAGATGTACTGAGACATGCCTGGTAAGAAATTCGATATTGGATTTATGATGATACATCTTTATCTATAAATATTTTGTACACGGGATAAATATATACAAATAATTATTTTATTTGTTGTAATAACCTGTATTAATAGATTGGTACGTTCTAATTAAATGTAACATAAACCTGGTATCTCATATTCCGCGCAGTCTTCTCTGTGCATGAAAATAAAGAATTCTAAAAACTGTAAAAGGGCATTGTTATTTTTCCAGTAAAACTTATCTTAAATTCTTAATGAAACTTATTGACGAAAGCAAACAAAAACACACAATAACCAGTTTGTTGACTCGTTAAACTAGTATTTCTTACTATAATTCTTCGAAAGAATCCGTGCTTAGTGCAGAAATTAATCTCGACCCCTAGTTTAATAAATATGCTAATATTTTTCTCTCTATATTTGGGTCTGAACGCCGACCAAATTACCGAAGTTTTCTAAGCAATTCTCTAGACGATATTTCCATAATATGCAAAATGTTTCGTACGTACTAGATCCATATAGCTATGCTAGTTGTAGTCGAAAATTGCCAATTTAAAAACGGGAAACGAGGAATTAAAATTTTCCGAGTTCATTGTTCTTGCCACTTAAATCAACATAGTAGTTAAATGGAAGTAAAAATAACGTCATTGCGGTTGGTACATATCCAGATATTGTTTTTGTTGTGAACATGATGATTCTATAAATAACATTTTAGGTGCATATATATATATTGCTATGTTATTTTTTTAAATTTAATTTAGTTAATTTTGTGCTTATTTAAAACTGTTTTAAAGGATAGAAAATGTTATTGCAACTCTGTCCATAATAACATGCATGCCTGGTTACATAATCTTTGTAATAATTTGTAAAATATATTGTTATTCACAACTACTATTTTCTGTTTATCCATATTGAATATTCTCCTCCTTTTAGGGGGAATAACAATCATTTAGTGTCCGTTTTAGTTCTTGTCTAAATATCAATTGGTTAACTAATCTTTGATAAACAGTCGAAGCCATACAACTGTTAAATTTTATCAAATAAATTCATTCTTTACTGGCCTATGAGAGGATAAGTGCTCCTACAGTTTAACACCATACATTAATAATTATACCAGTTCCACAAGTTTTTTTACCTAAAACATTCGATGCAATATCCATATCGCCGTAAAAATTACATATTTACCTTAAACCTTTGGGTATTTTTGCGACAATTTTTTTTTTCCCATCTACAACAGAGAAATATTATTCAGCTTTTAATCAATTCTTTGAACACTTAAACAATTAGCTTTGAGATTATTGTTCACTTTCAAATAATGATCATCTTCGTTTTGTAAATGTTAGAAATTTGTGTTTATGATTTTATTTCAAGCCTAATTGAGTTGGAATAGTATATTATTGGCAATTTTTCGTTTACATAATAGTATATATGTATAGGTATTCACAACTAAAATTTATTAAAAAAAATTCAATGACTGATTAGTAACTTTCACGAAAGAAATTTCTCTTTTTTCGATATATAAAGTATAATATTGCTATAATCTTCTTAGGTTGCAGTATCATTACATGTTGAACTAACTGTGTTCTAATTTAGTTTCATGTTTGTGACACTCGCAAGCAAGATTTAGAGCACTCCCATAATTTGTTTCCTACCATCTATAGACTACTTGTGCATTCTAGACATATTATATACGCTACATGCAAACAATGAAATATACATGCATACATCCAGGATCCAGGCATATTGCAATTCTGTAGGAGTAATTTTCCACCTATCAACTAGGGAATAACAATATTGCAGAAATGAATATGGTTCAGTAATCATGCCCTCCTCGAGAGGAATGATAATTAAGTCAAAGACATACCTATAAGTCTAATCGTATTATTCTGGACTCGCAGCGAGAATGACATTTTTTTTAATTCAATTTGAAAAGCTTTTAAGGAACTTGTCTGTTCTGCTATTAATGTCGAAAGGCGGAGATGTTAGGGGAAGTAAAGCAAAATTATTAGCGCTTATTCACTTCGTTCTAACGCATAAATTTTATTCATAATTTAAGTAATTTATCACAGTATTCATAATATACAGCATTGTTTTCTGTATATGATATTAGCTTTAAGTGAAGGAATTATAGAGTGTGGTAGAGACGTTAAAAAATTACTTACTACTGAAATACTTCATGGATTAATGTAAAAAGTCTGTGATTGCAATTTTTAGCAAGAAAATTTATGAAGCATTTCCACAAACGATTAATAATATGATCAATCAATCCAGTTGAATGGGGTTAGTTAATAATGATAATAGAATAAAAATAAGGATGTCCTTTCCATTCAAATTCAATTTAATAATTACTACTACATGTTTCGGGATGCCATCCTCAGGTAATAAATGTTAGACGAGAAATAAAAGCGAAATAAATCCGATTAATTTTATATGATGAGGTGAATAACAGTTTAATGAATTTAATTAATAGGAGAGAGATGTGTGATGTGGTACCTATAAATGGTATGTGGAAAAAAAAATTACACATTCTCCACAGGTCATTGATGACTGCTACCTGATTAAATACATGACGCATAATGTCAAAAAATTAAATATTTCTAGAGCTTATGTCAAAATCTACATCTCGTTTTTTTTTCGCCATATTTTTTTTTTATTATCGTGAATTAGTTATGTCTGTAATTTTATTTTAACTCCGTTCTCAACGTTTTACAAGGAACGTTTAAAATAGACTTAAGGCACTCGCAATAGTGTGTTTACAACATTACTAACATAACTAAACAAACACGTATATAGTAGGTGATTAAGTTGGCCATGTTAAGCTGTTTTTATATATGTACGATCTCGGTATAAACATTTACCTACCTACCGATAAAAACAGAACGTAGGTGCTTAAACATTACCTACCATTACATAATTCCTTATATTATCGAATTGTTTTCATTTATTGCAAAAAGACATTAAAAACACTACTTACAAAAAATATTCATATGAATGTTTAATGCAACAATAATAATACTTAATCCATGCTTTACAAGATTGTCTTATAAAACTTTTTTTAAGTATATTCCAACGCTTGTTTGGCTATATATAGATATCCTTCACTATATATTGATATGAAATAATGTTAGTAACGCAAATACGTCGCTTATGATTTTCAAAATCAATAGAGTATATAAATAGAATCATTTGCGTTTGCCGCAGTCGTTACATAAATCCGATTCCATTCTTCTTTCCCAGTACATATATTCTTCGAGTGCCGAGTGGCTGCAAATTCTGCTTTGTTTTCAAAAGGAGTGCAATATAGAGTGCAATGCACTGCTAACGCGACAGAAATACACCATATTTGTCTCCTCTTGTTTATTACGCATAGGTCATAAAATTGATGACGTCCAAAGGTTACGGCGATAAATAACGATAAAAACAGAAGGTAGGTGCTTAACCTGCGCAGCAGTGGGATTGTTTTCTCCGGGTTCGAAATTAGGCGTGACGGGGAAACAACACAATTGAGTCAAGGTCTNTCAAAACATTCGTGAATACCACCTTGCTTCCGCAGTGTGGCCAACTTACCTTCCCCCTACAGTGGCACTCTGCCAAGGTTTCGAAGGGTTTTATTGCCACCGCAATTGATTTCTCTTTATAGCTGTCCACGAAAGAGACTTTACTGTCCGCAGTATCGCGGCAGGAGCACTCGTAAAACATAATGATGATCGGATGTGTCGCAGTTATTGTCAGTCATTAGCGCTGTTACTAGCATGTTGGTAGCTAGGTGGCGTGGCCGCGGGACAATTAAAAACAAAGTTATAGGCCCGAGGTCGTTGGGAATGACAAAGGATGAAGTTAATGGAGTTAGGACGTCACGTGTTTGCCCTTTGGCTTGGTGGGCTTTAATAGCCGATCTGTCGTGTTTAGGATGTTTTATTTGTTTGGCCGTGTGTGTTTTGTTACTTAACTTAATTATGTGTATAAATGCCGGATTTCTATTTTTCTATTACGCTTACAAAGAACTGTTACGTACATTAGCTATGAAAATATCAAAATCCGGACACGGAAATTTTTGCTTAACACAATTATGTATTCTTTGAAAAGCTACCTACGTGGATATTTGTATATAAACATGGTTGCTACCTCACATTATTTTGTCAATTTCCCACTCTATAATACACTCATGTGGTTCCGTTACCTAAGACTAGGTATCTGCAATCTTGAGGATCTCGGCGAATAAACGCATTGCTTATAGTTTCCAAAATATCTTGAGAAAGTATTGGTATGCAGATTAGGCAACATTTACACGTCAATAACTTTTACCCTTGGCTAGTCATAGTTGTTCAACGGCCCTTTCAAACGTGGGTGATGATGTTTTCCTGGGCTAAAAAGGGACAAGCTGTAGCCTTTGGCTACTACGCGTCAATCGCACAATGGTTTGGAGAAGAAGAAGATAGACTATACGTAGCCTATATCGCGCGCATTCGGCCTTGCAGTTTTTTCATACCAGTGCGATTAGTGCTTTCTTTGAGCTGACCAGTGTCGTCACGTTTGAACTGGGGCAGAGACGGCGCATTGGCAGAAGGATGTCGTCTTCAGCGATGAATCGGGATTCTTTTACGTAGCTTGGAGATCGACGTGATCCGACGTTGGGTTTTCTGTTGAGAGGCACAGAGGATTGTTGGGTAATGATTCTGGGGCATTGCCTATGGTAGCCATTACCACTTCTTTTTATTCGAGGCAGTATGATAGCTGTGCGTTATGTTAATGATGTCTTAGAAACCACTTTACCTTATCCAGATGGCTCCAACGTCCTTTTTTAGCAAGACAACGCACCCATATTCTCGTCGACTCTGTACTTTCTCCAAGAATAGGCTTTAATGCTTTACCGGTGGCCACCCTATTCGCCAAATTTAAACCCCATTGAATATGTGTGAATATCATGAGAGAAGACTGTCCACTTTGCAGCATCCCTCGCAGAGACTTCGGCCACGTTAATCCACGAAGTTCAGATGCTGGAACGAGTACCCAGAAGCAGATATCGACCATCTCATTTTGTTGGTACCTACAGCCTGTAAAAAATGTTGCAGGAAAATTCATGTGTAAAATCGTTGGTAACAAGTTGCCTACAATTTTACAGGGTAAATTTGCTCATTAAGGTAAAATTTCTAGCATCTAGTTAATTTCACATGCTGATGTGTTTTTCAAAGATTGTACTGTAATAAATTCGCATGTAATATTTATATGAACTCTATATTTACCGAACACTGAAGTAATTTGCATATGTATTTTTATAAAGTGAGCAAACAACTTACCTAATTCTTTTATAGCACCTAATAGGACATACTGAATCGCTCAACCAAGGATCAAGAATGAACACGCTTACGCGAAACCTACGATTGTTTGTGACGTACATGATATCATTGAGCCAATAATAAGCTCGACCAATGGAAATAATTACCTACGCGCACAGATAAATAATCCAATAACCTATCACATTGCGGCGTATGAATTTCGTATTTTCCATGATATCTATAGTTTTACCCGAAAATTCAAGTAAAAACAAATAAATATAAAAGATCCTCATATTTTTACAGCAAAATTAATAGTTCACTAGTAAAATTGCTTTTAAAGTGCACTAAATACCCCAAAAAAAATGTCAATTCACTTTTAAGTAAATCTTGAGAGTAAATACAAAATTGTACATGTTTTTTCCTGTATTTTCCTTTTGAATTTTTGTTACCTCTTAAACTTACATGAAAAAGCTATAAATTTTACCGAAATTTCTTTTTCCATGTTAAATGTCCTAGAAAAAACATGTAAAACAAAATTTACATGAGTTATTGTGGTAAATTCACAACGTTATTACATGTAATATTCCTGGTTTACCATGGCAAAATTACTGTAATTTTTACAGTGTGGGGTCACCAAACATATTATTATTTTTTTTCCGTATTACATGTTAATAAAATTTCTTGTAAATGCTATCGTTTCATGTTTGATGTGAAACTATTACATTGCCAAAAAATCAAGTTTTACTAATCTTATTATGTTGTAGTCCTTGTGTAATAATTTGATAAAAATAAATTGTTATTATTTCCTTTAAAACTAATGTAATAAAGCCTACTAAAGCAAAATAGTGGACATATTCTTTCAAATATCGGCCTATGAAAATTTAAATTATCTGTTTCACAGTAGAGGGTGCTACTGATTCGAATTCCAGCGATTGTGTTGTAAAAGTAGAACAATATATGTAGGTTGTACTTTAAATGTGAAACGTTTTTAGGGCAAAGGTTAACGGCCTTTGAAACATTTACGTTGTTATTTGTTTGGTAGCTTGGTAGTTATTTGACCTTTAAGTGCAATGTTCCACGAATTTTAATTTCTGTATCTGTAGCATATTTGAAACGCTACTCTGTTTACGAATAAATTTGTTTAAAGAAAAAATTATTCAATAAACGCTAAAATTCTAGCAAGAAAAAGGTCCATCAATTAAACCCGATTGTTAATTACAAGAAGACAGTCAACGGCTGAGGAGACCAATTTAAGACAAAGCCATTTAGCTAAGGCCAAATAAGTTCGCACAACTTGGCCATCTCCCCTCCTACACTTTGATGTATAATCCCCTCGACGATGAGGCTGAAAAGCAACCTTCCGTACCACCGGACGCGGTGATCAGTCTCAATTTGTTAAATTGATATCGACTGCTCCGAGGGAGAAGGCTCCCTGCCGCTGGGGCCAGCGACCGGATAAAGTTATTAATGGCACACATGCACGCCGTCATCTATTGGCGAAAGTGGTCGGATATCTTGGCGGGATATTTTTTTTCGTATGTCGAAACCGTCGTAAAAACGACGGGAGAATTGGAAAGCACGAAAAATCGGGGGTGATTTTGGTGTGGTGAAATGGAGGTGAATCGACTTCGATGAAAAATTTTTAGGAAAAAGAATGGTATTAAATTGAACTACACTGGCTACAGTGAGTGAAAGAATTACTTAATTCAAGTTTTAAATGTAATTTCAGCAATATTGTTTACATTAGAAGAACACTTGGACAGATCCTTGGGATAACACTATATTTCGTGATGCACAAAATTTAATGCAAATAAGAAAATACAAATACATATTAAATATATATAGCTATGATATACATATGTAAAATCTTGTCTAAAATAATTATATTATAAGTTTTATATTGTGTAATACCTACTTGTAAATCCAGTACATATTGGGCTATAATTTTTTGAAGCGTAGTCCTAGGAAATTTAAATTTCCCACCACAATTTTTAGTGAATTCAACGTAAAGGCATTAAAATCGCTATTAACGTAATACAAAATGATGGAAAATTTTATGTATCAACGTTGAAGTTACTAAGAATAATTGCGGGAAATTTAAATTTGGCTGTTAGGGTATATTGTAGGTTGTCCACCATACCATAACTGTATCATTTTAATTTAGTTTCCTTGGTATCGTACGGTCATATGAAAAATGAATGACTAGGGATCCATGGAGACGAGAGTGTTATTGATACATTTCTTCTTGATAAATTGTTTTACATTTTAGTTAAATCATAAAAATTGCAGTAAATATTAAATCATATTTTCGTATTCTCCACGAAAATAAAGGGAATCTTAATGTGGATTATTGTATTTACCACTGGGCTGAAAGTGTATAAAAGAAAATTTAACATTATTCGTTATTATTACACGATTTTCTTTTTGGATTGACCTACTTTTTCTTTCTTGTGGATAGTGGTTATTCTGCTGTTCAAGTAGCACGATATACCTAGATATTTTGAAAGAGCTCTTTACCGTGACACCAGCGTTTTTTTTATATACCGATCCCTTCTTCAACATATTGGGTTTGTTCCTGCGAGGAAAATTCTTTTAAGATGTCTTTGGATGTATGTTAACAAGAATTGAAGATATTTCGTATGATTAATGTTGAAATTTTGCGTAAATAAGTCTTACATTTCCTAAATTTTGAGGTTAACTATTCTAACTATACTGCTAAATTTCGTGGTTAGGAATTGTGACTGTAATGGCAATTTAAATAAAATTTTTAATAAGTATAGGTTGGTATTATCTTGGGAGATGTGATACTATGGCGGGAAATTTGAATATTATTTTTAATTAAAATGATATTTAGTAATTCAAAATATACTGGATGGTATCTGACTGTTGATTTGAATATTGCAATTAAGTGTGCATTTCGTAAAATTTGAGGTTAGCTGTTCTAACTGTAATGACAATTTAAATTGAAATTTTAATATATATAGGTTGGTATTGTGAAGCGTGACCTAACATATGAAATAGAGAGAAATTTATATTTATATTCGTTTTAATTAAAATTAAAATTTAATAATCCTAAATATACTCGATACCATTTGATTATTGATTTAAATATTGCAAATAAGTGTACTCACCTTGAATAAGAGTCCTGATGCTCTCTAATATTGTGATCTGTTATTAAGCAATACATTGTGAGTGTTATCCATATTTACACTGTCTTTATTAATACAAACGCAGGTAATACATTAAATGATTAAAATAAATTCCTATATTACTGCCACTACTCATTGGTTTATAAGAGGAATATATAATATGAGATTACTAATGCGTATAATCTGCGTGATATAGTATAGTATAGAAATGAGTTCGAAACATATTGCTGTGAACTGAAGGTCCAAGCATAAAATTTAAGAGAAATTAAAAAAAAGACAAAATTAATTTAGCTAGCTCAACAAAAATGAAATTAAATTCGCGCCAGAGATTCTTTAATCTCAAGGTAGCTTCTAAAAAAGTTAAAGTGGGCGATTGTAAAATTTGACTTTCTTTTAAAATTCCCAATAATTGAAATGGCAGATTCAAAATAAAAGAACTAGTGATTTTAAAATTATATTTACAATCATTAAGTTTATTTTTTAAAAAAAAAAGAAAAAAAAACATTTAATTACAATAATGATGATGCAGAAAATGAACCTGGAATTTATGATTCTGGACAAACAAAAACTGCAAGAATTTAATATGACAAAGGACGATTTAAAATCCTTTAACAAACAAAATGGAAGATTCGTTCTAGAAGGAATTTCATAAAAAAAAATCATCCACGCGGTCATGAAATCTAAACTATAATTTACACGTGGAGAAATAGATACAAATTACATTGAAATTTAAAATTTAATAGCTCAAAGCTTCACTTCACCTTCCCCGAGGTGATTAACAAAAATACAAAACAATTAATAAGAAAACGGATAATTTAACACACTTTCGCGGAATCCTCTAGAACGTTTTTACAATAATTACTGATCTAACATCCAAAACGTGTACACAATTAAACAATACAGCAATAATTAATTATGTGAGTTCCTTGAAAGCTAATCAATCAAATAACCAAGCAACAAATTAAAATAAAAATGAATTTACCTCAACGGCAATAAGAAAATAAACAACATCTCTACTTACGGGCAACTTTCAACGAACTGCTTGCCCTTTTCAAGGCCTCCCGCATATATATGAAATATACAAATCGTGCGTTGAACGCAGAGCGCAACTCTAAGAAAAACTCTAACAAATAAACTAAACAATACGGGAGTACGCAAAATGTACAAATAAATGATTTTAAATATATACAACTGGCCAAAAGAAATGAAACAAACAATTAAATAAATATTCTTAACAAAACTTAGAACAGCGGAAACTCTGACATTGTTTTGACAAGGCTGATAAGGAATAAATAAAAATACACATTTGAATTTCCGAAACCCGGGGTGCCAGTCTACAGCACATCTCCCAATTGTTAACGGGAAAACGAAAGTGTCAACGAAAATTGAGTTTTTCCGCTTAGAAATTGTCTGCACACAAAAAATTAATATTCTAAAGTTTCCCGCACCAAACGAACAATACCGTATCTCCGCACACAGGGGTGAAAACGTCACTTCCGGGTGATGAAAACTACCCGGGGTCGTGGTGGGAGTGTCCAACATACCATCCGGTTGATCCAGTTTCCAACAGCAATCGGCATAGCAGTCGGTATGGCAGACGATGTGGCAGTCGGTGTGGCAGTGGTGGGTCTGCATCATGAAGAACTTCTCCACTCCATGGATGTACCTCTCGCTTGTAATTCCAGAAGGATAACTCGAAAAATAGAAAATTTCTTTTAAATTGTGCTCCAACATGGCTTCAGGAACGGGATTTTTAAATTTGACAGGGTTTGACTTGATCTGAAGAGAGTGTTCGGCATCAACGACAATAATGGGCAACTTATATTTGTAAGGATACATTCTGGATCGAAATTTCCTTGATTTCAGCTTCATTCTTCACATCAGAATTGATTTCCACTTCATTCTTCACATCAGAATTGATTTCCCTTTGATTTTCGACATCTGGGGATTCTTTCTGGGAATTGATAACTTCTAGGAATTTTTCATGGAATTGTAGACTTCTTCTGCGATTTCTTCTTGGAATTGTTGATTACTTCTGGGAATTCTTCTTGGGAATTGTGATTACTTCTGGGAATTCTTCTTGGGAATTGTTGATTACTTCTGGGAATTCTTCTTGGGAATTGTTGATTTCTTCTGGGAATTCTGCTTGGGAATTGTTGATTTCTTCTTTCTCTACCTCTAACTCACCAAAAAACCTCAACCTCGACATCCTCTTCGGATCCAACATCTCCAACAACTTTTCGCTACCTTGTATATCATCACCTCTAACTTTTCCGCAACCTTGTATTTCAAACTTAAAACTATCATCACAATATTTCATTTTTTCATCATCCTTTTCATCATCAACATTTTCATCATAATTTTCCATTATTTCAACATCATCAATTTCATCATCAACATTTTCATCATCATTTTCCTCTTCTCTACCTAAACTATTAATATTATTTTCCCTTTCTCTACCTAAATCATCAACAACTTTCTCTTCCCTTTCTTTATTCAAAACATCAACATTTCAACTTTATCTTCCCTTTCTTATCTAAATCATCAACAACTTCATCAACTTTATCTTCCCTTTCTTTATCTAAATCAACAACAACTTCAACCTTCCCTTTCTTTACTCAAATTAACAGCATTATCATCAACTTTCTCCTCATTAGAAGTATCTGAACCCCGATTGATTTTATCCCCTTCCGTCTGAATCTCTTTCTTTTCTACATCAACTACACTATAATCTTTTTTCAAACATCCATCCATTTTCTCAATACTTCTGTCATAATTCTGTATCATTTGTTTCATCATTGCCATCATCTCATACATACTATTAATACTTTCCTTAAAACTGTCTCCTTTGTCTCCCTGAATATCCTTTTCGTCCATCCTTCCCTTCTGTCCTGCCACAACCGACTCCTTCCTGCCATGAGTTCCTTGGCTCCGCCAACTCTGGTCTCCAGGAACGTCCACTTCCTGATCCCTCGTGGTCCTGTCCATCTTCATTCTCGCAGCGGTGTACATAAAAAGTTATAAAACGCAACACGGTCAGCCTTGTCAACGCAACGAGAAATTCTCACAAATTCAAAACACGGATCCTAACCTTACTAATTACAATTACAATCATATCGTGCTTCGCACATTGGGATTGCCATAAATATATACTCAAAAACTGCATGAGAATACAAAAATAAAAAAAAACAAAATTACAAAGCATGAATATAAGATTCTTGCAACAAAATCGTGCCTCGCACGTTGGGCGACAAAAATTTATGCTGTGAACTGAAGGTCCAAGCATAAAATTTAAGAGAAATTAAAAAAAAGACAAAATTAATTTAGCTAGCTCAACAAAAATGAAATTAAATTCGCGCCAGAGATTCTTTAATCTCAAGGTAGCTTCTAAAAAAGTTAAAGTGGGCGATTGTAAAATTTGACTTTCTTTTAAAATTCCCAATAATTGAAATGGCAGATTCAAAATAAAAGAACTAGTGATTTTAAAATGATATTTACAATCATTAAGTTTATTTTTAAAAAAAAAAGAAAAAAAAAACATTTAATTACAATAATGATGATGCAGAAAATGAACCTGGAATTTATGATTCTGGACAAACAAAAACTGCAAGAATTTAATATGACAAAGGACGATTTAAAAATCCTTTAACAAACAAAATGGAAGATTCGTTCTAGAAGGAATTTCATAAAAAAAAATCATCCACGCGGTCATGAAATCTAAACTATAATTTACACGTGGAGAAATAGATACAAATTACATTGAAATTTAAAATTTAATAGCTCAAAGCTTCACTTCACCTTCCCCGAGGTGATTAACAAAAATACAAAACAATTAATAAGAAAACGGATAATTTAACACACTTTCGCGGAATCCTCTAGAACGTTTTTACAATAATTACTGATCTAACATCCAAAACGTGTACACAATTAAACAATACAGCAATAATTAATTATGTGAGTTCCTTGAAAGCTAATCAATCAAATAACCAAGCAACAAATTAAAATAAAAATGAATTTACCTCAACGGCAATAAGAAAATAAACAACATCTCTACTTACGGGCAACTTTCAACGAACTGCTTGCCCTTTTCAAGGCCTCCCGCATATATATGAAATATACAAATCGTGCGTTGAACGCAGAGCGCAACTCTAAGAAAAACTCTAACAAATAAACTAAACAATACGGGAGTACGCAAAATGTACAAATAAATGATTTTTAAATATATACAACTGGCCAAAAGAAATGAAACAAACAATTAAATAAATATTCTTAACAAAACTTAGAACAGCGGAAACTCTGACATTGTTTTGACAAGGCTGATAAGGAATAAATAAAAATACACATTTGAATTTCCGAAACCCGGGGTGCCAGTCTACAGCAATATGTATAAGCTTTTAGCCATCCAGTGAAAAATCGCATTCGAAAATACCATTAAAAACAGCCTATACCTAAATTTCGTGGTTAGAAATTCTGATTGTAATGACAGTTTAAATTGAGTTTCTAATAAATATAGGCTTGTGTGATATGATTTAATATTGGATAGCGGGAAATTTAAATACTGTTTTTACCTACACCTTAGTATAAGTTGGAGCTTACCTTATATTTTTGTAAAATAAATTTTACCTTTCTTCGGGATGTTATGTTTTTTTAATAATGTGTTAAGTATTCCCTCGGTTTAGCGTGAATAACGGTCTTGTAGTGTATGTTACTCGTCCATTCTAATCCTTGTGAGGGAACCCCGTTTGTGCAGCCCCATTTCACAATTATTCTAAACCATATCAGATCAATTATGCCAACATATGTATATAACAAACAAAAACAGTTATAAAACGAAAGGATCATTACAATATTTAACCTTAAATATGAAACTTAAGGTAATCGACATATAAAATAATATTTAACTGTTTAAAACTGATTCAAAACTAAATCTTAATTCTATTTTGTAGGTGGGCTATAGATTATTATAGACAATATCAGATGTATGGATATTGGGATTCTTTCTTTTTGGAAGTTAGTTTAACTCTTGCTCAATAGATTACTCTATTACTATTGAATTAGCTGAAACTACGTAATTATATTTTACATATTTAAATAACAAAAAGGAATCTACGAATTGCCAAGCAAGCTTCGATTAAATGGAAATTGTCTTATACAACGTGTGTATAAATTGTCGCAAAAGCTATACGCAGCGACATTCTTCCTTCGTTTCTGAATCTAAAATCTAAATGGTAAAATATGGTACTATGCTTCATGCGTCTTCAGGAGCCACTTGAAAGTAACATACATTTGGCAACACTGTAGTCGCATACTACCGTAATGGTAGTTACAATACTTGTCAAAATTGACAGACCAGAATTACAAATGACAAATTGCATAACACAAATGATACATAAGGAAAAGCAATAAGAAAGCTTTATTAAAACAGAATTAGACGTTTTGATTTTTCGAACGCATCTCTTGTAATAAATTAGCGACACTATTACCTACGCATATGTTCAAATTGATATCCGTCTGTTTGTAAACACATTTGCAATCTGCGAGGTATTGTCTGTATTACTTGTTCAAGCCTTTCCGGTGTAATTTCTAATACTGCCGCGTTAATTCACCCTATAACTTCGTCAGCGTCTTGTGGAGGTGTGGCGTAACCTTCCACCTTTATGAAACCCCAAACAAGGTCTAAAGGATTTAGATCGGGAGACCTTGCAGGCCATAAGATAGGACCACCGCGACCAATCCACTTGTTAGGGAAGTGTTCATCCAACCACTCTCTCACATTACGAGAGAAATGTGCCGGAGCTCTATCATGCATGTAAAACATGTTACGGCGTATATTCAATGGCATCTCGTCAATAACTTGTTCTAATACATTTAAATATCCGTTGGCATCAAATCGATTTGGCAGATAGATTGGCCCAACGACACGGTGATTTATTATACCCAGCCAAACATTAACTGAAAACTTTCTTTGGTGACCGTATTCCCGAAACGCATGAGGATTTTCATCTGCCCAATGGTGAAAATTATGGGTATTGACACCATCTCTGGTAAACATAGACTCGTCGGTCCAAAGAACACCTCTTAAAAAGTCACCATCTTCTTGAATCCTATTTACGATACTATGACAAAAGTTTAAACGGTGTATGTTATCGTTTTCATAGAGCGGCTGCACCTTAGTTATATGTATGGATAAAGAAGGTTTTCACGTAGAACCAAATGAACGGTCTTATTACTGCGGATATTGAATGTGGACGCCAACTGTCGAGTACTGACGGAGAGATCTTCATGTACTGAGTCTAGAATTTCCTCTTCCAGTTGTAATGTACGCCGTTGTCTAGATTGACCAGCGTTGGCATTTCTTTTCTTAAACGAACCAGTTTCTCGTAGACATTGGTCCAGCCGTCGAAATACGTTTCCAGTAGGATGTCTCCGGTTTGGAAAACGTACGCGATATTCCTGTTCTGCCATGTTAGCATTTCCATTACAAAAACCGCATACCATATACATATCGGCATATTCATTAAATGTAAAAACCATTGTAAATAAACAAAACAATAATACGAGAACGATAAAAACACTGAAACAGAAAAACTAATCAAGAGAATACGAGTAATCACGAAAAATAGCAGAGCTTGCATAAAATTGAACACTTCAGATTAATGTCAAAATTTGACAGTAATGATTTTGATTGAAATCAAATTAGAATACAAAGTCATTGTCCTACAATGTTGCCAAATGTGTTTTTCATAAGAGGATGCTTATGAAGAAATGTTGAAACCAGGCTCTAAAATCAAAAAGAAACTGTTTACGAAAAAACAGGAATAAGAAATCGTCTAAATTCAAAATTGCAGCTATCTATACCGACAAATAACGAACACAAACGCTTATTAAGGAACTAAAAAACCGAACTTCAAAAACCTCGTGAAGACTTATGAAGCATAGTACAATATTTTACCATTTAGATTTTCGATTCTGAATCGAACGAAGTATGTCGCTACATGTAGTTTTTGCGACAATTTGTACACACGTTGTATAGTAAATGGATCCAATACGTACCTGTCTTTAAAGAGTTTATCATATCAAAATGGGAGAGTTATGTGTTTTTAATAAAAAATGATGCCTTAGGTCATTTAGAATTTTATTTTATATGATTTAATTTTTTTTTTGTAAAATCAATAACAAACTTTTATTCATCTGCTTCATACCTAGGTAGATACACTGTGTATAAACACATATTAAACGTCACGCGCACAGTTCGTAAAACAACCATACTAATTAAACAAATTTCTAATAAATTACACTCAATAAATGCTAATTGGAATGTTGCATTCTAAATCACAAACCGATAGAAAGATTTTGAAGCGCAGTGCAACCGGTGGTGTTTTATTAGCGCCAACGCGCCCGAATTAATAAGATTAATACCAATTAGTCAGTAATTAACATACATAAACAGTTTCCAAACACCGAATGCGAGCAATTGAACTACCAATTAGCAAATCCACACCGTCCTATTGTAAACTGATTTTGCCTGTGTTCCTATTTTTACCACATACAGATGTTTCTATTCTGCTGCTAATTGCTTTTACTCTACTCGCTTTGTTCAACTGATTAACCTAATACGTTAGATAACTATAAATGTAATTCTGTAATTACAGGATAATGTACTCTTTTCTGAGAAATTAAATTATGTCAATTATAAAATGACATTCATTTAATATATCGTGTTTGATTAAAAGATATTTCTCTTGTTGGAGTTTTCGGCTAAGTTTATTAGGTATTGTTACAATTATACTTTTTCGCTAGGCGCTTCTACACATTTTTAGGTCCATCCTTTCCATTTTAAAACATGCAGTTGCTGATCGTGACTTAATTTTTGGGCCACATGTTACGTTTTTTTTTTCTTTCGCCTATCTTGTATTTTTCCTGATGTCGATATTATCGATTCCCACGCATCGATTCGATTTGGCGATTGATCGTGTTCCTTTCATCTGACCTATTCTGTGTTTACATCTTTTCGACGTTAGAGGACAGCTCAATGTCCGTATTCTTATTTTATTCGTCTGTCTTCTGATTGGTGGTGTGACGTATTGCTTGTTTCCGTTTCCTGTCCCTTCTTAGTGGTTTTTAGAGGCGTTCTCACGAGTAATACTTCCTATCTTCGGAATTTTTGGATATTTTCACACAAGTGTGGATTTAATTGGAAGTTTACTGGAAATATTCATTGGCTGCATATTCGCTGGTGTTTGGTGTGGGATTTTCATAAATATTACAGCGGATGTGTTCGATAGATCGAGATATAATTTGAAAACCCACGCGTCTGCAACGCCATATCTGTTTCTTTCTTTTCTTCGTTGTAAAACCTCGTTATTTAACGGTAAGCAGATCTTGTTATTTCTTTTAAATCACTAACTTTGAGGTTTCTGTGTTTTTGGAGGTTCTTTTACCCCCCTTTTATTTTAATTTTGGAATTTTCTCATCGTTTATGTGAGATTTTGAACACCCACGTGCGGCTGAGGACTTCTGCGACCTTTTTAAGTACCTTCGGAGAATCCTGCCTACCTCCTTTAGTAAGTCAGTGGACCATCTGCTTCGGGCATTACCGAGTCAGCCCAGAGGCTACGATCTGTTCGGATCGGGAGGATCTCCATGGCGAAACAGCAGATTGAGAACAAAGCTAAGTTGCACGCTTTCTTTTTATTTGTAAATTTTGTCCGCGTTTAAATTTCATTAGTAAGTAACCAACCCCGATCATTCAGTTTTTTTTTATTGTTTTAATCAACGATACAGTAAATTATTTATGTTATACTCCAAGGATCGGAGGGTACTACCCTACTATCACTAGTTCAGTAAAATATTTTAACTTTACTATTCATATATCTTTTCAGTTTCTTTTAACGAATTCAAAATATTACTTAAAACTCAACCGATTGTATATCGGCCTGTAATATACAGGGTGTTTGTTCACCACAAGTATAATCAAGTCAAATATTTAGATTTATATTAGTAGTTTATTTTTTTGTAACTGTAAACTTTTCTTGAATTTAAATTACTCTTAGCCTAAGAATTTTCTTTATATAACGTGTGTGAACTGATTACGTTGGCCAAAGCGTTCGGTGTTCGAATCCTACCGCAGGATTTTCTGTTATAATTTTACAATATTTCATTCTTATTTTTTATTGTCTTTATTAACATTTACTGATACAGAGTATCATATTTATTTTCTTGAATTTTATGTCGTATTTCATTCTTATTTTTTTTTGTCGTTATTAACGTTTACTGATACAGAGTATCACTTTTATTTTCTTGAATTTTATGTCAATAGCACCAACTTTTTTTTATTAACAATTTTATTAATAAAAGTTTAACTGTTTTATCAGTGAATTCATTCTTTTATTTTTTTTGTGTATGAGTTTATTTGCAAACCGTTTTACCCCTCGAGTTTTAATTATCACCTTGGATTCCTGCTTATCAGGGGGCATGACAGGGTAAGTAATCCTAAGCAGCTGGCGCCGAAATTTATTATCCATCTTGGGTTTGTATTTCGATCAACCCACTCCCTCGCCGACGAGCCGGCTGGCACCCTGCATGATTGCCGAATATCCACCCACTTCTTCGAAGGTTTGTAAAGCGGAAGTGCATCACCTTTTGTCTTTTTATTTTGAGTTCTTGCCTCGCGATTTTTCACGGTACTCGACCGTCATTTTCGGCGCCGGAAATTTAGGTAACACACACTGTATAGATGAATGTACCATAAAAAAAAACTTCCATCTTTTTTTTTGTTTCAAAGTCTTTATTTGCTTGTATAAAATAACAAATAATACAGACGCATATACATACAACATACATTATGCCAATCCACACAAGCTGGCTAGTGCTGCGTTGGTTTCCCGTCCTCTGGCCTCGTCTCGAGATGGTGAGATTTCCTTCTCGTCTCGGACTGTCGGTATTGAGGACGAAATGGTCCTGCTCTTAATTTTTGAGTCCTTCTATGTTATAATATTTTTTTGTTGTAACATTTGTTTGATTTTGTTCTTGTATTGTACGTGATTTAAATTTTTTGTGTCTCTTGATAGGTTATTATATTTTATTATAGTTTCTGTCGTAGGTATTTTTCTATATCTGTTGTACAAGTTCTTTTCTGTTCTAATATATGATTGTCTTCTTATTGTATAATTATGTATTTGTTTCGTGCTTGTTAGTTGTATATTTGTTTTTATTAGGTGTTTTTGGATATTATATATTAATATTAAATTTTTCTGTGTTATTGTTTGCTGAATATTTAGCTCGTTGGTCTTTTCGTAAATTTCTGTTGTTGGAGTTCTTTTCTGAAAGCCGTACGTTAGTTTTAGTATTTTATTTTGCTGTCTTTGTATTTTTATCAGGTTCTTCTTTGAAGTGTCGCTCCAGACATTTATTAAATAGTTTAAGTGCGATGTAAAAATTGCATGATATATGGGGTTTTTTCATATGTTCTGGGATGATGGTTCTTATTTTGTTTATTGCTGCTATGGCCATTGCATTTTTATTGATCAGTGTGTTTATGTGTTTATCCCATTTTAAGTTATTTTGTATTGTTAATCCTAGGTATTTTATGTAAGTTACCTGTGGTATGTCCCCGCTGTTGAAAGTTATTTTAAAATTAGTGGGATGTTTATTTTTTTGAAAGACTATACATTCTGTTTTTTTCTCGTTGATTGTTAACAAATTTTCTTGACACCATTCTTCCATTTTTTTTTACATCAGAGTCGATCTGTTGCTGGAGTTTTTCTTTATCTTTTCCAGAGTACACGATACACATGTCATCCGCATATGCATATAGCTCTCCCTTCATGTTAATATTAAATACATCGTTTGTGTATGTTATGTATAAAATTGGAGGTAAATTTCCGCCTTGTGGTATGCCGTATTCTGCCATCAATGGTTGACTCTCAGTATTATTCACTACTGTTGTTTGAGGTCGGTTTATTAGATATGCTTTTATTAGGTTTTTTTCAGTGCCATTGATTCCTAATCTAGTTAGTTTTTCGATTATTTTTGATTTGGATACAGTATCAAAAGCTTTTTTCATATCTATGAAAATTACTACTACTATTTTGTTTTTATCTACTTTAGATTTTATATTATTTAAAAGATCGATGACTGTTGACGTAGTTCCCGAGTTTTTTGGAAAGCGTATTGATTTTTATTAATTATTTTATTCTGTAGTAGATATTCGCTTAATTGCTTTTGTAGAGCTTTTTCCAAGATTTTAGATAGCGTAGATAACAGGCATATCGGTCTATAGTTTTCAGGATAGAGAGTATTTCCTTTCTTATGTATAGGGATAATTTGTGTTCTTTTTAAATATTCCGGAAAAGTTCCAGTTTTTATTATGTTATTGATCAGTTTTGTCAAAATCGGTGCTAGATGGTTTGTGTTTCGTTTGACTATGTTTGAAGTTATTTTGTCGAATTCTGGTGCCTTATTGTCTTTTAATTATGTTATAAGTTTTTGTACTTCTTCCTCAGTTAATTCTTCCATTTTAAATTGTGTTTCCAGTTTTGGGGTGTTTGTCATTGATGGGATTTTGTTTGATTTTGCAATTTGTCTATCCGCTAATGTTTTTCCTATGTTTGCAAAGTAGTTGTTTATTTCTTGAGCTATTTCGTTTGCATTTGTCGTTTTTGTGGTGTCTTCTCTTTCTATTTCTTGAATTTGTCGGCTTTTTGTATTTTTCTTGTTTATTTCTTTAGTTATTAGGTTCCATGTTTTTGATGGTTCGGCTCGGTATCTCTAGAATTTTCTTGTATAGTATTCTTTTTTTGCATTCTTTATCGTAGATAGTGTTTGTTTCTTTGCTTCAAGATATGTGTTCTTATAATTCTCAGTGTGTGGGTATTTTGTATACTTTCTATATAGTTTGTTTCTCCTTTTTATTTCTTCAGTACGTTTCATTGATCCATGGACATTCTTCTCTTCTTTGATTTTTTTTATTGTTTGGTTTCTTTCGATTATGTTTTGGAGTGTCACTGATAATTGCTCAAAGCTATTTACGTCTGTTTCTTTGATATCTGATATTTGGTGTGTTATATTTTTGTAATTTGTATCGGTTTTTTCGTAATATCTGTATTTCAGCGTTTGTGGTGTTTTGGTTATTGTCGTTCTAACTGCGTAATGGTCTGAAATTTCTGTTGGTACTATCTTGATTGTGATTTTATCTTTAATATTTGTGATAGCGTGATCTAGGATGCTGTGGTTATTTGTGTTATTTTTACGGGTATAATGGTTGTTTGTTCTTTTATTGATTATTTTGTAGTTATATTCCTTGAATATGTTTTCGTAGGTTTTCACAGTGTTGTTTTTTTCCATTATGTTAAATAGTACTTGTGGTGGTTTATATATCAAAGTTATTGTAATATTATAATTATCTAGTAAGATAGATAATATTTCTATATTATTTATTGTTCGATTAAATATAGTTTTATATTGTATTTCTTTTTTTACATATAGAGCTATTCCACCTCCTTTATTATTAAGTCTGGAGTTGTATTCTGCATTGTAGTTGTAAAGTTGATATAGGTGTTGATCCATAGGTGATAGCCATGTTTCCGTTAGTGCAATAATCTCGGGATAATTCTCCATTATCGGTATTGTTTCTACTTCGGCAAATTTATTTTTGATGCTTCTGATATTTTGCATATATATCTTATACATTTTGACTAATTTTTTTTTTTTTTTATTATGATATAATTTTATATTATTTTTAATGTTTCCATTTTGTAAGATCTTCCTCAGATCTTACTTTTAATTTTTTACTAGTATCAGTCTTTCTGATGTAGATGTACCCGTCTCTCGTCCATACATACTTTACCTTCTTTTCTTTTTTGAGCTCTCTGGCTTTGTAGAATAACGTATTTGACATTTTTGTTAGTTGTTCGTTTATAAAGATATTATTGTTTTTTTCCTTTTATACGACATTCCTTTACTGTTATTATACCTTTATTTTTCCTAGCTTTTAATATTTCATTTCTTAGTTCAGTTGTCTTCAATTCCACAACTATTGGGCTGTTATCCTTATCGATCCTTTTGCGATAACATTTAACTATATTATTTTCTGTTTCTATGTTTAAATTTTCCATAATCTTATTTACTATTTCCTCCACTTTTTCGTTTTCATTGTCCTGTGTCTCTATTCTATTTATTATAATGTTGTTCTTTACTTTGTCTCTTTCATTTTCTTCTATAACGTTTTCTAAGTATTTTACTCTTTCTACTAATTTTTCGTTTTCTTTTTCATCCTTTTTTAAAATTTGTTTAATTTCCATGTTTTCCTTTTCCATTGCATCGAATTTTTCTGTCATAAATTCTATTGATTTTTGCATTTCTTTCTCTAAAAACAAAAATCGGCGTTCCCCAGTGTTTTTCAAAAAAACAAACTCCTGAATTTTCAATGAATTGGTTGCAACCCACGCGTCCTCACTGTATGCACATAACTGACAGTGAGTTACCTACATTTAATCTTCTGCGCTAGAGAAACAAAATAATAAAAGAGTAAGAAGAGATATCTCACCCAGACAAACACTACCGTGCCAAATTTTATTGTTCAAGGTTAAAATTTCACGGAGAACATATATAATGCATGCGAGGCCCCGGCGAGGCGCCATTAAGTTGTCAGTAAGGGCGGAATTACACGTGAAATTTTCGCCAACGTCATAATTTATTTCGGTTTCATGACCCTTGCGCTGGGCGGTCAATAATTAAAACGTCCAGTCTGCAAAACGGACGCGCCGACCCGTCGGGTGACGAGCCGATGGCCCGAACACACTGCCTTCGACCGGTCGACGGTAAACGCGCGCGGCCGGCGGACTAAACTTTGTTCATTAAAATTTATAGTCTATATTGAATCGGATCGTGCCTCCGTATATCTCAAAAACCGGTCCCGTTGTTTAACATGGAACGTTATCTGGGGACGAAACGTCGAATATGTACGTTCCCGATGGACGACATAAAATTCGAAGGGAAAACTTTGCCGGCTCCGAATATTGTAGCGTTCGACCGATGTTCGTCGCATCAAAATGTCGAAAGTAACCGGAAAGTGGCCGAACTTTCGCATTTTTTATCGAGCGCGAGGAGTCCTTATCTTATTTAGTATGCTACATTGTGTTTGCAGACATCCTTGGGCAAACTACTACATATTCTGCGCAATATATTTGTCATTGAAAATATTTGACGCAAAGAGATACATTGGTAAATCTTCCGCTCGAATGAGCTATCTCATAGCTTATCCAAGGAGAAAAATTACTTAATTTGAAGTACCGACGCCATAAGCTTAGGACTTATCTTATTGATAGATTCAGTTTTGTACAATATCGCGGATACCAGTCTTTCTACTATTTAAATTCAAGTGGGGTACCTCAAAGCTCTGTGTTGACCTTGTTGAGAGTGTCCAAAAGAAGTTTTTAAAAATTCTGTATTACCGTAAATATAAAACGTATTTAAACCATAATTATTCTTACAGTGATCTATGTAATTTGTTTAATTACCAATCTCTCGAAACTAGGAGACATATTTCCCAGATCATTTTTATTTATAAGCTAATACACGAATATGTGAAGGACAGCCTGTTACTTGAGTCCCTCGCTTTTTGCATCCCTCGGTCGGGCAGTAGAATTTTTCCTTTATTTTATGTTCCTTCTACAAATATACATTATTATTCTGCCTCTCCAATACCATCCATGCTCAATTTGCAAGAATATAGATCTTTTTAATGTTAGTCTCTATTCAATAAAAAATTATGTAAAAATAAGTTTGGTTAATTCATAATTTTTATAGTTTTTTCTTGGTTTTTTTTTATTTTTTTTTTGCCTGTTTATTATTACCATTTATTATTAATTTTAGTTACGCATTCTGTAATAGTTAGTGTAATTTATTTACTAATTATATATCGGTACACTAAGGTTTTTTTATGTGCTTTATAATGAAATTTAACATAATGTTTTCTTCTTTCTTTTGTTCATTAACGTTTGATTTCTTAGATATATTTTTAATTAGTTTAAGTTTATGCTGTAATTAGCAGATTTTCTGCTGTTGGATAATAAATAAATAAACGAACAATTAGCCTTTTTGTATGAATTTTATAATAAAGACGTCCCATAACACAAAACATGAGAAAGCCTTTCAAAAACCGAACTCAACATAGGATGGCTCAGAAATCTCACTAACCCTATTGATTAACCTCCTTGTATAAATGGTACACCTAATGGACGCAACTCAGGTTGGTCTTGCATCAACTTCGCTTGATTTTCCCGTGGGAATGGCCCCCCTCCAAGGTTGATTTAGAAATATCACTGAATCCACCGACTTCTTTGTAAAATTGACTCACTCCAACTGAACTAAGACTAGCAATTCCGGCAATCCCCATAATTTCCTTATAAAAATTGTCTACTCCAACTCAACCTAGGTTGAACTGGCCATTTTATTCAAAGCCCCTTTCTACAGAAATGTATCGCCCAAATTTAGCTTAGATTGGCCAGGAAATATTCCACATTACCATGTTCTTTATAAATAATAAAATTTATTTTAGAAATCTCCACACCATGTTATAAAACAATATCTTGGATGCTAAGAAACACTTTTATATGCTCATGTCAACAATCAGAAAGAATCAATAAGCTAGCTTAGAAATTTCACTAACTCTGCTGACTTTCCTGTACAATTGGTCCACTCTAACTCAGCCAAGATTTGCAATTCCAATCATAGTGATTTTCCAATAAAAACCTTCCGCCCCAAATCGGCCTAAATTGGAATAATCATTCCATAAAACCCACTAATCTTCCTACAGAAATGCCCTGCCCAAACTCAGCTTAGGTTGGCGAGCAATTATTCCATATTAATTCTTCCTTAAAAAGCTATAAATTTTATGTTACCCTTTATGTAACCCCCATGCAATTTTATCAAACAGTAACTCAAGCGGTGGGAAAGATCTTGACATCGTGACCTCAGCCTAGGTTGCTATAGATGGCCACTAACCTCACTGACATGACTTCCCTGTCGAAGTGTCGTACTCAGCCTAGGATGATTTAGTGATCCTATCAAATCGGCTGGCTTACCTATTAAAAATGACTCAATTTAACCTAGGCTGTAATAGTCATTCAACGTCAACAGTTCCTTCCTTAAATTACGGATTCCATGTTTCATTCACCATGGGTCCTCACAAAGAAGCTCAAGAGTAAAATACAAACTATGGAGCTGAAGTGTTTATGGGAATAACACACAGAGATAGAATAAGAAATAGGAAGGATGAATCAGGTGTTAAACCCACCCTGCTATATATGGGGGAGTAATAGCTCAAGTGGAGGGACATGCAAGAGTCAGACGATATGGACCTTTCAGGCTGAAATCTATGCCATTGGTCTTTTTTTGCTAGAGAAGTTTTGGATAAAAAGTTACAATAAGTACATAAATGCAACTCGAAAGTGAGCAGAAATTTATTGTAAATACGCTGAGCATATTGGAAATGGCTAACAAGCTATGCCTAATCTGGGGTAATTCTAGCGAAAATGGATGCTGCGAAGTAGTTTCTGAGACAATAGAAAATCAAATTCGGGGTAAATCACAAAGTGAAAGAAATACTAGAACAATACTGGTTTGGTGTGTGCGAAAGAGTGTATTTCACCTAGTCATATCAAAATCAAGGAATTACTTGGACTTGATCGTAAAACAGTCAAGGTAATTTTCTCGGTTTTACCAGGTCTCTGTGAATTTAGAAAGTATTTACACAGAATTGGGCTCTACGATGAAGAACTGTGTTTAGAAGACGAGGAGACAGCTGAGAATATATTCTGCCACTGCCTTGCCGTTACAAGAATTATGTGTGTAAACTTTAGGAAGGGTTAACCCTTCTCTAGAAGATCTAAAAGCAATCTCATTTAGCAAGATATTAAACTGCTTTAAAGGCCTAAACTTGATGAACGATGAACTTTAAGATAACATCAACTTTACAATAGACGTAGTCACAATAGACTGGACGATTAATTGATGCTATCTCCCATTAAACTCACCAACTAAACTAATATCATGTGGAAGTTAGACAGCACGCATAACTACACAAAGTGAAATACATTTGAGTTGTCTTATGTCCCTACTTGGGCGCCAAAATCTTGTAATATTAATTAATTTCAAACCAACTTAATCAAAAACTGCTGCAACGTTAAAGGACCGGTTCAGAAAACTTTAGTAATAACTAGAGACCGGACTATATGCAAAGAAAAACTGGAATATATGCGCATATATATGCATCGATTTTTGAGAAAATATGCATAAACCTCGGGCAAATACGCAAAAAAATTGCGACAATATGCAAAATTTTTACATAAAATAAATAAGAGCAGAAATTTAAACATTAATTTTATTGCACCAAATTTTTTCACAACATATTTCTAAAACAATTTATAATTAAATGTTTTTCAAAATTGTGTAAAAGAAAGTTTTCTCTTGTATCAGAATACATATGTTTCAAAATAGAAAAGTTTCTTTCAACATCCACAGATGTAATTGGTGCATTTTTTAATTTTGCAATACATTTTAAACTAAAATTAAAATCGTTTGCTGTTTCACCTACCAAAATTTTCTTGACTTTCTTCAATTTCAAATACCCCGCATTTTTATTTATCACTTTTTTAAGTTTATCGTATATAGAATTACCTATTGTACCCTTAACCTTCTTACATAGCATATCAAATTCGTCTACTATTTCAACTGATTCCCAGAGCGACATCCCTAGCGTTTCTAGTTTACGAGTGGAACTTGAAACAAAGCTATAATTTGACTTAATATACAAAAGGTTTTGTACCAATTCTGTTGATTTTACTATCTTTTCACAGCTTTCTAGAGCAATGCAGTCAGCAGTGATTTCAAGAATTACATTTTTTATTTCTTCAAAATTATCGGAGAACAAAAATTGCAGCCTCTAACCATGCACCCCATCTCGTAATAATCGGTTCAGGAGGCAACTTAACACCGGGAAGTCGCTCCTTATAAAATTAGATTCGTAAAGGTGCTTTTAAAAATACTTTTTTGACATTGCTAATTAAATCATTAATCAAAGAGGATTGATTCCTAATGCCTTCGACTACACCATTGAACCCATGAGCTAAACAAATGGTATGAATAATGTTACTCTAAAAAAAATTTAAATTTTGCGCGGCTTTTATCATGTATGGTGCAGCGTCGGACAACATTAGTAACATTTTTTCACAAGGTATACTTCCAGGTAAAAAGAAATTTGATAAACCTTCTTGAAACGAATTGGCAATTGTCAACATTATTGTTTTTGAAGTTCTTTACAATAAATTAAATATGATTTACCTGCAATATCATAATGAAGAATTCCTATTAACAAATGGGCAATATAACGGCCACACTTATCCGTACTTTCATCTACCATGATATAAATAAAATTATTCCTTACCAATTGTTGATTTCTGCTATTGTTTGCTGGTACAAGATGTGGCATATTTTTTCATAAGGTACTTTCGTCAGGTGTATTATGTTTGCAATATTTTACAGAAATGATTTCAAATTAACATTGTTTAATCTTGCTAATGGTATGTTAGACGAAATTAATGCGTTACACAGATCCGTATCATATTCTTCTTGTTCTGAGTTTCGTGAAGTTGATGCTACACATTGACGTATAGGTTGCTGCACACAAGCGGATCGCTTTAGTTTTTCACATTTTCAATATGTGATGGAGTTTTAGCTGTTGATAAATCAGGTATTTCTCTCAGAAGACACTACAACAACAATTGTCATTTTATATCAAAAGTTAAGAATTGAAAAACAATTCTAAAGCTTTTAGTAAAATTAAACTACCAGTTACTGCAGGCTCGACAAAATATTTTGTCGCCATCCTTACCAGTTCAGGATATGGCTTAATCCATAAAGAAATTTTGTTCGCTATACTCATTGAATGTACGCACAGTATTTAAAAACGTAACACAATTACATGCAGTTCTTGGAAAAAAGTATTAGAGAAACCAATGTAAAAGATTTATCGTTCTGAGAATTGTCGGTTGTCGATCTACATTCGGAATTACTAGGAATTTTTACTAATAGAAAGGATAAAAAAAGTTAAATATGCGATATAATGCAGCTTTTTGTAAAATATGCATAGAAATGGCCTAAGTATGCAATATATGCAATCACTAATTAACGCTAATTAAATATAGTGAATACGTCTACAATATAGACTATAATTAAAGATATGCAAAAAATAAAATATATGCACTTTGCATATAATCCGGTCTCTAGTAATAACTGAATTTAAAAAATTCACGAAATAACAGAGATTTCAACCCAAGGTTACCGTGCACGTAGTCTTTAGCGTAAGGCATTTGTTTACGTAGATTGCTTCTTTTAAAATATTCAGTCAGAGTTTGCTGAAATTCTCCAGTAAACCTACAACGCGAGAAAATTAAATTAGAAAGAGCATCCCGTACACACAAACCTTCGATTCGCGGAAATGTCTCAACATTATTCCTCCTCTGTCAACCGTTATATTTATAACCACACATTAGTGCGCGCTTAGTATTCAAGCATTCGAGCACACGACAACTGTTCCCATTCATTTTGCAACATTCTAACTTCCGTACACACGCCGCCCTGGAAGCTGACGTTCACCAAGCCGCGCTAGGATTCGCCTGTTCGCGTCTGCCGTTTGCACTCGTAACTAGTTTGACTTCTCCGGTAAAATACTCCGCTTCGAAGTAAATACCGGACGGGTTGCACGTTTTGCCAGACGTTTATTCCTCGAAGAGGGGACTTGAGACGACACGTCAGCGTCGTCCTATCAACTACGACTTGCAACATAGTACGTATGTATATGTACCTTGCCGTAGAACTTCGTCGGATTCTCGTTGAAAAGCAACGGGCTCCAACTACCTCTAAACTTGTGTATTAAACAACCTGTCGCCAGGTATAAAATATATATGCGAAAACTTCGTAATGTAAAAGACGTCGCGCAGGAGCATAATTAGAGTTTTATCGTAGCAGGTACGGCTTGCAACTCTTGGTAGCTTACGTGGAATCTAGAAGGAACGGGTTTCATTTCAAACGTATTACGTAATGCCGTACCAACACAATTAAGGAAAACGTACGTATGAGAAAGAAATAACGAATACTCTTGTAAAACGTCTGCTTTCTTTTATTTTGTTCACATTATGGCAATTACATCATGCACTTTTTGAACGGAAATAGAAAGAAAAGAAGTAAAAACAAATCCATAGAAGCGAACATTTATAGCGAAACCATATTTCTGACGTGACGGTCATAATTTACATGAAACCTAGTTTCGTTCCGTTGCATTATGCATTAGTAAAAGAACACTGAAATAATGCACTGGCAAATATCAACTGTATAAATTATGAAGTCCTTATGACAGTTATCGTGCTGCTCTAGACCTGAAGTTGATAAGCGGCTTGCCAAATTTTATTATGGATTCATTGATAAAGGATATATCGAGAAATATAAAACTTGTCACTATCATGGAAAAATACATTTTACATTATTATTTTGGCCTGGAGCCTGCAATCTCTCTTTTATCCACAATGAAGCCGATAGTCGAATAGCTAAGAAGTCGTCTTTATGGTGCGCGACAAAGATCCCGCAACTTTTTGGACTGACTCCAGAAATTTGTATTCCTAGAATTTGACTTTTGTAGATTCCGCTAAAGGATTAAATGTAAAACCTACGCATGCGCATTTGTGTGTGAGTTTCTACTTTTAATTGCTTTATTTATGGCAAGATTGCGTTTCAATCAACTGTTCGTTTTCTCCCTCCTCGCATTTCATTGCTGCGAGATTTACACATTTAACGGGGGCGCAGTTATCTGTGTACCAACTAAAGCTATAAAGAGACCTATATACCTCGCGTTTTAATCAGACCCGTAACCCATCTACACCATAATTTACCTACCGGCATAACACTCTCTGTGTGGTTTTGCTATTGAACATTTCTCTGATCGATCATTTTGGTTGGAATAATTTTGAAATATGAGATCAGCACTAAAGAAAAAACGTACTGCTGTAGTTTAGTTTACCCCGCGTTATCGCTGTGTGTATTTGAAGTTGCTTAGATTTTGTCGGTGATTTGTGCGTTTGCGTTGTTCGTATTGTTATACGGCTACGTTGTAGAATTTTGTCAGACAGTTCCTTGGTTGACTTTAACGTGAGTAGATGTATTTTTAAATCATTGTTTGCCATTTTGCAATTCTTGAGATTTTGATATTTGATTTCTGTGAAAATTTTGTCCATCAAGGAATTCGCTTTATAATAATTGTTATTATATTGATGTGTGCACATTATAGATATAAGATCATTTATTATTTTTGTGCAGGAAGATATATTTTAGTTGTAATTCTCTCATTTTTCTATTTTGCTGTTTCGTTTTATTTTATCAATCACTTCGGTTTGGGTGAGTAGAAGCTTTGTGCTTGCATTTTTAGTTATTCAATTTTGTAATTTTCTTGCAATTGTCCACGCTTAATTTAGTTTGTTTTATTTTAATTTGAAACCACGTGGATTGAATCTGTAAGATATTAGGATAATCTTCCTAAACACACTAAACTTTTGCTTTGTATAGGAAATAGCATTGTCCTATTGTAATTCAGAATCAAGTGCAGTTTTTTATTTTTGGCCAGAACCTTCAGTTCACGATTTTTTTTTCTGTCATTTTGTAATTAAACCCATTTTATAAAAATAAATTTTGATTGTTAATTATCTTGGTTGGGTTAAAAATTCTGTTATTTTATTTTTAAATTTAACCTTTTCAATTTTTCGGGTATTTAAGAAAGTCAGATTTTAAATTTACTTTTCGTGGTTAGATTCAAGTTTTAATTCGCGAAGGAAACTCTGAGGTTAATTGTTCTTTTGCGCCCTTTTAAAATTTTATCCGTTGAGCTAGCTAATTTAAATTTCTTTTTCATTTTTTAAAATTCATTTTGCATTTTTAAATTCAGTCAGTTCACAGCAGTACGTTATATAGATATATTATTTTTTTATCCCTGGAACCTGATTAGTCCTCTTCGCTCCGCGTCACATCATCGCCAAGATGGTGTAGGAATGCCTAGTGAAATTAAGCGAGCTAGCAAACGGAACAGAATAACCCTCCTGTTGGTTCTGGGTCTCAGAGGAGTGGAAGGACACGAAATAAGGGATAATCTCGCAAAAAAAGGAGCTGAAATACATTTTCTATGGCTTGAACCCTTTTGCGGCATAAGTAGCAGTGCAATACTGAAGAAACTGAAAACAGAAATGGAGCAGAGAAAATCAATTGTTATGAGAATCTCGAGGAAATGAGGCAAAATAAAATTCTTTTGGGAACCTATAACAGAAGAGGTTTAAAGAATGCATCAACCCGAGTAAGAACAATATTCGCATATTAACTGGAATACTTTCAGGCCATTGTAAATTGAAAGGACATCTGAGTAAGCTTGAATTCGAAAGGAATCTGAATGTAGGTTTTGTGGGGAACAGGATGAAGCACCCATCCATCTCCTCTCAAATTGCATAGCACTGTGTAACTCAAGGGCGTTGCACCTGGGAACATGCGAAATCAAAGTGGGAAACTTACCTAACCTGAGACGTTCTGACATCCTACACTTTCTGAAAGGAATAGGATTGGAAGGCCAGCTATAAAACAGCAAGAATTGGGAACACAATAGATCTCCTAGGTTGCAGTGAACATCACCCTCCCCAACATACATACATACATAGGTGATAACGTATTGGGCATCCCTCACTATAAAGATTTCACGTTTGATTTTTTTTTTCAAATGACTACTATCTTGCCCGCATTCAGTTTAGTCAGCTTGGTAATATAGGCAAATACCTTTACACATGCAACTTACTTTTAAAATAGGAGTAATTGAATGGCCGAAAATTCAAATCCATGTAATCGTCTTAAAACGATTAACTATAAGCTAAACTTGACGAATTTAGCGTCACAGATTGAATAATCAGGGGATCGCCAGATATAGAAGAAAACGTTAGAAATACACTTTCTTCAATTACGTTTGTTTTTATAATAATTACAATTATAATTTTGTCCAGAAAATTACTGACCTATTGCTTTAACATCATCCTTTTCAAAAATATTTGAATATTGCTTCTTAAATAGACTAGATGAGTTTTTAACTAAAAATAATGTACTATGTAACTGTCAACATGGTTCTGGAAAGGTTACTCAACGTCCACCGCTCTCATGTGTTTTTATAACTGTTATTACATCTTTGGAAACAGGATCTTATCCTGTAGGCATGTTCCTAGATCTAAGTAAAGCCTTTGATTGTGAGAACCATGCTATTCTATTGGACAAGATATTTAATTATGGAATTAGGGATAATGCCTTTGAATGGAATAATGCCCTTTTTACAAGATAGAAAGCAATATGTGACTATCAATTTCAGAACTGAGAATACAGTAAGATGTTGTAATTCTTGCTACTTAAGGTCTAATATTGGAGTACCCCAAGGTTCGATTTTAGGCCCAGTGCTGTTTTCCTTATTTATCAACGATCTGCCACAACAATTTTGTGATATATTGATTACATTATATGCTGATGATATTACTTTAATGACTGCAGGTAATGACAACATAGAGTTGGAGAGCGTGTGTAGCACTATGTTAGACACTGTTACCACATGGCTGAATAAAAACAAACTACTTGTAAATAAAAATAAGAGTACATATATAAGATTTCACCCTCATCAATATGATACTACTCCGGAATTTTATTTAAAATTGAAATTAAATAATAACGAATTTACTTCATCTGACAGCAGCAAATTACTGGGACTTTGGTTTGACGAGTTACTGAACTGGAAGATTCATTGCGGAAGGCTCTTGAATAATCTTAATTCATTGTGCTTTTTATTTCGTAATTTAAAACACACAATATCAGACCAGATGCTATTAAATATGTATCATGCCTATGTTTACAGCAGATTAAATTACGGTGTTGTATTTTGGGGAAATTCCACCTTAGCATATGATCTGTTTGTATGCCAAAAGAAGTTTATCCGTTGTATTGCTGGATTAAAACCGACGGAATCATGCCGATCGATTTTTATATCATATAAACTGCTAATCTTACCGTGCATTTTCATTCATGCACTAGCATATTACATGCACAATAATAAAACAGAGGTTCAGGCAAATTGCGATCTGCATAATTATAATACTAGAAATAAAAATGACTTAGTCACTCCTAAATCTAGATTGACGATATTTCAACAGTCCCCTCCAGTATTGGGCGTAAAAATTTACAATAAGTTACCAAAATCTCTCAAGTAGCTCCATCCTCTGGTTTTTAAACGGCGGTTGCGTCAACTTTTAGTTTCTCATGGTTTTTACTCTTTACAAGAGTATTTAAACCATAACTTTAATTAAATAGGTGTTTTTAGGGTTCATACTATTAATATTATTTCTTTAATTAATTAAAATGCTTTGCTTTTCATTAATATATAATTTTTGTTTACTTTTTTGTTTGACTTGTTTCTATACTTTGTAGTCTGCAGAAATAAATTCTTACTTACTTACTTACATACTAATTAAAAGAGTTTATGTTAAAAGCTTAAGGGCGTGTTGTTATTGTATTCCTAATAAAATTTATATTATTATTCACCAAAGAAATTGCTACTAACCAAATACATCTTCTTAATACTCAGATTTTGGAATAATTTTAACTCTCAGCCTACACAAATTGCCTACAAATAATCTAACCAAAGGTATGCCAAAAGTTATTGTGTATATTTAAACCTTGAATCTCTTAATAAATGTGGCCACAATAAATATGTTAAACTCAAGCGAAACAACATTGTGCATCGCCACCTTCACCTAGATTACCAGAAATGTCGACCAAATCCTCCGGAGCAGCTTTATTTTTATACCACTTTACGACGGCAAATGATCTCAATTCGCTCGCCTGCAAATTTGCCCTGTTGTTCTACCACGCGGCCAATATAAAGAACGACTGCGCAAAATGAAATCCTAAAGGTGACGTAGCGAACGAGGCGGAGAATACAAAGACCGCACTTCAAAGTCGGCAAAATAATTGGAGAAATACTTACGCCGCGCACAACACCGACATTATTTTCTCGGCTATACGTAGAGCCGAGCACTGCATTTTCTCATTTTGTTCCGCAGACGAAGCCCTACCTTAGCCGGAGTTAATTCGTCGCGAGACACCATCCGAACTAGCGTTACACGGGGAAAAGTGCATTTGAAGAAAGAGCGCCGTCGAGCGACGCCGACGACAGCGTTCCTCCTGTTATTCGTCGAAACCATCTGCGCGAACCGAGGTTTAACAAGCCAGCCAGATAATTGGAAAAGCCGGGGGAAATAAAACGATTCCGGGGCCGTGCGAAAACACGGAATCCAATAATCCGAGATTTAGGACGCTGCGAAATAACACGACGACGTTACCAATACCGCTTCTTTACAGAGAGAGACGCTGTGGTTAGAAGACGTCGGTCGTTGTATTTTCCAGCCAGTGGATTCTTTCTCCTGTCCGTTCATCGCTTCGTTATACAGCGCCGTTTGTGTTGCCGATCGCAGCACCAGAGCCGACCGAGGTTGCACCCGTGTTGTGTGCGATTTCCTTGTGAATGGCGCGCGGAAGTCAGCATGGATTTTTGTCACAGTTGTATAGACGAATTGGCGAAATGTACGACAAAGTTTCTAAGTTTGTCAAACAAGAACTGAATGAAAACTGCAATTCTCGTCGCGAGAATGCTTTCAATGTTGAAGTCCAATGTGCGGAAGAATTCCCTTACAATCCTCAGTAACACTGACCAACAAATCTCAACTTTAAATTCTGTTGACTGGATTCATACCTCCAACCTAACTTACAATCCGGATTTCTGTGAAATCTACAGATTGGAAGAGTACCATGGTAGAAGTACTATTTTTACCAATTTTTTGCGGTTTAAGGATACAGCGCTCTTCAAAGTTTACGCGATTTGCTCAAGCTTTGTAACATGATTTGCAGCAGATTACACCATCCCAAAGATGACATACTTGTCTTCGCGAAAAACTAATAATGGGGACGAAGTCCTCCATACTTCCCATTTTTTTTTTTAATAATTCTTATTCTTATTTCCCAAAAACAAGATGCTCTCTCGTAGAAAACAATAGCGTATAATAAATTCTGAAAATAATAATAGCAATAATTGAAAAATATTAATAAATTAATACAACTGAACTAACCCTGTAATTGCATATATTTCTTCTCCGTCATCTAGAAAATTCATCCCAAATCATTTCAAAATGTGGTTAACTGATATTTTCCTCCAAAATGCTGAACCAAACAATATACTCTTTATTGATTCTCGGAAGTGGGCATTGTATTGTCGAACTTTAGAAATTATTAACTAAAACCAGTGCTTCTCAAACGTCAGGTAACTGTGGAGCCACCAAGTTAAGTACCTAGAAATCCATTTTGGCAGGCGTCTCACCTGGTCAAAGTAGACCTTCGAGCTCGTTTCCATCACCAAGTTGCTACCTACAAGTACATTCTAAGGCCTGTCCTGGTTTCCATCGCTTCTGCATTGGACGCTACGACTAATCGTCTTCTTTTCTTTTTAAATTAAGGTGAGCACCTATAATCCAGGCACTTAAGCTGGGTGCTCATTGTACCGTCCCTATTAAATCTCTTACATCCTCTCGAAGCAACTTGGTGTTCTCTATAAAGCCCAGTAACTTGCCTAGTGGGGACTTGAACCCTCGAGGGCTTCCATAGAACCTTCCCGAAATATTTCTGCCTGAGTACTTTCAATTCCTCACATGTGCTGATTACATATAAACTCGTTTCCTCCTATAGTATCTTCTGCATCGCGGTTAGCTTACTCGACCTGTGTTGTATATATAATTTTTCAGGGGACAGTGTTCAGTTACCAGCCCAGTAATGGTTTTAGCTTCTTTCTTCCTGCGTCTGAGTAGGTTATCAGAAAATCTAGCATCCCCATCCCCTATTAGCGGCTTAGTATGGAGTTGACCTTCAGTCGACCTGCATTTCTTTATACCTTCCTTATCTAACCAGGTCCAGATCTCCCTTCGTGCACAGGTCTTAGTAATCCCACATACAGGCTCTGGATCTATGAAGTGTCTTTTAGAGCCCTCCTTGGCTAGTTCGCCGACTATTATATTGTCCTTCATTTCCTTATGTCCCGGCACCCAAATCAGAGACACCATGTAGTCTCGTGCCAGTGCATTGAGGGATTGTTTGCAGTCTCTAACTAATTTTGAACTAGTTACAGGGTTCGAGATTGCCTTGATAGGCATATCGTAGGGGTACTTTGCAGCATTAGGAAAAGTGGAGTTATCGTGATCTGCAAATTTTGACGCTCCGACATTTCATTGAGTAGACCTTCACCGCTGCTTGGGCTCGCGCTCAATACAGCAAAAGCACCCTGGTTCAGGCGGTTGTAAAACCTTAAAATCATCTACCCCCTCGCACCTGAATCACAGGTCTACATATTTCCTTAGACTAACATCTAATCAAAAATGTGACGATCGCCTTCACCCTTCTACCTTTTATCCACGATGTATATTTTTTTTGGTTTCGTGTTAGCAATTTAAATGACGATCTCCACTGAAGAGTAACTTACCCCAAGTTACTTCCCAGTACCTACTCCAGTGGCTTGGCCGTGCCGCTTTATCAGAGATGAAAGATTAGAGAACCTACGGTCCACACTCTAGTTAAGAAAACCTACCACTGAAGTCTCCAAATATTGAAATCCGATGCCTCACAAATTTTTGTGATATACATACTTCATCCAATTTCTAGGCGTGAACATAAATTTTTACCACCTTTGACGTTCATACACCATCATTACAGACACCTCTAGAACATAACAATCACCGTCGTCTATAAAACGCTATCAGGTGGGGCTGATGGTAGATGAAGCTTTCATTGTGTATGCCAGTAAGTAGTACTGAAGACACATATTGTCAATGTTCATAAGTTACAATAACACAATAAATATAAAACTACTAAAACTACTACACATTTGATATTAAAGAAATAGATTCCTCAACGAAGTAGATGCAGTAACCAAGACGCAATAGGGAATGGTGGAGTGATTTTCAATCTGTTTAGTGACTCTTTATATTTTTCTTTTGCTCTTGCGTTGTTAAAGTTGATTGATTAACAAATATATAAGAAAGCTATTCCATGATATATATACTAACCAAAAGTGGAATAGGCAAACTCTGAAAGTGCGGATGACAGAATTCGTTATCTTTGATACCCACTAAACCTTTTATAATCTTTTTTTTCAATCAACAATCGCCAGAATACTACACCATAGGTTATTGCCGGATAGACTTCAGTATATGCAATACAAAACATATTTAAAACTTATAATTTAATAACAAGAAGTGTTAATTTTTTTTGATAGTGAAACAATAAATAAAGCACCGGGTCAGGTCAGTAAGAAATCTATTTGCTTCAGTAGTTTTCTAGATTCCTAGTGACGATAATGGATGCATCATCGGCGTGAATCAATAGGAGGGTAGATTAACTAGAACAATGTCGTTAATAAATTTTAAAAATAAAATCGGCCCTAATATTGAGGCCTGCGGAACTCCTATGCTAACAGAAAGAAAGTTAACGTGAAGAATAGTTTTTGGGCACACAGTATTAAAGAACCTTAAATTAGAGTTGCAGATATTCTAATCAAGTGGAAAGCAAAAGCCAGACCGCAAAGGCAGTGAAAAAGGTAAACTCAAGAAAAGTACCGTGGATTTAAAATGATCTGAGGAAGACTCTAAAATACCACAAATCTCAAACAAACCCAATAAATGTTTCAATTACAGTTGACGTAATAAACTAGCGTTATCTGGAAGAAAATTAATCAAGAGCAAATGGATCTGTTTGCGATGTACGATCGCTCCGAGTAGGAACATCAATTTCACGCAATTAACGAAGAAAATCTTCACTGGAAGAGTATTATAAATGACCTCCCACTGCCAAAACTCAATAACCTAGTTCAAAGCAAAAGTATCAATAACGAATCCCTAAAGGCACATCGATTTAACTACTGTTAAGTTCGAGAATGTTCTAAAGAAGCTAAGGGTACTAGCCCTGAATCCAAGTCAGCAGGAGCCAGTAAAGCCAAGATAAATAATCTGGAATATCGGTTGTAAACTGATTTACAATAGAACCTCCGAAGTACCCAGAAATACTTAAAGATACTAGCGTTAACCACTAACTTTGGGCGCAGACAATGTAGGCAATGGGACATGTCACAAACCAAGGAAAGACTAGGGGTCTTATATTTATAACAGAAGTAGACTTCAGTCCAAAGGGCAGGGACATGGGAGAATTAAATACAAAAAGCCATGAACAGTGTTTCCAGAGACTCTAATGTCAGATGACTGCCACCCAGCAGAAAAAAAGAGGGTGATTTTACATGAAGCTCGAGATTGTACACTCAGAGGAGAGCTGATGACATCTGGTAGGCTGAAACTCGAGTTTATTCCTAGTGTTATTCCCTTTCATTGCCTTGCTAGTATGGTAATTCCTACAACAGGCCATGAGCGCCACCTAGTGGTATTTTATCGGTTTATTGTATTTAGTCATTATCTTAGATGTACCATCGCCTAGATAAAACGGAGACAAATTACGTCTCATTTAAAATTTATCGGCAAAACGCATCGGAACCGACTAGCGCACGCCACCTAGCGTGCTATTTGCATGTAAATAAAGCTTGTGCATCCTGCCACAGGGCAAGGACGGAACCTGCTAGCCGGAAACTCACGGCTCATTCCCCTCGAGACCGCTAAACTGAAATATATGTAAGCGATGCTATGTCGCCCTTATACTAGTACTTAACTGCAAAGGAATAATACGAAATGAGTGTGTACTGCATGGGAAAATACGTGAGCAAATAGCCTGGCGTGGCCTTCCAAGGCGACAAGTTCCGGACTGCATACATCATTGTGTCGACCGACTTACAGTAGAGTTGGAAAAGAAAATGATAGGAAAACCTTTTTTAAAAAACAGAAAAGAAGGATTCTTGCATTCAAACTGTAGATTAATTCCACGAGATTACATTATCAACTTCTACTTTTACTTGAGTGCAGTATTGTTAAATTACAACGATATTTTTTGTTGCATTATTAAAGTTTTTCGCGTTTCAGAGAAATGTTGTGGAATTCGATGTCGTGTAACCTTTGCGGGTTGATTTATGTACTTTTTTTTGTTCTGTAGTAATTATAAAATAGCGTGTACATTAATGTAAGCTGGCACGTATTCATTAAGCCATAATGATGGAATGACTTTTAAATACCTGGAAAAAAAAAGCTGAATTTTAATAGAATATAGAAAATTATAAATTAAGTATCATAGGAAACATCGTTTAAAGATTTATTATTAAAAAGATTTGATTAACTAGCAATTGCTTGGAATTGTCAGAAGTTTCCTAAGTTTGCAAAGATTGCAAGTTTTTACAGTGAGAAAATAACAAATTAATGTATTTTTGCTTTTAACTGTAATATTAAGTTGCAAATTATCAGTACCTATGCAAGAACCTTCTTACTGTTTATAATTTGCTCAAATTGTAATTTGAATGTCATGTATCAAATCCAAACACTGCCTTTTCAATAAATACTGCAATAGACGCGAAATTGATACCATTTTTTTTTTCAAAGGCTGTTCTAAATAATTTGGTATATTTTAACATGTTTATTAAGGTTGATGCTCAATCATAATTTAAATAGGTAAATATTTACCATCTTTAGCAAATTAAATGCAAATCTAAGCTCCACAAATCTTCAATTATTAATACAATCGAAGCTACAGCACACTGAAATAGTACTTAAAAATTATTTGCCAACAATTCTGAATTACGCATTGCTCGGTACGCGGTACTTGTAATTACGGTTGCATAAATAATCGAAGATTATTGGAGCTTCAATTCGCATTTAATTTATTAAAAATGATACATACAATAGAACTTTCTGGTAGTCTTGGCATAATTTAGCATAAGTAACATGGCAATAAATATATGGAGAAATGGAAATAAAACAGCCAAGCTTTAGCAATTTTGGTCTACCTATTTATCAATTCTTTTCATGTATATTTTCGTTATTACTAAAATTATTTATGGTTTAAGAAAGACATTGAAAACGTTCATAAAAAGAATTAAAGATAGACACATCGAAACTGCTCAGGTGTAGTAGTTGTATTTTTACTTCTTCATATATATTGCTAAATTTTATACATGCGTATTTTTTATTTCTGGATAATTCTGGAACGACCTTGATTCCTTTTATTGTTTGAACAAGGTTGCATACAATTCCGTTAATTTTAAATTATGACCATCCTAACTGTGTTAAGAATTGTAAGTTTTTTTCTATTTTTATTAACTTTTTATTTTGACTCTCATAAATTTCAAAAATATCTTTAACTCTATAATTTAATAATTTAATTTAGTATCTTTATGCAGTTGAGATTGCTAAAATAATGTTCATTTATACTTTTTATTTTAACAATGCTTATTATTATCTTTATATATGTGTGAGCTCTACATGCCATGCAAGTCTTTGGCTTTATTTACAATTTGCTTTCAAAGAGATCTATTTCTCGCCTGTTTCTTTCCACTGCACCAACCCTAATCCGACCAAATCCTCTTCAATCTCCTGCACCCACCTCCTCTTCAATCTCCCTCTCTTTCATTTTCTTCCACCTCATTCCCCCCTGCTCACAATCTGCTTCGTCAGCCTACCTTCCGGTATCGCTCTCCAAAAACCGTATCCAGTTCCTCATTGGTTTTTTTTCTTCACTGATCCTCTTCTCTCACTCCCCAATAAATTCTTCTTAGTATTTCCGCCCCCATATCTTCAACATTTTTGCGTTACTCTTAGTTAGGGTCCAGGTCTCTGCAACATATGTCGCAGTTAGCCTCATCACTGTTTTGATGCCATTATTTTGGCTTTTCTGGATATATTTTTACTTTTTAGGAAACTCTCTACGCTTTTGTATCCCTTTGCTATCCTAGTCTTAATCTCCACTTCCATTTCGTGGAGATCTGTAATGATGGAACCGAAATAACAAAAGTGGTCGACTTTTTCGAAAAAGAATATTTCCTCGTCTACTTTATCTCGTGGTGTTTTCTAATGTCATTTTTGTTAAAGCGATCAATTTAAGATGAACTCCTAGCTCTCTCATTGCTTGTAGTAGTTCTTCTCTATCCATAGAATCATAAGCTTGTTTAAAGCCTATAAATAACATGTAGATGCCTACTCCCTGCCTGTAATGACTTTCTTGCAGTTGTTTTAATGTCATTATTTGGTCTATCGTCGGCCTATAACTCCGAAAGCCACATTGGTACTCCTCCACTATGTTTTCAGAAGCATCCCTCAGCGTGGTTTTAATTGCTGTCGCTAGTATTCTGATTGTTATCTTTATAATTGTACGTTTTTGTTTGTAACCATTTTCTTAGTTCACCTCATAGTGTCCTGTTGAGGTCAAAGCGGTCGCCTGAATATTATTAAAAAATCTGTGAGAAATTAAACCACTTCCACATCTTCTATCATTCCTTACCTAACTTATACTTTACCCCTTAAAATAACGATCGTATTTTCTTAACTTTATAAATCCTGAACTAAGATTTTTATATGTTAACCATCATGATTTTCAAAGAAAGTGAATCATTTTGAAAATTTACATAACTCCATAACTTTTCGCTTTAAGCAACTTTATCCACTTTTTTGTAACACACCAGCATGCTCTGAACGGAAACAGTACTTTATTCGCAATCATGATAGCAATACGACTATTTTTAACCTGCATGAGGTTGGAAGATACGTCATTACCGGATGAAGTGTTTTTATTGGCTTGATAGTAACTACTTCCATCTCTTGGGTGGAAAGTAACGCTTCCGTCAATAACCAAAAATATCAAATGTCAGTTCAAAGTTTTAAGTATACATATAGTAGTTAGCAATTTTAATTCGACATGATTTTGCATGATTTTTGACAATTTTTGATATTATACCGTGGCCTAAGAGATCAGTTGTGTTCCCTGTTCTTACTGTTTTATAGCTGGCTTCCAATTCCATTCCTTCCAGAAAGATGCCCCTCTTCAAATTTACATGCTCGCAGGTGCAACGCCCTTAAGTTGCATAGTGCTATGCAATTTGAGAGGAAACAGATGGGTATTAACCTGTTGCCCATAAAATCTTTCATGTTCCTTCATGTTCCTCTGCTAATCAAAGTTTACTCAGATGTCCTTATATTCAGTTTGCAATGGCCTGAAAGTACTCCTGGTAATATGCGAATTTTGTTTTTACTCAGGTTGATGCATTCTGTAAATCTCTTCTGGTTATAGTTCCTCAGAAGAGTTTTGCTTTGCCTTAGTCTCTGGAGATTCTCCCAATAATTAGATTTTCTCTGCTCCATATCGCTTTTCAATTTCTTCAGTATTGTACTACTAGTTATCTCGCAAAGTTATCAGGCTCTATGAATGGTATTCCAACCCCTTTCTTCCACGATTATTTCTTATTCCGTTTCTTTTCACTCCAGTGTGACCCGGAATCCACGGGAAGGTTACTCTATTCCATTTACCCAGCTCGTTTAATTTCCTTAGGCATTCTCAAACCATCTTGGAACTGATTACATGTAAGCTCAGCGCCTTAATGGCTGTTTGACCATCAGACACAATCATGATCTCTTGCTTTAGGTTATTCCTGTTATTATTGAACTTGACTTGACATATATAATCAAAGCAACTATTCGACAAGTCATATCAATAATATCAAAAGAGTTAATTAAACATTGCAGAACTATGCTATTTCAATTTTAAACATATTTAACATGATTACGAATAAAATAGTACACTATCCTCAGTAGAAATAGTAGCAGCCTCCACTGCACTGTAACGAAATATTTTTCACTTCGCTTGTAACATACGATCACCTATTTTTGGAAAGAATGGATGTCATTAAAATAGTTAGTATGGTTATGGAAAAAGACATACTGTCTTAACCATTTTTCATCCATTCTGAACAATATTTCCTAGTAACATTTTTACATACTGTGAACGGAAAGGATATATTGTCTGAAACGGAAACAATTGCTGCGCAGCCGTAAGGCCTACTGGATTAAAAAAGAAAACAAAAGCACAACTCCACAAAAAATATGTACTTTACATAGAAAACAATTTTATTAACCTAATTATGCCAGCACCTTATTTTTGTAAGTATTGAAGGGATAAATATCTTATGATACACTTACATTTTGAGTACTCTTTATCAACTGAAAATGTGACCAGAAAAAAGGAATAATAGACATTATTATAGGCAATAAACGTAAATGATCCAAAACTACGGATATTAAAGCATTAATAATTTCCTTATTCGCTTATAGGAGATGCAATATCATCATCATTATAGTAATGAATTCCTGTATATGTAAGTATGCATGTTTAAGCGTAGTTAAGTGAAGGAAAAACATCATTACATGCCCAGGAGACTAAATTACTTCTGATGGGGGAATCTTTTATACACTTCTAAAGAGCTTTATACTAAAGGCGCTTCAATTCGTCCTGAAGGATATTACCCAAAATGGTAGATATAAATATGAAGTTTGAACGGCAGAGAGAGATAGAAGAACGAGAAAAAGGGGATCTCACCAGCGAAGCGAGGCGGAAAAAAGAACAATTCGACTCACACATTCATCTAACCGGCCATAATAACTCCGGAGACCAGAAAGTGGAGATATGGAAACGCATAGCGCAGCAGAAAGAAGAAATTCAGGCAAAAAACTTCTGAGAGGGGACCCCACGAGGATTCCTCCTAACCCGCCAACGCAACCCCAGGCTATATTATGGCGCATCTTACGTTTGGTGTTACTCCGAAAGGAGGGAACCTCAATAAATACGTAACCCGAAGAAACGATTTCTCAAACTGGGAGCTGGGATTAAGGACATAGTGGCGGGTTGCAGTGCGTCTAGTTATATTCCCCGCCACTGGCGTAAAAGAAAAACGAAAGTTAGTGCGTGCCGGAGAGCGTAAAATATCCAATCTCTGTGTTAGTGGTTTACGATGCGTCTGAGGTGATGTAAAAGAAATACGCAATGTTCCTTTTTCCTGTTCTGTCGTGAACGGGATGACAGTATTACTGGCAAATAAAATGTATAGTCGTAAAAAATACGTTTCTCTTACTACGAATATGATGTTGTTCCCATAGTGGTATGGTTGCCTTTTTGTTCAAAATAAATATCAGGTACGAGTATGGGTCATGTCCTTTACTAGGAATGAAAAGAGAATCTATGTCAATATTTATTTCCACGGAGATAGGATATTTAGGGGAAAATATTGTATATTGAGTCAAGTTGCATACTGGGACAATTTAAAAATTTCTCACAAATTTATTTCTGCTAAAAAAGTTTCCATGGCAACATAAAAGCACGAATATTCTTTATCAGGTCAGATGTATCTGATAAGAGGTTGTTAATGGCCAACGGTTTCTTTTAATCTCAAGTTCTACTCCCATCAAACCGTATATCACTGTAATTCTTGAAAAAGTGTCTATCTGATAATGTGAAAAGATACAGGGTGATCCATTAAAAAAAAAACTGCCGATGACGTCATATCTCGAAGCATGTAATAGACATTGAAAATCAAAGTATGTCGCAGGCTAGAATAAAAATACTACTTTTCTTAAGGTTATTTTTTAAGAAAACCCATACTTTAGCCAGAAATCAGGTGTTTCTACACATTTGCATAACTCTGTATAGTTTAGTTTATTTCTTATTTGATTTCAATATTTTTAGGAAACTTGAGGATATTTCTTTCTAGAAAACACCATTAAATCACTAAATCTATAATAAAAGAATAATAAAGTAAAAACGAGAGTGGTTACTAGGTAGGCAGTTATTGCCTCGAAATGTCATTTTCATTTATTTGTCAGAAGTGATATGGACTGCCTCAGGATTTTGTTCAAACTAAAGCTGGCACTTTATACTCGGCTGCATACCTTTTAAAATTATAAAAGGACACGTCTTTATTCAGATGTTGTTTTGTGCTATGTTGAACACATTGCTCCTGCTACCCTGACAACAAAATTAACATTTTATGGTTTGTGTTTAACACAATTTTTACATTGACTTTTTTTCACATTTTTTTCTCAGTATCGTTGTTGGCTACCTTTCATCATACCCTAGACCAGGGGTCGGCAAACTTTTTTATGACAGGGCCAAATCGTAACGAAAATTAAATTCAGCGGGCCTGGTTGTACCAAATGTACCAAAAAGATTCCGTCGTATCATACAGGGTGTTAAAAAATTACTGACTTGTCAAAGAATCTTAAAGTTACAAAACTTATTTTTTTTTTTTCAAAAACACTGTATATTCTTATATTTTTCTGCAACATTCCCTATAGGCAAAATGAGGCAAAATGCGAACCAGATGAAGATAAACTTTTAATATTTAATATTTACTGTTTGTTTTATATATTGCGTACTTTTCTAGGTACTAACATATAGAAGACAATGATTATTATAATATTTACTAGCAATAATAATTTATTGTAATGTTATTTATAATCCACCAGGTAAAAATTATTTGACCATTTGGAAAAGTTAACAAATAATAGGAATAATTTAAAATAAAACCACTGAAGCCTATAGGGAATGTTGCAGTAAACACAAACAAAAAGTTAATAAAGTGTTTGTGTGATATAAGAATTTGCAGAGGATTGAAATAGCTACATAATGGAACCTTTGCAGACGATGTGGTAATAATAACAGACAGTGAAAAACAAAGAAAATTTGAACATATGGAAGGAAACATGGTAGAAGAGGGCATGACAATAAACATAGAAAAAGCTAAAATCCTCGGAAATCAGAATGTTGAAACTAAAATTGAAATAAATGATACTAAAATAGAGCAAATGAGAAATTTAAATATTTAAGAGTAACATTGGAAGAAACAGGAAAACAAGATGCTGGAATAAACGATTGATAAAACAATCAAGTATTACGTAATAAACCAAAAATTTATTAATAAAAAAGACAAAAAAGACAAACCTATAGTAGTGTTATGAAGAAAGCCAAGAAAAATAAGATTCCACTATTTTAGGACATTTGGAAACATATCTCAGTAGTTCAATACCTGCTACTTCTGAAGATTTTGGCACCTTGAAAACATTTGACCAGAAAATTTTGAAGTAAAATAGGATCCATTTTTAGGAATTCTAATCCAATTTAGATCACAAGAAATGAATTGCGACATACTTTTTTGTAATACTTCAACAAATGCTAATATCTTTTTATTTAAAATAATTTGAAGGGACGAAAGTTCAGTTGAGAGGGCATAAGAAACAGAAGCAATAATTACTATTAATGGACGGAACGATTGTAGAAATTCTTTCTCATTTAAAAAAAATATTAATAATTTCTCTGAGCTCCAAAAATCTCAATAAAACTTTTCCACTATTCCACCAACGAACTGGCGATGGTTAACTCGCCGAGAGCCAATAAAGTTAACCACTGCCACAACTGGTTCAATAATGCAAAATAGATAGAGGTGTTTGATGAATCCATGACTTATTGAAAGCTTTGCACAAAACAAAAATACTTGAGCAGTATCAACAATGACTGTTGACCCATCAAGAACTAACAAAAACCACTAGACATATTTTGCCTTCTCCATTAAGAAGCGTATTGTGATATTCTCAATTTATCTGGCAGTCGCTTGAGCTGAGATGTCAACAGAAAAACAAACCTTCTTCTTTGGGCACACTTCTTCAGCTTTGTCGCAAATTTATTCATGAATATTTCAAATTTAATTCTAAATAAGGTTAGAAATATTATTGCGAAGTACGCCGAAAGCGTTCATAGTAAATGAATTAACCGGACTTATTTACCGCGACATCAGTTGACTATCAGTCGGTGAATAGTAGATGTAGATACCTCCCGGTACAATAATATTCGTTAACCCTCATTGTGGGTGAGAAAAACTATCGGCAATAGCTGAATTAACCGCTTGGTACTTACAACTTGCGCGGCCCCTGCCCTAGACTATCGCCAAGCGGTAGAGTTAATAACAGCTCACAGTAATTTTAATTCATATTTATTTAGAATTGGGAGGGTTAATGATTCACATTGTGAATGTAAGTTTTTCATAAATAAATGTATGCTTTTCTGATTTTTATTTCGGCACGTTTGCTCCAGCTGAACTGTTTGTCAAACATAAAAAGAATATTTCAACTCGTCCAAGAAATTGAAGAAAAAGCCATACAATTGTGATGGGCGAAATTGTTTTGCTTTTCTCTTATTAGCCATTGACACCATCTCTAACTTATCTGGCTTATAAACAGGTCACGTTGTTTACACTATTTTTCGATAAACCTCAGACCACTGCACCATAGATTCCTTCAATAAAGGCGATGATATCATTCCCTTATTGCTTTTGTGTAGAAGAGAAACGAAGCAAATGAGAAGATATACCAAAGAAATATAATTTGTGTGCACATATTTGAGAAAAAGTTTCAGCGGCGACATCTCTTACACTAAAATTCAGTAATTAGGTGTCGTAATTTTATCTTGCCACCATTTTACAACCCAATATACGTTGGCGATAATATTTAATTTATACCTCTACTTAAAAACGTATATCCGTAGTAAAAAACGGCGGATTAGAGATTAACTTATTATAGCAGCGCAATTACCGAAATTGCAGCAGCTACCTGGACGGTTTACGGTCATTTTACGGCAGAATCGCCTGACGCCAAACAGATATTATCTGAAGCACTTTCGGATCTCTGAATTGTAAAATTTTATCGGGTCCGATGGTACTTTTAACTAAAGGCAAATAAAATCTGACATGCCAGCATTAATATCTAATCTCATTGTGAAAATATTAAGACATCAAGAGTGAAATGTTCAATGAGGAGCGTTGAGATCTCTTGTATTTTGGTCTTCTGTTCGTTCTCAACCCATTTCCAAACAAGCTAATGGGTGTTCTTGATGATTCATTTGAGGATTATCCAATCAAAATATATTATTTAGCAATCCTCCGGTTTGTCTTGGTCCAGCAAGCTAGAGATTGGCATTTAGAATGGATTGATTGAGTACTATACACATCATTTATATGCAGATTATAGTAAACGAAAGTACGTGCCAAAAAAATTACAACATCTTGTAAGAGATCAGTCACAAAGCTGAAACCAACAAAACCCCTGGCTGCATGTAAAAGTCACTGATAATAATCTTCTGTCAGAATTTCATGCACGAAGAGGATGTGGAAATTAGATCAAGCATGTGTGGGATATGATGGGTCACTACATGAGGTTTACCACAAGCAGCGAGCACTTGCAGGAGCTTTGTCGTCATCTGCAGCAAACCTGGGATAAGATCTCTCAAGATGCCATTCATCTTCTCATTTAGAGCATGTCTCGCAGAGTTATACAGTGCATAAACAATGGTGGGGACATTTTATTGCTAATTTTTTGCTGATTGTTGGCATTTTTCTTCCAATGAAGGAGCTTAATTACAAAGCTGAAACTTTGGGTAAGTTTCAGTTAGTGAATTATAACTACTAGGTTTCAATAGTAAATCACAACATTACTACTGAAAGCTAGTAGTTATAATTCACTAACTGAAACTTACCCCAAAGTTTCAGCTTTGTAACTAAGCTCCTTCAAGGTGTTGTAACTTTTTTGGCGCACACTTTATATTTGTTGTATGAACCATCTGAACTCAAAAATGGTTAAATAAGGACTCTAAAAATGTTCTAAATAGTGTTAAAAACACCATTTGCTTTGACCCCCATAAAAACTCAGGTAATGGTTTTTGGGCCAAAACGAGCGCATAGTGCTGTTCATTCAGCTTTGGATATTTCTCTGAAAAACACTGGAATTGTGCCTTGGGTGTATGTAGGATTTGGACTTGCACATGGATTCATTGCTCGGATTCCACCAAAACGCCAATTATATAAGTTATTGAACTTACCTCAATGTACGTATACAGGTTGCCCCACAATCAACTAGCCAAACTTAAAGATATCTGACATAATTCTGAAGAAAATATCTTACTGAATATTGGTCCACTGGTTACTGGGAAAATCTCCAGGGAATAAGGCAAAGTAAAATTCTTCTGGGAACTTATAACCAGAAGAGGTTCACAGAATGCATCAACCTAAGTAAGAACAAGGTTCGCATATTAACAGGAATACTTTCAAGCAATTGTAGACTGAAAGGACACCTGAATAAGCTTGGATTGGAAAAGGAATCTGAATATAGATTTTGTGGGGAACAGGATGAAACACCCATCCACCTCCCCTCAAACTGCGTAGCACTGAACAACTCGAGGGCGTTGCACCTGGGAGCCTGTGAAATCGAAGAGGAAACTTACCTAGACTGGGGTCCTCTGATATCCTACACTTTCTGAAAGGAATAGGATTGGAGAGCCAGCTGTAAAGCAGCAAGAATATGGGAGACAATAGATAGTGTATCATCACCCTTCTATTTACATACATTACATTACATACATATCGGTCCACAAATGCTTCGTTTCGGATATACAGGTGGCATTGATAAGGATACTATTGCTATTTCGGAAAGTATAGGTGATACAGAGTCAGTTAAATCAGTAAAAAGTTGGGTATTTTCGAGACTGATAAAATGCATTTGAAAAAAATGGCAGTTGCCGAACGGTTCCAAGCATACACGAAAATAACTGCCAAATTTATATTTTTGTGTTTTTGACATAGGGCATTGAGTTTTGAAAATATGACAAAAAAATGTATTAACATTTTATTGTAAAATAACTTGGCTATAAGTTTCTGTAATCAGATTTGTAATACAACGTTTTACCTCTGAAGAACCATTCCTTCCTTTTTCAAATCCGATCCTGTATGTTCTTTACGCATTTGCTATATATTTCTACACTAAATAAGATGTCAACAATATTTTATTTTTTTTCACTACTTGTACAACAATTGGTAGTACCATCCTGGATAAAAGCAACGCTTCAAAGGTTTTTATTTTTTACCAAGAATTGGATCATTCTGCCCAAAGTGTGGCGTCATGGTGTCAAGAACAATATTCAGGAATCGTAAAACTTCTTTTGGCAAGTGTAGGAATGTAGAATGAGGAAGGATACAATGTAACCGCTGAAGTGATTACAAATATATGGAGTCTAACAATAAATTTTCATCATAAAAATGCTATAACGATATAATGCATTCATTGTTAAAATAAAAAAATATATAATTTTTCTTACAATATTTTGTATTACTATGTAACAGCAAAATTATATTATAGTCGGCACAAAAAAAAATTGTAAAATTATATATTTCAAATCGACACCATTTTTCCTTAAACATTTATGAAGAATTTGTATTTCAGCACACATTAAGTGGTTTATTACTATAACAACATCGAAATTTTAAAATTAACAATCTTATATTGTGCGTATTACTATAATAATTCTCTTCAGCTTTAAAGGAACGCAATATAAAAGTAACAAAATGTAAAACATTACTACGAGTTTTTTTATAATTTTAAATAATGGATTTAAAAATAGTGAGATCACTGCCTTTGCGATATTACTAGTTGCCCGGTGCCTTAGTAATTGATAGGGAAAGATCAGTTTTAGATCAGAAGAGTTTTAAGAGGTATTTATCTGATAAATTCTACCAGATTAATATTTGATATGTGTGTCTATCCTGTTATTTATGCCAAATACGCTGTGTTGTTAGAGTGAAATAGGAGAAGCGCCATCTAAACAACAATTTCGTAATGCATATATTTAACATATTTATTACCATATGAATGCAGTACTTTGGAACACTTATATATACATTACATCATCAGAGTTTAATGGTAACAAAGTTTAAGAGTGGTAACACAGATTATTTTATATTGTAAGTAAACTTACATATATCTCTTTAATTTTTTACAAGTATTTATTATTAGCCTAATACACAATCTCATAATATTTAACAAATAATTTGTAATATTAACGATATTTTCTATCATCTTGTTTACAATAAAGATAATACCAGATAGCAAGGACTGCGAACTGGCAATCCAGCAAGAGCGAAGTCGAACTGGTATATAGACGGACTCTGAAAAGGACTACGGCGTCGGAGCTGGAATATACACAAAGAAGCCTAAAAAGCTTTTTCCGTAAGCTTCATCAAAGACACAACGATGTTCCAAGCTGAGATTGCTGCAATTCACCATTGTGTCCGAGAAGTAGAAGTATGGATTGAGTTAAGTAAAAGCGTGGCTCCTTCTATGACAGCCAGTTCCACTTAAAGCGATTAGTTCCATAAGTGTGAACTCTAAGCTAATTTTGGACTGTGTAAACGCCCTAAATGCAGTTGGTACGCAAAGGAAATTAGCATTGGCTTCCTGGCCACTCGGAAGTGAGGGGAAATGAGGTGGCACGCGATTTGGCCAGGCCATTCGTTGGATACATAATCAGTCCAGAGAGTGGTGGCAAAAGTCACCGGGATAGAGACAGGCAAAAGAGTAATCTAATGAGTAAAGATAAGAAGACTGCCTAAACAATAGTAAGTCTGCTGATTTGTTACTGCAGACCAAATAGGCATATGTACAACATGGGTCTAGCACACAGAAAAAAATTGTTGTCAAAAAACCAGCAATTGTAGAACAGTTAACTACAATTTGTCGTGGGAATACGACTGGCTACAACTTATCTAAATTTCTATCACACGATTGTAGTTAACGGATTGTATTTCTATGAAAATACAATATTGTTGTAAAAATTACTGAAAAATCTATTCCAAGCGTTGACACAATAGTGTGTACATTTTAGTTACAGATATTGTACGAAAAATCACCTTATTAGGAAGTAAAATTTAATATAAATTTTCTTACTATTTACTACACTTCTGTGTGAAAGCGTATATTGTATTGTTTGTACATATTGTTTCAGATAACACTACAATTTTGTAGTAAAGAGTGTTAGGTGTTGTATCAATAATAACGCATTTAAATGCAAAATCTTATTCATATATGAATAAATAATATAATATTAAAATATAACAGTGTGATAAACATATGACATGTAAATATATTTTTTATACATTATGCGAAGAAAAAACAAAATACTTCAACACACCATTTAGCAACCAGCAAATCAGCAATAACTCGTGGTATAATTTGCAGGCGCATATTACATGACTCTAATTCGGTGACCTAAACTGTGTTTACTTATAGAGTTCAGAAGATACCTGTACAATTGAAAGGTATTCCTTGAACTTGGCCTCGATTAGTTTTCGAACACCCAATACAAGAGGAGCTCCTTAATGTCATCTGAAGTTAAATTCCTGAAGAATTCTTCATTTACTTCGGTATCTAAAACAAAAATGAGTTAAAATTAGATAACACGAATGTGTTCTCTAGCATAAGCAATAGGAAATAGCGTGGAAATTATACTCTTAGTTATTCTTAAGAAGTATTGTTAGTAAAATTTTGAACCATCACCCACTATAAGTTACACACCCAGGAAAATACAGCCACTAGTAGAAATATTTACTTATTGTTGGATTAAATTAAATTTATATCGTTTTCAGTTAAGACAAATATGTTTACATATATTGCCGATATATGTGCCTACTTATGCCATGCTATAATATTAAACTTTCAATTTGTCTTACCTTTAAACAACATCCAGTAAACTCCTCCATCGCTCCGAAATTATGTATATCTAATAGGTGCATAAACCACGTCAACAGCTCAAAATGCTCAAATGGCCGTGTAAACTATGTAATAAACTGACTATCCGTTAAAAATTTGATGGGCGCTGTACTTGAATAACGCCCTCTGACGACTGGAATATCTCATTGTTAACTTTTGCCATTCTAATTCGCCATTGGTGTATTTGAATTAGACCACTTATTTAGAAACAAAAATATCGAAAAAATAGGTTGTTTTTTGTTTGAAAGTTTTGTGTCAAAAATTGCCACAATATTGTCGTGTACGTCTCGACACAAACATTGTTGAAAAAAATGTCACAGTTGTGTGAAATTATACAACAAAAGTTTAACCACAATTTTAAAGTATTATTTGCGAAAACATGTAATAATTAACAAAAATCTGTGATAAGGTTATATAATTATGCTAATTACTGCCACAATATTTTCTCTACAATATTGTTGCATACTACTCCAAACGATTTTTTTCCGTGTAGATGATGCTACTTGCAGATTCTGCCAATGGAAGAAAGAAATTCATGTGCTGTGCCAATGTGACGGAAGAGCGAGCACTAAGGTTCTAGTATTAGTACTGGAGAACGCCACAGCTAGCAGCTATACAAAGAAGGTGCTTTCCCGGATCATAGGCCTGATTAGGACGGCAAAACTAAAGAGCATCTTCTAGGTAAAGGAAATCACAATAGATCTGATACGATCACAGTGAAACAGGATCTTGAGTCACCCCAATCCTAATCCTAATCCAATCTACAATAAAGACATATTTATAACTGGTAAACTGCTTTGTTATCTAGACATTATGTACTAGTTAGAATAAAGACATTTTTTTAACAACACAAACTTTACAACACTTTACAATACAGTCGAATAGATCCCAACAATATTCTAGATTTATGCACACAAAAACCTTTGACAGTCATTGCTTTGTTTTAATATAGTACGACATTTAACCACGCATCTATTGTTACCCTTGAATGTAGAATACATATCACACAAGCAGAATATTGAAATTCCTTAGGGACGACTAACAGAGACGCTATATAAACTTTAGAATACCGACTCATTCGCGCGCCCTCCAGGGCAATTAATACTAGAAATATTTATTGGAGGCACGCGGGGAATTTAATCAGTATTCTGGAATTTCCCCATTACGCAAATACTTACACAACCAATTACGCTCTGCTCTAGTCTAGGTCAATAGTTTATATTGCAGAATCTGTGTATCTAAATGTATGTAAACATGGAAAATACGTGTTACAATAACGTTTTACCACGTTTCCGTTTATCTCTGTTCATGTATGTTTTTCCCGTGCGGTGTTTGACAGTATTATTGCCGTGCGAGCATTCGAGTCTTCCATTTTCAATAGTTATTTTAATTTAAACATGCATACGTCAACGAAAATTCGACTTCGAATTGTTAGGAACACTTCAAAGATTGATACCGGCGCAATAAAATTGCGTCATCTTCGCCAAAATGACGCTCTCCGAAAGTAGAAGAGTATATGAACTTCCAGAAAGATGAGAATATTAAAACTGTCAAGGGAACACAAAAATATCGACGTTACTTTATCAATAATAGATAGACGAAGATGCCCACAGACAGATGATGAGAAAACTCACAACACTCACACTAGCGCACACACGTAGAAATCACTTCGAGATAGAAAGAGACAGACTGCATCGAATCGAAATCAAATCAGCACACAACGTAGTCCGGGCGAGAATACATAGACAAGAAGAAGTTTTATTAAAAAGTCGCTTTTCGACCATACTGTGGGAAAAGTATCTCTTCTCCATCTTTTCCGAGGCGGGACTTCATTTCTTTCGTGTAAAAATTTTATAAAACGTCGCCGTTTATTATTACCGAGGGCGGATTGAGCAGGGGAGGGTATTGGAGCGCTTTTGCGGCAGCCACTTCTTATTCTTTCTTCCTTTCTTCATCTCTCCAGCTTTGGGGCAGAGTAGAATCTTACGGAGATGCCGATACTTTAATAAAATATATTCAGGGTGGAATTTTGGTCGTTGCAGTAAGGAAATGAGGATTTTTTTTTGTTGAGTAGAAGTGTCCGAACGGTAAATGATTTGTGAGATAACGGATATTATTTCGTGGGGTATTTTTAGAATCTGGAGGAGTTTGATGCGTCGGCATCTGGCGAATGATATTGGAATTAGGATTTCTTTCAAATAATTACAAAGCAAACACTTTTTCTTTAATGCATATTCCAAAATTTGCTATACAAAGGTATCACAAGGACTGTAAAGTAGAATAGAACATGGATATCCGATCACTCCGCGCCACATATGATTTTATTAATTCCGGCTCCCATTATCAACGGAAGACGGAACGAATTAAGTAAAATGAGAAAAGACCTATTACCTGAACATCCAACGTTATCTCTCTCTGAAAACGCAAACATATTTGCAAGTGCTTTTCCAAAGCTTATTAAGCCTGCGCAAAATTAGCGACGCGTGTGAATCATATTACCCCCATCAATCCATCAAGATTGAATGGTGGCGCGATGCAACTTCCCGATTCAACAAGTTATTTGAATATCTTTTTTATGCGTCTAACCTTTAGGTACATTTTTCACTAATTCAATGTTTTCTATATCGCTTTTATGTCTGGTATCGTTTATATGTTGTGGATTAACACTGGATGATTGAAGCTTCCCATAGCGATAACTTGCTATGTGTTCCTTGAATCTAGTTCCGATCGCGCGTTTTGTTTGTTAGCTAGAGGGAGCTTACTCCGCCGATATTGATGGGTTCGTAGCATACACGAATGCAGCATCTTCTCTGGGTTGCAGGTACCTTTGCAATAGCTTCTGATTAGCGACGGCATCGTCCCACACTGGCCAGCATACAGCATCTGATTTTGGACGACGGATGCCAGAACTCTCCGTATGGACGACCTAGGTCTAGCAATATTGGGAATTATACCAGATAAGACCCTAGTGGCTTTTTTTTCGCCTTAACGACTGTATCATTCACGTGCTTAGCAAAAGTGACCTTCTTTACTTTAAGTACTTTATGGCCTCCGTTGGTGTAATCGTCTGGTTGCTAACGGCGAAGTATACAGGAGACAACCTTCGTCAAGTGGACAGGATGAATGAACTACTGAATTCATATGCTACCCTCCTAGACGCCAATGTCGCTCATCCATGACCTACCAAATTCAATTCGAAGTGAGTGTATATAAGAGCTGAATGAAGCGGTCTTATAGTGTATCAAACAATGGAAAATGAACGTCATTGAGAAGACATATTTAAACAGTGGCAAATATCTCAGCAGCGCCTGTATAACCTCGAGCAAAAAAAAAACATTTGCTAAAAGAAAAGAACCAGACTCTCAAGTTTAGGAAAATGTATGCTTATCTACAACATGGTTCAATACATTTAATACAGCGTTCACAGCATATACAATTCTTTATTGCACTTTATATGATAACTAGACCTTCATCTTTATAGAATAACCACCATGTTTTTGTGATGCGAATGTTGCCCCCACAATTTGAATGGCCACATATTTAACATTTTAAAGTAATTTGTTATTTCTCTTATATCACAAAAACCTTCATACATCATAGAAAATAAAATATCAAGATGATAGGGCAAAAAAAAAATGCTTACGGTTCAGTCTGCCTACTATATTATCGATATATTCATTGCATGGTGATTATACAATAAATATTTCCATCGTGCAATAAACAATGTCAGATTATAGTACGAGTATTGATTTTATCATGACTCTGCAATAAAAATTTAAAATAATACATTTGTGTTTAATTATCCTGCCGTCATATTTAGATAGTGGATAGAAAGATTAAATTCACATTTAATACTAGGATTTGAAAGAATTATTAGTATATTCTGTATGACGAAAGTCAGTTTCCAGCGTGCCAAACTGTAAATTATACATCTATAACTCTGAGAATGGTGGATGAACTAATATTTCTCTTTTTATGGAGCAGGATATAGAATGAAACCTTACACCATTTACAAGTCAAGTGAATCTTTCAGAAGATATTTGCTCCAAAATATTGCTGCTGTAATTTTACTAAAGCTGATCAATTAATTGATTATAGTTTTCTACTTTTTATTCTCAATAAAGTTTGTTACCACAGCTTTGGTAATCTAGCAATCAGAAGCTTCTATGGCAACACCGGCGTCTTTCATTAGTTCCCTAATTGGTGGCCCACGCAAATATTTGCATTTTTAATTTTGCTATGCTAATTTTGGTAAATTTATTTCTTAATTATAGAAAATCTTCATCCGTTTTGTTCATTGTTTTAGCGATGATTTTCACGAATTTAGATTCGATGTGTAAAAGTAGCTCACAAAATGATATTGTTAAAACCAGAAGCAAGGTTGCTTTGCCTTGGCCATTACTTCCCAAAAACGATTCTTTCTGTATATATACCATCCATCCATACCCCTCACCTAGGAAGTATATCTGAAGAGAAGCCCAGAAAAATATTTTCAGTCAGCTTCAGACGGAATATGGCGGTGTTCCAGGCTGAGCTTGTTGCACATCACCACTGTGTCAGAGAAGCAGAAAGTTGGACCAAATTAGTTAAAAGCGTCGCTATTTTCTCCGACAACCAGACATCACTGAATAGCGATGGTATCCACAAGTGTTAATTTTAAGCTTGTTTGAGACTGTATAAAGACCATAGCCCATGAGGTGGGCACCCCAAGAAAATTAACATTGGATGGGTTCTCAGTACCCAGGTGTAAAGGAATGAGACGGCGGATGACCCAAACATATGAGATACCAAATCGCAAATTACAAAGTTTGTCAATGTATGGACACATTGATGGAATCCAAAGTGTGATGGTAAAAATCATCAGGAAAACGACAGGCAGAAATATTAATTGATCTATTGATGTGAGTAACAGAACAGGAAGACTATCAAAGTAAGATAATAGTTCTATTGGCCGGCATTTGTTGAACTAAATAGACATATGCTTAACGTAGGTCTAGTAGATGACACTGTTTGCAGATTATGCCAAATGGTGGAAGAATATCCAGTTCATGTAAAATGAGAAAGCGCGTTATTAGATCTGAAAACATCACAATGAAATAGATCTTTATCGCCATCCTAATCCTAACCACATAGAAAACAGTAAACTTTTACGCAAACCAAGTTTTAGAGCCGCAACTTTTAAATCCACATCAATTGAAGAAGCTAGTTTTATCTAGTTAATAGCTTCATGATTTCATAAAATTTCTTGGTGTCAAAATAAAAATGCTCAGTTAGGAAGCAATGTTTTAAAGCAGATTTTGGGATATTAGTATTCGAAGAATTAAAAATGCAATTGCAGAAATCATGAATGATGGGCAAATTCTAATGGCATGTTTAATTCAGCAAGCATTAACTACGTGGAGATCAGGAGAATAAAATTGTTGGTTTAACAAGATTTTTGTTTGCCAGTGTAATGCTCCATAACATAAACAATAGTTACCAATTAGTCAAAGTTAATCAATATACAACAGCAAAAATCAGTAACATAAAAGTTTGTTGAATCAATTATTAACTTAACCACTGCTATTCCAGTAATTACACATTTGTTAAGATTTACGAAAGGACGAAATATACCGAATGTCAACGAAGTTTCCGTACATGACTGCATCAATAGATGGCGGAACATCTATTTGACATTTTGACTGAATTAGTATTTTTGATTAAATTTCACCATTTAATTAATTTTCCTGATATTCTTAAATATTTCTTGGTAAAAAATACAATTTGCTCTTAATGCCGTTGGTTCTTGTGAAAATTGCTTGATTATACAGTACACACTCATTTTGTAGACATCATCGGCTTGCTACCAAAACCAGATAAGTTACATTTGAATACTTTTGAGATATGGGCTCTTATTTTGACTGACTACCTCATTTAATTTTTCTCTTACTGCAGCTAATCTTTGGACCGGCTTCTATTTATAATTAGCTTTTTCGGCTTTGCCAAGACATAATTAACGTAAAGAAATACACTTAACTAATAAACTCAAAAGTTATACTTGTTTAGTAGTAAGCTGACGATAAATGTAGATCATCTCCACAATCAATATTTATAGACTGCTTATAGCATAAAACCTCAAAGCAACCAATAAGTTATTTACAGCTAATAATGCTTTCTTTAAGTCTGTATGTTTGGTATTGCACTATTTGCTCTGAACTGGTTTGAACAGAACCAGTGTGACATCAGAGGACACTCCGGGATTAAAACGAGTGCTTGTACCAACGAAGACGTTTCTTGACAGAAATTTCGTGATTGTCTCAATTGTTGAGCATAATATCGGCTGATGCCGCGATTTTTCTTCCGAGAAACTTACTCCTACTACGGAGTAAGAGCAAGAAAAGCGGTTGAGGGGAAGTTACTTTGTCCTGTTCGATTTTTAACAATCACTGTGCAATATACCTAACGAACATCGAACATCTACACTTTCTGTTCCGGTCAGCCCAGAGTAAGGTTTTTGCCATGGTTTTTCCTTACTCCGTGGCCATTGAATGCTGGGAGATAACGAAAGTCGTTCCATGAAGGCATTTAATAATAACTGATAGCTGACTGATTTACAGTAGACTCGCGATTATGTGAACTAATCACATTTCACATACTTCATCATTTCTCAAAAGTAGTATTCATATAGTCACGAGGCTACTGTATTATATTTTTGTTATTAAGAATCATAGGGAAATTATTTAGTTAGAGTAGGATCATTTCAATTGTTATAGAACCCATATAGTACTTAGAATGGGTAGCCTCGTGTAGTACCCTTTTTACCTGGAGAACGGGGTTGGGATGATTTGTAATAATTTAGTTTTCTTAAATAAAGTACACCACCTATTATGTACATATGTTGTTTAATATATAATACATCCAGGCAAAAGACAAAAACAAAACCTGAAATTCCTAAGTAAGACGTCAAAGTGTCAAATTGGCTCCCTAACGGAATCAACATAAACTGTCAATTTTAGTAAATTTACATTTGACTAGTTTACAACAGCCATTAATCAGTTATTAACTAATTACATGGCACTTAACAAATGCTTACGTTTATATTTCTCAACTTTTACGTACAATTAGATAGATACTAATAAATAATTAACTAATCGCTTGGTTATACAAGCTTTATGTTACTGGTCATAAGTAGGGTTAATTTTCTTTACGATTTTGTGAGGTTAAAGAAGTCCATAAATATGCAATTCTGTGAATGGTCTCAGCATCCCTCCTAACCTATATCCTATAGAAACAGAACTCATGATCTTCATTTTCATCTACCTTACAACTATTTATCAATTATACTCAGCGTTACGAGATTACGACATTCTCCAAGTACTTTCCCAAGTACTTTTGCGCATTCCATCCCATATCTCTCCTTAACCAGGTTTCCAATGCACGTTGTGCACACGCTATATAGTCAATGCCAGACGACCACATCAGAAGCGTAGTCGGAAGTAGGAAAATAACGAGGTCGCGACTGGAAAAAGTTTCGAGGATCGCTAAACAAGGATTCTTGAGCAGCAGCGACACTTGAAACAATCAATAGCGACTTCGGATTATCCGTTACGAACAAACGCTACTTGTCTACCGTGAGATCGGAACGGAAGCCGTACTGCTAGTCTCCACTACTGCCACTCAAGACACTTCTCGACGGAGCGTCGAGAGGAAGACATGTTTCTGCTTGCCGGAAAAGAGCTCGCGACCTTTTGATCGTGGGTTTTAGAGCGCTATATCGCGCTAGTACAGTGCCACTTAAAAGATAAACAAGAGAATGAATCTAGAGCGACTTTTGACGATAATAACGAAAGGTATACTTTGGTAGATCATCTCTGCTTGTTCATTTGCTGCAGATAGACGCAAACATTTTGACGAATTTCAAAAAGTGATTATATTATCGCCAACGTTCACTCCACTTTCGAACTTAAAATACTCCTATTAAAAAGCGATTCTTTTCGAAAATTGTTGAAATTATTACTTAAGAGGTTTTTTAGAATCATTCATTTTTTTTACAATTTCCACCAAGCAAAACAAAAATAACTCGTTTCTTTATTCACTAAGCTTTAATTTGTTGCTTAGAATACCAAACTGAATGATTTGCACTTACTGAACAACATCAAAATATTACCAACTCATAAATTACCAACAATAAGACATAGTGAGGGTGTAAAGCTTTGAAAATTACATATTAAAATTTAAAAAGTCAATGTGAACGATATACTTTCTGTGACCCACTCGTCTTTACTACTGCTGGACCACAAGGTCACTGTAGCACTTTTATCCCTAATATCGGATCAGTCAGGTAATATAATAACAAAAATACTCCAAACTGTGGTACTGGTAATACTGTAAACTTCTCCTAAACCCCTCACCACAAACTGCACTAAACTGGACGTACGTTTCGATAGCAAAGCTATTATCATCAGCAGAAACACTAAACTCAAAAAAAAACTAATAGTTCAGTGTTTCTACTGATGATGATAGCTTTGCTATCGAAACGTACGTTCAGTTTAGTGCAGTTTGTGGCGAGGGGTTTAGGAGAAGTTTACAGGTAATATAAGCCCAAAAACAGGATATATTTAGATCAACACAAAGTTCACTATTGCACACCATCCTTGGTACTCCAATAACTTATAGAAAAACTCGATTCTAGAGCATCTCCTGGGTGTTGAAGTGAGTTGTGGCCGATGTAAAAAGGGCGAACTCCTCGTATGTTAGAACGTTGCAATCTGAAAGATCTGGATAAGTAGAGTTAAGTATGAACGGCGTATATGTATATATTGCAAAAATCGATTCTCTTAGCCAAACTACTAGTGCATATGGCAAAGAGAAGTGGACCAATAATGGATCCCTGTGGAACCCCGCAATGTAGAGTTAACGAGCAGAACCTGGTGCAATCAAGATGAACAGTTTGTTTGCGGTTAAGATGAAAACTGTATTAGATTGACTGCTCGATCATCAAAATTAAAAGGTCTCAGGAGTGACACTTCATTTGTGAAAATCTAAATAATTACAATTCATCCTAAACCCCGCGCCCCACCTAAAGGTATTACACGAAACTAGCTATTCTAAACGTGATTATATTCAATATTGCATATTGTACTGTCATCGAACATCTCGTTGTTTGACATTCACATTAGATATACTAATTAAGCGCATACTAACAATGATCATAATTATACAAATTAAAGAAACAAATTAAAAATGCAAAAACATACACAAAAGACACACATAAACAAATAACTTCTCATATCTACATTCTCATGGTGTGACAAAGAGACGAATCCGAAACCAGAATGTGTAATTTGCAGAGAACAGCTTTCTAACGAAGCAATGGTCCCAAGCAAACTAATTCGCCATCTAAAATCAAAACATCCAACTGCGCCAATAAGGATAAACAATATTTTCAGCGAATTTTTAATCAGAACTTAAAGCAGAAGCAATATATGAGGTCTTTGGGCACAGTTTCTGAAAAAGCGTTAGAAGCTAGTTGCTATGTTGCAAAATTAATTGCTCGTCAGAAAAAAAAAGAAACCGCATACTATTGGGGAAAAGCTTATAAAGCCTGCATGCATGGAAATCATTCGATTAATGTTAGAGCTTAAAGAAGTGAATGAAGTGAGTGAAGTTCCACTAACAGCTGATAATAATAATAATAATAATAATAATAATGTATATTTATCCAAACGACCAAGAGTACAAGAAAATACAGAACAAGTACATGTGGTATAGGATAAGTCAAAAAATCTAAGCCAAAAAATGATAATACAAAATAACAATTAATACTAGAAGTTTAAGCATTATAAAATAAAAGTGATATGAAAATTAGGATGATTCAAAATACTCATTCAAGGAATAATAGCACTTACTAACTAAAAAATCTTTTAGTGCATTTTTAAAAGAATTAATATTATTGAGTAACTTAATTTCAGGTTTTAATGAATTATATAATTTAATACCAATATAAAGAGGATTGCTTCGTAAGTAACAAGTTTATGTTTTGGATAATAAAATCATCAGCATTACGTGTAAAGTAGTTATGAAAATCCTTATTTTGTTTCAAATTAGGTTCAAAGTTTTTAATAACTATTAGTATTTCATAAATAAATAAGGTCGGTAAGGGCATAATACCTAAACTTTTAAACAAAGTACGACATGACTGACTACGTTGCACTCTCGACATTATGCGAATAGCTCTCTTCTGCAGGCGGAAAACGCGTATACTTTGAGAACAGTTACAGAGATACAGAGATACAGTTAAGAGACGAATTACTGATATGTCAAGCGATATTTTTGCAACACTCATCAAAAAAATGGAAACAGCTGATAAATTTGCACTTCAAATCGACGAAACAACAGATATTAGAAAACGAGCACAAATAATAAGTGTTGTACGTTTCGTTGATGAGGATTCAATAAAAGAACATTATTTAATTTGCAAAGATCTTCCGGAGCGAATTACCGACGAAGAAATTTTGTGATCAATAAACGATTCTTTTGAAACTCATGATATTCAGTGAAATAAATGTGTTAGTGCGTGCACGGACGGCGCTGCAGCAATGATGGGCAATAAAAAGTGATTTGTCTCGTGTGCAACAAGACAAAATCCAACAGTACAAGAAGCACTAATGGTCAAGATATTGTCACGTTGGGGCGTGACTGGGGGTAACTCAGAGGTGTTACTTAGATAATAACTGTACCTACCTTGGGTTGCAGGGGCAGAAATCAACAACAAGAACAATACACTTAGACTATTTATTGACGGTCTCGTCGCTACACGGAAGTCCCGCGTCGAGACCGGACACCCAATATATACCCTAGTATCTATCCCCACTATCTATCAATCAGTCCGATTTGTGGCATTTCCCCCCCCCCCTCCAGAAAACCGCAGGGGTTGCCTTTTATAAGAGGAGTAAAATTAAAATAGTCGAATGAAATTATTTATCTGAAAGCCACAAATCGGACTTCTGAGCTTGCTTATTTTAGTTCTTAATACCTAACCATGCAGGGGATAGTTTCTTAATTAATTCTTAATTTATGCTTATCTATACCCTACTAAATACAAGAATCACAATGGTAAAACTAACTACCTTAATCTACGCACTAAAACACTATCAAAAGTTCATCCCGACAGGTTGTCTTTTATGTTGTGCAGGAACTGCTTTCGATGCTCTTCATTCGTTCTACAAGCTAGCAGGTTGGACCACCTCCACCATTCACAGGTCCACAGTGCCTCCAGATTTGGTCCCCAATGGATTCGGCTTCCCCGATGTCCCAAAACATCGACGGTATGAGTGTAACGACTTTCCACTATTCGAGTGAACGGCTCTCACAGGGTTGCGTTTGTCGTCCTGAACTTCGGCTGTCAAATGTCAACATACCAGCTCAGGAGCAACATGACAGCGCCTATTAGGTATTGCGTCGGTATCATCCAGGTTTTTCTCCTTCCGAATCTGTGCGAGACCATAGCCTCTACTATGGGAGTCCACAAAAACTTCATACTGAATGGCAATTTGACGAAATTCAATTTGACTGTACTCCCTTTTAATCCCTCTCACACGACAGAGGAATGGAGTCTGCCCTAGGAAGTCGTTTATGTCGTGGGATCTCGGTGGTGGGGAAATGCTTTTGATCTGCACAGCGGGGCCTGCCTTGTTGCAAAGTGAACAGCTATTAACCAGGGAGAACACCTCCATATATGGAACTTATACTGATAATCATAAACAAATAACGGTTAGGCCGTAAAAAAAAATACATATTGAAAATACTTATTTGTAATGCAGACAGTATTTTATATCACCCTTATATCTAAAATCTCACATACTCTTATAAATCTGACATTCTTTCTACTTTTAACAACTGCTCTTGTGTAAAAATTACACCGGCACCGGCTGATTTCCGAGTTTCGTAGGTTTATTTTTACATTTTCTTCCATCGGGTAAAACAAATACCCACTATGGAAATTTTGTAGCTCCATGTCAGAATTTCCTCTACGTTTACATTTCTTTATTAATTTCTTAACTCCTACTACACTAACTACTAATACCGTGATAGCAAGAAGTGTGTATAGCACATAACCATTTATTGTTGTCGTTTGTTTGAATAAATCTTCCTTTTCTAAGTCCTCTATATTTTGTATAATATTTTCTAACTTCTTACTATTTTCATTTAATTTAGTAGGGTATTTAATAAGCTTTGTCTTAATCATCGTAAAATTTAACTCTAAAGATTTATTATCTACAGAAGCTAGGGGGTTAGTTATAGGCAGAGATAAACGTTGGAGTACAAAACTATGAGTAATAGAGTTACTAAACTGGTTTTTGGCATATAAAGTAAATAATTTGGAAGAACAGGTGCAGTTTTCAGCAAGATATAGTTTACCTGTGCCCACAATAACGTGTTCCTTAATTAACTTAGAAATGCTGCAGGAGACCGTTAACTTCCCTTGAGTTGGTGACGCAAATAGCCAAGTGTTGCGTTCGTATACCCGAGTAAGTCGGGTCTCGTTAACCAATATTACTTCCCGCTCACAGTTGACAGGGAAGGGAGTAAGGGAATGTAGGAGAAGTGTTTCACAAGTGCTCACCGAAGAAATAAGTGAATTCTCACCCTTGTATATAAATTCATTCTGATTAAGGTGTCTTAATTGCGCTATTTCCTTATCGCTTAAATTAATATGGCCCTTCTTCAAATCATCGATTGCGATGTAGGGGGTATTTGTTTTTAATATAAGGAAATGGGTGTTATGAATTTGAAGGGAAAAGGGTGTAATCTTATAGAGCTGTAATGGGGAATTTTGAATCAACGGAATTGCCAAAACACAAATTAATTTTGAATTTCGATAGTAAAAAGTGGGGCTGATCAGCTTAAACAAGATATTAACTGACTGGGGTTGTAAGTTTCCGGGCAACTGTTGTCCCTCGGGGATATACGGAGCTACTTTTGCTAACTCATTAAGAATACTAGCAGGTGTCACCAGAAGGGGATGCAGGATACCAGCAGAACTATTGCAAACTATGAACGAGTGCGTCAACATTATAAATATTATTAAAACAAGAGCCCAAAATTTGTGAATTTTTGAAGCGCCCTGCCAAGAAATGGTATCAAATTATCATTCCTTATTGTTTTATACTGAAGTGCGTTGGTTATCCAAAGGCAAAGTTCTAGCAAGATCATTTTAGCTTCGCGATGAGGTTAGTCAATTCATGTTCAATCAAAACATGCTTGAACTGTACCACCTATTCGAAGATCATCAGTGGATAGCCAAACTTGCAACATGGCTGACATATTTGAGCATCTCAATGAACTTAATAAAAAAAATGCAAGATTGAATTGAAAATTTATTGACATGCTCTGACAAGTATAGTTCACAACGAGGGAGCGACTTAAAATTTATAATTAATAAATTCGTCAAATAAGTTAAATGTTCGCCCCAGCAATACAGCCTTCAATTTATGACGAAATGCTTTTAAATTAAGAGAATCTATTATGAAGCAAGGAAGCTCATTGAAGAAATAGAAATATAATACCCATGTGGTAAGGGGAATTTTTACAAAGAGTGGTGTCAGTTTTTGGCAGATTAACCCTGCAATGCTCGCGTATATAATTCAGAAGTCGACGCTCGCTGCGAACTGACAGTCCGCAAATAAAAAATAATATATATTATTACTTTTTATAAGTAAGTGAGTATTATTTGTTACGATAAAAATAACAAATCGCTCGAGAATCTAATATATTGATTAAAAATATAATAAAAAGAATAAACGTATTCTAAAAAAAAAATAAAAAATGTAGGTTCTAAAAGAAATATAGTTTCTTTGCTTTTAGTAGTTCAATTCTGTGTAACATTCAGAACACACATACACTGTATTTTCCGCAGATGTATTTTCCGCATTTCTTACAGGTATACCGTGTGGGCCTATTTTTTATTCTGTCGCAGTAACAGCATCTACCACGCCTATTAGGATCACTTACCGTTGCAATTTGTAACCGTTCGATTCCAAGAATATTCCTATACCATCTTTTAGTTTACTTGGCAAATTGCTTTGATGTAAAGCGCTGGCGGAGATGATTTTAAAAAGTTGAAATGATATGTCCGCAGGAAACACCTTCTTTGTATGCTATGATCATCTATATTATTCATCTTGTATATAACCATAGTATTGATTCCAGCAACATTGAGCAGCACATAAAAGATTACCATTGGCCATCTTCTTGTACCTCTGGCGCAATTGCAGCCAGCACACAACTTATCTACCGTATCAATCCCACCCTTTGTCATATTATAATCGCATATAATATCCGGTTTACCAGTTCCTCCGTCCAACTTATCATCTCGATGAAGGCTTGATACAAGTAACACGTTTTTATTCTTTTTAGGTATGTATGAAACTAGGGGTTGCAGTTTTACCAAAAGTAAACATACTTCAACCTATAGGCTTAGTAGTAGGATTTGCAAATTCAATAGGGAGGTCCCTTTTATGTTTCCTTATTGTTCCAATCATAGTTAGATTGAAATCTGTATGTAAACACTCTAGCAACTCTACGCTGGTAAACCAGTTATCTACAGTCGCGCTTCTTCCAGTTCCTTTGATAGGCTAGCAGAGGCTTTTTACTACAGCACTCGGTGAGTTGTCTATAGAAAATGGACCATCCGGTTGCTTTCCGTGGTATACTTCCAAATTACACGAATAATAAGTTTTTGCGTCACATAGAACGAAGATTTTTATGCCGTACTTATTTGGCTTGCTAGGGATATATTGTCAGCGGCCTTGAAAACTCTCTAACTTTTCATCGATAGAAACATATTCAAACGGAGTGTATCCGGCTTTACAGTTGTCAACGAACAAATCGAAAATACATCTAATAGGTGCTAATTTATCGTAACGTCTTCGTTCTTCACGTGTTGTTAGATTATCAAAACGTAATTGCTGAAGAAGGAATCTGAAACGTGTAATGGACATAGTAAGACGAAAGATTTCAACACCCGTGCCGTTAGTACTCCATAGTTCTTCCAGGTTCAAACGGTTAGATTTCAAAACTCCGGGGAAGTACAACAATCCTATCAGAGCTTCTATTTCGTATAAATTGGTCTCCTTGGCATCTCGGTCTCTCTGATAGTTACTCTGACTAGACATAATCTGTTGATTTGTGTTTTCAACAATTTCCCTCAACATGTCATTGGTAAAGAAATGTCTCCAAATTTGAATAGGCGTTTTCAATGACTTTGAAGCCAATTTTGCACCTGGAATTTTTTTTATTATGTTTACCGATCTAGTTCTAACAGCTTGGGTAGGTTTATGTTTTCTCCATTTGGTTGTGTTATCTTTGCCAATAAAAACAGGTTCCGTTATTTTCTCATTTCGATCAGGTTCATCATCTGCAATTTCCTGTTCTGTGTCAGTAAACAGTTCTTCAGTTTCTAAGACATCCTCTTCATCTTCATCTTCGTGATCTAGAGGATCCATTTCACTTGCCGCATCATCTTCGTTCAAACATTCTTCCATCAATTTTTCTAAACGAGTTTGTTCCTTTTCATATGACCAATCCATCCTTGAATAATGTAATCACTCACTTCTAACGTAAAATATATTGCTGATTATATTTACTTTAGTTTGGTAACCAAAATGACCACAAAAACGACAAAATAAATAAATAGTTATGGTATCTAAAACTCAAACGATAATTGTTTTCTTTCGGCGTTAACGTTCGCTGCGGACTGTGACTCCGCAATACACAATATTTAGGAAACTAATAAACTGTTGCACTTATAATTATAGAACAAGGTTCTGTTTATTATTTTAGGAAGGTATATAAGTGCACATAACAATACAATAAGCAGAATTTTAAATACAAACACAAAAGGAAGTGTGCGGAGTATGAGTCCGCGCGCGAGCATTCCAGGGTTAATATTATTGCACGTCCGGATGTTATAAGAATGAATGTCCAACTGATAAGTATGACTATTTCTATGTTTATACACAATACTCAATAACTCATAAATAATTAAAGAGTGTAAAGTTAGAACTTTAAGCAAAATAAACAAGGATCGACAATGGGCTCTGCTGTCCACCCCACGCTACGTTTTGTTCATTTAATTAATAATAGTAGAAGATGAGTTATAACTCTAATAGGAAAACAAGTAACAAACATCATTCTTCAGTATATTCCCAGCGGATAGAAAACGGTACACAAATTACCACAAATACGGCGTATAAGTCCGTTTAAAGAGACGACTTAAGCAAAGTAAAGTCCGCTCATTTCCCATATTCCTCTGAGAAAATCATCTTAAACACATTAACTATCAACAAATACACTAATTAATTAGGGATCTCTCATGAGAGAAGGGTTCTAACGTAACGTGGAAGGGACAATTGTAAAGCGAGACCGAGAAGGTGTCTGCGATTTCTATAGGCCCTACAGAGGTTGCTTTCCCGTCGCCAAGTCGACCACATCAAAAGATACTCGCGGATGATGATAGCACTCGACAGTTAGCTCCAATCTCCTTCTCTCTTTCACTCTTCGAGATTAAGTCGCCAACTGCTTAGAGAAGGAAGATAAAGAGACAATTCCCCATCACCCTTTACGATATTACTTACGTTCCTGATATATTTTATTGTGCCGCACAAGTTCCGAATCAAAAGACGAAGGTCGAGGCCCTGCGGAAACTAAGAAAGCTCGACAGGACGCACGTGGAACTTTAATTCAATCGCGTTAATCCTTGACGTTAGAGGGATGAGGGTGTTGTGCTAACGAAGGTTTATACACATACTCCAACTTTGCGTCACGCAACTCCAACTTACGACGTGTTTCGCGTGTGTTGCGCTTATCTTGCGGCTCGGGTGTCAGTAGGAGGACCTCGGGGAGAGGGGAGGGGGAGGTAGGGGGAGGATAATTTTGTTTTAGTTTGAGTTTCGGAACCCCGATAGGGCTGCCATTGTAACGCGCCAAGGTAAATGATGAATAGATCCCGCCTGAGGGTGAAGATTGGAGAATGTGGCCGTAAATTTGGAAATGAATTAGTGTTTGGAGTGGGGGGCAAGAATATTCGAAGAGAGGATGTAATAATCTAATATATACGGGTTATTCCAATTAGCTTGCGCCCAAAGAGATCACCGTAAAATGTACACTATGTGAAAAATTAAATGTGAATGGAGGAAGTATCGTAGATATGCAACCAATCTAACAAAATCATATATTTGTGATCCAGAATGCACAATTATTCTAATAGCTAATCCCCCATATCGGCTAAGTAACATAACATGAATGTCATCTGTTATATAACAAAATATGACATATGTCATGTTATCGATGAAATTTCGTACCGTCTAAAACTTAACAAGTTTCGCGCCTGTTATGCTAATCTGTAATTCGATTCGTAACATGTAAACAAAATGTCATGAAAAATGTCATATGATGCAATGCGTCCTTCTGTTTCTGTCTATCCTTTGGACTTCTGAAAGAGTTTATCTTTTTCTATAGCTTTCTGAAACTATATTCATTACAGTCAGGTTCAGACAAAATAAATTCGCATGTAACAATTTAACATGCTATTTAGGCGGTATCACTTACAACAAATATGTAAACGAAACATGTCAATTGTAAATGTTATGTTATGAGTTAACAAACCATGTTATATAACACAAAAGTTAGCCGGTAGGGGGGAATATTCCGATTTTTATGTCGACAAATATTCTTGAACCACATTTGTAAGTACGAAACTGTGCATTTATTGTCGATACTAAGGCGATAAAAGCATTATCTATAATATCCGAACAGTTTTCATCCGCGTTTGAAACCGTTTAGGACTGATTTTAAAGATGTATTTCGAGATGGTGGGGGTAACAGACTCCAAAACTTGATGTATTGTGAAATAAGAGGAGATATATATATGTAAATATCTGTTATTATCATTGTAGTTCATTGTGCGGTAATATCTTTAAAAAAAAATTAAAATGGACATGCAGGATTCACATAAATGCATTGAATTCAAATAACAATAATTATACAGAAGATATTATTCCTCCATACCGGCTAAGTAACATAACATGAATGTCATCCGTTACAAGTTTCGCGCCTGTTGCGCTAATCTGTAATTCGTTTCGTAACATGTAAATAGAAGTGGTAGGTGTAGGGCTGTCGTTATATAAAACAGTTTATGTTAGTGTGTGATTTAAACAGAAAGAAGTAGCAGAAATGTGGAAGTAGACATAGAAGAGGCTCTCGAAAGGACAGAGGACAGATTGAAAAGTAAATGAACCTTATAAAAAAATTAAATCTGTTTTTTATTATAATCTCTCGAAATACAACAACGAAATTTACAATAGTTTCAAACACTACTTATTTTTACTTTATTTTATTCCAAATAAAAAAAAATACACAAAACTAAACTTATTTTCCGATAATTCAAGGCTAGAAGATTTGCACATTTTTCTTTCGAATTTGAAAAAACTACGACTTTTCTTTAATTATCTGAATGAAATAGAAAAATGACAAAATACGTATTTGAGAATTTGTTAAAAGTTATTGTGTGCGTAGGTAAAAGTTTTTAAAGTAAAAACGAAATTAAAATGTGCTGTAATGGAAATTAAACAACTTCTTATTGTATATTGTAACATCAAAAAAAAAGTATTGTAATGTACAAATTTTCTAGCCTTGAATTACTGCAAAAAAGTTTAGTTTTGTGTTTTTTTTTTTATTTAGAATAAAATAAAGTAAAAATAAGTTCTATTTAAAGCAATTGTAAATTTTGTTGTCGTATTCCGAAAGATTATAATAAAAAACAGATTTAAGTTTTCGATGGGGTTTTTTTAATTTATTGTGATAATCACTCTTGAAAAAAAAATTGCATGACATAATTTCTTTGCGTTCGACCAGCATTTGAAATGCCGTCTTCTACGATTAGTTTTCATTATTATCTTCCTCTTGTGGCGAACTATCAACAAGTACCACATCATTGAATTCTATAGACATATTATGTAAAACACAGCACGAGTAAATTATATTTGCGGCTTTTACAGGATCGTAATCTAGGGCTTTGTGTTTTAGTAAGCAACAAAAACGTTACTTTAGTACACCAAAACACCTTTCGATGCAATTTCATTAATAAAAAAAAACAACTCCATTTTACAAATAAATAAGGACAAATGCATTTGCTTTTCCATCTGATATGCCCTTCGAGAGCCTCTTCTATGTCTACTTCCATATTTCTGCTATGTGTTTCTGTTAAATCACACACTAACATAAACTGTTATATATATAACGACAGCCCTGCACCTACCACTTCTATTTTACATGTTACGAATCGAATTACAGATTTGCGTAACAAGCGCGAAACTTGTTGAACTTTAGACAGTACGAAATTTCTTCAATAACATGACATATGTCATATTTTGTTGTATAACGGATGACATTCTTGTTATGTTACTTAGCCGGTAGGGGGAATTGTTTCATTTCTAGTTCAGCACGTGTTAATTCCATTTTTGCTTTAAGAAGTTCTATCTCCGTCCGCACCTCTTCCACTTCAATTTTGCGTTTCTTTAAGTCATTGGCTTCTTGTAAGAGATGCATGTATTTGTTCAGTGCTTCATAGGAGATACGGGCCGTTTTGCTCAATATATTTGTAAAATATACTTTAATAAAATTCGTAAATTCGTCATACTGTATACGAGTTGTTTTTTGCTGCATCTTAACTTTCTCCATTATTTCTTTTTCTTATTTATAAAAAGCAAACACTGTATGTGACTGTATTCTTAGGTCAGATTATGTCAATAAATACTTGACAGCTTGACACAAAAAGCGGAAAAATGTCATATGATGCAGTACGTCTCTCTATTTCTGTCTATCCTTTGGACTTATGTATACGAAGTATGTTAAGTGTAAATGTTAGGTTATGAGTTAACAAAACATGTTATATAACACAAAAGTTAGTCGGTAGGGAGGATTATTACACATTAGTTAACTATAAGTGCCTCGTCTAAAATAACTTTTAGACCATTTTACATTTTTATTAAGGGTGTAGCTATTTTCTGACGTAATTTTCAAGCACACATTATCTAAAATTACACGAATACACTTCCGTTTTTCAAATGTTTTGAAGTAATTGTCTACAGATTATTTTCAAAAGGACTCTGACACTTTTGGATACGAAAGAAAAATCATGCTCATTTATTATATAAATTACTAATATACTTTTTCTCAAATCCTTACAGAAAATATATCAACTGCGTTATATGCGACACGCAAAAATTTGAAATATTTGAACTGCGACCAACTGACGCATTTGACGTTTTACTTTTAACCTCTACATAAATAATATACAGATTGTTGGATTATAATTAATTCTAAGTATATCAAACACTTGTAATTACGAATTTTGAATACTGCATAATAAAAGTATCTTTTCCAAAAAAGAAAAAAGAAATAAACGGTCATTCAGTGGCAGAACAATTTCTTTTTGTCAGATCTTTAATATAGGTGGACTACATTTGCTTCTGCTGTAAATTACTCTTATTTAAATGCATCCATATGAATTTTATTCGTATTTATTCATTGAAATTTTCGCACAACGAACTGCAAATACTTATGTCACTTTCATCTCAAAATTTGTTCAATTTTTACGGCTGCTACCATCATTATCACAGGTGAAAACTATTCGAACCCTAATACCAGAGGTAAGATACACTTTAATGCTTAGTATACGTTAGTACACGTCTTAGCTTCGACAATAAAATCAATGGTTTCAAATACTAACAAATATGATTTAAGAAGATTCATTAAAAAAAAGAAAGATTTAGGTGCACAATGAAATAAAAATTGGAATACCTATTAGATACTAGAAGAATCGTGCATTACGGAAAATTATGGATGACTTTGTCAGACAGCTTGCCTACATACGACACCTCCTCCATTGGCATTTAATTATTAACATAGTGTACATGACGTTGAGGAGTAGCTTTTCTTGGAAAAAAAGAAGACTTGAAAAGAACACGATGTTTGTGGAACGGATTATGGAAACTGCAATAACTGAAAACGTTTATATAGACTACACTGAGAGAAATATCCTTTTCGTTTAAAAGGAATTGCATTAAATCAAAAGTTTTTGCGTTTTCTATATGGCCAACATAACTAAATGTTTCCTTGAAAAGGAATATAATTTTAGATTCACACATTTCTTTGGAAATAATTTATTTTTCGTTGAAACAACGAAATTTTATTTATTCTTTTAAATGAAAAATATTGATAGTTGATTCAAGTCCTCTTTATTTTAAACTGGCAAACTATACAGATTGGCAGAAAACTGTGAGCATTTTGATTCAAGAAGTTTTTCTATTTCTTATAACATTTATTCATTTTGAACTTAAGCGTAAATACCACAAAATGCCGTTATCATTTTTAATCAAAATGAAAATGTATTATCTCCAAAAACCCATGCACTAAGGAGGGGATTTGCCGTTAGAATGTTATATTTCCTAGTAGTATTGGGAGTTGGTCGCAGTGACTATCCTAAGCACTCTAGTATGCCGATCTCCACTATAAAACTTTGTACAATACAAAAATAATCGTTCGAACTTGTTAATACCCATATTGTATTTCATGTAACTACTAACTGCACTGCATTTGTCTCTACACTTTTAAGCCATTTGCCGCTCAATTAATTCTATTATACGCACAGAGCACGATCCGGGGGTTGTAAACGCATAATAAATACCGACACGAAAGGGTAGAACGGATTACTGCGGTAACGCCAATTGAGAGATCAGCAAACGACAGCAATTAGTTCAGAATTGCTTTACTGGATGGCGTGCCCGGTAGTAGTACGATCAGTTTTGTCTGTTGTTTTATTGTCTTTGTTAGCCCGTATTGGAATTATTTCCCGTCGAAGTATTAGCGGTTACTTAATACGGCGTAACAAAGGCGGATTCGCTCCAAATTACAATGGGTTAAATTTATTATCGAGGTTCCGACAATTCTGTATTTTGAAATCGTATTGTCGTGGTTTATACCCAGGTAGAGTATCGTGAATAATTATTATTGACTATGGAATTATGGAACTTATGTATGTGAGTCGCATTGCCGCAGATGTATGTGAATGTACCACATACAGAGAAAACCAAACAATAGAAATAGTGATAGCGAACTTTATAACAGCTTTGGCCGTTTTGTCCATTTGCGGCGCAACGTAAAACACAAAAATTTATAATGCGAGGTAATGTTTTATAAAACAAAATCTTGCAACAATTTCAAAGTTGCCTCCCCCCCCCTCCCAGAGTGGGAGGGAGGATAACTTTGAAATCTTAAATGGGAACCCCCATTTTGTATTGCAGATTCGGGTTCTACACCATCAAGTATGTAGTTTTTGTTTGAAACTTTTTCTTTCGATTCGTAACTGATTGCGCTGTAATCGCAAAAAAACATGATTGTGAACGTCTAGAAAAAATACACAAAAAAGCAGAAGCAAGCAAACAATATTTTGTGTTTTTTTTTTATTTTAACATAAACTAACATTTCAAAAAGCCATGTGTTCGAAACTGTGTCTCTTCACTTAGATATATTTATTTATTCGCAATTGGAATGCTATTTGTCCGATCCCCATTTATGAGATCAGGTGGGGGAATGAGTTCGGCACCATTCAGTGAGCCCTCTATATTATAACAAATCTTATTAAGATTTTTTTGATTTGATGCAGTGTTTTAGAGATATTCCGTTGTCTCAAGATAAAATTGCATTCGACACTATTAACCATGCTTTATTGATTGCAAAATTATCAGACTATGGCTTTACGCCTCAAGTTACGAATTTGATTGAGTCTTATTTATATAATAGTACATGCTATGTTTCTTATAACGGCTTTAACTCTAGTTCATTCGTTGCTACTGCAGGTGTCCCGCAGGAATCCCATTTGGGACCCCTTTCATTCAATATTTACATAAATGATTAATTAACTTTATTTATTTATTAACTTTATTAGCGTAAATGAAAAAGTCGGTAAATTTACAATCACTAGTATGAAATAACCCCGGCTTTTCACGATGTTGGCATTAACAGCTTAAATAAATAACGACATGATGACTATTTTTCACAATATTTTATTTTCGTATGCAGAGCTGAATTTTGCGAGAATTTTCAATTAGAATTTTTGCCGTAAAGAATTTAAATGGCTGCTTCCGATTTTGGGACAATGTATGGAGCTCTGATGGTGTGCAGAAACTTTGCAGGGAAAAATTGGGGATGCAACCCAAAAATACTGCTTTGGATGTATACAGCGATAGTGAGACCGATCATCACCTATGCATCAGTAGCATGGAGCAAAAGAACTAATCTGGCCACCGCGAGAATTAATCTCTCGATAGTGCAAAGATTAGCATGTGTATGCATAACGGGGGCTATGAGAACCTGCCCAACAGCAGCTATTGAAGTAGTATTGGATCTTGCCCCCCTCCACATTGTAGTAGAGGGCGTGGCGAATAGAACCGCACTAAGAATGGTCAAGGAAGGAATGATTAGGCATAGGCCTCAATCTCCCGGCGGTGATCAAACCTGGGATATGCCCCGGGATGACATGTTAAAGAAATTTAGCTTTGTGAAGGAATTCACCACAAAGCTAAGTAACAGGAGCGAGTGGGATCATAACACCATCTTGAATTTTAATAGAAATGCCATCAAATGGTACACTGATGGCTCCAAACGGCAGAAGGAACTGGAATAGGAATATATGGGCTAGAACTACATATTTCGAAAGCTTGGGAAAATACCCAAGTATATTTCAGGCGGAAATACACGCTATTGGAAGATGTGTTCAGTTCAATATGGATAGGAACTATCGGAAGCAGGAGATTATCATCATGTCTGATAGTCAAGCAGCCATCAAGGCGCTGAGCTCATATGAAATCAGCTGCAAGATGGTCTGGGAATGCCTAGGGAAACTAAATGAGCTAGGCAAAAGAAATAAAGTAACCCTCCTGTGCGTTCCGGGTCACACAGGAGTGGAAGGAAACAAAATAACGGATAACCTCGCAAAAAAGGGGCTGGAATGCCTTTTGTAGGGGCTGAATCCTTCTGCGGGTTAAGTAGCAGTACAATACTGAAGAAACTAAAAATAGAAATGAAGCAGAGAAAATCCAGTTATTGAGAAAATCTCCAGGGAATGGGGCAAAGTAAAATTCTTCTGGGAACTTATAACCAGAGGAGGTTTACAGAATGCATCAACCTGAGTAAGAACAATGTTCGCATTTTAACAGGAATACTTTCAGGCCATTGTAGACTGAAAGGACACCTGAGTAAGCTTGGATTGGAAAAAGATTTTGAATGCAGATTCTGTGGGGAACAGGATGAAACACCCATCCATCTCCTCTCAAACTGCGTAGCACTGTGCAACTCGAGGGCATTTCACCTGGGAGCATGTGAAATCGAAGAGGGAGACTTACCTAGACTGGAGCCCTCTGACATCCTACACTTTCTAAAAGAAATAGGACTGGAAGGCCAACTGAAAAGCAGCAAGAATAGGGGACACAATAGATCTTTTAGGTCGCAGTGTAACACCACCCTTTTATTTACATACATTACATTGCATGGAGACCTGCCCTGTTGGCATTTCAGTATTTGAACTGCTTTTTAACGTACCAAACATTGATTGATTCCATCAATATACTAACATAGTAATACCACGTCAGACAGCTCCCATAACAAAAAAAAATACTGATGATCATTGACTCACCACAATTTTTATGGTTTAGTTCGGCGAAAACCGAAACTTTAAAAAGCAATTAAACCCCGCGATTCATCCGAGAACGCCATCCCGACCCCTAATAAATCCGTTTCTAATTACACGCATCTGTATGCGTACCGTTTAAGTGAAACGGCGCATTTGTCATCCGCAAACGACCGACAAAAGCGAAACAAAAGCAAAACAGTCATTAAAAAAGCATTTGTATTAATGTATCGCGGGCGCGTTTACTCTTTTTTTATTCCTTTACCGCCGGGGCGCGCATTCGTCCCGGGGTACGTATCGCAGCGCCATCTGTACGCGGAACGGCCGAGCTTTAATCAATTCCGACGATGGAATTCATCATAATTAGCGCTGATGGTTGGCGATAAATAGGGTCGGTTTCGCGTTGGCGTGAGCCGTTCGTCCCGTTATTATTGAATTATTGATGGCGGTTAGCGGACGGACGGCGTATAGCAGCGCTAGAAGGGAAACTGTATCGGGGCCGGCCGGTGTGCTTTTTGAGCTCGGACGTAATTGTAGGTCTGCCCCGACTGGGAAGGCCGTCTAAGTAATAATTAAGTAGGGAATTTAGTGGTTTGTGACGTACGTACACGAAATCTATCACAGATAAATATATGATGAGAATTGATCGCGTGTACGACTGGTGAAGTGGAATAATTGTACGGTTTAATAGCTGCGGAATAATAATTATCTTTTGTCTGGGAACAAAACTATGATACAGGTGAACAACAATGAACGTCTATATTTACTCGTAATGGAATTTTGATGTAAACTATAAGAATAGGTGACACAATAGATCTTTCAAATCGCAGTGCACTTTCATCCTTTCACCTTCCATACATACAAACATTCGTATTGAATAACTACTTGTAGATAAGTATCGTTTTAAAAATATCGATTTCAAATCGCTTGGAAATACTTCCTAAGACAGGCAAGCGTTTATTACATATACAAAAAGTTCGATTATCTATTATGAAACTAACTTGATAATAGAAAACTAAAAAAAGGAGCTCCCCTCGCCCCCATTTTTACCCCAAAAATTGCATATTTTCTACCTCCCATTACTACAAAATTGTATCAAAATTGAAATATTACGATATTGGATTGCCATCGAGAATCCTTTATTTTAACAATTTACCTAAACATACGGATGAGTCAGATTTAAATGAATTTTCCGTTCCGAATTATGACTGGGAAAATGAGAGGACAGGCATTCGTCACATTTCTACATGTGAACACAGTCATGCAAGTCCTGCATCCAACTAATGACTAATGACTGTCAAAGTAGGCAACGTATTGCTGTGAACTGATTGTCCAAGCATATAAGTTTAAAGAAATTAAAAATGACAATATTAATTTAGCTAGCTCAGCAAAGATGAATTTAAAAGGGCGCCAGAGATTCTTACATCTCAGAGTAACTTTCATTAAAAGTAAAAGTGGGCGTTTGAAAAATTTGACTTTCTTTAAAATCCCTAATAATAGAAGTGGCTAATTCAAAAATAAAAGAACTGAATAGAATATGATATTTAAAAACATTAACTTTTATTGTAAAAAAAAAAAAACATTTAATACAAATTACAGGAAAAATTAAAACCATGAATATAAGATTCTGGCAAAAAGCAAACCTGCATAAGACTCTACAATTTAAAAAGGACAATGCAAATCCTTTAGCAAACAAAATGGTGAATTCGTTCTAGAAGGAATTTCTTATACCACAAAAAATCATCACACGTGGTCTCAAAAATTCATAGCAAACTAAAATTTAATACAATCAACGTGGAAAACCAAGTAAAATCAAAATGAAATCAAAATACAAGCCCAGAGCTTCTTTTCACCTACCCCGAGGTGATTAAAATAAAATTAATTTGAAAACTACAAAAAAAACGAAAAATTTAATCTCTAAACGCGATCACTTCTAAAACGAAAATTATTAACGGGCCTTATACATAAATTGTGCACAATAATATAACACTTATTAATAAACAAGTTACTAGATGGACGATTTTAAAATATCAAAGCAACGAACTACATCTTAAAATGAAAAAGGGTTACCAGAAACGGTAACCAAGAGAACAAAACAAGACAATACACGCGCTCGTCTATCTGGTAACTGCCGGGCCTCAAGGTAACATTCTCATATATATGAAATTTACATCTGCGTGCGATGACGGCACAACGCATCGCAAAGAAAAAACTAGCATATAAACTAAATACAATACTGGAGTACGCAAAATGTACAAATAAATGAAATTAACTATACACAACTGAACAATAAAATACTCAAACAAAACTATTAAATCCTTTCTTACAATTACATCTAAGTGAGAATTTGCGCGCGGCAATGCCAAAACTTGATCTTGGAAAATTAACAGCATAGAGTTCAAACAACCGGGGAGCCATTCCACAGCAGTATGTTCGCGGGAGTATGCATGTGACATGGGAGTAGCTCAAGGGTCGGTGTTGGCCCCCCTATTATTCTTATTATGAATAAACGATCTACCGCAATACTTTAATTATGGTCACACGATTTTGTTTGCTGATGATGTAACGGCAATAATAACGGGTGAAAATTCTGCGGACCTTTCATTTATGATAACGCGTACATTCCAAGATATGGCAGAATGGTGCAAAACAAACCGATTAATTTTAAATAAAAATAAAACTAAAATATTAAATTTCCATAGACGCAAAACCCCAGATATTACTACAAATATTCCTTGTACGGATGATGCATCAATATTAGGTGCCACCATAGATGATAAGCTGGAATGGAAAAAACAAATAGCAAACGTGTGCACACAACTGAATAAAGCCTATTATATTATTAATCAATTGAAATATACAATGGAAAGAAAAGACCTAGTAGATATTTACTACGCTTTGGCATACTCTGCTCTTTTGTACAATGTTATTATAAGGGGCGTAGCAACTGGGTGGGAGAGAGTATTCATTACACAAAAGCGGCTCATAAGACTGATTTTTAACATTAATAACCGCCACAGTTGCAAGGATGTTTTTAAAGAAAATAAAATTTTAGCTTTTCCCGGCATTTTAATCTATAAATCGGCAGTCTGTGTGAAACAAAACTTTGAAATATTTAATAAATACAAAAAACATCTCCCTTATACCACCCGTCATATAGAGCAACTGACGATACCCAAGCACTACTTATCAGCTACAAATAGATCGGCTATAATTCAAAGCGTAAGAGTATATAATAGCTTGCCAGATACAATAACTAGCACACACGGCATTAAACAATTTAAAGAACAGGTTAGAGCGCTCCTAATAGAAAAATTTTATTACTCCATTAATGAATATTTTTGTTCTTGACTATACACATTTTTTTGTCGTTTTTGTTTGTTCTATTTGTTTTTCTGTAAATTATTTATTTCTAAAATTTTGTTTGTTGTATTTTACATTTGTATTTTGACACATTGTATCCAGTGTTACTGGCTTAAACAATGTGAAAATAAACTAAACTAAACTAAGCTAATGGAGTTCTGTTGGATGGAAAGCCTGTTGTATTGAATTCGGTAAAAACATTATTGAACCAAATATGGAAGAGATGATAACTTAAATATCGTCACAATTGTTCAGGCCAATGAACAAAAAGGTTATTGTGTATATATTTAACGTATTGTATTTTATATTTACTGATACTTACCTATCTTTTTTACGTTTATGTTAGGGTTTAAGGATTTACAGAACATTTATCACACTCACAAAATTAGTTCCAACGTTTTACAACCCTAATATTTCTTTAGCATCGTTTATGAATTCTGTGGTTCGATTTTTTCACCTTTTTTATGGTAGGAAATAACGAAAGCTAATCTTCAGTAAACATGGATTATTTCGTTTACAACTAACTAGCACTAAATCTACACCTTGTATACTTATAATACACGCATCGTTACGTGGAGCTTGTAACATTTAGAATCTGCGAATGCTCTGTTGACATTGCTTAAAATTGTGAAGTAGAAAATACAATGCAATTAGGTAAGAAAAATCCGGGGATTTCTATTGGTTTATCACTTTAACCTTAATGTTCTGTAAATCTTTAAACTCTGATATAAACGTGAAAAGATAGGTAAGTAACAGTAAAGACAAAATACAATACGTTTTATATATACACAATAACATTTTACAACAATATTGCATTTATGAATAAACATTTTTTACAACCCCAACGTAGAAGAACGCATTTTGGCAATTATCTCGACTCGGCCCTGCCTGTTTCTTTGTTATCTTGGCCTGGCTCGACCCGCCAAGTGTTATTTGTCAGTCCAGCCCGCCCAAAAGGATAACCTCTCCTCCTACAGGAAAACTATTTTAATTTGAAGATCTTGGGTGTCTATGTGCAGCTGTAAATATACAATAAGAGTTGTAGCAACTAGTGCTGGCAAATATGTTAATTTAATAGTTAAGTAGAATAGATAATTTACACAACATTTAGAATTCCAAATAAACATGCAAAGTGCAACTTATTATTATAAAACAATATATTTTTTGCTACGAAATTAATTTATATTTACTATTAAAATCAAAAACTAAAGTTTGGTAAAAAGAAGTATAAATTAAGAAACTTGGTTCAAAATTAAAATATAAAATCAAATAAGATTTCAACAACAAGACATATTAAAACATAAACTTTCGATAAAATACACACTTCGTGCTTAAAATTTAAAATTATAAAACATCATGTACTAAATCAACTCCTGCCCGCCATTAAAAATGAAAATATTAGCTTTTGAAATCCATACAACTTCGAAACACGACTTTCAGAAAGGACATCGAAGTATGTTTTTGTAAAACTCAAAAACTATGAAAATTCAATAAATTTTTTAGTAAATTATTTCAAAAATGTGTCAAATAGATTTTTTTGCCTTAAAAGTTATGTAATTTCAGTCTTCTCTTTCTTCTCTTTTCGCAAAGTAAAATTAGTGAGACCCCACACATGCTACAAATAATTTTTTTTTCGGCCCGACCTACATCTAGATTTTTCGGCCTGGCTAAAACAACAACTATATCTAAAGTCTCTACAATGCAATTAAAAATCTGACTCTATTTCTATAAAATACATTAAGGTTTAAATTTATGGTTTAGGACTTACATTAGTCATTTATTATTATTTTTCCTTAATCTTCCCACACGTGAATTATTATATTTCTTACGATCCATAAGAAACGGTGTCTTTTTAATATTATATTATAAAGGAATTTAATAAGCAAAAAAAATGTGGAGTGTCAAAGCAAAATAATCATATTTCAATTATCAAAAATTAAACAAACTTTTGGAACAACGATAAGATATTGCATATTAGCAGCAATCGCCAATTTAATCACAGAAAAGTTGGAAATAGAAAGCATAAACAACCTAAGAAAATTAAATATGGACATTCCTATATTCAAAACTGTAACTTAAAACAATGCAGCTATGGTTCGCAAAATCTATACATCGGCAAAACGAATTTATAATTTTTGATAGTCTTAATTAAATAGGCAATAAGTATTTGTAAAATATATTCAAGTTAAATTAATTTCATCATTTTTTACATTTTGTAAAGCTCATAATTATATATTAAGTAGTTGGACTATATAGGAGATTTTACACCTGCTACTGGAAGAATTCCCAATGCCCCGTGAAAATTACCCCTACATTACAGCATTTTCTCCCCAAGAAAGCGAAAATTGCTTGTATTTCATCAGTTTTACATCATTATTTCATGTACTTTTCCCAAAAACGCATTTACCTTGCAAAGTTGCCCTAATTGCACGATATTTACCAATTCTTCCCAAATAATTCGAAATGTACCCAAAGTTTTGCATGCATAGTTGCGGTTTTGGATGGGTAAATTTCCCTGCCTTTTTTTGAGGTTGAGGGATGTCGTCAATGTCGGCCGAATGTTTCGACGCTAAGTCATTTACAATGAAGCTAATTATTTGAATATGAGCTGATAATACACAAAATTGTTTTTATTTACTAATAAATAGCCCAGTAGATACAAAAGAGACTCTTCTGGTAACTAGATAATGTCATTTATCTGTCGGATAAATGTCCTGCAAACAAGTCTATAACCTTTTCCGTATCTGATACAATGTTACTCTCAGCATTTCTCTCAGGCAAATTCTTTTCTTCTCTCTAGGCTTAAGAATGTTTCCTCAAGAAAGCTTTTCACCTTTTTTCTCTATTGAAAAGATCTGGTAAATTGTTTTTGATGATAAATTCAAAAGTGATACATTTAACATCTCTTCTTCTAATACCATAATAATTCCTTTAGTAATATACAATAGCCCAATACTTGCTCCTCCAGCTTATTAGAAAATGTTTGCTTTCTCCCTAGGCTTAAGGTAACAAATTCCTCTATGCTACTCGTACCTTCTGCATATCTTGCCATTGAAAGAAATATGTAATGCATAACTTTAAATATAAAACAATAAATATAAATAAGATGCCCTATTTGACAACCCTTGACGTCAGATGCCTTATTGCTTGGTTAAGCATTATCAGAGCACTTTCCGCTACAGGTCGACACCTATGTTCAAGGTTATACAATGGTATCTCATATTAGGTGCCTATCCCCTATTAGAGCACTTTCCCCCAATAAATTCTTTTATCTTATTTATTTTTTCTTTCTATTTTAACCAAACTTACTATATGATACCTTTCTTTTGCCCTTTAAAAATAGTACGTATTTAAGGATCAAATATAAAATATTTAAAGGAAATTAAAACGCTTTATATATGATCCTTTTAACCATTATTGTATACCAAAAAGTCAAAGCGTTTCATTAGGATACCTCGTATCACTTCCCTACCCTATCCTTTTCTTATTCCTCAGTTGACGGTAACACAAACTTCTCCCTTTAGAATAATACAAGTAATTCTACAAGGCCATCAAATATAACCACTACACATTTAGATATCTACAATCTGCGTGTACGTCCACATTTACATAGAGATACACAAAACTTTCAGTATTCCTTATTGTTAAGCGAGGGGTTTTGTGAAATGTCACCTCGGTTTACCGACTTCTTACCAGCCGCCCTCGACATCCGGTCTTGTGAATGATATATCGCTGGCAGGAACGCCTAGTTCGCCTGGTTCCAGAACCGTGGCAGCGTCGTTCGTGATTTACGACTAATTAAAAATTATACGATAGGTACTCGCGCTGAATGGTACAGCGCGTAGCGGCTATTTAGTACGACTTACATTCCCACTAAGGTTGAACGCGCGCTAATGAGATATTTTTCAACGTTTGCGTCTAGCAAAATATTTAGTCACGTGAGTAGGTAATTATAAAGCGAATCTATATTACGTTTTTGTCTATGATGAAACCAAGTGACGCTAATTATATTTTCGTTTATGGTGGAGAATATGAAACACTTTGCTGCAAGAACCTCAAAATCTGTTCAATCTATCAAAACAAGTCTTAGCTCGAACTGACTTTCATTACTAATGAATACAAATAGTTTGACAGGAGTTTCAAATTTGGTGGAGGAGAAGGTTAGGGGGAAAGTTCCCGCACCATTTTATGTAAGAAACATAAAAAAATCTAAGAAAAAAGTGTTTAAAATGGGAATTTACAATTGCATGAGGCACAAACCAAAAAAGAATGTGCCAATTACTTTACTGAAAACAGTATTAATTACTGCCAATGGTTTCAAAATGTGTAACATATCTTATTGAATCCGATAGAATTAAAATTAAAATTGGCACACATTTACTAAAATACCCGTGGTCAACGCGTAAAATCTCAGGCCACAGGAATATTATATCGTGGTCTGTTTTCAACTATAATTAAACAGCTGTACTTGCTGAGAGTTCAATAACTTCAATACGGCTAAATGCAAAAATATCAGGTGTAAATAATGTAGTCATTGCCTTTTATCATTTTTTTAACTATTTAAATGTGTATGCAAAAGACATTTATTTAAAACGCATACAAGTGAAAATTATTAAAAACATATGGTAAATTATCACGTTCTTTCTTTAATTTGTAATAAAATTAGGAAAAAGATATAACTAAAAATGATGTATGTGTTCAGCTATTGCGTGAGAACCCTTTTCTTTCATGGGTTCTACTGAAAAAAAAATCGTGTATTAGCACATCATCAGGCTAGAGACTAAGTATAAGCAACGCACTATATGAAAAACTGGAATGCGCATTGTGTACTTAAAGAACGGTCCGCAAAACAACCGGTCGCCATCTTTAAATGTGGCAGAATCCAAACAGCGGCATTTCTATAAAAAGCCTCGCTTTTCACATCTGCTATTTGCTGTTATTAATAAGAAATAGTTCATAATGTGTTCTTATAATTTCTGTATTTAATAATGTTCTGCAAATAATCCTTTCAATTCGCACTTTATCGATTGTTTCTTACTGCTAGTGAGACAATAATAAACAGATGATCAAGTCTGTTAAAACCAACAAGATTAATATAATAACTAATACTATTATATTATATTGTATATGTATATAATTATCTTGAATACATGGATTTTAAATAAACATTTATTTTAAATGATTAGTTTCATCATTTAGATAATTGCAAGTATTAAAGAATATTGTCAAGAATGGAAATGTTAAACGGGGTATGTGACAAAATTACAAATTACAAAATTAGTGATAATTAAGGGAACTTTCACATGAAATCATATATAAACATACCAGAATTGCTATCTTTTAGAACGTTTCAAAAAACTTAACTATTAGAAAATTGTGTGTTGTATGTATAAAGAATAAAATCATTTATGTTAAATGGAATATTTAAACTCGTCATATTAATGTAAATTGATGTATTAATAAATAAAAATTTTGTTATAGTTAGGAACACCATGTTTTTGAAAAATTATTAATCCAGTACTATTTGCTAAAGTCTGTTGTATAGAGCAGAGTAGTGGCTTCTGAATGCATTCAACAAAAAATTGGAAAGTTTGTCATTAATTTAATGAATTTTGTTTGTTTTATTTTATCATTATCGCATAAATTCCTTGCCCTCTGAATTATTTAATTTTAAGACCTTTCTTTTCGAAATACAAAATTTTGAAATTATTTTCTTTATCAGTGAATGATCGTATTTAAAGACACACCTTCATGCAGCAGTGTTACATAATTATCACAAACCCGTTGAAAATATGTCTCTTGCCTTATAGGCTGTCTTGCTACAAAAATGGTAGATCTTTTATGTTTCGAAATAATTTTTAATGAAATCCCGCAAAAATCAGTGTAACGGACTTAAATCCAGGATTTTCAGTTCATTTGGGATATGTGGTACCTAAAAAGTCATGTAGAGTTCGTGAAAAATATAATGGTGCTGCGTTGTGAATAAGCCTAATCTGCCAACCGATCCATAGTCCAGATAGTCTATCAAAAATTTCCAAAAACTGTAGATAGCTTATCCCATTTAATCACTCTAGAAGCACATTTGCGTCTCTTAAAATACCGCCTATACGAAAAGCCGTGCTGAAATTGAAGTTATCTTGCCACATGCGGATTAGCATTACCCTAATGATTCATGAAAATCCATACCATTTCTGGTAAAACTGTATCTAAGCATGAATAGAACTTTAACGGAGAAGTCTGCATCTTCTAATAAACATCGACAATACGCGAAGGACGATCAGTTTCAGTTAATTCTTGTACATTATATATATGAGCAATTGCAATTCCTTAAAGAGGTAGTGATCTGAAATGGTTACTCTTCTATAGATGTAAACCAGAGTATAAAGAAAGTATAAACACTATGTGAGGAGGAGGACAACTTTAACTTCGAAAGTCGCGACAGAAACTTTCCATCGTATTTCAAAAGATTTAGGCGACATTTTTAAAGAGCAAATTTGCTTTGCCTTGCGAAACATTGCGACACCTTTTAGGCAACGCGAAAAATAAACATCATCTCAATAAAGGGTCGGGTATATCCAAAATCGATTGCAGTGGGCATAATAAGATTTACATTGGACAAACAAAGCGTGCGATCGGACCTAGGTTCAAGGAACATATGGCAAGTTATTGCTATGGGAGACTTGAATCAACCAGCGTCGCACAACACCTAAACGATACCGGATATAAGGTTGATATAGAAAACCTTGAATTAGTGAAAAATGTACAATCTTATAAGCGAAGATTTGCAAATCTGTTTCCTTTTTGGAGAGAGATAAGGTTGCATAGGTCTTTTCTTATTTTTATTTAATTCATTCGGCCTTTGATTGATAATGGGATTATAATAATAATGTTCCTGAAATAATTCTCCGTAATTAATGAAATCTTGTGTAGCGCGTAGTGATCGATTATTCATGTGTTTATTACTACGCTAGGGTCCTTGTGATATCTTTGTTATATTTATATTTTGTAATTCTTATTCATTCTATAATCATGAATATCAAGGTAAGGCTCAGCAAATTCAAAAAGGCAAAGAAAGAAAATGTAAAAATTGAGTGAAGTTATTCTTGTGGGAAAAGCAAAATCCTAAAACGTCAATATTGAGAATAATAATTACGCAAACTTAAACCTTAAATACCGAATTGCTTCTCACAGACTTCAATACTGTTATGATAGTTCCATTATTACTTTTTTCATAATCGAAAGATTCAATCACATTTACCACTCCCATCATAAAAATTTCGAACTTGCCAATCCATTTTCGCATTATAAGAGCTGCAACGCTTCCTGTGTAGGTACTTTTCAATTCTCGCAACATAATTCCGATGCAATAACTCGATAGGAGCGAGGAACGTCTAAAGCGTAAGTAAGCAAAACAGAATAACGAAATAGCATCTAATAAGGAGGAAGCAAGCAAAGAGACGAGAGCAGCCGTACTAGCTCAAACTATTCTTACTAATTGATATAAATGTCTGCAAGAGTGAATCCTTCGACGTTGGCGCTCAAACAAGTGGGATGAATTGCGCAAGTACTGCCGAACTGAAAGCAAGGCGAAAACGTCGGATTTGTGTTTAGTCAGCTCGTTACTGAGTTGTAGGAGTAGACACGGTTCGGAATTATTTTGACTTGCATTCTATTGCAGTCGAACGAGAGATTTTGTAAGAGAGGATTTCAGCGCTGACGAATTCATTTCGTCCGTATGCTTTCTGCCTCTATTTTATCTGTGAGTTTGTAAAAGCGATTAACAGAAAGAGTTTGAACAAAAACAGTATATTTTGAGAATGATTCCGTTACTCGCCTACAAAATACTGCAATTAATATAATGAATATATCATCTGCGTATCTCGTTAAAGTAGGAAACTGTAAAGGCAGTTAAGTCGAATATATGTACGTTTTTTATGACGCAGCATAGAAAAATACCTACTGATGCAGTAAAAGAATTATAAAAACCTTTATTAATTTGCTATTTCTTTGGAAAATTTACAAATTCGAAGGATCTTTGAGAAGATCTGAAGCAAATCCAAATAGATTGAGTTTCTGAGCAGGATTGTGAATCGGTTTTTGTCAAATCAGTTTTGTTTGTTTTGTTTAACAACAGCTAATTTTTATATCCGCCGACATCTTCGACATCCGCCAAGATTTACATATCGTTTCTGCTAAAACTAACAAACACCAAATTAGAAATAAAAACGATTCGTTCGCGAGTATTAAATATTTTTAGTTTGCAGTAATTTATGATTCAATCGTAAGCGGGATTTATATTATATCTTTTTAATAAGATTCACTCACGAGCGAATTGTATTTTTTATCATTCTTCATACGTTTTTTCCACCAAATTTTGATATCTTTCTTTAAAAAAATGTATAAAATATCTGTTGTGTCGTAATTATCTTTATTTTACATAACAATTTCTCGAGGCGATTTTCAAAACGGTTTAGAATCAGTTTTAAATAAACAATATCAAATTGATTTCGAAGTCGATTCTCAAAACTGAGTTTTTAAATTCGGTCTATACAATTTGGGTTTTATAATCATGATATTTATACTTTTTCAGAATTCTTTTCACATTAAATGGTGATATACTGCAACCATGTCGTTGGATGAATCTTCCGGATTTAAATTTATCAGTGCTGATACATTGTTCCAGGGCAGTATTTAGCAAATAGAAGTTGGTGTTTACTATGAATTCGCCAAGCTATCGCTTGTAGTTTGGTAAACTCCGCATGTCTGGAGAAGTCCTAACTAGAGAATTAGCGAAATTTTCCGAATTAACTTAAGGCCCTATGCAGGTGAAAGGGTCTAGCCGGTTAAGCATATGAAAACTGCACTAGCATCTGATGAAGGGTTCTTTCCTTGTTTGTGTTGTTCTTCATCTAAAATAGCCATATAATTAATCTCATATCCCTAACCCCTATTGTAAGGGAAAAATGGGGGTGACAATCCTTAACGTAATTTTTTTTCAGTACCCATTGAAGATATCTTTATGGAATTTAAACTGTACTCAACTATCCATAAACTCATTATAATATATTTTTTTCAGAAGTTTTGTGACACTGAAAACTAAAAACTAAAAACGAGAAGTATATTTTTTGGGAGTGATTTTTTACATAAATAATAACTAACCAATGAACAAATAAGATATATCTTTTTGGTAGGTGTCACTTTGGGGGTAGTATAAAAAATCATTCAGTGAAGGTAAATCATTTATATAAATTTAAGAAAAAGGGTTGGTCCCAATACAGATCCCCGAGGCACGCCAGTTCAAATACTACTTCTATGCGAGTTAAGTTAAATATGACTTAAACCACTTCAACGTTGACCCGCAAATACATTGTAACGTTTCACGTTAATATAAAATAAATTCCTTAGTTTCACATTTAAAAATAATTAATAATTTAAATGCAATTTTTATCAATTTATTTTGATCACGGACACATTCTGTAATTAATCACTTGTATCTAGTTTTGGGACATGTTTATTTACATCATATTTTCGGAACATACCTGTTTCAACTGCTGTTTTTGCTTTCATTGTATGGCATATAAGCGTGGCTTTCTGTGTTAACAATCCCTTCTTTTACTGACCGCCGACACAGCATGGATATCCGACAATGCTGTACCGACTCTCTTGGTAACCTCTCTCGTGGAAGTCACTGCGTGGTAATTAACAAGGACACAACCTGTAAATTTTTGCGCACTTATTTTGGCAGGAGCTAGAATTTGTGGGCAAAAGTTTTTCAACTATTCTAACAAAAGAAATCGTACATATTAATTTGTTTGGGGCGGAAGCTACTGACATTTTAATTGGTATTTTCACGCACGTGCTTCTCATCTCGGCATCCGCTAATTTAGAAGCGAGACAGCAAATCGGACAGCTATAACTGCAGAATCTCTCTTATTGTTTTGACCCAGACAAGAGCTAAGTCAATTCAGAAAGATCTGATTTACTGTTGCACTCATCCTGAAATAGACAAGGAACTTATTCCTTGCATCAGGAAACTAGACGATTAAACCGTACTGCGATATTGGGAACCCGTTAATTTGACAACTAATTTCTTGATTATTTCTTTGCATTGCTATGTAATTTTCTATACTTTCGTTGTATGCATATTTGCTCGTTGCCCGCTGAAAATAAAGGGCTTTATTCCGCTAATTTTGCCCCGCTGTGTATAAACTCACTTCTTCTATATATAATTTTCCGTGTGTAAATAAAACTGCTTAATCAAAATACCCGATTTTTAACTGAATTAGATTGTAGCCCTGGGCTACACACGTTACTTAGCTACTCGTAGAGCAATTAAATTAATCTATTTTGCGCTCTGTCAATTTATTACTGGTAGCCATAACCTCCTTTTTTATCGCCTGTCAAACGTATAATGAATTTAGGCTGGAGATCCATTTGTGGCAGCGCCATCTGTGTTGCAAGGGATTAGTTCACTAACTGTAACTTAGGAAACTAAACAAGCTGCGATTTAATTTATTGTTATAAAGAATAATTAAACAAATTTTATTTAATTTTCATTCTACAATATCCATCGTTGCAAATTAACCCCGGTAAAATAGAACACTGTTACATAATTTGGCGCCGATGTAGAAGCACCCCGTTACAACCGTACTTCCAACTTATATAATAATAATATGGAATGTATTGATCAAATCGAATGCTTTAAATAAATCAAATAGCATTGCCGTATAAGGTGTTCAAACTATTCAAAAGATATGTGATTTCGCAAATAAAGTTAAATAAAGCTGTTTTGTTGAACATTTTAGGACAATACCATAAATAGAAGAAGAATCTTAACCAGGATTAAGGGTAATAAACATAAAAGTTTACTGTACCTAAAATCGAAGATTCTTATTCCTATTTTAGCTTTTAGTATTACGTATAGCTCGTAAGGAATTTTTTCCAATCTGGCAAATTGCAATGGCTCTGAAATTAGAGATATTAAAACGCGGTAAATATAGTCGCAGTAAAAATCTTGTCATCTTTATTCAATCCATTCGCGTAATTTCTACCGTCCGCATACCGGAAGAACCAAATTAAACTTATTCGATACAATCCAATAAAATCCGAAGATTGAAAATTTAATGTCAGGCGGCCTCTTGTGATACCCCATGAGGAAGAAAAAGAAAATGTTACCACCGACCAGCTACGTCAGACGGACGAAAATGGCGAGGTAATAAAACGAACGATACATTCGACTGCCATCAATATCCCTAATGCGTGTTCTCTCTACCGGAACACGTGAACCAATAGGCTCTAAACCGGCGGAATCCGTCTCGAGACTCGTTTGGTCGAAAGCTACGACCAAAGAGCTTTATAAGGGGAGACACGTCAGTGGGAAGAGGAGAAAAGGGTGGAAGAGAATAGAGTGTGGGTATGCATCAACATCATAGGGAACCTCAAGCGGACTTGATACGAAAAATGTATTGGAGATCGGCCAGTCGCGTGTGGGGAAAAAAAATTGAGAGTTTTTAAGCTATGAAATGGAGAAGGAAGAGAATACTGGAGATGCACGATAGGCAAATAAAACTGAGATAAATGGACCGTACCGGTTGGAGAGATTTACTATGCTCGACTGTACGTCTGATAGCAGGAATCCTTTCCCGGAGCAAGAATCTAAATTCGGCGAATTGATAAAGGGAATTGCGATCTCTATCTGTGCATCAGCTGTGTGTATATATGGCTGCGTTTTGTAAACGGACTGTCGGAGAGAATGGGATAGGAAATATTCGACCGAAAAGTACCGTTTATTGATCTGTTTCGGAGTTGAGGCGGACGCTAGCGTGAATTTAGTGCTCTGGTAAAGTGATTGAGTACTGGGCAAATGGGAATTGGTGTCGTGATGTTGTTGTATTAAATGGGCTGGAAATGTTTGCGAATGAATAATAACATTGACGCGAATGAAACTTTTAATTTGGACAATGAAAAGCTTTGATCTACACCTTTAGTAAAAGTCGTTTAAATGCATCTATAAAATATTTTAATAATCAGGCTACTTAAGCATAACCTCATTCAGAGAAATTAGGACGTAAAAGTTCTCGCAAGAGAGGATACTGTGGGGCTACTTCAAAAACCATAAGAATCCAGAAGTCCAAATAATTGTTTCTATTTTTGCAGGTCACTGCAGACTCAGCAAGCATTTAACCTGGCATCGGTTTAAGCATCAGATGCTTAATAAACCGATAAACCGATGCCAGGTGATGATTCTAGCTGTGTTTAGACGACGAACAAGCAGTAAAATACATCATTTGCCACTGTCACAGCGGCAATTAGAATTAGATATATAATCTTTGCAAAGGTTCTCATTTCGTTGGAAGACCTTAAGATATCGTTCAACAACATCCTCATATATCCCAAAGATAACCTCTAACCTGTTGGAGGTCATGGAGGTTGAACGTCATTTGTAGTTCGTGCAGCAGGTAAAACATCAGCATTAGCTTAAACAAAACTACGGTAATACCGTTCACCAGGAAGAAGAGAGTTGAACTTTAGACATCATCTACTGTTCAAGGTGTAAAGTTTGCATTTCCAGAAAATTTAAAATATCTAAGCGTTTTATTTGATAAGACACGTCCTATAATCTGGATTGGAGGAGATCACTCACAGAGCGAAGCTATGCTGTGGACATCCGAAGGATATGTGGGATATCTTGGGATCTCCAAACCTAGTCTATTGGCTCTACGTGATGGTAGTACGTCCAACCACAACCTATTGGTAACAAAAGCTGCAACAAGTCAGACCCACAGCAAAACTTGCATCTAAACAAAGAATCGCAATTGTAGCAATTGCAAACGGGTCTTCTTTCTCGTCGTTGGCACTAGAAGCCCCTCTGGAGCTACCACCTCTGCAGATGTTCTGAAAAGGCAGGCAAGATTAACTACATTTTGCCTATGGCAGATAGCGAATCAGTCGCCACATACTCATGTCTGTGTGACTCGGTCATTCCCGATGGCATGATGGGAATGCGCTCAGACATGATGTGTACTGGACCAGTGATCGATGCATATTTAACTACCTCCTTTCCAAACAGAGAGGAATGGAGATACAACGGAAGAATACTGACTGAACTTTCAGGTTGACATCTATCCTATTGAGATATGTGTGAGAGATTTTGCATAAAAACTACAAACACAAATCAATAAATATCTTCAGCGACAATCAGGCGGTGCTAAAAGCACTAGAGGCGTACGAATGCAGCTCCAAGCTGATCTGGACCTGTCAACATATCCTAAGCACATTGGGAATGGCTACAAATCTATGCTTAATCCGGATAGCTGGACACTCAGTCATTTTCGGAAATGACATCCTTGCCAAAAAGGGTGCTGCGACGCAATTTCAGGGACTATACCCTGCCATTGACAGAGCACCTTCGGTATTTAACCAATAAAATACATTCTGAGCATATCAGAAAGTGCTCCAATACTGGAACAACTATCTTGTTTTGGTGTGTGCAAAAGAATATATTTCACATAGTTCAACCAGAACCAAGGAACTGCTAGAAATTGCCCGTTAAAAATGTCAAAATGATTGTCTGTCTTTTTAGGTAACTGTAAACTTAGAACGCACTTACTCAGAATCGAGCGCGCTGATGAGTCTGAGTACCGACTATGTTTAGAAAATGAAGAGACTGTTGAACGTATTTGTGTCATTGCCCTGCTGCAGAGATCAGGTAGGTAATCTTTGGAAAGGCCGACCCTTCCCTGAAACCTGAAAACAATTTCATTCAGCAAGATACTGAACTACCTTGTAGGCCTGAACTTGTTGGATGAACTCTGAGATAACATCTGCTTTATAATAGACCCGGATGCTATGTCTTACCACACTAATTAACTAACTAAAGTATTATATCTGAAGAAAATTTAATGCTCACATAGTAGGCAACCATTAACAAATAATTGATCAAATGGAAAAGATTCTAAATGTCATTGTGGAAGTCGATAATCTTGCCAGACATCATGGGTTTCTTATTGAATTAGATTAAGATTGGAGTGGACATTATTCTCCGAATTAGAACTGTTATTGCTGAAAGGCTAACTATTTCTCTGGAGCTTTCCAAACTCAGCAGTAGAAACTATACCCTAAGATTTTTCACTTCACGTATATTTTATATAAAAAATTAAACATATTGCTATGGAATGGCACCCCGGGTTTCGGAAATTTAAATGTGTATTTTTATTTATTCCTAATCAGCCTTGTCAAAACAATGATAGAGTTTCCACAAGTTTTGTTTTAATTGTTAGTATCATTTTATTTGGACAGTTCTGTATATTGAATTTCATTTATTTGTACATTTGCGTACTCCTGTTTGTATAGTTATTTGCTAGTTTTTTCTTTGCGTTGCGCTGTGCGTTGAACGCACGAGTTTGTAAATTTCACATATATGAGAATGTTACCCGTGAGGCCCGAGGAGTTATCAGATAGACGAGCCCGCGTATTGTTGTGTTTAGTTTTTGGTTACCGTTTATGGTAATCCTTTTCAGTTTAAGATGTAGTTCGTTGGTTGTATTTAAAATCGTCTATCTTGTAATTCTTTAGTTAAAATGTATTAGATAGGTGTGCACATACATGTAAGGCTTTTTAATTATATTCGTTTTAGAAGTAAGCGCGTTTAGAGTTTAAAATTTTCCGTTTTTTTTTTGTAGTCATATTTAATTTTATTTTATCACCTCGGGGTAGGTGAAGTGAAGCTGTGAGCTTGTTTTGTATTTCATTGTTAATTTTGCTTGTTTCTTTACGTCATTTGAATTAAATTTTAGTTTGCCTTGAATTTTTAAAACCACGTAGATTTTGTGTGGTATAGAAAGTCCTTCTAGAACGAATTCACCATTTTGTTTGCTAAAGGATTTGCATTGTCCTTTTTAAATTGTAGAATCTTATGCAGGTTTGTTATATGCTAGAATCATATATTCATGCTTCGTAATTTTGTTTTTTTTTTATTTGTAAACTCACACAGCAATATGTTACTATGAAAAATAAAGATATATTATTATTATTATCTCTCGGTGTGAACGTATATTTGCGAAGTATATTTTAAATGTCAGATAACTTTATGTTTAAAGACAATATACAATAATAAAAAGATTTGCCATATGTTGCAATATTATTAATATTAAATTCATTTTTTAGGCGGATAAATCCTGTTTGCTCTTGTTCCTTTACTATAGTTTGCTGTGTGTCTTCGTCTCCTCTACTATTCTCCTCCATTGTTCTCGGTCTTGTAATTTTTGTTGTATTCCTTTTACTCCCATGATTCTTAAATCGTTAACGACCTGGTACTCCCATTTATCTTGATTGATTTTTAGTCCTCTTACTTCTGCTTCTTCTATTAATCTCGTCAAGGAATGCTGGAGCTCATAGGCAAGTGCAAGTATTCGCTGCTAGGCGAATACTTGCACTAGTTTCTGTTCTATGGTGCCTTTTATTTCCCATCTTCCTCACAATTGCCTCCAACGTAATGTTAAACAGTGTTGATGATAGTGTGTCGCCCTGTCTGACCCCTCTGTCAATCTCAATTTAATTTAATTAATTTAACATAAACTTGCATATTGTTTGAAATTGCCACGCATGTTGAATGACAAAAATGTTGAATAAACATATAATATATTATATCTCAGTACATTTAATAAAAAAAAAAAATATAACGCCTGTAAGCGCAGCCTTTACATTTTATTAAAAAATGGTCCTATATCTACATAAAATACATGAGTATGTACCTACATTCATCTAAATTGAGCATTTTGACGTATACAAACATCCCATCCAATTTGTCTGCAAACAGATCAACTTGAGAAAATACGTACGTATAGATACATATTTTCCCAGCTGCTTCGTACGTAATCCGTGCCCGCGGTTCCATTTTCTAAAATTTCAATTTCACATTTCAAATTGTCCGTCCGCGTTTATTCAGAAAACCGCTGCATTCGTGAACTCTTCCCCGGCAATTTTGCGCGCTACCCCGCCATAATACCGCATTATGTACGCCTGTGTATACTCAGTTGCTCCCCCCCCTCCCCCGCTCGACTAACATGCATACATCGAGCTGTACCGGCTGTACAAATCGCGTGCAATATGTACTCGTAAGCCACTGACGGCCACAGATGAACTTCCACATTCATTACGTGGCGAGCTGGAGTCTATCCGTTAGTGCAATGCGCTCTGACTGCCAAGTTATACTTATTTATGCATCTACAACTTACACATGTACGTTTCATTTTCGTTTTTCAACGTTAAAGCCATAAGGGTGATTACGCACAAGCTTTCAGGCTTTGCGCTTTTTGAATTTTTTCGAATGTAACTGTTGCAGAGAAATTTCCAACATCTACATGGGCGCCACCTTTTTGAAAAATATTTGTGTTTACTTAACAATAATTATAATTACAATGAATAAAATCTGAACTCCAATTATCATAAGCACAGAGTGGATTTAGACCTGGAAGGAGTGAGTACCCAAGATCGATAACAACAATAACATTTTTTTTGTAGCAGGAAAAATGCTTTACACACCCCCAGGCTATTAGCCTGGTATGTGGAACTCACGTCCACTAAAAAATCTCCCCGATGAGCAAGATTCCACCTCAGTATCGTTTTTCACAATCCATCGAGGTGGTGCCCCCGTAATTAACGTTCAGCCATCTCCTGCTTCTTCGCGATCAAAATTGTCTTTGCGAAAGCAGAGATCCTGTACCATGTGTCCCGGCTTCGGAGCATCACCTGAACAAGGTTTGCCGGTGTAAGTACTCCGACATCTCGCTCCCATCTGGTCTCTGTGTGACTCTACCTTACGCATTCGAAGAATGTATGGCGAGCATAGTCACAATCGCTGTCCTGGTACCGACAGGAGGCACTATCCACTTTCCCAATTTTGCATAGGTAATCGTAAGCTCTCAGTGATTTCTGGCCATCCAGACTGAAAGATCCTTAATCAATTCGGCCGTCCATCTGCCTTTGGTGTCCACGTCTCAATCGTTCTTGGCTCAGCTTGTCTAGGAGATTTGCCTTCTCTCCTTGGCTAGAAGATCTGTAGAGATTACTCTTGCTATGACTAGAATCACTCTCTCCGATACCGTCTTATAGGAACTTATGCAAAGCTCCCCTCCTTTGGACTGGGGCCATCCTCCTCCAGTACTTCTCCTTTCGGGGCACGTCTGCTCAGATCTCACTGCCGTACATGAGAATGGACTCCAATACCGACATCAGAAGCCGACGTTTACTTGCCGATGGCTCTCCGACGTTGTCCATCAGTCGGCTAGGTAGGGTGACTTTCTGAACCGCTTTGTTTGCCGCGAAGTAAATATAGTCCCATTACGTTATACGACTGTCCAGGTGTGCTCCTAGGTACTTAACAGACTCGGAAGTCGTAATTGTCTCCGTGTCGACCTTCAGCGATATTCGCGGAGAAGCAGCAATACAACATTCGTTTTTTGGGTGGCCAGCTCCAACCCGTGTTCATCCATCCAAGTGGTAACCCTCCTCATGACCTGATTGAGAAGCCTCTGGGTATCCTCGATATCGGTAGCTACAATCACGGCCGCGATGTCATAGGTGTAGCCAACGAGATAGGTGTCAGCAGGCATCTCCATACGAAGGATGCCATCGTAGGAGATGTTCCACAGGTCTGGACCCAGGATTGATGCCTAGGTGGCGCCATCCCTCCGTCGTTTCGTACCTAAGCACTTTGTCCGCCAGGTAACTCCGCAACATCCGGAGAAGGTAGTGCGAAATGTAGAAGCGGTCCTCAAAGGCGTCCAGAATTAATAACGTCCCATCTGGCGCTATTGAAAGCGTTCTTTACATCAAGGGTGATGAGCGTCATTATTCCTCTGGTGTGTCTGTTCTTGTGACGCTCCGCAAAATAGATGTCCACTATTTTCCCAACGGCGCTAATTGTAGGCCTGAAGCCGTGCTGCCTAGGAGTCCTCTGGCGGCGTCGACGCTAGCCAGGACCCGCGTCTTTGGTAGCTTCTTCCTTACTGTATCCAGCATGCAATGTGGTCTATACGCTGGTTTCTGTGCTTGCAATAATAACATAATAATAATAATAGCAATAATATATAAGCCTTTATTGAATTTAATATAAATATTCATATGAAAATACGTAATGGGAATAAGAAGATGATATACAGGCTTAAGCAAATCGATGGATCCATTCCAATATCTTTAATATAACTACTTTGAATTTAATAAGACTTTTTACATTTAATTAAAGACAAATCGGTATTCGCTGGTATATTTATATCCGAATCAGACTTCTGGTTTAGCCGGAAATGATCATCACCTTTTTATTTTAAATGGAACACCCTGTATATTTTTATGAATTTCAATAAAATCCTGCTTCAAGGTTACAGTGTACAAAATACAATATACTAAACAAAGCAATAATATTATGAGCAACACAAGAAACAACTAAACAAGGACTTAAAAGCAACGAAGAAATTTGACAACTGACACTACAATAACCGTAGCAATGAGTAACATTTTATTTTACCCAGCATAAATTTCATTTTCACAAATAGTTTTTCTTTGTCGTCTGAAATCTTACCTTAAATATTAGTCAATAACAAACATTAAAAATACAAGCCTACCTTTCCAACGCAACCTTCTTACTGTGAATCCAGTGTAATGTACAATCAACCCAAAAAATTATGACTTAGGTATGTAAAACGAATATTCTAACACATCTACTTTAAATACATTGCCATCATAATACGTAAGGGAGCTGACTATCGTCTGGAAAGATGTTTACCATGGACGACAAAGGTGCCCGAAACTTCTTAGCTTGCGCGGCGATTTACATTTGCAAAATTAGATCTTGGTAGTTTCCGGCAAAGGATTTTATATAATAATTCTGATTTTTCATTTGCTTGTTTATGTCGAAATTTTATTTCAATCAACTGTTCATATTTTTTTTTAACATAAAAGTTAAATCATTAACTTTAGTTATATACTTTACCTGCGTTTGTTATACTAGTATTTATGTAAACGACGATTTATTTCTGTTGGTAGTTTCGGTGTCAATGGCTTTCATTGAAGTTATATTAGGGTGTATATAACTTATTATTACTTCAATAACTAAATGTCCTGATATTTCTTTTTACCTTTACAAAATAATATCAACGCCAGTTTACTTATTTAGTTATTTATGATGTTAAAATTGAGAATACTGAAAAATAACCGGTTTACGTGTTTATTTTTCATAAGACTGAAGAGGTTTTATATGAAAAAATCCCTAGAAGATCAATATAGTTGAAGAGACGAGTGAACGAAGGTGTTATGTTGCAAAATCAAACTTTTTCAGAAATTAGGTTTTTTTTTGTGTAATTTTTCTCAAAAGTAGTGTAACATAACCGCTTCATACATTCACAAGACTCTTGCATTTCTGGAATTTTCGATGGTGCTATGTGAAAGATGGGTACAAAACACCTTCATTCATGCAAAAAAGACAGTTTTTAAAATGCGACATAGCACCTTCATCCACTCGTATCTTCAATTATAAGTAGACACTTTAAAAATAAACGTATTTTTGCTAAAAGTGTTTACAAAAAGCAATTTTAAACAATAAACAAAATTTAAGAACATGTAATATGCTTGAAATAATTCAAATCCACAGACATAAAACAGAAAAACAAAATTTCTCTAAGGTATATAGCTTAGTTTTGTAACTAAATACAACATTTTTTTGGAAATCTATTTAATTAAAAGTGTTAATAACATTTTTCATATTTGATCATAAAATCAAATCAACGCATTATATTAAATTAAATTAAATATATCACAACAAAACAATACTAATTTTGTAAACTTCTCCTGGACCCTTCACTACAAACTGCACTAAACCGGACATACGTTTCGATAGCAAAGCTATCATCATCAGCAGATACACTGAACTAAATAACTACACTAAAACTACCGTCTAATCTACTACTTATTCTTAATAAACCGTAAAGACAAGAATTTAAGGGTCCTATATCTGAATTCATTAAAATATGTTTGTTTTTATATATTTCCATACCCTCATAACAATTTAATTGCACATAGTTGTTTACGTTTTTAACTAACTTTATATTGTCAACTTTATGGTTTTCTTCAAGCATATGTAGGGCTACACTAGATTTGTCAAACCTTCTAAATTAAAGATGAGCCAAATGCTCCTTGTAACGCGTTTTAATTGATCTTTTAGTTTGCCCAATATATACATGATCACAATCTTTGCAAGATATTTTGTAAATACCTGATTTGTCCAAATTATCTACTTGATCTTTAGGGTTACCTAAAATATTCTTAAGACTATTATTTGAAGTAGAAACTATGTCAAGATTGAATTTAGAGAAATTTTTTTGTGGACCTTTCGTATAATTTGGATAAAATGGTAATTTAACATATTTCTTATTTTTCCTGTCACTAATTTCTAAAGTACTCACATTTTTAATTCTTATTTTGTTTTTATGTTTTCTAATGGTATTATATACAACGTCTTCAGAGAATCCATTAAATGCAGCGATTTTAATAATTTCTTTAAGTTCTTTTTTATATCGTTCTGTAGATAGAGGAAAATTAAGTAAGCGATGTACCAAAAAGTTAATAGCTGCTAGTGTGTTTTTCCATGAATGGTTTGAATCTTCTGAAATAAATCTGTTATTAGTAGTGGGCTTTCTATATATGTCTGTTTCTAATTTATTTTTATTTCTTATTACTAACATATCGAGAAAAGCAGTCCTATTGTTTGTTTCCTCTTCATGGGTAAACTTAATGGAAGGAAATTTTGAATTTAGCTGTTCAAGAAAATCTCTAGTTGAGCACTTACTAGTATCAAAAACACAAAAAAATGTCATCGACGTATCTAACCCAAACCCGTGGAAAATATGCCAAAGTATTCTGAAGATCGGTTTCAAATTTTCCCATAAAGAGGTTAGCTATGAAGGGAGATAAGCTGTTACCCATTGCTGCTCCTTCAGTTTGTTGGTAAAAGGTGCCGTTGATTTGAAAGAAATTTTATTTCACGCAGAGCTTCGCCAAAGAAATGAAACTATCAACTTCATTACTGCCCAACTGATTACCTTTCAACAAATCTTCTAAATGAGTCAGAGTGATATCAACGGGAACGCTGGGAAACAGTGAGCTCAGATCAAATGAAACTAAAACTTCATTGTCAGTAAGTTCAGTGTTTTTAATTTTTTCAATGAACGCGTATGAATTTTTAACCGCTAAATCCGGGGGTTGCACAGTAAGTGATTGAATTTGTCAGATAGCCATTTGGACAGTAAGTAAGTTGGACTATTGATATTGGAGACAAATTCATAATTTTATCTTTGCAAATGTAACTTGAATAAGTTTTAAAAAAAAAACCGAAACATCGTTATACATTTATATTTTATTGTTACGTAAAAGACCAAAAAAAAAAAACAAGACACAAATTTCAAAAAATAATTTCATGTATTCCTTTGTCATTCATATTTCTAATATTACTATTAAGTCGAAGCATCTTAATTTTTTAAGTTTTAAATCCACATGTTACACAGACATTCCAAAAACGCTGTCAATCCAATTTATTAGAAACTTTTCTCAAAGCTTTATTTTATTTCCCTATATATCTCAAAACCGCACATTTTCCTAATACCCCAGAAATAGCCCACTTACTTGATGGAAGACACTACGGTCTCATCCTTCAGAGATAAGAAAACTGCATCATCACCGCAATCATCTTCAGGGACTCTTAAAACACGGCCAGCAGCACGCGGCTCGAGATTCGCTTGCATAAAAACGGGAGCAAGTGGAGGGAGACCGGCCACTGAAGATCGAGTAAATAAGATGGCCAGAGGTTATTGCCACGGGTACGACGTCAATAAGATAGGGCGAGTGGCGTCCCCCTGACTTGCAACCGGTCGACAGGAGTGCACGACGATAGGTGTCGTCGTTGGCGACGGTCATACGCTAGATTAGGATCTAGATAGCCGCGAGTCGCCTTGGTAACCGCACGTTTGGGACTAGTTAGCGATCTGCTACGTGGGGGAATTTGAAAATCAGTCCCAAACACGAAAAAATATATATATAATGTGTACTATATAAGACAAAAATCTTGCATCAGATTTAGAGAGGGATATAAATAAACGAGAAAAGTATATAGGCCATTAATGAATTGTGCGAATGTAATATAGTAAGCACTTATGGTTTGGACGGCGGCCTGCCTTTTGATGACAAGAAATACTGTCTTCTAAATACTAAAGATGAGCTTAGGCAGTCACAATTTTCTGTTAAACCTATTCTTAGTTACTATGAGAAAAATATATACAGGGTTGGGATAAAATATGGAACCAAGCAAATAACTTTAAAACGGAGAGGATAGTGTTGATGAAACTTTCCAAATAAGTGTCATGAAATATAATACATCTAATTTCGATTTTGTTGTTGTGATTGTACTTCCAGTTCAACAGGAAGTTACCTTTATTTTTTTTTTTATTTAAATGAAACACCTTGTATATTTTTGCAGATTATAATAGACCTTGTTTTTGCGAATTCTACCATACTGGTTTTAGCGCAGTTATCTGTAAATAATGAAGAGATAGAACACTTCACATTTACTGAACAATTAATTTTCTTTATTGTAAATTATTAACAAAATGGTAGTCATCTTATAAACGAACATATTTGAAATGTTCAAAATGCTCGCCGTTTACTTCCTGACCTTTTCCAAAACATCTCTACGGATTAAATCACATTCATCGACTATTCTTTCCATCAACTCCTGCAAAGTAGTTGGTCGCCTTACGTAAACACGAGATTTGAGAAAACTCCAAAGATAAAAATCTAATGGACTAAGCTCTGGAGAACGTGCAGGCCACTCTATGAATCCTCTACGTCCAATCCATCCATTTCGGAAAGTAGCACTCAAAAAGTTCCTAACTCGTCTATCATAGTGGGGAAGCGCTCCATCCTGTTGAAACCAAAAATGTTGAAGCAACTCCCCATTGTGTTGAGGTGCGGGAATAATGTGGTTTCTCAGTAAATCCAAATACTTTTCCCCGCTTAAGTTTCCTTCTATAAAAAATGGGCCTACAAGCCTGTTTTCAACAATTTCCATCCAGACATTCAACTTTTGAGGATGGTGAGTATGGGCTTCATGGATCTAGTGATGATTCTCATTGGACCAGGTACCTGGAATTACGGCGATTGACTGCTCCATCTAAACAGATTTTAGTTGCAAAATGTTCGTCTACATTACAAATTTTCATCATTCTTTCGCAAAACTTCAGGAGTCGATCACAATTAGTGATTGTAAATTTACTGACTTTTTCATTTACCGGTAATTCGGTAAATGAAAATGAAAATATCGGTTTACCGGTAAATTACCGGTAATTTTTTTTTTTTTTCATGTGTGACATTAATGGGGATTCCCTAAGAAAATAGGGTTAGAAGTTAGGCTAGAATAATACATATTTTGCACAATCTTAGGACATAATATTAGAATTTTGTAATAAATATTTGTATTTAATTATATATTTTAACAGTTGCTAGAAGTAAAAAATATATTTAAGTTCAATTTTAATGTTATTTAATACACAATTTGCATTAATATCCTCTCATAATAGGGATTTACGAAAATTGGATCCGATATATACCGATGTACCAAAAGCATTCGGAAACTGTATCATTTGCAATGTACTGGCGTTCGGAAATTTACCGGTACATACCCGTTCCATCTACCGGATCCATGAATTGTGGATCGAGAATTATAGTGGGTAAATGAAATTGTGTCGGTAAACACCTTATAAGAACTATAGTTACTCATTATACTCAATACTAAACTTATACGATACATACCTACATAGTTGTTAGTGGTTGTTACACCCGGAATTTAAATATGAATGTAAATAACGTATTAGGAATATGTTCTATTTGTGGTATATATGATGATTTAACCGCAATTCAAAAACATTTTGACGAAAATCACATGATTCATTTTATATTGATGGAATGAAATACGAAACCAGTACGAAACGCACGTAAAACACAATAATTTTAAGTTCTTAATGATTGAAAACAAAACAAGATGTACTGAACACGTTCTAAAATACATGTACCAGTTCCATCTACCATTTGAATCAGCTGTTTACCGGTAGGAACTCGGTAGATACCTTACAATCCAATTTTCTTTAACCCCTAGTGTAGTGTATTCAAAATTGCTATTAATTTAAATACGTGAAATGTTGTTCTTATATATTATTATTTTTAAATATTAAAAAATGAGACATTTTCTTACTCTTTAAGAAAAACAATTTTAAACTTTTAAAAATCTTCTCACATCTCAAAGCACAAATCACACATGCTAACTCAACTTTTTTCGAGAGATAAATAAAATTCATACAAAAACCATAAAATGAGAGAATTGAAATTGCATTTGTTGACAAAGAGAGGTCGGAACAGTGGGATGTTTTGCTTCCTACTGTTCTAGCAACAAATGAAGATTAATCTTGCTTTTCGTTTATCCGTCTCGTTTGAGACTTTTTTTTGAGAATTTTTTGATTCCTTCTCTTTCTGACTAACTCGGTGGAATGGAGGTTATACGTTTCTAATCAAACATTTTTGTCAGTTTCTTTTCTATATTCTCGATTCTAGGCATTACAGCGGCTCTCAATTCAAGAAAAGTTGAAATTAAAATTAACATCAAACTCTCCATATGAAATTGTTTTTTTCTTATTTTCAATATCCTTATAGACCTTTAAATATCTACAATCACAATATTTCGTACATAAGGATTTCTGGTATGGATTTTTCATTTACCGAATTACCGATAAATTTTTGTAATTTACCGGTAAATTTACCGAACGTTTTTTGGTCAATTTACCGGTTAACCGGTAAACCGGTATACAATCCTTAGTCACAATCATCATCTGACAGTTCTTGAAGTAGGTGTATTTTATACGGATGGAATTTTTCTCTCTTCAATATTTTTCCTACCGAACGACGACTACTATGATTTAGTGCTAAAATTGTGGGAGAAGTTTGAGTTGATTCTTCTAATTCAATAGCAATGTTTCCTCTAACAACTGCGTTAGTTGCGGCCTGCGGTCTTGCTGCTTTTGGTGAATTTTTAACCGTTCCAGTCGTACTAAAACGTTTTAGTGTTTTAGTGACAGCTGAACGTGTTATAGGAGTTCTTTCGGGATGCAAATCATTAAAAAGGTGATATACTTCTTCATGAGTTCTAACGCGATCGCCAAACCCGATCATCATTAAAATTTCAATACGCTCTCTTTCATTTAAATGCACCAATTTCATCCGTACAATTAGTAATTCGATGGACGCGAATTAAATAAACTTGACTGTTTGTCAATCAATTACCTACTAGATGATAATACCTTTCTGTACAAACAGATGTGGGATAATAACAAACTGTCGAATGCTGAAAATTAATTTGTTAGTACAATAAACCGCAAAAAAATTAAGACGCAATCCCATGTTTTGTAGAACAAAATTTTGAGCCGAAACAAAACACTGAAAGGAGTTAAATATTCTGATTGGGTTTACGCTAGCCCCTTTCTTTAACGCCAAACACGTTGTGTATTGCTTCTTACTGCAAAAGAAATAAAACACAAGGTCTTTACACGCGTACTCATACTTTTCGCAGTGAAAAGCTAAATAGCATAAAGAACAAAGGTAACATAAATATGTATACATTTCTAAATGAAAGCTGTATATTCAATAGGCTTTTTTGCCTGCGTATTTCGTTGCCGATGCCGTCTAAAACACACGTGCTTATTATATTACACTCTCACTCACAGTGCATAGATGGTCTACACCTGTCTCTCTTTATTTATGTATATCACTCTCTAATTCTGATGCAAGACTTTTGTCTTACATAGTACATACATATGCATATGTAAATAGGGATGTAACGAACATATGTGTATCAGAAGGAAAAAATGACAGTCGGGATGACTACGTACTTCATTTAGAAGGATTACTGCCCTGGTACTTTCGACATCCCGCCCTAAATGATGTTTTTCGCTCTCTCTCTCTCTCTGCCCCAGATATGTTTGTTGCATTACACGAGCATGTTGACAAAAGACAAGTTTAAATATACTGATTAATTGAGATTACCCATTCTGTTCCACCCAAGGCTTTCCGGCAATTAACTTGCTAATACTACCGGATTTGCCGAGATACGAAGCTCCATGGAAGCAGTATTACCATCGCCACAACCGGACTATTCTGCTCTAGGTTCTGCAACCGCGTATGCAATTCCTATGACGTAAAACCCACCCAACACACAAGAACCGGCAGGGATAATAAAATTGCGCTGTTCGCGATGTCTGGATTTTATTGGTCCATTAATGTGAAATATGCGTTGCTTATGACGCGTCGCGTTCAAGCTACTCTTCCCTGGCTAAACAGATGTCGTCCTGCGCGCGAGCAGGCTGTAAACAAGACGGGAGATATTTTATTTTTCCGCTGACGGTCATGAATATTAAATGGCGTAGTCTAGGTAGTCGTGCATGGGCTAGGGAGAACTACGTCGTAAATCGGCAAATATTTGCATAATATTGTCACGTCAAAATATTTGCTTAAAGGATTAGTTTTGGCGAGGAAAATTCCAACAGCCAAAAACCTATCGCCAATTTTCTAATTTATTGGAAAAGGAATTTGCTGTAAGAAATTCATATATGTACTGATGTTTTAAGTTTGTGTGAATGGATTCAGTTATTTATGAACAAGAGAAATGTTTAAGCAGCCGAAGGAAACTGGTATTGAAGTAGATGCTATGGCCAGAAAGCGCTGTGTTACGATTATTTTTTTAAGTCTCTTGTGAACTCTTTCATCCTACAACCCTCTTTGATTTTGCCTTTTTATTAGTTTTGGTGATTAGAGGAACATTTCGACAGTTAAAATTTATTGGGAAAGTAATTTGCTGTGAGCAATTCAAATATGTATTGGTGTAACTTTAGATTTATATAAATGAAATCAATTATTTACCTACAGAGGGATTTATGAACAAGAGAAATTTTATGGCGGCATAGCCAAATCATCATTTTTCAAATCCGCTGGAAAATAAAGACCTGCTTAAGCAGTCGAAGGAAACTGGTATTGAAGTAGATGCTATGGCCAGAAAGCACTGTGTTACGATTATTTTTTTAGGTCTCTTGTGAATTCTTTCATCCTACAACCCTCTTTGATTTTGTCTTTTTATTAGTTTTGGTGATTAGAGAAACATTTCGACAGTTAAAATTTATCGAGAAAATAATTTGCTGTGAGCAATTCAAGTATGTACTGATGTATCTAACTTTATATTTATATAAATGAAATCAATTATTTATATACAAGGGAAATTCTATGGCGGAGTAGCCAAATCATCACTTTTCAAATCCACTGGAAAATAAATTTGGCTTAATCAGCCAAAAGACACTTGTAGTGAAGTAAATATGTTAGATTAGAATTAGAGTGGCTAGAAGAGCTTATTTTCCGACTACTTTTCAGATGTCTTGTGATCTCCTTTGTCCCACTGTGGTTTTGCCTTCTTAATCAGGCCTATGATATTTGAGGGCAGCTCATTTTCGTACATATCAGCTCTGAGGTTTTCCAAGTACAATAGCAGAAACCTGTCTTCGCCGAGTTATTGCATCGGCACACAACATGAATTGGAGGTTTTCTCCTTGTCTAAGCAGAATCTATAAACAACATGCTCTGCCAGCCTATGATATCTACATGCGTGTTTGATATGGAGCCCCTACTTAAAAGAATTACTATCAATTTTTATTAATATCTCGGAAACGGTTAGAGATATCGAACTCCGTTGTCGGCATTCGATTCCCCGTTAAAATGCACAGCGAATAGGCGATACCTCTTGATGTTTGATCAGTAATGTTTTGATCCTGATAAAATCAGTTACGATAACTATACAGGGATATACCTTCAAATAAATAATTTATTTGAGATAACTGTTATTCTTACCATACATTTCACAATTTAGTTATGGAATCGAAAGGTTATGGTAAGTAAATCCAATTAAATAACAGTAATAAAACAAAACACTACTGCAAGTAATATGGATATTTCCAGCAATTAACACGCAGTATCTAATACCAACGAAACAAATATTAACTCCAAATAATGTAAAACACTTGGAATAGATAATGTTTTTCATTTACCAGGAATATTAAAATCATCTAGTGTTAGCTAGTACTGTTAGAAAAATAACTTTACTTAGTATAAGAGTTTGATTATTTGTCACATATACAAATGAATTTTTTAGTTGCCAATAAGTACTACATTTTCACTTAGAGTTAATAAAAAAATTTCTCAGTGTATCTAAAACAAAAAGAAAATGGCAAGGCTGGGTCACATCTATGTGGATGCTGTATTAGAAGAAATACTCGCGGCACTTTAAAAATCACATACGTCGCATATCTCAAGGTGTAACGTCTTTACTAACTTATTTACATCCGCAAGTGAAACGCAATAATTTTTACTAGGACAAATGAAACAAAATGAATTTGAAAGTAATAAAAAGAAGCTAAAGAAGGAACGGACAAACAGAAATGCTTCCAGAAGTGTAAATAAAGAAGTTGTTAATAAATATGCACACTAAAAAAAATTGATAAAATTCCTGTACTTACAAATTTGGGGCAACTTTGTGCCCCTAAAATCATACACAGGTATTTTACTTTTAGAAATGATACTTCTAGCAATACGCGATTTTTCCAAGGTTTTTTCATGCAGCTTAGAATATTCATAGTAAAATTTCGAAATGTGGGTAACTTTGCCAAGATTTTTTCGTGTAAAATATTCACAAGTATTTATATTATTATTATTATTATTATTATTACAAGTAAAATCTCAAATAGTGGTAATTTCCATAGAAATTTTACTTTAAAATTAAAGTTTCAAAAAAAAATCAGTATTTCCGGTTTTTTGCCTAGCAAAAGGAGGCAATATGGTCGAAATTGAACTGCACTGGTAGTGTTTAATTAGAAATTAATGTGTAAAAGACAACAAAATATGTATTTCTAAGAATTATGTTAACACAAATTACAATTGTTACCACTTAATCATTAAGTAAGAATATTTAAGTATTTAAGTAAACCGCGTTGTTAGAAACAATAAGCCATGTTTTTTAAACTATATATATTTTCTTTTCTTTAATACAAGTTTTTGACTTCACAGATCTAGAAAGAAGAAGAAAAGCAAAAGTAAATAATTATGTATGTATTTTTTAAATAATTTTTAAGTAAATCCATGGAGGTATTTATTTAATGCTTTTGTTTTAAAGCACTTATGAACGTCTCCAGAATCTCTAACCTGTTGTTTTATATGTTATTTATTAAAGTAAAGTATTACCTAGTTATGCTACTCACCGTTTGCAGAAGCTAAATATTTTCATGGATGTAATACAACTTTTTTCTTTTCTTGGTGTGAAAAACTAAGAACTTTTTGTTCCGTCTAGGTGAGTTTTTAACAAATAATGCTGAATTAATTCCAACTTGCACGTAAGTTCTTTCTGATATTCCACGTTCAAATTGTAGCAGAGTGCGTAACAGACTTTAAAACATTAAAAGAACAACAAACCGATTTTCTAATATGAATTAATACACCCTACTGATAATAAGTTTAGTAGTTCGAAAATAATAAGGAAACAGAACCACGTATGACCGAACGACATGTCAGTTCTGCCTATCTCTAACTTGATCCAGAATATTCTAAGTTAACGCATTGCTTATTTCCTTACCACTTGATAATTACTATATTTATAACTGTAATTTCTCAAACTGTAGGAAATTCAATTTTTTCCGAAGAAATAATTAAATAAAAATTAATATTTTTCTTAGTAATATTACAATGTTAGAGATTTTTTTAAAGAAACAGAAATTTTCCCATTAATATTCGCGTAAAATTCCTGCATTATGGCAAAATTTCTAACATTTTGTCATTGTCCTTAAGTTTCTTCTTAACGGTCGTTTGCACCGTTCGTGATTAAGTTATAATTAACATTTAGTCATAACTAAACTTTAAATTCCTTTGCACCCACTGCTTAACTAATAATTAAATCCTTAATTCGTGATTATCTTTAATCAGTACCCAAGGTACGAATTAAGTCATAATTAAAGTTGGGCGGAAGAGTAGTTTCTTTATTTACAATCGTGTTTATAGGCGATTATAGGTTATGTTATGCGGTTTTTGGTTATAATACAAATATCTGTGACTGTAAATTGAAATAGCTAGCTAATTAAAGTGTTCACTTTGAAGATTAGAACAAGGAATAGCGGCGTGCAAGAAGTGTATATTTGACAGGGTTTTAGAAAGTCCAAGGTAAATCAAAAATTAATTCCCGAAATAAAAACTAACAATAAATGTATTTGAGGATTACTCATGGTTTCAGGTGGGAATGACCCGGAGGTATTTTGTAATAGGAAAGGATATCTTTCTATAAATTCACAATTTTTATATGATGCTAATTTAAAAATAATGTATATCGTAGTACGATGGCCAGGGAATACACACTTTAACGATCCATTCTTTTCCATAAGCAACAGTGGATATGCCTCAAAAACATATTTATTGACCCCACTGTTAAAGTCTGAAACAGTTGTGAAAAATCATTATAATGAAAGCCATATTACAACACGGAATGTCATTGACAGCATGTTTCTAAGAAGAATGTTTTCCAATACTGGCATATGGTTGTCGCTTAAAGCTGGATACCTTTATGGCAGTAATAGTTGGTACCTCAGCATTGCACAATATAGCCATAAATGTTGGTAAAGAGGAAGTCAATGAAGAAAAATTAAATCAAGTAATTTTAAATGGACAACTTCATGAGATTAATTATGACGCTGTTGATGAAGTACCTGCTGCGACACAGGCATTACTAATTAATGATTCGTTCAACAATTTGTAATTCATTGCTATATAGAAATTAACTTTTGAACATTTCTTTTTGTATTTGTTTCCGCTGGCTTTTGTATAAACGAAATATATTTTATTTACTCTAAATGCATTATCACTTTGATTTTTTTAAAAGAAATATTGTGTATGTAATTAATAAATTAAGTAAATTAAATTTATCAAATAAAAGGGAACAAAATATATAAGGAAATGATGGTAATAATAAAATAATTCTAACAAGTAATAACAGAGGTCAAATAAAGTATCAAAAATTGGAGCATTTGCAGAACAAACAAATAAAAGAATTGCATAATGAAAAAAAAAAAACCTGCATTCACATATTAATTTCTATTTTAAAACTACTACTCAATTTTTTTTATTTCAATATCTAATTCTGTAGCAATTTTCTTCAGCTTAAATTCCAATAACTTTCAAATACCGCTTAAAATCGCGCATTCGCATAGCGGCAATTTTCATTATGATGGAATAGTGTTCCCAATATAAATACAATTTTTGACTAAAAACTGAACTTAACGCACTACCAACCTATATTTCTGTCGCAAACTTTTTATTTAACTAATCATTAATTAAATTTGTTCGGTGCAATCCTATTCATATTTAATTCGTAATTAAATTTAATCTTTGGTTAGTTAATTAAAATGTTAATCACAGACGGTGCAAACGGCCGTAAGTCCTTAACATTTACCCTCTTGCAGTGGGGAGAATTATCAAAAAAAGTTATTTTACCAAGAAAAAATCCTAATTTTTTGTGTTTAAAAGATAATTATGAAAAAGAAATAATTCACATGAAATAATTACGAATGAATGAAAATGGATTCAAATCATCAATCAAATGATAAATACAGCCTTATTTCTCAATATTATAGATAGATAGAACTTCATTAACTGAAAATTACAATACTGTTGTAAAAGTTTTGTCTAATCTATAGTCCACTGTATCTCTTAAATAGCTTATATTGAAAATATTGACAACAGTTCACGTATTTCCCGCACGACCGTCCAAACGTAAACAATAAAATTAATGCCTCTCATCCATTATTCGAATCTAGTACGCGTGCGAGTGCCTCCGACACTTATATATCGCCTTTTTATCTCCGACAAGACCACCTCCACGATATTTTTCAAACGCACATCGTCGCTTATCCACCGCAGTAGGCGTAAAACAAAAGAATAATGGAGCACGGGGCGCCCGCAGTTCTACGTGTTCGGCGCCGATACACGGGCGGTACATCGGTGAATCTATAAAACCGATTCTCTTCCATTTCTCTTGTGTGCGTTTTCGCGGATCAAGCAGGCCACGCACGTCTTCATTTGTCTGCGGCCGACCTGATGCCGCCTGACACTTGAGCTTTCGGCAATGGTGCCTACCGCATCTTTGCCCCGTTCACGTACGGTGCCATCACCACGTGGATGTATAAAAACACTTTTCTGACTGTGTGTGATATTGAAAAGATGTGATAAAAATGGGGACGTTAATCTGCGCAGATTTTCTATGGGTGATTCTAAAGCTATGGGCACTTTTTAGTATCATAATTAGTACATAGTATTTGAATAAAAAATCTTCTCACTATCGATTACAATAAGAAATTATGTTTTATTACATATACTCTATAAACCAAATCTCCAGTTATTTTGCCGCTTCGTCAATGGCATGGTTTGTGCCTGCACCTTTGTGTTTAACCATAAGATTGTGTTACATTTTCAAATAATTCTATTAAACAAACTTTTTTAATTTCACTCACTTAATTACATAATAGTAATAAGAAAAAGTTGTTTTCCTAGCATTACGATCTTTCAGGTCGCCCAAGTTATGTACTTGCACATTGTTGTGAACTATTGTGAACTACAATTAATGATAAACAGATTGTAGCTACCATTTTTTGTGACTTGTCCAAGGCTTTTGATTGTGTTCCTCATTGTCTGCTACTTCGGAAACTTGGGAGATATAGGCTTCAGGGGTGTTGTTAATGAGTGGTTTAGATCCTATCTTACTGATCGTCAGCAGTACGTCCAGATACATGCTGGCGGGGGCTACGTCAGGTCGGAGATCGATGGGGTGGTATGTGGTGTACCGCACGGCTCAGTACTTGGACCGACGCTGTTCTTAATATTTATTAATGATCTAGCTTCTGCGGCTAATCAATCACACACCGCCCTATTCGCAGATTATACATCGCTTATATGGCATGCCTCGAATAAGAACGATCTCGAAAAAATCATTAACAACGGAATTTTTAGTATTAGTGAGTGGTTTAATGCGAATAATATCACTCTTAACGTCAGTAAAACCAAATTATTGATATATAAGCAACATATAAATATAAATGCTTGCCTTAATAATAATTATTATTATTATTATTATTATTATTTTTCTTTGTTTGAGTCTCGTATGCGGTACTGTCTTTCCTGTTGGGGATTTACTTCGTTGGCAAATCTTAATGTACTTTTTAAGGTGCAAAAGCGGGCAGTGCGGGTGATTTGTGGGGAGGCCAACAGAGCTCATTGTCGGCCTTTGTTCATATCGCGTGGAATTTTAACCCTTCCTTCCTTATTTCTATATGAAACCCTTAGCACTACCTACAAACAGCGACAGAAACAGAAATATCGGTTTGACATACATTCTTATAGTACGCGCCATAATCACTACATTAACCTTCCTAAACCAGGCTCCTCCCTTTGTAGAGGTTCCTTGTATTATATAAGTTTTTCATTATATAATAAATTACCTACTTCTTTAACTAATTCGCCAACTCAAAAAATTCTCCAGCGCCAACTAAGGGCCGTACTGTTGGAACAAGCATTTTATTCCATTGACGAATTTTTAACATATGACTTTGATATATAATTCTTACCTATCTTATACTCCCCCTTGTGAACATTTGTTTTATATTTTAAATGTAACACAGCTAATACTAATCTAATACTAATCTATCAATTTCATTATTTTATCTATACTGATATTATTATTATTATATGTTTATTTATGTGCCAAACAACACCTAGTGTTTTTATGCGCAAATAAAGTATTAAATAAAAATTAAAAATTAAATATGGGTTTCAGATGACAAACAAAAAAATAATGGTTTCAAACAAATCGGCTGATCTTGGAAATCATGGTATGGAGTCAAATTTGTCAATGCATCCACTTTCGAATGTGCTTTTTAAAAAGTTCCTGGCGGAACTAGTAGATTTTGCTAGAGCTCCATGGAGGACATGTGAGTAAGGCTTATAAACGCCAAGCGGTTGCCTTGTGTACTGGGGTTGAACACAAGAATTATCAGCCATCATAGTGTGCAATGAAGGCAATTAAATATACCAGTTTAATATGTTATAATCGTATTTGTCACGCCATTTGTGATAAACAGCTCTTGTCACTGGAATGAAATAGGAGAAGCGCCATCTATGCGAAAATTTTTGTACCACACATAAGTATTTAACGTCTGTGATATAATACATGGGGAGAAAATCGCTATAAATATATACTATACTTCGATGTAAATACTTAACTAAAATAAGCAATACTATGTATGTTTTAAATTAACTATATAACCAGACTATTTGTTTGATTGAATTCCAAGAATTTTGTTAAAACTATTTAAATCAAGTAATAACATTTAGTAATTATAAATAAATATTTATTAGCAAAAACATTGGTTTAAACCAAGTATGTATTAGGTAAGTATGTATGTATTTATTATTATTATATTATATTTCTCTAATATAATATTCCGTCGTTCTAATATAATTCTTAATATTTTGTTTAAACGAGGATAGAACATTCAATTTTGAAGAAATGACATTTGAAACTAATAAATCAATTATCTTATACAGTTTATCGTAGAAGCGCTTGATGGACTTAAATATTGTTTGTCGCTACTATTTATACTGGTTTGTAAGATTCAAATTACTACTTAACTAAAATTCTAATGAACCACTTCAGTAGGACAGCCTGTATATCTTTCAATTTTTTCTTTATGAGTTTCTGCTTCCACCACTCTTGAATTTATTATTATTGTGTGTGCTTCTGCCACGTATTAATGGCGGCAGTTTTTCCTCTTAGTCGCAGCGCGAGCACGCAGATCCAGAATCAAGAATATAAGAAGAGGGATGGAATGAAATATTAACCGCGCCGTCATTCACTCGAGAGGGTTTGACGTCTCGGTTCGATGTGAGGGATTGACGCAGACTAATCCTCGTGATATATATATCGGATCGGGAATTTGGGGGTATATTTATTATTTCCGTCGCTCAGTCATACAAATGGGGAAAGTTGATATTTTGTTACTCGATACGTTCGATAGGAGATAAGTCAAAAGGAATCAATCGCCGAGTTAGATAGATACCAGCAAGAAAGGATCTTCAAAATATTTTTTAACTTTATGAAATGGGGAATGATAAATGTATTATCAATGGAGTTGCGTAGGTAAAAGTTTCTATATTAGCTACAAAATTCTGCTTCCGCACTTCTCCTTTGATAAAGACATACAGTTAATGTTCGTTTTTTATAAGCGATAATAACAGTATTTCGATTTTCTAAACCTCTTCATTTAAGATAATATAAAAAAAAAAATAAAGAATGACTATTGTCTGAAGTCATATTTTCGAATAAGAAACGCATTCACTAATCTAAAATGAATATCTAAATACATAAATTTTGCTTACTGAGTTCCTTTCGCTACAGCGAAAGACAGTTCTTTTATTCAAAACAGACATTATACAGGATGTTACACTGACACACCACTCTCGATGCAGCGTACAAAATACTAGCTGTAGCTAAGACTACATTTGAATCTTTAGTATCTTGGATCCTATTCTGAAACATTTCCTGTCAATGTGAATCCAAAGATTTCATTCTATATTAATATATAATAAAGTTTGCTCCTAACATTTCTTCCAACAGGGGCGTTTTCCATAGGCGTCGCCCTATTTAACGCGTGTAAATTTCGCGAAAAACGTGTCAAGGAATAGGCTCCGAAGGCGGAATTGATTAAAAGGGAAATAATAAAAGGCCGAACGCGAAACGACGGTCGCAACACAATAGGGGTATCGCGATCGATCGTTAAAAGTAGGAAAAGAGGAGAAAATTCGCCGAAAATTAGATCGTAGTAGGCGCCGGGAAGCGAACGCCGCTGACAGACCGAGAAACGTCACCGCGATGTTTTGCCGGGAACGCGCGCTTTGTTTGACGGAATTCGTACGATGGTGTCGTATTTATCGCCCGGCAAAACGTTCCGAACTTCGTGGCACGATTTCGATTTTAAGTTAGGTGTAAAAAGTCAAAACATGGTTCGACAAATGCTATAAAGCGATACAGTAACGAACGCAGATGGAAAATCGCAGAATAATTCGCAAAATATTGCCATTCCTGATGGAGTTAAGTTCATAACCTAACATGTTATTCGAATAACAACAACAGCGATGTGAAGTAATTGAATTATATTGCTTATGGATCCATACGTTGCTTAAAAGGTAAAATCAGATTCGTAATACACGGTCAAGTATGTTTGTGATTATAAATTATACAATTTTTAGAGAAATGGTTGAGCAAGTTTCGAGAGAGATGTCAAATCATAACGCCAATTTTTTTCTACTTTAGAGACCGAAAATGAATATAGTATCACAGCATCACAGAATGTACTTCAACAGGGAGCTTCAGATGTGCTAAAAGTTTATCGTAAAACTTCTCCCAATAAGTGTCGAGCCATTACGTTCCCCTCCGAGAAAATTTGTGCCAACGCTGTGATAATTATAGAAGAATGCCGGAGTTATGTTGTAATCTTTGTTAGAATTAAAGGTATACTTCGATTTTTTATGGTGATCATGCCTCCGATGCCATTTAAATGGGAATTTTACATCTGAGAAACGAAATAATTTAAAAAGGACACAGCGATCAGCTGCTTCATCGATTTCCATTACGTTAAGGAAAGTTATAATTATTACTATTTGGGAACACACGGTATGTACTTTATATTAACATTTATTCTTCGAATAAAAAAATATCAAATACTTAGGGCTTTATTTATCTACCTTCCCTGCAAAATAATACGTTACTTTATCTAAATTATTAACGATTTTACTAGCGAAGCCTTTCATTTAGAGAATACATAAAGTTTATTTATTATTCCACATTAAAGCACCTGTAAAATGTACACGTACTGCAATTGCATTTGTTGATAGAATTAACATGGTTTGGTTTAACAAAGGCAAATTTAAGCATCTGATATTTTTATCATTCTAACAACATTAATTGAGGGTTTTATCATAAACGCCAAACAAACAGTTCTTTAATGATAAATAACAACTGATATAAAATTCAATCAATAATGCTAGATTATTGGTTTACCAGTTTCGGCTAAAGAGCCATCTTCAGAGCCATTCAGTCAAAACTAGCAAGCCAATAATCTTGTACAATTGATTTAGTTTATACCAGTTATTATTTATCATTACACTCATTTAGGACATAACGATAAAATGGTAGTTTATTAGCAGCAAAATGCTAAAATGAAACTTACAGTTATCTTGGAGATGATGAATAAGTCTTAGTGTGATATTTATTTTTATTTAGGGCCTGAATAAATAGCACTTTGTTGGTTATGGATCATCTTCCACCTAATTCCAATTTGGTTACTATGTAAGGTCTCAAGAGTCAACAGAAAAACTGATAACAATTGGGATGACATCTTGTACTTGCATACCCCAAGACGGTCTCTTTCTCATTGTCGAGATATTAGGAATTTAATGTGGAATATAAGTACTTATATACAATGTATTCCATTAAAAAACCATTCTCTTATTATTCCATACAAGCCTACGAATCACCAGATGTACGCAAAAATATCTGCAAATCATAAAGCAATTACAACAATATATTGTAATGTTTTCGGGGATCAAATTATTAACATAGGCGACATGTTTAATAAAAAGTTTTTATTTCTACATCTACAGTCTAATAAAAAATAAAATTACATTGATAAAAACACTTATTGAACTAATTCACTTAAATACTACTATTTATGTTCATCACAATTTATTTTCCACTATACAGGCTGATCCAAGTTAAGTGGTCACTATTGCTATCTGCGTTAATATTGATGCTACGATGTTGGTTAAATTAGCAAACTAGTAGTATTTTTCATGTTGATTAATGTACATTCACCAGAAAAACAATCGACTTGCGTGTTTGCTAGATAACTGTCAAAATAATGCCTTTTTTAATGGGTCACCCTATATATTTTTCAAAAATTTAAAAGATAATATCATTTACAATATAAATACTTAAATTCATAACTACACTAAAGTAAATAATAAGGAAGTTATGATAGATTTTAATTTATGCTTATCGAAGATGTAGGGGAGGGTGGGGCAAGATGGGGCCACGAGGCATGATGGGGACATCGTCTTATCTACAAAACAGCAGTAAGCATCTGCCAAATAATAGCAGTCCTAATATTGACAAGTGCTGTTTTATGTTTGTTGTAATGTAGGAAACTTTACTAGTCGTAATAACAAAGTTATTGCTGTTTATGCGTGAACTTTGCAATTTCCAGAATTTCGTTATTATTTTGATGGCGAGTTCAACGGCCAGTATCGGAAGCATAAGTAAATTATTTACAACTATACTTTTTTGTGCTTATTAATTGACATGTATTGTATGTATTTTCTATAGTGCGTTATTTGTTTCTTTCAAATATTTAATATGTTATTATAACATAACCAGAAAATGTCCCAAAGAGGCAAGATGGGGCTATTGGTATGGGGCAACATGGAGACATCACTACTCACTCTTCAATCTGGTCCGTTATGCCTGGATATGCCATTATGCTTTCTCGAAGACATAATGCCTATTTCTCATGTTAGGAATAAAGTACAGGTTCAATCAAAGCGTAACAAGGGAAAGACATGCAATCCTTACAAGCACTACGTATAAAAATCTGCTACAAGAAAATAGAAGTTTGGAGAATCCCTAAGGCAAGTAGAAGTGCTGAGGGAGAGTTAAAGGAAAAAAATGACAAAGAAGAAAACAAAAGAGATTAAGAAGCCGAATTTTGTAAGAAAAGCAAAGAGATAGATTTTTAGAAAATGTCAAGGAAATAATCAAGTTCTTCTGTTGAGGAAGATGACGCTCAATGCTAGTATTGTAAGGGGAAGTATTGATACAGTGCCATGGATGGCGAGGTTGGGTACATGGGAAGCTGTGCGAATAACGTAGATGAGTTCGTCTTCTATTGTCTCAATTGTGAAGATTAAGTTTAGTATTCTTATCGTTATTGTATTTTTTTTTTTATTTTAAGTAGTTCCGCTTTAAAGAGTTTAAGCTTTGTTCCTGCATGTTTTTAAAAATATTTTAAGAATCTATTTTTTTTACCTATTACCTAGATTTATGGTACGACCCATTCTTAACCTGAAACCCTTGCCACCCCATCTTGTCCCCATGGTGGGGCAAGATGGTGTATTTACACATTTCTTTTAAAAATTTTCTCACAACATCCAGAGTACCCACCGAAAAATTGTAAATTCATTCATCAGCAGATAAATGTCTAAAGATTACAACAAGCGTACTTAGAACCTTGTATATCAATTTGCAATCCTGATGCAGTGTTTTAAAGCTTAATGTTCCCATCTTGCCCCAACTTCCCCTATTTGTATTATAGAAAAGAAATTGCAGTAGGCCTCTGTGTGATAATTAGAAACAACAACAATACATAACAAATAGTATTACTTATAGAACTGTCAATAGAAGTATAATTAGTCTTGATTTTTTTCGAGCTTCATTGATGAATTAGTTTTATTGCTTCATTTATTTGTCAGTATTCTTGATTGTTTTATTTTTTTTAATTGCTAAGTGTTATTTGTTAATTGTATTCGTTGGTTCGGTGTTTTCACATTTGGAAAAGTGCAACACACTAGAGGTGGACATTTTGTCCCGGAAAAATTGTATAAGTGCTAGTGGACATTATGCTGAACGTCAACAATTTCGATTGCGATCTGCGCAGCATACAATAGCGCCCTCTATGAGCATTTCTGTGATCGCCGCTCTAAAGTGGTGGCGCCATTTGCCGGAGCAGCAGGTTATCCAAATTCAAAACAGGCGCTACGATATTGATATGTGCCTCACGCGTTTGGGACTTTTAATTTTATTAAATAAGTTACAAGTTCTAGTTTAAATCATTTGCAAAAAATAAAAAAAGAACGTAATCTCAACTGAAATTAAATGGAACTGGTATTACATGTATCTGATTGACACTAACAATATTGTTTGTACAAATATTAATTTGGATGGGTGTTTGATCCTGTTCTCTGCAAAATCTACATTCAGATTGCTTTGCTAATACAAGATTACTCAAATGTCTTTTCAATTTACAATGCCCTGAAAGGATTTTTGTTAATATACGAATATTGTACTTGCTCAGGTTAATGTATTCTGCAAATCTCTTCTAGCTAATAGATTCCCATAAGAGTTTTATTCCCTGGAGAGGCACCCAATAGTTGCATTTTCTCACTTTTTAGTTTTTTTAGTTTATTGTACTGTTACTTATTCCGCAAAGCATTGAGCGCCTAAAAATGATTTACCATCTCCTTTTTTATTTCGTTTCCTTCCTAATGTTTTGATACCCACAGGAGGGTTACTTTGCTCCTTTTGTCTAGCCCTTACACACTCCTAACTTTCGAAATTCGAATATTTGGTTCTAGACCATATGTTCTCTTGCCGTTTTGAAATTATCCGTGCACTATTTATGATGGCATTTCTATTGAATTTCAGGATGGTCTTTTGTTCTGTGTTCACTCGCTGTTATTACCAAACTTTACGGTAATTTTTCACAAATTTTGGTTTTCTTTGACATGTCATCCAGAAGGTCTGATCACCATCAGGAAATTCATGCCGCTACCTAAACATTCCTTGTTAGTTTGTAAGATAACTAATTTACATATGGAAAAGAAGTGTGAAAACTCCAACACTCTTTTGCCTTACAATCCAAAAGAAACTATAGTAGACAATAAAACAAATTGAATAGACCTTTCAACAATGTAAACACAATCCACAACGATATATTCCAATTATAAAATTTAATTCGTAAGAAGATTCGAAAGATATACTCCTCGTGATTCCTTTTTCATGCTATTTAAAACCTTTAAATCCACACGGTTTATTACAATATTAATTCACTCAAGAGTGAAAATACCATTAGTACCATTAGTCCTGTATATACGTGATATTTATGTTATACAAACATCGCAAACGTATTAACGTTTCGAGAGCTTTATTAGATTTTTTCTTGATTACATTTAAAAGGGGACGAGACGTAAACAAGTTAAAATGAAATTTTCCACGAGGCGGAAACTCCTTTAGTACTTTTAATCCTCAAAAATCCCTCTTTTATACTACATAAATCCGCAACGATTAATTTTAAATATCTCGCTTGTCATGTAGACAAAGCAAAGCTATTACCTTCTTAGTTTGTGGCCGCGTAGTTTTTTTTGTACACCTGTCTTTATTACCGCTATTAGTTACGTTTTCACTCAACAATCTACTCCAACTTTCAACGCTTAAAAGCGCCGCTTTTCATCATCATCACTTTTTTATTCTTTTTTTCGCTTTTACCAGTGCGGCAAATTTACGCCGAAAATATCCCCATTAGCTTTAACTGCGGCCGCCGCCAGTTCCAGAACAATCCGCGGACATTTCTCACAAACACCGCCGTTATATTCGTACGGTCCGGTCAGCTGATATCCGGAAAGCGTCTAACGCAAACAAAGTACCGCGATTTATCAAAACCCGCCGCAATTAATTCTAATTCCCGGCGTTCGCTCGCTTACAGGCCGCCCCACTACGGCTTCCGCGCACCCCTCGACCCCCATTCCTACACGGCGATGCGACGGCGGCTCGTTCGCGGTAAGGTGTTAATATCAAAAACCGACGGAAAAAAAGGACGCCCGCCGAGCCTAAAGTAAAACCTCACATAAATCAAGCCGACGCTGCGTTAATCCGTCTCCAGCACGAATGAGTTGGATTTTTCACGATCCTTCGACGATTTTATCCCCGACGAGAATGTACAGGATCAACTTAAAAGTCCTGTAACGGATTTCGTGTAGATAAAGCATTTTTTTCCGCGACCAGGATTTGTTTTTGTGAATGATTTTAGGCGTCCTACAGAGATTCCTATTGATTGATAAATAATAAGGATATTTGCCGGATATCAAATAAAGTAAACCTGCAAGTGACAGCTGTCACTTTACAAAATCATAAATTAGGGTAAACCACTTACAACGACACAAGGCGTATATTGTTATTAATAGCGCTTTAAATAAAACAACTATTTCTTATCAACATTTTATTATTTTTACGGACATGGGTTAATAAATCTGGATCGTGGATTGTTGGTCGGAAAAGGGATGGCTATCCACTAGTGATTGTAAATTTACCGATTTTTTCAATTCGGTAAATATGAAAATACCGGTTTACCGGTAAAGTACCGGTAATTTTTTTTCATGTGGGACATTAATGGGGATTCTCCAAGAAAATAGGGTTAGAAGTAGACTAGAATAATACATATTTTGCGCAATCTTAAAGCATAATATTAGAATTTTGTAATAAATATTTGTATTTAATTATTTTAAACAGTTGTTAGAAGTAAAAAAAATATTTAAGCTATATAATATTTTCAAATTTTAATGTTATTTTACAATAATGTTGCATTAATGTCCTCTCATAATATGGTGTATTCCAAATTGTTATTAATTTAAATACGCGAAATGTTATTCCTATATATTATTATTTTTAAATATTAAAAAATGAGACATTTACTTACTCTTTAAGAAAAACGATTTTAAACTTTTAAAAATTTTAGAAAACTTCAGAGCACAAATCAACTATGCTAACTCATTTTTTTTCGAGAGATAAATAAAATAGGTAGGTAGGAAAAGTGGGGTGTTTTGCTTCCTACCGTCCTAGCAACCGTCCTAGCAACAAATGAACATTAATCTCGGTTTTCTTTGCGTTGCTTTTCGTTATCCATCTTGTTTAAGACTTATTTTCTTTTAATTTCTACACGACTTTTTTTCAATTTTTTGCTTTTTTTATTGAGAATTTTTTGATCCCTTCTCTTTTTGACTCAGTGGAATGGAGGTTATAGGTTTCTAATCAAAAAATTTGTCAGTTTCTTTTCTATATTCTCTATTCTAGGGCATTACAGCGGCTCTCAATCGAAAGAAAATTTAAATTAAAATTAAACAAAAAACATCACCCATAAAATTAATAATTGGGTATATTTTACTTAGACTTACCTGCTTTTTTTTATTATTTTCAATGTCCCTTGAGACCTTTAAATATCTATAAATACAATGGGCGGTATTATTTTCCTTTACTTTAAAAACTATTTAACCTTTGTTTAACTAAATAACTGTTCGGGCTTAATAAATGTCTTAATTAACATTTCAAATAATGGTTTATTATTTTCTTTATTTAAATCATTTTTAACAAAATAATCACTTAAAACTAAGCGCGACAACATAGCAAATAACGGTGACTTTTCTATACGTCTACTAGTTCTGTTGTCAATTGTTTACGTCAAATGACAGGTATGGCCTATATTGACGGATCTGGGATTTAATTAGTGCTTTTGTTTTGTGTGTTTGTATGGAATTTTAGTTAGATTTAAACTCGAAATTTACATTAATTATGCAGTAAGTAATAATTAACATTTAAATATTAAGATGAATAATATGGAATAAATCCATTTCTAGAAAAAGTAAAAGGGGAAAGAGCAAAGAACTTTTCTGAAGTTGAAAAAGCATTACTTGTGGAGTTTTTTGGTGAAAATAAATTAATACTAGAATCTAAAAATCCGGAGGAGTATGTTAATAAGAGAAAAAGAGAACTGTGATCACAGATTATTATTATCAATTAACTCAATTTCACCCAACATATCTTGAATATCTCTCATATTAACTGTCAGTAATTTATTATTAAGCCAATTGACAAATTAAATAATATTTTAAAGAACGCATTCTGTTGTTTAAAATATTATCTTTATTAGATTTTAACAACAACTCGTTAGACAAGGGAAAATAATAACAAAAAGTTAATAAAATTCGTCAAAATTTTAAACACAGTCTTTAAGGCTTAATAAAGGGCAAATAATACGACCCAATATTTCGTTCATAAAAATTTCTGGTATGGATTTTTCATTTACCGAATTTTTTTTGGTCAATTTACCGGTTAACCGGTTTACAATCCTTACTATCCACGCGCATTTAGGCCACTCTGTCTGGTTCCATTGTGCTATCTGCCCTAGGAGGTGTCGCTCATCCGCGACCTATTCGAGCTAACCCAAGGGGGAATAAACTTGAGCAGTGAAGCAGGTGAGGTGCCGCTAATATTAGTCATACTGGGCCAGGACTCTTCCGGAATAGAACCTATAAGTTGGGCAAGCGCCGGACAGTCACAAAAAATGTGCCCCGGTTTCTCGTTCTCTAACAATAAGTAACATACATGGCAGAGTGGGCTGTTAATTAGTCCTTTGCCGTGCACGTGTTTACTAAGCGTGCAGTGCCCAGTCCTACAACTTGACATAGGTTGTTACGAGAGAGTTGCAAGCAGTATCTTGTTGCCCTGAATGACTGTCTGAGAATGGCTTGCGTGCTTGACGGCAAGTAGTTGTGGATCTCCATCTATTCTCGTGTAGAGCAGTTATCCATTAATTTATTAGGGTATTAAGTGAAGCCGACGAAATGGAAGAACAGGCTTCGGTTTCATGTAAGGAAAGCGCAAACCTCATCTCGCCAAGCTATCGTTATAGCCTCGTTAGTCAGAATACCTTGATCACCTTTAGCCCATCTGAGTATCAAGTCCTTATCAATAGTGAGCGCTTACAAGACATTGTGACGGTGAAATGCCAGGCTTAAAGCGATCTTATAACTGTTGAGGGTCTTAAAAGCAGCTTATCTGTCACTATAAAGTACAATTAATGCTACCTTGGCTAAATTTCCTCGGCACCGTGAAGGATCGCCAAAACCTCGGCTTGGCCATCGAAGCTAATGATTCGACGCAGGGACCAACAAGAACGCGATAGTGTCGGCCGAAGACAAACACGAGATGGCACACAGTCCTTTGCGGCACCAAGAAGAGGCACCTTAGCGACGTCCCTCGTGACCGCGGCCTCCCTCCTTTCCCAAGACGCCAGAATCGCAACCACTTAGCTGCTCTGAACGCCGTTTCCTCCACGAACAAAACGAGGAGAGGAACACATAAGAGAGCTTCCATTGCCGCCGTCGGCATCGTGTTCATAGGTCCTGTAATGCTAAGATATGCGAAGCACGCCATATGCATCAGGGCATTCCTATCTACCACTCGTCTCACCCCTCCAGACGAGGTCACCAGAAGTTAGCATGTGCCTAATTACGTCAGTATACAGTCACAAGATAATTTTTGGGAAGAGACCCGAAGGATTGGTTTGCTCACTGTCTTAAGTGTCTTGCAATTGGTATCTAGAAATAAAACCCTGATGAGATATAAAACTTAAAATAGATACAAAAAGGTCGCTAGGAAGCGGTAAAGCAATTAAAATATTATAATAACATTTATTAAGATCTGAAAAGCAAAGTACTAATTACATTAAAAAACAAAATCAAAAGAATTTTGAAAAAATTAAAAATTAATATTCTGGTCATTATGCTGAGTAAACCAGAGCAATATATTGTTATGGAGAGAGTAGTTGATATTCTACTATTATTTAAAAAGGGAATGTCACTATTTTACTTAATTATATTTTAAAACTTATTAGTTATAATAGAAAAAGGATATAATATGTAGCAGCAGACAGCTAGACGATGTCCAGGTGATGTAGGTAATCTCTGCATTTGGCAGGTCCTTCAAAGCTTTTTCCTTTAGAATTTTCCCTTCAGGAAGCAAGATGATCAGCAGTGATACACCTACACATCGAAAATGAATATTAGAATTTGTATAGTATATTATTACAATAGATTTTGACAGATCAAATTTGGATCCACCTTTAATTCGAGTGAACAGTTTTATTATTTTCACTGTGTATTTATTTCATTAAATTTTTGTTTAATAATGTTTTTATATGCATTGGCAGATCAATTGCTTTGATATGTCAACAGACAGACATGGGAATTGCTGGAAATTGGATTCTGTAACAATTCTATGTGTATAAATGGTTGCCTACCTTTTAGGTGCAATAATGAATTTTTAGATTATTAATTTTATATAGTAATAAGCGTTTAAAAATTTCAAATGTATTTTTCTCATAATTCAGAGACTCATACCTTTGTTATATAAAAAGTGTAAGGTGATTCCAGATTTTGTAATTTTATTTATTTTCACATCGTTGAAGATCTGACAATCCTGTCGATCACATGGCCATTCTCATATGTAAAACAAATGGAGGTTCCTCATTTTGATTATAATAACGGATTCTCACAAAAGACAGTTGGACTCCTTGCTTGGAGACAATCGCTTGCAAGTCAGTTAAAACATTTTCAATTCGAACCATTGAATAACCGAACCTTGTTCGAGGCAGACAGATTTCCGTTTGTTCTCGTGAAAAATTTAACGGTTATTTCGATAAAATCCAATTTTATCCCAAATTACAACCTAAAAATTATTGTTAATTGTTAAACAAAGTTTTTCACATAAATTTTATTCCAAATTACACACGATTTTTGGGTAATTTTTCTTCAACGACGATTTTTCCGAGTAATGTTCCTGTCCTGAGCGACCCATCCTCTCTGACCTGATGTATCTACGAGTTACGAGGGCCCATATCCGACCTGAACAGTCCTGACCACCGATGATCGCAGAATTCGGTCCTGTAAAAAGGTACTCCTCGTCAAATCTACCTAAAAAAAATAAACGTATTATTTCAATTCTAATCAAAATTGATTTATACTTATAAGAAATTTTATTTTAATCCGTTCTGCAAAATTTGAGGTTAGAAAATCGTTTGTAACATAGCTAAGCGGTCTCCAGTTACTTTGGGGAAATTTGTGTAATTAGGTTTATATGTATTTGTTATGTTTTTACGTTACGAACCAATATCCAGTGATTTACCATCAAGGTTGGCTACTCTGTTTCACACGTTTATTCAAATCTAATATAACTCCATTTGAACGGTCAGAAAACGCGGGATTTTTAAAATTTATTTCAAACGTATTTAAGTAAGAAACTATGAATTTGAATTGCAAAAGGTGGAATTACTTAATGAAACTTTAGTGTTATTAATTAAACGGACTCACCTGAGATTATTATCCATAGATTTATGTCTGATATTAAACAAATTCACATTTAGTAATTTCTTTTATTAAATAAAATCACTTTTATTCGCACTTAAATGTTTCATTTATACATAAGGGATTGAATACGGTTAAGGCACGACATTATCATGGCTATGAGAGCATTTAAACTGGTCTTAAACATTGAATTTGAGGGAGAGGACAATTGACAACATCATCCCATCACATCCCTATGCGTACTAAGTTAAATATAAGAAGTAACGAGCTATTCAATATTTTTTTTTATGTCACCGCCCCTCGATCGGAATTTCTCGCCCTGCATGCCATCTGGCTGGTGAGACAGAACACTTCTAAATCAAAAATTAAAAAAATAGACGACACTGGTAGATATAAAACTTGATTTTTTTCTATTTCATTAATGTATTTCTTTTAAAATTTATTTTTTTAATCCGGGCTGTATGCTACTGTGTAGCGTAACAATATATTATATTTAATGATATCTTATGCAATTCCAATCGCATCAGATTATGTCAACAACGTAAATAGCGAGCTTTCCTGAGACGACCTCCGATTATAAATATAATCCCTAATCTTCGAATCAGTCTTCTTTTCTGCCTGCTGCTCTCCAGGACCGTTCCGTCTCAATTTGAATTGTTAATTTCGCCACTCGACGGGAAAAAGGCGGGGATTTATGGCGTAACGCCGACCAGAGCTCCTATTAATATGAAAATTGATTTAATCCGGGGTAATTGGACGCGCCCGAGACGGCTTGGAGGGTCGCTGGCGAACAGCTGGATTTTGTGTGGCGATTTAAGGAAAGCGGGACCTCAAGAATAGGCTAATGCTTTCCAGTAGTTTGATGTACATACAGGACTGGAAAAAAGTTTAGAAAAGAAACGTCACTTGGATATATGGTTTAAATTAATAGATAGGTAGATAGATAACTTTAACTAACAGCTTCTCGCGGGTTTCGCCGTGTGTCAAAACTTTCGCCCGAGGATTCAGGATAACTGAACTGATTCTCCATGGTCCGACATTCTTCTTATATACGCCCCTGGTGCATCCAACCGTGTAGTTTCCGCTCCATTGACCGTGACGGTTCGTAGTAGGCTCTCCCACGTGTTGCTAAGGTGGTACCCTTCTTCTCTGTTAACGGTTTTATTCTTCTCTATTTCTATGGCTTCCCTGATGAGTCTTTTCCCGTAGTTCTTGGAGGTAGTTATTACTTTTACATTCTTGAAATCCATTTTGTGTCCGGTGTCGTGCATGTGTTCTGCTACCGCTGATTGCTCGGTCCTTCTTAATCTTGCGTCCCTCTCGTGTTTTTTTATTCTTATGTCGATGGCTCTTCCTGTTCGTCCGACGTAGCACTGTCCGCATTGGCATGTTATCTTGCAGATACCTTCTATGCACCCCTTGGGTATCTTATCCTTTGCGGTCGGTAGATACTGCTGAATCGACGTTGCAGTCCCGAAGCGTACTTGTACGTTACGTTTCTTCAAAATTCGGCCTACTTTTTCGGTGACTCCTGCTATGTAAGGTAAACACGCCATCCCTCTTCGTAGTTCTGTAGTTGTCTCCAGTGTCGTCTTCTTCTTAGTGGCTCTCTTTATGTCGATGTCAGTATAACCATTCTTCTTTAGTGCTTTCTCCAAGTGTATCTTTTCACTGGTAAGATGTTGTTCGTCACTGATGGTTTCGGCTCTGGATAGTAATGTTTGTATTAATGTCTTCTTCTGCATCAGATGATGGTGAGATCTTGCATGGAGATATCTATCGGTGTGCGTCTTCTTTCTAAATACTGCGTGCTGTAGCATTCCCTCTTTTGTTTTCTTAACCATAACATCCAGGAAAGGGAGATTTCCATTTTGTTCTTTCTCCATGGTAAACTTGATGGCTGGGTGCTGTGAGTTTATGTGTTACAAGAACTGTTGTAGTCTTTCTTCTCCGTGTTGCCATATCACAAAAGTATCGTCGACATATCGCAGCCAACACTTGGGTTTCATATCGCTGGAACTTAGGGCTTCTTCTTCAAATGCTTCCATAAACAAGTTGGCTACACGGCGAAACCCGCAAGAAGCTGTTAGTTATAGTTATACCGGCCGTGAAAGCCTACGCAGAGATAGATAACTTATTAGACCCTGAGACTATATCTTATGTATAGATGGATTCCCTCAAAAGCCGCATATATAGTACACAAACTTATACAAAAAATATACATATATAATAATAATTACAAGGACACCATGATTGAGCTCCTCAACACCAATCTCGTTTGTCAATTAAATCATATTCGGACATATTATAACAAGTATAGCCTAACCAAAATCTCGTGACAATAGTGAGTCATACTGCACATATAGTACTGGAATGGGCCGAGTGTATACGATTGCTGATTTACAGTGTAGCACAAAAGCGAATAACAATCTTGTTATTTCTTGGTTTTGCTACAATCATCAACTTTCCTTCACACTTTATTCAGGCTTAGGACTGATAGAAAAGTTCTGACGTATTTATTTTTGAGTTTACAAATTTAAATCAAATTTAATTTTCGAATTACCGATAATTACTCGTCACATTAAAAGGGGTTTAAGGTAATTGTACTGTCCGATGTGTTCATTAATTGCTAGCTATAAGCCGATTACGTCGATATTAAAAGCCTTGCTTAATAATATAAGAATGTAGCATAAATTAAAAAGTATCTAAGTAGGTACCGATAAATAAACAATGCCCTGACATTTTTTAACTTGGGTAAAATACGTTTCAGTGTAGGCACATTCCTCTCCGTTTCATGGAAATATAAAGTCAGACGTTTCAGAATCGCCTTATCGGTGTCGTCAACCCCAGTTATTTACTTAGGAATATTTATATGTTTTCTTGGAGAACTATATTTGGCACATTCACCACTGTCTATTTTCTTTATCAGCGTACAAATACATCTTGCCAAAGGGAATATGCTGGGGAAGGTCATTAACAAATAGCAAAAGAATTAAAGGTCCCAAAACACTACCCTGCGGCGTTCCCATATCCGAATTCCCGTGATCTGACATCCCCAATCTTAAAAATTAGCCTTCTCTGACGCAAGGAAGACACTACCCAACCATTAATCATACCCCTTATGCCTATGTTAAGAGATTTTGTATATATTAAAGAAATATTGACAGAATCGAATGCCTTAGTCAAATCAAACAAAATCTGCACTACATTTTCACCCACATCCATCTTATAATACGCATATGTGAACGCACTCTACAGTCTCCGTTTCTGTATAAAAACCTTGTCTAAAACCCTGTTGACTCGAGGTAATCACATTGTGCTTATTTACAAAAGAGTAGATTTGTTTGGCCACAGTTTTATTTCAAAAAATTTTAGAAAAAACACACCTAATACTGAGATCGGCCTATAAATCTCGATCAAGAGAGGGTCATTTCTTTTAAAGACGGAAACAACTGCAGACGATTTCAAGGTATTGGAGAATCATTGGATACGTTCATAATGTGAGCTAGGTGATTTCGTTATTTTATGTGTGCATGATTTTAACAAACTAATTGGAATTTCATCGAGTTCTGTCGATTTTTATTTCGTACTTGCAAAATAGTATTTTGAATATGATATTCATTCATAGGTATAAATAATAATGATTCAATAATATAGTATTTTTCAGCTACATTCCGCATTTGTGTCCAATGCAAAATGACCAGATAATTGTTCCTGAACAGTATTTAAAAAATAATTCGCCCCTTTCTTTCTTTTTACCATTCACCTGGTTAACAATATCCCACAGAGCTAGAAAATTACACTTACTGTTTCATTGTTGCCCATTAACTGTATACTGCGATATCAGCAAAGGTTTTGATACTGTTCAATCCGAGATTCTACTGAATAAATTATCGTTTAATGGTGTACGGGGTAATGCCGCCTTTTGGATTACGTCATACCTTAATAGTCGAGTTCAATACATACATTTGAGACATACTTCAACGACTGGCACTCGGGTATATAAATCTTGGCATTTACCCCTCATTTACGGTGTTCCGCAAGATTCCATTCTTGGTCCTCTGTTGTTTAATCTGTATACAAATGATTTAGTAGAATTTAGCCGTGGATAAGGCTAGTGTTTTAATGTACCCAGATGATACCACAGTGTCGATGGTATGCCGAAAAACTTATTAATACACCTATGAAAGATATGTGCATCTGGTGTTCTGCCAACAAACTGCTTGTTTATGATATTTGAAACAATCACTATAGAAATTAAAGTAAGGCTGCTTAAGGGTGTTTAATTTGCTTAATTATTTTATCCCAGTATTCTTGTGTTTTCATTTTACTCAATTTCTATACACACATACATAGAACACTGTCTGGGCTTATATATGAAGATGATAATCCCTTCCTTGCTAACTCATCAGCTTTTTCGTGTCCTTCGATTGCCGAATGTCGAAGCACCCACAGCACAGTGACTTTATTGCGGTCTGTCAAGCTATTTAGTTCTCAAATACATTCCCAAACCAGTTGTGATCTCCAAAATACAGGGCTCCCTAATGGCGTCAGTATCGCCTGGCTGTTGCAATATAGATCCGCTTGTTTTTATAAGAATGTTAGTTTAATTATATATGGTACTTGAGTTTCTGCAGTTTTAAGATTTTTTTTTTGTATTTTTTTCTTTTGTTTAGGATGTATTTTCAAATTTATTATTACTTAATACAACAGAAGGTGTTTTAGAATTAAATCTTTTTGGTTATTAATTAGGATTATGTTTTTATTTTTAGTTATTACACAGTTTGGAATTATTTTTGTTTATATTCTAAGAATAATCTATTTTGATTTATTTTCCTAAGTAAGTATACTTTTTGTTTCTTAATGCTTTGTACTTTACTTTTCTTTTCTTTTTGGCTTATCCGATTATGATTATTATTTATTATGGATTAATAAACATTACTTACTTACTTGTTAAATAGAAGATAATCATATACTAAGTGTTTAAATACATATATCGTTTTGTCGTTTACTAATGCAGTATTATTATATAGTCATCATTAGATCCATCATTAATTCATGCAAATGTCTCTTCGAGCTTTTCCTTTTCTGCTGCATAATTACAGGAAAATTCTTTCTTGGCTGCTTATAAGTATCATTTAAAAACCTTTATCCTCTTCATAGTCGCATGCAAAACAATAGAAATTTCAGACGCATCATTATTACAATACACTTCACAATTCGCTTCGAAAAGATGAGAGATGCAAACGCAGATAAGCCCAAAAACGCTTACGAAGCCCTCGTATTATGCTTATATGTTTTTTAAAGAGATGGCGTTATGCGGCTGGTAACTTTTTTCATTCTTCCAGAATGAGGGAGCGGGTTTCTGACAGCCGGATTGTGAATATTTGTCGCGGAAAGTATCAAGCGCGACTTATTCACTCGAAATTGAAAAAGTTCGAACGAATATCAAAACGAATATGTTTTTAGGAGGCGATGCGAACTTTGAGGGCTTGTCGAAGAGAATAATTCTTAGAAGTAAAACTTTATATTGGTTTTATTCCATTTTCTTTTATTTCCGGTCGACTCGCACTTCGAGGTATTTAAATTTGATCGTTTATTTCATCTAATTATCCAGCATTAATTAGATTCGCCGATTCAGCCGATAAGATATATTCCTTCGTTTGGCGGCCAGCCAACCTGACTCAGGCGACGGCAATGCCCTCTAATGCCATCGTATATCACCGAAAGTTCATTATGAACGCGAATCAGTCACGGCTGGCGCTGCGTTCCATACGTTTAGACTTCTTTCCGCAACCGCCTTGATGCATTTCGCCCATTAAAATAAACCGCATTTAACTCGAATGGATGGCAACGCGATGCTTTCGACTGCCGTTATTCCAGGGCGATGAGAAGGCCCCTTGATCGCTGTTTGTTTTTTGTTCCGCTGATGATCGTTATTCTGGCTGCGTTAGGGGTTTAGGGGAAGTTTCACGGGGTGCATATTAAAGATTAGACGGCATGGAAGAGATTGGCGGTTTTACAGTGTTTACACACATAAAAGAAAATGAAAGAGATTGGATGAAAGTTTATTAACAAAAATATACAAATTGTCAACCTATGGTGGTGTGTCTAGCAAAATCTTTTAAGAAATTTGAAGATGAGGTAAAAAAAAGCAGTTGTTTGTATATTTACACACTTTTTAATGGAGAGATGTTATCCATGCGATTGGTGTTACGAATTAGATAAAGCATTGCATCAAAAACTACTGCTTTTATTCAATTTTTATGTTACTATAAACTTTCTCAAAATAAATTATCTTTTAGATTTAATACACCGTGATTCTCGACATATACGCATAAACTTGGCGTAAGGTATTGCTTATGACTAGAGACCGGATTATATGCAAAGAAAAACTGGAATATATGCGCATATATATGCATCGATTTTTGAGAAAATATGCATAAACCTGAGGAATATATGCAAAAAATTTGCGACAATATGAAAATTTTTTACATAAAATAAATAAGAGCAGAAATTTAAACATTAACTTTATTGCACAAAATTTTTTCACAACATATTTCTAAAACAATTTTATAATTAAATGTTTTTCAAAATTGTGTAAAAGAAAGTTTTGTCTTCTATCAGAATACATATGTTTCGAATTGGAAAGGCTTCTTTCAACATCCACAGATGTAATTGGTGCATTTTTTAACTTTGCAATACATTCTAACCTAAAATTAAAGTCGAAATTATTTACTGTTTCACCTTCCAAAAATTTTCTTAACTTTCTTCAATTTCAAATACCCCGCATTTTTATTTATCACTTTTTTAAATTTATCGTATATAGAATTACCTATTGTACCCTTAACTTTCTTACATAGCATATCAAATTCGTCTACTATTTCGACTGAATCCGAGAGCGACATCCAAATATTATTATTATTATTATTATTATTATTATTATTATTATTATTATTATCCCTTGCGTTTCTAGTTTACGAATGGAACTTGAAACAAAGCTATAATTTGACTTAATATACAAAAGGTTTTGTAGCAATTCTGTTAATGTTACTATCTTTTTACAGTTTTCTAGAGCAATGCAGTGAGCAGTGATTTCAAGAATTACATTTTTTATTCCTTCAAAATTATCGGCGAAAAAAATTGCAGCCTCTAACCATGTACCCCATCTCGTAATAATCGGTTCAGGAGGCAACTTAACACCGGGAAGTCGCTCCTTGTAAAATTGGATTCGTAAAGGTGCTTTTAAAAATACTCTTTTGACATTGCTAATTAAATCATTAATCAAAAGGAATTTATTCCTAATGTCTTCGGCTACACGATTGAACCCATGAGCTAAACAAGTGGTATGAATAATGTTACTATAAAAAAAAATTAAATTTTGCGCGGCTTTTATCATGCAAGGTGCAGCGTCGGACAACATTAGTAAATTTTTTTCACAGGGTATACTACCTTCTTGAAAGAATTGGGCGAATGTCACATTATTTGTTTTTGAAGTTCTTTACAATAAATTAAATATGATTTACTTACAATATCTTCATGAAGAATTCCTATTAACAAATGGGCAATATAACGGCCACACTTATCTGTACTTTCATCTACCATGATATAAATAAAATTATTCCCTACCAACTGTTGAATTTCTGCTATTGTTTGCTGGTAACAAGATGTGACATAATTTTTTCGAAAGGTACTTTCGTCTGGTATATTATGTTTGCAATAGTTTTACAGAAATAATTTCAAATTAACATTATTTAATCTTGCTAATGGTATGTTAGACGAAATTAATGCGTTACACAGATCCGTATTATATTCTTCTTGTTCTGAGTTTCGTGAAGTTGATGCTATACATTGCACACATGTGGATCGCTTTAGTTTTTCACATTTTCCAATATGTGATGGAGTTTTAGCGTGCTGATCAATCAGATATTTTCTCTCAGAAGACACCTACAACAACAATTGTCATTTTATATCAAAAGTTAAAGAATTTAAAAACAATTGTAAAGCTTTTAGTAAAATTAAACTTACCAGTTTACTGCATGCTCGACAAAATATTTTGTCGCCATCCTTTACCAGTTCAGGATATGGCTTAATCCATAAAGAAATTTTGTTTGCTACACTCATTGTATGTACGCACAGTATTTAAAAACGTAACACAATTACATGCTGTTTCGCTCAAAGATATTCAATGAATGAACGGTTTATTTAGGAATTAATAATAATAAAACGTATTTACCACATCCCTTCTGCTAGGCGAAATTAAACACGTGCAGTTCTTGGAAAAAAGTATTAGAGAAACCAATGTAAAAGATTTATCGTTCTGAGAATTGTCGGTTGTCGATCTACATTAGGAATGACTAGGAATTTCTACTAATAGAAAGGAAAAGAAAAAGCTTAGATATGCAATATATGCAACTTTTGTAAAAATATGCATAGAAATGCCTAAATATGCAATATCATCAATATAATCAATAATAATATCAATCACTAATTAGCTCTAATTAACTTCAATTAGTGTAATACGTCTACATATAGACTATAATTAAAGATATGCAAAAAATAAAATATATGCACTTTGCATATAATCCGGCCTCTGCTCATTACAAATAATGACTAATAGGTGAAAAAATGTAATAAAAGTTTTTTAGTTCTCTAAATATCCGTCAAATTTACTTTCAAATCAAGAATACATAGAATATTTTAAAATAACATTACAGCAAGTGTTCGAAATTATTTCCCATATTTTCTATACACAATTGGCGGCCTAAACCAGAGTGTTGGCGGATTGTCTCCGCAGCAGCATGTATCTCATTTCGCAATTCTTGCTCAGTATTAACTTCAGTGGCTATGTTCTTTAAGTGACCTTAAAAATAAAAATTAAGAGGATCGAGATGACCAGACTATTGGACAAACTCGATCTATCCATCGTCCGGAAAACACACACAGATAAAAAGTTTCTTTAAATCAAAGAAAAATATTTTTTTGCTCGAATTTAAAAGAACTATTTCTTTCAGTTAATACATATTTCTTTTAATCAACATGAATCTCTTTTATTGGAATGATGCAACTTTAAATTGAATACGAGCAAGAACATATTTGTTTGATTTAATGAAACCTTTTGATCTATGCATTATCTAGATGTCGCTCCACTTTCCTCGAAAAATGTGATGGAGCACCATCTTGGAAGAGCCAGTGTACAAAATTGTAAATAACAAGCCCCAGTTGATCGATTCTCCAATAAAATCTTGGTTCAACTGATGCTGATGTAGCAACCACTGGCAAAATTGTGCTCAATGGGAATGATCCACTGGTAGTAGGGCTTGTATGCATTATGCGTGATTTGGATGGAGTTGAGTATGCCCCAATATTCGCCAAATTGTGGGTTTTGATACCCCATGTTATGCTTATTCGAGACTGCTCTTCGATGACATTCAAAACCTCGTCCTTGAGATTAACAATATGTACAGCTCTAACTGTTCGTCCATGTTGCCCAGGATGATACCTATCTGGACACCTTTCTGCATAAAGGCGAGCCGCAAGCACAGAATTTTAGCGTCTCCCTTTCTTCCTTTTTCCTTGTGGTTCTCTCCATCCTATTGTTTTTGCTATCCTTTCTTCTTGCCCGGCTGATGGTCTACTGGCTTGCACGCTTGGCTATCAGTCGTGGGGTCCTCGATTCGAGCCCGACGAACTACTCCCAGAGTGAGGTTTTCGTGGTTATCCTCACTCCTTAGCGAATGCTGAGAAACATCTTAGGTCGCCCAACAGACGCAGACGTAATAATAATTCATGGTTGGTCCGATGCCCCTGTAATTGGCGAAAGCTGTTAGGGGATGCCAAGGCATGAATTATTATGGCCCTCTCCTCCTGGCTGCGGTTATTAGTCGCTTGGTCATCTCCATTAAATCATCTTTTGTCCTACTCATCAGTACAATGCCATCTGAGTAGATTAAACAGTGTTGACCCTTCATAAATAATGATCCCTTGGTATTGATTTCACTATCACTATCGGTTGATAATTACGTTATATAAAAACCAAAATAATTTTTCAGGAGACAAATTCAACAAATTTCTAACACCACGAGATAAAGAAATCATTCGAGATTAAAAATTGCTGCGAAAAAAGTGTTAAAGTGCATAATAAAATGCTATTATGCACTTTTTTTAGATTATCCTAAAACTGTGACTCTACACTTATTAGTTTATTGCACACTGGCAATATCCAGTTTATCTCGCATTCTCAATTTAAATATGGCACCAAATTACGGAAGTTCTTATTTATAACTTCCCTAATTCTCACACAAAAATATGAACATTTCACCGTTAAATTCTCAATTCTAAAACTCAAGACTTTTTGTACGTTGAAATTGTTGCTAATAATCTAATATAGGTATGTCTTTGGTATAGCGTTCGAGTGTCTTTACTTATTGCTAATGAAATGAACCGGGTTTGTTTTACAAGAAATATCTTTTGGAGTATTTGACAAAGAATTCAACCGAAAACCTGCACATCTGAAACACATGCGATTGTGGAAATGTGCTGTAAGGTTTTGCCTTATGAAATTTTGTTGTCATCCAAAATTAAAATTCTCATATGCGAGATCTGACAAAATAATTCTTTATTGAAAGCCATTTGGTATGCTCTTCTACTGCGTGATGAACCAAACCTAAACTGTGAAAGAAGGAATAATTTGGGGCAACTGTGGTCGTTTATTTTGCATATGTGTAACGACAACAAAAAGTGATTTATTTACTTGGGCTCCTTAGATAGACGTGTTTGGCTAATGATACAACACCGAGGCCAATAATAATAATAGTTGTTGAAAGTTTTCAGATTGGTGGTATGTATGGAATTAGTAATAATATATAAATAAGTGTTCTTTCCAATCATTTATTTTTAAATTCACTGTCTACCGGTTTCGGCTTAAGCCATCATCTGGACGTACTGTTGTTCAGAAGATAGCTTAAGCCGAAACCGGTAGACAGTAAATTTAAAAATAAGTGTATGGAAAGAACACTTATTTATATATTATTACTAATTCCAACAATAATAATAGATAGACGTGTTGTGCATACTACATCAGTTTACCACTCGACAATGATGTACTTATGAAATTGCAGCATCGAGATACTCTCCCGTCAACGTACATATGCAGGAAATTATGTCACTTAAAATTAAACGTCATAAACCTACAAGCTAGGCAAAACATTCAAATTTTTGGATTAATTCCAGTACGTACTTGTGTCATTTTGATCTGCATAATGTTCGTTCAATAAGCAAGCCGTAGATCTTGCACACCTGCCATTCTCCTAATAAGAAGTCGCTAATTCCACATACTTACATGTTTTCGGACAGCATATACATTATTAATTTATTGTGAATTCACGATTAAATTAATAGTAAACTCCACTAAAGAACATTCCACTAAAGTATGCAAACGTAAATTAATAACGTACAAAATAAGTACCTAAAGCTGAAAACAGAAAAACGAAAAGTAGATCATGTTTACACCACAAATAATGAATAGTCTATTCATTCTAACTGTTTTATTACACAAGTTGCAAATAATGCACTTTTTGCTTACTGATTAAAAAAAATTGATACATGTTGCCGTAAATAGAATTAAAAACCTTTTGAATGAGTGCCCCAGGAATGATTTTAATTCATCTGGCCTGTTATTAAAACTTGTCCCCTTGATATGATAATTGACAGGTTTCGGAATTTTATATAAATCACAGCAGTAAAGAGTTAGTTGAGATGGTTCGTGTCAATTCAAATGCCCTATATACCTGTATTCTCATTGTGATCAACAATTCAATAGCACTTGATGAAAACTTACTAGAAATATTTGCCCTGAATGCTAAACTTGCTTGCAACTTTTCGAATTGCACAGAAAAAAATGCGAACAACGAGTTGCATCAGTATGAATCTCGCTCAATATTAATAGAACCAGGCTTAAAATAAGGAATGATTGGCCAAAACACCCACCACTAAACGAACAACAATGCACGCTTTACGTCGAGCTTCAGGTTTTTTCCATCAATTACCCCCCAGTCCTTGTATAGAGTAAAAAGATAAGATACCAGATATCGTAAAATGGATTTCGTCCTCCACTTCCTTCTCCTAAAAAATGTATATGTAGAGAAAGAGGCTGACGACACCGCCTTTATTAAACAATAATCCCTTACCGGCTTCATTCCCTTCAAATTTCGAAAGGAAATCCCTCGCGAATATGTAGCAACTATTTCTCGCATTCCTGCGGGATCCTATTTGTTTCTCCCCAAAGGGTGGAAGGGCGATAACAGGGAAAAAATCGTTTTTCGCCGGATTTACGGAACGCAACCACCTCCAACAAACAACCAATAACCGACTTCTTTGTTGTCTTTATGCGTCTAGAGGAATCCATGCCAAAGCTGTAATTATTATATAGCCCTATATGATGGACGAGTACTGGACAGAACCGGGTTTTTGGGATATAAAATTTAGGACAAAGGGTTAGAACGACGAAGCCGGTCTTTCATACGTAATATTTTCCGTTTTGATAATGTATTGGAGTAATTGTGCTGAATATTATACGAGCCATAACGAAATAATCAGACATAAACCGATCGTAAAAAAGTGGTAAATGTTTGTTACATTTTAAAACTAGTTTTCCTAAGACTGTTTCCTAAGAAATAAGTAAAAGATCTTTATAGATCTTTCCATGAATATACGGACGCCAATGTAATGCAAAAGTAAATGGGGTGGTATCATTTGCCTCAGGAATTTTTGTAAAGGCTATTGAAATGAACATAAGAGTAGCCCATTAAACAATTTAATTTTGATAAACGGCTTGAAAAACAGGCTGGTCTATCCTCCTGTGTGTGGTTTACAGAAATCTGTCAAAAATGAAATTATTTTAGCTTGGCTATCGTTAAATAGATGGCGAAGCAAACAGTAAGTTTTTGTAATAAGTATGTATTAGATTTTGAATGAAAATATAAATGATGCGGCAGATACTTTCCTCTCCACACACTTATTGCGTAGATTTTGGATACCTTGTTGGAATACTCACCATCGTCGATAAGAAACTGGTTTCCTCCCGGCATAGTCCTTTCTCAATGGTTCTTCCCTCACTGATAGTACGACACACACTTCTTCAAATCCAAGTTGCCTCTGCAACAACGTCCAAAATATTTCCTAGAAATAACATTATGTTTATAGTTACATTATTCTTTGAATAAAAGATAGTTTACCTTTGATATCTTACTTTTTGAAAAAAATTTAGACGATAAAAATATCTTCCGTCACTGTTTTACAATATTTTTTCTCTTTTTCTTTGGTGTCTCCAAATATGTCAATTCGGGATTTTCCAAAGTGGACATATTAATCTGCAACTAATAAAATACATTTTTCAACAAATTCTACATACAATATCTTAGCATATTTCCACGTTTTAGCGTACCAAAAAGTGAGTATGTATTGCAATATCCATAGTTTCGGTAACATTACAGCCACGTTTATTCTGGAATTTATTTTTGCTTGTGTTACTGCACCGGCATGCGTCTTGGTCTCAATTCTTAGTCTACCGAGTCTTCACTTTCAGCATATTTATTCTACGCATGCTTCAATCTCCATCTACGCCGCGTACCTGCGCCCTGATTGTATATCGTGGTCGCCCTTCAGGTGTGACACGACGATAGTTTCATTCGTTCCTGTAGCAGTATAGATCGTAGTCGCCCTTCGGGTGTGACACGGCGTTAGTTTTTCCACCCCTATGTGCTCGTAGAGCGTAGTCGCCCCGCGGGCATGACATAGCGCGATCTTCCGTCTGGTGTTCGGCTGTAATTCATAGTCGCCCTTTGAGTGTGACACGATGCAACTCTCCACCCCTCGTTGGATTCGCGGCCGTAGCCGCTTCGCGGGCGTGACACGGTGCGTAATTTCTGTATTGCCCTATTTTCTCTAGACGAACTATACTTAGTTCGTAGTCAACCCCAGGGCGTGACATGACCTTAGTTTCGCGTACGTAGCCGACGTAAAAGCCGCATCTAGAATCAGGTATCTCGAACTAAGATAATTTTTTGTTATTCGTGCTTGATTTAATGCCCCTCTGTATATTTAATACGTCAATTAGTGCCGATAATGTTCATGAATGTCACATCTTAGGCATAAACCCTTGTATTTCACTCTTATATATATTTAATGTATATTTTCCCGACAAATAAGTCGATAACTCCGTTAGATAATCCGGTATTTTTTTATAGTAATAGTGTATATATCATTACCGTCTGTTTAGTAATAAATGTAATTTTGCTTACCTGTACAAGTATGTGTATGCATCTTTTTTTTGTCTTGTTGTTTTGAGCAATAAAAGCACAAAACCAACGATTCATTGTACTGATTTATTTAAAAACTGTTACGTACATCAAAGTATCCTGGAAATTCACTTACACACTGAAGCTACCTCAGTAGGGTTGGTTTTCATTTCTTATTGTACTACGTGCGACATAAATAAACATCTTCGCGCGCGATTTAGCGCCGCCACGGAAGAATTAGGAATCTTGAGATCGCTGTTACAACGAAAGGTAATAAACCCAAGAAGTTGTCCTTAAGTATCCGCGCAGATTATCTAAACAATTAAATCAAACACAAGACAAAAACAATACTTCTATTTTTAATTTCGAGAATGGTTTCTACTCTGGTGCCATCCGAAAGTAATCGACCTCTATAACTTAACCTTTCTTCAATCTTTACTCGAAAATTTCTCATTGGCATCACTATGCGTCGCTGATATGTTGTGTATCCCAAAATAGATTCACTACTTGCCCATATTGTCATCCTTTTCTTTAAATGCCACATCAATAGCGAATTTTACAAGAAAGTATAGTTTCCAAGGTTAAAAGTGTCGGAAGGAGCAAACCTTAAATGTAATTTAATGTATTTGATTTATTTAAAACTATTTTTAACAACTTCTTCAGGTTATTTCTCAAGGCTCGCCCTGAATATTTATCAGCGATCTTTTGACTACCCCAACAATAAAAATCGATCTCAGTAAAATGTGTGCACAGTGACAAAAACTGTATCCCCCTTGATCATGCGCCAGTGCGCTATTAAGGGGAGGTTTACATATATATATATATATCAGAAAAGTCCAAAAACTTTGAGCTTTTTTTTTCAGACAAAGGAAAAGATATACGAAATACGGTTTTTTGTTAATAAATATATTAAAACTTGAACGTTCGCTATTTGTATCTAGGTAGCAGTGTGCACAGAAAACACGGTCAAACTACGTAAACTCTAGCATACGCAAAAGTGATCCGAAATTGAAAATAAAAAGAAGAGTTAGAAATATATTAAATTTGTTGGAGGTTATACCTAAATTTAACCAAATAAGTCAAAAGCAAACAATGTGGCAGGTACCTGGACTTTAATTTGATTATTTTCTATTTCTTTTTTGTGTATGACTGGATATAAAAATGTAGAATATTGCAAATTTTTAGTATAATATATAGGTATAACCTCCAATAAAAACTGTTTACATTAAGAAAACAAAAGAATTAAGTTGATACATTGAACACTTGAAGAACTATAACTTACGCAGATTTGAAAAATCATGTTTCGAGATAAACACGTTCAAAGTTTCGCAGCAAAAATTTTTACAAATAGTTCAACATAAACTTAGTCAGCTATTCCAGCACCACATATTAATCCTTCTTCTTCTTCATACTTCTGCATTTTCAAAATTTGTTGCTTCCCTTTAGACAGCAAGCGAGTTTTGCAGCGCTGGACATATCCTGCTCTGCCCGTTGCATGCGCTGACGATCAGAATTTTTCGGCATCAAGTCCTACTGCAACTCCCAACGCATTCATTATTTGTAATACAGAGAAGTAACCTTCATTGAATAAATTTGCGGCAATGTAGGTAGCAAGTTTTGTTTGTGAGTCGCAGTGTAAATCTTTTGGAGCTAGTTTCTACACACAATTAAACGAGTAGTTTTCTGTTTTCTGTACAGACGTAGTGGCTCATTTCCTACTTTAATTCTTTCTTCTTCTTCTTTCACGGCTTTCTTTTGAACTAATTCAAAAACGGCTTTCGAAGCAATATGAAAATTATCGACAAAAGCATACACTGTTGAAAATATTACGGTGTTGGCGTTAATTTTGCGCTAGTCAAATGTTTTAGTGTTGATTTTTCCAAACTTTGCCAGATGAGTTAACTACGCGTATTTAATAGAACAGAAATGACTAGAATTTCGTGTGAATTCTTTGTTCAGATATGAGGATTGACTATTTTTCTAGACATTCAGAAGCGTCAACCAATCAGAATTTTTCGCTAGGATAGAAATATAGAAACCCCACCTATTCTAATACAGTATTGCATTATACGCACCACCTGCATTGCACGTGTATCTGTTTTCGTGTTTGATTCTCCGTATTAACATATCCAAACAAACCACCAAATGTGACTGACTTGCAAAGTGTAACCTCGTGTTATTAAACGTTAATTTCAGTGGGCATAAAAAATTTCAACATCTTAAAGATGTATTGGGAACATCTATTTACGCAATTAGTTTAGACTTGAATCAAATAGCATAAACATTCACTTAATTTTTATAATGGTTCTCAAAAAATCATTTTAAAATTGGTACGTTTTAGTTGAAACCAAAACTTGTGAATGAGTGGTTTTTGCATATTTATAATTAAGATAACGTCTTAAAGAGAGAATATTATAGCACTAAGAAATAGGAGTTGCATATTAAAAGACGTTTGTGTTTAGAAAATGGTGTTAAAACACCAATAGATCGCATTCATTTAGTTAAACAGCTAGTAAATTTGTCTAGTCTAGATCAGATAAAATGTGACTAGAAGTATTTTATAATTCCACGTGTCAGTTGGACAAAATAACCCCTTAGCAATGACAATACTTGACTATCGTTTGCTCGTCAAATTTAAACTTCTATAGTTCTCGACAAAATAACACGAAAAGAGTGTGGACATCTCCTGACTATTAATTAGTCAAAAAGTGTTTAAAATTTTCAACAGTGTAGTATAGAGCTAACTGGAGGAACTACTCCAGACACTTTTTTAAATAAATTGGGCATCTTAATTAAAGGTTATATACTAATTTTTTCCAACTTTAAACCAAACGCACTGAAATTAGAAAAAGTAATCGCAGAAATATACAATGCGACAAATAACAGCCGGACCATAAATGGTGAACTTTAGTAATTTAGGAAATAACGTTTTCATGAAACTGTATTTTATTGTTACCTTTAATGGCTTTTCTAAGAAATTTAGTGTAAGTAAGTGCATCTACAATAAATTGATACATTTTATGGCAGTTTTCTAAAGCGTGGGATAGTGTGTTTTAAGTAAAAGAAATATTGTTAGATTAGTTTCTTCAAATGTGCGTTTTATTTCGGGTCTAATTGTTTCGTATTATTGTAATATAAATAGCTACTCTGTCGTTTATATGGAAGTATGGAAGATTTCCAAAATATCTCCTATATTGAAGAGCGGTCCTGCTGATGATGTCGTAAATTACCGACCAATTACCTTACTATCCAATTTTGCTAAGGTTTTCGAAATCGCTCTCTATGCCAAGATATATCCGCAAATTAAGCATCAAATATCAATTGACCAACATGGTTTCGTGGAAAAGCGCTCTACAACATCTAACTTAGCATGCTTCTCACAATTTATGATCGATACAATAGACAACTCCGGACAAGTTGATGTGATATACACTGACATCGCTAAAGCCTTCGATAGAATTAATCACGGGATACTTCTAACTAAATTAAAGAAATTCGGCTTTTATGACCCGTGGATACTTTTTTTCGGCTCTTACCTTTTGAAGAGACCGCAGTATGTTACGTATAAGGGCTACAAATCTACATTCTACTCTGCAATTTCTGGCGTCCCTCAAGGGTCAAATCTTGGGCCTATGTTGTTTTTGGTTTTCTTCAACGACCTACTTGAACTCCTGAAATGTAGGAAATGTGCCTTTGCAGATGACCTGAATTTTTTTTCTTCAATAACAACTGTTGAAGACTGTTATGCACTCCAGGCTGAAATAAACTCCATTAAACAATGGTCCGATGCCAACAAACTTGCGATGAACGTAAATAAGTGCAAAGTAATTACCTACACTAGAAAGACCACTCCAGTTGTGCATACCTATGTTTTTGATGACGCAGCGTTGCTGCGCTGCTCAACAATAAAAGATCTTGGGGTGCATTTTGATAGTAAATTTATTTTTGTAGAGCATATAAATCGAACTGTCTCATCTGCATTGAAGATGCTAGGATTTGTGATCCGTAATACATTACCGTTTAGTAATGTGTCTGCCATCAGAATGTTGTATTGCTCTTATGTGCGTTCTAAATTGGAATACGCATCCTTAATTTGGTATCCTGTGTATGAGACACATAAGACGACACTTGAGCGAGTTCAGCGCAAGTTCCTCAAGTACCTGCATTTCAGAGTTGAAGGTACATTTCCACCCCGCGCGGCTATGATTATAATTTACTTTTACAAGAATTCGGCATTTCGGCAAAAAACCAAAAATCGATTTTTCCAGTCAAATATATGTAAACCTCCCCTTAACCTATTTATCACATATCCATCGACTAAGCCGCTAGCACATATCTCTTAACCCCTTAACTGTAAATAGAATCCAGAGCCCGCACGTATTCCGACCCGCAGTTCTCGAACGAAATACGAATCGGAAGACCGTGATCCTGTTTCTTCGCTGGCGGATTAACAGTTGCCGCTGGATGGTCCCGAGAAGCGCGGCATACCCCGACCAGCAGAGCCGATGAAATATGTCCAAAGTCCGTGCCCAGAATTTTTCGTTCGTCCGCTCTGCTCATGTAAAATCCGAACTACCGTGGATTTCGGGAAAACGCGGAGAGTAGTGGTCAAGTAACGCTCGCAGACATGGGAGAAACGGGCGAGGGAATGAGGAATTTATCGTTTTTATTTCGTAACGTACGCGAAATTGGTCGAGGGGATTTTGCGGGGCGAGGTGTAGGAAAATACTAACATATAATATATGTGTGTGTGTGTGTGTATGTGTATGTGTGTGTGTATGTGTGTGCTAAGAGTATACTGGGCACGTACGACTGATAACAAGTGTTTCCGGTTGCTTCGGTTTGATTTTAATTAATGTTTGTAACATCGGTGGATGAAATATCCGTTTCCGTTGCTGTGTAGAATAAGAAAGCGTTCGATTAATAATGGATTCGGAAAGAAAACTAATAACTTAACGCAGTCGTTATGTTAGTGTTATATTTTTTGATATATTCGAAGAAAGTTCTAGCACAAAAGTATCGTTCATTACAGACATGTATACAGGAGGAGGTAATGGGGACAATTACCTCCCCCTCTTCCATGATCCCATTATAATTGAAATCTTACATCTGAATAATATTAAAACAAAAGAACATTTAACATTCTTTCTCTTAAGGCAGAAGTATCAAACGCTTGATTTATTGGAAGTATTGACTCAATGAAAACAACTAATTACATATGGCGAGACGTTTCGACAATTTATTGTCTTTTTCAATTGCTAAAAAATTGATTACGTGTCGAATTTTCTTATACCGAGTGTCCAGCCTAAGATGCAACGGTCCATAGCCGATTTATTATTTTTTTTTTGGAAAAAATGTTCAAATAAATGTTGCGCTCAATAATCAATTTACACATTTTAAAATTAGTTTCAGTGATGGCGGACTTCCGGTTGTACCGGAAGTAGATACTTACTTTATTATTTTAAATGGAACACCCTGTATATTGTTGTATTTTTAGATTCCTTTTTAAATGTAAATAACAATACGTTGGGCATACATTGGGGCTAAGTTGTACCATTTCCAAATTACATGACGTTTTTCGAAAAAAATGACATTTGCAATGTCTGCGGTGTTTGGAAATATCTCCGGAAATACGAAAGTTAGAAAGGATGCGGTTTTCAGTTTTCGCTTAATCATGAAACAGCACACGTCTTTTATTTTAAATTATTGCGTGTACATTACAGAATTATTAAATAGGGCTCTGTAATCTTCGAACTCTAAAATTATGGATAACTTGATTTTTTTTAAATTGAATAGTATAGCAATTTTTACATGAATAGATGTAAAATTTGATTTTCTTTCAATTTTATACGAGTGTCATTGTGTCTATCTCCAAAGGTTTTGGAGATATTCGCGATTTTTCAGTTTTTCATGATAGATACGTATTGCGAAGCGCTGGCCACTTTCCCCTCACATACCACCAGGCTTAGGACTGGCTGCAGTAATACTGGCATGCTTAGAAAGTGGGCAACAAAATACAATAAGACCACTGGAAACAAACAAAACTTGAAATTAAAAGAATTTAGAATTTACTGAAGCGCGTTGGAAATGAACATAGCAAAGATAAAAGAAAACACAACATTACTGATATATCCATAAATCAGAACATTTTTCGAACTACATTACTCTGTCCAATGAGTGGCGTACATACACATCGAACGTCTTGCTCGCAACAGGTTACACTTTAAATGTTAGTGCCGTCATTATACAGAGAATTTGTACAACAATATTACATTAAATGTTCAAAATGCTGTATAATTAAAATCGATTTTGCAAACACTTTTGAACATTTCTGAGCATTTCTGGTGTGACTTCTTGAAACGCTTTTAAAATACGATGGCGCATATCATCAGGTGTTGTTGGTGGCGTCTCATAAATTCCATTTTTAATGAAACCCCATAGAAAGGAATATCAGCTTGTAAGATCTGGCGATCTCGGAGACCATCTGTCATCTGTCCTCCACGCCCAATCCAGCGGTCTGAAAAAGACACATCCAAAAACTGACGAAATTCTACAGTATTGGGAGATGGAGCACCATCGTGTTAGAACCAAATCAGTTGACGAGTAGCTAGCGGAATATTTTCTGACAGAACGCCCAAATTATTCTGAAGAAATTCCATATAAATCCTACCCATCAGGCGTTGGTTATGAAAGGACAAGCCTATGATATGTTGTCCATACCTGCCCACACGTTCATTGACCTTCTGCACTGACTATGTGCTGCAATAAATCGATGGGGATTTTCTGTGTCATAAGAACGACAATTGTGACGATTCACAAATCCATTTTTGTGGAAGGTAGCTTCGTCTGAAAACATCACTTCCTCGAAAAAGTTCACAATGTTGTGTTTCCTTTTTTTTTAATTTCAAGTTTTGTTTGTTTCCAGTGGTCTTATTGTATTATGTTGGCCACCTTCGAAGCATGCCAGTATTACTGCAGCCAGTCCCAAGCCTGGTGAAATGCGAGGGGAAGGTGGCCGGCGCTTCGCAATACGTATCTATCATGGAAAACTGAAAAATCGCGAATATCTCCAAAACCTTTGGAGATAGACACAATGACACTCGTATAAAATCGAAAGAAAATCAAATTTTACATCCATTTATGTAAAAATTGCTATACCATTCAATTTAAAAAAAATCAAGTTATCCATGAATTTAGAGTTCGAAGATTACAGAGCCCTATTTAATAATTCTGTAATGTAAACGCAACAATTTTAAAATAAAAGACGTGTGCTGTTTCATGATTAAGCGGAAACTGAAAACCGCATCTTTCTAACTTTCGTATTTCCGGAGATATTTCCAAACACCGCAGACATTGCAAATGTCATTTTTTTCGAAAAACGCCATGTAATTCGAAACGCGTACAACTTAGCCCCAGTGTATGCCTAACGTATTGTTATTTAAAATTTAACAAGAATCCAAAATCACATAATATACAGGGTGTTCCATTTAAAATAATAAAAGTTAGTATCTACTTCGGTACAACTGAAGTCCGCCATTACTGAAACTAATTTTAAAATGTGTAGAATTATGATTCAGGCAATTTATTTGAAACATTTTTCCCAAAAGCATAATAATCGATATGGACCGTTGATCTAGGCCGACGACCGGTATAATTACGTTATTTTATTTTTTATATAATACCTTAAGATTTTCCATGATTCTAAACAAAGTACATTATTTTGTATAATAAAATCTTCTAAATTCTAATAACGGCATTTTTATTTCTAAGGAATAATATATCATACGATACGATTGACCTTAAAGTTTCTAAAAATAATATTGAATAATTTTGGCTAGATTTGACCGTGTCATCTATACGTTCATTAATACTATTCTTTTTCTTTTTTTATATCCGCAGGCCATCCAAACACCCGTCCAAACAGCTAGATACGTTGTTTTAATATGCATGAAGCGCAACGCTTCTGTTCGTAAGTTGATTGTGGTGTGCAGTATATCATTCTTTTAATTACTTGTATGGTATTTTATTCTTTTGTTATAATCTGTGTTTAGTAAGATGAAATGAAGTTGTGTTCATTTTGTTCATGTTTTTTAAGGAGTTAACGATACTTTGTTTTTTGGGATATGGTTTTTAGTACGTTTCGTTTCCTTATATAAGTGGACCACCACATTTCGCGTCGTTTATATACGCAAAAGCGGTACTATTTTCAAATTGTTTTTGTTAAGGTTATACGGTCAGAAGGACTATGTTTAAAATTATTTTGAAGTTACAGGGTGAATCAAAGTGTGAAAAATTAAATGAAACACCCGTATATTATGAATATTTTGATAGCACAGCACTAAATAAGGAAAGTTGATTTTAGATTTCTTAACTCAATCTCGTTACGAGATAATTAACTATTCTTCAAATGTAGACCACTATTTAAGAGGCACGGGCCTGGTCATGCATATTCTAAGCTTGATATTTTAAACTGTATTTATTTTTTACCTAAGGTTAGCTTGATATCAACATAAATGTAATTCGCAATGAAATTTATACAGGGTGAATCAACAACATATTTTTAATTTTCGCTATCGTAAAGTCAGAATAGCTTTCTTATTTAAATGGAACATACCTTATTTTAGATTCCTGATTTTAACGGTCCTTTAGATTGTATTATGCTTACTATACCTTCTCTTATAATTTCTTAGTAATTTAGAATCTTCTATATTAAATTATTAAGTTGACAATATGGTTCCCTTTTCCGTATATACACCGGACGGCCGAATGTGGTGGCTCACTGTATATACGACGTTGGACAACGTATAAGGTACCGCAGAATATTTTTATAGATATAAACTGCATTTAATGCATGTCTCGATTGTTGTCTAGCGATCTTTATTTTTGGAAAATTCATCTTTAGGTTGGTACACTCTCTATGCTCATGAAGCTAACATTGAACTGACACGGGTAAAGTGCGAAGAGATTTCTGTGAAACCTATGCAAGCAAGGGTGGAAATCAAACTACAGATGCTTTAGTATTCAAATACAAAACTGTTCACTACTAGATTAATGCTATAAAAAAAGAAAGACTTTTACTAAAATAAGAGACTCTATTAATACAGGGCAT